>CP053143.2:6649704-11473844 GCA_022674325.2 Grapholita molesta
CAATGAATAACGTTAAAAACACACGTGACAAAAATGTACTTGCCAGCGTCAATGATAATTGTAACGTTTTTTTTGTGACATAAGCGGCAACGAGCAGACGGGTTGCCTGGTGTTAAGCAATTACCGTCGCCCATGGGCACCCGGAACACCGTGGGAGTCATAAGCGAGTTGCCGGCTTTTAAGGGAGGTTGGAGCTCTTACCTTACTCACCATCAGGAACACAACACTACATATCTGAAAGGTAGCAGTGC
Organism: Grapholita molesta; assembly: GCA_022674325.2. Taxonomy (NCBI): domain Eukaryota; kingdom Metazoa; phylum Arthropoda; class Insecta; order Lepidoptera; family Tortricidae; genus Grapholita; species Grapholita molesta. The sequence goes on from CP053143.2 coordinate 6,649,956, forward strand.
TATTATGGCTGTGGTCTTCTGTAAAGAGGAGGTACTTCCCCAGTTAGGCTGCTCTACATAATTTTAATTTAATTTAATTATTAGCGTGACGGATTCCAAATATGTTAAATGGTTGAGCTACTTATTTGCTCCAGACTTAATTGAGATTGAGAAAAAGGGTCAATTTTGATTACGATTCTGTAATTCAATAAATATTTTAGTATGTACTTAAACGTCCAGACGATCGTAATGGTGGATTATGAAACTTTCAGCTAATAGCCCATAATGTAGCACATGCTGGTGTGAAACTGTTTTTGCACAATAATTAGATGCACTTAATTTCTTAAATAATTTTTATATTACATTGTATGTCATGATATTTATTTATTAGTAGCTATTTGTAAACGATATACTTATAAGTATTAAGTATCGTCTCTTAATGTCGACTTTTAAAAGTTTGTCGTGTGATGACGGCTGACTAGAAGAGTACCACCCCATGGGTGGTACTAGTCAGCCGTCCTCCCGCGGGTGTCTTAAGAGGCGACAAAGGGATAAATCCTACGGACGGGCAGCATCGTCCGTCGAAACCCATCTACAGCTACTGCGATCGCCAACCCGCCTGCCAAACGTGGTGACTATGGCAACTACCCCCAAGATGATACAAGTCATATTTGTGGGAGGCCTATGTCTAGCAGTGGACTGCATACGGCTGAAATGTATGTATGTATGTATACTTTTAAGTACTTTTAAGTACAGTTAGATAAAGTCTCACAAAATATTATATCGCCTCAAATATTTTCTGTTTTCCCTGGCAGGTAGAGAATGCCTTAAGTCTGCCTTTTGTACGTTAAGATTTGCTTATGTAGTCTAGTGTAAAAATTCGTTCAGTGCCAAAGTTTCCAAAATATGTACCGAGCAACTCTATGGTACAGTAAATAAGGTTGTAGGACGTATTTATGAAAGGATACACCGACAGGGCTAGAAGGTCATGTGGTTTTCGAGTGTTTAGTCGGTAATAAAAAAACTACAACCATCTCAAACATATATGGTAAGGGTACATAAAAATGTACCCTTACCATAAGTTGTGACATTGAGGTCTTCGATAACGAGTATCGACTTTACTATATGTGGGGCTTGTACTAATTTAGATCGAACGAGATGCATAGATAGTAAACTCGATACTCGTTATCGAAAACCTCAATGTCTCAACTCATGGTAATTGTGAGATGAATCAAATTTAGTTCGCTCTGTCTACAAGAGGAACTTTCCGGACAATCTGATAGCTGGCCCAGTTTCTACAACAGATATTGTTACATCGATTAGCCAGTTTCCTTGTAAATGCCATTTCCGATCAGCGTAGTTTATTTTAGAAGTATCTGGAACATTCAATTGCAACATTTAATTTATTTTAGATAAATCAGCAAGAAAGTGGAATTGTATAATCAAAGTCAAACTCAAACGTTTATTCAGTAAGTAGGCCACAAGGGCACTTTTACACGTATACAAAAGCAAAAGAGATAAATAAAAACTACACCGGTTCTAACCCTACACCTCTGACCCGAGAAGTATTTTGACTTTTATAACCGGCAAGAAACTTGCCGGGACTTTTTTTTTTCAAAACAGTATACAATTTTTTTTTTAAACATACATGCGTAATTCTGTAAGAAAATATTATATTATCTTTTTTATCATGTTCAAGTACAGTGTCCAACAATATTGTGAGTTAAATGATGATGATGACTTAGCACATTTACTGCATTATTTCCTTCCATATAAAATAATATAAAGCTTCAGTCCCGGAGTGAAGTCACTTTTTGACACCTGTTGTTAGAAAGAGACTTCCGCTTGTATTATAATAAGTTACAGGTGTTCAAAATATAGGCCCCTTTTTTTTTCCAACGAAAAAAAAGTTGCCTTACGTCAATACCTACTGAACAATGAGAATTCAGAAAAGATAATATTTAAATAATTTTTTGTTTTCAATTTCAGCACATTGCAATGCACTAATGAACGTCGAAAAAAACACCTTTGTACCCTTACCATGAGTTGTGACATTGAAGTTTTCGATAACGAGTATCGAGTTTACTATATGTGCATCTCGTTCGAACTAAGATAGTGCAAGCGAGATGCACAGATAGTAGACTCGTTACTCGTTACCGAAACGTCAATGTCACAACTCATGGTAAGGGTACTGACGGTAGAAGATTATTACCGGCAAGAAACTCGACGGAACTTAATTTTTCAAAACATTATCAAATCTTAAATTACATCATTATGCGTAGGTAGTCCCACGATAAAATAATAATATATGTCATATAAAAAATATTTAAAAAAATACTTTAAGATGACAATAATAATGTAGATGAAATATGACTATACGATATAGACATGCTTTAATATGCTTTCTTGCCTGAAATATGTTACTTAAATAATCTGGCAGTACAATAGATGAATTAGTTAAATGCTAGGCAGTTTTGTTATCGATTCGCTCTAAACGGCTGACCGAGTAAAAAACTAAATAAAATTTAAATTTTTACCAAACAAAAACATATTTGAACTGAAAACAATGCAGTACAAAAACTACAAAATACCAACGTTAGCTAGCAATCTATAAACTATTCCAATTGTAGCTAGATTCCCCATTGTTCAAATCCTATGTCACGGGGATATAAACTAGTTAGAGTAACAATCGAAAAATCATTTCTGAAAAATATTACAATTTTGGTACAAGCGTTTATTGGCAACTGTACTTTTTATGCTCAATCATTCTCATAAATAGAATTCTAACGAGTCTATATAAACACTCCCAATAATCTGCTATACTAAAAATCTTGTTCCAATAAACCTAGTCGTAAAAGCAAGCTTAAAGGGCTTTTTCTACAAACAAAAGGGAATAAAAGTAGAAATATGCAGAAAAAGGACATGATAGTATTCCTAAAAACAATCTTTTATTTTATTTTTAAAATTTTCTTCCTTGTTGTTTAGAAAACAACAAATTCGTAGAAACAAAAGATTGCGGTTAATGAAAAACCTTGCTTTTTCAAACGACGTTGTCCTCGTGATTTCGGAATAGTCTTGAGAAATATACAAGTTACATATTATCAAGCCTCGTTTATTTATATTAACGTGTAAAACAAAAAAGCTGAAAGCATAAATCAGTATTTTGAAGTTATGAATGTATGGACTTAACCGGTTAACCGGTGACAGTGTGGCGAAGAAGAAGAGACAATAGAACACATAATGTATTATGTGAATGTCATGCTCTCGCCAGACATAGAATAAAGGACTTTGGAGCAGGCAACCGCGATCCGAAAGACTACCCCTGAGCTCCATGATAACCCAGTATATGGCAACGGTTAAGAAAGCTCTGGAATAGGCACAACGGGGGACAACTACACAAAATATCCCAATTAACCGGTTAACCGGTTAACCTCTCAGACAACCGGTTAAACAGAGATCAGCACGTTAACCCTGGATAGTGACAAAACTACTAGGCAAGTCATGTAACGGCCCGGCCACGACAATGCGCGACTTGCGGCGCGCCAAGCGTTTTATCCGTTCGTTGCGCGGTCAAGACGCGCAATGCACTGCGGTTAGTTGGGATCACACGCAATGAAAAGATAAAACGCTTGCCGCGCCGCAATTCGCTGTTACTCTGCTTATTTCAGCTCAGTAGTTTTTTGTCGTCCACAGCTGTATGATTGGTGCACCAGTCGATGCAATACACGACCGCCGCTAACTGGCTCGTTAACATTGCTACCTCTAATTTTAGCCAATAGCAATGCGTCTGTAGGTAGGTAACTGTCACGTGATTCATTCCATACAAAATGTCGCGACGGAGGCCTCGGCTCGGACGCGGTCCGGTGTAACGTGAGTCAACCATACATCATACATTTCAGCCGTATGCAGTCCACTGCTGGACATAGGCCTCCCACAAATATGACTTGTATCATTTTGGGGGGTAGTTGCCATAGTCGCCACGCTTGGCAAACGGGTTGGCGACCGCAGTAACTGTAGATTGGGTTTCGACGGACGCTGCTGCCCGTCCTTAGGATTTTTCCCTTTGTCGCCTCTTACGACACCCGCTGGAGGAGATGGGGTGGTGCTATTCTAGTCAGCCGGCATCACACGGCAGCCTTTCATGAACCTTTATTTGATAATAATAGTTGAACTACATAGTATAATTCACAATTCGCTTTCCGGAAAATTTTGCAAAAAAATTGCGTTCTTCTTCTATGGGGCAGTATTAAACTAAAAGCAATTTCCTGGAACACTGAAAGCAAAAATTAGAATTGGGGACTGCAGTAAATTGCTAATGCTTTTATTGTGCATAGTGCATAATGCATTTTTCATCTTATAAAGGCCGTTAACTGTTGAAGCGTATTTTTTCGTTGTAGCAGATTTAACTACAAAATGCATATGAAGGTGATACACGGTTGATTTGGCCGACGGACAAAAACTATCGTACTTGTTCGGTGGTTAATTTCTTACAAAAGTATTGCAGCAATGATGGAGCATACTGAGGTCGCCAACCCGCCTGCCAAGCGTGGCTATAAACAGCAATTTAAACGGTTACTAATATATTTTTTTTACTCGTATTAAACTTCTGCCTAATTAAATTAGCCATAATTCTTAGGAATACGAAAAAAAATTGAAATGTTGAGACTCTGTAGCTCAGTGAGATATCCTTCTAGGAATGGCATGTCACGGACAGGGGCAGTTGTTATTTTGTTTCCTTGTTTTCTTAAAGAATTGTTTCAATTTCAATTTATTTTACAATTTAGAGCCCATAGTTAAAGTTGTTCAAAATCATGAACAAATACCGTTTTGATAATCTTGTATCACGTTCTATGTTATACAAGTATAACAAAAAATTTAACTGAAAAGTTTATTATCCAGCAGTACAACCGTGTATAAAGAGCACATTTTTGTTCCGCCATTTTGCCGACTGTAAAGTCTTTCTCGTAAATTGTAAACTCACCAGTTTGTTACATCTCACCAGTTAGCACGAGTATGTAAATGTAGGTCCGGGCACTACTTACCGAATAAAACGCGAATATAGCCCTACTCTCTTTTGATATAGGGCTTAATTTTGCATGGTTACAAGTGGCCGATTTGCTTTGAAACGGCAAAATTTTAACGTTTCGTATGGGTATTTATTGCTTTTTAAATGGATATTTGGATCATGTAGAAAGATGTATAGAATAAATGGCTAAAATATGAAAATTTTTAGAGGGATATATGGGTTGTAGACCAGAGTTATACACTCTACTTTTCACTTCGATTGCGAGAATATAAAAACTATACTTTTTTCACGCGCACTGAATTCGAATGCAAAAATAAATTTCTTTTGGTGATTTTTGTTTTTTTTTTAACTGCTATTACACAGATATAACATATCGTCACCGGGACTAAATGCTTATGATGTAATAATAAGAATTAAAAAACGCCTCATATTTTGAGAAAAGAATACCGTTTTCTCATTGGTCGAATTTAACTTTGCTGCAGCCTAATATGGTCGGATTTTTTTCATTTGTCACGCTCCAACAAGTGGGTGAGTGCGAAAGAGACGGATAGCGCGATAGACGATAAAATGGCAACCATGCTATCTATATTGATAGTAAATGATTTTTTTAATGATTTAAATTTCGAAACGAATTCAACGTTCCGATTAGCTTTGATATGTTTTGTATTGGTGGACCCGGGTATGTCCTTAAACTACGTCCAACAATGAGAGGTAGGGCACAGCGATGACCATCACGCTTGAATCTGGGGCAGCCCAACTGGGGCAGTACCTCCTCCTTACAGAAAACCACAGCCATAATAGCACTGCTACCTTTCAGGTATGTAGTGTTGTGTTCCTGGTGGTGAGTAAGGTTCCCAGTGCTCCAACCCCCCTTAAAGGCCGGCAACGCGCTTGTAACTCCCCTGGTGTTACGGGTGCCCATGGGCGACGTTAATTGCTTACCAACAGGTAATCCGTCTGCTCGTTTGCCGCCTCTGTCATAAAAAAAAAAAAAAAAATTTAAATAATAACATTTTCAATTGACCATCAGAAGGTCAATTTAAAACGTTATGTCAAACATAATTATGTATGTATATTGGAAGCTCTGGTGGCCTAGCGGTAAGAGCGTGCGACTTGCAATCCGGAGATCGCAGGATCAAATGGGGCTTGTACTCGTACCAATGAGTTTTTCGAAACTTATGTACGAAATATCATTTGAATCATTCGATATTTACCAGTCGCTTTTCAGTGAAGGAAACCGGACGAATCTCAATAAGTCTTTGTTTACCATCTGAATTGGAAGGTGTTAAATATTGGATTTGGGGAACAAGTCAAGGCAAGGCACCCATTTATTAACTACTTTATTATCCAAACTGGTGGGGGCAGCCACCGTATGCATGCACTTAAAACTACCCTCTTACATACACAACATCCCTCCTCTTTAAGATTAAGGTCTTTTTTGGACCCGGGTATGTCCTTAAACTACGTCCAACAATGAGAGGTAGGGCATAGCGAAGTACCATCACGCTTGAGTCTGGAGAAGCCCAACTGGGGAAGTACGTGATACAAGATTATCAAAGCGGTATTTGTTCATGATTTTGAAAAACTTTTACTATGGGCTCAAAATTGTAAAATAAATTGAAATTGAGCTGTTCCATAGAAAACGTTCAGTATATTAACAATTCTTTAAGAAAACAAGGAAAACAAAAACAACTGCCTCTGTCCGAGACATGCCATTCCTAGAAGGATGTCTCACTGAGCTACAAAGTCTCGACATTTCCAATTGTTTTCGTATTCCTTAGAATTATGGCTAATTTAATTAGACAGAAGTTAAATGGACCCGGGTATGTCCTTAAACTACGTCCAACAATGAGAGGTAGGGCACAGCGATGACCATCACGCTTGAATCTGGAGCAGTCCAACTGGGGAAGTACCTCCTCCTTACAGAAGACCACAGCCATAATAGCACTGCTACCTTTCAGGTATGTAGTGTTGTGTTCCTGATGGTGAATAACGTTCCCAGAGCTCCAACCCACTTATAGTTCGGCAACGCGCTTGTGACTCCCTTGGTGTTGCGAGTGCCCATGGGCGACGGTAATTGCTTCCCATCAGGCAATCCGTCTGCTCGTTTGCCACCTTTGTCATAAAAAAAAAATCAGAACGCATAGTTCTAAAATGAAGAATCAAAATCATAGGTGTGAAGTGTGTTCTGATGGTACCTCCATAGTAATTTCTCTGTGAGCACTGGATACTCTTAACGGTTGAGGCGAGCTCGTTGGACGAGGGAGATGACTGTGGCGTTAGTAAGTCTGATTCGATTGAGGATTCACCGATAACAATGTGCTGCCCGTTTATAAATTGTTTTTTATTAAGCAGAACTGTCTGCTAGCGAATATCATCGATATATAAAAAGAAAGAAAAATAGTGATCCAGTGGTTGTGGGTCGAGTCCCGCTACGAATCAATTTTTTCTATTTTTCTTAACACACACACACACTTTTAAAGCATGAGAAATAAAATGAAAACTGTCTTTAAACATTTCCAGCTACCGTCGGATTCTCCAAGAAATTCGGTACAAACTCGTCTCGATAAGCCGCGTGTCCTACACATCCCGGACATTTCTGTATTCGGATTCGGACATAAATCCGCATTTTCATCATACCTGACTGGCTGTTTTAGGGTTCCGCAGTCAACGAAATTGTTTAAATTAAAAAAAGGTCAATTTGGATCACTTACTCTCCATTGCCCTTTGGGTGACTTTCCGTTTGTAACTAAGTTATAATGATTCATATTTATTTTATATTTTATCTTTTTGTTACCGTAATGTTCTATTCATAAATATAATATAACATTCATAAATATACTCGTATAAAAATTAGAATTAGTCACATCATATAAATACTTAGATAAATAAGTTCTTAAGATAATATCGGGTACACAAAAACTGTAGTGAGTGCAACATTCGCAGATAAACGTCATGTTTGGCTAAATTTATTAAAATGTATATTGTACCAACTTTGTAAATAAATAAATTAAAAAAATCAATCAAATATACTAAAAGATGGAGATAAAAAGATATTTATTCGTCATGTACACAAAAACAAAAACAGAAAGTAGGAACAAAAATAAGAGAATATCGGGTAGTGTAACATCACGAATTGGACCCAACTCAGCTTATTGCTGGCTTGAAAGTCAGCGCTGATCTTCCGTTAAAGCCCCATTTAGACCTGCCAAGAACTTGTATACGATTTTCATTACATTGCGGGCTATCGGCGTACGGCGAATTCGGTCGCTTTATATAATCCCGCAATGTAATGAAAATCGTATACAAGTTCTTGCATGGTCTAAATGGGGCTAGGCCCACTTGGTGATGTCACGACAGATAACAAAAAACTACGCGTCAAATCTTAACAAACATACGGTGTTTAAGCGTTACAGAACCAGTAATACAAAATCCGAGTTAAACTTGACCGATTTTACTGACGTGAACACGCTTTGCTGGCATGTTCGGTTTCCAGTTGCAGTGCAGGAAATACATCCATTGCAGGTAAAGGTATTAATGGCTCTCAGATATTGTGACGTCACCTACAGGTTGGTACTTGACACATATTGAATATATAACAAAACTAAGGCACATACAGGCTTGGCCAGAAGTTTTGTTGCGCAGCCATGTTTTTTTAATAGAAAACTCGATAATTTTAGTAGTATTTAGGGTATTCGGGCAAATGAAATTTAGGAAAATTTAATTCGGGCATATTTATACTATTTCATATAATTTTCGGACAAATAATAGACAACCAGTATTTACATCTTTTCTAATGAAATATTAAAAAATTGACTGGTGATTGCATTGAAAATTTGCATAAGTCACTTCCATCGGTTGTTCTCTTTGTAGACTCCTACGATACCCGACTCTAGTCAGAATAGCACCAACCCATCTTCTCCCGCGGATGTCGTAAGAGCCAACAAAGGGAAAACCGACCGATGGGCAGTATGGTCCGATCAAACCCTACAGCTACTGCGGTCACCAATCCGCCTGCCAAGAGTGGCGACTATCGTAACTACGAGATTATACAAGTCATATTTGGGGAAAGTCTTTGTCCAGCCGTGAACAATTTATGAATATGTCCCGGAATTTGGCTACGGCTCCTGGGAGCCTGGGTACGCTTGGCGACTAATCGCAGGAATTTGCGTACGCACTAGTTTTTACGAAACCGCCTGCCATCTGACGTACCAACTCAGAGGGTAAACTAGGCCTTCTTGGGATTAGCCCGGTTACCTCACGATGTTTCCCGACACTGAAAAGCGACTGGGAAGTATCAATTGTACATAAATTTCGATTGGTACAAGCCGGGATTGAACCTGCGACCTCCGAATTGCAAGACTTGAACATTTTTGTAATAATTAACCAGTAAGCAGTTTTTCGGAAAAGTCCCTGTTATAGTATAAGGTAATGGCACTAATGTCGGACACTTTAAGCTGACAGGCACCAATTAGGATACTTAGTTCTTATTTCAAAAATCATAAAGTTATAAATTGAATATATGTCTCAACAAATGCACAACACTTAACTCCTTTGAAATAAGCACTAATATTCATGATTGGTTCCCTGTCCATTACTGGTGCAGTAATGGGTCACCTTAAGCCTTATTAATATCTAAAATTCGGTACGGAAAATGTCCTCAAAAATTTTGCACAAAAACTTTACACTCCTCGGACAAAAACAACCACTTACGACATCTTGTCCCAATAATGACCGAGTTTGATTTTTATCCGGCTTTACACAATGGTAATGGTTTAACCTTCTTATTTTGTTTCTGTCTCTTTCGTATCACATGTTTTTTTGGAGCAAAAAACAGGATACGACAGTGTTAGCACATTAACATCTGTCTGGATATTTGTTTTTAAACTTGAACTATAATTTGTTGTCAAACAAACGATAAGACGCGAAGTGATAACATATTGTATAATAGACATTTGTGCAACAAGGGAGGAAAGTTGGTTTTTCTTACGAGTGTTGATTTTGAGTTAGCGAAAAATTCGATAATTGAATCACGAGCGTAACGAGTTTTATGTTATTATGAAATTCAGCTTCGATTTATTTAATAAAACCAAAACTTGTATTTTTAAGCCTAACATTATGTAGCAGTAACATAAACTACTAAAATGTAACAAGAATTCATGCTTTTACTTAACGGGAAAACGGGTCTTGGCTACATATTTTTGTCACTTTCAACGTATAAATATTTTCGGACTTGACAATATATTCATGTAGATACAAGTATTATTTAACTGTAATAATATTTTGCCTTCTTAATTTTGGTGTCACGTAATAGATAACGTCATCGGCTTCATACAAAAAAAAAAAGTAACACCCTAGCTATTTAAAATAATTGTACTACACAATAACTTTATATTCGATAAAATGGTAACAGAATGCTTTATTTAACATAAACAATAGAAAAAATAGGAAAAACATGAGCTAACTAAGCAAGTTAGATGACTTCCAGCCTCCCGAACAAGCCGGTTTCCGAAGAGGCTTTAGTACCGTAGACCACATACATACGCTACGTCAAGTTATACAGAAGACTGAGGAGTATAACTTGCCCCTCTGCTTGGCGTTTGTGGACTACGAGAAAGCCTTTGATTCGATCGAAACTTGGGCTGTGCTACAATCCCTCCAACGGTGCCAAGTGGACTACCGCTATATCGAAGTGCTGAAGTGTCTGTACGAGAACGCCACCATGTCAGTCCGAGTTCAGAACCAGAGCTCGAAGCCTATTCCACTGCAGCGTGGGGTCAGACAAGGAGACGTTATCTCTCCAAAGCTGTTTACTGCTGCACTGGAGGACGTTTTCAATACTTTGGACTGGAGGAGGAAAGGCATCAACATTAACGGCGAGTACATCACTCACCTTCGATTTGCCGACGACATTGTAGTCTTGGCTGAGACCATGGAGGATTTGAGCACAATGCTAGATGACCTCAGTACCTAATGCCTCTGAGCGAGTTGGTCTAAGGATGAACATGGACAAGACAAAAATCATGTCGAATGCCCATGTCGTACCAACTCCCATTGTAATCAGAGACGTTACACTCGAAGTTGTAGATGAGTATATATACCTAGGACAAACTATCCAGCTAGGAAGATCCAACTTCGAGAAAGAGGTCAATCGTCGAATCCGACTCGGCTGGGCAGCGTTCGGGAAGCTACAACACATCTTTTCTTCCAATATCCCGCAGTGTCTCAAAACAAAGGTCTTCGACCAGTGTGTGTTGCCAGTGATGACTTATGGTGCTGAAACGTGGTCGCTTACTATGGGCCTCATAAGAAGGCTCAAAGTCACCCAAAGAGCAATGGAGAGGGCTATGTTGGGAGTGTCTCTGCGTGATCGCATCAGGAATGATTTTATCCGCAGTAGAACCAAAGTCACCGATATAGCCCTCCGAATCGCCAAACTTAAGTGGCAGTGGGCAGGGCACATTGCACGCAGAACCGATGGCCGGTGGGGCGGAAAGGTTCTGGAGTGGCGACCACGAACTGGAAGACGCAGCGTAGGTAGGCCTCCCACAAGATGGACCGACGACCTAGTTAGAGTCGCGGGATACCGCTGGATGTGGAAGGCGCAGGATCGGTCTTCTTGGGTGGTTCTGGGGGAGGCCTATGTCCAGCAGTGGACGTCTTTCGGCTGACATGATGATGATGATGATGAAGCTGCGTTAAATCTAAAATAATTAAATTAATTATACTCCCAAAGAAAAAAGAAAGGCAAACGTTTATAAGGTAAATAATTCCTTGGAAACCTCTTTTGTTAATATGTCTAAGAACCATTCAATCATACTTGTTTAAAAAAAAAAAAAAATCAGGATTATCAATGATTGGTCAACTCGAGAGTTTGTGGAACCCGATTACACTGCCACAAACAGTCACACAGGCAGACACACATAGTGGTCAAACGCAAGAGAAAAAAGAAGACAAAAACTTAGTTATTGTCATCTTAAATCGTGCTTTAATTTTTTTTTTTATGACATAGGCGGCAAACGAGCAGACGGATTGCCTGACGGTAAGCAATTACCGTCGCCCATGGGCACCCGCAACACCAGGGGAGTCACAAGCGCGTTGCCGGCCTTTAAGGGGGGTTGGAGCTCTGGGAACCTTACTCACCATCAGGTACACAACACTACATACCTGAAAGGTAGCAGTGCTATTATGGCTGTGGTCTTCTGTAAGGAGGAGTTACTTCCCCAGTTGGGCTGCCGCGTTTTGCATTCAAGCGTGATTAGAGATGTGCCGTTCCCGTTAAATTTCCAATATTACTATGAGGCATTTTCCCAAATGGTAAATTTCCCCATAGTAATATTGGGAATTTACAGGGAATGGCACATCTCTAAGCGTGATGGTACTTCGCTGTGCCCTACCTCTCATTGTTGGACGTAGTTTAAGGACATACCCGGGTCCAAAAAAATTTCATTTCCATTTCCACATAGATACATTTCATTTGTAACTGGTAGGTATTCTAATTTAGGAACCATGATCACGGCAATCGTAAGTCCATCCATATACCACCTCCATCCATGTCCACCTAAATATGACCTGTGCCATCTTGGGGCCATAGTCGCCAGGCTTGGCAGGCGTGTTGGAGATCTCAGTAGCTGTGGACTGGGTTTCGACGGACGCTGTCCATTCGTTGTCATACGGCAGTAATGGGTGAATTTAGGAACGTAAAATAAATAAAAAACCGGTCAAGTGCGTGTCGGACTTGTGCATCGAGGGTTCCGTACGCTAAAAGCAAAAGTTCTAGTAACTTTATCACTAAATAATAATACCTTAAAAACGATTGCCGAAAAACTTTGAAATTTTCAGCACAAAAAACCGTATTTTTTTGATTGCGTTAGCTTAAAATTTGTTTTTTTTTTTTGTACAGCTCCAAGGGACAATACACTTGAGTATTTGAAATAAATTTCAGCTTGAGCTTGGGGGTCCAAGCGTTCTTGAGTAAAATAGTCTTGACAGACAGACAGACAGACAACAAAGTGATCCTATGAGGGTTCCGTTTTTTTCGGTGGTTCCGTGGTTTTTTTGTGATACGGAACCCTAATATATTAATTTATCAAAACGTCGCCTTATCTAAATTAAACATGTGTAAACCCAAATAAAAGCACATTTAATTGACAAGAATAATGTCTGTATTTAATAAAACGCCTGATTTGCATAAAATAAAGTATCAATATAACAGTTAAATCAACCTACGCTAACGATTTCTAAATTAAATGCTCTCGTTAGTACAAAATTAATATACGTACCCGTACGATAAACTTATCTTTTATCGTTAAAACTCACAAACATAAGTAACATGCCTGCTAAACAATTATAACCCTTATCCCATTACCATACGGTCCATGTCAATGATACATGTAAAGCTGTTGGCCTCTAAAGCTGAATCAAAAACAAAAGAAACAAAAACAAAACGGGATACGCCACTGTATTAAAAACTGGTCTTTGGCGCCGGTTCATTGAGAAAATGGGTGGTATCACATAAAAAAATAATCAATGATTCCTTTCCTTCTATCCTAAAAACAACTTTAAAACAAACCGTTTAAGGTTCAAATTAAAATGTGATGTTCAAGTCGCATAAGTCATTAAGGAACTTTTAGTTGCAGCTGCAAGGAACATGTCAAGAATTCCCGAACGCGTTTAACATAATCATTCAATTTTCGCCATCTTTTTTACAACGTCCTTTGCTTTTAGGGTCCGTAATCGCGTGTGTTTTTCGGAATAATTATGACGTTTCTTTGCTTAAGTTATGGGTGGTGGTCTTAACAAGCACAGCTTGATAAATGCGATTGGGCTTCTGTATATAAATTTTGGCATGTCGATCTCTGTCGAACCGCAAGGATTCCGACACGGGAGGATGCAAGAGCGTATCGACATTAAGACTTCCTTCTTATAAGTCTTTTTGGAATTATGTGACGTCATTTTTAGCAATTAAGGTAAGTTTTAAGCAAAAATAAGTTAAGTGGCAGATGTAGTAAGTTATAAATGTTTTCATGAAGTAAACACGAAATGGACATTTATAAAATCGGTGTTAAACGCGATGCGGGGAAGAACAAAATAAGTATTTACTTTGCCTTTGTAAATATTTCGTATAAGGATATAATCACATTATTGGTGTGTATGTTTAGGTCAATGAACTTAGTGTCTCAGACAGAATATACATTCACTTGGAAAAGGAAATAATATTTTCCTAACTAAATTAATTAATTAAAGGCGTAAATTTTACTTTTTAAGGCACTTGTTATGAAAAATTGGGTTCGATACACGTGTAAAAACTTCTTCAAGACTCGGGTGATTGTCACCCTCGTTTCACTCGGGCTCCAACTTTCACCCTTGTCGAAAAAAACTTTTTTTTCACTAGTATCGAAATGTACTATTTCAGTAAGAAGGCATTTAGGTACAATTATTATTCTTAATATTGTGTGGTGCCGACTGCGAATACAACCAACCCTCCTGCGGGTGTCGTAAGAGGCGACAAAGGGATAAAACCAAATTAACAGTTACTGCGGTCGCCAATCCGCCTGCCGAGCGTGGCGATTATAGCAACTCCCTCAAGACGATTCAAGTCATACTTTGTCCAGCAGTGGACGCCAATTTTGGAATATTTCGCTAGCTGATAAGATTAGCATGAGAAGGTAAACACTAACTTTGCCCCCTTGTATTACAAATAACTATTTTGATTTTTTTTTTATTGAGACTTTTGTCGACCAGCTCTCTGGTGACCAGAAGCCTGAATTAAAAACAAAGTCTATTATAATAAAAAGAATTCCTTCAACACTTATTTCCTCATGATAAGAATAACAAACAATTACTTAAGTTATTCCTTGAGGCTCTCAGTGAAGTTACAAAGAGGAAATTAAATTTATTTAATTTATTTCTTGACATTGAAATAATTAGTTCACCTGTCAAAATGAAACAGCGAACCGACATATTTATCTCTCGCTTGGAGCATAATTCTGCAATGACTTTAATGTACAGTCAGCAGCAAAAGTGGCTAAGCGTTTGAAGTGTTCAAAATGACCTACACGCGCTCTTATTCTCTTGACAATAAAGATGTGTTGACGTCATTTTGAACACCTCAAACGCTTAGCCACTTCTGCTGCTGACTGTACTATATCTCGTATTACGACCGTAAGTAATTCAAACCTGTTTGACAATCATCATCATTTCAGCCTTAAGGCGTCCACTGCTGGACATAAGCCTCCCCCAAATGGGTTACACAGATCAATTAGATTCGTGTCTTTCCTGTGGACATTTTGAAAATTAAGGGTTCTAAAGCGAAATTTTTGATTCATAGAAATATCAACATACCACACCCCCTCTTACGTAATATTATACCGCAATAAATTGTATAGATTCTTAAAGGGTAGGCAACGCGCATGTGAATCCTCAAAAGTTGCCACCAGGCAGTGGCAGGTGTTACCATCAGGCGGGCCGTGTGCTTGTTTGCCACCGTCGTTGTATAAAAAAACTATTAATCGCAATCCGTTAACTACCTACCACAGAAAAGAGGATTTTTGTTTTAATCATTCTGTATGACCCAAATATTACCTGTATCATCTAGGTTGGCAGACTTCGCGACCGCAGTAGCCGGAAAAAGCCGTCTCTTGCGGTGGATACTGCGATCGCCAACCCGCCTGTAGAGCGTGGCGGTTAGAGCATTGAGCCCCTTATGCTCAAAGATCGCCCTCTGTGGCGGTCTATTGGGAAGACCTATGAGGAAGTCCGCGGCTTACCTCCAGGATAAGATAAAATCATTGAAATCGAATTATTTGCATGTGTGCTTGCCAAAATGTTTTTTTTTTTGGAAGACATCTCATAAATTGCCTAAGGACAAAACACTAAGCCTCCACTACAAGCTGTCATAATTATTTTGTGCATTGTTAATAACTACTTATTTCAATATCTTTTGTGTACATCGCAAAATCGACTTAATGCTGTTTCACTATAAGTTCATTTTTATTTGAGTAATTAACAAAAATAAACTGAAAAGTAACCGTAACATTACTAGTACTCATTGTACCTAAGTTGTAACAGCCATTTAAAACGCCATTCAATTGTGTATCCTATTCCTTTGCAGTGAGTTCCAAATTCAACTGATTTTTCTACGTACTTACGCTCTTATGCTTCGTGGATCAGATTGCTACTGTAACAAAAACGTGTTACTATAGTAAGGCCAAAACGAACTTGTACCCTTACCATGGGTTGTGACATTGAGGTTTTCGATAACGAGTATCGAGTTTACTATCTGTGCATCTCGCTTGTACTATGTTAGTGCGAACGAGATGCTTAGATAGTAAACTCGATACTCGCTATCGAAAACCTCAAAGTCGCAACTCATGGTCAGGGTACTGATTGTGAAGTAACTAATTAAGCTAGACGTCTCGCTCGCTCACGCTGTCTCTGACTATACGTATAGCAAGGGTTCTCGCTTTATATTTATTGGCTTACCGGTACGTTTATTTTGAGTTAGCAATAGTGTTTGCTACAAGTAGTGTAGTGTGTGTGCATTGAAGATGTAATTATGTATTTTGTTTTGTAATTATTTACTACTGCAAGTTTTAAATTACTTTTCCATATATATAATTGAAAATATAAAACATTTTAAATCTGTTCAAATTCAGTATCGAACGCCGGAGATCCTCGTCATTTTTTCTTACTTATATGACATTTATTTTCAATTTATTATTTATATATAGTAGTGTTACTAAATACAAATCAAAGCAAATCATAATATTTAATAAAAAAATAATTTGATTTATTCTTAGTTATATTGACTAAGTTAGTTTACAGATTTCTTTTAAAATGACATTATAATACATATTCAATAAAATTAAGTATCAATTTGTGCGATAATGGAAAGCCCTAGGATTTGCTACTTTTAGTATTTAGAAAAATCATCGTGACATATTTCCCTTACATTCTGCCAAATAAAAACATGCCTTATTTGTATATAATTACAGTACATTTTAGAAACACCAATACGGCTGATAAGGCCTTTTAAAATCCACATTCCAATATCAGACTAATAGCACACTCTGGTCTAAGCTATAACTGTCGGATTCCTAAAGATTTAAAACCTGACCAAGTCGCTTCTTAAAGTATGCCCAGACACCGATTATACCTACACAACTAGATACGCCACTGTAGAATAGATCTGTGAATATTATAGTTATCATGTTATCAATGGCAGAAAGTTATTTCACTTATCGATACTATAATAGTCTTCCCGTTTGAATGAGACGTTTTCCCGCTGGAAACAGTAGCCTATGTCACTCTCCATCCCTTCAACTACCTCCACTTAAAAAAACATCTTAATTGAACTGAACTATCAACCTACTGTTACCCGCTCGGTGCTGCCCCTGTACCCTTACCATGAGTTGTGACATTGAGATTTCGATAACGAGTATCGAGTTTACTATCTGTGCATCTCGTTCGCACTAAAATAGTACTAGCGAGATGCACAGATAGTAAACTCGATACTTGTTATCGAAAATCTTGGTAAGGGTACTGTCACAACTCATGGTAAGGGTACTGGCGTGTTACTATCACGTTTTCTGCGTCACCGCGTTGAATTTCAATGGACTACCTCTGGAAAATTTTAAATACGGTTAGATATCGTAATCACTTTGAAAAATTAGTTGTACATATCTTGTCCTGTCATTCGAATTAAAAAGAAAAATATGGTAACCGGTGTGTTACGCAAATCTCTTCGTAGGTGGCTCAACTAGTACGAGCGGACCGTTATGACGCATTATTACCAAAAGAAATTGTAGGTACTCAAATGAAAAAGCGTAAATATTAGTAGTTTTTAATTGAGTACATATATCGGGAAAATTCGTATTGTCGCGTACTTTTTGTTTACAAGTGTTAATTAAATCTCAAATAAAATTACGTGTGCCTTATTACCTTATTAGATTTGTTGATTGACAGTGACGGGTGCGTTAGGTTAGTGTTATTTTCAATAAATGTTTCAGTATTAGTCTTGTGACAAGCTTAAACCAAAAATAATATAGAACTACATTAAAAGCTTAAACTTATTGATAGTCCATTGCAGCAGTAGAACATTGCAGCAGATATTCAACGAGTTTTAACTTCTGTAATTCAGTCAAGTGGCAAATCTGTAAATTACCTTTATTTATGTAATTTGCGACTTTGTACTAGAATTTACTGGTACATGGTATCGGCATGCGAGTCATATATTCCACCGCTGAAGCCTCCAGCAAGGAGTCCTTTTCACACTTTCACACTATATAATTCACACTATAGAAGTCATCGTCTCGTACATAAGTCGACGTCTTACGTTGCAATTTTGTACTTTATTTCTTTCTAATAAGACTCAATACCTATTGTATATACATCTTGAGCGTCAACTGTTGTTGTTAGCCTTGACAAAGCATCCCCATGTAAATCAAAGTCAATTGGGATGAAATTTGGTATGAAGAGAGTTTCATAGATCTACGAGAAAGAACATAGGATAATTTTACTGCAACCATACTTTAAAGACGAGCATGGCTGGCCGACGAAGTCGAGAGGAAAAGCTAGTAATTTATCATCATCATCATCATCATGTCAGCTGAAAGACTTCCACTGCTGGACATAGGCCTCCCCTAGAACCACCCAAGAAGACCGATCCTGCGCCTTCCACATCCAGCGGTATCCCGCGACTCTAACTAGGTCGTCGGTTCACCTTGAGGGAGGCCTACCTACGCTGCGTCTTTCAGTTCGTGGTCGCCACTCCAGAACCTTTCCGCCCCAACGGCCATCGATTCTGTGCGAAATGTGCCCCGCCCACTGCCACTTAAGTTTGCCGATCCGGAGGGCTATATCGGTAACCCTGGTTCTACTGCGGATGAAATCATTCCTGATGCGATCACGCAGGGACACTCCCAACATAGCCCTCTCCATTGCTATTTATATAATTATAATGTATATTATAGTTATATAAATTTATTATTATGACGTATTATATAGTTATATAAATTAATAATATAGTTCTATAAATTACTAGTGTTGTTACTTAAACCGAATTAGGTATTTTATAAAATAATTGGTTCGAAATTTAAAATAGTTGTTTTTAATGAACTTAAGGAGGCTTTAATTCAAAAGCACTTTCTTTTAATGTGTTACCTTAGAACTTTACAGTTAAACTAATTTTAATTAGTAATGACTATTCTTTAATTTCATAGCTTACTTTTTAAGTACCAAGACAGAACCTCACTAGCCGTAGTTTATCCCTCTTTATATTAACAACTAAACGTTTAAGAAGATTAAACGTGTAAAATCAATAACAGTAAATCCGCGCAGTTATCGTCCCTACACCTTACTTCATACAAATATTTACGCGTCCTCAGTAAATAAAGCTATCAGGCACGTCCCTATCGATAAATGATAAATTATCCATACTGCGTATAAATAATCCACGCAATTGTACATAACCGCCCCAAAAATCATATTAAAATTGGACTTTATGTAACGGAGATAAGGTTAAAAATTAAATGAATTATTCAATGGTTGTTACTTGAATGTAATGGTGGAACATTAGGCTTTTATAATTGTGAAAATAGTTGCTGATCAATTATAGAACGTATTGCAATGACGTAAGGTCTACCAATGAATAAGTTTTTCACTCGTGACTTCTCTAGTTACCTATAATTATACTGTCGCTAAGTGTGTTTTTCTATACAGATAATTTACGTATAGCTGTTGACCTGGAAGTGTAAGTCCTTAATGATTATTTAAATGATAATCTATTAATGTTAGAAAGGTCACGAAAAACTTGTTTTTGTCTCACTGTTTTTTTTTTTATGACAAAGGCGGCAAACGAGCAGACGGATTGCCTGGTGTTAAGCAATTACCGTCGCCCATGGGCACTCGCAACACCAGGGGAGTCACAAGCGCGTTGCCGGCCTTTAAGGGGGGTTGGAGCTCTGGGAACCTTACTCACCATCAGGAACACAACACTACATACCTGAAAGGTGGCAGTGCTATTATGGCTGTGGTCTTCTGTAAGGAGGAGGTACTTCCCCAGTTGGGCTGCCCCAGATTCAAGCGTGATGGTCAACTCTGTGCCCTACCTCTCATTGTTGTACGTAGTTTAAGGACATACCCGGGTCCAAAACTGTTTAGGCAAACGAAAGATAAAGAGAGAAGCATTTATTCGAGGCAAACACAAGTACTTAGAACTAGATGACTTTAGATGTCACGAAATGGTCTCGACTCAGCATGGTGCTAACTTGGGGCTAGTGCTGGTAATCTTAAATATAAAAATAATAAAAAATATCTTTTAGTGATGATTATTTAGTGAATCAACTAAGGTGACGGCACCATTAATGGACAAGGAACCAATCATGAACATTAGTGCTTATTTCAAAGGAGTTAAGTGTTGTGCATTTGTTGGGACATATTCAATTTATAACTTTATGATTTTTGAAATAAGAATTAAGTGTCCATCGTTATTGCCTGTCAGCTTAAAGGGTCCGACATTAGTGCCATTACCTTATTTATTGTTTTTATTTGGTCCCATCAGCCAGGGGGCAACTGAAGCATAGTTTGTTACAAATCTTGGAAACTAAGTATACTCGTAGTAGCCATTTTGAATTTAATGAGAATAGTCTCAAAAAAAAAAAAATTTCGGGACAATCTTACACAAATCGACTTAGTCCTACGGTAAGCTCAGTAAGGCTTGTGTTGTAGGTACTAGACGACGACATATATAATAGATAGATACATGTAAATACTTAAATACATAGAAAACACCCATGACTCGGGAACAAATATCTGTGCTCATCACAAATAAATGCCTTGACTGGGAATCGAACCCAGGACCATCGGCTTCAGAGGCAGGGTCACTACCCACTAGGCCAGACCGGTCGTCGATAAAAAGAATTACATTTCAGCCGTATGCAGTCCACTGCTGGACATAGGCCTCCCACAAATATGACTTGTACTCGTACCATCTTGGGGGTAGTTGCCATAGTCGCCACGCTTGGCAGGCGGGTTGGCGACCGCAGTAGCTGTATGTTGGGTTTCGACGGACGCTGCCGTCCGTAGGATTTTTCCCTTTGTCGCCTCTTAGATGTAAATGTAGTGTAGGGACGCCCGGCCGGACTCAGGCGGGCTGTCGATCGCTTGTTGCAGTCATTCAGCCCTTACGACACCCACGGGAGAAGATGGGGTGGTGCTATTGTATTCAGCCGGCATCACACGGCACGGACTCTCAAAAAGACTCAGGAGTCTCAGGACGACCAAATATAACTTGGTACTTATTCTTAATATGGCATGATATATAGTTTTATAATTTAGGTGGGCAGCAGCGTCCCTCCGGCGGAACTTACGGCGATCGCAAACCCGCCTACTAAGCGTGTCGAGTATGGCGTTGGACCCTGTGAGGATTCATGGGGCATGCTTAAGTTTATTAGTGATAAACAGAAATTGGATTCATATCCAATTGAGTTATTGAGATAAAAACAGCGTAAACCAGAAATTGATCTGAGCCCAGCTGCAATTCGCAAAATTGCTAACTTCACAAAGATTCTAGTTATCAACAGTAACCCAGAAGCCGGATATTGACCCTAAATTTATTCCCCCAAATATCCGAATATCAAAGAAAATATCTTACAAAACTTGGCATAGCCACCGCTAATCCAATTCGCCGCTTCTCAAACTTTTTGCTTGTTAAAATACTTGCGGGCGGTGAATGGACGTGACCGAATGAGTGAATGAAGGAACGAATTGAGTGAACTAAAGTACGGGACATCGACGCAATTACGTTTTTGCCGAGTGAATGATGGGCTGAGCTGATTGTGTGCTGTGTTAGGTTTAATTAATGTTTTTGTGTTAATGAATATGTATTTACTAGGTATTTAGTGACGTTGTTAATTGGGAGATATTTTAATATAGGAAGTTGAAATGAGGATCGTACAAGGGAGGCGTATTGATACAACAAAATTCTTGTCTCAATTCTTTTTTTTTATGGCATAGGCGGCAAACGAGCAGACGGATTGCCTGGTGGTAAGCGATTACCGTCGCCCATGGGCACCCGTAACACCAGAGGAGTCACAAACGCGTTGCCGACCTTTAAGGGGGGTTGGAGCTCTGGGAACCTTACTCACCATCAGGAACACAATACTACATACCTGAAAGGTGGCAATGCTATTATGGCTGTGGTCTTCTGTAAGGAGGAGGTACTTCCCCAGTTGGGCTGCCCCAGATTCAAGCGTGATGGTCAACGCTGTGCCCTACCTCTCATTTTTGGACGTAGTTGATATAGGAAGTTGATGTTATTTTGATATTCAATAAAAATTATTATGTAATTCTATTTTTATGCATTCGTTTAGTTTACATAAAATCATTGTTTTCTTTTTGTAATTCTAGTTAATTACTTAAATATTATACATAATTTTCCGTGTTATAAATATAAACTTTACATAATAAATTTTTGACGTTTGTCCCATATACATATATTATTTTTAAATTTAGCCCTGACTTTTGTATGCGGTGTTTAAGGTTAAAATATGTTCTATATTAACATCATCAATAAATAATTACTCCTTTAATAATGTATTTGTTTGTTTTATAATCCATGCCTCATATTTGAATAGTCGTAGAGTGAAACTGAAATAGTCTAGATTTACATAACTCACTATTACAATATTCCAACGACAGAACGATACCATATAATATAACAATGTAACTGTGCCAAAATGACAGTAAAAACTTCAGTTAGCATGGATAATTTGAGTAACAGATAAGGAAGGACAAAGCATATTTTTTATCCCGGATTTCATCTTTCATTACATGAGAGTCCTTTAAACATGCAGACGAAGTTCCGAGCAAAAACTAGCTTAATAAACTTTATCTACGTACATATCATAAGTGCTCTAAAATGCGTCCAGAAACCGTAGGCAATGACCAGCATTACCAACCATCAGAAATGAATGGAGATGTAATGTTAACATTACCTACTGAAATCAGTAGGTTATGAATTTAAATTTGGAACAGCTGTCAAATGCAAGTGTGGTGTCTATTCTAGTATCTATAGATATTAAAACAGTCATTGATACGAAACGCCAATTCGTTATGTTTTTTTAATATAAATCGAACGACATAAGAACTCGAGTGACAGTAGAATAGGGAGTTCATTCGCTTGTCTATGGTTTAAATTTTTTTTTACTGAGATACGAAATACGCAACGCCGCCGTTCAAAGCTGTCATTTGTTTCATTCGTTGACTTTTTAATGTTTACAAGTAACCCTAGTAATAAGTCATTTCCCTACGGTTTCTGATCCCATCTTAAAACACTTATGATATGTGTGTAAATAAAGTAGTGTAATGTGTGTAGATACATAATTAGGCATTACAACACTCGTGTGATATTATTATGAAACGAGCCGAAGGCGCGTTTCATAAACCCACACTCTTGTTGTAATGCCCTTCATTATGCACAGATACATAAACTACTATACCAGTGCAGAGCGCACACTTTAAAGTAGATAAAAAAATTGCACTGACCGTTACAGTTTCATTCCAAATTTAAATCGGCTATACATTCCTACAGGTACCAATCTGGTATTAAAGCGAGTCCCAAAATACATCAGATTAAACCGGATTCCGACAACAGGTGTTCCGTTTTACAGACGACAATTAATCAGAAATCATTCTCTTAGCTCAGTAAGAGAACCAGTTCACATGTGGCTTAACAAATAATAAATAATCTATCCATTACCTATTCTCCGATCAGCTGGTACATATTAAGTATATTAGCCTACTGTCCGAGGCAACGCTGCAAAACTACGCAGTATAGCGATGTTGACGTTTTATACGAAACGTAATAATAACCTGCGTTCTCGAGGGTAGATATGGAAACCTATAATGTTTAAAGTCCAGTGACACCTCTCTACCCTTAGCCCTTTGCACCGGTGTTGCCCTTGAGCCATCTTTGATGTCGCTTTTTGTGGGGGCCTATCTCGCATGGGGCGAGTCACCGTCTGCGGGAAATACATTTGTATAGCATTTTATTAGGCAGACGTCCGGTTCTTTATCCAATAGCCCAGTAGCTAATCCATCCTTTCCACCCAATAGCCTAGTACATTCTAGATTTCATTAAAACTCAATAGTCCTTACACCATGGCGGGTGCTGTCTCCGTGCGCGAGCCATGATACGGACAGGGGCAACATCCGCTTAGTGTACCCCTTACTTTTCATTAAATTGCCGAAAGGGCCTCTGCGCGTTGGCTCGATCCGGCTCCGCGTTCGCCTCCCAAATGTCCGGAACACCATTGTACCGTGTACGGAAAAGACCTACATTTCCTATCATTCATGATGATTTTAACAAAAACACAACCTTCTGTTCCTTGCGGTACGCTCAGCGGCGTAAAACATGCGTCGCTAACGCGTTGTTGTCGCTCCGTTAACATAGTTGTCCGTTTTTGTATGTAGGCAGGAAGCAAGTGTATGGAATGCGTATAGTTATATGTAGACAAATACGCGTTTATGTAACTAGGCTACGTTTGTCATTTTGTATTATATACAACAATTAATATGCTGCTATGCGTACCTTTCCATGCGGCGCTGAGTTGGCTCCTATTTTTTATTTGTAAATATCTGTTTATATCTTGTTTTAGTTTTCCTTACTTTTAATTTAATTCTAGTTTTTTTTTAAAGTTTATTTATGTTGACATTTTTAATAAATAATTTATCATAGATAATGAATTATTTAGTTGTTATAAATTATCTTTTATTTTTTATTCTGCACACGCGAATATCTTTAATATTTAAACCCGAGTCCCGCTTCGGGACATTTTTTTCTATTTTTTTTTCGATTTAATTTATCATAGGTTGCTATCGGTCCAGAGTTCACATTACACTGGATCACCATGGGATTGATACAGGTTGGGAATCACAGTGTTTTTTATGTTGGGGTAGTATTGGTATCTTACTCACAATCGGAATGCTATCAAAATAAGTGAAGAAAAAAGTCGTAGGTACCTAAACACGAGTCTTTAGCTGGTACCGAAAACAGTCATTTCAGACGATAGGTTTGGCCTAGTGGGTAGTGACCCTGCCTATGAAGCCGATGGTCCTGGGTTCAAATCCCAGTAAGGGCCTTTATTTGTATGATATACCTAATAATATTTCTGTATTTCTTTTCCGTATACGGAATAATGGTGTTTTGGACATTTGGGAGGCCGGAGCCGGATCGAGTTAACAGAGGAATTTTCGACAATTTAATAAAATGTAAGGGTACACTAAGCGGATGTTGCCCCTGTCCGTATCATGGGACGCGCACAGAGACAGCACCCGCCATGGTGTAAGAGCTATTGAGTTTAAATGGAATCTAAAATGTAAGGATTGATTATTTATTTTATTATTCCCATTTGTCATTGACACTGTCGTTGTCATTTGTATCGACATAAGTTTGACAATAGTCGACTGGTAAGACATGAAATTATCGTACAGAAAGTACAACTAAAAAAAATTGTATTCATACTAGCAAAAATATTGACGTACCTCATTGGCCAAAAGCTGGCAATACCATATTTGGGAGGCGTGGTCGATTCATGCTCATGGAACATAAAGCAAGGAAACTATAGTATGGGTGTGTCTGAGTTATATCATAGGCAGAGAGAAACATATTGTCTTTTCCTTACACTCCCACTATGTCCTCAGAAAAAAGGATGAATAGTGTTTTTTATTTGCTGTTAATTACTATGTAATAAAACAACTAAAACGGATTTAAATCGCGTTTACTAATTTAAACTTCATCCCGACGTTTCGAACCCTTTAGCAGCAATCGTGGTCATCGGGTGGACTGAGGAAAAATATTAATTTACCTCCATCCTCAAAAAATTACAAAATGCAAACCTACCCACATATAAATCCGTTTTAGTTGTTTTATTTCATGAGTAATTATCGCGGCAACCGAAGACAATATTATGTTAATTACTGATTTGGTTTGCGTGAAAGTCTTACAATAACTGACAGTAGACATTATAATCTGATTTATCTCTCTTAGTTTCGTGGATTCTAGAACCACGTCGAACATCCAAAACTCCTAAGCCTAGCTAATAACCTATTTACACAAATAAATGCCCTTACTGGTATTCGAACCCTATACTATCGGCTTCATAGGCAGAGTGAAAAGTAATTATTTTTACTTTACTTATATCGCAATAGACAACATGTTTCGGATTAGCTCAGAGGCTCTAGTGTAAGTTTCTTTTGACGTAAGTAAACGTTTACGAACGCGTAAGTTGTTAATGTTATTTATATGGGAAACGCAAACGCGTTCGTGACTTAAAGTTACGTTAAAAACTTACACTCAGGGATCTGGCCTGGTACCGCGAACATCGAAGTCCGTATATTTCGAGCAACTTTCTTTTTACTCCAATTAAGGCATCATAAGAGTGACGGAGACAATCGTCCGAAATTTACGAATATCGTGTTTAGCGGTAGCGCCGCAGGTACCCATTTTCAAGTCGAGTTCGGACAAACCGCTCGGAGTAGGCTTACCCGAAACATGTCGCCTAGTGCGATATAATTACATGTAAGTTTATCCAATTGCGAATAAGTAACTCGACTCATACCGGTTTTCAATATTTGAAAACATTTTCACCTCAAAATCGAAATTCAATTTCAGCAATCTATACTTAGAAATACGAGAACATATTAACCCAGTTCCAACTACAGGGTGCTACAGCAAAGCACCCGTCACTCTGCTCAGTCACTCGCACCGCCGTCGTTTATCATCAGCCTGTACATTGGAGCGCGATATTGGTGCGCTATGAACCGAAATGGCGTTTTTGGAACACCCTGTATGCGTCATTAAGGGGGCGTATAGAAATACGGTGAAGTGGAAATAAGGGAGGATGTCTATTATTTGCTTTGTTGTAACATATTGTAATGATGTTATAAATTGATGTGTTTAGTAAATATTTAATTGTCATATATAAATAGTAATATTAAATCGTCCACTGCTGGACATAGGCCTCCCCCAATGACTTGTATGATCTTGGGGGATTTGATATAGTGTGACCACGCTTTACATGCTAATAGTTCAGTTTTTACTGTCGTCTATTATGAAACCCGCGAGAGGAGTTGAGGTGGTGCTCTTCTCAGCCGGCATCACACAGCTCGGCACATAAAATAGTTGATTGAGCCATTTATACGATAAGGATACCTCACGTTACACCGTCGCGTCTCCTACACGTCGCCCTCCCGTGCCGAGCCTTCCGTTGACCCACCGGGCACTCACCGGGGCGGCCCGGGCCCGAGCGGCCTGACACTCGAATACTGACATTAAAACGAGCGTCATTCCATCCAGCGATTTGTGTGTAGACGATGGTCACACACCCGTCGACATCGCCTTGACATCACGTCGCCTTCCTATCACCGGGCCAAGCCGAGCCTTTTTATATAGCTATAACGGCCGTCGCATGACCGTCCCGAGCCCGTGCCGAGTAGCTCGGGCGGCTCCGTGATCACGTGATTCATTCCATTCCAAATGCAGCGGTGTCCTCGGCTCGGCGACGGGCCGCTCTAACGTGAGTAAGTATACCTCGATATTGTTCTAGCAGGAACGACATTTGCTTAGTGCTTGCCACAATAAAAATATCGACAATCCTGTTATCGATAAGTACATACTACTTCAACGACAAGACGTACACACAGTCTTATATCGGCTACCTACCTAAACGCCGCGTGCCACCGATCTTAAACAAATTCAACGTCATCCGTACACTTTTGATCCAATTTACTTCCATTATTTATAATGAATAATAGTTCGAAATTGTTTTCTGAACTAGGTAAAATATAAATAAATAGATAGTTTTGTTATTGTTATTTATTTGAACCCTATTATATATATTTGTCGTCGTATTACCTGTACGACGTTGAAGTGGTAGTTATCGATAATAGGACTGTCGATGTTTTTATTTTGTCAATCACTTACAAAAAATCTTTCGTGCTAGAAAAATATCTGTGTGCTCGCAAACGGGACTAGTCGCTCAGTTAGTAGTAGTTGTGGTAGTAGTAAGTTCACAATCAGTTAGAATTTCAACAAATCTCACACAAAAAGAAACATGTAACAAATAGTTTCTCCATTTCAGCAATTTCAATAGTTCCCACTGTTAGACTATTTTTATCGGTTGCATCTCGTTCGGCGTTCCGATTCGAGGCATAGAATTTATGTACTTGGATGTAACGAGAACCATTCGGGTTTGAGAGAATAAAGGATAAGTTTAAAACCAATGTTATACAAGATTCATTTTAAGTTGGGATTCTCTGCATTTATGTTTTTGGGTGAATCAATTATTTTGTATTATTTTGTCTGACTAGAATGGCACCACCCCACCGCGGGTGTCATAAGAGGTAACAAAGGAAAAAAAGTAGATGGACAGCAGCGCCCGTCAAAATCCACTCTACAGTTACTGTCGCCAACCCGCCTGGCAAGCGTGGCGACTATGACAAGATGATACAACTCATATTTGGGAAAGGCCTATGTCCAGTGGACGAATTGCGTCTAAAATGATGAAATGATTTAAGTCGGTCGTAGTTCCCAAAAATCAGATTCAATAATAATTTATTGACATCTAAATGTATAGATCAAAGACTCGAGTTGTCAATTAAAAAAAAAACAAGTTACCTTTTATTTCAAATAGATGTTAGATATACAATGAAAAATTATGTTATTTTTAATGATGAAATAAAACAACTAAAACGGATTAAATCGCGTATACTAATTTAAACTTCATCCCGACGTTTCATCCGTTTTAGTTGTTTTATTTCATGAGTAACTATTGCGGCAACCGAAGACAATATTATTTTTAATGAATTAAATTTAATAATTATACTCGCTATTTATATGTAATAAAATACTATTTATATTTAAAAAATCTCGGTTTCCGTAATAAATAAATATCACAGGACATTCTTACACAAATTGACTGAGCCCCACGGTAAGCTCGAGAAGGCTTGTATTGTGGGTACTCAGTCAAGGATATATACACATATATAACACACTCATGACTCACGAGCAAATACTGTGTTCATCACACAAATAAATGTTCTTACTGGGATTTCAACCCAGGACCATCAGCTTCATAGGCAGAGTCATTACCCACTAGGCCAAGCCTGTAGTCATTTTGTCGTCATTATGTATTGTTCATTTACTTTCCTTATATGATTGGATTCTTTCATATATCATCAAGTCTACTCCTCATAATCAATTTAGAATTCTATACTGTCCAATCGGATCTCCCCGACAGAACGAGCCCGCGTGTATTTGACAGAGTCAAATGGGTATTCGCTAGTTTTGAACAAAGGGTGTTAGTTAGTGACAGCTGTCAAAAACTGGATTACCAACGTAATCCGTAGCGTAGTACGGGCTGCTTCTATACGAGAATTGTTTTTTATTTTATTTCGACGAATCGCCTGATGGTAAGCTATTACCATTGCCCATGGATACCTTCAAGACCAGAGAGGTCACATGCGCGCTGCCGACCTTTAAGACGGTTACACTCGTTTCTTGAAATTCACATCAGTAAGGATTAACCTTAAAATATGCATAATGATGAACTTCACTGTACAGGCAAACAATTTGATTTATGAGCCACTTCGTTCCTTGTCACAGTGAAAATCTATATGAAAGACGCAAAGGATCTCTTTTAACGTCACTGTGACAAGGTTCGAAGTGGCCTAGAATTCAAAATGGTTGACTATACCATTGTAAATTTACTTTACACCATTAATACTAACAAGTGACTTTGCATTTTCACAAACTTCATACTTTAGACCCCAAAATCCAATTACTAAAGATTCGCCCTTGAAGGGGCGTTGATCATATTATGATCCATTTTTCTTCAAATACTGATCACTTTGATCCCTCGGCTTGAATATTGATCAGCGTTTCGCTCCTTGTCATAATTACGTCGAGTCATTGACATGTCATTTGTTAATGTTGGATCAAATGTTTGTGGGTGTTAAGGTGACGTTGTTTTGAATTTATTGTAGAGAGAACTGAAAACTGTTAAATATTCATTGTTTTTATCGAACAAAAGTTGTTGACACTTTAATTAAAATGTTATGTTATAAGCTCTAAGCAATAAATTTAGTAAGAACGTTGCCCTATCAAATTCGAAAAAAATAACCTAAAGTTGGTAAATAAACATCAACTACATGATTGGCACATAATTAAACAACCTTTTTGAACAATAAATATTAGGCAATAAAACTAGTCCAGGTAAAATTTTCAATATATAAATATCAAATACAAAGGTCACCTATAGTTAACCAAACATGGCCAACACATAAGTAGAATAAACTTAAAGCTGATCGTCATGTTAAAAAGAATGGTCTAATTTTCAATATATCAAAAATATGGTCACATATCTATCTAATTTTAATGAGTCCCCATGACAAGCACCACCTGTAAAAAAAATGTAATTGTTACAAAAAACCCTTAAAACATTCCAAACCATCAAGAAAAGAGCGTATAGGGATCTTAAAGGCCGGCAACGTACTTGTGACTCCTCTGGTGTTGTGAGTGTCCATGGGGGGCGGTAGTTGCTTACCATCAGGCAATCCGTCTGCTCGTTTGCCTCCTATATCATAAAAAAAACCAATCAAACAGTTCAAAAATTGAAAACAGTTTTAAATACGCTACCACTTGTTTAGAATCATTACCCTTGACCTTTCAGTGACTCAAATATATATTTCACAAACAGCACACACGACCAACATTTGTCACAAACATTGGCTCAAGCACAACAGACGCAGAACTCATTATTTCACTGAAGATGTATGGCGTTAATACGTGTCAAAGCTTAGATAAATGTATTGATAGCGAAAGATATTATACCGCAGATCAGATTGTGAAGGGTTCTTTGTTATTTATAGTGAATTTGCCTTTTTGGAATATGATCCTCGGTGTATCTTATTTCTAGCTCTTTATGAAACGTGATCTAATATTAAAGAAAATTGAATAGAATAATAGTAGTTCATATCAATTACTGGTTTATTTAACGTTTGGTTCAATAAAGTTGAATATTATATAAAATCGATTTAAGAAGTGAATGGTCAATAACCTTTGATCGTACGTGTAAAAAGCTTTATACCACAAATACATTGCTTATAAGATTCAGCAACTAGAATTAATTAATAATATAATATAAAGCTTAGTTTATGAAAACTATTTATTAGGTAGATATATAAAAATCTCTTTGTTTGTTAATAACACAATACCAAAATAATATATCATAAATAAATTAATACACAAACTGGTCATTATGAGTTTAGTTGAATGCCTTACGGTCTAATGAACGCGCCCACACCCATTCTTAATGTAATTAGAAATATAATGTTTTATAGAAACATGGTGAATTAAATTAACACAACAATGCAATCAAGAATCGAAATTTAAAAAATCTATTTAATTATTTCAAAACACAAAATTTACAAGTATTCTTGAGGTTACCGTGGGGCTCAGTCGATTTGTGTAAGAATGTCCTGTAATATATATACGCGATTTCTCAAATTTTACTAAAAAGTATAAACTCGCCATAGTAAAAATGTTACATACATAAAGCAATGTTTTAAGGGTAATTAATTCCGTTAGTTTTGAGGATAAATTAATTACACTGACGTCACTTTTGTGTATCATTTATTAGGAGCGTTTCAAGCGCGAAATGGAAGTGTCAGAATTTGACTCTTCTTCTTTTCAAATATGGCTTCCATCAATAAATCAATCGGTAATAACAAATAAGTAAAATGAAATATCAAGTTTGACAACGCATGACGTTGTTCGGTAGTAGGCCTTGCGTTCTGTAAAGTGGTAGCTGGACTTTACAGAAAGCCAAGAGGCGCCTGCGACCCTGGGACTGCCGGGTGATGACCAAAATTGTGGTGAAACGCGTTTTAAAATCAATTTTTCATTAGGTGGATAATTCTGCGTTAGATCACTGCATAATAAGCTATGAATATTACACACTAAACAACGTTAATGAACAAAAAACAAAACATAACCTCAAGATGACTTTGCCATTTTTAAGTTCAACCGGAATTCCCGGATTTTGACTCCCATTTGTGACTTTGCAATTGTAAAAGTAACTTTGCAATTGTAACATAATAGTTACAATCTAATGCGACATGTTACCTTTTGTCCTCACAACAAAATTAATTAACGATACCATACATAAATAAAAAGAAACATTTAACCTTCATTGTTTTGACAGACTACTATATTCATTACGTACGCATGCCTAAGGACAAGAGTCAAGGACAAAAACCTTATGACCTTTACATAAATAGCAAAAATAAACACTTTCTTAAATAAAACCTCCCACGGGACTCCAAAGACTTACATGTATACTGATTGAAGGGAAAAATGAAATGTGCTTCTGATATCTTAATATAATATATTCTGTTCCATGTCGTAGTACATATGTATGTTAATTTATGCTGCCGGTTTTCTCGGAGCAATGGTGTTTTAAATAAGAATACGTAATTTCTGTCTGTATTATGTTTATGGACAGGAGCGGTGGTGGCCTAGTGGTAAAAGCGGTCGACTCGCAATCCGGAGGTCGCAGGTTTGAACCCCCGGCTTGTACCCATGAGTTTTTCGGAACTTAACTGCGAAATGTCATTTGATTGCCAGTCAGTTTTCAGTAAAGGCGAAAATCGTGAGGAAACTTGACAAATCTCACTTGGAATGGTCAAATGGCTGTCGTTTTTGTAAACCTAGTGCCCACGTCCAATCCTGTTATTAGCTACCAAGCGGACCCCGGGCTCCCATGAGCCGTGGAAAAATGCCGTGACAACACGAGGAAGATGATTATGTACATGGTTTTTTTTTATAGTGTGACTTTGGTGGTCATATTTTTTAAAGGAAAATAAACACTCGAAAAAATTTTCTTTTAATTATTTTCGCAAAAAATATATGTTTTTTTACCCAAGTTTATTATTTTTTGAAAATTTAATCAAGATTGACACTGGCACGCTTTTCATGTAAACCCATGTCGACGTTCTGCTTTATTCGCAAACGTTTTTACAAAATATGAAAACAACGGCTTATATCCCTTTCCTTTTATATTATTAACTTAATAAAATTACAAGATAATTCTCTACAAAACCTATCTTATGCCCTATCTTTGTTTCTCTACTACGTTTATTATGAACATACATTGTTATAATAAGGCGTTATGCTCTGGGGAAATTATTTTGTTAATAAATCTTAAACTTTGTTTATCTATTTTTTTGTATTAATATTTTCGTGAATTATTGTCATATTTTATACACAAAAAATTAAAGAAATACTCACGTTCACGTTTCATGGTTTGTAAGCCATAAATTGTGATTTCACGGTAACAATACAGTACCCTTACCATTAATTGTGACTTTGAGGTTTTCGATAACGAGTATCGAGTTTACTATCTGTGCATCTCGTTTGTACTATTTTAGTGCGAAGGAGATGCACAGATAGTAAACTCGATACTCGTTATCGAAAACCTCAAAGTCACCACTCATGGTAAGGGTACAGAACACAAACGTAGTGGTACTTAACTTCTCGGCTTGCACAAGGAACACATTCATACCGTGCTAACATTGCACGGTATGAATGTAAACCTCATGTTAACAATATGCTTTACTTCGCAGATATATGGACTGCGTTATGTTTACATTGTTTCTGAAACTGAAAATAAATTAAATTGTATACATACATCATACATTTCAGCCGTATGCAGTCCACAGCTGGACATAGGCCTCCCACAAATATGACTTGTATCATCTTGAGGGTAGATGCCATAGTTGCCACGCTTGGCAGGCGGGATGGCGACCGCAGTAGCTGTAGATTGGATTTCGACGGACGCTGCTGCCCGTCCGTAGGATTTTTCCCGTTGTCGCCTCTTACGACACCCGCAGGAGGAGATGGGGTGATGCTATTCTAGTCAGCCGGCATCACACGGCATCACAAATATATTAACTTGTATAAATATATATTATGTAAATAATACAGGAAACTACCAACGAAATACATAATATACCTAGACGTAGGAAAATCGACTGTTCTTGTCTAGTCTAGAAAAAAACGAGATATGATAGCTGCCAGTTACAAGATGTCCCGGGCTCGAATCCACTACTCCTACCGACCAACAACAGAGGCATACCGCCAACCCTACCCAACCCTATGGCAGAAGCATTTATATATGTTAAACGCGAATATCCGACTCAAACTTGACAAAATAATTATCACATTTTACCTATAACTTATAACCTATATACATTTCTAAATCTGAATACGCCTCCAGACCGTCCCAAACAAAACAAGGGCTGTTAAAATAAACCTTATACTAAAATAACAGGCTTTATTTTAAGCAACTCGAATGTCAGTGCCGCTGAAAGCTAAAATCGCGTGTGACAACCTTAGCATTCATCCGGGGTCCGAAAATATACGGAAAGGGAGCGTTTTAGGAAATCTTAACAACGTCAAAGACATGTCAGACATGATCTAGGGTTGTCGCTGTGTTATATTAAAAACTTTTTGTGTTTGAGATAATTGTTTCATTCATATTTCGATAACAAAATATTCTTTAGGGATTATTTTTTAAGAAACGTGCAGACGGATTGCCTGATGGTACGCAATTACCGTCGCCCATGGGCACCCGCAATATCAGGGGAGTCACAAGCGCGTTGCCGGCCTTCAAGGGGGGTTCGAGCTTTGGGAACCTTACACACCATCAGAAACACAATAATGTACTGAAATATGTGTTGCTTAAATTCAAACTCAGATAAATCTATTCTGCTCTAAGGTTGGTTAGCTTTCTGATTATTATACATTTTTTTGACATTCAACCTTGAAGTAGAATAGTTTTAGACTGCTTTTTTTTTAACAAACAAATAAACAGTCAAATTTTAAATAAATTTATATATTTTTTATGCCTATATAGACTTTATTTGGAAACATATTAATGGCATTATCTTTTCTCAAGTTAACAATGTGCACCAGAAAAAAAAATAGAAAATTAAATTGTCATTTTGTTCGACTTGGATCAGTACAATTACAATATATTGATACAGAATTTAGATTGTGTTGAAATAAAGGTAATTTAATCAAATTTATAAGGCTTTTAAGGACTTATCTACCCGTGGCAGTTTTAAAATCCAAAGCGCCTAGCCTTTTAAAGATTTTTGAAAATGCGTGAGGGCTCAACGGTACTAGGTGGTCTTGGGACAAAATAGAAAAATATACAAAATCGTAAAGAAGTCCGATGTTTAAGTGATATCCTGTGTGCGCAAGTGTGTTTGTCTATGTGTATGTAAATTTTTGCGTGTGCCGACGAACGATCAAGATCATATCAGCTTTCACTACTCACGTGAACTATATAAAAAAAAACCGTAACAAGATGTCAAGTTGTCGTTGACAACCCTAGTTGCCGGAAGCCGTTAGGGTTGCCACATCCGGACAAGCGTCCACACGTAACTAAAAGCCGGAATCGTGTCGCGTCCTCATACAGCTTATGATGGATTTGGGTGAGTTTTTACCAGAAGGGGTACTCAACAAAAAATGTAACTAGGCCATTTTTTTTAACTGATTCACTTGTCTTCTGTTGCCGCGATATTCATGAAATAAAATAAGTGAAAACGTATTATGTCTTATTACGAAGTTTTCGAATCGTAATACGGGAAAAGTGTCTTAAGTTTATCCTGGTTTATATATATCACAAAAAATAAAAATATAAAAAGACGAATGTAATAAAACAGTTTTGTGAAATCGGTTCACCCTTAAATTAAATTACTAAAATTAATTATTGTATTATTATAATATAATGGTCCTAAGTTAATATACAGGCTGATTTCGGCAAGAAAATCAGGCATGACATAGAATTCATAGGTCAAGCTAATTATGTTAAACATAAGTTTTTTATAAATGACCAAACATTATAACTATTTTCCATATTTTGCTTGCAATTTGGCCACCCTAATCAATGCGACGTCTTGTTGCTGCCCCATACTGCGAAGGCATAGGGTGACCATGACTTGGTTAGTTTAAGATTATTTTAATTGAAAAATAAGTGAAGATAATCAACCTTGATTCAATTAAATACTAATATAGTGTTATCCTGCTTTTTATCGATTAACACATCATTATTCCGACACGGGGTCAGCACTAATGACGTCACCAGTTGAAGTTTCTCAAAATGGCGGATGGATAAGTAAATATAGTATCGTGTTTTCTTATAACAATTCTATTTTCTCTTTTAATAATAGATAGAAAAACTGTCAACATGTGTAGTATTGTTTTTCTCTACTACTTCTCCTTACAAAGGTTTGCCAGGCTAAAATTATTAACATATAATTCTGTATTATATCTAAGAACAATCGAGCAACGTCAGTTAAACTGAAAGATCGCTTATTGTTCAAATAGTGTTGGTTGGCGTGTTTGTGACATGAAATTACAGCCCTTTGTTTTAACTGATGTGCCCTTACTCAAAATTTACCATAGATAAACACATGAGATACGGCTACAGTGCCCTTACCATGAGTGACATTAAGGTTTTCGATAACGAGTATCGAGTTTACTATCTGTGCACCTCGCTTGTACTATTTTAGTGCGTATTAGATGCACAGATAGTAAACTCGATACTCGTTATCGAAAAACTCAAAGTCACAACTCATGGTAAGGGTACTGAGTAACATACTTACCATGATTTAAACTTTCACGCTTTTTATACATTATTAGAAATAAATGTATAACTTTAGAAGAGTAAAAAAAGGAGTTTAAATTTTTAGGCAAAGTACGATGTCAAACCACAAAAGCTATTATTAATATAAGTGTATATATACAGGGTGTAATCGTTAAGTGTAGCCAGGCGATTATTCCGTGTATATAAGAGATAAAAGAAATTTTCAAACTGATATCGAAAGTCCGTTACCCAATGAGTAAATTGCATTAATAACTTTTTTGAAAAAAAAGTCTTGATATTAAAAATATTAAGTTTAAGAGCTCCCGTACAAATAGTACCTACGACGACTCACTCTCAAAATAGAACGTCGGTTCCATAAGAGATAAAATCGCTTGAGATTCATTATTTGCACGAATAAACTGTAATAAAATAATAAAACCACCATAAAATAATAAATCAAACATGAAAAAATTACTAGACCGTACAACTAGTATTTTTACGAACGTTGTACTAAATGTATGGGATGGTTTCAAGTTAATGTTTGAGATAGTTCTGATTTTAATAATAAAAAGTTATTAATGTAATTTTTGTCATTAGGTGACGCACTTTCGATATCCGTTAGATAATTTCTAATATCTCTTATATTTACGGAGTAATCGCCTGGCTACACTTAACGATTACACCCTGTATATACAGGGTGTAATCGTTAAGTGTAGCATATGTCCAGCAGTGGACTGCATAAGACTGAAATGTATGTATGTATGTATGTATGTATGTATGTATATCAATCCAAACGGGACCAATTTAACGGAGATCCAAAAACAACTCTACATAGGATTATTAGTTCAGTATGTGATAATTAGCAAATTCTGCTTTGAAATGGTTAATGCTAAGGATAATATAACGTCAGAATTTCAACCATTCATCCTGCTAAATATTCAAATGTCGGCATCCTTGTCCCTCTAACCTACTAAACCGCGAAACAAGCTAATAACCTATTTATAACATCTTACCTAAATCTGTCAATCCAATTGGCATTGTACCCCAACGAAATCAGAGCCCTCACTTGAGGACGCCTCACAAGAATCTCTTCAAATCTTATTGAATATGAAAGATCAAGTTATAATAGACGGAGCTATCAGATTTCGCTTTAATTTATATCCGTTGTAAAATACGTGTATAAACTTGGGTATTGAGTACCAAAGTCCTTGTACGCATATCGGATCTTTTGATTCAACGACGGTACGTAGACTAATATTGTTTGATGAAGTATAGTTTTGAGACGTAAAAAGGAGTGACGGTTTAGTATGGATTGTTGGTAGTCTGTGGTCTTTTGTGAGATTTGGGTATTAGTTCTCATAAATTTGGAGTTCAAGATAGTATAATTTGGCAATAAGATTGTGATAACTTTGTAAGGCTGTATTCAGTGGATAAGAGGAAAGTGAAGTAAGACAATTTGAGTGCCCAGGATTTAGTGATATAGTGGATTTTAGGACAGTTCCCCGGGATATTCAGAGGAACTGTATCTAAACTGGAAGTAAGTCATGTCGGAGAACGGGAAGCAGTATTTGATTTATGTGTGTGTGTGTGTGTGTGTGTGTGTATTGTATTTATGGTGTAAGTGTCTGTGTATGAGTGTTAGCGAAGGTGTGCGCGTGTGTTTGATGGAGATAACTTATCCGATAGGTGCAACAGATAAATTTTTAAATTCCTTCTTCTGTACAAATATGAAAGTAGCCCTGCGAGCGCTTAGTCTCTTGGGTTCAGATGCAATACAAGGTTGACGTCTACTACAATTATTTGAGAAAGCCTGATGAAGAGCAGTTTTTGGGTACGATTTTTTGCATCAATCAAATTACAGTTTTTAATATCGCAGTTTTTAGAAGTTTGTTGTGGTTAAAGGAAAGTAGAAAACTCTTTGAAAAAGCAGTATCATAAATAAATAAATATTTCAGGATAATCTTACACAAATCGACCTAGTCCTACGGTAAGCTCAGTAAGGCTTGTGTTGTAGATACTAGATGATGATATATATAATAGATACATACATATGAACACTTAAATACATAGAAAACACCCATGACTCAGGAACCAATATCTGTGCTCATCACACAAATAAATGCCCCGACTGGGAATCGAACCCAGGACCATCGGCTTGATGTTAGGGTCACTACCCGCTAGGCCAGACCGGTCGTCAAACTGACTCATGACTCTAGGCACAGGGGTTCTGTAGATACTTCTCCGTAACATGGCTTTTTGAGTAGGTTGGCGAAGTACCATGCTGGTATTTTTTTTTTAGATTGTATTTCGTTTCGATCGGTGAGGTGTTGTGGCAGCCAGTAAAAACGCTCAAACCTGACCACAACCTTACCACCATCATCGATTCGCAGTATACTGCTTTCGATACAAGATAAGTGGAGGTCGTAATCGGATTTTCCTGATCGATGTCACGAGAGTCCTCCATTAAATTGCCCAATAACTCCATTCTCTATGGAAAACTGACTCCAGAAGGAGCCACTAATTCAAAATGGCGGCGGACAATTTCCATACGAAATCAGAACGCTTTTTATAGTCTGTGGGATTTACGGTTTAAGAAAATTGGAGGTAAATAATAGTTCTTCGTCATGGTAGGAATGTTTTTGTATGTCTTTTGGTTGGGTTTTTTTAGATAATCAAATAATGTTTAGCCCATACAACTAAAATCAATGACATAAAATAACAATTATTACTTAAAATAGTTACCTACTAATAGGTCAATGTGGGTAAGACCGATTTGTAAGGGAAGTCCGTCATATGACACTAAATACCTATGAGATAATATAGAAAATTGGTTGGTAGACGGTCTTTCCAGATAGACGGTCGTACCCACATCTTTATTTTGATGGGTTTTCATTATTCACTTATCATTACAGCAGTTTGTTTCTGCTATAAAGAATAAAAATAAAAGATTGTGTAATTAACGTTTTATATTTTGCAGTATTTTTCCCAAAGAAAATTTTTGTTGATTTTAAATTTAGCATGATTTGAATTATATAATGTTTCTCTCTGAGCAATTGAAATGTTTAAAAACTCATTAGTAGAAACTGGCTTGTGAAATTATTATCTGTTAACCTATGTGTGTTGTATTTGTTTGTTTGTTTCCCAAAGGTTTAATTAAATTCGACAATATTGAAAGCGCCATCTTGACGGAATTACTGAAGTAGGTACTGGGGTCAAACAGGAATGAATTCATAATTATCCGTTAAGTAGTAATGTGTACGACGGTGTTAGCTTAAAATCGTATAATGACATAACAGTTACTTTTAAAACACTTACTGTTAAGTGTTAATATTAGAGGACAGAGTGACGAGGTTCTTGGCTACGCCTAATGAATTATGAAACGTTCAGAGCTTTCACTCTGAATAGGCAGAGAGCCAGAACCGGATTTTAGTACTACTTAGTTACAAACGGGTAAACTCACGTGTAATATTGCACTAGGTGACATGTTTTGGGTAAGCTCAGAGGCTCTAGTGTAAGTTTCTTTTGACGTAAAAAAACGTTTACGAACGCGTAAGTGATAATGATATTTATATTGAAAACGCAAACGCGTTCGTGACGTAAAGTTACGTTAAAAACTTACACTCAGGGCTCTGGTACCCATTTTCAAGCCGAGTCAGGACCCATCGCTCGCGTTGAGGGTGTATCGCTCTCTAAAATTGGTATCAGAGCTTACCCGGAACATGTCGTCTAGTGCGATATAATTACACGGGAGTTTATTCGTTTGAAACTAAGAAGTAGAAACACGGCTCACAACGGATTTTAGTAGTAAAATATTTTTTTAGGTTACCACATCTATATATTTTTTTTATTTCTGTTTACTACTTACCTTAAGAAATCCCAATCTTTACACCTACATATTACTTTTGAAATATCATTTTTTGTGACAAAGGTGTTGAAGGGGTTATACCTATATATAAGTGCGATCAAAATACTTAATACAGCAACAGACATATTTTTTACAGACCATTTTCATTCTATATTTCGTAAAGGCTTCGTGATATTACGATAATTTAAAGAAGGATAACCTCGCTAAATATATTTAATAAAGACGAATATTAAATTATTCTCTTCAGATCTCTCTACATAATGGTCCATAGGTTCAAAAAGAATTATTTAATAAGTTTTCATAGTGATGACGTAGTAAAATTACATAATTACTTAAAATGCATTAGCAGTACCCGTAATCAATTCAATCAATCATTTATTCCGTTGTCATAGGTGTAAAAACATTTAGTAATATGGTATTATACAAGCAGCAAACCATGATGTACCATTTTGGCGTACGACATTTAAAAATATATTATACAGCAATAAATTAACTAACTATTACAGAAATTGATTTACAATTACACAAAGTAAATAAGATGTGGGAAAATATAAACGAAATATACAAATGATGACAACCAATCCTACACTATATCTAAAATGAATAATAGGAACACTGGAACATTCATAATTTCCATAAGATTATAACTATATTAAAAACAATCCTTTTCACCGTATAACCTAGTAAATTTTAGCCTCCTTTAATCTCAATATCATTACAATATTTGATCACTAACTCGAACTCGAACTTTCAAGACAAATCCCGACAACTAGCTCTTAGCTAATACTGTACTGAAGTGAATGAGCATTTTTGCATGAATATATTCCAGAATAAAATCAAGACATGAATAATTCAGTATCCAGAAACGAAAATAGCAAGAACCGTCTAAGATATCTTTGACAGTAAATTTTATTAGTCTCGCCGCCATTTGTCGTAAACTTCATTTACAATTTCATTATCTACACCTGAGACAAGGGGATTCACTATTATGAATAGAATGACTACAGTCACGTTCATCTTGACACGTGTTATTCATAAAAGTAGTAGTTATTCATAGTAAAGACTGTATCGTTAAGTATAAATACAAAACTAACCTTGATTAACTGCTGACATGTTTATTATTTTTCCTAACTAGTGCGTAAAAAGTGCACTTTTCGCACTCTTCGCGTACGTAAATTTCACTTTTTAAGGCACTTGCTATGAAAAATTAGGTTCGATACTCGTGTAAAAACTTCTTTAAGACTCGGGTGATTGTCACCCTCGTTTCACTCGGGCTCCAACTTTCACCATCGTCGAAAAACATTTTTTTTTCACTAGTATCGAAATGTACTATTGTAATACTATGTTCTTAGGGTATGATCTGTGTATATTTTTAAGTCAGATCTGATATAAGAAGGTTTAAATTTTTTATTATTTTAGGGACTTAATGATGCTTTTAATATCGTCTAGCAAATATATTCTGGACAACCCTATCGAGCTTAATTTGAGACTTTTCACTGACTCCTTAGCACTATTTAAAGTAAAAAAAGGTTAATTATGCTGCCAAAATATGTTATCTAAGTGTCCTCTTCATGATTGCTGAATTGAGCATCTGCAGAATAAATGTGGTGAATTTTTATTAAAAAAAAAAAAACTAGTTTTCACGCAGCATTATGGATTCCCGTCAATTTCTGATGAGAGCGAAATGAGGGGGACAGTTCGAAGAATCAGTAATAGTAGTTCATTGTAGTGTATGGTTTTTCTCAAACATACACTACAATGTTGATATTATGTTCCTTATAATAGGCTACAAAGTATGTGATTGCAGGTTTGGCTAGACGAGAGGCACGAGAGGTCGTTAAAGTTGACATTGCCGGCCTAAGGCCTCTTTTTTAAACGACATTTACATCTTTTTTAAATACAATAATCAAATTTTCGTTAATTTTTCTGATTCATTTGGCATGCTTACTTTATTATTTTTTATTATGCAGAAACGTCTGCTAGCGAATATCTTCGATATTTAAATCGAAAGAAAAATAGAAAAATTTGACTCGAAGCGGGACTCGAAACCACAACCACTGGATTCAGTGGTTGTGGGTTCGATTTCAATTTAAATATCGATGTTTACTTTAGTTTTTCTGAAAATTAAACTTTTATTACTTGGAGTTATTTATGAGCACTATAGGGTTGTCGTCCTCGTAATAATCCGTCCTCACTGCGTTCGGCCATCTACATATAATTGGCCGGCAACCCCTTAATTCCCGGCCTCTGTAGTAATGTACTAAAGTAGACATTAACAGTGTTACGAAATTTTAAAATGCCAATTGTGTATACAATTTATGAATGTCACGTCACTCACACGGTATGTTTTGGAGAGGAATGTTCTCCATTTTAAGCACTATGGGAGTCCCCGTACGCGTCGCCGGTGCGCGCAATAGATATGAGTGAAGCCGTGTTTTTAATAAGTTATTAGAATTTGTATTTTAGTATATATTATACATATTTTAATTACTATAATTACAATTTTAAGTACCTAATTATTTAATTTACTACATTAAACGCCCATGAGACATTGTACCAAGAATGCTGGCGGCATTTCGTCGTTGTATCGCTGATACGTTGTACGAGGAAGCCGCCAGCTCTTCGGTCACCAGTTACGTATTTATTTATTATTAGTATTTTAATTAAGTCCGATATCACTACTAAATGTAATAAAATTATAGACAATGCAGGTTATAAAACGTATAATATACTTTCAAAACTTTATTTAGTAGTTTCATTTTTTCAATAAATAATTTTTCTGGGTCAACCGTACCACAAATCGACCTAGGTGCACTTTAAGCTCAATAAGGCTTGTATTGAGGGTACGAACTATACGACTGTGTCCAAAAACCACAGAAGAACGGGCAGTAGCGACCCTTAGAGCGGTGGGTCACCTGCAACCGCCAACCCGCCTGTCTAGCGTGATTTTTGCATTTAACTCCCCATGCTGCTTCTCGTGACCTATGTGGATATTCGTGGTTGAAACAGTAATAAATACATACGAGTATAAACACAACAACCAACAACAACTATAAAACACCACTTCGCTCTTTCTTTTTTTTTTGGTCCAAAGCCGATGTTCCATATAAGTAAGCACTTTCGGTTTGTATATCGATACTTGATTATAAATATTCCTTTTTGAATCGCCAATAAGTGAAAGCTTATAAAGGCTGTATTACTTTGCTTTATGCAAAAAACCGTCCTTTTACCAATTTTATAGCCCCTTTATATGTTTTATGTAGCACCCTGTATTTTACGACCCGAGTTCTCTACACTCTGTATAGATTTATAATGGTAATAAAAGATATTGACAAGTTGTGTACAATATAAACTTTTGGTTTGAAATAGAATTTTTTTTAGACTAAAATACCTATGTGATAGAATTTGATTACTATTTATACTATCACGACGGTAATTGCTTACCATCAGGCAATCTGTCTGCTCGTTTGCCACCTTTGTCATAAAAAAAAAATATATATATATATATATATCATCATCAAGCGAAAACCAGCCGCTTTTCAGTGATGGAAAACATCGTGAGGAAACCAGACTAATTCCAATAAGGCCTAGTTTATCCTCTGCGTTAGAAGGTCAGATGGTAGTCGTAAAACTTGTTCCTACACCAAATCCGATTTTTTTTTTTTTTTTATGATATAGGAGGCAAACGAGCAGACGGATTGCCTGATGGTAAGCAACTACCGCCGCCCATGGACACTCAACA
The DNA here is from genome assembly GCA_022674325.2 of Grapholita molesta. Lineage (NCBI taxonomy): Eukaryota > Metazoa > Arthropoda > Insecta > Lepidoptera > Tortricidae > Grapholita > Grapholita molesta. Next base: position 6,694,280 of record CP053143.2, read on the forward strand.
CCAGAGGAGTCACAAGTACGTTGCCGGCCTTTAAGATCCCTATACGCTCTTTTCTTGAAGGTTTGGATTAGTTGCCAAGCGGACCCCAGGCTCTCATGAGCCGTGGCATAATGTTTTTTTTTTTTTTTTATGACATATGCGGCAAACGAGCGGACGGATTGCCTGGTGGTAAGCAATTACCGTCACCCATGGGCACCCGTAACACCAGGGGAGTCACAAGCGCGTTGCCGGCCTTTAAGGGGGGTTGGAGCTCTGGGAACCTTACTCACCATCAGGAACACAACACTACATACCTGAAAGGTGGCAGTGCTATTATGGCTGTGGTCTTCTGTAAGGAGGAGGTACTTCCCCAGTTGGGCTGCCCCAGATTCAAGCGTGATGGTCAACGCTGTGCCCTACCTCTCATTGTTGGACGTAGTTTAAGGACATATCCGGGTCAATGTCGGGACAATGCGAGGAAAATGATGATAATCCTACTAACACTAAAATTGTGAAAGTTTGTCAATATGTATGTATGTCTGTTACTCAGTAATGCAATAACCGCTGAACGGATTCAGAAACGTGAAGTACAGACAGACAAAGATCTAATTGAGACATAGGATACTTTTTTTTATACAACACTGACCAGCGTCTGACCTCAGTCGCACCTGATGGTAAGTGTCGACGAGGTCGAAGGTGTAGCACGCTGGTTTAGTAACAGCCTATTCACTCTTGCCTAGACCCAAATTAAATCTTTCCGGGAATACAGACGAAGGGAGCGAATTCCATTCCTTAGCAGTCCGCATTAGGAAGGTAGAAGTAGATGCGAACGAATGGTATATTCACAACGTAAAGATGAAATTGCTCCCCTCGCCTGGACGTCCGGTGATGGAACGGAGATGGCGAAATTATATCGTGCAATTCCTGACTACTTCCTGATACTTGATATATATACAGCAGACAAAGTCGCGGGTAGAAGTTAGTGGTATTTTAGTAACACTATTGTATCAATACAATAATAAAACCGAATCATATTTGAAAGTTAATGGCTACGCTTTATTTCATTTTCACTTCAATATCTCAAAACAAGCATCCTAATTTGGCCGTATTAATCACTGACGCGCACAAATCCAAAAGAGCCCAAGTCCCATATAAATCCCAGACATTTAAGTCTTTTTTCTTTCAAAGGCATTATACAATAGTACCTATTAAACACTCCTTACAGGTCCTTAATTACGCACGTGTAACCTAAATATCATAATAAACATTCAAAAACCATAATAACAAATTATTGTAATTGAATAATAAACTTTCACACAATTGCATAGAGTTCATTTTCTCGGGATACAATCGTGTCACATACGAGGTTGTGAAATTATTTTCGTCAGTATAATAAGTAGACAATTATAATAGTCGTAAATGGACAATAGATTTCTATGACTAAGACTGCAGAATAAATAGGTAATGTGTAAATCAGACTTGTTTCCCAAATAAGTAAATATCGAAATTAGATACGCTGTCATGCGAAACTCACGCGCCGAATAAGTTTATCACCGTCCCTCGACCTATATAGCCTAGTTCATACTTCTGTAGTGACACAGCGAAGTACCATCACGCTTGAGTCTGGAGAAGCCTAACTGGGGAAGTACCTCCTCCTTACAGAAGACTACCATCATATAATTAAAACTGTTGTGAGCCATGTTACTACTAATTAGTTACAAATGGATAAACTCACATGTAATTATATACTAGGCCGTACCCATCTTCAAGCCGAGTCAGGACACACCGCTCGGGGTGAGGGTGTATTCACTTGAGTGATACACTTTGGACCCGGGTATGTCCTTAAATTGCGTCCAACAATGAGAGGCAGGGCACAGCGAAGTACCATCACGCTCGAGTTTGGAGAAGCCCAACTAGGGAAGAACCTCCTCCTTACAGACCACAGCCATAATAGCACTGCTACCTTTCAGGTATGTAGTGTTGTGTTCCTGGTGGTGAGAAAGGTTCCCAGAGCTCCAACCCCTCTTAAAAGCCGACGCACTTGTGACTCCCCTGGTGTTGCGGCTGCCAATGGGCGATGTTAATTGCTTACCACCAGGCAATCCGTCTGCTCGATTGCCACCTTTGTCATAAAAAAAGACACTTTTTTTTGACGGAGTGAAAATGCATTTCGTATTACTACATACCTGAAAGGTAGCGCTGCTATTATGGCTTTCGTCTTCTGTAAGGAGGAGGAGTACTTCCCCAGTTGGGCTTCTACAGGCTCAATCGTGATGGTACTTCGCTATACCCTACCTCTCATTGTTGGACGTAGTTTCAGGACATTCCAGGGTCCAAATCCGGGTCCGGGACATGTGTTTTTTGACATTAAAGACTTTGAATTGAATTGAAAATATTTAATTAAAATATTTATTAACTTATGTAAAATAATCGGTTTAAACTACAAAATGTAATGGACGGAGAAGCACCTAAATGGCCAGCGACCAATAAGGAGAAGTGGAAACAACGTTGCATTAATTGCTGAACACACAGACGGTCAAGGGTTAGTTTCCATTATATTCTAAAAATAAAATTGTAATAAACACAACGACTTTTTATTATTATTTATTAAGTTCCAAGCTTTTTATATACTAGCTTTTCCTCGCGACTTCTTTTTCCAGCTATTTGCGGGATAAAAAATATCCTATGTCCTTTCTCGTAGATCAAATTCTCTCCATACGCAGCGGTTTAAGCGTGAAAAGGTAACAGACAGACGGACAGAGGTACTTTCGCATTTATAATATTAGTATGGATTGTTTAGATAAATGCTTTATACATATATTTGACCTCGACTGTACAACGCCTTTTTAATATTGTAAATGATATCAGGTACCAATTAAATAAAATAAATTAAATAAATATTTCGGGATAATTTTACACAAATCGAACTATACCTACGGTAAGCTCAGTAAGGCTGGTGTAGTAGGTACTAGACGTAGATACCTATAAATACTTAAATACATAGAAAACACCCATGACTCAGCACACAAATTAATGCCCTGACGGGATTTGAACCGAAGACCTTACGGCCTCACCTCCGACCGGGAGTCAAAATGTTCTTATACAGTGTGTATTTTTCATACGGGCGTATACGTTGTCCACATATAGTATCCAGTAATACGACTCGTAGTATGTCAATAATTTTGTTAAATAGTCTCACCCATTTTTTTAAGTCTGACCGGGTAGCAATGTACGCAGTCCAACTTATGATAAGTAATACTGACATGACATGACGCATCGGTACGTTAATTATTATGGATGCAATACATTGCGTGCTGAATTATTATGTATGAAAAAAAAAACTATTTTTTTAACAAACTGAATTTGAATAAGTTCCCGAGGACCAATACTAACCGCCACTACAATATACGCCCGTATGAAAAATACTCACTGTATATAAATATGATGCGTCAAAACATCGTGCCGTACGAAAATGGAAACGAGACCACAAAACTAATTGGCTAGGAGTCGGCACGGATACACACCATTGTCCGTGCCCCTTTTAATTTCCTGCGTCGAGCTCCGCTACTATTTTTGGTCCAAACTGGGAAATAAACACTATAGTAGCACTAAACGACAGGCTAATAAGAAAAATACTGTGAAAATTCACATTTTTACGCCCCAAATACAATTACATGATACGGCCCTGTACCCTTACCATGAGTTGTGACTTCGAGGTTTTCGATAACGAGTATCGAGTTTACTATCTGTGCATCTCGTAGGATCGTCGGCTTCAAAGGCAAGGTACCCGTTAGGCTAGAACTATCGTGAAAATATAATACAATGCATACCCTCCAATTATTAACACAGATGCATTATGTTTGTGAGATCCAATAGAAGATAAAACGTAATTATTGAATGCTTTATCTATTTCAGTTACAAAAAATGTCCATATTAAAAAAAAAAAAACTTATACTTAAAAACATAAATTTAAAATGTACTTGGCAATGAATACCTAACACGCGTTTATTTCCAGAAAACAATTATATACTAAAACAACTTACACAAAAAAGAAAAATAGCTACATGAAACTATACTGACAGAAAAAAAAACTATAATTGTCTTATAATTAAATATAAATTATAAATAAAATATGGACCCCAAGTCCCCCTCGTTACCCATGGTACCCAGAAGGCTGGCGTTTCCTCTTTTATGGCCAGGCTTAACTTTTGACCAAAATTTAATACAAAACTAATCACAATCACACCCACCCACAGTTGCACCTCAAAGGTGCCCATCACACTTGCTGCCTTACCATCCTGCACAGCAATAGAGCCTTTGCGCGAGGTACAAACCACGCGAGCATCTGAGCCTCTCCCTAATTCGGCGACCAACTTCCTTAATGAAGGTTAAGACGTCCGACACCCAGCACCCAGACGTCTCAAAGGCAAGCGGGACAAAGTAGTACAATACATGCATACTCGTAAAGATAATATAAATATAGAAGGTTTGAGAGCCGTTTCTACCTTCCTAATGCGGACAGCTAAGGAATTCGCTCCCTTCGTCTGTATTCTCGGAAATACATAATTTAGGTCTTTTCAAGGCAAGAGTAAATAGGCTGTTACTGAGGCGTGCTATACCCTCGACCTCGTCGACATATACCATCAGGTGCGACTGAGATCTAACGCTGGCGGTCTTGTATAAAAAATATATTAATAATGATAAAGATTCCATTTAAACTCAATAGTCCTTACACCATGGCGGGTGTTGTCTCTGTGCGCGTCCCATGATACGGACAGGGGCAACATCCGCTTAGTGTACCCCTTACATTTCATTAAATTGTCGAAAGGGCCTCTGCGCGTTGGCTCGATCTGGCTCCGCGTATGCCTCCCAAATGTCCGGAACACCATTGTTCCGTGTACGGAAAAGACATACAAATAATAATAATCGGGCTTTTCAGCGCTGAAATAGTAACCTTGTAAAAGGATGATTATTCGGGCGTTTGAACCGTTCTTATTACTCTGTCCAGATTTCTGTAGAAGTGCCTGCATTATATTAAGTAGGTTTTGGTTGGTTGGTCCTTTACCAAACTGTGTGATCATTTCTAGAGAAATCTGGACAGAGTAATAATAATGGTTCAAACACCCGAATAGTCACCCAAAAAACGCTTCATACGGATGGATACGAACGTGTGCTAGTTTTGCAATGCATGTACTTAATTTGTTCATATTGCTTCTCTCACTGCTTCTACGTGATTCCTTCACAAATTTCACTTGAAACGTTTAATATAAGATGGCCAAAGATGGCCCGGTTCCTAATATAGCCCAACGAATTTTGATACTTTTAACCATTCGATTGAATTTAAATTACAACTATTACTTTTAAAGCGGGATAGTTACCATGTATACTATTTTGAATGAGTTTCCGATATTTCGGCACTGTTGCAAGAGCCATCCTCACGAAATAACTGAAGTACTGCGAAATTTTACAGTTTAAATTTAAATTTCACACCCATGTTTGGTACATGGGCCTGCCAAACAAGGTGTGAAATTTAAATTCATTCGAATACTTAAAGGCGCAGGTATATATCTCATACATCTCACTTAGGCTCAAGGAATATGGTGTAAGAAAATCTCATCCAACGTTTTTGTTCTAGGTATCCGAGTTGTCGGAGCTCGAGTTCGAATCTCGCCTGAGTCATTTAATTTTTATTTTTTTCCTTTATTTCTAAGCTTACCTACATTTTTTAAAACATAAGGCGGTAACGCCCGACTCCTCAAGAGTAAATTGGGTAGCGAAGTGCCCTTAAGCCCGAATCTTTGGACATATGGAGTTGTGTCTTGTAAGGAGTTTGGGGCATAAGTGTGCAGTACCATCGGTGCCGTGTGATTAAAAACATTTTTTTTCTTTATACAACGACGATGGCAAACAAGCATACGGCCCGCCTGATGGTAAGCAATTACCGTAACCTATGGACGCCTGCTACTCTAGAGGATTCACATGGGCGTTGCGTACCTTAAAAGTTGTTGGGAAGCTTACTCACCATCAGGAACACAACACTACATACCTGAAAGGTAGCAGCTTTATTACGGCTATGGTCTAGGCCAGGGTTGAAAAAAGCGATCGCTTGTGAAAATGTCTATTGACTTTGACGCTGTCGTTAGTGGCATAATTATTGCAATTTTATCATAAAATATCTCTGTTCTTATCGCATTTCTAATTGAAAACTGCACTTAGACTGTGATATCGATATAATCGTGAAGTAACTATTTAAAAGATGCCTCGTGTAAAGAGCAGTGTGTGGCAGCATTGCGAAATATTCGAGAAGGATGGTAAAAAAATTGCTAAATGTGTGTTTTGTTCAAAAGAGTATTCGTTTCCAAATGCAACACGTTTAACGGAGCACATGTTTATATGTACCAAGTGTCCTCATGACATAAAAAAATCCTTTAAAAAGAAGCCGTTGCGTAAGAAGATATCCCCGTACGTAAAATCAAATACGTCCAGTAATTTTGTGGATGGTTCGCGACAACAGGAGGATGCAGAGGACGAAATCAATCGAATTGACTTGTCCTCACATTCGACTTTGCAAGATGCAGAAAATGAGCCCCCTATGGACACGACAACGTTACATGAGCAAATAGATGCAGCCTTAGCCCGTGCTGCTTATGCAACTGGTATGCCACTTTGCAGCTTCGAAAACAAGTACTGGAGTGATGCATTAAAATTATTAAAACTTGATTACAAACCCCCGACGAAATACGCAATGAGTAACGCATTACTGGACGCAGAATATTACAGAATTAAGAATGATATGGACGACAAAATTAAAAAGTCATCATCGCTAGGTTTGATTTCAGACGGATGGACAAATGTCCGAGGCAGAGGGGTTGTAAACTTTATTATAACAACTCCTGAACCAGTTTTCTGGAGCAGCATTTATCCTGGCACACAAAGAGAAACAGGCGAATACATTCATGATCAAGTGCGGAAAGTAATGGAAGAAGTTGGTGCAGAAAAGTTTGTAGCTCTTGTGACAGACAATGCCAGCAATATGCGAGCAGCATGGCGTCAAATTCAAGCTGACTATAACCACATCGATTGCATTGGATGTGCGGCACACGGATTGAATTTATTATTTGGCGATATAATGAAAATAGACTGCTTCAAAACATTTTTCACCCAATGCAAGAATGTTATAAAACATATTAATAGGAGACACGTATGCCTTGCGTTATTTGAAGAATTACAAAAAGAAAAATATGGGAGTAAATACACCACTTTGAAACTGCCTAGTAAAACACGATGGGCTGGTGCCATAGCGACCTTCAAATCACTTATCGAAAATTGAGAAGCTTTAGAAGCTCTGGCTATTACAAACGGGGGAGCTCACGTTGATCGTAATATTAAACAAACTATTTTATCTGATTATTTGTGGTCTCAATTAAAAGTTACAGAAGATATTTTGTTACCCATTTCGACTGCGATCCATAACATAGAGTCCGACAATGCACTTCTTTCAGAGGTTCCCGCTGCATTTTTGATCATAGAAAAACAAATTCAAAAAATGGATTTTCCAGATGACTGTCCCGAATTTGCAAAAAGCAAAGATGCTATTTTAACGTACGTAAAGAACCGCAAAGAATTTTGCATACAACCTATGCATTTAGCCGCATATATGTTGGACCCCAGATTTCACAAATCAGTCTTCCCCGAATATGAAACTTTAACTGACAATGATTTTTTGAAAATGACACAATATTTAACAAAATTAGCAGACTGTATGCACATTAATACCTGTGACTTAATGGGTCAGTTTGCTGAATACCAAGCAAAGGGCGGTTTCTGGGCCAATGAATTCATATGGCAGCCTGTAATGACCATAAGTCCTCTGAATTGGTGGAAAGGATTGTGTGCAACAAAACTTCTATCAACTATTGCCGTAAGGTTACTTAGTGTCCCTCCGTCATCTGCTGCATCAGAGAGGAACTGGTCGTTGTTTGGTCGCACTCACACCAAGGATAGAAACCGGCTTTTGCCAGAACGGCTGAATAAACTGATTTATATTAGATCTAATTTGCACTTGCAAATTAATTGTTCCATCGTCGACGACGTCATCGATTCGGGTATTTTAGACTTAGATGATGGCAGTGACAGTGATGAATAAATATAGTAAATAGTGTAAAAGTTTCGTTTCTTTCCCAAAAAAACTGAAAAATACGGAAAAAAACGAAAATTTCAAAACGTCCTGAAAAAAACGATTTGATTTTTTCGAGAATTTTCAACCCTACTATGGTCTTCTGTAAGGAGGAGGTACTTCCCCAGTCGGGCTTCTCCAGACTCAAGAGTGATGGTACTTCGCTGTGCCCTACCTCTCATTGTCGGACGTACCTAGTTTAAAGACATACCTGGGTGCGAGTGATAAATGTTTGCTCTATCAAATATGTGACCAGACTACGTTGGTTACTCTTTTTTATGATTTTGTCTTTTTTTCTTCTTCTTTGTCGGTGTCTTAACAGAGTGGTCGTGTTCACTTTAGGTAGTGGCAAGCTTCACAACACGCCGCTACTCCTGTCTGATAGCCGACATTTTCGTGCATGCATACAGTGTCTTCTTCTACTTTATCAAAATTTACATAGTCAAACCCCAATTCTTTACCAAACACCTATCTAATAGCCTCATCGGAAAACCAGATTTCTTCTTTTGATGTTTTATGATCATCTGTTTCATATTTTGTGTAAATAGCATGTGCGCACGAATAAATAATTATTCTATTCTATTCTATTCTAATGACACCTCACACTTTAGGGTTGAACCGAGGGGAGGTACCTTTAAAAAAAAGTTTTTCCGAAAAATAATGCTCTCGGCATTTTATTGTATCCAAAATCTCATATTTACATTGTGCGAAGAAGCCGCAAGCTCTTCGATAACCAATTACGTCAACCAGACGCTTCGCGGTTTGTGTAAAAAACTTGTGTGCGCGAAGACTTTTATGGACCTAGAGTTTCTACGCCAAACGGTAAAATAACTGATATTTCAGGTTCAGAATTCCTTATGATATCACTTTATATTGTCCTTCTATGCCTCTTTAATGTGCCCTCCCACATATAACTATCAAAAATAATATACAGATTATTCATACCTCCAAAACCCTGGTAGGGCCGAGAGTGACTGATCTCCAAACTTGTGTTAAGGGCCCTTACGATCCTCTCAAGGGTTACAACCAATGTGTTGACCGTGTTGGGTGAACGTGTTAGGGGCGGGTTTTGTCTTGTTCACCCTCACCACGAGTTGTGACGTTAAGGTTTTCGATAACGAGTATCGAGTTTACTATCTGTGCATCTCGCTTGTACTATTTTAGCAATACAATTTGCAATACAGTTTAACGTATTGACTTCGTTCTAAGCAGTCAGATTTGGACATGTAAGTAACATTTTTTTTTCTTTGTCAGTTAATTTTTGTAATACTTTGATATGTTTTGATATAGAATAACGCATTTTTATGTATTTTTTTGTAATACTGTTATGAAAAAATAAATCCCGCCGAGTTTCTTGCCGTTCATAACAGTCAAAATGCTTCTCGGGGCTGAGGTGTATGGTTAAAACCGGTGTAGTCATTATTTTTCTCTTTTACTTTCGTGTACTCGACGTATAAATGTGCCCTTGTGGCCTATTTACTTACTGAATAAACGTTTGAGTAAGGATGTATCGATATATTTGACCATACTGACTGCAATTAACTATATGACGCCTGACTGTACATAACTACCGATGACAAAAGACTTGACATTATGTCAGTTTAAAATTCCCAAATATTAACCCTGATTTTACCTCTTACGGTCATCATCATCATCAGCAGGCTATTGTAGTCCCCTAAAGAGCGCCATAGCGTTCTGTCTTCAGCTTGACGCATTCTTCGCAGATCGCAATCCCACCTGATCGGAGGGCGTCCTACTACGTTTACCTGTCCATAAATTTAGTACCGGAAAACAATACGTAAATCCAAGCTTCCCAACATGGACCCGGGTATGTCCTTAAACTACGTTCAACAATGAGAGGTAGGGCACAGCGATGACCATCACGCTTGAATCTGGGGCAGCCCAACTGGGGAAGTACCGCCTCCTTACAGAAGACCACAGCCATAATAGCACTGCTACCTTTCAGGTATGTAGTGTTGTGTTCCTGATGGTGAGTAAGGTTCCCAGAGCTCCAACCCCCCTTAAAGGCCGGCAACGCGCTTGTGACTCCCCTGGTGTTGCGGGTGCCCATGGGCGACGGTAATTGCTTACCATCAGGCAATCCGTCTGCTCGTTTGCCGCCTATGTCATAAAAAAAAAATGTAAACATTTTTAACAAATAGAGCAATGCATTTTATAGCAAGGAATTCGACCCAATGAACGATATGATTCAATTTCCTTTTCGAAAAACGTTCTATGGAGAGCACATAAATAAACGCTCACATTGCACCTTACGCCTTGGTAATAAGGTACACAGTTGTATACATACTTATGACGTTTTCTAAAATACGTTATCGTACTTTCTAGAACATTTTTCTCCGAAGTTTTAGAAATGACAAACATGCTACTTAGGATTAGTTTTAAATCGTACGTTATATATCTTTGAAAACAAGTCGATGCGGTTCTAGAAGTTTCTAAGGTTCTTCTGTTATCATGTCTAAGTTTTGTGTTCTCCTGAGACCCTCCATACAAGGGAATGGTATGTATTTCAGGACATTTCAAAGATACTACATATTAAAGTATTTTAGGATCCTATATAATAACGTATCAAGTTTTTTATTAATTTTAATGTACAGTCAACCAATTTGATTTATAGGCCACTTCGTTCCTTGTCACAGTGAAAATTTATATGAAAGACGCAAAAAATCTCTTATTAACGTAACTGTGACAAGGTTCGAAGTGGCCTGGAAATCAAGTTGGTTGACTATGTACACCAAATAATGTATATCGTATACAAAAGATAAATATAAAACTATACAAATACTAAACCAGGTTTCATAGCAAGGCCAAGGATGCTGGCGACATTTCCTCGTATATTACCCTCGTATTTATGGACCCGGGTATGTCCTTAAACTACGTCCTACAATGAGGTAGGGCACAGCGAAGTATCACGCTTGAATCTGGAGCAGCCCAACTGGGGAAGTACCTCCTCCTTACAGAAAACCACAGCCATAATAATGCTAACTGCGGAACTAAATGACGATCTGGACCTAGAGAGGGAAAGAAGGGTGATGGCAGTCAGGGGGAATATGCTTGCCCGCAGGTTTGCACGGTGCAACGATCAAGTCAAGTTGACGCTCTTTAAAGCTTATTGTCAAACTTTTTATACGTGCAGCCTGTGGGTAAGCTTTACACAGAGGTCCTATACCACCCTAAGGGTGCAGTACAACAACATCCTCAGGATGCTGCTGAGGCTGCCGAAGCACTGCAGTGCATCAGCCATGTTTGCCGAGGCGGGGGCGGATGACTTTTTCGCTATTAGGCGGAAGAGAATTGCCTCCATGCTAAGGCGGGTAAGGGGCAGCAGCAACAGCATGCTGAGGGTATCAGCGGAGCGCCTGGACTGCCCGCTGACCAAGTACTGGGTGGAGGTTGTCATTGGCAGAACCAGGTAGTAATAGTGAATAAAAAAATAAATGTAATACTAACATAGTCTAAGTCTGTACCGCAACTAACTAACATATTATGGACATACTGTCTGAAATAAACAATTTTTATTTTATTTTATTTATTTATTTTAATAACACTGCTACCTTTCAGGTATGTAGTGCCGTGTTCCTGATGATGAGTAAGGTTCCCAGAGCTCCGCTATATTATATATATATATATCAAACGCCATAAGGTTACAATATAAAAAAATAGTCAATAGCGCTTATGGTTTCATTAGAAATAATTTAATATACCACTATATTAGGTTTTGTACACTTTTCAAATTTACCGCGCCATTTTAATTTTTTTTTTCCTTGATTAGAACATCGTCCTACCAATAACAAACCCAGCAAAAAAATAATTAGCGAAATCAATTCAGCCCTTCACGAGTGATGCCGTGACCAAAGGATTTTTTTTTTTCATATAATGGTTCAATAAACTATTCCTCGTACCTTGTTGCCATGGTTACGTTCCCCTGGTTCACTCTTCAAACCACAGTTTAATCGCATCTATACAAAACATAGATATCTGTAGAAGCTACATGTCCCTTCCATAATGGGCACCTACCAAGCGCTTCAGTAGTACGCAGGGCCATATTTCTTGTAACAAACTATGCTTCAGTTGTCCCCTTGCTGACTGGCAAGAATAAGAACAACAAATAGTTGATTCACTCATATATTTCGTTTCAATCGGCAAATTGATAATTTATTGTACAGTCGACGTCAAAGATATGTATACACTTTTTCACCTTAATCCTTTGTAATAAGGTGCAAAAGTGTAAACATATATATGACGTCGACTGTACAGCTGCAACCTGTTTAAGTTTATGACTTGTTATAAAATAAAATATTGAATTGATTTGTATTTAAACTTTCGTGAGACATAATATAATTATTAACACGTCACGTGTAGCAGAGCGTGACGGGCCGGCGACGCGATCGGCGAACCGAACGGACACTCAGCACTCTTAGTGCTTGAAAATGGAGGCCTATGTTCTCCGAAACATGTTTGGTGACTAAATAAACGTGAGTAGAACCGTGTTAAAAGTTAATAATTATATTGAATTGACTTAATTTCGTAACAAATAAGAAGAAAAATAACACATTTGATCTAAAACTGGTCAGTGTATCGATTTTCTTAACCGTCCATATTAAACACAAATGACAAAATGTTAGTACAAACCCACGCGAGCGGCCATACATCTTTCCTAATTGACGTTATCTGAAGGCTTTTTTCTTTTGCCGAGTGTGACATGGGTGCGCGAATGCAGTAGGGGATTTCGGAGTTTATATGGGGATTAATTTGTTTTGCAATGGCTGGTGTTTATTGCTTGTGTGGAAAAAATAAGCTAAGCTAGTTTTTTTTATACAACGACGGTGGCAAACAAGCATACGGCCCGCTTGGTTGTAAGCAGTTACCGTAGCCTATGGCCGCCTGCAACTCCGGAGGATTCACATGCGCCTCGCCTACCCTAAAAGTTGTTGGAGCTCTGGGAACCTTACTCACCATTAGTAACACAACACTACATACGTGAAAGGTAGCAGTGCTATTATGGCTGTGGTCTTCTGTAAGGAGGAGGTACTTCCTCAGTTGGGTTTCTCCAGACTCAAGCGAGATGGTACTTTTCTGTGCCCTGCCTCTCATAAATATAGCTCTTGCCGTTAGGTTAAAAATAATTACTACAAAAAACAAAGAAAGTTAAAATATTTGTATTTAAACCTTCGTGAGGCATTGTAATATTTTATTTTTTTATTAATGATAAACACGGTTCTACTCACGTTTATTTAGTCACTCACCCGATATGTTACAGAGTGCGTGACGGGCCCGCGACACGAGCGGCGAACCAAACAGACACTCAGCACTCTTAGTGATTGAAAATGGAAACCTATGTTCCCGGAAATATGTCACGCGAGTGACTAAATAAACGCGAGTAAAATAAAATAATAAAACATAAGTTAATCAAAAATAACATCGTGAGTAAATGGGACTAACCCCAATAAGGCCTAGTTTAGTTTGGGTTGGATGGTCAGATAACTATCACTTGTAATTTAAAATTTGTTGCCAAGCGCCCAGAACCGCCATAATCCGGGGCAACGTGAAAAAGATGATTGTTCTATTACATTTTATTATAAAACACTTCTCCAAAATATATTAAAATTATTATTCAGTTCAAAAAGTGTCCTTATTAGCTCATAAACGTTTTTCGAGAAATTATATTTTCACTAAAGACCTCGGGGCTCAGGAATCATTTTAATTTCCACGTTTTCATACTTCCAAAAATAATCGCCCGTAAATGAAATGTTCTGTCACACCCTACTCGGGGTTAATTGTCATATCAAATTGTAATAAGTTTCAGTGCCTGCGGCTTTTTAAGATTTATTTCCTTCGTATAATGAATGACCTTGTACATGTGAAAGAATAGATTATACTTTTAGTGTCAAATTTATAGAACAGTCAAGTGTAAAAAATCGTTCACTGCCAAAGTTTCAAAAATATGTACCGAGCAACTCTATTGTACAGTAAATAAGGTTGTAGGACGTATTTATGAAAGGATTCTTTCGGTACGTATTTTTGCACTTGACTGAACACTAATTTTTGCCCGCGACCATGGGTGTGGATTCCCAATACAAACTTTCACCCCTTTTCACCCCTTAAAGGGATGATTATAGGATAAAAACTATTCTAAGTCCTTCCCAGGGGCACAAATTCTCTCCATATCAAATTTCATACCAATTGGTTCAGTAGTTTATTTTTGAAAAGGTAACAGAGTAGAATTCACTTTTGAATTTGTAATATAGTTTAACTGGTAGAGAATGCCATTAGGCATAAAGTCAGTAATTTTTTCTTGTTTTTTTTATTTAGTGCACCAACATTTTAATAAAATAAAAGTATAAAAAAGTTTACTTGAAATGAATTGTGCATAAATAATATTTTTTATACACTTACTAATAACAACAATAATATTACTTTGCAATTCCGCTGTTTAATAACGTGCTAGTCAATCAGTGCCAACCCGTTATATTTACTTGCGTATTTTTTCATGCATTAACGTTCCCTCCCTCCCACCGCAAAATTAAATACGCAAATAAACATAACAAACCACCACCAATAATACCAAAACTCGACACGTGTTTCGCCTCTCTACGAGGCTCGTAGAAATGAAAAAATGAAAAAATACGCAAGTAAATATAACGGGTTGGCACTGATTGACTAGCACGTTATTAAACAGCGGAATTGCAAAGTAATATTATTGTTGTTAACAATATGGACTTCCGCAAAGTAACGCCTGATTCAATTAATTATACACTTACTTGTTTACAGCTTTTTATAAATATATTTCAGATGTTCAGATGTTATGTAAATTCGTGTGTCAATCAGCAAAACATATTTGCTCTATTATAAATAACACCTATAATACCTATGTATACTTATTTTATAGAAATAAATATTAGATATAATTTCATTTCATGATTGACACACAATATGTTATGACAGCTTAGCCCCACAATCGGGTTGTAAGCATTCAAAAATATTTCCATTCATTTTATCCATGGACACAAGCATAACAATACAAGATATATGTAACATTATCTAGGAAACGGGACTTTATTGTCGATGGCGCTTATGTCGTTGTTCAAGACGATACAATATAAACGCAACGCAATTCGACGTAAGTGCCATCGACAGTAAGGTCCCTTTTCCTAGATAATGACACATTTAAAAGACAGTGCTTTGATCTTCTTTCGTCAAAATAACATCTAATCGTAACAACATGTGATTCTGACAACCGCTGTCAACAAACCATATTACGTTCTATATTTATAAATGCTAAGCGATATTTATATAATTTTTGCGATGAAATTAAAAAGAAAATCTCTAGAGGTCAGAAAAAGACGAATACTGGGTCCTTGTAGATATTAATATTCAGTTAATAAAAAAAAAAACAGAGGTAACGTTTCGAGACCGACTTAGTCCTCGTGGTCAAGAATGAAGACTATTTTAAAGTTAATATATGCGGTTAAGTCCCGTTTATTTGTAATAATGTGTAAAAACCTTAAAAGTTTAAATCAGTACCCCTTCTGAGGGTCAAAAGTAGTGTACTTCATTTGGTATGAGGGAGGAAGAATTATACAATAGGGATTCGATGCTTGGGGACTTGTTACTTTACACAAATGTTATCCATGGCTATACAGCGTGGCAAACAAGTTTCATTAATATTGGAAGCATCCCGGACCCGGGTATGTCCTTAAACTACGTCCAACAATGAGAGGTAGGGCACAGCGAAGTACCATCACGCTTGAATCTGGAGAAGCCCAACTGGGGAAGTACCTCCTCCTTACAGAAGACCACAGCCATAATAGCACTGCTACCTTTCAGTGTTATGTTATGTTATGTAGTGTTGTGTTCCTGATGGTGAATAAGGTTCCCAGAGCTCCAACCCACTTATAGGTCGGCAACGCGCTTGTGACTCCCTTGGTGTTGCGAGTGCCCATGGGCGACGGTAATTGCTTACCATCAGGCAATCCGTCTGCTCGTTTGCCACCTTTGTCATAAAAAAAAAATCCCACAGGCCTCCACGAAGCGAAAACTCCAGCGCACTACAACCGCCGACTCCAAGCCATCCGTCAATGACTCCTATAGTTACCATACTGTTTTAAGGCATACAATCCAGGTGTTTTGTAAGTCATACAACTTGAGCCGCAGTTCCTTTCCTTCGCCCACAAAAAACTGTCAGAGACATGCACAAAGCGCTGCAGTAAGTAATAAATTTCAACAGTAACACATCGGGGAATAAATTACGTAGCTGATCTAGATTTGCCTATTTTGTGTTAAAAATAAAAAGTATGGTTGGAACACGACGTTTGCAGTTGGGTAACGGTTTTGATTTGAGTCGGGTTGTTTTGCAATCTAATGTATTCCATTTCTATACAAAGAAATAAAAGGAAATGAAGAAGAAAACGATTCGTTAAATTTAATTTGAATAACAATAAATGAAAACATTAAATTTGGGTAAATCAACTATTGAGTTTTTTTTTTTTTTGGGTTCAAACATTTATTACTACAAAAATATAAGATAAAAACATAATAAAGATACTAACTAAAAACTTAACTATAATTTAAAAAAATAACCTAGTTCCTGGTCATTAGGTAGGGTGCCCAGAAGGCTGGCCGCGTTTTCGCGCTGGATAGTAATGCTAATCCGTTGGGCGAAATAGTGGCCAGCCCTTTGGTCACCAGAAACCTCTATAAGCACTTGGGCTCCAAGGCCCTAGGGTTTCAACCCCAAACGCCGCAAATATGTAACTACTGCCCAGTGCGACATATATTTCCGACGCTTGTGTTGGTACTCTGTGCCGTCAGCCAGGACACAACAGAAGAATAGTCAGGAGAAATAGTCTGGTTGTTGTAACTGGTGACCGAAGAGCTGACGGCTTCCTCGCACAACGTATCAGCATTGCGATACAATGAGGAAATACCACCAGCATCCTTGGTACAATGCCTCAAGGGCCTTTTTTAGATTTGATACTGTAACTAGTTAAGTACTTGTAGTTATCATAATACGATTGTAATTTCTGTAAATAAATGTATAGTCAGGAGAAATGTGGCAGCAATTTGACAAACACGCGCGGTAGTTGATCCATTATGGAATGCACATATAGTTACAAAAATGATTTAAAATTCGGGTTTAGCTGGCATAAAACCGTACTTTTAAGAGCGACTCAGCCTACCGTTACCAAGGCAACAGGTATAAAAAGAGATAGCTCCTATGCAACGTGCGAATATAAAGGAAATCTATACCTGTTTCTGTCGCACTACACAAAACTCAATTCTGCTGATATCAGAGAACGTTTTCCTTATCATTAACCCCGCGGCATTAGGTGCACTTCAGGTGTGATATTTGCATATTTTTCGTTGGGTTCTGTATCGTACCTACTACAACCAGGGCCCTATTTCACCAAATTGACAACTGCGACATACGTCAGCATCATTGTTAGTGGCGCAACATTCGTCCACGGACTACGGGCTGTATGCTACCATTGTGACTTTTAAAAAAACTTCATATATTATCCACAATAACGACTAGTTGTAAAAATCTTTTGACAATTGTCGCAAAATTAAGGACTAATCAAAATCACATGTCGAAAAATATGGGAATTGCTTCTGAGGGACGTGACGATTGTCAAGAGTTTTTCACGAAACTACTACCTATAATAAAAATGGATGGTATTTTATAAAAACCTAACTTGTTGGTGGCAAACAAGCATACATCCCATCCGATGGTGAGCAGCCAATGTAACCAAAGGGCACCTGGAACGTAAGAAAATTACATATGTCGCGGATCGTGAAAACTGTCGGTGTGGTGAAATTGTCCCTATTACACAACAGAAACAACCTAAGGATTATTGTACAATTTCCACCGACCAGGCGGAGTCAGCGCGTGCTCAAGCGCGTTTAAATAGTTGCCAAAGAAATATAGAGCTTTTGTACCGTAGTCTGATTCCATATTTGAGTGTTTTTGGCGCCGCTGCCGGCCGATCGGACGCTCGCGGAGGTGGACGGAGGTTCTCGGCCGTCGTTGCAAGTAACCGGCTCCATTCGGCGGCCCCGACCGCCGTCGGGCGCAGACACATCCGATGACGTCCGATCGGCGATAAATTTATTCGCCCCGAGAGACGCGGTCGTCTACCGCCGGGCGCTCGAGCAGACGCTGATACGTGGCAGCAGCCGACTCCGCCCGACCTTGTCACTGGACGCAGTCGGCTTCCGCCGGCTGCCCGAGCGCCCGTTTCGACGCGGCTCCAGCCGACTCCGCTCGGCCCGGTCCGTGGGAATCGTACATTAGAGAGGATCAAATTTTGCCGTTAACACAGACAAGACGACTATCATTTTTATCAGTTTCTATAATTCAGTTGGATTATCTTTTTCAGCCATTCAAGTGTAATAAGAATAGACGTCATCCTCCCGTTCATCAATGTAAGATTTCATTCATACAACTGACCACAGAACCCTCAACATAAATCAGTGGCATAGCAAACCTTTTGCGTAAAAAATATATTACTATCCCGCGTCGTATATCCACGCAGACAGTATCTCGGTAATAAATAAAGCCGGATGTTTACACGTTTTTTTTACCTTCACGTCGTTGTGGAAAATGATTTCGTTTTGGTCGGAAATAGTTCATTTCTATCGACGTTTTTTCGGACGATCGACCTTTATCTTGTTATTGTGACCCGTTGTCCAATCATTAATAGGAAATTTTGTTTTAACCCTTTGAGATCCACGTCTATTGACGTTGTGTTATACTTCTTCAGCCTCTATCTACATACTGCCGAGTATAGGGCCTCTTCCAATTTCCACGCTTTGAGGTCCTGTAAATAAATAAATAAATATTTCGGGACAATCTTACGCAAATCGACCTAGTCCTACGGTAAGCTCAGTAAAGCTTGTGTTGTAGGTACTAGATGACGATATATATAATAGATAGATACATATAAATATTTAAATACATAGAAAACACCCATGACTCAGGAATAAAAATCTGTGCTCATCGCACAAATAAATGCTCTGACTGGGATTCAAACCCAGGGCCATCACTTTCATAGGCAAGGTCACTTCCCACTAGACATATTATATAACATTCTTACACAAATTGACCGAGCCCCACGGTAAGCTTAAGAAGGCTTATGTTGTGGGTGCTCAGCCAATGATATATATACATACTTAAATACACATAAACCAATATCTGATCTCATCAAATATATGCCCGTACTAAGATTTGAACCCAGAACTGTCGGCTAAATAATGAACTAAATAATTATTTCAGTAACAACAAATCTTGAGAAGATATAGTATATAAATATATTTATAATTATAAATAATTATAAAGACGAAAGTGACCGTGTATGTTTGTTACTTCTTCACGACTAAACGGCTGGATATAAAATTCTGTATGGAGCTATCTGACACCCTGTATATTACATATAGGGTACGTTTTTCTCTAATAAATCACGAGTAACACCGCGGAGCACAGCTAGTATCGATAAAAAACTTAAAAATATACTTATTTCACATAGTTGATTGACATGAATGCCAATTATCTATTAATTTAACTTGAATAAACTTTAACATTAATCCCAATATGTATTTTACCTTTGTAATTAAGGCGCTGGTTTCGAGACGAATTTCCATAACATTATTGGCTGAAACAAAAGCCTTTGCCTGGCCGTCCGCCAGAGCCCTGTACGGATTAATTTTTTAAATTCTTTACGTGGCACCGTAAATTCTCACTTTTTAATCAGCGTAAAATACCGCTGTAGCATAAATATTTAAAGTAAAATATATTTTGTTTTGTAACTATAAATTTTAAAATACGATTTTGGTTAAAGTATTTTTTTTAAGTCTATAAGTCCACGGAGTCTAGGTTTTTCTACTTGAAAGCATAACAATGACAGGTCTGCATCATGTTAGCAAAACTTACATTACTCCTCTACTGTCATATATAGTTTTAAGCAAATCACAATTACCTATATTCATCGCTCATCACACTGATAAAGGCGGGTTTCCATAGTAATCCGGTTTAAGTCAATTGGACATGAGGATTTTTTATGAGTACCTCTTATGGCGAAGGATATTTATGCAGTGTCAATATCCTACTAGTGACAGTTTTTGACTTATGTTTTTTTTATTTATTTTTTTCATTCATGTATTTCGGGACGTATTCAAGAGATTTGCTTGTAATTATAAAATATTTTTCTTTATTCAGATATGCTTCAATACTCAAAAACGAAGAGCCGTTGCGATATTAAAAAAAACAACATACAACCGAATTGATAACCTCCTCCTTTTTTAAGTCAGTTAAAAATAAGAAATATAAAGACAAAAAATTTAACTAAAACTAACTAGAAATGGTTGACTTAGTGTACTATAGCAGTCGCAGGCATGTCGAGGTCATATCACTGACATATATATATATTATATATATATAGGTAGATACACATATTTATAGTACAACATGTCTAGACGAAGCGTAACCATTATTATTTAAACTGACTTTCACCCCAAATGTTAATTACTGTTTATTAAATAATCAGTCTTTAAAAGAAATTCTAAAACTATTCATATCACATGATATCAATAGTTTTAGAATTTATAAAAAGCCATAACTCTCTTTGGTATAGATACATTAATAGGTTTTATTGCTTTGTAAATAAAGAACAAAATCGCATACGTATTTTAAAATATCATAAAGACTTAAGACCTATATAACTCACAAAGTCTTAACAGCCAATAGCTCTTCGGTTTTCTCTCGCTGGTAATATTCGAAGTGGTCTTAAATTATAAAGCGAATTATTACCAATTAATAATTATTTAATAACTATTTTACGAGTTCGCTGATGCCTGCGCAGTAAAAACTATATCAATTGTCGTTTTACGACTTTGAAGCCGTGATCGTAAATTTGTCGGCCATCATGAATTCGGTATCCCGTGGATTTTGAATAATTTTAATGAATTCTGCACAGGTGGTCGATAAAAAGGTGAAAGAAAATATTTATATTGCTGACACAACAACACAAATTATTGAGATAACTGTATTTAAATATTAAAATTTGAATGTAAGTTGGGAGACCGACTTTCAACTTTTTTCCAGGGATTTTTTTAGCTTGTTTTTTCTCAATATGGGATGGATTTCACCTGGGATTTGAAATGTATCTAGTATTTATGTATTATTATGTACTTATACATGTCTATAATCCAAAACCTCATATAATAGGTATAATAGGAGAATCTCCCGCGAGTGCCTTAAAAGGCGACAAAGGGGGAAAAAATTACTGTTGGTCAACAGCGTCCGTAGAAAGCAAATCAACAGCTAATATGGTCGCCATCCCGCCTGCCGATACCTTCATAAAAAACTGGCAGACGGAGGTACAAGATCGGGAGTGGTGTAAGGGAAGAGGCATTTGCCCAGCAGTGGGACATCTAGTCAGGCTATAAAAAAATATATGGACGAGGGCCGTAGTTTGTTGCCTACGAAGGTGGAGGGCTTGAGTTCGAATGTTGGTAAGGGCATTCATTATTATATCGCCGTCTAATCCACAACAAGAAATTGGTAATGAAATGTGCAAAAAAAATGTTAAAGTTTTTATATTAAGCAGAAACGTCGGATAACGAAACCAAATTCCTTAGAAATAAAGGAGAAATGGAAAATCGTAACCCGAATTTTAGACATTCAAGTAATTTAAAAGTAAATGGTAATTTATATTGAATCAAACTTACCTGTAGCAAGTAAGCACTGAATCCCGAAACCACCTGTGAAAAGTTCCAACGGAAAATGAGGAAAACTTGGAACTTAACTAAACAAAGAAATTAATTTAAGACTTTTCCCGGGGCGCAATAAAAAACAATTCTATTTGAAACTTGGACTCGTTTTCTATACAACCCAAGATTTTGAAAAGTCGCAAGAGACGTACACTGTATATACAGGGTGTCATAATAAGTTACAATTAATTAGTAAAAAAGCGATGTTTTTTTTTATTTTAATTTTATTTATTATGGCAACAAACAGTTATTACATCATATATACTTGTATAGATAGCATCTACTTTCAATAAACCAAATTTCGACAATTTAAATAATTTCAGAATATCTTTCTTCTTTCTTTTATAAATAATGTGTGATGGAGAGCGCGTATCTATTGCTCGTACAAACTGCCCAGTTGTTTGCTGTAGTAAACCTATTCTAAAAGCTATTAATGACGTTAATACTAGAAACTTACAAAGCAATTATGTAAACATTTTTTGCTACCTACTCGAGGGTAACAACGATCAATTTATAATTAACAAATAAATAAGTAATGTTTTCATTGTTTTCCTTCGTGGAAAGGCGCGAATCACGTTATTAACAAATTTATTTAATTTATGACTTAATTATAATATAATAATATAAATATTTTGGGACAATCTTACACAAATCGACCTAACCCTACGATAAGCTCAGTAAGGCTTGTGTTGTAGGTACTAGACGACGATATATATAATAGATAGATACATATAAATACTTAAATACATAGAAAACACCCATGACTCAGGAACAAATATCTGTGCTCATCACACAAATTTTATTTAATTTATGAATGGTATCTTTACCAATAAAAAATCTGAATCTGCATCTGGTTGAGTTTGTTTATTCATGCTCTTTCTTTAGTCAGCTCTATTTTAATTATGTATGTTACCATTGCCTTCGCCCATATTTCAAATATTGCTGACGGATTGCAAATTTTACGATATCTTTAATATTTAAAAATAGCATATGCCGTAAGCATTAGGTAGTTTATTTAAAGCAATGGCTACTTTCATTTAAATTTTTGAGGTCGCAACCACCCTGTAGTTTATTGTCAGATAAGACCTTTTAAGTTAAAATGGCGCAGACAATTAAAAATAAATTAACTTGGTCGGCGGCGCAGCGAATGTAAAATGGGAAATTATTGCTTTATTACACATTTTATTTGGTTCTTGTATTCAACAGGCATCTTGGCAATTGTGTAATTGTAGTGTACACGCTATTACTTTTATAAAAAAAGAAGTAAGAAATTATTTATAAGAACAAAAGAATACATAGTATGAATTTAGATGAAACACCAAATAGAATGTTGGGTTCGATTCCCAGTCAGGGCATTTATTTGTGATGAGCACAGATATTTGTTCCTGAGTCATGGGTGTTTTCTATGTAAGTATTTATATGTATCTGTCTTTTATATATATATTCGTCTAGTACCTACAACACAAGCCTTACTGAGCTTACCGTAGGACTAGGTCGATTTGTGTAAGATTGTCCCGAAATATTTATTTATTATTTAATGTCACTCAGCACAAGTCGTAATATGGCAAGGTATGTATTATGTTTTGGAGCCGGATATGTCCTTAAACTACATCTAGCAATGAGAGGTAGGGCGCAGCGAAGTACCATCACTCTTGAATCTGGAGCAGCCCAACTGGGGAAGTACCTCCTCCTTACAGAAGACCACAACCATAATAACACTGCTACCTTTCAGGTATGTAGTGTTGTGTTCATGATCGTAAGTAAGGTTTCCAGAGCTCCCATCCCCCTTAAAGGCTGAAAACGCGCTTAAGACCCTGGTGTTGCGGGTGCTTATAACGACGGTAATTGCTTACCATCAGGCAATCCGTCTGCTCGTTTGCCACCTTTGCCGTAAAAAAAAACAACGCTGATTTTCAGGGCACCAAAAAAAATTAAAGGTCAAAATCATTAAAAAAGACCATACTTTGTATTACGCATGCACCACGTACTGGAAGGCGCAAGGTGGTCACCTCGGATCGCTTTGAGGGAGGCCTATGACCAGCAGTGGACGTCTTTCGGCTGATATGATAATTATGATGATAATGATAAATTCACTCTATAAAGAAAACTGAGTCTAACCTAACCTAAAGAAATGAGATGACGCGCTCTCGTATCTTGAAAACGAGCTTTATATTAAAATCGGACGACGTTGTATGAATACGGGAAGTATGCTAAACAGTGGAACTTGATCCTAATCTTATTAAATCGTGTCTCGATGTTTAGTACACTTTATAAAAGAAAACGACCGCTGATAGATCTAAGGAAAATGTCTTCGATCGGGAGTTAAACGTGCGATGTATAAGCTACTGGGATACTTAGATCTAGTTGAATTTCGTTAGTAAAAATTTTCATGTTTAAATTAATGAAAAAAATAGTGTATAATTTGATTAGAATAATACAAAAATTAAGTCCCGGTCTATATTATATTCTACCCAAAAATATTCTACAACAAAGAGAAACGCTTTAGAAAACAAGGAGTGCTCCACTATGCAGAAGTGAAGTAAGTGTATTTAGAAAGCAGTTTGAATTTGAAATCTATTGCCTTATAATAGGATAGACATCTGAATGATTACCATTAGTCGTTACGATCTTATGTGTTTAGTGGAGAAGACTGCAGCCATAGCATAAGTAAAGGTGCTTTACTTAAACAAAACTACATTCTTACTAATTCGTATGAGCACAAGAATGTAGCAAAAGTCGTGTTCAACAGACTGAGAATACATAACAGCAACTACAGAGGCTCTAGTGTAAGTTTCTTTTGACATAATAAAACGTTTACGAACACGTGTGAATATGTTATTTACATGGGAAACGCAAACGCATTCGTGACGTAAAGTTACGTTAAAAACTTACACTAAGTAAAGTATCGAATTTACTATCTCGCTTGTACTATTTTAGTGCGAACGAGATGCACAGATAGTAAACTCGATATTCGTTATCGAAAACCGCAATGTCACAACTCATGGTAAGGGTACTGATGTTCTATGGAATGTTTGAAAAATACGGAGTGACTCTATCAACTGACGAGGTCAATGCGTTATACAATAAAAGTTGAGTACAGAGCTTTAACAAAGCTAATATATATTGAAACTTCACCATATTTTTATATAGGCACATTACAGATACATCAATAACCATGAAAGAGAAAACTAAGTTTTTTTTTTTGGTTAAGGCTGTATAATAGATAGCTATTTGAACAGATATAGTTTATAAAACTTTCAAAAAGTGTTCGTGTAGTCTGTGGCCTGGTGCATCCTAAAATAGTCGACAGTAAGAAGTGAGTGCATTCGAATTAACATTTGGAAAGCATTTGTTGCAAAAGAGCTTTGTCTTGTCCTTATTCTGTAATTTTGGGGTATGGGTATAAAGAATTCAAAATATTAAACAATTGACAGACACACTTACACAAATTGACTGAGCCCCACGGTAAGCTCAATAGGCTAGTGCTGTGGGTACTCAGCCAACGATATATATTATACAATTAAGTACATACGCGTAGAAAACACGCACGACTTAGACACATCCTCTTTGCTCATCACATCAAGAAAAACCCTTAGAAGGATTCGAACCCAATACCATCGGCTTCATAGTCAGGGTCACCCACTAGGCCATCATCTTTGCTCATCACATTTTATATTTCCAAATCTGCTTAAGGCACACCGAACAAGACGACGTAACTACAAAAAAGACACAGTATAGTACATTTCGATACTAGTGAAAAAAAAATTTTTTTCGACGAGGGTGAAAGTTGGAGCCCGAGTGAAACGAGGGTGACAATCACCCGAGTCTTAAAGAAGTTTTTACACGTGTATCGAACCCAATTTTTCATAGCAAGTGCCTTAAAAACTGAAATTTACGCACGCGAAGCGTGCGCAAAGTGCACTTCTTACGCACTAGTTAGGAAAACTATTATTTAGGTGCCCTTATTGGTTTTACATAATGTCCTCCTTACAGATCAAAGGTATTATACCTCAAAAGCGAGATCATCCAACAACTTTGGGCAGTAAGTACCTGAAACTTATAAGGGTTTAAACACGTTTAGCTCAACATATTATGTTATCTGGTTTGAAGTATCATGTACAAAGTGCCAAGTACTCGGAGCTAAGTTGGGAACGGCAAGTTAATAAATAAATAGATTCTTACTAAATTTACCTATACACAAATCCTGTTATAAAAAACAATATTCGAACACTCGGAAAGGACATAAAATCGTTCGCTCGACGTAGGGGAGTCACTAATATTTTATAAAAATCAAAATCATTATCATTTCAGCCATAAGACGTCCACTGCTGGACATAGTCTTACCCCAAAAATGACTTATATCATCTTTCAGGGAGTTACCATATTCGCTACGCTTGGCGGCTTGGCGGGTTGGAGACTGCAGTAGTTATCGATTCTGTTACGATGCTGCTGAAGTCTATCGGTTTTTCCCTTTGTCGACTCTTACGACACCCGCGAGAGGAAGGAAGATTCCGTGAAATTGGGAGTACTTTGGCATCTTTCTCTTTTAGTCCAATTAAGGCGTCATCAGAGTGACAGAGACAATCGTTCGAAAATTACGAATATCATTTTTCGCGGTAGCGGTCCTTTTTTTCTGTTCATTATCATCATCAATTCAGCCGTAAGTAGTCCACTGTTGGACATATGCCTCCCCTAAATATGACTTGTATCATCTTGGGTAGTTGTTATAGTCGCCACGCTTGGCAGGCAGGTTTGCGGCAGTAGCTGCGTATTGAGTATCGTCGGACGCCGCTGGCCAACCATTGGTTTCCCTTTCCAGATTTCCATAAAATTGAGTGAAAAAAAATTTATGTTATCCGGTTTGAAGGATCATGTACAAAGCGCCAAGCACTCGAAGCTAAGTTGGGAACGGCAAGTAAATAAGTAAATAGTTTCTTACTAAATTTACCTATACACAAATCCTGTTATAAAAAACAATATTCGAACACCTCAGAAAGGACGTAAAATCGTTCGCTGGAGCGAAGTTTTTGGTATAGTATTGTAATTGAAGTTTTGTCTTGAATGACTTTGATTTATCTCGTGAAATTTGA
Source organism: Grapholita molesta (assembly GCA_022674325.2). Classification (NCBI taxonomy): domain Eukaryota; kingdom Metazoa; phylum Arthropoda; class Insecta; order Lepidoptera; family Tortricidae; genus Grapholita; species Grapholita molesta. Next base: position 6,721,310 of record CP053143.2, read on the forward strand.
AAGACAAATGAATGCCTTTTGTTCAAATTAGTGTACATTACGTAAATTTCAATCTTAAGCTTCCTAGAAAATTAATCGCCAAGAGCGGTATTCCAACTTCGTAATCGTGATTTTTTAAGGACATGTTACCGATATGATCACTTGTCAGTAAAGCATTTGATGACTCATATTAATGACTAACTTTTGCACGCGGCTTCGCTCGCGTTAAGAAGTATTTAAGTTATTTTTAGCACACTATCGTTCAAAACGTAGTTTTGTATGCAAACATGCTTTTTGTTCAAAAAATGCCGTTTTATCCACAAATGCCTACGTCATAGTAGCTTTATGCATGCAAAGTCTAAGCCCGATCGGTTTAAAATTGACAAAGTTTCATAAAAACTTTCATCCCCTATTTTATCCCCTTGGGGGTGGAATCGATCAAAATCCTTTCTTAGCGGATACCTACGTCATAACATCTACCTGCATGCCAAATTTCAGCCCAATCCGTCCAGTGGTTTGGGCTGTGCGTTAATAGATCACTATATCAGTCTGCCAGTCACCTTTGAGTTATATATATTTAGATAAGCAAAAAAAAATATATAAAGGGTGATTTTGGGGTCGTGATTCAGAACCAGTTTTTCGAACTCATTAACTGATCAATATTATCATATTTATGGTAGTGTATGTACAGAACAACGTTAATCACCCCCTTCTTATTTTTATAATTAAAATATTTTTTACCTAACCAGATAACCTTGAGTCTCCAAAACTCGAGGTCCTATGAGGGAGGCAGTAGATGACGTTCTGCTAAAAGTTTGTGTGTGCTGGGTTCCCATAGACCTAGCTAATCTACGCAAAGGAAAGAATTGAAAGAAGCCTTGAAAAAAAAATACTGGTCATAAGGAAAGTGGAAGGTATACATCCAAAAGGCTGAACAGAGCAGATTCGTTCAGCGTTAAACTCGACGGTCCAAAATTTTCTGCACACGGCTATCGATAGGAACAGATAGCACCACATCATTCGGAAAAGATTGTTCCGAGGAAACGACGCAAGGATTTGGAGCCCAAACGTCATTTCCAAAATTCAAATCCAGTTAAATATTAAATTGAAATCAAACCAATTATAATACTCTTCAATTGGCCTCAAGGTATCGGATGAAACTCTAGGAATCGCGCTAATTGAACATTCCGTAGTTAGTTATTCAGAGGTTAGCAAACAGACCCTAATTCTGTGCGTTTAAGGGCCGAGAATTAATGCCAATTTAAAATGCAAATACTGACACGTCGGTTATTGTGTGCTTGTAGGCTTTAAAGGGGTTCCGTGGAACTGGAATAAGAAATTCCAGAACCAAGGAAAGTACAATTGGAATATCTCTGAATGATTCTCAGCGAATTTTCTCGGTTGCAATAAAGCCGCTATTCTGTTTAGGTACGTAGGAATCCATATTTATAATATAAAGGTGAAACTAAATCTCTCTGTCTATTTGTATGTTACCTCTACACGCTAAGCCGCTGAACCAATTGGGATGAAATTTAGTATGTAAATAGTTTGAGCTACGAGCCAGGACATAGGATAATTTTTATCCCGCAACCATACTTTGCCATGTGATTCCGGCTGACTAGAATAGCACCACCCCATCTCCTCCCGCGGGTGTCGTAAGAGGCGACAAAGGGAAAAAATCCTACGGACGGGCAGCAGCGTCCGTCAAAAACTAATCTACAGCTACTGCGGTCGCCAACCCGCCTGCCAAGCGTGGTGACAATGGCAAATACCCCCAAGGTGATACAAGTCATATTTGTGGGAGGCCTATGTCCAGCCGTGGACTGCATACGGCTGAAATGTATGTATGTACCTAACCATACTTTATAGACGGCATCAAAGTCGGAAAAAAATTATGAGTTCGATAATATACTTACTGAGATTTTATAGAGACTTTCAAAATAGACTGCAAAAAATACGAATTTTTGTACAATATGTCTCTTTTTTTTTACGCTCGGTGCGGTGTAAATATTTGTTTATTTAACCTTTATTGCACAAAACACAATTTTACAAAAGGCGGACTTAATTCTACAAAGCATTCTCTACCAGGCAACCAGGTCAATATTCAATATTCATTGTACAGTCAATGTTTATATCTTAAAACTCCGATTTATGTAACTTTTTTTTTGACAGAAACGCCCATTGGCCGGAAGACCCTAAATAGATCATATCATTATCTTTCTAACTCGCTCTTATTTATTCATCACAATAACAAATTTAATTCAACTTTTGAAAATGTTAAAAAAAAACAAGTTGATTCATATTTCCAAATGAATATACTTAGTTCACACGGACTCCTAAAAATACATAAAAAGACGACACATTATGCAAATCGGAGCATCGTATACGGTCTTGTAAAATATAGGCAGTACATCTTAAAGATAAAACATTTATTCGACAGGTTATCATTTTCTTATTAAGATAAGGACGGGTTTATGCAAAAGATAAGCAACTGCCAATTAAGTAGATACATATAACGTGTTTTGAATTGTAACAGGGGTGGAATAATTATGTGAGTGGATTTTTTTTAATGATCTTACGAGCGATAATGATTGAAACTTCTACTACTCTGTTGCCACATATGAACTAATCTCTACCAATATCGGACTAATTATACGTGAGTGACTGATGTACCCTGACCCAGAGCGGTGTGTCCGAACTCGGTTTCAAAATGGGTACCAGAGCTTACCTGAAATTCGTGAGTAGTAGCATGACTTACACATTTCTAATTATTTTATATAACAACGTCATTTATAGGATGTAGGAAATGTAGTATTGTAAAGTATTGTCTGTATTACCTTGATGTGATGGTAACAATAATATACTTGATGACGTTAACTAGTATAATCTATTATTAAAAATTGCTTCAATAGAGATGTTAACATCCATTTTGTGATGCACACCAGGTGTATTTTTTCTTTCTTTCTTTGTCTGACATTGTTTTTGTATATGTGTTGTCACAAATAAATGTTTTTTATCTTTTTTTTTTTAACATATTACACATTTAAGTTTTTTTTTATTTTATTAATAAATCCTAAAAAAAAACTAAAATGTGTATTGAAAATAGGTCACGGTTAATATTAATAAAGAGTACTTCGTAATGTCTAAAACGGATTAATAGCATACATTAAAAAGAAAAAAATATTTCGACTAGAATTCAATGGATATAGTGAAACAAAATTAAAATCGGTTAGCCATTTTCAAAACTCAAACGTAGGTAAAGTAGCAACCAAAAGTTAGTACGAGTACATATATCAAAAACGTTCATAATTCTTTTAAACGTTTCGAAGTTATTTATTGTATAATCCTATCCCTGCCGTGAGAAGATATTATGCAAAATAAACCAAAACCGTAACTACCGAAAACCCCTATAAATCCTCTCTTATTACCAAATACGTGTAATTTCTGTAACTTTTTTTTGCGGACCCTAATTTTTATAACTCAATTTTGCGCCTCTTTCGAATAAGGTTTTGGTGACCATTATGTATGAGGTAGTTTAATATTTTGTATTGTTTAACATGCCATTAAGAAGTTCTTCTATGTAAAAATAAAATCCTGCCAGCCGAGGAGGTAGAAGGCTCACCTATAGGCTGCCACAGGGAGCAAGCGCTGAGCATGAGGAGTTCAGCAATGTCATAATTGCCACGCTTGGCAGGCGGGTTGGCGATCATAGTATGAAACAGCAACGCAGCTCCCCGTCTTCTAGTAGTTTCTGGTCACAGGTTTATGTCGCCAACTCATCTGCCAAGCGTGGCGACTATGGCAACTCCCCCAAAAGACGCCACAAGTCATATTTGGGGAAGGCCTATGTCCACCAGCCTCACAACTGTCGCGTGTAGAAAATCCAATACCACATTGGCTGCCTAAGGATAAAATCCTTCGTTGCCATGGCTACATAAACTTTTACGAGTATACTTATACAAGATCATATCTATAAGTAGCAGGAAATACTTCCCATCGACAGAAGAACCCTTAAAACCTCATATTTTAAAAGATCATATTACCAATTCGAAATACATGGAATTTAAGACCTTTTTAAAAATATAAAGATACTACACTCGACTGGGATCAAAATTTTAAGGGTGCTTGAGATGTCCTAAATTTTATTTAAGCATATGTGGATTTTTATGTTGAGATTAAGTGTCAATTAAATGTATGGGGGATTCGGGGACAGCTCTTCATTTTGACGATACTTCATCATTTCCTGGTACCTCGTGACCTATTTTTTAAGAGAGCAAAATATAGATATAAACGTTATATTGTAGGGGGGTAGTTGGAGGTCATGGCTCGAATCCTGGAAGGGCATTTTTTTTTTTTTTTTCTTGGATTAAATATCTATGCAAGTTTTTATACATGAGTATATTTATTATCACATTCCTAGTAGTACAGATATACCTACAACACTAGCCTTTATTGATCTTGTAGGAGTAGAATGATTTTTGTAATATTGGTCCTTTATTACATGAGACTCTTTCCAAGAACCAGGAAAATCAAAGTCTATTCCTAGTTTTAGGATACTGGATCGTTATTTCACGTGACCAACATTTTATTAATATTTGGCTTTAGAAAAAAGTATACAACAAGTATAGCACGGCTGGTTGTATGTCGGAATTCCTTTATAAAGTGTTGCACGTCTGAAAATATGTTTATAGGTATTTAAAAAAATAAGTTGACACTTTTACCATAGCGTGATATTCAGATAAATATTTTTGCAACATTAAATGTATACATATTTTCAGACTTGACAGTGTGCAAAGTTTTGTCTCTGACAAAAAACTATATGGATGCAAATTTAAATAAAATAAAATAAATATTTCGGGACAAACCTACACAAATCGACCTAGTCCTGCGGTAAGCTCAGTAAAGCTTGTGTTATGTTATAGGTATATATAATAGATAGATAGATCTAAACACTTAAATAAATAGAAAACACCCATAACTCAGGAACAAATATTTTTGCTCATCAAGTCATCACACAAATAGATGCCCTGACTGGGATTTAAAACCTGGACCAAAGTTATAGAGAACCTTCATATTATGTTCGGCATAATAATATGTTCTTTAAGATACTACAACATACTATAAGGTATTTTAAACTTCGCGTCTCAAAATTTAATCCACACTTCAATTTAAATATATTTTATCTTTCCAAGAGAGAGAAGGTCAATGCCCCACTGCTTTTAGCAAAAACACGATCCTATTGTTTACTGAATTTAGATGCTTTTATCTAAAACCGGAGATTGCATAACAGGTGATATGAGATCCGTTAGTAAATAAATATATAGATAAATAAATAATACAGGACATTCTTACACATGCCGTGTGATGCCGGCTGACTAGAATAGCACCACCCCATCTCCTCCCGCGGGTGACGTAAGAGGCGACAAAGGGAAAAAACCTATGGACTGGCAGCAGCGTCCGGCGAAACCCAATCAACAGCTACTGCGGTCGCCAACCCGCCTGCCAAGCGGAGCGACTATGGGAACTACCCCCAAGATGATACAAGTCATATTTGTGGGAGGCCTATGTCCAGCAGTGGACTGCATGCGGCTGAAATGAAATGGCTGAAAATAATTCTTACACAAATTGACTGAGCCCCACGGTAAGCTCAAGAAGGCCTGTGGGTACCCAGACGTTATATTATATATAATATACAAATACTTAAATACATATAGACACCAATGACTCAGGAACAAATGTTTGTGCTCATCTTACAAAATAATGCCCTTATTGGGATTGGAACCCAGGACCATCGGCTTCATAGGCAGGATCACTACCCACTACTTAGGCCAAACCTGTGTTAGTATTAATCTCTAAGTTTTGTAATAAGTTTATCGTTGATTGTTTTTTGTCACGTCACTTTCGATATTTACTCGAAGAGAATTGACTCCTACATTTCTTCTCCTAAGCTGACTTGCACCAATGATGGACACTTGGTTCTTAATTCAAAAACCATAACGTTATAAATTGAATATGTACCAACAAAGCCACAACACTTGTCTCCTTTGAAATAAGCACTAATGTTCATGATTGGTTCATTGTCCATTACTGGTGCCGTCATCCTAAGTGATTTTTTATAATTTGATTGGCAAACTCAAAAACAAATTGGGTCAAGTCACCCATAGGAAAAAAATATGGTCAACTCAGCTCACGGGCTAATTGCCCTGTGGGCATATTAATTTGACCACTAAAGGCAAATGTCTGGCTTTAAATAAGCGAATGAATATAAAACAGCCAAATAGCACTAGACACGGTCATAATGTTGTGTTTTTTTACCGGTGACTTGCTGAGATGAGGGAAAGGGGAGACAGTTTTCTTTCGTCGTTTTCTATATTTTATTCATCAAACGTGTTACAAATACAGCAAAGGAAGGCTAAAAACAGAAGAAGTCACTACTTAGATTTATGGAATCAAAGGCTCTGAAAAGCATTCATGAGTGGTATATCTAAAATACTTCACACATCTTTGTTGTTTCTTAGAAGCTTGTACCCAGACTAGCCCGAGGACAGAACAGTAACTAATTAAGTAGCGGAGTATTGCGTGTACCAGCTCCACAGATTTTACTTAATCGATCTCTGAGAAAACCTTTGATATTTGGTGTGTAATTTCAGTATAGTTGCTTACCATCAGGCAATCCGTCTGCTCGTTTGCCTAAGTACTATATCATTAAAAAAAAGTATATCTATTTTCAGGGGGGAATCCGTTACGCACTCTACTAGCGTTCGAAGGATGAATATTTGTTTATGGATAACAAGCGTTTATTTCGTCACTCACGCGAGTACATATACAATATAAGTATTATATACAACTAGTATAACCAATTATCTAACTTTTTATGATTGTAAGCAATTACCATCGGCAACACCAGCGGAGTCATGAGCGCGTTGCCAGCCTTTAAGGGGAGCTCTGGGAACCATCATCAGGAACACAACAGTACATACCAGAAAGGTTAGTTACCCATATTTTTTTAGGCCATAGGCGGCAAACGAGCAGACAGATTGCCTGGTGGTAAGCAATTACTGTCGTCCATGGGCACCCGCAACACCAGGGCGCGTTGCCGGCCTAGGGGGGTTGGATTTCTGGGAACCTCAAGGAACACAGTCAGGAACACAACAGTACATACCAGAAAGGTAGCTGTGCTATTGTATCTGTGGTTTTCTGTAGGGAGGTACTTCTCTAGTTGGGCTGCTCCAGATTCAAGCGTGATGGTACTTCGCTGTGCCCTACCTCTCATTATTGGACGTAGTTTAAGGACTTGCAAAGCTAAAATAAAATAACTAAACCTGAGCCTTTGGCAGGGTGCCCAATACGCAGGCGGCATTCCCGCGCTGTGTTGCGATTGCAATTTCTTTGCGATATATTTGGGCATTTTGTCATCTACAAATTATATGGTGCTGGTTGTACCTACATGGGTCCCTATTGAAATATGCTTCACATAATTATCTATATTTTTATTAGCCACGGATGTCCAGTAACTAAATGTAGGCCTTCCCGTAGTCCGCCTTAGGGAGCGATCTCACAGTTAAGTTTTTGAATTGATCTTATTACAAACTTGAACTTATTACTGGCTAAAAACCTTTATCAGATCACCGGTGACGGGGACAGCAGCCCTACTACCCTAAAGAGCACTTTGATAGGAATTCTTTGATATGATGCCCGCGGCTACTTTATATCATCGCACCGGTCGCCACCGTCAGGGAGTTCGCCCACATACTTTAAAACCAAAATGGTCGCGTACCCAACGGTTTCAGAGGAATTTCCTCCCGTGTACGCTAAGGTTGTGGAATGAGCTTCCTGCGGAGGTCATCCCAGAGGACTACAGTATGGGGTTCTTCAAAAACGGGTGTAAAGAGGTTTTTTAGGGGTCGGCAACGCGTGAATGATACCTTGGTATTGTAAACGGTGGTGACCGCCTACCATCAAGCGACCCGTTTACTTGTTTGCCACTTTTGTGGTGTAAAAACTTTCCTTGCTAAGAAGATTAGTATAGCAATCTAGAGAGGGAACGAACAAGCCTCATGCGAACCCTTCGCCAAGCAAGATATAATTTGGGTCTTTTCAAGGCAAGAGTGAATAGGCTGTTACTGAACCAGCGTGCTCCACCCTCGACCTCGTCGACACTTACTATCAGGTGTGAAGAGGTCAAACGCTGGTCAGTCTTGGTATAAAAAAAGACTCAGATCTCTGCAACCTCAGATAGGTAAGGTCAATGTGGGTAATACCGTCTATCAGAAAAAATCGTCTACCAACCAACTTCCTACATTATCTCATAGGTATTTAGTATCATATGACAGACTTCCCTTAAAAATATAGTATGCGGGTCTTACCCACATTGATTTAACTGTATATTTACTAGCTTTACTTTTATAAGAAGTTTAAGTGGTTTTAATTTTAATGTTTTTGACTGTGCATATTAATAAGATCAAGAATTCTTATACTTAACAAGTTGGAAATTTCCATCAAACCATCTGGCGGTATAGTTTTCTTAAAATTGGAGATCTGCATAATTTGAACTCAAAATTCGAACTTTTGCCAACTAATTGAAATTCAGTTTGGGTGACATTGTAGATTACATCCTATAGATTCCGCTCAGTGAATGATATATACTTACTGTCTTGCTGCTATTATAAGTGTAGTTCTTCAGTGAAAGCCGTAACAATAGTGATTGGATTACAAATGAGAGGATCCACCAAAAACCAAAGTCACCAAAATACATAATTCAGAGTGAGAGTCCAGAAAAGTTCTTGGTGACCATGTACTGAAGACGTAGCGCTGAAAGGTCCCCAAGTAGGTAAAGATAAAAATATGTTTAATGCACTTAACATACAAAATAAAACAAAATGAGATAACGTTATTACAGTTTTGTGCATACCTAACTACAGTACCGAGATAGACTAGGCCTGTATCGCGGGAGACCAGGTTTAGTTTTTTTTTTATGACAAAAGGTGGCAAACGAGCAGACGGATTGCCTGATGGCAAGCAATTACCGTCGGCCATGGGCACCCGCAATACCAGGGGAGTCACCAGCGCGTTGCTGACCTTTAAGGGAGGTTGGAGCTCTGGGAACCTTACTCACCATCAGTGGTATTATGGCTGTGGTCTTCTGTAAGGAAGAGGTACTTCCCCAGTTGGGCTTCTCCGAACTCGAGCGTGATGGTACTTCGCTGTGCCCTACCTCTCATTGTTGGACGTAGTTTAAGGAGATACCCGGGTCCATTATTTTACGTCATGCGTGGCAATACAGAAGAGGAAACTAGGAAAACAAAATTTAATTTACTTAAATCACAATTAGTCAATACTAAGGTGAACATAGTAGTGAAAAGAAGCTAATACAAAATATAGCCTTCCTAAACCAGAAATACCAAATAATACAGGTGTACGGACGATCTAGCTATGGTCTCGGGAAATCGTTGGAACCGGCCGGGACAAGACTGGTCGTTGTAAAAACAATTGGGGAGGCCTTTGTTGAGCATTATTTGGGCTGATGATGGTGATGATATTTTTTCTTACTCCTCTTAGTGAATAAAACAACTATTCCGCATTCGTTAGACATGCACTATCTAGAGTGCAGCCAAGTGATCATAGGGTGACATTTGTAAACTGAAGGTCTACTGCTAACTACTTCGTTCGCTCGTTCGTCTATTCGCCTCTTTATCGCTCATAGCAAGAGCAGTAGAGAGGGAGACAGTCAATTTTCAAACAGTTGTTTTTGCGGTAAGCCTTGAAACCAAGTAACTAAGTAAAGTAACTCTGTAAGTGTGTGAGTTATGGAACTTTCCAGACAAATGATCTGCAGAATTGTTTGGAGAACTTATATTTGCATACGTGTGAATTGTTATAATAAGATAAACACTTGTTCTTCTATTTTTGGCTTTACAAGCATTTTCGTTGTAAGATCCATACCTGCCTGTCTGTCTGTTACCTTTTCACGCTTAAGCCGCAGAACCAATTGGGGTGGAATTTTGTTATGGAGAGAGTTTGAGCTGAAACAACATACTATAATTTTTATCCCGCAACCATACTTTACATGGCTGGCCGACGAAGTCGCGAGGAAAAGCTAGTAAAAAATAAACGTCACTTTATATTTGCTGGCAAATAATTTAATTCAAAGATTTTCCCGAGAGATTACAGTTCGGGGTTTTTCAAAAATGTGCACAGATTTATAAAGGGTCGGCAATACGCACACCTCTGGAGTTGCAGGCGTCCATATGATTCGGTAACTGCTTACCATCAGGCGGACCGTATACTTGCTTGCCACCGACGTAGTATAAAAACATCTTGGAAGCCTAGTTGGTAGTGTCCCTGCCTACGTAGCATAGGGGCTGCCGCGAAAATCAAATGTCCAAGATTTTGGGTATCTATCTCTTTTAGTCCAATGAAGGTGTAATTGGAGTGACAAAGACATTATCAAATTTACACACTGCATCAAAATATGTCAAATGATTTACCATGAATCCGTTTCAATCGCATTTATTTCATTTTCATTTATATAAAGCCACTCTCAATGGTATTTCTTGACAGTCATCCATTAAAGCTACCTGATCAATTACATCAATTATTTTCTGATTACAACAAACGGATTCACGCACCGGCGGCCATTTTGATACAAGCACTAACAAGACTCGTTATCATTTAATCCTGTCATAAATAAAACCTTTACGCTCGCCGTATGATATTAAAGTCCGTATAAATAACATGAGAAAACAAAAACCTCAATGGCTGGACGCCTCTGTCAATTACGGTGCCGGTGTCTGGACGAAATTTAAAAAAGTAAAAAGTAAAATGGCGGCGGCCGCTTCGCTGTACGAAAAAAAACTGCGGTAGCCCCGAATGTCAAGCCAGGATGTGTTAAAAGCCGGCAGTGTAGTGTTCCGTGTTTTTTTTTTTATATACAACGACGGTGGCAAACAAGCATACGGCCCGCCTGATGGCCCGCCCGAGCAGTTACCGTAGTCTATGGACACCTACAACTCCAAAGGATTCACATGCGCGTTTCCTACCCTCTTAGTGCGCGGCCCTTTAGGCTCCAAGCATAGACATACCATTTAACTAGACGGAGCGTGCTAATAATAATACCACGTTCAAAAGGGATGGTCTTATATGAAACTTTCCATAGGTATGGCAGAAACGTCGTCACGTCCTAGTCATAGTTTCACACATTTTTGTTCCCCTCTAAAATGGACTCTTCAGAACTGTCAAAGTTGGGGGGAACAAACAAATACAATTGGAGTTTTCTTGGGTTTTCAACCAAAGTTGCGGTAACGAATACAGAATAAGTTAATATTTTTGTTATAAAGAATATCCTGTAAAGCAAAACTATAGTGAATTGTTACATTTTGGGCTACAAAAGCCAGAATATCTTGGTCCCTTACTGGCGCACGCGGATGCGTTCTCCAGTCATTATTCCTCCTAGGCTACTCGTTTATCGAACAACGTCAAGTCTACAAATGATTTGCTACAATCACTTTGCTATTTGTAAAATTAAATTATCACCATTTTTAGAAACCATATGTTTCAAAAAGCTAATCTTACATTTATGTTTCTGACAGCCTGTCCCAAAATCATAGAAACAGCTAGAAATTCTTGCAAAACTATAATGTAAAACGAGGTACCACCGAGGGAGAGTACATTTGTCAATAGTGCTGTGAATAAATAATAATTCTTACAGTGTAATCCATCATTGTCAGAAACACTCACAGAACAGAACATGAATCCGTGAGATATTTACGTTAGACGAAAAATGTTTTTTATGTCTACTACTCGTAGTAATGCAATGTTTTTCGGGTTCAGCAGTCAATAGGGAACCCTGTGTTGGAAACATGAACGCGAATATCTTATCGGTCTAGACGGTGAACTGTTTGCGGGAAGTCCAGGGTTTGAATCTTGGTAAGGGTATTTTGACAAATATATATTACTTACTGTATATCTAAATATATTTCTAACTCAACTCAAAGGTGACTGACATAGTGATCTATCAACGCACAGACCAAACCACTGGACGGATCGGGCTGAAATTTGGCATGCAGATAGATGTTATGACTTAGGCATCTGCTATGAAAGGATTTTGTTCAATTCTACCCCCAAGGGGGTAAAATAGGGGATGAAAGTTTGTATGAAACTTTGTAAATTTTCAACGTGACGTAGGCATTTTTGGATAAAACGGCAAGCCGCCTCAGTACACACCGCTCGGAGTGAAGGTGTCACTCACTCACCATTGGTACTAGAGCTTTCCCAAAACATGTCAATTACACGCGAATTTATCCGTTTGTAACTAAGTAAATTTAAAATCCACCAATGCTATAAGGTGTTTTTTATTTCCTGCATACACATGTGACGATAAGTTAAGTGCCTATTAGACCGCCAAATTAAACCCATTTTTTATTTTCTCGTAATGAAAGTGAAAAGTAGAGTGTGTTACTCCGATTTAAAAGCCATATTAACCCTGGAACAATGTTCTCTCACTATGTGACTACTTTAGACCCTTGCTACATTTTTATGTCGTCATCACAGCCTTGCGCAATAGTCACATTTTTGCACTTCTTGTCGCTTACAATATTACTACACGTGCCTATTCCATTAATATTATAACAAACAGTGTTTTGGTTGAAACACAAACAGACTATTTTTGGAGTGTCGGTCAAAAGGTTACGGGAAGGTTGTATGAGGCGTCACCAAATATTTACAATTATCGCCAGAGGTAAACAAATTAGTTTGGCATGTTTACCGTTTCTTTAGCTTTGTTTACGTTGGCAACACTGCCTGAAGAAACGGTGTGGGCAGGTTGGAATAATTAAGATATAGTTTGACATAATGTCAGTAGAAAATGGCTAAACGTAATACCAACGCGTGACAACCCTTTTATATAGTGTGTATCAGACATTTTCATCATCATCATCATTATCATCATGTCAGCCGAAAGACGTCCACTGCTGGATATAGGCCTCCCCCAGAACGACCCGAGAAGACCGATCCTGCGCCTTCCACATCCAGCGGTATCCCGGGACTCTAACTAGGTCGTCGGTCCACCTTGTGGGAGGCCTACCTACGCTGCGTCTTCCAGTTCTTTCAGACATTTTGATTTACATTTATTTACTAGCGACCCGCCCCGGCTTCGCACGGGTGCAATGCTGATATTAGTATTTCCCCACTATTTAATGGATGTTATTATACATATAAACCTTCCTCTTTAATAACTCTATCTACTAATAAAACCGCATCAAAAACCGTGGCGTAGCTTTAAAGATTTAAGGATACATGGATATAGGGACCGAGAAAGCGACTTTGTTTTATACTATGTAGTCAAGTAATAGTTTATTAAGACTTTATTTTATCAAAAAAACATCTCAATTGCTACAATATTTGTATTTGTACCAAAAAAATACAATATTACATAATATAGGTTTTTCCATATAAACAATCAACTCATAAACCTATCGGTCCTGGGTTCGAATCCCAGTAAGGACATGTATTTGTGGGATGAGCACAGATATTTATTCCTGAGTCATGGGTGTTTTCTATTTATTTAAGTACTAGTTTGTATATTATTATATATTGTTGGCTGAGGTCCCACAACACAAGCCTTCTCGAGCTTACCGTGGGGTTCAGACAATTTGTGTAAGAATGTCCTGTAATATTTATTTATTTGTGCATAGTGATAGTTACGACCGAGATGGAAGTTGATAAACATACGATACAATAAAAAAAAAGTTAAAATATTCTACCTGCGTAGACACGTTAGCGCCGTCCCATTTCCAACTAACTAATGTAAAAGCGGGTACAGCGGTGGAAAGCGCTGAAATGTTTAAACGTAACAAATATAAGAGCCGAGAGATAACGAGTATAGAGTTTACTATCTGTGCATCTCGCTTGTACTGTTTTAGTGCGAACTAGAAGCACAGATAGTAAAGTCGATACGCGTTATCGAATACCTCAAAGTCACAACTCATGGCAAGGGTACAGGGCAGAGATTACCATTTTGTACCGTTTGGCGTAGATTGCTGGCGGCATTTACTCGTCGTATTGCAATGCTGATACGTTATCCGTCACGTCAACCAGACGCTTCGCGATTTCTGCAAAAACCTTGAACGCGCCGGGAGCTATTGGATCTAGTTTTTCCTATTTACTAATACGCATTTGAGTACCTACCTACCAATGTCTATATACTTTAAACAATCATCATCATATCAGCCGTAACACTAGACTACTAGCCTCATGGCCTTCCCGATAAACCGTCACTGTGTTACCGCATCAAAGGGATGCTGCTGCCCGTCCTGCGGGGTGTCTGATTGCAGTTTAAGAACAATCCGGGGTCCATTTATAAATGATTAATTACTAAATCTACAAGTACTTTAACAAAGCATTTTAAAATAAATGTACTAATATTTTGTCCGCGAGGTCCAGAAGATTAAATGCAAACAACGTCGTTCGGACGTTTATTTGCTTCTTTATCGCGTATGCAAGAGCGATAGAGATTGAGACAATTTTCGAATTCAGAAATATCGATGCGAGCAAAGTGGCAAAATATGTATGTTTGGACCCGGGTATGTCCTTAAACTACGTCCAATGATGAGAGATAGGGCACAGCGAAGCACCATCACGCTTAAGTCTGCAGAAGCCCAACTGGGGAAGTACCTCCTCCTTACAGAAGACCAGAGCCATAATAGCATTGCTACCTTTCAGGTATGTAGTGTTGTGTTCCTAAGGGCAAGAAAGGTTCCCAGAACCCCAACCCTCGTTAAAGGCCGGCAAGACGCTTGTGACTCTCAATATTAAAGCACTTGAATACATTTATTGGAACTTTTTCTGTATCTATACTATATCTTTTACCTTGACCGTACAGTCAGCATCAGTAACGTATGAAACAACGCACCAAAAGTATCTGCCATCCTAATATAATTGAAATTATTGTGAGCCATGTTACTACTACGAGTAGGTACTTAAAGTTACAAACGGATAATCTCATATGTATGTATATCGCACTAGGTGACATGTTTCGGGTAAACTTTGGTACCCATTTTGGGAGCGATCGGTGTGCCCTGATTCGTTTTTATAATGGGTACAGACTTTACCCTTAATTAGTTCTGTCATCCTGTGTATATTTTTACAAATGAGATATTGTCTACAGTTCACGTTAAAACTTCTATTGCATTTAAATTGATAAACACTGAGAAATCTGTCTCTTTTTGTGAAGCAATTAAAAAACGATAGGTAGTTTTTGTGCGCTATTTCGTATGCTACTCTACTATTCATGCTGACTGTAGTACTAAATAGAAAAATAATAGTAGGTACATTACTGCAGCCGCCGGGAAACAGGGGGTTGCAGGCTAAGTAGGATCGTATACGATGCCTGCAAGACCCTTTGACGGCTAGGCATGTATAGTGCTTTTCTCAAACTATTGCAATGAAATAAATAAAAAAATACCACTCCAAAAACAGCTTCACGACAAGTTGTTTAATTTTCCCTCCAATGCCGCTTTGTAGTATTTTTGCCTTCGATGTAATATTTAATGACTATCATAAATAGTCTGGCTGTAATTACTATATACACCCGGACCCGGACCCGGGTATGTCCTTAAACTACGTCCAACAATGAGAGGTAGGGCACAGCGATGACCATCACGCTTGAATCTGGGGCAGCCCAACTGGGGAAGTACCTCCTCCTTACAGAAGACCACAGCCATAATAGCACTGCTACCTTTCAGGTATGCAGTGTTGTGTTCCTGATGGTGAGTAAGGTTCCCAGAGCTCCAACCCCCCTTAAAGGCCGGCAACGCGCTTGTGACTCCTCTGGTGTTACGGGTGCCCATGGGCGACGGTAATTGCTTACCACCAGGCAATCCGTCTGCTCGTTTGCCGCCTAAGTCATAAAAAAAAAAAAAATACAACATTTAAAAAACCACCAAAAAAGAATCCGCTTACCTTTTAAATGTTGGCGCTACGGCATCTGCCTTTGGCGGTACACAATAACAAAATATAGATACATAAAACCAGGCCCGGTTAGATTATTCAATTTTTATACACCCGTACCACTATATCTAAGTCACAAAAGCATTGAATCACACCATTTACCACTATGTAGTCTTAATAAACAGAGTTTTACACGCCGAGAAACTTTTCCATTCCGCGGATTCCACTATTATTAAAACAAGTAAAGCAACTGCAGTCGTGTCCTATGATTGGTTGACTCAAACGTGCGTTCGAAAACGCGCATGCGTGGAGTAGTGTTTGGTGTTGCCAATATTTCGGCAATTAATTTTAAAATTGAGAGCATGTACTATAATAATGTAATAACCAGGTGATATGAATCTTCATTTTTATGATGAATAAAATAAATCTCTTCATACCGTTTCGTCTGAAATAGGCGAGATTATTTTTTAGCCCGCTAATTATTTAGTCACTAAAAATGATTAAAAAATATAATTCAGCTGCTTGAACATTCTTCATGAACACAGACGCCAGGCATACATAAAAAAAAAAAAAAAACTTCCCGGCCTAGGCCTTCAATTTACCTGTCGTTACCTGTTCTCTGGAGTTGATCCGCCCTAAACGTATTATGACGCACATAACGAAGACATTTCATTGCATGTGTGAGAAAAATAAATTTGACAGATCAAAGACCAAAATATACGATTCTAAGCTAAACATGATCATTCACATTACAACTATTACTTAAAGCGGGATAGTTACCATGTTCATATATTATTTTGAATGAGTTTCATATGCCGCTTTAAGTAATAGTTGTAAAGACCAAAATAGTTTACCCTATTCCTACAGAACCCTAAACGTGCTATTCGGAACCGTGTGTGCGGCGTGCGGGCTTACAAAACAAGCAGAAACTTGTATATCGGGGTTTCTTTCCAGTTTGTAGGGAGTGTGTAAAGTTTTGTTTTACACACTGTCTGTTAGTTCGCCTAACCTTTTTTATTAATTTTCTTTTTTTTAACTTGAAATAGGCTCTACATTCCGTTTGGGATGTTAGAGATAGCGTGAGAGGGGAAGGTCGCTTGAGGAAAGTCTTTGACCCTTTCGCACCAGACTTGATTTGTGCCATTTACATTACATTTACATTTCCAGCGGGATTGGTTGAGACTGTCAACCGAATCTGAATGGCGGGGCTCCGTTGATTCTGGGTATGCATAAATATGTTGCACGTTTTACGATATGCTTAGGCATTACATTATATGGCGGATAATCAGAACAACTTTAAAGTCACTTAAAAAAAAGTAGTTGGTATTCAACTCGTCTGGGTTTGGTGCTACCTCAAGAGTAGATTAAACCGATTTTATATTTTATTTACGGTTCCTTAGTCAACTAGTATTTGATGTAACTAACTTTTTACCGTGGCTTCGCACATGCAGAATACCTGTAACCGGTTGCAATTATTATTGTTGTTTTATTTTCATAAAATAAGGAGTTTAAACACAACGTTTAAAGTCCCCTTTTTGATTCCTTAAGGGATGAATTTCAAACACGCTGAAAATACTTTTCTTGTATTCGGATAAGGAGTTTACGCAAAATTTCAAGTCTCTCGCTTTAAATTTTACACAATCCCCATACAAACTTTAAACACCCTTTTTACCCATTTAAGGGAATTTAAAAAATCCCTTTTTAGTGGGTCTTTACGGTATATAAACTACCCATTGTGAAAAAATCAGCTAGGCTAAGAGGTTGAGGGGTTTGGGCTGGGCGTTGATAAGTCAGTCAGGACTTTCACGTTTATATATATAGATTTGTTTTGTTACGGGCTGTAGTATATTGCACTACCTAATACTATATTTATACTGCGATTACTATAGCATTCCAAACAATACATATAGTACATTGGACCATATGTCCTTCAACTATGTCCAACAATGAGAGGTAGGGTACACCCTACCCTACCTCTCATCGAAGTACCCAACTGGGGAAGTATCTCCTCCTTACAGAAGACCACAGCCATAATAGCACTGCTACCTTTCAGATATGTAGTGTTGTGCTCATGATGGTAAGTAAGGTTCCCAGAACTCCATCAGCTTGTAGGGTAGGCAAAGCGCATGTGAATCCTCTGGAGTTGCAGGCGTCCATAGGCGGTATGTTTTTTTGCCACCGAGGTTGTATTAAAAAAAAAGTACAACATTACCCCATTGTTTGCCATTTCTTACAACCGTGTGTCCACGACAAAAGAAAACTAAGCGGGGACTGGCATATTAGCCCCTCTGCCCACTATAAACTCTACTGCACTGTATTAAGAGCTATTACAGCATGACAAACGTTGATATTAATCCCGCCAGTATGGAGGCCTGCGGTAGTCCTGTCAAAACTTTTGAAAACTTTGACACATAGTGATATGGAAATAAAGTTTTACACTATCTCCTGTTTTTGCTTTTTGTGTGGTCTTTGTTCGTGTAATAGTTATGAACCAACTTGCAAATCATAAAAAAATAACATTATTTTAATCCCAATTCCACGCCCTTAGAAAAAAAAAATGTTTTTTTATACAACGACGGTGGCAAACAAGCATGCGGCCCGCCTGATGTAAAGCAGTTACCGTAGCCTACAGACCCCGGCAACTCCAGATTAACATGCGCGTTGCCTACCCCTTAGATACTTGCATTGTTTGAAGAACCTCATACTGTAGTCCCTAGGGAAAACCTTACTATGTTAGTAATATTTCCCTTTTTTTTTTAAATATATGGTTATTTCAAGGGTCAAAATTTTACCCATTAGGCTGTGCGTTGTCTGTTATTCTTGTAACGTTTTGTTAGAAAATGTTATTTTTCATTTTCATAATAAAAGAAAGTCAAAATATTCTGAAACAAAAATTGATACTTATTACACATGAAGCAAAAACATTGAAATCAAAATCAAAATAATCAATATTCGAGTAAAAGAGGTTTGAAACATTAAAAAAAACATTAAATTTGAAAATATCCGTCGTCGAAGTAAATTTAAAAACAGCGCATTTTCTATTCGACAAAAGCAACCTAACTTGCTTAACAAGCCTAAATACATAAATATATTACATTCACCACATCTGAAAGATTCTAAGAAAAAAATCTTCTAAGAAATGTATTGAAACAAGTTGATAAAAAACGATCTTCGATCAATTATTATTATACGAGTAAGCCTATTAGCGAAGAAATATTGCGATGAAACAGTAAATAATGTATAAAACGGCGGTAGGCAAAGAAAATAGGATATGACTGATATTGGAGTAAATAATGCGTTTAGTATAGTTATTTATAAGTAGCTAACATCAACATCATACCACCCTGAAGATGTTCTGTACCCTTACCATTAGTTGTGTTGTGACATTGAGGTTTTCGATAACGAGTATCGAGTTTACTATACATATTATGTGCATCTAGCTTGTACTATCCATACATATAAAAGAAAGTGGGGTTTGTTCAACCGCTTATAACTCGATAACGGCTGAACCGATTCAAATGATTTTGGATTGGTTAGAATCGTCACAGCCCTGATTAAGACATTAAGTTTTAAAAAGTCACAAAAATCAATATGACCTCAATTGTATATCATAAGTTCTTTCAACAAAATTAGTAATTTTAGAATTGTGTCTGTATTATTTAATTACCTTAATTAAAATCATATATGTTTTAGCTAATTAAAAGCTATCACTACTTGTACGAAGTTCGCCGGGTCAGCTAGTTTTAAATAAATAGTAAACTCGATACTCGTTATCGAAAACCTCAATGTCACAACTCATGGTGAGGGTACTGGTTAGTCCACTTAGTTGCGGATTTTTGGACGCTACCGTCGCCACTCAAGAAACTTTCTGCCATATCGATTCTTCGAGCATCGTGCCCTGTCCATTGCGATTTAAACCTGGCAATTATTTAATTCGTAGCCGTAAAATCAACACTGGAACCATGTTTTCGTAAATCGTAAGGATATTCACTACTGGCCTTAGGCCTCCCCGATAAATCGCCACAGCCAGCGGTATCTATGCATGGGGGTTCAATGGGAGTTTTGGACCCCGGTATGTCCTTAAACTACTAGCGAAATACCATCATGCTTGGGCTCTGGAGAAGCCCAACTGGCGAAGTACCTCCTCCTTACAGAAGACCACAGCCATAATAGTACTGCTACCTTTCGGGTATGTAGTGTTGTGTTCCTGATGGTGAGTAAGGTTTCCAGAGCTCTAACCCCCGTCAAAGGCCGACAACGCGATTGTGACTCCCCTGATATTGCGGGTGCTCATGGGTGACGGTAATTGCTTACCACCTGTTTGCCACCTTTGTCACAAAAAAATGCGACAATCACCACGATTAGCAGATGATTTCCCGATCGCAATATGTTCCACCGTTCTAAATGATCGCTGTTGCCCCATTGTAGGCCTATTGGACAATTTGCCACAAAAAAGTGCCACTAAATTTTTGTTTTGCCATAAAATAGTATAAGTTAAATAAGTAGTAAAAGTGACGTAGTCATAGTAACGTAGCTTATAAAGTTATCTCATAAAGACGGCCGCGGATCGAGTGCTTGCTTGCTCGATTTAAATAGTACTTACTAAGTAAATAAACTAGTACTATTACTTTACAGTGTTACTAGTAAATGGTACTTACCTAGGTTCAAGTTTAACTAGTAAAACAACTAAATTAGTACCGGTGGAGGGTAGAAATAGATTTCTGCCAACGAACTGCTGTGCATTTTGGCGGATAAAGGATGACTCACATTATACCGTCGCGTCTCCTACACGTCGCCGTCCCGAGCCCGAGCCGTCCGTTGACCCACCGGGACGGCCCGAGCTCGAGCGGCTCGTAACTCGTTAACACGAGTGTCGTTCCTTGCCGCCATTTGTTGCGAGTAGACGACGGTCCCATGCCCGTCGATATAGCGTCGATGTCACGTCGCCTTCCCATCATCACCGGGCCGTGCCGATCCATTTTACATAGCTGGAACGGTCGTCGCACGACCGGCCCGTGCCCGGTTCGGAGGGCTCGGTGATCACGTGATTAATTCCATACAAAATGTAGCGACAGTGGGCTCGGCTCGGCGACGGGCGGCTCTAACGTGAGTCAACCTTAAGAGGTATGAATGGACAATTAGTTTAGTTTTGATTTTTAAATAGTAACACTATATACATTGAATAAATGACTATACTTAAGAAAAAGTAACAAGGTTCTGCGTCCGAGGCAGGATTTGGGTTTGGGACAGTAGGTGGGTGAACAGGTGGCCAAACTGGATAAGACATTAACAGTGATAGCTTTAGATGCGGGTTCAAATCCTGTCTTGGACGCCTGGGGACCTTATCACTTCTTCATAAGTATGTTTATCTATTTTCAAACTGTAGTAAAAGTAATCTAACTCAAACGTACCAGGCAATAATTTTTCATACTTAAAAACTTTGAGTAGTGTAGTGTAAGCATAATCTTAATTTATAGTAGAAATAATTATATTTATAATATCTAAATATTTTTCTTAATATTAATAGTATATTGAATAGTAGGGTAATGCATCCAAAATTGTCTTGTCATTTCAATTTGAGTGTAATCTAAATTTCATTGACAGCCGTGGTTCAAGCATGGTGATAATTCGTTGTGCCGTTTGTACCCTACAGCATAGATAGTTTTGACATATATGAACTTCAAGCTTAACGTTGTAACCTTCTGGTAGTGGTTGCACAAAGAAATAAACTAACACTTATAATTAACTCCCAAAATATTAAATTAAATAATTTGTAATTTTTCGGCACTGTATGTCTTCTTTGTATCTAGTATCTACACATTTTTTTGCCATCTTAAATGAAAGAAAATAATAAGTTCCATAATCCTGTGAAATTCTACAGACTCTTTACCACTTTGTTTTAATTGAATCCGGAAAACGGTCGTTTGTCACGACGTAAAATATTATCAGGTCTCTTATCAGGGCCCAAGGGTCCAAGGGTCGAAAGACGTCATAATCTGAATCTGAAATTGACTATTGTACTATCTTTATTGCGTTGATATCGTGTTTTGTCGTAGTTATAGTGGATTTACTATTTCTATGACTCTTTTGTTACAAGTCTAATGAAACTAATAAAATTAAAACTGTTTTCAGTAATGCCTTTACGAGTAGATACCTGTAAGTATATTGTTTTGTAAGCTGTCAATGGTACAGCGCCATCTATTAACAAATTGGGTCATTTCACCCCTCTTATTTTGATTCTTTATGGTCTGCTTCGTTTTTCAAATTTTGACCCTGTCCATGATGATTATGATATTATTTATATCGTTGGCTGACTACCCACAACACAAGCCTTCTTGAGCTTACCGTAGGTAGTATTTATTTAATTACTAGCTTTTCCTCGCGACTTCGTCGGCCAGACCATGCCCGTCTTTAAAGTATGGTTGCGGGATAAAATATATCCTATGTCCCTTCTCGTAGCTCAAATTCTCTCCATAGGAAATTTCATTCCAGCGGTTTAAACGTGAAGAGGTAACAGAGAGAGTTACTTTTGAATAATAATTAATACTATGGATGTAAAAAATAAATATTTCGGAACAATCTTACACAAATCGACCTAGTCCCACGGTAAGCTCAGTAAGGCTTGTGTTGTAGGAACTAGACGACGATATATATAATAGATAGATACATATAAATACTTAAATATATAGTAGACACCCATGACTCGGGAACAAATAGCTGTGCTCATCACACAAATAGATGCCCTGACTGGGAATCGAACCCAGGACCATCGGCGTCACAGGCAGGGTCACTACCCACTAGGCCAGACCGGTTGTCAAAAGGCTAGTAAAATTTGCCTGGATGGGGATTGAGGAATACCGGGCAAGATCGGTATGCAAATACAAAACACTTATAATTAACAAAGTGGCATTTTGACTTTCATTTATTTACAAACGGCTGCGGATTCTGGAATTCATTAATTATCCCGAAATAAACATTCCGTGAATCCCTTCGCGCAGCCGAAAACTAATCTCAGTGGTAAAGCAAACGTCCATACTAATTTGCTGGAATGAAATGTGATACATTTTTCACAATTTGTTTAAAGGGCTGTTACATTAATTTTAGGGTGGAAAACAATCTCGTTGCTTAATTAATAAATTTATATAAATGGAATGTTTACGTGGCATGGCTTCATCAAAGTACTCGTTGCCGACTGAGTCGTGCTATATTATTAAATTATAATTTTGTGAATGTGTTAATAATTAAATGGGTAAAAATCTTAACATGTAATTTTGTTTTGGTATAATAAAAATAAGACAACATGTTTATTCCAGCACTCATAAAGAATTAGGTAAAAACTAAAATTCTACCCTATTATTTAAGCATAAGGCCAGTAATTAGTCTTGAAATCTCGTGCAATTACATACTTTCCCATAAAAAAGTATGGTACATTATTCAAATGAAAAATTAAACGGAGTTACTTCACTTATGCGCAAAATAAACATTACCCTTAGCATGAGTTTTGACATTGAGGTTTTCGGTAACGAGTATCGAGTTTACTGTTTGTGCATCTCTCTTGTACTATTTTAATGCGAACGAGATGCACAGATAGTAAACTCGATACTCGTTATCAAAAACTTCAAAGTCACAATTCGTTTTTATGAGAGGTAGGCCACAGCGATGACCATCACGCTTGAATTTGGGGCAGCCCTACTGGGGAAGTACCTCCTCCTTACAGAAGACCACAGCCATAATAGCACTGCTACCTTTCAGGTATGTAGTGCTGTGTTCCTGTTGGTGAGTAAGGTTCCCAGAGCTCCAACCCCCCTTAAAGGCCGGCAACGCGCTTGTGACTCATCTGGTGTTGCGGGTGCCTATGGGCGACGGGAATTGCTTACCACCAGGCAAACCGTCTGCTCGTTTGCCGCCTATGTCATAAAAAAAAAAAAAATCGTGGTAAGGGCTGGTCTTGATTTTTTGGAACACAATTACCCACATATATTATTTATGAAATGTTGCACTTTAATAATAAATTCTGAAAAATTCAACCACTGTCAAATATCCACCATCACCATATCAGCCGAAGGATGTCCACGTCGTCCACTGCCTCCCCAAAGTGACCCATAATGCTCGGTTTCCACTGGCATCCAGTTGGTGACGACCTGCCGATTTCATTTTTTTTCCTGAATTTCCTTGTTCTATCTCATTCGTTTTCCCGTCTTCTTCTCTTCTCAATCGTTGTCTCATTACTGAGGATCGTGACTCCTTTTCAGCCGATCAATGGTCTGTCTCCAACTGATCCGGTCCGCCGCCTGGTGGAGTGCGGCACTGACAGGTACTTCAAGCTGGTCCGTAATTTGGTCGGACCATCGCTTTGGACTTCGACCTCTGGGTCTTTTGCCTTCGACCTTTCCCATCACAACTAGTTTTTCTAGATTATTGGCTTCTCTTCTTGCGATGTGACCAAAATAGCTCACAACACGATGTAAACAAATGGTGGACAGACGTTGGGTGTTCTCTATTTTAAATTGTTTGAGGATCGAGATGTTTGTGCGGTGGGCTGTCCATGGAATCCTTAGCAGGCGGCGCCAACACCACATTTCGAAAGCGTCGATCCTCTGTCTGTCGGCAGCTTTAAGCGTCCAGGTCTCAGCCCCGTAGATAAATATGGAGAAGACTAGTGCGCGGACGAGGTGTATCTTGGTCCTGTTCGATATGTTTCTGTCTTTCCATATTTTACCGAGTTGTGTCATCGCCGTCTTAGCCATTCCGATTCGTCTGCGTATTTCTGGTTCGCAGGTTCCTTTGTTCGTGATTACGGATCCAAGGTATTGGAATCTTTCCACGGTTTCGAACTCTTGGAGTAGACTGGTACGCTGTGTAACACCGAAACGGTCGACTATCATTAGCTTGGTCTTTTTTGTGTTGATTTCGAGTCCCATCTTAAGGCTGGTTATCTTTAGCCGTTCCAGTAGTTCGGCCATTTCCACTTCGGTCGATGCAAGAAGAGTGGTGTCATCCGCGTAGCGGAGGTTTGAAAGAAGTACTCCGCCTATTTTAACGCCTCCGGTCCAGCCTTCAAGGGTGTGCCGTATTATATACTCTCCGTATATGTTAAATAGTATGCGAGATATTATACATCCCTGTCGTCTTCCTGAAATTAAATTTATTGGATGTGACGTCTCCTATCGTCACAGTTCCATATCCAGACTCGTAAAGACTTCTTATTAGTGCTACGAGATGGGTTGGCACTCCAACCTCAGACAAAATCTCCCATAGTTTGTCCCACCTTACACAGTCAAACGCTTTCTGATAGTCGACAAAGCACATATACACGGGAGTGTTAAATTCGTAGCACTTTTCTACTATCAGCCGAAGGTTTAGAATTTGCTCCCGAGTGCCTTTGCCCTTAACAAATCCCGCTTGTTCTTGCGGTATCTGCCAGTCAAGGTATGCTCTTAACCTTGCGTTGATGATTTGCAATAGAACTTTGCTGGCGTGTGAAATTAAAGCTATTGTGCGATAGTTGTTGCAATCACGTACCGAGCCTTTTTTGTGAAGGGGAAGTATAGAGGACTGTGTCCAGTCAGTTGGCCACTTCCCTGTTTTCCATATTCCGTTGCAGATATTGTGCAAGCAGGTGACCCCATTAGGTCCTAAGGCTTTAAGCGCTTCCGCTGTGATTCTGTCTGGTCCCGGGGCTTTATTTCCTTTTAACTTTCGGATCGAATCTTCAATTTCAGAGCGGAGTATGTCGGGTTCTAAATCGCCTTCTACTTCGCGGTGTTTTGTGGTTGATGAACTCTGCCGATCCTGATAGAGTTCCTCGCAGTACTCTCTCCATCTTTCTGTGACTTTACACAGGTCGTGTATTGGGTTACCGTCTTTGTCATCAATTACCCAGGACGATGGTTTGGGTTTGTTTGTGATTTGTCTGATCTTTTTGAACAGATCGGCAGATTGGTGCTTATCGGCGTGAGCTTCGATTTCTACACAGATGTCCTCGAGATATTTGTTCTTGTCCCTTCTGCATAGATTTCGAATGACTTTCGTGAAACGAGCGTATTCTTCCTCGCAGTGTTCAGGCTTTGGACCATTCTTCAACTCCTTCCTTCTTTCTAGGTTTGTCCATACTTCATCAGACATCCAGTCCTTCCTTGTATCACTACTTTTAACCATAGAGTCCAGCACACCGTTAATTTTAGATTTTAAACTTAACCATTCTGCGTCTGGGTCAGCAATTTCCACCTGATCTTTTAGTTGAGGTTCTAATTGTTTCTGGAAGTGCTCATATTCTGGTGCAGATAGTCTAGTTATGCGACTTGATTTGTGGCGAAATGATTTAAGTCTCAAACGCAGATCTGCGACTAATAATTGATGGTCGCTGCCGCAGTCTGCACCCGGGAAGGTTCTCGCATTCGTCACCGACGATTTCCATCGGCCGGCTACTGTGATGTAGTCTATCTGGTTACGATAGCGGTCGCCGGGTGATATCCACGTATATAATCTGCGCTTGTGGTGTTTAAAGCAGGTGTTGGTAATCGTTAGACTATGACTTACACAGAAGTCGATGAACTTCTCGCCTCTTTCGTTTCGAACACCCAGTCCATGTTTCCCAACTATGTGACGGATGTGGTCGTCATTCAAAGTTTGTCCTACCTTGGCGTTCCAGTCACCCTGAACGATCAGCACTTCACGCTTTGAGATGGTCGCTAAAGTCGTTTCGAGTGTGCCATAAAAGTTGTCAATGTCTTCCTGTGTTGATTGAGCAGTTGGTGCATAAACTTGTATGATGTTAAGTGGGAGAGGGGTGCAGCTTATCCGAATCGACATGATTCTATCGCTAACGGTGTTATATCCAGTGACAAAAGGAGCCATATGGGAGGATACTAAGAAGCCTACTCCATTTTTGCTCTCCGTTTCGTGCCCAGAAAAGAACATCTTGTTGCCGTTTTCTGTTGCGAAATGGCCTGCGCCCTTCATGTGCGTCTCGCATAGTCCCAGGATGGCAATTTCATGTTCGCTCATCTCTTTTTCGGTGACTGCTACTTTTTCAGGTTTCAGAAGTCCCCTGACGTTCCAAGTCCCGATCCTATGTTTGGGCCGTAAGGATGGTCCTTTTTTTCCTTTGTCTTCAATTGTATTTACTTCCTCGGAGGCTTGATGACGCACCGCCGAGGAGTCTTCGGTAGCATATTTCTCGCCTACTAACCCGGGTATTAATGGGCGCCGGGGGTCAGCCGGATCACCAGACATACAAAAATGTTCTATGTTTACTTGCATGGAGTTTTCTTGGGAGATTTGATCATAGTGGGTTCCCATTACCTTCTATGTCGAGTGTTTTAAAGGGTATTTAGTCCTTTAGGTCCCCGGTCCCTGTGTGTTAGGTGGGTTATTTGCCGCCGCCCACTGCTCGGCGTTGGCGTATTTTACGGCTGTCTTTATCCCTGTTGTTGTCGGGTGTACGCCGTTCACAGCCTACCCTCCTCCTTTCTCAACCGGGCTTGGGACCGGCTATGGCGGAGTTCGTTTTCCCGTCAAAAAATGAAAAAAAAGGAAATTAAACTGTTATAAAATGTAAATTGTGTGTTTTTCAAATTACTGGCAAACAGCTGGCAGGTTATTAACTAAGATAAAGTAAGTGATTTCTGTTCCTAGCAAAACCTAATACTTTTTGTGCATATAATATAGTGTAACTCCACATTTATGAAAATTGTTCCAAACTTCAGCTTTCAAAACATGCTAGTTTGAAAAAAACTAAAAAGGTTTCCTATTTTTTTTCGTTTATAATTAGAAATTAAACGGAACGTTAAAACTAATGGCTGGCCGATGAAGTCGCGAGGAAATGTTAGTATTAAATATATGAAAAATGGTAACGGAACGGAAGAAAAAAGCTTAAGACACTTTATTTCACCTATCCTGATCGACTGAGCTCGTGATTCTTAGTAGAAAAAAAAAATCCTATTTAAAAATAAAATAAAACGGCCTAGCTATCTATTTCATTATGTCCTCGTTTAGTATCCAAAACATACTATACTTACTGTGCCAGTTGGATTTGAGTAAACTTATACCAAAATATTGTCCATATATTATTTACTTTTGTATCATATATGAACGTAAGTGTTTTCACTGTCAATGTTCGCACAAAAACCTAAACGTCAATAACAGATGTATCTCTTATGATTTGTTACTGTAGTTACGCAATAAATCTTACTAGCGAGTCGAACTTGCCCTAACTTACTCTAAGCGCCTTTGTAGTTTACTAGTCGCTAGTTTTGTATTTGTAATCAGCAAAACTGTATACGATTAACGAGATATAGGTACTATGTTTTTACAGGGGGCTTCATCATCATCATTACAAGCGACATCATTTTTTTGTTTTCTCAAAAGTTGTATTCAAAATGCATAATATAATATGTTAATTGATTTTTTGCAGATATTTTTAAAGCTGATAGTACTCGGTCCCTTGAGTATATTTAAGTATGAAACATTATTGAAATACAGAAAACTCATTGAATTATAGTACAGTCAGCAGCAAAAGTGGCTAAACGTTTCAAGTGTTCAAAATGACCTACACGCGCTCATATTCTCTTGACAATAGAGATGTGTTGACCTCATTTTGAACACCTCAAATGCTTAGCTACTTCTGCTGCTGACTGTACCAGTTCACTGTAACGGGCCACTTCACATCGATAAACCAAAAAAAAAAATATATATATATATATATATAAAAAATCATCATCATCATTCTTCATTTCTATTCAAAATTAATTGTTCTATAGTAAAGTAGGTATCTGCTGCTAATTAATTAACACCTTATACAATTGGGCGGTCCACGGTTGTATAAAGTAAAAAAAATGTTTTGAATGTTATTTCTACAAGGCTCCTTTTTGTCTTATAGCAAGTGGAAGTGTATGTGCAAAACCTTAACTCGGTTGCTAGTAATTTACTGGTTGCGTAACATGACTCAAAAAAATTATATCTCATACAATAGCAAAAAAATAAATGTATCCTAAAATTATAAAAATGCCGGTTTGATATTTATGTTGTTATATCTATCTAGAAATAAATGAAATTAAACCATTAAAATGTCCCCAGGTGACATTTTTTCTTTTCTTAAATTAGTTCCATACATTTTACTATTGGGAAAGTGATCAATTTTGAGCGACCTATAAATAATGTTTGATTGTAATGAAAATTGGTGTGTCTGATTTTTATGAGTTTTTTAGTAAAAAAAACCTTGTGGAGATGCAACATTAAAAAAAATATTTTTTGGACCACCCTATTATACAGTATGTATTAATACGAGAGGCAAAGCATTGATACCGTTAACGGGCATGACGAATTTAATACTATTTCAAATTTTCTGTTAGTGTTTTCCGATTCTCTTTTGAATTTACTAATTCTCTTTTTCACGAAAGAATCAATGATATCAAGACAAAAAATAAGACCTTGCACATTACCTATGTTTGAAAATTGACATTGCCTTTAGGTGAAGCCTGACCTTGTACAAGTTTTTTTTCGTACGATTTTAATATTTGGGTTGTACATTTATAAAACTCGTAAAAAACCGCACAGATACGATTTAAATCGTACATATGTGACATTATCTACGAAAAAGGACCTTACTGTCGATGGCGCTTATGTCGTTGTTCAAGACGAAACAATACAAACGCAACGCGATTCGACGTAAGTGCCATCGACAATAAGGTCTCTTTTTCCTAGATAATGTCACATATGACAGCCCTGTCGCGGGAGGAAATTCCCCTTAAACCGCTTAGTGCTCGACCTTTTAGGCTACAGGGTAATTAATTTCTTTTCTTCCTAATCATAACATTCTTCCTTTAATATTCTAACTAACATTTCTAAATTATGGTACACTTCCTTTTACTTAAAAGACCCCCATACTTAAGTGCGACCCAAGCCCTAACAACTTAATAAAATGTAAATAACCATACCCTTCCTGAGCTGTACTCATGACCTATATAAAGTACGCACTGGAAAATATACTGTAAGTGAAGATTATAAGGCACATTTTACTTTGACTAGGGTGTCATGTTGAACCCTTCATTTAGATCATATGGCAGGGTATTAGAGTAAATAGTGTGTTGTAATTTATTGTATAGTGAAGTTTTTAAGATTTCTTTAGACGAGTAGTCAGATTAACTGTTAATTTAATATTCATTGATTTTTGTTACTTAAAGAAAAATTACCTTTTCAGCAACCCTTCCAATCTGCATCATAAATAAAATAAGCGACTAGAATTGTCGGCAGCCAGGATATCTCGGACCGGCTTGACTCCTTGGCACTGCGTAGAGATGTGGCCTCACTCTGCATTTTCTACCGCATCTACTACGGATAGTGCTCCGAGGAATTGTTCGGGTTAATCCCTTCTGCTTCCTTCCGCCAGCGCTCTACACGACAACACTTTCATCACCACCACTTGGATGGTTGGCAGTCCTCAACTGTGCATTTTCTAGAAACTTCCTGCCTCGCACAGCAAAACTTTGAAATAAATTGTCATGTGCATACGTCGCACTCCAGCGGGCAATTTGGTGGCATGTCAAAATAATAGATAAGGTTCACAAATACATCAATTCATTTTCAAATAATCAGAAGTATTTTTACTTAGTACTTGGTACCTAGTATTTATAATGTACAATTCTAAATATCTTAGCAACTAAGGTTGTACGTTAATTACGTGTTTATTTTTTAGTATTCATTCAATTTTAAATAAAAATATAATTGTGACTTAAGTTCGGAGTGCTGTCGTAGTATCCTACCCATTGCAAATTTACAATAAATAGATTTGCTATTTAACAAATAAAGCAAATCTTTCTATTAAATAGACGGCACTGCAACAACAAATATAAGTTTGAACGACAGTCATAATGACACATGTCAGCTATTTATTCGTTTTATAAGTGGCCACTTAAATAGGCTATCTGCAAATAAAAGTAATAATTGATAACCGGTAACTAATTTTAATAAACTGTTACAAATACTAAGTACATTATAATACTTGTAAGTTAAGATTTTTTTGTAAACCTTACCTTGCCACCAAACTGCCCGCTGGAGTGCGACGTATGGTCATGTGCAGTATTTCCGGACCTATAATGACATCCAAATCTTTAAGAAAAGAGCGTATAGAGATCTTAAAGGTCGGCAACGTACTTGTGACTACTCTGGTGTTGCGAGTGTCCATGGACGGCGCTAGTTGCTTACCATCAGGCAATCCGTCTGCTCGTTTGCCTCCTATATAATAAAAAAAGTGGGATAAAATAGGAAAATTATTTTGAACTTGATCGGTTGAACCGACTTTGAGTCACATATCGAAAACTATCCTAATTTAAGCAAGGCCTGACATGCTTTGGGCCATTTTTTAGGTTTACGCTCGTGTGGATTCAGAATACAAAAAGTATCGTAGACCCAGAACATCATGGGGTGGTTCAAGAGATCATGTTTGGACCGGTATTGCTGAAGCAGCCTCTCTGGGTAGTGCTATCGCCGATATCCGTCAGGGTGTCTTACCACCAAAGCTATGCTGTGCTACATTTATGTACACAAGCCCGCCAAGCTATACTCAAACTCAAACGTTTATTCAGTAAGTACACGAGGGCACTATTACATGTCGAGTTTATATAAAGTAAAAGAGGAAAATAAAGACTACACTGGTTGCAACCCTGCGCCTCTGACCCTAGAAGAATTTTGACTTTTATGACTGGCAAGAAACTCGGCGGGACTTATTTTTACAAAACATTATTACAAAAACACCTTAAACATACATAAAAATGCGTTATTTTTTAAGTCAGGGAGTCAATAGAGCAAACGGTACTGCATTATCACAACAATGTCACGAACAAATGTTTGAAACAAGTAGAATTTGTAACTAGAACAAGATAAAACCCACCTTTAACATATAATATTTATTCTATAAAAAACATGGTACAAGTCCAAATCTGGGGCCTATATCATATTACTATACAGGGTGCAATTCTTTACGTGATACAAAATATGTTTTTCTGAGTCTATAAATAATAAGCAACTTAGTGCCTCAACTCTTATTAATATAAGACATTTTTTTTTGTGTTTTTATAAATTTTTTGTCGTTCAATTTACCACCCTGTATATACACTTGTAATTTATATATTAGCGGAAGTCCTTTTCCAAATCCTTTTATAAGAGAGTTCTGCTAATATTATTAGTTGTAAATTGTAATGTAATGGGCCCCTGACTGAACTTAGAACGAAGTTAACAAAACTTTTGATATACTGTCTCATCTGAACTGTATCCTTTACTCTAATTTTCAAATTCCAATAATTCATCATCAACAGTTTGAAATACATATCGGTTAAAAATTGCTTATGAAGCTATGTATATAAACGTAGCGTAGCTCTGATGGAAAGGTACCCTTAGGATATGGCGCGATGAAGAAAGTACAATAGTAACTTAAAAAAACCCTTTTTCAGTATCTGAGGACTCATTTCCATTGTCATTTATCGTTTTACTTTTATTCATAAAACGCAAAACAATTTAAAAGCATTTGAATAAATTAGCCATAGGCCGCCATTTTAATTTCAAGTGACAAACTGTCAGGCGTACGGAAAAAGTCGAAATTAAAAAACCACCAGCCCTTCTGTTATAACTTGGTTAAGGTCAAAAGTCATAAGAGATAGCGTTTTTATTAGTAAATGACAGGACATTCTTACACAAGTTGACGGTAAGCTCAAGAAGACTTGTGTTATGTGAGTATAACATAAGCCAACGATATGCATATTATGGCGTCCCAAGACTATGGGCCTTCAAGGGAAAGTACCTTAAATACCTTAGGTAGGGTATTTTGCTGAAAAAAGACTATGTTATTACTACTACTACTTAGTTACTTCAGCATTAAAAGAAAAATTGACCCTTTGAAAGTTTTTTATTTGACATAAATGTTATGTCTTTTCTACTCAGAATCGCGAGCTGAGCCGCGTTAGTCAGGCCGCTCTTAATGTCAATACCGGTTCAAGGCTGTCTGAGACTGGAGCCGTTGTTTTGCTAGGACGCGGATTTATTTCATCCACCATTAACGGATCTAAGCACGCCAAATTCACTAAATGTAATTCTAAGTCAATATATGAGATTAAAGCCGTCATTCTCATAAATAAAATATTACAATGGCTCACTAAAGTTAAAATACTTCTAAGTATAATTTAAATTATAGCACAACGTATCAGCATTGCGATACAACGAGGAAATGCCGCCAGCATCCTTGGTACAATGCCTCAAGGGCCTTTTTTAGATTTTATACTGTAACTAGTTAAGTACTTGTAGTTATCATAATACGATTGTAATTTCTGTATTTAAATTCAGTACACTCGATATAATTAGGCGGTAGTGTGTACTCTACCGCCTATACCTTACACCAAAATCTCGTTGTAAAAATAATTTTCTAATTAAAGTTTCAGACTCCGACTGCGGTCGTTTGGGCAATGATTGTGACATTCCAATTCAAAAAAGGTCATATATCAATTGAAAATATATTGCGGGTACTCCTTTCTTCGATCGGTTTGGCGGATATGCACACTATTTATAACACTACGGCAATAGTAGTTTATGTATCTGTGCATAATGAAGGGCATTACAACAAGAGTGTGGGTTTATGAAACGAGCCGAAGGCGAGTTTCATAATAATATCACACGATTGTTGTAATGCCTAATTATGTATAGTTACATACACTACTTTATCTACACACATATCATAAATGTTTTAAGATGGGTTCAGGAACCGTAGGGAAATGACCTGCAGTATTACTAGTGTTACTTGAAACATTAAAAAGTCAACGAACAAAACAAATGACAGCTTGGAATGGCGGCGTTGCGTATTACATATCTTAGTCAAATATTTTTTTAAACCATAGACAAGCGAATGAACTCCCTATTCTATTGTCACTCGAGTTCTTATGTTGTTCAATATTTATTAAAAAAACATAACGAATTGGCGTTTCGTATCAATGACTGTTTTAATATCTATAGATACTAAAATAGACACCCAACTTGAATTTGACAGCTGTTCCAAATTTAAACTCATAACCTACGGATTTCAGTAGGTAATGTTAACATTACATCTCCATTCATTTCTGATGGTTGATAATGCTGGTCATTGCCTACGGTTTCTGGACGCATTTTAGAGCACTTATGATATGTACGTAGATAAAATAACATAACCTATATTGTAATCACATTTTTAAAATACTGTTTCAAAGGTTTTTATATGATGCGATTAGGGGAGAGATTATAAAGAGTGATAACCCCTTGGGTTTAGTCAATTTGTGTAAGAATGCCACCCGCGGGAGATGGGGATTCCTTGACTGTTCTTGTGAGCAATATAGTAGATTCAGACTCCAAAAATAGCAATCCTTTTATCACCCCCAGAGGCAAAAAGGGGTTGCTGGGAGTGTCACTTTGCAATCGCATCACAAAAAATGTCATTCACAATAGAACCAAAGTTACCGATAGCCCTCCGGATCGCTAATCTTAAGTGGCAGTGGGCAGGGCACATCGCACGGAGAATCAATGGCCGTTAGGGCGTAATAGGTCGAAGGGTGACCACGTAACGAAAAGCGTGGGCAGACCTCCTACAAGGTGAAGTAGACCTGGTAAAGATCGCGGGAATCCACTGGATACGCCCTGGGTCGCCTTTGTCCAGCAGTGGGCGGCCTTCAGCACATATGATGGTGACGATGATGATCTCCCCCAACCAATAAAGCAATAGCCCCTAAAAGCTACACAAATCTAACCGGCTTACAAAAAACATATTGTTGTAGTAAATCCACATTAAGCAAGCCCTAATCCTGCACCTGATTTATCTCGCTACATACGTTAGTCTAATTAGGTTAAAAGGTTTATTTCGGACGTAAATATACATTACGTTTTACGAGGTAGAGGCGTGAGGCAGTGGGAGCGAAGCGATAGCGAAAAACTTATAGGTACTTGTACCGACAAAATCTTTTATAATACAAATTTTTGTGAGCGTTTTTTTCGGTAGATGTGACTAAGGATAAAGGATTCTAGCCGATTTTTTTATGGACTCTTATCCGTGTATTCCTGTAGTATTTTAATGGGTGATATAAACATAACTTCATCACCTTTCTCGCGTTGTCACGGCTCATGGGAGCCTGGAGTCCGCTTGGCTTGAACTTTTCCCCTATGGCGATGAAAAGAAGCATATTTTTAAGCAGAATCTGCATGAAATTCGCAAAAAATACCACAGTGCCGAAGGTAGCAGTTTTTTGGGATACACTGAACAATTGCATTAAGTAAAAGGCGGCAAACAAGATTTTACTAATTAATTTCATAATTGTACTTGTATTTTCTCTACAAAATATAAAGTATTCGTAACTTATTATCACACATGTGAAGAAAAATGGAGAAAATAATACAATTCTGCTTGACTAGAAATACAAGACAAAATTTAACACTTACGAACCAAAACCCGTCGTATATAACATCATTTACGAACAAGAGGCGAGCCTATTCTTTACTTGCCCGTAAATAAGTTAAGCTTCAGGTAAATTAAAGAATGTCAATGTCTGTAATATCTATAATGTTATTTTATAGTATTCCAGAGTTTTTAACAGTTATTTATTTCATTTTAAGTTATTTTCGAAATTAATCAGCTAGTTACTAAACATGTTTATTACCAGAAACAACTAAATACGTAAAAAATACAATTATTCATTAAAACTAACAATAAATTTAACTAAAACTAACATAAATCTATAAAAGGCCCCTGCGGCATAGTACCGAAGATGCTGGCAATATTTCCTCGCTGAATAGTAAGACTGATACACTGAGCGATGTAGCTCCCAGCTATTCGGTCTCCTGTGGCGTTAGTTGACAGTTACTTATTTAAAGTGACACTAAGAGATAAACTTATAGAACGTACTTATAGCATAGGTTTATAATGGTTTTATATCGCAATACTGTGATATGCTACAGCCCTTATGTCACCCTCTGGAGAAAAAGGGAAGTGCGGTTGACACCATCGCTGTTTTCGCCATATTTACTTTTCTCCGCAATATAGGCCAGTCGAAATCGACACAAAAAATAGCTAAATTCGCAAAGCATGATGTATCTCTGAATTTTTAGTATGTTATTAGGACCCATTAGGGCTATGTACACACGAGTTTGGAATTCACAAAAAGTTGTGGAAAAAAAAATATTCACAAAAAACCACGAAATTTTCAGGATTTTTTTAGATTAATCTCTATGTCTCCGAATCCATGCATTTTTTGTTCAAAGTTCCTATATACGTTTTAAAGAACATTAAATTTGTGATAAATTAAAGCTAATTAGAGATCAATAGGGCTATTGGTCACGGAATGGCAACATTTTGAAAATAGGCCACTTTTTACAAAATATGTAAATTTTAGTTATAGCCTTTTTGTGGGCTAAAATTGCATCGACACTACTGATCCAACTAGTACAACTTATGGGATACGATTTATAGGCAATTTGATAAGCTTTAAAATA
Source organism: Grapholita molesta (assembly GCA_022674325.2). Taxonomy (NCBI): domain Eukaryota; kingdom Metazoa; phylum Arthropoda; class Insecta; order Lepidoptera; family Tortricidae; genus Grapholita; species Grapholita molesta. Next base: position 6,757,730 of record CP053143.2, read on the forward strand.
AATGTAGACCGGGCTCTGTAGGCTTCGTAGTTCTGTCATAATTTCAAAAAAACCCAAGCGAGGTAAAATCCGCATTTAACAAATATGTACCTATGGAACATTTATTTATAAACATTACTTGTTAAAGTTGTTATACTATGCATGTATATTAAAGAATAATTGCCTTCGTTATTCCCTCGGGAGTTATGGATATTGAGTAACTGAGGAAGATATAATAACTATAGTACAAAGTAATACGTAATATCAGACTAAAGGGGTTTCCTAGTTAGCAAATGTTAAGTATGTTTAAAACTTAGATACCTATAGGCCCAATTTTAGGATACGTTAAACTTATTTAACAAAAGAATAAAATGTAAAATAAAATAAAAACGACACATTTGTTTAGGTATCTGGATAAAGACGTATGTGAAAACTAATGTAAAATAATATACCTACCTCAAAACTATCGTGAGATCTCACGTTTTATATTATAAGTTTACAAGCAACATTCTATTAGTTTTTATTAACTATATAAAACGTGAGTTACCTGCTTCTATACATTGAATATAATATACCTACCTACCTCAGATACCTAATAGTACTATACCTACATAATAATAAAGTACTAAAACATTACAGAACAAGAATAAGAAAGGTCTTTTTCAACAATTAGCCTTAGTACATTTTAGATTCCATTAAATCTCAATAGTGATTTTCACCGTGTGCGAGTGTTGTATCTTTCTGTACGACACGGACAGCATGCGCTTAGTGTACCCCGTATATTTTCGTGTCATTAGCATCGGCTTCGCAGACTTCTACCATATGTTCGGAACACCATTGTTGCAATAAGAGTCAGGTATATTATTTCCGGTCGTTCTCATCGTTCTTGCTAACAGCGAGTACTTTAAACAGATAAAGTCCCAGTCAGGATGACACTAGCAGGTTGTCCTTAAGATTAGACTGCTCATCTGGACGGCGAGGTAGCATACTTCATGTACCACCCTCGCCTGCGCCTCCAGTTCCAGTCTCTGCTCTGTTGTTATCGCGGACAGGACTAATAACTATTTGAGCCAATAAGCATACATATCGGTGCTGATGATCGATCGCTACGCCGAGCAATGCTCATTGACATCACCATCCCGTGTGAGGAGACCCTCGTGTAGGCAGAAAAGTCCAGCAAGTAACTAAACTTGGCTGACGAGGGAACCGGCATATGGGAAGTTGATACTGCGATCATTGTTTTGATAGTTGTTTCAGCGAATACCGAAGTTTCTCGACCGACATCTTGAGACTCGGTTCAAGGTTGTGTAAAGGATCGAGGCTCAGATTCAGAAAGCGCTAACCCTTGGCACGGTGCGCTCGAAGTTTTAGATTTATGTTAATATATATTTTGATTAAAAATAACTAAAGAAACAAAAATACTAAAAAAATAAGGACGCGCCTCTCTTGCAAATGCACGAGCTTCTAGAGTAACTTACCGGAATGCTGCCATTTCCATCATTCGAGAGGACTTCATGATCATGACCAACTCCAACTTTGACGACCCGCCAATTGGAGACCTATCTATTGAATAGAGCAACGAAAATTATGACCCACGACCCACGAGGTTTATTTTTTAAACTCACGTACTCGTCCACGATGGTTGATTTCCAGCACTCATGTTTTTAAACTACCATATCTTCGTATCTGACAGAGTAGGTATTCGACTCTACATAATGTGTCTAATTTGATTGACTGATTGATTGAGAAAGTAAGTACATAGGTATGATCACTTATGTCTATATAACAATACATTTAATTGTCTATTTAAGGATTTCAAGCCTTGTTTCATTGTAGGGTAGGCAACGCGCATGTGAATCCTCTGGAGCTGCAGGCGTCCATAGGCTACGGTAACTGCATACCATCAGGCGGGTCGTATGGTTGTTTGCCACCGTCGTTGTATAAAAAAATACTACTCGTAATGCAAAACACTAAAAATAGGAAAGTTCATGGAACATACCTAGACAAACGCGATTCCGTCTTGGGTTTTTCTGAAATATTGAGAGAACTACGAGGGTTACAGACCCCTTTCTACATTTAATTTAAAGTTCAATAAATTGCCTATAAATTCTAATAATATATGTTTTCGTAGGTGTAAGAATTTCTACAAAATTTGGGTTCAAAAATGGTATAACACTTAAATTATCGACTTGGGCAAAAAGTTACCCATTTTCAAAGGGTCATATTTCCGTAACCATTTGACGTATAGAGGTCCAATTAAGCTTACCTTATCACAAATTTAATGTTCTTCAAAACCCTTATAGGAGCCTTTGACAAGAAATGCATGGATTAGGAGACACACACCAGAATCTAAAAAAATCCCTAAATTTTTGCGGTTTTTTGTGTATAAAAAAAATTCCACAACTTTTTGCGAATTGCAAACTTGTGTATATATAGTCCTAATCGGTCCAAACAACATACTAAAAAATCAGAGATACATCATACTTTGTTAATTTATTGTCGATTTTTACTGGCCTAATACGTTACTCAGAAAATACAATATGCTTATTAAACAAAAAAAATAATATGAGTAATTTAGGACGATCTTTTTTTTATACAAGACTTGACCAGCGTTTGACCTAAGTCGTACCTGATTATGATCTTACACAAATTATGAGTAACCTAGTCCTGTAGTACAGCTCAATAAAGTTTGTGTTGCAGTATTAAAAGATATTTATATAGTGTGTAAATCTTATACGGGCAAATCTCTTAACGGAGGGTAGAATAGGACATAAGAAATATATTTAGACAATTTTCGCTTAGAAGTACAATTAAAATATTATACATACAAAAAAATTCGGCTCGCAATGTAATGCAACACACTCGAGTTAAACACTCGTTGACAGTTAGTTTCAAAAGCTCATATCGCGTAATGTTCGCAGTACATTACTGCTCAGAAATTTTACAAAAATTAATTACATATGTATAATAGGTATAATTAAAGAAAAACCTTTAATCATTAGATTATACTGGTAAATCCTATGTCTGGTTTAATTCTTCGCCCTTAGACTTACACATAATACATATAGTACATAAATCTAATACCGACGAATCTCTTGACAGTTATCTTAAAATATATTTAGTTAACTTTGCCTTAAAAGTACAATTAAAATGTTATCCATACCACAGTTAAAAACTCGTTGCCAGTTTCAAAAGCTTATACTGGGCGAATCCAAAATGTCAAAAAGTGATAAAGATGACCATACTTACAACTTTTCCTATGGGACCAATATTAAATTCACAAGAAAAAATCTGCTTTTTCGCGTCTTGGATCACGATCCATAAGCTGTGGTATAAGCGTTTGAAACTAACTGTCACAGACTGTCAACTGAGACTGACCTGTATAGAGTAATGTTCGGAGTACATTACTGCTTAGAAAAAAAAAACATCTACATAATGAATACAATAAAAAAATCCTATGTCTGGCTTAACTCTTCGCCCGTATTAGATTTACACAATAATATCATAGATTGATAATGTATACATACTTAAATTACGTTGACTAAGCACAAAAACATATTCGTCATAAAACATAAATAAGTACTTTCCCATGCCGAGCGATGCCGGCTAACTAGAATAGCACCACCTCTCCTCCCGCTGGTGTCGTAAGAGGTGACAAGGGAAAGACCGACGGGCAGCAGCGTCCGACGAAAACCAATCTTCAGCTATTTCATACAACCCGCCTGCCAATTCGAAGGTGATAGAAGTCATATTTGGGGGAGGCCTGTATCTAGCAGTGTATGACTTTATCATCATCATCTCAGGGATAAGACGTCCACTGCTGAACATTTGCCCCCCCCATGGATCTTCACATGTACCGGTTGGAAGCGATCTGCATCCCGCGTCTTCCGGCGACCTTAATGAAGTCGTCTGTCCACCATGTGGGTAGACGTCCTACGCTGCCCTTGCTAGTCCGTAGTCTCCCATCGAGCACCTTTCGACCCCATAGCCTGCCCATTGCCACTTCAGCTTGCTAACCTGGTGGGCTATGTCGGTGACTTTAGTTCGCCTACGGATCTCCTCCTTTCTGATTCGATCACGTAGAGAAACTCCGAGCATAACCCTCTCCATTGCTCATTGAGCGACTTTCAGCTTTGAGATGAGGCCGATAGTGAAAGACCACATTTCGGGGCCGTAAGTCATCACTGGTAACACACATTGACTGTATGTGGCTGACTTACGGCTAAGTACTGATTACCTTCCCAGAATTTAAACCCAGGACCTACCTAGGAGAGGTAGACATAAAACAGACAATGAAAATATATTTTCGCAAGTATGAAGTCAAATTCGTAAACATAAATTTTACAATGAAAATATCAAATATCCAATCAAAATTCCATACGTAAATTTCAGACTGAAAACATATTGATTACTAAATTCGAAGCTTGTTTGCATATCCATTCACAATAAAAAAAATCTAAATTCAATGAATATTCATATTGCGTTTTAAAAATAAAACGAATCATTTCATTTACACTTCCATTCAAATTTGAGCCTAAACATGTTGTATTTAGGTTTAAATCTAATTAAGCAATCTCGATTTATTGTCATTCGTAATGTACGTCACCATCAGATATATCGGAGCTGTGGAGATGGTCACAAACATCTAAACAACGTCTCTATTGTCAATGTGATAAAGTGCAAGTTCAGATATTTGTGACCACCTCCACAGCTCCGATACGTCTGATGGAGTCAGTATGGGTGGTTTTCAAATTTCTATGTCGTAATTTTGTGAGTTTTGACATGAAAATCCTTCATTTACATGGCTATAATCCAGGCGTGTGCTTCGAAACGGAGCGTGCTTGTAATTTGGAATCAATATAATGTTTTTTTTTTATGACAAAGGTGGCAAACGAGCACGATTGTCTGATGGCAAGCAATTACCGTCGCCTATGGGCACCCGCAACACCAGGGGAGTCTCAACTGCGCTGCCGGCCTTTAAGGGGGGTTGGAGCTCATGGAACCTTACTCACGATTAGGAACACAACACTACATACCTGAAAGGTAGCAGTGCTATTATGGCTGTGGTCTTCTGTAAGGAGGAGGTACTTCCCCAGTTGGGCTTCTCCAGACTCAAGCGCGATGGTACTTCGCTATGCCCTACCTCTCATTGTTGGACGTAGTTTAAGGACATACCCGGGTCCAAAAACATTATTATTATGTAATTATGTAATAATAATCAAGTTTTTTGACTTAAGCAGTAAGAGCATGCGACTTGGAATCCGGAGGTCGCAGGTTCACACACCAGCTAGTACCAATGAGTTTTACGGAACTCATCTGTACGAAATATCATTTCATATTTGGGATTTTTCAGAGCGCTGGTGGCCTAGCGGTAAGAGCGTGCTACATTTTTGGAACTTATCAACGAAATATCATTAGATATTTATCAGTCGCTTTTCGGTAAAGGAAAACATCGCGAGGCTGGCTAATTCCAACAAGGCCTAATTTACCATCCGGGGTGGAAGGTCAGATGGCAGTCGCTTTCGTAAAACTAGTGTCTACGCCAAATCCTGGGTTTAGTTGATTAAATCAAAAGATAATCGGTAAAAACTAACAGAAAGTGCAAAATAATATTAATTTCATCATGGTTATTAACTAGTTAAATGCTTTGCCTCTCGTATTGATACATACTGTATATCGCTGTAGCACCTACAGCACAAGTTTTCTTTTTTTTTTCATTAGTATTTATATATTATTAACATGACAAACGTATTCACCCTTCTGCTAAGTAACTAAAATCATACACAAAACGTCTCCATAGCTTGTAAGCGTGTAAATTGTCACTTAAGCTGCCCGTCACACCGCGCCCCAAAACTAAGTGTCACGGCAATAGAACATTCGAGAGGAACTTTTAAATTAATATTAGTGTAACGTAGTATAGAGGAGGTAGGAGTGCTATTATGTTTTCTGTAAGGAGGAGGTACTTTCCCAGTTGGGCTTCTCCAGACTCAAGCGTGATGGTACTTCGCTGTGCCCTACCTCTCATTGTTGGACGTAGTTTAAGGACATACCCGGGTTTTTTATCATGACTATTAAAAGTTACTTTATATAAATTTAAGTATTAACAATTAAAATACTCTGGCATTAACCACTCTATATCTTTTATCTCGTAATACGACCGTCCCCCACGTTGTCTTATGGGTACTGAGTTTAAATGAAGTAGCAATTAAAACGAATACGAACACTTCCGAGAAAATACGACGGAAAGGTTTTCCAACCAAAATATTTATATAATCATTTGCCGTCAGCGATATTTCCGGACCGATACGACCGCTCTTTTGAAGGTATGAGCTTCAAGAAAAGAACTCCTATCTTAAAGGCCGACTTGTGACTCCCCTGGTGTCTAATCAAGTCTGGTGTGGCAGGGTCCTGGGTTTTCCCCAGGCTACCTTCTCCCACACGATGGCTCTAATATAATAGTTATAGAGCCCAAGTCAGTTAAAAACTCTCCTGGTGCCATGACGGTAATTGTTTACGGCCATTAGCCATTGTCAGCTCGTTTGCCATGTCATAAAAAAATGCCACTCCGCCATCTTCTGTCCCAGTGATAACATGGTGTGAGGGATAGAGGGTGTTATAAACTTTCCGTAGCCATTCGGAAACTTGGAGTAAGAATCTAAATCTTCCCTTGTTAGAGACTGTAACTGGGTTACTATTGTTTCAACTTTACAACTGGTTAGTGGCTTAGAGCTTATGTTAGCGTGTTTTCAAAATTATCGCTTGCTCGGATATCTATTTGACTTCATCATCATTTTCCTCACGTGTCCCAGCATTTTGCCACGGCTCATGGAATGGGTCCAGTTTGCAACTAGTCCCAGGATTTGGGGTAGACACTAATTTTTACGAACGCGACTGCCATCTGAAGGTAAATTAAGCCTTATTGGGATTAGTCCGGTTTCCTTACTTTTTTTTTTATGACATAAGGTGGCAAACGAGCAGACGGATTGCCTGATGGAAAGCAATTACCGTCGCCCATAGGCACCCGCAACACCAGGGGAGTCACAAGCGCGTTGCCGACCTTTAAGGGGGGTTGGAGCTCTGGGAACCTTACTCACCATCAGGAACACAACACTACATACCTGAAAGGTAGCAGTGTGTTTTCCTTCACCGAAAAGGGACAAATGAATATCAAATGATATTTCGTACATAAGTTCCGAAAAACTTATTGGTGCACGTTTGGTTTGAACCTGCGACCTCCGGATTGCAAGTCGCCTAGGCCACCAGCGCTCTAGGTACTTAACTTTATCATCATCAGCCACATACGTCCACTACTGGACATAAGCCTCCCTCATACCAGCATAGGGAGCTTGTTACCATAATTGCCACGCTTTTCAGGCGGGTTGGCGATTATAGCATGTTCCATCGCTCTAAAGGACCTAAAGGGACAGTACCCATGTCCTCTAATTACATGTCCTTAATTAGGTACTACATGTTTGCAATTCACTCATATTAAGTATTTTTTTAAATAAATATATATTTACACGACATTCTTACTAAAATTGACTGAGTCCCACGGTTAGCTCAATAAGCCTTCTGTTGTGGGTATTCTGCCAACGATATATATAATATACAAATACTTACATACATACATACATTTCAGCCGTATGAAGTCCACTGCTGGACATAGGCCTCCCACAAATATGACTTGTATCATCTTGGGGGATAGTTACCCTAGTCGCAATTCTTGGCAGGTGGGTTGACGACCGCAGTAGCTGTAGATTGGGTTTCGACTTCGACGGACGCTGCTGCCCGACCGTAGGATTTTTCCCTTAGTCGCCTCTTACAACACCCGCGGGAGGAGATGGGGTGGTACTATTCTAGTCAGCCGGCATCACACGGCATAACAAATACTTAAATACACAGAAAACAAATAAATGCCCTAACTGGGATTTGAACCCAGGACCATCGGCTCCATAGGCAAGGTCACTAACAACTAGACCAAACCTGGTTGTTATAACTATTAGTACTAGTTACTATTTTTTTTTGTTTGCATAGACACAGCTGGAATACATGCCTTAAGGATTTCCATAGATACGTTATTAATAAAGCAAAGATGCACTATTTTTCTCCGGAATCGAACCCGAGGCCATGGATATGAAATGTGCTGGCGACCGCCTATCAAAGTCGCTAAGCTAATAATTATCTAATAAATATTGGTAAACTGAGACTTAGGAAACAAGAGGATCTGTAGGCTGTATTTAAATAAAAACTGGTCAAGTGCGAGTCGTGCTCGCGAACCAAGGGTTTCTTCTTGGCTTAACGTTTTTCTTAGGCAGGATGGAGCCAATATGGATTTGATCTTCTTCATGAACTAAAGAATACTGAGCTGTCAGAGATAGTTAAGCCGGTGAAAATCGGCTGCTATAGACACGCCACTGCTAGCTAATAAATTCCATTTTTAATATTGAGCAAAAACTTCCAATTTTTTTTCTTTAATTAAATTTTTAGTATTTGTTACAGCGGCATCAGAAAAACATAATCTTGATATTCATAAGTCTCCCTGAAATATGACTTGTATCCGCTTGGGGGCATTTGCCATCGCCACGCTTGGCAGGCGGGTTGGAGAATTCTTGCCAACATGGAGGTCACTGTACTTCCAAATTGGCAAACACTAAGGTAACAATGTCACTACCCAATAGGCCAAAGCTATGGTCACATTGACATTGTATCCGCAGTAGTCAAAAATGCCTAAAAATCAATGTTTTCGATATTTAAATCGAAAGAAAAATAGAAAATTTTTGACTCGCAGCGGAACTCGAACCCACAACCACTGGATCACTAGCCCAGTGCACTACCAATTGTGCTATACGACAAGTCAAAGCGGTACTCGTATAGCACAATTGGTAGTGCACTGGGCTAGTGATCCAGTGGTTCTGTGTTCGAGTCCCGCTGCGAATCAATTTTTTTATATTTTTCTTTCGGTTTAAATATCGAAGATAATTATTCGCTAGCAGACGTTTCTGTTAGAAATGTGCTTCGTAAACACAAACTTCTTGTTGAAAGCTAGCCTTATAAACGGCTATGTATTGACACACTCTCCGTTCGGCTTTCACACCAAAATTGTCTCTGTATATTTCCACGCTTTTTCGCTATTATATTCTTCTATTATCAGTGTTCTATTATTTCTATTACGATATAAATCTATCATGCATAATAAAAAAAATCTGTGTCAGATTAGGGATCCTAAAAGATACCTAACCAAAGCCTGAAGCTTCTTATTCCTAGAATTATACTATCTGATCGTCCGCCATTGATTGCAGACTGCGGGCAAAGATTGCTATCACCCCATCCATTGCAAATGGTGCCATTTGCTTTTTATAGCCAGAAAACAAATTCAATCCACATTCTAATTTACATTCAATATTAAATTTGCCACTGCTCTTGGGAGCCTAACCGCTAGTTTTTACGAAAACGACCGCCATAATTAGGACAGAATAACTGGAATGTGGTACTATGGAGAGTGTTTGAACTATGAGAAAGGACATAGGATAATTTTTATCCCGCAACCATACTTACCTACTCGTACTTTAAGACAGGCATAGCTGACCGACGAAATCGCAAGGAAAAGCTAGTTAACGATAATTTTGTAGTGTCACTGCTTGGTAGGCTATTTAAAATGGTATACACAACTACGCCTACATATTCCATCCCATAAATAAATAAATATTTCGGGACAATCTTACACAAGTCCTACGGTAAACTCAGTAAGGCTTGTGTTGTAGGTATTAGACGACGATATATATAACAGATAGACAGAAATAGATAGATAGAAAACACCCATGACTCAGGACCAAATATCTGTGCTCATCACACAAATAAATACCCGGACTGGGATTTGAACCCAGAACCATCGGCTTCATAGGCAGGGTCACTACCTACTAGGCCAGAGCGGCCATCCTATAACTTTTACTAAAAGTAATGTGAAGTTTCACACCTATAACTTTCACTAAAAGCTAAAAAGTAACATAGTTAGAAACTGTACTATTTTTAGCATAAATCCAGATCCGAAATGTGTTTGCAGTTTGCCGTCCCGTCCGCGATATGGCCGCACTCCGCTATTACTCTAGGTTCCCATATGTATTGTCTGTCTGCTATTCACAGGACTTCACAGGACTGGACAAAAGTCGTCAAATGTATGATCCTTTTAATGTGCTATTTTCAATGAAAAATTCCTTCGTTGTATGCTCTATGTCAATTCCAATGAAAAGCTGCCTCGTTGTTCGATCTGTGTCATTTACAATTAAAAGGTACCCCATAGCATGTAACATGCCATTTCCAATGAAAATGTGCCTCGTTGTAGATATATACCATTTTTAATTAAAAGGTCATCACACAAGTTTTCATTTATTACATTTCATAAGTATTTACCGGGTGTGGCCTGTAATAGGAGCATTAACTTTAGGCATCGTTTCTACACCATAACCGTGGCAATATTTGGTCTACGACTTTTGAAAATATCTTATAGTTTAATAAATAATAGAAGATTTTCTAAGCAAGCAATGTATTGCGAAAACTATGAAGTTTGTAGGCTGACAGTAAACGTCAACTAGACTATTGGATGCTGTTCATTGAAAATACTATTTAGTTTGTTTGAAAAAATCACAAGTAATAAATTACCCCATTATTTAAAGTTGTAGAACAAATGTTGTTACGTTCGTGGTGTAGAAGCGATCTCTAAATTTTTTTCTCCTATTACAGGCCGCACCCGGTATATTTATATATTATTAACATGACAAACGTATTCACCCTTCTGCTAAGTAACTAAAATCATACACAAAACGTCGCCATAGCTTGTAAGCGTGTAAATTGTCACTTAAGCTGCCCGTCACACCGCGCCCCAAAACTAAGTGTCACGGCAATAGAACATTCGAGAGGGACTTTAAAATTTCATGTTAGTGTAACTTAGTGTTAGTGTTTTCGACCCGGGTATGTCCTTAAACTACGTCCAACAATTTGAGGTAGGGCACAGCGATGACCATCACGCTTGAGTCTGGAGAAGACCAACTGGGGAACCTCCTCTTTACAGAAGACCACAGTCATAATAGCACTGCTATCTTTCAGGTATGTAGTGTTGTGTTCCTGATGGTGAGTAAGGTTCCTAGAGCTCTAACCCCCCTTAAAGGCCGGCAACGCGCTTGTGACTCCCCTGGTGTTGTGGGTGCCCATGGGCGACGGTAATTGCTTACCACCAGGTAATACGTCTGCTCGTTTGCCGCCTATGTCTTAGAAAAAAAAGAATTCGTCGTTTAATCAAGCCAACTTTCTTGCTCTCTTTAGTAGGCCCCCTTTCGTAGATACGTCAGCACTCTGACCACTTGGTCTCTGGTCGTGTATTGAATGAATAAGTGAATATTTAATTATATCTTAAAGGCCAACGTGTGACTCCCCTGGTGTCTAATCAAGTCTGGTGCGGAAGGGTCCTGGGTTTTCCCCAGGCTACCTTCTCCCACACGATGGCTCTAATATAATAGTCATAGAGCCCAAGTCAGTTAAAAACTCCCCTGGTGCCATGATGGTAATTGCTTACGGCCATCCGTCAGCTCGTTTGCCATGTCATAAAAAAAAATGCCACTCCACCATCTTCTGTCCCAGTGATAACATGGTGTGAGGGATAGAGGGTGTTATAAACTTTCCGTAGCCATTCGGAAACTTGGAGTAAGAATCTAAATCTTCCCTTGTTAGAGACTGTAACTGGGTTACTATTGTTTCAACTTTACAACTGGTTAGTGGCTTAGAGCTTATGTTAGCGAGTTTTCAAAATTATCGCTTGCTTGGATATCTATTTGACTTCATCATCATCTCGCGTTGTCCCGGTATTTTGCCACGGCTCATGGAATGGGTCCAGTTTGCAACTAGTCCCAGGATTTGGCGTAGACACTAATTTTTACGATAGCGACTGCCATGTGACCTTCCAACCCAGAGGGTAAATTAAGCCTTATTGGGATTAGTCCAGTTTCCTCACAATGTTTTCCGAAAAACTCATTGATACCAGTCGGGGTTTGAACCTGCGTCCTCCGGATTGCAAGTCGCCTAGGCCACCAGCGCTCTAGGTACTTAACTTTATCATCATCAGCCACATACGTCCACTACTGGACATAAGCCTCCCTCATACCAGCATAGGGAGCTTGTTACCATAATCGCCACGCGACGCCACGATTTTTCCCTTAGTCTTACGACACCCGCGGGAGGAGATGGGGTGGTGCTATTCTAGTCAGCCGGCATCATACGGCATAACAATTACTTAAATACACAGAAAACAAATAAATGCCCTAACTGGGATTTGAACCCAGGACCATCGGCTCCATAGGCAAGGTCACTAACAACTAGACCAAACCTGGTTGTTATAACTATTAGTACTAATTACTATTTTTTTTTTTTATTTGCATAGACACAGCTGGAATACATGCCTTAAGGATTTCCATAGATACTTTATTAATAAAGCAAAGATGCACTATTTTTCTCCGGAATCGAACCCGAGGCCATGGATATGAAATGCGCTGGCGACCGCCTATCAAAGTCGCTATGCTAATAATTATCTAATAAATATTGGTAAACTGAGGCTTAGGAAACAAGAGGATCTGTAGGCTGTATTTAAATGAAAAACCAAGTTCGAGCCGGGCTCGCGAACCAAGGGTTTCTTATCATTATCTAAGTGGTGGCTTAACGTTTTTCTTAGGCTCTTGCCAATATGGATTTGTATTTTCTTCATAAACTAGAATACTGAACTGTGTCAAAGAGAGTTAAGCCGGTGATAATCGGCTGCTATAGACACGCCACTGCTAGCTAATATATATTGAATTCCATTTTTAATCTCGAGCAAAAAATTACAATTTTTTCTTTAATTTAGTTTTTAATATTTGTTGTTACAGCGGCATCAGAAATACATATTAATCTTGATATTCATATGTCTCCTTCAAATATGATTTGTATCAGCTTGGGGGGTAGTTGCCATCGCCACGCTTGGCAGGCGGGTTGGAGAATTTTTGCCAACTGAAGTGCTGTGACTTCCATCCGGTCATTTATTTATCCCTCGCTGTAAATAATAAATAAATACATATAAAAAATGACAAGTCAAAGCGGTACTCGTATAGCACAATTAGTAGTGCACTGGGCTAGTGATCCAGTGGTTCTGAGTTCGAGTCCCGCTGCGAGTAAAACATTTTTTCTTTTTCTTTCGGTTTAAATATCGAAAATATTCGCTAACAGACGTCTCTGCATAATAAAAAAACAGTGTTTTGTCTGATTTCAGATTAGGGATCCTAAATAATACCTAACCAAAGCCTGAAGCTTCTTATTCCTAGAATTATACTATCTGATCGTCCGTCAGACTGCGGGCAAAGATTGCTATCACCCCATCCATTGCAAATGGTGTCATTTGCTTTTTATAGCCAGAAAACAAATTCAATCCACATGTAATTTACATTCAATATTGATTTGCCACTGCTCATGGGAGCCTGCGGTCCGTGTGGCAACGAATTCCAAAAATTTGCGTAGTACTAGTTTTTACGAAAACGACCGCCATAATTAGGACAGAATAATTGAAATTTGGTATGGAGAGAGTTTGAACTATGAGAAAGGACAAAGGATAATTTTTATCCCGCAACCATACTTACCTACTCGTACTTTAAGACAGGCATAGCTGACCGACGAAGTCGCGAAGAAAAGCTAGTTAACGATCATTTCATAGTATCACTGCTTGGTAGGCTATTAATATTATTATTAAATAAATAAATATTTCGGGACAATCTTACACAAATCGACCTAGTCCTACGGTAAGCTCAGTAAGGCTTGTAAAGACGATATATGTAATATACATATAGATACTTAAGTATATAGAAAACACCCATGACTCAGAAACAAATATCTGTGCTCATCACACAAATAAATGCCCTGACTAGGATTTGAACCCAGAACCACCGGCTTAATAGGCAGGGTGACTACCTAGTTAACGATAATTTCATAGTATCACTGCTTGGTAGGCTATTAATGTTATTATTAAATAAATAAATACCTATTTCGGGACAATCTTACACAAATCGACCTAGTCCTACGGTAAGCTCAGTAAGGCTTGTGACGACGATATATGTAATATACATATAGATACTTAAGTATATAGAAAACACCCATGACTCAGAAACAAATATCTGTGCTCATCACACAAATAAATGCCCTAACTGGGATTTGAACCTAGAACCATCGGCTTCAAAGGGCAGGGTCACTACCCACTAGGCCAAACCGGCCATTCTATAACTGTTACTAAAAGTGATGTGAAGTTTCACACCTATAACTTTCACTAAAAGCTAAAAAGTAACAAAGTTAGAAACTAAACTATTTTTAGCATAAATCCAGATCCGAAATGTGTTTCCAGTTTGCCGTCCGTGATACGGCCGCGCTCCGCTATTACTCTAGGTTCCCATATGCATTGTCTATCTGCTATTCACAGGACTTAGAAAGTTGTTAAAAGTGTGATACTTTTGATGTGCTATTTTCAATGAAAAAATACCCTCGTTGTTCGATATATTCCATTTTCAATGAAATTTTACCTCATAGCATGACACATGCCATTTTCAATGAAAATGTGCCTCGTTGTAGATATATACCATTTTTAATTAATTTTAATTATTTTCAATAGTTTTTAGCTAGTTTTCAATAAAAATGTTTGTCGTTGAATATATATATTTTTTTTTTTATGACATAAGGTGGCAAACGAGCAGACGGATTGCCTGATGGTAAGCAATTACCGTCGCCCATGGGCACCCGCAACACCAGGGGAGTCACAAGCGCGTTACCGACCTTTAAGGGGGGTTGGAGCTCTGGGAACCTTACTCACCATCAGGAACACAACACTACATACCTGAAAGGTAGCAGTGCTATTATGGCTGTGGTCTTCTGTAAGGAGGAGGTACTTCCCGAGTTGGGCTTCTCCAGACTCGAGCGTGATGGTACTTCGCTGTGCCCTACCTCTCATTGTCGGACGTAGTTTAAGGACATACCCGGGTCCACAATCTTATATATATGCCATTTACCATTCAAAGATACTGCCATTTTCAATTAAAAGGACATAATTATGCCTCGTTGTGTGACATATGTCATTTCAGCCACCATGAGGCCATTTTGTCAAGTCATTATAAAACAACAACGAACTAGTAATAGGTACCAGGGACCGGACAACCCTTTCCGCGGCAAAAGCCATTAAAAGGTCAACCCTTAAACACGGCTAACACATTGAAAGACTTACCAGTTTGAACTGCTAGCCCATATATTTGACTATCCCTTACCGTACGACTAAGCCAAACATAAAACTAGCCCTTTACAATCACTAACTGCTATCCTTTATGCCTTGCTATCCCTTAAAAAGGGTTACTCTTATTACTTAGCGCTTTTTATAAAGCTTTCCCTTTAGTAACGTCGTAGTTAATCCTTGCGTGAAAGAGACAGGTTTAGTAAATGTCTACGCTAGTGTTCGAAAAGCGCGCGTACATCAAATCAAAGAAGTCAAAGAAAACGCCAGATCAGAGTAATGTGTGCTTTATGAACAAGGCAGACGATTTCAATTAGCACGCTTGTATGTAAAAGGGAAGCCCTCTTATAAGGCTAACCCTTATAAGCAATATGTAAGGTTTTGGTGAGCGGATGATTAGGGTTTTGTTAGGGTATTGGGATAGCGCTTACTTATAAGGGTTAGCGCTTTTATAAGGGCTTTAAAAGTAAAATGAAAGGGTTTTGTCGAATAAGGGTATGGTGAGTAAAGCCTTATGTAAAACCCATACAAAACCCTTTATAAGGGATAGCGGGCCGGTCCCTGACAGGTACTATAGAAATCTGAGCCGAGCTCAAAAATGACCCCACGGCTAGTGTGCCGCGAACGATCGACTGAGCCGCGGCGCAGTTTGACAGCTTTAGTAGTACCGAAGCTTTCTATGTCAGAAGATGTCAGCTAATATAAAATTGTTAAATTAATAAACCATATAAAATGCCTTCTTCTGTGGTAAAATGGTACATGAACAATTCCACAAAAATACAAGAAAATGGATGGGATCCATTGGATTGTGTAAGTTTAACCCTGGAGATGATAAACAATTATATAAAGTAACATATTGATGCATAGACTAATACGCTGAACCAAATGTCGTAACTCTATACTGGTTTTATAATGACTTATGCCTTTATGATACTGAGTGACAGAATGGACATAATGTTATGTAACATTTCTACTAGTAAGTAAACTATTAATTTTATTTTCAAGTAACGAGCAATTCCTATTATTTTATTATTGTATACTATAAATTATATTTTATTATGCAGAAACGTCTGCTAGCGAATATCTTCGATATTTAAATCGAAAGAAAAATAGAAAAATTTGACTCGAAGCGGGATTCGAATCCACAATGTGCTATCCGAGTACCGCTTAGACCTGTCGAATTTTTCTATCTTATCCTTCGTGGTATACGTCATCATGGTTGACATGTAGTCACATCTACCGCCAGCAAGTAGAAGATTTAAATATCGAATATATATTATAAATTATATTTTTCACGGAATTGAATTTCCTGCCCAAATGGGCATTCATCGAAATGTCGCTAGACATTCGCGACGCCTTAAGGTCGAAAATTGTATTTCAGTAACAGGGTTGAAATACTTATTATCTGTTATTGCATATTACAGATGTCCTCTTTTTTAAAAGTTATTATTTTCTTTTCTAATTCTGAATGCGTGTCAGCTTCTTAGTTTCTTCACGATCTTGTCTACTACGAACGTCGATGAGCATTTCGTTATTTGCGTCACTATCAATTGAATTGTGTTCTCCAATACGTAATTAGGTACTATATCTTCTTATAAAGTATGCACAAACGTAATTACTTAATAGCAAAATGGTGTCAGAATAATAATTGTATAAATTGGTTCCATCTTGGTTACTATCATCCCTGTAAGTTTGACAACGCCATAATATTGTAACGCCGCGCATGAGGTTTGACGCTTAAAACTTTTATTAACCAATCACAACTTTTTTTTAATAGCGCGTTATTGTCTATTGGATAAACTCCAAGCTGCTCTGACATATTTATGAAGAAGGGATAGCTGTCAGTGTCAGCGCGCCTGGGGTCATTTTTGGAAGGGATTTTTGTATGGAGAGCTGTGTCTATATATATTCAGTCACCGTAAAACAATTAGATTAAAATTCGCAAAATACTTCCATGTTAGCGAACTACTTGCTTTTATTCCAAACCAAACTTCGCGTATGCTCGGTTTACAGTGAATAACGTCAACGTGTTGCCAACAGCGGGTTAAATAGGATTTATGCGTGTTTGCCACTGTGGTGTGAAAAATAGTAAAAACGTGGTATTTTTGTCCAAGGCGGTAGCAAACTAGTAAATACACAGCCTGGTAAAGCCCTGAGTGTAAGTTTTTAACGTAACTTTACGTCACGAACGCGTTTGCGTTTCCCATATAAATAACATTATCAGTATTATCACTTACGCGTTCATAAACGTTTTTTTACTTCAAAATAAACTTAGACTAGAGCTTCTGGTATTGGAAAATGACCGTAGCCTTTCCCTATAAATTTATAAAACTAATAGTTTTTTTTTGTTTAATCATATGTTTTGCCGTTTTTAGGAAATTGCTGTTTGACGTAGGTGTTATCAAAATAAATCACAGAGGCATACTTAATGCAAATATAATAGAGTACCATAAATAAACTAAATCTTAAATGTCATTTAAATTGTGTACATTTAAATATATTTTATAGATTTTCCTTACATTTTTATGTAATCCTATTTACTGTCATAATAATAGTTACAATTTACTTCAATTTTTAATATGTGCAGTGTTTAGAAATCTGTTTCTTCTTCTTCTTCTTTAAAAAAAATATGGCTTCTATCAAGAAATCTGTTTAAAATAGTAACAAAACTCTGACGTTTGTGTAATAACATTGTTATGTTTGTCAAAATACATTGTAATATAATTTGTAAGCGCCTACTACGTATAAATGATCATCCAAATTTACTATATATATTACTTTATTATCCGTGTCATAGATATACACTTCTTCATTAGCATCCTTAGTTAATCTGTAATATGATGGTCGTGATTTCGTCGATATGATAACAATTATTTCATCAGCTTCTATTCTGTAAACTTTATAACCTGTGCTGACATACATATTTCCATATTTATCAAAAACAACGTCTAAAACATCAAGTTGTTTTAATCCCTTGAGTTCTTTTTTTTATGATATAGGAGGCAAACGAGCAGACAGATTGCCTGATGGTAAGCAACTACCGCCGCCCATGAACACTCGCAACACCAGAGGAGTCACAAGTACGTTGCCGACCTTTAAGATCCCTATACGCTCTTTTCTTGAAGGTTTGGATGTCATATCGGTCCGGAAATACTTGAAATACTAAAATGGGAGCTCCACATCATCATAGTGAACAATTATTCGTCCTCGTGTACCCATATATTACTAACATCGTGTTTATACCAATGTCAAATTTTGTGGTCTTATTCATTTTGGGGCTGTACTAGAAAATAGCTTTTCTATCGTTTTTATAGTAAACATCACCAGTTTTATCAATGCTTATAATTGTAATATTCATATTCCGATGTATTTTATAATTACCAATTGTAGTTTCTTTATCTAAATTAATCGCCTTTAAATCTTTTCCATCTGTAGTATAAAGAATATTGTTTTTGGTATCGATAGCTATTTTATTGTGTGGTGTATTTTCTATTCCATGCATTCCATAATATTCAAAACAACTGCTATTTAGGCAAATGTCACACCCTTTTGCAACTGCAACACTAAACACCACACTGAATAGTATCAAACATTTCATTGCACTAATTCATTTAAAACTTCTTTACACTGATAACATAGACTGTATTTATGTGAAAGACGTATTAACAAGACTTTATATTTATATAATACAATACAGTGTGGAAGTCTTATACTTACTTATTGTGGTAGAATAGGGCATAAGAAATATATTTAGATAACTTTTACTTAGAAGTGCAATTAAAATTTTATCCATATAAAAAAATTCGGCCCGCAATGTAATGCAACACACTCGAGTTAAACACTCGTTGACAGTTAGTTTCAAAAGCTTATATCGCGTAATGTTCGCAGTACATTACTGCTCAGAAATTTTACAAAAAATAATTACATGTGTATTATAATAGGTATAATTAATGAAAAACCTTTTGGTTAATGATTATACTGGTAAATCCTATGGCTGGTTTCATTCTTCGCCCGTATTAGACTTACACACAGTATATATGACCGTGGATATTGCAAATCCGTTACTGGTTAATAACACAACAGACCAATTTAGACAAATTAAGATTTCCCACCAGCGAACGTAAAATCCCTATAATAACCTAACTAATCAAGACCAGTCAAGATTTTTTGTTATATAGATACGCAGTATTTACACTAGCACTGGCTAATTATATGGATTTTCACTATACCCGACGTTATCAGACCGTCTATCTCGTTCGAGAGTTAAAATCTTTGTTGCAAAATTTCCTAAGTGACACTTTTTATAATGTTGTAGAATTGCTATAGAATTTACCCCCGAAATCATTCAATTACCTAAGGTGAACATCGATAATCACGCTATCTGTAGGGAACGTATCAAGTGCATGTGCATTTGATGTCCATTCAATTTCATATCTTGTTATGATACAATAAAGTATATTTCGAATTGTTCTCGAACGCGTGAGCCATAAATGTGTTTCATGCTCCGCGATTGAACATTTTATCATATTTATCGAACACAACATCTACAGTTATAAGGTTTTCCACTGCTTTTACCATTTCTTTTGCATTTGAATTGATATAATTAAGTTGTCTTAGACTATTGTTGAAGTATATATTTTCTTTGTGAATCCATATATCAATAACATCTAAATTAGTTTCGTATTCTGTAGTCTCATTAGTCTTCGGTTTGTATTTGAACACAGTATTTGGATAATCATATTTTGTAATAAACGTTACCAGCATCAACGCTTAAAAGTTGAAGTTCTTTAAGCGGATATATAGTAGTTATATCACGAACAGTTTCACTATCTAAATTAAATGCTTTAATTTTCTTTCCATCAATAATGTATTGAATATTGTTGTTATGATCTACAGCTGTTTTAAAAAGTCTCGGATTTTCAATTGCCGTGATTCTGTTGTATCTGAGGCAATTTCTGTACATGCAAAAATCACAGCCAATGCATACCGAATTAGAAATACAATGAGTATTAAAAACTTCATTGCACTATTTCAAGTTATGGCCAATTGATGCTTATGAAAGAGAGATATATATGTAACAAGATGTGAATGTTACCCCTTATATAGGTAGCTTGCGAAATTTCCCCAAAGAATTGGATACAATTTAGTCATCATTTTATTTATACAAGTTAAGAAATTGAAAATTGCAGTGTTGATTATTTAGTTACGGGGATTTATTGAGGGGGTATTCCTCAAATAGTTGTTAAGTTCTTTCTTGTTTATCTGGATAAGTATTGATCTTAGTAAACTGTATAGTTAAAAGCAATAATTGTTTTAAAAAGTTCCTATTGCGCTTTTTTTTCTTTGGCTTTAAATTGCTAAGAAACCAGTTTTTGAATTAGGAACATAAAATAGAGAAAAAAACATACATTGCAAAAAAAAACATATTAGGTAACATAACAGTTTTATAATTGAACAAGTTATCAAATAACATAAAAATGTACAAGTTTTAATACTTTCAAACGTAACAAAAAGGAATATGTAATTAACAACATGTAATTTTAGCCCCTGGCTCTGGCCCGTAAATTTTTATGCAGCATTTGTATTTTCTCGTTTTAAGTCAAATGTGATGTGAATTTCATTAGAGAAATAAACGAATTCTATAACCTCATATACCTACTCGTAAAAGGATTCAAGTATTACAGAATATTTGTTTGAGTTTTAAGTAGGTATATATTTTCATAAAACTTTCATCCTTTTGAATCCAAGCATACACAACACACACACACACACACACACACACACACACACACACACACACACACACACACACACACACACTAGCATAAGTAAGAATTGTTTACTCTCTGTCTGTACAACTTGTATACATAAGTAATGTAAATTAAGATTGACGAAACTGGGTCTTTATTTTTATTTTTTTTAAGTACAAGCAATCATATTTTTGGTCTCAAACAACTTAGTTGGTTTTGTTAATGATTGCTTGTTTATGAATTTCTCCACGACTCGCCGAGAGAACCTGGCTTCCGCTCGGTCCATAAAACTGTGTAGGTATTATTTTTTACGAAAGCAATCGCCACCTGACCTTACAACCCAGAGTGAAAACTACACCTTACTGGGATTATGAACCTTATTTCCCGGTTCCTTCACCAAATTACGTCTCGCAAATGTGTAATTGGTCTGATCAAACAAATTTAAATTAGATTACAAAACATTAACCATCGCTAGTCAATAATAAATAAAATTGGGTAAGAACGAGACCCGATCCTCTTTCGATTCCTACTCCGGTATTAGATGACCAAGAGTTGATCTAAGAGCTAGGATTATTTTAAGATAAATAATGGACAGGTCACATTGTACGCAGACAAGATGGCCGATGGGGTCGAAAAGTGCTCGAGTGTAGACCACGGACTAACAAGCACAGCGTAGGACACCCACAAGTTGTTCAGATGAGCTCATTAAGATCGCCGGAAGATGCTGGATGCATCATGCAGGTCGCTTGTAACCGGTACATGTGGAGGTCCAACGGGGAGGCCGAGATGATGATGACGAAATAAAATAAAACCTTGAATAAAAAGTCCTATTTTCAAGTATATATGTACGGTATATATATACTTGAATCCGTTTCTGATATTTGACCCACAAAACCCTAAGACCAACGCAACCCCAACCAACGACCCCGACCAACGTTACAATAAATTGATTTTTTTTTTATGACATAGGCCGCAAACGAGCAGACGGATTGCCTGGTGGTAAGCAATTACCGCCGCCCATGGGCACCCGTAACACCAGGGGAGTCACAAGCGCGTTGCCGGCCTTTAAGGGGGGTTGGAGCTCTGGGAACCTTACTCACCACCAGGAACACAACACTGCATACTTGAAAGGTAGCAGTGCTATTATGGCTGTGATCTTCTGTAGGAGGAGGTGCTTCCCCAGTTGGGCTGCTCCAGACTCAAGCGTGATGGTACTTCGCTGCCCTTTGACTGTACGTAGACCTTAAAATACACCCTTGAAAGCATCTTATCTAAAAAAGTTTTACAAAATCAAACCCTAAGAGCATTAAGAAAAATCACAATACCATTGTACTGTATATAATTTAACATATTTCAGTTTTGATATACGATCAATATGCAGAATAATAAAAGATTGTACACTGATTGCAACTATTATTTAAACAGCAAAAAAATTTTGATATCTCTTGGGCTACAATGGCTCGTATTTTAGTTTTCTGCTCAAATATCAAAGAGTTTGCATCTGACAAAGGATTATGTATTCAGCTTCGGTTCAAATAGACGAAAGAATTTTCGGAGAATAATATTTTGTTACTGCGCCATCAGAGTACCCTTTTTTTCTTTTTTTTACGTAGCCTATGTTGTGTCCCACTGCTGGGCAAAGGCCTCCCCTCGCTTTAACCACTCGTCGCGGTCTAGTGCATGCTCCCGCCAATCGCGACAGAAACCATCCAGGTCATCCCGCCATCTCCTTTTAGGTCTGCCTAAAATATATTTATTTTTGCTTCATTGGAAGTGCTCGTGGCTTAGCGGTAAGAGCGTGTGACTTGCAATCCGGAGGTTTAAACCCCGGTTCGTACCAATGAGTTTTTCGAAACTTATGTCGGAATTATCCATTTCTCAAACATGCAATGAAATGTTGTCTTAACACTCCTTATAAAAGACTCGGAAGTATGTTTTTTTGGGCGTGGCAACTGAAGGGGACGGAAATGGAATTTCATACAACTTTGCAGGCCTAGGCTTGCAAATTAACTTTTTCGACGATTATCCATACAGAAGCAAAGATGGCGGGTGTCATAGCAGACAACTAATGTTAATTTTTAATACATTTCGATTTCATTGTAAGTTGTGATTTTGCATATTAATTTTTTGAAGCATTTCTTTTATTTCATTGTATGTTTGAAAAAAGCACTATACATGCCTCCTCGTGAAAACGGATTCCCCGCCTCGTATATCCTCATTTTCCCGGCCTCTGATGTCATGTACTATTGATATTTACAAGTCACTTATCGTTAAAGGAAAACATCATGAGAAAACCGGACTAATCAGAATACGGCCTAGTTTGCCCTCTAGGTTCGAAGGTCAGAAACCGGACTAATCCCAATACGGCCTAGTTTGCCCTCTAGGTTGGAAGGTCAGAAAACGTACTAATCCCAATACGGTCTAGTTTGCCCTCTAGGTTGGAAGGTCAGATGGCAGTCGCTTTCGTAAAACTAGTGCCTACGCCAAATCGTGGATTAGTTGCCAAGCGGAACCCAGGCTTCAATGAGCCGTGGCAAAATGCCGGGACAACGCGAGGATGATGATGATTTTCATTTTAACATTTCAGCCGTAAGTGGCCCACTGCTGGACATAGGCCTCCCCCAAATAGGTCGTCCATAGTCACCACGCTTGGCAAGCGGGTTGGCGGTTGCAGTCAGCTACTGAAAATTTAATGTGCCACAATATTTTTTAGCAATAAATCGTGTAAGCCAGACGCAATTTATCACCATATTTTTAAATATTTTACTACAAATATCGCATGACATTTGCGACCTCGTTGCCATAAAAGCATGGTACAAAACGTACGAGGTAGTATAACACATGTGGATATCGAAAATACCTATATCAGTGGATGTCACTTCAGATATTGCCGTGGATGGCTGGCAACACGCCCGGGGTAGCGTTTGCAAAAAACCTAGACGTTAAATGTAAAAATATTTTTTTCTTTCTCAAATATTCAAATCTTTACAATAACTTTACAGTAGTAGTGCTGTGCCCCTTAAAGGCCGGCAACGCGCTTGTAACTCCACTGGTGTTGCGGGTGCCCATGGGCGACGGTAATTGCTTGCCATCAGGCAATCCGTCTGCTCGTTTGCCACCTTTGTCATAAGAAAAAAACAAATACTAGAAAAAAAAATGGCCGAGTATCGAGTTTACTGTCTGTGCGTTTCTTTCGCACTAAAATAGTACAAGCGAGATGCACAGATAATGTCACAACTCATGGTAAGGGTACTGCATACGTCCCAAGCTCCAAGGAAGCAAAGACCCATCAGACCTCTTGCCATCATCCCTGAGAATAGCAATCGGTTTTTTTATACTACGTCGGTGGCAAACAAGCATACGGCCCGCCTGATGGTAAGCAGTTACTGTGGCCTGTAGTCTCCTGCATTTCCAGAAGTGTTACAAGCGCGTTGCCTACCCTTTAAGAAATACACTCCTTTTTGAACCTCAAACTGTACTCCCTAGGGAAAACCTCGGCAGGGAGTTCATACCACATCCGGAAGTTCGTTAAGGTAACATAGTTGTTACCTTAGGCTCTAGTGTAAGTTTCTTTGGACGTAAGAAAACGTTTACGAACGCGTAAGTGATAATGCTATTTATATGGGAAACGCAAACGCATTCGTGACGTAAAGTTACGTTAAAAACTCACACTAAGTACCCTTACCATGAGTTGTGACATTGACGTTTTCTATAAAGAGTATCGAGTTTACTATATGTGCATCTCGTTCGCACAAAAATAGTACAAGCGTGACACACAGATCGTAAACTCGATACTCGTTATCGAAAACGTGAATATCACAACTCATGGTAAGGGTACAGGGCTCTTGTGTACTTACATGTGTACTGTCAGCTTCAAGGCAACCGTGCTCGTAGTTTAAGGACATACCCCGGTCTTAAATCCTATTAGAACACATCTGCCGACCGTACGGTCGCGGTCCGATATGATAAAGGGTGACAAGTGTGGTGAGAGGTTTCTAGGGCACATTTTTTGTAATAACCAATGCATCTTACTGTATACAACCTCCCTAATAAGCATACTAAGCGGACGGACGGACGAGATTTATTGGATTTTATATTAGATAGTTTGTCTGTGGCCGCTTTTGTCTCGGGTTTGTGATATCTTGGCATTGGTTAATCTAAGTGCATGGGCGACTTTTTGTAATATTACAGAGTACTTTTATTTAAAACGTGTGTCCGTTGTAAACTCAAACTTTAACATTTATTTAGTAAGTAGGCCACAAAGGCACTTTTACTCGTCGAGTATATATATATGGATATGGACCCGGGTATGTCCTTAAACTACGTCCAACAATGAGAGGTAGGGCACAGCGATGACCATCACGCTTGAATCTGGAGCAGCCCAACTGGGGAAGTACCTCCTCCTTACAGAAGACCGCAGCCATAATAGTACTGCTACCTTTCAGGTATGTAGTGCTGTGTTCCTGATGGTGAGTAAGGTTCCCAGAACTCCAACCCACTTATAGGTCGGCAACGCGCTTGTGACTCCCTGGTGTTGCGAGTACCCATGGGCAACGGTAAGTGCTTACCATCAGGTAATCCGTCTGCTCGTTTGCCACCTTTGTCATAAAAAAAAAAAAATATATATATATATATATAAATAAAACTACACCGGTTCTAACCCTACACCTCTGACCCGAGAAGTATTTTGACTTTTATGACCAGCAAGAAAATCGGCGGGACTTATTTTGTCAAAACAGTACGTTACGGTACGGGGGGGAGGAGGGACGTTTAATAGTATGCTTTAGGCAAGGATTATTTTAGTACCTACTCTAAATAGTTTAGAAAATCGCTTTCATCAAAGTCGAGGCTGTTTTGGGTTCATTTTCTGGCAAGGGCTATTATTTGTGTGTTAAATCACGAATGTTCCTCAGATATAGACATCTACGTATCTAGTCTCTATTTATACTAATCTATCTCCAACGAACTAATGTAATAGCGGGCGCAACGGCGGAAAGCGACGAAATTTTTAACGTGACATATATAAGAATAGAGAGTACTATTTGTACCGTTTGGCATAGAAAGGCCATCTACCATAAACATTTTGCAGAAATTGTGAAGCATCTTATTGACGTAACTGGCGACCGAAGGATTGGCGGCTTCCTCGCACAACGTATCAGCATTGCGATAAAACGAGGGAATGCCGCCTGCATCATTGGTACGATGCCTCAAAGGCTTTTTTATGCAATTTAAAGTAGTTATAGTAAATTTAATTAATTTGTACCTATATCTACTTAGTTACAAACGGATAAACTCACGTGTAATTATATCGCACTAGGCGACATGTTTCGGGTAAGCTATGGTACCCGAAACATGTGCGATAAGCTATGGTAATGCGATATAATTACACGTGAGTTTATCCGTTTGTAACTAAGTAGTAGTAACATGGCTCACAACAGTTTTAATTATATTATTGTACCTATATCATTAGAAAATAAAGGATTCTGAATATATTTCATGTAATCATTGAAGTAAGACACAAGTTTCTAATTTTACGAACGTATTGAATCTTTATCGTTTCTTAATTTGAATTATCTACTAACTTTAGCTACTTTGAAAGTTGAAAACTTTGTCATCTTACAAGATTTCCTCCCACATACTTTGCATCCAAAAACATCCATTCATAGTAACTTTTCGCTTCCCATCTCATCATCATCATCATCATGTCAGCCGAAAGACGTCCACTGCTGGACATAGGCCTCCCCCAGAACCACCCAAGAAGACCGATCCTGCGCCTTCCACATCCAGCGGTATACCGCGACTCTAACTAGGTCGTCGGTCCATCTTGTAGGCCTACCCACGCTGCGTCTTCCAGTTCGTGGTCGCCACTCCAGAACCTTTCCGCCCCACCGGCCATCGGTTCTGCGTGCAAATCCCATCTAGCGTTTCAGAACTCCAAGTTGGCAACACTTAAGTGTAACTAGTAACCTTATCAGACAAGTAATCTTTCTGCTTAATGATACACTGGCTAAACCTATCTATCCATCAATCTATGCGCTCAATTTATCATTTATGAGACCTCCCGAAGCGTAAATGTGGCGTAAGATAAACGAGCACGAATTATTATAATTTTTTTTATGACAAAAGGTGGCATACTAGCGGACGGATTGCCTGATGGTAAGCAATTACCGTCGCCCATGGACACACGTAACACCAGGGGAGTCACAAGTGCGTTGCCGACCATTAAGGGGGTTGGAGCTCTGGGAACCTTACTCACCATCAGGAACACAACATACCTGAAAGGTAGCAGTGCTATTATGGCTGTGGTCTTCTGTAAGGAGGAGGTACTTCCCCAGTTGGGCTTCTCCGGACTCAAGCGTGATGGTACTTCGCTGTGCCCTACCTCTCATTGTTGGATGTAGTTTAAGGACATACCCGGGTATTAAATAAATATTACAGGACATTCTTACACAAGTTGACTGAGCCCCACAGTGGCTTATGAAGGCTTTTCTTGTGAGTATTTAGCCAACGATATAGATACTATATACAAATACTTAAATAGGGAAATTCGCTAGTAACACCCTCCAATAACTTCCATAATTATTATACTAAAAATGAACTCTGTAGGCGATTCAAATTTACTTTAGTGTGATACCCCATTAGAAAATCATCATCATCATCATCATCTCAGCCATAAGACGTCCGCAGCTGAACATAGGCCTCCCCCTTGGACCTCCACATATACCGGTTGGAAGCGTCCTGCATCCAGCGTGTTCCGGCGAACTTAATGAGGTCGTCTGTCCATCTTGTGGATGGACGTCCTACGCTGCGCTTGCTAGTCCGTGGTCTCCACTCGAGCAGTTTTCGACCCCATCGGCCATCTTCTCTGCGTGCAATGTGCCCTGCCCATTGCAACTTCAGCTTGCTAACCCGGTGGGCTATGTCGGTGACTTTAGTTCGCTTACGGATCTCCTCATTTCTGAATCGATCACGTAGGGAAACTCGGAGCATAGCTCTCTCCATAGCTCGTTGAGCGACTTAGAGTTTTTAGATGAGGCCGATAGTAAAAGACCACGTTTCGGAGCCGTAAGTCATGAAAAGAAAATGTGTTCTATTTATTGGTAAACAGAATTCATTTTCAGTATATGGTGGCCAGTTAATGATAAATGGCCATTTACTGGCGATTTACAGTATAAATTAAAAAAAAATCAAAATCATTTATTATTAACAATATCATATATAACACGTTCGCGAATCCCCTTTTTAAGTATAACACTTGTATTCGCTGTTTTAAACAGGTAGCAATACAGTTAATACAATGTAGGTGGTATGCTACTTAATCTTATAGGTAACTTAAGTTAAAGGAATTAGCGAGGAAAAGTAATAATAACATATCTTATGGGATGATTAATTACTATAATGTATATGTATATAGAAAGATACATTTGCTATAAATAGTAATAGTTTCATAATAGTCTTAGACTAAATATATACCTATAGACGCACAGTCCCGAACAAAGGAGTCGGAAAAAATGGCCTCAAATGACATTCTAGTTTTAAAAAAAGTAACATATAAACCGTTTTCGTCCGATCACCGCGATACTGGCAACTACTGAAACGTCATTAGAAAAATAATAAATGTCAAACTCCAAGTCATCAGAATATCGGATGCATGGAGTCGCATAAATAATATTAGGCACGTTGAGTAATAAAAAATCTCTAATAACAAAATAAGTTTATTTACACTTTTTACATTTTATATTACTAACGTCGAAGTGGTCCATTTGATAGGTATTCATTGATTCATTACCATTTGCTTGAATCACAGTGTCTTGTACCACTGACATCTAAAGAAAGGAACAAGATGTTATTTCTCATATAAATGAGATCATATGCCGAAGAATGTAGATTACCGACACGATAAATTTGACTCAATGCCTTGAAAGGAAAGGGATAGAAAGTGATTGTTTAGTTTACTGTCCTAAATAATATTTACAAAAATTACTAAGTGTGGATAGGCCTAACTCTTAAACTAAACCCAATTTTCTTGTTACACGTGTTGAATAAGAAGAGAGGGACTTACGTTCAAGACCGGCTTGGCTGTTTTGACAAATTTTTGGTCAAATATATGTCTGACGCTGGGAAATGGGCCGAACACACGGGACGCCAGTCGTTAGGTCTGAAAAATTCATCACCCCTATCTCGTGCTATGATAGCGGCCCATTCCGATCGTCGCTTGGGATCCCGTGGGAATCTTGAATTAAAATATAACGTTATTAAAGTACATACGAGACGAAGTGATTAAATCTGCGATTTCAAATTTGCTAGATGTAATTTAAAATGTACAGTCAGATATACCGCAACGAACGTAGATATCAGAAAACGTTCTCAATTGTCAAGGCGTTAGAGTGTATGTTCAGATATTTTTGAACATCTCGTTTGTTGCGATATATCTGATGGCTACTGTACACTCCCTATCTCCTTTTTCATCAATAGGTACATGTATAAGAAAACGCATGTAAGTAGATGTAAATAAAATATTAGCGACTCCGTACCTTTTTGTTCCATGAAAATCCTTTATTTTTGCAATTAATTAAATTCATTCTAAAACACGAAATTGCATCGAGTTAATACATAATTTGTCAATACATTTGAATTACTTACGTAAAAAAACTTATCCCACTGTCCTTCTTGTGTTTTTTTGTGCTATTTTTACATGTCTTAACCGAGCACGACGACATTGTTATTTGACGCCGGTCGGTGAAAGACTAAGTCACAAACTCCATCCTTTTTCGAAATTACTAGAGTTTGAATGTAGCCATTTTTTTCGCCTGACTGTGTATCTGTATATATTTAGTCTAAGATAATAGTAAATAAAGTAGTAGTGTTGTCCTTTGTAATAGCTGTATAGTGCCCAACGATATTTATATAATACTACATTTTCCTTGCGACTCCATCTGCCATACCCGTCTTTAAAGTATCGCTCACTGCTGTCCGCTGCTTTGCACCGCGTTCCGCGCGCCGCGCCCACTGATAAATTACTGGCATTTTTTTAAATATTAGCGCTACCGCTACACTCGTCTGTGGTTTATTATTATCGAACCCAGTAACCGACAAGCATACTAAACCCGGACCCGGACCCGGGTATGTCCTTAAACTACGTCCAACAATGAGAGGTAGGGCACAGCCAAGTACTATCACGCTTGAGTCTGGAGTAGCCCAAATGGGGAAGTACCTCCTTACAGAAGACCATAGTCATAACAGCACTGCTACCTTTCAAATATGTAGTGTTGTGTTCCTGGTGGTAAGGTTCCCAGAGCTCTAAACCCCTTAAAGGCCGGCAACGTGCTAATGACTCCCCTGGTGTTGCCAATCGGCGGGGGTAATTGCTTACCATCAGGCAATCCGCCTGCTCGTTTGCCACCTTTGTCATAAAAAAAAACTTTAGTTACAAACAACAAGTATTTATGATAAGCACACAAACAAACATTCAAGCACTCTGTAACAGTTTGCGCATTGGCCATATCTGAACGCACTGGTCTAAGACTAGACCCGGCGGGTTGGTAACTCATAATTATAAACTTGTAGTTTAATAACTTACTTTACTTGGAACCATTACTTAGAGATAGGCATCATAAACAAGCTTGGATGTTTTTTTTTTTTTTTTTTTATGACATAGGCGGCAAACGAGCAGACGGATTGCCTGGTGTTAAGCAATTACCGTCGCCCATGGGCACCCGCAACACCAGGGGAGTCACAAGCGCGTTGCCGGCCTTTAAGGGGGGTTGGAGCTCTGGGAACCTTACTCACCATCAGGAACACAACACTATACATACCTGAAAGGTGGCAGTGCTATTATGGCTGTGGTCTTCTGTAAGGAGGAGGTACTTCCCCAGGTGG
This sequence comes from Grapholita molesta, assembly GCA_022674325.2. Classification (NCBI taxonomy): domain Eukaryota; kingdom Metazoa; phylum Arthropoda; class Insecta; order Lepidoptera; family Tortricidae; genus Grapholita; species Grapholita molesta. Next base: position 6,788,618 of record CP053143.2, read on the forward strand.
GCTTCTCCGGACTCAAGCGTGATGGTACTTCGCTGTGCCCTACCTCTCATTGTTGGACGTAGTTTAAGGACATACCCGGGTCCAACGGGTCAATGTACTTATATTATTTTTAAACGTAGGATGGTAATTCATTTTAATGTTATGGCAAATGAAGGCGTGCCTATTTTTCTGTGAAATAATTACTAAGAATGTATTTTTATTAAACCTTGTACAGTCAGCAACACTCCTAGCGTTACAATTGGTAGACCTTATTATATAAGGCCGTGGGTTTTCTGACCGTCCGCCGCCGGCGACGGGCGACCGACGCGCGAATTATTGCACGACAATGTTTGAGAGTGGTTTCTCTGAAACGTCACATTGCAGAACATCCTTGTATGAAGACGCCGCCGGTCGCGGGTCAGAAAACCCACGGTCTAAGGCATAATGTCCACCGATGTAAGTTAAGAGTGTTGCTGTGTGTACACTTAAGGACACTTTCTACCACCGCGCCGCTCGTCGTCGGCAGTGCATTCACCCGGGTATGTCCTTAAACTACGTCCAACAATGAGAGGTAGGGCACAGCGATGACCATCACGCTTGAATCTGGGGCAGCCCAACTGGGGAACTACCTCCTCCTTACAGAAGACCACAGCCATAATAGCACTGCTACCTTTCAGGTATGTAGTGTTGTGTTCCTGATGGTGAGTAAGGTTCCCAGAGCTCCAACCACCCTTAAAGGCCGGCAACGCGCTTGTGACTCCCCTGGTGTTACGGGTGCCCATGGGCGACGGTAATTGCTTACCACCATTGCTCCGTCTGCTCGTTTGCCGCCTATGTCATAATAAAAAATAAAAAATAAAAAATTCACCCTCACACCCTGGAGCCTAACGGCCCGGCCACGACAATGCGCGACTTGCGACGCGGCAAGCGTTTTATCTGTTCGTTGCGCGTCAAGTCGCGCAATGCACTGCGGTTAGTTGGGATCACACGCAATGAATAGATTAAACGCTTGCCGCGCCGCAATTCGCGCAATGTCGTGGCCGGGCACTAAGCGGTATAACAGAAATTTCCTCCGCGAACGCTCCGGCTGTGGAATGAACTGCCAAGGTTTACCCAAGGGACCACAGTATGAGGTTCTTCAAAAAAGGAGTGTATACGTTCTTAAAGGGTAGGCAACGCGCATGTGACTCTGGAGTTACAGGAGTCAATAGCGTTATCTTCAAGCGGGCCGTTTACTTATTTGCCACCGTCGTTATATGAAAAAAGTCGGTAATCTTCACAAAACTAAACAACAGGTGAGATATATACGCTTCATATAGCTGCATACAATTTATTGGTGGCGGGCGACTGGTGGCGCCGCCATGGTGTCCCGGTGAAATATAGACCTAAAATCATTAAGCAAAATGTCTACACTGACAATCATAATAAAACGTCCAACGGTTAATATTTACCGTGCGACGCTAACTCGATCGATATTGCTGCTTTTAACCGGTACAGATACGTACACGAGTGTTTGGGACATTTTATGTAAAGTTGTGTATAGGTGAAAAACTTAACAAGAGGACCAGGTCTATGTAGTTGTGCAGATAATTAATATGGAATTTATGTCAAAATTTGAATATAGAACGCCGATATACGTATACACACACGTTACTTCTACATAGGTGCTTTTGCTAAGTTTTACACCTATACTCACCTTTTTTATTAATTTGGATTTTTTTGTGTGGTTTCTACTCAGAATCATGAGTTCTTTCGAGCCTGATAGGAGAAAAAGTGTTTGCCTATGAAGTAACCCTGCCTATGAAGCCGATGGTCCTGGGTTAGAATTCCAGTTGAAACATTTATTTATTTGTGTGGTGAGCACATATTTGTTCCTGAGTCATGGGTGTTTTCTATGTATTAATGTGTATACTAGCTGTGCCCACGCGGTGGTACCCGCGTATTAGGGAAAAAACGTAGCTTATGTGTTAATTCAGGGTGTCAGCTAACTCCATACCAAATTTAATTAAAATCGCTCCAGCCGTCTAGACGTAAAGAAGTAACAAACATACGCACTCACAAACTTTCGCCTCTATAATATTAGTGTATAATATTGTCTTCGGATGCCGCGATAATTGCTCATGAAATAATACAACTAAAACGGACTATATTGCTGATACTAATTTAATCTTCATCCCAACGTTTCGAACCCTTTACCAGCGTTCGTGGTCATCGGGTAAGCTGAATATTAGTGTAGATAATAAATAAAATAAATAAAGTATAGTACATAGATTCCATTGACAGCTCAAAGAAACTCCCGCGAACTCAAACGCCATCTACCGCAAATTGTTTACGAATGCTAATATTTATGAGTCTCGACCCACTATATCGTCTCATATATCACACATCCCTTCGCTCCATTTGTCACCTACAGAGAATGTGATAAATATGCCCGGAAATTCGTAAAGATGGGGCAACAGAGGGTTGCATTTTCGTCTTTGTCAATGTGTATTGGAGTTTTTGTGTTGGTTAACCGAGTGCGAAGAGGATCATGTAACTACATACTCGAACCTACCATGACTCGATAAACAGTCGTCATCACATATATCGGAGCTTTGGAGGTAGTTACAAATATCTGAACAACGCCATGCATGTTCAGATAATTGTGACCACCTTCACAGATCCGATTTATCTGATGGCAACTGTACTGCAGCCGCGAGCCTATTTTTTCATAGGCAAGACATGGCTTTTCTTTATCATCATCATCATTTCAAATTCGTCCACTGCTGGACATAGGGCCCCAATGTATTTTGTATCATCTAGGAGGGTAGTTACCAAAGTCACCCAATGGTGACAAGCAATGGACACTGCATGCCTATAAGTCGGTTCTTTCCCATTTTCGCCTCTTACCCGCGGGAGGAGATGGGCTGGTGCTATTCTAGCCGCCGGCACCACACACCATTTAAAAATTATAATAAAATAGGTTTTGTCAACACTGTTTCGATTTTTACTAAAACCGGTGACGATCCGATATGAAAGAGGCATTATATACTCATGTAATTGCTGAACATTTCACAATATTTATCTACAATATAAAGCCTAAGTATAAATCTAAAAAAAACATAAATGGAGGCCACAATTAAGCATATTATTTGTCGGTCCGTGCGTTCTGTTATCCTATTAGCCGCGCTAATATGACGTATGATGGAAAATCTTATTAAGAAACAATTTATGGGGCATGCCGTTTGTATTATTGTACGGTAGGGTCTCATAATAGCCCAAATTAATTAAATGTACAGAATACAATCTTAACCCATTTGCTAAAGGAGAAACGCTGCCAGTGACCTCGGTGCCACACGGGCGTTTTTAGATTAATGTTTTTTTTTTATTGAATTTACTTAATAGATTTAACTTAGAACCATTTTCTTTTATTAAATATTTTGATTTGCTGTGACTTTAAATATATAGTAACACTGCAAAATAAATTACAAATAGATGACATATATGTATTTAAGAAAAAGTGACGAGGGCTTTTGGCTTCCGAGACAGGAACCCGCATCCCCAGCTATCGCGGCTCGATAGATTTAATTATAAATTGTTTTTTTTTTTGTAGATAGTCAGTTGTTTTTAATTATAGTAGTATAGTATAGTTTTTGTTCGTAAACACAAACACAGACATAATTACATCATAAAAAAAAAACAGAATACAAAAAGTGCCACGAAATGGCCTCAGCATATTGTTAGCGAATAGCCCTGATGAATTAAATACATATGTATAACTGGTATTACTATTACGTCTATACCAATTTTTTTTTTCCGGTAATTACAATACAAGATACCGGTATGCAGTATAAAATTCGTGCTCGACTGTACCAGGCGCCTCTGAGTGACGGACAGTGATAAGAAAATTGCTGAATCAATTATCTTACTTTAAAACGCTTTTATAATTGACATTAAACGGTTCAGCTTAAACACGCTCGTTTGGACAAGGCGGTTTTATAAACGCGGCGTTTTTAAAACATTCAATTATTATTACGGTTTAAGTAATTGTTATCGTCTTAACTTTCATTGATTATAAGTTTTGTAATTTCCTATGTGTCCATATCACTCTAACTAACAATTTGTGTTGCGACTTGCCTAAAGGTACATGTAATTAACAATACATTCCAGATATAAGCACATCTAGATATGTTTCTGTTTAAGTCTACTTAAGAAGGTCTATTATATATTTCTATATTTAAAACTGACAATCCGTGAAAATAAGTTTGAGCATACTGCGATTAACCGCCAAAAACAAATGTCAGTGCGTGATAATAATTTAATCTTCTTAATATACTCCAGAGCAACAGAAACGAGTCAATGTCTATACCAAATGACCCGTTGTTATAGCTGATTAGTGTACCTTATACGAGTATTGACGTAAATTAGGCTGCACTACAAGTTTCTCCCTTCAAAACGATGTAAATGGGTGATTACTCGGGCGTTTGAACCGTACTTGTTACTCTGTCCAGATTTCTGCAGAAATGATCACACATTTTGGTGTTATTTTTGGTTTAGTGGTAGACAGCTGGGCTGGCTAAAGGACAACCAAAACCTACTTAATACAATGCAGGCACTTCTACAGAAATCTGGACAGAGTAATAAGAACGGTTCAATAGCCCGAATAATCGCCCAGATAAACGCCGAGAACAAGTCGCAATGCGTATTAATAAGTTCATTTACTTAATACCTAGTGTTCGTCATAAATTATGTCGCAGTGTAAGTTTCGCGTTGTGCACTGGTGCATGTTACAGCTGGGATGCACCATGCACATTCAACAAACTGATTATGCAACTGCACCCACTTTAACGCATTCTGTTTGGCCCTGTGGTTGACTGGTAGAGAATACCTTATGGCATTAAGTCCGCCTTTTGTGCTATTTTAATAGGCTGCAAACGAGCAGCCGGATTGCCTGATGGTAAGCAAATACCGTCGCCCATGGGCACCCGCAACACCAAATGAGTCACAAGTGCATTGCCGGCCTTTAAGGGGGGTTGGAGCTCTGGGAACCTTACTCACCATCAGGAACACAACACCACATACCTGAAAGGTAGCAGTGCTATTGTGGCTGTGGTCTTCTGGGAGTTCCCCAGTTGGGCTGCCCCAGATTCAAGCGTGATGGTCATCGCTGTGCCCTACCTCTCATTGTTGAACGTAGTTTAAGAGGTGCAATAAAGTTATAATAAATAAATTATGATCGTAAACTTATAAGTCGCATCTTTTAAAACCAAGTAAGAATTTTCTACTACATCAACAAAAGGCATAGCATTTAGACGACAGTGCCAACGAACACAAAATGATAATAAAAAGATAAAAGATTTTTTTCAATTTAGGCACATTACATGCACTTATGATTATGAACTTCAAAGAAAAATTTACACCGGTTCGAAGCCTACACCTCTGACCCGAGAAGAGACCGGCAAGAAACTACGGCTCACTCATACAAACACACACACTCACATACACAAACTTAGATAGACACCGAATGCACAAGAAAGTAGGGCACAGCGATGGTCATCACGCTTGAATCTGGGGCAGCCCAACTGGGGAAGTGCCTCCTCCTTACAGAAGACCACAGCCATAATAGCACTGCTACCTTTTAGGTATGTAGTTTTGTGTTCCTGATGGTGAGTAAGGTTCCCAGAGCTCCAACCCCCCTTAAAAGCCGGCAACGCGCTTGTGACCCCCCTGGTGTTGCAGGTGCCCATGGGCGACGGTAATTGCTTACCACCAGGCAATACGTCTGCTCGTTTGCTGCTTATGTCATAAAAAAAATAATAATAATGCATACACAGAAAGTAAAAAAAGTATTTTTCCTAACTAGTGCGTAAAGCGTGCACTTTTCGCTTCGCGTGCGTAAATTTCACTTTTTAAAGCACTTCCTATGAAAAATTAGGTTCGATACTCGTGTAAAAACTTCTTTAAGACTCGGGTGATTGTCACCCTCGTTTCACTCGGGATCCAACTTTCACCCTAGTCGAAAAATAATTATTTTTCACTAGTATCGAAATGTACTATATTAATGGACTAATACTGAGTAGCAGTTTGTTTCCACAATCGCATAAAATTCAAAATTATTGGAACATATTCAAATTATAAAAGCCGCAATAAACTAAAGCTTTCGAAGCTGCAAATGCGAGATAGCTTTCAATATGTGCTAAAGCTTTTTATGCTTATTATAGTCAAATTAACGTTTAATAGTATCAATGCGGTGTCATGCAAAACTGCGATAAATTGCATTCAGTTAATCTAGAAAATGTTAAAACTCAAACTCAAACGTTTATTCAGTAAGTAGGCCACAAGGGCACTTTTACACGTCGAGTATACTAAAGAAGAAAACATAAAAACTACACCGGTTCTAACCCTACACCTCTGACCCGAGAAGCATTTCGACTTTTATGACCGGCAAGAAACTCGGCGGGACTTATTTTTTCAAACCAGTATTACAAAAGATATCTTAAACATATTATATAGAAATGCGTTATTCTTTAAGAAAACATATCCAACAATTACAAAAAATTTCTGCCAAAGGAAAAATAAAAATAATTATTAATTACTTACAAGTCCAAATCTGACTGCTAAGAACGAAGTTAACAAAACGTTCGATATGCTTTCTTATCTGAATTGTGTCCTTTATTCTAATTTCGAAAATACAAAATTCGTCATCAAAAGTTTCAAAAAATATTATATGTATAGTTATTTTGTTTTCAAAATATACACAAAAATATAAATAATGATAAACAAGCACCGAATGAAGTGTATCACGTAAATAGGTTTTTTTTAAACACCTGAGTCATACGTGAAAAACTTAACTGAAGGACCATGTCTATGTAGTTGTGCAGAGAATTAATATGGATCTTGCTTATGCTATGCTAAGGTGCCTGTCAACTATTCGCCTTTTGGATTATATAACGATTTTTCCAAAATCCGAACAGCGAACATGGCGGCATGCATAAGTTACAATGTCAAACATAACAGGAATATTCATGAGAATCAAGAGATCACCTTTGTGGTAGGACATAGTGCGTGACTTAGCACTAATTCTGTTTCAAGTTGAAGTGAAAACGTCCTTTTTTTACCGACTTGTCAGTTGGCTGGCTTGTGCTGCAACTTGGATGCAACGCCGTATGAACGTATACTTAACAAACTAAAAGAGAAAGTATTGAATGTAAGAAGTACACCCCGTTATCTAACGCTCATTTTGGGGGCAATCTAAAATAGTGATGTTGCTTCACATAATTAGACGATTCATATTTATCTATAAAACTTATTTGTCAAACTAATATTCTACTTTAGTGAACGCTCACGATAACATATTCCTCTCTTTAATCAGATCGGAGGACGACAATAAATTATAAATATCGAATATCGTCAATTTGGGGTCCGATTTTTGAAATTGTCACGGAGTAATTTTCATAGAGATTCTCATTCATTCTCTGTGGAAATCACTTGGTAACTATTTCAAAAATCGGACCCAAGATCTTTTGACATGTTATTGAACTTCACCTTTTATCGACTTAGATTATCGTGACTGCCCTATCACTTGCCCCCAAACTGAGCATAAGATAACGGGGTGTAGTAAGAAGTGTTCACGATAAAGATAGCTTTTATTATTAACTAGCGGACCCGGCAGACGTCGTCCTGCCTAGATAAAGACTAATTGCATGTAACGGATATATGGTATGCCATTGGCCGTAGGGTAATACTTCTTTATTTTTGAGAACAAAGTAATAAAATTAAATAAAAAACCTTATTAATACAATACATTGTATTTTTTTATTACCTCCATAACATTTTTTTTTATTGTAATGCTTGTTGATACACAACATTATTAGTTTTCTTTCTTGGCGTGTAAATAAACAATCCTGACGGTTTTCCGACACGGCAGCAGGCGACATAGCATCTTGAGCGTATTCATGCATATGCCGAGGACTTCCCATGTATGTTGCTGGGAGGATAGTTGTTCTGCCGACATTTTGTGCATTCCCAACAGCATTAATGGCATCTCGTAGATGAACGTATTCCTCAGAACGGAGTTTTACCTGGTTTAACCTGATATATTTCAAACGCTCTGTCTCTATTTTTACGTACATATCCACAACATATTGGTGAAAAAGACGACGACATTTTAAGATGTGATTGTCTTCATTTTCCCGAACCATCAGTCGGTATGAATAGGTAATAATACATTGAACTAATTTTTTTATTAGTTTCGGCGCCTGTAACAATGTTGTCGTGTTATTATTATCGTTGTTATAAGAAAACGTAGATTGTTTATTTTCCTGTCATTGGTTTTATCATCTTCATTGAAAAATCATACCCATCTTCACCTTGCCAAAATAAGATTGGATATTGTAACGCATCATATGATCGATGTGTTTCGGACACACGCTGCAGTTGATCGCTCCGACGATGTAAAACAATATCGCGATTTTTTAACTACTATTTACAGTGACCCCCACGACAACAATAGCGACTTCATCAAATGTCGGCGCATTAACACCAAATTAACACGTCTTGCGTGTTGGCCTATAGGCGTCTTATCGGCTCTGATGGCAATTTTGTGGTTATCAACTTATCAGATGGCATGCGGTCTAATGCTGTCTTGAATAGTGCAACCAATTCGTTGTGTTGATGGAAAAATACTTGGGAGTTGTTCCACAATTGGTCTCTTCACTGAATTATTATGTGCACAACGCTGGTTGACTTGGCTTGTTCTTATTTTTATTATTTAATATCACCTGTATGAGCTTTTTTTCCAATGAGCTGATACAATAAGATTGACAACAGTAAGTCACACGCTAAAAAGATAGCTAAGTGGCCAGTGTGAATATCTGTCGTTCCAAACCATTTTTTTTTTGTTCTACGCATTCACCATTTCAATTTAAAGATTTTATTTAAAATTCTTATGTACGATGAAAACTGAACGCAGAATTATACATGAAACGGAAAACTCAGCAGTGACTTTTGTCATTCAATAGAGATTTTGACAGCCGTAGCTTAGGGAATAAGGGCAAATTTATTAACAATTTGTAAGAAACTATCGCTTTAACAACTATAGTGCTGAATAAATATAAAGTACCTATTTATACCATAGCAATAAAGCTCAAATTGACTACGTTTTAGTTACAAATCATTTGTATGGGAAAAAGAAAAGGGCTATTTTCAGGGTTTTTCCAGCAATAATTCTAATTTCTTTCTCGCCGTAAAAACCATCCTTGAACTTCAACGAACATTTTAAAAAAAGATTTGGCCAAATTGGTCCAGGCGTTGTTGAGTTATGCGCTTACCAACACATTTTGCGATTCATTTTTATATTATAGACTAATAATATAAATTACAAACACAATATTCTACTAAGAGATGTTACTAGCACGGAGGTTCAGAATCAAGTGACGCTCCCTACCAAACACTCAAACTCGTTACCTCCGATCGGGCAAACTCGAAACTATCCGGCTTTGGCGCGAATTTCTTGCGTTACGAACTTTTTTTTTTTTATGACAATGGCGGCAAACGAGCAGACGGATTGCCTGGTGGTAAGCAATTACCGTCGCCCATGGGCACCCGCAACACCAGGGGAGTCACAAGCGCGTTGCCAGCCTTTAAGGGGGGTTGGAGCTCTGGGAACCTTACTCACCATCAGGAACACAACACTACATACCTGAAAGGTTGCAGTGCTATTATGCCTGTGGTCCTCTGTAAGGAGGAGGTACTTCCCCAGTTGGGCTGCCCCAGATTCAAGCGTGATGGTCATCGCTGTGCCCTACCTCTCATTGTTGGACGTAGTTTAAGGACATACCCGGGTCCCGGGTCCGGGGGGTCTGGGTCCGGGTCTTCCGTGCTAGAGTATTCACAATTAATCAAATTAACTCCTTTTAATATAAATCTCATTTTAAAACTTAAATAAATCATAAGTATGCAATTTCCTAAATTAGTTATACATTTATTATGTTTTATTTGATCATATCATTTATGCGACAACAAAAGAAAGTCTCTCAGTTACGGTCAGAACACTTGCGTGCGATTCCCAGTTATGTATGAGAGATTAAAAAAAAGTTTGAATGCCATTATTATTAAATCTGAAATCGTAGTCATGGTTCCTAAGAACAGATTTCGCTATCTCTCATAGTTTCTGATTTGCCCCCACTGACCCATTTGGATTGATCACCCTGTTTATAGACATGTTTTCGGGATTTTTATATTAATCCCTAATATACACAAATAACCTTTCAAAAGACAAACCAGAAAATTATGTTCAGATCACATCGACATAACTCGGCCGCTCAAAGGCCAAATTCGATTTCTGACGCATACACCTTTTCTCACAAGGCCTGAAAAGGGAGAACTCCCTGATTAGGACAGGAATCTAATCCGAGAGATATATTGCCTTTATTTTCCCTTTATTAACGCCCCAGAAGGGTACGAGGATAACTTTTGATAGGCTTTTTTGTTTTGCAGGCCAAGGGAAACAATTTAACGTTTCGAATGAGAAAAAAAAAAAGAAAATTGGAATAAGGGGAATGTTGTGGTGAGTTCTGGAGTGTAATCGAAATTTACTTTCTAAACTGAACAAGCGAACAGCTTGAGTTTCTGTTGTTGAAATATTTTTATTTATACTGCGTTCTTAATTTTGTATTTAAGTAATTAACTTATGGAATTGCGGTACAGTCCGCCATCAGATATCCTCGTAAGGCCCATTACCTATAGGTTTAACTAACACTGTCATTCAGGCCCAGCCCCTATAACAGTTGTGTAGTTATAGAGTACCGTGATCCTACCCATAGGACATATTAAGAAACCCGAAATTTTCAAATGAAATCAATTTTTGGTTTCAAATTTCGCGCTAATCTAAATTATCGTTAAGTACTTGGGATACATTTATTTACAAAAATTACAATCGTATTATGATAACTAGAAGTACTTAACTAGTTACAGTATAAAATCTAAAAGGCACTTGAGGTACCAAGGATGCTGGCGGCATTTCCTCGTTGTATCGCAATGCTGATACGTTGTGCGAGGAAGCCGTCAGCTCTTCACCAGTTACATCAATTATATTTTCAAATGTCAAAAAAGGTATAGTATAAATAGTGATGAGCAAGCTCAATAACTATGGGTACTGTACAAGTAGATTAAACATTTAAAAAAGTGCCTTATGTACTTGGGTCAGAATGAGTATAAAACATTAGTACTACTGGTAGTGCTGTGGTTCGCCATGACTATGTACTGAATTAACAACAATAATATTACTTTGCTATTCCGCTGTTTAATAACGTGCTAGTCAATCAGTGCCAACCCGTTATATTTACTTGCGTATTTTTTCATGCATTAATGTTCCCTCCCTCCCACAGCAAAATTAAATACGCAAATAAACATAACAAACCACCACCAATAATACCAAAACTCGACACGTGTTTCGCCTCTCTACGAGGCATCCTCAGGAGCTGCTTGAGATGTTGTCGGTCTGTCATTCCGTGTATGCGTATTTAATTTTTGCGGTGGGAGGGAGGGAACGTTAATGCATGAAAAAATACGCAAGTAAACATAACGGGTTGGCACTGATTGACTAGCACGTTATTAAACAGCGGAATAGCAAAGTAATATTATTGTTGTTAATAATACCGACTTCCGCAAAGTAACGCCTGATTCAATTAATTATGTACTGAATTTTGCGTTGGGCCTTAGGAGGATATATCGGTGGTCACAAATATCTGAATAACGTCTCTATTGTCAACGCGTTGCATGTTCAGATATTTTAGACCTCCTACAGCTCCGATTTATATTTTTTTTATACAACGACAGTAGTAATCAAGCCTACGGCCCGCCTGATGGTAAGCAGTTACCGTAGCCTATGGACGCCTGCAACTCCAGAGGATTTACATGCACGTTGCCTATCCCTTAAGAACCTATACACTCCTTTTATGAAGAACCTCATACTGTAGTCCCTAGCAGGGAGTTCATTCCACAGCCGGAGCGTTCGCGGGACGAAATTCCTCTTTAACCGATCAGTAGTAGGTATATATCTGATAGCGAAGGTACCGTCGACGTCAAAGATATATTTACATTTTCGTACCTTATTACAAAAGATTAAGGTGAAAAAGTATGAACATATATTTGTGTCGAGTGTACAACGAGAGCCTTTTGAGGCAACGAGAGACACAATTGTTTGGTAAGCCGGCAAATGTCGGTCACGTTAAAATTGCTCTTAACAAACCACAGGCGTTCAAAATATTTAACTTCCAGGAATAGGAATATTCGAGAAACGAATTTATCCAGAAATTAAATCTTTCAGCTAAAATTGCAGACTTTAAAGTATGTTTACACGACCGGTCAGGCCTAGTGCGTAGTGACCCTGCCTATGAAGCCGATGGCCCTGGGTTCGAATCCCAGTCTGTCAGGGCATTTATTTGTGTGATGAGCACAGATATTTGTTCCTGAGTCATAGGTGTTTTGTATGTATTTAAGTATTTATATTTATCTATCTAATATATGTATCGTCGTCTAATACCTACAACACAAGCCTTACTGAGCTTACCGTAGGACTAAATCGATTTGTGTAAGATTGCCCCGAAATATTTATTTATTTATTATTTATGTTATTAGTTATATAATTTGTTTTTAAACCCTGACAAATAAGGATGTATGTTACAAGTTTAAAGGTTTGTTATAATTACAAGATTAAATGTATATATTAGTTCTTAGTTGTTTTTGGAAAATGAAGAATTTAGTTTTAACAATAATAATAGCCTCTTTTCATAAACAAACAAATAACAAATTAACGCCCCAGCGTCAGCCGCAACATCGAGAGATGCGGGTTCAAATCCTACATAGGACATAGGAGGACATTTTCTTTAGTATATGTCAACTATTCAATTTAAGAGCGCTGGTGGCCTAGTGGTAAGAGCGTGCGACATGCAATCCGGAGGTCGCAGGCTCGAACCCCGACTTGTACCAATGCGTTTCTAGGAACTTATGTACGAAATATCATTTGATATTTACCAGTCGCCTTTCGGTGAAGGAAACATCGTGAGGAAACCGGACTAATCCCAATAAGGCCTGGTTTACCCTCTGGGTTGAAAGGTCAGTTGCTTTCGTGAAACTAGTGTCTATGCCAAATCCTGGGATTAGTTGCCAAGCGGTCCCCAGGCTGCCATGACCCGAGGACAACGCGAGGAAGATGATGATGTCAACTATTAAAACACAATAACACTTTTCTGATGTCCGTTGCACAACTAGATTGTTTTCAAATAAAAATCCTTACTACAGTCAGCAGCAGAATTGGCTAAGCGTTTGAGGTGTTCAAAATGAGGTCAACACATCTCTATTGTCAAGAGAATAAGAGCGCGTGTAGGTAATTTTGAACACTTCAAACGCTTAGCCACTTCTGATGCTGACTGTACTAAATATAACTGAAATTACGCACAATTGACGCCAAATTTCAGGTTTTCAGCACATGTTCAAGAGTTGAATACTAACGACCTATTCAGACCCAAATGTAGTTTCTTGCAACTCAAGCACTTGAACTTTGTTTCTATAATAAAACAGACGTGTATATGCATTGCCGTGTGATGCCGGCTGACTAGAATATCACCACCCCATCTCCCGCGGTTGTCTTAAGAGGCGACAAAGGGAAAAATTCTACGGACGGGCAGCAGCGTCCGTCGAAATCCATAGCTACTACGGTCGCGGACTCGCCTGCCAATGGCGACTATGGCAACTACCCCCGAGATGATACAAGTCATATTTGTGGGAGGCCTATGTCCAGCAGTGGACTACATACGGCTGAAATGTATGTATATATAATGTATGAAATGTATGTGGATGTGATGGCATGCATTTTTTATTATTTTTTTTAATAAAACTAATAGTTAGCCAAGCCATCACAAAAAAAAGTATTTTAAAGGAAATTTTATAACATAATAAACGACATGTATATATATACATTTAAATACTCATAAATATGTACATTTCTTGGGACACTCGTCTTCTATTTTTTGCGGGGTAGTTCATGCAATCGAATTACCAAGGGTGTTGGGCACCTTTGCGTAAGGCACAACTCCCGACTTGACTGTACCTACTTACAATATTATTTAGAGCGTTGGTGGCGGTAAGAGCGTGCGATAAGAGGTCACAGGTTCAAACCAAGCTCGCACCAATGAGTTTTTCGGAATATACAAAATATCATTTGTTTTGTCTATTCATAGACGTGAGTTCATTCGTGTGACTGAGTATCAACTGTACACTTCATAAGATAGTCCTATTTCCCTCCAAAAATATAAAGAGACCATTTAATGAAAATCATCATCATCATGTCAGCCGAAAACGTCCACTACTGGACATAGGAATCCCCCAGAACGACCCAAAAAGACCGATCCTGCGCCTTCCACATCCAGCGGTATCCCGCGACTCTAACTAGGTCGTCGGTCCACCTTGTGGGAGACCTACGCTGCGTCTTTCAGTTCGTGGCCGCCACTCCAGAACCTTTCCGCCCCACCGGCCATTTCTTTTGGGGGCACATGCCATAATCGCCACGCTTGGCATGCGGGTTGGCGATCGCAGTGCTTCCACCGCACTCTAGGGATGCTGCTGCCCATCCCCCAGTGGTCTTGGTCGTAGTTTTTGGACATATCCAGGTCCGGGCTTAATAAAAATAAGTGTAATAAGGGCGAGTCACCGTCTGCCGGAAATAAAATTGAATACCATTTTATTAGGCAGACGTCCGGTTTTTTATCCAATAGCCCAGTAGCTAGTCCATCCTTTCCACCTAATAGCCTAGTACATTCTAGATTCCATTATAACTCAATACTCCTTACACTATGGCGGGTGCTGTCTCTGTGCGCGTCCCATGATACGGACAGGGGCAACATCCGCTTAGTTTACCCCTTACATTTCATTAAATTGTCGAAAGGGTCTCTGCGCGTTGGCTCGATCTGGCTCCGCGTACGCCTCCCAAATGTCCGGAACACCATTGTTCCGTGTACGGAAGAGTGTAATAAATAATATAGGTACTATAAAAATATTCAACCGTATCTCAGCTCGACTGTACTCGTAAACTAGCTCTCTAAAAGTATACAGGAAATTAAATCCAACAGTTTTCTAGTTTTGAGGTAAGTTCTTGTAGAAATGCTGCCATTTCCTCGTCAGTTAGTGACGACTTTGTGCCGAGTTTTGCAGTTTTTCCTTTGGCCACGACCACTACTCTTACCATGAGTTGTGACATTGAAGTTTTAGATGACGAGTATCGAGTTTACTATCTGTGCATCTCGCTTGTACTATTTTAGTGCGAAGAGATGCACAAGTAAATTCGATACTCGTTATCGAAAACCTCAAGTCACAACTCATGGTGTACAGTACAGGTCTACTTTGGTCTATTACTCGTACGGTCAGGGACTTTAATTGTTGAGCCATTTAGGGTTCACTTTACATTGGACACTTTCATGTATTAAGTACTAAACAAAAGACTATTGCTTGAATCGAAAGTGGCTTAACAATTAAAGTCGGTGACTGTACATAACAATATGTAATATTAGCGATATTCCCATTCTTTTCATTAAACAAAACAGTTTCGCTAATATTATTATATACAAATTATTAGGTATTTATTATTTGATAGGTTTGGTCTAGTGCATAGTTTCCCAAAGTGGTCCATACCGCCCCCATTGGGCGCTGAAGAGGTCTACGTCGATAGGGGCCTCGGAAGGAACTGGGGGGCGTTTATGGTACCGTTGATGGTCCTGGGTTCAAAATTAGGGCATTTATTTATGTGGTGAGCACAGATTCTTTTTTTTTTATGACATAGGCGGCAAACGAGCAGACGGATTGCCTGGGGGTAAGCAATTACCGTCGCCCATGGGCGCAACACCAGGGGAGTCACAAGCGCTTTGACGGCCTTTAAGGGGGGTTGGAGCTCTGGGAACCTTACTCACCATCAGGAACACAACACTACGTACCTGAAAGGTAGCAGTGCTATTATGGCTGTGGTCTTCTGTAATGAGGAGGTACTTCCCCAGTTAAGCTGCTCCAGATTCAAGCGTGATGGTCATCGCTGTGCCTTACCTCTCATTGTTGGACGTAGTTTAAGGACATACCCGGGTCCTACGCCTCTTCTAATCCTACACCTCTGACCTGAGAAGCATTTTGACTTTTATGACCAGCAAGAAACTCGGCAGTATTTTTTCAAAACATTATTATAAAAACATCTTAAACATACATACGAGTAAAAATGCGTTATTCTATAAGTAAAGAGATATAACTAAAGCAACGTCATGTATTACAATGTTTACTACATCTTTGTACAGAATTAACAGTCATATTCTTATCAGTTTTCTGCCGCGATAAAGACCAGAAGTCAGCATAACGTAGTTACAAATGTAGTGTACAAGGGCACAAATATTCATACAATTTGATACCTTATTACAACGGGTTAAGGTAAGGTATGAATGCATATTTATGTTGAGTGTACATAGAGACAAAGTCCGTTGATGTTTGTGCAATAATAAAACGCAATGGTGCAGTGTGACTCCAGCTTTGTACCACGTTTGATACACATTGACAAGACTATTGGCGAACCGAAATACATCAGAGCCCTGAGTGTAAGTTTTTATCTACGTACATATCATAAGTGCTCTAAAATGCGTCCAGAAACCGTAGGCAATGACTAGCATTACCAACCATCAGGAATGAATGGAGATGTAATGTTAACATTACCTACTGAAATCAGTAGGCTATGAATTTAAATTTGGAACAGCTGTCAAATTCAAGTGGGGTTTCTATTCTAGTATCTATAGATATTAAAACAATCATTGATACCAAACGCCAATTCGTTATGTTTTTTTTAATATAAATCGAACGACATTTGAACTCGATTGACAATAGAATAGGGAGTTCATTCGCTTGTCTATGGTTTAAAAAATATTTGACTGAGATACGAAATACGCAAATCCGCCATTCCAAGCTGTCATTTGTTTTGTTCTTTGACTTTTTGATGTTTCAAGTAACACTAGTAATAATGCAGGTCATGTCCCTACGGTTCCTGAACCCATCTTAAAACACTTATGATATGTGTGTAGATAAAGTAGTGTATGCAACTATACATAATTAGGCATTACAACAATGCCCTTCATTATGCACAGATACATAAACTACTATTACCATCGCGTTAGTGTTTCCCATATAAATAACATTATCAATCACTTACGCGTTCGAGACGTTTTTTACGTCAAAAGAAACTTACACTAGAGCCTCAGTGTATATGAGTCAATGAACTATTTGTTGTTGTTATTCTGTCCCGTCAGCCAGGAGACTAAGACTGAAGCATAGTTTGTTAAAAGAAATGTGGCACCGCGTTCTAATAACACGTTTGG
Source organism: Grapholita molesta (assembly GCA_022674325.2). Classification (NCBI taxonomy): domain Eukaryota; kingdom Metazoa; phylum Arthropoda; class Insecta; order Lepidoptera; family Tortricidae; genus Grapholita; species Grapholita molesta. Next base: position 6,805,975 of record CP053143.2, read on the forward strand.
TAAGTGACCCGTTATGGAAGGGACATACCTACAGCTACCACAAATATGCATGTTTCGTGTATTTATATAACTTAAAACTGTGGTTTTAAGAGTGACCCAGGGGAAAGTAACCATGGCAACGAGTCATCAGTGATCATCAGTGATCGGTTTTTTAGATTCGACATGGGGTGAACGACCTCAATCATTATGTTGGTATGGATATTCCCCGGGATTCCGGGCTTTGTGTTGTTAGAAAAGACAAAAAAAAATACAATGTGTATATTTTATTACACTTTAAAACATCTAAGTAGCTGATAGACACGCGTACTTAGTCGCCGTTCTTTTGTCCAAATTGAACAAATGAGCACAAGTTTAGTGTTCACACTGACAGCTCATTTGCTGCCACCAAAGCGGCACATTTTGTACAGTATGTATAAAAGTTTGATGAGTAAAAAATCCCTTACAGACAATTTAAATTGTTCCATTTTTTTACGATTTGTTCGCGGGAAACTGTCGTATCTATATTAACTTTTCTACATGATATCCCGCGAGGGAGAATCCAAATAAGGCTTGTTCACGAAAAAAAGTAGCCACTGCCTTATAATTTATTTTTTTCGTATGAAACCATCGTTATATTTTTAAGTTATCATAAAAACCAACTCATTTTCTTTCGTTTTAGGTAATGTTGTGGATATTTTTATCAGGTGTTCTAAATCTATGGCCCCTTAAAAAAAAACTTTGCATTTTGGGAGAGTTTTTTCTATATTGAACATTTGGATCATTAAGCTTGCACTATGCTCTGTACTCAAACAATTTATCAATACTAGAATGTCCCGTGAATAATTTATTTTAGATTTTACTCTCATAAACAAGCTAGATATATTTGTAATTTGACTCAGAAAATGACGTATTTTAGTAACGTTCATTTTTGTTTTAGCACTACAAGGCGTTATTAACATTTTTAGATGGTTGAGGCTGGATTTTTTTGATTTTGACATCCTAAACGTAAAATAGACAAGCAAATTCGTAATTTTATGACTGTTTCCACTACATGGACCCACCAGTTAACGGTAGAGACTCATACAACATGCTTTAACCGATTACTGTAAGTTGATCATTCTCTACGTCGGTATGTCAGTAAACCGTGCTATCTTTACACCCGGGTGGCTGCAGATCGCATCTTAACTGCCCTTTCTGTGAAACAATCGTTTATATAGCGCTGCTAATTCCTATGTTATTTGTACATATAATTTAAGCGTTGTATGTTCAACACAAATTAACAACACAAGATTTTCATTTACAACGACCGACGTGACTTTTGTTATGCTACGTTGGTGGCAAAGAAGCATAAAGTCAATGTGGGTAAGACCGTCTATCTGGAAAGACCGTCTACCAACCAATTTCCTACATTATCTCATAGGTATTTAGTGTCATATGACGGACTTCCCTTAAAAATATAGTATGCCGGTCTTACCCACATTGACCTTACGACCTGATGGTAAGCAGTTACCGTAGCCTATGGATGCCTGCAAGTCCATAGGATTCACATGCGCGTTGCCTACCCTAAGGCCTATAAAAGTTATACTAAAACTTCTGAGTATTCAAAAGTGCAGAGCACTACAAGACCATTTTTGTCGTTTGCACCCTTTGTTAATTTGGCTAAGGCACCACTGATAGCGGGTGACATCTTGGCTTGGTCTGTCTTGACAGAAGCGGTACTGCGAACATCGAAGTTCGTATATTTCGGGCATGTTCTTCTTTTACTCCAATCAAGGTGTCATGAGAGTGACAGAGGCAATCGTCCGTTTACGAATATCGTTCGCGGTAGCGCCGCAGGCCTGGCCTAGTCATTGTCAGACAGTGATATTCTTCCAGTGTCATGGGTGTTTTTTTATACAAGACTGACCGGCGTTTGACCTCAGTCGCACCTGATGGTAAGTGTTGAGGAGGTCGAGGGTGTAGCACGCTGGTTCAGTAACAGCCTTCACTCTTGCCTTGAAAATACCCAAATTATATATTTCCGGGAATACAGACGAAGGGAGCGAATTGCATGTATTCTATGTATTTAAGTATTTGTATACAATGTATATCGTGAATTCAATCGTTTACAATATCGTCGGTCCACCTTGTAGGGGTCTGCCCACGCTGGGCTTTCCGGTAAGTATTCGCCACTCAAGAACCTCATGCCGCAGTGGTCCCCGTCTATAGTGATCCGGGTAGCGCAAAACTGGTCAATGTGGGTCGCTTTAGGGAAGGCCTATGACCAGCATTGGACGTTTTTCGGCTGATATGATGATAGTTGTAGTCCTAATTATGTAGGTATACGATCGACTTACATATATAATTTAACGAGTATTAAGGCTGATTTAGACGGCGCCCGAACTCGCATGCGACTTTCATTACATTGCGGGTTTCGATCGGCTGGTTGAATTGTAGATAACCAACAGTTCGCAATGTAACTAAAAGCCCATGCGAGTTTGGGCGCCGTCTAAATCAGCCCTTAACCACAGTATAATAAAGAGTACTAACGTACAGTATGGCCACTCCCTGCCCCCCACCGAAAGTGCCGCCCGCCCGCTCTCGGTTACCTCGCAGTTACCGGCTGGCAAGTACGCGACGACGTCACAGTATAATAAAGAGTACTAACGTACTCACACAGGCATGGTACGCGCTCACCTACACGAGCTTAGACTGTGTGCGTAGCAACGCGTTTGTTTCATACATTCGATCGCCACTTACCGGGGTGTACCTTAACTTTGTTTTCCGCCATAATTCGGAATGCACCCAATTCACCTGTGTCGTCACTTGTCTTGCCTCGCTCGCGGCAGTTAGGTACATTGGGGTAATTTCGTTACCCACAACAACTACTAATACTGCTTTAGCCCCTTCTGATATTCAATACGACACTTGATGTATTATATAGTTATATAAAATTTCTCACACAGTTGAGTGACAGTTGCTTAAGTTTCATGTCATTTGACTTTTTTTTATTATTCAATTGAACCAATTCAATGCTCTATAAATACTTGTAGATGACACCTAAGTTAAAAAGCTCTACCGAGCACTGTCTTCTGTATATATCGAGATGATTTAGTTGAGTCTCCATCCAGGAAGGATAAATTAATAGAAAAATTTGACAAGTCCAAGCGTTACTCGTATAGCACAATTATGTCGCTTAACTTCAAACTCAGATAAATCTATTCGACCCTCTCTGCAAATATCTACCCTATTACCTTTTCATAATACCAAAATCGCATGATCTGACGGATGGATTTACCTGAGTTTGAATTTAAGCGACTCAATTGGCAGTGCACTGGGCTAGTGATCCAGTCGTTGTGGGTTCGAGTCCCACTACGAGTCATTATTTTCTATTTTTCTTTCGATTTAAATATCGATGATATTCGCTAGCAGATAGTTCTGCTTAATAAAAAACAAATCAGATATGCAATTTTACGAATTATTATTTTACAAGCGATTACGGCTCAAATATGTGTAAATTACCCCAATGCACCTTATATCAAACAAAGCAGGATGTTTGAAGCTTGTTCTTACATGTACAGTCAGATTGTTACTTGAAGTGGTTTTGGAAATGAAACATTAAATAAAAATAATTATGTAGGTATATGGAAACCTTCAAAAATCTTCAAGAAATAAGGGTATTCCAAAACGCTTTGAACAACTTTTACTATGGGGTCAACTTTGTAAATAACAATAGGCTAGACGAATATTTTTTGTTTATAATATGAATCGATTTGTTTCGTTGTGGGGATCAAATATCGCTATGGGATCAATTGCGTAAAAGGTAAACAAAAGTCAGAAATGAGAGTTAAATCTCGCCCTTTCCGCTCAAACGCTTCGTAACAAAATGATACCTAACTATGACGTCACGCCTAGGTCGTCGCCCACTCTAACGTATGGAAAAATAATGCAATTTTTATTTTGAACGTAAAATAATGCGTTTATGTATATAGTAACAATACATTCTATTTTTCAGAAAAATATAAGGAGCCGATTATAAATCATTATTTTTCTGAATTTCGCAATTTTTATATATTTTTAGGGTCAATTATCTTTGAAACATTACAGTAATGTTATTCAATATCGTCGTTATTAAGATAAATTGCTCATAAAATATCTATTTAACTTAATTTTGTTAGAATTTGTAACATGTGTAGTCATGCATATTACTCGTCACGTCCCTTCCCCACAAACGTCGTACCTGATATATTAATTAATTTTAGTAATTTAATTATTAATTATTATTTTTATTAATTTAATTATTTTTAGTCCAGTAAAATTACGAAAATAGATCAGTATAAGTACCGAAACCTGGACATAATTCGATAACTGTAATTTTCTTTTTCTATAAAATAATAGTACATTGTGCAACGAGGATGGTAAGTAAGGTATAGTAAACGCGAGTCTATTAGAAGCCCGACGACGAAGTCGGAGGGCTTTTAATGACTCAAGTTTGTTATACACTTACCATCCGTGGTACACACAATGTTTTTCATCACATTTGCGAGGAAATAAAATAAATTCGTTGGTAAAATATTAGTTAGTACTTATGTAAGCTTAAAATCAAAATACACTTTGAAAACTACAATCAGACCTCATCCACTAAAAAATATTGCCAACAATGTCAACTTTTTTGTTAACAACTGCGTTTTGTTTTCGAATTTGACAGATCATCCTGCCAAATAGTATCAATTATCAAAATCAAATATAAAACAATTATTTTTAATAAATACTAAACATTAAATTGCAGTCAAATTGAATATAAAGATATGTTTTATACATATTAAAAGTTGGTTGTAACAAACTTTTGAAGATATGAAATACACCTTGGCTGTTTGGAAACATCCTCAGTCCGAAGTGAAGTATGAAGTTCTATATATTTTTAAAACTAAACTTAACAGCCCGTGTGAGCTAAATCGGCTATAACTGCTCTGTACTCTTGCAAGTAACAACGCCATGACGACGAGCAAGTGTGATGAAAAATATTGTTAGTTCTTTTTAAAATATAAAAAATTAGACATTTTAGGGCTCCGCGTCAATGTAAAAAACCCAAGACCGTATTATTCTACTATCACGTTTTCTTCAAAACATAAGAAATTAAAAATCTAATTCATCATCATAATCATCTCAGCCACAAGACGTCCACTGCTGAACATAGGCCTCCCTCTTGGACCTCCACATATACCGGTTGGAAGCGACCTGCATCCGGCAAAAGGTACTCGAGTGCAGACCACGGACTAGCAAGCGTAGCGCAGGACGTCCACCCACAAGATGGACACTCGACACACACATCGACCTCGTTAAGGTCGCCAAAATGTAATTGAATAGATAATATTACTATTAATGTTAAACCCAAGGTGTTGGGATTTTACATTGATGCGGAACCCTAAAATGTTTAATTTTTTATGTTTTAAAAAGAACTAACAATACTTTATTTCGTAGAAAAAGAAAATTACAGTTATCGAATTATGTCCAGGTCTTGGTAATTGTACTGGTCTATACTTATGACCAAATCTTATCCACATCGATACGACATAAACGATAACTAACGATGAAACCATGTTTAAATCTAACACTAAATTATAAGTGTTGCGATTAGTAAATAAAGCGCCTCCTCCGTAACGAGAGGCTTGCATGTCCGCAATCATTAGTAAACGGAACTAATGAGTTGATCCAAGAATATTATACCTTGTGGATGATGCGGCTATCAACTTATTTGAAACGTTCTTGCTATTATGTACAGTACCCTTACCATGAGTTGTGACATTGAGGTTTTCGATAACGAGTATCTGTGGTGTTAAGGCCTTAAGGGTACTGTCGACATCTGAACATACACTTTATCGCCTTGGCAATGGAAGTTCAGATATTTATGACAACCTCCACATATCAGCCGAGGAAAGTACACTTCTGGAATTAGGCTGCAAACGAGCAGACAGATTGCCTATTGGTAAGCAATTACCGTCGCCCATGGGCACCCGCGACATCAGGGGAGATACAAACAAGTTGCCGGTCTTTAAGGGGGGTTGGAGCTCTGGGAACCTTACTCACCATCAGGAACACAACACTACATACCTGAAAGTGCAGTGATACTATGGCTGTGGTCGTCTGTAAGAAGGAAGTAGTTCCCCAGTTGGGCTTTTCCAGCCTCAAGCATGATGGTACTTCGCTGTGCCCATTGTTGGACATAGTTTAAGGACCATACCCGGGTCTACATCTTCTGGTAGTCTTGGCCGCAGATTAAGGACATACCAAGACCATTTCAACCATATTTGTTCAAATACATAAACAATCTTACGACAAATTTGAATTACCTGTTTATAAAATATTAAATTGATGTACCGGTTGGAAGCGACCTGCATCCAGCGTCTTCCGGCGACCTTAATGAGGTCATATATCCATCTTGTGGGTGGACGTCCTACGCTGCGCTTGCTAGTCCGTAGTCTCCACTCGAGCACTCTTCGACCCCATCTGCCATTTTCTCTGCGTGCAATGTGGCCTGCCCATTGCCACTTCAGCTTGCTAACCCGGTGGGCTATGTCGGTGACTTTAGTTCGCCTACGGATCTCCTCATTTCTGAGTCGATCACGTAGAGAAACTCCGAGTACAGCTCTCTTCATAGCTCGTTGAGTGGCTTTGAGTTTTGAGATGAGGCCGATAGTGAAAGACTTTTTAGTTTTCGTCCATGTTCCTAAAAGCCAATGAGCAATAATGAACGCCACACGTATCATAATATTAAAATATACTACGTATATTTACTTATGCTGATACACTTGGGAAGCCTGTCACGTCCCGAGTCTAATGAGATTGGCATATGCTTTTAGTGACATTTTGTCACTAGTATTGTTAAACAAGTATTTTATACTTGGTATTTTGGAGCCGGTATTTACGTTTACCACAGTGATACATATATCGCAAGCTAAAGATACTCCATAAGCTCGTTTTTGATCCTGTAGTTTATGAAAATATCCTTTTGTAAGTAACGATGATCTTCATATCAGTCCACTGCTGGACATAGGCCTCCCCTATATACTGCCGCGACGAGTAGTAACAATTCTCAGGATGGCTCCTTCTTCAATTTTAATACTTATTTAAACTGACAGCCAGTTTAATAAAAACAAAAAACCACTGAAGATTTGAGAACGCGTCGCGAAGTAAGGCTGCGTTTCTACCAGAGATGAGCGAGCCGTTGCGAGGAATGTGTTTCATCATCATCATCAGCCTATCGCAGTCCACTGCTGGACATAGGCCTCCCCAATTTCACGACATGGTGTTCGATCTTCGGCTGTTCACATCCAGCTCCTGCCAGCCATCTTGCGCAAGTGGTCACTCCACCATACAATATCTAGTCTATATAATAGAATATCTTCATTCCCCTATCCTTGATAAATAATGTGATTCTATTGCTTCTTAAAACACATTCCTCGCTACATATCCTAGCTCATCTCTGCTGGAAATGCAGCTTAAGACTGCCGTTTTAATCGTAATAACTAAATCAATATAGGTTATCATACTAATATATAATAAAATGGTTCCCCTTGTTTACGCATAATTTGTTTTGTCATAATTTTAAACCGCATACCCAGAGTTGTTATAATTGTATATGAGCAGAAATTGATCTCGCATAAATCTGTTTTGCCGAGTTCTGTTACGCAGAACTAAACTAAGCCGAATGGTCGATACGCATAATTTGGAAAGCCCGAATTATTACGATTTTTTTCCCAGGAGTGCGTTTCTGTTGTGGTAGCAGTTCTAACCTAACCTAACCGAAATTGTTTTTCTGTTATGGTCACAGTTCTAACCTAACCTAACACACTTTCGGACATTCGGCCTCAATAATAGTATGCTAATATATTTTCGAACAAAGTAGTATTCGGCTACTAAAGAATTAGGCTAAATAAAAATCGGCGACATTAACATTCGGCGTAAATAAATTATGCGAAACTTGGTATGCGTGTTAAGATTCGGACAAAACAAATTATGCCAAATAAAGGGAACCCTAATAAAATATGTGTAAATTTAAAATTTTGTAAGCCTGTTTGGATGTTTGTTACTCAATAATGGCTAAGCGGATTTACATGAAACTTAGCGCACAGATAGACGAAGATTTGAATTGAGACACACTATACTTGGTATCCCGGTAATGACTTCCCATGCAATCTTACACAGACGAAGTTGCGGTCAAAAGCTAGTATAAAAATAATTAAGACGAAATAAGATGTAATTTACTGGATAAAGTATAAAGTATTCGTCGTCGAGTATTGCATACGCGCGTATTTGAACACTCGAGTATTTATACTCGCGTATTTGAACACTCGAGTATTTATACTCGAGTATTTGTACTCGAATATATGTGTTTTTATCGTTGATCGTATCTCATATCTAATTTGTATCAGTGTTGATTCGGCGTGTACGCGGAAAATTTACAATTCCCCCCTTAAACTTATTAGTGAGCCGGGAATATTGCTGCGAGGACGGGATTTGAATGCAAAGAAAAGCGAGCATTTATATGTAGATATATTACTTCATATAATCATCATTTCAGTCGTAAGTCGACTACTGCTGGACATAGGCCTCCCCCAAATATGACTGGTATCAGCTTGGGGGGGTAGTTGCCATAGTTGTCACGCTTGGCAGGCGGGTTGGCGACCGCAGTATGCTCTAAAGGATGCTGTAGCGCGTCCTCCTGTGGTGTCTGGCCGCGTTTAGTGCCAATTGACAACATTTCATATTTTTAACTCCTAATTTTAATGAGTTTATTGGAAAGAAGATGAAATTTTAATGTACCCGTATTTTTATTTTTTTCTGAAAAAGTGATTTTATAATGCAAAAAATCCATTTGAAAAACAGTTCATTCTAAAAGAGCGTATGTCACAAGGTTGGGAAAGTGACGTCACCAAGATTCCAGGGCAACTGAAAAAAAAAGTTCGCAGACTTGACTTGACACTGACGGCCTGACAGTCATACGGTCAATCAAATTTTCTTAATTCAGTTACCTTGCCAAATTGTATTAATTGAATGTATATTATGCTCCAATAAGTCATGTAACAAGGCAAAAACTACAAGCAATATGCGTATGCATTTAGTAAATAATGTTTTATTGCCGAATGCAAAAATACTTTCCTTTTACAACAGGGATCCATAGCTCATTAGAAATACAACGTAGTCATAAAGTGACATGTAAATAATAAAGATATTATGAAAAAAAAGCTTTATTTAAATTAAAATTGCTCATATTTCCTACATAGAAGTTGTCGAAGGCTCCTCTGTCTTCTTTACTAGCCACATCAAAAATCATAATTGGTGTTTGCAACCCCCTTCAGAAGCCTTGCAGTCATGACAGGAAACATCCAGACAGTCTCACTGGTTTCACCTATCCATGCAGTCACTTTGTTTAGCTTCGAGCGGATCTTCTGCTCTGGACTGACTCTGCATTGCACTATACATTTTCCTGAATCTCTTTTCACTTCGACATAAACGACAACGTCCGACGAAGACATGTCCTCTAGCCCTCTTATCTGTGCTAAGTTATCCATATCACTTGCCGCTGTGTCCTCTGTAGAGCTTTATTTTATTGTTTCAAAGGTAGATAGGTATATTGGTGTTCGGTTAAAGAATGCCAAGTCTGTAATTTTTACAGAGGTATCTAAGTCCAGTGAGTGAATGCCAAGTAGTTTGTGATTTATTATCTCAAACAACGTATGAATGTATGTATTTAATTTATGAGGCAAGTGAGCTTGAACAAGAAATAGTTATGGCTATGACAGTTGTTGACAAACAAATTATCAAACGTCAACCGTAAGAAAATGAGTACTAGTACAGATAACTTATTTTGGTAAAGTGACGTCATACTTCCGGTTTACACAAAATTACGATTTTTTCCAAAAGTTCAAGCGAATAAAATCCAAAAAAAATTTTTTTTGTATAGTTAACACACGTTTAATAAAACACCATTAGAATTGAGACTTATTGAAAATATGAAATGTTGTCAATTCATGGGTGCCGGGTGGTACCGGCTGAGTAGAATAGCACACCATCTCCTCCCGCGGGTGTCGTAACAGACGAGAAAGGGAAAAAAACCGACAGATAGGCAGCAGCGTCCGTAGAAACCCAGTCTACAGCTACTACAGTCACCAACCAGCAGTGGATGACCTACGGCTGAAGGGTCCTATCGTCTCCCCCCATAAACCAACCACTAATGCCTGGATTTGAACCCAGAACCCGGATTATTGCAACCACTATACTAGAAAAGCGTATGCTATAATCACTGAACACGTCTGCCTTTCTCATTAGCATCAAGAATCCAAACACTACAACACCATGCACACACACTTCTAAAACGTTATAAGTGCATCTAACTTACATGACACTTACGCTTTTCACATATTCTTCAACACACAGTCTCAAAACAGCGTATGTGCTAGAAACTATATAAACACATTTGCTTTTTTGCAATTCGTGCGTTTCCGCTGTAGTTCGGAATTGTCTTAAGCGTGTGTAAGTTGAATGGGCATAGGACGTGTTGGAAGGAGAGGGAAGATAGTGCATACTTGTCGTACTTGTGGTGTAAGGACGGCGTGAGATAATTACAGGAGGGGTGGTTTGACATTTGTGTCGACACAGTCTTGTACGAAAATCTTAGGTGTCGACACAGAATTAAATAGGGTACTATTTAAAGAGGGTTTAGAGGTATGCGGAAGCAATTCGGTTTTATATTTTTTTCGTAAATAACATTAAAAAATATTGTTTTCGAAATTTGTTATTCTGCCTTCAGAATAACAAATTTCGAAAATTCAAAACGTCGAAAGAAATTCTATGTAATTTTTTTTTTGTAATGCAGTTTTGAAAATATTAGTCCCGCCGAGTTTCTTGCCGGTCAAAAAAGTCAAAATACTTCTCGGGTTAGAGGTGTAGGGTTAAGATCGGTGAAGTTTAGTATTTTAAAACTAAGAACAAATCAAATTATTTTTTATGAAATATTAGTCTTTTACTTTTGTATACTTGACGTGTAAAAGTGCCCTTGTGGTGTACTTACTGAATAAACGTTTGAGTTTTAATCAGATTTTTAGGGTAGGCAACGCGCATGTGAATCCTCAGTTGCAGGTGTCCGTAGGCTACGGTAACTGCTTACCATCAGGCGGGCCGTATGCATGTTTGCCACCGTTTTGGTATATAAAAAAACAGTTGTTTTATTTCATAACAATACAAAGTATGACTCAGTACACCAAATAGGATACCAATCAGTGTGTAATTAACAAGGATCGGACAAACGCCCGTCATTTTTAAAATATAACCCTGTTCCGTACAGCAGAGACTTCCTTATGTTAATAAAAAAATACTATTTTATACATTTATTAGACCATAATTTATATCCAGTGACAAATTAATTTATGATTGACATTCCGAAATTTACTTTCGCCAATAAAATAGAATGGCCAAGATTTTTTTCTAAATTTTCTGTTGTGAGTGTGTGTAATGTGAATTTAGGACCCAAGTCCGTTCACAGTCTACGACGTCATAGGGGCATATGTACCTAATCGTTGACATTGGTATACTGTTCTTCCAAATATTTTAACATCATAAAATAAGGAAGTCTCTGCTGTACGGAACAGGGTTATATTTTTGAAATGACGGGCGTTTGTCCGATCCTTGATAATTAAGTAGTGGCTGGCTGGACATGCAAGGTCTCCGATTATCAGGACGCCCTGAAAAAATAAAAATAGAAAAGTTTAAAGTTAGAGTACAAACATTAAACTTTATGTCAGTTAAAAGAACATAGTCTATTTGTGACATTATCTATGTAAAGGGACCTTATTGTCGATGGCGCTTACGCCGTTGTTCAAGATACTGCAATACAAACGCAACGCGGTTCGACGTAAGCGCCATCGACAATAAGGTCCCTTTCAAAAGAGGGGTGTTAAAAGTTTGACCGCTATATGTGTCTCTCTGTGCGTCTGTCTGCTCGTCTGGAACCGTAGTTAAACCGTAGATGCATTTTTTTTATTTAAAATCTGATTAGACATCTATTAAATCGTTGGAGGTTTTATTAATTTTCCTAACTAGTGCGTAAAAATTTCACTTTTTAAGGCACTTGCTATGAAAAATTAGGTTCGATACTCGTGTAAAAACTTCTTTGAGACTCGGGTGATTGTCACCCTCGTTTCACTCGGGCTCCAACTTGTATCGAAATGTACTATTTTAATTCAATGTATGTTAAAAGAAAAGACGTTTCTAAACTATCGTACCTTACTTTAAGACACAGACAACAGCATCGTCACGTACATTACTGGCTTACCAGTCGCCGTGTTCGGTAATCATATACCAAAGACGTAACGGTAGCGCCTTTACTAAAAGTGCAAGAAATTACGCACAGCGAACTCGGCGAACAGAACTTTGTGCAAGGCAGCGGACAATAGCCTTACCATGAGTTGTGATAACGTCGATTGCCGTTTTCGATAACGAGTATCGGGTTTACTGTCTGTGCATCTGTTTGTAACTGAGTAGCAGTCCAGACCCCTGAGTTTTTAACGTAACAAAACGTCACCATCGCGTTAGAGTTACCCATATAAATAACATTATCATTTACGCGTTTTTTTACGTCAAAAGATACTTACACTAGAAAATCTGAATCTGAATTGATAAAATGTGACATATACTTAAGAAACATTACGAGGACCTCCGGCGTTAGAAGCGGGATTTGGACCCGCATCTCCACGCGGCTGACGCAAAACAAATCAAAATATTTAATAAAAAATAGTTCCTGACTCTGCTTGAAAATGGGTACCAAAGCGTAGCCGAAACAAGTTACCTAGTTCGATCTAAGTACACGTGAGTCCATACGTCGCTACTTAGTAGTAGTAGCATAACTCACAAGTCTCACAACAGTTTTAATTACATTTTTTTTATGACATAGGCGGCAAACGAGCAGACGGATTGCCTGGTGGTAAGCAATTACCGTCGCCCATGGGCACCCTCAACACCAGATGAGTCACAAACGCGTTGCCGGCCTTTAAGGGGGGTTGGAGCTCTGGGAACCTTACTCACCATCAGGAACACAGCACTACATACCTAAAAGGTAGCAGTGCTATTATGGCTGTGGTCTTCTGTAAGGAGGAGGTACTTCCCCAGTTGGACTGCCCCAGATTCAAGCGTGATGGTCATCGCTGTGCCCTACCTCTCATAAAAATAAATAAGTCAAATGTAAACAAATTAAAAGCATCCAACAGCAATGTGTCGGAAGTCGGAACAAATGGAATGTCACCTAAGGACTCGAGTAGTAAATACGTAAAAACACGTAAAACTCAACAGTGTCGCCTAGCCACGCGTCTGCGGTGCGGGGATAGGACACAAACGACTAGCGATAGCGGTTACAATTAGGTATATTATAATACTTTAAATCGAGATTTGGACTTTGAAATGAAAATTAATCCCAGAAGAACTTCTGGTGCACAAGTGTCCATAATGCTTGCGGCATTACCGCGCTGTATGACTATAGACAGTCTTTGCACGTTGCACAGATTATATGAGAGGCGGCAAAGGTCCTCTCTAACATGGTCGTTCATACATACATACATTTCAGCCGTAAGCGTGGCGTCATATTTGTGGGAGGCCTATGTCCAGCAGTCTTCTGCTGGACATAGGCCTCCCACAAATATGACGCCACGCTTGGCAGGCGGGTTGGCGACCGCAGTAGCTGTAGATTGGCTTTCGACGGATGCTGATTCCTGTCCGTAGGATTTTTCCCTTTCTCGCCTCTCATGACACCCGCGGGAGGAGATGGGGTGGTGCTATTCTAGTCAGCCGGCATCACACGGCATTATCTTGAAAAATTCCAAAGTACCTATTAAAACTTCACCCGTGACGATGGGTTTCCACTGTCGAGTATTTGGCGTCCAGTGATTAGTATATTCACAACCCGCAAGTGTCTGTTTTAAAAGCAAAACGTGCGAAATGACACAGTGAGTATTGTATGTGATAAAAGCAATCGAGTCTCAAATGAGAATGCGAACGGTAGTGAAATTGATATTTCACAAACAAAGCGCATCAGAAAGAAATCGCTACGGAGTGTGGTTTGACCACTGTTAAATCTCGCAGTACTTCAATTATTCCGTGAGAGCGCCAATGCCTTGATCACACGTACCGAGTACAATGGTGAGACAGCAAATTGGTACTAGGCCGAGAGAGTAGGGTGGGCGAGTAGGTGTTTACATGCATTTTGATATCCCTGGCGATAGTGGCGAGTCAGTTCACTTTCAAGACATTCGTCAGCGCGTCAACGTGAATAATAACAAAAGTCAAAAAATACTCGGCCACTCGCTTAGTAGACGCTACTGGCGAGTGGTCGTGTTCATACCTGCCGAGTGGCGAGCGAGTCGGCGCGGGGTAGGCTGAGAGGCGTGCGGTGGCTAGTAAACAAACCAAGGTCCGAGTGGCTCGCTCGCAATTTTGCTCGGCCGAGTACTAGGCCGAGTACTCGTCGAGGACACTCTCTCGCCACTCTACTCGTTACGTGTGATCAGGGCAATAAGTAGTAGTTTTATTTTGGATGGACATTATCTTTAAACTTGGACCACCGCTTCCCCAGACACTATGCAGCTAATATGTACTCCCTTGGAGAGCACTTGCTTGTACATAGCTTTTTTACAGTAATTCTCTGTGTAGTGAGCCGAGCCGAGTGTTTGTCTGGCGTTCTAATGGTGCTCATGGTTCCGTGTTACTTACAGGGTTCCGGCATTTCAGAACCCTTCAATAGGTATTCAGTATACAAGGGAGCAAAGTTAGTTTTTACCTTCTCGTCACTGACATAAAGAAATAGACTCCTACACGCGAACAAATTATGTACAAAATAATGGCACTAAATTACATTTTTATCACGTTCCAGTTTATGCTCATAATGTAATCTTCTTTTAGATAATATAAACAAACATAAAAGAGCTCAGTGTTTCTAATTATTAAGTATCAAACTTCACTATTGATAAAGTAATAACTTTACATTGTTGACACTTGCACTGACAGCGGTTCAAAGAAGAGTAACTAAATGTGCCGCCCAAGTTGTTCGAGCGGTTGTTTTTTAGAGCAATATTTTTTAGGCTGACTGTGAATCTACGTTTTTTATACATCGAATCTTCTCGTGCTAATATTAACACCTAGGCCAGCGAAAGATTTCAAAAAT
Organism: Grapholita molesta; assembly: GCA_022674325.2. Classification (NCBI taxonomy): domain Eukaryota; kingdom Metazoa; phylum Arthropoda; class Insecta; order Lepidoptera; family Tortricidae; genus Grapholita; species Grapholita molesta. The sequence continues at coordinate 6,821,141 of CP053143.2, forward strand.
GAAAATGCATAAATTGGAATCTTGAACATTGGGTGGCAAATAAAAAAATAAATAATAATAATAAAAGTTCATCACAAATCCATCATCTCAGCCGTCAGTCGTAAATATAATTTAGTACGAGTATCATCTTGGGTTGTAGGTACCCTAACCTAAGTTAATAATGGAAGTATATTTTTTTTATGATATAGGAGGCAAACGAGCAGATGGATTGCCTGATGGTAAGCAACTACCGCCGCCCATGGACCATCGCAACACTAGAGGAGTCACAAGTACGTTGCCGGCCTTTAAGATCCCTATACGCTTTTTTCTTGAAGGTTTGGATGTCATATCGGTCCGGAAATACTGCACACGACAATTATTAGTTTATGAAGCACAATAGTAGGTTTATAAATGAAAATATTTTAATATTATTATAAAATTAACTTGGCATGTTTTACATTAAAAATCTAGACAAACAGACGTCACAACATTGGAACACCAGCCTATTATAATTTTAAATTACCCATTTGTGTCATTATCTATGAAAAGGGACCTTATTATCGATGGCGCTTACGCCGTTGTTTTAGATTTTTTTTTTTATGACATTATAGGCGGCAAACGAGCAGGCGGATTGCCTGGTGGTAAGCAATTACCGTCGCCCATGGGCACCCGTAACACCAGAGGAGTCACAAGCGCGTTGCCGGCCTTTAAGGGGGGTTGGAGCTCTGTGAACCTTACTCACCATCAGGGACACAACACTGCATACCTGAAAGGTAGCAGTGCTATTATGGCTGTGGTCTTCTGTAAGGAGGAGGTACTTCCCCAGTTGGGCTGCCCCAGATTCAAGCGTGATGGTCATCGCTGTGCCCTACCTCTCATTGTTGGACGTAGTTTAAGGACATACCCGGGTCCGAAGAGTTTAGATGCCGCAATATAAACGCAACGCGGTTCGACGTAAGCGCCATCGACAATAAGGTCCCTTTTCATCATTTGTAGATGGCCAGTTACACCTTCCAATAGTTAACGGTAAAGTTTTTAATGATATTGCTTTGCTCTCTTGTGCTGATAGCCTAGCGGTAAGGCGTGCGACTTGCAATCCAGGGGTCGCAGGTTCGAACCCCGGCTCGTACCAATGAGTTTTTCGAAATTTATGTACGAAATTTCATTTGATATTTATCAGTCACTTTTCGGTGAAGGAAACGTCGTGAGGAAACCGGACTAATCCCCATAAGGCCTACTTTACCCTCTGGTTTGGAAGGTTAGATGGCAGTCGCTTTTGTTAAACTAGTGCCTACGCCAAATCCTTGGGATTAGTTGCCAAGCGGGCCCCAGGCTATGAGCCGTGGCAAAACACCAGGAAGAATAATAATAAGTCAGATATATACAGGGTGTATATAAATTGTACCTTGGGTACCTTAATGATCTTGGGATGGTTGTACAGGTTGGAGTACGTGGACAGGATGGTCTCACAGTCCCACTTCTCCTCGTTGGGGACTTCCACCGTCTCCAGGTCTTCTTCTGATTCCTCCTCGATCTCTTGCAGGCGGCGGATTTTATTGGTATATAAAAATGACTTTGCTCTCTTGTGAGTAAAGTACGGTTTTGCTATCTGTTAAAGAAACTTTCCGAGTTAGTGAGGTGTATGAAACGAGTGTAAAATAAATACGTGTGAATCGAATAAAGGCTTAAAGTAACCGTCGAGATATTCAAATTATTTCCCTGCCAGGGTTTAACGAAGTGGAAACGTGGCATTACCGGGAATCGAAGCCGTACTGTTTGCATAGCTGAGCGAGCCAAGAATTACGAGTATTTTATCGCCATTGCATTTTCATCTTAGTCCACAATGAATTTTAGACCTTAAAACTTCTTCGAATTAATTTCCCCAAAAGAAAAAAAAGTCGGTGGCTACGGTATGCTGGAGATCCCCGTGGCGGCCTATGGGGGACGCCTTTGCCCAGCAGTGGACGCCTGTGGCTGATAATAAAAAACGATATACCGAATAGAATCCAGGGATGTGTCGCCATCGCCTTTTGGGTTTCACTCATTTCAGCCGTATGCAGTCCACTGCTGGACATAGGCCTCCCACAAATATGACTTGTATCATTTTGGGGGTGGTTGCCATAGTCGCCACGCTTGGCAGGCGGGTTGGCGATCGCAGTAGCTGTAGATTGGGTTTCGACGTACGCTGCTGCCCGTCCATAGGATTTTTCCCTTTGTTGCCTCTTACGATACCCGCGGGAGGAGATGGGGTGGTGTTATTCTAGTCAGCCGGCATCACACGGCATTGCAAGTCAACGCAGGGCAGTTTGTGACGCCCCTGGGGGTGCCCTGTCCAATAGGTAAGAGGTCCCCAGCCTCTGGCTCGCCTGAACCGACCGTCCAGTGAGATCAATAGACCTTTTGACCTTTTTGACGCAGAGAAAATGCATTTTCGCATCCCCCCAGCCCTCGGGGTAGGGTCTTACAGGGGGTATGTGGGACTCGCCCCTCCATATGGGAGGGAATACCCACTAAAAACCCTGCAGCGGTTTCGTCTCTACCGTTTGCGGGGGATTTCATGGGATCGACTGGCATTTCACCACGACAGGGGGGAAGAGGTCAGTAGACCTGCCTTCTTGAAGGCAGATGTTGAAATATAAGTCAACTGGGTACAGGGTGTCTCATTTAGATCGGTCAGTATGGGAAAATCTCGAACTATAAGACATACAAATATTTGTTCTTAGGAACTATGTCATAGATTTTAGGGACAAGAAAAACTTGCGATTTTTCGATCAAATATATCGGAGCAGCCAAGGTATTCAAAAATATCGGAGCATGCACTTTATCGTCTTGATAATAGAATCGTTGTTCCGATATTTGTGACCACCTGCACAGCTCCGATATATTTGATGGCGACTGTACATAACAAATATATTAAAACAAGATTTATATTAATGGGCCTGTATTCATATACATCTATAATTAATAGTATTCTATTATCACTTTCTATGACATCACTTCATTATTCTTTCACTAAATGGGAATACCCGAGAAACCGAAAATGTTGTCACATTCAAATAAAATCTCGATATAGTTTTTAATAAAGTATTCAGGGTATCTTATTTAATGTAATTTATAATTATTATATGTAACCATTGTTAAATAATTTGCAAATATATATTTTTACTGGAAACCTCACTCACTAAGGGACTTTCCCGGAATTCAAAAGATTGTCAAAATAACCAGTATAAGTAAGACCTTTCATTGCACACACTTCCTAAGAATTTTAAGGTCAATTTATACTAGAAATGTATTCGATATGTGTATATATAAATACGCTCCTAATAAACAGGACATCAGTACTGAAGCTGCAAGGGATCAATACAGTTCTTGTTTTTTTACTGAAATTATACAACCACAGAGTAAGTAACATTTTATATTTTTATAATATTTTTCCGACTTATTATTGGGAGTAAAATTGTATTAATAAAACATGTCAATTGCTACAATACAAGGATAAAAATGGTTTTTTGAACATGTGCACCTTTTTTTAAATATTTATTTTTTATGGTCCCTATTCGATAAAAAGTCGTCATTACTAGTAACCAATGAACCTGAGATGATTATAAATATATGAGACTGAATATAATTACAAAAAAAAAAGAAATATGATTAAAAATAAAACACCCTGTCATTTTGTCCGTACTTCCCCTACAAGTAATATTTGGGGGAGGCTCGTGCCCAGCCTCATGTCTTATGGCTGAAATGGTCATAGTCTGATGTATTCGTTTTTTTTTATTGAATTAGGAACAGTAACAAATTATATTACATACATTTCAGTCGTATGCAGTCCACTGCTGGACATAGGCCTCCCACAAATAAGACTTGTATCATCTTGGGGGTAGTTGCCATAGTCGCCACGCTTGGCAGGCGGGTTGGCGACCGCAGTAGCTGTAGATTGGGTTTCGACGGACGCTGCTTCCCGTCCGTAGGACTTTTCCCTTTGTCGCCTCTTACGACACCCGCGGGAGGAGATGGGGTGGTGCTATTCTAGTCAGTGCTAGTCAGCCGGCATCACACGGCAGTAACAAATTAACATATTATGTATAATGCATATCTCGAAAAATAGTGGAACGCTTCACGATTTTGACGACCGGTCTGGCTTAGTGGGTAGTGACCCTGCCTATGAAGCCGATGGTCCTGGGTTCAAATCCCAGTCGGGGCATTTATTTGTGTGATGAGACACAGATATTTGTTCCTGAGTCACGGGTGATTTCTATGTATTTAAGTATTTAAATGTATCTGTCCATTCAATATAGTCTAGAACCTACAACACAAGCCTTACTGAGCTTACCGTAGGACTAGATCGATTTGTGTAAGATTGTCCCGCAATATTTATTTATTATTTATCCTTGCGCAGGGGGCATGTTAATCTTCTCTGTATCGTGCCAATTTTAGTATAATATACTGCCAAAGCAAGTACATTAATATATTGACTACACTAATTCAATAGTAAATTTAGACCTAAGCAAGTGTTTACTATGATATAACACAATTTGCTTCCTCACGCGATGTTGATCGCTCATCAATGAAACGTTGCGCGTGCACGTTGTCTCACGTCACGTCAACGTCACGTAAACGGACAGCGAACATAACAGATTGAATTAAGTAAGTAAAGAATAAAAAGTATGTACACTTAATAAATCCACGCCACTCTAAGCCTCGTATAGCACAATTGGTAGTGCACTGGGCTAGTGATCCAGTGGTTGTGGGTTCGAGTCCCGCTGTGAGTCAATATTCTTGTATTTTTCTTTTGATTTAAATATCGAAGGTATTCGCTAGCAGACGTTTCTGCATAATAAAAAATAATTTAGAAAGGGGTAGCACATTGTTATCGATGAATTCTCAATGAAAATTGAGACTTCGATGCCGTTAAGTTTTTAATACGCTGGCGGTAGATGTGTTTACCCGTTACCCATGATGACGTATACGACCAGGGATAAATAGAAAAAAACTTGACAAGTCTAAGCGGTACTCGTATAGCACAATTGGTAGTGCACCGGGCTAGTGATCCAGTGGTTGTGGGTTCGAATCCCGCTGTGAGTCAATTTTTTATATTTTTCTTTCGATTGAAATATCGTTTCTGCATAATAAAATTAATTAAGTTATTCTTGCTTCGTTCATGCATGTCACGTGGCCTGGGTTCTGGCAGAATATCAGTGTTTTACCCAAAGGGTGAAGCGTTTTACTGAGTTAATCCCTTTTGTATTGCTACAGCGGACACTCAAAATGTTCTTACCTACCTAATTATTTTATTATTCTCATGTTGTCCCATATTATGTTATTTTTGTAGCTTTTATCAGTTTTTTAATGTTAATTTAGTACCTAAATATGTAAATAACTAAATAAGTCTAAATAAGTTTGTTTGTTTTGTAGCAATCATAAACTATTTTCAATAAAAGATTATGAGCTGAATAGGTATTAAAATAGGATGACATAGGATACATTTATTTCTTATTTTATGACCTCTATATCTGGACATATTTCCTACAGTTAGGGGAGTTGCTGGAGAGGACAGAGAGAGTTCAGTATGATGATGATGATGATTTATGTACTGTATTGTTTTTGGATTTAATAACTAGTGAAGTATTTACTGTATTTTAATTATTGTAAAAAAAATTCGCTTATTTGAAAAATAAAACAAATTCATGGACAGTACGTCGAGAGACGCGTTAATCGTTGATACATGACGTCGCAGTGCGTGCAGTTCATCCGTGAACGCTTTAACTAATAACATTTATGAGTTACGAAATAACTTAAAGTAAGACATAAGTGATTATATTTCATTAGCTCCAGCACCATGTAAAAAATAATTGAAAAATCACTTTCTTTGCTCAGTGCAATGGAAACGGACATAACCTATATTTCCTTCCTATCCTACTGGTTATATAGAAGTTAGCAGAGTGTGAACTCTTAATCGAGCGTCGCAGTGAGTCGAAGGAGGTCACAAGTGGACTTTTAATACTATTGATAAGGTTTGTGCTATTTCATGGTTGAACAAATGTTAGAGAGTGAAATACAGTGATTCGTGGTTTTGTGAGTACACGGTAACATGTAAAAAGTTAATTTATTAATTAATTCTAGTTTTGTGAGATTTTACTACACATTATATACTTTGAACGATTTTTTTTTTCTTAAATTTCCCGCCAAACTTCCAAAGCAGATTGTTGTTAAAAGTTGAATAGATAACATATACTTAAGAAAAAACGACGAGGACCTCCGGTGTTCCAGACGGGATTCGAACCCGCATCTCCAGCTATCGCGGCTGACGCCTTAACCAATTTGGCCACCCGTACACAGCGGAACCCGAAATTAATCAAGTTTATTTTGTTTATTTTTTTGTAAATCAAAGCAAATCAAAATATTTTCTTCAAAAAAATAATTTGATTTGTTCTTAGTTTCAGGTTGTTGTTGTTCTATAAATACTACAAGCTATGATTACTTATATAAAAACTTTCTAAGAATACAAATTGTATTAAACATTAAACAACACAGTTAATGACTTTGTTTGATAAAAAAATATAAAAATATCGATAATAAAAGAGAAAAATAAGGCAAACTTTGGCCTATTGATGATAGGGACAATTGCAAGTAACTGGCTACTTTTCAATAACTGGCTACCTTATATTGAAAATCAATTATATTTATCTACGTAAATTATCATTAGGTAGTGATCTAAAATGCGTCTAGAAACCGAAGGCAATGACCAGCATTACCCACCATCAGAAATTAATGGATATGTAAAGTTAACATTACCTCCCGAAAACAGTAGGTTATGAGTTTAAATTTGGAACAGCTGTCAAATTCAAGTGGGCTGTCTATTCTAGTATCTATAGATATTAAAACAGTCATAGATACGAAACGCCTATTCGTTATGTTTTTTTAATATAAATCGAACGACATTTGAACTCGAGTGACAATAGAATAGGGAGTTAAGTCGCTTATCTTAATGGTTTAAAAAATATTTGACTGAGATACGAAATACGAAACGCCGCCATTCCAAACTGTCATTTGTTTTGTTCGTTGACTTTGGAATTTTTACAAGTAGCACAAGTAATAGTGCAGGTCACCTTATGATATGTATGTAGATAAAGTAGTGTATGCAACTATACATAATTAGGCATTATGCACAGATGCATAAACTACTATTACCTCCAAAAAGAACATTTTTAATGGGGTTTCAATTACTAACCACCTTCCTAAAATTAACTCTAAGCGCCTATAAACATACAACATAGTTCATTTTTAGTATAATGTAACGAGTTATTGAAGGGTCTCCTTATAGTGAGATCTCGGTCTGTGTAAGATATTAATCCTGTAAGGTTTGCTCTACTTCTCACAGTGATTATAATATTTTTTATACTAAAAAAATGTCATACAATGTTAATATACTAATCAAAATATTATTCTCCCGTACAAGACTGTCATTTACTTAATCGTATTAATTAATAAACGCGCGGTCTCAATTCTGTCTATCACTAAGATAACCTCGAAACCTATGAACTTATAACATGTTTGCTTTGTTCCAGATATTTATACAATGCTGCCAATATTACTTTTAATGCTATCAACAGCTTTAGCTGACAACTGCTCCTATATATATGATGGCATGCAATATACCAGAACTTCAATACTAACGATCAAAGGTTTACCAACGAATCTGGCCTTCAATCCAAATAATAAGGAGCTACACTTTACATTAATTGATTTGGAATCTCTACAAAATGATGACGTTCAAACAAAAATGGACCAATATATACTAAGAAACGGAGCACCAATTAAAATTGACGATGTCAATGGGCAGACTGCAGCAGTCGACGTTAAAAATGATAAAGTGTACATAGGCACTGATGAAGGATTGACTTTGTTAAACAAAACTGATAAAACAAACTTTGTTAGTTTAAAAGACGAAGATATAGTCCAATTATTCAAACCGACACACGGAGATGACCTGTACGTTGTAATATTCCCAAACAATGAAGTGTTTAAAGTAAATCTGAAGAAGAATGAAAAGAGGAAAGTCCAGTATGTTCCTTGTGCCTTTATCATCGCAGTCGACGCTGATGATAATATATTTTACGAATGCGACTCAAAATATGTCAAAGTTCTACTGAAAGGCTTCCATGAACCTATAGAGTTTGTTGGAATAGCTAAAAACGCTGCAAGAGCTATCGCTATTGAAGAAGACCATAGAGTCGTTTTAGCAGCTAACGATGGTCTATATCACCTGAAATCGGATAATTTAATACCTAAGAAACTGATGGATCTAGATTTTGTGCCGGCTGGTCTTGCGTTTGATGGTGATGATATTTATTTATCTACAAACGGGATAGTGTACAAATACAGTAATGACGATTGCGAGGAATAAATTATCTGAAAATTGTGATGAGTTTGTGTATCCCTTTAAAATATTTGATTATCTTTTGGAGGTACTTTATATGAGGTTAATTATGATTGTTCAGATGCTAAGTATAAAAAATCTTATTTGCATACAATTGGGTCACGCTACTCAGTATGGTGTCTTGTCGCCTCCTATACTGCTTATTTCAAAAAGCATAGGGTGTACAGTCAGCAGCAAAAGTTGCTAAGCGTTTGAAGTGTTCAAAATGACCTACACGCGCTCTTATTCTCTTGACAATAGAGACGTGTTGACCTCATTTTGAACACCTCAAATGCTTAGCTACTTCTGCTGCTGACTGTACCATGATTTGGTTAGTTTAACATAAACTTTAATACTAACTTACTACCGCTAGGGAAAAAATTACCCTAAAACTTTTAAAATTCAAAAACATAATAAAAGAACATACAACCAGCTAACGTCAAAAAACCGAACACGATTCGAGTATTAGACGCTCAAAAATCGGCTAACAGTGTCTTCTCTGATCCCCGCTAGTTAAAAAAACTAAAATGAAATGACGGTTTCAAATTCCGAATAATTCGAGTAAAGGTATCATCATCATTATCTCAGCCATAAGACGTCCACCGCTGAACAGGCAGACATATTGCCTGATGGTAAGCAATTACCGTCGCCCATGGGCACCAGGGGAGTCACAAGCACGTTGCCGGCCTTTAAGGGGCGTTAGCTCTGGGAACCTTACTTATACCATTAGAAACACAACACTACATACCTGAAAGGTAACAGTTATATTATGGCTGTGGTCTTCTGTAAGGAGGAGGTACTTCCCCAGTTGGGCTTCTCCAGACTCAAGCGTGATAGGTATCGTCCTCCATAGGTTGGAAGCGACCTGCATCCAGCAAAGGTATACAACAGATTATAAAATGCAGGCAAATATATTGCTAGGGTGACGGCGCCAGTAATGGACAAGTAACCAATCTTGCCGTGTGATGCCGGCTGACTAGTACAGCACCACCCCATCTCCTCCCGCGGGTGTCGTAAGAGGCGACAAATCCTACGGACGGGCAGCAGCGTCCGTCGAAACTTAATCTACAGCTACTGCGGTCGCCAACCCGCCTGCCAAGCGTGGCAACTATGGCAACTACTCCCAAGATTATACAAGTCATATTTTTAGGAGGCCTATGTCCAGCAGTGGGCTGCATACGACTGAAATGTATGATGTATGTATGTGATATTGTGATGTAACGAATCATGAACATTAGTGCCTATTTCAAAGGAGTCAGTGTTGTGCATTTATTGGTACATATTCATTTTATAACGTTATGGTTTTTGAATTAAGAACTAAGTGTCTATCATTGGTGCCTGTCAGCTTAAAGTGTCCAACATTGGTGCCATCACCTAGGCGTCTCAATTGCTCACGATATTTTCAAAGGCAAATTTTAGACTAGGGTCTAAACAATGTAAATCAAAAAGTTACCAAACATCCCTCGCAGGAGGACCAAGATGATACAAGTCATATATTTTCTATATCCTATTTTCATTAGACAATGACTGAAAATATAAGGATGATAATGACATATTATATTATACTCAACGATCGGGCAAACGCCCGTCATTTCGAAAATATAACCCTGTTCCGTACAGCAGAGACTTCCTTTTTTTTTTTTATGACATAGGCGGCAGACGGATTGCCTGGTGTTAAGCAATTACCGTCGCCCATGGGCACTCGCAACACCAGGGGAGTCACAAGCGCGTTGCCGGCCTTTAAGGGGGGTTGGAGCTCTGGGAACCTTTCTCACCATCAGGAACACAACACTACATACCTGAAAGGTGGCAGTGCTATTATGGCTGTGGTCTCCTGTAAGGAGGAGGTATTTCCCCAGTTGGGCTGCCCCAGATTCAAGCGTGATGGTCAACGCTGTGCCCTACGTCTCATTGTTGGACGTAGTTTAAGGACATACCCGAGTCCAAATCCGGGGGTTTATGATGTTAAAATATTTTGGAAGAACAGTATACCAATGGCAACGATTACATATGCCCCTATGACGTCGTAGACTGTGAACGGACTTTTTCAACGCATAAATGGGTCCTAAATTCACATTTCACACACTCACAACTGAAAATTTAGAAAAAATCTTGGTCATTCCATTTTATTGGCGAAAGTAAATTTTGGAATGTCAATCATAAATTAATTTGTCACTGGATATAAATTATGGTCTAATAAATGTATACAATAGTAATAAAATAAAATAAATAGTATTTTTTTATTAACATAAGGAAGTCTCTGCTGTACGGAACAGGGTTATATTTTCAAAATGACAATTGGACCAATTCAATGAAATTTTGGAACCGGGTATGTCCTTAAACTACGTTCAACAATGAGAGGTAGGGCACAGCGTTGACCATCACGCTTGAATCTGGGGCAGCCCAACTGGGGAAGTACCTCCTCCTTACAGAAGACCACAGCCATAATAGCACTGCCACCTTTCAAGTATGTAGTGTTGTGTTCCTGATGGTGAGTAAGGTTCCCAGAGCTCCAACCCCCCTTAAAGGCCGGCAACGCGCTTGTGACTCCCCTGGTGTTGCGAGTGCCCATGGGCGACGGTAATTGCTTAACACCAGGCAATCCGTCTGCTCGTTTGCCGCCTATGTCATAAAATAAATAAATAAATGACAGGCATTTGTCCGATCCTTGAATTTATACTTTAGAGACGAAGGTTCCGCTGTAGCCGGGTTTATTAGTAAGAGCATCAGCCGCGAATTCTGAAGTTGTGGGTTCAAATCCTGCGTCAGAAACCGGTTGGCTTGAACACTGTTTCTTAAGTATACGAGTCATCATCTCCCTCGCGTTTGGGCATTTTGCCACGGCTCATGGGAGCCCGAGGTCCGCTTGGCAACTACTCCCAGGATTTGGCGTAGGCACTAGTTTTACGAACTGCCATCTGACCTTCCAACCCAGAGGTAATCTAGGCGTTATTGTGATTCCGGTTTCCTCACGATGTTTTCCTTCACCGAAAAGCGACTAGTAAATATCAAATATTATATTTCGTACATGATTTTCGAAAAACATATTGGTACAAGCCGGGGTTAGAACATGCGACCTCTCAATCAAGTCTCGACCAAGTCACACTCTCTTACCACTAGGCCACCAGCGCTTACGCGTATGTCATCTATGTATTTCCAAAACAGTCCTCACATTCAAACCTTTCTGACTTCAGTCATATGTATTTAGTATACACACCTTCGTTTTTATCAGCCATGGGCGTCCACGACATAGGCCTCCCCCATCGACTATCACAGAGAGCGACGAGCAGACAGTGATGCCTTCACCACGCTTGGCAGCCAACTAAAAAATTTTCAAGCAAAAATTCTGGCAGTATACTTTTTCGTAGTTAAGTCTTGGAATTCGAAATTCAAAAAACTTTTTTTTTAATAAGGTCTAATTTCTGATGGATTTTGTTTAATGCAGTGTCTCGTACAGTACGCGAGACAGCTGATTCTGCTGTCAGAATCAAGTTGTTGATACGAATAGATCACAACATCTATTCTATTGATATAGAATATTCTATGACGCGTGAATTTTATACATGCTGCTTTCTGCACCCTTTTTTTTTTTTGTTTCGGAGTGGGGAATGCCTTTACGCATCGTCTCCCCTGACCGAGGGGAGGCCATATTGGGGGGTATGTGGGGCTCGCCGCTCTTGTCTCCTCCTCTGAGGTGAGGAGATTGGCCCTACCCACTAAACCCCACTCATTTATTTCATCCTCTTAGCCGTTTGCGAGGGCGCCATAGGATCGCGAACATTCTACACTGCTTTATGGCTGAATCAACTATTTTATGTCCCCAGTTGCCATGGTTACGTTCCCCTGGGTCACTTAAAAGCACAGTTTTATGGCATCTAAATACACAAAACATGCGTATTTGTGGTAGCTGTATGCCCCTTCCATAACGGGTCACCTGCCAAGCGTGTTAGTAGAACGAGGTGCCACATTTCTTCTAACAAACTATGCTTCACTTGTCTCCTGGCTGACCGGACAGAATAACAACAACAAATAGTTGATTCACTCTTATTCGATTTGTTTTTATATTACAAAACATCCTTACACAACCCGGGTATGTCCTTAAACTACGTCCGACAATGAGAGGTAGGGCACAGCGAAGTACCATCACGCTCGAGTCTGGAGAAGCCCAACTGGGGAAGTACCTCCTCCTTACAAAAGACCACAGCTATAATAGCACTGCTACCTTTCAGTTATGTAGTGTTGTGTTCCTGATGGTGAGTAAGGTTCCCAGAGCTCCAACCCCCCTTAAAGGTCGGCAACGCGCTTGTGACTCCCCTGGTGTTGCGGGTGCCCATGGGCGACGGTAATTGCTTACTATCAGGCAATCCGTCTGCTCGTTTGCCACCGTATGTCATAAAAAAAAAAAAAAAACATAAATTGATTCAACCGCTGCGAGGTAGGCCCCCAACAAAGTGGACCGACGGCATGGTTAAGAATCCACTGGATCGGGCAAAACCGGTCACTGGGCGCTTGGGTTATGTCCAGCAGTCGACGTCCTTCGGCTGATATGATGATGACATAGGTAGGTTTAAAATAAGTTAACCTTTCGGCCACCCTCGGTAATTTTCAAAATCCTCGTTTTAGGGTAGGATTTAAATGTGTAATCAAATTTTTAATTAAATGGAGTAAACTGACAGCAGTTTTTATACATTTGACAGGTTGTTTGACAACTTGAAAATTTGATCCAATTAATTAAAAAATTGATATTAGTCCGATGTAATTTGTGTGATGTGAAGAGCAAAAACTTTATTGAATAAATTCATGGATAAAGTTTAGGAAGTAGCACCTTCTCACAGCCTGTATATCACTCATATTAGATCACTATTGTGAAACAATTCAGTCATTGAATGATCAAAGCAAATGTTTTATAAACCACGCGGGAACCAATCTCACGTCAGATACCGTGTAAGAGTGAAAGAGGTGAGAGTTTTTTTTTTAATAGTTATGTGAAACCAAATTTTTAATAGTCCAGAGGCTCTAGTGTAACTCCCTTTTGACGTTAAAAAACGTTTACGAACGCGTAAGTGATAATGTTATTTATATGGGAAACGCAAACGCGTTCGTGACGTAAAGTTAGGTTAAAAACTTACACTGGGCTCAGAGGCTCTAGTGCAAGTTTATTTTGACGCAATAAAACATTGCGAACGCGTAAGTGATAATGTTATTTATATGGACAGTCAGCAGCAGAAGTAGCTAAGCATTTGAGGTGTTCAAAATGAGGGCAACACGTCTCTATTGTCTAGAGAATAAGAGCGCGTGTAGGTCAATTTGAACACTTCAAACGCTTAGCAACTTTTGCTGCTGACTGGACAACTCTAACGCGTGGTGAAGTAATGATACGTTAAAAACTTACACTCAGGGCTCAGTTGACTAACCATGAGTTGCCAAAAGGGTGAATTAAGTTAATCATTGTTTGAAAGTTTCGTGTAAATTCTATTGTAAGTATATGAGGCTGACTGTTTTTTTAATGACCTCAGTGACACCTTCACTCTTGCCTTGAAAACACCCAAATTATATCTTCCCGGGAATACAGGCGAAGGGAGCGAATTCCATTCCTTAGCAGTCCAACATATTTGCAATAATAAAAACGAATTCGCTAGCGTATAAGTAAAATATTTCTAAGTATATAGAAATTGTACAGATCTTAACGAATAAGAGTAAAAAACATGACGTGTATAAACTTGTACCGGGTATTTATCATAAAACTTAGAATATAATAAACTTCGTCCCTTTCTAACAAACATAAATGAAAGAGACAGTAATTGACATATACCCATGTTAGGTTTAATCAAGGCTTAATATAGATTGTAGACTTAGGGTCTCACCAGCCCAGATGTTGCTGATTAGACTACAGCCAGTCGTTAAAACTTCCATTTCTTCGCAAAAAAACAAAAGTGACATCAGTCGTAAAAACTATGTCCTTGGCCTCGCAAAAATCGAAACAAGTATCATTTAGCTTGCGTCGGTTCGGCCGACGCCGGCACCGCAATTGAAATTGGTAAGAAGTAAGAAATTGACACCTGATAGGAATAGTTGAGCAATGTGACTTAAACAAATCAAATATTTTGTTTATGTATTTGTTAAATTGAAGTTTTTTGATTTTAACGCAACTTTCGAAGTTTTTACAATGTGTTATGTAATGTTTATCAAAAAAACTTTAAATTCTTGCCCTACAAGCTCCATAATTTTTGAATTCCAACAAGTGATTTTTCCGTAAATAAACAAAAATATTCCTAGATTAAGAATTTTATTTTTTGTATTTTTACTACTATAATTTTTTTGTTAAAATTGTATTATACCCATATCAATTTACTCTTATATGTAGTTCGAAACTGAATACAATACTATATGTATGTCGATAAAAAACATAAGGTGACAATACAATTATACCTATACAAACTGGCAGGTCCTTAAAAATCGTCTATAACTTATTTAATATTTTGTTTCCAGAAACTTCATCATGCGTTTACTAGAGGACAGTTTCATAACTGTCCTACCTATGTTCATACTCTTCACACTATTAGGAGCCCAAAAATGCGACCAGATCAAAATCGGAAACGAATATTACAAAAGACAACTCATAGCATCCATAGATGGCTACCCAACAGGAATTGTCGTCGACCCGAGAACCGAAAACATTTTTTTTATTCTACATAAAAGGAATTACACAAAAGGAATACATGTACTAAAACATGGAGCTTTAGGTATAAAAGAAATACCAATCGGTGATGATATGATTGGCCAGTGTGTTGCCATAGATTTGAATAGTAATATGATATATTTCGGCACAAGTCAAGGGTTGGTTACATTCGACCATATCAGAAATGAAGTCACATCAGACAGACCAATAGGTGACGATGACATAAGATCTATATTTATTGATAAAGCAGATGGTCAGATGTACATATCGACTGGAACTAATCATGAAATCTTCAAGTTTGTAAACGGCACATACGCCGTTAAAAGATATGAAAGGGTTAGTAAGGCGTACAGTTTTATACTTGATGGTCAAGGCAATGCATTTTACGAATTTGTCGATGGCAGAATCTACTTTTTCGCTGCGGATTACTTCGAACCCGTACAGTATAAAGGTTTTTCTAGAGAATTGAAATTCATATTGAGATTAAACATTCAAGACGAAGTTATTGTCGCCGTGAAAGGTTCTCTCTTTAAACTGAGTACCAAAAGTATGTTGCCTCAGAAAATTGGACAGCTTGGCTTAAAGATTACTGGAATAGCTTTTGATTCAAAGGGTAGTATGATAGTTGGGACTAAAGGGAAGTTATATAGGTATAAGCCGATGCTTAGTTCCGAGCCCTGTTCAGCAGATGACTACTTCATGGCCACGATTTAGACTTTGAATCATGAAACATAATCTGTAAGAAAAACTGCACTGTAACTTTACTGCCAATAACATAATTAAGAAGGATGTAAGTTTTATTACGCGACAACTAGACGTAATGTTTATTGTCATTATTTATCACTAAACGCTTAACTAAAACTCTTTCGGAAAACAATAAAAGTATTTCTGTACCTTTACTTAGGTACTTTTCAAACGAAATACATCCCTTTAAAGAACGATCAAAGTTGTTACACCACTTCTAATAGAAATAAACTGTAGAAAGCAAAAAAAAAATGAAAGAAATATCTTCATATGGAACCTGCAACATTTTTGGAACTTTCTGTCACAGTCTGCAGTTGCAATGAGAAAAACTAGATATGTATAAAACTTTTTAAATATGTATAAACAATAAAGAATTAAATAAATGAAAAGGAAGTACTGTTTAATTTTTGTAACAAACCTGATGTTTTACGTGTGTGATCAGCCGGCAGCGCGAGTGGCGACGCGAACGAACACTCAGTACCCTTACCATGAGTACATTGACGTTTTCGATAACGAGTATCAAGTTTACTATCTGTGCATTTCGCTTGTACTATTTTAGTGTGAACAAGATGCACAGATAGTAAACTCGATACTCGTTATCGAAAACGTCAATGTCACAAATCATAGTAAGGGTACGGCACTCTAAGAGCGAGGGCACACTGGCGTTTCTGTCCCGCGTTTTCGCGGCGTTCACTCCGCGATTAGACATGCTGGCTCGTCACTCGCCTCGCTATTCGTCGAAACGTTCGACGAAACTTTGTCTATAGAAAAACCCGATGCGAGACACGAGAGGAATAGCGAGACGTCCGCGTACACATGCGTTCTCTTGTTTCGCCTCGCTACTAGTGCGAGTGTGTGGCGGTAGTATCACAATGGCGGCGATATGACGGCGTGCCGATTACTATGAAATCGCCAGAAAAACGTCGTGCGGCCGCCGCTAGTGTGTGCTTAGTGCTTAAAATGGAGGCATAATATGCTCTCCGTAACATGTCGAGGGAGTGACTATATAAGAGGCTAAAGCTTCTCGTTCACCAAATATTGCAATGACTCACGATAGTTTAAATACAAACCTGATGTTTTATTATAGCAAACAAAATAGCTATTGTATTTATACAGGCGGGTTGGTGATCGCATTACATTGCACCGCACTAAAGGGACTGCCCGCCTTCCGTTTCTGGTCGTAGTTTAGGGACAATACCCGGTAGTGGGGTACTATTGCTAAACAATGCTTGGGTATCTCCCACTCCCGTTCAAACAGAGTCTCAAATAGTCTCTATTAGTTGCCACGAAAAACATTTATTTATACGACAGACACGACCCTTATACCTTCAATAAAAGAGCTTAAGGTCAATGTGGGTAAGACCGTCTATCTGGAAAGACCGTCTAGCAACCAATTTCCTACATTATCTCATAGGTATTTAGTGTCATATGGCGGACTTCTCTAAAAATAAAGTATGCCGGTCTTACCCACACCTTACTCTTAATATACGATTTTAAGTTAACATGATCATTCACATTACAACTAGTACTTAAAACTGGATAGTTACCATGTATATTAGTTTACGAGTCTCCGATATTTGTTCCGTGAGGATGGTGCTTGCAACAGTGCGAAATATCGAAAACTCATTAAAACGAATACACATGGTAACAATCCCGTTTTAAGTAGCTATAGTCCATTGATAGCGGTGCGGATCAGAGGCTCTAGTGTAAGTTTATTTTGACGTAAAAAAACATCTTGAACGCGTAAGTGATAATGATTTTTTGGATCCGGGTATGTCCATAAACTACGTTCAACAATGAGAGGAAGGGCACAGCGATGACCATCACGCTTGAATCTGGGGCTGCCCAACTGGGGAAGTACCTCCTCCTTACAGAAGACCACAGCCATAATAGCACTGCTACCTTTCAGGTAGGTAGTGTTGTGTTCCTGAGTAAGGTTCCCAGAGCTCCAACCCCCCTAGGCCGGCAACGCGCTTGTGACTGCCCTGGTGTTGCGGGTACCCATGGACGACGGTAATTGCGTACCATCAGGCAAACTGTCTTGCCGCATGTCATAAAAAAAAAATGGGTAACTAACGCGATGGTGACATTTTGTTAAGTATGTTAATAACTTACACTTTGGGCTCTGATCGGACCAACGCTATGGACTTTGTCCACGATAACTTTCTTCGTCCATTTCTTTTTCGGTCACGATGAGCTTCTCGTTATATATAATTAGATTAATTAGGTAACACGATACGGTTATCTGAAAGGTTTATCTCTGAAGGTGACATTAATTTATGTACAGTATACATATAAGGTTAATCAGTAAATCTATAACTGGAGTGTAGTGATGGGAATAAAAATGGATACAAACATAGGTACATTTCAGCCGTATGCAGTCCACTGCTGGACATAGGCCTCCCATAAATATGACTTGTATCATCTTGGAAGTAGTTGCCATAGCAACCAGCGGCAGGCGGGTTGGCGACCGCAATAGCTGTAGATTGGATGACAACGGACGCGTCCGTAGGATTGTACCCTTTGTCGCCTCTTACGACACCCGCAGGAGGCGATGGGGTGCTATTCTAGTCAGCTAGCATCACACATCAAAAAAAAAAATGGACAACACAGATACTTTTTAATCGATTTAAATGTACTCATTCAATGTACTCATATTCAAAACTATATTAAAATAAAAATAATGACTAATATACTCGTAATAGACCCATATAATTGAAGACACTGGCGGAAAAAGAAGATCATAAAGGTTATGTTCAAGGATAGGACAAACGCCCGTCATTTCGAAAATATAACCCTGTTCCGTACAGCAGAGACTTCCTTATTTTATGATGTTAAAATATTTGGAAGAACAGTATACCAATGTCAACGATTACATATGCCCCTATGACATCGTAGACTGTGAACGGACTTTTTCAACGCATAAATGGGTCATAAATTCACATTTCACACACTCACAACTGAAAATTTAGAAAAAATCTTGGTCATTCTATTTTATTGGCGACAGTAAATTTCGGAATGTCAATCATAAATTAATTTGTCACTGGATATAAATTATGGTCTAATAAATGTATAAAATAGTATTTTTTTATTAACATAAGGAAGTCTCTGCTGTACGGAACAGGGTTATATTTTCAAAATGACGGGCGTTTGTCCTATCCTTGGTTATGTTATATCGGTTATATCTAAAACATAGATTAATCGATGCTTCATATTTTCAATTGTTTATTTTTTTATTTTTTTTATGACATAGGCGGCAAACGAGCAGACGGATTGCCTGGTGTTAAGCAATTACCGTCGCCCATGGGCACCCGTAACACCAGGGGAGTCACAAGCGCGTTGCCGGCCTTTAAGGGGGGTTGGAGCTCTGGGAACCTTACTCAACATCAGGAACACAACACTACATACCTGAAAGGTGGCAGTGCTATTATGGCTGTGGTCTTCTGTAAGGAGGAGGTACTTCCCCAGTTGGGCTGCCCCAGATTCAAGCGTGATGGTCAACGCTGTGCCCTACCTCTCATGTTTCATTGAATCGAAATTATTTAACTAATTAGAACAAACGGATGACATCGAAGGGAGTTTTCAAAATTTGGTACACCCAATTAGCGAAAGTTGTTAAAAAAAGTTAAATCACTGTCAGTTTCGTGACGACAATTAAGCATGAAATCTTTATGATGATCGACTTTTTGCCTTTAATTAGGTTGTAATATCGATTGAAGTTTATAAAATGAACATCAAAACCAAGTTTTTATTGAAATTTAATGCTTAATTGTCGTCATGAAACTGACAGTGCACAGTGATTTAAAATATGATGATGATGATGTCAATTAACATTTTCAATTAATTTGACGTATGTATAGCTCAAAAACGTTTAAGTATTTTTTATCGTTTTTGATTAACAAAGCCGTGGAGTGGAATATTCCTTTAATTACTTAATTTATAGTATTTTTTTCCATACAAGTGAAAATAAAATGACTGGTGTAGTAAGTTGTTAACGCGTAGATAAGTAGTTATAAAAGCTATAAAAAAATGTTTACCTACGTTATAATAAATATTGATAACTTATATTATGGATATAAGATAATTCTTATTCTATAAGATAATACGCGTTGCTCTATCATTAAGTCAATATAGTTTCGTTAGCCGATATTTCTTCATCATCATGGGAGTCGGGGGTCCGTTTGGCAACTAATCCCAGGATTTGGCGTAGACACAATTTTACGAAAGCGATTGCCATCTGACCTTCCAACCCAGAGGTCTAGGCCTTATTGGGATTAGTCCGGTTTCCTCACAATGTTTTCCTTCACCGAAAAGAGACTGGTAAATATCAAATGATATTTCGTACATAACTTCCGAAAACGCATTGGTACGAGCTGGGGTTTGAACTTGCGATCTCCGATTTGCAAGTCGCACGCTCTTACCGCTAGGCCACCAGCGCGCTCCGATATTCCTTAATATTCTGCTTAATATAAAGAAATCCGTCAAAATCACATTCAAATAAGCACAAGATGACGCGAATGAAAAGTAAACCAAGACAGAATATTACCGTTATTAGGTAACCGTGAAAGTAGGGGAGTATTTGCATCACTAACCATTTGACCGAAATTATGATGTGTTTATTTACATGACGAAGTCATTTATTAGGAACACAGAACAGAAACACAATTAAAATAGGAAATAATTAAAAAACAAAATGAACTTAAACTAAACCTATTTATATACTACTACCAATGGGTAGTGTGCCCAGAAGGCTGGCAACATTGCCACGTTTGTATGGTAATGCTTATTGGCTGAGCGAAATACTGGCCAGCCCTCTGGTCACCTGTAGCTTCGATCAGGCGCGACGCTAGGTCTTTATAGACCCTGCGTGCGCCCGGTCCCCAAGGTCCCAACGTTTCGACCCCAAACGCCTCAAATATGTAGCCACTGCCAAGGTCTTCATGACGAACTAGCAATATAAAATTTGCTAAATCTTATAAAAAATTTTGACTTTGTGAAAACTTACAAGGGAACATTCTCATGCTAGTTATCATTGATTCTCTCAAGGATTATGATTTGGGGTCTTTTTATACCACACAGGTGGCAAACAAGCATGCGCCCGCTTGATGGTAGGCGGTCACCGCAACTTTAGGACGTTTACAATACCAAGGCATCATTCACGCGTTGCCGACCCCGTAAAAACCTCTTTACACCCTTACTACTTACAATACAAATTTTCTTAAAAGATAATAATAATGATCGCTTAATTTGACGTTTATGGTACTCACTGGGGTATGTAGCAACATAGCAAATGCCTATAAATTGATATTAAAGCTTCATAATAACTACTCTATTGCCGAATGATGCCGGCTAGCTAGAATAGCACCACCCCATATCCTACCGCGGGTGTCGTAAGAGGCGACAAAGGGAAAAATCCTACGGACGGGCAGCAGCGTCCGTCGAAACCCAATCTACAGCTACTGCGGTCGCCAACCCGCCTGCCAAGCGTGGCGACTACGGCAACTACACCCAAGATGATACAAGTCATATTTGTGGGAGGCCTATGTCCAGCAGTGGACTGCATACGGCTGAAATGTATGTGTATGTATGTATATAACTAATATATAATAACTACTCAGATTCTGTTGGGGTCAAGCGTATTTACACTCTGTAGGAGTATTAGGAGCGGAAGAGTCCTGGATCTTCCCCAGGCTAGCTTCCCCCACACGGTCCACTCGCTCTAACATTCCAAAAGGTATATACCCAAGTAGCATTGCAAGCTGTATCAGAGTTGTATATCAGTTTATTTGAATACTATAAGCTGTACTACAGCTGTTTAAGCGCTTATACAGACCTTATAAGTTAAAACAAATATTAAAACCAAAGAATTATAGAAATTTAACAAGTATGGTGCTGTACAGTAAATAAAAGAGAGAATAATTAGTAACAAAAATGTATCAAAACTTTATTGAAACAAAACAATTTACAACTTGTTGGAAATCTTTGAAGACTTGAAAGTGTTGAGCTGTTCCTCCTTATCTTCGAAGAATTCGCTCAACTCTTCAATGTTCTTGTCGTCCAACAGAGACACCAGGTTGTACAGATAAAGCTTCTGCTTGTAGGCGTAGTATTGGTAAAGGATGGTGTCAGGGGCGAACGCTGTCGGCTGAGACTGGAATTTAACAGGTGCCTTCTCACTAGTTCCGTTAACATTCAGTTCATAAAGACGACCATCGATAACAGCGAAAGCCTCGTTAATAAGAACAGGGGGCCTGATCAGCTCTACTTTAGAAGGATTGGCAGGCAGACCCTCAATTTTTAGCACGCGTTCGCCGTTGTAAGTGTATAATTGGTTCTTGCCGTCATAGTAGAACATGATGCCGTCGAAGTCAAAAACGATGTCCCTAGCGTCTTTAACTGCTTCGACTTTAGTAGCCACTTTCTCGTCTTCGTCATATTTGTACAGAACGTGGTCGGAAGTAAGGTAGTAAACGTTAGCATGTTCAGTATCAACTGCGAGCCTCACAACGTTGTCAGTAACTGAGCCGTATTTAGTCGCGGTCTGATCTTTCTCGTTATATTTGTAAATTCCGTCGCTAGCGCCGAGATAGACAATCTTGTTCTTAGCGTAAGTTACTGCTTGTCCGTTGTCAAGAACCTTCTTGGCTACACCATTTTTGTAGACGTACAGTCCTTTGTATTCTTTCTCGCCATTTTCTTTAACATCAGCTTCGACGAAGAATACAGTCATGTTGTTTTCGTCGGTGTTCTCATTGCTGTCTTCGGAGTAGTTGATCTGGTTGAGGGGGACAACGATGTCGACGATGTCGTGCTTGGCGGTGTAGATGATGAAGGAGTCCGGGAAGAACTTCTTGGTGACAACCAGTTGGTCGTCGGTGGTGGGCGCGGAGGCAGCCAGGGCGACCAGGGCAAACAGAATCAAGAACTTCATTTTAGAGCCTGTGAAATAATACAATGTTAATGAAAAAAAAATGTTCATGTGATATTTTGTTTACTACTAAAACGTATAGGGTATAGGTAATATTTGGGAGTTTTCAAAATTTGGTACACTCAATTAGCGAAAGATGTAAAAAAAAGTTAAATCACTGTCAGTTTCGTGACGACAGTTAAGCATTAAATCTTTACGAAGATCGACTTTCGACGATCGACGAAGTTTATAAAACGAACATCAAAACCAAGTTTTTATCGATATTTAATGCTTAATTGTCGTCACGAAACTGACAGTGATTTAACTTTTCTTAACAACTTTCACTAATTGAGTGCACAATTTTTTGAAAACGCCCATTTATATTATGTCATTAGCTGATAGCATTCCTATCATAATCAACCAATTTCGGGTCATTTCGTATCAGGTCAGGAAAAATCCGTGGAAACCGTAGGGGATTCATATTATTGTCACTTTTTACAAAATAAATAGATATTAAGCTTTTAGAGGTTAAAATAAAATTATAAGGGTAATAATTGTGTTTGATAATTAACAATTTACAAAACTAAATATGTGACATTATCAATGAAAAGGGACCTTATTGTCGATGGCGCTTATGTCGTTGTTCAAGACGATACTATAGAAAGGCAACGCGATTCGATGTAAGTGCCATCGACAATAAGGTCCCTTTTCCTAGATAATGACACATATAATTTTGATTCGGAAAACTTAACATATATTGGTAAACCAGTTTTGACCATTTCTTAGGTATTTAATAATATTAATCTCATATAAACATATATGATTTTTAAGGTAAGAAGTAGAGTGCGGCCAAATTATAGTTGACTGAACCCCACGGCGGTAAGCTTAAAAAGACTTGTGTTGTTATAACACCAATATCAAATATCAAACATCTGTGCTCATTACACAAATAAATGCCCTTACTGGGATTTGAACCCAGGAATTTCGATGTTGGCTTCATAGGCAGGTTCACTACCACCCATGACTCAAGAACAAATATCTGTGCTCATCGCACAAATAAATGCCCTTATTCGGATTTGAACCCAGGGCCGTAGGCTTCATAGGCAGGTTGCCCACTAAGCCAGACCCGTCGTCAAACAAATTATATTAAATCATGCAGTAAACAATATATTTTTCACCTCACTAGCTCGAAAATAACTGTTTTATTCTTTAAACAGATAGCAAAGTTGCATTTTATTCACAAGAGATTATTATTACTAATGGAATGGAATGTTAGCTGCTTGGATGTTCTATTATTTAATGTTTTTGAATAATAAGATGAATAAATGATAGATGCTAATAATTATGAATATTAATTAATTTTTGCTTCGCGGTATTGAGTTGAAAAATTATGTGTTTCACTCGGTAGCAAAGTGTGTTCCTCTCTCGTGCTTCTAAAGCCTCTCAATGCTCAAGATTCCATTCTTTGAACCACGAGCATAGCGAGTGGCTCAATTTTGGAATCTTTCGCTAGCTCGGGCCTTAATTAGCACGAGAAGGTAAACACTAACTTTGCCCCCTTGTACAAGAAATAACAATTGTGTTATACTTACTGGTTCGTCGAATAGTCGAAACACACTAGCCTTATGTTTCTGGCTAGCTCTTAAATACCCCACCTACCGAGTGACCTAACTTGATAGCCTAACCTTATCTTATATTTTTAAAACACTTTTAGTTAACTTTCTAGGGTCATAACTTACATAAGATATCTTCTATCACATGAAAAAGAAGTATGTATTTAAAAACTGCATTCGAATTTGAAACTTACGACGCGGTTATAAGATAAATTATTGAATGACCAATGACTTTAGTTATCCGTGTTAAAACTGTTCAAGGTTTTAGATCTCGAGCTTAAATGCATGCAGTTGTCGAGACATTAATGATATAGGCATAAGGTTGAATTTGGCTTAACTTTTCAAATAAACAGTTCATATCAAATAGGTCGCATTGTACCTGTGCAGTGTGCATGTTAACTCCAAACTGCCAACCAAAGTTCACCTAGTAGGTAAGTGTATAAAAATATCTTTGATTGACTACTAATTAAAAAACATGAATCAACCAAATATATTTTAAGAGTATTTTCTGTCTCTGTGTCTTTTTATGAGAGGTAGGGCACAGCGAAGACCATCACGCTTGAATCTGGAGCAGCCCAACTGGGGAAGTACCTCCTCCTTACAGAAGACCACAGCCATATTAGCACTGCTACCTTTCAGGTCTGTAGTGTTGTGTTCCTGATGGTGAGTAAGGTTCCCAGACCTCCAACCTTACCTCTAACCAACTTAAAGGCCGGCAACGCGCTTCTGACTCCCATAGTGTTGCGGGTGCCCATGGGCGACGGTAATTACTTTTCACCAGGCAATCCGTCTGCTCGTTTGCCGCCTATGTCATAAAAAAAATAATAGAAATAGCGTTAAAATACAGTGTGTCTATTCAAGAGGCAAAACTTTATTACCGACCCAGTCTAGGCAAGAAGGTTTTGGTTGATATATTATTAGACGACCGGTCTGGCCTAGTGGGCGATGGTCCTGGGTTCAAATCCCAGTCAGGGCATCTATTTGTGCTGATGACCACAGATGTGTTCCTGAGTCATGGGTGTTTTTTATGTATTTAAGTATTTATATGTATCTATTTATTATATATATCGTCTAGTACCTACAACACAAGCCATACTGAGCTTACCGTAGGACTAGGTCGATTTGTGTAAGCATTGTCCCAAAATATTTATTTATTTATTATTGAAAAACAAGTATAAATTTTTTTTTTTCACTAATAATGTCTTATAATCATCTTCCTCGCATTGTCCCGGCATTTTGCCACGACTCATGGGAGCCTGGGGTCCGCTTGGCAACTAATTCCAGGATTTGGCATACGTATTTTACAAACGCTACTGCCATCTGACCTTCCAACCTAGAGGGTAAACTAGGACTTATTGGGATTAGTCAGGTTTCCTCACGATGTTTTCCTTCACCGAAAAGCGACTGATAAATACCAAATTATATTTCGTACATAAGTTCCGAAAAACTCATTGGTACAAGCCGGGGTTTGAACCTGCGACCTCCGATTGTGAGTCGCAAGCTTGGCTTGTACCGCTGGGCCACCAGCGCTAATAATGTACTATAATAATCAATAAAAGTAAACTAAAACTAATAATAGAAATTTAAAAAACTTTGTGAAAATTGGGCACCTTTGGCATGGTGCCGAGAATGCTGGCAGCATTCCCCCGCTGTATCGCGATACTGATGCGTTGCGCGAGGAACCTGCCAACTCTGCGACCACTAGAGCCGAGCCTTTTCGAAATATCTTTGAACATATGGGACCCCACGGGGGATTCAAGTTTTTTTTTATACTACATCGGTGGCAAACAAGCATACGGCCCGCCTGATGGTAAGCAGTTACCGCTTCGTAACCCTGGCATGATTATGTATCCGCCTGTGTTATGGATACATCCTAATTTATTTTGACCTCATAAGACCCAGTGTCCAAACAATGGACTTACACTCCCTTTCATAGAAAAAAAAATTGTGAAGGCAAATAAAGTAGTATATTTCTTAATTTTATCTATAAAAACGTTTTTATGGTAGAACTTACGAGGATTAGTTACCCAGGAGACATTCATTTTAAAGTTACTCAGGAGACCATAACCCAATGGTTAGTTGCAAACAACTACAGACTACAGATAGTGAATAAAATTAATAAAAGTGACGTGTATTTTAGCACAGTTAAGATCATAGATATCAACACTCCAAAACATGGTCGCTTACCCTGGGCCTCATAAGAATGCTCAATGTCACCCAAAGAGCAATGGAGAGGGCTATGTAGAGAGTGTCTCTGCGTGAGGAATGATTTCATCCGCAGTAGAACCAAAGTTACCGATATAGCCCTCAGGATCGCACTTAAGAGGCAGTGGGCGAAGAACCGATGGCCGGTGGGGCAGAAAGGTTCTGGAGTGGCGACCACGAACTAGAAGACGCAGCGTAGGTAGGCCTCCCACAAGCTGGACCGACGACCTAGTTAGAGCGCGGGATGCCGCTGGATGTGGAAGGCGCAGGATCGGTCTTCTTGGGTCGCTCTGGGGAAGGCCAATGTCCAGCAGTGGACGTCTTTCGGCTGACATGATGATGATGATGATGAAAATTACAAAAATAGTACACATACGACTTATTGTATAAATGTTAAAGTGTTATTTAAATTTGTAATCTTTATTTTACAATAATTACAATATTATGAAAATTACGAGTAGGTACGTAACTAGTTATTGCATTAAATCTAAAAACGATCCTTCAGGAATTGTACTAAGGATGCTGGCGTCATTTCCTCGTTGCATCGCAATGCTGATACGTTGTGCGAAAAAGCCGCCAGCTCTTCGGTCACCAGATACATCAACAGGCGCTTTGCGATTTCTGATATGGTATAAATATTTATACATTGTTCAATAAACGAAAAGAATTTATTAGTATATATATATAATAATATGTATAAATAATATATATATATATATTATATTTAAGTCGAAAGAAAAATAGAAAAATTTGACTCGCAGCGGGACTCGAACCCACAATCACTAGTCCAGTGCACTACCAGTTATGCCATACGAGCGCCGCTTAGACGTGTCAAATTTTTCTATTTTTCTTTCGACTTAAATATCTTTGATATGCTAGCAGACGTTTCTGCTTAATATAAAAATATATATACATATATTATTTATACATATTATGACTGGTGACATGATCTAAATAAAAACGGGGTGCTATCAAAAAATATATTTTGAATTAAAAATTATGTTTTTACTAACCATTATGAGTGTAACTTACGTCAAATAAAATTGTTGTATTATAGGTATGTATATCCTCATAAGGCCTAGGAAATATTAAAATTAGTGTTTGAATTTAAAACCTTATCTAGTTTCATAGAGAGTTCAAAACTCGAATTTAATTTGTACTTGTATAAATACTTAATTACGTAAACCAATGACTCAGGAACAAATATCTGTGCTCATCACACAAATAAATGCCCTAACTGGGATTTGAACCCAGGACCCTCGGCTTCATAGGCAGCCACGCTAACCACTAGGCCAGACCGGTCGTCAAAATAGTTATACCCATGTTACATGGGTATAACTATGTGGTAGGCATATGTGATACATGGGCCATGTATCACATATGCCTACCACAGCGCCATCTACATGAACTAATACTTGTTTCGGACTCCAATAGATGGCGGGACAAAGCAATGCTACAAAATAATTAGTTTTTTCTTCTTATTTTAGCTTTACTTAGTTTTTACGTAGCTTATTTTAGATCTATTTAGGTTTAATGTAGTTTAATTTTAATTTAATTTATTTTTATTTTTTTAACTCTTAGTTTATGTTGTTCCTATTTTTTCTATTTATTGTCTTATATTAAATATATTTATTGCAAGTGAAAAGAAAAAAAAACATAATAAGCACGCATCCTGAGAAAAATTAAATTGAAAAAACAATAAATATTGTAAATATAAGTTAAAGCACCATTAATTAAAGAAAATAAAAACAAAAGCTTATTTCCGACTAATAAAAAAAGCAAAAAGTGATTTGGGCTCGTCCGGGATTTGAACCCGGGACCTCTCGCACCCTAAGCGAAAATCATACCCCTAGACCAACGAGCCGGGTGAGAGAGCTGACGAAATTAGCTGTTTTATTGTACACGGTAGCATTTACAGTTTACGTCACTACAAATTGTAATAATTATGTATGTTGTACATAATATTAATGATTGCCGCTATATCCTCGTAACGCCCAGTGTGCATTACAATGTACACTCCCTTTCAATGGAGTTGAAATCTTTTATAAAAGAAAATAGGATATCATTTCTTTCGTTACATTACTTTTCGTACAAAAGAAAATTCAACCCTATTCACTGCATAGTAAGGTTGGTTTTAACTATTAAATATTTTAGTATGGTGGGCGTTACGTGGATATAGTTCAACTTTTTTTTAACGTAATTTGTTATTAGGTTTAAGGAAGAAGGTATTTTATCAGTTTTTATAGGATTACTATAATTATAAATAATATAATAGAAAAATAAAAAAATACATAAAAACTAAAACTAATGTAAAACTAAATTAGGTACAACATGCCAAGAAAATGGCAGAATTTTGTTAACGTTGTATATGGGGATGCTATTTTTAATGATATTAAGATAACGTAGTCGGTTTGTTATCAATTTGACGTTTATTTATTTAATCTTTATTACACAATACATGATGGTACAGATGACAGACTTAATGACTTGGCATTATCTTAGTTTATTCAAAAATAACATAGGTATGTATGTATCAGCTGATATCAGCATATATCATGTATGGAAGTACTAATGTGATACATTAAAAACTTGACATAAACTACTTATCTTAATGTATTTCTTGTTCTAACTACCCATCTAACATGGTACCTGTTGTAAGTATACTGTGTGGAAGTCTAATACGGGCAAAGAATTAAACCAGACATAGGATTTACCAGTATAATCATTAACCAAAAGGTTTTTCTTTAATTATACCTATTATACACATGTAATTAATTTTTGTAAAATTTCTGAGCAGTAATGTACTGCGAACATTACGCGATATAAGCTTTTGAAACTAACTGCCAACGAGTGTTTAACTCGAGTGTTTTGCATTACATTGCGGGCCGAATTTTTTATATGGATAAAATTTTAATTGCACTTCTAAGTAAAAGTTATCTAGTATACCCCCCCACTACCGACATAAGAATTTTTTTTTATGACAAAGGTGGCAAACGAGCAGACGTATTGCCTGATGGTAAGCAACACCAAGGGAGTCACAAGCGCGTTGCCGACCGAGTGGGTTGGAGCTCTGGGAACCTTATTCACCATCAGGAACACAACACTACATACCTGAAAGGTAGCAGTGCTATTATGGCTGTGGTCTTCTGTAAGGAGGAGGTACTTCCCCAGAAATAACTTCCCCAGAATAAAGATTGAATACATATTACGTACATATTAATCTAGATTAATTCCCATTCATACTGTTAATACGACAATAAGTATTATTACGTTCATGACGCAACCATTGTGTCTCAAGTGAAATTATCCCATGGTGTCATTGTCGAATCTTATCAACCAATATAACTTGAACTCCAAGTTGGTACTGACTACGCTTAGTCCGAAGCCAAGAATATACTGGTAAGTATAGTACACACAGCAACACTCTTAACTGTACATAGGTGGACTTTATGCGTTATATAATAAGGTCTACCAATGTATAGCTAGGAGTGTTGTTCACTGTACGACTGTGAAGATCCGATGTGTACGAAGATTATTATGATCGCTAGCCGAATACGCAAGGAGTAAGTTTAAAGATGAGTTTTGGACCCGGGTATGTCCTTAAACTACGTCCAACAATGAGAAGTAGGGCACAGCGAAGTACCATCACGCTTGAATCTGGAGCAGTCCGACTGGGGAAGTACCTCCTTACAGAAGACCGCCATAATAGCACTGCTACTTTCAGGTATGTAGTGCTGTGTTGATGGTGACTAAGGTTCCCAGAGCTCCAACTTCCCTTAAAGGCCAGCAACGCGCTTGTGACTCCCCTGGTGTGGCCCATGAACGACGGTAATTGCTTACCATCAGGCAATCCGTCTGCCCGTTTGCCACTTTTGTCATAAAAAAAACATACTTTATAATTAATCTTAAATTAATTAATACATTTTGGCATTTAGTAGCTTTAAGTATAATAATAATATAAGCACCTATCTTTAACCGTAAGTACTCAAAGTTCAAGGTATCCTGGATTGAGGCGAATGTTCTAGAAAACGACAGGAATATGGCCGAAGACAATAAAAAGATATTACGCCATCTTGTGAACGTTAAAAATGAATCGAATTAAATAATCTAGAACGTTAATGGCAGATGTTACGCGAATTATGTCGGTTGACCGACATAAAAAAACTTCAACGTTTTTTCGCATCCAAGAACAGTTTTTTCTAAAAAAGGTAAAATGACGTCATGTAGAATAACGCCACTTGTTCATAACAGTAAATTTCTCAAAGCAAAAATTTGCAACTAAATTTTTCACGTTTTTATGTATTTCTTGTAAAATTACTATCAAACTATATAAATCTAATATCAGAAATGAATTCTACATCTTTGTTTTATACGAAAATGATACCAAACTTGCCCTAGTACCCACCGGGATGAGAGTAGATTTTTTTTAAGGAGAACGGGTGGCGGCCATCTTTGTACCCCCCCTCCCCGACTAACCGCACATTTCGGTTTGCCTCCCGGACTAGAAATGCTTAGAATTACTCAAAGAATATATGTGGTGAAGCACATAGCTCTACAAAAAAATTTTGGGTCAATGTCGTAACTGCCTCCACTAAAAAAAATGCGTTTTGATTGACACAAACGCATACTTGAACATCTTTTAAAAATGCCACTGTTCAAAGTTTTATCATATTTTTTTTCTACTTAGTATCATGATCTCTTTCTAATACAGTAAGAAAAAATATTGTCCCATTTTTTTCCTTTTTTTTTCTTCCATAAATTTTGTTAAAGAGGAACCAAAAATGTATATGGATTTTTGGGACATTTTTTTGTCTATTGGAATGGAATAAACTCGTAATTCTGAGTGGAAAAAAAATGTATTTTATTTTGGAATAAAGTTTTTTGTTATAAGTGGCTCTCTTTGTCTCCGTGATTCTAAGAGTAAGTACCATTACTTCTTTAATTAATTAATTAATTACATGTTTTTAAGTGATAATGAAAAGCCATCTTCAAATACATGACAACTACATAAGGCATTTTGGTAAACTTTTTTTTATATATTTAGGATTATCCTTTTTTTTATGACATAGGCGGCAAACGAGCAGACGGATTCCCTGGTGTTAAGCAATTACCGTCGCCCATGGGCACCCGCAACACCAGGAGAGTCACAAGCGCGTTGCCGGCCTTTAAGGGGGGTTGGAGGTTGGAATGGAATAAACTCGTAATTCTGAGTCGAAAAAAGAAACAGTTTATTTTGGAATAAACTTTTTTGTTATATATACCTAAGTGGCTCTCTTTTTCTCCGTAATTCTAAGAGTACGTACTATTACTTCTTTAATTAATTAATTAATTACATGTTTTTAAGTGATAATGAAAAGTCATCTTCAAATACATGACAACTACATAAGGCATTTTGGTTAACTTTTTTTATACATTTAAGATTATCCTTTTTTGTATACTTAAACCGTTTAAAAGGACAGGTTAAATTAAAGCCCCATTTAGACCATGCAAAACTTGTATACGATTTTCATTACATTGCGAGTTATATAAAGCGACCGAATTCGCCGTACGCCGATAGCCCTCAATGTAATGAAAATCGTATGCAAGTTCTTGCCTGGTCTAAATGGGGCTTTAGACTTTTTTGAAAATATGAAACGTATTCAATAATCTATATAATACTTCGTAGTTCTGAGATTATGGACAAGTTCTTAATAATATAATAATATATTTTTATAATCAACTTTTATAAAAATGGATATTGTTAAAAACCTAGCCTAAGATTTAAAATGAATAAAGATAATCATTAATAAGATTAATAAATTAAATCATGAAGGGTATTTTGTGTCATTTATAAGTATTTCTGTATTTGTATAATTATTTTATGTTTTATTTATAAAAAAATAAACATAAAAAGCTTATTTAAGGTATAAGGTCAAATTAACAATTAATCTAGATTTGATGAAATAATCTAACGTTTTTATTATGTAACTAGGTTGTTAGTCTCATGCCATTGTAACTCTAATTACTGTTATTACTGAAAGACATCTTTATATGACATTAATCATTATCATACCACCCGAAAGACGCCCACTTCTGGAAGTACGCCTAAGCGACCCAAAGTAACCAGTTTTTCGCCACTCACATCTAGTGCATTCCCAAGGTCCACCTTGTGGGAGCTTTTCCACGCTGCGCCTTTCGGTGCGTGGTCGCCACTCGAGAAACTTTACGCCCCAACGACCATCAGTTCTACGTTCTATAGGTAATAAAATGACGTACGGAAGTAAAAAAAAAGAAGTACGAGTACGAGTGTATCAAAGTAGCTTATGATGATGTTATTGGAAAAAAAAGGTTTGATTGTTCTAGTCCAATTAAAAAAAAATGCTATTAGGCATAATAAATATGTGACATTATCTATGATAAGGGACCTTATTGTCGATGGCGCTTACGCCGTTGTTCAAGATGCCGCAATACAAACGCAACGCAGTTCGACGTATATATTTTATAAAATAAGTATAACGAAAAATTATAACCTAAATTAATACGAATGTTTTTCTGGCAACCTCACTTGTATTGTTTGTTTGTTGGTCATATAGTTAGTTGCAGCCAGTATACCCAAAAATATCTATACAGATCTTTAGTTATATAGCAGTAAGGATGTGCATCGGCCTTATTGACTGCAACTAACTATATGACGCTGACTGTACAACCTAGTTACCTTAATCAAGAACTATTAAGTATCAATATATTAGAGCTTGTTAAAGAAAAGTTATATACATGACATAATAAACTCACAAATAGCTAACTTAAACAAGCTATCGTAAATCACTAAAATTATAGTTTAATGAAAGCTCAGTCAAACTATAAAAACACTTTTTTAATAAAACGCTACAATATCAAAACATTCTGTAACCATTACTAGTTTTGATATCACACACTTCTGTAATATTCACGTTTAAGCAGCAGTGTATACCGAGTTATTCAAAGATCACAATGTTTACCACCACGCGAGGCCGTTTAAAACGAAAAACGTTGCCTTTCAACCTGCCAGTTCGAAGTTTAAACTCAGTCGAACGCTACGTTTGTTTTTTTTTTAATATTTTTTACAAATGTGACAGCCAGGATAATACAGATAAATATATTTTTAATTAAGTAGTTTAGTGTATGTGTGTTTGAAATCTTGGATATTGAGTTAGCTTTTTAAAACAATTCGTTGCGTTGGAAGTTTAGGATTTGCAAAAATGCGTGAGTATATTAATTATTTCTGTATTAATTTAAGTTTTGTTTTATGACAATGTTGAAATTATATTTGAGTTGCAGCTATGTAATACATCTAGAAATTAGTTATTTACCGTACTCAATTATATACCTTACTTAGTTACGAGTACAACCGGATAAACTTACGTGTATTTAATTATATCGCACAAGGCGACATGTTTCGGGTAAGCTCTGGTAGGTAGGTACTAGGTACCCATTTTCAAGCCGAGCCTAAATATGAGTACCTAGTAGTAACATAGCTCACAGCAGTTTTAATTATATGATATCCCTTAATCTTAAAACAACATACTTATTTACTTCTAAAAATCTAATGAGGCATTTTTAATTTTTTTGGAATGCTGAAGAAAGCGCAGTCAATGTGTTTTTTTTTTATATACAAGACTGATCAGCGTTTGGCCTTAGTCACACCTGATGGTAATCGACGAGGTCGAGGGTGTAGCACGCCCGGTTCAGTAACAGCCTGTTCACTCTTGCCATAGAAAGACCCAAATTTATCTTTCCGGGAATACAGACTAATATGTAAATATGTAGTGGTGCAGACAATTAATATGGAACTTAAATCAAATTTTGAATTAAAGAACGCCGACATCCGTGTACACACGTCACTACGTACATAGGCCAGGTGCTTGAGCAAATTTTTTGACCTATAGGTACTTATTAAGCTTTTATGATATTGACACTCACAACACATCTTAGCAAAATCCTTTACCTGTCCTTTAAAAAGTTAAAATCACAGCAGTAAAAAAAGATACTAAATATAACATTTTCTTAATCATCATCATATCAGCCGAAAGACGTCCATTGCTGAACATAGGCCTCCCCTAAAACTACCCAAAAAGACAGGCCCTGCGCCTTCCACATCCAGCGGCATCCCGCGACCTTCACCGGGTCCTCGGTCCATTCGTCCGTTCGATTTTTATTCAGGTTTTTGGAAAGAATTTGCGCGATAGGGGTTGCGATCATCGGTCTGGTACCTACCTGGTTCAACGTATCTCCCTGGCTATTCAACGCGGGAATGCGGCGGCCATCTTGGGAACGTTTGAGCCGGGTAAGTATCAGATATAGACACTAGTTAGAACGTTCATTTTATTGTTTTTGACTTTTTAAAATTTGTTTTAGTTTACAATGAATTTAATTGTTACTTTTAATTATTAATTGTCAATAAATATCTGGTTTTCCAATGATGTAATCTAATAATATTAAAGTTTGGCACATCGACAAGGGAAAAAACAACAAACAATTGCAACAGTCTTGTCAAACACAATTCGATTGTTATTTCGAATGCCAACTTGTTCATGTATTTTTTAATTTTTTGAGCACTGCAAAAATAAGTTTTTAGTAAGACCTGGTATTATGATATTAATAACTTCTAAATTAATGCAATTTAGGTTAATGTGGGCTGCACCTCAAATGCACGGCCGCGATCAAATCTTAATTGCAAATTTCGCAACGAAGGAAGTTAGAAAGGTCACCGGGTTTAACTTTAATATAAAGTATCCGTTTATGAGATAACTTGTATAATTTGTTCCGTGTGTTTCGAAAATATTATATTTTCAACTATAAAATTTAGTTAGGTCTAGGTTGGAAGGTCAGATGGCAGTCGCTTTCGTAGAACAAGTGCCTATCGCCAATTCCTTGAATTGTGTGATTGGATACGATAAGCATCATGCCGTGTAATGCCGATGCCGGCTGACTAGAATAGCACCGCCACATTTCCTCCCGCGGGTGTCGCAAGAGGCGACAAAAGGGAAAAATCCTACGGACGGGCAGCAGCGTCCGTCGAAACGACTATGGCAACTACCCCCAAGATGATACAAGTCATGTTTGTGGGAGGCCTATGTCCCGCAGTGGATTGCATACGGCTGTAATGTATGTATATGATAATTATGTGTACAGGTTTACATACTAAAAACTATAGACCGAGTCAATCGTGAATTAAATTTAATTACCACATGTATCGACGTTTCGACGCTGGTTACCGGTCATTCTCGCGGGTAACTGACGTCCCAGTAAACGAACCGAAAAAAAAACTTTAGTACGAGTATTCATAATAAACACTAATAAATAACCTTTACAGAATTTGAACTCCGATCCGTCCTGCAGCACCGCGAAATTCGAAAAACGATATTCGTTTTCGGACGATTGACTCTGTCACTCTCATGACGCTTCAATCGAAAGAGAAAGATGCTCGAAATATACGAGCTTCGATATTCGCGGTACCGGGCCTACTTCGTAGGCAGAGTCACCGAATCGACTAGTCTATGAGGCCCTCAGCTTTTTTTGATCACGTTTATTAGGCGGGTTAAGGACATCTACGCAAAGTCATAT
Source organism: Grapholita molesta (assembly GCA_022674325.2). NCBI lineage: Eukaryota > Metazoa > Arthropoda > Insecta > Lepidoptera > Tortricidae > Grapholita > Grapholita molesta. The sequence goes on from CP053143.2 coordinate 6,857,269, forward strand.
TGCCGAAGGCTATCAACTTTCCTTAACATTGTAAATATCCTTGTACGTTACACAACCGTGTTGTGCCGTCTGGTGCCGACTGACACCACAACCCATCCCGGTGTGAGAAGCGACAAAGGGCAAATTAAGAATAGGCAGCAGAACCCGTCGAATCAACATCTACTCCAGACGCCAACCCGCCTGCCAAGCGTGGCGACTATGGCGACAAACTTTTCCCCACATTGTTTTTTTGTAAATATAGACAAATAATTACATATATAGGTGAAAAACTTAACTGAAGAAACATGTCTATGTAGTTGTACAGATAATGAATATGGAACTTACGTCAAAATTTGAATATAGAACGCCGACATGCGTGTACACACATTACTACTACCTAAGCCAAGTGCTTTAGCTAAAATTTTAACCTATACTATATTTTTTGTATAAACCTCAAAAAGGGACGTTACTAGCTGTTTTTACCGTTACTGGTTTCGCCTAACATAAGAACGTATTTAAAAAGAAATAAAAAAAATATATTCTATGCCCATCATGGATAATTCAAGAAAAATAAAAAGATATTTTCAAATCAGTTAAGCAGTTTCCTCAATGAAAACAAATATACGATGAAATTATACCTATTTAAAAAACTATGTGTAGACAAGATATAAATCCAAACTCATCCTTTGAATTAAACATTACAAATGGCGACGGCATACATAACCTCTTTGCTCGATTTGTAATTTAAAACAAGTGAAACGCCATCCTGATTGGTCGAGCCGGAAGAATTGGCGCCAAAACGTGCGTTCCGTTACGTCACATTGCGTAATGTCGTATCATCCGAACTTTTGTAGTGAACCGGAAGGTATTCTATTGAATATATTATGTGAATTAGGAAGTGTACTTTTATGTAGGTTAGTAGTTAAAAGCGTGCGAATTCAAGTGTAGTCTTTTGGATTTCGGATAAGCTATTTTTAATTTAATATCGAGACCGTAGAGCTGGCAGCTTCCTTGCACAGCGAATTAGTATTGCAATGCAGCGGGGTAATGCTGCCTGCATCTACGGTACCTTGCCACGGGGGGAATTCTTTATTTAAGTCTTATAGTTCTTAGTTTAGTGTAATTTAGAATAGCTAAGTATTTTTACATTTCTCAGTATTAAACATAAATAATAAATATCGAAATTGAAAAGCACATTGTACTTTTAATAATCTTGCTGAAAAGTTTTCATCTTTCTGAAAAAAAGGAAAAAAAATTGAAATTTTTAACTTTTTTTAAGGCCGTTCGTCGAAACCATTCAACCAGCAAAAATTATCAGATTAAACTTTTGAACCTGAACCCAATACCAAGTATGGCCTATTATTGTTATATCCTGTATATGTCTGGATTCTGCAGTTACATACTTCCTAACAACAAAAACCAATAGTATTAATTTCAATACAATAATTGCTTTATGACAATGGTTTGTTATTTCCGCATTGTACCTTATATTCTAGGAAATATGATCATTCCGTGTTCTTATTCCAATTGGTCGTATGTTAAAATTGGAGAGTGTAACGCGACCTTAAATCCATTTCAACTTATCATTATTGATATGTGTCAAACCGCTTTACAATCGACAAAGTCGTAAGAGCCGAGGGATCGTGGACTGAGGAGTTACAGCGTTCTTGCACCTGATCAGCAAGGCAGGGACTCCTGGGATTTTAGTGGATAGACTGATCGACTTCTCTGTCCAGGAGCCCCACATACACTTCCGGAATCGCTCGAATCCGGAAGGCATAAGAGCATTTTCCCAGGGGAAATATAGATAGATATTAGAAACCTATTAAGTGGGTACACTGTTCGACTTCTTTGGCCAAAAGCCCCCATACTCTTCCGGAATCGCTCGAATTCGAAAGGCATAAGCGCATTTTCTCCGGGGAAAGAGATAGAAACCTAAGAACTATAGGTACAAATAATTATGATGAACCAGAGACTGAATATACGTAGATTTCAAGGGTCGCGCACAGGTATGGGACGCCACTTGGGCTGTCACGTTGGCGATGCTACCTCTCTTGGACCAGCAAACATGCCGGCGCCAAGGCTGACGCTCAAAAACGTACCAAAATCTAAAAATACGAGTTTTTCGTCAACCAATAAGAGTTCCTCACATTTGCTGTCTTGCCTTGCTCGTGCAAAAGTGCGCTCTCAGGGAGGCAACAGGCGATACTCACGCAAGCAGCTTAGTCGCACAAAGGATTGCCATCGCCATCCAAGACAGGGAACGCTGCCTACGTCATGGGGATTCGGGTCCAAATTTAGGTTATTTTTAAGTGTAGTTTAAGGTTATTTTTACCTATTTTTAAGTTGGTTTTGTTACTCCTTAATACTTATATGTTTTTTCTATTATTTTTCTTCTCGATTCGATCTCTGTATGTTTAGGTTATCCTATAACTTTTATTTATACTCTAGATTCGTTTGTCCTGTTTTAGAAGCACCAGCAACGCCCACTGGCTTAGCAAACTTCTGATACTAATTTCTGGTTTCGACACATTACATTCACTTTGCTAAGGGCATCGGGTTGTGAGATTCCGAACTTGTGACACAATTTATTAATAACATAGATACACTAAAATCAATAAGAATAAGCCTTGGAAAAAAACCTTAAACCACAAAAAATAATAATAAGAATAAGTAATTTTCTTTTTAAATTTGTTCCCCGTTTGTGTGTCCTTAAGTGTAGTCTGCTCAAGTCATTTTTATTAGTTACTGAATGACTGACGAATTTATTTTTTGTTCCCTTGATTTAATTTAGCAGTTATTGCTGCAAAATAATACTTGTAATAATAATAATACTCATCATCATTTTCGTTAGCATTATGTTTAACATTTATGATATACTGGATAATCTTGACAGTTTTTTGACATACTTTAATTATACTTGTCAGTATTCTAACAATTTGTTAATACATTCTAACTTACCAATTGTAACGAGTAAGCAAAAAAAAATAAGAATACTCTATTAGGACACTATAATAACGTCAGTAACAATAATTACGAGTATGTTGTTATAGAACCGAAAATTATGAGACTGACTTACATTGTGGTTGACTGGTAGAAAATGCCTTTCGGCATTAAGTCCGCCACTTTGTACAATAAAGTTTAAATAAATTAGAATGTAATACGATAACATTACATTCTAATTTATTTATTTTTGTACCGCATTTTACGAGCAAAAATATGGAAAACTTTTCTGCCATTGACTTGGGTACAAAAGTTTACATATGATTTTGACGAAATAAACTTTAATTCATAAACACATCGTACAAAAAGAAATATATTCATTGAAAATACTAACTCAGTAATATAATATTGTCTTCGGTTGCCGCGATAATTCCTCGTGAAATAAAACAACTAAAACGGATTAAATCGTGTATACTAATTTAAACTTCTTGGTGGGTGGACCACCGACGATATTTCATCAGTAATTATATCTTACATAAGTATGTACCCGTGACTGCTAGACAGTAACACAAGTAACCAAACAAACAAAGTGATCTGTTTGAACTGAGATAGAATCAACAAAAAGTGAGAGTATTGCAACCAGCGATCACGCAAGAGTTCAATATCACGCGTCAATGGCAACTACCATACACACGGGCGGACCGACAGCAAATAAAGTTAGATATATCATCATCACTTCAGCCGTAAGACGTCCACTGCTGGACATAACCCAACCCCAAATATGACTTGAATATTGGGGGAGTGTTACCATAGTCGGGATACGCTTTAAACGGATGTTGCTGCCGAACACTTCGTTTTTTCCCTTTGTCGTCTCTTACGACACCCGCGGGAGAAGCACCTCCCCAATGTGGTATTCTCAGTGGGCACCACACGGCACAATATATAAAACTAATATTAATATTATCATATTGAAACACGACCTAGCGAAAGATTTCAAACTCGTCATGTTCGTGGTTGAAAATTTGGAATATTGAGCGTTGGAAGGGGTTTAAGGTACGAAAGGGACACAAACTTAGTAGTCGAGTGAAACACAAAAGTTCTTCACCTCACTGCCGCGAGGAAATACTAAGAAAAACATTCCAAATTTAAACTAAATTATTGGTATGAATAATCTTTAACAATCAGTAAAAAAACTCAAAATTTTAATTAAATTATTTTTGCACTCTTGTGAATAAAAGATATTTATACTTAGTTAAAATATGCGATAATTTAATTACCTATAATCATTTTAATTACATATATTCAGTGTAAACGAACTTCTATCATAATATTAAGTCATTTATCAAATGTTTTTTTTTCTTGAAATTCAATTTCAGTCAGCCATATTTGTTTACATTATTGTCGTTTTCTATTGACCCCGAATATACAGATACGTTTTAAAAAATAAAAAAGGGCTTTCTGAGTTAGTATTATGATTTATGACGAACAAGTATTCCTTCAAGATTTTTTTTATTACTGTTACAATATCACTAAATATGCTACAGTTAAAACTTTCGTTGCTAACCGTACGCACACAATGGTAAGCTCCCATATACACATACACAAACTCTTACACAATGATGGTCACACGACACTTTCCTCGGTTTTGTGCGCGCGCGCAGGTTTTTGTGAACCAACTTAATTGGGACAAGGTTGGAATGAACTTCATGTTAAGTGTTAATTAAATTCAATATCAATTTGACGACATATTTAGCCTAGTGGGTAGACCCTGCCATGAAGCCGATGTTCCTGGGTTCAAATCCAGTATTTATTTGTGTGACGAGCACAGATATTTTTTCCTGAGGTGTTTTCTATATATTTAAGGATTTTGTATATTATATATATATCGTTGGCTGAGCCACAACACAAGCCTTCTTGAGCTTACCGTGGGGCTGAGTCAATTTATCGCCTTGACAATAAAGGCGTTGTTCAGATATTTGTGACCACCTCCACAGCTCCGATATATCTGATGGCGACTGTACAGTCAAACATTTTGACTTCTGGGACAACATTGTACCTCGTCAAGGTTCCGTAAAATGAGGTGAGTAGAGATTGCGAGGGTTATGAACTTATGAATGGCTAAGTTATGTAGGCTACTGCTACCTAAATAAATGCATGTCTTATCAAGCCAAACTGACATTAATTAGTTCAATAACAAACCTGCCTTTGTTTATAACAAATCTCTTCCAATCTCTAAAGTCTAATGTATATTTCAAAGTCAAACAATGTCAAAATTTTATTGGCCATGAGATAATTTGTTGGGATATTTCTGTCATTGACACTAATTGGTAAAAATAGTATTGTTATAGTAATTACTTAATATATTTACTGTTGTGTGACATTGGTTTATTCTTTGTCTAACCCATTTTTAATACCGTAAGGTGTGGCACCAATGTTGGGCACTTTAAGCTGACAGGCACCAATGCTAGTTCACACACAGTTAGGCACATTTAGTTCTTAATTCAAAAACCATAACGTTATAAATTGAATATTTAAATTTTTAATTTTATGAGAGGTAGGGCACAGCGAAGTACCACCACGCTCGAGTCTGGAGAAGCCCAACTGGGGAAGTACCTCCTCCTTACAGAAAACCACAGCCATAATAACACTGCTACCTTTCAGGTATGTAGTGTTGTGTTCCTGTTGGTGAGTAAGGTTCCCAGAGCTCCAACCCCCCTTAAAGGCCGGCAACGCGCTTGTGACTCCCCTGGTGTTGCGGGTGCCTATGGGCGACGGTAATTGCTTACCATCAATCCGTCTGCTCGTTTGCCACCTTATGTTATAAAACAAAAAGAATATTTACCAACAAATGCACAACGCTTGACTCCTTTGAAATAAGCACAAATGTTAATGATTGGTTCCTTGTCCATTACTGGCGCTTTTTACATTTTTTTTTTTAAATACTGAACGTATATGATTGAATGACTTTTTATAAGGGCTAAGAGGGATATTTTCCGAATACCGAAGCATTTTAGGCGACTTGTCATAATGTAGGTGAAAAACTTAACTGAAGGGCTATGTCTATGCAATTGTGCAGAGAATTAATATGGAACTTACATCAAAATTTGAATATAGAACGCCGACATGCGTGTACACACGTTACTACTACATAGGCCAGATGCTTTAGCTAAGTTCTTCGCCTATGTCTTATCTTTCTGCTTATAAATCTATCTTAGGTAGACTAGTTATGACTTTATTAAATGAGTGACATGTTCATATCTATTAATATGGAACTTTATAGTTTAATGTCACATGTCATTTTTCACTTTGAAATTTGTATCTAATATAGTGAATAATAAAGTTCCATATTAATGCATATGCAAATGTCACTCATTTAATACGATCATTCATAGACTGTTTGGGTGTCATCGTATTACGATAAAGATCCGAGTTTTCCCGAAGAAAAATTATTTGTCACTATATCTATACGTTGTGCGAGGAAGCCGACAGCTTTTCAGCCAATTATCAATTGCCAACTATGTATCATACTGCAAAAAACTAAATTTTATTACCGCCAAGCAAAATGTATGTTATGTGGAACCCGTTAAGCTCAGATAGACAGACGGACGCACAACTAGTTTCTCGCCGGTGGTCGATAGTGAAAGTCTTGGTCAATGCGCTAGCGGGATATACATACATGTAGTTTATTCGTACTTTGTTACTTCCTGAGGACCGCGAACATCGAATATTGAGATTGCTAGATCAAGGAACATAGAATGTTTCTACAAAACCGCGTTCCCAAGCTAGCGAACACATTAGCGACATCTATCATGTTTGACAGTACGTCTCAGTGCTATACTAGTTCTATGGAGATGTCTCGCTGTCAAAATAACTCAATATGTATCCCTAGATGGCGCTGCGACACAGTACCGAAACGAGAGAAATAGCCAGCATGTCGGAGGAACACCATTTTATATGCTTAGTCTTTGTTATTAAATGATTTGTATGTTGCTTGATAAAAATGTATTAAAAATCCTATTTCATCGATTTTTCTTGGAAATGTTCGTATTGGCCTTACTTCATTCATACTTAGTACCCATCAAGATATAGAGTGGTTAATACCAGAGTAATTTTATATGGTTAATACATAAGTTTCTATTCAATTGACAACATTTCATATTTTTAACTCCTTATTTTAATGAGTTTATTGGAAAGAAGATGAAATTTTAATGTACCCGTATTTTTATTTTTTTCTGAAAAAGTGTTTTTTTAATGCGAAAAATCCATTTGAAAAATAGTTCATTCTAAAAGAGCGTATGTCACAAGGTTGGGAAAGTGACGTCACCAAGAATCCAGAGCAACTGAAAAAAAAGCTCGATACAGACTTGACTTGACACTGACGGCCTGACAGTCATACGTCATACGGTCAATCAAATTTTCTTAATTCAGTTACCTTACCAAATTGTATTAATTGAATGTATATTATGCTCCAATAAGTCATGTAACATGGCAAAAACTACAAGCAATATTCGTATGCATTTAGTAAATATTGTTTTATTGCCGAATGCAAAAATACTTTACTTTTACGCGACAGGGATCCATAGCTCATTAGAAATACAACATAGTCATACAGTGAAATGTAAATAATAAAGATATTGTGAAAAAAAGCTTTATTTTAATTAAAATTGCTCATATTTCCTTCATAGAAGTTGTCGAAGGCTCGTCTATCTTCTTTACTAGCCACATCAAAAATCATAATTGGTGTTTGCAACCCCCTTCAGAAGCCTTGCAGTCATGACAGGAAACATCCAGACAGTCTCACTGGTTTCACCTATATACATGCAGTCACTTTGTTTAGCTTCGAGCGGATCCTCTGCTCTGGACGGACTCGCCATTACACTATACATTTTCCTGAATCTCTTTTCACTTCGACATAAACGACAACGTCCGACGAAGACATGTCCTCTAGCCCCTCTTATCCGTGCTAAGTTATCCAAATCACTTGCCGCTGTGGCCTCCATTATCATCACCGTTTCCACACGCGGCAGATTCCTGCTGTCCGACGAAAAAACCCTTCGTAGGGCTTTATTTTATTGTTTCAAAGGTAGATAGATTGGTGTTCGGTTAAAGAATGCCAAGTCTGTAATTTTTACAGAGGTATCTAAGTCCAGTGAGTGAATGTCAAGTATTTTGTGATTTATTATCTCAAACAACGTATGAATGTAGGTATTTAATTTATGAGGCAAGTGAGCATGAACAAGAAATAGTTATGACTATGACAGTTGTTGACAAACAAATTATCAAACGTCAACCATAAGAAATGAGTACCGGTACAGGTAACTTTTTAATTATTTTATGACTAAGGTCTTATTTTGGTAAAGTGACGTCATACTTCCGGTTTACACAAAATAACGATTTTTTTCAAAAGTTCAAACCAATAAAATCCAAAAAAATATTTTTTTGCATATTTAACAGATGTTTAATAAAACAGCATTAGAATTGAGACTTAATGAAAATATGAAATGTTGTCAATTCTTTATAATAGTCATGCCGAAAGGTTTTAACATCTCAATATGATATACTTTTTTTTCAATAATTATATCGTTTATTTTAAATACACTATGATTACAATACAATAACATACAATAAAACACAATTTTATAAGAACTACTTAACTACTGATATACGAGTACCTACTTCAATGTCGTAGTTTGAAATGTTAAATAAATTACCTAATCTAATTATTTAATACAAGGGTAAGTAGGTCTTTTGACGATATCTCAGAAATCCGGGTTTTGAACCCGGGTATGTCCTTAAACTACGTCCAACAGTGAGAGGTAGGGCACAGCGAAGTACCATCACGCACTTGAGTCCGGAGAAGCCCAACTGGGGAAGTACATCCTCCTTACAGAAGACCACAGCCATAATAGCACTGCTACCTTTCAGGTATGTAGTGTTGTATTCCTGGTGGTGATTAAGGTTCCCAGAGCTCCAACCCCCCTTAAAGGTCGGCAACGCGCTTGTAGCTCCCCTGGTGTTGCGGCTGCCCATGGGCGACGGTAATTGCTTAGCATCAGGCAATCCGTCTGCTCGTTTGCCACCTTTTGTCATTAAAAAAAAAATCGTAAGTGACGTCACAAGTCGATTAGGGTTGTGGGCAAGCCCATGATGCCCACAACAGTGGACTACTTGACTACAACGAAAATGGACCGGAGTTTTGACCTCCTTAGAGCGATGTAACATATTTGAGCCACATACCCGCCTGCCAAACGAGATATATTCAGGGTCAACACAAAACGAAAATAATGTAAACAAACATGGCCGACTAACAACTGAATTTATAAAAAAACATTTGACGCATGACACAATAATTATTATACATTTTTTTTGCTCTGAGTATATGTATAGGTTATAATCGCATATTTGAACGTTTTGAACTAAACAAGAATACAGGTAACTTTATGAGTGCACAGTGACAATGAAAACATGTTTTTTTATTGTGTAATTGTGAAGCTACGAAGGTAGGTAGGTCCGGTCCACCTTGTGGGAGGTCTGCCCACGCCGCGCCTACACGTGTCGCCACTCGAGAACCTTAAGCCCCAATGGCCATCGGTTCGCGTGCAATGTGCCTCTTAAGTTAAGCGATCGCGGCCATACCGGTTACCTTCGTTCTGCTTCTTTCTCGAATGTCATCATTTCTGAATACGGTATGAAAACGAAATTAATCAAAGATGCTTTACAAATATACGTAATAGCATTTGACATACTTTTTACCAATCATACACAAGTCTTGATCATCATCATGTCAACCGTAAGACGTCCGCTGCTGGACATAGGCCTCCCGCAAAGACGACTTGTATCGTCTTAAGAACTTACCATAGTTGCCACGCTTGACAGGAGCTGTAAATTGCTGGCCACCCGCCTATTTTGTCTTTGGCGCCTCTTGGAGATGGGTGGTGCCATTCCAGTCAGTCGGCACCAAACGGCTTAAAACTTTAATACTTGACTTACTTTTACATAATAAAAAACATGCGATTACCTCATTAATCATGTAATACGACCATGTGTACATAGTCATTAATATCTAAACACCGTTGTGCCTTACGTCGATGGATCAAGGCATATAATTGTATATATGTTAATGATAAATACGGTTCAGACGTGTGAAAGCCACATTGCCGTATCATTATATGATGTAATATTATACGATCCGTTTGACCTTCCTTCCGGTTTCTTAGACGAGGTTATATATGGATGTATAACTTATAACAAAGTTATATAATTTATAGATTATGTTGTTAACATTTGTAAAATTATGTTAATGGAACTCCTCGTTACGGAGTGACACATGTCGAGCAAAATTCGACTTATAAAACGTGAGTTACCCGCTTCTATACAATTAATATGTTTGAATCTCACGATAGTTTTTTTTTAATATGTTAATGGAAGCTTAGTTTCATTGAATAGTATAGAATCATCATCATCATATCAGCCATAAGAAGTCCACTGCTGAAAATCGGCCTCCCCCTTGGACCTCCACATGGTTGGAAGCGACCTGCATCCAGCGTCTTCCGGCGGCCTTAATGTGGTCGTCTGTCCATCTTGTGGGTGGACGTCCTAAGCTGCGCTTGCTAGTCCGTGGTCTCCACTCGAGCACTTTTCGACCCCATCGGCCATCTTCTCTGCGTGCAATGTTGCCTGCTTATTGCCACTTCAGCTTATTAACCCAGTGGGCTATGTCGGCGACTTTAGTTCGCCTACGGATCTCCTCATTTCTGATTCGATCACGTAGAGAAACTCCGAGCATAGACCTCTCCGTTGAGCGAGTTAAGTTTTGAGATGAAGCCGATAGTGAAAGACCAAGTTTCGGAGCCGTAAGTCTTCACTGGTAACACATATTGATTGAGAATCGAATAGGAATTATTTATTCGTGGACATCATCATCATACATATATTTATTTAAGAGTAAGACTCTTGTCGGTGGAGCGATGTCCATGTGTGTCGGCTTCGGTCTCACACGGGCCACAACACAAAATGACTACAACGGCTCATAGTCCATAATTCAAAACGATCAAAACACAAATTGACTACAACACAATTAGTCACATACGAAAAAACACCAGATGCGGAAAAGTAAACCTACTGTCCTATAGATAGGTTTAGGTTATGTTCGTTTTGTATCGGCCCGTAGGGCCAAAGTACTCAGAAATAGGAGCTCCGCGCAAGCGGAGCTCCGTCGACTTACTGTGTCGTCGTCATTTTGTGTTTCTGCCATTATGAGCTTTGGACTTTGAGCTGATGTACTCATTTTATGTTCTAGTCCGTTTAAGACTAACCCGTGTGTCGGTCCTCTGCTTTCTCCTTGACAGCCTGATACGACACGACGTTGAGTGTTTCCTTTAGTTGATCTAAGTATGTTCTCCTTGGTCTCCCTCTCCGTCTCCTTGCCTCAACTCTCCCTTCAATTGTTTTTAATAAATTCGTCGACATACAACACAAAATCACTTACATTAATAACAAAAAAAGAGAAATACAAATATAATAGCTACCCGGACCTGGCTATTTAATAGTGTTGAAGATCACCGGTGGATGAGGAGAGGTAGCGTTGGAAGGCCTCCTACTAGGTGGACCAACGATCTGCTCAGGGTCGCAGGAAATCGTTGTATCCGGGCGGCACAGGGCCGGTCGTTGTGGAAATCATTAGTCTAATATGTCCTAATATGTCCAGCAGTGGGCGACTGGCTGGTTTTTATCGTTCCGGGGTCTGCGACGGTGTGACCCAGGCGTTTCACTTCCGCGAGTATCATTTATTATGGAAGATCATAGCCCTTCCATGACCCTCGATGACCCAAGGGCCAGGGGTCATGTTAGTTGCGTCTTCCGACAGGCGGAGAACAGCGTATGCCACCTTAGTGCCTGGAATCTGGGATGGGATTTTAGCCATGTAGCTGTTTAAAAAAAAATACCGTACCATAAACCTTTGATAATCAACGTGAAGCCAAATCGTTCCCTATGCGTTTTCCGGTACTTATGTAGAAATACGACATATAATTTAATATTTGCCAGTCGATTTCACTGAAAGAAATACGGACTAATACCAAAAAAACCTAGTTTACCCACTGGGTTGGAAGGTGAGATGGCAGTCGTTTTCGTAAACACTAGTGCCTACGCCAATTCCCGGGATTAGTTGCCAAGCGGACCCCAGACTCCCATGAGCCATGGCAAAATGCCGGGACAACGCGAGGAATAAGATCAATAAATTGGGTATAGATTTCCTAGTCTATATCTATGCCCCTGGGGCCTAGTGGAAAATGGTATATTTAAGTTTCATACTAATTGTTCGTCACTTATAACCTTTTTTACTAGGGCCACTGATATCTACTAATCGATAGATTGGGTAGACGATTCTATAATTAAGCTTGCGTGCAAACCTCGCATTCGTAATATGCATCAATCCTGGTATACCAAGAACGCTAATGTATGAGCTTAGCGGTTGCATACCCAGTCGGTTCATTAGGTTTAATATTGTCTAGGTTTAATTTTTTTTTCTTGTCTAACCTAAATAGTATGCTTATTATACGAGTAGATACAGACAAACCAATCACTATAGTACATATCTTATGTTACCTAGTATACTTTGTAACACAGATCACTATAATGTACTTGTAACTACTTAGCAAAGAGAGTCCTAACTGTTTGATCACACACATCTGACTTCTTCGCTTCACAACCATATAATCAGGACTTTAAGCTAAGACTAAGTACTAGTGTAATAACTGGAGATTTTACAAACAAAGGTTTTATTATTATTTCTTTTGTTTTCAGATACAATGCCGCCCTATACAATACTTACACTACTCCTAATAATACCAGCAAGCATATCGAAATCAGCAAAAACAAATGCACGTCCAGTACATGAGGTCATTAATGAACAAGCAAGAATAGATGAAAAGAAACTGACAACTCCAGGTTTCCTGCCGTATGGAAATCCTTTAGCTGGCAACTCTCAGCAAAATGCCAGGCTACACGCACAAAATCAACAAGCTATGTTCAATGCAGAAAGGATCAGGCAACACAGAGCTCAAGTCCAAAGATGGACGCAAGCTCCGATCAAAATGGATAGCTATATGAAAGCTTACCACGAATCACAAGAGAGCCATCAACTTGCTTTAGAACAACAGCAAACGAAACTAAGAGACGCCGTAGTTGCTACCACTCCTAAATCAAGAAGACAAGAGAAGAGAATTGAAGCTAAAAGAGTTGAAAGAATCAGACTGCAAAGTCCTGAGCCTACGAAAATTACTAAAGCCGATGCTATTAGAAAAGACAGAAGCAGGAATCATAGGTCACATGGATCACTAGATCTTCATTACCATCAATATCTTCAACCAAAACGATACCAGACCGTCTACGTATCCCCAGGGCCTACCTATGATCAAGGAGTAACTATTAAACCTAACGGTAATGTCGGTTTAAAACACTATCAAACTACTCATGAAACTAAGTTGTATACAGAAGCTATACCAAGTACACCTAAACCAATTTTCCCTAAACAATATCATCAAATGCAGGAATACCAGTCCGCTCAAGATATTGACGCATTAAAATCCTTATTGAAAACTGATTCTAAAGATCAACAATTATCAGGACTAAATGCTTTAATAGTATCAGGAAACCAAAATAAAGAAGAGGAAGAAAAACATAAGAATCTGGAGACGCCGATAGATTTATATTTCTACTTAAAAGATGCTCCAAGCCCCAACTTAGCACAGCAATACGATTATACAAAATATGCCCAAATACCACACTATGCTAGCGCTTATATGCCTGAACCTGTAGTAAAAGATCATACACCTATAACTGAACAAGTAGACGATATTGAAGATCCTAGACGTCCGAGAGTGAAACCTATTGCACCACCAATCGTAACTCCAGCGCCTGCAACACAAGATACAACTACAACTAAAAGTAATAATTATTATAAAGTAGAAGTGGCCAGTCAAACCATATCCTCAGGCCAAGCTTATAGGGAACCTGATTATTATGTAAATGAAGAACCAGCTAAACCAAGTTATCAGGCAGTACAATACGCTGAGCCGCAGTATCCACCGTCACAGTATGGAACGCAGTATGGTGAAGAAAGCGACCAAAGTGAGAGATATCTACATCACAATACACAACACACGGGAGTCCAACATTTAACAGGAGACGGCACAGGGGTCTCTGCATACGGAGATGATAGTGTAAGTAAAAGCTCTAAATCCCTAAAACGAACTAGCAGATCAACTCTCGATACTTCTCCTTTTGTAGTATCACAAACTAACTCTTCCCTTAACATAACTAACGATAACCCAAAAGCAGAATCTCTTGTCAGACTAAATCCGATAGGTAGACATCGCTTTAACGACATGTCAACATTTCTGATAACTCCAAAATTCCCGATAGGAGAAGCTACGGATTACGAAGATATATATAGCGATTATGACAATAGTAGACGCCGTCCAAACAGACAGAACCAAAAAGATTATGAAGATTACGAATACGATGAGGATTTTGATTACGATTACGAAAATTCCAATAAAGATTCTCTATACGGCTTGCCGACTCAAAATTACGCTCCTACCGTCGGATATAACACGCCAAATAGATACAGGAAAAGATTCCCAGAAGTCCAATATGGTGTTCCCGAAACATCATATGGTACACCTTTAAGTTTTGATACTTCATCTTCTTATGGAGCCCCAAGTTATGGACCACCAAATTACAATCCTGGTCCGAGTATATCGTACCACAATGGACATAAAGCACAAATATCCGAACCTTTGTATGTCTTATCTCAAACACAACTAAAAAACTTGATAGGACATCATAACTTGAATATTCAGCATCTAGATATTTTTCAAACATCCGCTCCTAAAATGAAACGCAAAAGACCGGCAGGACATAGGAAATATAAAAGACGCTACCCCGACAGTCATAGGCAAGCGAAAATAAAGAAAACTTTGCATAAAATACACAAAATTACTGGCCGTTAAATTCATTGCTGTCCAACGTAATTAACGATTAACGATGACTAGTAAAATGCCTGATTTATACAGCCTTGGCTTGAAGTAATTCAGCACCCATACTTTTTATATGAAGACTCGGTATAATTAAAATATTAAATACACACTTTACACGTAGACCGTTTTCACCAAACGTTGGTGAATCAAACTGTTGGTCGCATTGTAACCACGCTATTTCTAAAAAAAATCAAAAGGATATTCCATTTACATAGGATCGTAAGTGTTCCAATATAGTTTTTCATAATTATTTTACGCTTTTACTTCCATACAATGTCTATGGAAAAATAGCGTAAGTGGTTTAAAAAATATTGGGACACCTTTAGGAAATAGTGAGGTTTTTTTCGAAATGCAACCAACAAAATGAATAGGTTAGTTTGATTTCTAAGTCTTTTAGACTCAACGCTCTCGTATCATGAGAAGGCTTGTTATTACTGAGCCTCTGTACTATACATTATTTAGGTGTGCCTATGAATTTATATACGGCTAATTGTCGAAGCTGAGCTAAGCCGTGAACTACATATAACCAAGGTTACATTCGCCAGTACAAATCAAATAATAACTAGTATTTAACCCGTTGCCAACTTATCATCGCATTTATTTATAATAGCATAAGATTATATGAGGTAAGTTGGGGTAAGATTGAATATTGCGAGAGGTTATATGAAAACACGACTGGTTTAGGTGAAAAACTTAGCTAAAGGATCAGGTCTATGTAGTAGTAACGTGTCTGTACACGCATGTCGGCGTTCTATGTTCAAATTTTGACGTAAGGGCCTTTCCGCACTACGTCCGATCCGAATCCGAGAAAGTTAGTTCCGATAACTGTCCGAAGTAGCCGTAGAACTATTTCTTTGGTAAGTTGCGCACTATGACGGAAAGAAATCGGATGACGGAGATCGGATCTAGTGCGTAAATTGCCATAGAAATAGTTCTACGGCTACTACGGACCATATTTTCACGGGTTCGGATCGGGTTCGGATCGGACGTAGTGCGGAAAGGCCCTAAGTTCCATATTCATTCTCAGCACAACTACATAGACATGGTCCTTCAGTTAAGTTTTTCACGTACCCTTTACCTACGTGCTCAATTATTTATCAATGAAATTGACATAATTAGACATCTATGCAGGGTGGACTTTTAACTATTGACAGATTTAGACATGTATAGATTGAGATATTTCGAAAGATATAATAATAAGAGTGGTATTTTTCTTATCCCTCATAAAAATTAATTCTCTCTTGCCCAATTTTACCTCGAATAAGTTATGTTTCAAACACGGTAAAACTTAATTCTTACGAAGATTTCTTGTTACTTAAATTATTGAAATACATACTAAGTTTATAATATAATAATGCATGCATTTATGTTTAAGCCAAAAGATGTACAACAAATCAAGTTATTATTTTTTATTAATAATGTAGACTTGCTATGATTTTTAAGTAGTAACACTACTAAATAAGTTATAAATGACAATACTTAAGAAAAGTGACGAAGTCCTCCGATCCAAGAGTTATATTTAATGCAAGAAAGCCTAGTTACTATTATTGTCGACGACGATGTTCAAGATTGCTTATTTATACTTTCTTATAATAATTTGAAATAAATAATGTGTCATTAAATATGTGATTAAAATTTCTAGACAACAAATCTGACGATATACACTGCATTGAGCCTTTTGTTTCTTAAGTAATAACAGAGATGTTTAACCTTTACGACGCGAACAACTCATATATCGGCACCGCAGAACCAACCAACCAACCAACCAACCACAGACTACAAACTAAAATAAAACTACATGCAATGACGTTCAACTGCAGGTTTGACATTTCGGTGACGTGGCTTCTTAGCGGTAGCTTTTACGTTTAACATAAGGTCAATGTGGGTAACACCGTCTATCAGGAAAGACTGTTTACCAACCAATTTTCTACATTAACTAGGTATCTGATCGGTATTTAGTGTCATATGACGGATTTCCCTTAAAAATAAAGTACGGTTTTACCCACATTGACCTTAGCGTTGTTAATATAAGCAGTGTCTAAACATATTTGAATGTAAAGTTCAATATTGTATCTTAGTTAAGTATCTATGTGTAAAATTAATGTTAATAAGTTATTTGGTTAATATTTAGTAGCGTATATGTTAATTAAATACACAAATAAACATGACATAATTTAGCTCTATTCGTTTATTTTGGTACCAGTGTTACAGAGAAGTAAATTATTGAAAAAACACAATTATAAAACAAGCAAATCATAAATTACAATTAAAACTAGTTGAAATAAATTAATATTTTAACATTTAGATAAATTATTAACGACACTTTATAATTAGGAACAAAAGATTTCTCTCTTATATTATATGCTAAATACATTTTTCGAGGACCAAAACTTGAGTTCTGATCGATATAGAGCCTTTCTCTTTTACTTCAAATTCAGGCGTAATAAGAGATTAATCTCTTATTACGCCTGAATTAATCTCTTATTACGCCAGAATTGAAGTAAAAGAGATAGGCTCTATATCGACGGAGACAAACGTCCGAAATTGTCGATTTTCACGATTGTCCCTCAGGTTTTCAGATAAGTCTTTAAATACTTTAAAATACGAGTTTTACCTTAAATTACCACTGAATTGGTGATGGAGCCGGGACAAAATATATTATGAACCTTTGTGTATACCTTTATATTTTTCATTTTCAAAGAGTACTATAATGAACGAACGAATAAATAATGAAATAGATATTATGCTGGCAATACTTGATTTTCACTACATAGGTAGTACGTGTTAGGTAGTACGGTTTCACTAAAACACGTACTACGTAGGTCGTACGTGTTTTAGTGTTTTGTGCTCTTAAATACTCTTAACCCTTTGCCTGATCATCGACGGAAAACTAAGCCACAATCCCGAACGCAAAGACATGGCTCAGCTCATAGAAAGAGAAAGTCACAGCTTTCCGTCGAAGTAAATTATTATGTAGTTCAAAAGTATAAAATTAGGCATATATTACAATACTAGACTACTTTTGACTAATGTACTAGACTATTTAAGACTACAGTGAACGTTTTACCCTGTCTAATATTACCTTTACCTTCCAGCTCCACTACGCAGCCAACTACGAGTTCGGCTACAGAGTCCGTGATCACCAGAGCGGCAACGATTTTGGCCACCAGGAGGCTAAACGCGGCGATAACACCAACGGGGCCTACCATGTACTGCTTCCGGACGGTCGCATGCAGAATGTCCGGTACTCAGCCGGACCGGAAGGCTTCCATGCTGACATTTCGTACGATCATTTGCAGTACAAGCATTAATCTTATATCACGTCAAAAAAGCTGTGTCAAACGCCAAGCTACCTAAGAAAACCGAAGTTCAAATGTTTCGGACATCTGTCTCTTTTACTTGTCTCTCTTTTAGGCGTTACTATAGACAGATAATCGTTCGAAGTTTGCGAACTTCGATTTTCGTGGCAGGTCCTCAAAAAGCTGTGGCGTGGCGTCACAGTTTTATGGCGAGCTAAGCGGTCAAAGGGTTAATGGCGAGAGATCTTGTTGAAATCAAGTTTAGGTATGGAATTTTAAAGTGCTTTTTTAAATGCCTAAATAAACTTGATTTTCATGCTTGTTTGTGTAGAAAGTGCAAAAAACTAGGAAATATTTAGTATTATGTCGATGCAATTTGCATAGGCTTAGCTACTTTACATTGCAAATGCTTTAATAAAATGTTGGAACGCGCTTTTCCTAGCACTTTCTAGAGAAAACAAGCATGATTTTGTAAATATTTTTGTGATAAGTACAAAGTTCGTTATACAAAATTAGGAGTTAGTACAAAATGAAACGAACAAAACGCTATAATTTATTCACACACTTAAAATATTTTCAATTAACACAATACTTAATACATTTTTAATTAAATAATAGTAAAATTTTATGTTGGCTGAATGCACTACAGCCGAAGTCCAGCGCGAGAATGGCGAATAAGAAAATGGCGTCAAAATTTATATACATTTCCCGCCAAAACTTTGAGCGGCAAATAATATGTGCAGGTTATTTTGTGAAAAGAGAAACTGTGAAAGTAAGCGCGGTACTTATGGTGTACATTACTTGTACGACATCTCGGCTTACTCATTGCGTCACGTTTACGTAATTACAATTATGGACTTCCTTCTTATTATTAGGTTTAACAATGTGTCTTACGCTAATGACAGTAATGACACATTGAACGCAGATGTGAAGTATTTATTAGGTTGCCGTTTTTGCCTAATCGAAATGATGAATTATTATTGTATTGTAGAATCGTTAGGTGAGCGTTTCAATAAAAAGTCAACTTACGGACATTATTTCCTGAGAATGGTATGCTATTTCTACTTTTCATTGAAACATGAAGTGTCCAATTCCTTTTGTGTTACAATATGGGAAATGGTAACAATAGAAAACAAATCTTTTAAACATTTTTTGTTGCGTTCACATTTAAAAAATTATAGTTAATTTAAGAACCGGTGAGCACCATGCAATGTCTTGCCATACATTGTCTCATTATAAGTAAACAAACAAAGTCGTTTAGGCAAACATAATAAACATGTATAGTATACGAAATCCGGTATAGCATACGAAAATGATTGCCTATGCTACATTTTTATAAGCTGTTCTCATTTCGATCAACATATTAATTGAGTAGATACTTATGTAATAACTTAATAAGTTCGAAACAGAATCCTTTTTTAAATTTATATTACTTTGGTACGCTAATCGGCAAACGCATTTTGGGTTTAAGAGCATTATAAAGATACCATTCAGATTCAAACGATTTATGACCACAATGAATACCAAGAAAGTTTGCGGTCTAGACTTTGTCAGTAGGTACCTACATAATATGTGTCGGCAACCACTTACTAAATAATATCGGACTAAATTATATCGGAAGTGTGAAGTGTAGCTAAACTTTTGCAATGTAGTAATAGACCAATCTGAACCTATTCGGGTAATCTTCCAAACGAAGTAAGTTTTGCAGGGCGTAAACGATAATTTCTTGTAAATGTTAAGAATGGTTACAATTCCAATGGAAAATCATTGTAATGGCATATATCTACCTAAAATAAAAAAACGGCATTTTTAGACGCCTCCAATTCGATTCTAATGTAACGGCGACGCCACTACAAGTTTGTGTCGTGGGTATATCTGTCAGTGTCATAGGGATTATGATTCGCTGCGAGGAGTATAGTAACCCGAATGTGTAGAAATTCGGGTGGGCAAAAATGCGAATGGTGACATGCATGAATGAAAACTAATTCGAATGGGGAAAATACGACTGGGAATTATTAGTACGCGGAACTAACGCGGTTGGGCTACATATCGAGCTCCTCATTCGAGTTTTCCGTTGAAATGTCTTACGAGTTAGGTACCCACCTGACTTTATATATCGTAAACAGAAATAAGCGTAAAATAATGCTACCAGTATGTGCATCAGTGGAGTGCACAGATTCAAATCAATCCGAAACTTCTTCAGCTTCAATGACGGTGCAGCCCTACCGAATCCACCTCCTTCTACCCTTCACTGTTTTGACTAACTTTCTTTAATCTCTATATTTTTTAATGTTGCTATTTTGAAATTAATGTTTTTTCATTATAAGAAATAAGCGTAAAATGATACAATCATTTTTAGATCCTGTTCAATACGGCGGTTATTGTAGTTTAGGTTAGAAGTTTTAATTGTTTTTGCAATTTTCCCCTGATGCTCTTTTTTATTTTTACTTACTACGAAATTAAGTGCAAAAATAGCTGATTCCGTCTTTTAGGCCTATATTTTTAGTCTTATCGCGATATCGGCATGTGTTTAATGAGTCATACAGATTAATTAAAACAAATATCGCCATTTCTGTGGGCAATAGTACAAATTAAGTTTTTGTGGTATAGTTGTTACGTAAGAGGGGGAGCGGATTATGTTGATATTTCATAGAATCGAATATTTGGCGTAGAATCTTAACCTTTTTAAATGAGCAATATAAGCATAAATTAAGAGTAAGAAGAATACATTTATTCTGGACAGAAAAAAATAAAGCATTTAAAATTAAAAAAAACTTTTTATCTTGCCAAGTGACATCTGAGGGATAAAAAGAACCTAGTTTATTTATTAACACAATAAATTAACAATAATTTAGAACTATGTGCCTTTAGCTATTGTGTAAGGGGCCATCCACATAATACGTCACACGAAACTGACTTTTTTTAACCCTTCACGCTATTTTCTGATCTCTTAACACGTACTGACAGTTGGCATACCCAACTAAATGTGACGTAACATATGAATGGCCCTAATTTAGTAATTCGTTATTTATTCAATTGTATTTATGGCGAGTACTTGCTAGTCGATTTCTTGAAAATTCGATCGATTTTATAATTAAATACATTTTTAACAAATTATGGTAAATATATATTTATCGGGTTGGTGCAATATATTTAAAAATTACCTTATATTTCAAATATTATTGTTATTTTTTGGGTCACGTGCAATAAAGACGTTTTTTTACAAATATACATCGTGCGACTTGAATATCAAAATACTCGCTTATTGTGTGCCTTATTTATACAAGTAATTAAGTTATGTTATTGTTTAATAAAACATAGATGATATGAATTATTGTATTATTTTCCAATGTCCATGAAGAACTAATTTAGTTTGCAAAATATACTAGTCAGCTGGATTGAGTTTGAACATTTTTCGAGCACCTTCAAGTAAGCTTAGAAAATAACAATTATTAAATATTCACAAAAATAATAGGTTATAAATTAATCTCTGGTGAGTTTGTAAAAAAAACGGAATTTTGCAAAAATATTTGAAAAGGATCAAAATAAGACGCTTTTCGATTTATTAATATATTTATTTCTAATAAAAGAGTATTTACATAATACTTGTTATGTATTCCCACACTAGTTAGACACAATATGTATATAAGTTAGTTTACTTATTTTATGAACACATAAGTACCATACTGTCATACAGAAGTATTGCTTTCTATACGCAAAGGTATGAATTCTTGAAAGTGTATAAGTACCATTAACACCTTCACTATCCCCATACAAAACCTGACCTCACAAGCCCAACTGTATTGAATATGGGGATGTGACCCCATTATAGAAGCAAGAAATTGCGTCCCCAATGGAGGCATTGGGGACACACGGACAGATAACGTGTTAACAGTCTACTTCTTAATCTGACAAAAAAAGGAGGTGCATATAGTTTTCTTACTGAAAAATACAGCAATTTTTTAACACGTTCACTGCGGTACAAGGTTGATTCGACCCCGTACAAGTATGGTTAATTGCGATGTTAACTAATTGCCGCAGCGAGGGTAGAACACGATTGCCGCGATCTAGAATACCATCCAATATATTGACTTCTTCTCCTTAAGGACATGGTACTGATTTATAAAGACAAAGCACACACTACCAGTCACGTACAGGGATTGTTGGGCCACTTGCCTGCTTCCGTAAATTACAAGCGTACCAAATAATGGAAATCGTGACACAATATCAGGGATCATGTTTACCAATTACTACACCCCGTTATATAACTCTCATTTTGGGGGCAAGCTAAAATAGTGATGTTGCTTCACATAATTAGTCGATCATATTTATCTATAAAAGTTATTTGGCAAACTAAAATTCTTCTTTAGTGAAAGCCCGAGAGATCTCATTCATTCCTCTTTTTTATCAGATCGGAGGACGCAATTATAAATATCGAATATCGTCAATTTGGGGTCCGATTTTTGAAATAGTCACCGAGTAATCTTCATAGAGATTCTCATTCATTCTCTATGGAAATCACTTGGTGACTATTTCAAAAATCGGACCCAAGATCTTTTGACATGTTATTGAGATAGTAAGTCAACTTCATTTTTTATCGACTTAGATTGTCGTACCTGCCCAATCACTTGCCCCTAAACTCAGCATAAGATAACGAGGTGTACTAATTACACATAAATTACGAACATTTGGTAAGTGGCTCAACAATCCCTGTCCATTATCCTTCTTTCATCGAGATTTATTTGCCTTGATGTAACATATATCATATATGTCGTACAGTAAACCCCGTGCAAATATAAGAATTTAAACTAATAAATACAATAAAAATATTATTACAACTTAGTTACAAACGGATAAACTCACGTGTAATTATATCGCACTAGGCGACATGTTTCGGGTAAGCCCTGCTAGGTACCCATTTTCAAGCTGAGTTAGTTTGTAACTATGTAGTAGCAACATGGCTAACAACAGTTTTAATTATATTACAAATATTATTATAGCAATAATAATCCCAGTAATTAACACAAAATGTTACACGAGAATAGGATTAAATAGTAAAAATAATGAAAACTTACATGGCCAAACTTATGTTGATATATATATTAGATAGGTTTACTCATATACGAGATGAAATATATGGATATACTAAAAAGTATGACACAAAACCAGTACCCGAAATAATATGTTACAGTAAAGCTATCGAATCTTATAAAATATATTTATTTATAGCGAACTCCCCATATTTAATATATTTTAATTAATTTCCTTTTAAGACACAAAAAAAATATCTATAGTTCTTAATACTATAGTAAACAAAAAGATAAAGTAAATATATCTTAAAAAATAAAAGGGTACAGTCGAGGTCAAATATATCATTACGGCCAAAGTGCTCTAATATATATTATCATCATATCAGTAGAAGGACGTCCACTCCCCCAAAGCACCCCACTACGACCGGTTTCGCGCCACTAGTTTCCAGTGGATACCCGCGATCTTTACCAGGTCGTCGGTCCACCTTGTGGGGGGACCGCGGTCACCACTAGTTCTACGGCCAATATGCCCCGCCCACTGACACTTAAGTTTAGCGATCCGGAGGGCTATATCGATTACTTTAGTTCCGCTGCAAATTACATTATTTTGGTGCGATCACTTTGGGTGACTTTGAGCCTTATATAATATATATAAGGCTTATTTGACCTTTGATATTTTATATAAACCTTAATGTTTTAATATTAAGATACAGTCACCATCAGATATATCGGAGCTGTGGAGGTGGTCACAAATATCGGAACAACGCCTCCATTTTCAAGGCGATAAAGTGCATGCTCCGATATTTTTTAATACCTTGGCTGCTCCGATACATTTGATGGCGACTGTACATGGAATACATATTTAGGCACTTTAGCCGTATAGATAAATTTGATGTTGACTGTACATTCGATCAAATAAACACTCGGACATATAATTTACACTTTTAACTATAACATTTATAATTGGAGCTTCTAAAACATCATTATTGCATCAAAAAGGCTTTTTCAAAAAATCTTATAATACCTCTTAATCATACATTTTCGAAATTTCCAGAATAGACTTAGTGTACCCAATTAGCGTTAAGAAATGTTAATTTAAGTCAGTTGTGTGACGATAATTGGGAATTAAATATACATAGATACTTAGTTTTGGTACTCCTTTCATTTACTATAAGCGATATTTTAGTACAGTCAGGAGCAGAAGTGGCTAAGCGTTTGAGGTGTTAAAAATGAGGTCAACACATCTCTATTGTCATGAGAATAAGAGCGCGTGTAGGTCATTTTGAACACTTCAAACGCTTAGCCACTTTTGCTGCTGACTGTACAAACTTTGGCTTATAGGTGAAACTTGATCATTGGGCGTGGTCGTCACAAAACTGAACCTAGGGTAATGGCATCAATGTTGGACACTTAGTTCTTAATTCATAAACCATAACGTTATCCTCGTAAGGCCCAGTGTGCATTACAATGTACACTCCCTTTCAATGTTGTTTAAATCTTTTCTAAAAGGAAATAGGGTAGAATTTCTTTTGTTTCACTAGTTTTCGTACAAAAGAAAATTCAACCCAATTCACATAGTAAGGTTAAATAAATAAATAAATACTATGTTCGAGAATCGAACCAGGTTGTTTTGGAAAATATAACTTTTATTATTTTCATTTGGATATGGATTGTGTTGGTTATAGGTAGCAAAAGTTACCATAAAACATTGTATCTCAAATGAATAAAATGCATTTGTAATTCAATATCTTTTAATTTTATTTTTAACAGCTGTGGTCGATTCCAATCCAATCAAATCTATGTATGCAGGGTCACTACCCACTAGGCCAGACCGGTCGTCAAAGGTTGGTTTTAACTATTAAATATTTTAGTATGATCCACCCTGTATATTGAATATGTACCAACAAATGCACAACACTTGACTCCTTTGAAATAAGCACTACTGTTAATGATTGGTTCCCTGTCCATTACTGGCACCGTCACCCTTAACATTTTGTTAGAAAATACTGAAAGTACAAATATGATTGAATGATTTGGGTACACTCATTTCAGAACTCCCATATCGCCGATATACTTACTCAACCTCGTATCTGTAACACTCATTTGATGACAAAAACACCCGTATTTCAAATGAATCAAAAGCGACATTTCCATCAAATGATTGTTGCAGATATGAGGTTGAGTAAGTATAGCGACGATATGGGCCATGACCCAAGACCGATCGTTCTATAACTTGACTTAACACTACCGTGCAAATTAAATTTTGTAAATCCGCAAAAACCCTTAAATTAGAATTTTAGCACAAACTTTTGAATAACTATGATATAAATGTCAGTTGAATTAGTATAGTTCTCTTTTACCCCCAATTAATCTAACTTATGTCACAAACCTTATGGTTTCATACAAGACAGTTATAATAGGCGGAATTAGAAACATCAAAAGTATAATGACCAGTGATCGGCACTATGGGTGCAAAACTTTAACAAAACTCGTTAGGCGGACTTAAAAGAGTGTATAGAGCCATAAAAACAATTATATTCTTACACCCAAATATTGGCATGTCGAGATTCCGATATTCAATGAAATTGCACACTAATTTGCCAAAGTTATTCAAATTCTTGATGGTAAGTATTACTATACCTCAGTTCAACAAGTTTTGTTAAAGTTATGCACCGTTAGTGCCGATCACTGATAATGACGCTAATATTAGACGCTTTTTCACCTTAGCCGAACTAAAATTTCAATTTACCTAAAACTTGACTTATATTTAGGCGTAGTCCCGTAAAAATAAGTCAAGTTTTTTTTTAATCCACTCACTCAAATCGTAACCACCACGTTTCGCATCTATCGATATATCTATAATATAATATGTCATATATCTATTTTAAGCAATTATTAATTCTCAAGGCAGAAATGTAACTAATTATTAAAGTTTTTAAATCCCAGATACTTAAAGATCGCTCCCCGAAAAAGAAATATGAACGAAGGAGAAGAAAAAAATTATCGCAACTCGCTTTAAAGGACTAGTGACGTCATCAAACAATAATGTACTAATGAATAATGAATAATACAAATATCTGAACAACGCCTCTGTTGCCAAGGCGATACAGTGCATGTTTAGATATTTATGAATACCTCGACCGATCCGATATATTTGGCGACTGTGCGTTGCTCAAATTCCTTGAACGCTCGTCACAACAAGTGCGAGTGAAACACCACATAAAACTTTGATGCTTTCTTTCACTCAACGCGCCATATTTATATCTGGCCTTAGGTCAAACACTATTAACACTAAGGCGGACAGTACGCCTATAGGCGTCGCGTATGTTTTTGTTTCCTATGGTCTATGACAGATGACGTCATTTACTGTCCATCAACGTGTTAAGCTTATAAAAACCCAAAAGTATATAGAGATTCAACCATACCAATTGTATAGAAGCGGGTAACTCACATTTTATTTAACCAATTACGAAGTGAAATATGTCGAGCTGTATTCGACTTATAAAACGCATCGATGTATAATAAACGTAGATTCACAATCACTTCCAAAAAATGGCTCTAAAAACAACCGCTCGAACAACTTGGGCGGCACATTTAGTTAGTCTTCTTTGAACCGCTGTCAGTGCAAGTGTCAACAATGACTGAAAAGTTATTACTTTATAAATAGTGAAGTTTGATACTTAATAATTAGGAGACTGAGCTCTTTTTGTTTGACTATATTATCTAAAAGAAGATTATAAATTAGCATTATTAGCATGAACTGGAACGTGATAGAAATGTCATTTAGTGCCATATATTTCTACATAATTTGTTCGCGTGTAGGAGTCCATTTCTTTATGTCAGTGATAAAACGTGAGTTATCCGCTTCTATACAATGAATATGATATAAAAGCCGTATAATAATTATTTTCTAACATTTATTAAGAAAATTTGAACTCTATCATAAGGCTCTTAGGTTTATTTTACTTATACAGAAATCTATACATTTAAAGGCTACACAGGGCAGTGCAATGGTGTTTTTCATCCTCTTATAAGATGTTTTAGTTACGTCTCAGGCCCGGTGCCGCGAACGTCGAAGTTCGTATATTTCGGGTATCTGTCTCTTTTACCCCAATTGAGACGTCATGTGAGTGACAGAGACCATCGTCCGAAATTTACGAATATCGTTTTTGGCAGTAGCTCCTCTGTTGTATTCAATAATCGAACTATTTTCCATTTGACTGCCAAGGATTTCTCTTATAAGCGACATTTTAGAAAATACTGTACCCATTTAGTGTGACTTGTTGAGAAAAGTTATTAACTGTCAATTTTAATGACAATTAAGCATTAAATCTTTATGTAAATCTACTGTTTTTTTTGTATTATATGAAATAAAAACTGAAAGTATTTACTTAAGTTCATACTTTAATTGAGAAAAGACAACATATAATTAGGAAAAAGACACGTGGTCTTTAGGCGTCCGAGGTAGGATTTGAAACCGCATCTAACGCTATATGTCATCTATTTATAATTTATATAGTAGTGTTACTACTTAAAAATCAAAACAAATAAAAATATTTAACATATTTTTTTTTATTAGGTTTTAATTTTATTAATTAAGAACAGATAATTCTGTTCTTAACTAATACTTAATTTTACAACTTTTCTTAACTTACTCCTAATTGGGTACACAATTTTCTTAAAACTCCCCAACACACCGAAGTGAACCGTAGTGTAACAGCCGAAGGTTCATTTTACGCTGTAAGCGTTGACGGCTAAGCTGGCTCTCAAAATGTTAAGATTATAAGATAGCCTTAATATAAAATATTTTTTTATTCGAGTTAAACGACAATTGGTATTAAAAGAATTACAACCGACTTGTTCAATCCAGGGATGTTACAAATATTTATCCGCGGATGCGGACGTGAGATAAGGCATAAAATTTTGTGTCTCTAACAAATGTTCTAGGTTGAGGAATAAATTATAGGATAAATCTCCATTATCCAGTAATTGGCCATCTTTCGATAGCTGGCCACGTTATACTGACAATGAATTCTGTTTAACTATAACTGCAACCTATTTTCGTATTACGTGGCCAGTTATTGACGAGTAACTAGTAATTGATTAGAAAATGTGTTGTATTTATAGGTAAACAGAATTAATTTTAACTATAAGGTGTCCAGTTATTGAAAGGCGGTGAGGCGATTTACCCTACTTAAGATAAGTATGACGTTATATTTTCAGAGTTGTTTTAAAGCATTTTTATAAATTCCGTTTTTATTCCATATCGAAATACGCTTATTTCGCTAGTAACTGGCCACCCTCCAATTACTGGCCACCTCATACAAAAATGGAATCCGATCACCTATAAACAAAGAATTGACGTGTGGTGTGGCCTTAAACCCTTTGCCTGCGGGTGTCAACCAGAGTTGCCACCTATCAATGTTCTGCGTAGATGTTACAAGATGTCATTTTCAATGATAAATAATAGAGCCCGTAAATAAAGGGTTTAAAATAAACTCTGTTTATAGGTAAACAGATTACATTTATAATGTAAGATGGCCAGTTATAGAAACGTGGCCAGTAATTGACGATTTATCTTACTAAAATCGTCAATTTTTATAGCGAATCGCCAGTAATTGGCCACTTTTCAATTACTGGCCACCCTTCATTAACTGGCCACCTCACACTAAAATGAATTCTAACCGCCTTTAAACAGACTTACTTACTACTTTATTTTTAGTATAATGTGGCCAGTTATTGGAGGGTGGTCAGATACTAGCGAATTACCCAATATGGATTAAAAACAGATTAGAGAATGTAATATAATATTGCATGTATATTATGATATTTTTTCTGTCCCATACCAACATCTCACAATAATTATCTTCTCTTCTCTTCTATTCTAGTTTCATCTTCTTGACTTCTTCGACGTCTTCTGCGGCGTTATACGGCCTCTTCATCTTGCCCTCGATGTTGCGAGACAAGTTGGTCAGATGACGGATTTCGTTGGTGATACCGCGGATTTTGGCGAGCGTTGACTGGACCTTGAAATGTAAAGATTATTTTTTAAACTTTCAACCTTATCAAGTGACACAGAAAGGCAGGGCAATTTACTCCAATAAAAAAAATACAGAACATTCTTACACAAATCTTCTGAGCCCCACGGTAAGCTCAAGAAGGCTTGTGTTGTGGATACTCAGCCAACGATATATATAATATACAAATACTTAAGGTGACAGCACCAGTAACGGACAAGGAACCAATCATGAAGATTAGTGCTTATTTCAAAGGAGTTAAGTATAGTGCAATTTGTGCATTTGTTGGGACATATTCAATTTATAACTTTATGATTTTTGAAATAAGAACTAAGTGTCCATCATTGGTGCCTGTCAGCTAAAAGTGTCCAACATTGGTGCCATTGCCTTAAATACATATTTATAGACACACATGACTCAGGAACAAATATCTGTGCTCGTCACACGAATATATGCCCTTACTGGGATTTGAACGCAGGAGCATCGACTTCATAGGAAGGGTCACTAACCACTAGGCCAAAGCTGTCGTCAATACCGGTATTATTTCGATATTATTTGTTTTTAAGTTTCGTATTTCATATTTTAAATGTTATTGAAGCAAAAATAGAAAAGCGAGAGTTTACCCTCTCGTGCTAATATTGAAACATGAGCTAGCGTTAGATTCCAAAATTGAACCATGAGCACAGCGAGTGGTTCTAAGTGGAATCTCGAGGCTTAGAGGGTTACCACCCTATCAGCTAATGTCAAAAAGCACTCAATTATTCACAATTTGTATAAAGTTACTATGCACTCTTGTAAATAAAATGCAGTTTTAGCAGCATAATGCCATCTGGTTTTATAGAAAAAAAGGGTTTCCGAGCTACCTGGGTGAAAAATTCGTCTTATTCATATATATTATTTTCGTTTCGATTGCGATTTCTAGGCAAACATACAATATTAATTTAATAATATGTGCAAAGTGACGCCCGTAAATAAATGAATACGACTGTACCTTTGTTTTGGGGCTGGCCCTCGCAGTGTCGTTAGAAGTGGAGGGGGTCGCGGGCGGGGTGGGGGGGTCATCCTCCGACAGACTGGGCATACGGATGACAGGCTTTCTGGGTCTCATGTTGGGCAACACTGGAACAGAAGAGTTGAGATTTATCCATGTTCATGACAGGTAGGGCACAGCGAAGTACCATCACGCTCGAGTCTGAAGAAGCCCAACTGGGGAAGTACCTCCTCCTTACAGACCACAGCCATAATAGCACTGCTACCTTTCAGGTATGTAGTGTTGTGTTCCTGATGGTGAGTAAGGTTCCCAGAGCTTCAACCCCCCTTAAAGGTCGGCAACGCGCTTGTGACTCCCCTGGTGTTGCGGGTGCCCATGGGTGACGGTAATTGCTTACCATCAGGCAATCCGTTTGCTCGTTTGCCACCTTATGTCATAAAAAAAAAATGTCTTAAATACAATACATACATACATACATTTCAGCCGTATGCAGTCCACTGATGGACGTAGGCCTCCCACAAATATGACTTGTATCATCTTGGGGGTAGTTGTCATAGTCGCCACGCTTGGCAGGCGGGTTGGCGACCGCAGTAGCTGTAGATTGGGTTTCGACGGAAAGAACATGAAGAAAAGGAACTGAATTCGAGTGTATTTTTAATGTGTTTTTTGTTTTATCAATGCGAACCGATATTTTTTTAACCTGGTTTGTGGACGTTGTTTACGTATTAAATTGGGCCGTGTCTCTCAAATGGTCGAAAAATAATACATTGTGCAACGAGGGTGGTAAGTAGGGTAGGTATAGTAAACGCGAGTCTATTAGAAGTTTGTTATACACTTACCGCCCGTGATACACACATTGGTTTTCATCATATTTGCGAGGAAATAATAAAATAGTTGGTAAAATTAGTAACTTATATAGGCTTAAAATCAAAATACACTTTGAAAACTAAAATCAGACCGCATCCACTAGAAGAGATTGTCAACTTTTTCAATGTCTTCAACAGATAATGCTAACAACTGTGTTTTGTTTTCGAAGTTGACAAACCATTCTGCCAAATAGTATCAATTATCTAAATGAAACAATTATTTTTATTAAATACTAAACAATAAATTGCAGTGAAATTTAATATAAAGACATGTGTTATATACATATTAAAAGTTGGTTGTAGCAAACTTTTAAAGATATGAAATACACCTTGGCCGATTGGAAACATCCTCAGTCCTAAGTGAAGTGTGAGTTCTATATATTTTTAAAACTAAACTTAACAGCCCGTGTGAGGTAAATCGGCTATAACTGCTCGAGCAAGTGTGATGAAAAAAAGCAAATGCTTACAATTCCGTCCTCTCCTGGAGGTGCCGATGGGCAGCACGGACAGGTCCAGCTTGATCTGGCTGCCGAAGTGCCGCAGCGGTGCGGCCGGCGGCGGGGACTCTGCTCCTGCTGACAATGATAATTTCTTGTCCTACAATCGAGATATATCGGAGCTATGGAGGTATTGGAGGTGGTTGCAAATAAAGTTCATTTTTAGTATAATGTTGCCACTTATTGGACGGTGGCCAGTTACTAGCGAATTACCCTACTGCTTACTATTAAAAGAATACCCCATCCGGAAAGTCCCCATACGGCCCCCTGACGCTGGCTGCGTTACCTCTCTGTACCGCTAGGGCGATACGCTGGCAGAGGTAAGAGCCAGCTTTTAGATCCCTTTTTTTGACGCAGGGAAAATGCATTTGCACATCCCTTCAGCCCGCGGGGAAGGGTCTTCCAGGGGGTATACCCACTAAAAACCCTGCGGCGTTTTCGTCACTGCCGTTTACGAGAGATGCCATGGGATCATATTATTTCACCACTGCATCCCCCTGGCGTCCCGGCACAGTGCGGGTTTCCGTCGTAAGCTTTTGGGTCCCCTGCGGTGACCAGCCCCCACGTTGCTCCATGTCGTCCGACGAGGGCCCAGGGTCTCAACTGCGAGTACCGCGAACTCATAGGGCCGCCGAGCTTCGCGCTACTCGATTCAATTCAACCATGGCGCCTCAGCTAAGGGTGAACCGCTCGCGAATTTACGAATTTTCGTTCTTATTATTAAAAAATATATATTTTTTTACAAATTTAAAACGAATACGTTATAGAAAATAAGTAATTTTGTTATATTTGAAATAACTTACGACCTGTTGAGTATTTGCAACGTATTAAGGGAATCCTATCTTTTTTAGAGATCACTTTAGATGTAATTTTTATAATGCAAAATTCAAGTAATCGTATTTCTGAATCGTATGATTTATTTATTTAATCCTTAAATAGGTAACTTATGACGCACAAAGACTAAGATTAAGGATTAACTATACAAAAAAGGTATCTAACAAAACGAAAATATGCTGAAATTTCTTCGGCGCAGCCTTAAGTAAGGACGAGTATTTGCGGCGTTTGAGAACAGATAATAATACAGTATCACACATAATAATACAGTATCACAGATAATAATACAGTATCACAGATAATAATACAGTATCACACATAATAATACAGTATCACAGATAATAATACAGTATCACACATAATAATACAGTATCACAGATAACAATACAGTATCACAGATAAGCCAAAGTTTGTCCTAGAGTTAGTTACCTGAAATACTAGCACCGACCGCCGGCTTCGTGTGCGTAAGCTCGCTGTAGCGTACGTCACACTCGTCGATACGACGTTTCAGTTCAGCTGAAAATAAAACATTGACATTAAATCATTTATCTTCATACTATACTTTGACGACCGGTCTGGCCTAGTGGGTAGTGACTCTGCCTATGAAGCCGATGGTCCTGGGTTCGATTCCCAGTCAGGGCATTTATTTGTGTGATGAGCACAGATATTTGTTTCTGAGTCATGGGTGTTTTCTATGTATTTAAGTATTTATATGTATCTATCTATTATATATACGTCGTCTAGTACCTACAACACAAGCTTTACTGAGCTTACCGTAGGACTAGCTCGATTTGTGACAGATTGTGCTGTAATATTTATTTATTATTTATTTATTTATTATTTACTATAGTATATAGATACACGCTTGCGACTCCCCTGGTGCCCATGGGCGACGGTAATTGCTTTACATTACATTACATTTCAGCCGTATGCAGTCCGCTGCTGGACATAGGGCTCCCACAAATATGACTTGTATCATCTTGGGGATAGTTGCCATAGTCGCCACGCTTGGCAGGCGGGTTGGCGACCGCAGTAGCTGTAGATTGGGTTACGACGGACGCTGCTGCCCGTCCGTAGGATTTTTCCCTTTGTCGCCTCTTACGACACCCGCGGAAGATGGGGTGGTGCTATTCTAGTCAGCCGGCATCACACGGCACATACACTTGCGCTACTTTAAGCATCGATACAGTCGCGATACAGTATCGGTGCTGTAGCGATGCAGCATCGCTACTGTGTCGCGTTAGCATCGCTACTCTATCGATGCTAACGTGAGCCACGACGCGAAACGTATTTTGATCAGTCACTATAAAGGACCTTAGATTCACTTTCAAATATTTTTATTGTCGCTAATTATAATTACCAATATTCGCCTCCTGCCTCCTCTGACGTTGCAACATTCTACGTATGACTACTCTTTGCCGCCAAGCGATCTTCTGGTACTCCATCATCTGCTGAAAACGAAATATCATAAATACGCTAACTACAACTAACTATATAGTTGTTAGGTAGTCTGATGGCACCAATGTTGGACACTTTAAGCTGACCGGCACCAATTATGGACACTTAGTTCTTAAAACAAAAACCATTTATAAATTAAATATGTAGGTACATATGCATAACACTTGAGTCCTTTGAAATAATCACTAATGTTCAAGATTGGTTCCTTGGCCATTACTGGCGCCGTAACCGGATCTAGCCGGCACTTACGGCTAACTTATTGTCTATTTATAAATAAAACCGCCCTGTGCTATTCATAATCATAATTTTTTTTATTACATAGGTGGCAAACGAGCAGACGGATTGCCTGGGGGTAAGCAATTACCGTCGCCCGTGGGCACCCGCAACACCAGGGGAGTCAAAAACGCGTTGCCGGCCTTTAAGGGGAGTTGGAGCTATGGGTACCTTACTCACCATCAGGAACACAACACTACATACCTGAAAGGTAGCAGTGCTATTATATCTGTGGTCTTCTATAAGGAGGAGGTACTTCCCCAGTTGGGCTTCTCCAGACTCAAGCGTGATGTTACTTCGCTGTGCTCTACCTCTCATTGTTGGACGTAGTTTAAGGACATACCCGGGTCCAACGTTTCCGTCGACGGGCGGTGAACGGGTTAAGTTAATACTCACTTTGTTGTGGTACCTCTTGTACTGAGTGGCGAGGTACAAAGATAGCTTGGCGTTCAGTATGGACCGGCGGCGGAGCGAAGACACTTCTTGGCGTATCGCAAGCGGGGAGAATACTAAAAGACAAAAAA
Source organism: Grapholita molesta (assembly GCA_022674325.2). Taxonomy (NCBI): domain Eukaryota; kingdom Metazoa; phylum Arthropoda; class Insecta; order Lepidoptera; family Tortricidae; genus Grapholita; species Grapholita molesta. Next base: position 6,892,021 of record CP053143.2, read on the forward strand.
AAAACTTTATTTTTCAATTTAGGCACATTACATGCATTACTTTGTCGACCGGTCTGGCCTAGTGGGTAGTGACCCTGCCTTTGAAGCCGATGGTCGTGGGTTCGAATCCCAGTCAGGGCATTTATTTGTGTGATGAGCACAGATAGTTGTTCCTGAGTCATGGGTGTTTTCTATGTATTTATATACGTATTTATCTATTATATCTATCGTCGTCTAGTACCTACAACACAAGCCTTACTGAGCTTACCGTAGGACTAGGTCGATTTGTGTAAGATTGTCCCGAAGTATTTATTTATTTATGAAGGTCAAAGGAAATTCTACCACCGGTTCCAACCCTACACCTCTGACCGAGAAGATACCAGCAAGAAACTACGGCGGGACTTATTTTTCGAAACAGTGATACCTACATCAAATCTTAAGGTTATTTTTATTTATTTATTTATTTATTTATTTACTTAAGGTACATAATTATGCGTAGTCCCAAGAGAAAACATATCAAACAGTTTATTACAAGATATAACTAAAAATACTTAAATATAAAAGTAAAATAATAATGTATAAACAAATTTGACTTCACAAAATAGACATACTTTGATATGCTTTCTTACCTGAACTGTAATAATTTGGCAGTACATAGGTACACACAGCAACACTCTTAACTGTACGTAGGTGGACTTTATGCCTTATATAATAAGGTCTACCAATGTATAGCTAGGAGTGTTGTTGACTGTACAATTGATGATTTAAATGCTAGGAGGTTTCTGGTGTGGGCCATGCATGTTTGTCTATCAAATAATCCTCTACTCTGTAATAGCCCTTGGACACCAAAGGCTTTTTACTGTGGGTAAAAACAAGGTTAACCCTTTTCCAGGCATAGTACGATATATCGACCACATGCATGTCAATTCAATTTCAACCTAGCATTCGACATTAAGGTTCATATTAGATAGACTATCCCAAAATTCACACTATTTAAAATAAATATTTTATGATTAATCCTACGGACGAGCAGCAGCGTCCGTCAAAACCCAATCTACAGCTACTGCGGTCACCAACCCGCCTGCCAAGCGTGGCGACTATGGCAACTACCCCCCAAGATGATACAAGCCATATTTGTGGGAGGCATAGTCGAGGGATAGATAGAAAAGTTTGACAAGTCTAAGCGGTACTCGTATAGCACAATTGGTAGTGCACTGGGCTAGTGATCCAGTGGTTGTGGGTTCGAGTCCCGCTGCGAGTCAAATTTTTCTATTTTTCTTTCGATTTAAATATCGAATGTTCGTAATGTTAGGACATTATTTAGCAACTTTTTTAGCAAAAAAATGAACATTTACCATGTGGCCTCGGCGGCATAGGCGCCGCCTGCTGCTGCAGACGAGCTCGCAGCGCAGGCGATATCTTATCATCGAAATGCTCTATGGCCATACTGGATATGTCCCGCAACTCCTGTAGCACCTCGTGCGCCCGCGGCGGAGACTTCATGCTTTCAGCGATGTGCAGGACGCGACGGATCTCGTCGATCACCTGAAATAACGAAAAAAAAAAACTATTTTGTCGATAGTTGCCATGGTTACGGTCCCCTGGATCACGGAAAACCACCATTTTAATTTACACTAATATTATAACTGCTTTGTGAGTGTGTATGTTTGTTACTTCTTCACGTCTAAACGACGCGGTGCAACATTTCTTCTTACAAACTATGCCACTAATGTCCCCTGGGTGATGGTGATAAAGTGGTAGTTGATTTACCCAATTAAATATTGAATTATTAATTTAGACCCGATTATTGTTAACCTTTTCGCCGTCATGTCAAACGCAAAAACTAACGCTCACACGCCACGTCATCGAAATGTCAAAACAGAAGTTGAACTTTAAGCGTGTGCACGTAGGTCTAATTTGCTCTGCGGTCGAGGGCGTATATAAACTTTGGCGATGAACCTGCGGTGCCAATATATACGTCTTTGACGTGGAAAAGGTTAAACCAATACAGATCGGAATCCAAACTTAAGTGGCAGTGGGCGGGGCACATTGGACGCAAAACCGATGCCCGATGGGGCGAAAAGGTTCTAGAGCGGCGACCACCAACTGGATGACGCACCGTAGTTAGGCCTCCCACAAGGTAGACCGACAACCTAGTGAAGGTCGCGAGGATCGGTTTTTTTGGGTCGTTTTGGGGGAGGCCTATGTCCAGCAGTGGACGTCTTTCGGCTGATATGATGATGATGATGATGAATGCAGATTCTATGAGAAATTTCGTTTACCTTTCCAGGTATGAAGCAGCATACCCCGCTGTCGATAAACTTGGAATATGTCATGTTAAGCATCGATATACGCGTCTCGATCGATGTGAGTATGTCGCAGTGTCGTGCCAGCGGGTGGTATCTGTAAATTAATGCAAAAATATCTTTGATTAGCTACATAGTTAAGTATTATTATTTTATTTTTATTAGAATACATTTATTACAGCATCCTAGCCTATAATCTGATAAAAATACATCTCATGATGATGATGATGATGATGATGATGATGATGATGATGATGATGATGATGATGATGATGAGATGTATTTTTATTAGATTACATTTATTACAGCATCCTAGCCTATAATCTTATAAAAATACATCTCATGAAAATGATGATGATGGAATTTATTTTTATTAGATAAGGCTAGGATGCTATTAGTAATTTTAAACACAAAACTATTGTGAGATTGAAACATATTATTATTTATTATGCTCCTCAATAACATGTCGAGCAATATTCGACATATAAAACGTGAGTTACCCGCTTTTATACAATTAAGATGCTATAATTAATTTATAAAAAGCCGCAAATTAATTCTATAGTAGTTCAATAAAATCAATAAAATAAATTATGAAGTAATATTCTAGAACATAAACTTAACTACGACAAACATTAATTCACACGTGATTAAAGTACCTACATAGCTAATGACCTCAGAAACGTGAGGTTGATATCATTGTTTATACATTACGAGCGTATAAATACGTCGGCAAGTATCATATTATTTGTTTACTGGGTCACCTACAGATGTGCAAACTGCATGAACATTACTGATTATTGGATATAACTGGAAAACTACAAAAAATATAACTAGAGAAGTAAACAGCTAAGATTAAATTCATCATCATCATCATCATCATCATCATTGGCCACGACATCTTGACAGATGATTGTTGCAGTGTGCATCTACAGATAACACAGTCAATTTATAGAGCCGAGACAACGTCTCTGATGACTTAATAGTCCGATGGCAGCACGACATCTCCTGCCACACTTGTTACAGGTGAAGCGCGAGTCAGGAGGTGGAGCTGTGCGGCAGCGAACCCTCTTCTGCCGCAGGTTACCTAACCAGGCATTGTCGTGCCCCGACATCCCATCTAATATGTCACGACGCCATTCTGGTCTCATATCTGCGCGCTTTTCCCAACCGTCTACATTTATGTGGAAAGACTCCATATCCCGTTTACAAGCATCCTTAAACCTTAAAAACGGGCGGCCTACGGGTCTTTTGGCGCTAGCGATTTCTCCCAGCATGACTTCACGAGGCAACCTATCGGGGCACATACGGTGAACATGCCCCAGCCAACGGAGCCGTCTCTGCTTTAAAATTGCTATTATGCTGCTACAGTTCGTCCTTGATAGAACGGCGTCGTTTGTAATTTTGTCCTTCCAAGTTACTCCCAAGATGGATCTTAGACACCGCATATGAAAGGCATTGAGGCGACGTTCCTGTTTGGCATACGTAGTCAGCGTTTCCATGGCGTAGAGGAGAACACTTAGGACGCACGTCTGGTAAACTAGGACTTTGGTGGCAACAGTAAGTTTATTGTTCTTCCAGACGCGCGCGGCGAGCCTCCCAAACGTCGTCGCAGCCCTCCCAATGATTAGATTACATCGCGTATAATTAATAAATAAATATTTCGGGACAATCTTACACACATCGAGCTAGTCCTACGGTACGCTCAGTAAGGCTTGTGTTATACATAGAAAACACTCATGGCTCAAGAACAAATCGAGGGTCGCGTGGTCAAACCCAATAAGTTGAGTAAATGGGATTTTGAATTTAGAACTATAAGTAAATGCTGCTATCGGGATGAAGTTTAAATAAGTATATGCATTATAGGTAATCCATTTCAGTTGTCTTATTTCATGAATAGATTTAAAAAAAAAAAAAAAAAAACACTAAAATTACTTAATCAACAAAAATACAGTTGCATTGAATACCAGTGTCATTTCAATGATCACAGCTAAAAACAAATCCAGACATACATAAAAGTTCATTACCTGCGCTCCGACTCTCGTCTCGGAAGCTGTGCTTTAACCGTCTTAAGTGCAAGCCCATGACGTCTCTCGATCATAAGGAATCCTCTGTTAAGCATCCGCATTGATAACTCATTGAATGCCTTACAAACCTAGAATGACAAATGAAAATTATTCATGTGAAAATCATTCAATATGGATATTTTCTGAGTACCGAAACCATGACCTAAAATTGTAATTAGATGAATACACAGGCTGTATTGCAAAGAAATTGGTTCCGGAGACGACTCCGGCAGAGTACATGTGCTCAGTATGTTTAGAAATCTCATACTTTTGTTAGCCAAGGTACCTTCAATGCCAAAATTGCTATATGCATCAATTTTTCAATAGGGCTGCTGATTCTGTTTGAAAAACTTAATACCTATTTTATTATAGTAAACTTGTATAAGTATTATGTGATGGCTTTTAATAAATAATAATAAATAAATTTTACACAAATTCACTTGGCCCCATGATAAGCTCAAGGCTTAAATATAAGCTTCAATCAACTAATTTATGTCAACAAATTGCCATGGTTACGGTCCCCTGGAACACTCTTTTATGGCATCTAAGAACACTAAACAAGCCTATTTATGGTAGTGACATGTCCATTCCATAATGGTTCACCTACCAAGCATGTTATTAGAATGGGGTGCTACATTTCTTCTAACAAACTATGCTTCAGTTGTCCCCTGGCTGATGGGACAGAATAACAACAACAATAAATTCACTAATACATTGAAAACATCAATGACTCAGGAACAAATATCTGTGCTTGTCACACCAATAAATGCCCTTACTGGGATTTGTAGCCAGGACCATCGGCAGCAAAGGCAGGTTGACTATCCACTAGGTTAATATTATAAATGACCTCATATGCTTGAAGATAATATGTCAACCACTGTTAAACATACCATGTGAAGGATAAAAATTATGACAAATGACTTCAAACATAGGTACTTATAGCCTAGTTGTTTCCATAAAACAAGTGACAAATATAGTATCTCCATAACATAGTGTCCTGGCAATAACACCAAAGGCTGTGTGTTTAACCCTTAACATTGTTAATGAAATAGTTATTTATTTCAGTTAGAAACCAAACTAAATTGAAAGATGGATTTCATACATCAATATAAACAATAACAAATGAAAACAAGGTGAACATTTTTTTATATTTGTAGTGATAAAAGTGCAAACTGCTCCAGAAAAATAGCTTATGTAACAAAGAAATTGAATATAACTTGGTTTAATAATATCAACATTACAAGTTATAATTTCCAGAACACTAATGACTCATGTTAAAAATAAAAACAATTTACTTACCACTCTATTTTTCGCGATTTCATCATACGATAAGTATGAAAGAATATTTTCGATCATCACAACTGGAAGATCGAGTAAATCCATGTTTGATGCGTTTCTAATAGGAGAACACAATAAAATCAACACGCCCGCAACTTTATTTTAGTTCACCAGCAGCAATAACATCGCGGAGTCACTAGACTAGTTCAAAACTTCTATTCAGGTCTAGAAGATATTTGTTTGATAACATTGGCATTGCTCACTTAACTATTTTTAGCGTTAGGTTGGTGCTTCCTCAACAATAAGCAAAACAATAGGTATATTAAATTTAAGTTATGAAAGTCAGTCGTCGTTTAGATGTTTTAAATACCCTTTTCTTTGTTACAAAATTATCACGCGAACCACTTTGACAAATTATACGGGTACGTTCCGTAATTCCACAAGGTATTTGAAGTATCTGTTTGACGTAATTTCAATTGTTGCCATGTGTAGACAATAAATTGTTAAATTATTGCACATGGCCTAGGCCAAAGTAAAAAAATCTGGGTATTATTTTATTTGACAGTTGCCACATAATCCCACAATCCCGAGGGAGAATTTTTAATGGAAAAATCTTCAAAGAAACCTAAATTATCTTTTCCAGGCCATAAATATTTTAAAAAAACCTAAATAATCTTCGTGTTTCTCTTGAAATGTTGTATTGATAATGAATACCATTTGAGTTTGCGTATTTTTGTTATACTTACTACTTTTACTTGCTGCAAATAAATCTAATCATTCATCCTGCCAAACTCCATACTTCTTCGAGTCTGCCTCTCTTATAACGTATCAAAACGATATTCGAAAATTTTTGACGATTATAATTTATATCTGTCACTCTCGTGACGCTTTCATTAAAGTAAAATAGGAAGATGCTCGAAATAAATATTCGATGTTTGCGGTACCGGGCCTGACGCCTGACGTATAATTTTATCGTCAATATTATTTTACCTTAAAGCTAGGAGGAATACTTACTTAATAACTGAAGCACGCATCCGCGTACGCAAGTAAGGGACAAAGATACTCTCGTATTTGCAGCCCAAAATGTAACAGTTCACTTATCCAATTAGTATTTGTTTATATCCATCCAACTTCTGATAGTTCTGAAACGGAGAACGAAAATAGCGCCGTCTCTGCCATACATAAGAAAGACCATCATACATAACATACATAAGACCATCCAAATAGCTAGAGCATAAGATCGGCTCATACTTTAGTTGTTTACGTCATCTTATCAAATAATTTTGATACAAATATGATTTTAACAGAACGGAGTTATATTTCAAAATTACTTTAGCGGTTTCCTATAAAATGTTGAGGAATGAAACGTCAAATCAATCGGCGCTTGAGAGCATAGAGTATATTGAACAGCGGCGCTACCGCGAGAAACGATATTTGTAAATGTGGGACGATTGTCTCTGTCACTCTCATGACGCCTTAGTTGGAGTAAAAGAGGATGATGCTGGAAATATATGAACTTCGATGGTCGCGGTACAGGGCCAGTAGCTTGAGAGGCTTCGCGCTTCATAAAATACGGCAGGAGACGAATCTTTTATTTGTACAACTTTCTGACTTTTTGGTAGTCCTGCGGCGCTACCGCGAACAACGATATTCGTTTTCGGACGATTGTCTCTGTCACTCTCATGACACCTTAATTGGAGTAAAAGAGAAAGTTGCCCGAAATATACGAACTTCGATGTTGGCTCCTGAGGTCTAACAACTATGGACTCATTAACGATAAGTAGATAATACTACTAATACCATTTACACATACATATTTCTTATGTCTGCAGATACTAGGAATCAATGGTGTTTAATATTGGTACTATTATTTTCCGTCTTTTTAACAATTATTCATACTGTATAAAAAATAAACGTTTGTACTTTTGAACTTAACACACGGGAATTATGTATAACGATATCCTAGTTTGCTCGAGTAGCGAGGCGAATAACGAGGCGAAACACGAGCACGCATGTGTACGCGGACGTTTCGCTATTCCTCTCGTCCCTCGCATCGCGTTTTTGTATACTTAGGCAAAGTTTCATCGAACGTTTCGGTGAATAGCGAGGAGAGTGACGAGCCAGCATGTCTAATCGCGGAGAAAAATTAAATGCGAGATGAAAAAAAAAGGCAATTAGCAGGAAATTTAAATTAATTCCGAAAACACCAAAAACAGAAAGAGTCGTCGAGGCGCCGAGGTATATTGAAATATTGATTCTAAAATTCTTTAATTAAATGATATGCATTTCAGTCAAAAACATTATTTATTTCTATACAATTTACATATCGCGCCCAAGTGCATTCCTAGTTTAATATGCACTTAATATTACATTAAAACAATTATAAATTTAATTGAAAAAACAAAAACAACTTGTACTTACTATTTACATATCGACATGATTTTTGCATAATTTTTTATAAATATTCATTTACATAATTTACTATCATAACTCGCGTAAGTATAATTGTGCAAAATATTAAATTATAATATATTTTTTACATAATCCAACTTCGTGCGGTCATATTTGGTGAAGTTTATAATGTGTACTTAAAAGACAATTTCGCTAATATAAAATATTGTGTAAGAGTATTTTGAGCAAGTAATTTTTGCAAAAGTTGTATATTATATGGCAAGTAATTTGGAAAGATAAAATGGATGGAAAGGGATAGACAAATTTTATAGATAAGATAATTATATATATATATATATTATTTTATTCTGTAATAAATAAGGGCTCAAATATCACAGCAGATTTCTCGATAAAAGCTGATAAAATAGATGATATTAAATATAATGCAAACATTTAATGTTTAATGATTATATGAGATTTCGTAAAAAAAATGTTAACTGTATATATTTATTAAAATTAGACTAGAAAAAAAATTGAAATCATTTCTCATTATCCTTGTGTCTTGAATTTTGATATACTAAAAAAAACTTTAGATTTGTTCATTGTGACACTAAATATAATCATTTAACTGCAAGCAGTATAATGATGTAATGAAACTTTATGCTGTAAAGATATGAAAGCATAGTTTTGCTGATAAGATAAACCTATAAGGAAAAAGTAATTGACAATATAACATTATTTAAGCTTACCTTTGAAACACCTTATGCATAATGACATAAAGCCTATTCTGCTAGCCTAATATGGTTGAGTTTTTATCATTTATCACAATATCTGTCACGCTTCAACAAGTGAGTGCGAATGTGACAAATAGCGCGAAAATGATAAAATGGCAACCATGCTATCCATTCTGGAACCTATAAATACTTATCTTAGAAAACGTTTTATGTGTTGAACGCTGTATATTCGTAAATTTCAAAAAAGTAGTTCTTCAATACTGTTCTATATTAATTTCTATTTCGAGCACTTAAAAAAAAATAATAAATATATCTAGTAGTTTTTTGAAATTCACGATAAATTTAAAGTAATTATTGTTGAATAAATGACTTCAATGTCTGTGTATTGTAGATAGGATATGATAATGATTGATTGAGTGGTTGTGTTGAAATGAAAGAATATTTTGTTGTGTTGACATAATATGTATTTAAGTTACCATGTAGCTACAAGTACCTAGATCCAATGCCAAGTCTAAAAATATTGAATGAAATTAAATTAAAATGTTTACATTTACATATCTTAAAATGTATGCAAGAGTGCTGTTTCTTGTGTTATTTTTGGAGAGTTTATCTGCATTTGGCTTCATGTAATGTGTTACATTTGGATTTTAAGACAATGACATTAATACGAGTATTATGTTTGAAACAAAATTAACTAACAAGAATATCGTTTGGACAGATTTTTATTGCGTTATGGTTTCTAACATCATTGTCTATACTATCACTGACATTTGTCGTGTAGTTAAAAGTACTGCACAGTAATTTATCAGCAAGAACACCAATAAACCGTCGACAACAAACATCAGTATACATTAAACACAATATCTACCACGACATTCAGGGCCTATGCTAGAACATTTAGTTTTTCATTCGAAAATATTTCTAGAGAAAAAGATATGCATCTATTTACCTGATAACAGTGATTTTTAAATGTTATTATAATTTAATTCAGCTATTTAGAGAACTAATGGCGCAGGCGGCAATATTGTTTTGAGTCACAAGAGGGAAAAAATAATGTCTTTTATGTTCGTGACGTCACAGCGTTGCCGGCCGCGCCCGCTACTCTTACAAACACAACATGACTGCAGTTGTACCGAGAACTATTCTACACAATCTTGTGCAGGCTCCAAAATGTAATGGAATCGACACTATTATTTTTCATTTTTTTTTTTCATTATTAAGAAAAATTTATAGAAAATCCGTACTGTCATATTTTTCCACTAATCGAATATAATTGACATTGCAATGACACTTACTACTAGCCTAGAGAGTGCTAAACTATTTCTTAGAATTAGATATTTTTTGGTTCTTTAAATTTTAGAATAAACGTGTCAACTCAGGTGTTACAAACGAATTTAGTGCCACTATAGTTTGTATGGACATCACGAAACCCATGCAAAAATAAATAAAGAAACATGCACAGTTCTACTTTTAAAATAGAAACTAAATAAAACTCAAATTTCTACCTTATAGCATAACATTTTTTTTTATTTCTTGTACATTTTCACAACTGTCATGTTACAAACAACCAAAGTTCTAGGAGAAAACGTTATTATAACATTAATACATGTACTCATGGACCGAAGAAAATATTTTTCTCAAAATATTCAACATTTGTATGCTAAGGGTACAATTGAAAACAGCGGGGAAAAATATTTTATTTTCGAATTACACTAAACAAAGTCACAATCTAATATCAATTTACTATTCCTCACTAAAATGGGAAAACAGTACCATCCTCAAAACTCAAAACAAAAACTTATAATTTTTTTTTTTAATTTAAAGTCATTCACTTGTGACTATAAAAAAATATACACCGATGAGTGTTTGAAAATGGCACCGCAAAAGAACATTATAAAACTAATTCTAATTACTCAAATAAAATGGGAATATTACTTAACCAATACCTAAGAAATCTATACACTAGTGCAATAGTCAAACATATGCACAACGCATTCAACAGACATCGTCCATTTAGAAAAAAAAAAAAAACAAAAAAAATGGAATTGTAATGTGTTAACATGAAATTGTATGTGTCTAAAATTATATTAATAAACTATCTGTTAATGTCTTTATTGGGAGTGATCTAGATCACATAAAAAGTAAAGGAATTATATATATAATAATGTTGCCATTGTCAAATTGTGGAATTACCCATTTGGTAACTTTGCCTCTACCACGAGTTGCCAAACGTCACGTTTTTCACGTCGATTTGTTAGGTTCAGTACAATTCCTCCATACAAATATATTACTCGGACGTCAGCGATTAAGTTTTGCCATATCGTGGTACAGGCTGTTGGTGTGTTTGTGATATTTTCATGTGAAATGGCAACCAGTCCCGCTCTCGTGGTGTTGCTGTGTGTGTGTCCGTCTTGATATGTGTTTGTGTGTGTTCGCCGACTGCGCCGTTAACTAGAAGCAAAATACGTTCAAAATGTGAATTTACTAATACCACTAATCTACGGTCGAGACCTAAAACAGTGTTTATTTTGAAACACAAGTTTTTTTACAGTGTGTAAGTTACTAGTCAGTTACAACGAATAAACTCACGTGTACTTATATCGCACTAGGTGACATGTTTTCACTGAGTGAGTGACGCATCCTCGCTCTGAGCACTGTGTCCAGAGTGTTCGCCACCGCGCAAATTGAAGTTCGAAAATTTCGGGCATCTGTCTCTTTTGCTCCAACTAAGGCGTAATAAGAGTGACAATCGTTAGAAATTTGCGAAATTCGATTTTTGCGGTAGGCCCTCTGGGCTTCAAAATGGGTACCAAAGCTTACCCGAAAAAGCTCATTCCTTGTAACAGAGTAGTAGTAGTCACAACAGTTTTATTTTAGTAAGTATTATATGTGTATGTAAGCTTGATTTTTTTTTAATGTGTGGGTAGTTTTGATTCTTCAAAATCTCTCTTAAGTCAGACCGTATTATGTATGTATGTAAGTATAATATGCACTATGACGTATATGTAACTATATCAGACTAGAAAAAAAAGAGAATAAATGAAAATATAATAAAATTAGCATGAAATATACTTTACAAGACATATAATAGTAACAGTATAATAGACATGTTTTAGAGTGTTTTAGAGTACCTACTACGAAACATTATTTGTCATTTTGATATGTAGTTACGAAAGCAAATTTTAGAATAGCAATATTACGACATAAAGTTGTTTCATATATTAAGTACGCTGGATTGCTAATACAAATAAACAACTATTAAATTTAATTATATTAAGAACTATACTAATGGTAATGAGCACTAAATCCATAAGAACAGTGACAGTTGATAATGATAGCATAATTTTTAAAGAAAAAAATAATAATAATAAAAGAGGAATAAAGTATCTCATGATGATTAGGCACTAAACATCACTAGATTGGAACGACTTTTATATATTTTAATCAACCTATTCCATAATAATAAGGTTGATACAAAAAAAGTAAAAGTGTGTCTTACAATAGGTGACAATTCGTAAAATCAATGAAGAAGAGAAGAAAGGAAGAAGAGAAGAAAGGAAGAAGAGAAAGAAGGAAGACTGTCATGTACGTAATTGTTTAATGATTTTGTTCCACTTTTACTAGCAGCCTTATTATAGTTATGGGGAACTATTGTCAAAAAAAAACAACCGATAACATTTTTTTTGTGTTGTAACTGCCGTAGGATACTGTCAACAATAAAGAAAGAAGGACTTTCTTGATATAAACGGTGAATTAATTATAAATTTCAGTAATTATTAAAAACATAATATTGATTACATTCATTTAAATGAACTCTATTTACTTCAAGTCTCGTGAATTTAGGCGTCAAAAATATTATTTCATTAATTATACACATTTCATGGACACTATTATATAGATAATGAACAATAATTATAACGTAACATATATAATATAAGCAATCCAGCATATTTTACATAATGTCTGTAAATAAAATAATTATTTAAAATTGACATGTTCACTAACGAGTCTAACAATTTGACAGCCAAGAGCCCCGCGCCAACTACGCAAATATGCGTATTTAGATTTAAAAAATACTATACCAAATATATCATATCAATAATAATGTCTCGCAGTTATCGACAGACCAACGACGGGATGTACAAAGATTGACATGGTATCAGTATAATGTTTTAAAAGTCCGAATACGCCACATTATTTAATTTTATCCTATAATACACTAGACCAGCGTTTAAGTACAAATCTACACTTATATTTATAAAGCTTCAGAAAGCATAATAATGCGGTGAATTTTCCATCTCACAAAATATATGGCTGTTGTGCTCGACTGTACATTAATATATATTGTTTAAAGATACAATATACACTTATAAAATATCTACAGGCATTCCTATTTTTAAATTGACCACCGAAACACCGCGAGATGTCTAGTCAAGTAAGATATGTCATTCCATTATTACACTACACATACGACTTTAATACTTCAAAAATCTGAGAATTCTCTCATAGACCGCCATGCTTAAAAATTGTTTTTTTTTTCTTGAACGTGACACTTGAGTACTTGATTGTACTTACAGCAAATATATTGCGAAATAATATTTTTATGTTAGCTTTATTAATTATTTACATTCAGTATTTTTATTCAACTAGTTATGGTAACATTAGTTTTAATCTAACACATTTTTTTTTAATAAACTTTGGCTTATTATTTGGCTTAGAAAAGACAAGGTAGGAACCAAAGCGGAATACTTAAGCAATTTAAGAAATGCAGATTTTTTTTTAAGTTATGGTCAAATGCTCTAGTGTCAAAATTTTTATTTTCATTTTTCTAAAAAGTAATAAAACGTAAATGTTAAATTTACGAAAAACTGTATACATTATAGAAGAATAGATAGATAGATAATATCTATTAGACATATTTCGTTAAAATAACGAAGGAGATATTTTTTGAAATTCTGACCTAACCCACATGTTTGCTTGTTTTAAATACAATTTTATATGAAGAATTATTTATATGACAATTTAATTTAATAAATCGAGATATCACCAATTGAATTCATAAAAGATAAGTAATTTTTAAAAACTATTAGTTGAAAAAAAAAATTACAAGCATGCAGAGGGCTAGTCATATTTCAGTCTATGGTCCCTACTATAAAAAGATTAAAATATGAAATCTTCATCAACATTTCAAGTTAAAATCCATTAAAATCGTCAAGAAGGAGTAAATGTCCGGTCGAAAATCTCCACTTAAAATTAAATTCCATCTGAGAATAAATAACGGTTTTTTTTTTAATTCAACACAAGTAGATAAATAGAATTTTTATATCATCATTGAGACTAATTTAGGCCTGTATTAAAAACAAACAACTACATACTCGCAACGAAGTACATTTTACTAAAATTTCTAAAAAAAAACGATTCAACATATATAATTTGTGCTGGTCAAACGAATTCAGCCATTACATTAACAATCTACGTTAAAATTTACAAATCAACAATATCGAGACGTATATTAAAAAAAAATCTCTCAACAATTAAAAAAAAAAACAGATTGCACGATACAACATTGTTGGAACATAACTTTCCGATCGACTTAACTTGGTCCGACGTCAAAAACTTTACATGTCTTTTTGAAACACTCTTTACTTTACACAATTATTTTCTAATAACCCTCGTATCGTCAATACCAGAATTGTTTACTTACACGCACACTTCCTTGTGTAAAAAAAAAAACTTTTTTTTTTTAATTTAACAAATAAAACTATTTGCCAAAACACCAACTTCCTCACAATAAAAATCTCCATATTTTTTCTACAATTCTGGTGTTCCCGATAAAGAAAAGTCTATTTTTATAATAACAATCTCTTACTAGTAGTCGTGTTCGGGCATGCCGTTGTTCTGCCGCGGGTTCGACTCCTGGCCCTGGCCTTCTTTTTTCTGCTGCCCCTTGCCCTGTCCAATTTGTCGTGACGACGAGAAACAGAGTTTCATTACGAACGGGAATTTTGCACCTGAAAATGTTTAAAGTGATTAAATGTACAGATATTTTCCTTCGGGTAAACTCGGATTTTTACCGGAATACGATGACACCCGAACTGACAATGAATTATTATATCGTTTTAGTTGATTATTAATATAAGGTTCATAATTGATTGATGAAAATGATGATGATGCACTTCTTGGTTTCAGTTTAATTTGCATGGAAACGATTGAATATGAAATAATTTTTTGTTGTAAAAGTTGATTTAATATTTGAATTTTAAATCTCCTAAACAATATATAGGTAACATTGATCATATTTTAGTCAATTTTTCAAATGTCCAGTGAACTGTAGGCGTGAAATACACACAAGCGACGTAAGGCATAAGACACGATGCCGCTTCAAATCGTTTGTATGGGCAATTTCACTTTCAGGGACACCCAATTAACTTAATTGTCAAATAAAAGTTAAATCAGTGGTCAGTTAAGTGACGACAATTAAGCTTGAAATCTTTATGTAAATCATCTTTATTAGCATTTTTCTATTAGAAAAACACGTATTAGGTATCTATGGATTGTTCATAAAATAGTAGATTGTATTGAAATTTAAAGCTTAATTGTCGTCACTAAACTGACCACTGATTTAACTTTTATTTGACAATTAAGCTAATTGGGTGTCCCTGAAAGTGAAATTGCCCGTATACAAAATGTACCAAGGAGACGTATTTTGAATTACACTCAAGCGACACGGCACCGCTTGCGTGCCTGATGTCGCTTCAAAATGTTTTCATACAAAATGTTCGAAGACGACGCTACTGTAAATTACACTCAAGCGGCGTGACGCAGGCATGCCTTACGCCTTATGCCTTACGTCGCTTGTGTGTATTTTACGCCTTATAGTTAATATGAAATGTCACTTCGAAATAAGTAACGATAAATTTTATAGCGGAAGGAAGTCCCTAGTTAATTGACGTTATTGCCACCAAAACTTCTACGTCTGTTCATAACGTTACTACCACAGATAAGAAACTTGTTATTCTTTTGTAAAGGTAATTAATTTTGTGAAGTTTTACGAAGGAAGAAGGGTTCATACCTGGATGCTGGATGGTCGCGTGGTTGCACGCCATGATGGCCATCACCGACTGCGAGATGTTTTGGAACTCC
The DNA here is from genome assembly GCA_022674325.2 of Grapholita molesta. Lineage (NCBI taxonomy): Eukaryota > Metazoa > Arthropoda > Insecta > Lepidoptera > Tortricidae > Grapholita > Grapholita molesta. Next base: position 6,907,915 of record CP053143.2, read on the forward strand.
ATCAGACCTGACGACGACCTGAAATTGATGACGAGACCGTTAGAACGTCAGAAGAAATCATCACCATTACATCAGTAGGCAGGATTCGCAGAATAACGTAGGTAACTATAGTCAACCAATTTGATTTCTAGGCCACTTCCAACCTTGTCACAGTGACGTTAATAAGAGATTTTTTGCGTCTTTCATATATATTTTCACTGTGATAAGGAACGAAGTAGCCCATAAATCAAATTGGTTGACTGTACTTACAAATCAAGCTACTCTAAAATACTAAAGTATATATACGCGCATAAAATACCTGAAATATGGAAATATGTTGGGGCAACATAACGTCATGTATAAGAACGATTATAGAAGGAAGACTAGAAAAAAGTAGAGGTCGTGGATCAAGCGAAAGAAAAGGCCAACGTCATGGTCATGCCGTATCAAGAGAGCTCAAAGCATTAGCGGAGAATAGAATGGAATGGTGATTATTCCACCGACAAGAGCCAGGCTCTTAAATTTATGATGATGGTGAAAATACCTGATCCCATTACCCATACAATTTAAATACAGGACACCAACTTCTAAGGCAATTCAAAAAGTACAAAATAATCTCCTTAAATTAGCTGAATACCAAACCCGTGCTACTTGGCTAGATTAATCTTTTAAAAATACGCGACTAATATACACCCCTTCTCATGCAGATTGTATTCTGTACATTCGAAATATATACCACCGAATAAACAAAGTCAGTAATTGAAGTGGATTGTTTGATAAACAATAAGATAATAGGGTAAAATGATCAATTTATACTCGTTTGCCTTCTGGTGGCGTCTGAGAATAGCAACTCCCTCCTACCCCAACTCCTCCTGTGGGTGTCGTAAGAAGAAAACCGACGGATGGGCAGCAGCGTCCGTCGAAACCGAATCAACAGCTACTGCGGTTGCCAAAAGTGAAACGAGTCACATTTGGGGCAGGCCTCTGTCCAGCAGTGGGCGACTAAAGGTGCCGACTGGCTTGTAACATTTCGGTATAATGTAACATGATACAACCCGAGCATTACAGCAGTCAGTGCAGCGAGCCGAGCCGCTCGACGCGACCGCGTGCTCCACTCAGCTGTCAGTTTTTACGCGAATCCCTTTGAGTGCTACATTACAAGTCAGTACTGAGCCCTGAGTGTAAGTTTTTATCGTAACATAGCGTCACTATCTCGTTAGAGTAACTTATATAAATAACATTATTTATTACTTAAAGGTTCGACATTTTGAAACAGAATAGAGCACAAACGAACAGAGCGCTCAAGGCGAGCGTTCGCCGCGTAGCTGTAATGTAACACGATCGGCGTGATCACCGGTGAAAGCCGGGTCTAGACGAGTGTAACGTGTAATGTGATTTACCGTGTATAAAGGTGGCGACTGACTAGTAACCTTTGCTTGTAATGTATCGTTCACGCCGATCGTGTTACATTACAGTTACATTACAGCTACGCGGCGAACGCTCGCCCTGAGCGCTCTGTTCGTTTGTGCTCCATTCTGTTTCAAAATGTCGGATATGGAGGTCGCGTGTGCTTCACTTATTGTACTAAGTTATTGCTATCTAAAATACAAGAAGAAAAAAACGAAACGATATTGGATATCTAATTTGTACCAAAGAAGGAGCTATGATACGAATTTAATGAATATTATTCGAAACCAAGAGTTTACTGGACAATACAGAAACTTTATTAGAATGTCGTCTACCGATTTCGACCGACTCATTACATTAATTTAATTGGACTTTTAAAATCCTGTTCCAAAAGCACAATCACGGGAGAAGTGCACTCGCGGGACTTGCGAACCTGTACTGACTTGTAATGTAACACTCAAAGGGATTCGCGTAAAAACCGACAGCCGAATGGAGCACGCGGTGCTCGCGTCGAGCGGCTCGGCTCGCTGCACTGACTGTTGTAATGCTCGGGTTGTATTACGTTACATTACACCGAAATGTTACAAGTCAGTCGCCACCTTAATGTAACACGAATTCTACGTGTGGACGTCACTACGAGCATTACATGTAACGCTCGCGCGGCGCTCGGTGTTGATCCATCGGCTGTCGGTTTTTCGCGCGAACACAAAGGCTCGTTTGGACGATTCGCTTTGAGTTCGTGTGCCATCCACACTGTTGACGCTAAATTACACGTAATGTTACATTACACGTTACACTCGCCTGGATCCGGCTAGAGGTTTACTATTTATATTCGGCATTCTGTTTCTGTACCTTTCGCTCTTGAGCGGGAATTTGGAGATGGTGTGTGGAGGCATGACTCCGTAGTCTTTGAAGACCTGCAGCAACTGGTCGTCCGACACGTCGGGCGGCGTGTTGAAGAAGTGCAGCACCTGGAAACGATCAGGGGTGGGGGTTAGAGCGGGACAAAATACACACTTAATAGGCGAGACTAATATTTTTTGTTTATGATATGAATCGATTTGTTTAGTTGTGGGGATCAAATATCGCTATGGGATCAATTGCGTAAAAGGTAAACAAAAATCAGAAATTAGAGTTAAAATCTAAATCTCGCACTGTCCGCTCAAAACGCTCCTAAAAAAATGATGCTTAACTATGACGTCACGCCTAGGTCGTCGCCCACTCTAAAGTATGGAAAAATATGCAATTTTTATTTTGATCGTAAAATAATGCGTTTATGTACATAGTTACCATGCATTTTATTTTTCAGAAAAATGTAAGAAGCCGACTGAAAATCATTATTTTTCTTAATTTCGCAATTTTTTTAGACCTTAAAGTTTATCATTTATGGTCAATTATCTTTGAAACATTACAGTATTGTTATTCAATATCGTCGTTATTAAGATAAATTGCTCATAAAATATCTATTTAACTTAATTTTGTTAGAATTTGTAACATGTGTAGTCATGCCTATTGTATACGTTAACCTCCGACCGCAAATACAGAGGTTGAGGCGACGGTTCTACCCATGGACGACGTAATTGCTACCATCAGGCAATATGTCTGCTCAATTGCCACCTTTGTCATAACAAAAGAAGCATTGATAACAATCGCTAAAATAAAGAGCGCCGGTAGCCTATCGTTAAGAGCGACTTGCAATCCGGAGATCGCTGGTTTAAACCCCGGTTCGTACCATGAGTTTTTCGGACTTATAAAATATCATTTGATATTTGAGTGAATCAACTATTCGTTGTTGTTATTCTGTCCCATCAGCCTGGGGACAACCGAAGCATAGTTTGTTACAAGACACGTGGTCCACCGTACTGACGCGCTTGGTTGACCCATTATGGAAGGGACATATAGCTTCTACAAATATCTGTTTTGTGTATTTAGATGCAATTAAACTGCGACTGCTGATGTTTGAAGAGAGACCCGGGGGAACGTAACCATGGCAACGAGGGTTGAATAATAATCGATTGAGCTATTTACCAGTCGTTTTTCGGTGAAGGAAAACATTGCGAGAAAACCGGATTAATCCCAATAAGGCCTAGTTTACCCTCTGGTTTGGAAGGTCAGATGGCAGTCGCCAAGCGGTTCCCAAGCTCCCATGCAGGCCACCAGCGCTACACCCCTTATATGTCTGCATCTTTCTCTCCAGTACTGCTAGAGGGACAGTTTACCTTCGAAGGCGGTTGTATCCTATTCTTGTGGATGGAGGCAGGTGTCAAGAACCGGTTGTTCTTGTTCCCGACGTAGTCTTTGAACGAGGGCGACTTGTCCGGCAGCGGGTACGGGTTCATCACTTCTGACAGGTAAGCTTGTTTTGAGAATCTGAAAACACGTGTACAACATTTGAAAACAACTGTAAAATGTAAAAAAAAATTGCAACATAAAAATTTGGAGTCAGTACAATACAGGATGATCTATTTAAGTACCCATTATTTAAATAATTGCCTCAGTTATATAGATACGTCTGGTGTCTGGTGATTATTAGTATACCCTAATACAACACAAAAAACGTCGTTTTTTTTGCACTGCGCAAACTAGGTGGCGTTGATGTCACTGTACTAAATGTTTATAATACTGAAATCGTCATCCTCGTTGTAATGCCAAAATTATGCGTTATAAATTAAATTAATTGGAACATGTCATTATGGGACATTACTAAAAGAAAAAAAAAATGTGAAAGTAAAATAAGAGGGGATAAGTATAATTACAATTAAAATAACTCTTTCATCCCCTAAGTATTTTACCGAAAACACCAATGTGACATGAAACATCAAAACACCGGATTCTCGGTTGAAATGGTTAATTTTAAAATCCTCTCCGTTCTCATTCGCCCCGACGGCAAACATCAATATCGGGGCGACAGTGTACAAACAGCCGAATGCCAGCATCGGATATCCAATTATTTATCCCTGTGGATTATATCTGTCTATTTCGGGATATCACGTGTCGGGTATTTTGTGCTGTATTAGAGTTTCGAGGAGGTGTTAGGTAAATAGGTACTAGAAATCGAGAATAAAAAAGTATGGAGTCAGAAAACGGATTTTAAAAGTAATCTTTAGACATAAAGAGACAACACATACGTATCAATATGTAGCTAAATTATAGGTAGCTTTATCTGTGCTTAATATGACACGTTGTGTGTAAACATTTCTATACTCAGTCGCTTATCTGAACCAGTAATGTACCATTTGTGTCTACTTGCATATTGTGTACTTAGGCCGTGTGTCGTAGTGATGTCGGTGATTGTTGAGGTTCTGCACTCATATCTCAACTGATACTTCGTCACCCGTCTAAAATGGTTTATTTGGGTGACAAAGTCTCTGTCTCTGAAAAATATGGATTTTTGCAACGTATTTTGTGTATTTTAGCCAAATGTGTGACTGTGACGTTGAGATTCTACACGCATCTCTCAACAAAGACTTCTCATCCACCTGAACCATATCTGTCCCATGTGTGTGTCAAAACGTCTTGTTTACTTACGCCAATGTCAATGTGTAGTCGCCGACTGTGACGTTGTTGAGGTTCTGCACGCATCTCTCAACAGACACGCCGTCACCCATCTGAACCATCGCCGTGCCCTCTTTTGTCTTCAAAAACTTTATCTATAAAAAAAATTGGTCATATTAAAATCTCTTGGAGTAAACTTCGATTTTAAAAATGTTTTGGTTTGAAATTATTGTATGTACAGTCGCCATCAGATATATTGGAGCTGTGGAGGTGGTCACAAATATCGGAACAACGCCTCTATTTTCAAGGTTGTAAAGTGCATGTTCCGATGTTTATGACCACCTCCACAGTTCCGAAATATCCGATGGTGACTGTACGTAGTTTTTCTCGTTAATTTCAAACCTGTCGAGCTGCCTGAGAGTGAGAACCAGTTGATATAAGTATCACATAGACCCGCGTTACGCTCATAGCAGAAGCCCGTACGAATAGAAAACCCGCTTAGCGGGTTTCTGACACTCAGTAACACAAAATTACAAAAGAAGACAAGTATTCTATAGAAACTTTCATTAAAATCGACAAGTTGTTAACAGTTTATATTGTTATTAAGCTTAATTTTAGCAATAACTTACTCTGACGACGTTGCCGTAAAGGCAGCACAGGTTGAAAAGGCGGTCCGCGTTCGCAGTCTGTGGATCCAGTCCGTATACCATCATCACGGCACCTTGTTGAGGTGGTCCGCCCTGTAAGAAGCACATTTTCCTAGTAAATTACATGACACATGCATGAGTCATAGAAGGACAAAGAGTTACGTAGCATTTGAATATATTGAGTCACTTATAGCCATGCTCGCAGTGTCTCTTATCTAATAGAATCAGAGTTGAGGTTATCCGTAGAAAAACCAAAGAAATCAGCATAGCTCGCAGTAATGCACCGGTGAAGTGCCAATGGGCTGGGCACATAGAGCTAGCGGAGTCCTAGCCTTCTATGGCCCAGAGCCTATCACTAATCACTTTAAAGAAATTTGAATTTTATAAAATTGGAACAGAGTTGAATTTTATTAGTTTCCTTAACGTTTGAAACAAAAAAGATTATACTTTATTTCCTACACTATAAAGAACGAATTCGAGTAGCATTTTACTTGTATGGTGGGCCTTAGGAGGCTAAAGTGTCAATAACGTATAGGAAAGTTTTGGACGTCCACAAAATAGATGAAGCGGTCCATCTATTTTGCTATGCTAGAGACCGCAATCCCCATGGCGGTCTATATCCAGCAGTGGACGTCCTCTGATAAAGAATCAATATGTTCTAAAAATTACTGTTGGATAAAAAACAGGCCGAGGCAGTCGAAAACATCCCCAATTGGCTACCGAGCCCCAAAAAATTTAAGGAGAACTCATCGTGATGTTAAATCTGTCATACAATTTTCCCCCACGGTGTACCATACCTGATTTTGTGGCGGCATAGCGGGATGGTGCATGGGCGGTGGCGGGACGAATCCCTCTCCACCGTAACCCTCGGGACCGTAGCCGCGACCGTCGCGCTGTAACATGAGCAAAATTTCAACAGGCTGCTCAACAAAACCCACACAAATTCAGCGTGCGTCGGATTTCTCGAGGGTTTGGGCAGCGTGCAACGGCCAATCTCATACTCGTACGTTTGCATTTGTTTTCATTAACAACGCATGAGCGGTGGTAATTACTGCGATTGCCATCTCGCCTGTCAAGTGTACTGATTATTGCATGAAACCCCCGTGCTGCTCTATCTATAGGGGAAGCTCATGTCCAAGCAGTGGACGTCTGCGGAAGAAAATCGTGCCTAATGGCCGTCTTCCACTGCGACTCCTCCGTTTAACTTTCACGGCTGGTGTCCCTCGATATAATAAACAGCATACAAGTACGTTGCCAGCGATGAACTTCAAAAGGAGTCATTAATGAGTCCGCTCCGCTCGCAGTGGAAGGCGAGCATAACGCTTACGCGTCATACAATCCGACGATATACATTTGTCATAAAAAAAGAATTCTAAAAAACGCCATTTATAATATACATTTAAGCCTTAATTCATTGCAATAAGGTCTATAAATGGTAGTAAATAGTTACCGGATGGTGAGGCGGAGGTGGACCGTGCCGTTCCATTTTCATACCAGGCGGCGGAGGCCCGCCACTACCGAACTCCATGTCTGAAATAAAAAAAAAAGTATAAATATACGATAATTATACATCCTATTTACAAGGATGTCAAATGTCAATGACAGATACGGAAAAAGTACTACGGGCACAATAAGTCTTGTCGTTAATAGCATAAGCAAAAATATTTCATGGCGACCCTGCCCTGATGCTTGGTGATTCGTGTTTGCGCGATACTTTTAGTATTGAACAATTGATAAAATCAAAAATTGTATCTCTTTATCATTTATCATTTACGAATTATTAGCAATTTTGGTATAAACATTTATTAATATATTATATCCCTTAGGTGCATGAAGTTTCAATCAATTTGCTTCTAAAGTGCCTTATGCACAATCACACAGATGTAGCATTTGACACTCTGTATAGACATGTCACATTCTATAATTTACTTTCGATTGAATACGACTTGTGTCACTTCAGTTTTGATAAACGGTACCATTTTTGATACTGTATGCACTAAAGGGTTAAGTGTTATTAAACCTCGACTTGGTGATTCATGAAACACTTTAGAATTAAGTCTCAAATGAAAAACATTTTTTTATATTTATACAGTATTTAGGTATTTGTTTACGCTCAAATATGCCCATGAAATTACCTGTTTCTTATATGAAACTTTATTTAGGTATCCAAATATTATCCACACAACAACTTAACACACAAAATACGAAAGAGTTAGGCAAAGTTACTCAGAAACTTATGAATTTAATTGCCCCAGTGCGGCTTAAAAAAAAAAAGACAAAAACATTTTTTTTATGTTAGAATTTGTTAATACCTATATTACGGGCTAACAGAAGTACAACAAAAAAAATAAACAGGAGTATCTAACAAAATGCAAAACATGCATTTTTTATCAAAAACTCAAAAAGGTGTCAAAACGACATGCAAGATTGGAGTGGTTTTTAAAAATGAAAGTCTGTTGTATTAACATATAGTCTTTATTGTATAAAATGTATGTTTTAAGTACAATGTATATGTATTTATAAAAATGTAAATTTACATGTAAACATGTTATTAATACTAACAATGTATATATAAACAGTGAAATATTATGCTATACATGTTTGTATATATATTTTGTTTTGTATACTTATTAACCCTTTACCTACGAGTGTCAACCAGAATTGCCATTTGTCAGAGTTGAAACTGAACTCTGCGTAGATGTCATAAGATGTCTATTTGAATGATAAATAATAAAGATCGAAGGTGAAGGGTTAATTCAACTCTATATAATACCACCCGACATGCGTTAGAAGAGTATAGAAACAGTGCCATATCAGTTGGAAGGGGTATTTTTCATGCTTAGGTATACTAAGGTCACCCTAAAATATAACCCTAATATCTAACATTTAAACAGATACAACCTAACTTTCTAGTAAACAAGAGAGTTTTGCAACAAAAGTAAACAATCTAGGTTATCTAAGATTCCTTTAAGTACTGTAAAACAAAGTGAAGACATCTTTAAATGCACTTTCAACGTCCATTTCACAAAGACTCGACGGCACTTTGAGTCCTTTGAGATAATATCGGTTTTAATTAAAAAAGACACTGAGAAATTTTACGACTAGATAGATCGCGACTCGGCTGAGCGGACATCCTACATTAAGAGGTCATAAGTCCTATTCAACTAATTTAATGAGAAAGTAACTCTTGTCTGTCTCTCTGTCGCTTAAACCGTGAAAAATGGATAGGATAGTTTAAGTTTATATCATACTAATTATCCCTAAAATAAGGAGGAAACAAATTACCATTCAAGTGCGCACTATACTGATTTAATTAACTACACTGTGCACTGTTAATTAATTAAAGCATTGTTCTCTTATTGAGAGTTTGCTATTATTTTTTACGTAGGCGTTTCATTACTCTCTAGTAGTGAGTTTAGATGCAAACAATAATGCTTTACAAATTATTACGTTCATTAATACGATTGCGGTAGGGATATACCAATATCAACCCAAAATACGACTTCTACGTAGACGAAGTCGAATGGTGAAGCTAGTCATGTTATAATAACTTGCCTGATTACGAATAGAGACCTTAGCACACAGCGATAAGGTAGTTTTGCCTCTGAATCGTTATGTTGACTAAGGTTCTTTCTACTCCGAAAGCCCATTTAAAGTAATGTACTTTTGAAATAGTAATATCGAAAAGTCCGTTCCGTTTTCCATTTAAGGTTTATTCCTTCTGAGTTAAGATGTCCTAATTCATCTTTCTTTTAGTCTAGACGTTTTATGGGATACTAGCGTTTGCCTTCGACTCCGTTCGAATGTTGTTAAAACTTCTTACCCCGTTTTTATATAATTTAAATAGATTATTTTTATGTGAATGCCAATTATACCATCATTATTAATGAATCATTATTAATGATTCTTTACTTAAGTACCTACTTCGAGTGATATGTTACGATACACCTAATGCTAAGTGTCGACTAGGTCGAAGGTGTAGCAGACTGGTTCAGTAACAGCCTTATATTTATACACTAACTCTTGCCTTGAAAAGCCCTAAATTATACATCATTGGATTTGCAAAATCAGTGCATGTAAGATTTATGTAATTTATTCAGTCCTTGGCCATTATATTTATAGAAATTCTTAGAGTTTTATCGATTCTTAGAAAAAATATGCAAACTTATACAGTACTTAAATGATGGCATGAGTGACTACAACTGCTCTGCAAAGACCATACGCCTAAGAAGAAGAGATGTAATTGTCTCTGGTCTAATATAATCGTGTCCATAACTGGTGCCTTAACCTAGTCCATAGACTATACTGATTAGCAAATTAATAAATTTAACTTTATAGTATACATGTGTTCTGAAATTACTAGCATAGACGCATTTTACCTAAGTTCTCACGCTAACAACGCAAAAGTCATCATTTCATTGGCTTAAGTCATATCTTGAATTGACATTCTTGAATTGGCCGTGTTCTATACTGCTGCGTTTACATAATCTTGCAAGTTTTTTTTTAAATACTAAAATATCTTGTAATCACTGTTATCAAGTAATGAACTGCAGCTATTGTCGATAATGTTGTATCACGGCACTATTCTGTTCCGTTTCACACATTGCGTGTTAAAAAAAAGTAATTGTTTTTCTATCGTATTACACGTTATTTAATTATTGGACATTAGTATTGTTATATATTTTCATAAAATACACTTGTAATATTGATTTGATTTTTTTGAAAAGTAAATTATTTTTAAAGATAGTTTGCGAACATACTATGCGTAGTTCGGAAAATTTGCAAGTGTCACAGGACTCTTCTTACGTGAAAAACAGTATAATGGTATGCTAAGTTAGTACACACATGTTACTTTATGCTGACAATACACAAACATCTGTCCATGCTCTAAGTATACATTCTGTGGTAACAATTAGTATTACGTATTTATCTCGGGTTTGGGGCTTATAGATAGTTTCGTTAAGTGATATTTCCGTATAATAAAGGTTTAGTGAGCAAACTTGGCAAACTTCAGTAGTACTTTTTAAATCGGTGATAGTGCAATATTGTCTTACGATGAGCTCACAATGGTGAATCGCAAAGAAAAATTGCAGCCAACAGGATCAAAAACAGCTACCATCGTATTAATAGCTTGTGTTTCTTATATATGTGTGATCAGAAGAGAATAACGCAGCATCACCAATAAACTAAGGTCTAATTTCACTATTTTCTAAAATACCTAAAATGTTCAACTTAGAAGATCAAACACAGATTAACAAAAATGTCCGTATTTATGGACTGTATGTTCGGACGTATCATAATGGGAGTGCTTGAACATGCTCAAAGGATCCATTAATTCTATGACAATTGCTTAACAAACAGGATTCAGGATGGATTTACGTTTATCTATACATACCATAAGTGCTCTAAAATACGTCCAGAAACCGTAGGCAATGACCAGCATTACCAACCATCAAAAATGAATGGAGATGTAATGTTAACATTACCTACTGAAATCCGTGGGTTGTGAGTTTAAATTTGGAACAGCTGTCAAATTCAAATGGGGTGTCTATTCTAGTATCTATAGATATTAAAACAGTCATTGATACGAAACGCCAATTCGTTATGTTTTTTTAATATAAATCGAACGACATAAGAACTCGAGTGACAATAGAATAGGGAGTTCATTCGCTTGTCTATGGTTTAAAAAAATATTTGACTGAGATATGAAATACGCAACGCCGCCATTCCAAGCTGTCATTTGTTTTGTTCGTTGACTTTTTAATGTTTCAAGTAACACTAGTAACACTGCAGGTCATTTCCCTACGGTTTCTGAACCCATCTTAAAACATTTATGATATGTGTGTAGATAAAGTATTGTATGTAACTATACATAATTAGGCATTACAACAATCGTGTGATATTATTATGAAACTCCTAATGCCCTTCATTATGCACAGATACATAAACTACTATTATGCATTCATGATAGTGAAATAAATATTTTGATTTGTTCCACGCAATAAGTATTAGTCACATTTTTTCAAGATGGACAGTAATGTGAAGGGTACCATAAACAACTACAACACGATTTTTCTAAACAACATATTGTTAGATTTAACAAAGTTAAGACATATACATAGAAAAAAAGAAAAATGGAAACATCCAATGCCTCAAGCGAGACTCGAACTCGCCGAAGGGATACACGTCTATCACTCTGAGCCCTGAGTGTAAATTTTAACGTAACTTTACGTCACGAACGCGTTTGCGTTTCCAATATAAATAACATTATCACTTACGCGTTCGTAAACGTTTTTTTACGTCAAAAGAAACTTACACTAGAGCCTCTGATAACCATCGTTGGCTAGCGAAAACACCGCGATTTTTTCCGCCCTGTACGCCTTAAGGAGGCGCTAAGCAGACAGTGAATTTTTCAATTAGTCCTTTCTAATTTGTTCGTTAGCTGATAAATCTGCTTAAATTAAGTTAGACACAACTCTCATTCCTTCAAAGTATACCAACCATTCTGCGAGTGATCGCAAGAGTTTTGGCTGTGTTGGCTGCAGGTATCCTCGCTCGCTGGTCTTGTGGACGGCTGGTTCAGCGTGGGATCTGCCGGTCAGGTCACGTCAGTGATACAATTCAACAGTGAAGAGCCAAGTTAGGAAGTTTGGGAAACAATGAGTCCCAACTGTCGGGTGTCTGGTATCCAATGATCCGTCTGTTCGCCGAGAAAGTACGTTTGCACAAAAGACGCGCGTGTTATTGCAAAATGTGTGAAGAAAACTGTGAATGTGTGCGTGAATCGATATCATTTCAATAATAATTATTTTTTAAATCCAAAACCGTTTCGAAGAAAACGGTTGTAATGTAACTGTTTAAAGTAGATTATAATTTTTGACGTACCTAAATGTAAATGTGTTAATAATAATATTTTTACGTCTTTTCGCGTGTGTGACGTTGTGTTGGTCTGAAAGTAAAAGTAAAATCTGGTGCGGAAGGGTCCTAGATTTTCTCCAGACTACCTTCCACCCACACAGTCCGATCGCTCTAATGTGCCGAAACGGTGATAGAGCCTAAGTCTGGTTCCAAAAAAGTCTGAAAATTGTTAACAGTAGATTGGCAGACTGGTAGGCTGAGATCATAATTCAAGCTTCAGTAACTTCTAATAGCGTTGTGTTTCTGACAGTGAGTAAGTTCGCCAGAGGGCTTAGATCCTAATGGGTAGGCAACGCGCCTGTGGACCCTCTGGAGTTCATAGTTTCCAAACGTTTATAGGCTTACCATCAGGCGGGCTGTACGCTTGTTTGCCACCGTCTTAGTATTATATTAAACATAGACTGTTGTTTCAGGTTTCTCCCTGTACATTTAAACATATTTATAGAACATTTTAAATTAAATATCACGTCTACACGAGTGCAGGGAAATTGAATTTTGCATACAAACTATGACTAACAAGGTATTAATTATATATCTGGAGCAGCATTTACTTCAAAATCCATTAAGCTGGCGCGATTAAGGGCGCTTTACACAACCCGATAAATTTGACAGGTGAGATATTGGATCGGGATATTTTTTTTTTTAAACACTACTTATATTAACTTCTTCTAGTATGTGTTAGTATTGGTGTCTATAGGTCTTTCAGTAATTTCAGACGAAAGACGTCCACTACTGGACCATTGACCGCAACTTTGACTGGTTCTGGGGCACCCGCATCCAGCGGACTCCGGCAATGTTTTTTTTATACAAAACTGACCAGCGTTTAACCTCGGTCACACCTGGGTGTAACACACTGGTCCTTTACCAACTCATCAGTCCACCGGGCCTACCAACGCTACGCCCTCCGGTATACCGTCGCCATTCGAGAACCTTACACCGCAATACCCATTAGATCTCTTTGCAACGTGCCCTGCCCACTGCCACTTAAGTTTAGCGATTCGACGACGGGCGCGTTACACAACCCGATAAATTTGACAGCTGAGATATTGGATCAGAAATCTTTTATCAATAGGTACTATATTTCGTTTCTTATGGTATGTTTAGGTATTAAATAAATAAATAAATATTCGGGACATTCTTACACAAATCGACCTAGTCCCACGGTAAGCTCAGTAAGGCTTGTGTTGTAGGTACTAGACGACGATATATACAATAAATAAATAGGTACATATAAATACTTAAATACATAGAAAACACCCATGACTCAGGAACAAATATCTGTGCTCATAACACAATTAAATGCCCTGACTGGTATTGGTTACTCCTCCTTTATTAGAGGCTGTTAAAAAAATAAGTTTCAATATTGTATAAAATTTCCAAAACCCACAGCACTCTGTGTAGCTGTGGGTTCAACCCACCTACTTCACCGTGAGCTGAAACCTTAATTGTTTAAAAGCATGTCCGCCCTTTATTAATTGGCTACGAGATTCCATTATGTTATTGCGGCAACAACAAACGTGGGGTTATTCCGTGTTCCGCGAAACAACAAGAGAACATGTTGAACTGCAATGGGGGCAATTCCAAAAGGTTTCTGGGCAAATTGAGTATAAAGCTACTTGATTTTAGATTACAGTTATGACTTTTCCCATAATTTCTTAATGTATATTCGGATATAGTAAGCAAAGGGGTAAGATAAAGCTGATCTATAGTGGATTTGTGACTAACACGATTAACATTCAATTATTAACCTACAGCATGGGTGGCGGGTACATTTCCTTAATTTTTTTAATCAATTGTCACTAATTGTAAAAAAAATGTCACTGTTCCTTTCCCATCCTATATAGTGTAAAAATTATATGTGTAAGACGATAAGGAAACAGTTGGTATATATTATTTTATGAACGATAAAAAGTTACGTAAGTGTAATAAAATCATAGCAAGGAATTTCGCCGAAAGGAGATAATACAAATTGATAAATAACACAAATACTTTTTTTTTACTATTGGATAAAGAAAATAGGGAAAACAATATGGGGAAGATATATATGACAAAAAAATGTTTATCGTGGTTGGCTCAGAAGTTCTCTTTCAGCATACTTCTAGCCTTCTTCAGAATTCTAGCAATAGTAGTAAAAAAAATAGTGACAATACCGACTTACCCCAATAGAGTATTTAGCAGACTGAAAGCTGTTTATTATTTAAAATTTAGTGCACAAAATATAAAAAAATAATGGCGGAATTAATGCCTAATGGCATTCTCTACCAGTCAACCATTATTTATTATGCAAAATTGTAATTTTTATTAAATATTATACTCAAACTCAAAGTCAAAGTTGCTGTTGTTGTTGCTGGAATTTTAATTAGGTATGATAGTATTAGAATTTTAGAAAAAAATACAAACTAGTATTTGAAACAGTCTGATCTGATCTAATTATACTCCATCTAACATTAAACTCATTAAACTAAGAAGGTATATAAGATCTGTAAAAATGTTTTCACCTTGACATCAATGTACTTTTGAAGCTGTTTCATTTCTCATTTAAAATATCATAAGTGTGAATCCGAATAAAGAGAGCAACAGTTAAATAAGAGAACAGCATTGAGCGGACAAAAAGAAGACACGAGATCTGGGTCGCTCTTTCACCACGCTTCAAAGGGGTGAATGCGGATGCGGGGTGACAACGTACACGCCTGTAGGGCTGCCTGCTAATTAAAAAGTAATAAGGGTCATCTTGACACATCTGCGATCGGTACAGCGCTACGATTATTTTTCTAGGAGGCCGTATACTTGTTTCTTAAAAAAAATGGCGATTAGTAAGATATGATTGATTTAAAGTTAAATAGACGTCTCAAGAAAATAACAATTGGGTATAATAAAATAACGGTTAGGTTAGGTTTGCCCACCTAACTGTTAATAACTTTAATAGTCTTTTTTTATTTAAGGTACTACCTTTTGTAAGACTTTATTTAACCAGCATTGGAACGTAGGAATAAATATTTAGAAGAATCTATAAAATACTAATTAAACGAGTCATATTCGCGCTACCTAGATTTTCGTCGCAACAAAAAACACACCTTTAGTTTTACCACAATTAAGTCCCATATAATTTGCAATTATGTGTACAAAACGTAAGAGTTTAAATCAGTAAACTTTTCTTTAATTTTATCAAGCAAGATTATTATTTAAAGCCACGTCGCATTTATTGACAACATTTTAAATCGGTCCGCGTGATTACAAATGTAGGCCCAACATCAAGCTGATTTCATAATGGGCTGGTCGGAATATGTCCATGAGTAGGTAGGTGTAGGTAGTAAATGTAGTAATAAAAAAAATTAAAATCCGCCGGTGAAAACTAGTAAAATATTGTGAAAAAACGATACTCGTGGGAAAGTGACAACCCTAGCCACACCTTTAAATAATTCACCTCCCGTGTTTTCACGAATTCCGAGGTAAAACCAAGGTAAGTTGTGGGCATTTTTTTTTTTTTTTTGCATTTGAAAGAAACTGGCAGTTTTGGCTACTGGTAGTTCAATTATTCACCTCACGATTCTCACGCTACTCACAAAATATTCTTGCTCAGAATCGTCCTAATTCCGTCAATATTACCCATTCGATGTACATGTTTTCCACTATTGTGTATATTCTTCATAATAAAAAAATAATTTAAATAATTATTTTTTTATTATGAAGAATCGTCTGCTAGCGAATATCTTCGTTATTTAAATCGAAAAAAAAATAGAAATAGCTAATTGCTTAACACCAGGCAATCCGTCTGCTCGTTTGCCGCCTATGTCATAAAAAAAAAATAGAAAAAAAAATTGACTCGCAGCGGGACTCGAACCCACAGCCACTGGTTCCACTGATCCAGTGGTTGTGGGTTCGAATCCCGCTGCGAGTCAAATTATTTCTATTTTTCTTTCCATTTAAATGTCTATTTAAATTCAAGACGCTTTAAGGTGTGCTTCGGTATCTTTTTTTTTTTTCTAGGAATCCTAACAACATACAAAATGTGAAATATTTGTCGCTCTAACAGATTTTAATTTTTATTCTAACCAAACTTCGTCACTATTACGAATTAGACGACTTTTTTTTTAACTATAATCACTATACTATACATATTTTAACATAACTAACGCTATTATACAAAATTACCGCGACTTACCGAATCACAAGCGACATACCAATTTAAAACTCTTACAAAGCTCTTGCGAATTACAAAGAGACTAACTAAAGAGTTGACGAGAGAAATAATTATCGTGGCGGTTTCACTTCTCATTTGAAATTAAAATTACCATGAAAAAAATAAGCAGATTAAACGGCCGACTCTAACTTCATACGGCCTCCGAGCTTAGCCTATAGCCTTACCATGAGTTGTGACTTTGAAGTTTTCGATAACGAGTATCGAGTTTTTTATCTGTGCATCACGTTCGCACAGAAATAGGGCGAAACAAGCGAGATGCACAGATAGTAAAGTCGGTACTTGTTATCGAAAACGTCAATATCACAACTCATGGTAAGGGTACTGGTCTGTAGTGATACTAATGATATTGTGTTTATTTTAATTTGACGCCCCCTCTATTAGTGATGAATATTTTCCCTCTTTTTACGTGAAGCCTTATTTTTTTTTTCTTTTTACATGCACATTCTAGATTGACTGGCAACCCTCAACGGCCCGCTAAATTATTCACCTCGCGAGTGCGAGCGAGACCCACAGATTTATACCGCAACGTCACAGTTCCCAATTGGTGGTCGGTATTTTTTTTTTCCGTGTTTCGACATTCGCAGGCGAACGTTACGTACAGCTAGCGCGATGCCGGACCAAACGTGAAATTGAAACGTCGGATACAATGACATATCGATGTAGATTTGTCATATACAGCTCATATAAAAAGCACATAAAAAAAAACAATTAGCGAGAGTTGTTAAGAAAATAATAGTTGCATAGCTGACAGTTATGAGACGATAATTAACACATTCGAGTGTCAGGAACCCGGTAGTCGGGTTCTCTATTCGTAGCGGATTTTCGCTACACGGAGAAGACACGGCTTTACGCTACGAGTGTAGGGCGTAGCGAATGGTGGCACTCAATGTGTTTAGCATTAAATCTTTGTAGCAACTAAGTTATATACTTTTATTTACCTAATAGTTACAGACGGATATACTCACGTGTACTTATATCGCGCTGGGCGACATGATTATCTAGCTGAGATGAGGAGTAGTAATAACATGGCTCACAACAGTTTTAATTGTATATATATTTTGTAATATATAAATCGAAATAGACTACATAATACTTAAGAAAAAGCGACTAGGCCCCACATATTTCACCACACCGACAATTGTCACGATTCGCGACATATGTAAATTTCTGACGTTGCAGGTGTCCATTGGTTACATCGACCGCTTACTATCGGCTGGGTTGTGTGCTTGTTTGCCACCAGTCACTTTTGCTGCAACACTGTTATTTATTATTATATCGTCAATAAATGAGTAGTAGTTTGGTGAAGAGCTCTTGGCAATTGTCAGGATCCTCAGAAGAATTTTGCGACAATTGTCGTATTTCTCGACACAAATATGTAAAATTTATTTGATATGTTCTTAGTTGTAATATATGGCTTATGAAACTACAATATAAGTTAGTTTATTGAAATGTAACTGTACCCACTATGTCGGCTCGAAGTTAGACAATGTTTAATGCATGAAATATGTCCGCGGTTCTAGAATTTATGGTTCAAAAGTGGCGAAAAATTAGATAGTATAATTTAACAATCACTTTAAATGGTAATTGTAAGACTATGGTTTATGACAGAAATGAATTCTTTATTATCTACAGTCAGAGTGTAATAGTAACAACGGTCGTTAAATATATACAGCCTTATTTACTAAAGACTATAGAACGAATTTTTGACAATAGAGGCTTTGTTTCGATATTTGTGACCACCTCCACAGCTCCGATATAGATATACCAGATGATGGCGACTGTACTTACATCTTTTCTGATGACATATTTATTATCAATTAATTTAAACTGATTAGGTATTGGTCGTTGCGGTGAATGGTGATTGCATGGAAACTTTGCAATGAGCCACTTAATTGTAGATCCGAATTTATGGTGCTTTTTATTTTCTTAAGTTTTTTTTTATACAAGACTGACCGATAATTTCTTTTTGTACTCTCAATCGTCGAATGTCTATGGCCGTCGTATTTGTTGAGTTAAATAGATATATCTTCTTATTTTTTTATTTTTAACAGTAAAATATTTATTTTCGCTTTGACTTGACGCGCACAAATCACGGCCATATGTTGTTAATTCAGCATAAAATTCGCTTTTTGCGAATGTTTTTAATTTTAACAAATACAACACACAAACGCAACCAGAAAAACGGCCTTTTGGAAGAACCATCGTACCTAGACAACATTTTCCACGAACCTCTACAAAATAATAATTTTAGTCGAGTATAAAAATGTAAAACAAAAAACTTATAACAACGTAAAACAAGAGCAAAGCAATGAGCGTCTCTGTATTCTGTATTACGGAGGAAAATGCCAATAAAAATATACGTGTTTCAAATACCATTAGGGCGTTTTTCGTTTGAACGACATCGTTACAGTCAGTCCCATTTTCCGTAACGGCGGAGAGTTTTTGCAAATAAAAATAATCTAGACACCTACAATGGGACTTTGTGTCGTCGACTGTACCGCTATTCAGTTTCGGCAGTATTGAAGAATATTATTTTCCTAACTAGTGGGTAAAAAGTGCACTTAAAGTGGAGTGGGTTAAGACTCGGATGATTCACCCTCGTTTCACTCGGGCTCCAACTTTCACCCTTCCCGAAAAAAATTTTTTTTACAAGTATTGAAATATCGACCGGTCTGGCCTAACGGGTGTTGGTACGATAGTCCTGGGTTCAAATCCCAGTCAGAATATTAATTTGTGTGATGAACACAGATATTTGTTCCTGAGTCATGGATGTTTTCTACACATTGAAGTATTTATATGTATATATCTATTATATGTACATCGTCGTCTAGTACAGTCATGATCTTTAATTTAGGACCCACCTAAGGTTGAATATCGTGTACCAAACTTTCGCCATTTGGAGCTACTCGTAATATGTTAACGCTATGTCACTGTAATAAACGATAATGTTATGGCTATCTCTTTTTTGTACAGTCGCCGTCTTTGTTGAGCCACTTGTCACAGTTCGTAAATTAGCCGGTTTAAAATGCTGATCGGGGTCGATTCGTTATTCTTATTTACGAGTTTTGCCGAACTCTGTTCACCAATAGCGCGGACGTTGCTATGGTTAGATTATAACAAACCTCGGTTAGCCAATGACCGATCTGCGAGTTGCACGGATGCTGACGTTACTATGGTTACCTTATAACACTCCCGTCTTGCAAATTTCACTTATCGAAATGACAGTAACTACTATGAATATGACAGATTTATTAAGATTTATTTATTTTATTAATAGGTAAATTATATTTTGTGAAAAAATCACATTAAACTATTTTCGTGACTGACACTGACACGACACAAATTCGTAATTAGAAAATCGTAATGATAGCTTTTTGCAAAGAGGTTATCATTTCATAGGTCGATTAGATAAGACATTTTATGTCTTAACTTGACATTCAGCATTATTGCACTAAAGTTTCGACCTTATTGCATTATGATTGTTCTAACAACATTTAACGGAAATGGGTCACAAATTAAAGCTCGTGACTGTACCTACAACACAAAACTTACCGAGCTTACCGTAAGACTAGGTCGATTTGTGTCAGATTGTCCCGAAATATTAAAAAAAAGATGTTACAGTAGAACACACTATACGTGAAAGCTACAATGCAATTTTTTTGGCACTCAACATTTGAAATTGGGTTTTCGCGTGAAACACTAGAATGCAGACGGTGAATTTATTCATTTCCTATGTAAATTCAAATTTAATGTTATCTAAAGTTTGCAATGAAAAACTGTCCGTTGACATGCTCGGCTCGCTAAATAAGTAGGTACTAGGTAACCCTAGGTTGTCTCTGATTTTGGGGTTCGATATACAAATATCTTTATTAATAGTTTGCTATAACCTCGTAAAGCCCACGGGCTTTCCTGTATTTTATAATATTGGAACAGAGTTGAATTTCATGTGTTTCTTTCGATTTTGACACAAAATAAATTATAATTTATTTTCTACACTATAAAGAACGAAATCGAGTAGCATTTTACTTGTATGGTGGGCCTTATAAGAGGATATTAAAACACCAAATATTCAAATTTAAAAGACTAGTATTGAATCAAAGGTTTATTAACCTTTGATTATTTATGTGTGAATCAAAGGTTATTAACACTATAGCATTTTTTACGTGCGTCGCTACACACGTACACGACAAAATGATCAAACACTAGCATAAACTATATTCACACAAGTTCAAGAATTATGACCGGCGGCCGAGTAATTTTGGCAGAGGGGAACGCCTGTTAATGATTACTCCATATTGGTTATATCCTCCTAGTTGCCAAAGCAATGCAGTAAGCAATAGGCAGTATAAGTTCTGCATATAAATAAAGACTCTCTTATTAAATCGTCTTGAAATCCGAACTGGCAAATGCTTCGATTTATCGTCACAATCTAACCCCTCGAGAGCTATGAAACTTGAAACTGCAACTGCCCTGTCTGTTGAAACTGCAGCTTGCAAGGATTATCCCGAAAACTTGGTACACTTTCGGCCAATCAGCGCGGCGGAGTGGCGAGCAAACTTCGAGTAGGAAGCAAATAGTTCATTGAACAGTTATCAACCTTATCCAATTGACATAAGGTTCACGAAGTGTCAGTTGATTGTGTAGATTGTTGTATCTAAATTCTAACATTTGCGAGATTTAAACAAACGTGCCGATCAAGGCGTAACTAATTAAGCTGGACGTCTCGCTCGCTCGAGCTGCGTTTATCATATACGGGAGCTTTTTAGTTCCTATTCTTTCTTTCTCTTCTATCAAGTGTTTAATCTTGTAGAGTTTGTGTCCGTCATACTTAGTGTGGTGATCATAGGTAAAACAATGTATTTATTTGTTATGCCACACACACAATTTATTTCTTTAATTTTATTTAGGAATACGATATGAATTAATTCTATGCAATTTATTTTTTCTCTAACCACCCGCTGCCGGCGACCGGCGACACGTCGGTCGCCGGCAGCGGGTGGTTAGAGAAACCAGGGCCTAAGACTCAATAGTCTAGGTAATAGCCCACTCGATGACACTATGACGTTTAACTGTTGCACTGTCGGTAAAAATGTTAAGAGACAAATGCACCCACACCGTGAGTCAGCGACACTTTCATCATCAACACACGACTTAGGTTTTTTATACAACAAAATACAAAAAAACATTCTTCCATACCTACAACTTGGACAGCTGGCATTTATGATGACAAGACTAGGAGGAATAATGACCGGAGAACGTATCCGCGAGCGCCAGTAAGGGACAATGATATTTTATTTGCAGCCCAAAATGTAACAATTCACTACAATTTTGATTTACAGGACACTCTTTATAAGAAAAATATATAAATTCTGTATTAATTACCGCAACTTCGGATAAAATCACAAGAAAACTCCAATAGTATTTGTTTGTATCCCTCCAACTTTGACAGTTCTGTAGAGTTCAGTTTGAACGGGAACAAAAATATATAAGACTGAGAAGGACGGACGAAAATAGCGCCGTCTTTTCCATACCTAAGTAAAAAGTTACAAAAGACCATATCTTTCTATCGTGGTATTATTATTACCACGCTCCGTCTAGTTAAATATAATATGTCTATGTGGTAAGATGACGTTTTTAACATAAGATATACTGAAATGACAGCTGTCAGAGCATCTTCAATAAAAAAAAATGCAGAATCGATTCCGTGTCGCCATTTAATGATTTCCTAACAACGCTTTCCACGTGCCGTATCGATCACATTCTATACCCGCATGTCGATGTCACATGCCTAATATCTACAAAGGCTCATCTTTCTCGACTGTGTTTTTACAAATGCAACTTTATTATAAGCTTAAAAAGGTGTAGTTTGGAAGAAGAGGATACAGCGTTACGGTGAATTTGTACATTTGATGAATCGCGTGACAATGAAGCCTAGTCTGTTTACTCTAATTTCGTAATTGGTTTAGCGGTTTATTCTTTATTTGAAAAGAAAATCTATATCTGAAAACCTACGCCTGTTTTTAAAAACAAACAAATCTAATTACAAAAATCAATATACATTTAAATTATGGACCGTTTTCAGCTTTCGCGGCTCTTACGTTACGGCTGGACCCGCCAAAATCTCAGTTTTTTTTTATACAAGACTGACCAGCGTTTGACCTCAGTCACACCTGATGGTATGTGTCGACCAGGTCGAAGGTGTAGCACGCTGGTTCAGCAACAGCCTATTCACTCTTGCCTTGAAATGACCCAAATTATACGACTATCTTTCCGTGGATACAGACGAAGGGAGCTAATTCCATTCCTTTATTATGCAGTCTTGAACATCGACGTATCACCATACACTAAGGGCAAGCATTACGTGCTTCCACATCCCATTCGAATAATTTAGGGATTCTGATAAACCGAGAGAGATGCTGCTATCTACGCAAATAGTAAACTAGTTTGTATGGAAGAGTGTGCCTGCATTTGTACTTTTGTATGTAGGATGAGATGTAGGGTACAGCGAAGTACCATCACGCTTGAGTCTGGAGAAGCCCGACTGGGGAAGTACCTCCTCCTTACAGAAGACCACAGCCATAATAGCACTGCTACCTTTCAGGTATGTTGTGTTGTGTTCCTGATGGTAAGGTTCCTAGAGCTCCAACAACTTTTAGGGTAGGCAACGCGCATATTAATCCTCTGGAGTTGCAGGCGTCCATAGGCTGCGGAAACTGCTTACCATCCGGCGGTCCGTGTGCTTCTTTGCCACCGTCATTGTATAAATGAATAATAGTTTTAAATAATTCTCTTTGAGTTTACAAATGAAAAGCTAATGAAACTCATTCTCAAATACGACTACCAATAAAGTTGATTGAAAAAGTAGTTTTGTTCTCTGAAGACAGTCGTGGAAAAAATGTAACTTGGTAAAGTAACAACTTTAGTACTGTATACCGGGACGTTGGAGTCTGTTTCCAAACTGACTGTGCAATCTTCTTTGCTAACTTTATCGGACCGGAAAAGACATTAATTTATCGGTATCATGTTGACGGTTATGTATATCATTAAACGGTAATAAAAAATGCGCGAATCTGTACTAAAATATATAAAGAAGAAAAGCTGTACTGAAGCTGGAAATGAGTATGATGGGTTAAATGCCATCGCTAGTAACATCACGCTTGACAGGCGGGTTGGCGATCTCAGTGTGTTCCTCCATCCTCCGTCCTCCGGTGGTTTCTGGTCGAAATTTAAGAAGAATATCCATGTCCAGGCCAATACCCAATAATTAGCAATAAGAAATATATAGAATTCTCTGCGTGGCACTAACACTTAGTAGTCAACCAATTTGATTTCTAGGCCACTTCGAACCTTGTCACAGTGACGTTATAAGAGATCTTTTGCGTCTTTCATATAGATTTTCACTGTGACAAGGAACCAAGTGGCCTATAAAATCAAATTGGTTGACTGTACCTAACTATTTGAAAAGTTAAATGATATAAGTGTAAGTATGAATAGTGAATGAAGTTAAAGGAACCTACCGCACATGAAAACTAATTACAACAAAAATCGTCTTTCCTTTGGACAATAGTTAGTTGCTCTAGCTAATGTGCTTGTAAGTAATGTTTTCCTCGCTAAGAGTTTCCCAAAAGGGAAATTTTGGCTTTAAAACGCGAACCTAAATCTCTCTATGTGTCACTATGTCCGTGTACTTTAATAACTTGGTAATTTTCGGCCCAAAGCCGTCCGACACTTTCGCATTATTCTTTTTTTTTTTATGACATAGGCGGCAAACGAGCAGACGGATTGCCTGATGGGAAGCAATTACCGTCGCCCATGGGCACTCGCAACACCAAGGGAGTCACAAGCGCGTTGCCGACCTATGAGTGGAAGCTCTGGGAACCTTATTCACCATTAGGAACACAACACTACATACCTGAAAGGTAGCAGTGCTATTATGGCTGTGGTCTTCTGTAAGGAGGAGGTACTTCCCCAGTTGGGCTTCTCCAGATTCAAGCGTGATGGTACTTCGCTGTGCCCTACCTCTCATTGTTGGACGTAGTTTAAGGACATACCCGGGTCTAAAAGGTGTGGCCCAAAAGGGAAATTTTGGATTTAAAACGCGAACCTAAATCTCTCTATGTGTCACTATGTCCATGTACCTTAATAACTTGGTAATTTTCGGCCCAAAACCGTCCGACACTTTCGCATTATTCCAGAACATTCTAGATATTCTGCGACACGGCAAAGTTGCGCTTTTATTGTAACGTTCAGTCCGAGTTGGGAAATGTTCGGAGCGAAATTAGAATAGAATTGAGTTTTATACGGATCCGAAGGACGGCGGCGTCCGGACCGGACCGGATAACGTTTACGGAAATAAACTACATATACGAAAAAAATTGAATGTTCATATGGATATTAGGGACTCAAAGTGACTGACCTAGTTGGAAAGAGAACCAGTGAAACTTTAAGTCGAAACATTCGTAATCAAAAATGGAATACGCGCCATTTTAAGCATTGGCTTGTAAAAAAAAGAGCTTGTAAAGTGCGAGTAGAAATAATGATTTCTATTTTCTTTACCTAAAAAATGAAATGTAATAAAATTTATTATAGTCTTAAAGTAGGTGTGTTGTTAATGTTAAAAAAATGTCAACCGTACGGCGCAAGAATAGATAGTCGCTGATAGAATACATTAGATTAGGCTACAGTCACAAAAGAAAACAACTAAAAACTGATAATGTCGCGTATACTCAACTTAAATTACATGAAGATCTGTCGAGTATTTTGGAGCGGTCGTAGGCGGGTCCGAGTCGACCGGTCGACCACGAACGCTGTGTCGGCCGACCGACCACGAACGCTGTGTCGATCGGTCGACCAAGAACGCTGTGTCGGCCGATCGACCACTAACGCTGTGTTTATAGGTCGGCAACGAACGCTGTGTCGATCGGTCAACCAAGAACGCTGTGTCGACCGATCGACCACGAACAGTCTGTCGACTGGTCGATCTTATGTAGTAAAGTTATAGATGACTTAAAGTTATAGAAAAGCTGACTCACTGTAGGGCTGTGGTCTTCCGCCTGTGTACTGAGGAGACTGCAGTAGGGGTGCACTTCTCTGCACCGGCTGAACGTCTTCGGATACTGTGGACAAGAAGATTCTTATTAATATAAACAATGATTAGAAGCTTATAAAAAAAAAAAAAAATTGAAAACGAAGGAAGATCGGAACGGATAGAATTATTGCCATTTTAACACTTTCGAAACCGGGCTCTACGCGGCGCTACGACATTTTCGCTACATACGGGTTTCCCCATGTAATCGACTACGAGCGGTGTGCCCGACAGGCGGGTTCTAGGTTGCAAAAGTGTTAATACAATACAAATGCACTGAGAGTAGTCCAATACAACATATCTTGAGGATTCTGTTGCGGCTGCTGAAGCAGTGTACTGTTCTTTACTTACTAATTAATTATATGCATGTATGCACTTTTATAACTAATGCGTAATATGCATGCCGTGTGGCTGACTGAAATAGCACCACCCGCGGGCGTCGTAAGAGGCGACAAAAAACCGACGGGAAAAATACCGAAGGATGGGCGGCAGCGTCCATCGAGACCTAATCTATAGTTACTGAGGTCACCAACCCGCCTGCCAAGCGTGACTTAACAGTTATCACACAATAACTGTGACTAGATTTTCATGTAAAAAATAAAACATATATTATTTCAATTTTCAAATTGAAAATATTCCGTTGTAATGTACTTACCTATGTTTTTTATCAATATCTTTAAAAGAAACCACAATATACTAATGTTTGTTTTGAAGCTATGAATATGTTCCTTACGTCAAATTTAAGCGAGAAATGTTTTCTCATAACATCTTTTCACTTTACGGCCCAGAAAATATTGTACCCCCGAAAAAGTTGCCTCTTTAAAATAATGTCTCACGTAACCAATTTGCGTCTTCGTCAGAAAAAGTAACTAAAATTCCTCACAGCACCCTCATTTAAAAACTCCAGAATTTTCATCTGTTATTACGAATATTTGGCTGGCATTCTGTAAATTATATTCACCCAGAATAAAGCGAGTACCACTTAAATTTCAACAAGTTATAGTCCCATCGACACGGTCAACTGAACTGTGAGCTTTATGGCACTGGCATAGAGTTCAGTTTGTCGTTGATACTCGTAAGTCAGCAAATTTTGCAAGACTATTCCGTTGCTTGGCGAATCTGGGTCAATTTTTGTGCAGTCGAAATGAAGTTTTGTTAAAAAAACACTGTGACTGGGTTACTAATGATTTTACTCGGTTATCATTCTCACAATGTGAGCTAGAAGCATCTAAGCTATTATAGCTATTTAAGGATGTTTCACTCGTTACTTTAATTTATCGACAATTTTAGCAAATGCCAGTAAATATTGACGAAAAAAGACACAGTGAGTACTGTCAGCTTTGTCGAGCTTGGAAGTAGAATTTATGATTAGTGGGAGTTTGTTAAGACCCGTTGCATTACTATAAGATTTTTATTGTTTTAACGTATGAGTCTGTCAGCATGACGTACAGTCACCGACTTTAATTGTTGAGCCACTCATGGTTCAAGATATTTTCTTTTGTTTAATACTTGCTCTATGAAATGACCAATGTAAAGTGAACCCTAAATAGCTCAACAATTAAAGTTAACCGTACATAGATGAGTAACTTGATAGGAATTGCCATTATAAAACGATTCGTTTTAATTTTATCATGTAGGTTCCCAAACGTTGTTAATTAGGCTACGAAGTTTATTTTACATTTTAACTATTTATTAGTTCCATTAGTTGCAGTGATATCACTCACACTGATTCGTTTAGTTTGTTCATATTCATACATATCGAACTCATTCAAATTCATAAACTCACCAAAATCTTAACAAAATCTTCCTCCTAAATAAATAATTCTATTAAACCCCAGTTTATTTCGAAAATTATCATAATCATTGAATTCCTTAACAAACTTAATATATCCATTGAATGCCCACCCTAACAACAAATTACAAGGAAAACATAACTTAAGAGCCTTTGGGACAAGGTTCAAAATCGAGTGAAGAAATGGGAATCCGACTATTGGATGAGAAAAATATATTTACAATTCATCAGCACCCTCGGATTGGAGTGATCAATTCCAATTCAAGCAGATTACATTTCTTTTGAATGAGAGATATCTGTGAAACTGAATGGAACACCTTTTTAACCCATTACGAAGAAAAATGAAGGATAAGTCGTATTCAATGTAAGAAAGTTAAGCATCATGCATTTATTGAGATTTATTGATGTCTTTCCTGTACACGGAACAATAGTCTTCCGCACATTTGGGACTCCTATAGGACTGATGTGGAGCCGGATAGAGCTAACGCGCAGAGGCCCTTCTGACAATTTTATGGAAAGTCAGGTGACCGGAATCTGGCGGGTGTGACCTATAGGAACTCGACTGGAGAAGTACCTCCACCAGTCCAGAAAACCAGACGATTTCCGATGAAGGATAATATTATCAAGAAAGACAACCTAATGCCAGAAATGCCTTGCATTCCCACTAGATGTTCACAGCCATTACTAATCGCTTTTCGTTTAATACTAGTCGCTTTTGTAGAAATCAGTGTCATCGCCAAATCCTGGTATTGCCTCGCCGAGCGGAACTCAGGCTTCCCTTTCCCACGATAACACAAATCTACAAGTATATACGCAGTTTAATATTATAAAATACAACTACGTTTTACATTTCCAGTATTTAAATCGAAAAGTAGAGTGTTCAACTCGGGTGGTAAACAGAAACACCCATTTCATTTGATGGGTTTATTTCACTGGAACTATAACCATCTACTATTAATTCCGCGTTATTTATTTCAAGTGCGTTTGGCACAGGGATCGCCATTTGGCTGCGTCGGATAGTATCGTATGAACATTTTGTGCTAATATCTTATTCTCAGTGCACAGAAGGATGAACTGAGCTATAGAATGTTCTCGAATGTGTTTATTTAATTTTATTAACATTGTTACACTTAAAACTAGTAGCCTGCAGCAGCAGCATAGCAGATATCTGAACAACGCCTCTATTGTCAAGGCAATAAAGTGCATGTTCAGAAAATTGTGACCACGTTCCGATTTATCTGATGGCGACTGTATGCTTGTAGACTTAGCGATGCTCGCTTGCACACTAGCTTCAGCCTTAAGAATAGTACTTCATGTAGTCTCTTTCCATATTGGTAGCTTTCATAATATCTGTATAAATTATAGTTTATATTCAATATGTTATTCTGATTGATAAATGATAATCTATATTGTAGTAAAATCTCATTAAAATCCGTTCCTAATTTTTCGTGGGTAAGGCAAGAAACATGCATCCATCAATCCCTATACAATCACATACAAACTATCGCGTTTATAATTTAAATAAAACTATCTCCTCTCCCTTCTTTCATGCCTATCGCCACATTGCTCTATCCCTTTCTCAACTGTCTGTTGACATATATCGTCTATTACGTTCTGCCATCATAGCATCATAGGCGGTTAGCTACTACAGCGACATACCACTATATACACAACTCCTGTTATATTAAAAGAAGCAATGATGATGATGATACATACGTAGCTAGATAGATATAAGTAATAATATATATAGGCATCCCATACTTAGCTACTACATTTTTATTTGCATATGAGACGAAAATGAAAATTTTATTTATAGATTTTCTCAAACTACTGACAATATGTATCTTTAATAATTAACAACATATCAATCCCAAAATAATAATGCAGTAAAAAAATATCGCGTATTGTTTTGGCTATTATCACAGCTTGCAGATATAATAATCTCATGTCACCTTAAAGTCAAAGAGATACGGTAACATATTTTAGCGAATGCAAAACATAATATTAAATAAAACGCCTCGTGAAATAATTTCATGCAAATCAATCAGTGGCTTTTAATATTAGCTTATGCTACTGTTACATAATAAGGGAATCTAATTTGTAATCGCTCTTATGTTTGTCATGCAGTTTACACGATACATTCTAAGGTGTAAATGGTTTAAAAAAACGAACTCGAGTCATAATTGTTTTATTCGAATCATTCATTTTTAACACTGAAAATATCATAACCACTGTATAATTTTATCAATATTACACTTTTGTGATTTTAACCCTATACTCCTCCGAATTAATGACACATTTCTCTGTAGACGCTTTATAATAAGTAGTTGATACATTGTTATCTACAATAACATTATTGTTCTTGTCAAACAGCACACGTTTGAATTCAGATGTAGGATCAACGTAAGCACCAATTTTTTCTACTTGTTTAGTGGACTCATCCAGTTGATATATAAGATTTCTTACTGTATCAGTCACGTATAATTCTCCATTTTTATTACCAGTTATGGCAGTCACTACATAAAACGTTCCAAAATTTTGTGCTATTTGCGTTAATTCTTCACTTCCATCTTCCTTTATCTTTAATTTGTACAATTTTCCATTAGCCTTGGTGTAGAAGTTTCCTTTGTCATTGTCAAATACGATATCAACTGGTAACAAATTTTCAAGAGAGCTTACTCGCTTCACCGTAGTTCCATCGAATCTATTCATTCCTTTTTGTAGTCTCAAATTATTTACAAATCTACAGTTGTAGTACACAGTTCCGTTGTATACCCACAATTTCGATGGCGGTAAATTGTTTTCAGATCTCGGGATAGTTAATATTTCGGTTTCATTTGTTTTTGGTTGATATTTGTAAATTGTATATTGGTTTTCATTGCGTGTTCCAATGTAATATACATCGCCAGTTACCGCGTCTACTCCGATATTCTTTATGTCTATATCATCTACCGTGGGTATGACTTCAATTGTTTTATCATCCAAGTTGATTTTTTTCAACGCGCTGTCGCTACCGGAGTATATAAAGTTGCGATTGTAATCCATAGTCACCTTGCCTTTTTCGGCATGTTCAAGTTGCATTATGTTGTCATAGAAAGCAGTAGCAATATAGCAGATGCCTCGAAGACAGACTGGGCAGTCTGTGGTTGTAGGATCTGAGGTAACAACCACTGCCCCCAGCCATAACACTAACAGTACCTTCATCACTACAAAACTACGTCACACTATACTCTCTTTTATAATCTTATAGCAACTTCTTAAAAGACTCAATGCATACTGAGTTATATTTAAAAGTAGTTTTATTTATATACTCTATAAGACAAGGTAAGTTAAAGAGAGTCTATCGAATCGCAAACTCAGGTTTATCATAAAACTCCATATCTATTTGAGTTAAAGGTCATATGAGATAACTTGTAGAGGACACAATGTTTAAAGCAATACATAATGAAGGGGCTAGTCGGTAAAGATTTTTAGGTTTATCCATATTATAAAACGTCTATTATATATTCAATTAGATCTACAAATATGATGATGATACTGATACTATGATGTTCACACTGTGGGAAAAGATCATATGACTTAACTCATAATATATAAAAAACTAAGAACAAATAAAATTATTCGTTTTATGAAATATTTTTGATTTGCTTTGATTTTTAAGGGAAGTCCGTCATATGACCTATGAGATAATGTAGAAAACTGGTTGGTAGACGGTCTTTCCAGATAGACGGTCTTACCCACATTGATACAGATCAATGTGGGTAATAAATACAGATTTATTTCGCAGTAGGTCTTATATTAAAATCGCGTTTACATTATTAAAACTGGCAAAATAAAAATGATTGTTATATTATATATTTTAAGTTGTTTATCCAAGCCATTGACTTATATTATCTTTGTTTCTATCACCCTGCTATTTTAGCACAGTAAGTATTAAGTTGTAGTAAATCTCTAATCCGATTAGGGGTGTATTCTTAGAGGATTAAATGAGATCGTGACAGGAAACCGTTACAAGCATCGAGTTATAATCCCGATCACTCCCGTTTTCAATCTGTAATCAATATTGGGACGTATTAAGGCGTATCTGATGTTATATAAGGTGCTAACAAATTAGTCACGGATATTTTAAGATATAATACATCACACTAAAACAATTAATTATCTGTAATTAAGGAACCTTCGTACATCACATTTTATTTACATTTACCGAACAAAAAAAAACAATAACCACCCCTTATTATGTACCGTCAAGATAACCGTTACGTAACATTAATAGATTCATCAACTTTAAAGAGGCCAGTTTAAAATAGCAAAATTGTTTAAAAACCTAACAAAACCTTCGATATTTCACAAAACATCCTTACACAAATTGACTGAGCTCCACAGTAAGCTCAAGAAGGCTTATGTTGTGGGTATTCTGCCAACGATATATATAATATCCAAATACTTCAAGACAGAAAACATCCATGACTCAGGAACAAATATCTGTGCTCATCACACAAATCCCTTACTGGGATTTGAACCCAGGGCAGTCGGCTTCATAGGCAGGGTCCCTACATACAGCGTCAAATATTGTATAAGATAAAAGATCTCAAGGCATCAATTCATCATCATCTCAGACTACTTCGTCGGCTGTTGGACACAGACCTCCCCCAAATATGACTTGTATTATCTTGGGGGTAGGTGGGTAGTTGCCATAGACGCCTCACTTGGCTGGGTTAGCGATCGCAGTAGCTATAGATTGAATTTCGACGGACGCTGCTGCGCATCCGTCGGTATTTTTCCATTGTCACTTTTTGTATGAATAATTTTTAAATTATAAGCACAGTGAGGGAAAATGGAATGTATTTTTACCAGGAGAACATCGAAGAAGAAAAGTCGCCTTTAATGGTAGAAGGTTATTTATCTAAATTAAAATCCGTCTGCCTCATAATCCTCAACAGCAATAAGGCATTAGTCATAATTTCCTTAAAAGTAATGGTACCTTTTTAAACTCCCAAATGACATTCAAATATCAACTTTCCAAAATAAACTTCATTTAAAAAAGTTCGCCAAGGCCTTTGGGTTTTTGAAATCAACACGACATCAACATATAACTCACCATCAAAACAACCGAACGTTCCTTCCCGAGCCTCGTGCCCCTCCCTGCACATATAAAAAGACGAACACACTCTTTATTTACTTCTCTCTCTTGCAAATAGCACATGCCATTTGAATAAGCTACAACAATATATAACAATCATAATGAAACCAATTCGTAATACAGTGTGTTTTTTGTCTCGTGTCACTGCTAGTTAAATCTGTATTGTTTTCTCTGTTCAGTGCTTTTTGCAGCTCAATTGACACCATTTATTTAAGAGTGTTTTTGTCTTTAGTTTTATATGTGCATGGATTACAAATATTTATATATTTATCTGTAGTATTAGCTAAAAAGGCTTCGGCACAAATGCGGTTCCGGTGCGGTCTCGGCGCGGTATTTGTGTAGTGACTGTAAACATGGCAAGTTCAACTCTGTAGGGATTAAGGTATGATTCCAATATTGACCGAAGCCTGCAGTTAAAGATATAAATTGAAGCTCGTAGCTTGCGGTCGACGCTGGAATCACACCTGAAATACTAGTACATCACATATTTAAGGTAAAAATCAGCAATAACAGGCAAATGCATTGTAATCTATATAAGAATTGTACTTAAATAATTGAGCTACATATGTTTGAAAAATGGAAAATAATGTTTCTTTCGGAACCGCATTTTAAGTGCTAAAGTTTATACTTGAAAATTTCATTCATAAGCTCCCCGTGAAGTTGACAGATAAATAGCACTGTCATATGATATATGTTAAAGTGCCAAAAAATCTTAATATAAAATATACCTCACCGGAATTTCATAAATGTCAATTTCAAGTTGTGACAGCATTGCTGCATGGCATGTAATGGTATATTTGCTGTTCGTGATGACAGTGATAAACTACCAACCTTAGCAATCAAAGTAAACAAAAATATCGATACTTATATGTCATTCTTTCTAGAGCGGTAAGATTGTGTTAAGGTATATTTGACCACCTTGACTGCTAAGATCCCTATGGCTGTATATCCGAAATTACGTAATTGTGTCGTTTTCAAATAAAAGGTACCTTATTCGGTTGGTTAGTTGGCATCAGCCATAAAAAAGTAGTAATCACAATATGAGCATTTCTCTAAAAAAATGGGTTTTATATAAAATATGTTTTTAATATGTAGAAATAAAAATTGTCCCAAAAAATTGCATACATTTGTGAAATCTCCTTATTATTCCCACCATACATAATATGAAAATAGGTAACAAAATAGGGAAATAAACTTTGCGGCAATATTTATTCATCGGTTAGAACACATATAATTGTATATAAATGTGTTATTTTGTAAATGTGTAATGCTGAAATATATAGTCAGTGATGCGTTCAGGTGTAAAAAAAATATGTATGATTAACAATTGACGTATAACATATGACAAATGCTTATCATAGTTTTAAAGTAAACATAATAAAAACATATATAATTAACGATATTATTTCGTTCATATTATCCAACAACAAAAGTAACGATTCGCAATCAATGTTTATCCCGACGTCTCTACTAAAAATAACTACCCAAGAAAAAGCTCCATAAACCACCACAGACAAAGAGTTACAGGGTTCATAAATTGCCCCGGAACCCGACTCCGTGCCGGTCCGAACCGCGCAGTAATTTGTATTCGACGAAGGGGTTCCGCAAGGGTCCATAGTTTACATGCTGTCGTTCAGTTTGATGGTTGCAATGATACCAACTAGCTCGCACCTCGACGTAGGAGATATGAGTATCATTACCAAACTCAAATGCAATTGAGCAGGACATGACAGGCAAGGGTGAGGATAGATGGACTTAAGTTTAGACGGATTGTTTTTTTTTTTTAAAGCTGACTTAGGCTCTATGACCGTTTCGGCACATTAGAGCGATCGGACTGTGTGGGGGGGAAGGTAGCCTGGGGAAAATCCAGGACACTTCCGCACCAGACTTGATTTGTACTACTGGAATACGCCCACTGAGTTTTCGCTTCCAGCGAGATTGGTTGAGACGGTCTCAACCGAATCTGAGTTTTATTGCTGGTTCGCTAACCCTAGCCTGCTGGTAAAGACTCCAGCAAGAAACCCAGCACGCCGAATCCCCGGACATCTGTTAGTTTATTAGGTGGATCATCGGAAATTCGTTGGTCACTTCTTGATGCAATTAGCTCAGGCTCGGGACCAATGGCGTACTAGAGGAGAGACCAATCATCAGCGGGAGAGAAAAAAAAAACATATAAATTTAGATGAGTTGCGTTTAGGAATCTTGCAACAAAGTCCTGTATATTGGATCGATAATAGTCATCAGGGGGCACGGTAGTAACCCCACCAAAACGAACAAAACAGCAGATTCTAGCAACCAAACTAGCCCTGCTAACTATATGATGGTGACTGCACACACTATGAGACAAAGGCTCATAAAAACAGATGAAAAAGAAAAACACTGTAAGTATCTAAATATATATAACTCAAGAGTTGACTGACTGACATAGTGATCTATCAACGCACAGCCCAAACCACTGGACGGATCGGGCTGAAATTTGGCATGCAGGTAGGTATTATAACCTAGACATCCGCTAAAAAAGGATTTTGATCAATTCTACCCCCAAGGGGATAAAATAGGGGATGAAAGTTTGTATGAAATTTTGTCAATTTTAAACAGATCGGGCTGAGACTGCATGAATAAAGCTATTATGAAGTAGGCAGTTGTGGATAAAACGACATTTTCCGAACAAAAAGCATGCATGCATACAAAACTACGTTTTGAACGACAGTGTGCTAAAAATAACTTAAACACTTGTTAACGCGAGCGAAGCCGCGGTCAAAAGCTAGTATATATATACGAGTGTCTTTTTTTTATGACAAAGGTGGCAAACGAGCAGACGGATTACCTGATGGTAAGCAATTACCGTCGCCCATGGGCACTCGCAACACCAAGGGAGTCACAAGCGCGTTGCCGACCTATAAGTGGGTTGGAGCTCTGGGAACCTTACTCACCATCAGAACACAACACTACATACCTGAAAGGCAGCAGTGGTATTATGGCTGTGGTCTTCTGTAAGGAGGAGATACTTCCCCAGTTGGGCTGCCCCAGATTCAAGCGTGATGGTACTTCGCTGTGCCCTACCTCTCATTGTTGGACGTAGTTTAAGGACATACCCGGGTCCACGAGTATGTCTATCATGAACCGGGCACCGGACGGTACGAGTGTCGGGTCTATCCGGTATTGCGAACGCGTGGCGTCATCAATTGACTTCTATGACGGATGGGCACGGGCAGGGTATTGTGTAGTCGAGAACGAGTGAGTGGCTATTTTATTGCTTATAGCGTCTCTTTCGCTAAAATATTCGCACTTTTGATCTTATAAGATCAAGGCGGTTATGGTGTAAGACGATAAAAACCAGCACTGTAAATAAATAAATAAATATTTCGGGACAATCTGATCAGACACAAATCGACCTAGTCCTACGGTAAGCTCAGTAAGGCTTGTGTTGTAGGTACTAGACGACGATATATATAATATATAATAGATAGATACATAAAAATACTTAAATACATAGAAAACACCCATGACTCAGGATCAAATATCTATGCTCATCACACAAAAAATGCCCTGACTGGGGATCGAACCCAGGACCATCGGCTTCATAGGCAGGGTAGTGACCTACTAGGCCAAACCGGTCGTCAATAAGTAGTAGGAAACGTAATGTAACTATCTATATCACATTTTTTTTTTACTGTGGATCATGAGCTTTTCCGATTCTTGTTAATAGAAGAAAGTAGTGGCGCAACGTTTTCATTCATTTAAATCAAAGAAAAATAGTTAGTCAACCGAAAAAAATCTTGGCACACTTTTTATTTGTATCAGGATCAAAGCTGATCTTGATTCTTGAGTAGAAAAAAAAAATGTGTGTATGAATGTTAAACAAAGTGGCTCAAACATCAAAATGTTACTTCGAATAACATTTATATTCTGTTAAATAGCCTTTTATTCATAAATGTTTGGTCTTTATCATACAAAAACAATTGTTAAAGTGACATAGAAGGACAGAACATAATTTAACTGTAGCGGATCGGACCATCGGACTGTATCGGAAAATAATGTTTTGGAAACAATGAGTACAGTCAGCGGCGATGTAGCTTAGCAGTTGAGCTGATCAAAACATAATGAACATGACCCATTTGGACCCGGGTATGTCCTTAAACTACGTCCAACAATGAGAGGTAGGGCACAGCGTTGACCATCACGCTTGAATCTGGGGCAGCCCAACTAGGGATGTACCTCCTCCTTACAGAAGACCACAGCCATAATAGCACTGCCACCTTTCAGGTATGTAGTATTGTGTTCCTGATGGTGAGTAAGGTTCCCAGAGCTCCAACCCCGCTTAAAGGCCGGCAAAGCGCTTGTGACTCCCCTGGTGTTGCGAGTGCCCATGGGCGACGGTAATTGCTTAACACCAGGCAATCCGTCTGCTCGTTTGCCGCCTATGTCATAAAAAAAAAAAACAAAATGAACATCTTTAATGCCAAGACTATAAGTGTGTATAGGTATTTTGAATTATTGCCGACCGTACCTAACCTATTATAGCCAAATTCGCTCACCCGATCTATCCCCTCGCAGCGCTCACATTACTTTAACCCGATACGACCAATCGCGTTGTCATCAATAACATCACTGTCATTCATCTAGCCGATCTAATAAAACGAAGAAACCCGACCGCGGGCGTGAATCCGCGGCAAAACAAAAAACGTCACACGTGCGTTCATTTACAAAGGCGCTTACGACTTTATTAAAACCCGCCGCGAAGCTCAATCTGCGATCAAGCCTCGACAAATTTTTCGGATTCGTCAGTATAGGTTTACATTCCATTTAAAAGGGCATAAGCGACGCGGATCGTAATGCGATTATGGTCTTTCTTGTTTATAAAATGGATTTATAAGGAGGTTATAATGGCGTATTAACATCTGGTATTTGGGCTGTTTTAGCGTAGATGGCTTTACAATTGACTGAAGTTCTTAAAGGGACTTATTGGATGGAGTAAAAATAGGTTGCGATTCGTTTGAGGATCCTCGGTTGTTAGCATCTTGTGTATGGAAACTATGAGATAAATAGGGGACGGCCCATTGTCAGATAATCTCTTTCATAAAAATTTGTTTTGACAAATGGTTAAGCAGACAGAGATGGTACCTAGATAATATACAAAGACCCACAAAAATCAATTACACTTTTAAAAAATTGTTGAAATAAGTAAATTACAACAGACAGCAATTTAAGGGCCTTACGTACGAAGCAGGAGCTAATTTGTACTAATTAGTCCTGGCAACGGCATTTTTTGTATATTTATCACGAATATTTCCGGGGTTTTGGATCGGTACTTATATTATTTATTTCGTCGTTTAGTACTTAAAAAAGGCGTCTATAGAGCCAAGCCGATTTGCGTATTATTTGTATAGTTTAGTATGATTTTGTGTTAATTCGTAAAATATACTAAGGTGACGGCACCAGTAATGGACAAGGAACCAATCATGAACATTAGTGCTTATTTCAAAGGAGTTAAGTGTTGTGCATTTGTTGGGACATATTCATATTCAATTTATAACTTTATGATTTTTGAAATAAGAACTAAGTGTCCATAATTGGTGCCATTACCTTAGTAGACTATATACAGGCCCGACCCGACAGACGTTATCTATAAGTATAAATATGAATTAACCAATTGAATGTGATGGGCAATACGAATAATTTCTTTCATAATAACCTTCTCCTTACAATAACAAACACAACGAAAAAGAAATGACAAAATCGGTCCAGCCGCGCGTCATGCCGTTACCAAGGGAAAAAACGATTAATGTTTATAATCCTTTTAAATATAAGTATAGCGTCTGACTAAAATATCCACAGTAAAAGTAAGAAAATAAAAGATACTTCAAAACTTAAAAATATTACATAACTATTGTTCCAAGCGATTAATTTTGTCTCTCCGTAACATAACTCTAACCATTTCATCTCAACTTCGTATAGTTGTGTTACAGTACAGTCAAAAGTAATATGCAGGTATACACTATTTCACCCTAAGCCATAGACATAAGGTTTAAAACTGTATACATATCTATGCTCCCCGCTGTACACTCGAAACCAGGTCAAGACACGGTGCACCCGGACATCCGGCGTGCCGGGACTGACCGGATGCCGGACCCGGATATAAACACCATTGTCTATGAGTATTCATTGCTCCATGTTTATGTGCTATGCAATTAAACCAATTTGGTGAAGTGGTAGTCGAGGGAACATGGCGGTGAAAACAAATAAATATTAGGGCGTTTGGAACGTTAACTTTTAAACAATATTCAGACAAATATAAAAACAAATCAAGTAAAGAATAAATTTTAACAATGTAAAAATTTTCATAACCAGAAATATTCTATTAAATTACTTTTATACGTCTAATTTTACTACTTAATACAAAATATATCAAAACAAACAAGTTTAAGGAATCCAATAAAAGAAAATGGCTGCTTTAAAG
This sequence comes from Grapholita molesta, assembly GCA_022674325.2. Lineage (NCBI taxonomy): Eukaryota > Metazoa > Arthropoda > Insecta > Lepidoptera > Tortricidae > Grapholita > Grapholita molesta. Next base: position 6,947,042 of record CP053143.2, read on the forward strand.
CCAATATAGAAAGAAAGAAATTATTTATATAACGCAAAAAAACAAGAAAATGAATAAAGCTGAAAGTAAAACTATTTATAGAAAAAACAAAATAGGATGCCACTCAGCATGATTCGCTACATGGCTGGGCATATACGCTATCCCCGACTTATGTAAATCCTAAAATGGATTTATCTCTATCATCTATCACGTATGATATAATTGTCCCTCGAAAAGGTGTCAAAATGGAGGACACATTTGATTTGCATAGATTCCCCAATAAGTTTTCACCCTCCCTTTCACCCCCCTTAAAAATGATTAAGAGGATCAAAACTATCCTATGTCCCTCCCTAGGATTCAAACTATATTTATACCAAATTTATCGGTCGAGCGGTTTAAGCGTAAAGAGTTAACAGACAGACAAACAAACAGACAGACATTTGTAATAAAGCATGGATAAAATTGTCTTCGGTTGCCGCGATAATTACTCATGAAATAAAACAACTAAAACGGATTAGTATACGCGATTTAATCCGTTTTAGTTGTTTTATTTCATGAAAGCATGGATAAGTTGAGAATGATGCGTAACTGAAGCTTCGATCCGACATGAAACGATTCAACACTGAAATGCATAATTACATAATTAACATAATCAAATTATTATATCATATAATTTGATATAATGCAGGAAGCAGCGAACCAGGCCCCTGATTAACCTTGTTTCTATAGTAGTGTATCAGTTTGAGCCAAATGTGCGGGATGCAATTTAACTAAATGTGCGACTTGCAATCGGGGGTCACAGTTTCAAATCCGGCTCGTACCAATAAGTTATTCAGAACTTTATGCACGAAATATCATTTGATATTTACTAGTCGCTTTTCGGTAAAGGTTATAAGTACACAGATGACGTCACAAGATCCATATTAAAACAAATATATATTATTGCTGTAGATATTTATCCAATCGGTGATCCTAGCGGTGCTAATTAAAATTGTGTATCACTCATTTGTTTCATCTCATTATAAATTATAACTAAAGTCTAATGTCATATTTACACATCACACACGTAACGTAAGTACTATATGTACAAAACGACATACCAGTACCCTTACCATGAGTTGTGACATTGACATTTTCGATAACGAGTATCGAGTTTACTATCTGTGCATCTGGTTCGCACTAAAATAGTACAAGCGAGATGCACAGATAGTAAACTCGATACTCGTTATCGAAAACGTCAATGTCACAACTCATGGTAAGGATATAGGTACTGTAAATATTTACAAACGCACCAAAACAACCGCTTCCAAAACCACATAGCGTATAGGTTTTAGTAGCGGCCATGAATACAAATTGCGTACATACGGGTCGGCTGTTCATGGAAAAATGGGCGCAATTCGTTAACTAAACCAGTACGACCATGTCTGAAATATCTATACAGTTAACACATAAAATAAATAAACAAATATCGCAGGATGTTAATCGTTGTTACACGAATTCCTGATTCCTCCGGTAAGCTCAAGAAGGCTTGTGTTGTGGGTTCTTACTGTTCTCAACCAACGGTACGGAATTGAGAAATTTTCTAAAATAAATCCACTTTTAACATATGTGTTAAAAATAAAATGTTTTTTCCATTAAGAATCACTAGCTCTTTCCATTCCAAAAGATAAAAAAATTGAAAATTTCATACATTTTTGAAATTTATTCTCTTGTTACCGCCATATTGAATATATGGAAGATGGTATCAAAATAGGAAAACAACAGTTTGGGACAATATTTTTTCTTACCGTATTGGAAATATCGTGTGACACTGAGGAGAAAATAACATAAATTACAAATAAAATAAATAACAGCACTTTGAAAAGCGTTTCTTAAAGAAACGGTCAATTATAATATGATATAACGAATTCCTTTAACGCGTCTGTTGAACTAATTTCCTACGCGTCTTTTCGTAGCCATACGCCGTAGTTAGCGTTTCAACTTTAACCTTGACAAAAGCGTGAAACCGGGTCTAAGGTAATCTGTGTACCAGATTCTAAGACGCATTTTGCCGCTATAAAGTGTCAACTATGACACACATGGCATCTCGGACAAAGATTTCCATAGAACAACAATGAGTATTTCTATGCCCAACGCTTATTTAATTCCTCCAAAAAGGGTTTATACACAAAACAGGTAACTCAAAGAAAAAACATCTTTGAAGTAACGTTCAACGTTTAAAACTCCTGTCCGTCGTTCCATTTCAAACTTTTGAGTTACAAAGACTTCATGCTCTGGTTGTTTGAAAAAAAAAACTCCATTGCCAAAAGGGGATGTAAAAAGTCGGATTTATTTGACGCCCGACGCGAGCGCGCAATATATAGACGACATACAGTACATCATCAAAAATATTACGTATGTTTAATTTAACATAATGGTTGATATTTTATTTTAATTTCGTTTAAAAATGATATGCCTGTATTGTATTTTCAATCGAGACAATGTTCTTTGCTCACTACAATCATGACTCCCTACACTAAATTACTTCAAAAAATGTCGTACTCAAAAATATAACCATCATAATGATCAAGCGAGCTTCTCAAAACCGTCAAAGGACTGGACTTGTCTAAATGATTAATTTGAACACAATCAACCACAAGGTTCTAGTCGTTACGGAAGATTTTCATTCTACCTAAATCCTTCTAGCTCCATCATCAGATCTGCATTATCGTTTTATACAGGAAGGAATTTTCTACAAGTAGGTTCAAACTGACTTCTATGATCTATTTTTACTTGACTATTATTTCAGAGGTGCGAGTCATACCACAATCAACGAAAAGTATAAATTTAAATGCCGGCCTTATCCATACAAAATAGTTTATAGCATATACTAGCAATAGCATTGCATATGTTTTATTTCCCAGTTTATCGAAACGTCAGTGTCACAACTCATGGGTTGTGACACTGACGTTTTCGATAACGAGTATCGAGTTTACTATCTGTGCATCTCGGTTGTACTATTTTAGTACAAACGAGATGCGTAAGGGTACTGATGTATAAATGACAGATACAGACAAATGTTTCACGTCTTGCGATTTTAAGTCAACATACTGTCATCGTAATAGTATCGCGTAAAAAATACGGTATTACCTTTGCCAGAAAAAATGCCTTCATTTATAATGAACAACAATGTAATTCCCGCTACTGGCTGGACAAACCTGAGTGTTCGTCTAACTCTAACCAGAATATGGCCGTTATCACCAGTAACCTTACCATGAGTTGTGACATTAAGGTTTTCGATAACGAGTATCGAGTTTACTATCTGTGCATCTCGTTGGCACTAAAATAGTACAACCGAGATGCACAGATAGTAAACTCGATACTCGTTATCGAAAACCTCAATGTCACAACTCATGGTAATGGTACAGTAAGGTTGCGTTGGAAGGAATTTCTTTCAACCTTCTCGTCGTCATGTCAATCAAGTAATATTGTCATCAATGCCACGTCAAAAATTGCACATATACATTTCTGACCAAAACCACGACTTTATATGAAGTCGAGGCGTGTGGAGCGGGAATTGTACTGACTTTATATCAAGTCAATGGCGACAAAACAATTATGTATTTCATTTCGTTTCACAGAATAGTGTACCCAATTAGCGTAAGTTGTTAAGAAACGTGTATCAATGTATGTCAGTTTTGTGACGTCACTTACGTATGAAATCAGAGGCGCTACCGCCAAGAACGATATTCGTAAACTTCGGACGATTGTCTCTGTCACTCTCATGACACCTTAATTGGAGTAAAGGAGAAAGATGCCCGAAATATACGAACTTGGGTATTCGCAGTACCGCTCCTGTATCTAAATCAATTGTTTTCAATTTTTTAAAGTATATGTCGTTTGCAGTTTATGAAACGACTACCAAGACAGAGTAAATATTCAAATTCCATGTTTAATTATCGTCACCTCTGACTCACGCTAATTATATACACACTACGTGTATTTTCTGTAAACTCCCTTGTGTGTCATTGGCTGGATGTGGAAGGCGCAGGATCGGTCTTCTTGGGTCGTTCTAGGGGATGCCTATGTCCAGCAGTGGACGTCTTTCGGCTGACATGATGATAATGACGATGAAATGAATAACTTATTTGCGAGTCGACATCTCGGTAAACACTCAGAATACACGACCCCGCGTCTCATTAAAAGTTTTAATGAAACAACAGCCGACACCGACAACGTCCTATCAAGACAAAGATTTCGGCTTTGTCGGTGATTCACGACAGATTTTGAATCGATAGCATTATAGTATACTAAACTCGTACTGTCTGTACCTCCATTAGTACGCACCAGTACCCTTATTATGAGTTGTGACATTGACGTTTTCGATAACGAGTATGGAGTTTAGCATCTCGCCTGTACTATATTAGTGCGAACGAGATGCACAGATAGTAAACTCGATACTCGTTACCGAAAACGTCAATGTCACAACTCGTGGTAAGGGTACCGATGACATGCCTTTGGTTCAAATCCAAACAAGGGAATTTATTTGTGTGATGAGCACAGGTATTTGTTCCAGAGTCATGTATGTAAAATAGAAAACCCAGTAAACAAAATACAACACTAATAACAATTTTTCAAATTAAAATTTAATACAATATCGAGATATACAATAATTTTGTTATTTGTTACATGGCTTACAGGAAATACGTATTATACGAAAAATACATACATACATATCAGCCGTATGCAGTCCACTGCTGGACATAGGCCTCACTCAAATATGACTCTTATCATCTTGGGGATAGTTGCCATAGTCGCCACGCTTGGCAGGCGGGTTGGCGACCGCAGTAGCTGTAGATTGGGTTTCGACGGACGCTGCTGCCCGTCCGTAGGATGTTTCCCTTTGTCGCCTTTTTTTGAATATAATATTTTTCCTGAGCTCAGTTTGACAATGCATGTTAATTGAAGAAATTCATATATTTTACACAAGGTTTGTGTATTCAATTAAAAGTATCTTAAAATACGTGACGTAAATAAAATAATTTATATTTTGACTTTACAAAGGGATTCCAGGGAGCGTACCTTTCATACCGATGACATCAAATTGACGTCGGTTTGCATATAGGATGATACTAATTTTTCTGAAATTATCAATCATTCATCAATCAAATTAATCATGAATCATTTTATTATATAGATGTAACGATTTTTTCAGATATGTTTATATTAATTTCGACAGATATACCATGTCAATTTCCATCTGTATCAGTGCGGAAAACATGCCATTTCATTTTTCATTACTATCAATCAATTCTTTATTTTACGTCATGTTTCATACATCATGATCCAGTTTCTTATGCTCAATTATCACTGATGTCATATTATGATATTACACAATTAAATATTATGTTATGATGTATGAAACACAGATGAATAAATGATTGATGATTAATGATTGACGACTACAATAAGACTAACTGGAATCAACCCTCCATCCTATATGCAACGTGACGTCAATTTGCTGTCATCGGCACGAAAGGTACGCTCCCTGGGGATTACAAATAACAGTAGACATATCGAGCTATGCAGTTAGCAAATCAACCCTTGAATTTAGATACAAAAATCTCTCTGTCTCTCGCAACTAAAATACGAATAGAGTAACAAAGACAGACTAACTGCGCCACTTTATATTAATTTGTTATCGTATTAACTAGCCCCGTTCGGCAACTGTACTAACAGGATCAAAGGAAAACCAACCGTAACACACTTAATTAGATTTAAAAATCCTTTGACAACGCAAAACTCTTAAGGATGGCTACCTATTCAATTACAAAGTAAATTGAACCCTAGCGGTTTAGGAATAGGGTTTAGAATAGTTTAGTTCTTAAAATGGAAAGAGTTTATTTATGAATATTTCAGCGAGTCGGGGCGTTTGTTGTCGCGTTTCGCTCACCGAACACGAATTTTATTTATTTTACATACGTGTATTTGAATAACAACCTTATTCTTAACCGTTAAGGTTGTTTTTAGAATAGGTGTTTACTTGCAATACGAGCTTACGAAAGTAATCAAAAAACCCGTAAAGCAACAAGAATCATACCTGGGTATATACAAAGATACCTTCTAATGTAAAATAACAGCTAGTTATAATACCTATGTCTTCCTATTGTTTTTCATTTAAAAGAAAGTGGGAAATTGCTTAACTTCACAATAATAGTTGATAAGGAGTCTGTAATGTTGTATGTTGTTATGTCAATAAAATGTAAAATATAGTAAGCATGTATGGGATAAATATGAAATTATTATGAGTTTTTTGAAGTCATCATCATCATCATCATGTCAGCCGAAAGACGTCCACTGCTGGACATAGGCCTGCCCCAGAACGACCCAAATCTGAAGACCAATCCTGCGCCTTCCACATCCAGCGGTATCCCGGTATTAACTATTTTGTTACTACTTTCTGAGGTATTAATAATATAATAGACTCCACGTCGTGGTATTTTAGTTTTCCTTAAGTTACAGTTAAATAAATAAATAATACCCCATATAAAGACCCCAAACGAGTCCAGTTCTGGGCCGCTTCGGGGGAGGCCTATGTCCAGCAGTGGGCGTGCTTCTGCTGATATAAGAATGGTGATGATGAAAAGGTGGTCAGTAATTGAATATGTATGAGTAAGAAGCGTGAAAGTTTAAGTAAGTGATATACCGAGTCAATATCGCGCTTTGAATCATTCAGTCAGCAGCAAAAGTGGCTAAGCGTTTGAACTATTCAAATAACCTACACGTGCTCTTATTCTCTTGCCAATAGAGATGTGTTGAACATTTTGAACACCTCAAACGCTTAGCAACTTCTGCTGCTGACTGTACATAATACGGATATATCTACATATTTTCCGCTTTTTAATAAACATCGCCATTTGGCATGTTCGGTTCAGAAGCACACAGCGTATGCCGGGGGCATACGGCGACAGAGGAAACAGGCTATGTACTAAGAAAAAAAAAATCCCGGTAGTCTAGCTTGTAGTGAGTGAATTGGTGGACGAAATCTCGAAATATGTCAGTCAGCCAGCATCTCAGTCATTACAGAGGTCGAGACAGTTTGGCTGGTTTTAAAGTAACCCTTAAAAGGTTATGCCAAAATGCATTATGCCAAATGATGAAGTATGTCAGGTTTGGCCTTTTGGGTAACGACTCTGTCTGTGAAGCCGATGATGCTGGATATGAATCCCAGTATGTGCATTTATTTATGTGATGAGCACAGATATTTGTTCGTGTATGGGCGATTTCTCTTTCTTCTATAGTATTAAAATGTGTGTTCGTTGGTATGACAATAGTCAGGCCCACATTACTGTCACGCGATCCCAGGTCGTAGATAAATTGGATTGAATCATTTTTTGACGATGATTTTAACTATGTTTGGGAACCATCCAGATTAGTGTAGTTGGGACCAGTTATAATCTTAATATTTAATTGATTTAACCATATGTAAAGGAAAAAAATACAAGTTACGCCTGTATATTTTCCTTTATTTCTTATTATGGCAGCACCATTGCTGGACCTAATGCTAAAACAATTTGTCGTCTTTAAAACGAATTCTCTATTTGATAAACGTTAACACACGTAGAGACCTATGCTTGCTATGATCACAGTGTCTATTCGATTTAGTTTATTTTCAATTGAAGAATATTTGCATACATAAACCGCTCGTTTAATACTTTTGTGAAGAGGCTATGCTTTCTAGCCGTACGTCGAACTTTTCCGATTGCGATGTACATGGAAACAAGACTTTGTCATATCGCTACAGTTAATTCTGGCATTTGTTCTCTCGCAGGCGTTTCGAAGTTTTTACAAGCTTTTATTTAAGTAGCGATGTTTGGGAGTACATTTCAATAGAGTTACAGAAAAGTGCAAAAACTTGTATCCGTTTAACCATGATTTCGTCGATATAATAGCAATTGGACTTATTTTTTGACACATAACAATTAAACCGACGGCTTATTTACATAAATAATAAATAAATATTTCGGGACAATCTCACACAAATCGACCTAGTCCTACGGTAAGCTCAGTAAAGCTTGTGTTGTAGGTACTAGACGACGATATATATAATAGATAGATACATATAAATACTTAAATACATAGAAAACACCCATGACTCAGGAACAAATATCTGTGCTCATCACCAAACACCGGTTCGCCGCGCGCCGTGGCAAATCTGTACTGACGTTTAATAGTGCGAGGACACATTAAACTAATTTTATTAGTTGATATCGATAAAAATGACGTACAACCGTTGTGTAATTTCAAGAATTTGAATGAAGAAGAAAACTACATACACAAAAATAAACTTTTTGAGGAATTAACTTTCTTTTATATTTAATATGATTTTCAAAATATCATATAATCAAAATTTTATCCACTTTTCAGACTTTAATCTTCATCGCCTGGGTGACAATATCCATTTTAGCCAACTAAATTACCTTTCTAGGTCAACTGTAGTAATGGGAGCAAATTCAAACAATTTATAGTTTTTTTGATGAATTTCTGTTATATGACTCAGTTCTATTTCTTTTCCGGATACCAAATCATTTAATGTTTTTAAAGTTGAAATGCCGACGTTTTTCTCTAACACTGTTTGAAGTTTTTTATTTTTATGGATGTCGATAAAGTAAGTCGATTTTTAATGAATCACTAGAATTGGTACATTTTTGCCCCCGGGAAACCGGTGTATGCTCATCACACAAATAAATGCCCTGAGTAGGATTTGAACTCAGGACCATCGGCTTTATAGGCAGTGGGACATGACATCACAGACACAAAAATAAATGATCACCACATGAGTTACCACAGTAAAACAAATGCAACGTTTTTCATGTAATTTTGTCCGATCTATACAATTTGTTTTTCATTCTACCGAGTATGTTTTTGCCAACTCGTCCTAGAAGTACAGGATATTGGATAAAAATACGCTCCAATAACCCAATTTGCAAGCGCCAATCACATCCTGCGAGCCGTCAAAACATTGCAGGCCGTGATAAAACTCCCCCCTAATGGACGGAAACCCCCCAAACCAAGGAAATTGCACATTGGTATTCACAAATTCTGGGCTTGGGGGACCAGTTTAAAAGGAAACTTCAGGTAAGGAAGGTTCCATTTTGGATCGCATAATCACGATAGTCATACTATCGTACTACGTTTGGTCTGGCCTAGTGGGTAGTGTAGTGATCCTGCCTATGGAGCCGATGGTCCTGGGTTCAATTCCCAGTCGGGGTATTTATTTGTGTGATGAGCACAGATATTTGTACCCGAGTCATGGGTGTTTTCTATGTATTTAAGTAACTATTTATATGTATCTATCTATTATATATATCGTCGTTTAGTACCTACAACACAAGCCTTACTGAGCTTACCGGTAGGACTAGGTCGATTTGTGTAAGATTGCCCGAAATATTTATTATTATTTATTTATCATTTATACTCATATCTCATTATTTGACATAGTTTATTAATGTCATAATGCATTCTTAGCAAGTAATCTTTAAAGGGTTATTTTAAAACCAACCTAACTCTCCCGACCTCTGTAATGACTGAGATGTTAGCTGACTAACATATTTCGAGATTTCGAGTCCACCAATACAGCCCAGAATTTTGGCCTTCGCGTTCGAGTGGGCGATGTGTAAAAGCATTTCCTACTACAAAATCTAACGATACATTTGCCCTAGTGGGTAGTGACTCTGTCTATGAAGCCGATGGTCCTGGGTTCGAATCGCAGTAAGGGCATTTATTTGTGTGATGAGCGCAGATATTTGTTCCTGAGTCATGGGTGTTTTATATATGTATTTATGTGTATATTATATATATAGTAGGCTGAGTACTCAGAACACAAGCCTTTTTGAGCTTACCGTGGGGCTCACTCAATTTGTGTAAAAATGTCCTGTAATATTAATTCATTTATTTAAAACGAATCCCGGAGTCCTCGTAAGTACATATTTTTGTGCAAAATGACAAATTGAAATAAATATATATTATTAAGTCTATACCGGTAGGTACAAAACTCAGTCAAAATTTCATCAGGCTTGCTCCCTTGTTCCTCCATTTTTATGGAAATTGCCATCTCACTTCCCACGCCGTAATGTCACTGAGGGCTTTTTTTAAATAGCTTATTTAGAAATTTCTCATAATGGAGAACTGCGCTAGGAGAGTGCAGTTCAAATAATTTATGGAAGCGAAGGAGCATTTTGCATGTACAGTCGCCATCATATATATCGGAGCTGTAGCGGTGGTCACAAATATCTGAACAACGCTTCTATTATCAAGGCGATAAAGTACATGTTCAGAGCGCTGAGTGTAAATTTTTAAATAACTTTATCACTTACGCGTTCGAGACGTTTTTTACGTCAAAAGAAACTTACACTAGAGCCTCTGATACTTGCACCCACCTACACAGCTTCGATATATCTGACGGCAAATAATATGTATCATATATTTACGCTTAAAGTAAATAAACTACAATTAATTGTATATAAAAAAGTTATAGATAGTTTAATGAAGAACTTTCAAACATAGTAAATGTTTTAAGAGAAACAATTTAAAGAGCGTTCTTGCTATTTCTCTCACTTGTTGTTTCGTTAAAAATACACAAATTGTTGAAACTACGTTGGTCAAAAGTTAATATTTAATCATTTATCCCCCATATTTTACATAAGCACAATCCAATTAACCTCTCAAACTTTGACTACGTTTTTTATTTCTCCCTCTGAATCTGTAGTGAAATTTTCCAACAACATAAGTTTAAACAAACATAAACACTGAACCTGTAGAGAATGGAAGAGTAGCGGAGAGCACAGCAAACATACAGACGGGTCGGTGTGTACAGTAGTAATATCAAACAGCGATCACTCAACAATATAACAGTTCTGTTTGTCTAAATATTTCAATTATTATTATTTGCACGGGGAGACGGGCAGATAATAGGCTTTTAAATTTTTTCACACTGCAGCATACTTGAAAATACCTGTTTGTTTTTTATTACAGGGAAATATATATAGCAAAGAACAAATCAATTATTTTTTTTATTAAATATTTTAACCATGGTTACGGTCCCTTGGGTCACTCTTAAAAATCAGTTTTACGGCATCTAAATCTCTAGCGATACGTCAAGCGTGTTAGTAGAACGCGGTGCCACATTTCTTGTAACAATTAAACTATGCTTCAGTTTTCCCCTGGCTGATGGGACAGAATAACAACGACAAATAGCTGCTTTCTTTCTTTTTTAAATTGAAAATAGATGACAATAATTAAGAAAAAATTACGAGGACCTCCGGCGTACTTTTTTTTTTTTTATGACATAGGCGGCAAACGAGCAGACGGATTGCCTGGTGGTAAGCAATTACCGTCGCCCATGGGCACCCGTAACACCAGAGGAGTCACAAACGCGTTGCCGGCCTTTAAGGGGGGTTGGAGCTCTGGGAACCTTACTCACCATCAGGAACACAATACTACATACCTGAAAGGTAGCAGTGCTATTATGGCTATGGTTTTCTGTAAGAAGGAGGTACTTCCCCAGTTGGGCTGCCCCAGATTCAAGCGTGATGGTCATCGCTGTGCCCTACCTCTCATTGTTGGACGTAGTTTAAAGACATACCCGGGTCGGGTACTTGGTACTTACCTATTGTATTGGAGGATAACGAGATATAGCATTTTGCATTTTATTGTATAATAAAACCTGAAAGTCGATTATAGAAGGTGTAATCTTTAGAATACCGATCCGATACCATGATTTGATCTCGTAACTTAACAATAAAAACTTGGCATCAAATCACATTCAAACTTGTTATTTCCCAACTCGTCGTGACAAGTTACCAACGGTTTTTCGACTTGCGTTTTGAAAACAACTGTAAGAAACGAGTTCCATTTTTTAAAATATCACCTTTATATACTAGTGACTAGTGATGCACCCCGGCTTCGCTTCAGGAGAGGAGGCTCTCGACGTTCGTCGTCCTTGTCGGTTAGCCAATGAGAAGGGCTCAAATTATGCTCCTCGTAATGGAGTGAAACATGTCGAGCAATATTCGACTTATAAATCGTCAGTTACCCGCTTCTATACAATAATATCTATAAGTATCTATATATCATTAGTCACCCACAAGCTTTCTCGAGCTTACCGTGGGGCTCGGTTAAATTGTGTAAGGAAATCGTGTTGTGAAATATTCATTTTTTTAATAAATATGATCGACAAATCGGAACAAATTGAACCTAGTCTCATAGTAAGGTCAAATTAAGGATATAAGACTGTACAGAGACGGTCTGTGGTCTAGACTATTGTCATAAAGAGGATTTTTTTGTTTTTTTGTTTGTTAGTTTAGTTTGTACTGAATAGGCTATGGCGAGCTATGGAGAGAGTGGTCGGATCAGAAATGAGGAGATCCGGATACGAACTGAAGTCACCGCCATAGCCCACCGGGGTAGCAAGCTGAAGTGGCAATGGGCAGGCCACATTGCACGCAGAGAAGATGGCAGATGGGGTCGAAAAGTGCTCGAGTGGAGACCACGGACTAGCAAGCGCAGAGTGCAATTATGTGGCCCTGGTGAAAAAAGGTATACTTAAGTTCATACTAGTTGTTCGTCACTTACAGATACTGTTTTTACAGAATTATTTTTTGTCATTTGCATTAATTACTTCATCCCTAGGCGTCAGAATATTATCAAAAAAGTATGAAAACTTCTATAATGTAATTAATTGAATCAGGCGTTACTTTGCGGAAGTCCATATTATTAACAACAATAATATAAGTAATATTATTGTTGTTAATTCTATAATGTAATCCGAGGTGTGGTTATTGGTAAAAAATATTTACCCGCGTGAATTAGGGGCGTGCTGCTATTAAAAACATTAAGTTTCGATATAAGTATTTTATTATAAAGTTCGAATAGGCTTCTAGATATCCGGAGTTATGATTTACCTGTCCAGTAAAAGATGGCTGACTTCCAACGGGAGTTGGCTACGGTATCTAGTGTACGTCGTTATACGTACAAAGGCATTGGACTGCAAACCGGAGATTGAGATCTTTACAATTTTTTATCTTCGTAGTTTTACAGAGGCGTTAATGCTCATATCGACATTCAGCGTGGCTATTATGCGTGAGAGGACATTGATCATATTAAGAATAGGTATCTACTTTTATCAATCAGTTTTAAGACGAAGCCAAGCACAGTCTTTCGCGTCGAGATAGAGACTACCCGTCCCTATTTAATTAACATAGAAAAGAACGAGTGGCCAGTGTCGACGTAAGATACTGTCGCACCAATCTGTTAGGCGTACAGGTGAAAGATAAATTTTAAAAATAATTTGTGAGATTTGATACGCGTAACTTCAATATGGTGATATATTCCACCGCTTTAATGGAGCTCTGCTGACCGTCCTACAGTAGTTTTTGGTCGTAGTTTAGGGGCAACACCTGAGTCAAATTCGTTAGAATGATAGTAATATTTCATCTCTCATATAAATTTAATTTCTCATTCTAACCTTAACTGCGTTCTTACTTTCCGTAAGTAAACCTTACGCCGCTTAAATCTTTCCCAAGCATATCCCCTGAATGCGGGTGGCATAAAACCGGTAATTTTGGGTCGCTTTGGACGAGGCCTATGTCTAGCAGTGGACGTCCTTCGGCTGTTATGATGATGATGAATACATATGTGACGTTTCGCGGCTAAAGTACCTGACGATGAACCGTCGGCGCTTACGACGCATAGCACCCCAATAATAATGGAGCGGCGTTAATAATTACGCAAGCACCTACGGCCTTAAGGCACGTATAGCCGCGGTATGTCACATAAATGTTGTATAGTAACTGTCGATGTAAAAAAAGTTTTCTACTACGTTTCTATATACTCTTATATCACTACAGAATTCTCTTTCAGTTATTCTTCGAAACAGTTTTATGATCCCATTCAATTCAGTGCAATTGTTTGGATGCATTTGGCGTTTGGCTGTATGCATCGGATTGTGCAAGTATATTGCAAATAACAGCATCGGAAGATAGTGATATTAGTTTTGTGATATAGCTACTTTGAAATACTGATACGTTAGATTTTAGTATCAGTATTCAAAGAAATATCGGTATTTTTATAAAGCTTATGTAGAAAATATCTAGTTCTATATGTAGATAACGTTTAAGATCATTCTTTCATATTATGTATTACTTGCTAGTCTAATATGGTAAGGATTTTATCATTTGTCACAATATATGTCACTCTCCAACAAGTATGTGAGTGCGGAAGTGGCGGATAGCGCGATAGGCGATAAAATGGCAACCATATATGCTATCCGTTCTGAACAGTGAACACGTTTAGGTTTTCATTGAATATTACATTTGTCATTGGATGCGGATAGCATAAAACCGGTGTAGAGATCTTTGAGGAAGGGCTATGTCCAGCAATGGACGTCTTGAGATTTATCTGGCAATGACTATAATTTGAAGTAAGTATTTTCCTAAACTTAAATTATTTACAGATCTTTAATTATACCGCCAATTTCAGTAAAAAATACACACCCACAACACAAGCCTTCTTACCGTGGAGCTCAGTCAATTCATGTAATATCAATTAATTCAATGCTTTCATCAGAATTCAAACCCTGGACGTTCTGCTCATACGCAAAGTTACTCCAGAATAGATCATTATTGTAGTACAATTAGCAGCTTCAAATTCATAACGCGGCCACACCGACATAATTTGGCACCATTAGACAAAGCAGTCTCAAGCTTAAAGCTCTTGGGGGATTCACGAGGCCCATTGTGAGAGCTTTCTGGAATGATTCCAAAGTTCACTGTAAAAATATACTAAGCTACCGCTCGTGGCTCTGTCTTAAACTTTTAACCCGATGAGTAACTTAAAATAACTATTTTGAAATCGTAACTATATTTTTTTTTTGAAATAAAAATAAATAGATTACGGTACATCGGGATGTACCGTAAGTAGCCGGGGCTTGGGCATTTATTTGTGTGGTTATGGATGTGATCCATGAATTTAAGTAGCCTCATACCCGCAATCGAAGCCTTAATGAGCTGTTTACGATTGTCCCATAATATAAGCATTTTAATAAAAATATACACTTAGTTTTTCCTCGCGACTTCGTCGGCCAACCATGCCCGTCTTTAAATGTATGGTTGCGGGAAAAAAAATCTCATATCCTTTCTCGTAGCTCAAACTCTCTCCATATCAAATTTCATCCCAATTTCTTCAGCGGTTTAAGCGTGAAGAAGTAACAAACAGACAGAGAGAGTGACTTTCGCATTTATAATAGTAGTATGGATTTTAACTATGCAATTTAAGCTCGCAGGGACCTAATATATCCGTAATTGTTTGCGCTTAAAATAACGCTTGCCAGTTTTGTCTGGAATATACAAAAATCGCAAATTAAATAATAGCTTGACCAATATTTCACAAAATTGAACAGCTGACCCGTTTAATTTCATTACTTTCATTCATTTCATTACTTTAATTTACTTACATTTTTGATAATGATGAAACCATCAGTAAAAAAATAATTCAATCTATGATTTCCATACCAACGTTACATAAAACAGTACCAATCACCGTTAATAAATTCACAGACATTGGAATATTCAATGGAATGCAAATGCACCAAGACAGTAGTGTAACTAGATTTGTTCACTAACCTGATTCTTTTCAAAAAAACCCCGATGCATCCAGAATTCAAATGAATTATTACTTACTTCCAAGAACGCATATCACTACCAGCACAGACTGACCTCACCCACAGCTGAGGATTCCGTGGAGATACTTAGATCGCTAGCAGCGGGGACGGTTCCAAGTTGCCTGGTTCATGTATAACTGATTTATATTCCGTGTCCGGTGTGAAAAAGTGCAAATTTATGCAAAGTGCATCAACGTTTGGCACTTACGGTTTTATCCATTTGGTATGCGACTGTTCGGCTTTTGTGTTTAATAGCTAGAAATTTTTTTTCAGCATGAGCGATCTAATCGATAATGAATGCTCAGTTATTATTTTTTCTTTTTTTTATACAAGATTGCCCAGCGTTTGACAGTCGCACCTCAGGTCGACGAGGTCTAGGGTGTAGCACGCTGGTTAAGTAACAGCCTATTCACTCATAACTTGAAAAGAACTAAATTATATCTTTCCGGGAATCCAGACGAAGGGAGCGAATTAAAGATACTTATAAATTAAAGAAATGATTAAGCTAATAAAAGTGTAAGCTGAATAACTTTATGTAAACTTTATATAAGAGCAATACTGATAATACTATAAAAAAAAAAACAAGTTTGTAAGTTACAACAAAGCAAACATTAATTATATTATATCTTATCAGTTACTAGGTAAAAAAATCAAACAAAAAGTTAATGGAGAATTACCCTTGTGTCAGAATATTTAAATAGGTGACATATAGTTAGGATAAAACTAAAACAAATAAAAAATGAATATAAAAAAACCTAAGTGTCCTAAACCTTAGTGTTTTTTTGTTTTAAGTAGCTTTAAACTACATATACACAAATTAATGACATTTGTGTCATACAGATGTTTATGTTAGAATATTTTCCTAGGATATCTGAATGTATTTAAATCCATATATTGCCTTTTTTTTGCATCGTAGTATCGCAGTAAAAACAATTTTTTATTAAAATTTAAAGCTAAATTATCGGTAACTTTTTACCAACAGGCGGCCCGTATACTTGTTTGCCACCGTCGTTGTATAAAAAAAAACAAACACACTTTTTCTGAGAACTACCGTTTATGAGTTTACACAGAAAGTGTCAACTCGTCATTATAAAAAAAACAAGGTTTACAAAGTTTATATTTATTAAAAAATATATATTTTGTAATGTAACTAAAAATTTAAGGTTTTCGGAATTTTTCCTTTATGTGTGCTATAAAACGTTGCTTCATGCCAAATTTGAAGATTCTAGGTCGACTGGAAGTACCCTTTAGGTTTTGATTCCCTTGCGAGTACTTGCGAGTTTCAAAATATGCAGCTTAAATTGCTGTTTCTTTTGATTGCGTTGACATAGAAGTTTGATTTTGCTACAGCTTAAAGGTATTATAGACCTGAGTATTTGGTATGAATTTCAATTTAATACCTCTACGCGTTTATGAGGAAATGGGTAGTAAGTTTAAAATTATTAAAAAAAAATATATTATGTGATGTAACTAAAAATTTATGGTTTTCGTAATTTATCCTTTATCTATGCTATAAGACGTTGCTTCGTACCAAATTTCAAGATTCTGAGTTCACGGGAAGCACCCTGTAGGTTTTGATTCCCTTGCAAGTGTCGAAAATTTGCGGCATAAACGGCTGTATCTTTTGATTGCGTTGGCTTAGAAGTTTGATATTTTCACAGCTTCAAGGGACAGTAGACCTGAGTAATTGATATAAATTTCAGCTTCATACCTCCACGCGTTCCTGAGAAAAAGGGTCTTGACAGACGGACGGACGGACGGACAGACGGACAACAAAGTGATCCTATAAGGGTTCCGTTTTTTCCTTTTGAGGTACGGAACCCTAAAAAACGTAAAGGTTTATTCTGAACAGGCATCGTCAAATATCACAGCCCGAGTCAATTCGCCGGTCTAGCCCCGCAAATCTCGTTAAGCGTATTCAGACCGCCATTAACTCTTCAAAGACAGGAGGCAATCTCGAGATTTGCAATTTCCGTGGCCTTAAGATGAAAGGAACGTTGGAATTACGTTTTTTTTTTTGAAGTTAAGTTATTTTGAGTCATAATTATCTTATTTTGAAACCTGTAAATGACGCCCCTGCTACATTTTTAATGACACAATTTAAAATACACTGGCTTAAATTCGGACGGTTTTCACACTTAATAAAAACGTCCGAAACGTCAGCAAAAATGTAGGTAACAATACCTTTAATTTTATCGCTATTAAGTCCTATTTAATTTGTAATGAAATGTTCAAAGTAAAATTTTCTAATATCATAATTATGGTGATTAGAGCTCTGGTGGTCTAGCGGTAAGAGCGTGCGACTTGTAATCTGGAGGACGCAGGTTCGAACCCCGGCTTGTACCATGAGTTTTTCGGAACTTATGTACGACAACGCGAGGAAGATGAAGATCAGTATGCTAAGATTTAAGTACTTAAGTCTAATATGAATTTTAATAACAACAATTTATTGCGGATATTTTAAATTAATAAAGAAATCATAAGAATAGAAGAGAGAAGAATTTAAGAATTGAAAGAATCAAGAATTTCCGAAAATCAGTCAAGATTTAAAAAAATATTCAAATATCACCTGTACTCCGTAATGAGTTCAACTTCGAAATTATCGGCCATTTTTACAATTACTGAATTACCTGAATAAATTAATATATTTCCAAAATCAAGGTCAGGGCTGTCTACAGCATGTTAAATGAGTTCGATATTAAAAAGTAAAAACACAAACAAAAAAAAAATTTACTTATACAACAATACACGTCAAAAATCACTTTCAGGAAAGTTAAAACGTCGCTGCAAATGAGTCGTAGTCGTAAGTTAACAGTTATATTAAAATTCCAAAAAGGAATGAAAATATTTCACGTGGCTACAAAAAGCTTTCCGTGCTTTTGTCGGGCGAGCTTCGCGTCTGGGGCGGAAGCTTTTTGTGCGCGAGCTTGCGGGGTCCAAATTGCCATAGATACAAGCAATTATATTATTATTGCTCTCAAGCGAGACTCGTAAACTTCTAAAGTTGGGTACATTCAGCGTGAATTTGTAACCTTTGCAACGACGAAGCAAACATTTTTTCACTTCAGGGTGGTTATTCGAGCGTTTGAACCGTTCTTATTACTCTGTCCAGATTTCTGTAGAAATAATCACACAATTTGGTGTTATTTTTGGTTTACTGGTAGACAGCTGGGCTGGCTAAAGGACAACCAAAACCTACTTGATATAATGCAGCCACTTTTACATAAATGTTAAAGGCTTTCTTTTAAAAAGAGATAGCAAAATTGCATTTATTCACAAGAGAGCAAAGTGATTTGATAAAAATGTTGAATGTTTTGTTTGACGTTAGCTGGTTTGATGGACATTTAAATGAAAAATTTGAATGGTAATAAATTAATAAATATTATAGGACATTCTTACTCATTTTATTAACTGCGCCCCATGGTAAGCTCAAGAAGGCTTGTGTTGGGAGTACTCAGCCAACGATATATATAATAGTTACATATACACATATTTAAATACATATATAAATCACCCATTACTCAGGAACAAATACCTGTAGTACGGCTCCATGTCTGAACAAAAGTCAGTTTTATGGTCCCATCCTGAAGAAAGCATGAAACTTGGCATGAATGTAGCTGTCATGTATGTGCTTCAATGCAGATATGGAAGCATGTCGAAAAATTATTTTTCCCCCCCATTCCCGCCCTTTTTATCTCCCTCTTTCTGGTTTTTCGAATTTTCTACAAAAACCATAAGACGGAGGAGTTTACTCTTGATAACCAAATCATCGTCGATAAATTACCTACAAAACGATAGTACATTTTATAGTGGTAAGATTAATATATTTCTGTATACAGCCACCAACGTATTATGAAATTGTAAAAACAGGCACAATTTTTTCTTTCTTGCTCCATTTATAGGAAAACAACAAGAGTGGTTATAAAATAGTCTAAAAAAGTTATATACCTTATACATTAAGCTACAAAATGACACTTATTTCATAGTCGTAGAGGCATTATTTCCAGAGTTACAGCTTACCGCGTCTGACTCAAGTACTCTTTTTTTTCCTTTTTACAATACTATCTTTACAGATTTAAAGCTAGGGTCTAGGGTTTCAAGCAATTTATTAAAAACACAGTAAATTACAGTTTTAATCATATATATATTTATATCAATACACACGAATCTCCCCCACACTTACAGAGACCAGTACAGGGAAGACCAGACCTTTAATGCAGCTGCGGCATGAACACTTCGTCAATTCCTTTACGGATGATGACGTTTCTTTGTTTGGACTCCAAAATGGAGTCCAAATACCGTCTTATTTCATCCAACCCCATTTCTCAAAGTTCGGATATACAGGATTTGGTATCAGACTTTGACCCCAGATCAATCCTGCTTGCAAATAAGCTCGCTTTGTATGCTGCTCAAGAGCACCGAGTGTTGGTGGCAGCCTGTCCATTGCCCGTCCGTTGATGAATAACGCTTTTCTAGCTTGGTTAATTTCTTCAACCTCGCTAGTTTTGTCGTAAGTCAGAATGACATATCTTGCCAAAGCATCCAATTGATAGGTTTCAATTTCATTTTGAGGTCGTGACAAGGTTTCAAATACTCTGGTAACTTCAGGGAAGGAATTCCAAGTTTTCCAAAAGGACTTCTTTCCCTTTCCACAAAATCCAGATACTGTATCGCACCCTGTGAATGCGTGGAAAAATAACATGCCACTGCATTTTTCTGGGCCGAGTTTATTCACGAGTTGGTGAATAGCAATAGCAGGGAAAGCTTTACGTACCTACGTACGTAAAGCTTTCCCTGTTCCGAATGATATCCAACATTTGTTCAAACCCATTTCTTTAAGCCCGCTGTATAAGGCAATAGCTACAACCACCACATCTGTATCAACCGTTCTAAATAATATTTCTGTGTGACCATGCTGCACGGCGTGCGATACATGGAGGAAGAGTCTGGTATCAGCTTCTTCTTGTTTTGAATTAAGGGAGGACGTATCTGCATTAAAGGACGATGCATTTTTAGGAAGTCTGGTCTTCCCTGTACTGGTCTCTGTAAGTGTGGGGGAGATTCTTGTGATATGCATTGATATAAATATATATATGATTAACACTGTAATTCCCCTAGTTTTAAATCTGTAAAGATAGTATTGTAAAAAGGAAAAAAAAGAGTACTTGAGTCAGACGCGGTATGCTGTAACTCTGGAAAAAATGCCTCTACGACTATGAAATAAGTGTCATTTTGTAGCTTAATGTATAAGGTATATAACTTCTTTAGACTATTTTATCACCACTCTTGTCGTTTTCCTATAAATGGAGCAAGAAAGAAAAAATTGTGCCTGTTTTTACAATTTCATAATACGTTGGTGGCTGTATACAGAAACATATTAATGTTACCACTATAAAATCTAGTATCGTTTTGTAGGTAATTTATCGACGATGATTTGGTTATCAAGAGTAAACTCCTCCGTCTTATGGTTTTTGTAGAAAATTCGAAAAACCAGAATGAAGGAGATAAAAAAGGGAGGGAGTGGGGGAAAAAATAATTTCTTGAAGTGCTTCCATATCTACATTAAAGCACATATTTGACAGCTACATTCATGCCAAGTTTCAGGCTTTCTTCAGGATGGGACCGTATTTTAAGTTAAGGACTCGTACTACTGGGCTCGTCACACAAATAAATGCCCTTACTGGGATTTGAACCCAGGACCATCGGTTTCATAGGCCCAGACCCACTCGGCAGAACCTGTCGTCAAATAATGTAGACAACATTTGTGTTCTTTTAAGGTTGGTGGGAACAAGTCCTCGTGGAAACAAGTGAAAAAAGTTGTGATTCACTCGGAAGCAAAGTTTGTTTGCCTCTCGTGCCATAACACTCAACATGCACTTTATTGCATTGACAATACAAGCGTTGTTCCGATATTTGTGACCGCCTCCACAGCTCCGATACATCTGATAGCGACTGTACCTAGATAATTTTCTAGCACGAACGACCAAAGCAAAGTGCTTGACAAATCTAGAATATCGACGGACCTGTTATCGATAAGTTCATTTGACAGTGTGACTCACCCACCCGCATATATACATTAACATTACATTTCAGCCGTATGCAGCCCACTGCTGGACATAGCCCTCCCACAAATATGACTTCTATCATGTTGGGGGTAGTTGCCATCGTCGCCACGCTTGGCAAGTGACCGCAGTAGCTATAGATTGGGTTTCGACGGACGCTGCCGCCCGTCCGTAGAATTTTTCCCTTTGTCGCCTCTTACGACACCCGCGGGAGGAGATGGGGTGGTGCTATGCTAGTCAGCCGGCATCACACAGATAAAATTATTTAATTACGTTTACGTTCTAATTTAGATATTGTGTAACAATCAAACATAATTACGGTAACAGGTACAATATAATTTATATATTGCAATAATTAATTTTACTTAGTTATATACCAAAGCAAATAACTGAGTAAGTACTATATTTGATGATTGATTACTGAAATATTTTAATGTTACAGTGAAGTTAGTGTTAATTATTGTATTGTAAATGATTGTAAAGTATAACATGTCTTAGATAGTAAATAAAGTGGTCTCGAGATGCATAAAATAAGTATTCAATGAAAATGAATTTAAAGCATAGCCCTATGGAGCTAACTCAAAATTCATTCCCCTTATACATTTTCATAATAATACGAAAATTATATACTATCTTTGATATATTGAGGACTTTTCAGAAAATGGTGTATAAAATTAGCGTTAGTGGCTAAGTAAAATTAAATAATTGACTTTTTTATTACGACAATCGAGCCTAAAATCTTTATGAAAATCAACTTTCGTTGAAAATATCGCGTAGTTTATGAAACAAACTGTCCTCAATTTTGTACATAACATGTAAGTTTATCGTGACAAAAAAACTAAGTTTTTATTGACATTTTATACTTTATTGGTGTAACATAATTAACTAAAGATTTATCTTTTGTTACCCTAACACCCGTACTTACACTATTTTCTGAAAGGTCCCGAGTCGAACGTACCACTAACTGGCACTCAAAGTAAAAGCTAACCCATTATCAAAAAGGTTGACAATGCGATAATGAGTTTTGTTTGCCCCGATTAATTTTGCGAAAAGTTGCGACAACGTAATGTTACATAAATAACGTAGTACAAGGATAACTTTTAAAAATAAACTTGTGTCCTACGAACTTTAATAAGATTTTTATAAAAATGCAACTTACCGTACTTGTATAGTGATTTAAATTATGTAAAAACTCAAATTCCATTTCGCCACGGAATTCACAACTTTTCGCAAAATGCATGTAAGAAATTAACAACATAAAAGACAATAAAAACGGGTCACGCCATATAGAGAACTGCGTGAATACGAGTCGACCCAATTTCATTGTCGCCGAGTGTAATATATAAAAACTTACATGTGTAGTCCCAGCTGTCTTGGTCGTTTTTGAACACGTTCAATCTTTCAGGCTGTAACAAAACAAATATTTATTAATTTTCATGTCATTTGTTTTATATTAGAAATCAATTTTAAATAAGTGAAACACTATTAGTATAAAAAAAAACTTTTTTGTTCAGTCAGCAGCAAAAGTTGCTAAGCGTTTGAAGTGTTCAAAATGACCTACACGCGCTCTTATTCTCTTGACAATAGAGACGTGTTGACCTCATTTTGAACACCTCAAATGCGTAGCTACTTCTGCTGCTGACTGTTCAAACAAATATTACATGACATCCTTACACAAATTAACCAAGCTGCGCAGTAAATTCAAGAAGGCTTGTGTCGTGGGAGCCAGAAACGAAACAATC
The DNA here is from genome assembly GCA_022674325.2 of Grapholita molesta. Classification (NCBI taxonomy): domain Eukaryota; kingdom Metazoa; phylum Arthropoda; class Insecta; order Lepidoptera; family Tortricidae; genus Grapholita; species Grapholita molesta. The sequence goes on from CP053143.2 coordinate 6,970,522, forward strand.
GTAAGATCGTGGCAAAATATATATTTACTATACAAAAAAAAAAAAAAACAATACAGGTAAAAACGCAATATTGTTCACAAAGGATCACCAGCCAGAATTTACACACTTAAAGTTCACATTAAATAAACAACACCGCTCAAAAACGCATTTAACTTGATACCAACGCCCGTACCGAGTGTAGTTTTATATGTAAAACTACCAAACTTAAGGAGAGAGTATAAATATTTTCAAATCTTCCAAATCCCCCGTATTACGTGTACGTACTTGCTAAAGCCTTTAAGTATCGGAATCGGAACACTTTTAAACACGTACCTTGTCCGCGTGCCCCCAATGTGGGGGCATGAACATTTTTTTCAGGACTCCGTGCTAACTAAATGTATAGTTAGTTAGATTTGTGACATAATTCGGAATCGTTTTATATGGGAACAAAGAACGTATTCAGTCAGTAAATGATTACGTTTTATTGCATTTACAAAATATTTCAATGATTCACGAAAGTTTAAATACAAATATGAAGTATTTATATAATAAATAAATAAATTAAAAAATAAATATTTCGGGACAATGTGACAGAAATCGACCTAGTCCTACGGTAAGCTCAGTAAGGCTTGTGTTGTAGGTACTAGACGACGATATATATAATAGATAGATACATATAAATACTTAATTACATAGAAAACACTCATGACTCAGGAACAAATATCTGTGTTCATCACACAAATAAATGCCCTGACTGGGAATCGAACCCAGGACCATCGGCTTCATAGGCAGGGTTACTACCCACTAGGCCAGACCGGTCGTCAAAATAATCTATATATCGATGGGTGGGTACCCGCAACACAAGCCTTCTTGAGCGTACCGTGGCGCTCAATTAATTTGTGTCAGGATATATATGGCTAAATCAAACTATTCTTTGTCCCTCGTTGCCATGGACACGTTCCCTGGGTCACTCTTACAGTTTAAATACATCTTAATACACAAAACATAGACATTTGTACAAGCTATATGTCCCTTCCATAATGTGTTCCAAGCGCGTCAGTAATACTCAGGGCCACATTACTTTTAACTATGCTTCAGTTGTCCTCTGGCTGATGGGACAGAATAACAACAACAATAACAACAAAAAAGTGTTGACTCACTCATTTATATATAATATCCATTTCTAAGCACCGCATAACTAGTCAATAATCATCGTACAGCTAGCAAAGACTCGACGACGTCTGCGTTACCATCTTTTCCCATTCATCATACACTTGGCAAATGGAACCGCCCGGCGTCGCCAGATTTCAGATCTACTATCTCTGCGCTAGTATTAGCAATATGACTATTATTTTACTAGTAGGAAATAGAGGTACAGAAAAACTTTTTATCAGAAATTTTTGGCACACAACAGCTGTAATTTAATATAGAGTTATGGTAAACTAATATTTCATTTGTGATGCGTGGTGCCGGTTGAGAATGGGCAACGCCCATCTCCTGCGGGTGCTGTAAGAGGCGACAAAGGGATAAACCGACGGATAAGCAGGAGCGTCCGTCAAAACTGAATCAACAGTGACGTCAATGCCATTATTATTAAATTTAAAATCGAAGCCATGGTTCCTAAGAACAGATTTCGCTATCTCTCATAGTTTCTGACTTCCCCTAATGACCCATTTGGATTGACCTGTATATATACCTACAACACAAGCCTTACTGAGCTTACCGTAGGACTAGGTCGATTTGTGTCAGGTTGTCCCGAAATATTTATTTATTTTATTTATTTATATCGTCGTCTAGTGCCTACAACACAAGCCTGTAAGATTTTTTTTTCTCGAAGGGCCGCCGCCAGCGACGGTGCGGCACGGAGCTCATGATTATGGTTCACGAATTGGACCGAAACATATGTCAAGCGGTTTTCGACCTTAAGATACGTGAGTGACCCGTTTATATATATTTCTAGTAAGCCTGTAAGATTGTCCAGAAATGTTTATATTTATATTAAAATTTCAAAAGACCTCATTAAAATAAATTAAAATTCTCACCTTTCTAAACACACCGTAGGATTCACATCCCAGCAGAGTTTACAAGTAAAGGCTTGGGCACATAGGCGCGTTTTGTGAGAGTGACGCAGCGGAACGCAACGCTGCCGTCCGAATGTTTGCCTTATTTCGTTACGTTAGCCACACCGGTGTCACGCTGCGCTACCGCCACGCTCACGCGCCTATGTGCCCAAGCCTTAAGGAAATATTCCAGTGACACCCAACATACACATCTAGTGTATGAATAAAACATGAACACTGACATACTAAAATTATGATTTTGATGGAAACGCCGCCAGGAGCGTGCGGGGAATGTCGAGCGCTGGTGGGGCCATTCTCGGATGTATTTCATTTTTGATTGTGTATGCCTTTAATGGTGCGCCCACACTATAGCCGTTATAAATGTTTTCCCTAGGGACTACATGGAGTTGCAGGCGTCCCAATAGGCTACGGTAACTGCTTAAAATCAGGCGGGCCGTATGCTTGTTAGCCACCGTCGTTGTATTATTGGAATAAAAGAGAAAGATTCTCGAAATATACGAACTTCGATGTTCGCGGTACCAGGCCAGGATTGACGATTTATGTTGTCACGCACTGACCTCCATGTTTAGAAAATCTCTCAGTGTATCTTTAAATTACGAAACAACTGCATTTTTTTCATATAAACTCAAACTCAAACTCAAACGTTTAACTCAAACTCAAACGTTTATTCAGTAAGTAGGCCACAAGGGCACTTTTACACGTCGAGTATACAAAAGTAAAAGAGAAAAATAAAAACTACTATATTTAAAAAACTTTAGACAGTGATGGACAAAATGTTTTCTAGCGAGTAAGGGTGTAAAGTCGATGAGGTTGAAACTGAATTGAATTCGTATTACAATCGTTGTGGATAGATACAGGCCTGGGACCGCAATAACGTATTTATATAGCTTCCGATATTGATTTAAACGTCGGTTTGTGTGTTGCACATGTTGATGAGGGTTCATGTATATTGTTTAAAATATATCTTGTTTGTAATATTATATAGGTTTATTATAGAATCTAATGTTCATCTACACTAATATTATAAAGGCGAAAGTTTGTGAGTGTATGTTACTTGTTCACGTTTAAACGGCTGGAGCGATTTTAATAAAATTTGGCATGGAATTAGCTGACACCCTGGGTTAATACATAGGATACGTTTTATTTCCTACAAAATCTATTTTCCCTAATAAACCGCGGGTAACACCGCGGAGCACAGCTAGTGTTTCAATAAAATTTTGTCTTGAGTGACACGAGTGCAGGTTTCGTCCGAGACAGTAAGTAACCGTTAGTACTACAGAGCTGCAATTTGGTAATAAATACTACATTGTGCAACGAGGATGGTAAGTAAGGTATAGTAAACGCGAGTCTATTAGAAGCCCGACGACGAAGTCGGAGGGCTTTTAATGACTCAAGTTTGTTATACACTTACCACCCGTGGTACATACAATGTTTTTCATCACATTTGCGAGGAAATAAAATAAATTCGTTGGTAAAATATTAGTTACTAGTGTACTGTAGTTTTACCTATAAGACCGCATCCACTATAAAAGATTGTCAACAATGTCAACTTTGTTCAATGTCTTCCACAGATAATGTTAACAACTGCGTTTTGTTTTCGAAGTTGATAGATCATCCTGCCAAATAGTATCAATTATCAAAATCAAATAGAAAACAACTATTTTTAATAAATACTAAACATTAAATTGCAGTCAAATTTAATATAAAGATATGTTTTATACATATTAAAAGTTGTTTGTAGCAAACTTTTGAAGATATGAAATACACCTTGGCTGTTTAGAAACATCCTCAGTCCAAGTGAAATATAGGTTCTGTATATTTTTAAAACTAAACTTAACAGCCCCTGTGAGCTAAATCGGCTACAACTGCTCTGTACTCTCGCAAGTATCAACGCCATTGACGAGCAAGTGTGATGAAAATAAAATTATATACCTACACGTTATAAGTGGTCAAAAGAAAAAAAATAGGGTACCTCTACAACATATGAAATCGGGTATTTTTTTACGGTCTAACCCTAAAATGTGAGTTTCATTACATAGGCATTTAAAAAACGATAGTGGTGTGCCTTTAATTTTTTTTAATAAAGTGAATACTTTCGGATACGGGCTGAACTCTACAGTACCTAACTAGGTACACTGAGTAGGGTTCCGCAGGGTTCCCGGCAAGCTTAAAGAAGAATTTTAATTTGCCAAATAACTTTTATAGATAAATGTAAATCGACTAATTAAGTGAAACAACATCACTATTTTAGCTTGCCCCAAAATAAGCATTAGATAACGCAGTGTCCTCGTAGCCTCATTACACCACTTTGTCCACCGTTTAGAAGGACTGTTCTCGGTAGCAATTCGCCCATCCCAAGGTTTTGTAAAGTGATCAACAGCTGCAGTCACATATCTGATATCCACTCTGACTCGCTAATTAAATTGATACAAAATAGTAGTCAGTTCTTGCCTTGCTTCCTATCCAGCTAGGAAGATCCAACTTCGAGAAGGAGGTCAATCGTCGAGTCCGACTCGGCTGGGCAGCGTTCGGGAAGCTACAACACATCTTTTCTTCCAATATCCCGCAGTGTCTCAAAACAAAGGTCTTCGACCAGTGTGTGTTGCCAGTGATGACTTATGGTGCTGAAACGTGGTCGCTTACTATGGGCCTCATAAGAAGGCTCAAAGTCACCCAAAGGAGAGGGCTATGTTGGGAGTGTCTCTGCGTGATAGCATCAGGAATGATTTTATCCGCAGTAGAACCAAAGTCACCGATATAGCCCTCCGAATCGCCAAACTTAAGTGGCAGTGGGCAGGGCACATTGCACGCAGAACCGATGGCCGGTGGGGCGGAAAGGTTCTGGAGTGGCGACCACGAACTGGAAGACGCAGCGTAGGTAGGCCTCCCACAAGATGGACCGACGACCTAGTTAGAGTCGCGGGATACCGCTGGATGTGGAAGGCGCAGGATCGGTCTTCTTGGTTGGTTCTGGGGGAGGCCTATGTCCAGCAGTGGACGTCTTTCGGCTGACATGATGATGATGATGATGAGTCAGTTCTTGGTTTAGCTACAGTAGCATTTTTTTTTTAAATATATATTTAATATATAAGTTGTAATATATAAGTTTTTTAAATTAAAATAATACCATTGTTAGTGACGAGCATGAAACCATAAGACATTGTTTGAATGCAGAATCTTTTAAAATGTCTTCTTCGTCTTGTAAACTTCTTTTTTAATGCACGCGGTGTTTACCTTTAAGTGATTGTTGCACTTAGCAAGTAGAGATAACTAATTATTAATTTAAGTATTGTTAAAATCCGGTGTAAACTATCGTTGGTGAACCAAATAAATAAAATAATCATGAAATAACGTCATTGTTTTGAACTAAACTTTGTAGTCTGTCCTCACTCCGTATCATGCAAGGTACTAATCTGAAGAGAAAATGTGCACAACACGAACTCAGATAAAGAACGGTGTGCTTACCCCCGAGAGGGCTTCAACCTCTTGCAAACTGTCGGCCGGCACGAAAATGTCGCCGACACCGGTGTCCTGACACTTGACACCGTCCTAGCGTTAAGAGGAAACTGGACTGGTCGTATTTCTATACAAAAGCTTTTGCTCCGTGATATTCTTCTAGAGCAATTACTTTTATCAATACAGATGAATATATTCATTTACAGAAATTACAATCGTATTATGATAACTCCAAGTTACAGTTAACAACTAGTTACAGTATAAAATCTAACAAAAGGCCCTTGAGGCATTGTACCAAATATGCTGGCAACATTTCCTCGTTGTATCGCAAGGCTGATATGTTGTTCAATGCTCACCATTTATTATAACACAGATTGGTATCATAAATATCTGAGTTAAACTGTTTTGCTTTTTTGTTTTTGTTCCTTAAATATTGCTTAATACCTTCGCTGCGGCAGTTAGTTCACAATATCTCAGTGAACCATAATTGTCGGAGGCTCGACGGCGCGATGGTGTAGCGAAGGTATTGAAATGGACTCATCTATATCGCAAACAGTTGGAAGAAATTTAAGAATTCAAATCTGATAACATAAAACACAAAAATAAAACAGTCCGCCACAGGATACTCATAATTATTTATTATTTTTCCAAAATATCACTCATTAACTTTTGGAGGAGGTAAAGAGCGAAATCTAGAGTTTTAAGATAATTAGTCAGGATTATTGTCAAAGTCGCAGTTATCCTTATCGCACTGATTTTAAGCGCCTCACTTACCAGCTCGACAGTACTCTTAACATGAATGTGACTTTGAGGTTTTCGATAACGAGTATCGAGTTTACTATCTGTGCATCTCGTTCGCACTAAAATAGTACAAGCGAGATGCACAGGTAGTGAACTCGATACTCGTTATCGAAAACCTCAATGTCACAACTCATGATCGTCTAATAATCACAAATCGTTCCGTCCGATATTGTTTCCCCTTAACATGTTCACGTTTCGGACACTTAGGCTATGTACTCAACTATAAGTTTGGCAATTTTCGTCTATATTTGCTAAGTTTTATTGGCACTGACATTCTCTATTATTACTTTTTACAATATTTTTTAAAGTAGTAAAAATAAAATAGGCCAAGAGCTTGTTGGGCTACGCGATATTTATTTTGTTATTTATAACTGCCTATATGTCTGGTTGCGCACGGGAATCTAATAAAAAATACACTTTGGTTACATTATCAAAGTATTCATACGGATCCTTAACATTTTGAAAAGATTCTATTGCCTACGTTCATCGATAATGTAAGATTCTATGGTGAAAGATTGAATGTTTTTATTTTAAATCTATCTAATTGTTTCGGAGCCTATTCAATACAATCATTTTTTTTTTCTTTATTCAATCAGTGTTTATTTAGCTTTAGTTTAGCGAAGAGCTGGCGGCTTTCTCGCACAACCTATCAGCTTTGCTATACAATGAAACAATTCCGCCAGCACCGTTGGTACAATACCTCAATGGCATTTCTTAATTTAATGTAGAAAGTAGATGTTATAATATATAATTGAAAATAAAATTTTGCTACAAGTTTGAGATTTAGAGACATTTAGATCTGACTGATTAACTGCTACACGTGAATATTATAATGAACTTAGATTTCAACTAGCTTCCAAATCCACGAAATCATCTCAATTTAAAATAAACTTTACACATTAACAGTTAGGGCTCAAAATCGAATGCCAGTCTAAAGCCTACTAAATATTGCATACAGTGCGCCATTCCACTCAAGCGTACTTGCATCCCTTAAAGCCGGACTTTGTCATAGTACTGACTGTCCTTCAGACACACGGTACTATGACAAAGTCCGGCTGATGGACAGTCAGACGGACAGGTCTGTCTGTCGTAGTGTAAACGGTTCAAGCTACTCGATCTCTTCTCTGAGCGCAGTGTACTAATTATAACACTGGCGGACAATATATAAATATACTTGTATTACTTACACGATTGATTTATTCTCATTTATGAGAGAATAGGACGTATAGTTAGAAGAGCAGGAAGTATTAAAATGATTTATTATAATTACTTATAGGGTAAATCGCCAGTAACTGGCCTCTTTTTAATAACTGGCCACTTTATACTGAAAATGAATTCTGTTCGCCTATAAACATAACACATTATTAATGGGGTTTCAATTATTGGCCACCTCATACTAAAATTAATTCTAATCACCTATAAACAGATGTCATTCTTAGTATGATGTGGTCAGTTAATATTGGAGGTTGGCTAGTTACTAACGAATTACTAAATAAATCGCGTAAACTTGGATTATCCGATTGAATCAAATTAATATGTCTCAGATGTCCAAATGAATCAAATTAATATGACGATCATTTTGTGTATTTATCATGTTTATTAGTATTTTTTAATTCAGTTGCATGCACTATCATCAAGGAGTAACAAAAAAGTGAAGAATTATAAACAAAACAAGTTATACATGAGAAGTTATATATGACAGTTAAATTCCATAGGTTTATAGGCATCTATTAAATGAACAACCTACCTACTAACTAACCCACTTTGTATTAACTATCTAAACTCGCAATGACATAACTTATAAGTACTTATGTAATAAACTTAGTCGAAATACCTTTCTAACATGTAAAAAATCTGTCATAATTAATTCTGAAATTAAAACACACTCGGCTTAAAATAACGATCTTCATCTTATAGAGGTAATAATATATATTGCCTACAGCCGGCCAAAACGGCTAAATAATGACTTGTTAATAGAATTTTTCACTTGACAACAATTTCACAAGACTCGTGTTTCATTATTCACTGTCATTGCGACGGACTTTGTTATCTTTTTAAACTGTTAAAAAGAGTAAAAAAGCGACTAGCGAGTATATAGCGAGTATAAGGCTATATACACGCCAGTCGCGAGTAATAAATAAAATATATATAGCGACTATAAGTAAATATTAAAGGACCTTCACTCAAATTGACCCCACGGTAAGGTCAAGAAGATCTTTTGTGGGTATTCAGCCAACGATATAGAAATACCAGTGCTTATCACACAAATAAATGCCCTTACTGGGATTGAAACCCAGGACTATAGGCTTCATTGGAAGGGTTGTTACTTATTAAGCGGGACCTGTCTTCAAACGTACCACTGCATGTACCATCGCCCTAGCCTGCGTTGTTCCACTTAAGAATATTGTCGCTTGCATATCTCGATTTTCGCTACGTTTCTACAATTATATCAGTAATCTCGAAAAAATCTCGTCAATAAGATTACAGATCGCATTATTGTTATGGTAAAGAAAATAAGAGGCAAATATGACAGCTTTAAAATTATTTTACTAAAATTTGCACGACGACAATCGCACGATTTTACTAATCCAAAAAAAAACGCGGTATAACGACGTGTAATACGGTCAGGTTTTTATCAGTTGTCACAATATCGGTCACTCTCCAACTAGTATGTGAGTGCGAAAGTGACGGATGGCGCGATAGAGGACAAAATGGCAACCATGCTATCCGTTCTGCAAACGTTAAAGCGAGTATCGCTCCAAGGGTGGCACACCGTAACCACTGGACCACAATGTACCTAATAATCTTAGTGCTAAATATATTGCCCAACAAAACTGCATGGGATCCCCAAAAACTACTAATTAGACTACTGCATATAAAATTATTCTTACTTTATAACATAACAAGCCTTTGTCCTGCTTCAATTTACTGATACTGCATCATTTCATTTATTCATATGATTCTAATAGGTACTAGGCGTTTAGGACTTAAAGAGGAATAAGTTCAATATCTGAAGATGGCTTTACGCACCCTGACCGTGAATTGTATGGAGTGACAGATAGGTTACGTAGACGGTGCCACAGTTGTAGTATAAAAAAAACCTATACATTTTTATGTATGTAAAATGGCGCGCAATATCTTTAGGCACTTGAAACAAGCGTTCCTTTGTCATGGCCTCAAGTGTCTCGTCGCGGCCATTTTCCCACTCTGTTAGCTTCGGGATTTACACGTTTCTGTGGTCATATGTGTACGCTACTTACAACCAACCTACTTGATTTTTTTTTTTAAACTAAAATTACGGTTTTATAATCACTTAGTTCTCTCTCAATATTTCCTTAATAATATACATACCTCAATAAAATACAATATACAATCACATACGATAGCAACCACACGATCAACATTTCATTTCATTTGTACAATTATTTCCACGGTCCATTAATGCAAAAGTATTTTTACACTCGCGACCCGCCATATTGTCGGGCATTGTAAAGCCGCACGCCCATTAGCGCGCATCTAATATATGGCCCGCATACGTGTAAACACGTGTTACGTACGCGTCGCTGTGCCACTACCACGATTTGGTAAAAACGTATTCGCTAGCGTCTGCGTAACATAGTTGTATTAAAAAATGTACAGAAACTACAGGGTACTGTTGCGAATGTAATTTTAAGAAAAAAATACATAAAGCAGGAATCGAATACAGGACTTTTACTACACAAATTAATCGGTATTATATTTGGGTATTAATTTTGTTATTGTCCTTAGTCATAATCCCTACTAGTATAGTATGTATGTATATTTCACTTGACATCTAATAGTACAATTTTACCTTATCTTTTTTGTACATATGCATTCATCTTCCTCGCCTTCCCAGCCGGGGGTCCACTTGGCAACTAATCTCAGGATTTGACGTAGGCACTAGTTGTACGAAAGCGACTACCATCTGATCTTTCAACCCAGAGGGTAAACTAGTCCTTATTGGGTTTTTCCGGTTTCCTCACGATGTTTTCCTTCACCGAAAAGCGGCTGGTAAATCTCAAATAATATTTCGTACATAAATTCCAAAAAAACTCATTGGTACAAGCCGGGGTTTGAACCTGCGACCTCCGGATTGCAAGTCGCACGCTCTTACCGCTAAGCCCCATTTAGACCATGCAAGCACTTGTATACGATTTTCATTAGGTACATTGCGGGGTTATATAAAGCGACCGAATTCGCCGTACGCCCATAGCCCGCAATGTAATGAAAGTCGTATACAAGTTCTTGCCTGGTCTAAATGGGGCTTTAGGCTACCATCAGCGCTCTCAACTTGTAGGTACACATGCATTATTTTAAGAAATAATTACAACAACAAATGTAATCCATATACTCCAGAAATAGCGAAAAGCTTAAGAATATAAAACACGTAGAACATAAAACCGGTTTCGGTTCGTTACACGCTACGATAAAAGGTTCGCGGCCCCATTGAGACCTCTAATAAATTAGATCTGTGGCGCCGGTCTGAGAAAAGTCTTAGAGGCACCGACCATTGATAGGAAAGTGCTGCCAGACGTCCACAAAGTAGATGACCAGGGATCGGAAACTCGGGAGCTATTATACCTAAACTTCGGGCTCAGTACCTACGCCGCGTCGATGTTGACTAGTATGGAGGTGGATTCAATAATTTTAATAGTAAATTTCCCGGGATTACCAGAAATACCGAAAATTAGAATAACTGCCATACAAATGTATTAAAGTATTTAAATAGACTAATTTAGTTGTTCCTATATACTTTATGCATTAAGCACAAACAAAGTGTGACAAAAGTACTGGTGATCCGTTTAAGAGGATAACGGGCATCATGTTCTGATAAGAAAAACTAGACTTTTGGCCGAAACTATACCATAATTCTTTTCACAAAAAAATACCGGGATTTAAATAATAAAAAATATTCTTTTTAAGAAGCCGACTCCATACTTGCTTATTTTTTTTCTGGAATTTTGCTAGTTGTAGGTATAATAGCTCCCGAGTTTCCGATCCCTGTAGATGACACTTGACGTGGCGGTCTGTTGGGGCGGCCTGTGCCCAGTAGTGGACGTCCATGGCAGAGAGGTAGTAGAAAATGTTACAAATCCAAACCAATATTGTATAAAATTTCTGAAGCCTAATATTACACGTACAGTCGTCATCAGATATATCGGAGCTGTGGAGGTGGTCACAAATATCTGAACATGAGAGGCGATGTTCAGATATTTATGACTACCTCCACAGCCCCGATATATCTGTGGGGTGATCACAAATATCTGAACATGAGAGGCGTTTTTCAGATATTTATGACTACCTCCACAGCCCCGATATAGCTGATGGCGACTGTACATAAAACTACGTTTACCTTATAAGAACTGACTGATAACCACGAGCGAACTGAGGCGCTACCGTCAAAAACGATATTCGTAAATTTCGGGCATCTTTCCCTTTTACCCCAATCAAGACGTTATGAAAGTGACAGAGATTATCGTCCGAATTATCGTTTTTGGCGGTAGCGCCTCGTATTATCATAACATATAATTATTTAATAGGGGTTGGCTCATCCCGAAATCCTTATATCATGACCTACTTATTTATAATATTTAAGTATATTCAGATACATTTTGTTCCTTGAAATAAAAAAAGAAACACGACAAACGATGATCTGCAGATCCGTGCTTTGAATAGTTCCATACTTATATAAAAATTGGTTTGCTCATTTTGTTATTCTCCACCGAAATATCACTAGTACTTAAATAACAAATGTTATACCACACATAAAGTTTGAGAAACTCAAATCGTTAAGGTATAGTTTATAACATCAATCAGTACTGACAAGCAACTTGTTATGATAACAAACCATTTCCATTGTTTTCCCAAAATTCAAAGACACTTTACAGTCCCAAGCGGAATTCATTCAAAACATAACCTCACTCGAACAACTTTCGTCAGATTCCTAAATACAATAGCAAACTCCCATCTACCCCACAATCTATATTCAAAGTTCAATCTTATTCCAAGCACGTTAAAGTCCAAATTCGAAGTGATCACTCAGAAATGACGAGAGATAATAAAAGTTACCGCTATTATGGTACAGCAATCGAGCTGAAAGTCCCATTTCGACTTCGATAGTTCGGAAGGGGGTTATTAAGGCTCGACAAGTCGATGCCTGTTCGCGTCTCATTGTTAGGGGATTACGTTGATTTGTGCTTTTGTTTGGAACTTGTCGACATCGGTTCTGGGATTTGCCGTTTGCGAGACAATCGGTTGGATCTGTTTTCAGTTGTAACCTTGAGATTTTCAACAAGCTTGTATTTGACTAAGTTATTTCATTCTGTATTCTCTTTTTTTTTAAGTATAGCAGATAGCTTTTTTTTTAAATAAGTTGCTTGTACCTGGGCCACAACGAAAAATCAGCGCTGGCTTTGCCAGTTTCATGCTGAGTTATGGCACTTTTGTGGCAAACATGTTAAAATTAAATGTATTTGTTTGTATATGTAATTTGTGTTGGTCATAGTCATAAATACATGTTTTTTCTTTCTATCTTTCTTTCATTTTCGTATACCTTCCTATTTTATACATAATAAATAAATATTTCGGGACAATCTTACACAAATCGACCTAGTCCTACGGTAAACTCAGTAAGGCTTGTATTGTAGGTACTACGAGCCCCAATGCAAATGAGTACGTCTGGTAGGAAAAAAATGTACTAAACTAACGTTAACCTAAAAATTCTGGGGGACGAAGGTGTTTGGAAGAATTAGCAATATAAAAACAGTATAAGTTATAAATCGTATTTTATTTATTCAATGAAAAAAAAACGAACTTTCCTTGGTAATAAAAAAAAACATTGTTTCACCAATTGTACTAAAATGCAAAAAAGTTCGTCTTTAGTGTTACCGACGCAGATTAGAACGTCTACCACTTGGTGGCGTCTCCTTTTGCATCTAAAACGGCTTTAATTCTGAGCGGCATTGTATCTACCAGCTGTCGACACTCTTCCGGGGTTGTTTCATTCCAAACACAGGTAAGTTTCTCTTTAAGATCAGCTTTTGATCTGGACGGGTCCTTTCGCAACTTCTTCTTCATTTTCCACCACAACGTTTCTATGGGAGACAAGTCCGGGCTGCTGGATGGCCACGACATGGTAGGTATTTTTCTTTTCAGCCACGCCATCGTTGCTTTAGCGGTATGGCATGAGGCACCATCTTGTTGAAAAGTATACGCATTTTTATACTTTAACTTACGTATAGACGGCAGCAAACTCTCTTGTAAGATGCTTTTGTATTTTCGGCATTGACGGTTCCATCTATAAATTGCAGACAGCCGACACCCTGTGCCGACATGCAGCCCCAAATCATTAAGGAAGCTGGAAACTTTACCTTACGCTTAAGACAATCTTTTTGAAATGCCTCTCCTTTTTCGCGAATGACTTTACTTCGTTCATCGCCTACTGTGACTTCAAATTTAGATTCGTCACTCCATATAATTTTACGCCACTGATCGACGGTCCAATTTCTGTACTTTTTGGCGAATTTCAACCTGTTAGTTTTCTGCCGTTGTGTAAGTAACGGTTTCTCTTTAGCAGTGTAAAAACCGTAGCCCATCCTCTTCATCACTCTCTTGCAAGTATCCACTGAAATGTTTTTTTTAATTGCGTCACGCCATAGTACCGTAAGTTCTCCAGCTCTTGCACGACGATTTTTCTTGATGATCTTCCTCAGAATCCTGTTTTCTGCTTTAGTAGTAATTCGTGGGCGGCCGGATTTCTTTAAACAAGAAATTTTGTCGTGTTTTCGATGATGCTCGATGATAGTTTGGATTGTAGACCTTGGCATAGAAAGGTCCTTGGCAATTTGGTACGTAGAATTTGCCTTTATTGTTACTGGAGATTATAATTTTCCGCACTTCTTCAGTCACTGGCTTACCTCGTGCCATCTCAATAGAAAAACGATTTGGAGTAATAAAAAATTAGGCTGAATTTGCCCTTTTATATAGTGGTTTGTCATTTTACATGACAGAGAATATTCCGTATTCAATTTGAAAATAATATTTTATATTACGAACCCTGGTAAACAGGTTTTATTTTAAATAGACGACCTATTTTGCCTTAAATATGAAGCAGACGTAATTATTTGCGTGTGAGATGTAATATTTATAATTAAATTATTTTAAAATAAATAACGAGATGTACACTTTGTACAACTCAAAACTAAGCTAGCTTTAGTGACATTGCGTCTAGTGTATTCCATTAATCATCAAAGTCGATTCGGGTAGAAATACTAGTTTTTGAAAAAAAATACGCATGCAGAAATGCGACTAGACGAGCTATTTTGCATTGGGGCTCGTAGACGACGATATATAATAGATAGATACATATAAATACTTAAATACATAAAAACACCTATGACTCAGGAACAAAGATCTGTGCTCATCACACAAATAAATGTCCCGACTGGGATTCGAACCCAGGAACATCGTCTTCATAGGCAGGGCCACTACCCACTAGGCCAAAACGGGCGTCAAAATATGTGTAGCGAATTTGCCTTAAAGTCCACCTATTAAACCATGTATTAAGTCGAGATACCCAAGCCACGTCATCATTTGTCCTTTAAATAAACATGTAACTTTAACAGAAAAAAAATCCCTGGTGACTTTAGCGCCAACAAATCACGAACATTATAACCCTTGGTCCAGTTCCAATTTGGACAAAAAGGCTCCCTTGTCGTACGAGGGACCCCCATTTGTTAGGGCTCTTTAAGATCGAACCGGCGACCCGCGACGGAATCTAAGCCCTCAGGTTAACATCACAATAGAGCGGGTGAATAGCTCAAATTTGTTACCAATAAGTAACGTTAAAGACCGCACTTAAGGTTACGACATACGGTTTTCTGATTGAATCTTCTCCCTTAAATGTCTCAATGGATTAATAAAAAGCCACTAAAGGCATGTCATGTCCACATGCTCCATTGAGGATTTTGTAGTTCTTATAAAAGAAGGAAATAAAACAGCGCTTTGTGAGACTAAGTACATCATCATCAGTGATCGGCACTAACGGTGCAAAACTTTAACAAAACTTTTTTTTTTTTTTATGACATAGGCGGCAAACGAGCAGCCGGATTGCCTGGTGGTAAGCAATTACCGTCGCCCATGGGCACCCGTAACACCAGGGGAGTCACAAGCGCGTTGCCAGCCTTTAAGGGGGGTTGGAGCTCTGGGAACCTTACTCACCATCAGGAACACAACACTACATACCTGAAAGGTAGCAGTGCTATTATGGCTGTGGTCTTCTGTAAGGAGGAGGTACTTCCCCAGTTGGGCTGCCCCAGATTCAAGCGTGATGGTCATCGCTGTGCCCTACCTCTCATTGTTGGACGTAGTTTAAGGACATACCCGGATCCAACTTGTTGAAATGGGGTATAGTAATACTGACCATCAAGAAAAATACGAATAACTTTGGCAAATTAGTGTCAAATTGAATTGTATATCGGAATTTCAATACGCATATATTTCTCGTAAGTGCAAGCATATAATTGTTTTGTGGCTCTATACACTCCTTTATGTCCACTCAACAAGTTAAAGTTGTTAAGTTGTTAAAGTTTTGCACCCATAGTAGCGATCATTGATCATCATAATTTTAGACGTGCAATGCAAAACCTTGTACCGTTTTTGGGTAGTTGCCATATAGTAAATAGATACTGAAGACCAATATACGATTACTTGAATATAGTTACCATGTATGTTATGTACCATGTATCAGTGGCGGTGTCAATTATTTTCTTAGGCAAAACGGAGGCCATATAGCTTTGCCTTTTCTTTGTGAACCCGAGGAAAGATGTTGACTTGCAAGAGAGTTTGGACCCGGGTATGTCCTTAAAATACGTCCAGCAATGAGAGGTAGGGCACAGCGAAGTACTATCACGCTTGAATCTGGGGCAGCCCAACTGGGGAAGTACCTCCTCCTTACAGAAGACCATAGCCATAATAGCACTGCCACCTTTCAGGTATGTAGTGTTGTGTTCCTGGTGGTGAGTAAGGTTGCCAGAGCTCCAACCCCCCTTAAAGGCCGGCAACGCGCTTGTGACTCCCTGTGACTGGTGTTGCGGGTGCCCATGGGCGACGGTAATTGCTTAACACCAGGTAATCCGTCTGCTCGTTTGCTGCCTAAGTCAAAAAAAAAGTTAGTACAGCCAGCGGGAATCGGCGTGTATGGACGCACCGCCGCTGCCATGTAGATGTGAGGATTATCGTTAAGTTAAGCCGATATTTCGGCACTGCGGCGCTACCGCGAAACACGATAATCGTAAATTTCGGACGATTGTCTCTGTCACTCTTATGATGCCTTAATTGGAGTAAAAGAGAAAGATGCTCGAAATATACGAACTTCGATGTTCGCGGTACCGGGCCTGTTGCAAGCGCCATCTTCACGGAATAACCTTTATTCCACATACAATTGCTAACATTCGGCCATCGAGCACGTCATTTTATTTCCTTTTAATCGGAAGCTAACCACGCGCCGGTAATTCCGTTTCCATCTTATTTTTCACTTTCCGCCTTAATCACCGCTTTGGCCTTAACAATAATTTAAGTGTGTTGTTTAAAGGTAACCTTAGTCTTGACGTCACCACGTCAAAACTCTGAGATGTGCGTTACACATCGTAGGTTTTTGCAAGTAGGTCCAAGGCCTCGACTTGATATCAAATAGTGACGTATGGGGTACAAAATGTGCTGACTTTATGCCAAGTGTAGAAAAGGATAATGTAATAAACTATGTGCGACAGACGTTATCGTAATGGGAGTTTTGAGAAAATGATGTACGCTATTATTGTTAATTGTGGAAAAGTTAAATTATATCAGATTTGTGATGTAATTAAGTATTCAATTTCTAATAAATATTTAAATTTGGTGATCGGTTTATAGAACTACAAGCAATATTGCAATGCAAAAAAAACAACAAAATTTAATCCGTACAGATATCATGCTTAATTATCGTAACAGAAGTGACATAATGTAACTTTCATATCACAAAACTGAATAAATAAATATTACTGGATATCTTTACACAAATTGACTGAGCCCCACAGTAAGCTCAAGAAGGCTTGTGTTGTAGGTACCAACCAACGATACATATAATATACAAATCAAATCACTGACATAAAGAAATGGACTCCTACACGCGCACAAATCATGTAGAAAAATATTGCACTAAATTACATTTCTGTCACGTTCCAGTTTATGCTAATAATGCTAATTTATAATCTTCCTTTAGATAATATAATCAAACAAAAAAGAGCGCAGTGTTCTAATTATTAAGTATCAAACTTCACTATTGATAAAGTAATAACTTTTCAATCATTGTTGACACTTGCACTGATAGCGGTATAACACATTCGCTGCCACCCCCTCTAAAAATGTATGGAAATGAACGCACATGTGCGTTGGTGGCAGTCATGCGTTAAAGAAGACTAACTAAATGTACCGCTCAAGTCGTTCAAGCGGTTGTTTTTTAGTCATTTTTTTGGGGCTGATTGTGAATCTACGTTTATTATACATCAATGATACAAATACTTAAATATTTAGAAAACAACCATGGCTCAGGAACAAACATCTGTGCACATCACACGAACAGTCGGACGAAATAAACAAACCCAAAAGCTGTACGTATAATAAAATTCTTAGTAGGTACTCATTTAAAAAATAAAATCTCCCCATTACGTGCTCGCATCAAACACAAAAGGCATTGACACAAAACATGATTGATGCCAAACACCGTGACGACCATTGTCGCCGTTGCTGACAAAAGCTCCGTTCAGAAGCTTTTAAAAAGCTCCCGAATATTGTGCTTACACGTTGTTACGGCGGATGCTTAGCGGGCTTATTGTTGTTCGGGGGGGAAAATAAAAATAAAGTTAAATACCTTTATATGACACCTGTTTGACTTTCTAGAGGGATTTAAAACTTTTTTTTATATATAAGAATTAATTGATGGCACGATATTATAGACTTGGTCGTTTTACAGATTAAATACTGATGATGATGATGACATACAAACAAAACTAACCGTTTAACGTAATCTGTGCAAATGCTAATCGAAACATGAATAAATAAATATTTCGGGACAATCTTACACAAATCGACCTAGTCCTACGGTAAGCTCAGTAAGGCTTGTGTTGTAAATAGGTACTAGGTACGACGATATATATACGATACGACGATATAGATACATATAAATACTTAAATACATAGAAAACACCCAAGACTTAGGAACAAATATCTGTGCTCATCACACAAATAAATGACATGACTGTTATTCGAACCTAGGACCATCGACTTCATAGGCAAGATTACTACCCACTAGGCCGGTCGTTATATCATGAAACATCTCATGATTCAAAATTTGTTATTGTTAAAATATAGAAAATAACATAACATTTCAAAGTGGCATTTGTTATAAGAATAAATAAATAAATAAAATAAATATTTCGGGACAATCTGACACAAGTCGACCTAGTCCTACGGTAAGCTCAGTAAGGCTTGTGTTGTAGGTTCTAAACGACGATATATATAATATACAAATAACAACAAAACATTCAGTCACTCACAAAGATAATTTATTGTAGGCTACGAAAGGTATCCGTAGCAACGCTACGAATAAAGCGTAACCGCCTACGCCGTAGCTGGCGTAGGCGGTTACACTGGAGGTCTATTTATGTATCTACGAAGGTACGTAACTTGGAGAATTGAGAATCTAAATGAAAAGTCGAGAAAATCTTTTTGTGTTTTTTATCTGTACCCGATTGCCAAAGAAAGACGTATTTTTTTTTTTTATAACATTTTTAAATTTAAGGATTCATGTAAATTAGTAATTGATTAAGGTTTTCAATTTTCTTATACTAAATACGAATCATATCGCATATACTGAATTTTAATATCATCCTGATGCTTCGAATGTGATTTTCTATTTAGTAATTTCGAATAACACTTATGGGACACAATAAATAAAATAAAAGAATTTAGAGAAGATCATACAAAAATGCGTTGTGTTTTGCAACACGTAAGTAATATAATATATTATTATGACGATAGGTTTGACCTAGTGGGTAGAGGCGCTACCGATGAAGCCGATGGCCCTGGGTTGAAATCCCAGTATGGGCAATATTTGTATGACGAGCACAGATGTTCGTTCCTGAGTCATGTCATGTATGTATTTAACTATTTGTATATTATATATATCGTTGACTGAGTACCCACAACACAAGCCTTCTTGAGCTTACCGTGCTCAGTGACTTTGTTCAAGAATGTTCTGTAATATTTATTTATTTTACATTGTTTAAAAAAATACAAAAGTTAAAATGCAAACATTTCAAAATCAGAAACCCATTTGCGGCACTCAGATCCGAAACATTACAGCAACTTGCAACAATTCACAGCTCAATTCAAACGCGACCTACAATGTGGCTTATTTTGAAAATCGAGCCAAACCCACGCAATTACGTCACCAAAGCGACAATTTTCAAACTACCCAACCCATTATGTCATTACACATCTCGCATAAGTATATTTCCTCACAGTGACTCATCGTATTCGAAATACAATCTTAACACAACGCAACAAAGCTTGTTTTCTTATAAACAACTTTCCTTTCATTTAACGGTTTTGTTTTAAAATCGCACAGCGTGAAACGTTGTGGCAGTTCGCGCGGCTTCTGTGGTCTCGTTTGAAAAAAAAAAGAACGCACGTTTGAATTTGGAACGATTGTGTTATTTGAACACGGCACGTCACGGAGAGAGGACGTGGGTATACGAGACGAGATGTTTTTGTTTATTTTTGTTTAGGAATACTGTTGTCGTAAATGCAATGCTTCAGTTTGGTACACATGTAAAATAATTATTTAAATAAAAACGTTTAAACAAGCATTATATATTTATACTCAGGTTTTTTTGGCATTATTCATTATTACATCTCAGGTGCGAAACAGGGTCAGACCAGATGTGGAATATTTACATCTATTTAGGTCAGACAACATCCTTTAACAAAAAGCAGTCGAAGAAAACCGAACGACGTATCGAAAACTGTAACAGCTTAAGTTCCATGAAGGTGCTAATGAAAGACAACCTTTCCTCAAGCACAAAAGAGCAAACTCATCGACATGAAATGCCAAGATATATTGTAAAACGTGAAAAGTTTTTTTCATTCGCAAAGTCGACGGAGGTCCGCTGTTATGAGCTCCTATTTCTGCCCTTAACCACCTAACGAACCTATTACTTTTATGTCTACCATCAAAATGGCTACTGACAGATATGTTATTATTTATTGTGTTGTCTATGGCGGCTAAACCTCATTGACGGAAGCTCAGAACGACCAGTTCGCTCAAGTTCTACGTACACTCAAGATTGAACCAGTAAACATTGTATATGTTAGAAATTTTGATATTTTTTTTACCACTACCTGTAACACGACACATCCATTTAAGTATACCGGTATCGATGTAATAAATACCGTAAAGTGTTTGTCCATCGGTCACGTTAAGTGATCTCGGTGTCTTTACAAAGTGTCCAGTTACCGGGGACGGACGAAGACTGGGGCAATGCAACGGAAATTATGACATACTGTAAGTAATTTAGAGCACATTTTGGAATGACAGGCGAATCGCGTGTTTTGAGCTATTGGTAAAAGGGTGGTATGATGTAAGTGCAATCGATTGAAGTACAGTCTGTATTATAAAATATCGAATTCCATTATTTCGTTATAAAAAAAGTGCGAGTTGCAGTACGCGGAATTCAGCGCAGGGCAACTCCGAAAAAAAAACTGCAAAAATGTTTTTGAGCTAAAAATTACGTAAGTTTCATATAACCTGCCATGTTTTTTGTTTTGTTTTTGTTTAACGCTCAACCTGACCATGCTGCAACTTGAGTAGCATGCAATTCCAACTGCCATACGGAGTCGTCAAATACCGCGTAACATACAGTTTCTTTGTACATTGTTTGAATTTCGAACTCTATCGATATTTGTATTTACGAGATATTGCACTATCATCGACGAAATCATCATCTTCATCATTAAGCGTCCATATTGTTAATAGCAAGAAATATATCGTAACACAAAGATACTGCCATACATACCAAAATATATAGGTACCAATATATTTAACCGATAACCATATTATAGGTGAAAAACTAAAGCACCAAGCCTTAGTAGTAGTAGTAACATGTGTGTACACGCATATCGGGGTTCTATTAATTCTTTGCACAACTACATAGACATGGACCTTTAGTTAAGTTTGTCGAATTAAGTTAAAAAATAAAAAAAAACAATAGAATTTCAAACAATTTTGCTCCGTGGAATTACTACTCGTTAGTTATACTTTGCTTTATTTCATATCAACTATTATAAAATTCCGCTGACATCTATAAGCGGTAATCAACTTTTTTTCAATTTGGAATCAAGCGACATTCGTCTCTATGCTCTTACAATAAAGTTTGAAATTCTATTGCTCTTAAAAACTGTACATACCTTGGCATATTCAATTTTGAGAGTGCAACAACCGGAGTATATGTCGCAGCCGTGTAGCGCCTCTTTTGCTCGTGTCGCCGACTCCACACTTTCAAACTTATTGTCTTGGGTTAAGGTTCATATTTCAATGCAGGGAAACAACAATAAAAATTACATACGGTGTATTTGGGGTACTTTCGAATGTATTAAACTTAGTGGAAAATTATGGAAATTAGACTAATACCACCTGTATTCCTTTATAATTAGAGTTCATTTTCAAAACATGTTCAGTAAGCATGTTGTGTCTACTATTTTAGGATGCACACACGTTTTTTTTTTTTATGATGCATTTTATACCCTATGTAGTATGTCGTTCAGTTTTTAGACCTTAAATATTAATAAAAAAAACTATCCGGTTGTTTTATAATTACGGAATTTCCCAAATACACCTTAATCATATAGTGAAATATACGAGTATCCGTCAAAATATACTACACACATTAATTACATATTTATTACCTTCTCATGGTTTTTTGTGTACATACAAATTAACACGAATTTTTATTTGTGACATTATCCGGCAAAAGGGACCTTATTGTCGATGGCGCTTACGTCGAACCGCGTTGCGTTTGTATTGCGGCATCTTGAACAACGGCGTAAGCGCCATCCACAATAAGGTCCCTTATCATAGATAATGTCACATTTTATGACACTGAATGTAATTTAGGAAGTGGTCAAGTTAGGAAGTGGACCAGTTTGCAACTCAATTAGTAAGTGGCCAAAGTTGATCGAAGGGGTTTTTACGCTCCTAGTTGTTTCACGAACTCAATATAAACTTGTATACCTATAGAATAGGAAAAGTTATTTTATATTCGTAGTAATAATGCACATTAAAACATCATCTTGCGCCATTTGCATTTATGTATTTTAAAATTAAATGATCTACCTAAAATCATTTTCTTTATTCAAAAATAATTATACTATGCTTAGAAAGGCACATTATAATTTAGAATCAAAACTAACAATAAAATTAAAATAAAACAACATGAATCTAAAAAAAGCCCCTGCGACATGGCACCGAAGACACTGGCAGCATTTCCTCGCTGGGTTCTTGATACCCTGAGCGAGGTAGCTGCCAGCTCTTCGGTCTCCTGTGGCATCTCTGAGTCTCTTTGGAGAGTCCTGAAAGAGACTCAAAGCGCTAGGGTATTACGGACCAAGGGTCTCGACGCCGAATGAGATAAAAAAATATTCTGTACTGTATTTCTGCCTAAATACATATCACACAGATTAACTTAACCTTAAACTAATTTCTTCCTGCTGACTTTCCATGAAATCAAATTATATTAAATATTCCGAAAACCAAACAATAACCTCCAAACAAAGTTACCCGCTGCCATAAAATCTCACTTTCCAAAATCGCTTAAAACCAAATCTAATCTCAATAAGATTACTACTCGAACATAAAACTGTTATTAAAGCAAGTTGAGACATTGATATTATTCAAATCGCTAACATTGGGACTAACAAATTGGTTGACGAGGCAATTTGGACTGTAAGTCCGGGGGTTATGGTACAGAATTAGCTGTGACGGCGGGAGCATTGTTGAACGTCATTTTGTTAAATTGGGCTAAAGGTGCGGCGGCAGTGTTAGCGACATATTCGTATTTTTGACCGACTTCAAAGATTATCAATTCAGTTGCCTGTTTTTTTTTTTTTTTTTGGTTCTACAAATGTTCTTTTACATGTGTGTATTTTTACAAATAAAAGAGTTATCAACTGCATGGCTTTTGCAAGCATGGCAAGGCAAAGGGTGATAGTTAAAGGAAATACAATTTTCCTTTAACAATCTACAATGTAAAATATTGCAATTGTACGAGGCAAAGACGCGCAAAACTCAAGCGCCTTGTTACGGGGCGAAACATGCCGAGCAATATTAAAATTATAAATATGAGTTACCCGATTTAAGGGATATGTTTGTTGACAACTATTGGACTGTTGCACTAAATCTGAGCGAATAAGTTATTATCATCTTGAGAAATGGCTTTTACTTCACGCCGATGTTAGCAAAGTAGTTTCTTACGATTTTATGATAGAGAGACTGTTACGACTCAGATTATGTTTAAATAAAAATTATGGAACGCGAATTCAAATGTAATTACCCTGAGTACCGACGTGGGCTGCGGTGTATTTTCCGCGAGTATGAACGGTGCAACCCGCGTCACGTTTTTAGTAATAATGTGTAGAAAACGCGAAAGTTTTAAAGTGTTATATATTTAAATAAGTCACATTTCAGTTTTGACATTGACCGTCAGTTTGGTGACTGGTCACCGCCCGCTACTATTACACAAGCGAAACGCCTGTGCACCCAAGTGAATCGCCGAAACTGGAGGCAAACCCACTACGACAGACGCCGCATCTACTCCAGTCAAAACTTCCTCTAATTTGAATAAATCCTCGGCCAAAGAATATGCTAAATTATTTCACCGAAATCCCCTGTTTTACATATTATATTACCGTTTAACTTTTCATTTTTACGGTCGCAAAGTTCGTTATTGAAAATCTATAAGGTTCGTTATTGGATAAGGGACGAAATTATGTGCACCAGGGTTTCGACGGCATTCGAAAACTCATTTCTAGAAAAATGAAAATGATAATCGTATAAAAGTGGTTAAAATTTTCAACCCCAATTTTCATCACCTTAGTGGTACATTCTTTCAAATCTCGAGTATTATTTAATTACTTCACTTACTTTAATTACTTAATTAAGGAAACGAAGAACAAATCAAATTATTTTTTAGGAAATATTATTTTAATTTGCTTTGATTTTTTTGAAGTAGTAATACTACTATACATATATACGGTGCCAAAAACCGTTAAAAATAAACAACATTACATATACTTGATTAAGGCGCTCTTATAGACGTATTTTAGGTATTTGCGGGGGTGAAGCAGAACGCGGTGGAGGCGCATGCGGGGCGCCCCGCACCACGCCACGCGCGTCGCTCGCGTAGACAGTTGATGGCCTTATTCTGTTCGTAACCGTATTCTGGTTGAAGCAAATATCGGAGCGTTCCGGAAATTATACAATGCTATTTGTTTTTAGAGTTCCGTAAAAAGGGTAAAGGGAACCCCACTACTAAAACTTCGATGTCCGTCCTAGGTTGTCACTAGGTTGTATCTGTCTGTCACTAGGTTGTATATCATTTTATTCATGTTTCACTTTCCTCGCTGTAGTGAGGGGAAAAATTTTGTATTACACACGGGTGCAATTGTCATTTAATTCTCGTGTATTGAAACACTCGCTACGCTCAGGATTCTATTTTAAAACCACTCGCTACGCTCAGGATTCTATTTTAAAACCACTCGCTTTGCTCGTGGTTAAACTATAGAATCCATTCGCTTGCTCGAGTTTCAATCCCACACTCGCAGTTAAAATACAATTTTGCACCCTTGTATAACAAATAACTATTAAATCGTATGCGAAGTGACTTAAGGTATATTTTCCCTAAATGTTCAGATATTTATGAGCACCCTGTCTGTGCAGATAACTTTGACGAGTTGTGTGTTCAGATTTAATTGAAAAACCACTGCTCACATATTTATGGCGAATTGGATGTTCAAATGTTATTGACCTCATTTACTGTAAAGAATTTATTGAAATTTATTGCTGCTCAGAAATATTTGAGTACCTCGGCCGCTCCGATATATCTGATGGCGACTGTATTAGTAACTTTACTGACTTGAAAAGAACTAGAATATAATAAAAGTGTACAACACACAATTACTAAAACTGCACCAGACCTGCAAACTAACTACGTAAAAACGCATGTCAAATCAGCTACGACGCGGCCGGTTGAATGTTCTGGTACGTAGATTACCGTTTAGGCATTCTAATATTTGTCATATGTCCTCTTAGTTCACTTAAGCGTTTTCTCTTTCGCTTAACTTTATTTACACTGCGATTACCCTTATTGCTTCCTGCCTAAAGTAATATTACCGCGTTAGGAAAATGTGCACACGTCCTACGTTGACAGCGGTCACGAGCGTACTGGCGACTGGGCAATAGTCGGCCGCCGCCGCGCGCTGAACAATTTTATTTTCCTAATAACGAAATCAATTGGTATTATTGATCTACTCAAGTTATTAAAAATCTATGAAGTAAAAATCGAAATCTACTTAAAAACTATTATTTAAAGCAAATTTTGTGTGGATATTCATAATAGTTATCAAAATATTTGGTTTAAGGTGTAAAAACGAGGTTTTCAAAAACAAAACTATCGAGGTTTTTATCAGCAATCGTGTTTCTGATGAAGCCAAAAACTAGAGAATAGAATGAAATAATACATATAAAAAAATTGCAGTTGTAAGTTCTGTGAAAGTATTTTATTTATATTTTGTAAAATTGGTGTTTTCACTATCTAGAGCGCCTTAATTTCGACGGGTTCCGCTGTGTACGGGTGGCCGAATTGGTTAAGGCGTCAGCCGCGATAGCTGGAGATGCGGGTTCGAATCTCGTCTCGAACGCTGGAGGTCCTCGTCGATTTTTCTTAACTATGTCATCTTTTTCAACTTTTATTCATTAAAGATTAAATAAATTATTTGAATTGAATTATGCAATCAATTTTAATACAATACTTGTTAGCCATAATAGCACTGCTACCTTTCAGGTATGTAGTGTTGTGTTCCTGATGGTGAGTAAGGTTCCCAGAGCTCCAACCCCCCTTAAAGGCCGGCAACGCGCTTGTGACCCCTGGTGTTGCGGGTGCCCTTGGGCGACGGTAATTGCTTACCATCAGGTAATCCGTCTGCTCGTTTGCCAACTTTTGTCATAAAAAAAAAAAAAAAGCTTATTTATACTGTACAATTCTATTTTAACGACAAAGTTACCAAGGAAAAACACGATAAGTAATTGATAATCTAAAGAAAATCATCACAATAATGTAGGTACATAGGAAAAAACCCGGGATTAGGTTCGTCCAAATGAGTTGAGAAAAGACGGGCAACAGATGTTTCCAAAATGTCCATACGAATGAACAGTATTTCTACGAAATGGATTCAACGATTGGATATCTCAGGATAGGTATTCGATTATTGGGAAACATTATTATTACGTATTAGCTACAATTTTGTAACTGTCTATTTTCCGAACGTAATATCCTAATAACCTTATTAAGGGAGTTTATAGAAAAGAATGCATCCAATTAGCATGACTTCGTAACAAAGGTTACAAATAAGCATGAATTGAGGGGTACACACTCTTAGCTGTACAATGGTGGAACTTATGCCTTATTTTTTTATTTATTCAGAAAACAAACAGCCACACACAGAGTAATCCATCTAAATCTTGTTACAAAATAGGCCTAAAGTTTCCTACATTACTAAATGAACATAAAGAGTTATGTTACTTACGTATTTAATTGAGTACCAATTGCAAATAGAAAATTAAATAGTTTACACCTTAATACCTTGCAAACAATATTTCACGAATGTTAACTTTAAACATGGACAAACTATGAGCAAAAATATCTATATCATTAAGCGTTTCGTTATACTTAATACAAGTGCGCCTAAAGAAAGAATTTTTAGCATACAATGTACCGCAGGATGCAATAGAAAAGGTAGGCTTAGAACGTGAGTGGCATCAGAAAATCTTAAACAAAATACTTTGTAGTAATATTTTTGAATCTATATGATTTCTAATGATTTTAAATAAAAATAATACATCTAGATAAGATCTTCTCCTTTCAAGGAAGACTGTGTCTGGCTACTGACAAATTATAATCTAGATTATAGCAAGCTGTCCTATAGTCAAGGGCCTTACAAAATATTTTCTGAATCCGTTCAATTCGAAACTTATTAATACCAAAGTGTGTTCCAAACAATACTGCCGAACTCCAAGATACTTCGCACGAAAGAGTAGTACAGAATATTATATAATAAGGTCCACCAATGTACAGCTAAGAGTGTTGCTGTGTGTACAATGTTTTTACTATCTTTACTTTGCTTATAGTATATAAAATGAACACCAATATCAAGATTTTTATAAAAAATAAAGCAAAATTAACCACTGGCCTCCCCCAAAGAGATCCACAGTGACCGGTTTTGCGCCACCCGCATCCAGTGGATTCCCGCAATCTTTACTGGGTCGTCTTAGTGACTCGACGTTTTTCGCTTCTACGAGACATCCTCAGGATCTGTCGGTCTGACGTCCGGCAACATAATCTTCCCAATACCAGTAATCAGTGCCCTTACCATCAGTTGTGACATTGAGGTTTTCGATAACGAGTATCGAGTTTACTATCTGTAAACCTCAAAGTCACAACTCATGGTAAGGGTACAGCATAACAAAACAATTGTAATACAATAACTATATACTACTTTCTTATGTACAGTCAGCAGCAGAAGTGGCTAAGCGTTTGAGGTGTTCAAATTGAGATCAACACATCTCTATTGTCAAGAGAATAAGAGCGCGTGTAGGTCATTTTGAACACTTGAAACGCTTAGCCACATTTGCTGCTGACTGTATGTATACTGGCTAATAAAAGTGTAGTAATAAAAAATACGAACAAACGCAATAACAAAACCGTGTACAAAAAATTTAGCAGAAATATAAAAATCCCCTAGCTTGATAATAAATTCAAAAGTTGTCGAGAAAATTAGCTTTCAACGATATAAATTAAGAATGAGCCATCACTCTTCAGGAAGCGAATCGCGATATTTTATTATATTTAATTCTCTGGCGTCACTTCACACGGCGAGAAATATAAATTCGTCGTCTCCATCGACGCGATCCATCATAAAACATTTATGATTAATGTTAGCGAAGACGTAAAATTCTAAATTGAATTTTCAGTGGCGATTAATTAGTGAAAAGAATATATTAGTAATATTACAAACGTACGGAGAACCGATCGCCAATGGGGCGTAAAGGTTTCGAGTGGCAACCATGTAGCCACGGAAGTCGTGGGCATATCCCCCACACGTGGACCGACTACTTAGTAAAGATGGTCATCAACAGTTGTTTAATTTATCACACTCTGTGTTTAACAGTTTTTCTACAAAATTTTACGACGTTTCTTGACATCAAATTAAACCAATTGGTTTTAACGGATTTATAGAAAAAGTACATTAATCTTTTTCTGTGATCATAACACTAACTCCTCGTAACATTGCGATTGTGTTTGCTTGACAAAACAACAATATTTCAAGCCTCATTGCACGACAGACTAGCTATTTAGAATTCTAGACTTCTGAGTGATAAATGGATGAAACAAGCTTGTCAAATAATACTCGTGCGAAAGTCGACTTTGCGACCGAATACACAGAGCTTAAAATTATTTAGTTGTAAAGACGGAAAGAAAACTTCCCACTAACATCGTAAGTTCGTGTTCGCTCTATCGCACGAATAAGAGTCACAGGAAGGTAAATAATCAATTTGCGAATTTTGGAGGTTCGCTAATCGCTAGCCATTTGAGTGAAGTTATACCTTAAGTTATAGTCTACTTGAAGTATTAATTTTTTTATGACAAAGGTGTCAAACGAGGAGACGGATTGCCTGATGGTAAGCAATTACCGTCGCCCATTGGCACCCGTAACACCAGGGAAGTCACAGGCGCGTTGCCGGCGGGTTGGAGCTCTGAGAACCTTACTCACCATCAGGAACAGAACACTACATACCTGAAAGGTAGCAGTGCTATTATGGCTGTGGTCTTCTGTAAGGAGGAGGTACTTCCCCAGTTAGGCTTCTCCAGCGTGATGGTACTTCGCTGTGCCCTACCTCTCATTAGGAATCTCTGAGTAGCATACGGTTGGAATCTCCTCCCTTATCAGCCACAGGACGTTGAATGTCAGTTGTCGCGCTCGGCAGGCGGATTAGCGATCGCAGTACCACAGCTCTAAAGTGAGTTGGTGTTTACAACAATAGTAAAATACTAGTTGCGGTCCCGGACTAATATATCAATACATTTTTATTATTTAAAATAAGTAAACAGTTAAATATTTCATGTTAAATTTTGCGTATCGTATCGCGTGGTATTCTAAAAGCGCATATCTTTCGGTCAGACGGGTTCACGGTACGACCTTCATTTAGAAGATGCCAGTCACACCGACATGTATCAAGTATAAACGATATTTAGATAAAGGTTGGGAGGAAGAAACTGTTTTTTTTTTATGTTTACAAAATGGACCATTGTATCGCGAAAGATTCATAGGTCATACAGATCAGGTTCACATTTTTCCTGTGGACATTGTGAAAGTAAAGGGTTGTAAAGACAAATTTTTATTTTATGAAATATTTGACGATCCATGGCAAAAGGTACCTTATGGCGGTTGGCGCTTACGCTATTGTTAACAACGGTTCAATACTAATGTAATGTTTCGCAACGTAAGTGCCAAACGCCATAAGGTACCTTTTGCCGCGGAATGTCACATATGAACATAAATCACTCCCCTTCTTCAGTCACACTATGCTATAAAGACATAACTTGTAATCTGTTTAGTATTTTTTGCCTTCGATATTATAATTATTAACTGTAATACATAGTCTGGCTTCAATTTATGATATACAGCATTATGCAAACCACCAAAACAAAATCCACAAACCTTTTAAAGTTGGCGGCTGCCGTCGGCGACACACAATAACAAACGTAGATGCTGAAACCGGGCCCGGGTAACTTCTTCAATGTTTATACACCTTTTGAAACTATGTTAAAGTCACAAATGCTATTAGAACACACTATTTTACCACTAATTTCTTAATTATCAAAGTTTTACACACCGATCAACTTGTACAATCCGCCATTTTTTTGACAACTGCAGCCGAGTGCTCTGATTGGCGTTCGTTTGAAAAACGCGCATGCGCGGTGTAGTTTTTTAGTGCTGCCAATGTTTCGGCAATGAATTTCAAATTGAGAGCATGTATAATGCATGTACATATTCTCCCCCCCCGAACCAAGCTACGTATTGGTTAACAATTATCCACCAAAGGCAATATACATAGTTTTGAAATAGGCCGAAGTAAGGTTCCATTTTGGACCTTTAATTCAGCTACACGATTGATTCCGTCTTTTCCTGGTAATAGTCGAATAATGCGCCCACGTTTCCATTGTAAAGATGGATAGTTGTCTTCTTTTATTAGAACTAAATCATCGATTTTTGGAGAATTTAAACGTGAAGTCCATTTAGGTCGTTGTTGTAAAGTATGAAGATATTCATTGCGAAATCGAGACCAAAAATGTTGTGTCAGTTTTTGAATTTGTTGAAATCGCGACAACCTGTTTATGTTTGTTAATTCAAATGGATATTCCGGTAGAGCTATCAGTGGTTGGCCGATGATGAAATGACCAGGTGTTAATACTTCTAAATCTGAGGGATCCGAACTTAGTGGACACAAAGGTCTAGAGTTCATCACAGACTCGACCCTCGAAAAAAAAGTTGTCAGTTCTTCAAAGGTAAGCCGTTGATCACCGAGTACTCGATACATATGTGTTTTAGCCGATTTAACTGCCGCTTCAAACAATCCACCCATATTGGGACTGCTAGGAGGGTTAAACAACCAAGTAATGTGATTTTTAATTAATTCACGTTCTAGTTCAGAGTGATGATTTTTTATGTAAACAAACAAATCCTTTAAATATTTATTGGTTCCTACATAGTTCGTTCCACAATCAGAGCGAATTAATGAAGGAAGCCCTCTTCGAGAAACAAATCTGGTAAAGGCAGCAACAAATGCTTCAACTGAAAGTTGAGACACTACTTCTAAGTGTACAGCTTTTGTTGACAGACAAACGAAAATGCACAAATAACATTTTTGAATACGAGCATTTTGTTAAATTACTACTTTTCATGTATATTGGGCCTGCAAAATCGGTCCCTACTCCTTCAAATACCCTAGAACATCGAACCCGGTCCGCGGGTAGGTCTGCCATGAACGGTTGTTGTTGTCTAGGAGCTGTTTTAAAGCATGATATACATTTAAAAGTCACGTTTTTAGCAACTATTCGCATTGACAGTATCCAATAATTTCGAGATAAAATTGAAGCTAAAGTATTAGCGCCAACATGACAATACAATTTATGATAATATTCCGCTAATAGAATCGTGAATTTGTCTTTACCGGGAAGTAAGATGGGATGCCGAGCCGAATAAGGGAGGTCTGAATGACAAAGACGTCCACCAACTCGAATCAAACCTTGCTCGTCGATAAATAAATTAAGTTTTCTTAATGAGTCTCGAATAGGTCGGCCAGCAGATAAAACATCGATATAATTGGAGAAATGTTTCCGTTGAATAAACAGGAATAGACGAGACAAGGCTAAACGACGTTCCGATACAGATATATTTTTAGCAAGGGTTTTGTTACCACGAGTATTATTCATAAACCTGAACAAAAATGCAGTTACGTTGATTAGCTTTTCAAATGAACTATACCGACTAATTAGATCAAAATCATCCAAAGCTAACGTATTTGATACGAATTTAGAACGTAATCCTGGCAAATCCTGAGGAAGTTCGGGTTTAGAGTTGTTAGGCCAATATTCTCGGGACTGATGTAACCATTCTGGACCCCACCACATTGGATGTTCTAGTAATAGCTTGGCTGTACAACCGCGAGATGCAACATCAGCACAGTTCAATTCACTTTTAATATAACTCCAAGATACTGGCAAATTAAGATTATTTATTTGAGAAACTCTATTGCCTTGAAATACATCTAGTTTATGGGGTGAAATACATAACCAGGCTAAAGTTATTGTACTATCGGACCAGCCCACAATTTCTGTAACTGTAAGTGAAAGGTCACACAAAGCTTTATGTACGTAAGCTAATAATTTTGCCAATAAAGTCGCGGCGTTTAATTCTGCCTGCGGAATCGTTAATTTCATTTTAAGTGGAGATATTCTGGTTTTTGCAATAACCAAGCGAACAGTCACCGTCAGAACATTCAGATCGCAAATAAACCGCGGCCGCATAACCGACAGCGGACCCGTCACAAAATCCATGCAAAGAGTACGAGGTCACATCGCTTGCTGACTTCAAGCACCGAGGAATTACCAATTTTTTTAAATACGATAAGTCTGAAAGAATATTATTCCATTTCTCAGTTATGTGACTAGGCGCGGGTGAATCCCAGTCTACTTGTTTAGAACCATCGCTTATTAGTTCTTGTAACAATAATTTTACTCGAAACACTACAGGACTAATCCATCCAAGCGGATCAAATAACTTTGCCAATGACGAAAGAATACTGCGCCTAGTAGGCGTCGTTTGATCAACCGGTAAGTTTACTCTATAGGTAAACGTGTCTGTTGATGGATTCCATTGGATGCCCAAAACCTTAATGAATCCGGTACCGTTATCATCATCATCATTATCAAAGTGACGGCTCGACTCACAATAGTCTGCAGGAAAATCAGTTAAAAGGCGAGGGTCGTTTGAAGCCCACTTTCTTAATTCATATCCCGCACTTTGCATTATTTCAATTAGCTCCTTCATAAGGACCTCAGCTTCTTGAACAGAATCCGCTCCACCATTAATATCATCAACGTAAGTGTTTGCTAACAGAAGCCTGGCAGCTTTGGGAAAGCGCTTTTTCTCATCCTCAGCCAACTGATGAAGGCACCTAATTGCTAGGAAAGGACTTGATTTTAAACCGTAAGTATTTGTATTGAGTTCATAATATTGAACTGGCTCAGTATCGTTTCGTCTCCATAGGACTAACTGGTACCGACGGTCTTCAGGATGAATCCACGTCATTCGAAACATCATTTTTACATCAGTAGTAAAAACCACTAAAGGTAACCTAAAGTTGATAATAATGGTAGTTATGTCATTTTGTAATTTTTCTCCTGTATACAAACAATCATTTAAACTAACACCATTTGTTGTTTTTGCACTTCCATCAAACACTACCCGGATTTTATCGGTATCTCCATTTTTTTTAAAAACTCCATGATGTGGCAATATAAAATATTCACAACCTGAATTTATATCAAAGTCTGATGGTCTCATATGTCCAAGTTCTATGTACTCATTTATAAATTGCGTGTATTTTTCTTTAAAAATCGGTTGCGATTTCATGCGCTTTTCTAAAGCTATAAACCGGCGAATCGCATTAGGTTTAGAATCACCTAGTTCCGCGTGGTCAGGCATTAATGGTAAACGGACCACATATTTACCGTCAGTCCCACGAGTGACTGTCGTAGCAAACATTTGTTCACAAGTCACGTCCATTGGATTCTTTATAGATACCTTAGGCGGCTCTTCAGATTTCCAAAAACGCTCGACCGCGTCTACAAAAGAAACGCCCGAAAAGAATTCTACACTGCGTGGTATTTCCCGATTAACACCACGCAATGGACCGAAAACCGCCAAATCAAATATTGTATCAATAGCATATGGACCACCTTGCCGTATTGTGATCTTATTTCCTTCAATAATTTCTCCGAGTATGTCACAACCGAATATAATGTCTACCCTAGTCATATGTTCAAAACCGAAATCCGAGAAATATTTATTAGATAAACCGAGCCGAGACGCTACATAAGACGTCGGAGATTTTAAAACAACCGCATTAACCGATAAAATAATATTTTCCTTCCGTTCCGACCGAAATATAAGATGCACTATGTGCTTACTAGTACTGCCTTTGTTATCGACACCCGACAGTGACGTAAAAGAATAATGTTTCTTTAACCCTAAATTGTCGACAAACTCTCTTCGAACTACTGAAGTTTGAGATCCTAAATCTAACAAAGCCCGAGTTTTAATGAATTGACCTTGATTCGATAGTACACTACAGATAACAGTTGGTAAAATTACGCTTTCTACCAAAGCGGGTTTCGAAGAAACATTATTCTTAATTAATTGCTATTCCGTATTGTCAGTAGATGTCGCTGGCGCATCAGAGCGCACGGGAGCGCAAGTACAGGCTCGCGTACAACCGTTCGCGTCAGAGGCGCTCGAACTAAGCAGCGCCGTAGTATTAATCGTTCTCTCATTTCGTGCGCGCCGATTGGAAATATTGGAATGTTCAACCGGATCGCGTGAATTCATTTCAGTCACACAAATTAAAAAATGATGGCCAATATTGCCACACCGAGAACAAGGTATGTACTGCCTACACATTATCGCGGAATGATTCCCAAAACATCGATAACAACGGTTATTATTGCGTACCCAGTTTTTTCGATCAATCGGCGAACTATTTTTAAATTTAAAGCACTCTGGTATTCCGTGCCCCGCGACGGAACAAAACGCGCACCGTAAATTAGGGATCGAGTAATCGTTTACACGTTGTTCGATAACATTCACACTTTTTCCCGTGTTATGTGCGATCATGTCCGATGTATTAGCGGTGTCAATAAGTTGACATTCGTTTTGTAAAAAATCAACTAAATTATCGAATGTAGGTATTTTATTCACACCTCCATGAATTTGTTCGAAACGAGATTTAATGTCGACCGATAACTTCGTAAGACTGACATGAAGTAATATAAAACTCCAATGCTCCGTCGGAAAATCTAAAGCCTTAAGCGCCCGTGTTGATTCAAGAAGAGGATTTAACATTTGGGTCCGTAATGCATTTTGTTTTTTAACGGGTACTAAGTTCAGAATACGCGAGATGTGACTATCCGCGAGCAAACGTTTATTGTCGTAGCGCGACTTTAAAATTTCCAATGCTATATCCAACGAAGCATCTGTCATGGGCAAATGTTGAATTAATGACTTAGGCTCCTTGCACAGATTTGAAACTAAATAATGCAATTTTTCAGTTTTAGAAATATCCGTTCTGGATTTAATCAAAGAACTATAAAGACTCATAAACCCGGACCAAGCAAATATATCACCGTCAAACTGCTGAAGATGTATTTGTGGAAGACGCGGTCGTTGTGCCGTAGAAGTGACCTCAGTGACCCCCAAGTTCGGTTTTTCAAAAGACATAGCATCTAAATGATTATATTGTATTTCTGCTTGTTTATAACGACCTTTGTATTCTTTGATTTTTTCACCATCGGTTTCAATGTCAAGAACTTCAAGTATGCTTTCGTAAGCCAAATTTAATTTTTCGAAATGAGACTCCAACTTTCGTAATCTCGCCGCTAAAATGTTAGAACTAATTTCGGACGATTTAATCATATCAAATGATGAATTGAACCAGTCACATTCTAAAGTAAACCGAATATCATTTGTTTTATACTTCGCCATTTTGAAAACTCACACAATAAAATACTGATTTCTTAGTAGCACGCTATGAGCAAAGGTCAATGACCCGGTTCGAAGGACCAAATTATGTTTAGTATTTTTTGCCTTCGATATTATAATTATTAACTGTAATACATAGTCTGGCTTCAATTTATGATATACAGCATTATGCAAACCACCAAAACAAAATCCACAAACCTTTTAAAGTTGGCGGCTGCCGTCGGCGACACACAATAACAAACGTAGATGCTGAAACCGGGCCCGGGTAACTTCTTCAATGTTTATACACCTTTTGAAACTATGTTAAAGTCACAAATGCTATTAGAACACACTATTTTACCACTAATTTCTTAATTATCAAAGTTTTACACACCGATCAACTTGTACAATCCGCCATTTTTTTGACAACTGCAGCCGAGTGCTCTGATTGGCGTTCGTTTGAAAAACGCGCATGCGCGGTGTAGTTTTTTAGTGCTGCCAATGTTTCGGCAATGAATTTCAAATTGAGAGCATGTATAATGCATGTACATAATCACATAAGCCGTTAATTGTATAGAAGCGGGTAACTCAAGTGAAATATTGCTCGACATATTTCACTCCGTAATGAGGAGCATAATAATAAGCCGTTAACTATTGACCACAGGAAAGATGATTTTTGTTTTAATCAATATGTATGACCTAAATGCTAGGGCTTTTATCTTTCGCAATGTTGCGCAACATAACATATAAAACTGGCTTGACAGGGCTCTGGCAACAGGTGGCACA
Source organism: Grapholita molesta (assembly GCA_022674325.2). Lineage (NCBI taxonomy): Eukaryota > Metazoa > Arthropoda > Insecta > Lepidoptera > Tortricidae > Grapholita > Grapholita molesta. The sequence goes on from CP053143.2 coordinate 7,007,310, forward strand.
GGCTCCAGGCCAGTCCACCGGGCCCTGTGTCAGCTGACATTATCATAAGTTTTTAAGAAACGTTCATTAAAAAGGCGAGTAACAAATAATTGGATATAAGGAAACTTGAAGAGACTACGGATGTATGCTACGGTACGGAACAAACATATTGTTGTGCTACGATGAAACTAAATTTGGATTTTAATAATATGGAAATATATAATTATTATATGGCGCAAACCGGTCACTGTATGTTGCTTCCGGGGGGGGCTATGTCCAGCAGAAAATAAAACTGTGCGGAATTGTTCAGACATTGTAATCTTTTAATATAAGGGCTCGTCATATCTGAGCGAATTCGGGGGTAGATCCACAAACTCCGTCGGCAAACCCTCCTGCTCGGCCGCGCTCTGAAGCAAATGTGCGTCTTGTACATTCCTAAATCGGTATTTCGGTGATGAGTCTGCTCAAAGTTAGTTACCATTTCATATTATTTGAGTCTGTCCAAGACTTTTAGTACGCTATGAAACCAGGACCAGCTGAGTTATCGAAGGGTTCTTACGTGAACACGAATATTCTGTTGTTTACTGTCAACATTACGGCACGGTGGTACAGTCGGCCGGCGCGCGCGTCCCGCGTGTTCCACCGCCTGTTGCGATAAATCGTCCGCGACTCTCGTTTGTTTATTTCTCTTTGTCCGTACCTAGCCGAGTAATCCGACGGCCTTTCAGATGTACCAGTATAACGTGACCTGTGAAAAAACTGACTGGGCACAAAATTGCTTTTTAAAAATAATTTTATTTTGAAATTTTAAAAACAAGAACATTAAGAGATCAGTGTAAATTGATAAACGCTTACATATTATATAGAAACGGGGAAAAGACACCACCAAGCCCACAAATCTCTAATAATACGCATATTCTATCAGATACGGTTCACTATGTCCCATTGCCAGTGAAATTCCAAGGACAAAACATATTACTAAAACGTAACAAATGCAACACTGAATAAATTGAACATTATATAAATTTAATCTAAGTTCATCATAATTATGACAGTAGAAAGGAGGTTAAATCTTCAAATTTTTTGGAATATATTTTGAAGACGACTTAGAAAGAAGAAAACAAGATCGGAGATTTGCTACTCCATTTTGTTTTCGTGTCAAAGATGGCGCCCGAAACTGTTTTTGCCAAGGCATCGACATACCATTTAAATAGACCGAGCTTGGTAATATATTACCACAATGGAAAGGGATGTTCTTGTGTAACTTTGCATAGGTACGGCAGAGACGGCGTCCGTCCTTACCAGTCTCAAATATTTTTGTTCCCCTTCAAACTAAACCCAAAGTTGGTGGGATACAAACAAATACAATTGGAATTTTCTTGTTTTTCCGAAGTTGCGGTAATTAATAAAGAAAAAACTAATATGTTTATTACAAAGAGTGTCCTGTAAAGCAAAACTATAGTGAATTGTTACATTTTGGGCTGCAAAAGCCAAAATATCATTGTATCTTATTGGCGCTCGCGAAAGCGTTCTCCAGTCGTCATTCGTCCCTGTGCCAAGGAGGTCTAAATATTGTACACTAACCGAATGTAAGCGTTTGCAATTCCACCATACGTTTGCATGAATCGACTCCCAGTCTGATTTTATTTTTAACCGCTGTGACTCACGCTTGGATATTTACGAGATTGCCTGTGAATATTGTCTGAATGCCATACGATTCGCGACTTTAAGACAATGCTGGTAAAGTCGTTAGGCGACAATCGAGTGATCACTTTTATGGACGGTACTTATAAGAGGGCTTTGATTTGGGTAGGTATAAAGCCTATTTTCGTGATCATAAAATTTGCTAGTCTTAAATATCATATTAATGGCATGCCTCGTATATGAGGCGTTATGCCAGTTCAACTATTAAATTGTAAACACTTCTAACTTCGAAATTTAAATCGATAGAAAAATAGAAAAATTTTGACTCGCAGCGGGACTCGAACCCACAACCACTGGATTACTAGCCCAGTGCACTACCAATTGTGCTATACGAGGACCGCTTAGACTTGTCAAAATCGAAGATATTCGCCAGCAGATGTTTCTGCATAATAAAAAATAATTTCGATAGATAACATTATTTTTAGCCTCTGTATTACACGTCAGCTAACATAAATATCATCATCATCAGCCAATCGCAGTACACTGCTAGACATAGGCTTCCCCAATTTCACGCCATCGTGTTCGATCTTCGGCTGCTCGCATCCAGCTCCTGCCAGCCATTTTGCTCAAGTCGTCACTCCACCTTGCCTGAGGGCGTCCTACACTACGTTTGCCGAGTCGCGGCCTCCACTCAAGTACCCTTACCATGAGTTGTGACATTGACGTTTTCGATAACGAGTATCGAGTTTACTATCTGTGCATCTCGCTTGTACTATTTTAGTGCGAACGAGCGATAGTAAAGTCGATACTCGTTATCGAAAACGTCAATGTCACAACTCATGGTAAGGGTAAAGAACATGTTGGACATAAATATAGTTCAACAATAACATGTCGCACGATTGACTAAATAATCGTAGAAGCTGTGTTATTAATAGAATATATAGTATTACAGAAAACAACAGCCAAATAGCACTAGAACTCAATAGTGTTGTTTCTAGCCGGTGAGTAAGGTTGCCCGAGAGCTCGGAGATGTATAGGCTACGCAATGCGCCTGTCAATCATATGGCTACGGCGACTGCTTACCACCAGGTGGGCCGTATGCTTGTTCGCCACCGTCGTAGTATCAAAAACACTTATAACTTAAACGTTAAACTTAAAATGAGAACCTCTACTAATATCTTGTCATGCGTCAAATGCTTTTAAATTAGAAATTCAGAAGTCTGTAAAGTCATATTTGTTTACTTTCTTTTATTTTTCTATTGAACCTAAACATACAATAATAGTAGTTTAGGTAAATAGGCACAATAATTCAAACATCAACGATATGTAATTTACTTCGATATTTAAATTGAAAGAAAAATCGAAAAAATTTGACTCGCGGCGGGACTCGAACCACAACCACTGGATAAAGTGCTTGTGGCGAGTCAATTTTTTTCTATTTTTCTTTCGATTTAAATATCGAAGATAGCAGACGTTTCTGTATACAAAAAAAAATATGAAATTCAGTTAAACAAAAAAAACAACAAGAAAGACTTAAGAAAAACAAAGCAATATGTACATGACATAAATTACAATTACATTCATTTGTAACCCAGCTGTAGGTACACACAAATACATCCAATTTGCATTTGTATTTTGTATCCGTGCTCCACGTAACCCACTTAACACACACACACGCACACTTATTCCCACACACACAACCATCCTTCTGTCTCAAAGGAGTCTCATCTAACATCGTTACGTGGATTGGAACCGGTGATGCGACATCCTTTTAGAGTGAAAAGGTTTTAGATACCGCAAAGTCGGTGTGTAGTTAATACCTTTTTGATATCGAGCGGCACTGACGAAGTTCAGAATGAAACTACTTAGGTGAAGTCGCTGGTAGTCTATTTTTTTGAGTCGATTTTGAACGTATACAGTGTGTATTTTCATACCGGCGTATATTGTAGTGGCGTTATTATAGTATTGGACCTCAAGAACCTAATTACATTCATTTTGTTAAAAAAATTAGGTTATTTTTATTTCATACATAAATATTAAGCACGCAATGTATTGCATTCATAGTAATTAACGTACCGATGCGTCATGTCATGTCAGTATTACTTGTCATGTCAAAATAAGTTGGACGGCGTACATTGCTGCCCGGTCAGACTTAAAAAAATCGATACAACTATGTTAGAGCACTATTTAACAAAATTATTAAAATAATACGAGTCGTATTACTGGAAACTGTATGTGGGCATAACTTATACGCCCGTATGAAAAATACACACTGTATTTTTTTTTTTTTGTTTTGTGTTGCGAGGTTTTTTTTATTAAATTGATACCGAGGTAGTAATCATTACGTTAGAAAACTGACGACGTTAATAAGTCGGTTAATGTATAATATTCTACATATTACATGTCAACTAACATTACATTGGTATTTATTACTCATTCAATGATATAGGTAAAAAACTTAGCTAAAGCACCTGGTGTAGTAGTAACGTGTGTGTACACGCATGTCGGCGTTCTATATTCGAATTATGACGTAAGTTCTATATTAATTTTCTGCACATCTACATAGACATGATCCTTCAGTTAAGTTGTTCACCTATATACAATTATTATTTATTTATTAATTATTATTTACTTAAAATAAAAAATATATTTGCAGCATTGACTTTCTTTAAAACTCACGCTAATTGTTTAATTTTACAGATCAAAAGTTTTTTATGAGGAATAATATGAAAAGTCGCCCTTGTTGTATACTGACGATTTTATCTTTAACGCATTCACTGCCACCGACGCACATGTGCGTTCGTTTCCATACATTTTTGGAGGGGTGGCAGCGAATGGGTTAACCAATAGAAAAATATTAAGGCCCATTTAGACTAGGCAAAACTTGTATACGATTTTCATTACATTGCGGCCTAGCGCCGTACGGCGAATTCGGTCACTCTTTATAACCCCGCAATGTAATGAAAATTTTATACAAGTTCTTGCATGGTCTAAATGGGGCTTTAAAATTTCCACCAATTTACCTTACACCATTGGAACTTCCATTAACATATTACAACAGTTCAAGCAGTTGACAGTTAAACTCTATTAAAGGAAACTAGCCCTTACGTAACCAAGCCCCATTTACTAGTCACCTCCAACTTTTTTTCATTTGAATGGCGTCCTATTTTTAAAAAACTACGCAGGACTGAGGAAAAGCGCTTGTTAGAGAGAGGTGTTAAAATTTTTATACCTATATCGACTATACCAGTTAGTGATGTTTCTGCGTCGATTAATTTTCATTGTTATCGATCGGGTATTATATTTTGATTTGCACGACAATTCATTACATGCATTCAGGACGCCCTCAGGCAAGGTGGAGTGACTACTTGTGCAAGATGGCTGGCAGGAGCTGGATGCGAACAGCCGAAGATCGAACACGATGGCGTGAAATTGGGGAGGCCTATGTCCACCAGTGTACTGCGATAGGCTGATGATGATGATGATGATGACAATTCATTTCTTTATTCGTAAAATAAAGAATATTAATACTTGTAGAAAATCAATTACAACTAAGATTTTACTACAAGGATTTATAACAAAGATTAATCAGTCGTCAAATTTCCGAAATGTTTAAAACGTAAAAAAAACGTATGATCATGGTAAATTGCGTAACTCACATTTTATTTATCTAGTTGAATATTGCTCCACGTCATGTTTCGCTCCCTAACGACGAGCTTTATCACAAAAATTTCGTGTTGGTTGACCTACGAGTAAACAAAAAGTGCATGAAATAGTGACGACGAGTTATTTTAGTTTTTTTTTTTGTGTAACGTACGAGTATCAACGTACGTACTCGTAACTGTGTTTTAATGTAAAGGAATAATCCTAAACAGAACAATTATTCCTTTATTTTGTAACACATAATAAAGCTAAAGGCATAATCTCTATGAAAGCTCCTGCAATAGTCTCTTTGCCAAACTAGACACTTTGCACTTTATCATTATCGACATACATAGTCTCTAATCTATCGATATATTTTTCATTGACTTTGTCCCCGCCCTGACCTCCCGAAACACCATGCGTGTGCGCCTGTATCCAAATTTACGACCTCGTAAAAAGATACTCTTATTTACGATCTTATTAATAGGAAGTGACGCTTAAGTGTTATTCATAATATTTATAATTTGATTGTTCAGTATTCGTTTTTCATTTCTATTTTATGTATGGCTGTAAAATGTTGAGTTCACTGATTTTAACTTTCACGACTTCGGCTATTAGTAGGAGAATGCAATGAAAAAGGCTTAAAGGCTTTTTAGGGTACCGTAGTCAATTAGGAACCGTTATAGTAGCTATGTCTGTCAGTCCCCGATTTTGCTTAATGACCATTAGTCCTACACAAGTGTAATTTGGTACGAATATGCAAATCAAGCACGCGGACAAAGTGATAACTTAGTAAGGTTTAGGAAACTTTTAAACTACAAGTCCAAAAATTTTAAAGTACAGCTTAAAAAAGACTGTAAAAGTATTTTCTTCTTATTAAAGAACTCGTGATTTTGAATAGAATAAACATAAAGTTATAAATAAATTTACGTAAAGTAACATCTTTATGAAAAGATGCAGTTTTTTTAGATACATGCTAGGTATACAATGATTAGCGACTTGACTTTATAACCAAAGCCAGAATTTAAAAAATACAATACATACTATTGCTTGAAAAACGTAATTGTTATAACTTACAATACCCACCCCTTCCATTAACAATCAATAAAAAAATATTAAAAGCGAAGGATAAAAGTAAGCAACGCGCGTGTAAATTCTCTGGAGCTACATGCGTCCGTTGGCTACGGTGATAGTTTACTATAAAGCGGGCGTTATGCTTGTTTGCCAGTGTCGTAGTATAAAAAAAATCTTTGCCCTCCTTTCCTTGTGAATATTAATGATAATTGACATCCATAAAAAGGCAGCAGCATTCTTAACACATCGTGTGCTCGCGTGACCCCACTGTGATATATATTTTTTTAACAAGTGTACCTGTACAGTCGCGAAATGAAAAGGTTGACCATTTCTCAAACAAATTAATTTACGAGTGGCAAGCACATGTAACCTTTTTGAACTGTGTAATGGACGAGAGTGTTGTATTGAAAATTATGTTTAACTGTTTGACAACAAAGTTCAAATTTAATACGACGAATTCGAATGTTCCTTGACTATTAAGAGTTGAACTAAAAACGTACATATAAAAACGTCTCAAGATTGATAAATCCTCTTTGCTTATACATTGCGACCCTCCATTAAGCTTCCTGAAATAACTGAAGAATGAATGAGATAAAAAGTTTTCTTTTTAATTTTAACTCGCCTCTCTAAAATGCAAAGAGGTCAATTTCTCATTGGGGTCGTAAGTATCTATCATGTAGTAAAGTGACATTCATTATGACAGAAAGTGTCATAGTTACTCGGTCGATAAAGCAGATACTGATAATTTATACTGAGCAAGCAAAAACAGATCTTAAGCTGGTCAACCTTTTCATTCGGCCACTGTACATGCTTCCAATATGGGCTCATCACCCCATACTAACAATGGACTTGTGACTTCGTCAGATCTTTTTATACAGATGGGGCCTGTAATTATTATGTTCATAACCTCTAAATCAGAAACGACCATAAATTCTAAACACTCAACGACAAATTCCTTTGAAATGTCGTCCAGCATTCTTTAAAAATGCAACGATAAATCTCGGAATCCGGTATAATGTGCCAAGCTATTTTAAGCTCACGAGATCTTTACTTACGGTCTATTTTGCATCGACAACTTTAATAAACTAGTGTATGAATGAATTTACACTCAGAGTCCATCATTTTAAAAGCGCACACAGGCATTTGTTCCGATTTCAGATAATGGCCGATCTTTTGTGCGTTCTCACAAATAGGTAAAATGTGTGTATAATATTTTTTTACTTAAAATAAATGATATTAAAAAATTCACGAAAGGTAACGGTTTTATTCTAAAAAAACCCCTTCAGCCTAATACGAAATCAATTACGTATGAAGTGGCCCAGAAAACACAATAATTAGCTGACTGTATCTCAAGCTCCTCTCCGTTTCACCACCGGACGTCCAGGCGAGGGGAGCGGTTTCATCCTTACGTTGGGAATATTCCATTTATTCGTACGAAGCGATTCGCTTCTACCTTCCTAATGCGGACTGCTAAGGAATGGAATTCGCTCCCTTCGTCTTCGTCTGTATTCCCGGAAATATATAATTTGGGTCTTTTCAAGGCAAAAGTGAATAGGCTGTAACTGAACCAGCGTGCTACACCCTCGACCTCGTCGTCACTTACCATCAGGTGCGACTGAGGTCAAACGCTGGTCAGTCTTGTACAAAAACAAAATACGAATTGCAACTCAATCGCATTACATTTAAGGTGTATAATCTATTGAAAAGGATATTCAACCATGGCTTGCACACCGTTTTTCTTGAACACAACAATCCTTTGCACCTGGCCGTGTGGTGTGCTTATTGTGTGTATCACGTCCTGAAACAAAGAGAATAAGTGTTATTAAATATATAATTAAACATCATCATCATCATCATCATCATCATCATCATCATCATCATCATCATCGTCATCATCATCGTCATCATCATCATCGTCATCATCATGATCACCATCATCATCGTCATCATCATCATGTCAGCCGGAGGACGTCCACTGCTGGACACTTGCCTCCCCCAAAGAGCAAACCAGCTACGATTAATGTATATTTTAAGGTATGATTTCTTGCTAAGGAATGGAATTCGACCCCTTCGTCTGTATTCCCGAAGATATAATTTGGGTCTTTTCAAGGCAAGAGTGAATAGGCTGTTACTGAACCGGCGTGTTACACCCTCGACTAGACTTACATACCATCAGGTGTGACTGAGGTCAATCAATGCAATCAATTGACGATAGGTCTGGCCTAGTGGTAATGGTGACTAATGATCCTACATATGAAGGCGACATCGACAGCTCCATATCAGCTTACCATCAGGCGGGCCATATGGTTGTTTGCCAACGTCGTTGTATAAAAAAACTAAACAATTGGTTGCATACCTTAGGCAACAGAATAGCAGAATATAGAGGCCGGATTCAATAACATTAGTTAGTAAGAAACATGACAACTTATCGCAAGTAAACGATATGTTTCAGACTTTTGGATAGCGGAGATAGTATATAATAATCGTTTTAACAAACTCATCATAAGTAGTTAATATTTTGTGTATCACACTATTCGAAACCTACAAAGCATACTTGTATAACCTCGTAAGACCCAGTGTGCATTACAATGTACGCTCCCTTTCAATGGAGTTGAAATCTTTTATAAATAAAAAGATATAGGGTAGAGTTTCTTTTGTATCATCGTTTTCGTACAAAAGAAAATTCAACCCAATTGACTGCATAGTAAGGTTGGTTTTAACTATTAAATATTTTAGTATGGCGGGCGTTACGAGGATAAATGAATGTCGTCCACCCACTCTTCTATTATTAATATTTTCAAATAAACACTTTTCCATACCAGCTAATAACGTTCTCAAGAACGGAGCTAACATTTCTGCGCGAACTGTTTCTTGTTAAACTAAGGAGCAACTTAACATTTCTACCCGTTAATTCTACCTGTCTCTGAACTGAATCGAACTGAGCTCAACGGAGCAATAACCACGGACAGACGGAAATACTTGCTCGTTTCGAATATTCAGACTGTTTTGACGTCTTGTTAACTGTTACAGTGAATAGAGCCTCATTGGGGTATCTAGTCTAGAAAGTTCGAGTCTAAACAATAGACTAAGACAATGCTGGCGGAGGTAAGCTTTCATTGTTTGCTTATTGTTTCAACAATTTTAATCTTGCTAAAAAAAAAGATAAAAGATCTTTATTTTTCAATTTTGGCACGTTACATGCACTTATGAACGTCAAAGAAAAATCGACACCGGTTCGAACCGAGAAGATACCGGCAAGAAACTACGGCGGGACTTATTTTTCAAAACAGTGATACATCAAATCTTAAAGTACATAATTATGCGTTGATATTGCTATTTTTACGCTTTTAACTTTTTTAACTTTGTTGGTCATACAAATTATAAACATTTGAACTGTTCTCTCGCGTCAAATTGTAACGTGTACGCCAGAGGTGGCTGGACAAACGCTTTCTTTTTTTATGACAGGTGACAAACGAAAAGACGGAATGCCCGAAAGCAAATACCGTCGCCCATGGGCACCCGCGACACCAAGTGTGTTGCCGGCCTTTAAGGGGGTTTGGAGCTCTGGGAACCTAACTCACCATCAGGAACAGAAAACACTACATAACTCAAAGGTAGTATGGCTGTGGTCTTTTGCAAGGAGGAGATACTTCCCCAGTTGGGCTTCTCCAGACTCAAGCGTGATGGTACTTCGCTGTGCCCTACCTCTCATTGTTGGACGTACTTTAAGGACATACCCGAGTCCTTTCTGAGGCAAGTCGGAACATATTTATTTAGCCGATGGGAATCAGATAGGAACACACCCCCACTGGGAACCCGCCAACGTCGCAACTACTTAAGAAATCTTAATAGAATAGAAATAGAAACTCCATCCGCGGTATTTTTTTTAGCAATCAAAAGTCTTCCTCCTATTATTAAATCCGGTACTTTAAAAGGCGAACATAAGAAAAGATTCAAGAAACTTTTCCAATTTCTAAATCCTGTCTCAAACCCGTTTTATGCTCAACCTCCTGCAGCCGTATGCAATGCAACGAGATTGCATTCCATTCGGCCGCATTCGGCTACATTCGACACCTGCTCGACTAGACTCGCCTAACAATACGGCTGGGATTGCCATTTTATCGTCTATCGCATCATACGTCCCTCGCGCATTTGCAAATTTATTAAAACATGACAGCTATGATGACAGAATAAACAAACCATTTAGGCTAGCAGTTATGGAGATAAGGTTGTCTGGAAATTAGGTTATCTAGGAAATATGTAGAAAAGAAATTAACAAAAACCCCTTTTAAATAATAGTGTCTTGCGTTTTCCACTACATGGATCACTGTAATGGAGTGGATATAAGTCAAAAGTTACACGCTTCCTTCCCTAAACGCAAACAATTTCGCAAGTTTCAAGGGTCAGAAGAGAGGTTAGCAAAGACAACCACCATATGAGTGTCGGAAGGAAGACACGGGCGAGGTAGGCCCGAGCGGAGATGGCGGGATGACTAAGACGCCTTCCCTGGCAACTGATTGGAAAGAGCAATCAGGTTTATGATAATCCGGGGAGAGGCATTTGCCCAATAGTGGGCCACCCGCTTATTAGTTAACTTAATATTTACTGAGAGTGTGTCGGAGTAAATTACACACTGCTACACAGTAAAATCAATGTGTGTTACCAGTGATGACTTACGGCTCCGAAACGTAGTCTTTCACTATCGGCGTCATTTCAAGTCACTCAACTAGCTATGGAGAGAGCTATGCTCGGAGTTTCTCTACGCGATCGACTCAGAAATGAGAAGATCCGAACTAAAGTCACCGACATAGCCCACAGGGTTAGCAAGCTAAAGTGGCAGTGGGCAATCCACATTGCACGCAGAGAACATGGTAGATGGGGTGAAAAAGTGCTCGAGTGGAGACCACGGACTAGCAAGCGCAGCGTAGGACATACACCTACAAGATGGACAGGCGACCTCATTAAGGTCGTCGGAAGACGCGGAATGCAGGACGCTTCCAACCGGTACATGTGGAGGTCCAAGGGGAAGGCCTATGTTCAGCAGGGGACGTCTTATGGACGTCTGATGATGATGATGATGACACAGTACACTGAGTTTCTACTGATTCTATGTGATCTTACTTTGGGGTACAAAGATATCTCCCCTATCTCAAAGTGAGCTCTTAGGCCAAGGAGTCGTGTGAGCTCTGTCAGCGAAGGCAACAGTTGCTCTCAGCTCCAAACAATGGACTCCTATGAAAAAAATACTAAGCATAAAGTTATAAGCTAAAATGGACTTTGTAAATAAGATGTTAAGGTATATTATGCTTTGGTAATAAACGTAGTGGAGCACTTCTTATTCGGGAAGTCAGAATTTTAAAGAGATTGCAAATGTAGAATATTATAGCGCCGTAACGGGTAACCTTGTTTGGTTGTCTGAACAATTCTATTTTTGACATATTTATTTCAAAAGAGACAAGAGGATCTTAAAAATAGTTTATTTGACTATTGTTAGTATTCATTCCCGTGACGCTAACTAAAAATGGCCGTAGAAAAACAATAATAATACGAGTATATATGTATGGACCCAGGTATGATCTTAAACTACGTCCAACAATGAGAGGTAGAGCGCAGCGAGTCTGGAGAAGCCCAACTAGGGAAGTACCTCCTCCTTAGAGACGACCACAGCCATAATAGCACTGCTACCTTACATGTATTTAGTGTTGTGTTTCTGATGGTGAGTAAGGTTCCCAGAGTTCCCACCCCCCCTAAAGGCCTGTGACTCCCCTGGTGTTACGGGTGCCAATGGGCGTCGGTAATTGCTTACCATCAGGCAATCAGTCTGCACGTTTGCCACCCTTGTCATAAAATATATGTTTTTTTTTTAGCACTTCACTGCACCCCTAAAATTTCTATAAATTATCGAATGGGCCTCTGCTTGTTAGCATCAGCTTCAAATAACCCGTATACGCGAGATTACAATTTTTTTTTATTTTTATGACACTAGCGGCAAACGAGCAGACGGATTGCCTGACGCAACACCAGAGGAGTCACAAGCGCGTTGCCGGCCTTTAAGGGGGGTTGGAGCTCTGAGAACCTTACTCACCATCAGGAACACAACACTACATACCTGAAAGGTAGCAGTGCTATTATGGCTGCGGTCTTCTGTAAGGAGGAGGTACTTCCCCAGTTGGGCTGCTCCAGATTCAAGCGTGATGGTCATCGCTGTGCCCTACCTCTCATTGTTGGACGTAGTTTAAAGACATACCCGGGTCCAAAATTCTATATCGCGTATAACATTTCCTTATCCCTCGTTTCTTGTCCTATTTTACAAACTTATACATCGGAAACGCTAATACGATTAGCACAACTGCCAACCTCACATATTCTCTCGAGCGGAAAAAGCTAAAACCCAATAGTACCGTGTAACGTCAGAAGCAAACGGCCGTGCGAGTGCACGCCAGTGTACTTCGGGATTCCAATTCCAACAAGTGGCTCGGCGATAATGCCCCGACTAGTACACTGAGTGGTAAAAGATGTGTATGATTTTAATTGCTAGAAAAATAACGAATATTGAATATAAATGAATATTAAAGGACATTCTTACACAAATTGATTGAGCCCTGCGGTAAGCTCATGAAGGCTTGTGTTGTAAGTACTCAGCATATTATATATAAATACTTAATACATATATAAAACACCTCAGAGGCTCTAGTGTAAGTTTTTTTTTGACGTAAAAAAAACGTGTCGAACGTGTTAGTGATAATGTTATACATATGGAGAAACTCAAACGCGATGGTGAAGTTTTATTACGTTAAAAACTTACACTCAGGGCTCAGGAACATATATCTGTGCTCATCACACAAGTAAATGCCCTTACTGGTATTTGAACCCAGGACCATCGGCATCATAGGCAGGGTCACTACCTACTGGGAGTCGGTGGTTGCAGTTTGCTGAAGATCGCTCCTAGCAGCGGTCTATTTGAGAGGCCCATGTCCAGCTAGAATCGTATTAGTCGGTTTTGTTTAAACTCAAACTCTATAGACTAGATATCCCATTGAGGCTCTATTCATTGTCACATAATTGTAAAAGACTAGCAGACTTAGACTCGCAGAAAGTTCAACATTCATTTAAGTTTTTGAATTTACGATAGTGTGGTTCATTAGTCGTAGAACAGTACACTCAAAAGCAATTAATGATTACTGGTTTAGTAGTTAATCAATGCCCATCCTAGGTTGTATTCAAATTATGCGAAATATCCCTTATTAACTTAAAAACTTTTCAAGTGAATTTAATATGAAAATAAAAAATTTTTACGCGTGCACCCATTTCTTTGGCCACAATTGAAATATCGACACCTCACATAAATGCATGTCATTTGAATCTCAGGCGGGGTTGCATACGTTATGCGTATCGGAGGTGCGATTGCACGTATGCATTATGCATATACATATAGATATAGACGAATACAAATAGACGTGATAGTGACTTCACTGACATGACATCAACATACAATCGATTGTGCAATCAACTATTTCCCTGGTTGCCATGGTTACGTTCCCCTGGGTCACTGTTCAAACTACAGTTTAATTGCATCTAAATACACAGACCTTAGATATTTGTCAAACTGTATGTCCCTCCCATAATGGGTCACCTATATCAAGCGCGTCAGTAGTACGCAGGGCCACATTTCTTCTAATCTAATAAACTATGCGTTAGTCGCCCACTGGCTGATGGCACAGAATAACAACAACAAATAGTTGATTTACTCATGGAATATACAATTGTAAATATCATTACAACCTTTAAAATTACGAAAAGTGTTGTCTTTTTACTTACAACGCAAATGCCGCCTACGCTTGATCTCCGTTTATTAAGTATATATATTCATTTATCTCAATTTGAAAATAAATCACACACCTTAAAGATCCATCTCTTTTCTGATCACCTAACTTGTACCGAAAATCGCAACCAAAATTGGTAAGCCGTTCAAGATTAGTTAGGATTACATAAAGTTTGACATACTTAACTACTTTACTGCTACAAAATCCGTGTAAACTGCGATTAGAAACCACCTGAGAACTGGGAGCCCCTCTTTACTGCGATCGACAACACGCCTGCGAAGCGTGGCGATTACGACAATAAGCTCACAATGGGGAGCAGCGGACGTTTGTGGCTATATAGACTGCTACAAAGATCCCTACAACGACCTTACTAGGGTAGCCTTCAAATTTTCCACCGAACATTCTTCTACTTAGCTTCCATCAATATATCAATCGATGATTTCGCCAATGTCAAGTAAAGTAACACATAATTAAAATAATACATCAAGTTTGCTCTTAGAACATCACGATGTTCGGTAGTATGTCTTGCGATTTGTAAAGTGGTAGCTAGACTTTACAAAAAGCCGGATCACCGCGGCCTTGAGGCTGCCGAGTGTTGACCATATAGTCCAAACACGTTTTGAGATCGATTCTTCATTAGCTGCACAATACTGCGTTAGATCAATGTATAATAAGCTATCGATATCACACACTAAACAACGTTAAAGAAAACAAAACAAAAAAAAAGTCTCAAGACATCTTCGTAAAAGAACTTAACCGGAAGTACTATTAAGTCAAAAACTACCACCTTGACATTGACAGAATCTACCTTGCTAAAATCGGTAAGGAGCAAAAGCCATTGAAGAAAAAAAGTTTAAACCATAAGTACACTTATAATACCTCAAAGAACAGTCGGAACAAAGAGCAAGTAAATTTTTATATTCCATTTTCATTTACCCAGCAAGGTAAGCCTGACTCAAAGACATGTTGAACAAAGTAGCATCTTCCATACATGTGCCTGCTCTAAACAGATGCGGTATAATTATAATTACGTTCCTCAAAAGCCAAGTAATCCATTGGATAGACTTAAGTTAAAAGATATTATATTAGTAGATAAATAATGTATGTTAAGACCTTTTTAGTTTTACGAAGCTTCTTGTATTGTAATTCATCGCGTTGTCAAAAGCATCCCAAGTAACATTTAAGTGTCGGTAAAATCAATATACCCGCCAATTTAGAACTTAGAGTATTTTAAGGGACTTATAATAGTGTTAGAGAAAACTAACCTGAGCTAAAGCTGTATAAAATCATTATAAAGGAATCTGCGTACGAATGGGGTGATATATCAGAATATAAAAAATCGACTATAAAACTTCAAGAGTTGTGTGACACTTCGAGCTAATTCTGACGTTAAAGCTGTATACAGGCTGTATTGTAGTATCAACTGGCGCTTGTTGCTGTACAAAAGTATCTGTAAACTCCGTTATAAAACTTTAAGTATTGTGTGACGCTGCAAGCTTATTCTATCATTAAAGCTGTATAGAGGCTGTAATGTAGATTCACCTGGCACTTGTTGCTGTACAAAAGTGTTAGTCAACTCCGATTTAAGACTAATTCTTATGGCGTAACTTTACACTACTATAAGTAAAATAGTGTTATAACTTCTGCCTGTAAGGTTATTATAAAACCAAAAAAATAAATGACAGCTGTAGTACAGTTTTTCTCTTTATTTCTGACGAAGCTGTAGAAGTGACTAAATTAATTACATAATACAGCTACTAAGATTATAATACTCTCCAAATGTCCTATAGGCTGTTTAAAATCTGTCGCCATTTTAGTATGAATATAAACATATTTGAAAATATAATTAAAGATATACTTGCAAATATTTAACAAAAACTTAAGTCGTATTATGATAACCAGCTAAAATAAATTGACTTTAGCCTTAGAATTGATATAAAAGGATAAAAAAAACTTAACCTTAAAAACAAACACTCACTTTTGTACCAGTTTTTGATATTTTTGTTATGTTTTTCTTGATTATTGAGCAGGCGCATGAATATTTTGCCAGAAAAGATACACATGTTCACAATAAATAATAATCGGCACTTCCCAATAGTAATATTACTGCTCTCAAAATCCTGTGTCATAACTGCATTTCATTATTTATTCACTTGTTTGTAATATTGTCGTTCCATTACAAATTTAACGAATGAATAAAAGACATTTTAGACTTAAATATTTTTTATCTTTTGTAATTCTTCTTAAAAACCTATTTAAAACATATAAGTTTAAATTCCACTTATAAGGAATAATTTGTAGTACTAAGGTTTCCTTTTACACCAAATTACAGCAATAGTACAGCTTATCTATTGCTTGTACAGCTACAGTACAGCTTATCTATTGCTTGTACAGCTACTGTACAGCTCTAATAAAGCGAAAAGCTCTATAATTTGGGCCCTTTTTTAACTTGTAAGGGCTGTATAAGCGCTTAAACAGCTATAGTACAGCCTAAATGTACAGCTTACAGTATTCAAATAAACTGATATACAACTCTTATACAGCTTGCAATGCTACTTGGGATGGGATAGAATAGAATAGAAATAATTTATTCACAAAAACATAAACTTAAGATTTTTTTTTAAAGAGAATGTAAAACGAGGAAGTTTCACGAAATTACATTAGAAAATATTCAGATAAAAAAAATGTCAGGTAATTGGGACGATTGCCACCATAGTAGCAGAGTGGCCCAGGAATTATGGGAGTCCGAAATATATTTATAATAACCTTAAATCAATATTTACTAACGGCACTTCAAAATATCCAAACTGTAGCATTGAGGATATCAGTAAGATGAAAATATGCACTATGTACGCAACAATGCTAGAAAAAAAAGAAAAAAAAAGGTTTAGTCTGTCTCCGAGGCTCTACCCCTAGTATTATGCTACAGGAATTACAGGATTTGTAGTGCATTGTGCATAAGAACATAAGAAGATTGCGGCTTGTGGCTTGTTTAAAGCGGAATATGTTTACTTTGTAAACAAAACACATTTCATTTAAACCCCTTAAAGAGAATATACGAGCGATACCCTTAAAGACAATGGGCAGCAGCGACCGTCGAAACCGAATCAACAGCTAGTGCGGTCGCAAACCCGCTTGCCAAGTGAGACTATGGCAACTACCCCCCCAAGATTACAAGTCATATTTGTGGCCTATGTCCAGCAGTGGACTGCATACGGCTGAAATGTATTTATGTATGTATGTAGTCGAGTAATGCCGTCTGACTAGAATAGCGCCACCCTCTTCCCCCCGCGGGTGTCTTAAGAGCCAGCAAAGGGAAAGAACTGACGGAATTGGCAGCAGGGTCCGTCGTAACCGAATACAACTGGCAACAACAACCCCCAAGATGATACAAGTTAGTTGGGATGGGAAGTCATCCATTACTGGATGACTTACTGCTGAAATAATTGTCTCTACTGCGAGCAGAAGTAGAAGACAGACATCAGCATCCCTTAAACCGGTGGAACCTACTGCAGTCGCGAAGCCGCCTGCCAAACTGCCCTGTGGCGGTCTATGGGCGAGACCTCCAGTAGTGGACATCCGTGGGTGATAGGTTAATTGCTAATTAATGCAAAAACCACCTTGCATCGCTAAAACATGACCCCAGCTGCCATTGAGTTTACTAATAAACATCTAAGTATTCCTGTTCTGCATATGAGACAAATAGTGTGCAATTCGATTGAAATCATTTAAATTGATTCCTTACATCGCTCTCATCTAAAATGACAACCGCTTTTAATTAAACAATGATAAATTATATATCCAACTTGAATATTAAATCGCACGACTTAAGGGCATTTCACACCGCTCGATTTGAATAATAATACCAATTCTCCCCCCGGAGAGCGAATTAAGCGCGAAACGCGACAAATATAACCGGTTCATTAATTACTCACATAAATTAACCTCTTTGTTTTTGCCAGACGAGTGTGTAACAGGTATTAAATACTTTATTATCAATATACTTGTTACTTAACTACGTGAGAGCTTTAAAATTTTGACGTTATTTTATGAGCATGCCGTGTGATGCCGGCTGATTAGAATAGCACCACCCCATCTCCTCCCGCGGGTGTCGTAAGAGGCGACAAAGGGAAAAATCCGACGAACGAGCAGCAGCGTCCGTCGAAACCCAATCTATTGCTACTGCGGTCGCCAACCCGCCTGCCAATCGTGGCTACTATGGCAACTACCTCCCAAGATGATACACGTCATATTTGTGGGAGGCCTATGTCCAGCAGTGGACTGCATAAGGCTGAAATGTATGTTATGATGTGTGAGCATGAATATGATTTAGTTTCGTTATTCTTCATCTCTATCACTCTCGTTTTTACTCCCGTATTCTTAAACTAAAATCTAAAATTAAGTTACGAAAATAAATTAAAAACCCTATAAAGATAATTATAACATATAATTATCATGTAAACACAAATGCCGGAAGCGGAACAGGTACCATCCAATTCAAGCGGTTAAAACTACCAAGTATAAAATACTTGCCACCAGTAGCGAGGAAATAAATAAAAAAAAGCAAGTAGAGTGATTTATGCCGTCTGCGCCGGGCGGGGTATTATTTCGAAAAGGATGTAACTTAATACTCGTTTGTGTCTATTTAAGCCTTTTCAGAAATAAAATGTTGCTAGCCGCAACTGCTCATTTGTTTTAAATACTTATACAAATAGATAAATTATCACTCGGGTTTTATCTTAAGCCGGCTTATAAAAAATGTAGTTCTAGATTAACAGATGGAAGATTCAACGGCATATTTTTCTAAGTAGGTATTATTAAGCAATTACCAACACATTAGCTGCATAAGCTGTAAGAATGAGAAATGAAATAGAACAGTTTACTAACATTACCTTTTAAGATTTTTCTCATGTATATGTGTACTAACAAATATGTACTTGCTTCCGAAATAAATTATTTGAATTTGAATTTTGAAAAACTCAGGACACTAAACTTTATTTTTAACCCTTCATTCTAATATACAAATAGGGTTGCACTTTTACAACAAAGGGTTGTTTCACACGGACCACAACCACACCACGTCGCAGCGCCAAAATGTGGTCACGCAGTGGTTACGTGTGAATTGTGTAGTTGCTAGCCGTTGCCACTGCAAAATGTGATTCGTGTGAATTGTACTATTTATTTCTAATACAAAATTTGCACCTGACCACGTGGTCGCGCTTGTCGCGTGGTCGTGGTTGTCGCGTGGTTGTGGTTCGTGTGAAATGACCCAAAGGAGCACGTTGGCAAATCAAATTGCAATTTATAAACGGAACTCTCTTTAAAATAAATGGAATTTAACTGAGACTTCCGTTAATATTACAAGATGCAATAGGTCCCAGATGTCGTAAAACAAACAAAAGTATTCCCAGAGCTAACGCCGACCGAGAAAACATCAAAAGGAAAACGTTCACCGCAAGAATGTACAGAAATTTGGCAGATAGCAGATATTTTATAAGGATATTATAGTATATTAGCGACGTAAAAAACAAGAAATATGTTAATTTTTTTATTAATAATCATGAAGAGACTTCACTTTTTCCTGTATATATGGGATAGGGTTGGGTGGTCAAACCCGATAATTCGATATAATATTTCATTGAAGTAACAATCTTACGTAATTCACATATTATAGTTCTAAATTCAAAATCCTATTTACTCGACTTAACGGGTTTGACCACTAAACCCTCGATATATTGTGAAAGTAGATAAATGAAAATCTTATTTGGCCTTATTTATTAGGTGCATAAATTGTTTTTGTAATAAGACGTACAAAACATATCTTTGACGCCGACTGTACTGTTTCTATATCTTATGATGAGTTATGGGTCCACTATAAGATACAGAACTTGACCTATTAATAATTTATGGTTGATTGAAACAAAATAGTCTATAATAGTAAATAAAAGACCAAAGTATAATAAATTTTCAAGTTTGAGGTTTAGAGCAGTAAAAATTTAACTGTATACGTATGTATATCCTCCAAAGGCCCACCATAGAAGTAAAATGCTACTCGAATTCGTTCTTTATAGTGTAGGAAATAAAGTATAATCTCGTTTGTGTCAAAATCTAAGGAAACAAATAAAACTTCACTCTGGTCCAATTTTATTTAATTCAAATTTCTCTAAAGTAATTAGTACTACTTGTAGGCCTTAGGAGCATATGGACTGTACCATTGACTGACACATTTTGATGTGTTTGACTATGAAATTTTTTTTTTTTTTTTATAGTTAATGGTAGCTATAAAAAAAGTAAAGTAAATACTGTTAAGAAAGCATAAAAAACTATTTTACTGCTATCTCCTGGGTAGTAACATCAAGAAACAGATATGTAGTTAATTAATAGGTATTTATTTTGGATAATTTACCTTTTTGTAGTATGACGCACGTTATGTATTACAATAACACCTGCTTATTATCATATCAGAACACAATAAATCCAGATAACAATATTGAACAATGTCAAGACGGCCGACCCACACTCCATTGTGTAACAATACCGATAATTTCGCCAGTCGAGCCAACGGCGCCGTGGCTTAGTTGGTTAAAGCGCCTGTCTAGTAAACAGGAGATCACGAGTTCGAATCTCGTCGGGGCCTAGTGTTGATAAATACTTTTTTTGTTATTTTTCTTTGTGAATTTTTTTGCTATGACCCGGCAATGAATATTGTTTGTATTTAGTAAAATATCAGAGTTTTCAGAAGATTCATGCGCAATTAGATAGCGGTTCTAATGCTGTCAGTTTTAATATAATTTTTAAGTTTTACTTAAAACTTAGTTTTGATGTTCATTTCATAAATTTAATTAATTAAGCAACCAAGTAAAAAATAACAAAAAATGAAATTCTAAAAAGATTAAATACTTAATTATTATCACAAAACGGACAGCAATATAACTTTCTTAACAAGTTACGCTTTGGTACTTATTAAATCTCCATTATCTCAAAATAAATACCTACATAATCAAAAAGAATATTTATTAAAAATGTTTTGATCCTTCAGTTGCCGCTGTGTCAAAACCATTAATGAAATAAAACAAATTATTAATAAAAACTGAAGAAAACCAGAAGTAAAATGATTAAATTAATTCGTTATTTTTATAGGATATGAAAAATCCTGCGATTGCTGTCGAGCGATTTTTGGAAAACAATTTAAAAGCTTTATTTGGCTTTTATTTCCTTCGTCATAACGTTAACAATCGAATCTTAAATCTTATTTACGAGATTAATTAAAAAAAAGGAACGTAGGCAAAATGGACCGTTATTTTTGTAAACCTAAAAAAAACGAGTTAAGTTAATCATTTCCTTTACAAGTAAAGTCACAACATTTTTGCAATATACCCATCTTCCTTTTTAACATTTGAAAGTTCTGAGAAACGGTAACAGAATAAAAAAATTACTAAATTGCACAAACAATAGCATTATTATAAAAGCTAGAAACTTCTGAAAACCGAATGAAAATGAGGTCATTCAATTTGTTAGTCTACAAAATTGTCTTCTCTCTCTTCAACCTAATTTTCATCTTTACAACCTAATTTTTGTAAATTCATTTACGAGGCAAAGAAAACTTAGATTAATATTCTTTTATAAGTTGTATAAATCTAAATATTTCTACGACTCAACTTTTTAGGAAACGAATTAAACTCGTGACATTTCTTTCTATTTTATATTAAATCATTGCATTCAAAACTATTTTAAATGTCTATACCTACTTTTATATTTTTCCTACTTAGAATCTTAAGCAAAGAATCAAGTGCGAGTAAAAATCTCCCGATTTTTCGTCTTCCATTCCTTTACTGTTTCTAATAAACTTAATATAGAAATGTAAGAAGACCTTAAAAACAAGCTGTGAAAGCAACGTTAAAGATTGCCCTTTTGAGTGTTTCTCACAGTTCCAGTTTGTAGCGTTCTAAAGGTGCTGATACACTAGACAATTTACAAATTAGCGTTTTAGCGATTCCAGTAAAACGACACTAAATTCGCATCGAGATTTGCCGAGCCGAGCAATTTTGTCATTGTTCCGCCTCCTGCCCCCGCTGGCGTCGCGCGCCTCTCGCCATTCGCTAGCATTGTCTAGACTAGAGCATTCGTTAGAAAGTACGACAGAATTGGGTCTATTCGTTATTCAAGTTTAAAAACGACGAATTTCATTGCTACCAGCTTCATGTAATCTCTGTTAGCATATCTAGAGTTGCGATACAAAATTGTAATGTTCGTTTGCAGTCGCAGTTAAATACTCAAAGGCTCTAGTGTAACTTTCTTTTGACGTAAAAAAACGTTTACGAACGCGTAATAAATAATGTTATTTATATAGGAAACGCAAACGCATTCGTGATGTAAAGTTACGTTAAAAACTTACACTCAGGGCTCTGAGATCTAACAATTGAATGCTGTAGTGTATCAACACCTTAGTGCACTTACAGTAATCCAGCGTAGATTTTGATATGTTTAATTAATTACCTGTAAACAAACAAACACACATACATTAGCATTTAGAACATAGAGAATAATTAACACTAACAATAAATTTGAACTTAAACTAAAATAAATCTAAAAAAGACCTCTGCGGCACGGTGCTGATGGTACTAAAGACGCTGGCAGCATTTCCAGGCTGAATCGTAAGGCTGTTACGCTGAGCGAGGTAACTGCCAGCTCTTCGGTCTCCTGTTTCATCTCTGAATCTCTTTGAACTACTACACTACTACAACTACACGTTGGTAATGGTAATGGCCATCGACTAGGCATAAGCCAAGCTATTTTTGTACTAGCCATAAAAATCTTTGTAAGCTCAATCAAACCGCAGTATTATTTCATATCAGTTTTACATTTGACATTCTTTATACTATTACATATAAGGCACAATTTTCAATGACAACCAGTTTGATAATTACATGTGTAAGTTTGTTTATACATGATTCATGGACAGGAATGATTTAGTACTGCAACTGAAGTTAAAATGAAATATTGAATGTAAATTGTATATATAAACATTCATTATGAATTACATTCTAATCCGAATCTAATACTCAATGCGTTGTTACCGCTTAAGTTTTATGTACTGTCGATCTAAACTAAAGGTATTTAATTTTAATTAACCTCATTACAAATTACAACTTTATTCCAGAGTAATAAGGTTAACATTCCAATTTTTGTTGTCAGTTATTTATGACTGTTCGGTATTGAACCTGTGGTATGTTTTGACACGAGCGCGACACGTGGTTGCGGTTGGGAGCAATTTGTTAGTTTTGAGTTTTTTGCTGAGATTCATCATTTGTGGTTGAAAGCTATTATTTAAACGCGTATTTTTTGTTTTTCTACATTTGTTCAGTGCTATTTTGGTCTTAGAAGACACGTTCCATTAAAAAAGTTGAGTTTTTTGTTATAATTATTTTATAAGTTTGTACTCGATCATTGAATGAAACGTTTCTAAGAGATGTAGATGATTTACGTCTGCGTGTCGTTGATTGGTATCGTGTACCCTTAGCACGAGTTGTGACTTTGAGGTTTTCGATAACTATCTAACTAACCTGTGCATCTCGTTCGCACTAATAATATAGTACAAGCGAGATGCACAGATAGTAAACTCGATACTCGTTATCGAAAACCTCAATGTCGCAACTAATGGTAAGGGTAGTGTTTCCCAAACCAACAAAACCCCACGAAAGAATAATAATTCAATAAGGCTCTAATAAAAGGTAATTTGATAATATATAACAAAAGTTTGTTTTTCTTTCTATAGAGAAAATTTTCTACAAT
The DNA here is from genome assembly GCA_022674325.2 of Grapholita molesta. Taxonomy (NCBI): domain Eukaryota; kingdom Metazoa; phylum Arthropoda; class Insecta; order Lepidoptera; family Tortricidae; genus Grapholita; species Grapholita molesta. The sequence goes on from CP053143.2 coordinate 7,031,264, forward strand.
CATGTTTCGCTTTCTATCAAATAAAATAGCGGTAACTCGCCAGTAACTAAGCACTTTTCAATAACTGGGCCACCTTAAACTGAAAATGAATTCCGTTTATCTATATATATAACACATTTTCTAATGAGGTTTCAATTACTGGACACCTAAAATGAATTGTAATGGCCTATAAAAAGAGTTAATTTTTAGTGTGGTGTGGCCAGTTATTAGAGAATGGCCAGGTACTAGCGAATAACCCTATATAGCCAAAAATAAACTTTCAAAAATAAGTCATATTCATATTCATTACATAATTCGACCGCTGGAGCGCTTGAAAAAGTGCATTATATTTCCATGGCCTTACTTTATGTTAACGTTACTTTACAACCAAGCTTATTTTTAGAGAAGATCCTAAGAATAATTTACAAAGTAAACGGCGTAGAGTCGGCATAAGCACGTCTATCCAATAACATATTAAAAGTAATGAAATCCCGCGCCGATACGGCCGGGCCGCGCGGGACCGCCGCTGCCGACGGTACAAAATGAATTCCGATTGAATTTATCTGCCAACTGAATACTGAATTATTGGCGGAGACATTTATTTGCGATTTCATGAGAACGAGGACCGTTTTTTTTTCTTATTAGAACTCTCGTTTATAATTTATTGTTAACTTACGCCATTCCGATTCATAAATGAGAACTTCTGAAGAATATTTTTTTTGTTATTTTATGTACCTAATTATTTTCAGAAATTACAATCGTATTATGATAACTACAAGTACTTAACTAGCTACAGTATAAAATCTAAAAAGGCCCTTGAGGCATTGTACCAAGGATGCTGGCGGCTGTATCGCAATGCTGATACGTTGTGCGAGGAAGCCGCTAGCTCTTCGGTCACCAGTTACATCAACCAGACGCTTCGCGATTTCTGCAAAAAGTTTGTGCGCGCTGGGACCCCATGGACCTAGCGTCTCTACGCCAAACGGTACAAAATGGTACTCTCTGCCCAGGCTTTTATATTTGTTACGTTTAAGAGTTTCGGCATTTTATTATTTTTGTTATTTTATGTCTACTCGGAATCATGAAGCTACACCTACACAATACAAAACTACAACAATAGGAAAACAAAATCAAAGTCTTTTCCTTATGCAATTAACTATAAAAACATAAAAATCCTTTATTTATTTGATTATGCTACTGAATTTAATTATATTTTGGAAGAAACACGTTTGTTAAATGTGGTAATTTTTTCGAAAAACGCCTCAAGAGTCGTACAGATTGATGAAAACATAAATCGTCTTTTCTGTGGTCAATAGTTAACGGCTTATGTGATAACAAGTTATGTTTTTGTGGTATAGTGTTACGTATTAAAGGGGGGGCGGTTATATTTAAAAAAATATATATATTAACAATGCCCACAGAAAAGACGCGAATCTGATTGTTCTGTACTGCATGACCCTAATACATTTTTTTTTAATTCCATTTGCAGCTTTCATGAACAAAAAATATGTTTTCTAATGGAAAATGTTACTAACAATTTTTTTGATTAATATTGACATCTGCCGATGCACAGATGCGTACATCCGAAACAAACGAAGCGTTTTTTAAACTCTAGGTTATTTATTATTAAAATATCAGTCGGTCGGTTTATTTAATAAAAGCATTTTAGAAAAATATATACTCGAAATAAAAATATGCCGGTTTATTTGTTCCCACAGTAAAGCAATGATAAAATAGGGTAAACATAGGAGGAATAATGACTGGAGCACGCATCCGCGTACGCCAGTAAGGGACAAAGATAATTCCGCTTTTGCAGCCCAAAATGTAACAGTTTACTATAGTTTTGTTTTTTTTCTCTCTTGGCTCACTTTATTTATTATTAAAGGAACAAGCGATTAAACTGCTCATTACGAGATAAGGTCTACAACATTAGCATATTTAATTATGCTTTTTATAAATTCGTTTTAGCTTTTTTTTTTTTTTTTTAACTTAAAATGAATTGATATTTATTTAATAATAATGTAACATGATGAAGAACACAAAAAAATTTAAACAAATAGGTAGACGTAAAATAAAATAGTGGTAGAAAGAGTTCGTAGGTCAGTCGGCGTGTGGAAGGGCGGCACCATCATCGAAGCCGAATAACTTTGCTGCTGTCTTCCATTTGTGGCGGGTGCCACGAATGCACATGCTGGTCGCTCTAATTATTGAAGTAATTATACGAGCCCTCAGCCAGCCCAATACGCGAGACAGGGATCTATCCCAGCGAGATGCGAGTGCTTCCCCGAGGTGTTTGACGAATGTTGCTAGTTGTGGTGCAAAAACTCCATCCACAGAGGTGACGAGAGGTGTAAAAGTGGCATGACGAAGCTCGCAGGCGTTGGCGTATTTGTTTTGTTTTTCCGACTCTGCTGATTTCAGGACAGAAGCAACAGGGCGTGAGGTGTAAGAGGGAGCGTCAGTGTCTACGACACGGATGTCAAACAACGCCTCCCTCTGTGCAACCCATACGCCCCGGCATGCTAAATCTCCTCGTAGGCCGGTTTCACCTTCAGTGACAATTGGTTCTTTTACTACATTTCCCCACGCTTGTTGGCATAATTCGCAAAAGAGATCCCTTATTTCGTTGTGACGTCTCGTTATTAGACCGCCGGTTTTACAACAGAGGGCGTGATCGATGTTGAAGTCGCTATTGCCGCATCCATCGCAAGATTTTGGCATTGAGATCGGTGTTCGATGGTATCGTATTGAGAGGGCATCTCGGAATTCGTGTGGAGACAGGTCATTACTATAGTTTTGATTTATAGAACACTATATAAGCCTACTCAGTATTAATTACCGCAACTTCGGTTGAAAACACAAGAAAACTCCAATTGTATTTGTTTGTATCCCTCCAACTTTGACAGTTCTGAAAGGTTCTGTTTGACAAAGAAATGTGAGACTATGACAAGGACGGACGAAAATAGCGTTTCTGCTATACCTATGTAAAGTTACATAAGAGCATCCCTTTCGATGGTCGTATTATTATTAACATGCCTCGTCTAGTTAAATGGTATGCCTATGGGGTAAAGCTTGGATTATGGGTGACACTTGATAATTCCGTGATACTGCATTATTATCTTGTAGAGTGGAGACCGCGAATCGGCGAACTTATTGTGGGATACCCTCCGACCAAGTAGAATGACGATCTTCGAAAGATTACATGCACATGCTGGATGTGGCGAACTGTAGACAGGACCCTATGGCGCTCTTTAGGGGATGACTATGTCCAGCAGTGGACTACTATAGTCTGATAATGATGATGATGTAGCACAATGGTGAGTTGCAAGGAATAAATAGAAACGTTTTAATATTTCTAACTAACGTCCGGTATGCTATGCCCGTTAATTATTCAAAACTACACCTTACCCCATTGAAATATGATGTATATTATGATGACAACAAAAATGTAGGCACATATTTTCCGCATTACAGAAGGACGTAACAACCATGTAATTTGTACAGCAATAGGTTATTTATGTTACGGGGGTAAAATAAACGTTAGTTAATTATTCAGTGTGTAATCCGTCGCGGGACGGTCCGACCCTAATTCGAGGGTTCCCTAAATATGTTAATGACATAATATTAGCAGTATTTTGAATCTAAAAAACGCCAGAAGCATAAAGTTGTAAAATTACAACTTAAAAATAATGATTTTATATTAATATACTAATAAGGACCTTTCAAACGATTTGACTAATGACATTCGAACGATTTGTCTAATGACAATTTAGTCAATTAGAATTTGGCTACTTGATCATTGCTTTTACAGCATTAAAGAATTTTTTAATTATAAAAACATGATGAGACTGATGACTTGATGTATATTTTATACCTACTGACTTATTTGTAATCAATCACTGTTCCTTAATTATGTTTTTTTTTATGTAAAATTGTAGAGTTGACTAGTTAAAAGTACCTATTGTTAAATTTGCATGCTGTTTTGAGATAGCTGATTAAGGCGGTCCAATTACTAATCTAATTTTAAGACCTGTTATTAACCCTTTTTCTGCAAATAAATGATTCTATTCTATTCGTCAAAAAATATCACAAAAACACGACTTGTATTGGACTCGTATTACCGGTATTTTATATCAGTTAACAAAGTGTCTACAAAGTTACTCCTGCTGAAGAAAGCGACTCTGTCTTTATACATAATAATGTGCTAATGCTTTGCATCAAGATACTTACGTTAATTAACAATTTGCATACACAACAGACTAGTCATTCTTAAGACTTTAATCTAGATCAAACACAAAAGCTACGTGTATCTTAAATCAAATGTACCACTACAATTTTCCCTTTTCTTTACATTTTAGACTTATATTATTGTATCTGTTGAGCACGTTCGAGTACCTTTTCATTAAGCCACTACGAACTATACATATTTATGGAAGCCTAGGAACCGACTTGACAAATGACCTAGCGCGAACCATTTCGATCATTCGTCTATTTGTCTCTTTATCGCACGTATAAGAGTGATAGAGAGGCAGATGCTCCAATATCGAAATTCTATTTTGACCGGTAACTCCTTGTTCACATTGACGAAGCGTTACGGAGGCGACGGTAGACACGCCGCTACGCGCTTGCCGCAGTATACAATTCGAGCGTTTTCTAAAGCCAAACTACTGCTCATAATTATATAATTTGTATTGTGGTACCTGTAGTACCGACGTTGTTTTATTAATTATTTACTGACGGGTGATCAGGTGTATCAAGGACGGGACAAGTAAACTATACAAAGGGTATATTATGTGATGAAAAATAGTTTGTATAGAATTTATGTACGCATGCCTATTAGAAACTGTGTTATATGGCATGGCATATATAAGGCATATTATAAGTTTCAAAAACAATCATTGTTGGTATTAAAACGGGTAACTCGCGTTTTTTAAGTCATAATTATTTTTATTTTATGACAATAGAAATAATGTTTATTTCTTTAAAACCTTGGCAGTTGATTTTTAAAATTTTCCTTTGTTTCGGATCTATGGAGATTTCCAGCGTGTCCCGTTTATCATCATCATATCAGACCAAAAGACGTACACTGCGTGACATAGGCCTCCCCCAACGACCCTCAATGACCGGTTTTGCGGCACCCACACCCAGTGGATTCCCGCGATCTTTACCAGGTCGTATGTATTTTAGAAAATTGGTGGTTCTAAATAAAAATAAAAAAAACAAAAGGCTACAGATAAACAACCTCATCCAAACTTTGAATAGAACTCGAGACTATAAAAACTTAATCACCCTTTAAAACGGCCGAGTTTAAACACTAACCGCTTTGAGAAAAATCTCGCTTGAAGCCGAAGATTAATTAGGTATTTACTGCTTCGGTCCAGTGATAAATCTTGCAGTAGTTGCTGCAACGAGTTGCCAGGTGAGGCAAAAAAAACGGGCAAGCGCGAGCACGCCTTTAACAATTGTTCCGTAGCATATTTTTTTATTGCGACGTAGGGGTATTTATACAAAGTTTACAGGACTTAAGTTTACATGTGGATTCTGTAGATTTCCGTGTTTTTAATGTTATTTCTAATTAAAATCACGAGTTAACTTCATCCCTATCAGACACGGACGTCCATTATCAGGCATGAGCCTCGCCCACCAACCGCCATAGGAAGCGATCTTCAATAAACTGCACCGACACCCAGAGACCTGTACGAGGTCCAACACCGTACTTTCCTATATTAAAATAAATTAAACTACACATTTTAAAAGTCCAACATGAGATTCTGGAAGTTTCTGGAGTCGACGGAATGCAGTAAAGTATAGTTCACTTATAATTGGTATGCGAATATATTTTTTTCCAAGTACCATTCTAAAACTTTTTTTTAATAGTGTTAGTTTGCTAAATCAGGCCAACATTTCACAAAAGTGCTGTGGCTTTAGATGAAAGGTAGATACAGCTTATTTCTCGAGACACTCTTTTATATGGACGTCCTTTTACATGGCTCTAGATTTCTCCATTATCCAATATTTATTGATAAATGCGTACCTGTTCTTAGTGGACAATGCTTTAATGTACTCTAAAAAACCGTCACAAGAGATCTCTACCGGTCGAAAACGCAACTAAGGCCCAAAAAGTAATAATAATAACAATATGTGAGGTGTGCAATCTCAGGAATTATTTCCTGAACCACGAGTGTGGGATGCATCGTGATGTGGTGGCAGTAGACAGGAACCTCACACCGCTCTCCTTGGCAAACGAGAACTGGCGCAAACCAGTGGTACTAAGCACCGAGGACCGCAAGGCCGTATGGAAGAGTAAGGAGCTACACGGGCGGTTCTACAGGGCCCTAACGGGACCAGACGTAGACCTGCCCGCGTCGGTGAACTGGCTACGATTCGGGGACCTCTTCGGAGAAACCGAGGGTTTTGCCTGTGCAATTGCGGACGAAGTTATCATGACGAATAACTACCGGAAATATATCCTGAAGGACGGTACGGTCGACATTTGTCGGGCATGCCGCCGTCCCGGAGAGTCACTCAGGCATATAATTTCCGGTTGCTCTCATCTTGCTAACGGCGAGTACTTGCACAGACATAACCTTGTAGCCAGGATTATACACCAGCAGCTTGCTCTTATGTATGGACTTGCGGACCGCGAAGTGCCGTACTACAAGTACACACCTGCGCCAGTTCTCGAAAATGGTCGTGCCACGCTCTATTGGGATCGATCTGTTATCACGGACAGGACTATTGTAGCCAATAAGCCTGATATCGTGGTGATAGATCGATCGCAGCGCCGGGCAATGCTCATCGACATCACCGTCCCATGTGACGAGAACCTCGTGAATACCGAGAAGGACAAGTCCAGCAAGTTAGACTTGGCTCACGAGGTAACCGCCATGTGGGAAGTTGATTCGGCGATCATTGTACCGATAGTTGTTACCGCGAACGGTCTCATAGCGAAGAGTCTCGACAAACATCTTGAGAGACTCTCGCTACGTGGTTGTGGTTGGATCAAGGGTCAGATTCAGAAGGCGGTAATCCTGGACACGGCGCGCATAGTCCGACGGTTCCTCTCTCTGCAGCCCTAACCACCGGCAGCCTGGGCCCTGCCCCGTTGCCGGCGGCACTCTAGGTTAGGTTTTTTATAATGTTTTTATTGTTTTGATATGTTTTAGATGTATTTTTATATTTTACTTTTATAAAAATATTGTAAAAACCTAATTCTAAGAAAGAAGATAAATAAAGAGAATAACAATATAATACAAAGAAATCAGGCAGTCATCAAATCACTACGTGGCAGTTTATTTTCTAAATAAATAAACAAAAGTACAGTACGGAAAACTATCTGAACTCAGGAAATGAAACACAATAATTAAAAACGTCGGTACGATATTTCCGGAACCCCAACCTCCAGCCGGCGCTGGGCGTGTCCGAACCGGATAATCCGGCGATCCGGCGACCGGATCATGCCTTCAAAGGTTTAACATGTTAGCGATCCCTATTAAAAGGTTAGCTTGTTTATTTACCTAATGTTTATGACTGTTACATTGCCATGATACTATTTATGACAAATTTCTGACTTTACGCTCAAAAGTCGCCGGTAAAACATTTGAATTCCATGTTCATCTACATTGGCTTTAATATTTAAAAAGAAATCGATTGATTGTAGAAATAATCATAATATCAGTGACTGAAATTGATGAATAATGGCCTAATTCCTAAGCTGCCAAATGACACTTTCTATATCGCATGCGGGACCGATATTTGGACAATGGTTATAGCTGTTAAGTTTCGAAGCCCAGCTATTACTTGCCTGTTCTTATTCCTTGCCAATATCCAAAACGGGCAATAGTACAGTCGCCATCAGATATGTCGCAGTGGAGGTGGTCACAAATCCCTGAACATTGCAGCATTTCCTCGTTGTATCGCAATACTGATACGTCGTGCGAGTAAATCGCCAGCTCTTCTGTCACCATTTACGTCAACCAGACGCTTCGCGATTTCGGCAAAAAAAAAACGCACCTACAGTTTCTACGATAAACAGTACAAAACGGTAAATACCTAAAATTGATATAAACTCAGCCTTAAATGTTTACTCCAATCCGTGACCATAGTCACTAATTAGTATTAACAGATCCGTTTGATGTCCAATTATAACCAAACTTGGGACACTTGCAACACAAACGGAACCGGCAACAAAGGGAATTAATCGGGAGTTCGATAGATTTGACAGCCAAAGCAATATCGCTAATGATGTTGCTTGGTTACAAGTACAGTGAGCAACGTCAGAACATCAAAACTAGTCACTCTTCAATAATTTTCTTTGACGTTATTCGGAAAGGTACGTTTTATGTTCTCTTCCAAAATTCCTCAGTGCCTTCATACCAAAGTCTTCTAACAAGTCATATGCATCCTAATAGAGAATTATTTATATATCACAAATACATCTAACAGCCTTACAGCAAGGCGTCAAGCGCCGTAAGATAGGTAAAAGAATCACTTAAACGTAAAAGAACATTATTTAAAGCAGGTTTCGCAAAATCCCAAAGGTGCTAAATGCAGTTTACTGTATTTGTCAGAAAAGAGGTCACAGCCTGGTGCAGTAGTTATAAAATTATTGAGAAGAACCAGAGATGTGATACGAGTGCGTGTTTTTTTTATGACAAAGGTAGCAAACGAGCAGACGGATTGCCAGATGGCAAGGAATTACCGTGGCCCATGGGCACCCGTAACACCAGGGGAGTTACAAGCGCGTTGGAGCGGTGGGAATCCTACTCACCATCAGGAACACAACACCACATACCTGAAAGGTAGCAGTGCTATTATGGCTGTGGTCTTCTGTGAGGAGATACTTCCCCAGTTGGGCTTCTCCAGACTCAAGCGTGTTGGTACTACGCTGTGCCCTACTTCTCATTGTTGAACGTAGTTTAAGGACATACCCGGGTCCACACCCGGGACGCGTGGTTGTTCACAATGGGACTTATCAAGTAGCTCAGTCGCTCAACGTAGAATGAAACCAATTGATGCTCGAAGTAATTAATTAGTCTTATTATTCGCTCTTCAGCAGTAAGGTGACTCGTACGGGTAAGAGGCCACAAAGAGAATAGACCGACGGATGGGCAGCGTCCGTCCAAAACCGAATCAACAGCTACTGCGACCAACTCGCCTGTCAAGTGTGGCAACTTTGACAACGTTCCTCCTAAGATAATACAAGTAATATTTGGGAGGCCTATGTCCAGCAGTGGACTACACCCCGTTATCTAACGCTCATTTTGGGGGAAAGCTAAAAGAGTGATGTTGCTTCACATAATTAGTCGATACATATTTATTTATAGTTATTTAGCACACTAAAATTCTTCTTTAGTGAAAACCCGAGAGATAACTCATTCATTCCACTTTTTTATCAGATTGGAAAGCGACAATTATAAATATTGAATATCGTCAATTTGGGGTCCGATTTTCGAAATAGTCACCGAACATCTTCATAGAGCTTCTCATTCATTCTCTATGGAAATCACTTAGTGACTAATTCAAAAACCGGACCCAAGATCTTTTGACATGTTATTGAGTTAGTAAGTCAACTTAATTTTTTACCAACTTAGATTATCGTAACTGCCCAATCACTTGCCTCTAAACTGAGCATGATATAACGGGATGTAACGATAAGATACCTGTGTACGCCATCATCACAAAGTTACTGACGTTGCAGCGAATTCTAGTTGTGTTCTATCAAAGACCTTAGGGTTCTTTTTTTTATGATATAGGAGGCAAACGAGCAGACCGATTGCCTGATGGTAAGCAACTACCGCCGCCCATGGACACTCGCAACACCAGAGGAGTCACAAGTACGTTGCCGGTCTTTAAGATCCCTATACGCTCTTTTCTTGAAGGTTTGGACGTCATATCGGTCCGGAAATACTGCACACGACAATTTATTCCAGAGTTTTGCTGTGCGAGGCAGGAAGTTTCTAGAAAAACGCACAGTTCTATACCTTTCGAGTTCACCTACTGTGTCCTTTATCGCTGCTGTTCTCGCGATTATGTACCTTATGCCATTACAATACGAAATATCGGTATATTTCGTGGTAATGAAATTGAAATTTAATAAATTAAACATTAACACGGCTCTACTCACGTTTATTTAGTCACTCGCGCGACATGTTTCGGAGAACATAGGCCTCCATTATCAAGCACTAAGAGTGCTGAGTGTCCGTCCGATTCGGCGATCGCGTCGCCGGCCCGTCGCGCACTCCGTGTTAATGTTTAATTTATTAGATATGTCTCACGAAAGTTTAAATACAACAAAAAAAATTGAAATTTATTAGATTTCAACTTCAGTATACAATTTTACTAGTATTTTTGTACTAGGTATTTATAAGAGTACACGAGTATGTTCTAATGCATTTATACTTACAAGACACTTATGTGGGAAAATGTGTGTCTTGAAAATATTTAATATGTTTGTAAAGTAAAGGTCAAATATAAGTACTATACTACTTACTATTGTACATAGTACTATTGTACGAAGGGCGTTTCGTTGTATATCTATTGATAATGCAATTTTAGCTCATTCAATACGGCTGAAATAGCATTATCAGATTGGATTAACAACGTCAAAGCGGTTTTCAAATTACCATATTGGAATATGTGCTTTACTTGTCACGCAATTGACTGTAATATAATATTCTGTTACATTGCGTAGTTCTGTTATTGCATTTAATTGTAATTTACCAAACATTAACTATAATTTACACGAAATAAGTATAAATATGTCATGACTGACATGAGAGTGGTACATATTGAACAAATGCATCATTTATTTGTCACGTATTTTAAATTTTAAGATTAATGACATCATAATGACACCTATGGCCTAATTGTTAGCATGTCTGCTAAGACAGACTGTCTGATAATGGTACATTATAGGTACTTCAAAAACCACATACTGAAAAATAAAATTAATAACCAATAATAAAACAAAAACATACACTATTTTATTATTAAAATACTGGTATACTATGTATTTTTTTTAATGTGGTATATGCCGATATTAAAATCGAAAGAAAAATAGAAAAGTTTGACTCGAAGCGAGATTCGAACCCACAACCACTGAATCACTAGCCAAGTGCACTACCAATTGTGCTATACGAGTATCGCTTAGACTTGTGGTATACGGCATTATGCAATAGCTATTAAAAGCACTCAGAAAAAAGAAAAGGCTTCAACCGTGCAAAAGACGGGGTTCAAATATCAATTCCTACTTCGTAGAGCAGTGGATCTTTTCTTAAGTATACTCGTATATCTCTATAAATTTACAAAAGTATACATTTTGTCTTCTAAATATGGCATACGCCAATCAACCATAGTACTTCATTCCGATAAACTATAGGTACCAGAGTTAAAAACCCATTTTAAAGTTGAAATAACTTTCCATTAACTAAAGGCACAGTTTACAGAGCGCACCGCAACTTTCTCCCGCGTTTCCTCTGCAACTTGGTCGAGTGGAAAATATGTGTTGCTCGCTATTGACTGGTTTCCGATGATACCAAAGTTGTGCAGGCCAGTTTGTGAGTTCACGTCGAGTGGCGAGCGCAAGTGACTCATTGCTAATTTTATTGACATTGCAACCCTACTCAATATTGCTGGAAATGAGGGTAGTTTCTCGCCTTCCCGGCCTCAGCCCCGAGTGCTCGGTCGCGGAGAACTGTGGCACGCAGTCTTCTTCGATCAGCCGAAAAGAACGGCTGGAAGTAAGCTCCTCATTACCAAACGGTTGTTGTCGGTGATGCATATTGAACAGATATTCGACTTATAAAACGTGATTTACTTGTTCAATAGAATTAAAATATATTAGGTACTATTATTTTAATAAGTCTTTGTCTTTTTCAGCGTGCTACACCCTCGACCTCGTCGACACTTACCATCAGGTGCGGCTGAAGTCAAACGCTGGTCAATTTTGTTTAAAAAAAAAACCGAGCTACCTACTTAACATTAAACGCACCCTTTCGCTTAAGTTCTACATCGTTTCTCATTCGTTTCTATCATCTTGGACCCGGGTATGTCCTTCAACTACGTCCAACAATGAGAGGTAGGGCACAGCGATGACCATCACGCTTGAATCTGGGGCAGCCCAACTGGGGAAGTACGTCCTCCTTACAGAAGACCACAGCCATAATAGCACTGCTACCTTTCAGGTATGCAGTGTTGTGTTCCTGATGGTGAGTAAGGTTCCCAGAGCTCCAACCCCCCTTAAAGGCCGGCAACGCGCTTGTGACTCCTCTGGTGTTACGGGTGCCCATGGGCGACGGTAATTGCTTACCACCAGGCAATCCGTCTGCTCGTCTGCCGCCTATGTCATAAAAAAAAATCGTTAGTACATCTGAAAACCACATAAAACTAATTTCAGATGCAAACAGTAAATTAAATTTTCTCTCTCCAAGTTTAATTTCATACAACTTCTGGTAGGTAGTGCAAAGACTAACCGGCTCGCCAGATTGCTTTTTAACTTCCGAGGCGATCCGTCATGCGCGACATGCTCACTCACGGATCACGCCACAAATACTAAGAGCTAGTGTCCTAAAAGTGACCTAAAAACAAGTAAAACAGTTGAAAAATGATGCTTATTTCTTCTTATTCAACGCTGTGAGTACCATACATGAAATTGTTCTCCATCCTTCCATCATCGAGCAGAAATAAATTTCCAACTAATAGAGGATATATACCAGCTACCTCACGGGAGTTTAATCCACTCACAGGCACCTGCTCCACATATTGAATTAAATCTAGTTATACTTTAGTAATAATTTAGTATATAACTTAGTATATAAATCAACACTAAAATAAAAGATCAATCGAGCTGAAATAAGTTTCCAAATAAGTTAGGAATGTTAAGATGTCCTCCTACCTAGCTCCCTAGCGCGAGTTTAATCTACATGAACCTTCTTGTTTTTAGCGCCGACTCTCGGACTATAATGAGCGATCTATCGTGCTAAGTTATTTTAAGTTGCCGGCGGGTATATTAAGTTCCGGTGTGATGTATTGGTTCTTGCGGGTAGCTTACTAATAATTTTAACCGATATATTAGCGGAGTCCATGAAAATTGCCTTTTAATATGTGGGTTTACTTAAGTGCTTAACGACTATCGTCAATATATTTAATTAAATAAATTTAATTTCCCCTATCTCCTCCCGCGGGTGTCGTAAGAGGCGCCAAGGGAAAAAAACCGACGGATGGGTTAGCAGCGTTCGTTGAAACCCAATCTGCAGCTCCTGCGGTCGCCAACCCGCCTGCCACGCCACAACTAATAGTTATGCAAAATTGCTAGATCCCCGACGATAATCATAAATACCTATTAATATAATAATTATTTAGAATATAGAAAAATACATCTTACAAATAAATACTAACAAAACCGTCTTGAGTGCAGTTTCGAGCTTATATAAAGTTATAAACCTAATAACAAAACTACAATAGGGAGGGCGAGTCACCGTCTGCCAGAAATAAAATTGTATACCATTTTATTAGGCAGGCGTCTGGTTTTTTATCCAATAACCGAGCAGCTAGTCTATTACATTTTAGATTTCATTAGAATTCAATACTCCTTACTGGCGGGTGGTATCTCTGCACGCGTCTCGTAACGCGGACAGGGACAACATTCGCTTAGTGTACCCCTTACATTTCAATTAATTATAGATAGGGCCTTTACACGCTGGTTCGATCTGGCTCCGCATACGCCTCCCAAATGTCCGGAACACCATTGTTCCGTGTACGGGAAAAATTGCAATAGCAATTTCAAACTCCCCCAACGAACTATCTAGAACAATTACCATTTATAAGAACATCACAAGGTACACGCGAGAACAAAAGAGATACAATTGGAATCTGAAGCAGTTAGTTTTTATTGCAGCCCTCGGCAAGTTGGAGACGCAGAGATAACACTTCTGAATGCGATTGTATCTCTTTACTAAGTTTCTAGGAGTTTTTCATTGTTTCGTGCTCAGAAATTGCCGTAATGAAATTGAAATTTATTAGATTTCAACTGCGATATAAAATTTTACTAGTATTTTTGTACTAGGTATTTATCAGAGAACACGAGTATTTTCTAATGCATTTATACTTCTAATGCACTTATGTGGAAAAATGTGTGTCTTGAAAATATTTAAAATTTACAGTAAAGGTCAAATATAAGTACTATACTACTTATTATTGTACATAGTACTAATGTACGAAGGGCGTTTATGACATTATAATAACATACAATCATTTGCAACGTCAACTATACCTATCCCAATCACCCAGCCGCGCCCCCTGTCACATATTTGGAACAAACATAAATCATGAACTCTACAAAACTCCTATTCCGTTGATAAATTAGATTGAATTTCGAGTGAACAGTGTCGGTAATAAAATGGTTTGCTAAATATATATAGATCACATCTTTCAGTAGGAATTGTTGCTATTATTGACTTGATGTCAATGGCCGGGGGCGACATTTAAAGTGTAAAAATGTGATAGATTGATAGTTCAATTAGAAGCAGTGATTTTACAATAATTCCAGCGCAACTTATTACAAGTGACTTTTAATTAACGTAGTCTTTTTATATATCATAACTGCAAAAATAAAAGAAAAGCAGAAGATAAAATATACTTAATGCAGACATAAAATTAACATAAAACTAAACAGATTTTAAAGTTCGTTAGGTAAAATAGTACAAGCAGCACAATAGTACTAAATGAGAAAGGTACAAAAAGGTAAAATAAAAAGATACAATATATATATGTCGGTTTTGTGACGATAATTAGGCATGACCTCTGTATTTTGCCTCATTTCGCATTGAATTACTGCTTAAAGTTTATGCAACGAGCACCAAATCTAAGGATTTATAGAAATTTAATACTTAATTATTAATTATCGTCACAAAACTGCCATAGTTAACTTTTCAAGCTAATTGGGGACATTTTTTTCTGAAAACTCCCATATAAGAGTTCAGCCCTTAACAAAATACAAAGATAGACTTATATATATAAAGTTTGTGATAAATAAACCCGTGGCCTTCATTGTATTCTAGAACAGGTGTCTATTGTTTCACATATTAAGCGATTCTGTCGAATATTGCTTTAGTCCTGGGAGAACTATTATTCAAAATTCTGTTATCTACTCTGTACACCTGTATTGAATAGTTCGTAATATTTAGACAAGCTAAATAAAGGCAAACTTTCTCTTAACAAATTCCGTATTTAATTTGTGACCTGACGCTTGTACTATTTTAGTGCGAACGAGATGCACAGATAGTAAACTCGATACTCGTTATCGAAAACCTCAAAGTCACAACTCATGGTATGGGTATTGATAACCATTAGATTTATAGCCTAAATGTTAAGCCGTTCAGTAATTTCGCGCGAAATAGCACCAAACATACACCCATCCATCCATATAAACTTTCGTGTTAATAATATTAGTAAAAATTAGCTATCATTCAGTCAAATTGAGTTGACTTTATTAATAGTGTGACTTAGTTTTTACGACCGGTCTGGCCTAGTAGGTAGTGACCCTGCCTTTAAAGCCGATGGTCCTGGGTTCAAATCCCAGTCAGGGCATTATTTGTGTCATGAGCACAGATATTTGTTCCCGAGTCATGGGTGTTTGGTATGTAATTAAATATTTATATGTATCAATCTATTATATGTATATATCGTCGTCTAGTACCTACAACACAAGCCATACTGAGCTTACCATAGGACAAGGTCGATTTGAGTAAGATTGTCCCGAAATATTTTTTTTTCTTTATTTATTTATAAAATAATTAATTAATTTAATCGTCTTTGCTTAAAATATATCGGGTTACGATTGCCCGCCATGTACAGTTAGCGTCATATAGTTGGTAGCATCCAAAGTACTCGTAAAGTTTGGTACACCATAGAATTTGTATGGTGTACCGAACAATTAGCCTACTTTGTATGCTGCCAACTTTATGACGCTTAGTGTACACGCCCAACGATCATCATACAACTCCTTTTCTTTGGCCTAACCCAGTTAATTCTAACATCCTGAGTTTTCTAGAATTTTTTGGGTTCTGCAGTTTTACTATTACGATTTTCTCTTCTACTTTTTGTATAATGGACGTGTAAAAGTGCCCTTGTGTTGCCTACTTACTGAATAAACGTTTGAGTTTGAGTAAACCATAACAAACGCTTCTAACGTACTGAAACGTCAACATCGTGCGCCATGTTGTCTGTCTAGACAAGTTATTAATATCTCTAATCGATTGCGAAGAATTATATTCCCATTTGTTCTGAGTATGAGTTTCCAAAACCAGTGTTTCTTGACATTTAGGGATCCGTGTGTTGTCTTTAAACTGCGTCTAGAAATCAACGGAGGACGGGCTGCAGCGTGCCTTTAGAACGGTGGAATATACTGCGATCGCCAATCGGCCTGGCAAGTGTGGCGATTATGGCATGGAACCCTCCATGCGCGGAGATCGCTGATCTATAGAGGAGGCCTACGTCCAGCATATTATTAGGGATTTTTTTTCATACAAGACTGACCAGCGTTTGACCTCAGTCGCACCTGTGTCGATGAGGTCGAGAGTGTAGCACGCTGGTTCAGCCTATTCACTCTTGCCTTGAAGAGACACAAATTATATCTTTCCGGGAATACAGACGAAGGGAGCGAATTCCATTCCTTTTTAGTCCGCATTAGGCAGGTAGGGATGTTAAGTTTGATGAAGGATTTAAGGAAAAACATATGTTTAACAAGTCATAGCTAAGTTTATTGCAGTGTTAAAATTTGTCTCCAAGCAGTAACAGTCGAGAATTTATAACCTGTGAAGAATAAAATAATGTGAGACACTTAACGGTGTGAAAATGTAAACGTTATACCTCTATATATTTCACAGACGGTTTATACATACAACAGATTTTAAATTATTTTATAATTTATTTTAATATTTTTTACTAAATATAAATTAGGTATTTAACATTTTCCAGCAACAGCAAATTTTTGTATATAGGACTTTTTTGCAATTTACCCCACCTAATTATAAATATAATCCAAATGGTAAGGTACAGTCAGTTAATCTCGAATGAAAGTAGCATGAAATGCCACCTTATTTATACTGAAAATGAATTCTGTTTACCTATAAATAGAATACATTTTCTAATGGGGTTTCAATTACTGGTCACCAACACATGGGTTTTATTTATAGGTAAACAAAATTAATTTTCATTATAACATGGCCAGTTATTCAAAGGTGGCAATTTACCCTATATAATACCCAATATCACCTGGTATAATAAATGTCCATATTCTAAGTTATACAACATTTTTAAATTTAATCCCGCTACCCAAATACAAGGTGTATTTGGTTACTAGCCGGTATTTGGTACTATACTAAAATTTGTGGCTAATTTACATCTGTACTCTGGTTGAATTAATATAGAGTAAGATGCTTAATTTCAAAGAAGATTAACTGAAAACAATGAGAGAGTACTCCTTGCAGACCAACAAAGAAGCTTGCAAAGTCATTATAATAATATTTAAATAGTTCTTCCACCGAAACTGACGGGCAAGTTTCACAAACTAACTGTTGCCTAAAACATGGCTAGCCGTGTCTTGGGTATAAGAAAAAAAAAACAACTCGGCGGATCAAAAACTTATAGTAATACTGTTACAAACCTATCCTAGACCTATATAACCTATCTATCAACCACGGACGTCAACTGCTGGGCATATGTCTCCCCATAGACCGCCACCGGTAGCGATTTTCAGTATACTAGTGATCTCCAGCGACCCGTAGGTAAGAGTTGCTACTATTGACAAGTTTTATTAAGCTTCCAGTGAGATAATGACCAATGTTTTATGTAACATTGTAATATAATATTTAATATTTTGCTGACCGAGTAAATGTTTTCTTTGTCTTTGCCAGTCAGTTTAGTGAACAGCTCTGATACCTATGGCGCGACCAATAATCGTTTTTAAAACTCGCAAGATATCCGAACCATAATATTACATACCAGTACCGTTACCATGAGTTGTGATATTAAGGTTTTCGATAACAAGTATCGACTTTACTATCGATGCATCTCGCTTGTACTATTTTAGTGCAAACGAGATCCACAGATAGTAAACTCGATACTCGTTATCGAAAACCTCAGAATCACAAGTCATGGTAAGGGTACTGTCCCACGAAAGTAGTGTTATTTCTGTTATTTTTTATTTATTTCTGTAATAGCTAGCCATACGATCTCATTTATCATTTCCGCAACATACATAATGATTGTACATTTTTCTCTTACTTACAGGTGTGCGTGTGTGTGTGTCTATACGTGAAAACCGCATTAAAATCCGTTGGTTAGTTAAAAATATCTAAGCACTTTGACGGCGGGCAGTGACTTTCTTTTATACTGATTAGTTAGTTATTTTTAATTAATATCCAGGTAGTTGTTATAACTTATTTGATTCAACCGGCTCCCTGTAAATTTAAATTGCTGTCTTGACGCAACTCCCGAGTCCCATGCACCGGCGAAATGCAAAGCGGTGCATTTGCAATGCAACGCGTTGCACCTTTCAGATTTAAATGTAAAGACTTTGTTTGTTATTGCTGTTTCTATTCAAAATCTTTTTTGCTGAGTGAAACATCACTGCAATTATTTTAGAGTATTTTATATCAGAGTTAACCCGGCAACTGACATGGTCATGTGACATGTAATTTATTAAATCTTATTGTCAACATCATAATAGCAATGCATAGTTGTCTGTTAGACGTCACATCAGTGGCAGATGGTTAAATAAATAGTATAAAAATGTTTGAAAAAAGTAGTGTTACCGAAAACACATTTATTAAATTTCACCTCACCAACTTTATCCTTTAAAATATGTTGGAATAATTGCATTTTTTTTTGGGTTGGAATAATTGTATCAGCATTGCTATACACGAGGTAATGCCACCAGCATGCTTGGTACAATGCCTGAATTTTTAGCTTGAATGTAGTAAGTAGTTATTATAAAATTGTAATTCTTGTGAAAAAATGTTGACATTTTTTTTAATAATTTGAATGACCAACTTTTAACACTCGTGTTGATATCACATTCCATAACGATTATTCATTCACTTAGTCGAATTGAACAAAATAGTGACCCAGGATACTATAAGTAGTATCTTATTCTTAGGTTGTCCACTATTTAAAACCTACGCAAATATTTATAATAAATAATTTTATTTGTTCCTACTTAGTTCGTCGATTTATTTATTAATATTATGCATTATCAAAATGTACGTTAAACTTTTAAAAAGCATCTAAATGCCGGGTGTGAGAAGCAACGGTCACTTGAACGGGCTTTTCGCTGCGAAAGCTCCGCAAAATCTCGAAAGCCTTAAGAGCTTTTTGAATAACTTGAAATATAATAAAAATGCACTTCAAATGCGTCGCCATCAAATAAAGATTAAATATGTCGGTTAAGTCATGGCACGAAGTATCGAAATACGGTTCCTGCCTATTTATTAAACACTAACCATTTGGGCGGGTGACAAGTATTATTTTGAACACATTATTTTAATCTATTTTGTTTTAGGAGCCTTTATCTCTAAGACTATGTCGGCTCCGTTAGACCTCTACATAGAATAGAATCATCTTTATATTATTATAAAATACAAAAATAAAAAAGCAAATCGGTCAGATGTCAAAAAAACTAAAAACAAATATTGCAGGTTTGGACAGGGGTTCCGCCAATATCGACTGGAAGACTCCGATAATGTTAATACATAAATCCCAGTATTTTACAATACATAGTATTACATAGAAACTACAATTAAAATGTCATCTTGTGTACAATAATTGGTCAATAAATGTATTTTTTCTCTGGAAGGCTTGGTAACTTTTGCATCATTATCAACAGTCGAATGACTGCCCTGATGGACAAAGCCAACATGAATTCCACAACGACCGCGTCTTGTGCCGGATATATTTTTTTAATATACAACGACGGTGGTAAACAAGCATACGGGCCGCCGGATGGTAAGCAGTTACCGTAACCTATGGACGCCTGCAACTCCAGAGGATTCACATGCGCGTTGTCTACCCTTTAAGAACCTATACACTCCTTTTTTGAAGAACCTCATACTGTAGTCCCTAGAGAAAACCTCGACAGGGAGTTCATTCTAATGGAGTTAGGGGCCTATCATCGCTTCATCTTCTGGTACGTAGTCGCCACTCAAGAATCTTTTTGCCCCATCGCTGATCGGCTCTTCGAGCATGTGCCCTGCTTGCCACTTAAGCTTGGCAATGCTCTGAGCTATATTGCCTAAATATTTTATATCGAATTTAAAATTCAACTACGAAAACTAGAACGGAGAAGCAAAATAGGAATAGAGGATATTAACGAAAACAAAGGGAAAACTAACACAAGTTTACAGCATTTGGAGTGCTATTTCAGTTAAATTCTTAAGAAAGCCGAGTGGCTGCCGGCTCGGCTTGTAATCAAGCGGCCATCAAATATTCAGTATTCGTTACCCGCTGACCGACTTCTGCCTTAGCGCTGGAAATGTACTGCATTGTACCTTTTGTTTTGGTACAAAACAGCTTTTTTTTCCCTTATTTCTAAGAATTATGGTTTCGTTAGCAAACATTTCTCAATAAAAAAAAAATTAGTAACTGTACTGAATCGATATCGGTGATTTCGCAATATGACATGAGACTCCGATGCCGGTAAAAGTTGTAAACACATTTACGGTAGATGTCGCTAGGCGCCTCCTCGGCGCATTCTAGGATGTGGTGAAGAAATTCGCAGCTCAGTTAGTTGAGCATCGGGCATGTATCCCGGAGTCGCAAGTTCGAGTCTCGCCAGAGGCAGTTGATTTTTCCATCTTTCCTTTGTTACTAAGAATTACCGGTTTTGCGATCTGTACTTTAAACCCAAGTACCTAAACCACAGCGATACCACCGAAGGTATTCATTTCAACATACATCAGTTCAACATACTGTGATACTGGTTAAGCGGTTGGTAAAGAAGAAAAGACACGTACAGGAATTGTTGAACTACTTGGCAATGTTAATAATAGTATTCTTCTTCTTCTCTTTGCTCTTCCGCTTGGTTTGCAGTCTCGCAGGTAAGCGGGCCAAGCGGCATCAGCGTGGCACCAGTTTGTCATCTGGTACCACGCTGGCGCTGGCTCATCACATATCGGCCTGCACAGCCATGAAAAGCGTTGTCGTCGTTCATGACACTGTTTATATAGTCTGTAACAGACTCTAAGGCCAATGTATATTGCTCTTCCAAACTACAACTATTGTAGAAGTGATAACACAATAGGCAGGTAAATAATTCTATACAAATCCTTCGTTATAATGCTTATAATACATTCATTGTTTGCCTCTGAATAGTGTACGCACTAACATCCCCTCTAAATAGCCGGAGCCCCTGAGGGCACTTGGATTTACTACACTCTCAGTTATTGCATGCTTATTTTATGCTATTGCATTGCGAGAATCTGTTTGGAGCGATTTTGCGCAACTCGCGTTGAAAATTATATGAACCGTAGTAATGGTTGCAGTAAGCTAATTTTTACTGTTTAGTTGTAAACAAAATAAACAAGCACATAGATTTGATGGTAACTGGTGGATTCAAAATAATCAGGAGATAGCAGACTTTGTTTCCGAAACTTTCTAAAGAGTGAGCTGATAGGCCGGCCAATGGGCCTTCTGACTCTGCGGCTGTTCTGATCTCCAGTTTGATTGGAAAAAGATGAAGGAAGACTTACGAAATCTGCAACCAGACGACTTAGAAGATCACACAAAGTGGTGCGGTGGCACCAACTTCTTTTGGAGTTATTGCCCTTAACTCTTAGTTGCAAAGCCTTAGTAATTTTTAGTAGACGAAAGCTTGTAAGTTATTATAGAAGGATTTTGCTCATTCAATAAGTTAAATATGTTTATTTCATTATAAAATAAATAATAAATTTGCCGTATGACAAACCTAAATACTGATAGTCAGATGTTACAGGAATCAAATTCTCATGCAGCTTAATACATTTGTATATACAGTCGCTATCAGATATATCGGAGCTGTGGAGGTGGTCACAAATATCTGAACAACGCCTCTATTGTCAAGTGGATGTTAAGATATTTATAGCCACCTCTACAGCTCCGATATATATGATGGCGGCTGTATTCTTATGATATTTATAGAATCAGTTTCTACACAATCCATATTTTGATTTCGTCCAGCCATAGAGAGTTTCTGCGAGTATACCAGAGATAAAATTGTGGTTGCATTATTTTTTGTTATGAACGAGATGTTTGAGTAGTAACAACATCGCTGGGACCTACTCGCACCATGTCAAGATGGGGTAATTTCGTCTCACCGGTCAGTTTCTACCATTGTACTTGAAATTTATTTCCGTCATACGTATGTATCTGTGTATTTGTATTATCTGTGGCATAGATTTACAAACAAAATTGCATTTACCTAGATTGTAATTTCCGATACAGTAGGTATCTCTCCGGACTCATCGATCTCTCTGAATAATAAACACGTATCCTGGTCTCATCCCGAGGAACGTTTGTGAATTATGTAAGCGATGTGCAGTGATTGATGCTAAATACATGATGAGATAGTTTTCCTTTGCAGCGGTGGCCCGTCCAAACCAGCCGTTTCTCGTAGGCTTAACTAACTATCCCAGGTTAACGCATTCCATGAGCTCATGAAGAAACGGGCTCCGTCAAGCCTAGGAAAAAAAATATCTGGCGACAACCGCTGAATGGATAGCATGGTTGCAAATTAACGTCTATCGCCAGACAGACAGATATGTGACAAATATTTTGACAACTGATAAAAACCCGACCATATAAGCTAAAATATACTTACATAATAATGCCTTCTTAGCCAGATAATACATTCATCCATTGATATAATTAAAACTGTTGTGAGCCATATTAGTTTTACTTAGTCACAAACGGATAAACTCACGTGTACTTATATCGCACTAGGTGACATGTTTCGGGAATGAATCCAAAAAACATGAGTGGATTATATGTTTGTGTATCTTAAGTATACAGTCCGTTTGGTATTACAAAACTCAACCAAAAAAATTACACTCGGAATGAGAATTAAACAATATAAAAAATAGTTAATTTTGAAAATTAAAAAAATAATCCGCTTTCCATGGAAACACGAAGGTTCAAAAACTTAAAAGGTCAATTCCTAACAAATACTAAATAAAACAACGCACAGCGCCCTAAACGAAGCCGCGTAACTTCGTTAAATAAACGAGCCCACCCCCCCTCGACCCCTTTCAACCCCTAGCCACAAGGGTGGGATGAATTTTTAACGCCGGATGCGTTCGTACTACTGTAGCCCAGGTAAGGCAGGTTCTTGAATTTTTGACAATGTACAGCACATTATGAAAGAATGTAACATGGTCAAGAGTCAGCAGGCCTGTTGGATCTATTTTACTGTAAGCGATCATATAAAAAAACAGCTGTCTGTCGAATTGATAGAAGTCTATTTATAAAATGCAAGAGCACGTGTCGTGCTCGAGTGGTACAGGTTTTTTAAGTATCGTCTTACTGTCAGTTTTGTGACATAAATGTATAGTGTTAGGAAATGACAGTCAGTTTCGTGACGATTGCTAGATTAGTCCACAGTTAAGTAAAATCGCCCATATCCATTTTATAAAGGCGTTGACTGCAATGCATGTGTCAACACATCTATAAAGTGCTTTTATTGATGTGAATAGCCATATACACAGGTGCTACGATAGGTAAGATGAGTGAATCATATACGTTTTATTTGTATAACTATCTCACTCTTATGCAATTAAATCCGAAGGATTCGGATAAGGTTAAATAAATATATCGACTATCTAAATAATTGCTGACTAAAAGTGTACGTTTACAGTCAGCATCGTTAAATTAGTAGCAGCTAAATAGACCAAGTGTATCGTGACACATACTTCCTGCTATAAATATTTAACTACTCCGGTTGCAACTATTCGACGCTGACTGTATTACTGAAAAAGAAGTTATAAGAAGAGCTCACTCAAGACTTTCAATTTAATTTCTCAAAAACATTTCCAAAATGGCGTCCACTAATATGAATCGAAAAAAGGACCTGCTGTGACCAGCACTCTTGTGGAGATTCCATTGTTCGGCTGTTAGCACTTACAGTAACTCACCGAACAATCCGTCCGTATTCCGGATTAGGCTCACTTACCTGAAACGAGAAAGTAAATCATTAACATCTTCGCGAACACCGTAAAGTTGTATAAACTTGATGCTAACGGAAACAAACAAGTCGAGTGTTTGTGAACCTTATTTCAAAGGATTTACTGTCGACTATGCAAGCCGCTTCGGTGTGTGAAAGAGGCAAAAAGATTATTTTCTCCTTCGCCTGAATTCAATGAGAATACCACATTTTTAAATGAAAATCAAGTATTAAATGAAAAATTAATTCGGCATTGGGAGGAGAAAACATTTTCATTAGTCAAAGTCCCTGATAATAACAAACAGAAATAAAATATTGGTAGTTACTCTATTTTGTTACTTGTAAGAGTACCTAAGTATAATTTTTGTAAATACAAAGTCAATTAGCCACGGCCGACATATGCCCTCCATATACCCCCACCGGGACTGATCTCAAACACAGTATATTGCTAATTAGGTCAAAAACCTAATGACAAGTTGCAAAATGTTGTTGTGTGATCAACTAATGTGCATCACTGCGCTTGTCTAGCTCGACGTTTCAATTTGCAGTAACTATTCTGCATTAACGTTTCAATTTATTCTGTAATAATTGTTATGTCACCATATTGAATTCTTAATTGAAACTTTGACTTATCACAAATGAAAGCAGTGTTTATATTAATGAATATATTACAGTACAGTCAGCAGCAGAAGTAGCTAAGCATTTGAGTTGTTCAAAATGAGGTCAACACGTCTCTATTGTCAAGAGAATAAGAGCGCGTGTAGGTCATTTTGAACACTTCAAACGCAACTTTTGCTGCTGACTGTACATACTTACTTAAATTAACTGAGTAAGATCAAGAAGGCTTGTGTTATTGGTAACTACTCAGCCAGAGTACTACACAGAGTACTACTATATAGTATATTTACAAATACTTAAATACATGTATAAAGCATTAAAACATCCGTGACTCAAGACCTTACTGGGATTTGAACCCAAGATCATCAGCTTCATATACAGGGTCATTATCACTACCCACCTCAGTCCGTGACCTCAGTCAATTTGTGTAAAAATATCCTATAATATCGATTTATTTATGCGGAAGCATGCTTACTATCAGATCTCTTGTAGTGTCAGTCCAATTAAAACAAAAGTGTAAACGATTCTGTATTTAATAATGTTAAATAAAATTATGAAAAGCACCGCATGTTAGATCTCCATTATTATATGTAGAACACGATGTTTCAGAGCGCCATTCGGCGTGCACACGAGCCGGCGACATGTGCAACATATTGTTTCAATATGGCCGTGTATGACATCTAATATCGTTGAAACATCATTATAAGTGGACAGCGATTAGTTGTGGAAACGTTTACATGACATTTTACATCGAGTAACTTTTTAATAAACAACAGAATGTGTTATAGTGTGCCTTTGTCTGTGGCATGCTAAAAAAACATTTGACGCATGATAAAGCTTCTAACACTCCTAAAATTGCCTGATTGATAAATACCTTATTACAAATAACCTCCACATTTCATCGTTTTCATCCGAGATATGTTGAGTTATAGGACAATGTTGATCTCGAAACGTCGAAAGTAAATATTTTTTAAAGTTAACGCATTTAAATCCCGTTCACTTGTAAAAATTGTGAAAGTTTAAATTAATATTTTGATATAATAACCACCTTTATATAACGTTCAAACTGAATTTTCATACAACACCAATGCATATAGAATAAAACCTTGTATTTCCTATGAATTCAACCAATCAGTTCGATTGTTAACTTTACTATGGCACAATGCCTCGCAATCCGCAACATCGCCACTAAAAATATCACCGGCTGGATATTTTTAATGGCAATATTTCTATGCATTTTAACATGAAACAGTATAGTATAATTATTTTCATAAATTGTGATATTATCTTTAATCACGTTACATTTGTATCGCGCAATCTTGAACAACGACATAAGCGCCATCGACAATAAGGTCCCTTTTCATAGATAATGTCACAAATTATAAGCGTCAGTTAGCGCAGTAAGACATACATCTTTCCGAAGGATCCCCTTCCCGCGTCAACGTGTTTCTCATTTTTTCTTGTCCAGAATAAGTAACATTTAACCAGTCAAGTGAGGAAACAGGATTTTAATCTTAATAAGGTATTAGAATAGTTATGATCGGAAGGTCAGACATATGGCACATTAGTTATGGAAGTTGCTTATGTAAATATTGTTCGTGAACCAAATTTTGGAATTAATCTACCGAACTACTCCAGGTTTAATTAAACCGCGCTTTGCCTCCGGGTTATTAGCAATATGAAATGGTAGTTTTAATTACATTGGTCATTGCTATCTACAGTCGCCATCAGATACATCGGAGCTGTGGAAGTGGACACAAATATCTGAACTCTATTGTCAAGGCGACAAAGGGCATTTTCAGATATTTGTGACCATCTCCACAGCTCCGATATATTTGATAACATAGGACATAGGCAAGCAGCTAGGCCTTCGTCCAATAGATGTCTTCCGGCTCAAATAATTAATAATGATGACGATTTAAAAAAATCTTTATTCATTTCATATAGGCTAGGTTTTTATAATATTTTTATAAAAGTAAAATATAATAATACATCTAAAACGTATCAAACAATAAAACATTATAAAAAACCTAACCTAGAGTGCCGCCGGCAACGGAGCAGGGCCCAGGCTGCCGGTGGTTAGGGCTGCAGAGAAGGGAACCGTCGGACTATGCGCGCCGTGTCCAGGATTACTAAAATATTATTAAACAATTGACGTTAGATAAGCAACTCTCTGCTAATCTTTACTACTCATACACTGTGTAATATTTCCCCAAAAGTACCTTCCCCTACAGGGATATATCGCGGCCATTTTTATTTTTTATTCATAGGCAACACCTGTCGATCGTTCGCGAGGTATTGAGGCGCGCGTAAATAAAATAGAGCGCCGGTTTCGACGGATTGCCCGATAAATAGTGTAGCAGCTGGGCCGATAGTAGTAAACATACGTGTGTTACAATTACTGGTGAAGAATACTTTATTGATCAACAATTTAAAAAAGTATGTAAACATTAACTCAAAAAAATTGATACCTAATACAATATTAAGACTAAAAACTACCTATACTAAATCTAAAAAGGTCCTAGCGTAATAGTGCCGAAGACTCATGGCTGCGTTCCCCCACTGTACTGCGAGACTGATGCATTGAGCGATTTGAGCGTGTTAACTGCCAGCTCTCCGGTCCCCTGATACAAAATCACGTATATTTTATCTAAAAGGGAAACATATGTTTTATTTGGGATTAGCCAACCCCGGCTACTCCTCAGATTATTGAAATGGTTAGTCATACATAGCTCTCACAACTGGCTTACCTGTTAGTAGGTACGCGGGAACCAAATGTTCCCATTTTATTTTATCATTAAAGTACTAATAGGCTCTAACACCAACACATCCGGGTCATACATCACACAATGAGGGTATCCCTTACCATAATTAACCACTAGAAAGTCTGAGCGCTTGTCGTTATAGCTCTGAAGAGTCGATATATCTCCTTAAAGACGACGGAGCCTTTACGATCCAACGCTATTCTTACCCCTATCTGATAAGAGGAAGCTATTGCCTCAGTGTAACCATCTTTTTTTTCTCATTTCTCAAAGCGATTGTAAAGGTTTTGAAAAGCACACTACATGACAGACACAGGTCACCTGTCTCGCTTGCGCATCACTAAAATTCGCAAAGCGCAAAGTTTTCGGTGGTTTCCCGGTCTTTAGAATTCGGGATCATAAGTTTCAAAGACCCTTTTCCCATCTGAATGGCCTGCAGCCTAATTTTTCTTCCGTCACTCTCGCAATTCCAAACTTTTTAATAGATGACAGTTATGTATCGATAATCTTGGACTAACAGGACGACCACATCTACTTATATGTATACTAGACCACTTAAGCAGCACTTGGTCAACTCAGCGAATAGTGAGTAGGGTTTTAAAACAATCACCAGTTTTTTTGCACTACCAGTACCTCTACAACTATACGTGCGATAGGAATACGAAAGATGAGGAGCCTCGAGCATCCAGCGAAGGGTTGATTGAAACTTTAACCACTTCATTTTCTCAAGCCTTTTGTCTTCTCATTTTTAATTGATAAAGGGAAGGAAAGTGTGAAAAGTTGAAAAGCCAGAAGTTTTTGGGGGTAAGATTAATGCTGACGTGTTTTCTATTGACGCGCAAGTTTGTGCACTCCTGTTTTTAGATCTATTAAGTGTACGGTCCGATCAAGAGTAGATAAACTTGTTTTTGATGAAGTTCTGTTGTCGAACTACTGTAGCTTCCAGCCTCGACGATGACCAAATTGTCCCGATAGGCGCCATCGAAATACAGTGTGCATATTGCCAGGGAATTGTGCTGCTGTTTGTATCATAATTTTTTCCACTAATCGTCAGAGAACTTTATTTTACTCAAAGCTGTGTTTTATATTTTTGTTTTTCGGTGGTCAAAGACTTAGCCGATTCCTATTGAAAGCAATTACGGAAGTGACTCAACGATCGATTCTTGGCATCGATCGAGTGCTATTCATTCGGGAATGTGCAGTTTGGCAGACGGCGCGGGTGACGACAGACGATCGACCGATCTACGATTTATTCAATTCGATATTGTAATCTAACTAAACAATAAGTTGAAAATAGACGCGATATATGTGAAGTTTTTAGTCTAGAGGCAGGTACCTTATTTTAAATTGTTAATACGGTTTATTTTTGAATGATTTAAATGTGAAGTTATTCCCTTTTGGTAGACTGTCACATTTATACTAGAGGACTACTGAGCCGTCCCAACGATCCTCAGGTCACCGTAGCGAGGTCAGACGTATCAGTTTATACTAATTTGCTTGGAGTTTTTCGGAGATGGCGCCCTTAATGTACGCCGCTAAGTATTTTAAAGTTAGTTAGCCCGCCGAGTCTCTCACTTTTAGCCTCATAAGGCTTTCTAGAGCTAGTCGGCACCCTTATTTCTTATTTACCTTTTCTATTTAATCCTTTATAAGGCCGCAGTTATACAGATATGCTACGTGAAAGTTAAATACACTCCCATGTTTGTAATGCACTGGGGAACACATCTACGGCAAAAAAAAACCGAAATCATTAATAAAAACATGTGGTCATTATATGCACTCAGCCCGTTAGTGCACTCGAGTTTTCAGATGATCTGTTTCCAATACACCTATTCATTGACAGATACGTGACATGCAATACTCAATACTTCTTCATGCAAATAGTTCTAATTACAAGATTTATCGATATAGTATGTAACCTTTTATAATTTTATTAATCTTAAGTGGCAAATGATACACTTTCCTGATACTACACACAACGTAGTTCAGTTATTGCAAATATTGCAATTCACGATGGAGAGTGGATTTATCAAAATTAGACCTTATTATCATACCACAATAACAGTCTCGCCACTGCAATTACAAGAGCTATAATTGAAATTATTAGATACAGCGACTTGTGTATTTTTAATAGTATAATGGAAACAGTGACAAATGCTTGCTTCCCTTAACGGGCACAGTGCATTCATTGACCACAAACTTTAGGTTAATTAATTACACTAAAATTAAATTATGACCGAAAAAGTATAAATAAGAAAAGAAAGCCTGATATATTTGCTATATAATACCATTATAGTTAAATAAAAAAGAGGATGTTCTATCTTTGTAAATGTTTATTAACTAAGTGGTTTCCAAATCGTCTCTGCCTTATAAAGGGTTAAATAAACCTTTATTACACATTTCTTGTTTTCTTACGTACTTATTATATTTACCCTCAAGAAATCCCCTAGAGTATAATTATCATATGTAACATGATATAGCTTTTCTAAATACAAATAAGTAAATGCTTTTAGTTTGTCTTTGATATTGTTCGACTTGGTCGCTTCACATCAATAAAAAAGATAAAGAGCCTCCATAAAGGCATCGACAACACTTAAGTACCCTATGGTAAAAGTAAGGATGGTCCTTGAAATATGTAACGATCGAAGCGTATATTGTAAGATGAAATGTCTGTTTCCAAAGGGACAGACTATTTCACTACAAGTAAACTCCATTTTTAGTTTCAGTACGCTACACATACTTTCAGATTGCATCAGTACCACATCAGACCGCCTCAAACAATCTCGCTGGAAGCTTAAACTCAATAGGAGTATTCCAGGAGTACAAATCAAGTCTGGTGCGGAAAGGTTCTGGATATTCCACAGGCTACAACCTGAACCATGAGACAATAACGAAGTAACTTCGAAAAAACAAATTCTGCCCAGTCGCAAACAAGTGAGATGATCAACCATAATGATATTCTTTATAAGTGTACTCAGTACGAGAGTTAAAAGTTAAACACTTCAAAGTTATCTTGTAAACACACATATTGGTTCAAAAGATTAAAATTCCCAATAGCCAGTAATAAGAGCCAACACTTGTACAATCACTATAAAAATATCGATGCGGCCAGATTGTCAAAATATGTATCGACCTACCTTAATAGTAAGACAATAAGGTGCATGTATACATATTTCGGCACTTCGAACGTGTCGATATTTTTGTCCTTAACTATACAATCGGTTAACGCGTCTGCTTATCGTCCCGAGATTCCAGAATCGTTTTAATTGTGCGCTATTTCGGTCACTTTGATCGATCGAGAGAGCTTCTGTTTAGTGTACGGTGCGTTTAATTTTTTTCTGTGGGGTCGGCGCACTGCAATTGACTGTACTCGTTGGTACCAATATTTTTTCCTATCAGCCTCGGATGCCCACTGTTGGACACATGTCTCCCCAATGGAGGGCGTCAGTCAACCATCTCTGAGCGTGAGGTGAGGTGTTGAATGCCACAATTGCCACGCTTGGCAGGTGGGTTGACGATTGCAGTTTATTCCAGTGACGGGTTCGGACGCACCTGCCCGCCTTCCGGTAGTTTTAATACTCTACACCAATACTCTGGTCCCACCACGAATACCACCACCACTAGGGAATGCAATCTCGTCTCGCCGAGATCCCGTTCTCGCGAGATCCCGGCCATATTTGACGAGATTGTATCTCGTCAAATTTCGTACGAGATCTCGCGAGATAACGAGATAAGTAATGTTCCTATTACTCTTAATTATTGAAACTAAAGTAATAATTTACAAAAGACTAAATATAGATAATTATTGTTTTGTTACCGATATTGTAAGAATTTGAACTGATTAGCTACAGTAGGCATAATAATTATAGACATAAAAAAATGTTATTAGAGTTAGAGACAAAGTAATAAGTACTCTGTTGATTTTTAAAATAAAGCTTACATTATTTTTATAACTAAGTAACGCAGTTTCTATTTAATTACATATCATGTCAATTACTAGTTCTTAAAACAAGCATTTGCATATGTTTTAATTGCGATTCTCCCAATCTCGCGAGATCCCGTAATTTGCGAGATCTCGCGAGACTGGGTTTTGAGTCTCGCGAGATCTCGCTCGGCGGAAATCTCGTACGAGATTGCATTCCCTAACCACCACCACATATGTATAATTCTTTGTATAGAAAATCATTGTGTCTTTAGTAGATATCAAAAGCTCCGATATATTTGATGACAACTGTACTTACATATCTACTTACCGACCCGACATAAAAAAATCCAATCTAAATTGTACCAAACATTAAATTCTTTTATTAATTCTGAAAACACGAATGAGCATCGAACTATTTTACTGGGACCATGAAAATACTCTTATTCATTTCGAGTCCGCCATGTTGTACAAATTGCTTTTTTAACACAAACATAAACAATGTCAGGCGTAAATCAAACTAAGCGTCATTCAAAGCTACCGGTGTTGAGCGCAGTGCATACAAGCTGAACAGTAACCGAGGAAATGTAAGTTTATCTTGACTTGTGGAGGAGACGGTAATAAAGGCTGCGAATATATTTCCAGTTCGACAGCTGTGCTGTATCGTATGAGTTGCTTTCCTTTCTATAAATTCGGGCTACGACTTCGCGCAGCGGCTAGCCGCGTCGCATAACATTTGAGAGATGCCGCAGCCGCATTACGATCTTTCATCAGATTTCTTATAAAAAAAATGTTCTAGATTCGATTTAATATCAAATTTCAATTAATAAACTACGCATAAACTATAGTTTTATAGTTTCATTGTTTTAACTTTTTTATAGAAAAGTAATATATACATAGAAAATGTAACACCAGCAACGATCATCAATCATCATAGATAAACATATCGTACTAGACCAGTAAACTATCGAAAATGTACAGTAGGGCATTTCAAATAGAAACGTTTAGTTTAACGACACAAGACTCAGCTTAGATGGACATCTACTATGCATAGACGTCCTACATCTACGTCTACGCAAAGATCTACTATCCGTAGTAGAATCCTAGTTAAATGAAACATAGTCCTTTAAACTGGGTTTCAACTGAAATGAGATTATAGCGTTCGTACTATCGTCCCTCTGTTACCTGTGACACACATATAACCGGCAGCAGTCGACGTTTGTTTTGAC
Source organism: Grapholita molesta (assembly GCA_022674325.2). Lineage (NCBI taxonomy): Eukaryota > Metazoa > Arthropoda > Insecta > Lepidoptera > Tortricidae > Grapholita > Grapholita molesta. Next base: position 7,063,964 of record CP053143.2, read on the forward strand.
TGCTCGAAGTAGTGTTTTGTTAAACAACTCCTGTGATAAACTAAACGTGCACCGGGCCATATAGCAAGTTTAATTGGCTAACTGCAGTGGAACCAACTTATGGGAACTTAGTAAGTGGGATTGAAATAGATTGAAGGTAAACTTCGAAGTGAGTGAGGCGTATCATGGACGCTGTCATCTGTCTGATAGAGATGTCACTTTATAAAATCGTGATGTTCAAAAATATAGACAAAGTCATTGTCCCGTCGTCACGAAGATAACTACCGATCATCATCCATCTGGGTTGAACGCTGGTATATATAGATAAACCCCCAGTAAAATATCAAATATATTATTTCGTAGGGCTCTCCAAACGTAAATAAAAAAGGTACTTTGCAATACAAATAAAAGATTGATTTATATTACATTTCAGCCACTGCTGGACATAGGCCTCCCACAAATATGACTTGTATCATCTTGGGGGGTAATTACCATAGTCACCACGCCTGGCAGGCAGGTTGGCGACCGCAGTAGCTGTAGATTGGATTTCGGCGAATGCTGCTGCCCGTCCGTAGGATTTTTCCCCTTGTCGCCTCTTACGACACCCGCGGGAGGAGATGTGGGTGGTGCTATTCTAGTCAGCCGGCATCACACGGCATTTATATTAGAACTAGCTATATTAATTAAAATACTCGAAAGGAAATGACAGAGATTATCAATTACTTTAATAATATTGAACCGACACAATTTCCAACATAACATTTGTCTTTGTAAAATCTTACTTAATGCTTTTAAAATAAGGTTCATAAAGGGCCTATGAAGAATATCGAGATGTGTCATTTACAGTCTAAATGGATACGTGATCAGAGGACGCATCGCTTTGAGGGCTTGTTGCAATTTATAGTAACATTGCAAGTTTAAACTGTCATCGTATGTCAGCGGGCAAAGCTTTTAGCCCATTCAACAACCGCCTAACCGGCCGGATAACACATCCTGCTTCAATATTTTTTATTTACATTTACAAAAAATCGGGGCAAAAACATGTAGAGCCATGTTCAGTATAGGGTTTCACAGGTACTCCATATTTACTATAGACAATAGTCGGCGGACTAAAACAGTGGTTTGTTTAATAATATAATAATAATTAAGTTATAACTTTAGTCTTTTTAAGTAAACATATGTAGTCCTTCACATTACAACTCTTATTACATAAAACGGGATCTACGAGACTCCTAATTTGAAAAAGTTTCCGATATTTCGGCACTGTTACTGTTGCAATCGCTATCACGGAATAACTGAAAATGAAATATCGGAAACTCATTCAAATTAACATACAAGGTAACTATCCCGTTTTAAGTAATAGCTGTAATTATAGCTTTAGTTTTAATGTGTTTAAGTTTATTATAATACAAAGCTATGTATCTGTGTAGTTAACATAACTGAGCTAAGCTTCGATCAGAAAAACGGATTGACTTGGCGAAACTCTACTAATAACCTTAATAGTTTACAATAGTCGGACTTTAACAACCTTTAGGCATTATGTTGGTACCAATTAATCCCTTGGTCAACCCAAACTTACTAGTTGCTACTTGTGAATCTTTTCAACACCGTTGCCTAAAGATTGTTCTAATTTTATGATAATAGAAGATGAGTATGATATGAATATCATATGAATGAGTATGATAATAATACATCACTCTTTATTGATCAAAATTAAACACCCGTACAAAAAAGGTAAAAATAAATAGGCGAACTCTGTCTCATATCTAAACGTGCGGTAGCAGTAACAAAGGCATTATCAAACACAAGCGACTAAACTATCTTTAAAATTTTTCATGTGATATGAACGCCCGGTCTACGTATGCCTAAAGCTGATTTAATATTGTCCAATAAAGACCAAGTTAGCACTTGCAGAGTTTCATTGACTGGAGTACCTTATAAGTCGCAAATATGAAATAAATAAAGTACACAAGCTCAGAACAGTAAATATAGCTCAACGCTGAACGCCCTCCCGGGGGAATTATGAGAATTAATGTATACATTTACGCGTATTTATATCACCGTACATTGTAACTTAAATACAGAATCGAAATTGATTATATAATTATACTAGCTGTGCTCCGTGGTGTTACCCGCGGTTTATTACGGAAAAAACATAAATTACGTGTTAATCTAGAGTGTCAGCTAACTCCATACCAAATTTTATTGAAATCGCTCCAGCCGTTTAGACGTGAAGAAATAACAAACATATACACAAACTTTCGCCTTTATAATATTAGTGTAGATGGGCAATTTCACTTTCAGGGGCACCCAATTAACTTAATTGTCAAATAAAAGTTAAATCAGTGGTCAGTTTAGTGACGACAATTAAGCTTTAAATTTCAATATAATAATATTTCAATATATATACTGTTTTATGTTTAATCCATAAATAATACGTGTTATTGTAATAGAAAAATGCGAATAAAGATGATTTACATAAATATTTCAAGCTTAATTGTCGTCACTAAACTGACCACTGATTTAACTTTTATTTGACAATTAAGGTAATTGGGTGTCCCTGAAAGTGAAATTACCCAGATAAGTGTAGATTGGTTAGTTAGTTAATTATTGGCAGTCGTTGAGGACAGTCCTAGAGTGGCGACCACGTATAGAAACTCGAGATATTTAAATTTTAATTCCTGATAGAACCATTTTTAGTTAATACCAAGTATTATGAACAAAAAACAGACAAAATAAGAGGCCTATGTTCTCCGAAACATGTCGCGTGAGTGACTAAATAAACGTGAGTAGAGCCGTGTTATTTTTTAATTTAGACAAAAAGTTAATAAAGAAAAATAATGGTAAAGATCCGTGAGGCGTAAAGGAAGTCCGATGAAAAACTAATGCGTCCTCATATACTACAAAAATTAGGATCTCCTTTGATGGAATCATAATATTAATGCTAGGTAGCTAGCTGGGTGCAATCGATAACTCGTATTAGACAATTTGTCTTTCTGGTTTTTAAGATGGTGGAAAATTTCTACGATTTATCAGCAATTTATAAGTGGCAGTTAACTCTGGAATAAACGTACTTTATCAGGGTTTTTGATTCCTATAATATTTTTTAACGGGATCTTTCAAAATATAGTATGTGATCACACATTTTATTTTAAGATCATAGATTTTTCACTATTGCGATAACGTGAAATATAAATAATTCAATATTACTGCATTTTTATATTTGGAATATTGAAAGCAACAAACAGGCGTTACTATATACGAGATCAGACCAATTCAGAAAAATCTTGTAACAAACCACATTTCTTAAATTAAGACATTCTTTTTGCGTAGTTTCTAGGAGAAAATATCTTCAGTTGTCTACAAATCTTACCCTATGGCTAACGGATTAAAAAAATAAGGTGTACAAAGTTAAAAAACAATCTTAAGATAGCGACGTAGACGATCTATATATAGATGAAAAAAAAAAATGCTTTATGCAGATTATAAACCATCGCAAGTAGAATGACGTCCCCTAAAATCCAGAAAATGGCAATCCGGGACGCTTATTGTAAACACCTGGGTGGCGCCCACGTACCGAATGAGAAACGTGACGCGCGGCTCCTATTTAAGAATAAAACTGCATCGAGTCACTCCCATGTTACGCCACCGATGTACCTCTATATCATAAAAAAAATCTTAATGCTTTCAAAAAATAACCGAAGTTAAAAAAAAACATTAGCTTCTGATAATTGCAGATGATCTTTCGAATTATATTACTAATCAATTATGTACAAAATCTATTGATTTCTGTGACAAAACATTCTCAAAATTGCTAGACTGTTCTGAAAAAATTTTCTCTCTATTCCACAATATTTAATAGGAGACCACCAAGAGAGATAGATCAGTTTGAAATGTATTGTAATATTTGTAATCGTTGTTGTCATTTCTCCTGTCACATAAATTGATCATTTAACTAAACCTTTTAGAGGGCAAGTTAAAAACGACCTTACAACATCGTATTTTTTAATTTTTCTTAACGAGAATCATTATTAGGACAATCGAGTCCATAATCGATCGTAGTCATTCGTGGGCATTAGATTGTTAAACCAAATCATAAATTTAAAACGACAAAACACACCTCAAAATTCGCAAAATCTATGCTGACTATCTCCTTCAAGTTCACAACACGCTAGAAAATAAACTGCCGAGACCCTTTCAAAAATAAAAATACCAGATACAAGTTCACAGGAATATTGGCAATATTGTCAAAATAAGCAAGCACACGCCAGCTCACTTCAATTTCCAGCGGGATCGTGTTACATGCACCTTCAAAAGCAGAAGGCCAATTTCATTTTAAGCTGCAGACTTTGAAATAAAATGTTTTACACGGTTCAATATGCTCATCCTCTCACACTACACAGAGAGAAATATGTGTAAGCAATAAAGAAATAAGTATAACTCCTACCTTCCTCAGCTGAGACGTCCACTGCTGGACATAGCTCGCCAAAGCGAGCGATCTCAGTACCCGTAACATGAGTTGTGGCATTGACGTTTTCGATAACGAGTATCGAGTTTACTATCTGTGCATCTCGCTTGTACTATTTTAGTGCGAACAAGAACGTCAATGTCACAACTCACGGTAAAGGTACTGAGCATGGAAGGTTGAATACCGTTAATTGGTATCTTCATACTATTTATTTATTTTATTTATTATACGGGACACCAACAGGGTACATAAGGTTAAGTGGAGCACAGTATTTTCTTAAGATTATGTAGGTATATGACTTGTGCACCCCAATTACAGGTTAACACATCATTTTACTTAGTACTAAAATTTCTGCTCATCTTGTAATTTAAAATAAAGTGCTTATAATAACTATAGTACTTATAATAAATATACTATTGTAGTTTCTGGTGGCCGTTTAAGTACAATACCCGGTTCCGCAATAATAGTGATGTTGATAATTCTGCCACCCTAGTTAAAATTGTATAGGTCAAATAGGCTCAATAAAAAAGGCCACAAGTCCTATAAAATGTACGGCACTTGTACCCTTTTTCGCTGTTTCGCTAATTTGACTTATACCCTTTTTCAATAGGGCCACAGAATTAATCAAGCCGGTGAAATCGAGCGTTATATGACGCCACAAGTAGATGGCTTGAGTGATGTACGGGTCGCTTAGAGTCCGTCTGCAGTGTGCTAGAGATCTCTATGGCGGTCTATAGGGAAGGCAGCAGAAGCAATGGACGTACAGTCAGATATATCGGAGCTGTGGAGGTGGTTAAAAATATCTGAACCAGGGCTCTATTATCAAGGCGATAAAGTGCATGTTTTGATATTTGTTACCACCTCCACAGCTCCAATATATCTGAAGATACATCGCTGAGTAAAGCACTTAGAGACAAGATGTTCAAAATCGCGAACAATAATAACTTGATATATAAAGTGATGTGGCGCTCATTAATTAGCGAAGAAAAATAGGGATGTCACATTTGATAGGAAAAAATGTTGGTCAAGAGTCGAGACGCTGAGTGTACTCGAGGGAAACAATTTTGATCTCGTGGAAGGCGAACAAAGCCAAGTGTGCAGAATCCGTGATGATATCCCCAGGCGATGTGTACGAGATCGATTAGAGGTGGGTTTCATTAACAGCCCGGTGCTTTGTATTTTTCTCCTAAAGCGTGTCCTAGGGCTGTCGCCTGTATTTGCTTCTTTTATTTAGGTTCGCAATGCACTATGGTCAAGATAGGTGCATGAAAAAGAACTAGATGACAAAGTTGAAGTGACTGTTTCTATCGAATGCCTGATAAAAGTCTAGTCTTTTGGAAACTTAAACATTCTTAAAAAAATAAATCATAAATTAAAGTTCTCTGTGCCTCAAACATATTAGTAATCGATAGGTATTAGTAAATTTTTTGTTAATATTGTCCGCTATTTCTGCAATTTTACTAAACTGAAGGTATTCAGATGGCCAAAACTATACGCTCCTGCATTCTGATACCTGACATATGTAGTCTTTTAGTTTCTGCGGCCCGGGACTAGACCCGAGGTAGTTTACGATAAATTATTTATCTGTAATCTTTTTTGTTAGGTTACATAAAACTTAATGAAAAATTGGTAAACAATAAGGAAAGGTCCCGCTGCGAGTCAATTTTTTTCTATTTTTCATTCGATTTAAATATCGAAGAAATGTTTCTGCACAATAAAAAATAATAAGCAAAAGATAAGTAGCGGCAACCCTACGTAGTTTTCCCCGGTCAGCCATCGATCTGCCGTCCATTCGTCCGATTACCGACGCCTCTGCGAGCCACCATTAATCTACAGATCATTATCACCTCGTTATAAAACTTTTCGTATTCGACTTAGCAGTGCTCTGAAAGTGTCTGCTTTAAGTTTGCTCGAGGGTATCGTAAAAGTGTAGGGATTTCTTGGACGCGGGTATTGGCCTAAAACTGCAAGCAGTACGGGCAGCAGCGTCCCTTTAGAGCGGTGACACATACTGCGATCACCAACCCGCCTGACATTGCTTGAAGTTTTGTAGAGGGTATCCTTAAAGGGGTTTGGGAGCCGGGTCTTAGACCGCGACGAGCAACCACAGGGCTGCGGTTATGGGACTAGACTTATTCGGAGGAGGCGGTCCGGGCTGATAGTAGTAGTAGGGGTATCTTAGGTATCGAAAAAGAGCATAAAATATAGAATAGAATACGACTTTATTCATTTGCACATACTATGTATTTACATAAAACATGAAACAGACGATCATTGAACATTACAAGAAGTGCCACGATGTGGCCCCATCTCAGCATATTGCTAGCATGTTGCAAGCGCTGGTCTTCCGATGAGACCATCGAGTGAGAGATATAATGAGCAGTATGCTTATTTAGCACTATCTTGGTAAAGGTAATAAAACTTGTTCCACCAATCGTTAACAAAAAAAATTGGGAATCATGTCTTCTGGTCCCAAGAAGAATGGAAGACTGTTCAACTGCGGAAAATTCTGTAAAGTTGGCGGGAAACAGCATTTATGGAAGCACCGCCGCTGCTATGTATACACTTTTATCATAATCATTTATTTTGCATAAAATATGGTATACAAAAGATGGTCGTCATGTAAGCGTAACACACATTTCACCAGTAGCTGGCATACCATTTCACCCCATGCGATTGTTGTAAAGTTAAAGAATGTTTACATATTAACCACCATGATTGTACACAGTCTACAAGAAAACAAAACTAAAATAATTACACTACGGCCGTTCACCCCTTAACGACTACCATTATACACTTATGTAATAAAGAATTAACGCGTCTACCACCCCTAGTGTGGTTTACTAATTCAAAAATTTCTTTGTAAAACTGAACCTCCGATCGATAACTAACCATAATATGAGTTGCCTCTTGCACTCATAACCTGACAAGCTAAAACATTTTCCACTTGTATGGTTCCGATGTTTCTTGTAAATTGAAAAAATATATAAGAAAAAAGGTGACAAAAGCTACCAGTAATCTAGGCTTGAAATAGTACTTCCTGTAAATTGTTCAATATTTCACAATAAAAGCTACATATCATCGCTACTTTGAAAGAAACTCGTGTCTTGTGTCACCAATATAAAAAAAAATGGTACTACAATTTACCACCGGGGTGATATTCAAGATTTTTTCAAAGATTCACCAAACAAAGTCTTGAAAGTTTAAGAAGGATTGAATTTTATATTAAACATTGTCCCATATTCTGAAGTGGCAATGGCCAGGCCACAATGCACGCAGAGAAGATGGAGGATGGAATCGAAAAGTGCTCGAGTGGACCACGGTCACCACGGACTAGCAAGCGCAGCGTAGGACGTCCACCCACACGATTGGACAGAGGACCTCATTAAGGTCGCCGGAAGACGCTGGATGCAGGTCGCTTCCAACGCGTACATGTGGAGGTCCAAGAGGGAGGCCTATTTTCAGCAGTGGACGTCTTATGGCTGAGATAATGATGATATTGTGATTAACAGATGAGTCAATACCAACTTGTTAAATTTATCTTGAATGCGATAATTATAAATCAAAGTATGCTCCGATATCTGAACATTTGTTCCTCCTTCAGACAAAAGCTGAACGGTTTTCTATAAAATAACAAATGGCCAGTACTAGTAACCTATAGAAAAGCTACCTTTAATCCCAAAGTTCAACCTCTGAATGGGGGTCAGCGGTGTGGGTTTAGATTTACTACGAAAAGGGTAGTATAACGATTTCTACGCGGCCGGGGTTCCATTCTATGGCCTGTGGTAACGAGCTATCCAAGACAACGACGCGTATAATGGTTAACTGTGTACCTTTAGGTTATGAAAAATGAAGACAACACAAAAATGTCCTTGTTAACTTCGGTCGTGCGTTCATTATATTTGAGCATCGCATTCTCTTTTATTTGCGCCGTGAAATAAAAAGTAATGACTTAATTTTGTGTAAATAAGTTTGGGCTGCGGCCCGTCTTACTGCGTTGCGAGTGCCAAGGAGTTAGGAAAGGTAGATATGGATGGCAATATCGTTTTTTTACCAAACGTTATCTAATAGGAATACTTTGTAGCTATTAGGCGTATCAATAAACGACGATGTTAGTAGTAAAAGTAACTCTGAATACAACTAATACTTAGGTTTATATGTATCTAGACATAAATAATTCCAAATGATCACAAAATCATTACAGCAGTGGACGTCTTTCGGCTGAAATATGATGATGATCATGTAGCTACAATACATGTAAATTTTCTGAATGTTAACCAAAGCCGATCTCAAAGCCAACTCGACGCTTTAGCGAGCGTTTAGCTTATTACAGGGGGGCCGATTTTTGACTCTCGAATTTAGTACTCTGATCAAATCGGGACATTTTAAACACTGTCAGAAACGAAGAAATAGTATTTTAGAAACATGAATCCTAGAAATTTATAATCTTAGGTATCGAAACTACACATATCGTTCAAAAATAATGGTGAGTAATTTTGTGTGCGATTATTTTCGTCATCAAAGTTTTTTGAATTCGAGTGCACGAAACACAAAAATCGGCCCCAGCTCATTTTTTAGAATAAGAAAAATCGTGCAATTGCCGTCATGCGATTTTTAGGAAAACAATTTAAAAGCTGTCACATTTACCTTTTTACCATAAAGTTAACAATGTAATCTTAAATATTAGTTACGGGATTATTACAAGAAGAGGAACTAAAATGATTGATGAAACTTAAGCACAATCGACCATTATTTGTGGTAATCCACATGGAAAGTTACCTTATGGCGCTTGGCGCTTACATTGCAAAGTGTCACATTAGTATTGAAGCGTCATTAACAATAAGCGCCAAACGCCATAAGGTACCTTTCCATTTGGACTACCACATTTTTCTAATCTTAAAAAAAGAGGTACATTCGTACTCGTATTATCATATCTAGTCGCTCCAAGGTCTGCCCTTTATTGCCAGCTCCGATGTCCCATTGTTATTGTGTCCCGTTATTGAGCATGTGCCCTTATTGCTAACATCCGCGGATATATCTGAGGATTTCTTGTATCTATTTTCGTGTTTACTTTCGGCCTATATTGTCTGATGTCGGCTGCCAATCTTTTTTCGGGTCGACTGGGCTGAGTAATTAATGGGGGATGCGTTGTTGAATAGCGAATATTAGTATTATCTGGCATTTTTATTTAGGTATTTATCACCACTCAGCAGTGTATGAATTGTAACATTTTTATCGACTCGTCAAACCTTAACTGAATCTTGTTATCAATTTTTTTTTATGGCTAGATTTTTTTTAAAAGTCGAATACTTTTCATAAAAAGTGTATATCAGAAGCTAAGAGAAACAGACATAGATATTAAATACCGGTACAGTCAGCGTCATATCGCTAGTTACAGTCAGTATAACCAAATATATCGATTTACATTTTACTACTATATAAATAAAGGTCTATATATGTGACATTATCTGATGCTGATGTCGTTGTTCAAGACGATACAATACAAACGCAACGCGATTCGACGCAAGCGCCATCGACAATAAGGTCCCTTTTCATATATGTCACATATTTGGTCATATTGACGGAGTTCTGGTATTGCCTTTAATTACCATAAGCACGTCTTGAATGTAAACAATATCCAAAAACCTTTTTTTTTTTATATAACTTAAAATAATTGGACATATATTATTCGAAAAGGAGATGGCGGGACGTGTTAAAGTATTGAGTTCAATGTTTATTTATGTGTCCAGATTTGACGCTAGATGTCGCTGTTCTTCGGTTGTCAACATTTTTGAGTTTAACAAAGGTTCTGATTCTATCTCCCAAAACCTTTTTATTATCTCGTTGTCTGTATCCACCTGTGCATGTAATACGACCTTCCTGTCATTGTGATCTGCAGAACCTCCCGACAGAATCCACCCCAAACTAGTACACTGTGCTACCGGAGTTCCTATTGGGCCTTTCTTTACACCCTCCTGCAGGATCTGGGCATATACTGCTGCACCCAACAAAATATCAACCTTACTTGGTGTTCCGTAACCGGGGTCAGCCAGAACTAAATGCTGTAGGTGTGACCACTCCGACGCGTCAACTTTGCGTGCAGGAAGATTCGTCGTGATTTTCGGTAATACATATGCCATCAACTGCATCTCAAAATCCGGAATAACCAAAGATTGAAGTTTTAACAATACCATGTAATTTGTTGTTACCGACGCTTCTTCTAACATGGTTATTGTAGATTTTACGGGAATCTTTTTAGCCTAATCCTTGTACTGTACCCTCTGTAACAAATGAGGATTCAGATCCCTGATCGATAAACGCTCGATAAATTTGTGATTGACCTGTCTTTAGATCTCGACTTTCTAAAGCCGTAGCCAGGAGAACTTGGCGTTTAACCCTTCCTTTAGCAAAAAGAGTTATGGGGATGTTTGCGTAACATCGTTAGATAAACTGTCAGACTCAGCCTCTAACCCCCCTATTTCCGCGGAGGATGCTACAACTGCTTGATCTACGTTCCTAACATGAGCAGTTGAAGATGAAACTTCTTTCGGATGAAGGAGTGAATGATGCCGTTTATTACAAATGCGACAATTCGTGGTGATTTGGCAGAACCGCACAGAATGATTAGCCCCTAAACAATTGTAACATATACGATTGTTTGCTACAAATTCGTGTCTTTTTTCATAATCTTCTGCAGCAAATTTTTTACAAAAACATAATTTGTGATTATCATTACAAAATTCACACACCACTTTAGCAACCTCATTAGCGTAAAATGTTTTTGAACTAGTTGCATTCGATGTAGACGGCCTAAGGTACATATTTTTTCCTTTGTTTCCGGCTCAAGGAATTTAACGCTCGATACCTACTAGCCAAAAATCTTTAGATTGTTTGAATGTGGGCAAATCATTGGGATTTACATTGGACGTGACACTTAATTCCCACTGTTTACGAGATTCTGGATCCAATTTTGATGATAACAAATATATAAGAATTATATCCCAAGTCGATACATCAATTCCTAAATTTGTCAACGCGCTCAAGCAATCAGAAGACGTATCTAAAAGTTCCTTTAAATGACTAGCTGATTCAAAATTAACGCTACGTTGGTTTAATAATCGTTTCAAGATGTTATAGGACAAGAACTTTTATTACTGTATCGTTCTTCTTCAACAGCTTCCAGCACGTCGCGTAATTTGCTTCTGTTATAGGTGTATATCTAATAATTTGTTCTGCTTCACCAGTCAAGTATCCCTTGAGATAATGCAACTTTTGAACGTTATCCAATGTTTTATTGTTGTGAATTAAAGATACGAATAGATCTCGAAATGTTATCCACCAGTGTACTTGCCTGAGAAGGTCGGTATACTGATCTTTGGCAGACGAATATGACTTTGGTCATTATGTAAAAGTACTAGCTTCATTTAAATTATTTATTCTTGCTGTTTGAAAGTTAGCTAAATACTCTTTAACTCACATTTATATTCCATATAAGTTTCTTCAGTTGTACTATAAACATCCTTTTAATGTACTCCTGTTTTTTTAATAACGTTTTGTCTACTGATGGGGATAGTTCTTTGTGTCCTACTCTAAACTCTGACCACAATTGTTCCAACAGTTCTACTCTTCCTCTACATAAATTTGCGTAATCCGTTCTTTCGGAGATTTTCTAAAGTTTACATTTGCCTTAGAAATACGATCAGAGGTTTCTTCCTGGTAAGAAATTAATGATTCCATGGTAAACACAACCTTGATAAAAATAAAAGATTTACCTAACTAGCAGGCAACTTACATGTATTTTCAAGTAAATTTTAATCTTTAAATTTTACACTTTTTTTTTTTAATTAAAATTCTAAGTATTTTCTTTACATATAGATAACATAAAATTCTTTTCTAAGTCCAGATGAATTTCTTTAAATTTTTACAAGTGTTTTGGACTTAGTACAAATTAAGCATGGATTCCCCGTACTTTTACAATTCTAAGTCTTAAAATTAAACTTAAGTAAATTTATCAAGAAAAAGTTAAAGTCCCAAATTCACCAGATATTAAAGTTGAAATTAGCTTGAAATTCTTCTTTTCTTTAAAGTTTTAATCGTCTCTGAATTAAGGTTCAATTTCGCACAATTGATAATATAAAAGAGTACTCACGGTTTTCACTTTGTATCACTCAACTGAACAACACCTTGTGACGTAGGAGCTCCTTCCTGGTTGACCTCTCCTGGCAGAATGCGGATTTGACCGCCCCGCCTGTGACCGCTAGATGGCGCCACTGTTGCACACTGCTTCACTGCACTTCTTCTTGTACTATTCGTTCCCTCTGAACAGCGATCCACTGCTACTATGGGAACGAACCAAGGAATGGCTCCACGCACTGACTTTATTTTTAGCCGCTACTAGCGCCAAACTGTCCGGTTCGATGGACCATGTATAAAAACCACGGTGTTGTTCACTAAACCAAACTTTTAAATTGCTAGAGGGTTTATCGAGACATTCAAGCGCTTTGTTGCTCGTCGTGGTTATTGTGCTGAACTCTATAGTGATAATGGCACAAATTTTGTAGGGGCTTCCAAAGAGCTAAAAGACTTACTTCAATCAGAACAGTCGAACATGGTTCAGGATATATGCCAGGCGTTGGCTACACAAGGAACAACTTGGCATTTTATACCACCTCGAGCACCTAATTTTGGGGGATTATGGGAGGCTGGAATAAAGTCTACAAAAATCATATAACTAATTCTAACATAATACTGTTCGCTAGTTTGCGATGGGAACAGCGACATCTAGCGTCAAATCTGGACACATAAATAAACATTGAACTCAATACTTTAACAGGACGACTTGGACGCATTCTGCGTAGAGTGGCGTGATTACACACGTGAAAGGGTTGAGTGGAGAAAAAGGGGGGAGGTCTTTGCCCAGCAGTGGGACACAAACACAGGCTACTAAAAAAATTGGACAGGTATTTTGCAAATATATTAATAGGTCTATTTATACGTAAGCATTTCTAAACACATTAGACACTTATTGTTTCTAAGCACATAATAATTTGCGTACGTAGGTAATTATGATATAAGAATATACTCATTTTGATATACGACCAAGACTATATCCAATGATGGATGTCATTAATGGCTACCTTTATAGCCTTGTAAAAGCTTTCTCTGTTTAACGATAAATCCCGTTTTATTTGTACTTTATTAACGCGATGATTTATTGTTATGTTTTGAACTCACTCGAATCTTTTAGATGTTTTAGCATTTGTGAATTCATTTATAATTCTTGTAGAACTCATTTAAATTCTTGATATTTGTAATGAACGTTTGTATTATTATAACTTTAAAATATTTTTGACGGCCATGTTTTACAAGAATAATTTAAAAATAAATAAATATAAAGAACCAAATATGCTATTCGAGGTCAATTAAAAAATGTAAAGAAACCAATTTACCTTCTTAGCTTCGCAATTACGCAGTTTTCAAAATAAGCCATGGTCTCATTGTCATTGTATACACATACTGTTAGTTACATTCTTGTTTAATTAAAATTTGCGATAATTACCTAGATTCAGTGCGAACAAATTTCTATAATAATATTTTGTCATACGTCAATATTTTTTTGCTTATAAGTCGTTAGTCAGCTATATTTATTTACCTCATTTACCTACAGTCAAGTGTAAAAATTCGTTCACTGCCAAAGTTTCAAAAATATGTACCGAGCAACTCTATTGTACAGTAAATAAGGTTGTAGGACGTATTTATGAAAGGATTCTTTCGGTACGTATTTTTGCACTTGACTGTACATACCTGAATATATATCATATTATATACAAATATACACATATACAATATAATATATCTTTACAAGTATAAACGGCCGAAAGTCAGAAATATATTTAATGCCTAGTTTCCATTCATGTTTAAAACTTCAGACGACCCTCGCTTAAGTAAAAACTAGTGGGTTTGTGGCATTATGTTGTTTCGAGCTATATATTATATAAGCGTGTGGTGTAGTATGTATTTGTAGCTATACACATGTAGTACGCAAGCACGGCCTATTTAATCACGCATGTTACCTAATTAGTAGCAAAATAAATCATATCTTCTTTGAAACAGTCGTTTCATTAACGCCGTCCGTACATGGCAACCCTGCCTTTTAAGCCGGCTTCGTGTTCGCGAGTGCACAATCGAGGACTAAATATGAAACTAAAATGGATGGACTAAGAATGAAGGAAAACCATACCATGATAAACCAAAGTCGGATCAGAAATTATTAATATTTAGATATATCCGAATACCGTGTTGTAAATCAATTTGTGTGTCAGTCCGTAAATCAGTCGGACGGCTAATGGCGCATTATATACAATGTTACTGCGTCCAGTTCCGGACGGACGGATTTATGCGCTTTGGTTGCGAACGCCGACGTATATTTACGTTTTGCTGACTAATTAGCACACTGCTTTAATAGTCTATTACTATTCCTATTACAGTCCAGAGTGAGATGGACGAGTATAAGCGAATACGTATAAGCAAAATGCTTTTCGAAGTATATATATGATAAATGCATTTGTTTTTATTTAATAATGCAAAAAAATGTTTTTAATTATGGTGCACAGTTACTTTCAAATGATCTAAAAATGTTGCACACAAAATGAAGTCCAAAAAAAAATTCTTACTTATCAACTTGTTGGTAAATTTACTTCACTACTTACTACTTGAGCACAGACCAGTAAACCTATAGACAAGTATTGCAGGGCACTGACGATCATCAGTCCGTATGGCATACAAGGCTTATATAATTCCCGGTCGCGCGCAGTGCCGTTCAGTTGCGTCCAAGTATCTGACCTGCGCGCAGTGTACATTGTTCCTACACTAAAAAATAGATAATTATAATAAAAACGTTGACATCATGTGTCATAGTACTGTAAGATGGTGTGGTAAAAATTCTAAGACATCAAATTACAAGAAAGATGGTATAACATTCCACAGATAAGTCAAAATGATTATATTATTGAAAAATTATTTGTTCCTAGCGGAGTTCATTTATACTGGTCGCTTACAGAAGTAGATAGTTTGTTCGTCTCTTTTCATCATATTGTAAATACAGTGTGCTATTCCTGTCTTACGAAGCCACGTGTAGCTCTAGTGATGTGCTGATGTCGTTACCGTATTAACCGTAATCGTGTGCTTAGGATTACCGAAGGTGTACCGAATTTACAAAATATAATAGAAATCAGGGATACGCACTAAATATATATATATATATATATATATACGAGTATATATTTATATTTTAGTAGTTTTTAT
Source organism: Grapholita molesta (assembly GCA_022674325.2). Taxonomy (NCBI): domain Eukaryota; kingdom Metazoa; phylum Arthropoda; class Insecta; order Lepidoptera; family Tortricidae; genus Grapholita; species Grapholita molesta. Next base: position 7,079,715 of record CP053143.2, read on the forward strand.
AGTATATTATATTTAATACTAACTAGTAGTAGTAGAATATGTATGTACGCATACTTAGTTTTATGTAGAGTTATGTAGTGGACTAGAGGGGGTTGGTGAGTCCTTGGGGTCCAGAGTCATTGAATGGGTCTGATGATGAACTTCGAAGAAGTCCCAGGGCATTCATAGCTGGATTGAGATAGAGGTATGTTATGGGGGCTTTTTAGAATCCACTTGGTGAGTACTTGGGTCCAGTGTCATAGAATTGGCCTGATGATGAACTTCGAAGAAGTCCCAGGGCATTCATAGCTGGATTGAGATAGAGGTATGTTATGGGGGCTTTTTAGAATCCACTTGGTGAGTACTTGGGTCCAGTGTCATAGAATTGGCCTGATGATGAACTTCGAAGAAGTCCCAGGGCACTCATAGCTGGTTTGAGATAGAGGTATGTTATGGGGGCTTTTTAGAATCCACTTGGTGAGTCCTTGGGTCCAGTGTCATAGAATGAGCCTGACGATGAACTTCGAAGAAGTCCCAGGGCACTCATAGCTGGTTTGAGATAGAGGTATGTTATGGGGGCTTTTTAGAATCCACTTGGTGAGTACTTGGGTCCAGTGTCATAGAATGGGCCTGATGATGAACTTCGAAGAAGTCCCAGGGCACTCATAGTTGGTTTGAGATAGAGGTATGTTATGGGGGCTTTTTGGAATCCACTTCGTAAGTACTTGTGTCCAGTATCATAGAATGGGCCTGATGATGAACTTCGAGGAAGTCTTAGGGCACTCATAGCTGGTTTGAGATAGAGGTATGTTATGGGGGCTTTTGAGAATCCACTTGGTGAGTCCTTGGGTCTAGTGTCATAGAATAAGCACACCAGGGCGCGACCCATTCTCCAACAACGGGTATTAACGACATCTGACCCCGCACAATCTGGTGTACCAGAGTGGCGGGGATGTTCGCGCTGACAAGCGCCCTTCTGAGAATATAGTTTAACGCGGCCAGCGCCCGAAGAACACGGGAGTCCATGGTGACCGAGGTGGTCTACAGAGAATCCTTAGGGGGCACAGCTATGGTCTAACTACACAAACAACATACGAATAATGTATCTCTAGTGATTAAATATGTATTTTATTTGAAACCCTTGTATTTTTATAAAAATACAAATAACGTATTAACTTTAATATATTTGCAAGATTCCATTCATACAATTTGTCCTATTTTTGAATTAGGGACTGTTTAGACAGCAAGTGATATTCTGGCCTCGTTCCTCACCTTCAGTCCGGTCGCCTAACTGATACTCATCCAGGATAACTAGTATTTGCAGTAATGCACTATTTACATACAATAACAATTTAATTAATAACTAATTAATTAATTCAAAATTTTTTTTTAAATAGGCCGTTAATTATAGAAGTTTTTCCAACCCACATTATGATATGTACGAGAGTGGTTTATGAACAAACAAACCACTCTCGTACGTAATATTATAATCGATATTTTGGTAAAAAAAATTGTACCATTTCGCATCGTAATTTGTACTCTTTTCTGGAGCTCTTATTACTGTCATACACATTTAATTTTTAGATTATTACACCCTTAGTATTTTAACCTATACTTTTGAAGTAAGTTAAAATAATATTACTATACCTACTGATTTATATTTATAGTTACTTTTGTTTACCAAACATAAATGACTATCGGTTAGGCTTCCGGTAAAAAACATGTCCCATCACTACACGCTCAAGCGGCCGCGCGTCGTCCTTGAGACAACCAATCGCAGCGACGTTAACGCCCTCCCGCCCCTCACGTTTCACCTCTTGTGTTGGCAGCTTGTATCGCGAACAAAATGTACAACATTGCGACTCTATAGGTAGTTCTCTGTGTACTTGAGCCTCGGACATGGACATCCCCCATAAGTAACTTTGTCTGCGATAAGTAACTTTGGGGAGTTTCATATAAAAACTGGCACGCTTGGCAGACGGGTTGGCGATCGCAGTATGTTCCGCCACTCTCTTAGACTCAGTTTAGGGACAATACCCGAGTCCTTCACTACTTCTAGTACTAAAACGAAAATAATTTCCTATCCGACTAAAAATAAAGACAGGATCGACTTATGGCACTCAACTAAGTACCTATACCTACATTTGACACACCCATGTCGTAAGGGTATTAAGACGGCTTAAGGAGCTTGTAAAACATCAAAAAGTACGGAAATCGGGCCAGTTAATTCCAAAGGTGACATGGCGTTATCTTTCCCCAGAGTAGCAGGTTAGGGACATGACAGCCCTAAGCTGTCGCTTAAAACGAAAACGTCGTAAGTAACAATGAAACGCGTATGGACGTTTGACGTTCTGAAGTGGAGCCGGTGTGTTTATTAAACCTTGATGTTACGTAAACAGGCTGTAAGGAGTTTAGAGGGTAACGTTTTTTTTCGGAATTACGGTACAGGTATATACGAGTACCATATTATATAGTTACAAACGGATAAACTTACGTATACTTATATAGCACTAGACGATGTATTATTTTATTATCATCGTTTACGAATTCATCGACGAGCTCTTGCCGTGTAATTAATTGCCGGCTGACTAGAATAGGACCACCCAATCTCCTCCCGCGGGTGTCGTAAGAGGCGACAAAGTGAAAAATCCAACGGATCTACAGCGTCTGTCGAAACCCAATCTACAGCTACTACGGTCGCCAATCTGCCTGCCAAGCGTGGCGACTATGGCACCCCCAAGATTATACAAGTTATATTTGTGGGAGACCTATGTCCAGCAGTGGACCTGCGTACAGCTGAAATGTAAAAAAAAATACGAATTCGATACCCACGTACAGTTATGATATATAGGTACTATATATAGGATACTTGTGACGTCACCGCAACCCTCCATTGTGTGACGACGCACATTCCGCGGGGGTAAAACGGAAACAAACGATCCGTATTAGTAGGTGACGGGGCAATATTCGGACCGCGACGCAGTCTAACAAGAAAAGTACTCCAATTTCAGTTACTGCGAACGAATCTACAAAAATTACACCATCTTCCTCGCGTTTTCCGGCATTTTGCCATCGCTCATGGGAGCCTTCCACTTGGTAACTAATCACAGGATTTGGCGTAGGCACTAGTTTTACGAAAGCTTTATGCTTTATTGGATTTAGTCTTGTTTCCTCACGATGTTTTCCTTCACCGAAAAGCGAATGGTAAATAATAAACGATATTTCGTACATAGTTCTTGTGACCTCCGGGTTGCAAGTCGCACCCTCTTATCCTTACCTATGATCCGCGTTACGTTAGTGATACATGGCGAGCTATATTCTACTTATAAAGCGTGAGTTACCACTTCCATACAATTAATATGTTTGAATCCCACGATAGTTTTGTGTTTAAAATTTATATCTTGCCAAGGGTTAAGATAAAGTTTTGTACAAATGTAGGTAAATACATTGGCTATCTTGAGATATGTCAAAATCCGGACCACTTGGCGTAGGTAAATATCACATATTTCCGAGTACTGTATAGTACGGGAAGCGGTTGATCCTAAGAAAAAAAAAATGACTCGATGACATTGACCAAATGAAAAGTACCGAGATCCACTGCAAATCTCAAAATGGCATCAATTTGTATGAAGTCATACTTTTCTATTAACACTACAAACAGGTTAGCGCGAGTGTCGGTTACACGATATATATATGAAACTCGGATAGCTGTCCGAGTTACAAATGGACCGGGTCCACAATCCACATCCTCTCAACACGAAAACTATGCCACAGATAACAGAATAAGAACAGATATCCGACTCTCATAGAAACTGCAATTTTCCCACGCTTCGTTTACGCTACTTATTTCGACAATTTTATAATGCAAACGATAAAGCATTAATACCTGGACTCAAGGTTGAAATTGAATTGAGCGGGACGTCGAGACGCGAGCGAACGGGTGACTCATCCGCTGCTAGGGCTGGGCCAAGAAGTAAGATGTTAAAATAAAAATTCTTCAATAGTGATTTTTTATTTATTTCAATTTAAATATGTTGCACCTTAATTAAAAGTACATTTTTTTTCCCCGTTCTTTCCCTGAATCCCCTGTTGTTAAATTTCACCGCAGCGAATATTCTAAATCTTATAAATAGTTTTAATAAATATTCTGCGGGGAAACATTGGCACCATGGTGGGCATGTAATTTCTTTTAAAATATCAAACAAACTGCTCCCCGCCCGCTCCATTAAAAAATGGTCAAAGTTTTTTATAAATATATTTTCTAATTTATCTACATACTCAACAAAATCATTTGGTGGGATTCTGAGCCCGCCGTGTTGTGTTGCTGCTTTATCATATGATTTATAATTAATAAAAAGATTGGCTACTTCATTTTGATTAACATCGGTCTGTAAATAGGTCTGTAAATTTTTACATGTGTGTTTTTTAAGACATTTAAACAATAAGTAGCCTGCTACATATGTTAAAGCGTTTTGATTGGGTAAATCAAAACGGTAATCGGTTTCACCATTTAATGAAACTGCTGAAGGTACAGGTGTAGTATATTCGGTCGGCCTGGATCGTTCACAAAAGTGTTGACAGTCTCTAACAGTTCACAAATATCTTTCTGGCAATTACTAGTCCGTGAATTTTGCAACATATTCCCCAAGAACAGTTTAGAAAACGCCCTTGTAAATTGTATGGGTGTAGGATCTCGACAGTTGCCTCCCTGCTGCCTGACAGCTCCAAAAAAATTTTCCAACGGGTCTTGATTTAGACGTCGTGTGAATAAAAATTTTATTCCTTTTTCCTGAAGATCTTTACATAACATCATCGTTGCTTTTATAGTTATTCTTATGTTCTTGAACGTTTTAATTCTCTTTGTATTATTGACTCCTTTTTTTTATCTATTGCAGCAACTTTAGCAAACATCTTTGCAGCTTCATCTAAAAGGTCAATTTGATACTCTTTCATTGAAAAGCCCTTTGGTATTTATTGGGAGAAGACACTTTACTAGAGTTTAATACATCGAATATGTTATTAATCATTTCTATAAACTCTGCGGTGTGCTTCGCTTCGTCCGGCAGTAGTTTGTCTTCAATTAAAACATTCATAGCAGCAAAACAGTCCGGCTAAATATTTGAGTGGCGTATTTTACACGCATTTTTTCAAAGTTATTTGGCATTACATGTTTCTCAGTTACCTTTGGAATTAATCTCAAATTTTTATCTTTTTGTTGAGCATATAAATCTTCGATGTATTTCCATGAAATTGTTTTATCATCAAAGATAAAATTGTTAGTAAGTAAATTATTTCTGATGCATTTTATCATATGCGGTACGTCAAATATGTAGTAAATTTTTCTGTCTTCAACATAAAAATATGGTTTTTCTTCTGTGATCTTCTTGACATCTTTTGCGTATTTATCAAAATTTGAACCCTGATCTGAAACTATTGCTTTAACTTCTATTCCAATATTAAATAATTTTAAAATCACTTCATCTAACCAAGTCTCGAGTTCTTTGTAATGTTTTGGAGAAGCTAAGAATGAGTATGCAATGGGCTGCTTCCAATTTTCAACAATACCTCGAAGCATGATCACGCAGCCGTGTGAAGCGATGTCCTTGGAGCGGTTGCCATTGATGTTATGTAGACCAGTAATTTCATCTTTCTTAGTATCATAATGCAAATGTCGTTTTAAAACCATTTCATCTATACATAATGTGCAGTACTTTGCATTTTCCGGCATTGATTTTAATTTGGCTGACAAAAACTGTAACGTGCGATCTTCAAATTTAGGCGGGACAACCATTTTAAACCGATGAAGGGTAGATTCACATGGCAGGCGTAAAATGTTTTCAGTAATCTGTACGTCTGAGGGCTGGAAAAGTGTAGATTTAAAGCGAAAAGCTTATGCTCTGCATCATAACGGTTTCCTTTAGGCTTATGTTTTAATTTGCTTTGCCATTCCAGGAGTTTGATAAATCTTTTATCAACTTCATCTTCAGTATTAAAACTGAAGTGCTGATATTTTTCAGACTCTCTAGATTGAAGTTCTTTTGTTATCTTACTTAATTCACTCTGGAGTCTTCTTCTCTTTTGCTCAGAATCTTTAAATTCGTTGCGTAGCTTACGTTTTCTTGGTGTGTCACAAGAAATCGCATCGGAAGTCTGCGTTCTTTTGTTTTTGTTAACGTCTGTGGTTTGTACAGCTGAAGTTTTTGTTTCAGGGCCCTTTAATTTGATCACAGATAAAATGTTTACGTATGATTCTTTTGTTTGCGTCGATACGTCATTGTTGTCGTTGGCAGTGGCTATAGAGGCGCTTGAGCTAGGACTGCTAGGTAGAACTTTTGTTGGTACGGCATCTGCTTTCAGTGTAGGTCTGAATATTAACATTGATTTTTCAAAATGTAAGGAGCAAACAAAATGACTCGTAGCTTTTGTTGTGTCTGTCAGCAAGTCGGGTCTTCCTATGACCTCAAGCCATTTTCTGCGTCTGAAAAGATATAAACTTATATATACGACGTGTTACTTGACCTACTGAAAACCTCAGATATCCCAACTTATTTTTATCATTCTAAATAGAGTTAGAACATTTTTTGTAATCCGGTTGTTATTTGTCAAGTTATTCGTATGTCAAAGTATCGCAGTTGTATATGTTTGGTGACTTAAAATGCGTTTTTCGAACCTAACCACAGAAATTGCTTTGTTCACTAATGTAAAGTACGTCTGATTGCAATGGCCTATGTCTTCAGTATAAAAATCTAATTTGGCAAAAATAAAACAGAAAATTGTTCTCGTTCACATAGTGCAATCGAATCCACTCTTGATCCTAAACAGACTGTTTTCAGGTTATTTTCAGTGGGTCGTGTAACATGTTGTATATACCTATAGGTATCGATTGGCAGACAAATAAACAAACACGGATATATACCTAGTTATATATGAGACAATTTTAATTTTTATTTTGTATAAATAAAAAAGATCGTTAAATATGTATTATGCTTTAACGGTTAGAATATCACTCATTTATTTATCCGTAAATTTCGCTGGAAATCTTTAATGTCTATACCGGTGCCCACAAACATTGCGAGAGACTTTAATCAAGCATTTCTGACCATATTTCAAGACTAAAATATCGTATAAAGTTTTCTGGATTCCGTATAATTTGGTAGATAATGTCATTTTTATTGACAATATTTTTTTCATCATAACTTAGTGTAATACGCATTTTCAAGTATTTTTTTTTACGATTTTGCATTAGTCTTGTCATACTTCATGGCCAGACATAAAATCGGCAAAAAAATATTTTTTTAGTTAGACTACGTATTTTTTTTCCTAGTACGTTTTCTGCGATTGTTTTTAATATCTTTATTATATAGTAAAGCATAAAAAATTAAAAAATAAGTTAGCTGTGACTCGCGGCACCTCGCAGATGCGTTCAGTTTTCGTGTCTTACCTAAATTCCCTTACCAGCTAAGCTAATCTAGAAGCTCAAAAACACAGCCGTTTTCACATAGATTGACGAATCGAGCAACGAAAAAACTAGTGTCATATTTTTAAAAAGTGCATAAATACAAAATAAATAACAAATTACAGCCCCTTTTTAAAAAATATATTGTCGACTTTACATATACATGATCACAATTTTTCACCAGTGGCATTAGTTTCGCACGTTATAGGGCTCTGAAGCCTAATCAATTCACCTCCATGTATAATGAGACTGCGTCCATTGAACGGGAGCCGAAACGAATCCACTCATCAAGCTATTTTCGACCTTCGAGTAGAACACTGTGAGTTCAATTCGGCTCTAGTCGACAAATGCGACTCGACTCGGCTCCCGCATAATGCACGCCTAGCTTAAAAAGAACAATTTGTTGCGACTTACTTTAATATGTACCTAACAAGTGAGAAGATTGAAATTCAAGTTTCCAGTAGGTATACAACTTTCATTCAATACCCATAGGTTAATTTATGAATGTCAGCCACACGTGAAAATAACTTTTAGGTAATTTAAAATAGGTACCTTATTAATATTAGAACTATATTAACAGAAATCCTAAAATATTACGTCAATGTAACGCAGGTATAATTTTATTAGGTACTTATTAAAAAAAATGAATAGTACGCACCTTTCTTCATCTCTCGGTAAACTAAAAAACGATAGGTTTTTATCAGTCTTTTTGCTCATACACCCGGACACTTCACAGTAATTCACCATTGTTCATTAGTCATAATATATTATCATCACATCAAAAACATGTACTTAGCGAAAAACTACGCTCGGAGAGTACGAAAAATCAGAAGAGTGACACTGACGAAAACACATGCGCGCGCGATCGCTAGCGGCGGCCCACTGTCATATAGCTCTGCCACGAGCTACCGCAAAACCGGCGCCGGCGCGTGGCCTTGAACGAGTCGAATACGCCTGACTATGCTCTGTTTTCCCTTTAACATAATATATAAGGAAGGGAGAATGTAAAACGATAAAGAGGAAAATAAATTGCGGGTCGCGACCGGTGTGAACTGCATATGTTACGGAGAATATAAAACAGTTTCCAATATAAACATCTTGCAGTAATGTATATAAATATACATATTTCGGGACAATGTTACACAAATCGACCTAGTTCTACGGTAAGCTCAGTAAGGCTTGTGTTGTACGATATATATAATAAAATACCTACATACATATAAATACTTAAATATTTAGAAACACCCATGTCTCAGGAACAAATATCTGTGCTCATCACACAAATAAATGCCCCGACTGGGATTCGGACCCAGGACCATCGGCTTCATAGGCCAGATCGGTCGTCTATCTATCTTCTATTTTAGTGCCGTGAAAAAGTATACTACCATTTAACGGAGTTAGTTTAGTTAACCTTTATTAGAAAAAAGAAGATATATTAAGACTACAGGAGCCTTTTCTTCATGAGACCTAAGAAAAACTGTTAAAATGCGAGTAAGTTAGTTAAGCCGGTGTGAATCGGTTTGGACTCACTGAAAAATACCTATACTAAATACAAATATAAACCATAATTAAACGTATGAAGCAGGTAAACTAAGAATCGTTTTCTACTAGTAAAGTAAGCATTTTTTTTTTTTTTTTACTTCATACGTCTGTTATTAGTAAACTATGGTTTCAAGAACTGGCAACAAAGTACATTGTCTAGAATTTTAGATAATGAATAGCTGGGCCATTTTATTTAAAGTTGTATACTCAACTTTTTTTGTTATTTGTTTTTTTTTGTGTGGTTTCTAACTACTCAGAATCATGAGCTCTTTCGAGCCTAATAAAACTTTAAATAAAATGTCCTAGCTAGTTTCCTATTTTTTTTTGTTGCAATATTTACATCGTCAACAGAGCCCAATTCGCAGGTATCGTCTAACGGGCACTTTTTCAGTCCGTTTGGTTGCTTTAAACGTTGTTTTACGAGGGGCGCGCGCGCAACATTAACTTTTTATTGTTTCATTGTATCAGCTAAATGTTTATCGTCGAATTTTTATTCATAGTGCTTCGGACGGTTTCTTGATTTGCAATATTGGCAAATTGACAATTTATTGAACAGCTGCAACCTATGTTTAAGTTTTAAAAAGTGCAGGCCGCTTTTCTAGACACGCAACGCTTAATGACATAATCAGTCAGTCTCTTGCCACCATCAATGTCTGCTCTTCTTGAGCCGACCGGCATTGTCAGAGATGATGGTAAGAGGCATGATCTGAGTGTTTTAGGTTCCTTGGAGCTTGGGACGGATGCTGGTGTGGCATGCTTCCTGCGTAGCCACCTTAATAATGCACGTTATTGCAAAAGCCTACAAATTTTGAAAGAGCCTGGGCAGTATCCATTAGTACCGTTTGGGGAACGCTAGGTCCATGGGATTCAGGCGCGCACGAGCTTTAAAAGAAAAAAAAAAGAATACGTAAGGTTAAATAAACTGTTTTTTTTTGCATATACCAACAGGAATATATGTGTCATAAAGATATATTAAATTTTTGCGTTTTGCCTATGTAAAAAGCTAAGGATTTTATAGCTCAATCAATATAAACTACTCCTCCATTAAATTAAATATAACTAGCACTCACATAGGCCTGAGCCAATTGTTCACAGAACAATATTAATTTATTTATTCAGTGTAAGATCCATATTCATTACGTGCGATGCACTTAGAATTTCTTTACCCAAGCAAACCACAGATGACTGCTCAGTACGCGGCAAAAAATATCGCAAACAGCCAAATTGCAAATACTGAAATCACAATGTTATCAATGCAGTCGGCCAAACAATTTTCCATCACGTCATCAAAGAAATTGCAAGTAATTCGTAAATGCTACCGTAACGCATCCATCAGCAAATACAAGTTAGCCGCTGGTCTCGTGGGATATATTCTTAGGCCGCACGATAATTAGACACGCCCATCGTCGGCAGAGGCGACGGGAGTTGATTAATCGTCTTATTTTTTCGGTAGAAAACTTGGTTAAATTCTGATTGAGCGATCGTTGAGTCTGCGCTTCGTTGACTGGAGTATTATTGAGATCGCTTACCTAGTTGAGTGCTCTACGATATAAGTGAGATACAATGATATTTAAATAGAAAGAAAAAAAAAATTGACTCGTAGCGGGACTCGAACCCACAACCTCTGGATCACTAGCCCAGTGCACTACCAATTGTGCTATTCGAGTACCGCTTGGATTTGTAAAGTTTTTCTACTTTATCTTTCCTGGTATACGTCATTACGGGTGGGGTCTCTATTTAAATATTGATGATATGCTAGCAGACGTTTCTGCTTAATGTAAAAACATTTGAGATACAAATGGTTAAGAACATTACATTTACTTATAGAATAACGCATTTTCATGTATACTTTTTTCGTTATACTGTTTTTAAAAAATAAATCCCACCGAGTTTCTTGACAGTCATAAAAGTCAAAAAGCTTCTCGGGTCAGATATATAGGGTTAGAACCGGTGTAGTTTTAGTTTTTTATTTGTTTTTTCTCTCCTAAGAAAAAGGTTAGAAGATTATAACATAACCGGCATGAAACTCGGCGGGACTTATTTTATCAATAGCAGTACATCAAATCTGTAAGTACATAATTATGCGTAGTCCCGCAGGAAAACATATCAAACAGTTTAATAAAATACAAGTTATAACTAAAAATATAAAAATATTAATGTATGTACAAACAAATTTGACTACACGAGATCAACATGCTTTGATGCTCTCTTACCTATATACCTAAATTTTTTACATATATTTTCTATCAATATAAAGGTCTATTTACACTGGCCAGTCTCGTTAAAAAAGCAATTGGAATACATCTTGTACACCCTATGGCGATTAAACAGTTTTTTTTCCAGTGATTATGTAGATTATGTAGATGGCCGGTTAGAAAAAGAAAAACAGTGTGTTAGTGAGGCGAAAAATTAAGGCTTAATCTAGCAGAAACATTGCGGTAGGGATCATTACTTCGACCTTATTTAACATTAATTCTGCGAAAATACGGCTTTGAATTACATTACAATTTGAGAATCTGTATATCGCAAACAAAGTGGGCTTTTATGTCAAACGTAAATTTATTAACGGGATTGTAGTACAGTGTAAGCGATCCAACTAACGAATTAGGAAGTCCGAGATTTCCGACATTTAAGTACTTGTGTAATCACCCACAACCACCCACCCGATGACCAGTGATCGGAACTTCGGGAGTAAAACTTTAACAAACTTGCCAAATGGACGTTTTATGTAGTTGTTAGCTACGAAAATAATAATATTTGTGTAATTAAAATCTTTTTAATATACAGTTAAATTGAGTACTGATCTGCCAATAATATTCTTGTATGTTTTTCTTTCATTTATGCCAATTTAAAGGTTCTGTCAAAAGTTTTGCTACAGTTTTACTCCCGCAGTTCCGATCACTGCCGATGACCACGCTGCTAAAGGGTTCGCAACGTTCGGGATGAAGTTTAAATTAGTATACGCGATAAAATCAGTTTTAGTTGTTTTATTTCATGAGTAATTATCGCGGCAACCGAAGACAATATTATTTACTTGTGTTCATAGGTATTACGAATATTATTCCTCGCTATGAACATTATCTGTATGTATCTGTATGTATCCAAGTATTTATGTATCTGTATATAATATATATATTGCCGTCTGGAACCGAGGTTTAGTAAGTTTACTAAGACTAGGTCGATTGGTGTAATTAGATTTTTTTTTTCATCTTTTTTGTAATCAAATCAAAACTTAATATACAAAATCATCAATTCGTATAGTAACAAAATTAACTTTTACAACTTTCAGAGTCGTTTTCATTACGAGCGAGCTTTCTCCGTATAAAGCTCGCCGCATAAACTTGATCGCCGTCCGTCCGGAGGGCAGCGTGCGAGATGCTACGAGATACTACGAGATACATGCCGCAGCAAATTGTAAATAGACAGTACGACAAGTATAAACTTGTACTTTTATTTCACATTACAGGAAGATGTAAATAAATAAATATAAACCTGCGAATCAAGGGTTCGAATCACGGCCAGGGCATTTTTTGTATGCTTATCACGAATTCATACATACAGATCAACCATATGGGGGTACATATATTCTCATATATGTACCCCCATATGAACGATGTTTGGATATAAGTACGTTTCTCTTATTTAATATAGAAGTGATTTTAAAAAATATTCTAGAACCGTAGGAAAAAATAGGGGCGAAGGTAGCGTAGTTTTCTCCTTCAGCTATATTCTTGGACATAAAACTCCATAGGTAGGCCCCCACAACGAGCGATCTCCACACAGCCACCCAAACGAGGTCATCTGCTCACTTGTTTGCAAACGTCTCACTTTACTCTCTTACCCGTAAAGTTTTCCACACTCAACAAGATTTTTATATTCTTCTTACTGCACCAGTCACACACACTGTGCCCGCTCAATTAAGCCGAGAGTAACCGGGCGTCGGATTACGAGCCTGCATGTGCTCGCTCCGTTAAATACAAAGTTGCAGATGATGATGGACCACACTCAGCATCATATAGTCAGTTACAGTCAGTGTGGCCAAATATATCATAACACATCCTTATTGATATATAAATAAAGATCTGTATCGATATATTTGGTCCACAGACCAGTAAACCTATAGACAAGTATTGCAGGGCACTGACGATCATCAGTCCGTATGGCATACAAGGCTTATATAATTCCCGGTCGCGCGCAGTGCCGTTCAGTTGCGTCCAAGTATCTGACCTGCGCGCAGTGTACATTGTTCCTACACTAAAAAATAGATAATTATAATAAAAACGTTGACATCATGTGTCATTGTACTGTAAGATGGTGTGGTAAAAATTCTAAGACATCAAATTACAAGAAAGATGGTATAACATTCCACAGATAAGTCAAAATGATTATATTATTGAAAAATTATTTGTTCCTAGCGGAGTTCATTTATACTGGTCGCTTACAGAAGTAGATAGTTTGTTCGTCTCTTTTCATCATATTGTAAATACAGTGTGCTATTCCTGTCTTACGAAGCCACGTGTAGCTCTAGTGATGTGCTGATGTCGTTACCGTATTAACCGTAATCGTGTGCTTAGGATTACCGAAGGTGTACCGAATTTACAAAATATAATAGAAATCAGGGATACGCACTAAATAAATATATACTCGTATATATATATATATACGAGTATATATTTATATTTCAGTAGTTTATATAGTATATTATATTTAATACTAACTAGTAGTAGTAGAATATGTATGTACGCATACTTAGTTTTATGTAGAGTTATGTAGTGGACTAGAGGGGGTTGGTGAGTCCTTGGGGTCCAGAGTCATTGAATGGGTCTGATGATGAACTTCGAAGAAGTCCCAGGGCATTCATAGCTGGATTGAGATAGAGGTATGTTATAGGGGCTTTTTAGAATCCACTTGGTGAGTACTTGGGTCCACTGTCATAGAATTGGCCTGATGATGAACTTCGAAGAAGTCCCAGGGCACTCATAGCTGGTTTGAGATAAAGGTATGTTATGGGGGCTTTTTAGAATCCACTTCACCAAGTGGAAGTACTTGGGTCCAGTGTCATAGAATTGGCCTGATGATGAACTTCGAAGAAGTCCCAGGGCACTCATAGCTGGTTTGAGATTGAGGTATGTTATGGGGGCTATTTAGAATCCACTTGGTGAGTCCTTGGGTCCAGTGTCATAGAATGAGCCTGATGATGAACTTCGAAGAAGTCCCAGGGCACTCATAGCTGGTTTGAGATAGAGGTATGTTATGGGGGCTTTTTAGAATCCACTTGGTGAGTACTTGGGTCCAGTGTCATAGAATGGGCCTGATGATGAACTTCGAAGAAGTCCCAGGGCACTCATAGTTGGTTTGAGATAGAGGTATGTTATGGGGGCTTTTTGGAATCCACTTCGTAAGTACTTGTGTCCAGTATCATAGAATGGGCCTGATGATGAACTTCGAGGAAGTCCCAGGGCACTCATAGCTGGTTTGAGATAGAGGTATGTTATGGGGGCTTTTTAGAATCCACTTGGTGAGTACTTGGGTCCAGTGTCATAGAATGGGCCTGATGATGAACTTCGATTTGAGATAGAGGTATGTTATGGGGGCTTTTTGGAATCCACTTCGTAAGTACTTGTGTCCAGTATCATAGAATGGGCCTGATGATGAACTTCGAGGAAGTCCCAGGGCACTCATAGCTGGTTTGAGATAGAGGTATGTTATGGGGGCTTTTTAGAATCCACTTGGTGAGTCCTTGGGTCTAGTGTCATAGAATAGCACACCAGTGCGCGACCCATTCTCCAACAACGGGTATTAACGACATCTGACCCCGCACAATCTGGTGTACCAGAGTGGCGGGGATGTTCGCGCTGACAAGCGCCCTTCTGAGAATATAGTTTAACTTAACGTAGCATGGCGGGACAAGCGGCCAGCGCCCGAAGAACACGGGAGTCCATGGTGGCCGAGGTGGTCTACAGAGAATCCTTAGGGGGCACAGCTATGGTCTACACCAGGGGTTCCCAAAGTGTGCGCCGCGGCGCCCTGGTGCGCCGTGGAAAGTTCCGAAGGGCGCCGTGAGTCGGTCTATTATTATCTATCTACAACGACGATAGATTCATGTTGTGCATGTTTAATTTTTTTCCTACCTCCCTCTAACTAAACTAACCTAACCTGACTACTATTATTGTAGGTAATGTACGTAATTATTTCTATCTACTATATCTTTTTGCAATAGCTAGGACCAGGGCGCCGTGACAAAATACTAATTTTGTAACTTCCCCGCAGGTTGAAAAAGATTGGGAATCCCTGGTCTACACAAACAACATACGAATAATGTATCTCTAGTGATTAAATATGTATTTTATTTGAAACCCTTGTATTTTTATAAAAATACAAATAACGTATTAACTTTAATATATTTGCAAGATTCCATTCATACAATTTGTCCTATTTTTGAATTAGGGACTGTTTAGACAGCAAGTGATATTCTGGCCTCGTTCCTCACCTTCAGTCCGGTCGCCTAACTGATACTCATCCAGGATAACTAGTATTTGCAGTAATGCACTATTTACATACAATAACAATTTAATTAATAACTAATTAATTAATTCAAAAAGACATTTTTTAAAATAGGCTGTTAATTATAGAAGTTATTCCAACCCACATTATGATATGTACGAGAGTGGTTTATGAACAAACAAACCACTCTCGTACATAATATTATAATCGATATTTTGGTCAAAAAAATTGTACCATTTCGCATCGTAATTTGTACTCTTTTCTGGAGCTCTTATTACTGTCATACACATTTAATTTTTAGATTATTACACCCTTAGTATTTTAACCTATACTTTTGAAGTAAGTTAAAATAATATTACTATACCTACTGATTTATATTTATAGTTACTTTTGTTTACCAAACATAAATGACTACCGGTTAGGCTTCCGGTAAAAAACATGTCCCATCACTACACGCTCAAGCGGCCGCGCGTCGTCCTTGAGACAACCAATCGCAGCGACGTTAACGCCCTCCCGCCCCTCACGTTTCACCTCTTGTGTTGGCAGCTTGTATCGCGAACAAAATGAACAACATTGCGACTCTATAGGTAGTTCTCTGTGATTTGGTCACTTTGCTTGCCACTAACTATTTGACGCTGACTGTAAACCCCAATCTATTCGATCAAATCAAGAAAATGCAAACTATGAAACAGCCCAGAGCGAACCATTGTAGCTTTGACATATCTCTGCCAAGAAGATCTGATTAACAATGGCGTCAAACAAGGTGCATTTTGATGCATTGATAATATTGGTGACCCCAAGGTACCGAATACAATATATATGATACAATACCTCTATTATCGGAAGTATTGTATATTTATTTTTATTGTTTCGTTATATTGTAAACTAGTGGCGACATTCCAATATCGATATTGCTTTGATACCTAACGTTAGGAATAGATAACCGTCGGATAACATGCTACGTGCACAATATAATCCTAATCATATTTCAAACATTGATATGTAAATTATTTATGCCAAAACATACATAGAACCTCCTCCATTTTTGACGACGGTTAATAAATGAATACTACTGTTCTACTATGTGTACCTCGAACCGAACTCGAAGCTAGTTCGAATGCACGTTCAATTAGACCGGACCGGATGGCGGCGTTGCATTACGGACGCCTGCATCTCGACTGAGGTTACCACACGTCTGGATTTATCATAAACAAAAGTCTAACATTTCCGCTTTGTTTGTGAGATAATAATAAAATAAGTAAATTACACTCTTTATCTACGTACATATTTAGTGCTCTAAAATGCGTCCAGAAACCGTAGGCAATGACCAGCATTACCAACCATCAGAAATTAATGGAGATGTAAAGTTAACATTACCTCCTGAAAATAGTAGGTTGGTAAAAATTTGGAACAGCTGTCAAATTCAAGTGGGAAGTCTATTCTAGTATCTGTAGATATTAAAAACAGTCATTGATACGAAACGCCAATGCATTTTTTAATATAAATCGAACGACATTTGAACTCGAGTGACAATAGAATACGGAGTTGATTCGCTTGTCTATGGTTAAAAAAATATTTGACTGAGATACGAAATACGAAACGCCGCCATTCCAAGCTGTCATTTGTTTTGTTCGTTCACGTTTTTAGTGTTTACAAGAAGAGTAATAACGCAGGTCATTTCCCTACGGTTCCTGAACCCATGTTAAAACACTTATGATATGTGTGTAGATAAAGTAGTGTATGCAAGTATACATAATTAGGCATTACAACACTCGTGTAATGTTATTAATAATAACTTATTATGAACCCCACACTCTTGTTGCCCTTCATTATGCACAGATATATAAACTACTATTATAATGTAACGTCGTCAGTGTAAGGTAAATGTGCAAAAGGCAAATTAGGTCAAAGTGACAACCACAGATAGCACAAGTATACAAAAAAAAAATCGTTCCTTAACACCCATTACAGCGGCGCTACTGCAAAAAATGATATTCGTAAATTTCGGACTATTGTCTCTGTCACCCTCATGACGCCACAATTGGAGTAAAAGAGCAAGATGTTCGAAATATACGAACTTCGATGTTCGCGGTATAATGTACCGTAGATATTTATGATTCTAACTAGTATTTTGCCAGTTATTGAAAGCTATTCGTTCGTCTACCTGCTTTTCAGTCGCTCAAATACATAAGAGCGCTAGAGACAGTCAAAAGTCGAATAGCAAGGTCCACAACAGCACGCCTGATGACCCTAATCTCGTTGAATGTGGTAACTCCCGCAGACTAAACTTACTACAAATTACGCTGAAGACTTAGCACTAAACTACAACAAGTGCAAACTTTTTAAACTTAGTCCAGATGCGAATAACATTTAAGATTTAGCACAACCATTTTGAATAAATCGTGAAGTATCTGATTGACGTAGCCGGTAACCGAAGAGCTGGCGACTGCCTTGCAGAACCTATCAGCATCATTAGTACAATACCTCAAGGACCTTTTTAAATTTAAACTACTTTATTATTTGTAAGTTGTTGTAATCTATATATATAAACATGAATGTCCTGACTGACTGATCAACGCCCAGCCCAAACCGCTTAACCTAGATAGCTGATATTTTCACAATACGTAGTTTAAATACCGTAAAGCCCCAGTAAGAAGGGATTTTCAGAAATTTCACCATTAAGGGGGGTAAATGGGGTTGAAAGTTTGTATGGGAATTGTGTAGAATTTGGAGTGAGGGACTTGAATTTTTCTGTTAACACTCCTTTTATTTAAATACAAGAACTTATTTGAATACAAGAAAAGTAATTTCAGTGTTTCTTGAAATTCATCCCCTAAGGAGTCAAAAAGGAGGTTCTTCTGCGCGTGCAAAGCCGCGGGCAAAAGCTAGTTTAGAGTATAAATTCCTTTACGCAAGGACACATCACATAAAGTGTCATTAAACTCTTCAAAATCCCCAACAATTAAATAGATCGTACCATCAAAGTAACGTAACACAACGTCCATAATGAGAAAATACCGAAGACAAAGGACATAAATCGTGGAACGAATAAATTCACTAAACTTAGTTAGATCAAGCCTTCATTATAACATACTAAGTAGACTAGATTAGACTCTATTACAAGTGGATAGGATAGTAATTTGTGTGAAGCTGTTGTGAAGATTTAATTAAAATCTTGCTGAAGATAGAAAACAAGGGCTCGTGTCCATTGTGTGGTATTGTAATCTGGTGTGGATTAAAATGATTAAATGACGGGTTATGATTGTGAGTTGCTTAATATTCATCTACATCTCGACTGTGATGTGACCCCGACTGCATTGTTATAATTCATAATGCTAATCTCAAGTATAATACACTAATTACTTATCATCGTTATAATTGGATCGTAACTGTGTTTATCCTTCATTTTTATTGATGTTCAAGTCATTAATGTGTTGTAATAAAAGTAACAAACACATAATTGATAATGTGACATATATATGTTGCCGTCTGATGCCGGCTGACTAGAATAGCACCACCCCATCTCCTCCTGCGTGTGTCGTAAGAGGCGACAAAGGGAAAAATCGTACGGACGGGCAGCAGCGTCTGTCGAAACCCAACTACCCCCAAGATGATACAAGTCATATTACATTACATAGACTATACAATATACAATATACATAGACCTCCCCTATGTCCAGCAGTGCATACGGCTGAAATGTATGTATGAATGTAATGTGACATAATTGATAATCTGTCGAAATTACTTAAACGTGATTTAGTTTTGAATCGACGTTCCTAAAATTTCACACAAATCGGTTGAAAAATATAACGTTCATTAAATAATCGTAAGTCCAAAAATATAACCTAAAGGCTTGGGCAGATAGGCGCGTTTTGAGAGCGTGGCGCAGCGGGGCGTGACAGCGGTGTGGCTAATGTAACGAAATAAGGCACACATTCGGACGGCAGCGTCGCGCCCCGCTGCGCCACACAACAAAACGCGCCCTATGTGACCAAGCCATAATAAAGACTTTCAAGGAAAAAAGATTTTGTATTTTATTTTGATCTTCCGGTTCAACCGACCGAAAGTTGAAAATTGAGATACGGAACGAAAACTATAGAACCCTATACTACAGCATGGTTTTATGGTTAATAAAGGTCAATTTAATAAAAATCGTGACGTGCAACAATGCGCCCGCGATCCATAAGAATGCTTATACTCATTTAAGTTAACTTTCATATAAATTTCTGAAACAACTCACCGCCTCAGCAAGACACTGCAACTACTAGTCAAACTAGGCAACTCGGTAAGTCGGTAACACACTTATGAGTTCCTCCGTTGAAGTTGAACTTACCTGTGGAGAGAAAATTACATTTTAGTTTTGGCCTGAAATTAAATTAAATTTTTGGTATGAATTGGAAATTTTTGAGCGCTGTTGGCCTAGCGGTAAGAGCGTGAGACTTGTAGGTTCGAACCATGGTTTACACCAGTGAGTTTTTCGCAACTTATGTATGAAATATCATTTGATATTTACCAGTCGCTTTTCGGAAAAGTAAAACATCGTGGGCAAACCAGACTAATCCCAATGGTTTACCCTCTGGATGGGAAGGTCAGATTTTTTTTTTATGACATAGGCGGCAAACGAGCAGAGGGATTGCCTGGTGGTAAGTAATTACCGTCGCCCATGGGCACCTGTAACACTAGGGGAGTCGAGCGACAAGCGCGTTGCCGGCCTTTAAGGGGGGTTGGAGCTCTGGGAATCTTACTCACCATCAGGAACACAACACTACATACCTGAAAGGTAGCAGTGCTATTATGGCTATGGTCTTCTGTAAGGAGGAGGTACTTCCCCAGTTGGGCTGCCCCAGATTCAAGCGTGATGGTCATCGCTGTGCCCTACCTCTCATTGTTGGACGTAGTTTAAGGACATACCCGGGTCCAAGCAAGATGGCAGTCGCTTTCGTTAGACTATAGTTATAATTATAATATAGGTCTTTTGAAGGCAAGAGTGAATAGGCTGTTAATGAACCAGGGTGCTACACCCTCGACCTCGTCGTCACTTACCATCAGGTGCGACTGAGGTCAAACGATGGTCAGTTTTGTATAAAAAAAAAAATACTAGGCTATTAGATTCGCATCAAATTAAACGAGTCGCATCTGTATTGCCGAGACTTCATTGTGCACTAAGTCCGTCACAAAGGCTGTCTAATCGAATAAACGTTCTTTATTCAGCTTTAATAAGAAAGGGCAAGGCAACGTCAAATTAAATAATATTAACTTTATCACCCGTTGAATATTTGATCCTTTAAATACCATTTATGTAAGGTGAACGGAACCAATCATGAACATTAGTGCTTATTTCAAAGGAGTTAAGTGTTGTGCATTTGTTGGGACATATTCAATTTATAACATTATGATTTTTGAAATAAGAACTAAGTGTCCATGATTGGCGCCTGTCAGCTTAAAGTGTCCGACATTAGTGCCATTACCTTACTAGGTGAAATCAAAATGGTACCTAATACAAAAATATATTTTCTGAACTTTTACTTTGAAGTCACAACCGAAAAATCAGTTCCAAAAAATGATCTGCCCATACTAACATGGGAAAATACAACTAATATGGGAAGGTCTCTTTTTGATTTCATTCTGTATGAAACTAAGAACAAATCAAATTATTTTTTATGAAATATTTTTTGATTTGCTTTGATTTTTAAGTAGTAATACTACTATATAAATTAAAAGTGGCCATCTATGAAACTAAGAACAAATCAAATTATTTTTTATGAAATTTCTTAAGTATATGTTATCTATTTTAACTTTTAATTTATATAGTAGTATTACTACTTAAAAATCAAAGCAAATAAAAAAAAAAATCATAAAATATAATTTGATTTGTTCTTAGTTTCATAGATGGCAGCACCACCTCTCTAGCTATATCAGAATCCCGAAAGGTATTCATATAGGAGGTGCAAACACGTAGTGTTTCACCTTAGAGCTGGTAAAACGGTGCCTAAAACCGTTTAAAATAAACAAGATCACATATAAGTACTTGATTAATTTCGACGTGGTCCGCTGTGTACGGGTGGCCAAATTGGTTAAGGCGTCAACCGCGATAGCTGGAGATGCGGGTTCGAATCCCGTCTCGAACACCGGAGGTCCTCGTCGTTTTTTCTTAAGTATATGTTATCTATTTTAACTTTTAATTCATTCTGTATATTAATATTAATGTTTTTATTTATTTTAAAATGAATAACCAACAATTTACAGAAAAATACAACGTAAACAATAAGACTAAAGAAAAAATAATAAAAGAAATTTAAAAACGTCGTTAAAATTGGGCCCCTTTGGCATGGTGCCGAGTATGCTGGCAGCATTCCCCCGCTGTATCGCGATACAGATTCGTTGCGCGAGAAAGCTGCCAGCTCTGCGG
The DNA here is from genome assembly GCA_022674325.2 of Grapholita molesta. Lineage (NCBI taxonomy): Eukaryota > Metazoa > Arthropoda > Insecta > Lepidoptera > Tortricidae > Grapholita > Grapholita molesta. The sequence continues at coordinate 7,101,606 of CP053143.2, forward strand.
TCACCAGTGGAGTCGGCGAGCCTTTTAGAAAGGTCTTTGAACATGATTTGGGCGCTGGGACCCCACGGGCCTAGGGTTTCGACTCCGAATGGCATAAAAATGTATTTGGAGCCGAGACCCCGGTATTTGTAGTGCTTAAGCTTTATTATGTATTTATATATTAAATAAGTTAAGCAGTTAAACGATAGTTTGGCATTTCCCGTTTATTTTCAGGGTTTAAACTATCGAATAGTTTTCAAGCAACTTGGCAGTAAACAAACCTCACCTGACTCAGGCCCGGATTCTCAAATCGAACATAAGTTAACAAGAAATTCAATTCAAAAAAGCATTAAGTTTTGTATTACACAAAGGTTGTTAAGTCTTTCATCGGTTATGGTATAACATTGACGAGGGTTCTGGGCTGATTTGTGAATAAAGGAAAGGTAAATGTTTAAGCAAAAAGTCTTAGCGAATGATTTTAGTAATAGTAGGGATAAGGAATAGATACAGGTAGTGGATTCAGTGACAGTTTTTCATTATTCAAATTAAAACAGAATTTTCACGGTAAAAATAAAATAAACTTGATAAAATCCCGTTTCAGTTTAAAAGTTTAAATTCAAAATCTCCAACGACGAAGGCAAGGTCCATTTCAAACAGAATTCATTTTCAGTATAAGGTGGCCAGTTATTGAAAGGTGGCCAGTAACTGGCGATTTACCCTAATCCGTTTTAGTTGTTTTATTTCATGAGTAATTATCGCGGCAACCGAAGACAATATTAAACAACCCTTAAATAATAAAAAAAAAAAAACACAAAACAACATAACATGTCAGAATAGAACATTTCCTCTGCTCTCATTGTACTTACTCAATCTAGCAGCACGCTATCTGATTAGCGTCTCGATTAACAAGCCTTCTGCTTCGTGCAATATTCACCCTTCATCTTATATACATAATGACGTAAATGCTGAGAACGCCTTGAAAACATACGCCGTTTTTTGTTTACCGAGCAAAGTTATGGCTTAATCTTCACGCTCTCAGAGCGAGAGCAATTTCTTACATAAAGTTGTACTGAAGATTGGATATATTTATGAAGAAAAAAGTTGTTTGAAAAATATATTAGGCACTTACCTCGTTTTTATTTACTAAGTCAAATTGGTTTATGATATGAAATAAAATTTTGACGTTTTACGCATGCCCCCGGTTTCAGGTATAAGATAAAAGATAAAAGATAATAAACATTTATTTGTGACAACACATATACAAAAACAATGTCAAACAAAGAAAGAAAAAATAATACACCTGGTGTGCATCACAAAATGGACTCAACTCAGCATATTGCCAGCTCAGGAGTCAGCGCTGATCTTCCGCTGAGCCCATTCGGTGATGCCACGACAGATAACACACAAATTTACCTACACAAAACATACTTACAAATTCATAATTATAAACATAAAAAAAAAAAAACACAAACATAAAAAGAAGACTAGGTACAGAAAACAAACACATAACTTTCCATGAACATGGTATCACAATGTCGATTTGAGTCTTGGCAGAGTTTTTTTTTTTAATCGGTAACTGTCTAAGTCGAAGTCATGTCAATAATATGCCGTGTATGCCAGTCAATGTCAGTCAGTGTCTGGTTCCTGAATGAATAATACACCCATTTTTTTTTATCATCAAGTAGGCCTAGTAACAAGCACTTTCCAACAGTGTATACAAATATTATCTTATACTAATAACCCCGGGGGCTCAGTTAACTTGTGTAAAAATTAATTCAGCGCAATTCATTGTTGAATTGCTACAAAAATATATTTATATATGTATATATATCAATAATAACAATAATCTTTTCTGGTTCCTCTCTCTGCAGCCCTAACCACCGGCAGCCTGAGCCCTGCTCCGTTGCCGGCGGCACTCTAGGTTAGGTTTTTTATAATGTTTTTATTGTTTTGATACGTTTTAGATGTATTTTTATATTTTACATTTATAAAAATGTTATAAAAACCTAGCCTAAGATATGAAATGAATAAAGATAAACAATAATCTAACAATAGAATCGTCAAAAAATATAATGTTTTAAGCTAAGTAATATTTTTGTTTTTTTTTTCTTGTTGTTCTGTAATGTGTATTTTGAGAATAAATGATTCCTATTCTATCCTTTTCTATGTAATATTAAAAATCTTGTATGCAATGACTAGTATACTAGATTTACGTATAACAGAAGCTTTATGTATTATTGAGTTATTAACAATCGACAGTGAGTTATAATTAAAAACAATACAAATAAAGATTACAAAGCGCAGAATATCAGTTTCTTATATATATTATAACGGGCGAAGTAATACAACAAAACACATTCTAGAACCGTCCATATTACCTCTTTCTACGATTTACCATTCTAGCACTTTTAAAAACAAAGGACACTATTCACGAAGCTAAGCTATTCTATGCAGAGGATTTGTCTCTAGACAGCGCAAAATGAGATGGTAAGCGGACTCTGGGTGTCACGGCTTTACTTCAATTTAGCACGAAGAACTGGATTTACTAGTAGATCCTAGATGTAAATCAGATGAAAGGATCATTGTCTAAAGTCCTCCGATATTAGCAGACGTTTCTGCTTATTAAACATACATCGTTATCGCGGAAGCAAAAACGATTTGACACTACACAATGATTACCAAGCATGTAACTTATTTTAGGAACATCTGTACCTAATAATTCAAAATTAAACAACATTATTCTAATATCAGACCTCCATACTTGACTTTATTACTCATTGACTGTAGGAAATTAGATAAAATATTTATAATATATTACGAAAACCAAATGAAATACAAGTAAAACATGTAAATAAAAATTAAACACATTGTTGTCTTATTATTTAAGTAGACGTTTTGTCTTCTAAGTAGCGTTTAAATAGAAGATAATTTTGATTGACCTTTTCTAGCAAAAACTCTCCAGATATGAAAAACTTCTTAGATGCTTTATATTTGTAGGTAGAATATATAATAGACATTCTTTTATGTGTTCTTTATCTGATTTGTTATTGCTCCCGCGATAATGATATCTTAATAAAAAACAGTGTAAAGTCCTTGATTTCGTCAGCCTGTATTTGTCCATCCCTCCCCAAATTCACGCCACTCAGAACGGTCTGCATTCACGTGTTGCTAGTCACCCTGCGAATATCGTCGCTCCACCTAGTCTGAGGGCATCCTACGCACGTAGTATAGACGTTGATGCGAAGGCGAATAGGAGGCAAACGAGCAGACGAATTGCCTGATGGTAAGCAACTACCGCCGCCCATGGACACTCGCAACATCAGAGGAGTCACAAGTACGTTGCCGGCTTTTAAGATCCCTATACGCTCTTTTCTTGAAGGTTACCTTATATATTATGCCGAGCTAGCACATATTTAAATAACATTGTAAAAGACGGGTAGTCTATTTCGCCGCGAGAAAAAGTAGCTTTTCGTCTTCTCAAACGTCTATACATCGCTAACTTTTGTCCGCTTCTGCGTATCAATACAAACGTCCACTCCCTATTCCGCCCGCTTAATGACCGATTACGGGATAAAAACTCTCCCCAAATTAATTGAGCGGCTTAATCGTGGAAAGGTAACAGACAGAATTACGCGTTCGAAATGGATATACGGATGTGGATATTGGATATGGATTATAAAACAAAACAACATCAGTCCCCACTGTCTCTAGCATATTTTCCCCCTGTTGACATTACAGCAATAATAAAGAGGTCGCAGGTGTCCCGGGGACGGTCCAGCGTGACGTCACGCCCGAGATGGTGATATTGGACGCGCCAAACGTGACGTAATATCTTTGTCAGCGCACCGGTTTTATTGGCACCTTGCTTTATCTGTTACGATGAAAACAAGTGTCTTGATACAAATCTTGGCTGATATAGATTATGATAAATGGCGAATTCTTGAGAATATTATTATTAACACGGTTCTACTCCCGTTTATTTAGTCACTCGCGCAACACGTTTCGGAGAACATAGGCCTCCATTTTCAAGGCTGAGTGTCCGTTCGGTTTGCCGATCGCGTCGCCGGCCCGTCGCGCGCGCGTCGCGTAAATAAACGTGAGTAGAAAGAACCGTGTTAATTGTTAATTAATGAAAATTAGCTTGTACGTTGTATTTGGAATTTTAAATAACTTCAAAAATCACAGAAAATCTTTTTTTATATATTACGATAGTGGAGAACAAGCACACGGCCCACCTGATGGTAAGTTTATAGGCTCCGGTGGCCCCTATAAATCAAAAGGATTTACATGGGCGTTGCTCATACTAATTAATGTATTATGTCTCACGAAAGTTTAAAAGCCAATTATCAGCTTTAAACGTGACAATAGGCGACAATCTGTTGGTTTTAATGCCTCGAGCCGGTGTGAAGGTCTCTGGTTTAATTAGCTAAATGTCTGTGTAAATTTTGGCTAGCTCGATTTCACTTGGGACATTATAAACCTTTTGTAGCAATTAAGAAAATCGGGGAGTACGTAGTCCGAATTAAGTAGCACTTCATTCGTCGTACAGTCAGCGTCATTTGTATTTAAACTTACGTGAGACATATTTAATAATTAACGATTAAAACGGTACTACTCACTTTTATTTAGTCACTCGCAGTTTTGACATCAAGAGCGGCGCGGGCAGCGCGGCGCGCGTTAGTGCGCGACGGGCCGGTGACGCGAACGGCGAACCGAACGGACACTCAGCACTCTTAGTGCTTGAAAATGGAGGCCTATGTTCTCCGAAACATGTCGCGCGAGTGACTAAATAAACGTGAGTAGTACCGTTTTAATCGTTAATTAGTCAGCGTCATATTGTTAGTTACAGTCAGTGTAGCCAAATATATCGATACACATCCTTACTGCTATATAAATAAAGATCTGTATCGATATATTTGGCCATACTGTCTTCAACTAACGCTGACTGTACATAAATAGTATAGGTGAAAAACTTAACTGAAGGACCATGTCTATGTAGTTGTGCAACGAATTCCCATGTCAAAATTTGAATATAAATAAATAATAAATAAATATTTCGGGACAATCTTACACAAATCGACCTAGTCCTACGGTAAGCTCAGTAAGGCTTGTGTTGTAGGTACTAGACGACGATATATATAATAGATAGATACATATAAATACTTAAATACATAGAAAACATCCATGACCCAGGAACAAATATCTATGCTCATCACGCAAATAAATGCCTTGGCTGGGAATCGAACCCACGACCATCGGCTTCATAGGCCAGGGGCAGTGGGCAGGGTCACTACCCACTAGACCAGACCGGTCGGTCATATAGAACGCCGACATGCGTTTACACTCACGCTACTACTACACACCCGGACCCGGCTATGTCCTTAAACTACGTCCAACAATGAGAGGTAGGGCACAGCGAAGTACCATCGCGCTTGAATCTAGAGCAGCCCAACTGGGGAAGTACCTCCTCCTTACAGAAGACCACAGCCATAATAGCACTGCTACCTTTCTGGTATGTAGTGTTGTGTTCCTGATGGTGTATAAGGTTCCCAGAGCTCCAACACACTTATAGGTCGACAACGCTTGTGACTCCCTTGGTTTTGCGAATGCCCATGGGCGACGGTAATTGCTTACCATCAGGCAATCCGTCTGCTCGTTTGCCACCTTTGTCATAAAAAAAAAACACACGCCACCAAGAGAAAGCACCAACTTTAGCTAAGTTTTTTACCTATAGTTATTAATAAAAACGATTTTAAAATTGTAAAATTGTTCAACGTTGCCAGTCCACGCTGACAGTGGCATAAAAAACAAAATGTGAAAATGTTATATTAACACACGTCAGACATAACACACGTGTTACCCAAAAATAACAGCTCCTAAATAAGTTGCCTTTTACGCATATTGTATTTCTGTATTTTGTATTTTCGTGCTTAAAATAATATTATAACTGCAACTGCCACAAACCGTTTCGATACTTTTTATGTAACTAAATATCCATCAATACTTCCATACTAATATTATAAATGCGAAAGTAACTTTGTCTGCCTGTCTGTTACTTCTTCATACACCACTGAACCAATTGGGATGTTTGGTATGGAGAGAGTTTGAACTACGAGAAAGGACATAGAATATTTTTTATCCTGCAATCATACTTTAAAGACGAGCACAGCTGGCCGACGAAGTCGCGAGGAAAAGCTAAGCATGATTAAGCATGATTTATAATGAACTTCATTATACATAACCATGTATGTATTTAATTTTGTCTCCGGTTGAAATGGATTATATCGCGTATACTAATTTAAACTTTGTTCGTGGTGATGGGGTGGACTCGTTTATATACCCGATACAATTCATTTCAATTGGCTTTTATTCCATGTATGTGTTAAGTTGTTAACACTTTCCCTGTCTGGGTGTCTCCAATGTTGGAATACACAACTTCATGTTTCCGCCGTGTTCAGTCAAAAATCGCCCACTGGACTCGTGATATCATCAGATCATCAGTGAAAGTCTTAAATATCAAACGTAACTCATTATTTTTGAAACATGTGTAAACCTTTATCATTCCTATTTCATAATCTAGAGTATGCGCTAAGATTAAATGAGCGCGTTCAAAGGATGTCAATACAAAAGCCTTGTGCCCTCCATGAAGGATTCAAATAATAAATAATAAGGTTTAATACTCAATACTGACAATCACCGGATCGAATGCAGTTATTCGTATAAACTGATGTTTATTACTATGATTAGTAATGTGCTCTACTCTGTGGTGATAAGGTCTGAATTACTATTCCCAACTACATGATAGCCGTATCGTGACACCGTCCCATTAGATCGATGCTTACCGAAATTCTATATTCAAATTCAAATGTGGCCGTACGTCGCAACTGACAATAGCGACCGTTGCACCCACTGAGGATTCCAAGTTACCCGTAGTGCTGTAAGTTCCTAGTTACGGCCGAACTGCCATAACAAAAATTTCAAGCCTAGAAGGCTCTTTTTACTTGCGACTGGAAATTAACTTATTTTAGAAATACGTCTACAAGGCTTCTAGAATGTTTATAAAAAAGTATTAAGATTAAGAAAAATAATTATATACTTAGTTGCATAATACATATTACTGTGAGTTAGACTTCCCCTCCGGTAAACCGGTGGTTGAAGCCAATTATAATGGATATGATAATTTCCGAAGCAAGTCCTTCGAAAACGTATAATTAGGATAGTGGAGAACAATATATTTTATACATATTATTAGACTTCGTATATAATCAAACCAAATTAGGATTTAATCGAATCTACATATAATTATATATGTCAAAAAAAAAGCTTTCAAATTGGCGGAATAATAGTACAATGGAAATACCATACCTTTCTGACTAAGGGACTTTAAACCTCCTCATACGGACTGTACATATCCCGCAGCTATACCCCATATTACGCTTCAGACTTAACTCAACAGTAACCATTGCACAACTATTGCACAGTAAATCCAAGACTTTAAACCTTGAAGTATCAGACTTAAATAGTCAATCATGTTTTCACAACACTATTCCAGTTCCAAGCGTTCGATATTCAAATCCTCACGCGCGATTGCACGAATAAGGGGTCTTTGTGTTGGGTTTGAACGGAAAAGTTTTGACGAACGGTTTACCCACAGACGTGGCGAAAGCAAAATTGCACCGAGAAACAAATTGATTTCAAGTCTTTGATGATTGGCGCGCGACTTATGTTTGTCATATAAGATGTTCAAGTCACAAAACGGTAATATAAAAAAAATGATGAACAAAAAGAAATGAATGATGTAACTCGCATTAACTCCTAAACTGTAAGTTATTGTAGTCGTATGTTAAAAAATACAATTTATACAATCTTCATTCCGAACCAAGATTATTAGGCTTGCAAATATTGCTTATGTCACAAACCATCGTGTTTCCTTAAGGCATAATATTAGGTATTTCTGATTGTTATGTAATCCCAGCCAGCGTAAAAAAGCCAATACCTACTTATGATTCTCCTTCTCTCTCTCTTTATGCTAAAGCATATACGATGGCCAAATTATACATTATTTCATAGTTACCCAAAAGACTATAACTATTAACTAATAAATACATGTTTGTATGGATGGTTGTCTGATGCTCTTACACGCGTAATCTACTCCGGTTAGGACTTTAATTAAACTTAACATTAACCTAGATTACACATGAGGATAACATATAAGCTATAATTTATAAAAATATTCTGTAAATTGATTGAATATCCCACACTATTACTACTCAAAGACCGACGACCTGGTAAAGATCGCGAGTATTCACTGGATGCAGCAGGCGCAAAATCGATCATTGTCGGTCCGTTTGGGTGAGGCATATGTCCAGCAGCGGACGTCCTTCGGCTGATACGATGATGATGATCAGTGCTCGGACAAGTCATCGCAAAACAATCGCAACACGGCAATAGAACAAGATTTATAGAATCGCATTATGTACAATATTATTTAGTTATATTTTTCAATTACATTTATTACTGCAACCCAAAATTCACCATACGTGTGTGAAGGTATTTCCATTAATATTTTTGTTGCATTGTATTTATTTGCACCATATTTAAAAGACTTAGAAATACCATAAATAAGCGAATAATTTGTATTAATTTAACTTGTCACCACAAAACTGTTTTAAGCATGCAACTTTGACAATCCATGACAGATATGCGACTAAAAAGGTCAATTGTTAAATTACTGTAATATCCGCTTTAGATAATAATAACCTTAAGTCTCGACTCTATAGAGTCTTGTTTCATGTCCATATCAGTTTTTGCGATGACTTGCCCGAGCACTGATGACGATGCACTAATCTGGTACAGACGAGATCGCGAAGAACGAAAATACTGACCAAGCCTACCAATGACAGATAAGTTAGTGCACCATCCAATTATTATCATGACCATTCAAGTCTAGTGAACTAGCAAATTGTAAAATGCACCGCCACGCAATCAGCGGTGCGGCGCGCAGAAAAACGCAAACTCGTTGGTCGGTGATTTATATGCAATGACGTCGCATACGATTCCTGATTGCATTACATTTAAATGCGCCGGTGGAGTGGATCGTTGCATTCAATTGTGTCGATGCTTACTCCAGTAAATAAAGACATAAACAAAATAAGCTAGGATAATTCGCTAATAAACTGGCCAACCTCCAATAACTGAAACACATACACATACATTTCAGTCGTATGTAGTCCAATGCTGGACATAGGCCTAAATATGACTTGTATCATCTTGGGGGTAGTTGCCATAGTCGCCACGCTTGGCTTGGCAGGCGGGTTGCCGACCGCAGTAGCTGAAAACGGTATACTAAAAACGAACTCTGTTTATAGGCGATTAGAATTCATATTAATGTAACGTGGCCAGTTCTTGAAGAGTGGCCGGTAAACCCCATTAGAAAATGTGTTCTATTTATAGGTTAACAGATGTTTTTTTAGCATAAGGTTGCCAGTTATTGGCAATTTACCATATAATCCCCTTATTGTGCGATCCACTTTTAACCGTTATGTACGCGACCCAATTATTTAGCTCGAAAATTGTCATTTTACACCTACCTACGCATAGTTGAGTTTTTATGACAAGTCAACCTGAGATTCCATCCGTTCGTAAGTGATTAAAATTTTATGTTCGCGAGTAAAAAGAGAGAAGTCTTAAATACCAATTTAAACAAGTTTATCATAAATTTGTTGATAGCAATAAATGAACATAAAGATTAATACAAGCAACACAGGATTTTCTCGATGGTAAACAAATGTAAGTCAGAGGCTTCGACACCTAGTACAAATAAAATATATTATCTTCATCAGACTTTAAATTATACTTAATTGCATAAAAGACAAACCTGAGTATACAAACGGCGGACTTAATGCGACGGAATATAAAAGCTTTGCAGCTTTGTGAACAGTTAATTGACATTAAATTTAGCGAAGCTTAACAATAAAGCTTATTAAAATAGGTTTAAGGTGTTTTATATACAGGCGGAATGCTTAAAGAAACACCGACTTATTTGTTAATTTTTTTTTGCAAAGGTTATACAACGTAATGTTTTATTACTCTTCGCCGTGCATTTATATGACAATAATTTATTTAGTGCTCAATACTGAACAAAGGGCTTAGCCGCGTTTATATGGGGTGCAAGTTACAAAAAAATCGGTTCGGTGCTTTAGATAAAAAAAAAAAATATTTCTCACAAACCTGCAGTAATTCAGGTGTTTTTTTTTTTAATGAAAAAACATGTTACATATTATAAAATACCCAATCGGCAATCGATTTGGCTTCTGGGGCCAACACCCCCCATATAAACACGGCTAAGCCCTTTACACATTTTTTTCTTATGTAACTGTCGTTTTAGTAATAAATAGCTCGATTTCCATGGCCTACACCCAAAAACCAAGTCAAATGTTTTTTCTGTTTCATATATTTCAAACCTTTTTCGACGGTTGGAAATCTTCGACGATTGGGTCCCCTTATTGATTGGAGTATATGTGTAGCAGTAGGCCGTAAACAGCGAGACACTGATGAATGATTTCGATTAAGTTATTCTGACGATTGCAATTCTAGATTCGGTTCACAGATTTACTTATTACACGAGCTTAATTTGGAGATATGCTTTGTATACCGAATACGTAGCAAAAGTAAAGAACAATTTAAAAATTAAAGATAACACCATTAAGCACCCAAGCCGCACTGTAAGCTCATTTTGGAAATGTGACAGTTAAAAATGTCAATATGACCACAGCAGAAAAGGGAGATTAGGATGTTAACAAAGATAATAAGAACATTCACAGACACATAGCCGTTTGGTGCCGGCTGACTAGAATAGCACCACACCATCTTCTCCCGCGGGTGTCGTAAGAAGTGACAAAGTGAAAAAACCGACGGATGGACAGTTGCATCCGTGAAACCCAATCACAGCAAACCCGCCTGCCAAGCGTAGCGAATATGGCAATTATTAAGATCATATTTGGGGGAGGCTTATGTCCAGCAGTGGATTACTTACGGCTGAAATAAGGATGATGTTGACGTAAGAACATGATATTTGCATATGATAAAACGATAAAAAAACAGTACACATGCAGTACAACAAGTGTACGTAAGTAATTATTAGGCATAAGCAAAACAGTATGAGGTCCTTTAAAAACGGAGTGTATAGGTTCTTAAAGGATAGGCAACGCGCATGTGAATCATCTGGAGTTGCAGGCGTCCATAGGCTACGGTAACTGCTTATCATAAGGAGGACCGTATGCTTGTTTGCCATCGTCGTTGTAGAGTAAAAACATAACATAAATACTACCTTATAAAATACAACCTGCAAAATTAACGCCTTAACACGAAAACGTTTCAACGATAATGGCACAATTTTCGACATGTGCCAACCTTTATCGCGCAATAATGGACTCCAGGGTTGTCACTCCATTTAAAACATGACGCGAATGCAGCGCGAGGCGGCCGGTGTGACGTTTCATTATTGCACCGATGGATTGGATACGTTCCACTGAGTTCAGGGGTGGCGGTTGATAATTAAAATCTTGTGTCTATCCGTGCAGTAAATGTATTGCATTTATGACAAAAAATATTTTTGTCGCTATAATGTCAAAAACCGGATTTATATGACGCGTTTAGAATTTTCCTTTACGCAAGATAAAACATTGCCAGAAGTCGATAACGGATTGAAATATTATATTTCTTTGCCCCAAAAACAATGTCACCGATATAAAAGAGTAAAACAAAACTTCGTGATTACTGTTTTCGAATGATAATCCCTGTTACGGAATTTACGACTAGGTATAAAAATTATTGTCGAATGTTAACATATTTTTTTTTTTTTTATCAAAATACTCTTCCTTGAAGAAAAACTCGCTCATCGCACCTCGCCTTTCACTATTACCCGGCAGAGAGATCTGGTAGAATTTAAAAGTTAACATAATGGAAAGTTAAAGTTGAATACTTAGTACTTGTAGTTGGCTTTAGTTTACAACTAAGTGCAAATTACAAACCGGTTTTCTATTACACGGCTTTCATTTTGCTTCAAGTTTATTACCATTATTTTGCTAACTAAATAATTTCTGTACATTATTGTTAAGCCACAAATACTCATATACAAAAACATGTTCAAATTCGGAATGTCTGTTTTTAACCAATGTCAATCTATATATCGTCGTCTCGCTTTTAATAGCTATGCGTTCGATTTTAATTATTAAAAGTAATACCCGATATGTATTATTGCTATGTTACTATTAGCCAAAAAAATATTGAACATATATCAGCTTTGGAAAGCGCAATTTTATGTCGCATAACTTTAGTGGCAACCCTACACTAAGGTTGCCACTCCAGCAGAATCATTGTTGATCTCAACATCGGTTAGCGACGTATATTTCGGACCACGTTATCACGTTGTACGTTTGTCGCACGCATCAATTGCAAATGTGATTCACTTCAAATTAACGTTGTTAGAATTTCAATTACCTAGGTAATAATAGACTGTAGATAAATGAACCATATAATTAAGTGGTTTAGAAACTAAAAGCATGAATTGCGATTACGACTTATGCGTGTCTTCCGATCTCAAGCTATACTTAAATATGTATTACAAAAAGTGGATCATGAACACATCATGGAATTTACAAGAGGGCCTACCGCGAATATCGACCAAAGCAAATTTCAACCGATTGCCTCTGTCTCTGTAATTGGGCCTTAATTGGAGTAAAAGAGATGAATGCCCGGAATTCTTGAACTTCGATGTTCACGGTAGTCCTCCGAATATTCGTGATAACCACACAAATTTGATTGAAAATCAGGACGCCTCACTATTATATGTACTTTAACTAGTACGCACGAACAATATGGACGCGGGAACTTTAACCACACTTCAACTGCCCGAGCCTCGGGCCCCGAGGATCATGTGGCAAAACAAGGAGCCGATATTGTGTTATTTTTTTTTTACGACATAAGGTGGCAAACGAGCCGACGGATTGCCTGATGGTAAGCAATTACCGTCGCCCACGGGCACCCGCTACACCAGGGGAGTCACAAGCGCGTTGCCGACCTTTAAGGGGGGTTGGAGCTCTGGGAACCTTACTCACCATCAGGAACACAACACTACATACCTGAAAGGTAGCAGTGCTATTATGGCTGTGGTCTTCTGTAAGGAGGAGGTACTTCCCCAGTTGGGCTTCTCCAGACTCGAGCGTGATGGTACTTCGCTGTGCCCTACCTCTCATTGTCGGACGTAGTTTAAAGACATACCCGGGTCCAAAAAAGTCCAAAGTGTGGTTTGGTCTAAAAAAACATAGGACACAAATAATACTAAAACCATGCATCTATTACTAACCGCATTCACACATGTGCATTGTGCAACAAAGAACAAAACGGAACACGACCAGGAAATGCATCGGCTTTGTGTCAAGCGATACTTTAATGCACACATTAGCGTTTACACTGCTTGCACTTTGCGTGTCGCTATTCTAATTTAGCAAATGTCTTATACTAGGAAATCCACTTTTGTAGCTTAGGGTTGATACTTCTGTCATTCTGTGAACATTGGATTTTAATAATCAGTGATCGTAAAAAGGTGACGCGAAAACCGGATTTGAAGCCTTAATACCGGTTTTCTTCGTATAAAGTCTAAACCGGATGTGACTCCTAACCACAAACCCATCTTGCTTCTGAGAATAGAACCACCCCATCTCCTCCAGCCGTGTAGCGTGTGGTACCGGCTGACTAGAACAGCATTATTTACTCCAGCGGGTGTCGTAAGAGGCGACAAAGGGAAAAACCGACGGGTGGACAGAAGCGTCTATCGAAACACAATCTACAGCTCTGCGGTCGCCAACCCGCCTGCGAAACGTGGCGACTATGGCAACACCGGAGGGTAGACTATGAAAACTCCTTCCCAAGATATTAATTTGGGGGGGGGGGCTAAGTCCGACATTGGACTTCTCTGAAACGTCTCACGACTGAAACGAGGATTGCAAAAAGCTAGCAGGATTCATTGAAGTGAGAAATTGAGTAATGTGAGCTAGGGATAATATATAAAGAAAGTTCCGATTAATAATGTTTAATTGTAAACGTATAATTTGGACCCGGGTATGTCCTTAAACTACGTCCAACAATGAGAGGTAGGGCACTGCGCAGTACCATCACGTTTGAGGCTGGGGAAGCCCAACTGGGGAAGTACCTCCTCCTTACAGAAGACCACAGCCATAATAGCACTGCTACCTTTCAGGTTTGTAGTGTTGTGTTCCTGATGGTGAGTAAGGTTCCCAGAGCTCCATCAACTTTTAGGGTAGGAAACGCGCATGTGAATCCTCTGGAGTTGTAGGCGTCCATAGGCTACGGTAAATGCTTACCATTAGGCTGGCCGTATGCTTGTTTGCCACCGCCTTTGTGTAAAAAAAACTATATTCCTTAATATATGTATATTAGATAGTCTGTGTTCAATCCTTCTTACGTATACCGTTGATTGAAGTCAGTTAGATTTAAAAACTAAAAAAAATTGTACAATATAATTATCCAAAGCAGTACTTCATCTACAGACCATGTACGACACACCACGTAGCGCACGAACGCCGGTAGAGGGCAGCTCGTAACGACGAGCTGTGCGATAACCGCGAAATTTCATTTCGCATCCACATTGCTGCAGTATACGTGTGAAAACAGTAGGTAATGTGACGTGACGACTTTGCCTCGAAAAAAAGAAAGCAGGTGAAGTCAATTACAGTCTCCATGCATGCTCTTCTAAACACCCCTGTAAGATTCTAATTAAATCCTGATGTGATTAGTCTAATAATCCAATCAGAACTTTATTAGAAAGAAGTGTTTACTGGTTTTTAATTCATTATTTTAAAAAGATGATCTCAAATCAGCTGCATTTTTTTGTAATTATATATGTACTTTGGACACGTAGTTATTGAAAAAAATACTAAATCCGTCTGAGCCCAAATCGCGGAAATTACTCTTAATTATGTTTAGGCTGTAGGTAAAAATATTTTAAAAGTGTGTTACTCCGGGCAGGTTAATAGTGCCTCATCATCTCTGCCAAACCTCGTAGACTTTGATCACTCTGCGAGCGATAACCTAACTGATAGCAATAAAACAAGTAAATATATTTTTAAAAGGCATTTCACTTACACAACATATGCGACCCCAGTGAAGACTGAAAAAATTACCAACCCTTCACTGTGTTGACAAGGCAAGGAACAAACACAGTACAACGGCGCGTCTATAATATAGGAAAATACTACTGCCATGCAACGTTTACTGTGACGGCATGAAAAACGTTCACGACTTAATTACCACCGCGAATGCCAAATGAAAGAGATAGCTTAACGCGACACTCGCGGGAGCGAAACGATCGCATAACGCGCGTAATTAAAAAAATGCGTAATGGTTTCGTTAAAACAGTTCATTGTTCCGTAATTAGGTGTACTGATGAAGGAAGATATTGGAGTACATAAATATTACTGTCTTGTAAGTTCCCTAGTCTCAGCTAAAAATCTTTGACGTCAGGTCTGGCCTAGTGGGACAAGCCGACGGTCCTGAGTTCAAATCCCAGTAAGGGCATTTATTGGTAAAAGATCTTTAAACATTTTCAAATTATTCACATTATGCACTTGTGGACGAAAAACAATCTACCACCGGTTTTAACCCTGTTGGGTTACCTGACCGATAAGATTATTAGTGTTATTACCGTGGTTATTACCTCAAGAAGTTTAATGAGAGGTAGGGCACAGCGAAGTACCATCACGCTTGAATCTGGAGAAGCCCAACTGGAGAAGTACCTCCTCCTTACAGAAGACCACAGCCATAATAGCACTGCTACCTTTCAGGTATGTAGTGTTGTGTTCCTGATGGTGAGTAAGGTTCCCAGAGCTCCAACCCACTTATAGGTCGGCAACGCGCTTGTGACTCCCTTGGTGTTGCGAGTGCCCATGGGCGACGGTAATTGCTTACCATCAGGCAATCCGTCTGCTCGTTTGTCACCTTTGTCATAAAAAAAAAGAAACTCGACAGACATTTGTTACCGAGTCGTGAGTGTTTTCTAAATCTATTTTTTTTTTGTATATTATACAGGATGAAACTAAGTCGTGATCCAAAACGTCATAAAGTGATAAAGACGTTAATATACATACTTAACAACTTTTCCTATGTGACCAAAATTTGTGTAACAAATAAATAACATTTTTTGTATTTAAACTTTCGTGAGGCATAATGAATTAATGATTAACACGGTTGTGAGTGAGTAGTCACGTTTATTTAGTCACTCGCGCGACATGTTTCGGAGAATATAGGCCTCCATTTTCAAACACTAAGAGCGGGCGAGCGGCGAACCGAACCGAACGGACACTCGGCACTCTTAGTGCTTGAAAATGGAGGCCTAAGTTCTATGAAACATGTCGCGCGAGTGACTGAATAAACGTGAGTAGAACCGTGTTAATAATTAATTAAAGTACATCTTATAAATTAAAGAGTAAATGATATTCTCGCGACAAAAATGTGTTAGGTCTGCTGCTCAAAAATTCTGATTTTAAGCATACTTAACCTAAGATATTCGCTTACAAAAAACTCGGCCAGTTATTAAATAAAAAGCGTAGAAAAACATACGAAAATCCAAACTTTTTGTATTAATCTAATCAGCACAATTTCCGGAAAACGCCGGAACTTCCCAAAGTGAATACCGGGAGTGGTTTTTCATTTCACCTTTCAGCTTAGAAGAGGATTCTTTTTTTAAAGGACCCGAAATAGATTAACTTTAGTGGAGTACGTTCCGCGGTCAGGGGTGTAGAGTGTCCATCGGTTTCAATAAAAAAAGGACAGTATTCGCTTGAACGTTTAATTACTAATGGAATTTAATTCCGTGTCAAGCGTGTGCCCACACATGCAATTCTACATGGAGTCTACGGGTCAGAGCTATAGTTGCCTGTAAAATACTAAAGTAGTTAACTAAATAAATAAATAAGCCTTTAAACATTATTGTGTCAAGAAATAAAAAAAAAGTCTTGGAATCATTAGAAATATCTATACTCGTAGGTTCTGGACAAAACAATTCCGCCATCCAGATGTTAACAACCACATTCAAATCTGTAAAATACATTTTATATGCGAAATAAACATATGTCTCATTTTGGCTTGCTCCTATCCCATTTAGGTATTGAGGTCAGCGTAGACATGCATACTACGTCTTCCATCATCATCATCTCATTATTAAAACCCTTCCCCTGCAAGTCATTTTTTTTTTCATACACCGACGGTGGCAAACAAGCATACGGCCTACCTGATGGTAAGCAATTACCGTAGCCTATGGACGCCTGCAACTGCATAGGATTCACATGCGCCTTGCCTACCCTAAAAGTTATTGAAGCTCTGACACAGTGTCAATTGCATTCTAAATTAAATAAAAATATTTCTGTCCACGACATTCTCAAGCATGGTAACCCTACTGCAGGCGGAAAGGCGGCTAAGCCTTATTTGCCGAGTTATTAACACTCAAGCGAACTTTAAGTGTGTTTTTCTCTCCTTCGTGTCATCCCTAATGTGTACTAACGGCACTTGACTAACCAAAGGTAGACCTTATGCGGTTGCAATAGAGTTCACGTACGGACAGTTTACTGTTAAAATACCATACTGAGATAAATAGGTTAACACAGACGTGAAAATCTAATGTACTTTATAATGGCAAGTGGTTTTATATTTGCTCAATTGAATTCATATAACGTTTTTGCAGTAGGGTCACTTAAGAGTAAAGCGCAACATCTATAAGTAGCTGTTATGTATGTCTGCTGGGGTGATCTAATTAGTCGGGCCTCAGCCCCGAATGTTCAAGGTGCCGGTTCAAATTTTGCCAGGTACCAACTCCACTTTAAATTATAAAAGGCCCTTGGGCCATTATTTTAAGGATGCTAGCGGGATTTCCACGTTGTATGACAATGTTGATACGTTGTGCGTGGAAGCCGCCTGCTCTTCGGTCAACAGTTACGTAATTTACGCGATTTCTGTAATTTACATTTAAAAAAATATTCAGGACAATCTTACACAAATCGACCTAGTCCTACGGTAAGCTCGGTAAGGCTTGTGTTGTAGGTACTAGACGTCGATATATATAATAGATAGCTACATATAAATACTTAAATAAATAGAAAACAACCATGACCCAGCAACAAATATCCGTGCTCATCACACAAATAAATGCCTGGATCGAACCCAGGACCACCGGCTTCATAGGCGTCACTACCCACTAGGCCAGACCGGTCGTACATTTGATACTTAATTATTTCGACCATATGTGAGATACACAGCGTATACTCGTAATCGTAAAATCAAAACATAACACTAAACTGAAATACAACAGACAAAACAAACGTATACAAACAATGCAATCAAAGCCTACTTAACCAACTTTGAACCACTCTCCACGCGCGGGTCGCATCACCAACTCCTAAGTACTTACTATATCTAAAAATGTAATACAATTTTAAACCTTCTTGCACTTGCATTAAGGTGCAAAATAACTATTTAGCTTAGCAGTATTAGTTAACGCCCAATCGCGGATTGAAAGACCACAATCTGAGAGGGGCAGCAAACTGCAAACGGCTCGAAACTCGAACAAATACATCATATTTTTTTAATTTTAGCCGTAGTTTTACCACAAGAAATATGACTTGTATCATCTTGGGGGTAGTTGCCATGATCGCCACGCTTGGCAGGCGGGTTGGCGACCACAGTAGCTGTATATTGGGTTTCGATGAACACTGCTGCCCATTTATAGGTTATGTCCTTTGTCGCCTCTTACGACACCCACGGGAGGCGATGGAGTCACGCTATTCTAATAAAGTATGAAGTAAGTACACACTAATATTATTATTTTCGGTTGCCGCCATGTTTATTCAAGAAATAAAACAACAAAAAAATATTTACAATGCTGAAAAAGCTGCAAGATATTCCAAATGTCGGGATATAATTTAATTTAGTAGTAAACGCTTTATAACGCGTTTCATATAACATTATACCATCATTCATTATCTTACTCGCGTTGTCCCAGCATTTTGGTACGGCTAATGGGAGCCTGGGGTCCGCTTGACAACTAATCCCAGTATTTGGCGTAGCCACTAGTTTTACGAAAGCGACTGCCATCTGACTTTCCAAACCAGAGGGTAAACTAATATATATATAAATAAATGTAAATATAAATAAATATTTTGGGCCAATTTTACAAAAATCGAATTAGTCCTACGGTAAGCCAGTAAGGCTTGTGTTGTAGGTACTAGACGACGATATATATAATAAATATATACATATAAATACTCAAATACATAGAAAACACCCATGACTCAGGAACAAATATCTGTGCTCATCACACAAATAAATGCCCCGACTAGGAATCGAACCCAGGACCATCAGCTTCATAGGCAGGGTCACTACCCACTAAGCCAGACCGGTCCTCGAAATATATACCATCATTATCTTTAACTAACTAAAACCAACTCAACATAACAAACACTTCAGTGCCCATTGGTCAACTAAAGCTAAAAACAATTGTAGATACATTTTAACCACGGCTAGCTTAACGAAGTTTAAAACGCTCGCTCCGCTCCGGGTTCAACTTTCAGTTAAGTATCATCCTAACTCAGTGCCAAATCGCGTACTGTACGACCGCAATAAGGGACATGCGACCGCAAACTGTAGGGGCATGGGATAAATAAACCCGTTCTGTATAATACAAAGTTTAAATGACGTAAGTCTTACAGTTTTCTTCTACAACATAAGCCTATTTATAATAGAGCGGTGGAAGACCCTATACCAAAGGACTTTAATATGATAAGCGTTTAAGCTATTAAGGGTGCACGTAGATGAGAGTTTTCAGAAAATAGTGTACCCAATTAGCGCGAGTTGTAGATAAATTTAATTATGTCAAAGTGAGGATAATTACTTGTAAGCATTAAATTTCTATAAATTCTTAGATTTGGTGCTCGTATCATTAAGGGAGCGCAGCGCCGAGCTTTTCGCGCTACTCGATTCAATCTAAACCTGCGGCTCAGATAAGGATGGGCGAATCTTGGAACTTTCGTTTTTGATGTTAAAAGATGATATTTTTGACAAATGTAAGACGTATACGTTATAGAAAATAAGTAATTTTGTTATTATTAAAAAACTTATGACCTTCTGTTGAGTATTTGCAACGTATTTAGGGAATCCTATCTTATTTAGAGGTCACTTTGGATGTAATTTCAATAAAGTAAAATGCAAGTAGTCTTGTTTCTGAATCGTATGATTTATTTAGTTAATCCTTAAATATGTAACTTATGACGCACATAGACTAAGATTAAGGATTAACTGTACAAAAAAGGTATCTAACAAACGAAATTCTGATTTATTCGGCGCAGCTTTAACCATAAGCAATATTACGATGCAAAAAAAGGCAAAAATTTAATTTGCAAATAGATTTCACGATGTAAATAGAAAATGTAATTATAAAACAACATAACTAATCTAACAATAACTACAAATTCAAAATGATATCGCAATTTAACTAACATTGAATAGTTTACGTTTTGCGACAACCTGTAGCGCTTGGAAAGTCACTAAACAATGATTATGTACCTATTTTAATCTCTATCCTTCCATAATAACATAACTCCAGTACCAAACACACAACCCTGGGGTAATCCCAAGCTATTCAAGTTTAATAGTCCAATTTGTAAGGGACGACGTGATCATATATCACGATAGTTATCAAAGCGCTTTAACAAACTTTACCGATACAATAAAACGGTAAATGCGAGCAAAAACATCGACTAGGAACGATTAGTTTCAACCCTAATTACTATTCAACACATGTCTCAAATCCATTCCGTCTTACACACGATTATGACAGTTATTATTAAACGGTTAAGTCTTAAAACCGCGTGTACGTCTTATGGTCATAGGTCATTGTAGACGTTTAACAGTTTAGAGATTGGGCCAGGACTGTAATGTAGCTACATATCTGGATAAACAAATGATGTAAGTAATTGAATTTTGCATTAACTTTGAATGAACTGATTCAACTAAAGTTTTGGTTCATGAATCAAAAACTAGTGTTCTTTAAGAAACAATTCGTTGGCAATTTGTTGCTTGTTTTAATATAGTGATTTATATACACGAAAGCAAAGTGTTGTTTCTATATTATGGAAAAAAAAATGAAAATTTACCGAGATGCGTGGAACGGAAGGAGAAAAGCCTTTGCCCTTGGCTTCTTTAAATATAATAAATAAAGCTGACCGTAGCTAGTCGTCTAAAAATGTATTTAAAAGCACACGAAATAAACAATTCTCTGCCGAGTCTAATATATTATTCAAGAACAAAAATATTAGCCGATAAACATCAATACATACAGTCAGACATAAAATTAATTAGCAAACATTTCAAATCCATCGTAACAGTAAGGACCTTCATACCGACGGCCGTCATAAACACCGAGGGACATTGGTCGTTCCATAAACAAAAACAACTACAAAGCATCTATCTCGTCGGTCATGGCCCAAAGTTCCAAAACGACCATCGCACACGTAGCCATAGCAATCCCACTTGACCTAATCAATCACTCTTACGGACTTGGTGAAATGAGGAATCCCTAGCACCGGAACCGAGTTTATCTGAGTAACGGTTTCAAAATAACTAAGTTTTTAAACGGTTATGCACAGTTTGTGCTGATTGTCTTTGTTTGATCTCTCTTTTTGTTACTGTAGTAATATGGCCCCTAAAATAGAGACGAGTTATTTCACCATCAGATGCTGGCAAATTTGATTTGTCACATGGTCAATAAGGTCAAGAAAATCTATAGAGGACATGTTATGGTCATTAGCAAGGTAGTATTAGCTACATACGTACTCGTACCTGCACAAAATGATTTCTAAAGCTTTGTCAAATTAGTAGGACAATGTACTTGAGTAATTGTCTGTTTAATGCAACGGTATTTTATGGTTTTTGTTTTTTACAGTTTAAATAAGATTAAGAACGTTTTTGAATACCAGTAAATAACGGTTTCGTAAATAACGTTTTAAATGAAAAAATCCGGCCAGCACTACCGGTCGTAGGAAATTGCGACATCGACCGTCGGACGTATCGACAATACGCGTTCGTTATGATGAATTGGAGGCAGACAGTACGACCGCACCGTACAGCCGAATTCGCTCGCTTGCGTTTGCACTTGTCATATATTATTATTCGGCAAAACGTTTTTGTCAAAATCCGGCCAGCACTACCGGTCGTAGGAAATTGCGACATCGACCGTCGGACGTATCGACAATACGCGTTCGTTATGATGAATTGGAGGCAGACAGTACGACCGCACCGTACAGCCGAATTCGCTCGCTTGCGTTTGCACTTGTCATATATTATTATTCGGCAAAACGTTTTTGTCAACGAAAATAGTATAAAAACAATTGAATTATATAATACATTCCGTTTCATTTCCATCTTTATCATTATAAAAATAACTAATCGCTCGGGGTTAAGTTTACAAGTGCTAATCCTACCGACTGCGCCAGATAATTAAACGTCTCCTATCAAGATGAATCCAAGTGTATGGTGCTTATCTGCAGGATGCGGTAATCGTTTGCAAAAGAGACAGTGCAATGCACGTACGTAGTCGTGGAATGAAAAGGTTGACCAGTTCTCAAACAAATTCATTTGTGGCAAGCACATGTTACCTTTTTAAACTGTGTAATGGACGAGAGTGTTGTATTGAAAATTATGTTTAACTGTTTGACAACAAAGTTCAAATTTATTAGGACGAATGTTCCTTGACTATTAAGAGTTGAACTAAAACCTTTTTATGAAGAGTAGATATAAAAACGTTGTCTATCAAGATTGATAAATCCTCTTCGCTTATATATTGCGATTCAAGCTTCCCGAAATAACAGAAAAATTAATGAGATAAAAAGTGTTATTTTTAATTTTTACTTGCCTCCCTAAAATGCAAAGTGGTCAATTTGTCATTGGGGTCGTAAGTATCTGTCATGTAGTGAAGTGACATTCATTATGACGGAAAGTGTCATACTTACTCGGTCGATAAAGCAGATACTGATAATTTATACTGAGCAAGCAAAAACAGATCAGCTGGTCAACCTTTTCATTTCGCCACTGTACATAGCGCTACCTCGCCCGCTCGCCGCTACCACAGGGAAACGCAGTGTGAGAGCCCCGCAATGTTACCACAAATATGTCAATTATTTCTCAATACTATAATTCAATGGACAATCTGTAGACGTTACTAGTTTTCACATGTCATTTTAATGTACTTATAACTAACTTTAAACCCATTAAGTCTTAAATAAGTTCGCCACTTTCCTGGCTCTCGAGCGGCATTATACCTTAAATATAAAACTCTCCCTCGACTCAGAGTGATTAATCATTGAAGGCAAAGTCAAAAGTGTCCGAACATAAGTCCGGGGTCTGATTGCGGAGTTCCGTCGTAAATTCATTACGAGCTTGGGCAATGGCCAAAGATGTCGCGATCCTCGGCCAAATGCGGAGGATCAATTAGAGAGACGGTTTAATTGAAAACAAGTATATTTTTCTATTTGACAATTAACTGTTGATAAAAACATTGTATCGCAATCCTTATTTGTATTTTAACTTTCGTGACTAAAAAAACGTGAGTAGAACCGTGTTAACGCCTACATTTACAATTAGTAGGTAAATGTGTTTCATGAGGACGAGATTCTTAAACCATCGCCTCGATTAAAATTACAAAGTTTTTTGACTTCAATGACTTCAAGATTTTTTTTACTATAAACACGAAGTGAGTCTAAATCATTACTCTGTATCGATATATTTGGACACTTCGTTTACCACTAACTTGGTTAAGGTTATTCAATAGAAGTTTCGTACCTCAGTCTCATGAATAATCTATTTATCGTTAAGTTCTGCATATATGCCTAGTCTGCCCGCCTTATCTACCTTTAGAACACTGTTGCAACCATCGACTCTGGTAACCTGTATGAGATCAGTCCATCTAACTTGTGGTAATCTGACGCGTTACTATTCATCTGTTACTTGGTATAAAAACTTCATTTTGTGAGTTGTCAAAACTTAGATGCAATAAGCAAGCCTTATGTTTGTACGTCAAATGAAAACGGTCTATAAGCCGGACAGATAAAGGTGAGAAAATATATTTCGGATACTCGCAGCAATGAAGCAAAACATGGTAGTCCCAGTTTCACATCAGCTTTGTAAAGCGAAATATCGTTCATACGTATTAAATAAAATAGATTCAGCATCATTTTGGATATTTATATATAAATAACCTAATTAACTAAGTCTATTTGAATCTCGGTCTCTATGTATACTTGTATAAATACCAGAGGTAGCGGATCATTTTTTTTAAGCAAGTCGCGGCCAATATGGCTATTTATTTTCTTCATGAGCGTAAGGAAAAGTTGTTCCTAAGTCATGGGTGTTTCTATGTAATTAAGTATTTATATGTATCTATCTATTATATATACCGTCGTCTAGTAGCTACAACACAAGCCTTACTGAGCTTACCGTAGGACTAGGTCGATTTGTGTCAAATTGTCCCTAAATATTTATTTATTTATTATTTTGTTTTGTTTGTTCCAGGGCACTATGTCCAAAGGTCAAAACGTCCAAGGAGTCAACATATCTAAGGAGTTAAAACGTCCAAAGACTCAATATACGCTACGTAACCATAGTTGATAAGAATACAAGTCCTTAACAACATACCAATGTAAGAGCCCGTTCACACAGAGTCTCCGTATTTACGGTGCCCGTTTTAACGGATTCAACAAAAAATTATGCTTTGTTCACACATAAGCACCGTATAGCGTTCAACGTATCCGTCATTAACTGAGAGACCGTTCACATAGTCTCCGTAATGTATAAATACGCAGTAAAAACGTACGGATACATGACGGATACGTATTCCGTTCATCCAGTTTTCGATAACAAAACGGAATGTCATAATTTAGCGGACCAACATTTTTTACTGTATACTGAATACTGTTTCATATGTGAAGTCGCTCATACAACTCCATACGCCATCAATGAAAAAAAAAACGGATACGATAAAACGGAACAGTAAAACGGAAACCCTGTGTGAACGGGCTGTTAGTAGATACACGTTAACAACGTACCTGAAACAAACAATATAGAAATTAAAATTATATGAATATTCAAAATAATTTGAAAACCGATCAACATACAAATTAATATTTAGATCGCTTTAACTAGGCAACTTTTCAAACATTTTTGGACATATAGTTTATTCGTGTGGCTGATACATAATGAGATTATGAGAACCATTAATAAACCAATGTGGATTTATTTATAACAAATCGACGGTGGAAATTTCAAATGTCGTAAGGGACATACTTTTATATGCGACTTACGACATTTGAAATTTCCACTGTCGAAATATTATTTTTCAAATCACACGAATATGCAAGAGTCATTTATATTCAAACATGCCAAACTATAACTATATGGTATTATTTATTATTTTTGTAAGATAAAATATAATTGAAAGAAAATATGGAATAGTCCACCACATCGAGCAAGACTCGGATCGGCAACCTTTTAGAACACCCGCCCGATTTCCCAATAATTAAATTGTATGTATTACTTTTTAAGTGGCCTAGCTTATCGACCGTGCGACTTGCAATCCTGACGTCGCAGGCTCAAACTCCGGCTTGTACCAATGTGTTTTTATAACTTTTGTACGATATCATTTGATATTTACCAGTCGTGTAGAAATCGGACTAATCCCAATAAGGCGTAGTTTACACTTTGGGTTGGAAGGCTGATCGTTTTTGTAAAACTAGTGCCTACGCCAAATCCTGGTATTAGTTGCCAAGCGGACCCCAGGCTCCCAAGACCCGTTGCCAAATGCCGGGACAGTGTGAGGAAGATGATTTTTTTTATTTTTTATGACATAGGCGGCAAACGAGCAGACGGATTGCCTGGTGGTAAGCAATTACCGTCGCCCATGGGCACCCGCAACACTAGATGAGTCACAAGCGCGTTGCCGGCCTTTAAGGGGGGTCGGAGCTCTGGGAACCTTACTCACCATCAGGAACACAACACTACATACCTGAAAGGTAGCAGTGCTATTATGGCTGTGGTCTTCTGTAAGGAGGAGGTACTTCCCCAGTTGGGCTGCCCTAGATTCAAGCGTGATGGTCATCGCTGTGCCTGATAAGCAGTGATCGGCACTATGGGTGCAAAACTTTAACAAAACTAGTTGAACTGAGGTATAGTAATACTTACCATCAAGAAAAATACGAATAACTTGGGCAAATTAGTATACAATTTAATTGTATATCAGAATCTCGATATGCCAATATTTGGGTGTAAGAATATAATTGTTTTTATGGCTCTATACACTCTTTTAAGTCCGCTTAACGAGTTTTGTTAAAGTTTTGCACCTATAGTGCCGATCACTGCTGATAAGGGATAAGAGGATTCCATCATCATCACTAACAAAAGGCAAAAGGGCGCGGCACAAAGTCTTTTATTGATCTTTTATGCCATACAACTATCAAGTATAAAACTGCAATATTAAAAAAATACTGGTGCCGACTCTTTAATGATAAACAAATAATTACTAAAGCACAAAATAACTAATACATGTTGAGGTTTCGTTTTGTTAAGGATTTCGTAACATCTAGTATTAGCCCCAAGCAGAAAAAGCTTTTATACAATTAATATCTTTGTTTACCCTATTTGTAATCCTAAAGTATTAATTCATAACCATGCAGGCAGGCATTAATCCATATCTAAATATTTATGTACCTGGTTATTTACGTATAATTATTAAAACTGCACTAATACTACATCGCTAGGTGATCTTTATAATTTTTAATTAGGTCCGATTGTAGCAGAAATCTGAAAGCCTACCGCGAAAATTGGCATTCGGAAATTGTCACTGTCACACTTATTAACTACGCCCTAGTTGGACTAAAAGAGAGATGCACGAAATATTCGAACTGCGATGTTCGGTAGGCCCTCTTTTTATAAACAGTTCGTAAGCCAAACGCATTTTATTTTTGGACCCGGGTATGTCCTTAAACTACGTCCAACAATGAGAGGTAGGGCACAGCGATGACCATCACGCTTAAATCTGGGGCAGCCCAACTGGGGAAGTACCTCCTCCTTACAGAAGACCACAGCTATAATAGCACTGCTACCTTTCAGGTATGCAGTGTTGTGTTCCTGATGGTGAGTAAGGTTCCCAGAGCTCCAACCCCCCCTTAAAGGCCGGCAACGCGCTTGTGACTCCTCTGGTGTTACGGGTGCCCATGGGCGACGGTAATTGCTTACCACCAGGCAATCCGTCTGCTCGTTTGCCGCCTATGTCATAAAAAAAAAAATCTTACTCTAAATATGTTATAAAGCTTTACGTTTCATACTTACTAACTTTCACACGTACCCAATTTTCATGTACTAAATATCACAATAAGATTCCGTTTTCCACTTACTAACTTCTACACGTACCCAAGTAACTAAATTCTTAAAAATAGTTAAGACAAAACTCCTTCAAGCGGACGAGTTAACCCGTCCAATCCTCGCGCTACACCGGTTAACTTTCCACTGAAACTCGGATGTCTTTTGTTCCCGGTTTTTCAAAGTTAAAACGGCAGTAGTCGGGTTGGACGTTTTCACAAAAAAAAATACAATGCTCGATTCGCTTCAAAGTAGTAGTTTTTAAAGTTATCGGTAACTAAGTGTAAACCTATTAAAAATGATATATACATACCTACTTTGAGGGAAATAAGTGGAATATATTTAGTATTAACGACATTTTTTGATGACATAGGCGGCAAACGAGCAGACGGATTGCCTGGTGGTAAGCAATTACCGTCGCCCATGGGCACTCGCAACTCCAGGGGAGTCACAAGCGCGTTGCCGGCCTTTAAGAGGGGTTGGAGCTCTGGGAACCTTACTCACCATCAGGTACACAACACTACATACCTGAAAGGTAGCAGTGCTATTATGGCTGTGGTCTTCTGTAAGGATGAGGTACTTCCCTGGGCTGACCCAGACTCGACTCGACTCTCGCCATGGTTATCCCTGTGCCCTACCTCTCATAATCAAATCTATTTTATTAACATTATTTATTTCAGTAAAATATATATCTATATCAAAGACGGAGGAAGCAGGGAGTAGTGAAAGAGGAATACTGACACTGCTCACTTCTTCAATTCTTATGTATCAATATATGATGCTGTGTCATCCTAACATATTCTTCTCAAAATATATACTTATTTATTTGGCTGTATTGAACATTATTCAAAATTTAATATAAATAATGGATCATAAATAAGGCTTCCGTATGTAAAATTTATGATAACTACGCTTTTACAATAGCATTTTTTATTAACTATTATAATTGAATCATCAAAAGAGTTTAACGTATGCGGAGTGAAATTTGGACAAAGTTTGAATATATAAAATGTAAAAAACAAAAATCTAAAAAAAATATCTGTGTATGTCAATATCAAGTCTATATATCAGTCAATCAATGTGGTAAGTTTCATAAGGATTGGATGTTTGATTTTGTAATTATGGTAAATAACCAAGAACGCCGTCGTAAAACTGTATGTAATTTCTACAGTATACATCCCCTATGGCCGAAATCGAAGGTGGTGGAACATTTTGTACAAATGGGTAAGAGTCGAAGCACCATTTATAATATTTTAGCGTCTTTTACCTTAAAAACAACCACTGCTAGAGAGCCTGGTTCTGGAAATTATCCCAGCTTGAGCAAGTTTTCTGAGAGAGCTCGACTAAAGAAAATTATCGCCGGCCGTGTTGCTAAATCTTACAGAGAGCTCGGAAAAAAATTTGAATGTGACGGAAAAACTGTCAAAAAATATCTTGAAGACATGGGCATCGATAAGTGGTATAGAAAAGTTAAATCCACGGTCTCGGAAAATCAAAAATCCACTCAGAAAATACGGCTGCGTAAATTGGTCAAAGAAATATTTTACGCCAAAAACAATGTGACTTGCGTCATGGATGACGAGTCATATTTCACGTTAGATGGAAACGAGTGGCAAGGCAATTACTATTTTGAGAACACCAATGGTCCAACTGATGAGAACGTGAAATATATTGAGCATACCAAGTTTCCTAAACTTTTTTTGCTATGGCTAGCCATCAGTCGACGCGGTATGTCCAAGCCGGTGTTCTTTGAATCAGGTTTAGCTGTAAACGCCGATCGCTACATAGAGCGTTTTTTGCCATTAGTGCGAGATTTCACAAATACAAGTTATAGAGGAGAAAATGTTGTGTTTTGGCCAGACTTAGCCTCAAGCCATTATTCCAAAAAAACACTTAGCAAAATGGCGGACCTAAACATTCCATACGTACCGAAGACATCAAATCCACCTATTGTTCCGCAACTTCGCCCTATTGAAGATTTTTGGGCAAATCTAAAGAGGCGAGTATATTGCAATAATTTTCGGTCCAAAAATGTGCAAAGCTTGATTCGTAAAATAAAATTGGAGTTGAATAAAATGCCCACATCTATGTTTTCGACAGCGATGGACAAAGTTCCTCAGAACTGCCGTAAAGCATCTCGCATGGGAGTAAACTTTTTTTTACATTAATCATTAATAGGTACTTTATTATAAAAACATAACTATTTAAAAAAATCATGGTGTTTTTTTTATTTAAAACAACATTGCACTTTGTCCAAATTTCACTCCGCATACGTTATTTAATTCATTTTGTAGCAAAATACATTTTGCCGAAGTTCAACACCGATGTTATATTGCTTGGTTATTAGAAGGGGGCGTACTTTTTAACCGACTTCAAAAAAAGACTCCTATTCGCAGACCAATTTTCATAATTATTTTCAATACACGCCGTTGACTCAAAAATGACGTTAAGGTACATAGAGTACGATTTATATTAGCATTTCGAAATAATTAATAATTTGTCATCATTATCAATTCAAACACGTTTGAAGAATCTTGCTGAAATTCTGTTTCTAATTGGCTTCGTGGTATATTTCAACGTATTATAAGATCTTGAATAAAATTATATGTATGCCATTGAAGGTTGAGAATTTTTGTTTATATATTTTGAACATAGGACCACAAATTAAAACTCATTAAATCTGTGCTGATTACCACGAAAAAGGACAGTATATCAACACTAACATCATTTTAGCGTCAAAGTCTCATGGCGTTGTTAGTGTATAAAGTACGTCTGAGATAATGTTTTTTTTTTTTTTTTTATGACATAGGCGGCAATCGAGCTGACGGATTGCCTGGTGGTAAGCAATTACCGTCGCCCATGGGCACCCGCAACACCAGGGGAGTCACAAGCGCGTTGCCGGCTTTTAAGGGGGGTTGGAGGGGGGATGTTTAAACAATCCTTTTGCTAATAAAGCGAAACCTATGTTTCGCTTCAGTTTCCGAGTTTCCGCCTACGTCTTCGGAACAGGCATATATCAAATCAGGTATAAGATATGCCCCAAACATTGCAGGCACACATCCCGTGCAAGCACACTAAGGTGTACCGCACACAGCTCCGATTAATCAAGCGAGCCACAATCTTTTTTTTTCTTATGATAAAGGTGGCAACGAGCAGATGGATTGCATTGATGGTAAGCAACTACCGTCATCCATGGGTACCCATGGATAATCCGAATAATTCCTCAGAACACTCTCCGTTGTAATTGCGATAGACAATGCATAGCGAGGCTACATCAAGCCGATCTGAGAGATCCTGGCAACCGACGATTCGAACTACTCTTTCTCTTTCTATCGTTTCTTACACTTCTGTTTCTGTCCGTAGATTTCGCATCTGTGAGTCAAAAAAGATATCTAAAGACAATTAATCACAGACATTAGACAAGAAACTCTTAATAAAAGGATTAAGAATAGAAAGAAGAAGAAAATATAGACATGTATTGCGAAATATACGCGATAACTTAACTGAAGGACCATGTCTAACTATGTAGTGCATAGAATTTATATGGAACTTACGTCAAAGTTTTAATATAGAACGCCGACATGCGTTTATACACACGTTACTACTACATAGGCCAGGCGCTTTGGCTATGTTTTTAAGTATACCTATTGCTTGCACACTAATAGAAATAGATAAACTTAGAAGCAAAATTAATCCTTTATCACCGCTTAACGAATTTACTCTTAAACGCTTTTACAGTAAAATGCTTATACTACATAGTTTCAAACATACATTTGACCCGTCGAATTGTCGTCCATAAACCATGTACCTAACCATTTTTGCGTCGTTGCCTGCGTAAATATAAACAAGACAACTAAATAATTCCGATTGTTCTTCACATGTCATCAGACGTTTAAACGACTTGAGGGACTTTCAATCGCAAAATAATCGAGTCACACTAGGCATCCTAACTGCCACTACACGAGCCAATTTATGTTTCCGCTACCAGATAAGCAGACACACATTTAGATCTACGTATGACCGCTAGCTATTATAGCATTTACTACAATACTACATTTACTTACAAATTGCAATGTTTACATTACAATATTTTTGTTTTATTGGAGTTTTTAGACAGTATATTATATTGAATTAGAGCAATTCGTTGAGAAAAATGAAATCGCTATAAGTTTTGTGACGTTAATTGTCGTCACAAAACTCCCCCTTATAAGAGATTTAGGGATAAATACGATGCGTTTGACTGTGAGTATATAAATCACGTCCTTTTTGATTAAATTTCTAAAGGTAATTTGAAGTGCGACTCATATTTAGCGCTCTTATGTTATATCTATAATAATATTTAGATCGCGTCTCTCCAGACAATCTTCCATAGAAGTTATAATTTTACTCTTCAAAACGGGCTATTTGTGTCTTTCAGTTATTTGGCAATATCTCGTTAGTTTCATAAAACTCGTAATACAGACACGTTCAACAGTAGGCGTCTGAATGCCCTCTTAGTAAAATTA
Source organism: Grapholita molesta (assembly GCA_022674325.2). Taxonomy (NCBI): domain Eukaryota; kingdom Metazoa; phylum Arthropoda; class Insecta; order Lepidoptera; family Tortricidae; genus Grapholita; species Grapholita molesta. The sequence continues at coordinate 7,133,564 of CP053143.2, forward strand.
CATATTGTAATTGCATGAACACGATTTCTTTGGTTGTTGTTTTGTTGCACGACCACATCGAACCAACGACCTGAACTCAGCCTACAGACCCTCAAACAATAACCTAAAAAAGGTATGCCACCCAATAAAATTCCTTTAATCATCTTCCACTTGGGATCTCGTCAGACCTGACATAATTAATATTTTATTAGAATAGGTACAAGTAGCGTAGAATCGTAAGGACGAAGACTCAAGTGCCACTCGCGACAGGTTACTCGGCCGCGATCAAAGAGTGCCCAAAGTGCCGAAGAGTGTCACAAGTGCTTAAAGACGTTGGAGTGAAGAGTGGGACAGGTATTTCGAGTTTCAATGCGGTTTCAGTTTAAAAGGAGGTTTCGTTTCATTGAAAAGTTTAGGTAATTGGCTGGAATTTAAAATATAAAACTATCATTCGACTCCGACCCGGATATAATAAACTAACTTCTGCCGGCGACTTCGTATGCGTAAGATCCCACCAAAACGTATTACCGGAATATCAAGTATGCTATGTCTCAATTAAGATCTTTGTCTAATTGTACGCCAAGTTTCATGTAAAACCTAACATTTTCACAAACTTTCAGAATTATAATATTAAGAAGGACTTATAAAATGGTACCTTTAGCTTACATGCTTCAATATATACCTTACGAACTCACTGAAATAATATTGAAATAATATTGAAATGTTAATTTTTAGGTGAACGCTGTTAACGCTGGTTGTTATTCCTATGAACTGTCGCTAGTGCGACATGAACTTTAAATTAAGAAACTAATCTATATATTTATTTACTGAGGCAAATTGGGTAGTGGCAGTTGCATGGAAAAACTCTGTTTGGTTGAATCTGCAGTAAAACATAAATAAGCCTTCTTTTTATGTAATTTATCATCCGAATCCAAAATTGAGTGGACCAACGATATTTAAATTGAAAAAAATATATAAAAATTTGACTCGAAGCGCTTGGACTTGTCATTTTTGTCTATTTTATTCTTCGTGGTGTATACGTCATCATTTAAATATCGAAGCTCGCTAGCAGACATTACTGCATAATACAAATGAGTGGACCAAATTGTACCCATTCACCCCTGTTTTCATACAAATATAACCTCACAATCCCATTAACTCCAGTTAAAAGATAACGCATTAGTCATATAACTACGCAATATCTAAGTAACTACTTCTCATTTAGAATTCCTTTTAAGTTTCCCAGCAACGTTAAAGGCCCCTACTTACCTCCCACCACTCTGCACAAAACGCCCCCCACTTCCTTGCATTAAAACTCTCACAATGCCATCATTTTCATGCAAATGACCAAAAGTTGCTTTTAAAATTCTTAGCTTGAATCGTTCTGGCGTTACGTTGGGGGCTTGAAAAGATTTTCTGGGATGAAGAGAAAGTGTAACAGTAGTGTAGTGTGATGTCGAGAGTTCAAATTCCAGTGCTTTAACATACATCATACATAAATACATACATTTCAGCCGTATGCAGTCCACTGCTGGAAATAGGCCTCCCACAAATATGACTTGTATTATTTTGGGGGTTAGTTGCCATAGTCGCCACGCTCGGTAGGCGGGTTGGCGATCGCAGTAGCTGTAGATTGGGTTTCTACGGACGCTGCTGCCCATCCGTAGGATTTTTTCCTTTGTCGCTTCTTACGACACCCGCGGAAAGAGTGTGCTATTCTAGTCAGCCGGCATTACACGGCGTATAACAATGAATAAGTTTTTAAATAACAAGAAAAATATACAAAAAGTAGTGTCATCGTGGTTATACCTAGGTTTAAAGTATTATCGGCTAATGACTCATGCAGTAACAGCCAAGTAGCTGGGTTAATCGGTTAAGTCCATACATATTATATACTGTCCTATATTTAACAAGACTGACCAGCGTTTGACTTCAGTGGCACCTGACGGTAAGTGACGACGAGGTCGAGGGTGTAGCACGCTGGTTCAGTATCAGCCTATTCACACTTGCCTTGAAAATACCCAAATTATATATTTCCGGGAATACAGACGAAAGGAGCGAATTCCATTCCTTAGCAGACCGCATTAAGAAGGTAAAAGCGAATCGCTTCGTTCGAATTAATGGAATATTCACAACGTAAGTTTTTCTTCGCTCGACAGGAAACCACGGCCTAGCAAGCGCTGCGTAGGACGTCCACCCACAAGATGGGCAGACGACCTCATTAAGGTCGTCGGAAGACGCTGGATGCAGGTCGCTTCCAACCGATACATGTGGAGGTTCAAGGGGGAGGCCTATGCTCAGCAGTGGACGTCTTATGGCTGAGATGATAATGATGATGATGAAGTTTTTCTTACGCAAGGTGAAGCCTATCCTTGCCTTTTCTTTATGAGCAAAAAACTCATGAACGAGAATCAGCTATGGCCGCGCCGCCGCTGACAGCTAAGATCTTCTGGGTTACTCTTTATAAATTATTTAAGTTCCCTAAAATAGCATTTTATGATATTCATAATATTTTTTTTGCGGGCTGTAGACAAAACATGTTTATTGTTTGTAGAAAGTGTCTGTTAATTTCTTCGCCAATTGTGCTGTTTTTGTCCCCTGGCTGACAAGGCAAGAACCCACCGTATAATAACGTATCGGACAACCTTCATAAACTTAGACAACGAATACCAAATGTATACGTAAACCGCAAACAGGAAAAACATAATCAAATTAACACACATCGACTTGAATATGTTTGTTAAGATTTTTTTTTGTTCTTTTTGTCTTGTACTTTTTGTCCGTTTGCATACCTCTCGTATTACGTTATCACCATAACTACTCAAGGACATCAAATGGTGTTTTTTTTTTTAATAATTTGACTTACCATCTGCATAAGTCACCTTTTTGTATTTTACCCAGTTCTATGTAACGCGAGTCACGTGATATTCCGTCAACTTACCCTTTGAATTATCTACTCATTCCTAATGATGAGTCATCATGAGACGGCAGAACACAAACGTTTGTTTATAATAATCATTATGTAATTTACATGTTGGATGACATCAATCCATACATAATGGTTTAAAGACTAACAAGATTTACCTTTAGATATTGATTTACCAACCCAAATGTGGCGACTATGGCAAATCTCCCCAAAGATTATACAAGTCGCATTTGGGGAGTCTATGCAGTGGACTGATTTTGATATACCAAAGTTAGACCTTATTATTCAGTTTTTTTTATTTTGTGTAAGGTTGTCCTATATCTAATATTTAACGTTCCCGGCAAACTTGGCCACGGCAGAGCTTTTAGTCTGTGACACAACAGATGCATTATATCTACAGGCGTTTAGTAAACCGATTATTTTCACTTTAATTAAAATTCGTTAATATAAAAAAATAAAGATAATAATATACCGCCAGCATCTTTGGTACAATGTTACAAGGGCCTTTCTTAGATTTAATACAGTAACTAGTAAGTACTCATAGTATTAATAAAAAACATATATTTTTAAACTAGGTCATATGTATAAAATTTATACAAACAGTAATCTCAGTCTGAAATATAATATTGCAGTCACATTTCTGTGACGTCATTCCGACAATACGTCTTACGGCGTTCGCATAAAGTCCGAAACTGCACAGAAACCTGCATCCAATTCAGATGATAGTAAACAAAAGCCGTTCGTTTTTCATCAACGCATTCGCACGCTTTTGTATGTTTTAGTTTTTCTTTTCAATATTGTTGGATTGTATTTTTTGAAACAATTCATTGTTGGACACACTGCGTCAGCGTGGGCTGTCCATCAAGTTTGGAGCACTGTTCATTTGTTACGTTCACATTGTGTTACTGTTTGATAACACACACGTATAAACCATGTAAGGGATATGATATATGATATTTGAACACAATAGCGAAATAAAATAAAAATTTTACGTGTTTGCCGGTCATCTAAAGTCTAATGACGTTTTTTATAAAAGCCTGTCAATTTGAATAGGTACTTGTGGTTTGGAGTTATATAGGAGCCAATGTGGCCTTGAAAATCGTTGTTAAGCCTGTTCGCGATATCGTCATTAGTATCTGACAGAAAAAAGACAAAAAATAACAGTGGTTTGTCTAATATTATGATCAAGCTACTAATGTGAGAATTAATAAAGGATATACCACCTTTATTACATTCTAAAGGATTTGCAATATATTTAAATGAAATCCTATAAGTCTGATGTCATTTTTACATTTAACGGCACAAAGCAGGTTAACATATTAATATTAGCATATGTATATATGTAAACTTGAAAGAAATGATAATTAAAATATATTCACATGAAAACGTTTACTTAAAAAAATGTCGTATAACCACACAATCAAACTGTCAAATCAGATAGGAGAAGATAAATTGTTAATGAAACTCGGAATATCAACAGTAAAATAAACACATCAATAGCAATTGAGAAAGACGGGATATTCGGCATTTAGTTACTGTCGTCGTTCAAAAATAATTTAGGTATTTACAACGCTTAAACTTATTGAAGAGCAAGACCAAAACGAAGATGGCGGGACGACTTTGGTACATTTTACAAAGAATGGCGAGAGTGCATTGGATAGGAACAAATGGCGAGAAAACAATAAAAAAAAACAATGATGTGTTATTTAGTACGCTCCAAGCACCCAGCGAAGTCTGTGAATTTTGCCCATGATATTGAGTTTAGCCACTACTTAGTGGGACAACATTATCTTTGCTTTAGATAAGGTGTGAGGTGTGGCAAGCATGACGTCCCTGTTCGTGGGATGCCAACTGTAAAGATTATGAAATATATCCATAACGTCATTGAAGTGAGCATTGACATTATAGATTAGATAATATTCTACTATTTCCTTACTGCTCTGCTCTCTCATGTTAGTGAGAGAAAATAGATGGTATAAATAAACTCTTTTCCTCCCTTATAAGACACCGTGACACTCAAAAAATGCTTTGTGAACTCTCGTCAACTTTTCAGACGAATCATTCATCTGTTAATTATAATCAGTGTAAATCAGTGTCAGTTAAACATGCGCGTAAGCGCGCGCTGTAGCGTTTACTTTATTACAAGATAACAAGTAATATCTGGCCTTGGCAATATCTTCAATCATACTCCCCAATACTGTGCGGATAATTTGTTGCGTTATATTATTTACAACATCATTTTCTATATGATATCATGGAAATTATAAATTCAATAACACATAGAGTAAAAACAAAACCACAGTCTTCAAAAAAACACTTTACTGTTCATTCACAAATGCCTTTTTATCATAAATTAGAAATAAATCAAAGCACAGACACAACAATACAAAAATTATGAATTTTGATCAGGAAAAGACAATTTCCACCAATCGGTCCGCGTTGGATCTCAGCGGTAAGAATTTTATGATCTTTACACGATACTGAATCATATACGCACCGCTGTTTTTTAGTCTATTTACCATGCTGTGCACAACATCTTTATCACCAGCATCTTCCGCAACCTGTGAGCGTAGCCGATGGTATGCTGCGACGTGCGTTCGGCTCCGCTCGCCTGTCGTCGTATCTGATCGGATCCGTTCAGCTGTCGTCGTATCACTCATTGTTCGTTATGCATGCTCGTCTAATGAGTAGACCTCTTAGTAAGCCACGGTGCGGTTTCGATCGCATGCATCGAAATCCTGGCGAAATCTGATTGTATGCCGCATCCACATCCGACCGGACGCGATCGGCTACCGCCTTGTACTTTCCGATCCAATCCCATGCAGGCCAATTCGTGGAAAAAGTACTTAAGTTTTTATTTTCACGCTATAGATGCACCCCCGTCTACAACAAGAGTAGCCGCGTTTAAATTAGGAAACATATCACTGGCAGCTAATAAAACCATTCTAGCTACCTCATCAGGTTCTATTATCTTTCGGCTTGGCACCAGCTCCGCTAAAGCATTGTACATGTCGTTTGCTTCATCGTCATCTATATTGACATTCTTCAAAATGTTAGTTCTAGTGAGACCTGGCCTTACAGCGTTCATTTTAACTCCTTCCGGTGCTAGTTCAACTGCGCTTAGTTTTGTAAATCTGTCTAAAGCTTCAGCGATCATACTCGATGTAACGAAACCTGGTCGTGCCCGAGAGGGAGAAGCAAACACATTCACAATACGACCTTTTGTTTTCACTAAATAAGGCAAGCACTTCTGGGTCAATTCGTAAGGGACACGTAAATTGATCGCGATCAAGTCGTCGAAAGTCACCATGTTTGCGTCAAATAACGAGGTTACTCCTATTTTCCCGGCACAGTTGATGAGAATGTCTATTTGGCCAAACACTTCTACAGTTTTCTGAGCGACTATAACGCAACTGTTCACTGCAGTTAAATCTAAGAGTACTGGTAGCGGTTTGATTCCTTTGGCTTCTTCGCATGCTTTGGCTACAGCTAGAAGTCTTGTTTCGTCTCTGGCTACTAACGTGAGTCTAGCTCCGTGAGCGGCGAACATTTTAGCAGTGACAGCTCCAATGCCGGAGCTTGCGCCTGTCACCACGACAACTTTTCCCGTGAAATCCATTGATGTTCACATATAAACACTATAAAATACGTCTGCCTCAAATGGAGTCGACTCTAACACTGAATGCGCGATGCGTGTACCGGTTATCGCGGAGATTGGGTTATGTCTATTTATGTAACTTATTATCATAGTAATGACACACCTAAGCGAGTTTGTCAACACGCGCAGACGCAGACACAATAAACAAGTCATTAACAAAGGTACGGACGTTTAAACACGTCGACTACTACACAATTGAGATGAATGACATCAAATTAGCAATGACAAGGGCAACCTAACATTCTGTAATATCATTTAGTATTGTCCTTATGCAAATATGTATATTAGTATGCTAATACTCAGTTACAAAATACCACACAATAAATCTTCGTGGAATTAACATATTTCTAATTTCACGATGTTCAGAATATTCATTCTAATAAGAAAAAAATATAATTTTGTAAAAATATTCCCTTGTCAAAATCTGAACAACAAGACATTTCCTCCCTCAAATCATTCACCGGGCGTAATTTGATAAAGCATAATAGAACCGAAGCAGATCGGCAAATCTGTCAATAAATTGTGGGAGAGCTGTCACCGGAGACTTGTCATTCGGTAAGGTTTATAAAGATTACGTTACAGCCTCACCACTCTGACCATTATAAATCTGAGCTCTAATATGAAAGTTATTATTGTTACCAGTACAAAGCGTTATGCGTTCACGAATACATACATAAAAAAAAACAATTAATATACATTACAAAGTAGAGACGTACGATACGCCAAAACACGATTTTTTAATTAAACGGCGCATGGAACAAAGTTCAAACGCCCGACCTTTCTGAACATCGGTCCGAACTAACTATAGTCATACCCATGTGGAACCTGCGACCAAATACATGAGTATTTATTTTGTGCTTAAATAGCAAATCTATCTTTCTAATCGATATAATTAGAATGGGACTTAGGCTAAAATTACAGGTTGTGGTTCTCAATTTTCTTTTCATAAAAAATGCTTGAAGTAGACTTTTGCTTACAGAATAATTTTTAGCTATAAGAATCATCTTAAAAAATATCGAGTAACAACATTTCATTCTCAACACAGTCGATCGGACTGTTGAAATGAATCCTGATTTATTACAGGCTTCAATACTATGCATTTATTCCAAAAGTTCAACAAGTGGCTCAAATGATCCACAAAAATTCTGAGCTGCGGTTTCGCATAGATATCACAGTTTCCGAGGTTGTGTTATACTGGTTTATAATACACGCGCATGTAGGCAATACGAGTAACTGTCGCTGGTAATACGAGATATGAAGATGCGAATGCAGGGGATAATTTTGGTGAAAATATATGGGCAGGAGGCAATAATGCAATTATTTATTACTCGCGTCCGCTTGCCACTTTGTGCGCTGAGCTGGCTGAAAACTAACATCACCATTCTTTATTCCACCGTATAAATATATATCGTCAGTACTTAGTGAAAAAACAACTAGTAAGGTATTCTGGCAATCCGAACATAAAGGTCGTAACTATCTATGAGACGAAATGAGTTACAACGTTTCTACTTAGGATATACCAGATTTTTTACAAAGTATGTGAGTCTGTTTCGTTATTTTAAACTAGGAAAATAAAATGTGTAAAGATAAAGTTTATCGATAAGATTGACACAAGGTGTTCCTGATTTTATACAACTCAATTACTGAAATCTTCACAATCGCTGTTAATACGAAAAAGTTCATATTTTTTTCTGATGAAAACCCTTATATCCAGTTTTTGCCAATCCAGTAAGCTTGTTCCTTAATCTCGAGCCACCGGGATCTTTTCATTGCGGACATCGGTTTCCTGCAGATTTACCGAGCTAGCGCGGGGCACAATCTAACAAAACGTCCCGCGAGGAATTGGCCGACTCTCAGATCAAGATTTTTCTACTCGCATGTTTGTGTTACGACTACGAGTAACTTTGGTAGAGCAAAAAAATGGTAGTGGGATTACAAGAGTTTTGGTAGCATAGTATTCATAAACTGATATTATAAATGCGAAAGTGTGTCTGTTTGTTTGTCCGTCTTTTATGGCAAAACGGAGCGACGAATTGACATTTTTAAGTGAAAATAGTTGAAGGGATTGCGAGTGACATAGGCTTTTTTTTTTCAGGAGGAAAACATCTCATTCCCACGGGAAGACTTACAAAAAAAAAACAAGTAAATATGTTACATTTTCCTCTAACCATGCGGGCGAAGCAGCGGGCATCATCTAGTATTTCATAAATTAATTAGATAGTGTTGATGAAATAGAGTTTACAGGAAAACATGTGCCGTTTACTTAAAAAAAATGGTTACGTCATAATTACGAGCCCTATCAATTTAAATTATACAAAAAGTATCTCTAATTTTTCATACATTAAGTAAATATGAGTCAGTTTTGGAACGGTCCATACCAAATGTACGTAATGTAAAGGCATCAGAAAAATATTTTTGACACTATCTCACCATATAAATATAAAAATGCCTTTACCGTTTTAAATAGTTATGAACTAAACTTAAAAAAAAAAATTACAGAAGTCTCCACAGATTCGTTTTAATTATATTAGTACTAAACTTGCAGAAATAGTACTTAAGTAGATATAAAAAAAGATCGAAGTTCTAGGCTAGAAGGTAGTGCTAGAGAGAGAGGATAAAGTTATTTTATATTTTCTCTCACTCCGTTGTTTACTCAAATATTGTTTTTCATGGCGAGACAGACTTTGTAACATGTCAATGACGCATTGTCATACTTCAATTGCACTGAGTTATCGCAGTATTTATCGTAAGAACTAATTGTTTCTAAATCTAGACATAATTTGAGTCATCCGATTCCTGGATCCGGTTTCTGCACATCAATCACGATTGACATCGTCACTCGTATCTATACCTTATTAATAGACACCGGATTCTTGTCGTGATGACGTCAAGAGTTTAAGTATTCCTAATAACTACTAGCAATGCGTGCCTAGCAGGTGAGAGTCGAATAAAATTTCCGGCAAATGACAGGTCAATTAGTATTTTTCCCTGCCGCGTCAATAAAATTCCAGATCATCATTTAACTATGACAACAATATACCTAGATTTCAGACTTTTCCAACCCACGTCACCCTTGTAAAAAATATTTTCTCAAACATGCAATGAAATGTCATCGTTACGTGCGTCATAATAGGCTTCGAAGTATCACGTTTAGGGCGGATCAACTCCACAGGACAGGTAACGAATTTCATAGAAAATTGAAGGCCTAGGCCGGGAAGTAATTTTTTTTTTAATTTTTATGTATACCTGGCGTCTGTGTTCACGAAGCCTGTTCAAACAGCTGAATTATATTTTTTTATAATTTTTAGTGAAAAAATGATTAGCGGGCTAAAAAATAACCTCGCCTATTTCAGACGAAATGGTATGAAGAGATTTATTTTATTTATCATAAAAATGAATATTCATATCATCAGGTTATTACATTATTATATTTATTATTCATGCTCTCAATTTTAAAATTGTATTGGCAACACCAAACACTACTCCACGCATGCGCGTTTTTGAACGCATTTTTGAGTAAACCAATCACAGGACACTTTTACTTGTTTTAATAATGGCGGAATGGAAAAGTTTCTCGGCGTGTAAAAATCTGTTTATTAAGACTAAATAGTGGTAAATGGTGTGATTCAATGCTTTTGTGACTTAGATATAGTGTTACGGGTGTATAAAAATTGAATAATCTAACCGGGCCCGGTTTTATGTATCTATATTTTGTTATTGTGTACCGCCAAAGGCAGATGCCGTAGCGCCATCATTTAAAAGGTAAGTGGATTCTTTTTTGGTGTTTTTTTTAATGTTGTATATAGTAATTATTTATAGCCAGACTATTTATGATAGTCATTAATTATTACATCGAAAGCAAAAATACTACAAAGCGGGATTGGAGGGAAAATTAAAAAACTTTTGTCGTGAAGCTGTTTTGTTCAGTGGTATTTTTTTATTTATTTCATTGCATTAGTTTGAGAAAAGCACTATACATGCCTAGCCGTGAAAGGGTCCTGAAGGCTTCGTATACTATCCGGCCTCCCTTCGGTCGGCCGTCTATACAACTCAGCCTTCAACCCCCTGTTTCCCGGCGGCTGCAGTAATGTACTATCTAAGTCACCACACATAGTGCATCAGTACAAGGGCCGGAAAGTAAGGGATTGCCGGCCGAGTATATTGTAGACAATTGTCAGGATACCGACAACACCTATTCACGCCAAGGTATGTTTAGTGTTTTTCTCAAACATACAATACCTACAATAGAGTAAAAGAAAAAAAAAAATTTTTCAGAAGAAAGGTAGTTTCCAAAAAAAATGCTAAATTATTGTCTTTAATAGGCGTAGTAGCAGAATGTCACCAATCAACCAGCAAATGTGACCAATATTATTTTTCGCCAATTTATGTGGAATGACAATTAAAAAAGTGGACGTTGCCGGCCTAGGGTGGCAAGGTCCGTGCACGCGCACTTACACTTAGTACCTACTTCATTTAGAGAACCATTTTTCCGATGACAACTAATAAATAACAGAATTAACAAGAATCAATGACACTAAAAGATACTTTGAACTTCGATTGGTACCTCACCACGGCTGGGATTACTGTGATTAGATAATCACTTGACTCCGCAATCGTACCGCGAACTTACCTGCAAGAAAAGAAAATATTGCATCAGAAAATATTTGCGACATTCAAGTAATTATTAGTAAAGTTCGGTTACATAGTAAGTTTGGTTCTATCGAAATCGAAACTCGCAAATTTCGAACGATTGTCTCTGTTCCTCTAATTACGCCTTACTTGGAGTAAAGGATACGGACGACGGACGGATAGGACATACTCGATATATTTTTGTGGTAGGCCCTCTGGGTATAACCACGCACATTCATTTAACTGATCACAGTAATCACCCTTAAATATGGCGACACTATCATCAGTCATCACATAGAGAACTGTGAAACTTGTCATATTTTGACGAGCAGCAGCGTCTCTTTAGAGCGATAGATATGCGATCGCCAACCCACCTGCCAAGCGTTACGATTTACTCCGGGTCTATGTCGCGGTCTATGGGGGAAACCTACGTCCAGCAGTGGACTTGGACTACTAGAAAACTTGCATACAAGTAAATTTCAACTAATTATGATGACACTAACAGATGATTTGATGCAACCGACCACCCGAGTGGAATATTAAAGGGGATGGGGTCTGGTACGGTTGTCATGGCGACATTCATTACGGTTGATAAGGTACACGCGTTTAATTATACATTATTACGGACTATAAGCGAGTAATAACTAAAATTTGTGTCCAAAATTTCGCATTTAATTTAACTAATTAAAAATAATTAAGTACTAGTTACGTTAATAATGTAGAATTCAAGTTACAATCTTAAAATTAAAATATAATACTAGACTTTAGACGCAAGTCAAGTTGATATAAATAATATAAATTGATATCACAATTAGATAATGACGTACAAACGGATTTTTTATATATTTTTATTGTATATTACATCATTCTGACGCTCGTCTGTCCGTGTACATTCGCGAATTAAAATAATAATTAGGATTAAAATAACATACAGATCAATTAGGTTCGCATCTTTCCTGTGGGCATTGTGGAAGTTAAGGGTTTGAAGCCAAATGTTTCATTTTATGTAGTATCAGCGCAAACCCCTCCCCCCTCTTATATATCACAAGAATATAACTCATAATCACATATCGTCGGGGATAGTGCTGTTTCTTATTACATAATATAGTCTTGACAATGAGAAGTAGGGCACAGCGAGGTACCATCACGCTTGAATCTGGAGCAGCCCAACTGGGGAAGTACCTCCTCCTTACACAAGACCACAGCCATAAAAGCACTGCTACTGCTATCTTTCAGGTATGTAGTGTTGTGTTCCTGGTGGTGAGTAAGGTTCCCAGAGCTCCAACAACTTTTACAGCTGGCAACGCGTATGTCAATCCTCTGGAGGGCAGCCGGAGCATAGGCTGCGGTAACTGCTTACCAACAGGCGGGCCGTATGCTTGTTTGCCACCGTCGTTGTATTAAAAAAAATACCTTAACCTAGTCCACAAATAAGATAGTATGACAAATTCAACCATAATATGGTTGAGTTAAAAGTGAGTATTTCAGAAGTAAGAAATAAACATCTGCACAGTTTTAATATGTCCCATTAATTACTTAGAAGTTACTAACTTCCAAGTAATTAATGAGACATATTTAATGTTTATAGTGTACGGGTGTTTACGATAGTGCAGACTACAGTCGCGATAAGCTCACTTCACATACTATAAAAAAAATTTGTGCATTCCAGTGTTGCTCATCAAGACTATTTAATTACATCTGATAATATTTCGGACGAAAACAATATTCATTCATAATTTTATCAGATCAACTATACTCATCAATATATTTAATATCAAATTATTTCATAATAATCTTTTTTGGATTGTCAGTTTACACTACATGTTTTTTTAATACTGCACGGTTACAAGCAAGCATACGACATCCCTGATCGTAAGCAGTCACCGTTACCTAGGGATGCCTGATGATTCACACCGCGTTGCCTACTTATTTACACCTAAGAACAAATCAAATTATTTTTTATTACATATTCTCATTTGTTTTGATATTTTTTTAATAAACTATAATTTATTAATAAATAATAGCTACTACTTATACTTGTGAGATTTCGACGGAGCTGGAAATAGCTGGAGATGCGTGTTCAAAGCCCGCCTCCGACGCCGGAGGTCCTCGAAGGGAGGTAGTACTTCTATGCCATCTACTTTAAATCTACTGCGAGTACATAGTAACTTACTAAACTTTACAGTAACTTTACTAACACTAACTTACTAAAAAGGTGTTTAGTTTCGTCACATCCACATTATGCCATTCAGTTTTTCACTACCATAGGGTCTGACTTTTCCAATAGAAAGAACTCATATCCGATAGATACCGATAGAGTTAATCGTCGAATAGGTCTTATCTGAAGATAGTAACATCGGTCATAAGATTATAAGTAGATTAAAAATATTTTTTTCCTAACTAGTGCGTAAAAGTGCACTTTGCGCACGCTTCGCGTGCGTAAATTTCACTTTTCAAGGCACTTGTTATGAAAAATTGGGTTCGATACACGTGTAAAAACTTCTTTAAGACTTGCGTGATTGTCACCCTCGTTTCACTCGGGCTCCAACTTTCACCCTCGTCGAAAAACTTTCTTACTAGTTACTTCGTTTTTTACTAGTATCGAAATGTACTATTTCCTAACTAGTGAGTAAAAAGTGCACTCTACGTATGCTAAGCGTGCGTTTTCACTTTTTAGGGCACTTGTTATGAAAAATTGGGTTCGATACACGCGTAAAAACTTATTTAAGACCCGGGTGATTGTCGTCGAAATATTTTTTTTTACTAGTATCGAAATGTACTATACTGAAGCACCAGTCTACTGGCATTGAAATGTGGTCGCTTACTACGGGCCTCATAAGAAGGCAGTGATCCAAAGGGCAATGGAGGGGGCTAGTGGGGCAGTGTCTCTGCGCGATCGCATCAGAAATGATGTCATTTGAAGCAGAACCCAAGTAACCGATATAGACTTGCGAATCGTTTAACTTAAAGAGTGGGTGGGACGTATTCACCGTATCCATAGATGGCGTTGGTCCATATAGTACCGAATAGACAAATAGACAGAATGTCGCAGAAACTCATCGATAGGTATTATCAAATAGGTCCCCAACTAAACAAATAAATAAATGGTTTGCGATAAACGCTAAGGCTATGATGGTATTATTTATGGGAGTTTTCAAAAAATTATGCACCCAATTAGTGAGAATTGTTGAACAATTCGTCAGTTTCGTGACGACAATTAAGCATGAAATCTTTATGAAGATCGACTTTTTGCCTTTAATAATTCTGTAATATCGATTGAAGTTTATAAAATGAACATCAAAACCAAGTATTTATCGAAATTTAATGCTTAATTGTCCCCATGAAACTGATAGGCATTTAACTTTTCTTAACAGCTTTCACTAATTGAGTGCACTATTCTTTGAAAACTCCCGTATACGTTTTTACATCAGACTGTACCATACACTGTGATCCCACATTGTCCATCTAAACTTAGCATAACGATCGCCACATATCATTAACGGTCGACTGCCTAAATTAACAATAACTAAACACCAGAAACAACTACAGTAATACAGTTCATATGTAACCGTAGATTACTTCCTATAAACACTGTAATAATACAGTGTTTACAGGATAACGGTTGTGTTTATTTTGTGACCGTGTTCATAAGAACACCTATCCTTAATAAATGGAAAGCAATTTCTGAATTACAAGGATAGGTACTCAACTATTATAATACGATAAGTCTCGGGTTTGTTTATTATTTACTTATTAAAAGAAAACTTAAACAGTGTTTTCTGCGCCAAAATGAATACAGTTTGTAGGGGATTTCGATACCAATTTTTATTTTTATGAATTGTTATACAATAAAAAAAAAGTATTGTCATCTAACCGCTCATAGATAAAAAGCATACAATTTAGATATAACATATTTAAAATTAAAAATGGAATAAAAGAAGAATACTTGCATGCAGACTTCTGGGTGGATAGAGCGTAAAACATTACAGTTGTGGCCAAAGCGTGTCTAAAAAAATTTACTCAAAGCGAGATTTCTTTTTCCAATTTTTTTCGATTTAAATATCAAAGATATTCGCTAGCAGACGTTTCTGCATAATAAAAAACAATCGTGACTAAAAAATTCATGGCAACAAACAAACAAAGTTTTCAGATCAATTCCAATAGTAAATAAAATGCTGTTCGAAATATCATTACACATACACAGTTTTGTCACTGCGCAATGGATGTTAAGGGTCCCGTTCCAGAGCTATGCTGCGCTATGTTTATTTAAAACAAGCTTAGCTTAGCTTGGCCAATTTGTGTGCAATCGTAGCACAGCAAAATTCTCATGGAAAGGCAGTCTAACTCTGTCACATGCTGCATCTAGTATGCGATCTACAAATGTCATGACATTTGAGTATATGTCCGAGGTTTATGGCCGCGGTAGTGCGATCAATCAGACACATCGCTGTGATATGATATAAACACAATTGTATGTGACTCGTTGAATTGTTTTTAGGGTTCATATATTAATTGCGAGCAACATATTAATGAATGTGATGTTGAGTTGTCGTAAATATTGTTTATTAGTGTAATAATCATAATGGCTTAGTGTTATCTTAGCGTCTTTGTCACCACCGTGAGGCGGTAACATTGCAATTTGTAAGTAGTAATAATAGCGGAACATCTCTTTTTACAACAAGAAATTAGAAAGAGACTGCCGCTATTGGTATATTATAATTTGTTATGCGTTAGAATTGCGTCTCAGTGTACGTTATGCGTAGTCATAAGGTTTACGGTTAGAGGTAAGGAGTGCTGTTAATGTGTCGACTAAATACTGTCTTAACTATTTTATAAGAATTTGTTGTGCGTATTCAAGCAAATAAATATATCTATTCTATTCATTCTATTACACAGTACAGAATTTCAATATAAAGTTGACCTGAAGTGTAAACTAAAATGGATCTAATATTTCAAAAAAGTTACCAAGTCTGTATTCGAACCGGAGTCTTCAGTTGTCATGCTCGTAACGACGAAACCGCCCAAAAATTGACAATCACTGAATGGCCAGGCGTCTTTGGCCATACTCTAAGGGCGTAAGGGTTTCAGTATGATAACACTACTTAAAACTACACTCCAATACTTAAAAACAACCATTTAAAAAGATAATTGAGCCTATCCCTAGTTGTTCTTGAGGGTATTTGTTTTGTTTAATTTGAGTCAAAACTTATGAATTCATTAGATGAAAAAGAAAAAAAAAATTTCAAAAAAAATAAATACCGGACGCAGTACCTTATACATTTTTATTTCAGGCTTATCTTTGTTGCATGCTCTGACGAGACATAAGGAGTATTATGTACAGACGACAATAAAGCGAGCAATAGAGTTCTATTAAACTCTTAGGTTCAAATTTATGTCGAAGCAAATGTCCTGAAACCCATATGCCCGCGACATATGCAATAAACCAGAGGATTAAAACGTCTCAAATAATTAGACACGCCGCGGCCTGCCTATTTATAATAACACCAACTGACCGCCCTCTTGGCACGGCTCTTGTCCTAAAATACGATGCAACAGGAGACAATAGTCCACCACAGGGCACACTGATAACTGACAGTTTGAACCTTATCAGAAAGGTATTAAGGTTTACATATGGTCAGAGTCAGAGAGTGGCTATTAGCTACAGTCGGAACAGTCGGCGTCTTATCCTCGTATTCAATATGCATTAAATTGAACTCTTCCCATTTTCTTTAGTTAGTTAAATTTTAGAGCTAAGTAAATTCAACATTCAAAGGATACAACTACGTCAACTATATAAAAAAACTTTTGTAGGTGAGAGGGTTTGTCCTTTAACTGCGACCAGAAAACATCGGACGACGGGCATCACCAGCGTCGCTTTAGAATGGTGAATCGCTCGTCAATCCGCCCGCCAAGCGTGTCAATTATGGTAGTCAAACTCCCATGCTTAGAAACCGATCTCTGTGACGTATAGCCTATGTCCAGCGGTGAACGTTCATGAACGATGAAAATTAAAATCGTTTACCTTTGTCTGTAAAATGTTTGATGATAGTTAAGTTTTTCTAAAGCCAATTTGACCCGAGGTTAAATGTTTATACATTTCAAACTTTGAATAAATCTATAAATTATTAACTGGTTTTGTTATAGTGAGTTTGAAACGTCTTTCATTCCATCTCATGTTTGTTAACACGTGCCAGTGAGACAGAACTTAACATTTTTTCATCTCGGCTGTTAAAAATCGTCACCTAAACAATTTTTGCAAAACCGGGCACTTGTTGGAGAGTGCAGACCAAACCACTTAAATCGAGTTTCATGGACTGAAAATCCTTTCAACTGAACATAATTACTGTAGCCGAATAGTACGTGAAGCCGTTGAAATCAGGGAACATAAAAAAATTCAACGAGAGGAGTTGGTTTCAAGCTTTCATCGTGGAGTCCGGTAATTAGTAAATGTATCACGTTTATTTTATCGGAGCATAAATCGGAAATACCCACCGATATAATAAGTATTTTTATAATATGGCGTTAATCAATGATGACGATTTCGATGACACAAACGTACATGACATTCGATTTATTTAATCGAATGTCATGTACGTTTGTGAAGTGAAGCTGGACTTTACAGAAAACCATCAGGCAGCTGTGGCCTCGGGACTGCCGTATGTTGTGACTGTTGTATCAATGCGATAACAACCCTAGTCTGCAAATGATTTATAAAGACTAAATGCGGGTAGTTAAATCAGCTTGCACAATAAGAAATCATTGTTGCGAGCCTGTTCAGTCCAGTCGTTACGATCTTTCGAATCGTCAGCAAAAGCGTAGGGCAAAAGACTATAGGTATTAAGAATACCTTTTTAATTTTTTTTCTTCTAAAAACAAATCATGAATGACTTATGTATTACTATTTTAAAATATTGCTACTGTTTTTACCCAGTGCAGTTTAGAAACCCGGGTATATCCTTAAACAACACCGAGAAATAATCAGAGGCGTCCGTCCTTAAGGCGATCTAACAAAGCAATCGTCAACGCGCCTGCGTAGCATGGCGATTGTGGCACTAATCCCCACACGATAGGCCTATGTCCAGCAGTGGACTTCTTTAGCTGATAGTATATGAATACTATTAAATCCCAAAGGATCGATCTGAGAATGCTTGACACACAGTGGCCTATCGCTGATTGGAGTCGCGCCAACAATCGTAGATTGTATAACAATATAACAAAACACAAAAGCCCTCGAGGTTCATCGTATCGATGCAATTTTAAGAGTACAACAATACAAAGCCATCGGGTTTGCAAATTGGGCCTATAAAGGACAGTAACGAATGCAAACTGAGGAATTATGCAACCGACGCTCGGCGGGAATGATTGGAATCCTATCGATATGGATGGATGGATGGCCAATATTGGAATTAATCGCTATTGCTAGTTTTATATCGGGCTTTTCATTCGTGAGCTGATGGCGGTTTGATACAAGTGTCGCGATTAATTAATGCATAAACTTAATATGGTAGGTAATTCCGATGTGGTAAGTTTATTATATGTTTGGTTACCCTGATAACTATTTCCGTATATTTCCTGACTATTATGGAGGTACAGTCAACCAATTTGATTTATAGGCCACTTCGTTCCTGTCACAGTGAAAATCTATATGAAAGACGCAAAAAATCTCTTATTAACGTCACTGTGACAAGGTTTGAAGTGGACTAGAAATCAAATTGGTTGACTATACTTACAACCACATCTCTGCAATGGACTGACTTGGGACACTTAGTAATGTATGTGATTTTATTTTTTTATAAATGTATATCTATAATTAAGATACGGACGGCCACTGCTAAACATAGGCCTCCACGTTCAATGCCATAATCGCCACGTTAGGCGGGTTGGCGATCGCAGTATGTTTAACCGCTCTGAGGCACGCTGCCGCCCGTCATCCGCAGTTTAGAGATCAGAAACCACCAAGATAGTAGTTATAGTCTTATAGTATTATTGATGAGTAAGTTAAATATCAAACAGTCATTTCCATCTTGCAAGAAAGTGATGATGAGATGAGAGGTAGGGCACAGCGAAGTACCACCACGCTCGAGTCTGGAGAAGCCCAACTGGGGAAGTACCTTCTCCTTACAGAAGACCACAGCCGTAATGTGTGTTCCTGATGGTGAGTAAGATAAGAGCTCCAACAACTTTTAGGGTAGGCAACGCGCATTAGAATCCTCTGGAGTTTCAACCGTCATATTCATTTGTTCATAGGCTACGTTAAATGCTTACCATAAAGCGGGCCGTATGCTAGTTTGCCACCGTCGTTGTATAAAAAAAAAAAAAATAGTATCATCTGTCGTTGACTGTAGTTGTTACAATGTTGCAAGAGTAGGGATCATAAACATTGAGCAGCAGTTTCAAATCCCTACCGCGAACATAACACATTAGTCAAAGGCATAACTAATGCTACTGTATTGTATTTTTATTATTATTCATGAATATTTATTTGCATAAATAAATATTTATAGCTTCTGACGCATAGAGACATTTCTCTATATGCCTTTCATAACAAAAGTGTTATTTAAGTATGTAATGGACAAGCACAGAATGTGGCTTCTCACCAGGATGTACATGTGACTAAATTTGTTAATTGATAGAGCCTGCTTTTGGTGGCGTCGTTGATCGGGTCGCCACTTTCCCGAAGAAAGGTTGAGGGAGGCGATGGCTGAGATACGCGTCATACTCGTGAACGGGTGCTGTTTGTGGAGACCGGTCTGTTTTGGCTATTTGGGGCTATGTTTTAGGTAGTTTTCTTCTTATTGCATTTCTTCTTGTTTATTTACGTGATACACTTCATTCGGTGCTTGTTTACCTTTAAAAAACAAAAAGTGTTAGTATATTGAAATCATGACACCTGGAGACCTTATACATCTCTGAGGTTTATTTGTAATAAGCATGTATTTATATTTTTGTGTATATTTTGAAAACAAAATAACTATACATATAATATTTTTTGAAACTTTTGATTACTAATTTTGTAATTTCTAAATAAGAATAAAGGACACAATTCAGATAAGAAAGCATATCGAACGTTTTGTTAACTTCGTTCTTAGCAGTCAGCTTTGGACTTTTAAGTAATTAATAATTATTTTTATTTTTCCTTTGGCAGAATTTTTTTGTAATTGTTGGATATGTTTTCTTAAAGAATAACGCATTTTTATGTAATATGTATAAGATATATTATATTTTGTAATACTGTTTTGAAAAATAAGTCCCGCCGAGTTTCTTGCCGGTCATAAAAGTTGAAATGCTTCTTGAGTCAGAAGTGTAGGGTTAGAACCGGTGTAGTTTTTATGTTTTCTTCTTTTGTATACTCGACGTGTAAAAGAGCCCTTGTGGCCTACTTACTGAATAAACGTTTGAGTTTGAGTTTGAATTTGAAACTGATCATATACTAACTCTTCCCTTTGATGTGTTGTCGTCGTGAAATTAATGCGCGACTCATTTTAAAGATTTACTATGGATTAGATAATTAAAAATTATGTACATGGGAAAGTTAATCTAATCATTCTAATACTACAAATTGTCCTCAGTCCTTAGACACATTTGACCGAAATTGCGAAGCAGAAATTCCGCTAATGTGGCTTTCTCCTACACCCATCAGAACGTTAGAGCGAGCGGACTTATGAGCGGGATGTGGCCTGGGGAAAAACTTGGACCATTCCACACCACACTTTTTGTATTACTGGAATAATCCTACCGAGTTTACGCTTCCAGCGAGATTGGTTGAGGCGGTCTGAGCGAAATCTTAGCGGAGTGTGTTATGGTGTCGAGCTATGGGCCTGTACTCAAAACTGCAATGCGACGTCGCATCGCAAAAACCTCCTATGGCCTCATATGGCGAATTCGCATCGCATCGCATCGCATCGCAGTTTTGTGTACAGGCCCTAAACGGACGTTGGTAGAAATAACCAAACCTCAAAAGGCGTCTGTCGAAAGTCAACGTCTCGTGCAAAGTCCCCGCGACGGACATACCCCGATAAGGCCCTGATCTTTGAGCACGACAGAGCACAAACTCGGCCACAAAATCTCGACATGTGGCCCACTGAAGCCTCGCCGATCCCAATGTCGCGATTTAATATAAAACTGATTTAATTTCCTGCACGTCCGGCCTTATCGCCCGGAGCGGAAATTTAAACTTTTCGCAACTACCCCTCCCACGAAAAAGTCTATATTAGTTTCTTACGAGACACGATCAAAGATGGTATCGCTTTTTTATAGGTAATTGACAGATAGGAAAGGTTTTGAAATATACATGTACTGGGCATTTTTGTTTTGCAAATTAGAATTTGTTATTGTTAATCACTTGTATGTATGTGTATATATGTTGTATCGTTACCCGCAACACAAGCCGCGGGGCTCAATTTGTGTAAATATGTCCTGCAATAATTGTTAACATGGTTGCTTCAATGCACGTAGTAATTTCCCAGTATTTGCTTGACTACATGTATTTTAATCGACGTAAAAAACGGAGGAGGTTCTCAAGTCGACGCGAATATATTTTTTTATCATTTACGCATAATCCTCAGATATAACGAATTAAGACAACATTTTGTACCTAACATTTCACCTGTCTTTTCGGAATTACGTATCGCTGGGAGACACAACAGAGAAATAAAACACGTCTATTTGTGTGATTAGCCGTAATAACTGGAAATATATGATGAGAAAGCTGTGACAAGTCGCATACCGCTGTCTCTTCAAGTAGGACTAGTGGCTATGCGATGAATACGCAATATCCACTAATTCGTACCTAGTTATAAAAGTAGATAACATATATATATAGCACAGCGACGGTGCATCCATACAAACAGATACAACCCGGCTTTACTAGCTTCCCAGCAGTTCATCGTGGCTTATAAAGTAAGCGCAAGGGCTATTTATATTTAAATTTTATATTTAAAGTTTGTTGATTTTCCCTCCCAATGGGCAGAGTACGCCTGTAACAAGGATAATGTCGAAGTTGACTGTATTTTGATGGCCTCTCCATAATCTAAAAATATGCTAACAAATAAGTCAATTTGGTTTAGGTAGTATGAATGAGTTACCTTTAAGCCAAAAATAAATAAAATGCTTCTTTATGTAAAGCGTCATAGCTCACAACTATCGAAACATTTCAAATGAAAGACACAAATCAAGCATGTTGACATTATATTTGAATAATATTAGAAAATTGAGCACTAAATTTAATCTAATAAACCAACGTAAGCAGATCTCCGTATTCCTTCTAAGTGGAACGATGGCTTAAATACCAGGGATCAATCAAAATTGGCTGGATTCGATCCAACTGACGGCCCGTCCGTAGTTAGGCCCGTCATTCAATATTGGACGTAGTGCATTTGTAATAAAGTCGTAAATCAATCGTCGAGTGTCATCCGGAAGAGTTATTGGGTTTTGATAGCTCCGTGCGGTATATCCAAGCTGGCGAGGATAGGAATGCTGAAGCGTAAAGCTCGGAATCAAAATAGCCTATGGGTCGTTAAAACTGTATACATATACGACATATTTGATTAGCTAGCACTAGAATTTGGTTGCGGCCTTAAGTAGTTAAGTAATAAATGGACTATGTATAATAATTATTGTCAATAGTAATGTGTTTATAAAATACTCAGAACAGCAATACAATGCAAAGAGCGTCTAAATATAAAAAAACATTTAGAGTTGAAAGGATCTTTATTAAACTCTGTTAACTTGTCTATGAATATTATGTTTTATCTGACATACCTACTTGTATGGGATGAGAAACGATATTTGAAATGTCTTTCCGTTGGACGAGTATTACTATGAGAAAAATGATGTTTTCATTGCATAAGATGAGGAGCCGTTAAAGAAAAAAAGAACAAATATTAGACTTTAAAATCCTTATCTGTTCTAATGTTTCACAGCAAAGATGAATTTAAACGATTGTCATATGATATACGGTGTGGATTCAAAGGCAAAATTCTTAAACCTTCCATTCGCAAAATAATATACAGTCGCCGTCAGATATATCGGAGCTGTGGAGGTGGTCACAAATATCGGAACAACGCCTCTATTGTCAAGGCAATAAAGTGGATGTTCCCATATTTATGACTACCTCGACAGGTCCGATATGTCTGATGGCGACTGAATATATGTACTTCGGTAATAAATACAGAAACGACGAGAATATAAACACAAGTTTAACTGCATTTAACTAAAACGTTTTGTATGACGGATGTCCGTCATAAACTAGATAAAATATTCAGCAAAGTTATGAGAAAAATCACTTTCACCTCGTTCCTTACCATAAATCCATAAATATGTTAATGCTTTCACCAACTCGAATCGGCCCTTTGAATAGCAATGGCTGATATTATTTACCGCCTATCTACCCTCAAAGCGATTTGTATTGTGAACTAGTATAGTTTGAGCCGTTATTTCGAAATAACAGTGTGGGTTCAGAGGTCAGAGTTAAACTTTGCTGTTAAATCGTAGTAAATAATTATACTACAACAGATTGGACGACGTATTTATAGTCAAAATTTTAAAAATTGCTCTAATTACATTAAAAGACAAAAACCCGTTACTATACAGTCCTTGTAGGCCAGATGGCCTATGTAGTAGTAACGTGTATGTACACGCATGTCGGGGTTCTATATTCAAATTTTGACGTGTGTTCCATATTAATTCTCTACACAACTACAAAGACATGGTTTTTCAGTTAAGTTTCTCACATATGCCTAACTGACATTCATTATAAAAAAACTAACACACTAATGGGGCGAGGTCAAATCAACCCCATATTTATACAGTTAACATTGATTTAGTTAATGCATAGGCGAAATACTTAGCTAAAGCACCTGGCCTATGTAGTAGTAACGTGTGTGTACACGTATGTCGGCGTTCTATATTCAAATTTTGATGTAAGTTCCATATCAATTTTCTACACAACTACATAGACATGGTCCTTCAGTTAAGTTTTACACCTATCTTTTGTTCGCTTTTTGTTTATGTATTCCGTATAAGCGTTACTGTAAACTCACAATTAATAATAAATGAAATTGAATTACTAAACAGATGCCGTAGTTTAATAAATAAGTATTGAAAACCTCCGACATCATAACCGGTCGCATCGAACAGCAGTATCGATTGCATTCTATTTCTGTACCGTGTTAAGAGCCGGCGACTCCTTGCTATCCAATGAACTATTGCACAAATAAACCAGCACTCACAATGTAAGGCTCCGATATAGAATTTATTTATTTTCTATTGCATTAGAGAGTTTGTAACAGAATCGTGAGCGAGATTAAACTCTCTCATGAGAATTGTTGTTTATTTCAATCAAACCGATCGCTCTCGTTCTATATTAGGTTCACCATCATCATCACAGCTTGACGTAGGCCTCCGCCAAATATGACTTGTATAATTTTGGGTTTCTATAGTCGCCACACTTGACAGGCGGGTTGGCGAACGCAGTAGCTGTTGATAGGGCTTCGACTGATGCTGCTGTCCATACGTCGGTTTTTTCCATTTGCCGCCACTTACGACACCCGCGGGAGGAAACGGGGTGGTGCTATTTTAGTCAGCCGGCACTATGCGGAATTAGGTTACACATATATAATAATACATCTCAAACATTTAAAGATATGCTAATTGAAAATATTTAATCAATATATTTGCAATAAAATTACACAAATATATAATTCTAAATATAAAAGGGACTAAATTATAAAAGTTATTGTTACTTAGATTTGTTTCGGACGTGCGGTGACTTACACGGTCGCTGCTGGACTGAGGGGCGGGCAACAACGTCTCCTTGCTGTGCCAGTCTTCTAACTACCCGCATAAACCACTTACACATATCGGATTAGTGTAACTATTGTTGGTGATGATGATGATTATGATACAAACCCAGTTGGAGCAGGACAGTAGTCCTCTTTATAATATTAATATCATAACAATTAATACTATAAATCCCTCGTTTTGTCCGAATCGAGTCTTACAATACCCACTCAGTATGATTGCCTCGCAAATCGATACAGTAAGTGTCGGCCTGTCTGCCTGTCCGTGCAATTAACGTATTGCAGTTCATATCTCTATGGACACATTACAACCGGAATGGGATCAATGCATATCGGTCGTAATGCGCTCACATTAATCTCTTAAATTGTTCTGTTAAGGCTGTGGCCTGGCGGTGACTTTGAAATTGATACTGCCTTTAAAATATTAATACAATAAAAAAAAAAAAAAAAATTACACGTGAGTTTATCCGTTTGTAACTAAGTAGTACTGCCTTTAAAACTTTCTTTATTTTTAATCAGACCTGGGACAACTCGGGGCAAGTTATAGGGATTTGATATCGATAAAAAATGTCGATATATATTACTACTCGATATGTCACTAATTTCTATTGCTACAGTTTTAAATCAGTAAATAGTAATGGTTGGTATAACTCAGGGCATAATTAGGTATTAATACCGACGAACATGAAAAAGATACCCGTTTTAATTATTTTTTTTACAAAATGACTAAAAAAATATTTCTATATGTCTAATAAAATTTAGATGTTGTCATTAACATCGATATATTTTATTATCTATAAAATATTTGGTCACGCACTTATAGATGCCCCGAGTTATCCCAGGTATGGTTATAATACTACCCTGTTTTATACCGTGTACCCTATATTATGATCCACTAACGGTCCACTACTGCGGCGCTACCGCAAAAAACGATATTCGTAATTTTCGGGCTTCTGTCTCTGTCACTGTCATGACGCCTTAAGTAAAAGAGAAAGATGCTCGAAATATACGAACTTCGATGTTCGCGGTGCCGGCCCTGAACACAGGTCTCCCGACAGACCACCACAGGGCGCGAGCATATTCTTGTATTGTGCAATAAATAATAAATAAACACTCTGCTTCTAAAGTCCACTCAGCGGCGACGATTGTCTCTATCACTCTCATGACACCTTAATTGGAGTGGAAGAGAAAAATGCCCGAAATATGCGAACTTCGATGTTCGTGGTACCGCTCTTGGCCACTTTTCTCGACGATACGACTATTTTGTGTTGATATATATGAGAAGACATCGTATTCTATCGAAACAAGTGAAGTTTATCTCCGGTCAACAAAGAATGGACAAGGGACCACCTGTAAACAGCGGAGCGTACTTAAAAAACAAGAGAAAGTGCAAATCGTGCAAATGAATTAGCAACAGTTTAGACTGCAATAGCATCTGTGTGGGCTTCATGGCATTATGACGCGTACACTGGCGGCCAACGTTGAGGCTAGCTTTTATTTGACTAATAATTGTTTAGTCAGAGCGACACTTAATATGTGTTCTTTAGTTAAATTAACCGTTTATTAGCAATTTAAGTTAAATTTTAGGTATATCTTTTTTACTAAAATATATATATAAACGGATCACTCACGTATTTTAAGGTCGATTAACCCTCGAGCTCCTGAAGGTGCGGCACGGAGCTCATGAACATGGCTCACGAATTGGACCGAAACAAATGCCGAGCGTTATTCGACCTTAAAATACGTGAGTGACCCGTTTTTTATACATATTTTAGTATGTCTGAGGCTCTCGGGAGTTTTCTATTAAAAGTATATCTGTTTTCTTTGACATAGATACCAAACATAACGATGCTATTCTGTTTGTAGTAGTTTTCTGTTTTCTGTCGGTAGATAATGTATACGGCATTAACACAGCCTTTTGTTTCTTTTGTATATAACATAGTGTTTTATAGCAACTTTTTGGGTTGGTTTAGTATTTAGTACTTAACAATGGCGGCGGCTCAATATTTTTTAAGGCAAGACGGAGCCGATGTGGCTTTGCCTTTTCTTCATGAGCCCAAAGAAAACCGTTAAACTGAAGGAAATTCAGGTAAGCCGGTGGGAATAGGCCCGTATGATGATTGAAAAGCTAGGCTTATTTTTATACTCGTCATACTATAATAATATATTCAGGCGCATTTAAAAATATTAGTTTTGATTTCATTAGTAATTTATCCATTTAAACAAACTAAACCATATCAGTTCCAACCAACTACACAATAAAAACTCGTAATTATTCTCAATTTAACAAATTTACCTACAACATCATTTGAAAAAACCAAAAACGAAAAACGACACATTCCTGCACAAGTTTCGTTGGATATAGAACCTTATTAACTTGAAGATAAAGTTTAATTTGCAAGTAAAGTATCGCCGTACGTTTTTAAGTGCCTATGCGACCTTTGACATGTCTTGTACCCACATAAACACCGCTCAGAGAGTGCTTCGTCTTTATTTAGAGAACCACAAATCAAGGCAAGATTGAATTTTATGCGGATTACGTGTGTTGCTGTGATGCTGGTGGGAGTGTAAATAACCATTTAGGGGGACAAATGGATGGTATATCATGATTTTAGGGCGTCTATAGCTATGAATCTATAATACTGATGATATCTTTGTGGGGGGTGGCGGGAGGGTATGGTTTCGAAGCGTGACAGTCGAGATTGTTGTATTTTCGCTTTGTATTCCGTCTGTTTGTCACAGACAAGCAGCTGAAAATTGCAAATTGTGTAATTAAATAAATACTTAAAGCAATCAAGTTTCTTTTAACAAAAAACATTTATGAACGCTTCGTCTTGGGACGCGATTTTTGATAAATATAAAAGATTCAAATCTCTCTCGCAAAACAAATAGGTTCAAATAAATAGTAGTCTATTTTTCTTAATAAATAATTAATTACGTACTCTAACTGGCAATAAAAGTAATTTCTTTAGACAGAAAAAATGATCGCATTTAATAAAATAAAAATTGACCATAAAAATATGACAAATAATCTTACATCGTAGCGTATCAGAAAGCCTAAATTATAGAAGCAAAGCCAAAAATTATTTGGCACATTTATTTATTTATTTTTATACGTTTGACCTCAGTCGCACCGGATGGCAGGTATTTAGGAGGGTATAGCACGCTAGTTCAGCCTATTCACTGTTGCCTTGAAAAGACCCAAGTTATATATTTTCGGGAATACCGACGAAGGGAGCGAATTCCATTCCTTAGCAATCCGCATTAGGAAGGTAGAAGCGAATCGCAATAATAAATAAATTAAAACACCAATATATGTATTATCATATCGGCCAACACTGTACAACAAAACTAAGCAGTAATGGCGTACACGGGCGAGCTTATCTGCTCCCCTCCATTAGGTCGATTGGTACACTTTTGTTTGTAACGCAGTGTACCGGCTGAATTGTAGCCGTGCATTGTTTTCTATGGCAGATGTAAGAAACAGCACTGGAAAATGCGGTTAAGACTTAACTACCAATTCAGTTCTTAAGTTTCAGACACTAAGGTCTAATTTTGGTTGCGGTGTTAATAGAATTAAAAGTATCTGGTAGCACATAAAGCCGGAATTATGTGTTAGATTGGTCGAAGCCAGAAGGCTTGTGGAAGCGAGGGTTTTTATCAAGGAAAAATATCGTAGCTTTTAGAAAAATACAGAAAAACAATTCTATAAATTTGGTAGTTTGATACATATCTTATCATTTGGAAGAAAAGCAAACGATTTTTACGAGAAACTTATTGAGCTACTTACCTATGTTCTTAGCCGTGCAAATGGGTCCTGACACAATTTCGAGCGACATCGGTTATTAATAACCCGGCTAAGTTTCAAATACTAGCCACTCAACGGCTCCCGGTGTTCCATTTGAAGAAAATTATCGCTTGAACCTTTGTACGTAGAGCCCTACAAGCGTTCAAGCGAATATCGCCCTAAGGGTCGCCCACGGCGAGCATAGGCGATGTACAGTCAACCAATTTGATTTATGGGCCACTTCGTTCCTTGTCACAGTGAAAATCTATATGAAAGACGCAAGAGATCACTTATTAACGTCACTGTGACAAGGTTCGAAGTGGCCTAGAAATCAAATTGGTTGACTATACATAACTTTCCTATCAGCTGGTTCGAACGCAACTTGAGGTTCTTCTTTTTTTTTAATTACTGCCTCAATTTAAAAACACTTAATTTTCTTCAACGTCTCATCAAATGTATAAAAGAAACATTTGAAACGGCGAACAATGTCAACCCTTTCGGAGTCCATTACTAACTTCTTTCCAGTCAAGTACTCTTAAAAATTCCTTATAAAATTTTCAAATTTTGACCCGACTTGAAAGGAGGGTTATAAACAAAAGCTGCTTGTACAATGGAGTGGAGGAATTCTATAATTGCACTTAACCGACCGAATAGTCTAAAGTGAATTTGATTTATAAGAGTTCTTTAAAGGTTTAATGATTTAAATTTAAATTGGCTGTGGATATTAAGTAAAAGTATAATTAATAAACTTTGGTTTTTGTTTGGCGTTGCTATAATAAATAAATAAGACGACAAGTCTAGTGGAATCCCAGAGCCCAAGGGCAGTAAAATGCCCATATATTTGATAAGAACAGGTATTATGTTCGCAAGTCATGGGTTTTTTCTGTGCATTTTTTTTTAATATTATAGATATCGTTCGCTGATGAGTGCCCACAACGCGAGCCTTCTTGAGCTTACCGTAGGGCACAATCTTTTTGTTATTATTTATTAATATTAATAATAAATACACCAGAGAGCCTGTGCGGTCATAATTTTATATTCAGTGGTTACATCATTTTGTAAAAGATTACTACAATTACAATTTGTTTTTATTTTTCTTCAAGCACTTCCGAATAGTCATATAAATATCGTCTTAACCTCATAATTAATAATGAATTCAATTCAATTTACTGGTGCTATTATTCCAACATAATATTTATTTATCCGAAGTCCAGATTTCAACATGCAAATAATCCGATTGCATACGGATATGCAATTCCTATGTTCAAAAATGGACGCTCATGACATGATTGATATGGTACATGTGTTTGATATTTTTGCTCGATTCATTCGTATTAACCAAGAATCTCTTAGTAGCCAAAAAAAAACACGTGCTTCTGTGCTCTTTTATAAAAACGGCCAAAGTTATACATAGTATAAACAGTATACTTATTTTTGCCCTCGAGGGCACCTGAGAAGCATCCTCCAATTAAGCCTACAAAAGAGCTGCCCCTTTGAGACCGACTTTGTAAACTTATTAACAGCCCTTGAAATCGATTAATTCGCCTTTGTGAGCAAAACAACAATTTAATTAAAGATATCGAAAATACTGCGCCTGTGCCATGTTTATTGAATTTGAATTTCTTAAAAACAACGGGGCAAAATACTAAAATTTTACAGTCCGCCCAATTATTTGAGTCACTTGTTTTATTGATGAATTGTATCGCAATGATGAAGAATTAAAAACGTCAAAAAACTCAACTAACCCGGACTGACCCGGGTATGTCCTTAAACTACGTCCAATAATGAGAGGTAGGGCACAGCGATGACCATCACGCTTGAATCTGGAGCAGCCCAACTGGGGAAGTACCTCCTCCTTACAGAAGACCACAGCCATAATACCACTGCTACCTTTCAGGTCTTTAGTGTTGTGTTCCTGATGGTGAGTAAGGTTCCCAGAGCTCCAACCCCCGTTAAAGGCCGGCAACGCGCTTGTGACTCCCCTGGTGTTGCGGGTGTCCATGGGCGACGGTAATTGCTTACCACCAGGCAATCCGTCTGCTCGTTTGCCGCTTATGTCATAAAAAAAAAAAAGAAAAAAACTAGCTATGAGAAGGTTGAGCTAATGATTCCTTTTTAAGCAAAAACACACGTTTCTGGTGACCTACTATTTCGCCCAACCGATAAGCATTGCTATCCAACGAGGAAACGCGGCCAGCCTTCTGGGCACCCTACCTAATGACCAGGACGTAGGTCAATTTTTTTTATTTGTAGTTAAGTTTTTAATTAGTATCTTTATTATGTTCTTATCTTATATTTTTGTGGTTTTTTAAATAAATACCATTTAATACATATATCTTAAGGACTCCAGACCAGATAAAGTCTACCCCCACCGCGTCTTCCGATACATGGTCGGCAAATGAGTAGTTTTACGGGTTTATTTTCTTCTGGTAATGTGAATCGTGCCATCAGGTATTGCCGTGTGATGCCGGCTGACTAGAATAGCACCATCCCATCTCCTGCCGTGGGTGTCGTAAGAGGCGACAAAAGGGTAAAATCTTACGGACGGGCAGCAGCGTCCGTCGAAACCCGATCTACAGCTACTGCGGTCGCCAACCCCCAATAATCCCAATATGATACAAGTCATTTTGTGGGAAGCCTATGTCCAGCAGTGGACTGCATACTGCTGAAACGTAATGTGAATCGCGGGTCTAGATGGCATTAATCACAACAATTTTCAATATGACAGAGGATTCCAATATTCCATGCCATGGACCTACCGATAAAACGAGGAAATTTATTGATGCATAAAACTTTAATAAAGGGCAGACAAGATCGTTGTTCATTGGGCTGAACGTTAAAGAAGCTTTGAATTGTATCCGATGTAAACTGTACTGTTTGAAAATATGGAAACGTCTGATGTAGCAAAAATATGTAACCACCAAATCAGCCGAAGGACCGCTGGTACAGTCAGCGTTTTTGAACGTTAAATAGTGTGCAACCAAAGTAGCCAAATATATCGATACAGATCTTTATATATGTATAGCACTAAGGATGTGTATATGGCCACACTGACTGCAAGTAACTATAATGATGCTGATTGTATCTAAATAAAAGCATAGCATTGCCCGTTTAGGGCAGAAACAAACAAAATAATTAATTGATTGTAGTTGATTGTTTTTGCTCGCGACTTTGTTTGCGGAAAATATCAAGTATCTTATGTCTCGATTCTGATTTTTGTCTATCTGTACAACAAGTCTCATATAAATCCACCCAGCTGTTATTGCGTGCTTGAGCAAAAAATATCTAACATCTTCACAAACTTTTTCATTTATAATATTCCTTTTGTGGTCAACTGAGCTCACAAAGCACCCGCGGGCTGAGTTGACCATTTTTTTTTCCTATTACGTTGGACAAAACGTTAAACTACTATAAACGATCGAATAATACTATGAACGATTGACATCATAAAAACTGGGCTAGTTCTACACAAATAACCCTTTTTCTACACAATATTTCATGATAATACCTATGTAAACGTTAAAAAAATGATTAATAGTTGTAAACAGCAAGTCACGATAAAATGGGGTAAGTTAAAAATAGCTGAATTTAATCAAGCATGGAGTAACGTGGAATGTAACATTAGGTTCATATGCGGTAATTTATGTTACGCTGGCCTATTTCAGAAGAGGTCAAAATAGTGTATGTAGAGGCAGATTTTTCTCAACGCGATCTGCCCCGGGTATTGTATTGACGCCGAATATGACGCTGACGTCATATTCAATGTCACAAAGGTGAGCATAGAGCAGTGGAATATGCTACAATCGCCAACCCGTTATATGTTGTGTTATATGTTATCTTATAATACTTTTGTGGAGCTATCTTGTAACACCCAATTTGTACCCATTTGTGACATTATCTATGAAAAGTGATCTTATTGTCGATGTCGCTTAAGTCGTTGTTCAAGATGATACAATACAAATGCAACGCGATTCTACGTAAGTGGCATCGACAATAAGGTCCCTTTTCATAGATATTGACACACTTATATAATGAATAAATAATAATGTTTATAATTACACATTAAAGCATAAGCACCAACATTTATGGTGTAATTGACAGCCTTTTTCGAAAGTTGTTACTTCTTTACCCTTACCATCAGTTGTGACATTGAGGTTTGCGATACCGAGTATCGAGTTATTGCATGCATCTCGCTTGTACTATTTTAATGCGAACGAGATGCACAGATAGTATACTCGACACTCGTTATCGAAAACCTCAAAGTCACAACTCATGGTATGGGTACAGATCGGCAGTTAATTTTACAGTAACATAAGCTCGAAAACGTTCAATTCCTACAGTGAAGGATACCAAGGATACGTCAGTCGGTACGGAATATGTCTATATGACTAATTGCTACGTAAAGTTTAATTGAAACAGTTAATTCAAAATTAATCTATTTCCACTGAACCGTGCCGTCAAACGGCGGAAGCAGAAGTTTTAATCAGAGGCGAGACTCAAACGGGCCAACTGGCCGATGTTTGCTATAGGCAATACTGTCTGTTCCATTCATTCAGTGACCGAATGGATCAATAAAGTTAAAAGAATTACGGGATGGTTTGTTGGGGGAATACGGATTACGTATAGACAATAAACCGTTGTACTGTCCGACATCATATTTTTGTTTTTACCAATTCTTGATATAAATAGTGTTAACAACCTTATTTTATTTTATATAAAAGGAAATATCTTTAATAGGTATGTTATTTAAGGCGCTCTTATAGACGTATTTTAGGTATTTGCGGGGGTGAAGCAGAACGCGGTGGAGGCGCATGCGGGGCGCCCCGCACCACGCCACGCGCGTCGCTCGCGTAGACAGTTGATGGCCTTATTCTGTTCGTAACCGTATTCTGGTTGAAGCAAATTCCAGAGCGTTCCGGAAATTATACAATGCTATTTGTTTTTAGAGATCCGTAAAAAGGGTAAAGGGAACCCCACTACTAAAACTTCGATGTCCGTCCTGGTTGTCACTAGGTTGTATATCATTTTATTAAACCATCGCCATTAAATTTGTTTCGCTTAGAACTGCTTGCCAAATCATGAAATAATACATTTTTTAAATTCAAGTTTTGGACACGATATTGATAAAATGAACGAACAAATTTGAGGCCAAATTCATTTATTGGAATCCATTAATCCAACTCAAAAGATGAACTTTTTCAGTTCATCTTTTGGGAATAGAAACATCGGTTGATTGTTCAACGTTTTCATACTAAAATAAACCCCAAAATAAAGGTGTTAGCGAAAGAAAGTGCTGTTCAACTTTGGTCATTATACAAGCATTTGAAAAATGTTGCCTATGCCAACAAGTTGACCTCCGGCAATCTATTGGAAATTAGTCACAATATTGAAAACATAACTTGAACAGCAAATATATCATTAAATAATAATAAAAACGTAATTTTTATTAACGTGAATGAAAGAGATACTCATATCTCTTTTTAGTCACGTTACTTAAATGAACACGCCGGCGAAGTGTTGCCACGTTACGGAAAAATACACGATTTAATTATTTAGATTATAAGACGTTTCGTTCATCTTTTGGGTGCCGGTCACCTTTCGGGTGCCGGTCACCTTTTGGGGCAACTGCCCTCCCTAGTAATTAAACTTAATTTATAACATTATTACAAGAAGGATTAGGGGCTTCGGTATCCGTTAAGTTTGGAAGTGACGCACTGTCTCTCGGTGTCGGGGTTGTAAGTGCCGTTTCGGGGTTTTTAACCGACTTCAGAAAAAGGAGGAGATAATCAATTCGGTTGTATGTTGTTTTTGTTTGTATGTGTGTTATCTCAGAACTCCGTCGTTTATGGACCGATTTCAAAAATACTTTCGTTGTTTGGAAGCATATACTTCAAGGTTAGTCCCATTGTTACCAGAACTCAGATATCATGATGGGATCCACGAGGAATTAAGAGAACTTTTCAAATTTTAAAGGTACATGTATGCAAAAAAACCGTTAAAATAAACAAGATCACATATACTTGATTAATTTCGACGGGTTCCGCTGTGTACGGGTGGCCGAATTGGTTAAAGCGTCAGCCGCGATAGCTGGAGATGCGGGTTCGAATCCCGTCTCGAACACCGGAGGTCCTCGTCGTTTTTTCTTAAGGTGTATTTGTTATCTATTTCAACTTTTAATTTGGGGATTTCTGATGAAATATTACGAGTAACCAGATTTGATGTTTGTAGCCGGAATAGGTAACGGAACTTCATGATCAAATAATGTAGGGGGATCCTATTTGAGCTTTATGAAATCATCATGAGATGCACTTTGGTAACCATGCACGTATTTATGAGTGTCTCACGTTTTGATCTGTCACTACGTCATTCATTCCGTGCAAGTATCAAATGTATATATGTAATATTGAAGCTGCCAAATTAAAATAGGTACTAATGCTTTTCAATATTTCATCTAATATTGCGTCGGTCACCATGGCCTAGCGGTTTAGTTATAAGAAATCATAATCCTAACATCAAAATTTATAGAAACTCGTTACTTTTCAAAACCACAAAAAAAAACATAGTGAGTTCAAGCCTCCGTACCGCTAATACCGTAGCGAGCAGCGTAAAGCTAATGTGTTCTGATAGCATTTTCGATTTACTAGAAATATATATAAACGGGTCACTCACGTATCTTAAGGTCGAAAACCGCTCGACATATGTTTCGGTCCAATTCGTGAACCATAATCATGAGCTCCGTGCCGCACCGTCGTTGGCGGCGGCCCTTCGAGAACTTTTAATTTGCCTTTTCGATTTGCCTATAAGAGGGTGTTCGATTCACGACCAAGGTTGCGGCCCTGCACAAATCCGCACGCAAGACGCATGTGTTCAGCGGTATTAAAAGGAATTAAAATTATCATTGTTATGTAAACTAGATCCCAACAAAAACATAAATGTGTACAAAAAGGCCATATCTGAAAGAGTCACTGAGTCCGGGCGACTCATGCATGCCGCAACGTTTCGCACAATAAGAGTAAGATAAGGACGCCATTAGTATCACGATGACGTCACGCTCTACCTCAGGCAGTGTATGTATACACCCTACATCCAGCAATCTCTTTTTAGTTTTGACATTGACAAAACCGAATGGTGGTTACTGGTTGTGTTGAAAATGTATTCGAGCGTAGTAGTACCTACATACGTTGAAGAATTTTTCCCCTCACTAGCTCATAAAGCGCTTGTTTATCCTTTAATACGAGACGATAAAAACGCATTTTATCCACTAGTGATTAAAGTAAGTTGACTTCTCATAGGTCTTATTACTATGGTTTTAAAGTCTAAATTCGCGAAGTACAGCTCACTTGCCGCCGCGGCGGCGGCGGTAACTCGCACACGCACCGACTTGAAAATCGAATTAGAACATTCGAAAATCGTACTGGCCACCACAAGCTAACCAAGCTAAAGGCACCTTTTGTAAAAATGTTGAATGTATCTAAACGCAAAGAAAAAGTCAATGCGATTTCAAAACGTTTTTTTTCATGTTTCACTTTCCTCGCTGTAGTGAGGGGAAAAATTTTGTGTTACACATGGGTGCAATTGTAATTTAATTCTCGTGTATTGAAACACTCGCTACGCTCAGGATTCTATTTTAAAACCACTCGCTACGCTCAGGATTCTATTTTAAAACCACTCGCTACGCTCAGGATTCTATTTTTAAACCACTCGCTTTGCTCGTGGTTAAACTACTCACAGTTAAAATACAATTTTGCACCCTTGTATAACAAATAACTATTAAATCGTATGCGAAGTGACTTAAGGTATATTTTCCCTAAATGTTCAGATATTTATGATCACCCTGTCTGTGCAGATAACTTTGACGAGTTGTGTGTTCAGATTTAATTGAAAAACCACTGCTCACATATTTATGGCGAATTGGATGTTCAGATGTTATTGACCTCATTTACTGTAAAGAATTTATTGAAATTTATTGCTGCTCAGAAATATTTGAGTACCTCGGCCGCTCCGATATATCTGATGGCGACTGTACTAGTAACTTTACTGACTTGAAAAGAAGATAGAATATAATAAAACTGTACAACACACAATTACTAAAACTGCACCAGACCTGCAAACTAACTACGTAAAAACGCATGTGAAATCCGCTACGACGCGGCCTGTTGAATGTTCTGGTACGTAGGTTACCGTTTAGGCATTCTAATATTCACACTAATCTTTGTCATATGTCCTCTTAGTTCACTTAATCGTTTCCTCTTTCGCTTAACTTTATTTACACTGCGATTACCCGTATTGCTTCCTGTCTAAAGTAATATTACCGCGTTAGGAAAATGTGCACACGTCCTACGTTGACAGCGGTCACGAGCGTACTGGCGAATGGGCAATAGTCGGCCGCCGCCGCGCGCTGAACCATTTTATTTTGCCAATAACGAAATCAATTGGTATTATTGATGTACACAACTTATTAAAAATCTAAGAAGTACAAATCGAAATCTACTTAAAAACTATTATTTAAAGCAAATTTTGTGTTGACATTCATAATAGTTATCGAAATATTTGGTTTAAGGTGTAAAAAACGAGTTATTTTCAAAAAAAAAATCTATCGAGGTTTTTATCAGCAATCGTGTTTCTGATGAAGCCAAAAACTAGAGAATAGACTGAAATTATACATATAAAAAATTGCAGTTGTAAGTTCTGTGAAAGTATTTTATTAATATTTTCTAAAATTGGTGTTTTCACTATCTAGAGCGCCTTAAGATACAAGCGACCCGCCTTCGCACGGTTACATTATAAGATTTAACAAAAAAAAAATCCGTATGTTCATCGGCCATAATGTAGCCTTCTAATGGTGAATGGCGTGTTCAAATCGGTTTAGTAGTTTCGGAGCTGAATACTATACAAACAAACAAACAAAGAAACAATCAAATCTTTCCTCTTTATAATAGAACTGTAAATAGAGATACAGTTATCTCCATCGAGGACAGTATCTCTATGCAAAGTTTTCTAAATAAGGGACTTTGATTTATTAAAACAGTCATACAATTTCCATAAAAAAAAAATATTCAATACAATAAAGATTTTAGTTTCGTTCGTCGTATATAATGAACAAAAAGCCATCTTCCAAACAAACTTAGCATAATAAATCCTGATTTATTACGAGGAAGCGTGTACGTGCCGGGAATTAATTATTGTTTGTTTGTCTGTTTGTACGCCGTTAACAATAAACTCGCTTATCGCGAACGCCGGGTGAAAAATAAAAGAGATCATTAATTTAAGTCTTAGTTTCAAAGCTACGAGATAAATTATTAAGACGATACAAGCAACTAGGAAACTTAAGAAAGTAAAAAGAAATAAATAAACTTTAAACTTACGCGTTTTCTACACATATTTCCTAAAAACTATAATATAAATTTTAATTAATTGAACTAGAAAGACAACATTATGACTACTAATACATATAGTACTAATAAACGTGTAAAGAAAGAGGGTAGGTCGCTACTGTAGGGTAACCATAACTAAAACTCTCCACAACCACCCAAGTTACTCAAATACTCACACAACTGTGCCGAAATATTTATCTGGAACTCCTAGACACGAATACACATGGTAAACCCATTTCACATGATTCTTGAAGTGTGTATCATTATCATTTCAGCAGTAACCCGCTTTTGGACCCACTGCTTGGTTCCACTGTTCCACTGCTGGACGTGTTTTGAGCCCTGGGGTGGGTCTTACGGGGTATGTGGGACTCGCCCTTCCGCCCCCTCTACTCAAGAGTAGGGGAATGGAATACCCAATAAAACACTCCGGGCGAACTTCGCTGGACCGTTCAGTGGGAGTTGTCACGGGGGATTTGCGTCTCCCGACTTGCGACTTGTATCATATACATACATCGTTATCGCGGGAGCGAATTCGATTTGACAGTACTGAAAGATTATAAAAAACACTCAAAAACAGAAATGACATTCGGGTAGAGAACGTTTATACCTACGACTTTAAAAATGTATAATTATTTTATTGAATATCAATGCTATCGTACATCCATACTTGACTTGATTACACAGAGAACTACCTATAGAGTCGCAATGTTGTTCATTTTGTTCGCGATACAAGCTGCCAACACAAGAGGTGAAACGTGAGGGGCGGGAGGGCGTTAACGTCGCTGCGATAGGTTGTCTCAAGGACGACGCGCGGCCGCTTGAGCGTGTAGTGATGGGACATGTTTTTTACCGGAAGCCTAACCGGTAGTCATTTATGTTTGGTAAACAAAACTAACTATAAATATAAATCAGTAGGTATAGTAATATTATTTTAACTTACTTCAAAAGTATAGGTTAAAATACTAAGGGTGTAATAATCTAAAAATTAAATGTGTATGACAGTAATAAGAGCTCCAGAAAAGAGTACAAATTACGATGCGAAATGGTACAATTTTTTTGACCAAAATATCGATTATAATATTATGTACGAGAGTGGTTTGTTTGTTCATAAACCACTCTCGTACATATCATAATGTGGGTTGGAATAACTTCTATAATTAACAGCCTATTTAAAAAAATGTCTTTTTGAATTAATTAATTAGCTATTAATTAAATTGTTATTGTATGTAAATAGTGCATTACTGCAAATACTAGTTATCCTGGATGAGTATCAGTTAGGCGACCGGACTGAAGGTGAGGAACGAGGCCAGAATATCACTTGCTGTCTAAACAGTCCCTAATTCAAAAATAGGACAAATTGTATGAATGGAATCTTGCAAATATATTAAAGATAATACGTTATTTGTATTTTTATAAAAATACAAGGGTTTCAAATAAAATACATATTTAATCACTAGAGATACATTATTCGTATGTTGTTTGTGTAGGTAGACCATAGCTGTGCCCCCTAAGGATTCTCTGTAGACCACCTCGGCCACCATGGACTCCCGTGTTCTTCGGGCGCTGGCCGCTTGTCCCGCCATGCTACGTTAAGTTAAACTATATTCTCAGAAGGGCGCTTGTCAGCGCGAACATCCCCGCCACTCTGGCACCAGATTGTGCGGGGTCAGATGTCGTTAATACCCATTGTTGGAGAATGGGTCGCGCACTGGTGTGCTATTCTATGACACTAGACCCAAGGACTCACCAAGTGGATTCTAAAAAGCCCCCATAACATACCTCTATCTCAAACCAGCTATGAGTGCCCTGGGACTTCCTCGAAGTTCATCATCAGGCCCATTCTATGATACTGGACACAAGTACTTACGAAGTGGATTCCAAAAAGCCCCCATAACATACCTCTATCTCAAACCAACTATGAGTGCCCTGGGACTTCTTCGAAGTTCATCATCAGGCCCATTCTATGACACTGGACCCAAGTACTCACCAAGTGGATTCTAAAAAGCCCCCATAACATACCTCTATCTCAAACCAGCTATGAGTGCCCTGGGACTTCTTCGAAGTTCATCATCAGGCTCATTCTATGACACTGGACCCAAGGACTCACCAAGTGGATTCTAAAAAGCCCCCATAACATACCTCTATCTCAAACCAGCTATGAGTGCCCTGGGACTTCTTCGAAGTTCATCATCAGGCCAATTCTATAACACTGGACCCAAGTACTCACCAAGTGGATTCTAAAAAGCCCCCATAACATACCTTTATCTCAAACCAGCTATGAGTGCCCTGGGACTTCTTCGAAGTTCATCATCAGGCCAATTCTATGACACTGGACCCAAGTACTCACCAAGTGGATTCTAAAAAGCCCCCATAACATACCTCTATCTCAATCCAGCTATGAATGCCCTGGGACTTCTTCGAAGTTCATCATCAGACCCATTCAATGACTCTGGACCCCAAGGACTCACCAACCCCCTCTAGTCCACTACATAACTCTACATAAAACTAAGTATGCGTACATACATATTCTACTACTACTAGTTAGTATTAAATATAATATACTATATAAACTACTGAAATATAAATATATACTCGTATATATATATATATATATATATATTTAGTGCGTATCCCTGATTTCTATTATATTTTGTAAATTCGGTACACCTTCGGTAATCCTAAGCACACGATTACGGTTAATACGGTAACGACATCAGCACATCACTAGAGCTACACGTGGCTTCGTAAGACAGGAATAGCACACTGTATTTACAATATGATAAAAAGAGACGAACAAACTATCTACTTCTGTAAGCGACCAGTATAAATGAACTCCGCTAGGAACAAATAATTTTTCAATAATATAATCATTTTGACTTATCTGTGGAATGTTATACCATCTTTCTTGTAATTTGATGTCTTAGAATTTTTACCACACCATCTTACAGTACATAGACACATGATGTCAACGTTTTTATTATAATTATCTATTTTTTAGTGTAGTAACAATGTGCACTGCGCGCAGGTCAGATACTTGGACGCAACTGAACGGCACTGCGCGCGACCGGGAATTATATAAGCCTTGTATGCCATACGGACTGACGATCGTCAGTGCCCTGCAATACTTGTCTATAGGTTTACTGGTCTGTGCTTGATTAGTACTTAAAAAGATTACCTATTAGGTACGCAACCTCATCCAGTGATCGGCTTTTTGGATTCACCCTCGCGGGATATCATGTAGAAAAGTTAATATAGATACGACAGTTTCAACATTACATTAGTTATATACGACAATTTCCGAACAAATTAATCAAAAATAAAACAATTTAAATTGTGTGAAAGGGATTTTTTACTTACTCGTCGAACTTTTGTACAAACGGTACAAAATATGCCGATTTGGTGGCAGCAAATGAGCTTTCAGTGTGAAAACTTGTGCTCATTTGTTCAATTTGGACAAAATAACGGCGAGTAAGTCCCTTGTATATCAGCTATTTAGATGTTTTAATGTATAATAAAATAAACATAATGTATTTTTTTTGTCTTTTCTAACAACCTAAAACCCGGATTCCCGGGGCATTTCCATACTAACATAATGTTTGAGGTCGTTCACCCCATGTCGAATCCAAAAAACCGATCACTGAGTCATCAGTCACTTTAGACATTAGTCATTCTTGATTAATCTGTATTTGTAAAAATATAATCAAATAGAAGTTGCCTTTTAAAATGGTTCCAAGAAAAATAACGTGTGACGAATTTGTGGGATTGTTTAAACAGGATTATCCTGAGTTAGAGGGTCCGATGCATGACGAGATTTTTGATCTTATACAAAAAATGTATGCTACTGGCATAATACCGAAAGACTTTCAGGATACAAAAACAGTATTACTACCGAAAAAAGCAAATACACTGAAATGCGAAGAACACAGAACCTTGAGCCTCATATCGCAAGCTAGCAAGATACTACTGAAAATCATATAGACTAGAATCAGACCAATAGCCGAAACATACTTAGGACCAGACCAGTACGGATTTAGAGAACAAAGGGGTACCAGAGAAGCCATACTTGCACTGAGAGTATTAGTTGACCGCCGATTAGACTTAGATATAGATACTTACATAGCTTTTATAGATCTTGAAAAAGCTTTTGATAAAGTCGAGTGGAACAAAATGATGGAAGTCTTGAAAGAAGCAGGCCTAGATTATCGAGACAGAAGAATAATATTAGAACTGTACAGGAAACAACAAACCACAGTAGTCATTAACGAACATAAAGGAATCGCAAAGATACGACAAGGAGTTCGTCAGGGCTGTCCACTTTCGCCGATAATTTTTAACATATTTATTGAGAATTCTATAAGAAAAATAACGGAGTCTAGTGCAGGAGGGGTCAAAATTAACGGGAAAAATATAAAATTTATACGGTTTGCGGATGACATAGCAGCAGTTGCTGAAAATGCAATAGAACTTCAGGCACTGCTGTCTACTATGAACAAAACTTTTTCGGAATCTGGGCTCAAAATTAACGCAAGTAAAACCAAGACTCTAGTGGTATCAAAGAGAACAGTCGTGACTTCAATTTCCTTAGACAATACAGCAATTGAACAAGTACAGAAATTTAAATATTTGGGCAGTATTATTACCGATAATTCCAGATGTACACCTGATATTATTGCCAGGATAGCCATGGCCAAGCAAGCCTTTAATCTGAAAAAACCTTTGCTCACAGCTAAAATATCACGCTCCACTCGGAAGAAACTGGTCAAGGTGTACATCTGGAGCATTGCTCTCTACGGCTGCGAAACGTGGACCATGACGCAACGAGACAGAGAAAGATTACAAGCTTTTGAAATGTGGTGTTGGCGGAGATTGGAAAAGATAAGTTGGACGGAGAAGAAGACAAATGAGGAGGTTTTGCATATAGTTAATGAAAAAAGAAGTTTATTGAATGTTATTGAAAATAGAAGAGGTAAAATGATAGGACATCTACTTCGTCACGATGACTTGATTAAAATAATAATAGAGGGAAAGATAGAAGGGAGAAGAAAGAGAGGAAGACCGCGAAGAACTTACATGGAGCAGTTAAAAGAAAAAGTTGAAGTTGTAACTTATAGAGAATTGAAGGAAAGACCCGAATGGAAATTACTCCACCGACAAGAGCCAAGCTCTTAAATATATGATGAGAGGCTCGCGATACAAAACTATTTTGCTCGACGTGCAATGTTAGTTTTTGTCAAACAAAATCTTCTCTGAAACGTCATTATAACTCTAAAAGTGTGCCTACACTTTTCTCAAAAAAAATTTAGGTTGGAACTGACAAAACTCCTTGGAGGCTTATAATGTGTAGGCAAAAAAGTCTGTTTGTCCTAAATGGACAGTCTGTTTTACTACTTCTACAACAAATTTATATTTGCTCCCGCGATAACGATGTATGATCATATAGGGGGAGTTGTAGTCAGCAGGCTACTACAAGTCTATGTCCAGCAGTGAAGTTACGGATGAAATGATGATGATGATGATCCAAAAAGTATGACTTGTATCATATTGGGGCGAGTTGCCATAGTCGCCACACTCGGCAGGCTACTACAAGTTTATGTCCATGATGATGATGGACGCTGCTGCCCATCCGTTAGATATATATGCTTAGTCGCCTCTTATTGCCAGACGAGATAGGGTATTCTCAGCCGGCCCCACACGACCTCTGTCAAACTGTTATCAGGCAATAGTTTCGGAAAATACATTTCTGCGCGTGGTAGCGCTGCTTAATGTACTGTGACCCTGCGGTATTCCTTCTGTGTGCTATGGCACTAGTGCAATGTAAATGTAATGTATAGTGTAAATGGCGCGCGTTAATCACCGGTGCTCAACTCGGGTCCGGAATTAAACTGTTCGATTGCGAGCGACCGCAGTTGTGCGGCGGCTACAGCAGACACGGATAGTTCTTCATCATGCAAGCTCTGTCGGTCATTGTACTTGGTCTTGATGACTGGTTAGTGGGATTTGAAGTGCCGACCTGCATGAAGGCAG
The DNA here is from genome assembly GCA_022674325.2 of Grapholita molesta. NCBI lineage: Eukaryota > Metazoa > Arthropoda > Insecta > Lepidoptera > Tortricidae > Grapholita > Grapholita molesta. The sequence continues at coordinate 7,177,740 of CP053143.2, forward strand.
AGGAAAAGCAAAACTCATACTGTTAGCAGTGAGGTAGAAACATCTGGGGCTCCCCAGTACCAGCTTCTTCCTCTACACCGCATCCAACGGAGAGTAGTTCGAATCGTCGGTTGCCAGGATCTCTCAGATCGGCTTGATCCCTTAGCGCTGCGTAGCGATGTAGCCTCGCTCTGCATCTTCTATCACATTTACAGCGGAGAGTGTAGGTACTGAGGAAATGTTCGGATTAATCCCTGCTGCCTCCTTCTGCCATCGTTCTACGTGGAAATATTTCCACCCTCACCACCTGGATAGTTGGAAATCCTGTGCGTTTCTCTAGAAACTTCCTGCCTCGCACATCAAAACCGTAGAATGATTTGATGTGATTAATGTACCCGCCGAATCTAATATCAAAAAACCACAGGAAATACGACAAAATTAGTAATTAGCATGGTCAGTAGGTTTAGAGTGGTAATACGAGTATTTTGCCATCATAAAAGCCGCCTCGGAATCTCACATGTGCAATGTTGGCATTTATGCGTATAAATGTTCATATATAGAAGTGATTTAGGATCTTCCCCTTAAAGCACTCTATCAATATATGAAAACAGCAGAAAAATCGGTTGCGTTATTTAAAAGATTTAAGCAAATAGGCGGCGATTTTTTTCTCTATTCAGTTATGTCCTTAAACTACGTCCAACAACGTGAGATAGGGCTCAGCAAATCATCAACACGCTTGAATCTGGAGTAGCTAGACTGATGTAATACCTCCTCCTCCCAGAAGACCACAGCCATAATAACACTGCAATTAATTATTTTTATGTATGCAGCGTTGTGTTCCTGGTAGTAACATTCACAGACAAAAAGGTAAAAACCTTGCCAATGAACCGTGCTTCATATTTTATTTGAACCCAAATTAGGACTAATGTATAAGATTTTCGACATAGATGCCACGCTTGAATCTGGAGTAGCTAGACTGATGTAATACCTCCTCCTCCCAGAAGACCACAGCCATAATAACACTGCAATTATTATTTTTATGTATGCAGCGTTGTGTTCCTGGTAGTAACATTCACAGACAAAAAGGTAAAAACCTTGCCAATGAACCGTGCTTCATATTTTATTGGAACCCAAATTAGGACTTAATGTATAAGGTTTTCGACATAGATGCCTGCATTTGAAGCCTTTACAAATGTGAGATGAAATTGTTCGGTCTGCTGGTAATCAGTTGTCTTGTACTGTAACTAAGTGATCTGTGTGGTATTGACCACAGCGAGACACAGACGTGATTTAAATGGCTTTGTGTGTGTTATTCGCGTGTCTGTGTGTGTGTGACCAATCTGAAGCATTGCGGGGACTTACCTCTACCTACCACAATTCAAGACAAACAACCCGCCTCTCAAGCGAAGCGACTACGGCAACTACTTCCCAAGATAATACTAGTCATATTTATTTTGGGGGGGCCTATGTCCAATGGTGGACGACATACGGCTGATATGTTTAATGTAATAAAAGATAAAAAAAGACAAAGGTAATCACTTATGAACGTCAAAGATAAATCTACCACCAGTTCCAACCCTGCACCTCTGACCCGAGAAGTTACCGGCAAGAAACTACGGCGGGACTTATTTTTCAAAACAGTGATACATCAATAATTAAAGTATAAAATTATGCGTAGTCCCAAAACAAAACATATCAAATGTTTATTAATAAAACTGTTAACTGTTATTAATAAAACTTTTTCATTTTTTTTCTTTTTTTTAATGTACAAATGTCAGTGCAAACGTCTATTTTCGGCCAGAGCTCATGCCACCATTTTTACTAACAGCGTAACAAAACACTATCCGTACACCGATTCGAGTACTCGAAATTGGACGCCATGTTTGTTCGGGTTAGCTTCCTTGTTTGCCACCGTTGATGAGTTTCGGTCACGGGGAAAAAGGTCGCAGATAGCTTCCCGTGCAAGCGTATTGACTGTTGATGTATTTATATATGTATATATATCCACAGCTCAGCCAGCCTCATAGGAAAAATCTTACGGGATATTCCCATAAACTATGAGAAAGTAAATTGAGACACGAAGGATAAGATAGACAAATTTCACAAGTTTCAGCGGTAGTCGGATAGTACAATTGGTAGTGCACTGGGCTAGTGATCCAGTGGTTGTGGGTTCGAGTCCCGTTTCGAATCAAATTTTTCTATTTTCCTTTCGATTTAAATATCGAAAACATGGTGTATAATTTCGTTAGTCAAGTTAAAAAAAAAGTATTATTTCTCAAGTCATCTTCGTTACATTACAACACAGTCATAATCTTAGGTAACATCACGAAGCTAGAAAATCTTTCCGCATTCGCTTTCCACGAGATATCAAACAAAACTGAACCACAAACACTAAAGATTAAGATTCAAACTCGTATGACCGCATGGTGTTCTTATAATTTCAATTAAGTATTGATATGTGATAGAACTTAATGTTTATACAGTTAGGGTTCAATTTGGCTTAAGCGTACACCAGCAGATGAGCTTGGTACTAAATTTGATGATGAATCTTATAGATATAAGAATAAAGTTGATTCTTGCTTAATATATTGATAAAGATTGCAAAATGGATTTATAATGAAAGAACGTCCGACACGTGGGAAGACGGGAGTGAAAGTTAGCGGAAAAACCGCATAGTTTGAGAATGCGGCTCGAGTCATAAGCGCCTTCCAATAAAATAACTATTAAACAAAATTACATTTTAAAATAAATTTCTAAAACTGAGTGAATGAAGTCCCTTTTCCGATGGACTACAGTATGAGGTTCTTCAAAAAACGAGTGTATAGGTTCTTAAACAACGCGCACGTGAATCCTCTGGAGTTGCAGGAGCCCATAGGCAACGGTAACTGCTTACCATCAGGCGGGCCGTATGCTTGTTTGCCACCGTTGTTGCATAAAAAATCGATAAATACTTAGTTCTGGTGTTCGTTTCATAAACTATAAGCAATATTACAAAGCAAAAATTTAATTTCCATATAGATTTCATTGTATTTAAACTTTCGTGAGACATATCTAATAAATTAAACATTAACACGGCTCTACTCACGTTTATTTAGTCACTCGCGCGACATGTTTCGGAGAACATAGGCCTCCATTATCAAGCACTAAGGGTGCTGAGTGTCCGTTCGATTCGGCGATCGCGTCGCCGGCCCGTCGCGCACTAACGCGCGCCGCGCTGCTCGCGCCGCTCTTGATGTCAAAACCGGTTGAGGGCGGTCCGCTTAACCTTTTGACATCGGAAATTCGCGCCATGGACGTCAACGATGCTATGGCTGCGGACGTCAGCTTACTAACAGGGACCTACGGGGGATTCCGTAAAGTACAACTTAACAAAAAAAAAACATTCAGTTGAGTTCAGCTATCGCATTTTGAAAAAATGCGGTGCGCGGCGTCACGGGCACGGCGTATTTCTTTATCGTCTTGCGCTCAAATTGTTAATTATCGTCTCAAAACTCGCACAACTGAACTTTTCTACAGCTCATGCTACTTGGGTTCACTATTTTCGGAAAACTTCCATAGTACATAATATAAATGTTAAAAAAAAAAAACAATCTCTGTCTCTTGATATTTGCACCGCGCTCCGTATACGTCGGTGTGAATATTTTTTACAACCCCCATTACAACGTACGTACTATGAACGTAACTATGGAAATCAGACGCTTCGACCGGGTTTGTACGTGCTAACTCTTCTACAAGTAACAACTGAAGATGTTTCTAGCGAACAGTGGCGGGTCCATTGATTATCTCTGCCTTTTCTACGTGAGAAAAGCAAAAACTTTTTTTTTATGACATTGGCGGCAAACGAGCAGACGGATTGCCTGGTGGTAAGCAATTACCGTCGCCCATGGGCACCCGTAACACCAGAGGAGTCACAAGCGCGTTGCCGGCCTTTAAGGGGGGTTGGAGCTCTGGGAACCTTACTCACCATCAGGAACACAACACTGCATACCTGAAAGGTAGCAGTGCTATTATAGCTGTGGTCTTCAGTAAGGAGGAGGTACTTCCCCAGTTGGGCTGCCCCAGATTCAAGCGAGAAAATTAGCTAAGCCATCGGGAATCGGCTTGAATGACCATCGCTGCTTGATAATATGTGTTGAGCATTTCTCAAAAAGTTAGTACATTTGGATCACGTCTTTGATTTTGATTAAAAGCTGTAGACTGATAGGGCAAATGATGCTTAGCAAGATCTACCATATTTCCCAAAACGTCCCATAAAGTTTGTATGGAACTTTTTTTTTAGTACCGAAAGTTTATAGAAATTTGATTTATAAGAATTTAATTGTACACATTAAAGAAAAAGTATTTTTCATAACAAAAAATCTGCTTCAGAAGTGTGTAAATTGAAGACTGCCTCCTGCCTCCTTACAGAAGACCACAGCCATAATAGAATGAGAGGTAGGGCACTGCGTTGACCGTCACGCTTGAATCTGGGGCAGCCCAACTGGGGAAGTACCTCCTCCTTACAGAAGACCACAGCCATAATAGCACTGCCACCTTTCAGGTATGTAGTGTTGTGTTCCTGATGGTGAATAAGGTTCCCAGAGCTCCAACATACTTATAGGTCGGCAACGCGCTTGTGACTCCCTTGGTGTTGGGAGTGTCCATGGGCAACGGTAATTGCTTACCATCAGGCAATCCGTCTGCTCGTTTGCCACCTTTGTCATAAAAAAAAGCAGCGTCCGTCGACACGCAATCTACAGCTACTGCCGTTTGCCAAGCGTGGCGACTATGGCAACTAGCCCCCAAGATGATACAAGCACAGTGTAGCTATATACCAGTGAACAAGCTCCGGCTATTTTCAGAGCAACGATGGGGGGTGTTCGGGGAAGTGGGCGGGGAGGATTTACCGCGCAATTTTCATACAAATTGCGCGGTCTATTTTTAAGGTGTGTGAAATTATAATGAGTAATTAACCAACTTAGGAAAGGTCGTGTGTATGTAATTTTTATAAAGGGTCTGGGGCATATTTAAATACAAATCCAAAATGTAATAGTTTTTTTTTTACTTACTTATAAAAAATATGACTAAGAGTCAGAAAGAGTCAGACTAAGAGTAGAGTAAATAAACGTCTGATATGGCCGTGTTAAGAATAATTATAATATAAAGAGATGGAAACCGGCATCGGCTCCATCTCAAATTTCGCCACTTTTGATCCGATTATATTGAAAATCGATATCAGAGAATCCGAAAGGGGTCTTACTACGATACTAAAGTCAACATTGCAAAAACGGCCGCCATCTTGAATTTCGTCATTTTTGATCCGATCATGGTGAAAATCAATATCTGAGAATCCGAGAGACCTCTTAACACGACACTAAATTCAAAATTGCGAAAAACGGCCGCCATCTTGAATTTCGTCATTTTTGATGCGATTTTGTTGAAAATCGATATCTGTGAGTCTAAGAGACCTCTTAACAAGACACTAAAGTCAAAATTGAGAAAAACGGCCGCCATCTTGGATTTCGTCATTTTTGATACGATTATATTGAAAATCGATATCTGAGAATCTGAAGGTCTTAACATGATACAAACGTCAAAATGGCAAAAAACGGCCGCCATCTTGAATTTCGTCATTTTTGATCCGATCATGGTGAAAATCGATATCTGAGAATCCGAGAGACCTCTTAACAAGACACTAAAGTCAAAATTGCAAAAAACGGCCGCCATCTTGAATTTCGTCATTTTTGATGCGATCATGGTGAAAATCCGAAAGGGGTCTTAACACGATACAAAAGAAGTTGCAAGAAGTCAGATTCGTATCGGCCGATTTTTGCAATTTTGACTATTGTGTCGTGTTAGGACCCCTTTCGGATTCTCAGATATCGATTTTCAATATGATCAGATCAAAAATGACGAAATTCAAGATGGCGGCCGTTTTTTGCAATTTTGACTTTAGTGTCTTGTTAAGAGGTCTCTCGGATTCTCAGATATCGATTTTCACCATGATCGCATCGAAAATGACGAAATTCAAGATGGCGTCCGTTTTTCGCAAGTTTGAATTTAGTGTCGTGTTAAGAGGTCTCTCAGACTCACAGAAATCGTTTTTCAACAAAATCGCATCAAAAATGACGAAATTCAAGATGGCGGCCGTTTTTTGCAATTTTGACTTTAGTGTCGTGTTAAGAGGTCTCTCGGATTCTCAGATATCGATTTTCACCATGATCGGATCAAAAATGACGAAATTCAAGATGGCGGCCGTTTTTTGCAATTTTGACTTTAGTGTCTTGTTAAGAGGTCTCTCGGATTCTCAGATATCGATTTTCACCATGATCGCATCGAAAATGACGAAATTCAAGATGGCGTCCGTTTTTCGCAAGTTTGAATTTAGTGCCGTATTAAGAGGTCTCTCAGACTCACAGATATCGATTTTCAACAAAATCGCATCAAAAATGACGAAATTCAAGATGGCGGCCGGTTTTCACAATTTTGATTTTAGTGTCGTGTTAAGAGGTCTCTTAGATTCTCAGATATCGATTTTCACTATGATTGGATCAAAAATGAAGAAATTCAAAATGGCGGCTGTGTTTTTAAATTTTGAGTTTAGATCCGTATTAAGATGCCTCTCGGATTCTCGGATATCGATTTTCAACATACTCGAACAAAAAAAGATAACGGAAATCTTTTGGGATTTTGACTTCAGATTCATAATATTAAATGCAGGTAGGTCAAATAAATGGGCCTTTAATTAATATTAAGAAATCGAATTTGAAATTAATTAGATTACTTAATATACAAAAACTTAAAATGGCGCTAACAATTCATTTCTTTGTAAGAACAAAAATAAATAAAACTTCGATTTTAACAACAATTTTTTTGACAACCCTGACCCTCGAGCGCAAGTCGTCAGTCGAGGCGTTGAACGGTCCGGTTGTATAGAACCTTTTCGACTGTATATACTCGTTAGGCTGTGATACAAGTCATATTTGTGGGAGGCCTATTACCAGCAGTGGACTGCATACGGCTGAAATGTATGTAAAGCACTGGAATTTGAACTCTCGACATCACACTACACTACTGTTACGCTTTCTCTTCATCCCAGAAAATCTTTTCAAACCCCCAACGTAACGCCAGAACGATTCAAGCTAAGAATTTTAAAAGCAACTTGTTGTGTTCCTGATGGTGAGTAAGGTTCCCAGAGCTCCAACCCCCCTTAAAGGCCGGCAACGCGCTTGTGGCTCCCCTGGTGTTGCGGGTGCCCATGGGCGACGGTAATTGCTTAACACCAGGCAATCCGTATGCTCGTTTGCCGCCTATGTCATAAAAATAAAAATAAAATACTGCCTGACCGGCGACCTTCCAAATGTGGCTTACTCAACGGGCTAAAAGGCTTTCATCTCAAAGCTGTCGCCTGTCAAATACCTAATTAATTAATCGTTTTAATGACATCTACATCTGACAACTGTACCAAATCTCTCAATAATTGTCTCACCTTTTATTACGTTCATAAAAAACCCACAACTTCTTATCAGACAAGTATTAATGTCATCTCGATTAACAAGTATAAAAAAATCCATTTAGCCCTGTCAAAGGGAACTTCCCCCAATTTATCTATCCAAAGTCCGCGGGCGAAACTGGTGTAAACCGGATATTTTCGGTTCTGAGCGGATAGAGGAAAACGGGGTTGGTTTACTCTTTGACACTTAAGTTTCAGTTAGAACAGAAAGTTAGTGTTTTACAGTAACTTACAATGATAATAGAATATGTGTGTTGGGTAATTTTAGTTACGGTAAGAAATAGTTTAAATTTTTAGGCTGATTTTTTTTTATGACAAAGGTGGCAAACATCTTAAAGTAGGAATTAAATTCACTGTTATAAACTTTCACTGGACGTATTTTGTATAACTACCTCCTACGTATTGAGAGCGCCATTGTTCCGTTGGTGCCGAAGAAACACTCGTTAACGAAGAAAATGACGAACGTTAACGAAGAAAACTACCAATTTAATTGTTATCAATTATCATAGACATCAATTCGTTTTAAATCAACATCAATAGACAAGTCTGTAAGCCTTCAACAGAAATCATCTTTGACTCCTTATATTAAAAATGAACCTCTCCCGGATAAAATAGGTCAATGATTCCAACTTTGTACAATTCTACACTTAGGTTCGTTTACCCCCAAACTACCCTAACGCCCGGGGCGTCTGGTAGATAACGGGTCTGGACGTAAACCGACGTCCGATATTGATTTATGGGCGACTAGTCACCTTTGGAACCAGCGCTTAAAACTTACTATCTTAAATGAAGGATAGGTATCCAAGTAACTTTGTCATCTTGGAAATTCGGGCTTGTATTTTTCGTTTCGGGAATACAGTAATTCTGGATTTGTCTATACTAATAATAATTGTAAAATACAATTTATAATTAATCATCTACATCATCATATCAGCCGTAAGATGTCCACTGCTGGACAAAGACCTCCCCTAAATATGTCTTGTAATAAAATTGACTATCATCTTGGCGAGGAGTTACCATAGACGACACGCTTTGCAGGCGTTTTGGTGACCGCATAGCTGCAGATTGGGTTTCGACGGACGCAACGGCCCATCCGTCGGATTTTTCATTTTGTCGCCTCTTACGACACCCGCGGGAGGAGATGGGGTGGTGCTATTTTAGTAAGCCGGCACCACATGGTTAATAAATACTATAATAAAATCCATAACTACTACTTTCGCCGATTTCTGTACAGCGTACGTACCTGAAACAAAAAATATATTTGTGGTTATTATCTACAAAATAACGACAAAAAAAGTTCACCCAAGTGTACCTTTGTACTGACAAACCAAAATTAAAGAATACATGGCTCAGTCAACTATTCTTTGTCCCTCGTTGCTATGGTTACGTTCCCCTGGGTCACTCTTCACAGTTTACTTGCATGTAAATACACAAAACATAGATATTTGTAGTAGCTATATGTCCCTTCCATAATGGGTTTCTTCTAACAAACTATGTTTCAGTTGTCCCCTTCCTGATGGGACAGAATAACAACAACAAATAGTTGATTCAATCACATATTAGGAACTAGTATTGATAACAGCGACGTAAATCTCGTCTTTTAACCCAAAGACTAAACAATGCTATTAAGCATTTTTTTTTTCTAATTTTTATATGAAAAATTTTTTCACTAATGAGTTTTGAATGATATTACTAAGACAAAACTTCGTCAAGTCGATTACGTACCTATAGAACGATTAGAAATAGAAAGTCGGTGTTACCACCAGGCAACCAAAGACCCATTATCTAAATTATATTAGTATCGTAAATTGTCGGTTGTAAATTAATAAAAAAGATCAGTTTGTGAAGTTGATATAGCAATAAAGTCCAGAATGGCGCGGCCGTTAACAACGAGTACCGGATGGTACCGAGCTGTTCGTGCAGAGACGGACAGGGCAAGCGATGAGCGAAAGGCGATTTCGGGTGAGCGTCCAACGTCTAACAATCAGCGGTTGAAAGTGTATTGATGTACCTGAAATTCATTTGGTTTTTGAATTAAACAATTATAATTTATTTTTCACTCCTCATGCTCTAAAAGTGTGTCATATTATGCTTGCCAAGGCGGACTAAAGTAGTACATTTAGCCTCTTGGGAAAATATGTATACATATTTATGATATACAAACCGTTTTAAATTGACCAATCAGAACACTTCACCTTATTAAATCCACCAATCACGACACATATCGAAGTTAATCGCAACTCTAGATTCTTTTTTGGTGCGAATACTGTTTAAAAATATGAAATCATTGAACAAAACTTTGTATCAAGTATCAACCAATCAGAATACCGCAATATTAAAATCGACCAATGAGCAAACGCAATCAAATTGTCAAAGCATTAGGTGCTTTTTAGTTCCTACTTCACAAGCATTAAAAAAAAGTTTAAATCGTTGGCAAACTCTTTGAAGCCTCAACTATACGTTGTCTATGGCATTTATTCACGGCGTAGATATATCCTATCTGTATCAAAGCAGTGAAAAAAATACAAAGACTGCCAAATTAAACATTTTTGACTCATAAATTCATAATATTCATTGCGGGCGAATAAAATTGTATTTGTTAATTGTTAAAATGATTTTTTTTATTTTCTCGCAATCGAAGTGAAAACTAGTATGTATAACTCGGTTCTAAACGCCATATTACCCCTCGAACAATTTTCCCTCACTTCGTTCGGGAAAATAACCATCTCGTGGTACTATGGCCTACTTTAGCCCCTTGTCAAACAATCTACTATTCAGACAATTGATGGTTCTCCATAATAACAAATTAAAGGGGAATTAATCGCTCAAAAACTAAAGGTATTACCTACATTTAACGCGATAATTGTGCCTTTCCACCAAAGCTATGCTGTGCTACGTTTACATACAAATCGGCCAAGCTATAATATGAAGCTATGTGTTGTTTGTATATAAACGTAGCGCAGCATAGCTCTGGTGGAAAGACACCCTTAAGTCCTGTTTTATTTTTCATCATTTGTGAAAATAGTAACAGCTTTTTTTCTCATTTAAATTAAGTTTTATTCCAGAACCAAAAGTTACATAAGAAACCAAACTCTAACCAAAACTACACTACATATAAATAAGAGTTTAAATCAGTATAACAGATAACAATCTATTATTATTTACACAAATTGACTACGACATAAATAATATACAAATACTTAAATACACATGACTCAGGAACAAAATACCTGCGCTCATCACATTAATAAATGCCCTTACTGGGATTTGAACCCGGGACCATCGGCTTCATAGGCAGGGTGTCACTACCCATTAGGCCAAACCTGTCCTCAAAAAAGAATTCAATTTTTTTTTTTGTAGTAAATGTATCGAGGCTATTAGAACGATATCTATGGTTTAATTCAGTTGTTTTATTTGTTTCTTAAACTAAGGCTACGCAAGGCACGTAAGTTATAAGATCTAGCGGAGCATCGCTTATAATCGATCTCGCTTCACCCATAGCGTGACCTTACCCAGACGATGCGTGTTACCATGAATCAATATTAATTTTTCCTAACAGACTGACTGATAGATTGATTAGTTGGCGTTTTAATTGGATAATAAGTTTTCCAATTTCAAGGAAGTTTATAAAGTAAAAGTTGCGTAAATAAGTAAATCACTGTTGGACGACTATTATTATACTGTACCCTTACCATGAGTTTTGACTTTGAGGTTTTCGATAACGAGTATTGAGTTTACTATCTGTGCATCTCGTTCACACTAAAATAGTACAAGCGAGATGAACAAATAGTAAACTCGATACTCGTTATCGAGAACCTCGATGTCACAACTCATGGTAAGGGTACTGCTTACTTTTAAGGCTAGTCGGGTGATGTGTCATATTATAGTCAAACTCAAACGTTTATTCAATATGTAGGCCACAAGGGCACTTTTACAGGTCGAGTACATATACAAAAAAAGAAAAATAAAAGCTACACCGGTTCTAACCCTACACCTCTGACCCGAGAAGCATTTTGACTTTCATGACCGGCAAGAAACTCGGCGGGACTTATTTTTTCAAAACAGTATTACAAAAGACACCTTAAACATATTACATTGGTCATATTTACGTTGGTCTTCCATAGTGTTCTGTATTAGGTAACTTTATTATCTCATACCTTAATTGGTTTAAGATATGTGCATGTACCCGGACCCGGTTATGTCCCTAAACTACGTCCAACAATGAGAGGTAGGGCACAGCGATGACCATCACGCTTGAATCTGGAGCAGCCCAACTGGGGAAGTACCTCCTCCTTACAGAAGACCACAGCCATAATAGCACTGCTACCTTTCAAGTCTGTAGTGTTGTGTTCCTGATGGTGAGTAAGGTTCCCAGAGCTCCAACCCCCCTTAAAGGCCGGCAACGCGCTTGTGACTCCCCTGGTGTTGCGGGTGCCCATGGGCGACGGTAATTGCTTACCACCCGGCAATCCGTCTGCTCGTTTGCCGCCTATGTCATAAAAAAAAAAAAAATGTATAATATTGTCTTTGATTGCCGTGATAATTTTATATGGTACCTTCATACAAATTTAGTATTTTTTTTTAATTATCCGCTTAACTTTTATTGATGTGGACATGTAAATAATCAACGAGATAATTGTCGTATCATAAAAGTATTTCTTACTATCGATGGCGCTTATGTCGTTGTTCAATATGACGCAATATAAACGCAACACGGTTTTTACGTAAGCGCCATCGACGATAAGTTAATCTTTTTATTTTATAGATAACCGCAAGGGATCTCATAGGAGATTATTTTTTATTCAAGTAGGCCTAGCAACAATTCGAATAGTCAATACAAATTTCAACTTAATCTAATAATTAATTCAGAGGAATTCATTGGTGCAATTAATACATATTAATATTTTATTATATATATATCAATAATAAAAATAATGTCACAATAATAATTCGCGTCCCATGACACGGACAGGGGCAACATCCGCTTAGTGTACCCCTTACTAATCATTAAATTGTCGAAAGGGCCTTCAATCCGGCTCCGCATACGCCTCCCAAATGTCCGGAACACCATCGTTCCGTGTACGGAAGAAACATGTCACAATAATAATCCCCGTCCCATGATAGGGGCAACATCCGCTTAGTGTACCTCTTACAAATAATTCAATTGTCGAAAGGGCCTCTGCGCGTTGGCTCAATCCGGCTCAGCATACGCCCCCCAAATGTCCGGAACACCATTGTTCCGTGTACGGGTAAGAATGTCACAATAAAATTGTATACCATTTTATTATTTATTAGTCAGACGTCCGGGTTTTTATCCAATAGCCCAGTACATTTCAGATTTCATCAAAACTCAATAGCCCTTACGTAAATTAAGAAATGAGCTGTGATTTATTATTGTCATATTATCATAATTTACTTAATAAAAATCCTCTTACTTGGTCATAAATAAAACCCCAATGTGGAAGATTAAAATCATTTTTTTTGTATATTTAATGTTTCTGATGTGTACGGAATCATCCCGTGGACCCCGAGGGGCAACTTAGTCCCTTAAACTTATTTACAACATTCTAAGATGAAAAAGCAATCGGTTTACGAACTTATATTCGTGTGCGTAGGGTTGGCAACTAGTAGAATCAAACTTAAAAAAAAGACCTATAAGTATCTTATTTACACCTACCCAAATTCATAAAATAGTAGTATGACAATTGACGGGTTTGTATTAAGTTAATACTATTAACTTTATGTTTTTTAATAAACAAACTCGACAATTTTGGAATCTCTCAGAATGTAAAAGAACAGATTAACGGCTTTTACTCGGGCGACGTTGCGATCGGAGTGTTGTATCGTGACAGTTAAGTAGGCAACATTAGAAACAACTTGTTCGAGTTGCGAAAAAATAAGAAATAAAACAGAATGTAGGTAAAACTTTTGAATTACATAGTCTTCATTATTATTTAAATGGGACCCGAAGTACCGATATCTATCGATATAGTTTATCTCGATGTGGGGAATTCGACAGCTATGTTGAGAAAATGGGCTGAAAACTAAAAGGTGTAGTGTTGTGTTCCTGATGGTGAGTAAGGTTCCCAGAGCTCCACCTCCCTTAAAGGCCGGCAACGCGCTTAGGACTCCCTTGGTGTTGTGTTGTGCCCATGGGCGACGGTAATTGCTTACCATCAGGCAATGCGTCTGCTCGTTTGCGACCTTTGTCATAAAAAAATGCCGGCTGTGTCCAGTGAAAATTTTATGACAACTATAAAACATATAACAATAGAATAACATAAATACAGACAACAGAACCAGAGACAATATAAAAACCTCCTTTTTGTTTTGAGGTTTTGAGGTTAATGAAAATCCTCAACACCTACACAAAATAACACGTTAATATTATTTTAAAGTCGACAACCCTACGATCGCAAGCGTTGGAGTAAATATGTTTACTTTGATGGGAGGGAAAGTAATCAAACGATGAACACCCACTAATAATAAGTTGAAAGTTTGTCAGGAATTCTGCGAGAATAAATAGAAACTCGCTGAAATGCGAGATGTTCACAAATCGAAGCGACATTTTCGATATTTCAATGCTAATGTGGAGTTGAAGGGAATATAGGGAACGCGTATTAATTTACAAGTTTACCTTCGATCTCTATTGTCGTATTGTAGCTATAGATGGACAGTCGCCATCAGATATAGCAGTGCTGTGTTGGTGATCACAAATATCTGAACAACGCCTCTATTGCCAAGGCGATAAAGTGCATGTTTAGAAATTTCTGACCACTTCTGAGGCTCTAGTGTAAGTTACTTTTGACGCATTAAAAACGTTTCGAACGCGTAGGTGATAATGTTATTTATATGGGTAACTAAAGCGCGATGGTGCAAACTTACACTCAGAGGCTCTAGCCTCTAGTGTAAGTAACACGGTACTATGAATAATATACTTAATTTGACTACATATCTAATTATTAGGTATTTTCGTGCTTGTTTAACCCATCATAGCGGCCGCGTAGAGATGAGAGCAAGACGCATAATATAGTTTCATTAAATCAGTATGCCTCGCAACGCGTCCGCCCGCACTTCGCAAATTAAATATTCAGCAAGCTCCATTATTTTAAATTCTTCTCAAGCGCAGTTCAAAGTTAATTTCAAAATAATTTGGCTTTTAAAAAATTATACTGGACGCGCGCGCCGTGGGGAAATCGCGCAAAAACTGCCGTCGGAACGAATCGTGTCCAGCCTCGGTAACGTACAGTCAGCTTCGTATTAAATTAATATTAGAGCGAATATAAAAATACACTCCGCTTAATGTCTCATCCGAATATGAAGCATGGTTTTTAATATTTTATTCGTCTCTTAAGTTTAGTTAGTCACTCAGGCGAAATGTTTTGGAAAGGAAATACTAATAGTGCTAAGCCCTCGTCCGCATTGTTGTGATTAGCCGTGTGCTTAATAAATAGTTCGATTGACTTATGAAAATACTAGCTTTTCCTCGCGACTCCGTCGGCCAGCCATGCCCGTCTTTAGAGAAAGGTTGCGGGATAAAAAAATATCCTATGTATCCTGGTAGCTCTAACTCTCTTATACCAAATTTCATCCCAATTGGATCAGCGGTTTAAGCGTGAAGACGTAACAGACAGACAGAGTTACTTTCGCATTTATAATAATAGTATGGATGGTTAAAACCTTTTCAGATGGGCAACGTCTATTGACGTCTTATTTCTTAACTTCTACTCAATGAAAACCAGAGAGTGTTACTAATAATATCTGCCTATTATAGTTAACTATTCATGTGTATAGGTTTACTAAGGTGACGGCACCAGTAATGGACAAGGAACCAATCATGAACATTAGTGCTTATTTCAAAGGAGTTAAGTGTTGTGCATTTGTTGGGACATATTCAATTTATAACTTTATGATTTTTGAAATAAGAACTAAGTGTCCATCATTGGTGCCTGTCAGCTTAAAGTGTCCGACATTGTTGCCATTACCTTAATGATGGAAAGTATTAAATATCGTATATTGAAAGATGACAAGGTAAACGTACCAGTACTTGCTACTACTTCTTCGAACACTCCAACGGTATTTTTAGTAGTATCCAAATATATTAATTCTACAAAATAAAACCTCCAAATAAAATTTCCAAGTTTTCTCCCAGAGTCTTTCCAATTTTACTTATCTTGTGCTTGCCTTATCATCGGATCAAAATCCTTAGCCTGTACGTCAAATGAAAACCAATCAATTTTGTTTAAAAGTAGATACTTACAAGTATTTTTGTATTACGTCTGTTACAAGATATTTGGAATTCCGGAGCATTCAACATTACCTACGACGAGATAAAGCCCCACAACATTCATGGGGATGAATAGGGCTTGGGATTAAGGCTAATGTTTACTACATCGAACACAAAATATTTTTAAGCTTCGGACTGAATTTTCCTTGGGCACATATATGATCACATTTTGTTCTTAGTGGCTTACTCCAGGACTGTATACATATAGTACAGAGTATACGAGTCCATCTTTTGTTCAATGACGCATGCTTGCACTAGGTAAATATTATTAGGCTCAATCAACTATTCTTTGTCTCTCCTTGCCTTAGCTACCTCCCCGGGGTCACTCTTCAAACGACAGTTAAATTGCATCTAAATACACAAATCATAGATATTTGTAGAAGCTATATGTCCCTTTCATAATGGGTCACATACCAAGCGCGTCAGTAGTACGCAGGGCCACATTTCTTGTAACGAACTATGCTATAGTTGTCCCCTGGCTGATGGGACAGAATAACAACAACAAATAGTTGATTCACTCATTTAACATCTATGTAAAGAAACTAGCTAGGGTTGCTTGCTTGCATCTTTATACTACTGAACAAATATGAGTTTGTCACGCGTGGCTCATGCGTCGGACCATGGCAGTCAGTTTAACAAGTTTTCCGTAATAATTAAGAAGTTCATTTTCACTTCATATTTCATTAAAATCAGGTTACACGACTAAAATAAAATATAAAAAAATTCAGCTCTTGATAATACTATAACATAAAGCCTTGGCATAAAGTATTGAGCACAAACTCTTTAAAACTCTTTTTAAATGCAGTTAAATGATTTTCTGATACTTTAATATATGTACACAACAAGAGAACATCGGTTAATAATACTTTAAAACGAAAACCACCTAAAATTCGTGATATATTGCAAATTTTCTATGCTATCACCAGTCACCGCAACGACCAATACCTAATCACTAATAAGTTTAAATTAATTGTTAATATGTAAGAAAACATGTAAATACTACACTGAAATATCGAGTTTTTATATAAAAAGCATGGGTGCTCAATATTTTTTGCCAAAGCTGTATAACTAACAGCTCTTTATACAAGCGTCCGAACTTATACTAACTGTAAATATTACAATTCTGGCCTGTACAAATACAGATTATAACTTTGAAGCAGGCTTACACGCTTACATATGCACGAGTGTACGGTTAGAATAATAAGCGGAGTGGGCAGTTCTCGCGGGAAATCCGGGCTGTTTCCTGTCATGGCGGATTATATGTTATATATAAATACAGTAGAATAACGGTAATGCACCGTGTTAGGACATGTTCGTGTTTATCATATAAAGACTCAGGTCTGTGGGTAAAAAACTTAACTGAAGGACTATGTCTATGTAGTTGTGCAGATAATTAATATGGAACTTACGTCAAAACTTGAATATAGAACGCCGACATAGTGTACAGATACGTTACTACTACCTATATATTATGTAGGTATATATATACTATGTAGGTAGTTTAGTAATGTAGCCTGTACCCTTACCATGAGTTGTAACATTGAGGTTTTCGATAACGAGTATCTAGTTTACTATCTGTGCATCTCGCTTGTACTATTTTAGTGCGAACGAGATGCTTAGATAGTAAACTCGATACTCGTTATCGAAAACCTCAAAGTCACAACTCATGGTAAGGGTACAGGTACATAGGCCAGGTGCTTTAGCAA
Organism: Grapholita molesta; assembly: GCA_022674325.2. NCBI lineage: Eukaryota > Metazoa > Arthropoda > Insecta > Lepidoptera > Tortricidae > Grapholita > Grapholita molesta. The sequence continues at coordinate 7,195,204 of CP053143.2, forward strand.
AGTTTTCACCTATTATGTTAAAGATATTAATATTTTCAGAAGATTCGGGGTTAGTGTACACGATACTACGATCCGATTGTCACAAGTCTAGGCACCACGAACATCGAAGTTTGTATATTTGAGTTTGTATATCGAAGTTTGTACAATTAATTATTTTTGAAATAAAATTTTAGTGTGTTATATTTATTATGAAAATGTTACTTAACGTGGTTAGCATTTTCGTCGGAAGAAAAATAAGTTACGATGTTAAACTAACACGATTATAAATATCCTGATATGAATTTTATTTCAGACGAAGACATTTTTTAGTTTTATAGGTAGATAACCTCCGTGGATATTCCTATTAAACTACATAAGTTTGCCCCATTACCATCATTTGATTGCGAGCGGAGTTTTTCAGAGCTTAAGTATATTTTTGATGTGTAAAAAAGTGAAATTTGGACAAAATTCTGTTAAAAAATCTACACTTTTACAAACTTGTATTTATTGGCCAGGAATCAAATTATATGTCAAGTAAGAAATTAATTAAATGATTACTTATATGATTAATTTTAAAGTCATGTACAGATTATTGCGAGCTTAGTCGCAAATTTGTCCGATCTCTGAAAATCATACACAAATATTACACATACAATATCCTGTGAGAATCAAGTTCACCTGCACAAAGTTGTGATTAAATCATCCGCCCCCATGAGACCATCGGTTTTTATCTGAAACTTGAATGAAATGACGTGAATTTTTAAACAAGGGTCGTATCATACGTTGGCTCATAATTTAATTAAAACTTTTCACGGATTATTCGAAAAAACGTTTTTTCAATTAGAATTTAATGCAAGTTTATATATATGTTGTATTTAGATGAAGCAAGGAAATTTTGGTTCACAGTATCATTAAAGAACATTACACAACTTTGAACTTTAGATAATTTAACTCGGTCTTCTGAGTCGGATATTAAAATTCTCATCGCCATCTCGGAATTGTACTTATACTAATGGTTCTTAGCTTGGAAATGGTAACATTTTAATGGAATACATTTATTAGTTTACCCAATTTTTTCTTGTCAGTGTGGTTGCGTTCAGAAACAATAAAAAAAACTGCAGTTCTTTTTATTTTAGCCGCGCATACACTTCAGAATTTTATATTTATAAATATTTAATTTATTGTATCTTCATTGTTCATTTTGTCTCCCGTGAAATCACTGTAATGGTTCCTACGGAAGACCAGCGCTGGTTACCACACCAGCTTCATGCTGAGTAGGGACCATTTCGTGACATATATCTTTTAATTATGTATATCTTTTAAAACAAGATAGGTATTTTGGACTTACACTTACTAAATAGTAGAATATCTATTAGACTGGCTTGAGCCTGTTCTACTGTATTCATATATAGTATAAAATAATTGATTATTTTATGCCATACGTTATGGGGACCTTATACTTATTATTTCTGTGGCTCCAGTGAACATCGTCACAAGTGCTATAAAGTTTAATTTTTTAAAACATACGTAACTTTGCAGGAACTCATACAACAAACCAATGCATTCGTTTAGCAAACAATATGCAAGTATTAGTATATCCATGAACATAAACATTTCAACACCACGAATAACACAAATTTTTGGTCTACTCGTATTAGGGCAATTTCACTTTCAGGGACACCCAATTACCTTAATTGTCAAATAAAAGTTAAATCAGTGGTCAGTTTAGTGACGACAATTAAGCTTTAAATATGTATGTAAATCATCTTTAGTCGCATTTTTCTATTACAATAACACATATTATTTATGGATTAAACATAAAACAGTAGATTATATTGAAATTTAAAGCTTAATTGTCGTCACTAAACTGACCACTGATTTAACTTTTATTTGACAATTAAGTTAATTGGGTGTCCCTGAAAGTGAAATTGCCCATTATATTAATTTCCGTATTCATATATTGCAGCGGAAGACTGGGACCATTAAATCAAACTGCATGCCTAATAAATACGCAAACGTACCTCTATATAGCTAACATTTTATGGTAGGCAACGCGCATGTGAATCCTCTAGATTTGCAGGCGTACATAGGATACGGTAACTGCTTACCATCAGGCGGGTCGTACGCTTGTTTGCCACCGCCCTTGAATTAAAAAAAATATATTTTGCCCACACAGCGTGTATGCATGCAACTTGTATTGGGTACCAGGGTCTCAGAATTATGAAGACGTCAGCTGCACTCCCGCCGCTAACTGGCGCAACTAGCATGCAATGTTATGAACAACACCCCGGGGGCCTAGTACAGAAATCTAACTTTGCTCCCACTAACATTGGTTTAGTACTACGGGTGGCTTGTTTTAATAACCATATTTAATATTATACTGTGTTAGTGCATGTTTTGTGGAATAATTAAATAAATAATGCCATAATTACTGCTTTGCTTTAATGACTGGCACATAATGAGAGGGTTTCTAATAGGATTACTGGAGTGTTTAATTATGTAATATTATGTACAAGCTTGCTAATGCTTGATTATGTACAGACGCATAATTTTCTTTATCTACATACAGTCGACGTCAAAGATATGTTTACACTTTTTCACCCAAATCCTTTGTATAATAAAGTGCACTGTACTTACTGTACATATCATATTTTTTCTGAATTAATTTCATAATCTCTCTTCAATATGTACAGAAAGTTTTCCACCACTCTTTTAAATTTCATAACAAATGACTGGCGTTTAGTTTTTAACCCTTAACTAGGCCCACCGATCGGAAAGAATGAAGGAAATGAGTTTTCCTAGAAATCCGAAATACATATATTGTAAATAGTTACTTTTTGGTTATTAATTAAAAAAGTAAATTATTGGGATAGTGCAATGCAATATGAACCTTAAAGTCGAATACTACTTAGCAGTGGCGGCGCGCCAATTTTTTTTCTTAGGAAAGACGGAGCCGATATGTCAGCCTTTTCTTCTTGAGCCCAAGGAAAACCATTGAACTGCAGTAAAGTTAGTCAAGCCGGCGGGAATCGGCTTGTATAAACCCGCCGCCACTGCTACTTAGTTACAAACAGATAAACTCACGTGTAATTATATCGTATCACTATTGAGCGATACAACCTCATCTCACTCGACTTGGAAATGGGTACCAGGGTACACGTGAGTATATCCGTTTGTAACTAAGTAGTAGTAACATGGCTCACAACAGTTTTAATTATCTTAAAGTTGAATGCTTAGCTTGAAAGTAAATTGACACGCATGTGGTCAATATTTCGGACTATGCCTGGAAAAAGGTTAAATTCATTAGCAATTTATTCTCGAGCACTTAATTGTATTGTTTTGCGTAAACAAAGCGGTTTAATCAAATCAAATTTCTCATGAATCTAAAGTTATAATGAATCAAGTGCACTTTCTGCATGAAACCACTAAATTATAGCGCTAGTATTATTAGCGGTACTGCTGTTATGAACAACGCCCAGAGGGCCGCGGATAAATCTCAATTATACCCGTCGGTGCACTAGCTGCGATAACTAAACGCGACGACGGGGGACTAGTTAACACACTGCACCGCCATTGTTGTACTTGTGTATTTAATTTGATCTTTTCGCCGTCATTGACTTGATATAAAGTCAGCTCAAGGCATTTCGTGCCCTACACGCCACGACTTTTTATCATTTATGGATTATGGTCAGGATTGTGCAGTCAGCGACTGTACAGTAGTCAAATACAGTAGTTCGGTACACCATATAAATTCTAGGGCGTACCAAACTTTATGAGTACATTGTATGCTACGAACTATATGACGCTAACTGCAATTTTTGACGTTGATGACACTTAGTAAAGTTACAAAGTGTCATCATGTCTTTGACGTGGCGACGAAAAATTTATATGTAGATGATAGTGTGAACGTGTTTTTTTTAAGTTGCAGAATAAAATATGCTCTATTTGGGGAGTAAAATCAAACCTGCCATTTAAAGCCTCATAGTCAAAGGCGCCCTTATATTGTTACAGAAAAATACAAACTGTGCATCTATGAAGACTTCTTTCGAGTTTTTTTTCTAATGGACTAAGAATAGACAGGATAATAACATATATTTAAGAACACTTCACTGCTACCAGCATTGATTCACCACATTCGTATCAAAGCAAATTGATCTAATTGCCCACCAGCAGACGAGGGGCTCTATTTTATAAAATAAAATGCAACCGCATCCAACTTGCCATTTAGTTTGGCAAGTTAACCACGGAACCGACATTAGGTGTGCTCCAATCGCTGGGCGAGTAACTCAATCAAGTGTAGAATTGATTTATTGTTGTATTTAAACTTTATTACATACTATATAAATTTATTAGACACATTAGAGAGACATTGCACAAAAGACAAACTTAATAAAGCATGGACCCGGGTACGTCCTTAAACTACGTCCAACAATGAGAGGTAGGGCGCAGCGAAGTACCATCACGTTTGAGTCTGGAGAAACCCAACTGGGGAAGTACCTCCTCCTTACAGAAGACCACAGCCATAATAGCACTGCTACCTTTCAGGTATGTAATGTTGTGTTCTTGATGGTGAGTAAAGTTCCCAGAGGTCCAACCCCCCTTAAAGACATGCAACGCGCTTGTAACTCCCCTGGTGGTCCCATGGGCGACAGTAATTGCTTACCATCAGGCAATCCGTCTGCTCGTGTGTCGCCTTTGTCATAAAAATCCATATTTGCGGATTTATCAGTACGAGGATGGGAACTGGGAACATTAGGTATAACGGAAAATGAGTTAAGTAATACTAATCGATTACAGAAAAACTGCGAAATAGCACTTGACCCTACTCATAGTGTTGTGGTCCTGTCGGCGAGTAAGATCGCCAGAGAGCTCAGAGCATTAAAGGGTACATAGGCAACGCGCGTGTAAATCCCACGGAGGTGTCTATAGGCTGATGTGTCTGCTTACCATAAAAACTTTGGTCAATATCACAAGTTACATGATGTTTTGCAATTGGCACCAGATTTCGCATAATTGTTACAGCGACGTCGAGGTCTAATTACTATGGTACCCAAAACCCGGTGCAGACCAATGAGAATACCAGCCGGTCCACAATTCTCACCCAAAAGACAGCTAAGGCCACGTCTAAACGGCGCATTGTTGACCGGCAGCGTGAAACTTTGAATCCAGTTTGGCAAGCTAAGCGTGCTAAATTCACGTCAAGATCCCGCAGCGGTCACGTCTCGGAGAAGAGTAAGGCCACGTCTAAGTAGACCAACTAAATGTTTAGCGGAATTCCGTGAAACTTGGGATTTAGTTTGACACGTTTTGACTAGAATGCAACGTACAGTAGCAGTGAGAATGGGTTGGTTGTGTTAAGCAACGATGTCACAACAACGCATCCTTTTTTTAACCACTGAGCCATCAACTTATATTAATTACTACAGAGGTCGGGAAGGAAGGGGTTGCCGGCCGAGTAAAGAAGTGACGAGGCCGACAACCCCTTTTTACTAAAAGTAATTGCAAAATTTACCATACATTGATTATTCATTTTAACAGGCGTAGTGGCAGATTGTCATATAACCTGTGATAAACATTTTTTTAATGGCCAATCGCCATATTATATGTATCACAAATTTATGCGGAATGGCAATTATAAAAGAAAACCTTAAATAAATTAGAGCAGATTTAGACAGCATCGACATTTATAACTAAAACATACATTAAACTATTCAACTCGGGCTTCTGTTTATAGTAGCTACCTATTTCCCTAAACATGGGATTCGGCGCTTGGTTAGGTATGTCTCCTAAACGATTTTCGATTGTTTTTTGTACGAGGTAAGCGTCTTAAACTTCGCTTTTTAGAAGGCTCAAGTGGACTGCTACTTATCTAGCGTGTCTTCGTATAACTAACATATTTATGACAGTATTTTTATCCGCTCGCAGCGTATACAGCCACATCCCACAATGCCACGTAAACACGGTCGAGCGCCCAGCCACAGACTGGCAGCGCACAAACTCTAATTTGTGCCCCCCTTATTCAGCCTAGCATTTATTCCTACAGACTTCTCTCTAAACTGCACACTTGGTGTAGAATTGTTAGACAGTTTAAAGCCCTGCTGTGCTGTCTTGGATATATTTATTTTCCTCTTTATTCGTCTTCATGCTTATGTTATCACTACATAGTATAAAACAAAGTCGCTTTCTCTGTCCCTATATATACGCAACGGATTTAGATGTGTTTTTTTTTAATAGATAGAGTGATTGAAGAGGAAGGTTTATATGTATAATAACCTCCATTAAACAGTGGAGAAATACTAATATCAGCATTGCACCCATGCGAAGCCGGGGCGGGTCGCTAGCATTTTATAAAATTGTCAACCTAAATTCTATCTCTGTTTGACGAAAGTCAAAAAGTATCTAAAGCCTGTGTTATTTACAATGTTTCCTACTTACTCCTACGACGACCGGTCTGGCCTAGTGGGTAGTGACCCTGCCTATGAAGCCGATGGTCCTGGGTTCGATTCCCAGTGAGGGCATATATTTGTGTGATGAGCACAGATATTTGTTCCTGATTCATGGGTGTTTTCTATCTATTTAAGTATTTATATGTATCTATCTATTATATATATCGTCGTCTAGTACCTACAACACAAGCCTTACTGAGCTTATCGTAGGACTAGGTCGATTTGTGCCAGATTGTCCCGAAATATTTATTTATTTATTTACTCCAACAATGATTAAGTTTTGTACCTATGTCTGAAGGTATCAAGTACATTATTTTAAATTTTTAATATGTAGCATCTCTAAATTAAAGTACTAAGACTTGCTGTCCTCAACACTATATCTTTTTAATCATCTCCAAAGTATTAATTAGATATACATAAATTGTCAGCCATTTTGTTTTTTCGCCAACACAAGTTACTAATTGCATAAATTCAGTGACCGATATCCCCTACTCATTTAACCACAACGACACCCCGGGGCATAAAGGGGTTGATTGATAATAATCCAACCTGACAATAACTCATTGTAAAATTATACCCGATGTTCATTAAAATTCCCAGCCGTAAACGATGATAAGATAAAGCAGTATTTATTTCTATTGAATAATTAAAGGCGAAATTTTATTATTTAATTTATTTGTTCACTCTACAGTCTCTTTAGATATTATCTTCTAAAATTTTGCGCTGGGACGAAGTAACTTTATAGAAAAAGCGTCTAATTCGACAACGATTATTTACGGGTATTTAATTAAAAAAAAATAGAACGTAGGTTTGTTAGCAATAAAAATAATTAAGTAAAATCTTTGGGTATACAAACGAAATTAAGTTGGTAGGTATTAAGTTTAATTATTAATCTACCTTGATCTAAGCAACTAAGAACAAAGATGGCATATACTTGACAGATTTCGATAGTCCAGGTAGCATTATTGGTAAGGGCGTCAGCCGCGAAAGCTGGAGACGCGGATTCAAATCCAGCCTCGGACGCCAAAAGACCTAGTCAATTTTTCATAAACTAGTAAATGTCATGTATTTCAATTTACTTTGATCCTATACTGTCAGACACGGACACACTGCTGGAGCTAGGCCTCCCCTCCCCTACACGTGGGGTTTAATGTCATAATGTCATAAACGCTTGGCAGGCGGGTTGGCGATCGCAGCATGTCGCACCGCTCTAAGGAACTCAGCCGCCCATCCGAGTTTAAAGTCCCATTGATCTAGTAATTTTCATTTAGATTACTAATTCTAGTACTAACTAGTTTCCTTCGCCTATTACAGGCTACCCCTCTCGTCATTTAATATTATCTAATGCCTTGATCATTCCGCCATTTTCGTTTCGGTCTGTCTCTGCCCCTTTATCCAAGCTGCAGATAGTTTATTCTAGCATTTCGGGTACATCGTTTTGAAACTGAGTTAACATGAGTTAGATAATCCAACACTAAATTGTTATTTAAACGCTATTAATTTGAGTTAAATTTTCACATATGTTCCTTGCTTCTAGAGCTGTTGAACTACAGGGAAGAGAAACTAAAAAAAAAAATCGTAAAAAGGACATGAATCATTACTCATTGCGAACACAGGTCTCGAGGCGGCAGACGAGCCCTAAGTCGGTATCGGATCAGAGCCGGGGATTTGTGTACAGATTAGAAACGGCCCTGCCCGCAGTAATTGTTTCTAATCCATACCATTCGTTTCCTGGTCGAGTTTTTGGGAATCAACGCGTCAATCACGTAGAACAAAGAAAGGAGCCATGGTATATATACAGTTACTATTTGGTAAACATTAAATAAAAAAATCCGACGTAATTTTCCAATAACTCAGTGCTGGCGTTTGAAATTCGAATTAAATGCAAATTATGTCTGACCGCTATTAGGCAAAGAACACTTTTTTGTACGAATCTAATCATCTGCTTGTATAGTCAACCACTTTGATTTTTAAGTCACTTCGAACCTTGTCACACGTTAATATTTAAGAGATCTTTAGCGCCAACAGTTTGTCACACAGTTTTTACTGTGACAAGTAACGAAGTGGCCCATAAATCAAATTGGTTGACTGTACCTCATGACATTCCGAGTCAACTCTTAGTCTTTCGAAAGGCGACCATGAATCACGATATTGCCCCGGATTTTCATGATTTATCATATTATACAATTAATTACTAATACAAATGCTTAATGACATTATGGTCTTTGATGGTAAAGAATTATTCGAGTCCCATGACCATAGGAACCTATCCGTAATCAGTTTAGAAAGTTGGACCCCGACCTCAGCACGGTAACCACAGCCCAAACAAGGAAATACCGCACGTGAACAGCGAGCGAATCGTTAGGGCTTCACATGGAGTGGAATCGTAGGGTTGCCAACTTGACAAACGAATGGAATTTTTTTTTTATTAGAGATATGTTTTTTTTTAACAAATTTGGGGCTAATAAATATTTCTCCATCCTTTTTCAGTCTATATTAAAGAACTCATGGTTGCTTGTCACGGCTGTACAGAATAATAATATCGACTACTCAATTTATTTATGAGTCTTAGTACCGCATGCACTTCATTTCGACTTATATATGACATATAACGAGCATTCTGCGCCATGCTCCTTTTATACGTTTAACAACATACTAGGGTCCGATTGATAACTAGCGTTGCAGTAGACTTATAATTATAATAACGTTTCCGAGTTCAGCACCTATTTCAAATCGCATTAATTCATGAAACCCTAAAAAATAATTGACTTCAAATTCAAGTTCTACTACTTTTAATTAGTTTATGTTAGAAACAAATAACTCGATATAAAGGCACAAACGTCACAACGGCAAATGAAGCCTTATAATCTTATTTCCAATTTGAAGTTGTATATTATTTCTCACCCACCTTACTGGTAACATTCCCAAAACTTTATTTAGCATATTTAACGACAAGTGACAACCCTCCGTTCCTGCCACTAGTTCCAAGCATATTAAAGGAGTCGACTTGGAAACTGCTCACTTCACGCGCTATGAGCATCCTCCGTTGTCTTTGGGAATTAATTGGAATTGTCTTTTCACTGTCGGAATAATATTTCTTTTAGTTTTAAAGGATTGGCAAGTTTTTTTATAAATTGTGTTTTGCACAACCCTATTATACATAAATTATAAAATCCTTGAAGTAAGTAGATTATATATATAGTGAACAATATGTTTAATACATACCCATGTAATAAAAAATAAATAGTTATGACACGAAGTTATATTTACAGCATACGTACCTGGAATAATAAAAAAAGCATATTTATAAAACTAAATAAAGAAATATTAGTTTAAAATACAAAATTAACGTGTACAAATAAAACTTGTAATACTAATGACTGTTGAAATAAAAAAACTCCGAAGGTTAGAAAACAGCGTCGAGCAGGTCTCTTTAGAGCGGTAGACATGGGATCGCCAACCCGCCTGCCAAGCGTGACGATTGACATTTAACCGGCACCACCCAATCTAAGAGGTGGTTCACTGTCACAGTCTATGGCCTAGCCTATCTGACAATTAATGGAAAGAACACGTTCTTTCGGGTCTAACGCTTAATTGCCTGTAGACAAGGTGGACTAACGACCTAGTGAAGGTCGCGGGATGCCGCTGGATGTAGAAGGCGCAGAACGTTTCTTTTTGGTTCGTTTAGGGGGAGGTTTATGTCCAGCAGTGGACGTCTTTCAGCAGACATGATGATGATGAATTGCCTGTGGCTTATAGAACGAACACTAAAAATATGTTTGACCTTACGTATGATATGATACCTAGCTCGATAACTATTAAACCAATGTTGAATAGAACTTAGAATGTTGTTGAGTTAGACTACAATCATATCATTTAACAAGAAACATCGTACGACATACGTATTTGTGTTGCTTCATAACGCAGTGTTTTGGTTGTGTATGGTTTGGTCAAACGTTGGCGACGGCGTGTGTTGGGCCAACGTCTCATTTGCATGAGCCGCGGGGCGGGCTTTGCCGGCTCAATCTTGGGCTGTGGCCTGCTTTCGTCCTAAATAGAACATGTGGGGCGCTACTTGCAGCGGTAAATTCATACAACAAAAATCTGAATAATCTAACAAAAATAAAACAAAAAGGAAAGGAATAAACGACTATATATATAATACCTAAGGGTATGTCAAGCGTTCATGAATGATGTTAATAGCTTAATTACAGTCGGTACAGATTTTTAATACATCAGTTATGTTTTACAATCGCTCCACCGTGAGCTCGCATATGTTTAAGTACATCCCAATATACTGATTCCTTAGTAGCAGCTGCAGATGAACCGTACGTCGCGGGTTTGTCTTGTAATTTCCAAAATCAATTAAAAATAGTTTCGGAAAATAATATACATAAACAATATCTTCCTGTATCAACAGTAGGTACAAAACGAGGTCAACCTTAATTATTTTAGCGCCTTGTCAAACGCAAACGCTCACACGCCATGTTACAGAAATGTCAAAACTGAAGTTGAACTTTATGCGTGTGTGAACCTGAGATGGCGTTTCACCATTATTTGGTCACCACCGGCAGTCCCGGGGCCGCGGCCGCCTTGTGGCTTTTTGTAAAATCTAGCTAGCACTTTACAAATCGCAAGGCCTAACTACTACCGAACTACGTAATGCTTCATAAGCAAACTTGATATTATTTTACTTGATATTGGCGAAATCATCGATTGATATATTGATGGAAGCCATATTTTAAAAGAAGAAGAAAAAGAAACTGCGGTGCCAATATATAAGTATTTGGCTTGGAAAAGGTTCAAAATGACACGCCAGAGAAACGCTCGCAGTGTGACAACGCACGCACTCGCGAGACTTACAGCTTCGCTCTTGATCGCTTTGCGTCTTTGATGCGGCGGGTGTTTGTCCCGTTCCTTGTTTATCCGTACGTGATATTTTTCCACAACACTCCGGCTTGCTAGACTCTCTAATGAGGCTCCCTTTTGCTCCCGGTCAGGGTTGGAGACAACTTAGAGGCGTAAGTAAACCAAAATCGTGAAATGTTGGTGGTTTGAGATTATTTTTAGTATCAAAACTGATATGATTATACCAAATAACGCCGACCTTTAAGATTTATTTGAACATGAAAGCTCATGATATCGTGTAAAGTTAGATTAGGTATTACTGTAGACTTGATGGAATCTACTGATGGACTAGCTTCTTGACTATTGGATGAAAAACCGGACGCCTAACTACAATTTTACAAAATAGAATGGTATCTATACCATTTTATTTCCATTTATTTATTACTTTGTATGAACAAAAACAAATGCTCTTAATCTTCCAATCAACAGTCATCACTATAAACAATAATCATAGTTCTCGTAATCACACGTAGCACCAATCAGAGGTCTCGGGCCGTGCGTTAATCATCAATCAGACTAACCCATGATTGCTCGAATAATCTCAATCGCGATATCCGAGATAAGTTCGACGTGAGATGAATGAATACCCTCTTTCCAATAGATGAGGGCAGATAATGCTAACTTTATTATAGGAAAGGAAATGCCTTAAATACTCAGTCACTTTGACAACTTAATTGGGGACCGTATTTTTGGATCTTAAGTACCTACTTTCAATATATTTTTTTCTTTGTCTTTGATCGTTATTATAATATCATCTAATAATATAGATAGGCTAGAACCTAACGCATCGAATGTCCTAAATACATACCCCCTATATACCGTAGAGGTTAAAGGGGTGCTCGATGCGACTGCGAAAATGCGTTAGCAGCGATGCAGTCGCGCGTTAACGGGACGCGCGATTGCATCGCTACAAAAAGTCTCCGGGTCGCTGTACCCTCGCCCACGAACCACGATGCAGTCGCGATGCAAACGCGATACAGTCGCGCTTCTGTCGCGATGCAAACGCAGTTGCTCTGTTTTCCACTGACGCGCCCCCCCAACTTCTTCCCCTGACGTCGTCAAACACGATCGCGCGTTTGCATCAATGCAGTCGCGATTCAGTAGCGCGTTAGTAGCCTCACGTGAAGATGGTAACGATGCAAATGGTGCGATTGCATAATTGCATAGTACCCTTAAGTATATACTATGTACCTAATGATAGTAAAATAACATTCAATCTAGCAGGGTAATCTCATTATTTTATACAAAACATGAAAATTTAACATGAATATTTCAGTCCCAAAATTTTGATTAAATCGTTACTTCATACTACATTCATTATTAATTAAATTCGGGGCTTTAGCAAATCAATGTAGTTTCCATTAAAATAGTTAGTCAAGTCATCAAGGAAGTTGTTTACAATAATATCTCCCCCGACTCCAAACGTACAAAATCATATTGTTATGTACTTACAAAAGCAACAACTGAGCAAACAACTAAACAACTAGTCTAATAATATCGCATTCAGCCAGCTCACTTTTACTGTGAAAAAACTAGAAAGTTACCTTTAATTTTTGTGCAACTCATGTTAATCTTATTTGTAATTCCTAAAGTAATTGACGTTATAAATTAGTTTTCAGTCTAAAATGTAAAATACAAGTCATTTAATTTCTTGGACTAAGTCAGTTTTCAAGTTTCCTTGTATCGAAATACGAATGGATCAGGATATAAATAGTACCTAATTCTTGTAGAAATAATTATTATCTACTTTGTATATTTAATAAACCTTTTTGAATGGCTTACCTATGTAGTAATATGAAGCTTTCACTAATTACACACAAGTTGGGTACAGCGTCAGAAACGTTACTTTATAATTTAGCATTAGTATAGAAAATAAACGGAGGCCAGTTTTGTAAAAAATATGACTTAAAATAAACCAGTATTATAAAGACATAAAATCTTTATACAGCTTAATTAAATGCGATTTGGTAGCAATATAGGACTTGATATTAAATTACCTACATCGGGTTTGAAAGAGGAAGTGGATGGGTTTATTGGGGTGGGCTTCTGTGATTACAAGTTATATTATTGTGGAATAGTGTTACAGATGTAGTGCAAAAAGATTTTCCGTCGGGAAAACTCGGGTCTCGACCGAAATACGACGAGTCACTCATTTAGTACAATCAATGATTGTATCAAATGACTGACTTTTTCATACCCGTTCATTTCGTAAAAAACGACAAAATCACGTTTGACGTCAAACAATAAAGTTCCATATTAATAGATATTAAAATATCACTTATTTAATACGGTCATTCGTTGACAGTTCGGGCGTATTTAGATAAAGATCCAAGTTTTCCCGAAGGAAAATAGTTTCTCACTATATCTGTACGAAACAGGGGAAGCACTTTATGTTGATATTTCATAGAATCAAATATTTACCTTCAAAACCCTTAACTTTCACAGTGTCAGACAGACGCGAACCTAATTGACCTGTATGAAGCGACTATAGAAAAACTTAATTGTATTTTCAAATACCTTTCCACAATACTATACAGACCTTTAGACTAACCACAAAGAGGTCACTAGAACATTATAAAATTAAACATCTAAATAAAATTTTCTTGTAAGTTAAAACAACCTTTAAAAGCCACGCTCTTACAAACATAAATAAATTACGGGTATGCGTAGATAATATCTGACGTTCACGGTATTACGCCTTGTGAATAACTTAAATCTTTTTATAAGGGCCATTGTAGGTTGGAACTCTACTTTTGGCTCAGAACAAAGTATCCTTTAAAAGGGCGCAATGGTAAGTGAAATTCGCTATAGATGTTTACAATTAAATAGTGCTGAACGGCGCTGGGTACCGTTTCCTGTCAACAGGTCACTTAATTAGCATTCGTGGGGCTATGTCTCGGCTAATTGTGTACACGTGTCCCTTACACGCCACGGGGTGGGGTTGAGGCGTCGAAGCATGTTCTTAAAAGTGGAACGTGAAGTGTGTAATTATACGAATCCTATTTAGTAACCACATTTGTTTTGTAAAAGATGTGTTAGTAAAATAGTAAACGGCTCATGTGATTACAAGTTGTGTTTTTGTAGTATGGCGTTACGTAAGAGGGGCAGCGGTTTATGTTGATATTTTATAAAGACAAATATTTTCTAATTGTCCTGTATAGCCCATACAACTGAAAGTAAGTGTTATGTGTGTATTAAAATGTTGCATTCATTATATTACGTTAAAATGTTTACAGTGTTTTCCTCATTTTGACGACAGGTTTGGCCTATGGTCCTGGGTTCAAATCCCAGTAAGGGCATTTATTTGTGTAGTGAGCACAGATATTTGCTCCTGTGTCATGGGTGTTTTCCATGTATTTGAATATTATATATATTGTTGACTAAGTACCCGCAACATAAGCCTTCTTGAACTTACCATGTGGCTCAGTCAATTTGTGTAAAGATGTTTATTTATTTATAGAGGCGGGGAAACGAAGGTTTACAGGCCAAGCAGATATAGTTGGATGGCAGAGTGTACAGGACAGATAGACATACGGTCGGCAATCTCGTATCTCGCCGAGATGTTTATAGTGCTTTTCTCATACCTACTTACGTAATAAATTTCATCAACGTTACAAACAAAACAAAACATATGATAACAATAATTGTTGCACATTCACAAAGCAACAATAACTTAGGCACATAATACCAACAAGAAGACACTAGATATGAAACTAAATAGACACTGGTCTTGTATACCGTTAATCACATCCATGTTTTGCTAGCCATTTGGAAGCTACGCATTTCTATATGGCAACTTGTTGATCATTTGAATTATTCAGCCCCGTGACACCAGGGTGAATAATGCCTTTGCCGGGTACCTACTGTTCAGTTGTTCCTATACAGTTGTATACGCTACGAATAGATACGCTAAATAGGAAATAGAAGTCGACTAAGCTTAAATAAATTTTGAACATAATAATTTGAGACATGTACGTGAGAAAAAGTAACGAGGATCCCCAGCGTCCAAGACAAGATTGGAACCCCTTAAGCCTTAACCAATTGGGCCATCCGAACACAAAGGAGGAACCTGTAGAAATTTGTCAAGTATATACCAACTCTAAGGCGAAACACTACATGCTTACGCCTCCTATATGAATCACTTTCACGATTCAGAATACTTAAAAATTAAAGTAAATCAAAAATGTTTAATAAAAAATAATATGATTGGTCTTTAGTTATAATAATAACTTTGAAATTTAATTGTATACCGTTTTATTAGGTAGACGTCCGGTTTTTTATCCAATAACCCAGTAGCTAATCCATCCTTTCCACCCAATAGCCTAGTACATTGTAGATTCCATTAAAACTAATAGTCCTTACACCATGGCGGGTGTTGTCTCAGTGCGCGTCCCATGACACGGACAGGGACAACATCCACTTAGTGTACCCCTTACATATCATTAAATTAATGAAAGGGCTCTGCGCGTTGGCTCGATCCGGCTCCGCGTACGCCTCCGAAATGTCCGGAACACTATTGTTCCGTGTACGGAAAAGAAAAGACATACAAAACTAAGGTCTTATTAATTGTATTGAAACGGCTACTACTTTTTTTTATATGCAGTGTTGTGTTCCTGGTGGTGAGTAAGGTTCCCAGAACTGTGACCCCTGTGGTGGTGCAGGTGCCCACTACATGCATTCTTACCGATTCCCGCCAGCGTAACTAACTTTCAACAGTTTTCATTGGGCTCATAAAAAAGCGGTAAGTCATGTTGGCACTGTCTTGCCTAAGATAAAAAATTAAGTGCCGCCACTGCTTAAGGGAATGGTTGGTACTCAAGAACACCAAGACTGTAGGCATGATATTGCTTAAATCCTTAAACAGACAGCGAGATGTAGTGCGGGTTCTGCTAAATAACTAGTGGTTTTCGTGTTCAATTAACGCAACACGGGTTGGCGGGTTTCACCGGTCTTACCCAGAAACCGGATTAATAATGCTAAACAAGCGGTATCCTCACCATGAGTTGTGAATGAGGTTTTCGATAACGAATATCGAGTTTACTATCTGTGCATCTCGCTTGTACTATTTTAGTGCGAACGAGATGCACAGATAGTAAACTCGATACTCGTTATCGAAAACCTCAGTCACAACTCATGGTAAGGGTACAGGAGTGTAACTCTCGTAGAAAACACAAAACTATATAGTGAGACTGGTTACTTACTTTTTTCGCTAGATATTTTTCGACTCGCGACCACCAAGAGTTATCACAAGAGCAACTCAAATTGACAAATCACATTTTTGGAAGAAACTTATTTTTAATTCGAAACCCGACCGAGAGTAATCAAACATAAATTGTATTTTTTTTATATACAACAACGGTGGCAAACAAGCATACGGCCCACCTGATGGTAAGCAGTTACCGTAGCCTATGGACGTCTGCAGCTCGAGCGGATTTACACGCGTGTTGCGTTGTATTTTTTAATACATACGATAAAATTAAGGTTACTTTATACATTCGCACTTCGTCGAATCGCGACTACCACACGCAGGTCAAGGGTGCGTGAATAATTCAACCGACAACCCTGCGATCAACAAGTTGAGGCGAATTTAAAAAAGAATCCCCCACCAACCCCCCACGCGGTCGCCGCCATGGTCGCCACTCGTTTGAAATTCAAGAGCCGATGTAAACTGGAATAAGTCGGGATTATTTATTTTATTCATAGTTTGTTTTGTTTTTTGTTTTCTTTTTTGCCAGATTCCAGCTGGCGTGGCGACAACATTTATGATTTGTAAGAACTGAGAGAAAAATCGCTCAAGAAGAGCTTCTAATAAAGTTATTTGGTGATTTATTAATATTTTACTCGTATAAAAAGAGAGGTGCGTATTTTTTAAATGTTTTAAACGCTGTAAAATTAGATGTACCCTAACCACGAGTGCATCTCGCTTGTACTATTATAGTGCGAACGTGATGCACAGATAGTAAACTCGATACTCGTTATCGAAAACCTCAAAGTCACAACTCATGGCAAGGGTACTACTGCGTGTTACACCGTCAAATTAGTCCTGACCAGCTATATGACTGTTCTCACATGTTTCAGAGGAATGTATAAAAACTATAACAATGCTGAAAGAATGAGGCTACGTAGGTACCTACTATACCTCGTTTCTTTAAGATTAGAAAATAACGGTCAATTTCGCATGCGTTTTATCAATTATTTCAGTAATCTCGTAAATAAGATGTAAGATTCCATTGTTAAGGTTGTGGTGAAGAAAATAAGACGCAAATATGACAGCTTTTATTTTTTTTCCTGCAAATCACACGACGGCAATCGCACCATTTTTTAATCCTAAAAAACGAGTTATATCGTAGGGAACAGGCAAGGGCATACAACATATGTATGTCTTTCACCTTACAGCAAGAAAGCTAAGGTGGAAAAGTGTATACATAATTATGCTCATACAGTTATGCGTACACCTGTATGATTATATTTCGAATCGCTAATACCAATTTCTCGAATGTTATGGATATGTTAACTTTAAATCCTCGCTTACTGGGTACTAAGGGCATTGTTTTTGTTTTATTATAAATATTTTTTTATTATGACATAGGAGGCAAACGAGCAGACAAATTGCCTGATGATAAGCAACTATCGCCGCCCATGGACACTCGCAGCACCAGAGGAGTCACAAGTACGTGACCTTTATTCTATGTATTTAAGTAGTTATTTGTATATTATATATATCGTAGACTGACTACCCGCAATAAGTCTTGAGCTTACCGTGTGACTCAGTCACTTAGTGTAATATTTATTTAAAAAAGGACCAAAGGGCTATTTATTACACTACTTGACAGTTCCATTTGACGGAACTTGACGTCACGCGTCACAAACGACGTCAAATTATTCAGCCCTAATAGGCCTCTAATGGCCGAACGACAAATTGGGTCACTTTTTGTAAGTCCGCCTTAATGCCACCGCGGCATTTTAAATGTTTATAACAACATTACATTTCCTTGAATACCTGTATTCGATTTTAAACTTTAAGGATACGGATTTACGGTTGAAATTTAAAAGGCATGTTTAAGTGAGATTCGACGTAGTGTAAGTAATTTTATACGCAATGGGGGTTAGTTGTTGACATTTGTATTGTGACGATTTCGATCTTGAATCGAGCGTGTTTTGATACAAAGATAAGACTAAACTTCCTGTCCTAATGGCCTTAACTAAATTAAACTGTCGTCTGCTGTAATCTTACCCGTAACTCAAAAGTTTATTTCTTAATTTTCATGCAATTTCCATTTATATATTTCCAAGAGCTTTTTACGGTTTTGCTTTTTCGTGTTCATTGCTTGATTATGGCAATAAAACGGAGGTTTCCATGAAAATGTATGCAACTTTCAGTAATATTTATAATCCACTGCTTTAAACTCGCTCGTTTTGTGGTTATCCGAAGGTCGCTCATGTGGTTTTATTTTTAAGTAGTTAAGTACTCGGCTTTATTTAAGTTTCTTTATAATTACGTTATAGGTACCTTTCTCTAAACTGTGTTTGTTTACATTAGCATGTAAATAAATGTTTAGCAATTTTATATTTGGACTGCGAGTATAGAGAACACAAATATAACTGCAGATAAGAATCAAAAAATAATAAAATAATAATGTGTTGCTTCAGAAAACATTAATACTTGTCTCTTTGTAAACAAAATGACGGATCAAGAGAAATTTTAGAGTAGAGTAACGTAATTTTAGAAAACATATATTTATAATTTTACAGTAACGACAAAATTCTTTATTAAATACCCTCCTTAAGGTCAATAGTTTAAGTTTTACGAACGTACAATCTACTGTAAAAATAGGTATTAAACCTATAACTCTATTTTGCGACTTATTTTTGTAAACGATACAATATTATACAAACGTAACTTATTTGAACGCTTGACTGTACACTAAATTTGCTCTACTAACGGCAGTAAAAGACACAAACGATAATTAGCTAATATATGCTCATTAACGATCATTAAATACATTGCAGCGGTAAATAACCAATCAATAGTTTATTTGGTAAGCCGCGGTCCCAACATGCGAGTATAATTATGAAATCATTTTCACGACATTAGTCAAGCAGTAATTTATTAACGAATAAAATAGATTTTTTTTAATGACAAAAGGTGGCAAACGAGCAGAAGGATTGCCTGATGGTAAGCAATTACCGTCGCCCATGGGCACACGTAACACCAGGGGAGTCACAAGCGCGTTGCCGACCATTAAGGGGGTTGGAGCTCTGGGAACCTTACTCACCATCAGGAACATAACACTACATACCTGAAAGGTAGCAGTGCTACTATGGCTGTGGTCTTCTGTAAGGAGGAGGTACTTCCCCAGTTGGGCTTCTCCGGACTCCAGCGTGATGGTACTTCGCTGTGCCATACCTCTCATTGTTGGACGTAGTTTAAGGACATACCCGGGTCCAAGTATATAAAATAGATATTATGTACAAAAAACAATATAAAAAAATGCGGACGGTTGGTTACATGGTTCAATCGCTTTTCCGTTAAGAAGGAAATCTAACTTAATCCCCAAAAGGAAGGTCAGATGTCAGTCGAAAACGAATGTCAACGCGGGATCTTTGGATTATTTTGCGGGACAGACGCCACATTTTACTAATAAAAGAACAATAACAATTAAAATGATGACATATACTAAAATGCGATGAGGACCTCCGGCGTTCGAGGCGAGATTTGAACCCGCATCTCCAGCTATCGTGTCTGACGTCATCTATTTCAAGGGGTGAACGTTAGAGCCCGAGTGAAACGAGGGTGACAATCACACGTGTATCGAACCCAATTTTTCATAACAAGAGCCCTAAAGCGTAATTTGCGTACGCGAAACGTGCGCAAAATGCGCTTTTTAAAAAACATTTAATCGTTAAAATTCGTTTTTAAAAGAAGCCAGTCTACATAATGTCATAATACTTTAAAAGCGAATCCGTAATCGCTTTTTTTATATGAAAGTGCTGTAATATACACGCATTAGATTAAGTTTCGTCCTTAGCTGTCATGTTGACAGTTGTGGTTCTAAGGTACAGGCAATTTATCAAAAAAAAACGTCAGTCTTGACGCCTGGGCGTCACTCGTCGACTCCTTGCTCCCGGAAAATCCCATCATCATCATCATCATCATCATCATGTCAGCCGAAATACGTCCACAGCTGGACATGCAAATCATAATTTAACTTAAATAGGTTTCAGAGAGGTATGCCGGAATAAACAAATCCCTAAATAACATTATTTGACAGCTCCGGTATAAAAGGGAAATATGAAACCCTTTTTCCCAACGTCGCCACGTGTTGTGAAACCGTTCCGCATTCGTCCCACTGACCCATTTACTTAACATAAACACGTGATTAAACTAGTGGGACCGTAATTAAATTACCCTGTATGATAGAAAATACACCTGTATGATGTTTGTTTGGGACGGTGCTTACTATACGCTATTGAGTGGTCGTAACTTTATTTGAATGGTGCTTTGGAAACTATAATGATATAGTTAAGTAGAGTACGACTGCACATGTATGAATTCGATTGATATGTATATATAAATCGAAATCGATTTAGCGGAGCTCCGTCGAAATCGACAGATAATAAAATAGAAATAGGAGCGAGGCATCTATTTCTAGGCTGTTTGCCGGAGGCATCTGAAATCACCTCACCTAACTAACGTTACTAGTGTTTTGCGTTTAAAGTCTATTCAATTTTTTTCACTAGTTTGTAACTGGTTACGAGAAGAGAAAAAAAATCTTATTCTGTACCTAGTTACAAAACTCGGTTATATACGCGGCCAAAAAGAGTTTTTCACTTTATGAGAATAGGGCGAACAAGTTTTTACATACCTGTCCGTGCCTTTGACTTTTCGAGTATGTGGGTTAATCAATAGATAAGACTACATCCTGAGAATCCATACAGTTACCACCTTCCGCTGACCGTTTTTGGGGCATTCCGTGAAAACATCAACCTTTTGTCGCTTACGTAACGCTATGGCAGCTACCATAATAAAACGTATTAGCCTTTAAGCCAAGTTATTATATTGCATTGCTGATAATTAGCTTCCTAAATTTACTGCTCGGTGGTATTAAAAATGTGGTGTCGCTTACGTAACATTTTCATGGAATGCTGCTTTTGGCACTACTCTTGTTAACACTGGTTAACATATATATTTACCAGTGTATTCGATTTCATATAGTAGTTGTATAATTCCGTCATAGGTACTGACCTATGACGGAATTATACAACTACTATATGAAATCGAATATAATCTATGACGGAATTATACAACTACTATATGAAATCGAAGCATTTTATTTGAATGTCTGAGGACGGCGATAAGGATTACACATTGTTACTGGGTAGAGAAAAGGAAATTCTATTTAAACCGATCATCAAAAAAAATTATCACGTTTTTTTTCCGTTAATCAAATTCACAAAGTTTAAACACGTCAAACATGACGTCACTTACTTCAAAATTGTACCAAGACGTGACGTAGTTATCTATCATACGCCATTATATATTTAACTCAAGAAATGTCTCTTATCTTTGATCTCGTAAAACAAAACAAATACGTGGCCAATACAACTCCTTGTGTCTTCTATAATTCCACAAACTATTCATCACCATCGTAGCAAGAATATCGCAACCAATGCGGTTCTAAATCTCTTTACTTGGACAAGTTTGAGCACCGCTTTCCAAGGCGCGGCATACGCTAGTCGGGATGCACTTTACGCTGAAAAGACAGTTCTCAAACTGTAAACTTGCACTCTGCAAATGCAAGGAGGTCAATTTTGAATATAAATTATGTAATGGTTTTAATGCTTTGATACTCCGGCTTGCCCGATGTCCGACGAGTGCTAGCGAGATTTGTACTGCCACGCGGTCGTTTCATTAAAGATTTTATGAAAGCCGGATTTTTTTTGGACCCGGGTATGTCCTTAATCTACGTCCAACAATGAGAGGTAGGGCACAACGATGACCATCACGCTTGAATCTGCAGCAGCCCAACTGGGGAAGTACCTCCTCCTTACAGAAGACCACAGCCATAATAGCACAGCTACCTTTCAGGTCTGTAGTATTGTGTTCCTGATGGTGAGTAAGGTTCCCAGAGCTCCAACCCCCCTTAAAGGCCGGCAACGCGCCTGTGACTCCCCTGGTGTTGCGGGTGCCCATGGGCGACGGTAATTGCTTACCACTAGGCAATCCGTCTGCTCCTTTGCCGCCTATGTCATAAAAAAAAAAGAAACGACCATACGAAATAAGAGACTGATCAGGAGAAGAGGACAAAAATAGGCTAATTCACATGACTGAAGATAGAGATAATGTCGCACAACTCATGCACAGATACAGAAGAAGAAGAAGATACTAAATAAATGAGAATATATGCGGATCGCTTTGGGGGAGGCATATATGTCCAGCAGTGGACGTCTTTCTGTTGATATGATGATGATGATATGTTGAATATTAAGGTTTGTCAACAGTCTCTCTCTTAACATAAGGCACCTATAAACCAAATATCTTGATGGAGTTTACGTTTCGTTAGCTTCTAGGAATTGAATCTCACGTTTCTCATTATATGTTAAATGAAAGAGTTGTATTCGAGCAATAGAAATAAAACATTGGAATCTCTTGAAAATTCTTAGTTTTTTTAAAGTTAGTTTCTTGAACTAGCAACAGAATATTTTCCAACAAAATTCACTACAATTTCAGCTTACAGTCTGCATAAAAAACCAAATTGGAAGTTACTGGCAGTAAGGTATATCTTTTTGTGCAAACGCTTTATTCTGTGGGTAAAATTAATTTGGAGCGTATTTTGTGACGCTTTGGTATTCATGAGCTAATTTATGTTCATTGCTATTTTTGTTTGGGATACGTATTTAAATTTGTATGAATATTTGAAGGCAGTATTAATAGTAATAGGACTTAATTTAAAAATGCAGTGTAATAAAAGTTATACGAGATAAGACGAAGAAAATTGAAACGTTTCCTGTTTAGCCCAACGATTGACTGGTAGAGAATGCATTAAGTATTTTTTACTGTTTGAAATTGTGCAATAAACTATATAGTTAAAATAAATAAATGCGTTTTTTTGTTTCCGTTTTTCTGACTCGACACAAGTATCGCCCTCTGATAATCGCATCAGGTGCGACTGAAGTCAAACGACCAGTCTTGTTTAAAAAAAACATGTCTGTCTGTATTTTTGTCCGTTCCTGGTTTTGCTCACTGACCTTTAGTTCTAGAAAGCTGTAATTTGGTTTAAATAGGTATGTAAATCACTCACGCGGACAAATTACTGAAATAAAACATTTTTTGGTTCAACCCCAAAGTGGAGTGTTGAGGTAACTTTAAACAACTTTGATACAGTGAATATTTTGCATGGCCACACATGTTCTTGACTAGTTTTTACAATACTTATTTTTGAATAAAAACGGGTCACTCACGTATCTTAAGGTCGAATAACGCGCGACATATGTTTCGGTCCAATTCGTGAACCATACTCATGAGCTTCGTGACGCACCGTCGCTGGCGGCGGCCCTTCGAGAACTGCGCGCCAATGCTCTGCGGGCACGGCTTCTTGTCACTGACGGTGGCAGGGACGAGAAACTACCCTCATTTTCCTGCTCGCGAGAATTATTGTCAAATGTAGGGTTGCACACAACACTAACTACATCATGTGCTAAAGCCGCGTCCACACTAGCCACATGCGTAGTATTTAAAACTGTTTTCCAGCTAGGGGGCACTGACCATCCACAATCACGATTAAAGTTCGGGCACCGACTGATTTCAATAGCCTCCCGTACTTTCCGCGGAACGTAAAACTTCTCCCTCGCTAGTACGGTTACCTTATCAAACCTAATATAGTGCCTGACGGGAGTTATATATTAAAAATATTTTTGAAATATTCTTTGGAATTAACAGAGGGCCTAAGGGTTCTTACTTACTAAGGAACCATAAAAAGTGTCACGCGATGTTGTTCCAACAAAAGTAAACGCGTCCAACAATATACATGGAACATGATCATCCGCCACGCGGCCAGGAAATTACCCATTTCCGGCCTTCCTGCTCGCAAGAAACGCCGTGAAAGCGGTTTGGACAATGGGGTATTTATAAAATTGTCATTTAGGCTTGTCACGCAACATACTATATATAATCTTATTATGCCCCCTATTAGCGTGACTTTAAAAACAAATGTGTTAGTTTTGTGACGATAATTATTAAGTATAATTTCTATAAATACTTAGATTTAACGCTCGTTTCATAAACTTTAAGCAGTGTAACAATGCGAAAAAAAGAAAAAAAAAAATTCCATACAGAGTACATTCTTAATTATCGTCACAAAACCGACAGGATTTAACGTTTTTCACGTGACGTTAATTGAGGGCACGTTTTTTCTGAAAATTCCTGTATTGTTCATCGTAAAAGTAAACTGGAAAGACAATTAACGAAATTTTGATCAATATTACCATACATATATGGGTGATGGGTGAGTCATGGGTGTTTTCTACGAGCCCCAATGCAAAATAGCTCGTCTAGTCGCAATTCTGCATGCGTATTTTTTTTCAAAAACTAGTATTTCTACCCGAATCGACTTTGATGATTAATGGAATACACTAGACGCAATGTCACTAAAGCTAGCTTAGTTTTGAGTTGTACAAAGTGTACATCTCGTTATTTATTTTAAAATAATTTAATTATAAATATTACATCTCACACGCAAATAATTACGTCTGCTTCATATTTAAGGCAAAATAGGTCGTCTATTTAAAATAAAACCTGTTTACCAGGGTTCGTAATATAAAATATTATTTTCAAATTGAATACGGAATATTCTCTGTCATGTAAAATGACAAACCACTATATAAAAGGGCAAATTCAGCCTAATTTTTATTACTCCAAATCGTTTTTCTATCGAGATGGCACGAGGTAAGCCAGTGACTGAAGAAGTGCGGAAAATTATAATCTCCAGTAACAATAAAGGCAAATCTACGTACCAAATTGCCAAGGACCTTTCTATGCCAAGGTCTACAATCCAAACTATCATCGAGCATCATCGAAAACACGACAAAATTTCATGTTTAAAGAAATCCGGCCGCCCACGAATTACTACTAAAGCAGAAAACAGGATTCTGAGGAAGATCATCAAGAAAAATCGTCGTGCAAGAGCTGGAGAACTTACGGTACTATGGCGTGACGCAATTAAAAAAAACATTTCAGTGGATACTTGCAAGAGAGTGATGAAGAGGATGGGCTACGGTTTTTACACTGCTAAAGAGAAACCGTTACTTACACAACGGCAGAAAACTAACAGGTTGACATTCGCCAAAAAGTACAGAAATTGGACCGTCGATCAGTGGCGTAAAATTATATGGAGTGACGAATCTAAATTTGAAGTCACAGTAGGCGATGAACGAAGTAAAGTCATTCGCGAAAAAGGAGAGGCATTTCAAAAAGATTGTCTTAAGCGTAAGGTAAAGTTTCCAGCTTCCTTAATGATTTGGGGCTGTATGTCGGCACAGGGTGTCGGCTGTCTGCAATTTATAGATGGAACCGTCAATGCCGAAAAATACAAAAGCATCTTACAAGAGAGTTTGCTGCCGTCTATACGTAAGTTAAAGTATAAAAATGCGTATACTTTTCAACAAGATGGTGCCTCATGCCATACCGCTAAAGCAACGATGGCGTGGCTGAAAAAGAAAAAAATACCTACCATGTCGTGGCCATCCAGCAGCCCGGACTTGTCTCCCATAGAAACGTTGTGGTGGAAAATGAAGAAGAAGTTGCGAAAGGACCCGTCCAGATCAAAAGCTGATCTTAAAGAGAAACTTACCTGTGTTTGGATTGAAACAACCCCGGAAGAGTGTCGACAGCTGGTAGATACAATGCCGCTCAAACTCAAACTCAAACTCAAACTCAAACGTTTATTCAGTAAGTAGGCCACAAGGGCACTTTTACACGTCGAGTATACAAAAGTAAAAGAGAAAAATAAAAACTACACCGGTTCTAACCCTACACCTCTGACCCGAGAAGTATTTTGACTTTTATGACCGGCAAGAAACTCGGCGGGACTTATTTTTTCAAAACAGTATTACAAAAGATATCATATACAAATTACATAAAAATGCGTTATTCTTTAAGAAAACATATCCAACAATTACAAAAAAAATCTGCCAAAGGAAAAATAAAAATAATTATTAATTACTTAAAAGTCCAAATCTGACTGCTAAGAACGAAGTTAACAAAACGTTCGATATGCTTTCTTATCTGAATTGTGTCCTTTATTCTAATTTAGAAATTACAAAATTAGTAATCAAAATTTTCAAAAAATATTATATGTATCAGAATTAAAGCCGTTTTAGATGCAAAAGGAGACGCCACCAAGTGGTAGACGTTCTAATCTGCGTCGGTAACATTAAAGACGAACTTTTTTGCATTTTAGTACAATTGGTGAAACAATGTTTTTTTTTATTACCAAGGAAAGTTCGTTTTTTTTTCATTGAATAAATAAAATACGATTTATAACTTATACTGTTTTTATATTGCTAATTCTTCCAAACACCTTCGTCCCCCAGAATTTTTAGGTTAACGTTAGTTTAGTACATTTTTTTCCTACCAGACGTACTCATTTGCATTGGGGCTCGTATGTATTTAAGTATTTATATGTATCTATCTATAATATATATCTTCGTCTAATACCTACAAGACAACCCTTACTGAGCTTACTGTAGGACTAGGTCGATTTGTGTAAGATTGTCACGAAATATTTATTTTTTATATATGAAAATGATAGGACCTTACACAAATTTACACACATATTTTGATATATTTTGTTGGGTTCAGGTAGTTTTGATTCTATTTTGTTTTACTTATTAGGAGATAGTAGTTGTAGCGATTCTAAGTAACATTCCAGTCATCTCCAGACGTCCACTGCTGGGCATTTTTTCAATGTAATCCGTAACCGGCACGCTTGGCGGGTTGGCGATCGTAATGTTCTACCGGCACCTTCCAGCGGTCTATATCGCTGCTAAAGCTGACAACGGGGTAGTTGATATATAGATTTATTCAATGCACAGAATGAATGCTACAGATTCAAACACAAAACGAACAACGCGACAGTATCGCGAAAATCAATCAGAATACAGGATATCCAACAGCGTAATACCTTAATCTACCCACACTGTCAAAGCATTAATCCTCGCAAAGACTATCACTGCAAGCCATTATCGCCTCTATGCCGCTGCGGGGTTACTACTGAACTACACGAATATTGCTCTCATGTTAAGATTCAAAATGGCTCAGCGTTTGTCGCAGTTGCAGACAAACGAGGTAATAGATCAATGTTGATGACGGGTGATTAAGATCCAGCATAATGTTTACAAAAGCGGTAATTAAACGTTGATCTCATTTGTGTATTATATGTTTACAAGTTCTTGGGGTTTAGGTTAATTTGCTATCAGCATTTTTCTGTTTCATCGGAAACATTTCAGTTTTTCGTTAAGTATACACCGTTCCCCGTCGACTTCCAAGCTAGTAAATAATTAAGACACTTGGTCTTAATTATTTACTAGCTTAAATAGTAATTTGCGGACCACACTCGGTATGGTCAGTATTATATAATTATAATTTAAAATACACCCTTAATAAATCGCGAACAATTTGAACAAGTGACATATATGTGGCAGCAGATTTTTAGGATTTTTAAATAATCATAGACAATTGGTGATACCTCAAGAAATTATTAGTAAAAAATATTTGACTGGCCAGACGGTAGGACGCTAATTAGGTACACGATTTTCGGAACACACCACGACAGGCCTATGAAGACGACGGTCCTATATTCAAATCGCAGTAAGAGCATATATTTGTATGGTGAGCACAGATATTTGTTCGTGATTCACGGGTGTTGTTTACTTATTATTATATGTATCGTTGGCTAAGTTCCCACGACTAAACACAAGCCTTCTTGAGCTTCCAGTGGGGCTTAGTCAATTTGTATAGGCTTCCTGTGATATTCAATATTTTATAATTTAAAATAACGGATCTACTCACGTTTATTAGTAGGTATTATACTGTTTTATTCACAAATTTTCAAGTAATATGCAAAGTAAACAAACACATTAAAAAAATTACAAACCAAAAAAAAACACCAAACTCAAGGATAACTTAAATAGCCTCCAACAACCTCCCCCCTGCATCGTTCCTGACTCAAATGTTTCCATAATGCATGCTGCATTCCCTAGCTGAACTACTTCGAAAACCTATTGGATCAAGTGCGATCCAGAGCGAGTATCACCACCTTGCTCCCACAAAGGCCAGCCGATTTTCCTAAAGATTTATTATTATTATAACACACTAAGGCAGAATGGAGAACGACCCACAAAACTCAGCAAGCTAATAGCGAAACTAATTTAACTTGCTCCACAATCGCTATCTAAACTCTGCCTCACTAACTGACGCACAGACTGTGTTTTATTGAGTATTAAATTTACATTAACAGCCGTAAAATACAGTCAACGTCTTCAACTAATTATGAAACTTTCAGTTACTGATGATTAGTGAGAAGTTTGCTTACATTCGAAAGTTTTATGAACAGGCAGTTTACATTAACATGCAGGTAAACTTAATTCAAGAAACGTACTTACGAGTATATAATCAGAACTTTGTCGTTAGAAAAAAAAATATTTTTTTATAAGCTTTACTGCCTCGGACGAGACTCGATTTCGCGAGTCCGGGATACACGCACGACGCTCAGCCAACTGAGCTACCGACAGCGAATTTTTTTACCATATCCATTTCAATGAGCCTTCATCATCATCATTTTAACTGGAAGACTGTCCACTGCTGGACAAAGGCTTCCTATACATAAACTTGTATGGCAAACCGCCTTAGGGAGCTTTATTTCATCATGACTTCGTTAGCAGATGTATCTGCATGACAAAATTATTTTTTGCAAAATTTCGAGAAATAACAAAATAAAACATTGTTTTTACGCATTTCTATGCGCCTTATACCCTAAATTAGGCCATTGGGGCAGAAAAGTCTTTAAATTGCGACCACGTATAGGAAAGCGCAGTGTCGGACGTCCACAAACCCAGAGTGTAGAGGGACCCTTAACCTCGTACGGGGTGCTGGGAGTCGATGCTGCATGAGGCTGCACTATGGTGAATATCTCTCACTGTGGAGGTCTATAGGGAGGCAGCAGTCGACGTCAGTGGCTGAATCATCACCATCATCATCATCATCATCATATCATATGTCCTAAAATATTTTTGCCATGCTCCATCAGATCACTGCAATAGAACATTGTCATATATACAGCTAATCATACCGTCAGCCCTAGCCATCAATAAGTTGTAAACTATCGAACATATTAATTTCAACAGACGTCAACCCCTGACAAGGGTTGAATCCTGGTATTAAATATTCTTGACAACCCTATTGGCACGATATTACTTTCTACTCTAACAGCTAAGTGACGTCTCAATAGGTAACACATTTCAATACGCTTAGGTGAAAATCAAGATTCTATTGTATAATATTTGGCGTAATTTTCGTAAGAATCTTTAACAAGAAAACATATTTTTCGTTACGCAAGTCTGCTTGATACGTGTATTGAGATTTTTGACAACCTGAAAGACGTGCCAGCGACAATGAAGTTAAGTTATTCTCCGAAAAAAATATTTTCTAGGCATTTACCTAATTGAAACATGTTTCAATTCAATACTTATCACTGATCGTCTCAGTAAAATATTTACTTGTAAAATTGTAATACTGTTAAACCATAAATATTTAATAAAAACTGAATAGGTACGCTTTAACCTAATACATGTAAACCCGTATCTATGATCCCTTATGACCGTATATTAAACCTACATTAGTTAACTTATGTTTTGTCCTTATTTGTCACTTTGACTGAATTGAAGATAAAATAGTTTATGAAAGAGGGGGTAAAGATGTAATGAGAAAGAGGAGTATTAATTTAATCACAATTAATTTAGGTTTGTGAGAATCGTCGCATGGAATATAAAATATTATATAAAAAACATTATAATATAATATACATTCAGACGGCGATTTGGGGCAATTTTACTATTTATAGTACTTAATTTCATTTTCTTCATTTTTAGCTTTTAATTCTTATTTTAGGTTTAGGTTTATTGTTCTTATTCTAATGTTACATGTGTTTCAATTGTTATCTTCTATAGTACATTGTGCAACGAGGATGGTAAGTAAGGTATAGTAAACGCGAGTCTATTAGAAGCCCGACGACGAAGTCGGAGGGCTTTTAATGACTCAAGTTTGTTATACACTTACCACCCGTGGTACATACAATGTTTTTCATCACATTTGCGAGGAAATAAAATAAATTCGTTGGTAAAATATAAGTTACTAGTGTAGTGTAGTTTTACCTATCAGACATTCGCAGAGCATTCACTATAAAAGATTGTAAACAATGTCAAATTTGTTCAATGTCTTCCACAGATAACGTTAACAACTGCGTTTTGATTTCGAAGTTAATAGATCATCCTGCCAAATAGTATCAATTATCAAAATCAAATAGAAAACAACTATTTTTATAAATACTAAACATTAAATTGCAGTCAAATTTAATATAAAGATATGTTTTATACATATTAAAAGTTGGTTGTAGCAAACTTTTGAAGATATGAAATACACCTTGGCTGTTTAGAAACATCCTCAGTCCAAGTGAAGTACCTATAGGTTCTGTATATTTTTAAAACTAAACTTAACAGCCCGTGTGAGCTAAATCGGCTATAACTGCTCTGTACTCTCGCAAGTAACAACGCCATTGACGAACAAGTGTGATGAAAAATATTAAAAACCCCAACTACATAAAATCGCCATACATTCATAGTTTAGTATATTGAAAAACTTAAGTGAAGGACCATGTCTATGGGAGTTATCCGAAAAAAGTTTCCCCAAATACCGTGACGTGAAAAACGTTAAATCACGTCAGTTTTGTGACGATAATTAAGCATGACCTCTGAATGGAAATTATTTTTATGCCTTTTATGCATTGTTTTACTACTGAAAGTTTATGAAACGAGCACCAAATCTAAATGTTTATAGAAACTTAATGCGTCGCAAAACGGACACTGTTAACCTTATTATAAGTCACGCTACTTGGAGACAACGTCAAAATTTGAATATAGAGTGGCGGCATGCGTGTACAGACACATTACTACTACTATAGACTGTCCAAGTTTTTCACCTATAACCTCTACAATATCTAAATAGCTTTCGAACTCTAAACTTCAACATAAGGGTTACCCTTATAACGTTTAAAACAATAAACCCCGTATCTCGAGGAGTTTTATCGTGACCTGCGAATAAAAATAACAGTGGCGGTGCACGTGACTGAAATGAAAGTCAGGGCACACCTGCGGCTCGGTAGGTTGTGGACATAGTAGCATAGGACATACAGACGGCACTAATAATGCTGTGAGCACATTTTCATGGGAAAATTTACATACATTTAAAATGATTTTAAGGCATGTTCCCGAAAAAAAGTAGCCACCGTTGTATGTGTCTCCACCGTTAACTGGTAGGTCCATATAGTGGAAACAGTCATAGAATTACGAATTTGCTTGTCTATTTTACATTTAAGATGTCACAATCGAAAAAATCTAGCCTCAACCGTCTAAAAATGTTAATAACGCCAAGTAGTGCTAATACAAAAATGAACGTTAATATATCTGGCTTGTTTATGATAGTAAAATCTAAGAGAAATCATAGTATTGATAATTTGTTTGAGTACAGAGCATAGTGCAAGCTTAATGATTCACATGTTCAAATTAGAAAAAACTTCCAAAATTCAAAGTTTTTTTTTAATGGGCCATAAATTTAGAACACCTGATAAAAATATCCACAACATTACCTAAAACGAAAGAAAATGAGTTGGTTTTTATAATAACTTAAAAAAATTACGATGGTTTCATACGAAAAAAAGAAATTATAAGACAGTGGCTACTTTTTTTGTGAACTAGCCTTACTATGCATAAATAATACAAGAACATTTTCGACTAATGTGAAACTTTCCTCAATTTTCATATCAGCGTAAACATTACGCACACATGCTGTACAGAAAAATATGTATGTAAATGAAATACATTGCTTAGGTGAACCTTATATATTTTTTATTTGCTGTTGCATGTAAAAACCGCCATGAAAATAATTGTTCAAATGTTCAATACGATTCAAATCTTCTCAGACAAAACTCGTAACTACCGATAACACAAAATGGAGACTACATGGAGACATAATCTACTTGGACGCCTTAGTAAATTTAAATATTTTATACAGGCCAAATTTAAAACGATAAACACACATTTTTTTCCATTACGATACGAGTTAATATTGAGATACCTATCATGTTCATCTTACAGAAAGCATTACGTTATACGAGTAATTGTAAATAAACCAGTTCACAATAACGTCTAGACATATTGTCAAACAACATCTACTCAGCTTCCAATTCAAATGCGAATTACAATAGAAACGCGTACACACCCGCCCCCGCTGCTTCCTGTCAGCGTAACCACACCCGTCACCCAAAAACCTCTAGACGATTTAATCTAACTCAAAATGTTGAAACGTTTAAGTAATGAATATAAGACGCATATGGTCTTAAAATAGGATAGGATTAATTAAAGCTAAAAACAATTATATTTCGGCCGGGTGGTGCTGTGGTGCCGACTGACAAGAATAGCACCATCCACCCAAGAGGCGACAAAGGTACAGAACCGACAGTTGAGCAGTATCTACAGCTGCTGCGGTTGCCAATCCGCCTGCCAAGCTTGGCGATTATGGCAACTACCCTCCCAAGATGATACAAGCCATATCCAGCAGTGGACGTTTTATGGCTAAGCTTAGCTTAAAAAAAGTAGCACTTAGAAAACAAATAAACTTTTGTATATTTCTACTTAGTCACGAGAGTATGTGTGGTTTTCACAAAATAGTATGACTTAGAAAACGAATATTTTTTTAAATATTTTTACTACATCACGACACAAAATAACATGACACAATTTCAAAACAGTGCACGTAATTTTTATACAAAATTATTTATTCTCACTCAGCTGGCTAAACAGCGTCTAAAAGTCTTCAGAAAAATATAAACAAAATTCGTCTTTTTGTTGAAGACTTGAGTTTATAACAACAATACAAACGCTGTACGAAATGCTCGACTTTACTGTCCTGCTCTATCAATTAGACGTAACACGACTTCACAGGATTCCAAAGAAAACACTTCAAGTCACAACGAATTGTGAAAACGCCCCAAGTACAACCGTTTTATGCATCGTTCAACGTCCAAGTATCAGCCAATTAATTATTTTTCCAGCATCTTATGCACGAGATTAAACCTCCATAGGGCAAAGTTGAAGTGGGCTTATAAAATCTATATACGAGTACTTATAATACTATATGTAGGCACACATATACACCTACATTAATTGTGGAAGTAGCTCTGTCTATCCGTCAGTTGATGGTGACAACCATTTCAAATAATGAATCCAAAATAGATTTTGAGCCTTGGGAAAGGACATAGGATCATCATCATCATTATATCAGCCGACCACTGCTGGACATAGGCCTCAGACAAAGCGACCCGTAATGACCGGTTTTGAGACACCCGCCATCCAGTGGATTCCCCCGATGTATCCAGGTCGTCGGTCCACCTTGTGAAGGTCCATGCTGTGCCTTCCGGTGCGTGGTCGTCACTCGAGAACCTTAAGCCCCAACAGCCATCGGTTCTTCGTGCAATGTGCACGCCCATTGCTACTTAAGTTTACACATTAAACCATTCCTTATAACTGTACACACAAACATATGATAGTTTTGTTTTGTTTTTGGGTAATAAGGGTGAAAATGGTGGTTCTGCCTTGTATGACCACTCAACGCAGACGAAGACGCGGGCAAAAGCTTATAGAATTAATATGTGCGCGCCGCCAACCATCACGTAAAGGGGACAAACAGAGCGAAATGCAATGTTCGCCGTAAAGCGAAGACAGTATGGTAATTTGGAGTAAATTTCATTTACAAAAACTGTCTGAAAAAAACTTCAATCAGAAGCCAATTTTGGAAAATATTTAAATGAACAGTTGAATTTACGACTTGATTATTTTCAGTATCTCTCTATCTGCATTCTTTGTGTATTTTGTTCTTTAGCATGTGCTAGAGTGATCAGTTTTGGGGTACGATTTACACTTTTTGCCCGGGCAGTCTTTTGGAGCCGTGAAACATATTGCGATCGTTAACCTGCCTGCCAAGCGTGGCGATTATGGCACTGAACCCCCCATGTTACAGACAAAACACATCTAGAATAGAATATAAACATTTTAGTTACAATTAGAAACTAAAATGTCTGTAGTAAGTACAGACATTTTAGTTTCTAATTGAGTAAAATTAGCAAAGCTTTACAAATTGAATAAATAGTAATACGAAAACATATGGCTGTTAAGTTTTGATTGACCCATATAAGGTAGATATAAGTGGATCATAACCCAACAACTGCGTAGCTGTATACATGGACTACTACTTACTAGAAGAGGAAGAGATCACTTTAAATGAGGGTTTAAGAACTAAACTTCAAATAGAAAACCTAAGGTAACCTAGACACAATATAACGTTATAAACGATACATAATCTCTGTGAAGTCATAGGCAACTTTTAAAGTGCGCAACTTCTTTGAATAGTGCTTTCATCAATCAGACAGAGCGATTCAAGGTTCATATTTATTATAAATATGTAAATTGCACCCTACTACCGTGTCCACACACACGGGGCCGGTAGTAATATATACAGGAGAGTGAGCATGGAAGTCATTATTTATTTGTGCGTCTAGGATCGACAGATCAACCAAACCTTTTTGCAGCGTCCGGAAAAGCATTGGTCCGTAAAAAGGTTGCAACGTTAAGGGTGGACTTACACAGCATCGATTCGCATCTTTTATACGGAAATCTGGACCCGGGTATGTCCTTTAACTACGTCCATCAATGAGTGGTACGGCAAAGCGAAATACCATCACGCTTGAGTCTGGAGAAGCCCGACTGGGATAGTATCCTCCTTACAGAAGACCACAGCTATAATAGCACTGCTACCTTTTAGTTATGTAGTATTGTGTTCCTGATGGTGAGTAAGGTTCCCAGAGCTCCAAACCCCCTTAAAGCCCGGAACGCGCCTGTGACTCTTCTGGTGTTGCGGGTGCCCATAGGCGACGGTAATTGCTTACCATCAGGCAATCCATCTGCTCGTTTGCAACCTTTGTCATAAAAAATCGTTGTTTTGTATGAAGAGGCGTCCGCATCGATTCAACTTGAGCATTAAATGCGTACAAGTGTAGATACACTGAAGCATGCTTTTTCAAGTTAACGTACGAGAAAGATTGCTTACGCGTGAGACCAGATGCTTATGGACGAAAACGGTAGCTTGCGAATGACAATATTTTCTGACGAAGGGGAAGCAGCGCGGGCGCCGTTACGTCTGCAGGCCGCGAAATGTCACAAGAGATTTTGATAATTACTGTCTCGCTCTCATAATACGCAAGACGGTAGAGAAACAAATTAACGATCCATCGAGCGAAGTGCAGTTTCGCTCATTTAATCCTATAACAACTCCAAGAGCATTCGATGATATACTTTAGCAGCTGTAACGATAAGTTAAAGCACGTCTGAAATCGTCCAGCTAAATGCGATTCGATGCTGCTATTGTGTAACTTCACCCTAAGGTCACATCACATGTAAATTTGTTGATTTTTCTATTTGATGCCGTATGGGCGGAGCCGTGACGTCATGTGTGCATAAACATTACGCAGTCACATATGAAATGAGAGGGAGCTGGCTGAGCGTATTTTGATACCGTGCCGATATTAAAAACATTGGAATGATTTGATGCGAGAATTTCACGTTTTTGAGGAAGCGACACTGCGTCGCAATTAATCTGGTTTCGCCTAGTGGTTTTTTTTTCAGTTCTGGTCTTCATCATCATCATTTCTGCCGTGAGTCGTCCACTGCTGGACACAGGCCTCCCCAAATATAATTTGTATTATCTTGGGGGGTATTTGCCATAGTCGCCACGCTTGTCAGGTGGATTGGTGACGGCAGCAGCTGTAATTCCTTTGGGCATATTCGTTTCATAGGGCCAAAAACGATGGGGCACACGTGGTTTAAGGATATTAATCTCAGATTATTTTTTAACAGTCCGTCATTTAATAAAAAGGGGTATCCTTTTCCAGATCGACTTTATATTTCAAATGTTAATCATGTAAATTTTTCTACATTTGTTTTTTGCTTGTTTAATCAAGCAATCCAGAAAATATCCGAAGAAATAATTTGAATATAAGACAAAAGAAGAAAGGTACAATTTATTTTTTATTCATAGAAGAAACGTAGTTTCAATCCCTATACAAAAAATTCAAAAAGTTTCTTAATTTTAATATATTTTTCCTAAGTGAAATATTCCGAAATTTCTGAATATTTCCCGTCGTCGGCACGCGAGACTAACGCACGTTCTCCTCTGTTGCCCGATCGGCACTTATCCGGCATTATTAAAGGAGAGATTTCAATCATACGAGCCCGCAAACACGGGAGCGTGACCCGCGCGGGACGTCGCTAGGGCTGCCTCTTCAAGGAATTTATCATCTTGCTCGCACCGATAAAATTCAAAGTCAAATTCATCATGACTGAATATCGTTGTATGTGGTAATTGTATCGGTAAAAATACGCTTTCGCCAACGATTCCGGTCCATCGCTTCCCTCAAGGGAGATCGTAAAATTTCTAAGATGTATCCTCGAGTTACGTTATGAATATTTTCCACTAAATAGAACTCAAGCGTTTAACTCTACTCGGCCCAGGCAAGGTTATTGTCCTGAAACTACGATCAGAAACTACCGGAGAGAACCATACTCATACTGCGATCGCCAAGTGGTTCTGATGCCAAAACATGTATGATTTTAAGGTGTGATTTGTGTCATACTTTCAAAAAAAGTTTAAATACTTGCGAATCCATTAATATGATAAATGAAAAAGTATTGCAGTACCATAAAGCTATACATATTCATACAAAGAAATTGTTTATAATTTAGATTTTACAATTCAAAACTGCGCCATAACATCGACCCTGACTGTTTAATAGCAGTAAGAATTGGAACGCTGCCAACCCTAGGCCTTGTACTATAGCCTAAACCGCCTTTTTTTCGATATTGGATATTTTACGAGAGCGTTAAGACAGTATACTTAAGAAACACCTTCCTTTTTACCACCTACGTGATACGGCATGCTAATAACGCTTTCTTTGTAGCTGTGAGCTGTGCTGATAAAGACGACATTAAAAACAGCGTAATAAAGGCTCGTGAGAAGATAAAAAGTCACATACAAAGGACTGTTACTATTTAGCACAAGTTTGTTGCGCAGATAAATCTGGATAATCTTATACAAGTGTTTTTTTTTTTCAGTGTTTACATGACAATGGTAGTGATGTGAAATACACAATTAAGGCTGTACACGACAAAATCCGGACAGAAGTGACTTGGAATACCTCTTTAAAAACAGGTCTGGCCTATTGGACCTGGGTAAGAGCATTTATATAAGCTTAACAAGGGGCTTAGTCTATTTGCGTAAAGATATCGATTGCATATATAGTTAAAGCTTAATTAACATGTCCAAAATATGGCATGCGAATGAGAATAAAAATTATCACAACTGGAGCACCGCCAAGCAATTTAGAAAAGCGAATATTCCTTTAGACCTAAGCAAAGATGCCACAAACACGGATACACGCAACATTTTATATAAAGATTAATAAACAATTCAAGGGTACCTAGCCTTAGGCTTTGCTTTAGTATCAAATTATGACAAATACTGTGGACACATATTTTATAGATTTACATTTGAAATTACATTTTGTAGAAAAGGAATGTATTCTAAATCATGTCAAAGACGTATTAGTTCCTTGAAACATTACAAACGAGCGGATCGCATGCATAAGTCATTTTCCAGACTGATTTACAATGACGTAAAAGACATAAATTATAAGTACTGAAGTTTATGACTAGATTTTTATGTGGCGAATTAAGTTTAAGGTGAAAGTTGACCGTATAAACGCAAATATGAGTGCATATTGCCACTACTTTTGAAAAATGCAATGCATTCTATTTTAAAATGCAGTAACTGTATATTATTAATTTACAATTAACAACTTTTCATCTGGTTAATAAGCCAGATTTTTTAATGAATGACTATATATTATTGAGCGGTTACACCGATGGCGAATGTCGACACAAGAGTGTATCAGAATGTTTTATGGCATTTCGGGAGACAAAAATTTATTTACAAAAGTAATCGATAAATAATTTAATTTATCGATATAGGAACTTCACTTAAACGTTGCCTCTCAAATTCTGGCCACGATGCTTTGTGTGGCCATACGGACTCGTTTTTATGCATAATTATAGCGGTAACAATATGCAGATCCGCATTAAGCTTAAACAAATAAGACTTTTAAAACTGTTTTATGAAAATGAAACCTTTTTGTTTACGAAAAAAATGACTATTGCGTAGCGTTTGTAGTCAATATGAAAGCATTTATGAAAATTATGAAGCAACATACTAAAATTACCTACGAAAAAGTATACACTCGTACATTTACAAAATTAGTTAAATGTGAATCTTACACTGACATTAATTTCTTTATTTAAGTAAGCCTTACGCTTAAATTGCGTGTTTATAAAAAGCTTCTTAATATCCGCAAAAAATACTAATATACAGCTCAACACAAATGATCTAAAAACAATAAAATGCTCAACAAATTGAACATCAAAAATCCGAGCACAGCTTTAGAGATAAACGGTAAGCTGAGGCATTAGGTTTTTTATCGACTATCGCTCATCCCTCGTAATCTTGAGTGCCAACCATGAGACGCGACGCAACCTTATGTTCTTAAAAAGTCTTAGGAACAAAATGCTTTTTTTTTAAAGGTAGGCAACGTGCGCATGTGCTCTGGAGTAACAATAAGCCATATACTACGGTGACTGCTTACTAAATATTAGGCAGACTTCGTCTGTATTCCCGGAAAGATATAATTTGGATATTTTCAAGGCAAGAGTGAATAGGCTGTTACTGAACCAGCGTGCTACACCCGCGACCTCGTTGACACTTACCATCAGGTGCGACTGAGGTCAAACGCTGGTCAGTCTTGTATAAAAAAAAAAATTCTGCCACTGTAACAGTATTTAAAAAATCTGCAGTTCACCGCTAACTGGTTTCTTAAGGTAAATTCATCTCGAGCCTAAACTAACCAAAATATATTTATACAACTGGAGTCCTTGGGAGACATCTCATTTATTCAAGAACGTATCTTTAGAAAATCGCCAACCTCTCGAAGAAACCGTAGTCCTATGTCAACAGGGAAAATTGAATCCGCGGTGCACGAGTTTTTAGTTGATCCCCGCAGAATAACATTTCAATTTAAAAAATAGAACCTACATTTGTTGGCTTGGCCTAGTAAATTAATCTAAATTAAATTGTTGCCAGTTCAAGCAGTTTGCTGTCCCGATATTTGGGGGCACCATATTCCAAATAATGTGTTAAATATACTAATTGTTATCTCGTGTAAGTGAATTAATATTTAAGGGGTGATACACACAGCAACACCCTTAACTGTATATCGGTGGACTTTATGCCTTATATAATAAGGTCTACCAATGTATAGCTAGGATTGTTGTTGACTGTACAATACAAAAATATAAGAAAAAGCATAATTAAGATACCAACTAAAAACTAAACTATAGGTAGGGTGTCCAGAAGGCTGGCCGCGTTTCCGCGCTGGATAGCAATCCTAATCCGTTGGGCTAAATAGTGGCAAGCCCTCTGTTAATAGATATTTTTGCGTGCGTCTTGTACGATATTTCTTACATGTGTCCTGTCTGTATCATTGAAAATGTACCTACTATATTTGTGTTAGCACCAACTGTTATATATTTGTATTTAAACTTACATGAGACATGTTTAATAATTAACGATTAACACGGTACTACTCACGTTTACTTACTCCCGTGCGCGACGGGCCGGTGACGCGAGCGGCGAACCGATCGGACACTCAGCACTCTTAGTGCTTGAAAATGGAGGCCTATGTTCTCCGAAACATGTCGCGCGAGTGACTAAATAAACGTGAGTAGTACCGTGTTAATCGTTAATTATTCAACTGTTATATATGTCAAATGTCTGTGCTATATGTCAAATCGCAGTGGAGTACATCCAGTAGACAGTATACATACCTGTAACAATAAAAAATAATGTTAATCAACAGTTGTTTACATCGACGTACATAGCAGTTTAACTTTAAAAAAAAAAACATTTTATCTACGTACATATCATAAGTGCTCTAAAATGCGTCCAGAAACCGTAGGCAATGACCAGCATTACCAACCATCAGAAATGAATGGAGATGTAATGTTAACATTACCTACTGAAATCCGTAGGTTATGAGTTTAAATTTGGAACAGCTGTCAAATTCAAGTGGGGTGTCTATTCTAGTATCTATAGATATTAAAACAGTCATTGATACGAAACGCCAATTCGTTATGTTTTTTAATATAAATCGAACGACATAAGAACTCGAGTGACACTAGAATAGGGAGTTCATTCGCTTGTCTATGGTTTAAAGACTTAGACTGAGACATGAAATACGCAACGCCGCCATTCCAAGCTGTCATTTGTTTTACTCGTTCACTTTTTAATGTTTCAAGTAACACTAGTAATACTGCAGGTCATTTCCCTACGGTTCCTGAACCCATCTTAAAATATTTATGATATGTGTGTAGATAAAGTAGTGTATGTAACTATACATAATTAGGCATTACAACAATCGTGTGATATTATTATGATTATTAAACCCACACTCTTGTTGTAATGCCCTTCATTATGCACAGATACATAAACTACTATTAAAGGCACCTAATACTATATCGATTTTATATACTAAGTCCTTTAGTACCCATATTATGAATCGATTTACTTGTTTCCTCCTCAATAGAGTCGTATTACGCTATCGCCTTCATGCGTGACCCTACCGTAAGTCCCCTGTCAACACTAGGGGTAGTATAACGTTTGATATCGGTTCTCCCTCTCTTGCAAAACGCTTAAATATATGTATCGGATGACATAGCTATGTTTAGAACTTGTTTTATCATTGAAAGTTACAATTATTTTACAATTCAAAGTACGTTATTTAAGTTTTTGTGTATAATAGAAATAGTTTTAAACATTTTTATATGTACATCTATCTATTATATAATTATATCGTCGTCTAGTACCTACAACACAAGCCTTACTGAGCCTAGGTCGATTTATGTAAGATTGTCCCGAAATATTTGTTTATTTAAATATTTATGTTTTCGTCCTAATGAGTCAAGTCTGTAGTTTTAATTCTGACAGTTCATCAACACCATAATAATTGAGGCCTTTTATATGCTGCGATAAAAATTATAAAGGCGCGTTTGAGATGCGTTTGTACTGATTAAACCACTGGCGGCCTGTAGCATAATAATTTACAACGATTATAATATAAGCGGAATTATCTTTCTAATGAACGGAATTGGAAAGGGACTTCCGCTAATATTACAAGTTGTTAAGGAACAGGCCTCAGATTGGATTTCCTATATCGCTAATGTATCGACAAAAAAATCAATCGTCTTTAAAGTCGTAGTGTTTAAATTAATCAAATAATAATCAAGGAAACATTATGGAATTTACGGTAATAACAAGCCAAAACGGCCATTAGAAAGTGTAGTTTATATACAAAGTTTATATACTAATAAAAAATATTCTTTACCTTGTTATTTATTTATTTAATAATGTCTCTTAGTTACATAGGAAAGTGCCTATAGTACAATTACCACTTCGTTAGCGTACAGTCATTAGGGGCATATATGTATACACTATTTCACCTTATAGCAATAGCGTAGGGTGCAACTATGTATACATATTTATGCACTCGACTGTACTCTGTAATCTAAAGGCAAGTTCCGAGTGGATTAGAGACAAGTTTCTTAACGCTCGGAACTTAGCAGGTGTGGCTGCAAGTTG
Source organism: Grapholita molesta (assembly GCA_022674325.2). Classification (NCBI taxonomy): domain Eukaryota; kingdom Metazoa; phylum Arthropoda; class Insecta; order Lepidoptera; family Tortricidae; genus Grapholita; species Grapholita molesta. The sequence continues at coordinate 7,237,660 of CP053143.2, forward strand.
CATCTTGTTTAATCTGTTAGTACTTGCTAACTTGTAGTGTAACGTGCATTTTTGGCTTTAAGTTTTATTTAGAATAACATTTCAGAAGACAGGTCTATCCTTCTTCGCTATATGGTAAACCGTGCTTAAAACCGTTAACTATCAAGAGAGCAAATTTATTTTTTACCATCTCGTGCTAATATTGAGACCCGAGCTAGCGAAAGATTCCGAAATTGAACCACGAGCAATACTCACTAGCTCGGAAAGAACTATATTATTCTTTAAAAACAGATAGCAAAGTTGCATTTTATTCACAAGAGTGAAAGTAAATTCATACTAATTGTTTTTTACTAATCGAGTGTTCTTTTGATGTTATTGAATGATATATGATGGATTCCAATAATTTTGAATACATTTTTGTTTTTGAGTTATTTTTTCCTCGTGGTAGTGTGAAAAATTGTGTTTCACTCAGTAGCAAAATGTGTTTCCCCCTCGTGCTTTGAAACTCTCCCAATGGTCAATATTCCAAACTTTGAACCATTCGTTATGCTCGTATTGCCAAGTCATTTTTTCTTACTTTATATTGATATATTCTTAATTTATTATATGTAATTATAATCCTGTCACCTAAAATGTTAATTAATGCGAGTGTGCTGATGTATCGTAATATCGCATTACGTATGACTACAACTGCTACAAGTTTCAGTTTCGACGCCGCGCGCGGCGGCGCGTGCGATTCTGACGTTTCCTACTTATTACCGCACACTCCCGCGCATTCCGATTTAAAAAATGAATGTTTGCTGCTCATCTCGCTTGCACTTACACATGTATTAGCGTTAGACTACTATCAATGTAAACAAAGATACATTTTTGGACTTATTTAATTTATTATATGTATATATATATCTCAGTGGCGGCACGTCCTTAGAACTCGATTCCTGCCGGCTTGACTAACTTTCAGATAGTAGAGCAGTTTTCCATGAAGAAAAAGATTGTCATAATAATTCAGGCTTCCCGGCTTGTCTAGGATATAAATTGACGCGCCGCTACTGATATCTATATATATATATATATATATCTATCTTTCGGCAAATCAAATTAGCACGAAAGGCATGTTTAGAACATTTTTTTTTATACATGATCCATTTTGTAGTTAAGTCGGTCCGGGACCTGTTGCATAACAACTGGACTCGTAACGTTAGCGGAAGTCCGTTTCCAATTCCATTTATTAGAAAGAGAGTTCCGCTAATATTATTAGTTGTAAATTATTATGAAACAGGACCAGAGGTCTGAAAAACGAGTAAATGTTTTCTAGGCGCAACTAGTTGCGATTTTATTCTTATTCTTATAGGTATTATAACAATATCAATGTAGTTCTAAACCCACCCAGTCTTCAACAATCGGATGTGTTAAATGGTGTGCTAAGAAGAGACAATACTTCAATAGAATCACAGATAACGAATGTCATCTAGCTCATCAACTTACATACTAAATACATTATTTGATATCATAATATAAGAAAACTTAAATAAAAAAAAATACTAAAACTATAAATAACTAAACTTAAAATATCTATCTAAAACAAGGGAACCCCCCGCGGCAGGGTGGCGTAAACGCTGGCAGTATTTCCTCTCTGTATCGCAATGCTTATTCTAAATTAAGTTCTAATACGAGTAAACAGCGTTTATAGAAATCGTCTGAAGTCGGAAAACACTCAATCCTGTCACAATAGCGACCACTTAACAGAATTAAATTATTATATAAACACAACGCTTGTTACAGCCAACAAAAACTGTTTTACATAAATTCTCACTTCCATTGAGGAAGGATAGTTTCTCTATAACACTGCGAAATTGAACTCAAACGTATACATAATACAGTGTAAATTACAATGGAACAAAACCTCAGCTGATCGCAATTGTGTTCAGGCTAAAACAACCATTAAACCGTCGAGGTTAGGGTTTCAAATGGAATGTTTCAACATTGATACACATCAAGCAATCAACGCACTTCCGAGTTTATTTAATTAGCGAATGGATTGAACGAATGATAAAGTGAATGATTGAATGAGCGTATCACGTTAGCGGGTGCATCTGTTTGTAGCGATTGAATGGTGGGTTTCGTGAGTGTTTTTGAAATGTTACAGATTGAAAATTAACGGTTTTTATTTTAGACTTGTTGAAACCTATGGGATAGTTAAATAATGAGAGAAACACAACTACTGAAGAGACTAAAGAGAAGAAGGAAATGGCAACGGAATGGAATACGGATGTCAAATGGAATAAATCGATTTTAAAAACGTAATTTTTGCGTTACTTTGCGCTTTTAACGTAATTACTTTCAATGATGACTGAATTTTAAAGCATGTCAATATTATTATTAACATAGAACGTATTAGTATAAGTACGGAGAAGTTATTATGGCCAGGAGCATTGCATACCAACTTACAACTAATTAATTAATTATATTAGCGGAACTCTATTTCTAATAAAAATAATTGGAAAGGGACTTCCGCTAATATTATAAGTTACAAATTGATATGCAATAGGCCCCAGGTATCAGTGTCGTGGCTAGGGTTGCCAACCATCCCGCTATATGCCGGTCGTCCCGTTTCTGGGGCCCTAAAGCATGCGTCCCGCAAGGAGTCCACGCGGGACGCCGATTGTCCCGTTTTCCGACTGACTAGATTATCAGCACCAAAACGAGCGTTAATTTGCATGTTACAATAATTTGGTTGATGTGAGAACTTGCTAGATGTGATAAAATAAAAGTCTGTTAACTATAATTAACTATAAGTACTTACCTACTTTGTTATAATTGATTAAATGCAACGACTAATTTTTATTTTTCATGCCTCGTATTACAGTTTTTAATATTGGCCGCGTGTAGGTGTCCCGCGGTTTTGAAGCCTGGTCCCGCAATGTGATCATAAATGTACCTCAAATCTCTGAATCACAGTTGGCAACCCTAGTCATGGCTCCCACCGGCTTCATTTTCTACGTTCCCATGAAGGGATAGCCAAATATATTTTCCGCTTATAGACATAGATTGCTTGTTCAGCATATTATATTCCAAGTTACCTCACTTGTCATGTCAAGAGTTGCGCGATTTCCATTCGTGAAATCCCCAATCTTCAACTAAGCTCGCTAAATAGGGTCGGGAGACATCTTGTTAATAGTAAATAATGTCAGGGTCATTGACTTTCATGACACTTTTATAAGAACTATGATGACGCTAGCGAATTTCAGTTACTCAGCAACTTTTGACAACAAATTGGTAAGAGCTATGTTCGGAGTATTTCTACGTAATGGAATCAGATATGAGGATGTCCGTAGTAAAAGTAATTTAATATGGCATGATTAATTGTGGCTCTAGTTACTCTTTTATTCCATAGAAAATAAATCAATGACTTATAAGATATTATTTAAAAAAAACGAGGTAAAGCTAACATCCCCGCAGTTCTAGAGACATGAGGAAAAGTCTTAGCTAAGAAAAAAACTATATATACACCGCCACTAGTATGCAGTCTCGCCAAATTATGATATAAAGTACCCCGAAATTCACTTTTTCAACCTCATCAAATATCTCAAGTTATACCATCATAGCCAGTTTCATTTACTCTAAGTGTAAAAAAATCACTTAGGAGGGGGTCCATTATGCAAACGAGGGACAAAGAGAGAGCGATATTTTACGTGAGATATTTACGCGCTCACGCACAGGCCCGCAGATCATACACGCATCATATGGTGACAGGTGCGCCACTACAAAAAAAAAACTGAGTTTTTGGTACATCATTGACCAATGCATGTTACATACTTATTGGTCCAAAGGCTGTAATTGGCAGGGGGCCGATTGTTGAGCACTCGACGCTCGAATCGTGACATTTTAAACTCTCTCAAACACGAGGAAATGGTATTTAAGAAGCATGAATGATATAAATAAATATCGACTCTATACTATAATAATGGTAAGAAACTTTTGTGTGTGATTATTATAGTTCTCAAAGTTTTATGAATTCGAGTACACGACTCTCAAAAATCGGCCCCCAGTACTCGATTCATGAAGTCAGTATATTATACGATTTTTACTACAACATGAAGTGCCCGAGTTTTCATGTAACGGTTTCATTCTGATGGTCACGCTCACGATGAACCACTTGATGCTCCTGATTATTTTCTAACATTTAATTTGTCAATCTAAAAGTAGCCAATCATTATCTTGGCAAGTGCCGTGACTAGCCAAGCAAGAAGTAACGACGCCTCATCTCTAGAAATTCACCAATGTTTTACATTGGCTTTATTTTCTTATATATATTTAAAAGCTATGCCTTGTCGGTGAAGTCGGTGTCTTCACCGAGCGACCGGCGCTTGACGAGCTATGGCTCGTCGGTGAAGTGATTACAATGTACGAGTATATCTATCCTCCTCCTCCACCTTCTCCTTAACTGTTTCTTCCTATATGTATTTGGCTCATACTTCTTACTCATGCCTGGTATTAAGTCAATAACATTATAAACAAATTACAAATTTTGTACTGGAGTTTCGTATCTGCTACAGTGTTGAGTGATCTGCCGCCACGCACGGGCCGGAGTAGGGTGATAAAACGTTGACATTATATTAAATATGGCCGCGAAAACATTGGGAGAAAAGGGAAGATTCATTTTTGTATCAAACACAGTTGAATGTTTTCACATACACATGGTGCGAGGATTGGCTAATGGGAAGAGCTAGTGTGTTTTATTAGTGCGCATTTATAATGGCGCGTTTCGTATGTTTCCGGTTGTCACTCGCAAAAACGTGTTATTTCTGTTTTTTTTATTTGCTCATGAAGCGCTTTTTTTTTAACTTTACAATTTAATTTGTTTTGACTTGTACTGTTTGCTTTGAAACATACATATTTTGCCGCGTCATTTTGTAAAACAAATACTTTTATTTGTTTCCCTAAAGACTTAAAACGTTTTGTAAGTTTTTTATGTCACGCGATGGTTGGCATATACTTACAACAACATTTTCCGCCTTATGTGAGGACAAGTTGTTAACCAAATACTACGCTTTAAAACCCTCTACTTTCGCATTGTTCATATGAAATACGAACGTATACGTAAATCTTTATTCTACCTTTATTCATAGAGCTTTGGTCCAATCCGCCCCAGTCTGCCCTAAGATAAAGTTCGACAAACAGAGCTCTGTGCGAGACAGTTTGTCGTCGACGTCTGTCATACTCTAAATAAACTCTTACTCACAAAACATTCCATTTTCAACTTACCTCTGTATCTTTTAAAAAACGCATAAGCGTTTTATGAAAAATGATACTTGCAGTCACGTTTATTTAGTGATTACTAACCTAACCAATGCTCTTTAGTCACATGTTTTGGAATGTGACGAAATAAACGCGAGTAAATAAGTCATCTTTAATAAGAATTTAGACTGATTAACCAAAGCTTAAATACAATAAAAAAATGCAGAAGTACTTTATAAACCCGTTATTCACGGCCTCCATAACCATAACTCTTTAACATCTGTTGAACATTTCAAGCAAAATATTGTAATTTAGTCAAACAAGGAAACTGAGTCAATATCGAGATAAAGAATAGAGCTTTTAAATTCCTATCGAATTTTATGTTGTAAAGAAACATACACCTTATCATTTATGAAATAAAGTTTACATTTAAACTACAAAGAAAATACAGAAATTTCATTGAGAAGCAGATAGCTCTCTAAGAAAATTTAAATAAGAAGAACAAAAGTATTGTTCCATTCGCTTACAGACTTGCTGAAAGCGAAAAAATAGAGTGCACGTGAATGAATGAATGGAAGTATAAAATCATTTAAGTAACTATTTACTAATTTTGACCACTCCTCTTTAATATTACAATAAAAAAATAAAAAATCGAGTCTATGTCTACATTAAGTTAATGACACACCGTGAAACAGAACCTGATTACTTTTTATTCGGTCCACACTTGATCGATTAGAACAAAGTCGCTGGCATTCTGCAAACGACTGGAACAAAACTGCTGAACGGAATGAACGAACGAACGAAAGAATGAATGATAATTTGATGAAACATTGTGCCGAAGGGCATCGATGAATTATGCATGATAAAGGTACTATTTTGACGGACGGATATTTTTCAATTTCTTATAATTACGATCAAATTATGTAAGTATTGACTGATTACTAAATGTGATTGAATATTTTTCTAAAGAAATGTCAACGAGTGTTATTTTGGCAGTCGAGGGTAAACGGCTACAAGACAAGGGCAACCCCAGTTTGAAGCGTGGGAAAATATAATAATATATAAACGTTAGGAATATTAGGATAAACATAAGCGTTTAAGAATAATATGGGTTGCATATGTGATTCGGCGCCCGGTGCAAAAGGTTTAGGTAATGTATAAACATAAACCTATGGAGATGTCATCATCATCATTTCAGCCGAAAGACGTCCACTGCTGGACGCAGGCCGCCGCTGAGGATCGCCACAACGACCGGTCCTGAGCTTGTTGCCTGGAGCGGGTTCCCGCGACTTTGCCCGGGTCGTTGGTCCACGTTGTGGTAGGTCTGCCCACGCGGCGTCTTCCGGTTCGAGATGTATTACAATAAAAACAAAGGAATATTTCATGTTTTTAAATGAAAACGGTCAAAGTACTATTATTATTTATTACTTCAATATGATGGTGCATGCAATCGGGAAATCACAAACATAAAAAAAGATTTTTCATTTCCACGTCAAAAAAAGGAGAGAAGGCTAATTCTATTTAATTAATAATTATAACAAACATCGGAAATAATAAAAAATATTGAGCAACAAGCACACGACTTGATTGGGTTAGGCTTCACCATAATCGAATCCGTATAAATGTTGAATGAATTTAAATCTGTTCCGTCTCGCGATTTTTTTTTATGACAAAAGGAGGCAAACGAGCAGACGGATTGCCTGATGGTAAGCAATTGTGGTCGCCCATGGGCATCCGCAACACCAGGGGAGTCTCAAGTACATTGCCGACCTTTAAGAGGGGTTGGAGCTCTGGGAACATTACTCGCCATCAGGAACACAACACTACATACCTGAAAGGTAGCAGTGCTATTATGGCTGTGGTCTTCTGTAAGGAGGAGGTACTTCCCCAGTTGGGCTTCTCCGGACTTGAGCGTGATGGTACTTCGCTGTGCCCTCATTGTTGGACTCTCTCCAAAATATATTATGATGCGATGCCCATTATAGTCGTAATGAAATGACAAACTGATATATTTAGCACAATGAATTATGAGAGCCAGTAGTACAGTCAATAATTAAACATCTACCTATCCACATATAAACGGCGTTTCACATATCCCCTCACACTAGCGTCGATCAATGCGAGGAAGTGGTCTCTTGATAGAGCATTCGCTTTCTACTCGAGATAGTGATCAATTGCACACTTCCTACACCGGGCCGGCGAAACACTAGAACCTATTCAACATTGTCTGTTTCAAACTGTATGTAATCAGTATTAACTCGTAAAGGTTAAGAGTAGATTGTCTTTATATGAAGATTGGATACAGATGGGTTAAGGGGAGGTACACTAGGTATTTATTTTTTAGATAACGAAAATGTATGCCTTTTTATTGAACACTATTCACTTCCAAATAATATTACTATTATGATAGTTTAAATACAAAAAAATTACTATTATGAATTTATATTGTATTTTTATTTTTATTTTTCGGGTTTTGATTTTTAAGTCACATCCAGTTACTTTGCCATCGGGTATATTTTTCTGGTTACCTTATTGGACACGATAGCAGTTCTTCATGATGCCTTAATTGGAGTCAAAGAGAAAGATCCTCGAAATATACGAACTTCGATGTTTGCGGTACCGGCTTTGAATCTCAAGCCTTTTTTCGTAAGTTTGGTCATATCATGTTTAGCATCTCCCTTTATTATTGTGTCATATGTGTATTTTTTACGACAATAAATGTTTTATTTTAGTTACATTTTTTTTAATAAAAGGTATGGGAAAGGTATAGGAAAAATGATCAAAATACTCTTGTGCATTACCTTATTCTAGTCACTCTGGAAGTCTGGATATAGTTAAAAAAATATATATACCGAGAGAATGTATAAAAGAATTCATTTCAATTTTGCTCGTACCAAAAAGTCTATCCACTTTTAATTCGGATCTCTTTGAACACTGGATACAGAAATATAACATATTTTTCCACAAAACTAATTAAAAAAAAACTAACGAACAGATCAAAGGCGTCTATTTCACAGCCATTACATATGCTTCACACACCAGTGGTTTAGCTGTAACGGTACAGACTTTAAAATGCGATACCCGAGAGTCGTTTTACAATGGAAATATGGGTCATATTACATTGACACAGCGACGGAACGGAAAAGAAAAAAAAAATCATAAAATGAAATTAAGAACGAGCGGTTATTTAATAGAAGTTTTCAAGGTTTTTTTTTATAAAATACGTTTTCCGATCACAAAAAGATGAAGGTGGCATAAATTAAACTTTGAACTCGGATCAATTTAAATATTTTTAAAAGGGGAAAAATGATGATTTTGTTATGTAATAATATAAATGTCACTATTCTTTCAACCAGTTTCGTGTAAACCCGTTTAGCAATTATTGACTGAGAGATATTCAAACATATACACAAACTTTCATATTTATAATATGATCATTAAAACTAAAAGTAGGTATGTTACCTAGATTTTTGTCTACGTTTCGGTGCTGTCACTTCCATGTTCAATCTAGGTAACAATACCTTGAGTTTTAACTTGTTTAAGTTCCCATTAATTCGTAATTATGTACCAAAACCATGAGAGTTTAAATCATTATATTAGTTGAATTAACATTTAGTTTACCGGCGAAAACACGCGAATGTCACAAGGCCCGGTACCGCGAACGTCGAAGTTCGTCTATTTCGGGCTCTTTCCCTTTTACTCCAACTAAGGCGTCATAAGAGTGACATAGACAATCGTCCGAAATTTAAGAATATCGTGTTTCGCGGTAGCGCCCCTGTATCCAATCATCGTGTGTACATCGAGTGGGTACATTGTAAATAGTTTGCGTGTTGCCATAGGAATTCGTGTCAATTCTATATTACGGTAAACCGTTTCACGGAACAGATAACCTGAACAATGGAACGACGCGACATTAGGCCTCAAAACCTAGTGCTCGCTCGTTTTGATTCATTTGACAGCGTTTGTTTCGTGACTACTAAAGTCAAATAAATGAAGTTGTATTCGACTTTTGAGCGTTTCTCTAAAAAAAAAAAAACAGTTTTAACAATTGAGTTTTTTTTCCACTCGGAATAACGAGCTCTTTCTTTTCCGATAGAAAATTGTCTTCGATTTTTTTTAAAGATTTCCCCTTTGTTTACTACCATATAAAATATATGGGACATGGAAACAAATGAATGAGAACAAAACTTTGGAACAATAGTTTTTCACATTGTATTAGAAAGAACTCATGTTTCTGTTTGTGTACACGTGTTTCTGAGTAGAAGAAACAAAATTGTAATTTAAAAAAATGGCAATTATTTCAGCCATTTTCTTTTATAAACATCAGTTTCTTATACGGATGTTAATCTACATTAATATTGAAAAAGGAATGAATTGCGTTGTTGTCGAATTATTTTCACGTATCGTATTCGTCAATTCTCATTTCCTGCACGTATTTTAGTTCTAAAGATACATTAAACCTACCATCAATAACATTACCGAAAATAACTTGACATATTTGCCACAAAAACGTCAAGCGTCATATTTGACAGGCGAGATTGACAGTATCCCGAGCTGACGTCCGGGGCCTATTTATACTTGAAACAACTGGCATAGTTCTGTATTGTTTCGTGATAATTACTCGTATTTCACTGTTTTTAGTTCAGCTAAATCGACTGTAGGCCTAAATAGAATATGCCAATATCTATTCCCTATCTAAAAAAAAGTTAGATAATTTTTGACTAAGCAATTTTAGAATAGAGTTCCACGACCTAACTCAATGGATGTCGTGTTAAATATACGAAGTGATACAAAACCTGTCACTGCAAATTGAACTTTATCCAACGGTCGTAGAGGACGAAATTAGTTTAACATATTTGTTGACTTCAGTCGTTGTCAGCTTAAAACGGGCGATGACTAAATGTCTTTCAACAAAACTGTCACGTTGGAGTTAATTTCAGTTTGTAAAAGAAATGGAATTTTGCTTTTTGTTTGGTAGATGAATCATCATATACAGAATAAATGAAGTAGCGTCCCGCTGTCTGTGCCATCATCTCATCCGAAAGATGTCCACTGATGGACCTATGTCCAGCGACACCCATGACCACGAGCGACTATATCGTCCCACAAAGCGACCCAAAGTAACACGTGCTGCGCCACCCTTTTCCAATGGGTTGTGAGGGGCTGAGAGGTTTACCCACGCTTCGCCTTCCGGTACGTGGTCGCCACTCGAAAACCTTTACGCCCCAACGGCCAACGGTTCTACGTGCAATGTCATCCTCGCGGTAGTGAGGTGAAAAATGGTGAGTTTCTCTTGGCAGCAAAGTTTGTTCCTATCATCGTCGCCTTGAAACTTACTTAACTTGAAACTTAACTCACTATTATATCATGAATAAAAGTTGGAATCTATCACTAGTTTGGGTCTCAATATTAGCAAGAGAAGGTAAAAATTGTCTTTGTTCTCCCTTGTATACAAAATAACTATTATTATCTTCTGGTCTATGGCTCCGTATTTAAATCGTGTGAATGTTATAATATAATAACGCACGCATTTCCCTGGTATTTCCCAACGCGGATTACTTTCTTAATTTGATTTACTTCATTGCGTGTTATAATAAAATTTAAATATTGTATGGGTTGTTGGTTTTATTTGTGTTACGTTCCGGATTGCCAGTTAAGTGTACAGATAATACTTTTATACTTTGTTACAAAAGATTATAATAACACAATCTTCTAAATAGATAAAATAACAGTCACGTTAGCTACCAAATACAAGTAAATCGTTTTTAATGGAACCTTACCTATTAGGGGTGAAAACGGGGTTGAAATATGAATGACTTTTACTCGAACGGAGTCATGTGTGGTGGCTATTTCTATTCGTAAATATAAAGGTTTTATTTATGAATATTTTATTTGTTATGTGTGTTATCTTTATCTGTTATTTACGCCTTTTGAAAAATATGCCTTAGTATATACCAGACTCGACATGAAAAGGGCTCTTGAATGGTTTTTTTTTACGTATTTAGTTTTGTTTTGGCATAACTTAATAAATAATTAAATAACATTTTCACTTACAATGTAAGATAAAGTGCTTATCAATCTATTGAACAAAGCTCTTCCAAAAGTTATGTTAGAGCACTCTTTCTCTTTACGTCGTCCAAAATTAGGTTCAGGGTTACGACTAAAACTTCTTCATTTTCAACAAATACATTATGTACCAAGTCGAGTTCATAATACATTCTTTATCTATTGAAAAAATTAGTAAATTTTTATATCCATATTTATGCATAACACATATACAAGTATCTTTTAAAACGATACCTCTCATGATAATCTAATTAAAAACTCGACATTGTATTCCTAACGCACCCCACGCTCGCTCATTATCTCGAAACAGAATGGCAAACAGAGATTGCAACCCTTCTGTTGTGAAGAGTTTGCGAGCCGTCTGTTGGCGCATTTTACATTTTAATACTAATTAGGGTGCATGTGGGAGCGCCGTTGTTTGATCAAGTGTTTATTGAAAATAAAATATTATATATAGACTAGACAAAAACCTGCATTGTGGATTATGAAGGCCGTCAAGCTAAAGTGGGACTGGGCAGGGCATCCAGGCCGCTGCACGAAACTAGCAAAGGGTTCCACAGGACGGATCTCGGGGTAGAGGAAGACCAAAATGAAGATGGCGGGACGAACTTGATACAATTTTTAAAGAGTGGCGACTGCATTGGATAAGACCAAATGGAGGGATAGATGGGAGGCCTTTGCCAAGCAGTGGGGTACTCGTATAGGCTAATAAAATATATATATATATATATACACGAGGGATCCGGCTGGGTCCTAAAAGTGCAACCAGTATCCATCGGAGAATGGGCAGCGGCGGTAGAAAACTCTGCGATCTCCAACCCTACCAATTATTATATTTAAGTACTTGTAAATTATAGAGGTATATATCGTTTGCTAAGAACCCACAGCAAAAGCCTTCTTGACCTTACCGCGGTCTTAGTCAATTTTTGTAAGGATTATCATCATAATTTCAGCCGTAAAAAGTCCCCTGCTCGACATAAGCGTCTCCCAAATATGAATCATCTTGGGGGCAATTTGTCATAGTCGCCAGGCGGGTTAGCGGAGAAGCGGTTGATTCTGGTTGGACGCTATCCATCCGTCAGTTTCTACCTTTGTCGCTTCTTCCGAAACGCGCTGAAGGAGAAGATACTTTGCTATACTCAGCCGGCATCACACGGCAAGGACTTGTAAGGATGTCCTATGATATTTATCTATGTATAATAAAGAGCAATAATAACGGGTCATTTATAGACATTGCCATACAAAGTGACCTGTTTCTATTGCTCTCGAGTATACATAATTACATATACGCGTATAAATCCCTTTCAATAGCAGTAAAATATTACTTGACAACAATAAACCTTACCGTCGCATAAAACTACTATTTCACCCCATTAATAAGCAAGTCTTCTAAACTCCTGAGAAAATATAGCGCAGCGGGTTTATTCAAGCAACTAGGGGATGAAAGGACTTTGTTTATTTTTACGTAAATAAAATGCGAGTGTAATAAAGGTGCTTGAACTGCGAGGGTAAGGTAACCATTTTTACGTTGAAGACTGCAACGCTCAACTAAACGGAGTTGTATTTTAGCTGAGTCGAGATCTTGTTTAAATCGAAGTATATACAAAGTTGGATTACGATTGATGTACTTTAAAAATATTGGCAAAAAAACACAAATTCGAGAGCGCGATTGTAGAAGTTTTAATTTAGGGTTTACAAAGAAATATTTTACCTCTGCAATAGGTTATACCTGTATCGCTGAGCATCAGATACGTTTACGCCAATCGTATACGTTTGTCTATATATTTGTACTATTACAAGTACATTCTAAACTATGTATCTTTTGAACTATAGCAATCATTAGAATATCCGAATTTATTATCTCATTGCGGCATTTGTCTGCCGCCCACTTTTCAATATTCACTACTTATCTATCTAAAGATTATTTAAATAGAAGAAATCTCTGGCTTGAACGCTTTTCCTCTCGATTTTTTATGACAAAGATGGCAAATGAGCACACGGATTGCCAGCAATTATGGTCGCCCATGAGGACCCGCGACACCAGGGGAGTCACAAGCGCGTTGCCGGCCTTTAAGATAGGAGTTCGCTCTTTTCTTGAATGTATGAGGGTCGTATCCGAAAATACCGTGGACGGCAAATCATTCCACAGTTTTGATGTGCGAGGCAGGAAGTTTCTAGAGAAACGTATAGTAGACGATTTCCGACTATCCAGGTGGTGTGGGTGGAAATGTTGCCGCGTAGAACGATGGCGAAAGGAGGCGGCAGGGATTAATCCGAACAATTCCTCAGAACACTCTCCATTGTAAATGTGACTTTGGAAATTAGCTAAATTAGCGTCCGCCATAACTATTTAAATAAATAATATTTAGATTTAAGTGTACTAATATGGTTATTTAATTTAATTTTAGTTTAAAAATACTACGGATTTTTTTTTATGAATATGTCTTACGGCCTTCTTGGCGTTCAAATGTTCACCTTAGTACTTCCCCTATTATGTAAAATGTACATTGTATGTATTATTGACATTCATTCAAGTAATTTTGCGTCAATCTTTGCGTATTATTGACACGCAAAGATTGACGCAAAATTACTTGAATTAAAATTAAACGTTATATTTAGGACAATTGTATCCAAAAGCCACATATCATATCTGAGCGCTTAATTTTGCAAAGTCACGTTTTTAACATCCATTCACTAAGGGCATGGATTCCATTTCTCTTACCGCGAGACAATAAAAACGCCACATAACTCTTTAAACTAATCCACCGTATTACTCCGTCAAATTGCAACCGAAGCGAACTGTGCACACCTAAGACTTCAGACATGAAACTAGGTCGCCAACTTATCTAGCCCAAGGTGCCACGTGGAAGAAAAACCTACAAACAAAAGTGCATTGCGCCACGCGGTTTTAGACTTTATGGGTATGACGGTTGGAATAGAATACGAAAACTGTGACGAGATTGAAGTGATTTCCGATGTCACAGGTTTTACGCCGGTGGCGCTCTTTGATGAAATGCATGTGTGTAAAAAGCGTAATGCTTGTAGATTAATAATGTTTATCCAGTTTCACGGTAGATGTCTTTAGTCGTAACATAAAAATTAACCTAGGACACCCGTGTCCCGTGAACGACAGTTCTTAGTTTTATTGACAAACGGGTAGTGAGAGTGGCTGCAAAAAAGGGGGGTTGGAGCTCTGGGAACCTTCGAACCCACCATCAAGAACAGGACACTGCATACACTGGATGTAGTTTAAAGACTTATCAGGTACAAAATCGTGTACATCCCGTACCCGTTCCGTTTTTATACTTTACACAATAGACGACACACACAGTACCCTTACCATGAGTTATGACATTGACGTTTTCGATAACGAGTATCGAGTTTACTATCTGTGCATCTCGTTTGTACTATTTTAGTGCGAACGGGATGCACAGATAGTAAACTCGATACTCGTTATCGAAAACGTCAATGTCACAACTCATGGTAAGGATACAGTACACAGTTTACTTGTGTGCTTTATACAGTATCGAAATATCGGAAACTCATAAAAAATTAAATACATGGTAACTTTTCCGTATTAAAACAGATGACTTACAAGGTTGGTTTCTCAGATCTGCTAGCATAATAAATACAATCGAGTTTTTATAATTTTTTACGTCATCCGTCACGCTTCAACAAATATGTGAGTGCGAAAGTGACGGATTGCGCGATATACGATAAAATGACAACCATTCTGAGCGAGTAAAGCGAGAATGCAAAACAACTTTGTATGTTTCAGGTGGACCGGACGGTTCAAAGTTCTGTCTTCATTGGGAGTCTTACATCGATAAACCTTACATTGTATACTAGAAAGTTATTTTGTAATTTACGTTCTTGAATTATGTTAGTCGTTCTCTGACGCTTCGCTAAACTCGAAAGTCAACTGAGTAACTTTAAACGTGGATTACCTGTAAATACAGGCAGTGCAAGTTTCAGGCGGTGTAAGTAAGGTGAAGTACAGTAAACTGGGGTTGCTTTGATTCACGGGGTAACGTATGCGGAGTGAAATTTGGACAAAGTTTGAATAAATAAAATATAAAAAACAAAAATCTAAAAAAAATATGTGTGTATGTCAATATCAAGTCTATATATCTGTCAATCAGTCTGGTAAGTTTCATAAGGATTGGATGTTTGATTTTGTAATTATGGTAAATAACCAAGAACGCCGTCGTAAAACTGTATGTAATTTCTACAGTATACATCCCCTATGGCCGAAATCGAAGGTGGTGGAATATTTTGTTCAAATGGGTGAGAGTCGAAGCACCATTTATAATATTTTAGCGTCTTTTACCTTAAAAACAACCACTGCTAGAAGGCCTGGTTCTGGAAATTATCCCAGCTTGAGCAAGTTTTCTGAGAGAGCTCGACTAAAGAAAATTACCGCCAGTCGTGTTGCTAAATCTTACAGAGAGCTCGGAAGAAAATTTTAATGTGACGGAAAAACTGTCAAAAAATATCTTGAAGACATAGGCATCGATAAGCGGTGTAGAAAATTTAAATCCACCGTCTCCGAAAATCAAAAATCCACTCAGAAAATACGGCTGCGTAAATTGGTCAAAGAAATATTTTACGCCAAAAACAATGTGACTTGCGTCATGGATGACGAGTTATATTTCACGTTAGATGGAAACGAGTGGCAAGGCAATTACTATTTTGAGAACACCAATGGCCCAACTGATGAGAACGTGAAATATGTTGAGCATACCAAGTTTCCTAAAAAAGTTTTGCTATGGCTTGCCATCAGTCGACGCGGAATGTCCAAGCCGGTGTTCTTTGAATCAGGTTTAGCTGTGAACGCCGATCGCTACATAGAGCGTTGTTTGCCATTAGTGCGAGATTTAATAAATACGAGTCACAGAGGAGAAAATGTTGTGTTTTGGCCAGACTTAGCCTCAAGCCATTATTCCAAAAAAACACTTAGCAAAATGGCGGAGCTAAACATCCCATACGTACCGAAGACATCAAATCCACCTAATGTTCCGCAACTTCGCCCTATTGAAGATTTTTGGGCAAATCTAAAGGGGCGAGTATATTGCAATAATTTTCGGTCCATTAATGTGCAAAGCTTGATTCGTAAAATAAAATTGGAGTTGAATAAAATGCCCACATCTATGTTTTCGACAGCGATGGACAAAGTTCCTCAGAACTGCCGTAAAGCATCTCGTATGGGAGTAAACTTAATTTTACATTAATCATTATTA
Organism: Grapholita molesta; assembly: GCA_022674325.2. Taxonomy (NCBI): domain Eukaryota; kingdom Metazoa; phylum Arthropoda; class Insecta; order Lepidoptera; family Tortricidae; genus Grapholita; species Grapholita molesta. The sequence continues at coordinate 7,254,183 of CP053143.2, forward strand.
GGTACTTTATTATAAAAACATAACTATTAAAAAAAATAATGGTGTTTTTTTTATTTAAAACAACATTGCACTTTGTCCAAATTTCACTCCGCATACGTTAACATTGTGCATTGGTCATTAACTTTCAACTAAACTTCGATATTTATATCGAAAGAAAAATATAAATAAATTGACTCGCAGCGGAATCCAGTGGTTGTAGGTTCGTGTCCCGCTGTGAGTATTTTTTTTTTCTATTTTTCGAAGATATTCGCTAGCAGGCGTTTTCTGCATAATATAAATAATTTCAACTAAACTGTTTTAACAGTAATTATAATGATTTTTTTTAAGTATATATAAAACTCACGTTTAACTCTTAAGTTCGCGGTAATAAACCATTTCTAGTAAAAAAAAATCGTTCACTGTTACCCTAAAAATCAAAATCCATTTTTCAGCGTTTAGTATTAGTCTCTCATGAAATATAGCAAATGACAATAGCAGATATTTTTATTGTACAGTCGCAATCAGATATATCGGAGCTGTGGAAGTGGTCACAAATATCTGAACAACGCCTCTATTGTCAAGGCGATAAAGTGCATGTTCAGACATTTGTGGCCGCCTCCGCAGCTCCGATATATCTGATGGCGACTGCACATAGGTACATTAAGGTTTTAATTAATTCTATTTCTATTTTATTAGCTTGTTTACCAACATACTATATAATTATGTACCAGAACCTAACACAGATATAGGTCAAGCATGCGGACAAAGGATAAAAAATATCACATTAGTATTAACCCTTTGTGTGCTTTGCTACTTGAAGCAAAGCTGTTTATACTCAACTAATTGTCACAGAGGATTGCAACACATTTTTGCATTACAAAGGGTTACCTGTGTTATATTCCGTGGTATGAATTACCGCGGGATGAGAATCCTAACAACAAAAGTGAGCCGCAGAATAGCGCATAACTTGATAACTTCTGTACTTATGTTAAGACGTTTGTAAAACACACTTATACAGCCGCCTGCACCTACTCCGACACGTCGTCGAAAAACGTCTAATATTATTTTATTTTATTCAATAACAATAATACAATTGTATCTGAATCTAATGAAATTTTTAAATCTAACATTCATTCATTTATATAATTATACAGGTTCAATTACATGCGTTATTATGTCGATATTAAAATTGCAAAATTTTTATGTCATTTACTATTAAAATATTTTATAAACTCATAAATGGAAAAGAAGCACTCACGCAGCAACAATGATTTCAAATTATTTTTAAAAATATTAAGGCTATAGATTTTCCTCCACTCGTAAGGAACCTTGTTGTACAGTTGTATACCCTGGTAATGGGGACAATGACTGACTACATTTAGATCAGGCTGCAATTTCCAGTGTAAGTAATTTCTCCTAGTACTTTCTCGTACTTCTCTTCCTTCAGTGGGCTCATATTGGTCTAGATGTTTAATCACGTCAGTAAGGAGTAGCAAGATATACAAACACGGAACCGGCAGTATTTTCAACATTCTGAAGTGTTCCTTATGTGGTCAACTTAGTTAAAGGCGCAATATAGCTTTAAGGGCTTGCTTTTGACTAACGAAGGCTTTGTAGATACACATATATAGTCATAATAATAGTAACATTATTATCATCATAATAGGAGCTGAGAGCTCTGTAGGTGAAGCACTACAAGTACTCCTCTCTAGTCTTCTTGACAGCCTAATAGGGGTAACAGCTACACGATATTGCAGTGAGATAAAGCATCTCATTTAGTCCACGTGCGGGGATACCGCTTACTTCAGCTCCTATAAAGACAGTTGAGACTAGCTCTCATTGTTAAAGACGAAGCGTTTTCTTCAAGACATATATTCTGTAAAAATGGCTGTGTTGTGTTCGGATAAGCTCATCTGTTTAAATTTCGATATTCATCATAGGATTTTTATACTACGGTGGGAAACAAGCCTACAGTTCGCCTGATGGTTCGCAGTTACAGTAGTCTATGGACCCCTGAAATCACAGTATTCTCACGCGCGCTTCCAACCCTTTAAGAATCTAAAACCCTTTTTTGAAGAACCTCATACTGTAGCCTCTATAGGTTTAGCGATTATTTTGATCTCAATGTGCCATAGTAATAATTGTTTCGAAAAGCTGTATTAAAATAACACTTTGCGATATACACATAACGTATGCGGAGTGAAATTTGGACAAAGTGCAATGTTGTTTTAAATAAAAAAAACACCATTATTTTTTTAAATAGTTATGTTTTTATAATAAAGTACCTAATAATGATTAATGTAAAAAAAAGTTTACTCCCATGCGAGATGCTTTACGGTAGTTCTGAGGAACTTTGTTCATCCCTGTCGAAAACATAGATGTGGGCATTTTATACAACTCCAATTTTATTTTACGAATCAAGCTTTGCACACTTTTGGACCGAAAATTATCGCAATATACTCGCCTCTTCAGATTTGCCCAAAAATCTTCAATAGGGCGAAGTTGCGGAACATTAGGTGGATTTGATGTCTTCGGTACGTATGGGGTGTTTAGCTCCGCCGTTTTGCTAAGTGTTTTTTTGGAATAATAGCTTGAGGCTAAGTCTGGCCAAAACACAGCATTTTCTCCTCTATGACTCGTATTTATGAAATCTCGCACTAATGGCAAACAACGCTCTATGTAGCGATCGGCGTTCACAGCTAAACCTGATTCAAAGAACACCGCCTTGGACATTCCGCGTTCCTGATGGCAAGCCATAGCAAAACTTTTTTAGGAAACTTGGTATGCTCAATATATTTCACGTTCTCATCAGTTGGACCATTGGTCTTCTCAAAATAGTAATTGCCTTGCCACTAGTTTCCATCTAACGTGAAATATGACTCGTCTTCCATGACGCAAGTCACATTGTTTTTGGCGTAAAATATTTCTTTGACTAATTTACGCGGCCTTATTTTCTGAGTGGATTTTTGATTTTCGGAGACGGTGGATTTAAATTTTCTACACCGGTTATCGATGCCCATGTCTGCAAGATATTTTCTGACAGTTTGTCCGTCACGTTTCTATTTTCTTCCGAGCTCTCTCTAAGATTTAGCAACACGGCCGGCGGTAATTTTCTTTAGTCGAGCTCTCTCAGAAAACTTGCTTAAGCTGGGATAAATTCCAGAACCAGGCTTTCTAGCAGTGGTTGTTTTTTAAGGTAAAAGACGCTAAAATATTATAAATGGTGCTTCGACTCTCACCCATTTGTACAAAATGTTCCACCACCTTCGATTTCGGCCATAGGGGATGTATACTGTAGAAATTACATACAGTTTTACGACGGCGTTCTTGGTTATTTACCATAATTACAAAATCAAACATCCAATCCTTATGAAACTTACCAGATTGATTCACAGATATATAGACTTGATATTGACATACACACATATTTTTTTTAGATTTTTGTTTTTTACATTTTATATATTCAAACTTTGTCCAAATTTCACTCCGCATACGTTACAAGACCATTCTGTGTTATTTTTGATTTCCTTTATCTTGCAGACGAAATACTATAAGTCCGCTAAAAGGCTAGAATTTGAACTCTAAGTATATTTATCGTTGCGAATGTTGTGATTCGTGAATATAATTTCTGAATCCGAGTAAAAAATACTGCATTAAGTCTCATAAGTCATACAAACAATATGAAACAAAAACGGTCATAAAAATGAAAGTGTATGCAGATCATACGTAATATTCTATGAGATTTTATATACCTATGTATAAATATTTACAAGGTCGACATCTTACTGTTAAACTGTATGCCAATCATGCAAATATGAGAGACTTTTTTAATGTGCAAGTGCAAGTTATTGAAGAGAGCCAAATAATAGATTTTCAAATCTTTGACTTTTAGATTGTCCGCCGAAGATTGGATTCAAAATCTTTGTACCGAACCGTGGCGTGTCGGTACAAAGATTAATACGGATAATAAATACGGATGTTTATATTTAGCATTTTAATTAGAAATTCTCGACTTACACAACTTTCTCCATATTCACATCACACGTACTTACCTGAAACAGAAACAAAACAGCAGTAAATCAACATGCGAAATTTATCTTTCGCGAAATTAAGTTTATCTTTGGCGAAAAATTCCATAAATTTAGAGGGAGTTCATTAAAAGGGGAGATCGCGTTAACTCGGCGCGGGCCAAGATATGCTTATAATGTTAATAAAACATGAAATATATCGTAATATACGTATATAAAGTAACGCACTCCTAATGTTGGAGAACATTTTACGGAGTGAGATCGGATGTTTCTCATGCAAACTCTTTGATAAGTGAAGAGTAGGCATCACTACACATGTTACAAATTCTAACAAAATGAAGTTAAATAGATATTTTATGAGCAATTTATCTTAATAACGAAGATATTGAATAAAATTACTGTAATATTACAAAGATAATTAATTGACCCTAAAATGATAAACATGAAGGTCTAAATAAATTACGAAATTAAGAAAAATAATGATTTTCAGTCGGCTTCTTACATTTTTCTGAAAAATAAAATGGTATCTATATACATAAACGCATTATTTTACGATCGAAATATAAATTGCATAATTTTTCCATACTTTAAGAGTGAGCGAAGACCTAGGCGTGGTGTTATAGTTAAGCATCATTTTGTTAGGAGCGTTTTGAGCGGACAGTGCGAGATTCAGTCTTTACTCGTCTAATTTCTGACTTTTGTTTATCTTTTACGCAATTCTTCCCATAGCGATATTTCATCCCCACAACGAAACAAAACGAATCATATCATAAACAAAAACTATTCGTCTCGCCTGTTGTAGACGCCAAAAATATTATCAAATTTACAATTCCAATCAATTGGGTGTTTTACACATTTCTATGGCAATATAGAGATGTTGGAACGTAGTAACTCAATGCAATCCATACGTAGTTAGCACATTTTTTGAGGTGCTGCTACTGCTAGTGAATTGGTACCAGCTGATTTGACAAAAGGATGTAAGTTGTCTGGTGGACACATCTGTCCATGTAGCCAGTGTTAGATGGGGTTATCAACGTTTCCGTATCGTTGCCTTAGTAACGGTTCCCTGGACAACAGTTTTGGGACCCGATCTTATTAGTGAAATAGCATTACAATTCACAAAACATGCACTTTTGTGCTAATTTACAAGCGCGTTGCTGTTACAGGTCATCTACTATCTATATTAGTAGAACGCGATAAAACAACGACGCGAACGGGCGCTCGGCGCTCGTAATGCTTGAAAGTGGACCTATGCCCTCCGAAACGTGTCGCGCGAGTGAAAATATCCCTTTTTGTGAAGTTCTATGTTACCTACGACTACAATGCCGTGATACATTTTATAATAGATATATAGACGCTGGACTAGGAATGCTGACCAATAAGCCGATGTATACCTCTTTGTTTGACATTTCAACTCTATTTATCTTAATTAACATCAGCTTTCCAAAAGTTTTCAACACAATACTCGACCACAGCGAGAAAAAGCACTTGTGGAAAGTATCAAACATAAATAAAGATAAAATTCAGTTAGGTATAGCGCCACGCCATAGACCGCTGGAACTAGCGCGGGCGGCCAACTTCTCAACTTCGTTTCACTAAGTTAAACTTATTAACAGAAATGGTTTTACGAGTTAATTGTTTTAACTTTTTACTTGCACCGCGAAGTTTTGGGACGCAGTTTTTATATTTCGAATGTAAAATTATTGCTTGAAATTGCCTTATTAGACACGAAACACAAAATAGCCTGAACACGAAAAAAAAGTAGGAAATTATATTCATGTATATGACATTTTGTATTAATATGGATGTCATTAATAAGAACAGGTTCCTCACTGTTTGTATTTGCTTCTTTTTGGATATTTATGACATGTAGAGGTTGGAATTGAATTAGTGTTACTCTCTCAATGACATCATTCGCCGGTCCCATGCCTCGGTGAACGTGCCGGCAGTTTTAGAACCTACTGGCATTTCTAGAACTGACGGCAAGAGAGCGGATGGTATGTCTTTGGTTCCGTGGAGTATGGGACGGGTGCTGGTGTGGGATGCAACCTGTGTAGACACACTAGCACCATCACATCTCCATCGACCTCATTGAGAGCAGCGGCAGCGGCGGAGGCGGCCGAAAAAGCCAATATAGGAAAATACAGTGGTCTCGGCGCAGAATACAATTTTATCCCATTCGGCGTCGAGACCCTCGGTCCGCGGGGCCCCGGCGCTCTGAGTCTCTTTAAGGACCTTTCAAAGAGACTCGGAGACGCCACAGGAGACCGAAGAGCTGGCAGCTACCTCGCTCAGCGTATCAGTCTAACGATTCAGCGAGGAAATGCTGCCAGCATCTTCGGTACTATACCGCAGGGGCCTTTTTTAGATTTATATTAGTTTTAGTTAAATTTATTGTTAGTTTTAAGAAGTTTTAATGATTTATTACGTATTTAATTGTTTTAAATAAATGCTTTTTAAATTATATGTAATCATTTTTAAAATTTTCATTATGCAACAGAAACATATGCCGACATTAGTCGCTGAAATAAGTAAAATGATTTTACCGAATTTATTTATTAATATTTCATAGTTAACCGTTGATAACCTACATTTGGTACATACATTTTACATACAAATAATTTTGACGGCAATGGTAAGTTTTAATATGCCTTCGGGACACTATGCCACCTAGCTGAACTTTTTTTAATTAATGTAGGTGTGGTTAATTGATTGGTTAACTCGTTAATGAAATGAAATTGTTCTGTGACCTGATTAAGTGTCATATAATTGGCCATAACAATGATCTTAATTTCTATAAATTGTATGCGGAAAACATGCACTACGCTTCTAAATCTTACTGAGCAGTGCGACTTCATGCCTCACTATGTTATCTATCAAACTATTGTACACATCTAAATCCTGAACGGATAAGGCAATTGTCCCTTTATATCATTTATATATTTGGACCCTGGTATGTCCTTAAACTACGTCCAACAATGAGAGGAAGGGCACAACGATGACCATCACGCTTGAATCTGGAGCAGCCCAACTAGGGAAGTACCTCCTCCTTACAGAAGACCACAGCCATAATAGCACTGCTACCTTTCAGGTCTGTAGTGTTGTGTTCCTGATGGTGAGTAAGGTTCCCAGAGCTCCAATCCCCCTTAAAGGCCGGCAACGCGCTTGTGACTCCCCTAGTGTTGCATTGCTTACCACCAGGCAATCCGTCAGCTCGTTTGCCGCCTAAGTCATAAAATGAAAAAAATGTCGCTTTTACACTAGCGTACTCGTTAGAAAGTGACAGCAATAGTGACAGCTACTTGTCCCTCAAGTCGTTATAGTATAGCTCACTCTCGACGCGTCTTCTCGTATAAATTACGCCAGCACACGTGAGAGCTCTTAGAATTCTCCAGGAAATTAACTGATGAGGCGCAAAGCAAGCTAAGTAAATACGTAACAACTGCATATAATTCTGATAGACACTTAACACTTTTCGATACTGAGTCGGTTGAGATTAATGTCCTTTCGCTAGGTTTAGAAAGGTCGTAAGAATATACCAGTTTATATGTGCTTACTGTCTTTGTAGATGGAAGGTAAGGATCGCTGACGCGGGTGATGTGTAGTCTAAATGTGCGATTAGTTGGGCAATCAAGTAGAAATTGCTTTAAGGCTGTAAGGTCTATTTTGTAAACTGTATTGTTCATATGTAAGTTATATTACATAAAAAATATAACAACCAAGAACAGATAGATAGGTAACTCTTTATTGTACAGTCAGCGTCATATAGTTAGTGGCAACCAATGTGGCCAAATATATCGATACAGATCATTATTTATATAGTAGTAAGGATATATTTGGCCAAATGGCCATACGGACAAACACGTTTGATTTTCGCCGTCGTCATATACATATAAACAAAACAAACTTAATTTTAACGAATTGTTCACGTTTTTACACTCATGGTTGTGATGGAGGAGGGTTATATCTATTTCAACTTGCAAAGCAATTATTTTAAGACTAGCTGTGCCCCGTGGTATTACCCGCGGTTTATTAGAGAAAAACGTAGCCTATGTGTCAGCTAACTCCATATCAAATTTTATTAAAATCACTCCAGCCGTTTAGATGTGAAGAAGTAACAAACATACACACTCACAAACATTCGCGTTTATAATATTAGTGTAAAACAAGTGACACACAAATACGGTATGGCGGTTCACCTAAGTAAATGTTTTGACAGTCATCGTTTTGGTATAACACACACACACACACAGTTCCTACTGGACCCTTAAAAATATTACTAGCTAAACAAATCAGCAAATTATTTTCGGAAACCCCATTCAACCTCTTTGACAATTCACAGTACGGCCACCTCGAGAACATCAATCGAAAACAGTCGAAGTTGCCGCAATGTTCAAATACACAGCATTCACAAAAGAACACAATTACCGTTAAATTGTCGAGGGGAGGAGGGGAGCGGGGGAGTGTTCAATCAGGGAAACGAACGAGCCCAATTAACGGTGGTAAAGGTACCTCGGGATGGAAGCCGACTTCAATTTGGGTCGCTTTAATAAATAATATTAAAATAACAGAAGTACACTGAAAAACAATAGAGTAACCTTATCCTCCTAAGGCCCAACGCAAAATTCATTACATAGTCATTGCGAACCATGGGACCACCAGTAGTACTAATGTTTTATTCAGACCCAAGTACTCAGTACCCTCACCATGAGTTGTGACATTGACGTTTTCGATAACGAGTATCGAGTTTACTATCTGTGCATCTCGTTCGCTCTAAAATAGTACAAGCGAGATGGACAGATAGTAAACTCGATACTCGTTATCGAAAACGTCAATGTCACAACTCATGGTAAGGGTACACAGGACACTTTTTAAATGTTATTCTACTTGTATAGTACTGATAGTTGAGCTTGCATCTTATCATTTTATTATATTACACCTTTTTGGACATTTGAAAATGTCAATTTAGATTAGCGCGCAATTTGAAATCAAAATTTGATTTTATTTGAAAATTTCGGGTTTTTTAATAAGTCCTAAGGTATGACCATGGTACGCTATTACTACACAACTGTTACAGGAGCTGGGTCTGAATGACAGTGTTAATTAAGCCTATAGGTGGGACCTTGGGCCTTAGGAGTTTATACATTCGGCCAAGTGCGAGTCGTGTATAAACCAATGTAAACTACATATGTTCTTTATTATATTTTGTTTGCCTTTTCCGTACACGGAACAATGGTGTTCCGGACATTTGGGAGGCGTATGCGAAGCCGGATCGAGCCAACGCGTAAAGGCCCTTTCGACAATTTAATGTACCCTAAGCGGATGTTGCCCCTGTCCGTGTCATGTGACGCGCTCAGAGACAGCAGCCGTCATGGTGTAAGGACTAAAATTGAGTTTTTATTGAAATCTAAAATGTATTAGGCTATTGGGTGGAAAGGATGGACTAGCTATTGGGTTATTGGATAAAAAACCGGACGCCTGCCTAATAAAATGGTATACAATCTTATTTCCGGCAGACGGCGACTCGCCCTTCGCGAGATGGGCCCCCACAAAAAGCGACATCAAATCTGGCTCAAGGGCAACACCGGTGCAAAGGGCTAAGGGTAGAAACACTAGTCACTTTATTATATTATTATTATGATAACATTGCCGTAAATGTACAGCAATATTGCCTAACCTATGAAACAAAATTGACAAAGAGAATCAACTCAAAATACATGTATGAGTATTGTCGCTTTTCAATTGTTTGATTTTTACAGTAGTTTAAAAAGTAAAGATAGTTTTGATGCTAACTGTGTCCACAATTTCACACATTCACACTTTGATTCTGGAGCAGCCCAACTGGGGAAGTACCTCCTCCTTACAGAAGCACAGCCATAATAGCACTGCTACCTTTCAGGTATGTAGCGTTGTGTTCCTGATGGTGAGTAGGGTTCCCAGAACTCCAACCCCCCTTAAAGGCTGGCAACGCGCTTGTGACTCCTCTGGTGTTGCGGGTGCCGGTAATTGCTTACCGTCAGGCAATCCGTCTGCTCGTTTGCCGCCTTTGTCATAAAAAAAAGTGTCATTCCTGCTAGCCATGGTCGAGTTGTTATCATTTGTCACAATATCTGTCACGCTCTAACAAACTTGCGAGTGCGGAAGTGACAGGCAGCGCGATAAACGATAAAATGACAAACATGCTATCCGTCCTGAACGCACATTTGTAGTCATACCCGAAATACCTTTTATTTCACGATCTCCGAACTATTTAAACTATATAAGAACAATCTCTCGCAGGGACAGTGAAATATGCTTGATAATTATTCAAATCTAAACTTAAGTAATTACTGCTCTCTCTTATTTAAATGGATTAAAACTTTGAATATGCAAGTTTTAGATTTAATGCATAAATTATTTTAAAAGTATTTTATATGAGATACAAATTTTCAAGTGCTTCTTTGGATGTAGGTATACATTAATTCTTACTGTAAGGTTGGAGTGGACGCATGAGCTGAGCTTGCAGCGGGGCGGGCGTGCGGCGTGCATATGAAAGAAATGCAAACGTATGGGAGCGGCCGTAGTGCACGCTGCTCACATTCCTTGGAAGCTCAACGCTCAGCGCTGGCGATTGCTGGCATTACGCTGAGATGAGGCCATTTCGTGGCATACGTCGTTTGTATATATTTTTTTTTTGTTGTTATTAAAATGTGTGTGTGTGTGTCATGAATAAATGTTTCTATCTATCTATCTATCAACGCTACGCTGCCCGCCAAACGCTTCGCTTAGAGCTACCACTCAGGTCTTACACTTTGACTTTAAAATTTAAGTGTGCTGGTTTTTGGTTACAGTTTGGGGACAGAGGGGACAGGCGTCCATAGGCTACGGCGGACCGTATGCTTGTTTGCCACTGTCGTTATATAAAAATCATTCAAGGGGGTACATTACCCGGGTTCATAGTTCTACACACGGCGGAAAACTTGGAAATAACGCGACGTAATACGGTCAGGGACTTTAATTGTTGAGCCATTTATGGTTCACTTTACATTGGGCATTTCATAGAATAAGTATTAAACAAAAGAACATAGCTTGAACCGTTAGTGGCTCAACAATTAAAGTCGGTGACTGTACTCGTATCTGCCGGCGGCATCGTAATGTCCTTATATTATGATGATTATTCCATAAAAGCTAATAAAAAGGTACGTTGGGGAGTGTCACCGTCAAGTGCGATCGTGATCCAGTGGCACTCCCCCAAACGGCAATGCGGACGTCGCCGCTGGGTTTTTAGTGGGTATTCTCCTCCCCTCCTCTTGGCTAGCAAGACGAGCAGCGAGGAGAGAGTCCCACATACCCCCTCACTACCATCATGGCCCTACCCCAGGCCCGGGGGGGATGCGCAAACGCATTTACCCAGCGACAAAAAAAAATCGTTCGTTCGTCTAAATCATTTCCGAAAGGCAAACTAGCCATCAACGAAAAAAAAACACATTTGACGATATGCCCGAGCTAGGGTGTTTCACGTTTGTATGAAGAAAAAAAAGAGGTGATATTTTTCCTGGCTTCGCAAACTTTTAGAGTCTCCCTAATCTAAAAATGATATGTTTTAAATTTCAAGGAGAACAGATGACGTTAAGGGGTCGCACTCTTCAATTAAGTGGAGTAACTATCCCATACTAAGATCAAAAATTAACTATGTTTTAAAATATCGAAATATAATGAATCGACCCTAAAATAAAGTGAAAAAGTATAATTTTTCATCTAAAACACAAAAAAATAACTTTTTCTTTGGAAAAAGGTACGAAATCCTGAATAATATAAATAGAACAATTTAGAGGTAATCAAATTCCTATTCCTCCACTAAATTAAAAAAATTAATATATCTAGAAAGTTCAGGAATTCGTTATTCTTCACTATAGCCATTGCCAATTACAGAACTTTCTGCCCTCCTCTGTAGAGTCAATAATTATATGGCATAATATAAACCGATAGGGTGCGACCTCTAAATATTGAATAATTTTAATATTATTTCGAATATATACATTTTTCATGACTAAGAACAAGAAACCAAGCGAAGTCTAATGGAAATCAAAAATTTGGAAAAATGAAACACCCTAGCCCGAGCATTTCATGATATGGTGGATCTACCGGTTTAGAACGAGATGCAATTAGTTTATTCTTGAAGACAGATGAGGATTATATTTGTTAGCTAACTCCTTAACTACGATTGTCATCTGGGTTTTGCGTGACGCGGGCCTCGGCTATTTGTAGCGACACCCCTAACTAATTGGTTTCTTCCAATTTTAGTCCAATAATGGTTTGCGAGCGGCCCAAGACATATGAGGTAGCAGGTAATGCTAGCTTTTTTTTTACGTAGCCTATGTTGTGTCCCACTGCTGGGCAAAGGCCTCCCCTCGCTTTAGCCACTCGTCGCCGTCTAGTGCATGCTCCCGCCTATCGCGACAGAAACCATCCAGGTCATTCCGCCATCTCCTTTTAGGTCTGCCTCTGCTCCGGCCGGTAATGCTAGCTTATACTATTTAAATATGAATTATAATAAGGTAGTACTATAGACGCATGTATTGTATTTGACTATTCGAAAGTACTTGTTGGAAGGCCTACTTAAATAATAGCAAAACACAGGACATTCTTATACAAAATGACTGAGTCTCACGATAAGCTCAAAAAGGCTTGTGTAGTGGGCATGGGTACTCATTCAACGATATATATAATATACAAATATATAGACAACCATGACTCGGAAACAAATTACCTGTGCTCATCACACAAATAAATGTCTTTACTGGGATTTGAACCCAGGACCATAGGCAAGTTCAAACAGGAAAACCTGTCGTCAAAATAAATTTAATTAATAAATATGAGGTAGGTAGGGCCCACTTACGGAACAATCCGTTAATTCGCTATCGATTCGACATATGTCAACTGTGTTGGTTGTAACACTATGGTTCTTCGATACGCTTCAGCTCATCCCTCGGCCCACACCGCGCTCGCGTCCTCAGGCAGCGCGGTTTGCTCGTCGCCTGCGCATTTTAATTAAACCCGTTATTCTTTAAAGGAATTTAATATAACTAAACACAGCGAACGAACATTTGTACTGAGCGCGTGCAATTTCGTCACTTCATTTGTTTTCTGTAGCGAATTCGTTTACATTTTAGCGAGAACGTTTGTATTGTGTCAGTACCCTTACCATGAGTTGTGACATTGACGTTTTCGATAACGATCGAGTTTACTATCTGCACAGCTAGTAAACTCTATACTCGTTATCGAAAACGTCAATGTCACAACTCATGGTAAGGGCACAGATAAACAACGTTTTCAGTTCTTACAAGGAATAACTAAGAAAAAGGGATGTAACGCATGTTCGGACGTTTCGGTACAACCGTTTTAGTAACTTATAAAATATGACACACACGGAATAAACCAATAATAATTAAACGTAAATATTCTTTGAATTCTATTTTACACTGATCAAATTATAATATCACGAATTTGACCATGATTTATAATTTATAACGATAACTAAAGATTGAAGTACAGCTATCGTCTTGGGGGGAATTTACCATAGTCGCCACGCTTGGCAGGCAAGCAGGTTGGCGACCGCATTAGCTGTAGGCGTAGCGACGGTCGCTGTCGAAGATGATACCAGTCATGTTTGGGGAGGCCTATGTCCAGCAGTGGACCTTACGGCTGGCATAATGATGATGATGAAGAAATATAGCTAAAATTTCCTTTCTTGCAAGTCATTATATTTGAAACAACCGGTTGGTACATGAAATCTAGAGAAAACCAGCGCAACTAGCACTTAACAACACCTAACAATCATACTTTGATGTCGTCACACATTCAAATTACACATTTTCTTGCAAACTTTTCCCACTAATACATTTTTAATGTATTAATCTTCTTATTATTACACTGACCCTTGACACCCCTTACTCGAGAACTAGACTAGTACTGAACAACCAACGTAATGTGAACCTCCAAGTTCATAACAACTTTAAGTAATCAGAGAGTGATTATACTGGTTATGAAGCAGAGTTTTGTTGCACCTGTTTGAGTCGGGCAAATGCGTTTTTGATTACAATTGTAATAAATCAAGCTGATCGCTTGGGGAGAAATCAATTGTTTTATTTCACGAGGAATGGTTTATAACAGGCATAAAGAGGATTATAGTGCGTCCAATCGAGTAATTAAGGACGGATTCATTATTAGTACCACTCATCATCATCATTTCAGCCGGAAGAAGTCCACTGTCGGACATAGGCCTACCTCAAATATGACTTGGATCATTTTGGGGGGTACTTACCATAGTCGCTACGCTTAGCAGGCGAGTTGGCGACCGCAGTGGCTTTTGATTTGGTTTTGACAGTAGCTACTGCCCATACGTAATTTTTTCCCCTTGTTGAAAAAATGTTGTTACAATATTCATACACCTATTTCCAAACAATGCAATCTGGATTAAAATATCTTTCTAGCGAGTGTGATGCCGGCTGACTAGAATAGCACCACCCCATCTCGCGACCCCTACAGCTACTGCGTTCGCCAACCCGCCTGCCAAACGCGGCGACTATGGCAACTACCCCCAAGATGATACAAGTCATATTTGTGGGAGGCCTATGTCCAGCAGTGGTCTGCATACGGCTGAAATGTGAGTTTATGGAACCGTGATAGTGTTCATCTCGGCGACGTTTATACCTGGCTGAACTAAGTTCTATAAATATTCTTCGCTTCCAATTTATCAGTCCATCAGTCCAAAGGATAGTGATACGAGTATTAACCAGTAATCGCCGTCGCAACAATTCCGCGTATTTATACCCGGATCGATACACGAGCAGTACATTCGGCTCCGGGAAATGATCCCGGTGTTAATTCTAATGATTCGGACGTTAATCCTTTAAGACGACTAATTCCCGCTTCCCGAATTCACCATTAAGACTTGACCAAAATACGACATGAATAAGTTACGACGAGAACTCTCAAAACTTCGCTTTTGAAAGTTAGGATTGTAATAAAACAAAATAGACGTTATTAAAGATTAAACATCAATTAGACCTGCCAAAGTTTTCTAGGAAAATTCTTGATAGCGCGATGTACAATTTTTGATACACGGCACACCGACATCTAGCAGGAAATCTGGTTACTAAATACCACTCTCAGCAACTTAAGAAAAACTTACAAACGGTCGGACACATCTGTGTAATTTTTTTAAGTGCCTTGATATAACGTGAAACCAACAATAAAATAACCAACAAAATAATAATGCCAGTAAATTCTCATTGTTATATGAGCCTATTACCGCAACAATGCTGGACTCGCATGATTGCTATGGTTACGTTGTCTTCGGTGAGACTTTAAACCACTATTTTACAAGGTTTTACCAAGCAATTCAGTAGGATATAGGTATAGTTACTTTTCTAAAGACCTGACACAAAACAACAACAAATAATGTATATAACAGAATATTATGATATAATTAAAACTACAGTGAGTCATGTTACTACTACTTAGTTACAAACGGATAAACTCACGTGTAATTATATCGTATGTTTCGGGTAAGCTCTGGTACTCATTTTCAAGCCGAGTCACGACACACCGCTCGCGTTGCGGGTCACATGTGGGCCCCCCCACATGTCGCCTAGTGCGATATAATTACACGTGAGTTTATCCCTTTGTAACTAAGTAATAGAATATTATGCCCTGCTGAAAATTGTGGTATTCTATTTGTTGGCCTTAACAAAATCTTTCAATTACAAAATCTCCACATATTTTGGTCTGGAGGTTCCATGGCCTGTCCTATAATGTATTTAATTTCCCTTTGAAAGTTTAGACTCCATTGTACGCAGTTGGAGTGTACAAATGTACATTGTTGCCTTAATGAGTCAATTCGCCAAACCCACGAAGCAAAGCTTAAATCGATGGTAACGCGATCGCAGGATAGGCCGCCTCCATTGTAATTAGCGTATAATGCCCTTTAAAGGCAAAGCTTGCTAATTAACGAAGATAACTTGTAATTAATTTACCGAAATAGCTTTCTTGTATTCAGTAGAAAATATAAGGTAAACATTTTCATCAATTTGTAGATTTCAAAGGATTGATTTATTTGATATTTATATAGTTAAGCAAAAGGGATAACTTCTCTCTCTGCTATACACAAGTATAATAGTAACTAAAGTCATACAAATAACACTGCCAAAGTTAATTTAATCTGTCATGAGAGTTAAAAAAAATGTACTCGATTAGCGTGACAAGTAAAAATTATAATTATTTATATCAGTTTTGTGATGAGCGCTACAGGGGACGAAGGTAGACGAAGTTATCACCATGACATAGATATTGTCACTTTCTAACACCAAGTTATTAAAAGAGATAGACAATATGTCAGTAATTAAATAAATATTTATACCTATCTTATCTATTTATATATATAAACTAATCACTATTTCCCCTGGTCACAGCATCACGCGTGATCGTCTAAACCGATTTCGCTAATTCTATATTTTTGTGTTTGTTATTGTCAGCATAGCAAATTATGAAATAAGAAATTTGGATGGAAAACTAGGAAATATGATAATATTTTACCACCATATTACATTTTACCTTTAGCTTTTGACAATAATAAATTTAAAATAATCTTGTGGCGTTTGACATAATATATACAGAATGTAGAAAAAATTAATATCGTTTAAAACTGATAAATTGGTAGGAAATAAATTATTGATTTAAAAAAATAATTATTTATTTCTCTCTCCGTGAGGTTTAAAAATAATGGACTCAAACAGAAATATACATTCGCAGATGTGGACTTGTAGATAAATATCAGACACACCAGACGAAACCAGAAACTGGACCTAACAGACCGAAAGGACTCTAATGCACATCAAGGTTGATTCATAGATTCATAGTTAAGATAGAACGACGACTGTCAGGTCCCTTATACATTCTCAAAATATATATTTAAAGCTCTTAATCAGTGTAATCTCCTTTATTTAGTACACGTAAAGCAAGGGAGATAACCGCTACTTTGAACAAATGTTCAGCTTAAAACCAATTAGGTGGAAAGACAAGACTAGAGGGGAAAATACATCCACAGAGAGAAACGGATTTTGCGGACACAACGAATTTTATAGTAACCTTTTGAGTATAGATAACAGCGGCGATTGGCTCATGTCTCTATAGCTCCCGCCACTTACATAAGGAAGATATATATGCTTATATGTTTAAAAATACAAAGACCTGGACCCGGGTATGTCCTTAAACTACGTCCAACAATGAGAGGTAGGGCACAGCGAAGTACCACGCTTGAGTCTGGAGAAGCCCAACTAGGGAAGTACCTCCTCCTTACAGAAGATCGCAGCCATAATAGCACTGCTACCTTTCAGGTATGTTCCTGATGGTGAGTAAGGTTCCCAGAGCTCCAACCCCCCTTAAAGGCAACGCGCCTGTGACTCCCCTGGTGTTGCTTGGTGGGCGACGGTAATTGCTTATCATCAGGCAATCCGTCTGCTCGTTTGCCACCTTTGTCATAAAAAAAAGATGTTCCGGTAGGTACTTGTTATTTATGTGATCACGTCATGCACTCGAATTCCAGAACTTTGAGTGCAAAAATAATCGCGAATAGAAATTTCTCGTTATGATTTTTCCACAAAATGTATAGTTTCGATACCAACGACAATTAAATTTTATGATTCATGTTTTTAAAATACAATTTCTTCGTTTCAGACAGTGCTTAAAATCACGATTCCAGTACTCGACGCTCAAAAATCGGCCTTCTGATTTCATATCTATATTTATATTTATATTTCCGTCAGTTTATGTTAGTATTATATATATTATGTATTATGCATGTACATTGTATTAATGTATATAATTATGTTTAATGTATATGTGTTATGTTTATATACATTTATTTCGTTATGAACCGCTTCAATGTCTGCTTTTTACCTTCTGCTGCTGACTGTAGGTTACATCAATATGATTACATAATCCCATATACTGACATCGCACGAGATTACGTGAGACGTATGGTATCAGCTGTAATTAATTGTAATATACAATTATGTGTATTGCACACAGAAGTAGAATAAAACACCTGGGTGTATACGAGTACTCATAGACCAATTATTATAAAAAATAAATACATTTCAGGTAAAAACTTAACTTTATAGGATAACGACAACCTTTTTGATGTGAGAAAGATTCAATATTTGCGACATTATCCACGTGGAAGTACACTTCTCACATTTTGTATCCGCATTTAAATTTTCCAATTCATATTTTCTAGAACAATCATTCTCTAAAGCGCAAATGACATAAGATTCACTTTTTATAGCTGCGTTATACATAATTCCCTAAGTACTCGATTTAATTAAGCATCATAATCATAATAATCAAACAAAAAACTGCAGTTTCAGCTTAAACCACACAGCACAACTGCCATAAACAAAAACAGAACGTCAATAAAAAATCACACGAAACCCCTGGAACAAAACATCGTCTATCACTCGTCCGACAGAATTGACAGTCGCTGTCAAAATTCCGTCAGTCACGGGCCATGGGCTGGCGGCCATGTTTGGAGCGGCCTCGCAGTCTGATTGACAGCCGAAACAGGCTGGGAGTGCATAAACGCTGTTCAGAGGAAAATGCAGACTAAAATTTACAGTAAGGAAAGGCTTGGAAAGAAGAAAATGCGGGCATTGTTTAGGTCAAAGATTTTTGTAAGTGAAGCAAAGATTTGTTATTATTGTATGTAGAAAGTATTACATGATATGAGATAAGCCTATGAGTGGAAACGGCATAAAAGTGAATTCATTCGAAGTTACCGCAACCTGGTTTTTAATTTTGATTTGAGAAGTATTGGATCAATTAAAATGTCATATCAAAGAGTTCCACTACTTCCTTTATAAAACAGGGTATTAACCAACTTCAAATAATAGGTATACAAACTAAGCTAGGCATCACACTACTTGATTAACTACTCTACAGTAAAGTTTTAAAATAAAAAAAGCCCTGGAGGCATTGTACCAAGGATACTGGCATTTCCTCTTTATACCGCAATGTTGGTATGTCGATCTTTAGTCACCATTTCAAATTTATATATAGCCGACGTTATCTGGGTTTAAATTAGTTATTGAACTAATTAGCCTACATAACACAATATGATATAACAATTCCAATATGCCACGAATTAGATTGCTGTCATCTACGGTTATTGTTCGCGTCTCCAGTAATAATATCATAGTCGAGCTAGCGATAGTCTCGGCAATCGGCAGTCGAACGCTCGTGACATTAAACGGGTATTAGTGGTATCTGGTCGTAGCAGGAGCGGTACCGCGAACATAGAAATCCGTATATTTCGGGCATCTATCTCTTCGGGCATCATAGTCCAATTAAGGTGTCATGAGAGTGACAGACACAATCGTCCGAAATTTACGAATAACGTTGTTTGCGGTGGCTCCGCAGGTTCTACACAGAGGACTGCAAGGGTCATCATGCCATACTATTATTTGTTCTAACAATGTCACATTGCCATTAAAACATAAAGTAATCTGTATTTTAGAATTGTAGGTATATAGTTAATCAAGCAATACGGGAAGCATGGCTTAACTAAACTTTATACAAAGTCCATTTGTACATACATAATGTTTTTCATCAACACTTACAAAGAAAGTTTTTACGAAATACGTTTAAAACGAATATGCAAGACACACACCCATTCGGTATTCAGACTAGGGCTCGCGGTCGTGTCCGTGATTCGTGAACCCGTAGCCGTGCGCCCGGTTTCGTGAATCACGGCAACGGTTTTCTGGTCCGTTCCGCACGTGACATTTGGTTACGTGAAGTTAGGGTACGTGAATCCGTGTAGATCCGTGTAGACGTGATCACGCCTTCACGTATCTTAAGAATAAAACTTAGTCCTTATTTATTATATTCCCGGGCGTGGCGAAATTACGAAACGTGAGATAAGTATCCAACGGAATCGAGCCCGAAGCTCCACACACGGACGCAGGAACGTGCCACGTGTCACGGCGTGTCACGGCGTGTCACGTGAATCCGGATGCGAACGTAGGTACGCGACACGTACCTGGCCGTGTTCGTGAAATTCGTGATCTTAGTACCGGCGGTGTTAAGAACACGTAGCTACGGGTCGGCGTACATCACGGATACCAGGAGCCCTAATTCAGACACGTTTTAAAATTTAAAAATTCACTATTTTACTATTATATACGTTATCTAATTTAACTTTATTGGTAGCAAACAAAATAATATATTAAAAATCAATATATTTTAAATCTCGTATACTGCTCGATTTAAAATAAATATTTTTGAAACTTTTCAACTGACGAAACGGCGGTGAAAGTACAGCGGCAATGAAAAATATGCGCATTTTAATTTCTATAGTAAGTGATCATGGCATTGATCTCAAACGTAAAACGTTAAGCCAATCTCTACTGAAACTTCCAAAACCGGGTTAATGTACACAGGTGCAGAGTATCGTGCGAAGGATAATCCGGTCCCTATCGCCGATGAAGGGTTAACGATGAGCGATCGCGCACCGGTTAGATAGCGTTGCCGCCGTCAAACTGTTATCTTTATTATGTGCGGTTAAGAAATATACTTTTATGTTAAGACTCATTGAGTTTACTGGGACGCGTTAAAGCATGCAGTTCAGAAAAAGGAAGCGAAACTAATCACATATTTACAGAAATGACAATCGTATTATGATAACAACAAGTACTATTTGTATTTAAACTTACGTGAGACATATTTAATAATTAACGATTAATACGGTACTACTCACGTTTATTTAGTCACTCGCGCGACATGTTTCGGAGAACATAGGCCTCCATTTTCAAGGACTAAGAGTGCCGAGTGTCCTTTCGGTTCGCCGCTCGCGTCACCGGCCCGTCGCGCACTAACTACAAGTACTGAACTAGTTACAGTATAAAATCTAAAAAAGGCCCTTGAGGCATTGTACCAAGGATGCTGGTGGCATTTCCTCGTTGTATCACAATGCTGATACGATGTGCGAGGAAGCCGCCAGCTCTTCGGTCTTCAGTTACATCAACCAGACGCTTCGCGATTTCTGCAAAAAGTTTGTGCGCGCTGGGACCCCATGGACCTAGCGTCTCTACGACAAACGGTACAAAATGGTACTCTCTGCCCAGGCTTTTATATTAAAATAATTATTCATTGATTATTTTTAAAACATTGAGCTTCTCTGTTCGCGTAGCATGTAGCGAATGCCGGCACTCAATGTTTTCAGCAGCGACTTGCTCTGACACAAAATACATAGATGATTAATATTTATTTAATATACATATTTATAGAGCTTCCCAGTGACCCACTGTTGGGGTCGGTAGCTGCAGTGTACTATGATTGCTTCCAGTCGCAGTCAATAGGAAATGCCTATGTAGACGTCCATAGCTCATATAAAGCTTCCTCCAAAAAAATTATATAAAATTTTACAAAAAGCAAATAACTTCTCGTCACGATATTGTTAGAGCTAGAAGTTTATATAATGATTAAATATGTAATTTAGATAGAAGATAATACTTTAATTATATAAATCCGTACTACTAATATTTTAAGACAACTAAATCAAATACAAGATAACGGCAAGGTAACATGTTGGGCAAAGTCCCGAATAGTCGTTAATAGTCCGGCGGCACACCTTTATCGGCGAATATCAACATGTTTCGACTTGTACGAGTTGACTGAACCACAGACATATAAGGAGACCACTCTAACGCCGTTAACAAACAGCAACACACTCCATTTTTTTACATAATGACTTTGATAGTGAGTACAACTCCTTTTTTCTAAAGTTGGTACATCGAATTGACTTAAGGTTTTGAAAGTCCGTTAGAAACCTATTAAAATCATTTTGCGGAATGATTTTTTTATCTTAAACTACATCGAATTATCTATCACCAAAGAATGTACGTAGAACTTATATAACTAAGAATGTTTACCCGGATAATACTTTATAACGAATCAGTAAAAATAAATTTAATACTTGAATACAAAGGCAACGTCCAAAACTAAAAAACAAATGGATGTAACTAAGAAAAAAACATTTTGACAGGCAGTTCAAATTATATAGATAGAATTGTGAGAAACTCACAAGTCCAACAACAATGCCCTTGGGCGGTGGGTCGATTTTTCTTAGGCAAGACGAAACCATTATAGGAAAACTATTGAACTTGAGGAAAATTAGTTAGGCCGGCGAGAATCGGCTTGCATGGACACGTCATCGCCTGCTACCGCGAAAATCGATATCAGTAAAATTCGACTATTTGACTATGTCACTCCCATGACACCTTAATTGGACTAAAAGAGAAAAATGCTCGAAATTTGCGAACTTTAATGTTCGCGGTGCCATGACAGGCTAGACGGCCATCAATCCTGTTACTACTGTATCTACTACTATCCTATGGGCAAATGGGACATGCGGCGTCTGTTAAGATATTCCTCTGTGGCCAAAACTAAACCGGGGATTGGTAAATATGAGCAAAGTTTCCAAGTGGGCCCGGGTATGAACCCGCGACTCGGGGTATGAACTTGCGAGATTATTGAACTATATGAGACACAGAATGGGTGTGTTTATACCGATAAAGGAGACTTACTCGGCGTAATGGACTATAATGTTTGATCCTTTGAAGGTTATTGTTTACACGTGCCCGTTGGTATGTTTATCAGTTGGTAGATACCGACGGTAAGTTTGCGGTTAAATAAATTTATATTCCCAGAGAAAGTTACCCAAAGATATTTGGTAAAAATATTAATAAAATACTTATGCATAAGTGAATAACAAACTGAATTAAGTAACAATATAAACTATGAAATGTACGAGCCTGACATATACCATAAAGGGTAAAAATAAAGATTCAAACGTGTAGTTTCGGAAATTGTATATATTTTTTTAGAAATTTTGAATTTATACTACGTCGGTGGCAAACGAGCTTACGACCCGCCTGATGGAAATCTGGAACCGCAGCCTACGGACGCCTGCAGGCTACACAAACGTAATTCTTATTATCACTATATTAGAACTTCTGGATAAGTTGGACCGTTTAACAAACAATTGTATCCGTTTCATCTTTGGTCTTCGCAAATACGATCACGTCTCCTCATACCGCTCTAAGCTCGGCTGTACCCTTACCATGAGATGTGACATTGGTGTTTTAGATAACGAGAATCGAGTTTACTATCTGTGCACCTCGCTTGTACTATTTATTGCTTAGTGCGAACGAGATGCACATAATGTAAACTCGATACTCGTTATCGAAAACCTCAAAGTCACAACTCATGGCAAGGGTACTGGTTCCCTATTCGTATACGCCGTAACATTCGCATGCTGCTCTTTTCTAATCCCTGGTCCCCTGAATACCTTCGGGGAGTGTCACCGTCGAGTGCGATCGTGATCCAGTGGCACTCCCTTACGCCACTGGATTTTAGTGGGTATTCTTCTCCCCTCCTCTTGGCTAGCAAGAGGAGCAGCGAGGAGAGAGTCCCACATACCTCCTCACTACCATACTGCGCCTACCCCATGCGTGCATACGGGGGGGATGCGTAAACGCATTTTCCCAGCGTCAAAAAAAAGTCCCCTGAATACCTAAAATATTTCTTCCGTTAATATGGTCTTTCTCGTATTCGTCAGCTTCGCTGCTCCGGCAAACTTTCTCTTTCAATTCTGTATTTGTAAATAAATAAATAAATATTATAAGGACATCATTTTCAGTCGTAACTAACCCACTATTATTACTATTTAAGCTAGCGTGCAGTTAAAACCAAAAACGATATTGATCTTCAACTACAACGCAGGAGAATCCCAAATTAAATATCACCAACAATAATTTAGGCTCAATAAAATGAATACTCTAACTGCAATGTCAGAGAGTTCAAAATTGAATAACAGCACCAATCATTTGGACACGGCATAATGAATAAAGTACGTTAACAAAACGTATCCGGAATGGGTACAGTGTTAGTTCACCCGTGTTTGGACTGCCTCCTTCTGTATTGGTTTACCTATTCCGTATGAATGAAAGGGTCGTGTCACATATCATGTTACTATACCGCTTATAATTGTGTTAACCAACTCAAAACATTACATAAAATTGTACTCTGTAAAAATGTATGCAACGTTATACATAAAAAAAAGAACGTGTCGATTTGAGAAACTCCTTCTTTTATTCGTCAGTCAAAACAAGGAGGATCTATTTTCGACTGCATGTATGTCAAAAATTATCATTACAATTAAGAGCGGATTTAAGATTTCATAATTTACCGCTAACGTTTCGAGGTCCACGTCATCCACGTTGCTCGATAAAAGATAAGACTTAAATGTATTTTTTTTTTTTTTTTTTTTTATGACATAGGCGGCAAACGAGCAGACGGATTGCCTGATGGTAAGCAATTACCGTCGCCCATGGGCACCCGCAACACCAGGGGAGTCACAAGCGCGTTGCCGGCCTTTAAGGGGGGTTGGAGCTCTGTATGTATTTACAATTGTGTGTAAAAAGTGTAAAATAAGCCTATACCGCGGCTTGTAACATGTGAAATGGTTAGATATTTCATTATTGCTGTCCGAAAAGTTCAAATAACTTAATCATTTTGGACTTGGCACTATAGTAAAGTAAGTAAATTATTTAACATAACTTGTTTAGAATATGTAGGCGGGGTATGACAGGTTAGCTCGTTACAATTAGCACTGCTTCGCTTCTGTAAATATTCACCTACTCCCCAGCGGAACGCATATTGTTTAAAGAGGTAGGCGTTCTCCTACCCTTATTTCTTTAATCTCATAAACGCTGTATTTGTATTTAAACTTACGTGAGACATATTTAATAATTAACGATTAATACAGTACTAGTCACGTTTATTTAGCCGCTCGCGCGACATGTTTCGGAAAACATAGACCTCCATTTTCAAGCACTAAGAGTGCCAAGTATCCGTTAGAATAGAAATACCATTTTATGAATATCCCGCCACTGCACTGCTAATACTATTATAATTCACATCATTCGACGTCACTGTACCGGCACATTCTCAAATACGCTCAAGCGGACGCATAAGCGACAGCGATAAGATAATACACACATGCCCTTACCAGAGTCAACCACCAATGCTATTAGCGAAGGGACAAACGAGGGGGCCTCGTTTGCTCATCCCCATTACGGGACTCTGATTATTGGACGTTGCTGATAAGGGTACAACTGGGTGACGGTCATTCAGGTCGTAATGTGTATTAATCTAATATAAAAGAGAAAGAAAAATAATAACACAGTTAAGCTGAGCGTCTTAAAGACACTACGGGTGATCGGAGGGGAGGCCTTGCCCAGCGCATTGGCATTACAATGCAGCGAGGCAACTCCGCGAGCCTATAATTACGCCTATATATAATTTACGTAAACTTAACTGTAGCTCCTATTTTACCCATAATAATAAAGTAAAAATTCCATTGCCTAGGGAGAAACTCCAACTCGCAATTCAGGCTTACTAGCCCATCAACTCTGCCTCTGAGCTACCAATATTTATTGTCTTTAGTACCATAAGCCATTAATTCATTTTGTTATTTAATTTTATTAACATAAAAAAAGGTTACAGCTTACGAAATAATAAAGTCCCACAAGACCGTTTACACGGATGACTGTGGGATCATACAGTCTCTACTCTCTTACAAATTTGTACCGCTATAAAATGTATTGGAATACATATCATTATTAATTTAAAAAAAAAACAGTGTACAATAAACGGTTTACATATTTCTCAAAGACTAAATAAACTAAAAATAAAATTTGTAACTCGGGGCCCGACGGAAGGGTGCCCTGAGCCCTGAGTGTAAGTTTTTAATGTAACTTTACGTCACGAACGCGTTTGCGTTTCCCATATAAATAAGATGATCACTTACGCGTTCGTAAACGTTTTTTTACGTCAAAAGAGACTTACACTGCCTCTGCTTTAATTATCTGTTAGAAATATTTTCTGTTCGAACGGTTAACTGGTAGAAAAAGCTTTGAAGCGTGCTATAAATGTTAGGAAAATCTTTAAGATTTTTCATTTTATTTCTTATAGTTCTGTGTTATTGTTTAAGTATCATTGTCGGCGTTGAACTGAATTGGCCAGATGATGTTAATTAATTTAACATTTAAATCTGCTGAAAATCTTAGTCCCTGTTTTAAATTTAGTTTTTAGTTAAATTAGTTTCAAAATTGTGTATCTAGTGAATTTAGTCATACAATTGCCCAGGTATTCTGTTATTCAGAGGTCAGATTGTTTCTTAAACAAGACGGAGCGCAAGAAAAACTGTTGGACTTAAGGAAAGTCAGTTAAGTCGGCGGTAATCGGCTCGTATGGACGCGACCGCCTTTTACCAACACACCGAGAAAAGTTTAAAAACTATGTTACGTACTTCTCTACTTAACGTCTACCATAACAATAGTTATTTATTATACAAAGGGACAAAGTTAGTAATTTTTCGTACCCTGTCGCGCTAATATTGAGACCCGATATAGCGAAAGATTCCAAAATTGAACCACGAGCATAGCGAGTAGCAGGTAGCAAATATTAACTCTAAAACTTTCAAAGTACCTACTTCAAATTATTAGTTCCAATATCATTCAAAATCATCATTTAAAATTATCTGATAAAAAAAAACAGTTTTTTTATAAAATTACTTTGATATTCCTTGTGAATAAAATGCAGTTTAGCTATCTGTTTTTAAAGAATAAAACCGGACTTTTCGAGCTAGTGAGGTAAAAATATTCGATTCTATCGTAAAGTTAAGTCCCTAGCTGACTATAACAATATAATAAAAGAATACGATCATAGATACTTATTTATAAAGCAAACTGCTACGCAAACAATAACATGCGTTACACATAACCCTTAATACATTTACTTAAAGATTATTTCTGTTTGCTCGCAACTTTAACGGCTTTCTTACACATTATCGTTTGCCATAGCTCTTATACAATTGGCATAAGGTCGAATATCAATCAAACGCGTGGCTACGTTGCGCGTAGCACGCAACAGTTGTTCGTAACTGTGTAGTTAGTGCTACGGGCGTAGCAGCGTAGCAGGTGCGTAGCTACTAATTGTGTTCTAGAAACTTGAATGGCTACGAGACCTCAACTATAACGAAAGATTTATAGATTGGTCAGCGTCGGAAAGCAGTAAGAGAGTCAACCGTCTCTTTCGAATACAGGTAATAAGGTCAAAAGCTAAAAAGGGATGAGAAGATTTTTTTTAGTCAACTTTAATGAGCTCACTAGTCATCATATTCCGATATCGAAATACTTCGGTTATACGGTAACCATGACAACGGCGGGGTGACAATAATCAATAGACATGTGTCGATGACGTAATCCATCATAGAACCCATCTATCTTTTCTTTTGATCACTGCGACTGTCGCACTACGATACATCTAAATGTATAATAAAGGCCTTTAATATGTATACAGTTTTTAGTTCGGCGTACAATCAGCTGATTAATTTTAGAACGTCCACCCACGAGATAGACAGACGACCTCATTAAGGTCGCCGGAAGACGCTGGATGCAGGTCGCTTCCAAGCGGTACATGTGGAGGTCCAAGGGGGAGGCCCCAATATGGCTCCGATTCTGTTGGAGGACCAGTATTTAAAAAAAAAAAAAAAAAAAAAGGGGGAGGCCCATGTTCAGCAGTGGACCTGTTATGGCTGAGATGATCATGATGAACTGCAAGCATTGTGAACATATATTGACGACCGTTTTAGCCTGACACTGTCTATGAAGCCGATGGTCCTGGGTTCAAATCCCAGTAAGGGCATTTATTTGCGTGATGATCACGATATTTGTTCCTGAGTCATGGGTGTTTTCTACATATTTATGTATTTGTATATTTATTACATACATCGTTGGCTGAGTACCCACAACACAAGCGTTCTAGAGCTTACCGTGTGGCTCAGCCACTTTGTGTAAGGTTGTCCTAAAATATTTATTTATCTATATCGTGAACATATGTTTTATAACTCCATAAACAAGTAGACAACTTTTTTTTTATCGTCCTTTCACTTTTTAATTTCTTATATTATACCCGTAGTATTCGTAACAAAAACTTGTTTTAATTACCCAAGAGAAGCCAAAACGTGATATACAAGTAATCAAAACACGTTCCTTATAGAACCGTTATGACAAAACAAATACATGTTTTAAGAATCCACACTATAAAGCCTTATTTAATAACCGTTTTAACAAAACGTCTACAATTTTTTTCAACTCAAAGCGGACGAGATTCCATCTATAGGAAAAATGGTTTTCCGTCCGTTAAAAGCACTTTTTGCATAAATTACTTGAAAGGCTTCTGTTTATGAATACTAGTTCATGGTTCGTAGATTTTCCTAGTGAGCGAGTTCTATTGACGTGATTTTTTTTACTCCTACTGGTTTACGCTTCTAGCGAGGTTAGTTAAGGCGGTGTCAACCGAATCAGTGCCCTTACCATAAATAAATAAATAATAATAAATATTTCGGGACAATCTTACACAAATCGACCCAGTCCTACGGTAAGCTCAGTAACGCTTGTGTTGTAGGTACTAGGCGACGATATATAAGACTAACTAAGCATAACTAAGTATATTTAGGTACAATAAAGTGCTTAGAAAGTGAGTGCAATATTCGCCAATAAACAATGATATGTTTGGCGAAAACATATAAACCAGATATGTACCTTACTTTTTGGAAAAAAATAATACATAAATACATACAAAACAGTCATGACTCAGGAACAAATCATCGTACTCATCACATAAATAAATGCCCTGACTGGGATTCGAGCCCAGGACCATCGGCTTCAAAGGCAGAGTCACTACCCACTAGGCCAGACCGGTCATCGAGTATCGAGTTTACTATCTGTGCATCTCGTTCGCACTAAAAAAGTACAAACAGTGCAAGTACAAGTACACTAAAACAGTACAAGCGAGATGCACAGATAGTAAACTCCATACTCGTTATCGAAAACGTCAATATCACAACTCGTGGTAAGGGTACAGTATTCCCCTCGGGTAAGAAATAGGACGCTAGTAGTACTACAAATACACCACTTTAAAATTCATAATATTACTTTCAGTAAACTCACGATAGTTTAAAGTTAATAGTCTATAAACGAATCGTAAAAAGCGTACTTGTCCATAAAATCTCGCATTTCGTCAAATACATAAGCTGTTCTTGCATCAGTCTCAAAAACTTATTTATTCTACTACCACTTCGGTTTATTACCATTTATATCATCTGTGTACGTTTCAAATTTAAACCAGAAGCGGCATTCCCACTTTGACTAACTTTTATTTAAATAAACCGATTATATTTATTAAATTTAGCATATGTAACAATTTCACGATTTTCGTATCATCATCATATCAGCCAAAGTCCACTGTCCGCGATCTATACCATGTCGTCGGGCCACCTTGTAGGGGGTCTGCCAACGCTGCGCCTACCGATACGTGTACCTACTTTATTTTAAAATGTACGACTGTAATTCGATTTCAAATGAATTACAGCAATAATCTAGTGACATGAAACGAGATTAGAGCCTTTACTTTAAAAGTCGCATGTCTTAGTGTGCCCAAGGCCTGAGTGGACGCTCGAAGCGTTTCCCACGGGATGTAAGCAGAGTGCACTGGGCCCACTTACGTATGTTTGAATTAGTTTAATATAAACGCTGTACGCCCGCTCCGCTCCACACCCGATCTGATACTTACGCTTCGCTACCAATAAATACCATATAACTTTAGCATGTACATATGTGACATAATCTATGAAAAGGGACCTTATTGTCGATGGCGCTTATGTCGTTGTTCAAGATGTTACAATACAAACACAACGCGATTCGACGTTAGTGCCATCGACACTAAGGTCCCTTTTCCTAGATAATGATACATGTTATAAGATTATAACTCTAACTGCATTTGTATTGATTTTATAACATCTCTATGCCGTGTAGTGCCGGCAGAGAATCGCATTTCCTCATCTCCTCCCCCGGGTGTCGTAAGAGGCGACAACGAGAAAAAAGTGACATCCGTCACTTGATTGACACTGACAGCAGCAGCGTCAATCGAAACCGAATTAACAGCTACCGCCATCGCCAACCCGCCTGCCACGAGTGGCAACTATGGTAACTCAAAGACAAGTCATATTTGGGGGAGGCATATGTCCAGCTGTGGATGTCATACGAAAAAATTATGACGATTTTCGCATTTAAGGTAGGTATAAAGCGCCAAATAATATCTAGAAAAGAAGATAAGACTTATATATTTTAAACACAAAACTATCGTGAGATTGAAACATATTAATTGTATAAAAGCGGGTAACTCACGTTTTATAAGTCGAATATTGCTCGACATGTTTCACTCCGTAACGAGGAGCATAATCATGAGCCATTCGCGTTGGCGAACCGACGCAGACAACAGTCTGCGTCGGTTGGCGAACCGATGATGTCTGCGACTTATAAAACGTGAGTTACCCGCTTTTATACAAGACTTATATACTTTGAATGCCGCTCCATTCTGCAAGATTATTTCGATATTGCCGCTGTTTTCTATCAATTTCCCGGCGCGGCGAGGCAACGCGACCATCTTTTATTCATGGACCGGTTATTTGTTTACATTGCCACTTATCGAGTATAGTTCGGAATATAAGCTTTAAAAACTAAAAAGTATAATATGAATATAATGAGGAATATGTTCTTGCTAACGAAATGGTTCAAGTGTCAACACAGTCAGCAGCAGAAGTGGCTACACAACACATCCCTATTGTCAAGAGAATAAGAGCGCGTTTAGGTCATTTTGAACACTTCACCCGCTCAGCCACTTTTGCCGCTGTTTGTACAAACGGCTATTGAATACAAATCTTTTAATTGTATACTGTGTTTTGTGCTCTGGCCTAGTGGATGAAGCTGATGGTCCTGGGTTCGATTCCCAGTCGGGGCATTTATTTGTGTGATGAGCAGAGATATTTGTTCCTCAGTTATGGGTGTTTTCTATGTATTTAAGTATTGATATGTATCTATATATTATGTATATCGTCGTCTTGTACCTACAACACAAGCCTTACTGAGCTTACCGTAGGACTAGGTCGATTTGTGTAAAATTGTCCCAAAATATTTATTTTATTATTTATTTGTATATTGCTTCTTATAAATGTCACACGTTGTACACGATCAGGCAGGTTAATGCCACAAATAGGTAAGTGCAGTATCGGGCGTCCATAAACTAGGTGGACGGATGACATCGTACGAGTTGCTGGCAGTCGGTGGCTGCATTATACTAGATATCGCTCATTGTGGCGGCTTGTGGGACAGGCCTACTAATGTGCTGGACATATCCGTGAATGGTAGCTGTATAGGCTAATGCACCTGTGTGAACCTGGCACCCGACCTTGACCAATTTTTTTTTTATATTTTTTTTCTAATAGGGTTTCGTTTGTAGTTGATTGTAGTAAAACGAATTTTATTTGTAGTTGCCCCAAAAAAAAAATAGGGAGGGGGTGCAAAACCTCAGCACCCCACTTTCGAATTCTTAAAATTTTAAAATTGAATCTTGTTTAGAATCGTTTGTAGTTGATTGTAGTTCATTTATTTTCGTTTGTAGTAGCCTAATTACGCCAAAAAAATTTTTGAAAATTTCAAAATCGAGAACCAGTTGATGTCTTTTGCCGAAAGACGCTCCAGCTGGAAAATGGCGTATTACTCTTCCTTGTTTGACAATATCACGCACAATACCACTTATACTTGATTGTAGTACCATTATCTACGTTAATAATCCTTGCAGATACAAAATAAACCCAGAAGCGAGATGACAAGAAAAAAGTTAAGTAGGTACATGCCTCGACACGTAAAACTGTCTCCGATATGTTGCGAATCTTACTTTTCTGATAAAGTTTCACGTGTAGTTGATTGTAGTGAAACGACTTTCGGTTTCAGAAGCCCCCTCCGAAAATTGGGAGGGGGGTGCAAAATTTTCGCGTCCGACATTTACAATTTTTGATTCAATTATATTTTTATATTTTGTTTCTAATAGGGTTTCGTTTGTAGTTGATTGTAGTAAAACGAATTTTATTTGTAATTGCCCAAAAAAAATAATACGGAGGGGGTGCAAAACCTCAGCATCCCACTTTCGAATTCTTAAAATTTTATAATTGAATCTTGTTTAGAATCGTTTGTAGTTGATTGTAGTAAAACGAATTTTATTTGTAGTTGCCCTAAAAAAAAAATAGGGAGGGGGTGCAAATCCTCAGCACCCCAATTTTCGAATTCTTAAAATTTTAAAATTGAATCTTGTTTAGAATCGTTTGTAGTTGATTGTAGTTCATTTATTTTCGTTTGTAGTAGCCTAATAACGCCAAAAAAAAATTTTGAAAATTTCGAAATCGAGACCCGGTTGATGTCTTTTTCCGACAAACGCCCAAGCTGGAAAATGGCGTCTTTCTCTTCCTTGTTCGCAATATCACGCACAATACCACTTAAGCTTGATTGTAGTACCATTATCTACGTTAATATGCCTTGCAGACACAAAATGAACCCAGAAGCGCGATGGCAAGAAAAAAGTTAAGTAGGTAATAATGCCTCGACACGTAACTGTCTCCGATATGTTCCGAATATTACGTTTCACATGTAGTGGTTGTCTAAAAACGCTCTTGAAGCATCAAGCCAGCCTATTCATCGTTTGTAGTAGCTTGAATTCGTATGTAGTACCTCGATTGTGTTTGTAGTAGTCTCAAAACATGCTGGAAGCATTAAGTTAGCCTATTCATCGTTTGTAGTAGCTTCAATTCGTTAGTAGTACCTCGATTGTGTTTGTAGTAGTCTCAAAACATGCTGGAAGCATTAAGCTAGCCTATTCATCGTTTGTAGTAGCTTCAATCGTTTGTAGTACCTCGATTGTGTTCGTAGTAGTCTATAAACATGCTGAAGGTATCAAGCGCGCCTGTTCATCGTTTGTAGTAGCTGGAATTCGTTTGTAGTAACTCGATTCTGTTTGTAGCAGTCTAAAAACATGCTGAAAGCATTGAGCTAGCTTATTCATCGTTTGTAGTAGCTTGAATTCGTTTGTAGTAACTCAATTGTGTTTGTAGTAGTATAAAACATGCTGGAGGCATTAAGCTAGGCTACTCATCGTTTGTAGTAGCTGGAATTAATATGTAGTAAGTCGATTTTGTTAGTAGTTGTCTAAAAACGCTCTGCAGGCATCAAGCCAGCCTAATCATCGTTTGTAGTAGCTTCAATTCGTTTGTAGTAAGTCGATTTTGTTAGTAGTTGTCTTTTAAACAACTCTGCAGGCATCAAGCCAGCCTAATCATCGTTTGTAGTAGCTTCAATTCGTTTGTAGTAAGTCGATTTTGTTTGTACTAGTCTTGAAATATACTGGAGTCATCAAGCTAGCCTAATCATCGTTTGTAGTAGCTGGAATTCGTTTGTAGTAGGTCGATTTTGTTAGAAGTTGTCTAAAAATGCTCTGCAGGCATCAAGCCAGCCTATTCATCGTTTGTAGTAGCTTCAATTCGTTTGTAGTGACTCGATTGTGTTTGTAGTAGTCTATAAACATGCTAAAGGTATCAAGCGCGCCTAATCATCGTTTGTAGTAGCTGGAATTCGTTTGTAGTAAGTCGATTTTGTTTGTACTAGTCTTGAAACATACTGAAGTTATCAAGCTAGCCTAATCATCGTTTGTAGTAGCTGGAATTCGTTTGTAGTAGGTTGATTTTGTTAGTAGTTGTCTAAAAACATGCTGGAGGTATCAAGCGCGCCTATTCATCGTTTGTAGTAGCTGGAATTCGTTTGTAGTAAGTCGATTTTGTTTGTACTAGTCTTGAAACATACTGAAGTTATCAAGCTAGCCTAATCATCGTTTGTAGTAGTTTGAATTCGTTTGTAGTAGGTCGATTTTGTTAGTAGTTGTCTAAAAATGCTCTGCAGGCATCAAGCCAGCCTATT
Organism: Grapholita molesta; assembly: GCA_022674325.2. Classification (NCBI taxonomy): domain Eukaryota; kingdom Metazoa; phylum Arthropoda; class Insecta; order Lepidoptera; family Tortricidae; genus Grapholita; species Grapholita molesta. Next base: position 7,288,156 of record CP053143.2, read on the forward strand.
CATCATTTGTAGTAGCTTCAATTCGTTTGTAGTAACTCGATTGTGTTTGTAGTAGTCTAAAAACATACTGAAGGTATTAAGCGCGCCTAATCATCGTTTGTAGTAGCTGGAATTCGTTTGTAGTAAGTCGATTTTGTTTGTAGCAGTCTAAAAACATGCTGGAGGCACCAAGCGCGCCTAACTATCGTTTGTAGTAGCTGGAAATCGTTTTTAGTAACTCGATTGTGTTTGTAGTAGTCTAAAAACATGCTGAAGGTATCAAGCGCGCCTAATCATCGTTTGTAGTAGCTGGAATTCGTTTGTAGTAAGTCGATTTTGTTTGTAGCAGTCTAAAACATGCTGGAGGCACCAAGCGCGCCTAATTATCGATTGTAGTAGCTGGAAATCGTTTGTAGTAACTCGATTGTGTTTGTAGTAGTCTAAAAACATGCTGAAGGTATCAAGCGCGCCTAATCATCGTTTGTAGTAGCTGGAATTCGTTTGAATTAGGTCGATTTTGTTTGTACTAGTCTTGAAACATACTGAAGTTATCAAGCTAGCCTAATCATCGTTTGTAGTAGCTGAAATTCGTTTGTAGTAGGTCGATTTTGTTAGTAGTTGTCTAAAAACATGCTGAAGGTATCAAGCGCGCCTAATCATCGTTTGTAGTAGCTGGAATTCGTTTGTAGTAAGTCGATTTTGTTTGTACTAGTCTTGAAACATACTGAAGTTATCAAGCTAGCCTAATCATCGTTTGTAGTAGCTGGAATTCGTTTGTAGTAGGTCGATTTTGTTAGTAGTTGTCTAAAAACATGCTAGAGGTATCAAGCGCGCCTACTCATCGTTTGTAGTAGCTGGAATTCGTTTGTAGTAAGTCGATTTTGTTTGTACTAGTCTTGAAACATACTGAAGTTATCAAGCTAGCCTAATCATCGTTTGTAGTAGCTGGAATTCGTTTGTAGTAGGTCGATTTTGTTAGTAGTTGTCTAAAAACATGCTAGAGGTATCAAGCGGGCCTAATCATCGTTTGTAGTAGCTGGAATTCGTTTGTAGTAAGTTGATTTTGTTTGTACTAGTCTTGAAACATACTGAAGTTATCAAGCTAGCCTAATCATCTTTTGTAGTAGCTGGAATTCGTTTGTAGTAGGTCGATTTTGTTAGTAGTTGTCTAAAACATGCTAGAGGTATCAAGCGCGCCTACTCATCGTTTGTAGTAGCTGGAATTCGTTTGTAGTAAGTTGATTTTGTTTGTAATAGTCTTGAAACATACTGAAGTTATCAAGCTAGCCTAATCATCGTTTGTAGTAGCTGGAATTCGTTTGTAGTAGGTCGATTTTGTTAGTAGTTGTCTAAAAACATGCTAGAGGAATCAAGCGGGCCTAACCATCGTTTGTAGTAGCTGGAAATCGTTTGTAGTAACTCGATTGTGTTTGTAGTAGTCTAAAAACATGCTGAAGGTATCAAGCGCGCCTAATCATCGTTTGTAGTAGCTGGAATTCGTTTGAATTAGGTCGATTTTGTTTGTACTAGTCTTGAAACATACTGAAGTTATCAAGCTAGCCTAATCATCGTTTGTAGTAGCTGAAATTCGTTTGTAGTAGGTCGATTTTGTTAGTAGTTGTCTAAAAACATGCTGAAGGTATCAAGCGCGCCTAATCATCGTTTGTAGTAGCTGGAATTCGTTTGTAGTAAGTCGATTTTGTTTGTACTAGTCTTGAAACATACTGAAGTTATCAAGCTAGCCTAATCATCGTTTGTAGTAGCTGGAATTCGTTTGTAGTAGGTCGATTTTGTTAGTAGTTGTCTAAAAACATGCTAGAGGTATCAAGCGCGCCTACTCATCGTTTGTAGTAGCTGGAATTCGTTTGTAGTAAGTTGATTTTGTTTGTAATAGTCTTGAAACATACTGAAGTTATCAAGCTAGCCTAATCATCGTTTGTAGTAGCTGGAATTCGTTTGTAGTAGGTCGATTTTGTTAGTAGTTTTCTAAAAACATGCTAGAGGAATCAAGCGGGCCTAACCATCGTTTGTAGTAGCTGGAAATCGTTTGTAGTAACTCGATTGTGTTTGTAGTAGTCTAAAAACATGCTGAAGGTATCAAGCGCGCCTAATCATCGTTTGTAGTAGCTGGAATTCGTTTGTAGTAAGTCGATTTTGTTTGTAGCAGTCTAAAACATGCTGGAGGCACCAAGCGCGCCTAATTATCGATTGTAGTAGCTGGAAATCGTTTGTAGTAACTCGATTGTGTTTGTAGTAGTCTAAAAACATGCTGAAGGTATCAAGCGCGCCTAATCATCGTTTGTAGTAGCTGGAATTCGTTTGTAGTAGGTCGATTTTGTTAGTAGTTGTCTAAAAACATGCTAGAGGTATCAAGCGCGCCTACTCATCGTTTGTAGTAGCTGGAATTCGTTTGTAGTAAGTCGATTTTGTTTGTACTAGTCTTGAAACATACTGAAGTTATCAAGCTAGCCTAATCATCGTTTGTAGTAGCTGGAATTCGTTTGTAGTAGGTCGATTTTGTTAGTAGTTGTCTAAAAACATGCTAGAGGTATCAAGCGGGCCTAATCATTGTTTGTAGTAGCTGGAATTCGTTTGTAGTAAGTTGATTTTGTTTGTACTAGTCTTGAAACATACTGTAGTTATCAAGCTAGCCTAATCATCGTTTGTAGTAGCTGGAATTCGTTTGTAGTAGGTCGATTTTGTTAGTAGTTGTCTAAAACATGCTAGAGGTATCAAGCGCGCCTACTCATCGTTTGTAGTAGCTGGAATTCGTTTGTAGTAAGTTGATTTTGTTTGTACTAGTCTTGAAACATACTGAAGTTATCAAGCTAGCCTAATCATCGTTTGTAGTAGCTGGAATTCGTTTGTAGTAGGTCGATTTTGTTAGTAGTTGTCTAAAAACATGCTAGAGGAATCAAGCGGGCCTAACCATCGTTTGTAGTAGCTGGAATTCGTTTGTAGTAGGTCGATTTTGTTAGTAGTTGTCTAAAAACATGCTAGAGGTATCAAGCGGGCCTAATCATCGTTTGTAGTAGCTGGAATTCGTTTGTAGTAGGTCGATTTTGTTAGTAGTTGTCTAAAAACATGCTGGAGGTATCAAACACGCCTAAACATCGTTTGTAGTAGCTGGAATTCGTTTGTAGTAACTCGATTTTGTTTGTACTAGTCATGAAACATACTGAAGTTATCAAGCTAGCCTAATCATCGTTTGTAGTAGCTGGAATTCGTTTGTAGTAGGTCGATTTGGTTCGTAGCAGTCTAAAAACATGCTGGAGGCATCAAGCTAGCCTAACCACCGTTTGTAGTAGCTGAAATTCGTTTGTAGTTACTCGATTTTGTTAGAAATTGTCTTAAAACGCTCTGGAAGCATCAAGTTAGCCTTTTCATCGTTTGTAGTAGCTTGAATTCGTTTGTAGTAAGTTGATTTTGTTTGTAGTAGTCTCAAAACATGCTAGAGGTATCACGCAAGCCTAATCATCGTTTGTAGTAGCTACAATTCGTTTGTAGTAAGTCCATATTGTTTGTAGCAGTCTAAAAACATGCTGGAAGCATCAAGCTAGCCTAATAATCGTTTGTAGTAGCTGGAATTCGTTTGTAGTTACTCGATTTTGTTAGAAATGGTCTTAAAACGCTCTGCAAGCATCAAGTTAGCCTTTTCATCGTTTGTAGTAGCTTGAATTCGTTTGTAGTAAGTTGATTTTGTTTGTAGTAGTCTCAAAACATGCTAGAGGTATTACGCAAGCCTAATCATCGTTTGTAGTAGCTACAATTCGTTTGTAGTAAGTCCATATTGTTTGTAGCAGTCTAAAAACATGCTGGAAGCATCAAGCTAGCCTAATAATCTTTTGTAGTAGCTGGAATTCGTTTGTAGTTACTCGATTTTGTTAGAAATTGTCTTGAAACGCTCTGGAAGCATCAAGCCAGCCTTGTCATCGTTTGTAGTAGCTTGAATTCGTTTGTAGTACGTTGATTTTATTTGTAGTAGTCTCAAAACATGCTAGAGGTATCACGCAAGCCTAATCATCGTTTGTAGTAGCTACAATTCGTTTGTAGTAAGTCCATATTGTTTGTAGCAGTCTAAAAACATGCTGGAAGCATCAAGCTAGCCTAATAATCGTTTGTAGTAGCTGGAATTCGTTTGTAGTTACTCGATTTTGTTAGAAATTGTCTTAAAACGCTCTGCAAGCATCATACCAGCCTTTTCATCGTTTGTAGTAGCTTGAATTCCTTTGTAGTTACTCGATTTTGTTAGAAATTGTCTTAAAACGCTCTGGAAGCATCAAGCCAGCCTTTTCATCGTTTGTAGTAGCTTGTATTCGTTTGTAGTAAGTTGATTTTATTTGTAGTAGACTCAAAACATGCTGGAATAATCAAACTAGCCTAATAATCGTAAGTAGTAGCTTTAATTCGTTTGTAGTAACTCAATTGTGTTTGTAGTAGTCTACAAACATACTGGAGTCACCAAGTTAGCCTAATCATCGTTTGTAGTTGCTTCAATTCGTTTGTAGTAGCTCGATTGTGTTTGTAGCAGTCTAAAAACATACTGGAGGCATCAAGCTAGCCTAATCATCGTTTGTAGTAGCTGGGGTTCGTTTGTAGTTACTCGATTTTGTTAAAAATTGTCTTAAAACGCTCTGCAAGCATCAAACCAGCCTTTTCATCGTTTGTAGTAGCTACAATTCGTTTGTAGTAAGTCCATATTGTTTGTAGCAGTCTAAAAACATGCTGGAAGCATTAAGCTAGCCTAATAATCGTTTGTAGTAGCTGGAATTCGTTTGTAGTTACTCGATTTTGTTAGAAATTGTCTTAAAACGCTCTGCAAGCATCATACCAGCCTTTTCATCGTTTGTAGTAGCTTGAATTCCTTTGTAGTTACTCGATTTTGTTAGAAATTGTCTTAAAACGCTCTGGAAGCATCAAGCCAGCCTTTTCATCGTTTGTAGTAGCTTGTATTCGTTTGTAGTAAGTTGATTTTATTTGTAGTAGACTCAAAACATGCTGGAATAATCAAACTAGCCTAATAATCGTAAGTAGTAGCTTTAATTCGTTTGTAGTAACTCAATTGTGTTTGTAGTAGTCTACAAACATACTGGAGTCACCAAGTTAGCCTAATCATCGTTTGTAGTTGCTTCAATTCGTTTGTAGTAGCTCGATTGTGTTTGTAGCAGTCTAAAAACATACTGGAGGCATCAAGCTAGCCTAATCATCGTTTGTAGTAGCTGGGGTTCGTTTGTAGTTACTCGATTTTGTTAGAAATTGTCTTAAAACGCTCTGCAAGCATCAAACCAGCCTTTTCATCGTTTGTAGTAGCTACAATTCGTTTGTAGTAAGTCCATATTGTTTGTAGCAGTCTAAAAACATGCTGGAAGCATTAAGCTAGCCTAATAATCGTTTGTAGTAGCTGGAATTCGTTTGTAGTTACTCGATTTTGTTAGAAATTGTCTTAAAACGCTCTGCAGGCATCAAGCCAGCCTAATCATCGTTTGTAGTAGCTTCAATTCGTTTGTAGTAAGTCGATTTTGTTAGTAGTTGTCTAAAAATGCTCTGCAGGCATCAAGCCAGCCTAATCATCGTTTGTAGTAGCTTCAATTCGTTTGTAGTAAGTCGATTTTGTTTGTACTAGTCTTGAAATATACTGGAGTCATCAAGCTAGCCTAATCATCGTTTGTAGTAGCTGGAATTCGTTTGTAGTAGGTCGATTTTGTTAGAAGTTGTCTAAAAATGCTCTGCAGGCATCAAGCCAGCCTATTCATCGTTTGTAGTAGCTTCAATTCGTTTGTAGTGACTCGATTGTGTTTGTAGTAGTCTATAAACATGCTAAAGGTATCAAGCGCGCCTAATCATCGTTTGTAGTAGCTGGAATTCGTTTGTAGTAAGTCGATTTTGTTTGTACTAGTCTTGAAACATACTGAAGTTATCAAGCTAGCCTAATCATCGTTTGTAGTAGCTGGAATTCGTTTGTAGTAGGTTGATTTTGTTAGTAGTTGTCTAAAAACATGCTGGAGGTATCAAGCGCGCCTATTCATCGTTTGTAGTAGCTGGAATTCGTTTGTAGTAAGTCGATTTTGTTTGTACTAGTCTTGAAACATACTGAAGTTATCAAGCTAGCCTAATCATCGTTTGTAGTAGTTTGAATTCGTTTGTAGTAGGTCGATTTTGTTAGTAGTTGTCTAAAAATGCTCTGCAGGCATCAAGCCAGCCTATTCATCATTTGTAGTAGCTTCAATTCGTTTGTAGTAACTCGATTGTGTTTGTAGTAGTCTAAAAACATGCTGAAGGTATCAAGCGCGCCTAATCATCGTTTGTAGTAGCTGGAATTCGTTTGTAGTAAGTCGATTTTGTTTGTAGCAGTCTAAAACATGCTGGAGGCACCAAGCGCGCCTAACTATCGTTTGTAGTAGCTGGAAATCGTTTTTAGTAACTCGATTGTGTTTGTAGTAGTCTAAAAACATGCTGAAGGTATCAAGCGCGCCTAATCATCGTTTGTAGTAGCTGGAATTCGTTTGTAGTAAGTCGATTTTGTTTGTAGCAGTCTAAAACATGCTGGAGGCACCAAGCGCGCCTAATTATCGATTGTAGTAGCTGGAAATCGTTTGTAGTAACTCGATTGTGTTTGTAGTAGTCTAAAAACATGCTGAAGGTATCAAGCGCGCCTAATCATCGTTTGTAGTAGCTGGAATTCGTTTGAATTAGGTCGATTTTGTTTGTACTAGTCTTGAAACATACTGAAGTTATCAAGCTAGCCTAATCATCGTTTGTAGTAGCTGAAATTCGTTTGTAGTAGGTCGATTTTGTTAGTAGTTGTCTAAAAACATGCTGAAGGTATCAAGCGCGCCTAATCATCGTTTGTAGTAGCTGGAATTCGTTTGTAGTAAGTCGATTTTGTTTGTACTAGTCTTGAAACATACTGAAGTTATCAAGCTAGCCTAATCATCGTTTGTAGTAGCTGGAATTCGTTTGTAGTAGGTCGATTTTGTTAGTAGTTGTCTAAAAACATGCTAGAGGTATCAAGCGCGCCTAACTATCGTTTGTAGTAGCTGGAAATCGTTTTTAGTAACTCGATTGTGTTTGTAGTAGTCTAAAAACATGCTGAAGGTATCAAGCGCGCCTAATCATCGTTTGTAGTAGCTGGAATTCGTTTGTAGTAAGTCGATTTTGTTTGTAGCAGTCTAAAACATGCTGGAGGCACCAAGCGCGCCTAATTATCGATTGTAGTAGCTGGAAATCGTTTGTAGTAACTCGATTGTGTTTGTTGTAGTCTAAAAACATGCTGAAGGTATCAAGCGCGCCTAATCATCGTTTGTAGTAGCTGGAATTCGTTTGAATTAGGTCGATTTTGTTTGTACTAGTCTTGAAACATACTGAAGTTATCAAGCTAGCCTAATCATCGTTTGTAGTAGCTGAAATTCGTTTGTAGTAGGTCGATTTTGTTAGTAGTTGTCTAAAAACATGCTGAAGGTATCAAGCGCGCCTAATCATCGTTTGTAGTAGCTGGAATTCGTTTGTAGTAAGTCGATTTTGTTTGTACTAGTCTTGAAACATACTGAAGTTATCAAGCTAGCCTAATCATCGTTTGTAGTAGCTGGAATTCGTTTGTAGTAGGTCGATTTTGTTAGTAGTTGTCTAAAAACATGCTAGAGGTATCAAGCGCGCCTACTCATCGTTTGTAGTAGCTGGAATTCGTTTGTAGTAAGTCGATTTTGTTTGTACTAGTCTTGAAACATACTGAAGTTATCAAGCTAGCCTAATCATCGTTTGTAGTAGCTGGAATTCGTTTGTAGTAGGTCGATTTTGTTAGTAGTTGTCTAAAAACATGCTAGAGGTATCAAGCGGGCCTAATCATCGTTTGTAGTAGTCGTCTCTCGGATTCTCAGATATCGATTTGCAACATGATCGCATCAAAAATGACGAAATTCAAAATGGCGGCCGTTTTTTCTAATTTTTACTTCAGATTCGTATTAAGATCTCTATCGGATTCTCAGATATCGATTTGCAACATGATCGCATCAAAAATGACGAAATTCAAGATGGCGGCCGTTTTTTTCTAATTTTGACTTCAGATTCGTATTAAGAGGTCTCTACAAATACTCGCGATCAATGAAAGTGTTTTAAATGTATGTTCTATAAAGTACATACATACTTGTGAATATAAAATATTTTTCACTTCTCATGCTCTAAAAGTGTGTCATATTATGCTTGCCAAGGCGGACTAAAGTAATACATTTAGCCTCTTGGGAAAATATGTATACATATTTATGATATACAAAACGTTTTAAATTGACCAACCAGAACACTTCATCGTATTAAATCCACCAATCACGACAGATATCGAAGTCAATCGCAACTCTAGATTCTTTTTTGGTGCGAATACTGTTTAAAAATGTGAAATCATTAAAAAAACTTTGTATAAAGATAAGACAATACCACAATATTAAAATCGACCAATGAGGAAACGCAATCAAATTGTCAAAGCATTAGGTGCTTTTTAGTTCCTACTTCACAAGCATTAAAAAAAAGTTTAAATCGTTGGCAAACTCTTTGAAGCCCCATTTATACGTTGTCTATGGCATTTATTCACGGCGTATATATTGTATATCCTATCTGTATCAAAGCAGTGAAAAAAATACAAAGACTGCCAAATTAAACATTTTTGACTCAGAATTCGTTGCGGGTGAATAAAATTGTATTTGTTAATTGTTGACATGTTATTTTATCTTATTTTCTCGCAATCGAAGTGAAAACTAGTATGCATAAGTCGGGTCTAAACGCCATATTACCCCTCGAACAATTTTCCCTCACTTCGTTCGGGAAAATAACCATCTCGTGGTACTATGGCCTACTTTAGCCCCTTGTCAAAAAATCTACTATTACTTAAACACTACGTTTTTTTTACTATTGTTTGTGTATATTTATAAAAACAATATCGAATGCCTTTGGAAACATAACCAGTAACCAGTAGGAAAAACGCCTCTTGTTTGACAGGCGTTTCGGCAGCTGTTCCGTTTCATTCTAACAACTTTTTAAGAACGGTTTCACAATATTAAAAATAAACTTGTTATAATGATGAAGAGGTAAGAGTAATCAATGACCTTTTTTTTTTATCATCCATCAGATTCATTTTTTTGCCAAGTTATTGGAAAGATATTTTTCATTTCTCATGCTCGGAAAGTGGGTCATTGTTTATCTACTATACGGGTGGAAAGTGATACGTTTAAATATGCAGCTTTAGATTCCAGCTACATACGACATGCCTTTTGGGGTGGAGACCCTTGGACCCTGGGGACCCGGAGCACACGCAATTTTCAAACAGCTGAGCAAACGTCTAAAAGCATTTGCATCGCTATTCAGCGTGGCAACTCCGCCAGCCTTCTGGGCACCCTTCCGTCAGGCTCCGAGCTAGAGCCAGTTTTTTATTTGTAAATATTTAATTTTTTAAGTTACATTTAGTTTCAATTGAATTGTATATGTTTATCTTTTTGTGTGTTTAATAAAATTACCCAGGTAAGTAATAAAATATGATATGTTTATGTTTCTTATTCTTACATTAACAGTAGGTTTTTTTGTTTATTAAGATGTTTAAAGGAGACTATAATATTAACACTCATTAGTATACTATTCATGAATTGGAACAAGTGTAAAAGAAAAAAAAAGGTGGAAAAGTAAAAAGCACTAGTGCGCGAATACCAACTTTCCACACGTTATACAGCTTTGTAAAGTACCCATTTTTGAGCACCTGTATTAAAAAGATTATTTTCGCCACTTTGTTCTACTGAGTGCTCATAAGAAGGGGAAAACTAATAGGAACATGCCAAATTACGACCCTAGGGCGGAAACGTATCACTTTCCACCCGCATAGTAGATAAACAATGACCCACTTTCCGAGCATGAGAAATGAAAAATATCTTTCCAATAACTTGGCAAAAAAATGAAACTGATGGATGATTAAAAAAAAATGGTTATTGATTATTCTTTCAATCTCTCTAGAATATAATCACAGTGTATCTATATACAGTGGGAAAGGTCCGGCTATTTTTAGAGAAACGATGGGGGGGGATAGGATTTACCGCGCGATTTTCATAGAATTGTCTATTTTTAAGGCGTTTGAAATTATTATGAGTAAGTAACCGACGTCGGAAATGGCGTGTGTGTCTGTAATTTCGTGCATGCTCGGAAAGTGGGTTATTGTTTATCTACTATGCGGGTGGAAAGTGATACGTTTCCGCCCTAGGGTCGCAACATGGCATGTTCCTATTAGTTCTCCCCTTGTGAGCACTCAGTAGAACAAAGTGGCAAAAATAACCTTATTTGCGGACGCCAAAATCAAATACATGAGAATAGTTCTTTAGCTTAAATTGTAGGAATTTATTGTAGCGATTATCATACATTAAATATGTCAATTAATCCAAATATTTATATTATTCGGATCAACTTTTTAAGTGTCTTGGTTCTATATTACAGTAACAAAAAGGAATAAACCTACGAAGTTTTTTTTTTAACTTTAATAAATGCGCAGGCAAGCAACGGCAGTAACTTATACAGCCAGATATGAATGTATACTTACTTATTGGAAATATTACCTTCTTATTTGTCATTACAACTACAAACGAATTCCAGCTACTACAAACGATGGTTAGGATAGCTTGATGCCTCCAGTATGTTTTTAGACTGCTACAAACACAATCGAACTACTACAAACGAATTGAAGCTACTACAAACGATGATTAGGTTAGCTTGGTGACTCCAGTATGTTTTTAGACTACTACAAACACAATTGAGTTACTACAAACGATGATTAGGTTAGCTTGATACCTTCAGCATGTTTTTAGACTACTACAAACAAAATCAACTTACTACAAACGAATTCAAACTACTACAAACGATGAAAAGGCTGGCTTGATGCTTCCAGAGCGTTTTAAGACAATTTCTAACAAAATCGAGTAACTACAAACGAATTCAAGCTACTAGAAACGATGAAAAGGCTATTTTGATGCTTGCAGAGCGTTATAAGACAATTTCTAACAAAATCGAGTAACTACAAACGAATTAAAGCTACTACAAACGATGATTAGTCTAGCTTGATGCTTCCAGCATGTTTGTAGATCGCTACAAACAAAATCGACTTACTACAAACGAATTCCAGCTACTACAAACGATGAAAAGCCTAGCTTTATGCTTGCAGAGCGTTGTAAGACCATTTATAATAAAATCGAGTAACTACAAACGAATTCAAGCTACTACAAACGATGATTAGGATAGCTTGATGCCTCCAGTATGTTTTTAGACTACTACAAACAAAATCAACTTACTACAAACGAATTCAAGCTACTACAAACGATGAAAAGGCTAGCTTGATAACTTCAGTATGTTTCAAGACTAGTACAAACAAAATCGACTTACTACATACGAATTCCAGCTACTACAAACGATGATTAGGCGCGCTTGGTACCTCCAGCATGTTTTTAGACAACTACTAACAAAATCGACCTACTACAAACGAATTCCAGCTACTACAAACGATGATTAGGCGCGCTTGGGACCTCCAGCATGTTTTTAAACAACTACTAACAAAATCGACCTACTACAAACGAATTCCAGCTACTACAAACGATGATTAGGCGTGCTTGATACCTGTTGCATGTTTTTAGACAACTACTAACAAAATCGACCTACTACAAAAGAATTCCAGCTACTACAAACGATGATTAGGCTAGCTTGATAACTTCAGTATGTTTTAAGACTAGTACAAACAAAATCGACTTACTACAAACGAATTCCAGCTACTACAAACGATGATTAGGCTAGCTTGATAACTTCAGTATGTTTCAAGACTAGTACAAACAAAATCGACTTACTACAAACGAATTCCAGCTACTACAAACGATGATTAGGCGCGCTTGGTACCTCCAGCATGTTTTTAGACAACTACTAACAAAATCGACCTACTACAAACGAATTCCAGCTACTACAAACGATGATTAGGCGCGCTTGGTACCTCCAGCATGTTCTTAGACAACTACTAACAAAATCGACCTACTACAAACGAATTCCAGCTACTACAAACGATGATTAGGCGCGCTTGGTACCTTCAGCATGTTTTTAGACAACTACTAACAAAATCGACCTACTACAAACGAATTCCAGCTACTACAAACGATGATTAGGCGCGCTTGATACCTTTAGCATGTTTTTAGACAACTACTAACAAAATCGACCTACTACAAACGAATTCCAGCTACTACAAACGATGATTAGGCTAGCTTGATAACTTCAGTATGTTTCAAGACTAGTACAAACAAAATCGACTTACTACAAACGAATTCCAGCTACTACAAACGATGATTAGGCGCGCTTGGTACCTCCAGCATGTTTTAGACAACTACTAACAAAATCGACCTACTACAAACGAATTCCAGCTACTACAAACGATGATTAGGCGCGCTTGGTACCTCCAGCATGTTTTTAGACAACTACTAACAAAATCGACCTACTACAAACGAATTCCAGCTACTACAAACGATGATTAGGCGCGCTTGATACCTGTAGCATGTTTTTAGACAACTACTAACAAAATCGACCTACTACAAACGAATTCCAGCTACTACAAACGATGATTAGGCTAGCTTGATAACTTCAGTATGTTTTAAGACTAGTACAAACAAAATCGACTTACTACAAACGAATTCCAGCTACTACAAACGATGATTAGGCGCGCTTGATACCTTTAGCATGTTTATAGACTACTACAAACACAATCGAGTTACTACAAACGAATTGAAGCTACTACAAACGATGAATAGGCTAGCTTGATGCCTGCAGAGCGTTTTTAGACAACTACTAACAAAATCGACCTACTACAAACGAATTCCAGCTACTACAAACGATGATTAGGCGCGCTTGATACCTTTAGCATGTTTTTAGACAACTACTAACAAAATCGACCTACTACAAACGAATTCCAGCTACTACAAACGATGATTAGGCTAGCTTGATAACTTCAGTATGTTTCAAGACTAGTACAAACAAAATCGACTTACTACAAACGAATTCCAGCTACTACAAACGATGATTAGGCGCGCTTGGTACCTCCAGCATGTTTTTAGACAACTACTAACAAAATCGACCTACTACAAACGAATTCCAGCTACTACAAACGATGATTAGGCGCGCTTGGTACCTCCAGCATGTTTTTAGACAACTACTAACAAAATCGACCTACTACAAACGAATTCCAGCTACTACAAACGATGATTAGGCGCGCTTGATACCTGTAGCATGTTTTTAGACAACTACTAACAAAATCGACCTACTACAAACGAATTCCAGCTACTACAAACGATGATTAGGCTAGCTTGATAACTTCAGTATGTTTTAAGACTAGTACAAACAAAATCGACTTACTACAAACGAATTCCAGCTACTACAAACGATGATTAGGCGCGCTTGATACCTTTAGCATGTTTATAGACTACTACAAACACAATCGAGTTACTACAAACGAATTGAAGCTACTACAAACGATGAATAGGCTAGCTTGATGCCTGCAGAGCGTTTTTAGACAACTACTAACAAAATCGACCTACTACAAACGAATTCCAGCTACTACAAACGATGATTAGGCGCGCTTGGTACCTCCAGCATGTTTTTAGACAACTACTAACAAAATCGACCTACTACAAACGAATTCCAGCTACTACAAACGATGATTAGGCGCGCTTGGTACCTCCAGCATGTTTTTAGACAACTACTAACAAAATCGACCTACTACAAACGAATTCCAGCTACTACAAACGATGATTAGGCGCGCTTGATACCTTTAGCATGTTTTTAGACAACTACTAACAAAATCGACCTACTACAAACGAATTCCAGCTACTACAAACGATGATTAGGCTAGCTTGATAACTTCAGTATGTTTCAAGACTAGTACAAACAAAATCGACTTACTACAAACGAATTCCAGCTACTACAAACGATGATTAGGCGCGCTTGATACCTTTAGCATGTTTTTAGACAACTACTAACAAAATCGACCTACTACAAACGAATTCCAGCTACTACAAACGATGATTAGGCTAGCTTGATAACTTCAGTATGTTTTTAGACTAGTACAAACAAAATCGACTTACTACAAACGAATTCCAGCTACTACAAACGATGATTAGGCGCGCTTGATACCTCCAGCATGTTTTTAGACAACTACTAACAAAATCGACCTACTACAAACGAATTCCAGCTACTACAAACGATGATTAGGCTAGCTTGATAACTTCAGTATGTTTCAAGACTAGTACAAACAAAATTGACTTACTACAAACGAATTCCAGCTACTACAAACGATGATTAGGCGCGCTTGATACCTCCAGCATGTTTTTAGACAACTACTAACAAAATCGACCTACTACTAACGAATTCCAGCTACTACAAACGATGATTAGGCTAGCTTGATAACTTCAGTATGTTTCAAGACTAGTACAAACAAAATCGACTTACTACAAACGAATTCCAGCCACTACAAACGATGATTAGGCGCGCTTGATACCTTCAGCATGTTTTTAGACTACTACAAACACAATCGAGTTACTACAAACGAATTGAAGCTACTACAAATGATGAATAGGCTGGCTTGATGCCTGCAGAGCGTTTTTAGACAACTACTAACAAAATCGAACTACTACAAACGAATTCCAGCTACTACAAACGATGATTAGGCGCGCTTGGTACCTCCAGCATGTTTTTAGACAACTACTAACAAAATCGACCTACTACAAACGAATTCCAGCTACTACAAACGATGATTAGGCGCGCTTGGTACCTCCAGCATGTTTTTAGACAACTACTAACAAAATCGACCTACTACAAACGAATTCCAGCTACTACAAACGATGATTAGGCTAGCTTGATAACTTCAGTATGTTTTAAGACTAGTACAAACAAAATCGACTTACTACAAACGAATTCCAGCTACTTCAAACGATGATTAGGCGCGCTTGATACCTTTAGCATGTTTATAGACTACTACAAACACAATCGAGTTACTACAAACGAATTGAAGCTACTACAAACGATGAATAGGCTAGCTTGATGCCTACAGAGCGTTTTTAGACAACTACTAACAAAATCGACCTACTACAAACGAATTCCAGCTACTACAAACGATGATTAGGCGCGCTTGGTACCTCCAGCATGTTTTTAGACAACTACTAACAAAATCGACCTACTACAAACGAATTCCAGCTACTACAAACGATGATTAGGCGCGCTTGGTACCTCCAGCATGTTTTTAGACAACTACTAACAAAATCGACCTACTACAAACGAATTCCAGCAACTACAAACGATGATTAGGCGCGCTTGATACCTTTAGCATGTTTTTAGACAACTACTAACAAAATCGACCTACTACAAACGAATTCCAGCTACTACAAACGATGATTAGGCTAGCTTGATAACTTCAGTATGTTTCAAGACTAGTACAAACAAAATCGACTTACTACAAACGAATTCCAGCTACTACAAACGATGATTAGGCGCGCTTGGTACCTCCAGCATGTTTTTAGACAACTACTAACAAAATCGACCTACTACAAACGAATTCCAGCTACTACAAACGATGATTAGGCGCGCTTGGTACCTCCAGCATGTTTTTAGACAACTACTAACAAAATCGACCTACTACAAACGAATTCCAGCTACTACAAACGATGATTAGGCGCGCTTGATACCTGTAGCATGTTTTTAGACAACTACTAACAAAATCGACCTACTACAAACGAATTCCAGCTACTACAAACGATGATTAGGCTAGCTTGATAACTTCAGTATGTTTTAAGACTAGTACAAACAAAATCGACTTACTACAAACGAATTCCAGCTACTACAAACGATGATTAGGCGCGCTTGATACCTTTAGCATGTTTATAGACTACTACAAACACAATCGAGTTACTACAAACGAATTGAAGCTACTACAAACGATGAATAGGCTAGCTTGATGCCTGCAGAGCGTTTTTAGACAACTACTAACAAAATCGACCTACTACAAACGAATTCCAGCTACTACAAACGATGATTAGGCGCGCTTGATACCTCCAGCATGTTTTTAGACAACTACTAACAAAATCGACCTACTACAAACGAATTCCAGCTACTACAAACGATGATTAGGCGCGCTTGGTACCTCCAGCATGTTTTTAGACAACTACTAACAAAATCGACCTACTACAAACGAATTCCAGCTACTACAAACGATGATTAGGCGCGCTTGATACCTTTAGCATGTTTTTAGACAACTACTAACAAAATCGACCTACTACAAACGAATTCCAGCTACTACAAACGATGATTAGGCGCGCTTGATACCTCCAGCATGTTTTTAGACAACTACTAACAAAATCGACCTACTACTAACGAATTCCAGCTACTACAAACGATGATTAGGCTAGCTTGATAACTTCAGTATGTTTCAAGACTAGTACAAACAAAATCGACTTACTACAAACGAATTCCAGCTACTACAAACGATGATTAGGTGCGCTTGATACCTTTAGCATGTTTATAGACTACTACAAACACAATCGAGTTACTACAAACGAATTGAAGCTACTACAAACGATGAATAGGCTGGCTTGATGCCTCCAGCATGTTTTTAGACAACTACTAACAAAATCGACCTACTACAAACGAATTCCAGCTACTACAAACGATGATTAGGCGCGCTTGGTACCTCCAGCATGTTTTTAGACAACTACTAACAAAATCGACCTACTACAAACGAATTCCAGCTACTACAAACGATGATTAGGCGCGCTTGATACCTTTAGCATGTTTTTAGACAACTACTAACAAAATCGACCTACTACAAACGAATTCCAGCTACTACAAACGATGATTAGGCGCGCTTGATAACTTCAGTATGTTTCAAGACTAGTACAAACAAAATCGACTTACTACAAACGAATTCCAGCTACTACAAACGATGATTAGGCGCGCTTGGTACCTCCAGCATGTTTTTAGACAACTACTAACAAAATCGACCTACTACAAACGAATTCCAGCTACTACAAACGATGATTAGGCGCGCTTGGTACCTCCAGCATGTTTTTAGACAACTACTAACAAAATCGACCTACTACAAACGAATTCCAGCTACTACAAACGATGATTAGGCGCGCTTGATACCTGTAGCATGTTTTTAGACAACTACTAACAAAATCGACCTACTACAAACGAATTCCAGCTACTACAAACGATGATTAGGCTAGCTTGATAACTTCAGTATGTTTTAAGACTAGTACAAACAAAATCGACTTACTACAAACGAATTCCAGCTACTACAAACGATGATTAGGCGCGCTTGATACCTTTAGCATGTTTATAGACTACTACTACAAACACAATCGAGTTACTACAAACGAATTGAAGCTACTACAAACGATGAATAGGCTAGCTTGATGCTTGCAGAGCGTTTTTAGACAACTACTAACAAAATCGACCTACTACAAACGAATTCCAGCTACTACAAACGATGATTAGGCGCGCTTGGTACCTCCAGCATGTTTTTAGACAACTACTAACAAAATCGACCTACTACAAACGAATTCCAGCTACTACAAACGATGATTAGGCGCGCTTGATACCTTTAGCATGTTTTTAGACAACTACTAACAAAATCGACCTACTACAAACGAATTCCAGCTACTACAAACGATGATTAGGCGCGCTTGATACCTTTAGCATGTTTTTAGACAACTACTAACAAAATCGACCTACTACAAACGAATTCCAGCTACTACAAACGATGATTAGGCTAGCTTGATAACTTCAGTATGTTTCAAGACTAGTACAAACAAAATCGACTTACTACAAACGATGATTAGGCGCGCTTGGTACCTCCAGCATGTTTTTAGACAACTACTAACAAAATCGACCTACTACAAACGAATTCCAGCTACTACAAACGATGATTAGGCGCGCTTGGTACCTCCAGCATGTTTTTAGACAACTACTAACAAAATTGACCTACTACAAACGAATTCCAGCTACTACAAACGATGATTAGGCGCGCTTGGTACCTCCAGCATGTTTTTAGACAACTACTAACAAAATCGACCTACTACAAACGAATTCCAGCTACTACAAACGATGATTAGGCGCGCTTGATACCTTTAGCATGTTTTTAGACAACTACTAACAAAATCGACCTACTACAAACGAATTCCAGCTACTACAAACGATGAACAGGCGCGCTTGATACCTTCAGCATGTTTATAGACTACTACGAACACAATCGAGGTACTACAAACGATTGAAGCTACTACAAACGATGAATAGGCTATCTTAATGCTTCCAGCATGTTTTGAGACTACTACAAACACAATCGAGGTACTACTAACGAATTGAAGCTACTACAAACGATGAATAGGCTAACTTAATGCTTCCAGCATGTTTTGAGACTACTACAAACACAATCGAGGTACTACATATGAATTCAAGCTACTACAAACGATGAATAGGCTGGCTTGATGCTTCAAGAGCGTTTTTAGACAACCACTACATGTGAAACGTAATATTCGGAACATATCGGAGACAGTTACGTGTCGAGGCATTATTACCTACTTAACTTTTTTCTTGCCATCGCGCTTCTGGGTTCATTTTGTGTCTGCAAGGCATATTAACGTAGATAATGCTACTACAATCAAGCTTAAGTGGTATTGTGCGTGATATTGCGAACAAGGAAGAGAAAGACGCCATTTTCCAGCTTGGGCGTTTGTCGGAAAAAGACATCAACCGGGTCTCGATTTCGAAATTTTCAAAATTTTTTTTTGGCGTTATTAGGCTACTACAAACGAAAATAAATGAACTACAATCAACTACAAACGATTCTAAACAAGATTAAATTTTAAAATTTTAAGAATTCGAAAGTGGGGTGCTGAGGATTTGCACCCCCTCCCTATTTTAGGGCAACTACAAATAAAATTCGTTTTACTACAATCAACTACAAACGATTCTAAACAAGATTCAATTATAAAATTTTAAGAATTCGAAAGTGGGATGCTGAGGTTTTGCACCCCCTCCGTATTATTTTTTTTGGGCAATTACAAATAAAATTCGTTTTACTACAATCAACTACAAACGAAACCCTATTAGAAACAAAATATAAAAATATAATTGAATCAAAAATTGTAAATGTCGGACGCGAAAATTTTGCACCCCCCTCCCAATATTCGGAGGGGGCTTCTGAAACCGAGAGTCGTTTCACTACAATCAACTACACGTGAAACTTTATCAGAAAAGTAAGATTCGCAACATATCGGAGACAGTTTTACGTGTCGAGGCATGTACCTACTTAACTTTTTTCTTGTCATCTCGCTTCTGGGTTTATTTTGTATCTGCAAGGATTATTAACGTAGATAATGGTACTACAATCTAGTATAAGTGGTATTGTGCGTGATATTGTCAAACAAGGAAGAGTAATACGCAATTTTCCAGCTGGAGCGTCTTTCGGCAAAAGACATCAACTGGTTCTCGATTTTGAAATTTTCAAAAAATTTTTTTGGCGTAATTAGGCTACTACAAACGAAAATAAATGAACTACAATCAACTACAAACGATTCTAAACAAGATTCAATTTTAAAATTTTAAGAATTCGAAAGTGGGGTGCTGAGGTTTTGCACCCCCTCCCTATTTTTTTTTTGGGGCAACTACAAATAAAATTCGTTTTACTACAATCAACTACAAACGAAACCCTATTAGAAAAAAAATATAAAAAAAAAATTGGTCAAGGTCGGGTGCCAGGTTCACACAGGTGGCTAATGCTATAAAATTATATTTTTATACTTAATATATACTTAATATCTATGACAGGTAGGGCACAGCGATGACCATCACGCTTGAATCTGGAGCAGCCCAACTGGGGAAGTACCTCCTCCTTACAGAAGACCACAGCCATAATAGTACAGCTACCTTTCAGGTCTGTAGTGTTGTGTTCCTGATGGTGAGTAAGGTTCCCAGAGGTTCCTCTAACCCCCATTAAAGGCCGGCAACGCGCTTGTGACTCCCCTGGTGTTGCGGGTGCCCATGGGCGACGGTAATTGCTTACCACTAGGCAATACGTCTGCTCGTTTGTCGCCTATATCATAAAAAAAAAATACCTATTTAAGATTCACTTCGTACCAGTAACTTAGTTTAGCGAATGTTAGCGCACTTAGCACTAGCACGTTTAAATGGAATTCTAAATGTCAGACCAAAGTAGTAAAACAACTGAAAGAAGACAAATTCGGTCGATGTTCTGTGGTGTGAGCGAGATATCGCCATACATACGCATAGCGTTATTTCGCTCACACATTTGTTCATCTCGCCCGCGACGATCGTCCCGTGCTCCTAGCAATCTCAGTGTGAACAGTTTGGGCGGAACTTCGACCGAAGTTCTGTCGAACTTGGGACAATGGCTAGATTGCAGTTTTGTTTTATATATTGCACTTTAGAAGTATTTATTTATTTAATCTTTATTGCAAAATACAAGAAGGTACAAATGGCGGACTTACAGCCATAAGGCATTCTCCACCGTCAACCAACGGGAGTAACGGAAAGATTTAATAGGTCCAGGGTCTTTCTAACTCAAAGATAAGTAATTACGGATTGTTTATTGATCGATTGAAAAAAATATATATTTCAATTATAAATGCCATAAAAAGTGACAGTAATTGTAATTGTGATACGGGCGGGTTTCCGCAACTCGACGACTGAGCGCCTATTACGCGTGATGGGAGGCCGGTTAGCTCAGCCAGCCCAACTCCTCTTAACGTCTCGTAGTACCTCGTGGAGATTACTCGGGGTACCGAGAGGTACCGAAAAGTGACACTATTTATAGGGTAACGCAGATATGGAGACTTCCATATTTTATTACATTCGTGCCCTGTATAAACAATGCTTTGGAAAAAAAAGGATGCAGCTTACGATGTATCTGGTTTATTATTTATATTCTTCCTTACGTTTGATTACTCTTCCTCTAAAAATAGTCGACCATATTCAAAATTGCCACCCCATAATGCAATCTTAAACTCACAACTTCATACCAGACTAGCATAGCTTCATATCTAAAATATGACACATAAACACGACAGTCGTTACGTACTATCTGCGACCTAACCCCGCTATCGTCCATAAAGCATGTTCCCGGATTTCCTTCGGATAAGCTAAACGCCTCACATCACCTTATCGGGACCTACCGAGTACAGGCTAGTCCTCAACTTTAACATGAGACATCTTGTTGATACCCATTATCCGTACTTAGGTTACACATAAACTTAGCAATTTGAAGGATATACAGAATTATATCGTGAACAGTACGTCTATTTTAACTTCATGGACATCTAGCAATTGGAAGCGTCTCATTAAAATCCGACACAATTTATTTAACAATGGTTTTGCAATTTATTTTACTGTTAGTGGTAATTTTTATTGCAGTTTATGGACTTAAAAACACGGGACTGGTCTGTATTGGCGATTGGATTATACAGATATTTTTGGTGTTTATGTCCAATTACAAACACAAATTGTTTAAGTGTAACGGCCCGGTCACGTCTATGCGCGACTTGCGGCGCGGCGAGCGTTTTATCTGTTCGTTGCGCGGTCAAGACGCGCAATGCACTGCGGTTAGGTGGTATCACACGCAATGAACAGATAAAACGCTCGCCGCGCCGCAAGTCGCGCATAGTCGTGGTCGGGCCGTAAGAGTTGTACGGTGTAGTGGCCTGGTTGTCAATATCACAATGTCTGGCCGTCTTTTTGATTAAAAAAAGATCATATCTTTTTTTTTTATGACAAAAGGTGGCAAACGAGCAGACGGATTGCCTGATGGTAAGCAATTACCGTCGCCCATGGGCACCCGCAACACCAAGGGAGTCACAAGCGCGTTGCCGACCTTTAAAGGGTGTTGGAGCTCTGGGAACCTTACTCACCATCAGGAACACAACACTACATACCTGAAAGGTAGCAGTGCTATTATGGCTGTGGTCTTTTGTAAGGAGGAGGTACTTCCCCAGTTGGGCTTCTCCAGACTCAAGCGTGATGGTACTTCGCTGTGCCCTACCTCTCATTGTTGGACGTAGTTTAAGGAGTTTAAGGGTCCAAAATTACAAATAAACACTACGTTGTGAGTTTGACTTCTTAGTGGTTTCAGAGAGTGAAACAAGACTAGTCTGTGCGGAATAGCAAATATTAGGACAATTAGGACATACCTAATTCGATAACTCTTATTCAGATTAAATAAATAAATATCACCGGACATTCTTACAAAAATCGACTGAGCCCCACGGTAAGCTCAAGAAGGCTCGTGTTGCGGATCAGCCAATGATTTATTGGGGTTTGAACCCAGGACCATCGGCTTCATAGGCAAGGTCGTAATAACTGAGTATTGCCCTTTCTAGGCAGCAACTATCAAAATATAACATGCTCCCGTATACTCGATTCTAGACACAACCGCTCTTTTAACGACACAAGTACAGTCACCATCAGATATATCGGAGCTGTGGAGGTGGTCATAAATATCCAAACAACGCCTCTGTTGTCAAGGCAATAAAGTGCATGGTTCGATATTTGTGACCACCTCCACAGCTCCAATATATCTAATGGCGACTGCACATATATTTGAAAGTGAAGAATGTTATTGACTTATAAGTCACCTCTATTTTTCAGATTCTCGGAAAGCTACAAAGGAATATAATCCGCCCACAAGCGAACTATAAATAAATTACACCGAAGCGCGAACTTACATACCTACACAAATGAAAATGAATTCTTTGAGTCTTTTAAGAGTTCTATTCTATAATTATTTCTTAGAACTTGATGCTAATGATAAGTCAAATAAATCTTAACTAGAATTGTATTAAAGATAAGGTGCCCATTACGCCGCCAATTCTTTGTGAAAGAAAGCCGCCCGCGCGAGGTTCACTAGCAGTATCCCGCAAAGTTGGTCAAAAACTAAAATATTACTTTTATTTTTTAATATTTTTTTTTATTAATAAAGTAGTTCAAGGCTGTCTTTTAACAGCCTACCACAGATATCATACAATTATGATATTTACTCTGCCTTTGTTGGTATTATATTCAATATTTTGAAACAATTTTTCACGATCGAAGTTCCGTTTCTCCTTCCAAAGAAAACGGATTGTTGTACGAATCAATACGGGCAGGAAATAAGAACATTCGAGCAACAAACGGAAAACATCTCAAAGCTAATAAGGTAATTGAGTAAATCGGATATTAGTTACTTGATATTGTTAATAGCGATTGTTGTATTTAACTAATATCTGAACAACGCCTCTATAGCGAAGGCGATAAGTGCATGTTCAGTTATTTGTGACCACCTCCACAGCTCCGATATATCTGATGGCGACTGTAAAAGGCGACTTTCAATCGTAATAATTTCGACCGACTATACATTCATGGTATCTTAATTATATAAATTAATTTTGTTAAGCAGAAACGTCTGCTATCGACAGCATAAAGGAAAATTGAAAAATCAACTGCCTCGGTGAGACTCGAACACGGGACTCCGGGGTACAGTCAACGTCATATAGTTAGTTACAGTCAGTATGGCCATATAAATCCTGACTGTACACGTCCGTCACTCTATGAATACCTATATTATATGTATAATATCCGTCGAGTGGTAGCGATATTTGATTTAGTTAAACAAATATCATCATCATCATCATCTCCCTCGCGTTGTCCTGGCGTTTTGACACAGTTCATGGGATGGGGATCTTTAGTTAAACATACATCGTATTCGGGTGACCCAATTGGTTAAGGCGGCCAGCTAGAGATGCGGGTTCAAATTTTTAAGTAGTGTTACTACTTAAAATCAAAGCAAAAATTTTTGCATAACTGAAGTACCTAATCTGCGATGCCTGTTAGAACTATTTATAAATTTAAAATATAGTCTCATTTGCTATCAACAATTCTACTTCAGAATATATGTATCGTCTGTATGTATTCGTCTGGTTTCCAAATTTCCACAACATTTCTTTACAAATCACTTCAATATACTTAATAAAAAGATGCCAGATAAATCTATTTACATTTGGCTCGAGCAGACAGGCAGCTTTCTAACTGGGATAAATGTGTGCCTATTATTTGATATTCTCGCTACGCTGAACACGAAAGGCCAGATTTCTAGAGAGAACACGAAAGTGTGGTTCTGTAGTAACCGACATTTTCTACAGTTTTACTTGAGAAAATATGCTTATGGCTTCACGGCATGTCCCTTGCGATAGTAAGCCATACTATGGGTAGATTTTCTTTTAAAATTCTTGCAAAACGGAATTTTTTATCTATTCTTTGAGGAAATATGATTATTGGCTGAACCACGTGTGCTTTTCATGAATGTAAATTTTCTTTGAAAATGCTATTCTGAGTTAGAAATCGCTTTCATAATGTAAAGTTAGTTTCCGCTATTTAAAAAAAATGCCATTGGTCCATCACATTTTTGACTGGCTAAAATACAATGTCATACATCAAACTTCACGCGCGGTTAAAAGACTATTATTTAGACTCCGCTTTTGTCGATTAGTTTTTGTGGGGTCATTTTGAAGACTTCGCTCGTCATCTATGTATATTATCAATCACTGGGTACACAGAACTTATATTGTTACATCCCGACGTTTCAAAAAATGAGAAGATCCGTAGGCGAACTAAAGTCCCCGACATAGCCCACCGAGTTGGCAAGCTGAAGTGGCAATGGGAAGGCCACATTGCATGGCAGGTCGAAAAGTGCTCGAGTGGAGACCACGGACTAGCAAACGCAACGTAGGACGTCCACCCAAAAGATGGACAGACGACCTCATTAAGGTGGCCGGAAAACGCTGGATGCAGGTCACTCCCAGCGGTACATGTGGAGGTCCAAGGGGGAGGCCTATATTCAGCAGTGAACATCTTATGGCTGAGATGATGATGATGATGATGACGACGTTTCTATGCAGACCCGTTTACCACGAACGCGGAAAAGTATTCTAAACTTCGGGATCTAATCGGTAAACTGGGGAAGAGGCTCTTATCTACAAAATTTAAACAGTCCGTCAAAAATTTAAGTCACTTATATCAACGAGAAAAATTTCAACGATGAATTCTTTTCCCCTAAATTCCAACTGTAGCTTCAACAGTATCGCATTGCAATATCGCATATTTCTCGATAAAACTATGCCACTGGCGCCACCGAAGTCGAACATCGAACGGTGATCCATTAGGCGTCGGGACTGGCAAAGTTGGCAACTTGTGTGACAAATTACCTTGCCGCAACAACGTGGGAACCGAAGACTTACTTAATATGGACGTATCGATGTTGGAGTATTACCAACCGAGAGCTACCAGCATAACCGAGACATGACGATATACCGGGTGTGGCCTGTAATAGGAGCAAAAAATTTAGGGATCGCTTCTACACCACGAACGTAACAACATTTGTTCTACAACTCTAAATAATTGGGTAATTTATTACTTGTGAATTTTTCGAACAAACTAAATAGTATTTTCAATGAACAGCATCCAATAGTCTAGTTGACGTTTACTGTCAGCCTACAAACTTCATAGTTTTCAAATACATTGCTTGCTTGGAAAATCTTTTTTTTATTAATATTTATTAATCTATTAGTTATTTTCAAAAGTCGTAGAACAAATGTTGCTACGTTTGTGGTGTAGAAATGATGCCTAACGTTAATGCTCCTGTTACAGGCCACACCCGGTATAGAATATATGCGCAATCCCGGTTCAGAATAATATAGTTGAGGCAGTAAGATTCATAAACCTGAGTCTGGATTAGACTATGTTATAAACTCTCTAAATCAATATGAATACATCGATTCTGAAACTAAGACGTCCGATACTCGTATGTGTATTGTAGTTAACCTGTTTGTGAACTTATAAGGCGATGTAGGTCTAGTGCAAACGTATTAGGGCTCATTCTGTTTGTGTCAGTTTGTTCTGTACCTGATCTTTATTTATTGCAGAGGCAGATAAATCTATATATATAAAAAAGAAAGTGGGGTTTGTTCAACCGCTTATAACTCGAGAACGGCTGAACCGATTAAAATGATGTTGGATTGGTTGGAACCGTCACAGCCCTGATTGAGACATTAAGTATTAAAAAGTCAAAAATCACGTGATTTCGAAAAATAAAAATGACCTCAATTGATTGGTCGCCATTGTGGCCATTATGTTTATTGAATTAAAATCACATATGTTTTAGCTAATTAAAAGCTACGAGGGCGGAGTGATAAGTCTGGTAAAATTATTAGTTATGGTAATATGTTTACAAATTCAATGATGTCCACTTGTAGTCGAACCTTTTTGAGCCTAAATGGTATATTTTCAGCCAGTTCGCACAACTACTTTTTTTTTGGCAGCGAAGAAAAAAATACAATTGCTTTGATGTTTGCGAACATGGAGAAAAGTGAGTTTCGGGTTCTGATCAAACATTATTTTATTCGAAAAAAAACTATTACCGAAACAAAAAAAAGCCTAGGAAAATATTACGGGGACTCTGCCCCGTCGATTAAAATGATTCACAAGTGGTTTACTGAGTTTCGTTGTGGTCGTACAAGCACTAATGACGCCGACCGACCTGGACGGCCAGTTGAGGTCACTACACCGGAGATGATCAAGAAAATCCATGATATTGTATTGGATGACCGAAGAGTAAAAGTCAGAGAGATAGCTGATATTGTAAGCATTTCCGACGAACGGGTTCGTAATATCCTACACACTCATTTGGACATGAAGAAGCTATCCGCCCGTTGGGTGCCGCGATTGCTTACAGTGGATCAAAAGCGTACTAGAGTGACCATTTCACAAGAATGTTTGGCAAAGTTTAGGCGTAATAAAAAGGACTTCATCCATCGTTTCATAACTGTAGACGAAACCTGGATCCATCATCATACACCAGAAACCAAGGCGCAGTCAAAACAATGGATTGCTTCAGGTGAACCTGCACCGAAGAAGGCCAAAGCAGTTTTATCGGCAAATAAAGTTATGGCAACCGTCTTCTGGGATGCGCGTGGTGTAATATACATTGATTACCTTCAAAAAGGCAAAACAATCAACGGCGAATATTATGCCAATTTATTGCAACGATTTCATCAAGTTTTGATGGAAAAGAGACCCCATTTGGCGAAGAAGAAAATTCTTTTTCACCAAGACAACGCACGGGTGCACACTTGTGCAGTTGCTATGGCTAAGATCCACGAATTGCATTATGAATTGGTCCCGCACCCGCCTTCTTCTCCAGATTTAGCCCCCTGCGATTATTTCCTTTTTCCTAACTTGAAGAAATGGCTTGGCGGAAAAAGATTTAGGTCCAATGAAGAAGTGATTGAAGAAACCAATGCTTATTTTGAAGGGTTGGAGCAATCGTATTATACGGAGGGAATAGAAAAGCTGGAAAAACGTTGGAATAAGTGCTTTGAGTTAGATGGAGACTACGTTGAAAAATAAATATTAACTTTGCCTATAACATAACAAATAGTTTATTTTTTACCAGACTTATCACTCCGCCCTCGTATCACTACTTTTGTTGCTTTTTAGGTGGTACGAAGTTCGCCGGGGGTCAGCTAGAATTTAATAATAATGAATGTCATGAAATGACGCTACCTCACATTCCATAAAATTGTCTAAAGGGCCTCTGTCCGGCTCCGCATTCGTCTCCCAAACGTCCGGAACATCATTTTTCCATGTATGGGAAAGAAATGAACGAAAGAGTAAGATAAAGATGATAATATACAAATACTTAAATACATATATAGACACCCATGACTCGGAAACAATTATCTGTGTTCATCACACAAATAAATGCCCTTACTGGGAATTGAACCCATGACCATCGACTTCATAGGCATGGTCACTATCCACTAGGCCAAACCTGTCTTCCTGAAGAAATTTATTAATATCAGTTATTATCCTTATATCTTCGCTTTGAAGAGGAAGAAAAATTTAGGTTAGATTTTTGTACACCGATATAAAAGTTCATCATATAATTGGAATATTCAACTGGTTGTAAGACTGTCTGCCCCTAAACGCAACGCGACATCAAAACTTGTACAAAAATTGCAATATTCCTCAACTAAAAACACCAAGTATATAAAAAAACATTCAACAATCTTGGAACAAAGAAGTCGAATAAAACCGTTTTAAAACCGAATGAAAGAACCGGAGTTGCGCTATGAAAACCAATATAAAACTTGGGTGCTAAACGCAATGTATATTTGTAAACAGTACATTGACTTTGTGCACAGAGCGCAGTTTCCATAGTGAGATGGTTCCGAACGTATGCATAATTCATCGGGGTGGCGAGAAGTCAATCGAGTCAGAAGTCAATGCAAGCAAATGCGTATATATTTGAATAGTTTTCAATGTGAGGATGGCCAATCTGCAATGAAAGCTTTTGCATTCTGCATGGAATCCCTGGTGAGTCAATTTGATGCTTTAACGATTGCCAACATCAGATATGTGCGTCTAAAGCTCATGAATTTATTCTCTTAACATTATTACCCTCTCACTCAACAAAGCGCAATTTGTCCTTCGAAAACTGTTAAAGAACCGCATTTGATTCAATGTCGTGAAAATTAATTTGATGGAGGCTTTTTATTTACATCTGCTGTTAGCTGATAGTATTGAGCAAAAAGCGACCATTTTGTAAGATAATTAATTAATTAGCATAGATTCCTTCTATTTTACAACCTCTTATCTTTCGGGAGTGGCGAAAAAGTTTGCTTTACTGTCGGTTACTGTTTTATTATTTCTAATATTCAACCCTTCGAATCAAAAACTACGCCGGTATACATTTTTTCTAAATAATTCAATTATCATCAAGTTTTTTTCCCATTTATACACGTACACATACGACTATTTCGTATAATATTTACGCATCGGTGTACAAAGACGGGAACAAACCAATACAATTACATGAGACTACTTGTATATACGGTACTATAATTGGACTAATAGTTTGGACCCGGGTATGTCCTTAAACTACGTCCAACAATGAGAGGTAGGGCACAGCGATGACCATCACGCTTGAATCTGGGGCAGCCCAACTGGGGAAGTACCTCCTCCTTACAGAAGACCGCAGCCATAATAGCACTGCTACCTTTCAGGTATGTAGTGCTGTGTTCCTGATGGTGAGTAAGGTTCCCAGAGCTCCAACCCACTTATAGGTCGGCAACGCGCTTGTGACTCCCTGGTGTTGCGAGTGCCCATGGGCGACGGTAATTGCTTACCATCAGGTAATCCGTCTGCTCGTTTGCCACCTTTGTCATAAAAAAATAAATATTTACGCATCGGTGTACAAAGACGGGAACAAACCGCTACAATTACATGAGACTAATTGTAGGTTAATAAATAATTTGACTAATAGTAAAAATCAAAATCTACTTACTACATACTGCGTAGGATATTTATATCGTGTATCCGCTATGAACCCGACATAAAACTTTGCTGGGACTTACTCCGTGATGGCCGCTAACATATCCGTTGATGGAGCTTTGAATGGTTCGTTTTATAACGAGTGGGCCTAGAGTTTTTTATTGCCTCAGATCTTGACTTTGTAAGACCCCTGAGGACAGGTCTACATAGGAATTAATCTAGTTGTATTTAAAAGAAAAACACGGACTTTATAGTAACATTCAAAAGAAACTTTAACCAAATTAGATTTCTTACCCGTAATCAAAATTATTTAGGAGTAAAGTGTTTATAATATAACTAACACTTAGCTTTCAAAATATTACCTTCCTAATGTGGACTGCTAAGGAATGGAATTCGCTCCCTTCGTCTGTATTCCCGGAAAGATATAATTTGGGTCTCTTGAAGGCAAGAGTGAATAGGCTGTAACTGAACCAGCGTGCTACACCTTCGACCTCGTCGACACTTGCCATCAGGTGTGACTGAGGTCAAACGCTGGTCAGTCTTGTATATAAAAAAAACCTACTGCCAATATTTGACACAATCTGCACTAGTGTCTTCCAGCAATCATGGCATCCAAAGCTATTGCAGAAGAAAAGCACATTGCAGTATAAATCAAAATCGACCTATCTAAATAAAACGTCACACAAAGCCGGACCCCTCGCGAAACACAATCCAAGTTCTGCATTGGTAAAGTTGGGGTGTATTTCACATTTCACACCCTATGAGGTTCTGAGTGTGCGATAAAAGTTGGCCGTGCCATTGTGACCGCAACTTTGGATTGGGAATGTCTGAACGCCTGTTATTGGGCAGTCGGTAGTTATAAAAACTCGGAGTTGGTATGCGTATATGGTAGTGAGATTTATTCACCCACTGCAGCAGATTTGTCACTTCTGTATGACTATTTCATGATCAAAATGATAAAGATTCTGAACAATGGATGAATAATAAAGGAAGTGGGATAGCAGCAAAGAATAAGAATTCATTCAGGACACATAACTTAAAAAAAAATTAAAAACGCCTGCCTAAATTTTAAGACAACAAAAAAAGTCTTGTCTTTGAAATGGCCCCCACTCAGCTTGTGTCAAGGTGCCGTATGACCCCTGACGCTGGTCTTCCGTGGATACTCTTATGGACATGCAGAAGATACATATCTTTTACAAATTGCACATTGATGTTCGTATTAACAACATGGATGGTATGCCTAAACAATGTTTTTTTTTTAATTATGACTATTAAACCTTTTCATTCCTAGGTTTATCGGGAAAGCAAACGGTTACGAGAATCTCATTCAATTACTTAACTAGTTGCCAATTTAAAATATTCTTAGCCATCGTCTACTGTACTGTATAAAAGAGGGACTCCCTTTAGCCCAACAGCGAATTATATTTTATCGCCCGAAAATAACCGTTATGTCTACAGAAAACGTTGTCTTGCATAAAATTGGCATTTAACTAGTAATTCAAGATAGTAAGCGACATCACAATACCGAGATGACCTTTTAACAAGCAGGGTCGTCACCGCAATCACACGTTTGTATTTTGTACCGGTACAATTCTAACCTACATAGCGTACAAAGGTGCTATCCCAGTCTGATATGGGGTGTTAGACAGGCGTTCAACGCTCAAAGGCGGTAATCTATGAGCGTGTAGACACAGGCGCAGTGACGTCATTCAGGTGTCGCAGCGAGCGTAGGCGAACTACTATGGTGGGCGGTGTAAGATAAACACTTAAAGGTCGGTAGCATAATTTGGTCCTGAGACAAAAATCTAGAGTGTATTTAACTATAAGCCCTGTAAAAATAAATTGGACGGAACTTAAAGGAAGAAACTGATGGAATATTTGACTAATATGGTATAAGAAGGATTTTATATAAATCCCATTGAAACTTGTAGTAACACATTCTACCCCAGACCAGAATAAGAAAATGAATATGTAAAAATGTAAACAAAAAATAAAGGTTTTCGGTTATATGTATTGAAACTGGATATGTAAGCTGGTTACTTAGAACAAGTCTTACATGTCAACAATCCACTAGCTCACTGGGAGGCCACGGCATTTCGACTTATAACCTCAGCATTTTTTTTTATACAAGACTGACAAACGTTTGACCTCAGGCGACCTGATGGTAAGTGACGACTAGGTCGAGGGTGTAGCATGAATGATTTAGCTACCCTTGCCGTGGCGTCTCAGTGAGACACATTCGTCATATCTTGAATCCATGTGCGAACAAGTCCAGTTGAGCGAGACCTCGACTCGCTAGCTCGCACGAAGCAGCGCGTGGACATTGTGGCGGGCTTTGTAGAAACCATCGATATCGATATCGATGGGATTGGAGATAAAGGATAATGCAGTTGAAGGAAGAGCTGATTACATCTGCCGTCAAATCCCTACTCTTCGTCACGGATGGTATCAAGTAATACTGTCTCGGAGGCTCAGGATTCTTAGTCCTTGAAAATGGAAACATGTGCTCTCTGAAACATTTTTGGCGACTGACTAAATACACGTGTGTGAAGCCGAATTATTCATGAAATGTTAGATGACTCAGGAAAGTTTAAATACGTTAGTGAATAAATGATTCCACAAATAAAAAAAAATAAAAAAACTTATCTAAGAAACTTTAATTGAAAGTCCTAAAGTTGATGAGCAGAAAAAGAACGACGAAATTTATTACAAAAGAAGCGTAATTTAAATGGGTAAAAGCAAAAAAAAAAAAAACATTACATCAAACTATTTATCTGTATAAAAGGAAATTTTCAGAAAAACGTGTCGCCAATAACTGACATTGAAAGATTCGTGACGATAATCAGGCGTGAAATCTGCATGGAACATATTTTTTGCCTTGTCATATTACTTTTAATTTATGAAACGAGCACCTAATCTTAGTTTTTATAGAAATTAAATACTTAATAATCATCACAAAACTAAATTAATTTAACTTTTTTACAAGCCCGTTAATTGGGGACATTTCTATCTGAAAACTCCCATAAACCAGTAAGGTTACGAATAAATAGTAATGTCGGTCATAATACACGAAATGATAACATAATCGAGGTCGAAACGCTACTAAATTCACTCAAATCTCCTAAACTTTGAAGTAAATACAGACCATTAGTCATAGATTTACTAATGTTTGATACGTTTGTTAGACACTAAGACATTTTCGCAACTAGAAGCACTACCTGAGCCTATTAAGACACTTCGCTAACGTACTCCAGAGTTTGGAAACACAATAACGCCCGCGATTGGATGAAGTTAGGCATTCTAGCATGAAACAATTACTATCGAGGACACATTACATTGCATGACTTACGCAATACGAGATCCGTTTAGGATATACACTGATATCTAATCTAATTGAATTGAATAATATACGCGAGGTGGTTAATATAATTAAAGATGTACTCTCATACATATTGAATCGAAACATAAAAAAAAAAAACATAGATGGATCCTATTATGTATAAGATCCAGGTTATACCTACTTAATTTTATCAACTATTATTGTCCCATGCGCATTGGTTATATTTCAGTTAAAACAATACGTACTTGTGATTTTCGAGATTTCGATGATATATGGGTTTTTTTACATTATATCATTATTGTTAACATTTTTACTGATAAAACCGTAGGGATCCTATTTATCCAAAACATTCAGATACTGAGACTACGTCTACGTCTTGTAAACCCTAATTACCTATAGTACTACAGGTCTAACACTTAACTTACTAATTGCTATATTCCTGAGGTCCATACTGAGTCTGTTTCTGAGCTATGGGAGAGGTAGCGAAAGATAAGGGAGGGGTAACAAGTTTCTAATTATGAGTCACACAGATTATATTAACGGCTCATGTGATGATAAGTTATGTTTTTGTGGTATAGTATTTCGTAAAAGAGAAAGCGGTTTATGTTGATATTCATAGAATCAAATATTTGGCTTTGAAATTCGGTCTTTCCGAACCTATACGACCCTCATAATACCTTTAAGAGAAGAGCGTCCTCCTAAATTAAAGGCCGGCAACGCGCTTATGACTGCCCTGGTGTTACCATAAGGCAATCCTCGACCTTTGAAATTAAAAAAAATCACAATGTCCACAAGAAAGACACGAACCTAATTCATCTGTATGACCCTTATACACGTTTGACATTTCACGTACCGTGAACGCACCCGCTCCCGGTGCCGCTATGTTCCCGTGCTTCAAAAACCGATACAATTACATGTAAAGCCTGTAAGTAAACTTGTGTAGACTTACCACAGTGATAGGATAGGCGGGGTTGATGATGGTGTACAGGAGAATGTGGTTCGGCCGCGCCGGCGGCTCCCGTTTGCGGCGGGGCTCGCCCGCCATGTAATTGTTGCCATTACTCTGAAAATAAAAGAAACACTGATAAGCTAAGATTGCCAGAGGCGTCAGAAATCGGTTTAAATTGCAATACGTATTCAACGAATTGATTATCACTACGTAGTTATCAGTAGCGGCGCGTCTGTTTATATCCTAGACAAGTAGAGAAGCCTGAAGTATCATGACAATCTTTTTCTTTACTATCTGAAAGTTAGTCAAGCCGGCAGGAATCGCGTTCTGAGGACGCGCCGCCACTGGTAGTTACACACGGATACAGTAACGTGTACTTATATCGCACTAGGCGATAGCGCGGGTGCAGTAGGAGGCAGTGCGATATATAAACATTGACAAACAGATAGATAAACATCGATAACTCCGGCCATCGAGAGCCAAAATTAATATTGCTTGTATCATCTAATCTTGGGGAGGAACTGCCATACTGGGCATGCTTGGCAGGCGGATTGGCGACCTTATTTAATCTTAGCTATTGATTCTGTTTCGACGGACGCTGCCCGTCCGTCAGTCTTTCCCTTTGTCGCCCCTTACGACACCCGCGGGAGGCAATGGAGTGGCGCTATTCTAAGCCTAATGTCAGCCAATTGTCCTAGTTCTATTTATACAGACAAATGTCAACATGATATCAAATTTAGATAACATCAAGCCCGTGCTACGTGTTTAACAAACATCATTACGTCAGCGTTTAGTGCACGCGAACAATCCGAGGTCGTTAACCTTGTCCATGACGACACAACCAGACCAAAATTTGCGCAACAATTAAGATGTAAGTAAAATCAAATGTTATGTAAAAACAGCAATACGACTCTAAAATCCTATAAATCAGTCGTCAACGTTTCAGTCACTTCCGATAAAAATTAGCTGAAATTTAGAACAACATAAATATTATTTTCCTAACTAGTGCGTAAAAAGTGCACGTGCGTAAATTTCACTTTTTAAGGCACTTGCTATGAAAAATTAGGTTCGATACTCATGTAAAAACTTCTTTAAGACTCGGGTGATTGTAACCCTCGTTTCACTCGGGCTCCAACTTTCACCCTCGTCGAAAAAAAATTTTTTTTCACTAGTATCGAAATGTACTAAATTAAAACTGTTGTGAGCCATGTTATTACTATTAGTTGCAAACGGATTAAACTCAGGTGTACTTAAGTCGTACTAGGCGTTTCGAGTAAGCTAATACCGATTTTGAGGATGAGACGACACACCGCTCGGGGTGAGTCGGGGTTTATCCGTTAAAAAATATGTATGACGTTTAACAACTTATTTTTAAACCCTGAACATGAAAACTGAATCTGTGGTGGCGTGTCCTTATAAATAAATTTCCGTGGGCTTAACTGTTTTTCCCATATTTCAACAGTTTTGCAATTCAGGTGTCGCGGGTTTAAAGTTTCGGAAGTGAGGAAAGCGGACTAATACCAATAATGCCTAGTTCACCCTATGCGTTAGAAGTTCAGACGACAGTCGTTTATGTAAGAATTAGTGCTTACGCCAAACGGATACAGGCTTTTCATGATCCATGGCAAAATGCCGGTACCACGCGACGAAGATTATATAAACGGATCATTCTAATTAAAACTATACCTTCAAGTTTTCTTTAACCTCCTGAGGCCGACCATATAAGTAAAAGTAAAATCGAAGATAACAAATAAAGCTCAACTCTGTTCCAATTTCATAAAATTCAAATTTCTTTTAAGTAATTAGTACTACATGTAGGCCTCTGATAGGATTCGATCCTGATAGGAGAAAAAAAATGTCATACATTTACTGTTACTTCCGTTTCGTTATCTTATGCCATATGATCTTTAAAAAATGGTAACAGAATTATAGAAAAAAAAAAGTGAAACACTACAGCTTGTGATTTTGAGTAGGTATTAGAAATCATCCAAAAGTCCAATAAAAAAAAAGATGAGGGTAAAAATTTACCTAAAATTGTGTTTTTATTTAATTTAATATACCTATACAAAATGTTGATTTTCATGATTATCGCAATATTATATACCGTTACTAACTATATTAGTGTAGATTC
Organism: Grapholita molesta; assembly: GCA_022674325.2. Lineage (NCBI taxonomy): Eukaryota > Metazoa > Arthropoda > Insecta > Lepidoptera > Tortricidae > Grapholita > Grapholita molesta. The sequence goes on from CP053143.2 coordinate 7,323,967, forward strand.
CGGCTATATGAATGACAAAATTCTGGCAACTACATCAATAAAAGTATAATTTTTATTTAGGTACTTAGCTTTACAATCAAACAGCTAAATTATTTGTCATTTTTATAAAGAAATGCTTCAGATAAAACATTATTATAAGAAAAATAAAAAAGTTGAATGAATAAAATAAACCATTCGTTACCCACCCGCCGTCTCCGAAATACTCTGCTATAATCCATATCCCATAAAAGTTTATTAGGCCACACTCACATTCAACAAAACATTAGTTCATATTTTTTATTAGTTTAGTTATCTTTGTACCGTTTACTTATCGAATCACAAATCCGCGCAAACGTTAACAACTATTTAAATAAGGAAACCAAATAATATTCCGGTTGAAAATTGCTTGTCACATGTCACTCCGTAACGAGGAGCATCGTCATGAGCCGTTCGCTTTGGCTGCCCGACAAAGACTGCGGACCGCTGCTATCCGCCACCGGCCAGTCTGCGACGGAACGGAAACTACCCTCATATTCAGCAATAATGTCACTACACTAGCTACCTCAGTAGTTGAAGGTCCGTCCAGACAAAGCACCGATGTACACACAGCAACACTCTCAGCTGTATATTGGTGTACCTTATTTTATAAGGCATAAGGACCACCGATGCACAGTTAGCTGTAAATCGGTATTAGGCCCTATGCCTTATATAATAAGGTCCACCAACGTACAGCTAAGAGCTGTTAGTACCACACAACAGTCAGCCTACGCGAACACCTCATGATTACCGCTCTTCGTTACGTAGCGAAACAAGTCATGCAATTCTTGACTTATAAAAAAAACACTGTTAAGGATTATAGTTTGTATGAATAATTTAAAATGGCAACACTATTGTAAAATTAAAAAAAAAAAAAAAAAAATATTGTCGAGTCACATACATTGATTCAAATTCGAATGTCGTTGTCGCGTCGGTCGACGAGCTATACCACTGAAACACTGTCGAAAATCCGAAATATCGTGTCGTTTGTACTCGGATAAGTCTATCTAGTTTAAATCGCGTGTGATTGCTCAAGAAAGGCTGTGTCATTGGAGAGAGCACTCCTCAGGCTTCATTTCGGTGATAAGCTGGTCAAAGGTAACCTGGATTCAAGGTGAGTTCGGACAAGCTGAGAGTCCTGGGAGCCTGCGCCAGCCCCCTGCAACCGAGAGCTGCACCATCAACAGCAGTTAAGCAAGGTGAGTGCCCTTTATCCACTGACTGGCCTATCTCAGACCGACAATATATCGTGTCGTAACTTTCGTTAATTTATCTTTTCGAATACAGTCCACATTAAATTATTATCGAAGTAAAACTCCCTAACATTTTTTGGTCCATCAACCGGGTTTCTTGTAAGGTTGCCGTGGTTATTTTCGTATTTAAACGTCGATTTTTTGTTAATTTATCGAGATCGTTATTTGTTAGAACTGAATAAAAAAAATTGGAGGGTAAGATTGAAACACTTGGCTTGGGCGTTTTTCCATTACTTAAAATCGGTGTTAACTGGAGTAGCGTTTGGTTCATAGTTTGACATATCGTATCGAAGTAATTAAATTTCTGAACGCAACTATAACTGTCATCGTTGACAACTTGTCAAGTGTCAAATAAAATTTATTTCATAACCTCTAGTTATTCAATACGATTGTTGTTTTGATTGAAGTTTTATTTAAAATAAAAAATAAAATATGTCTAAAACTGATGGAACTTCCGAATGTTTCGATAAAAACCGTGTCGGTCGTGATTATGCTTTTGCCCGTATTGAATTTATACAAAGTTCCGACCTGCAAGGTTATACTTTGCAAGATATAAATAAAGTCGAAAATGATTTTCATGCTTTTCAGGTTGAATTGCTTTCGTCTATGCCAAGTAGTAGTAGGAAGTGTGAATTAGGGATATCATCACAGTTCGAGGAAATCGTAAAATCAATTAAACTGCGTTTAATAGAAGTAAAGCCCATTGGTTGCAATACTAATGTGATTAATAAGTGTAGTTCAGGTGTTAAACTGCCAAAAATTAATATAGTTCCTTTCGATTCAAAAATTGAAAATTGGGTTTCGTTCATACAGATGTTTGATTCCTTAATTCATAGCAAAAACATACCATCAGTAGAGAAATTGCATTACTTGTTATCATGTGTTAGCGGGCATGCTTTTGACTTAATAAAAAATTACCCTTTGTGCGAAGAAAATTATTTAATTGCTTATAATACACTTAAATCACATTTTGACAAGAAAAGGGTCATTGCCACTATGTTTTATGAAAAAATATTAACATGTGAGTCAGCAAAATCAAAAAGTGCAGTTGAATTAAATAGATTATGTCGGACTTTTAAAGAAAATTTAGAAATATTGTCTAAATACCAATTACCTGATAAAAATTTCATGTTGTTCCATTGTTTGTGGTCTAAACTAGATAGTAGTACCAAGGAGGCATTTGAACTGCAGCTTGAGTCTAACACTGAAATACCTCAATATGAGGAGTTAATTTCCTTCATTGAGAAGAGAAGTCAAGCGTTAGAGAACTCTTCAGTTAGGTTAAATTTAGTGCATAACAAGCCTGCAAACAAGACTAAGTCAGCGTTTATTGTGCCACCTGTTAACAACTGTGCTATTTGTGCCAGTTCGGGACACAAATTAGAAAATTGTTCTAAATTTCTAGAATTGACTCCTTTTGAAAGATTTAATCAGGTTAAAGAAAAGAAACTTTGTATACTATGTTGTCGTCCATCTCATTCAGTAAAAAATTGTAATTCTTCTGTGACTTGTAACATTTGTAACCAAAGACACCACACATTGTTGCACTTTGACAAAACAAATGAGCCTGTACCAGTAGCTAGCCAGGTATCATTGGCTGTTCTAAGTTCAAATGCACCAAGTTTGTTTTCAACAGCGGTTGTGTTGATAAAAAATAAATTTAATAAATTGATACCAATTAGAATGCTGATGGACAATTGTTCAGCTTGCAACTTTGTCACGTTGGAATGTGTAAAGAAACTTGGTTTACAAATCAAAGCTAAGTCACCATCGGTCAATGGGGTCGGTTTATCATCAACTGATACTTATGGTATTGTTGACTGTGAGATAGTCCCTTCGAATGGTGACTCCTCATGTAAGTTTTCGTTTGAAGCATTTGTGCTTCCTAAGATTTGTCCAGATATGCCTTCAGAATCGCTTAATAGTTCTTCTTGGAGACATTTGAAGGACCTTGATCTCGCTGATCCATTGTTCTATCAGTCTGGTCCAATTGACATGTTGGTTAATGTCAATCTTTTCGCTGCTGCTCTACTGGCTGGCGTTGTCAAGGGCAACGCTGACCAGCCCATTGCTGTCCGCACTGTATTCGGCTGGTTAGTGATGGGTGAGTGTCCTACCGACACTAACTGTTCTCGGTCTCGGTGTCAAAAAGGTTCCAGGGTTGATACGAAAGGGTGCTTTCTTGTCTCGGGTCGTTCATTAGACCATAATATAAAGCGCTCCTGGGAAGTGGAAAGTGTAGATCCTCCTAAAACTGTCGTTTTGTCGAAATCGAAAATGTCGTGTGAAAACCAAATGGAAAATTCGTATTGTCGTAACTCCGAGGGTAGAATGGTAGTACCATTGACTTTCGTGGACCCTCAGGAGAAACCAAGGTTTTCTAATTCTCGTGAGATTGCTCTCGAGCGTCTCTTAAATTTAGAGAGGAAGTTCAATCTGAACCCTCAATTTCGGACAGTTTATGTCAATTTTATCGATTATATCGTATCAGGCGCAGACACTACGGAAGACGCATTAGCGTTGTATAACCAGCTGGTGGAAATATTTTCGTCTGCTCATCACCTGCATAAATGGGCCTCTGATAGTCCTCAATTATTGGACAACATGTCTGGGCGGTCGGAGCTATACTCTGAGCAACTTGTCAAATTTGAAGATGCTTATGATTTCTCGTTAAAACTTGTCGATTTATCGTGCCTTCCCACGGAAGACAATCTCACTTTCGAGACGTCGTTAAACGACTGTCGTTGTACGAAACGATCAATCCTTGCGGACATCGCTCGTATTCTTGACCCTCTGGGGTTATTATCGTCTGTCGTATTTTTTGAAAAGTATCTCGTACATCTTCCATGCGTATCTGGGGTCGACTGGGACTCTTACGTTGCCGTCGCCATCTCTCAAGAATGGCGTAAATTCAAATCACAATTATCGGAGTTGAGTTTATTGGCTATACGCCGTGTCTCGTTAGTTTTGTTACAGCTCCATGGATACTGCGACGCCTCGGAGAAAGTTTACTGTGCTGTCATCTATTGTCGCACCATTCGAAGTGACGGTTCTGCAGCAGTGCGGCTTTATTGCGCTATATCTAAATATAAAGTGGCACCTCTCCGTAGATGTTCAGTTCCAAGGTTAGAATTGTTAGCTGCTGTCTTGTTAGCAGACTTGGTCTTCTCGTTCATAAAAGCCTTAAATGATATTTACAATTTCGATGTCATTCACGCTTGGTTGGACTCCACTGTGGCTGTAAATTGGATTAGCTCATGTTCGTCAAAAGGGAAAACATGTGTAGCTAATCGGGTTGCACACTTCAAGATTATATTCCCGCTGAAAATTTAAATCATGTTCCCGGTTCGGAGAATCCAGCGGATTGCGGATCTCGTGGTTTATTACCCGCCGCTTTAATCCAGAATACACTATGGTGGGCGGGGCCTGCCTGGTCGTCTAGTCCTCAAGAATCTTGGCCGCAATCTGACTGTTTCGTGGATAAATCCGTTTCGAGTGTATTTCAATATATCGTTCTCGATTACTGTTCTCGGTACATATATAATGTGCAAAACCCCGCAGTACGGAATGAGGGTTTCATTAACTTATCGTCGGAAGAAACCAACAAGGTGCTCCATTTCCTTGTGAAGCATGTCCAGGAGAAATCTTTTACATCGGAAATTCGTTGTTTGTCAAAAGAAAATTCGACACACTCTTTCCCTAACCCCATGCGGAAATTGTCGCTATTTTTGGATGACCTTGGAAGGTTAAGGGTGGGCGGTCGCCTCTCTAAAGGTGATCTGCCATTCGATGATAAACGTCCCTTGTTGTTGCCTCGCGATCATAGGTTGACGACGCTGATCATCGAGGATTATCATACGCAGTTTATTCTTCCTGGACTGCAAACGTTGCAAAATTTACTATCCCTAGCTTTTTGCATTATTTATTCAAAAATGGCTATTAATTATATTATTTCATTCTGTATGAAATGTTTTCGTGTCTGCCCCAATTTGGCTGCACCTCCTATTACGGGCAATTTACTGTCGCTGTGGTTCAGAATAAATCAAATTAAACTGTTTCCGTCTTCTGCCGTGGACTCTGCTAATCCTTTCGACATTAGCCTAACTCACGGTCGTGGTGTACGTATGTTCAAGGCGTATATCTTAGGTTTCATGTGTACCGCCAATAGGGCAGTGCGTCTTGGACTAACTTCTCGAGATTCGGTGGAGCTGCTCACCATACTACCAGATGGTAACATGCAGGTTGATGCAAAATTAGGTCCTCCGCAGAGATGGAATCTGTTGCAACAGATACACCAAGTTTTCTGGCGCACTTGGCACCTTGAATACTTGCGCACATTGCAACAGCGTCACAAGTGGTTCGATGGTGAAAACAATATTGTCGTTGGGACGCTCGTGCTCATTGTAAATGAGCAATGTAGTCCCTTGAAATGGAAAATTGGCCGAGTGATACAACTTCATCCCGGGAGTGACGGAATTTGCCGTGTCGTCACACTTCGTACTGAATCAGGCCAGCTTAAACGCCCGATTGTCAAGCTGTGTCCTTTACCTTCACAAAATTAAGATTAAATTCACTTACTTACTGTCGTAGCATACCTAGTTATCGTAGATTAATATTAGTTTTAATAACGCATAGATATAAAATGGAAAACATTTCCAAGCCAAAGTGTGTCATCTACCTTAAGTCATTATAAATCTAATTTATTTTGAAAATACGTTGCATTTTGGTGGGCGGAAATGTTAAGGATTATAGTTTGTATGAATAATTTAAAATGGCAACACTATTGTAAAATTAAAAAAAAAAAAAAAAATATTGTCGAGTCACATACATTGATTCAAATTCGAATGTCGTTGTCGCGTCGGTCGACGAGCTATACCACTGAAACACTGTCGAAAATCCGAAATATCGTGTCGTTTGTACTCGGATAAGTCTATCTAGTTTAAATCGCGTGTGATTGCTCAAGAAAGGCTGTGTCATTGGAGAGAGCACTCCTCAGGCTTCATTTCGGTGATAAGCTGGTCAAAGGTAACCTGGATTCAAGGTGAGTTCGGACAAGCTGAGAGTCCTGGGAGCCTGCGCCAGCCCCCTGCAACCGAGAGCTGCACCATCAACAGCAGTTAAGCAAGGTGAGTGCCCTTTATCCACTGACTGGCCTATCTCAGACCGACAATATATCGTGTCGTAACTTTCGTTAATTTATCTTTTCGAATACAGTCCACATTAAATTATTATCGAAGTAAAACTCCCTAACAAACACCAATCCGCTTCAATAAATGTTCTAGTCCTTTTATATTTAGTATGTGCTTATTATTCACTACAGTGTCGTAAAAACATATTAGTAAACAAAATAAGTTCGTAGACAAAATCGCTAGCGAAAATACACTATCCTTATTTTTTTTTCCCGATACTCATATAAAATCACATTTAATATAATAAACTTTTCAACTCGCGGAAGAAACCCATACACTGAGACAGTCAGCGTCGGTTTGATTCAAAACATTATCAACGCACCGTTATTATTGCGTTGGCCAACGCAATGTCAAAAAATATGGTGAAATGTCGGTTATTTGAATTGCAAAATAAGTGTAATAAGACTGTGGACTTCAATTGTAGTAAAATACAGGGTAAACATAAAACACGGAGTATTTGTTTTGTATAAGGGCGACTTTCACGGTTTTATTGCTAATGGATGGGACTTAACCGCGTATATAAACTTTCAAGAGAGACTACGATGACAATGGCGTTCTCAAAACGTCGGAAGTAATTTTGTTATTATTGGTATCGGTAATCAAGGTCGCGGGAAATCGTGCGGCACGGGACCGGTCGTTAAGGTAGCAAGTAGGGGAGGCCTTTGTGCAGCAATGGACGACTTTTGGCTGATGTGATGTTAAAATTAACGAAGACGCATATCTTTAACTTTCTTGTGTTATCTGATGATACGACCGAAATCTAAATTCAAAGGTTTGTTGTAATTAACAAAGAACTTATAGACTAGATACAATTAGATTTTTCTATACACTTGTTACAGTAAACAACCTAAACATATTGTTTCCCGACCGGGTTGACAGTAAAACAACCAGAACATACATACTCGTATATCTCCAAATTCCTTTGTTCTGTCGCTACACTTGCCAAGTAAGACCTAAAATATAACTACAGTTTGTCGGCAACTAAGTGCCAAAATATAACCACAAGTCTATCGACATTTTGTTTAAAAATAAAAAAAATGCCAACACACCACTCATTACCACGTTACCACATACGTTTTCGTTTCGGACCTTATAGGTAAAAACGGGATCCTATTATTACCCCGCTGTCCGTCCGTCTGTCTGTCACTAGGTTCTATCTCATGAACCAATAACGGCAGCAGCTTCACTTTTGAAATATCCACAGAAGGTTCCTTTGTATATATGTTAGGTACTTTGAAAAAGAAAGTTATATAACGCAAAAAAACGTGATTTTTTACCGATTCCTAATCCCAATAATTAAAGTATGGAAAAATAAGCATTGGTACAGTCGACGTTAATGATATGTTTACACTTTATTAGAAAGGATTAAGGTGAAATAAGTGTTAATATATTTGTCCAGCCCTCTCCATTGCTCGTTAAGTGACTTACAGTAAAACAACCTTTTTTTTTGTCGCTGGGAAAAAAAAAGTTCACAAATCTCGAGATTCGATGCTGAAACCTTTAGCACCCTTTAGCGTCTAAAGCAGTCACGTCTCAAATGAGCTACTTTGCCATTTACAGTAAAACAACCTGCCTCCTATATTATATATAATTAACATAATTATTAACTGCAAAAGCTAACACTAGCGCGAATTAAGCTGTCAGCAGTTAAATAAACAACTAAGGCAACGAGTTCTTAATTATGACATACATTTTACTACCAGCATGTTAGGAATTGCTTTATGTGACACACAATATTAACATTCTCTATTTCAATTTGTTATATTATAACGATACTTTGACGATTGACATAAAGTGACAAAGCAAATATTATAAATATACTCTTTAATTCGTCTGCACTTGTCTGTATTTTATACTTATATTACATAGGCCGGGTAGTAAGGGGTTTCAGGCCGAGTTTATGTAGACGGATTGTTACGAGGCCGAAAACCCTTTTTCACGCTGAGGTATTTTTTGTCTCAAACATGCAATATAATAGTTTTTTTTTTTAGTTTTTACTTAAATTTTTAGGTAAACTAAAAGTAAACATGCCAAATAAAACAGTAATGTGTGCCATAAAATAATAATTGTTTTTAATAGGTGTAGTGGCAATATGTCATAAAACCACCAATATCTTATATATGGCCAATCTCCTAGATGCTGTGTCCCAAATTTATATGGAATGACAATTAAAAAAAGAGGACCTCGCCGGCCCAATGTCAACCTTAACGACCTCTCGTGCCATTCGCCTAGCCAAACTTGCAACCTACTTCGAAGCCTATTTATTATAAGGAACATAATGTCAAAATCGTAGTGCATGTTTGAGAAAATTATTTTCTTATAAGCAGAAACGTCTGCTAACGAAACCTTCATCCGTCGAAATAAAAGAAAAACGGAAAGAACAACTTCCTCGGGCGAGACTCCTTCGTGGTGGAAGTCCGTCGGCTGATATGATGGTGATTATGAAGCCGGTTATATATTTATGAGCACATTAAATAGAAACATATTTTCGCACTCAACTGTGGCATGCAGCTAAACCCATTAACAGTACACAGTCATGTACAAAGTACCGACATATATATTTCTAAACCCATTAACAGCTCCAACTACAAAGTAATGCCATACATATTGTGAACACAGTTACGACGCCAATAATTCGCCATTCGATCCATATATGATCGCGAGATGGCTCTCAGTTATTTTATTACCTAATAAATATTTAAAGTAGTGCACAGCGAAAGCCATTTTAACTTTTCAAACTGATCCCGTTTTGATACTAGCGAATACACTGAATGTAAATTACTAAGACTAAATAGTAAAACTAGGACAACTTAAATTATTTTTAAAGTAGACACTGCCGTATTGTAAAAAAATATTAAAAGTTCACGACCGATCTGACCTAGTGGGTAGTGACCCTACCTATTAAGCCGATGGGTCTGGGTTCAAATTCCAGTCGCGGCATTCATTTATGTGATTAGCACATATATTTGTTCCTGAGTCATTAATGTTTTCTATGTATTAAAGTATTTATATGTATCTATCTATTATCTATATCGTTGTCTAGTACCTACAACACAAGCCTTACTAAGCCGTATCAGGACTAGGTCTATTTATGTAAGATTATCCCGAAATATTTATTTATTTCTTTAAGAAATCAATTCGACATTATTTTCTATCTATCCGATTACGCCGAATCATGCAACAAAGTTAAGGGACATATGTCTAATTCACTTTATTACAGCACTAGAGAAACAGCACCTTCAAAATAGCTTCACAAAGCCTGCTAAGTTAATACTTATAATCATTACTAGCATTTTATTCTTCATTAAAGTAAGTAGTTTCTGGGAAGTCTACACTTCTTAAAGGTTATACAGTTAACACAATCTTAAATACCTACTGGCTGTAACAGAAAACGGTCTCATTAATACAAAATGCCTGATAACAATAGCGCAAACATTAAAACAGTATCAACTTTAATGCATGCGCTGCACCTTATTTTCTTCTAAATTAAGCATAATACCCGCTCTGCACTTAATACGTAATACAGACGAGTCTCTTTAAATAGAATTCAATCTTGTTCGTTTAAGAATAGAGTTGAATTTATATTGGCTAGTTATGTAAGAATGCCATAAGACGCCAGTGAGGCGCGAAATTCAAATAAGGAACGATTTAAAGATGAGCTCTTAAGGCGAAGTTTGTCCAACGTATGGTTTGAAGTTACGGTATGGGTAGTAAATGCTTTGATTGCCGCTGCAAGTTTAGTTTGGGTTTCAAACTTAATTCAATTTATGTCACGATAAACGTGATTGTCTATGGGAGTTTGGAATATTTAGTTGGTTTATGGCATCGAACGTAAAATTAAGTTCTGACGTATAGCTACTGTCGTGGGACAATGAAAATTAATTATATTGCGGGTAGATAAGGGTAAGAAATTTGTAACTACCTCAACGTGAACGCAATCGAAGGTATATACTTGAGTGAAAGTCTCAAATACCGTAAGTAAATTATTAAATTATATAGCCAAGTTTAGTAGTAGGGCAAACCATGGCTGATACTTGGTAATTCGGTGATACGAAATTATTAAGTTTCTAGCAATTTTTTAACTGGCCATTTTTGTTGCTTGCAATCGGGATAGCTGCAAATTATCGCTTACGCATTTGCCCATCATTTTACAAGCGCAAAATAGTACTTTGTCAACCGGAGATATTCACACTGATGCATACCTGAAACAATAAATTATTGGTTTAGTTAAAGACATTCGTAAAGAAATATAATAGCGCTTGTCAACGGAAAGCAGACATGAAAATGATTTCTGATCTACCTATATGTAAAGTCCACATGGAAAGGTACCTTATGGCGCTTGGCACTTATTGTTAATGACGCTTCATTACTAATGTGACGCTTTGCAACGTAAGCGCCGAGCGCCATAAGGTACCTTTCCATGTGGACTACCACATATTGTCGATGATTTGGCTTAGATGAGAAATGATAACTGTTATTTAAAAAAAAAAAAAACAATTTGCACATTTAGAATCAATATCATTTATATTTTTATCAATAATACATATTGCATGGCGGCTAAAAACACAATTCCCTTGCGGATGTCAGGAAAATCTTTAATTCATAAACGCTTCTCTCCCTCACATAAAGATTTCTATGTGTGCTCGGATTTTACGATGGCCATTCATGTGTGTGTTAATGAGGGTTTTTACTGTACTGGGAATATTTTATATGTACGCTAATGAGACGAGATGATAAGGTTTCAAGTTGAAATCGCTTTTATTGCAGTTATTTAATTTATCGTTGAAAGTTAGTGAAGACATAAATGTTTTCATTCATAAAGCTTTTAACAGTGATGTTTGCGTAGAAGTTATAAAGTGATAATGATATCTTGGGGTCGTTTGCACCAAAACGTTTGTTTAAATTAATCGTAAGTCAATGTGGGTAAGACCGTCTATCAGGAAAGACCGTCTACCAACCAATTTCCTACATTATCTGATCGGTATTTAGGGTCATATGACGGACTTCCCTTAAAAATAAAGTATGCCGGTCTTACCCACATTGACATGTAGTTGAACTTTTCCTATACGAAAACTTTAACAGTTGTCAATGGAATGACACGCCGCCATATTTGATTGAAAATACAAGCACGTAATAGCGAGGATGTGATTTTTTTGACCTGACTAAGGCTCGATGTTTCGTTTGGGATGTTAGAGCGTCCGGTTTGTGTGGGAGGAAGGTAACCTAGGAATAAAACAATGACCCTTCCGCACCTGACTTGACTGATGACTGTGATGAGTTCTGGTGAAGCATACCTATAGTTACACTTTACAGTTGGGTTTGGTATACGTTAAGTGTTTGACTTATGTATATAAAAAAAAGGATAAATAATTTGGGAGGAAATTGTATTATATTTATATACCTATAGGTATAGGTTTTTAGATGTATAAGAACGACAGCTACTTTAGTGCCGCGTTGTGCCGTTTGAGAAAAGCACCGACCCATCTCCTCCCTTACTGAGCGTCCGTCATAATCGAATCAACAAGCTACTGCGGTCGCCAACCCGTCTTGCGACTATGGCAAGATGATACAATTCATATTTGGAACAGGCACATGCAGCAGTGGAAGTCTTACGGCTGTCATGATGATGATGCTAACGAAAATGTAAACGAAAGTCCTCAAGAACTTCAGTCTACTTTCTGATATTTAACTATCCCCTCAATCACTTATATACCTATTGTGTAACCGTTATCGACTAAATTGCTCTCTTCAAAAGTAGAATAACATAATTACCAGTCCTCAAATATTTTTATAAAAGGAAATGTATTTTATCGTATTTTCTTAACAGATTGCTCCTGGAAGACATTTTAGTTTATTTCTGATTCAATATTGACTTTAATTATTTGAATGGCATTTCGCCAAAAAAGAAATGCTAATTACATAAAGTAAAAACTACCATAGTACTTATGACCTTAGACTTACGCCTTTCTTACTACTCTTTCCTTCGTAGTGAGCTGAAATAAGTTCCTATCAAAAATAATCGGATTCGATAATGCTGTCTTTCCCTTAACTGGCAAAAATATTCGGTAGCAAGAAATCTATGCATTATCCAGTGTCAGCAAAATGTTGCGATAGATTACTGTAACTCAGGAAAATCGTAAGAAGAATGTTGGCAGGCATGTCTACAGGGTAAACTTTATGGGTATAGTAAAGGCTATAATGACATATATATCCGCCTTAAAAGTACCACGGTGTGTAACGATTTCGTAAAAAAAAAAATTAAAAAGTTATATAACAATGTCAAATAATAGGGTTACATCCCACTTGGCGGATATTTAGATTCCGGGCGGTTCAGAACTGAATTAAGGGTAACTAAATTAGATCGCGGGCCGAATAACATTCCCCAGTTATCTACCAATGCTATCTTTATGGGTGTAAGTAATGGGAGGAAGAGAGTGGAACCTGGGACGCTACCGCGAAACACGATATTCGTAAATTACGGACGATTGTCTCTGTCACTCTTATGACGCCTTAGTTGGAGTAAAAGAGAAAAATGCTCGAAATAAACGAACTTCGATGTTTGCGGTACCGGGCCTGTTAGATTTAGGATATGTCAGACAAACTAAAGATGACTTCATAGTGAATTTACGTCAATTTTAGGACTAGTAATCGTTTTAAAACTGGCAACCGATAGACACCAAAGATTTTAAATACAAAACTATCGTGAAATTCAAACATTATTAAACATGAACGGGACTTAACCGCGTATATTAACTTTAAAATTTACCTCCGACGTTTCGAAGACGACGTTGTCCTCGTGGTCTCGGATTAAGACTGGCTGAAGTTCACATCAACATCTTCTAGCCGCGCGAGTTTTTCGAACTACCCGCACTTGATTTTGTTTATCAACTTGAACGTTTTGCGCACTAGGGATGTCACTCGGTCGACACACTACACTCACGATATCGGAATTTTTAACTTGTGGTATTTGACGCCTGCATTTACTAATGACTGGATTCCATGAAGATGAGATCCTAAAACCATCGTCCCGATTGAAATTATAATGTTTTTTTATTTCAATGGCTTCACGAACTTTTCTACTATAAAAACGACGATCCGTAGAAAGGATTTTAGGATTATGAAGCTCAATCCAGTGGTTTGGTCCTGAGTCTAGTAAATGCTCCGCAACAGCAGACTTGTTCACCTGGCGACTTCTGACTGCTGCGATATGTTCCTTGACTCTTCATTCCCGTTCATGTTTAATAATGTGTACAAACCGTGAAAGTTTAAATCAGTAAATTCAAACATATTAAGTAATCGTACAGAAGTCGGTAAGTCACAGTCGGTAATTGACACAAACCTGGTAGTAAAACTAAAAGATATCTCAAATTATACTTTAAGGTACACTTTAAAATAAAATCATCAATACTTTGATAACTAGAGTATTCAATCACCGCGAGTCCAGAGCCCTGAGGGTAATTTTTTACGTTACGTTACGTTAAAACTTACACTCAGGGCTCAGAACAACAATGGATTTATTGAAAGTAAGCGAGGGTTGGTATATCTTAATCTTACCCACAACAATAACAAAAGACAGCTGCTAATTGACACTATTATACCCTTTATTCACAGGTCTAATAGACGCTAATCGTGTCCTCGTGTCATTTGGACAAGTGTTTTGTTGAAAAACGAAATTAAACAGATACAAACTAAGAACAAAGCAAATTATTTTTTATGAAATATTTTGATTTGCTTTGATTTTTAAGTAGTAATACTACTATATAAATTAAAAGTTGAAATAGATGACATATACTTAAGAAAAGAAAAAAAAAGCAGCGATAGCTGGAGATGCGGGTTCGAATCCCGTCTCGAACGCTGGAGGTCCTCGTCGCTTGTTTCTTAAGTATATGTCATCTATTTCAACTTTTAAACAGATACAATTGAAGGTTTATACTTAAGGAAGATAGCTATAGGGACAGATCTTTCGTTACAAGTGTTAAGGCTTGAGCACATACGTGCGTTTTGTGAGCGTGGCGCAGCGGGGCACGACACCGGTGTGGCTAATGTAACGAAATAAGGTACACATTCGGACGGCAGCGCCTATGTGCCCAATCCTTTAGACCGAATCGCTCTCGCTGCCTCCCGTCCCCTGTGACACACACCCAGCCAGTCGCGGAGTCACTATGATGAATATTCATACACGGGTCTTATTGCGTTTGTTGAGCATCATAGTTGTTTGTTACAATTAATTCTGCTGTAGCACTAATGTCGCACGCGTCTTGTGTTCATGATTACACATTTATATTGCGCTTGATAGTACGCGTTCCTTATACTTTAAACCAAATTTTTGACACATGACGGTGCGTTGACGCAAGTGACGTGGGCAATAGTGTTGCTAGCCGCTCGTCGTCAACAAATATTTATACGCTTTCTCACATAGTCCGTTTAACTGTTTAAAAATGTTTATATGTAATTAATTTATTGATACTCCAAGACTTCACTCACATGTGGCCCCGACGGAAGACCAGCGCTGGCCCCCAGGCCCAATATGTAAACGTATTAAGTTAAAAATTCGAGGTTGATAAATGAAAAATTATTTTGATTATAGTTCATTATAGGATAGGTAAAGTGACAGTGAAGTGACACCTATCATTTTCATAGAATCTGTATAATATAAGCCAGAAAACGGCACTTCCCGTATTCTAAAAAAAAACCAATGAACATCAAGATTGAATGAACTGTACAATCTTGTAATCGTGTCAATTTTATAATCTATATCTACAGGTATAGTAGGTACGATACATCCTACTATTTCGCTGGGTGTCGATTGGTGCTTAATTTAATATGTTATATGACTTCATCTCCTCCTGCGTGTCGTAAGGTGCGGCAAAGGGGAAAAAACTGAAAATGCAGCAGCTTCCGTCGAAACCCAATCTACAGCTACAGCAGTCGCCAATTCAATTCATCATTCTCACGGCAAAAAAGCATTCAAAATTAGAATGATATTACTTTGCTCCCTCGTGAACCAAATGCACAACTGCAATGTGGTATTAAATAATAAAAACCGGCTTTCCAAAGCTAGTGAGGTGGAATATATACCTACAATGTTACCTGTGTAACTGCATTAAAATGGAAGTATTAAAAGTTCCCGGCTGTCACGTGTGGCCGTCTACGTGCATTTTCGAGCTAAACTTTTGCACAAATGCACGTTTTAATCTGCATTTGAGCAAACGGGACGTAGTTCGTTTTCTAGATTGTCAGTTATGGTTTTTTTTAATACAAAACTATCGTGATGCAAACATATTATTTGTGTAGAAGCGGGTAACTCACGTTTTATAAATCGAATATTGTTCGACATGTTTCACTCGGTAACGAGGTTATTTTTAGTTTGAAAATTTCCACTCTATATTTTAAATTTTATAATGGTTTTTACTTCTATCATATCATAGGGTCATACAGGTTGAAAAAACAAAAATCATCTTTCCTGTAGATACACGTAGTCATCAAGCTGGCTAAAATTGTCTTACTGTAACGATTACATTTCATTAATCAGTTTGGGAATAAATGTATATAAAGAATATGTTATTGCTATCTGCTTCAGTATTTGGGTACAGTTAAGTATACAAATTCGTTCACTGCCAAAGTTTCAAAAATATGTACCGAGCAACTCTATGGTATAGTAAATAAGGTTGTAGGAAGTATTTATGAAAGGATTCTTTCGATACGTATTTTTGCACTTGACTGTACTCTGTCGACTGAGAATATAGCACCACCCCATCTTCTCCCGCGGGAAGTCGTAAGAGGCGACGAAGGGGAAAAACCGACGGATGGGCAGCGTACGTCGAAACCGAATCAAGAGTTATTGCGGTCACGAACCCGCCTGCCAAGCGAGGTGACTATGGCAACACCTAAGATGATACAAGTCATATTTAGGGGATGCTTATGTCCAGTAGTGGATGTCTTAAGACTGAAATGATTGAAGATTTGGATAATAAATTCGCTAGTACAACTTTGCTTTAGCAAGCTTTAAACATTAACACTTTAGTGACCTAGTCTTTGACTCCATCTATGTTTCTCATCTTATAATATAACCGACAGCCGCCCGTAAAAACATAGCTAGAATAATTGCAATGCAATGTCAGAATAAAAAATAATTTTAAAGAATAGATTTTATATATGTATCCGAAAACCTAGGGCTGGTACTGCTCCGTAAATAAGCATAGCTATCCAACGTGGGAATATGGAGAGCGTAGAAAAACTTCCGGGAAAGTTCTAGAAAAAAAGTTTAAATGAAATAAGAATGGCTTCCTCATAACTCTCAAAGTAAAAACAACTTGCTCGCATCACAATCACGATGTCGACTTACAAAAACTGCGTAAAACGTAACTTACGCAGCCGTAACTTTGTTAACATCACCAACAAAGTTTTTGATGTTGTGAAACTCATTTGTAGGAGCCGGCGACGAGACGGTATGAAGTTAAAAAGGGTCAGTCCACCGGGCTCGGGACGGACAACAAAACACCACATTAAATAAAGCCAACAACGGATAGGGTTGTCACTATCTGCAGTCCGTGGTACACGTTTGTATTCAGATTTAATATATAAACATGGTTGCCGTGACTGATGGCAGTAGACCTCATAGTATTGTAACAGAGTATACAAATGGTCACTGAACAGTGTAGGCGGTGGTAAGCTTCACGATCAGCTATAAAAATCTGCATCGCGCTTACACTTTAACATGGTTTACATTATTGGGATATTTTACTTATTTTTTCTGGTGACTTAATGTGAGAGAAACTAGAAAGGTAACTGATATATAAAAAGGAGTAAGAAGTAGTTTCCACTCCTTATCCTTTTTATAATTATGAAGGAGCTATTTATCTACAGGGTTGGGCAGATTAAGTGTCCTAGCCTTATATCGTATATTTTTTCTTAAGTAATCCTACTTTTTTTTACCGTATATATATGTTTTTAAAAAGGCAATATATTCGGCTTTATGATCGCTAGACTTCAACTTTTTTTTATTTTCTATTGTTTTCAACAATGGACGCGAAACGTGAGCTCGTTGTCGATTTGTTCGTGAAACATTTTCGCCCTTGCGAGATATTAAGAAAGCTGAAACATTTAAATTTCAATGCAAGGTTCATATCGCGCACCATCAAGCGATTCAGGAAAACAGGGTCTTCCCGAATCAGGCCCTAACCTGGACGCAAACCATCTGTCCGTATCAAAAAAGTGGTCAAAAATGTTCGTGAGCGTATTAGGCGAAATCCGGCTCAGAGTGCAGGTAAACTCGCGAAAGATATGTAAATATCCCGACGATCCATGAGTCGTATATTGCGACATGATCTTAGATTATAAGCCTACAAAAAACAAAAAAAATACGGATTAACGGACACCCAGAAAAAAGCTAGAGTCACAAAATGCAAGGAGCTACTAACATGGCACGAGGGTGATGACATTATTTTTTCGGATGAAAAAACGTTTCTATTGCAAGATAGCCACAATCAACAAAGTGATCGTGTGTATGGCGTATCATTGAGGGACATACCAGTGGACAAATTAGCTGTGCAGCGATTTCAAAGTGCGTCGGCTGTCATGGTTTGGGGTGCAATATCGCCTGGAGGCAAATTACCACTGCTGTTCATCGATCGAGGAGTCAAAATCAACCAAGATTACTATATTCAGAACGTATTGCAGGGTCATTTATTAGAAAATGCCCGAAAGTTATATGGGAGTGATTACTTTTGTTTTCAGCAAGACAGTGCCCCATCTCACAAAGCCAAACGCACTCAAGACTGGTGTCGAATGAATTTGACGGACTTTATACCTTGGCAAGAATGGCCTTCTTCGTCACCAGACTTGAATCCGTTGGATTTTTCAATATGGGGATTTATGCTAAGTAATATAGGGAGAACACACGACATGAATTTAAATTCATTCAAGCATCGGTTAGTGAAGATATGGAACGATATTCCAGATGAGGTAGTGCGTGCCGCGTGTAACTCCTTCTATGGGAGAATGCGAAAAGTAATTAAAGCCAATGGAGAGAAATTTGAACTAATGAATTATTTTAGTAATTTACAGTTACTGTTTTATATATTTACTAAAAAATATTTGAAATCTATGGAGTTGTTGTCATTTTATGAAAATTTTAAAGTAGGACACTTAATCTGCCCAACCCTGTATGTCTTTCGCTTCACCACTAGTGAGCAGGCCTTGTTTATTTCTATTTTTATACGGAAATACATAGAGTCAGCAGCAAAAGTGGCTAAGCGTTCAAAATTACCCACACGCGCTCTTATTCTCTTGACAATAGAGATGTGTTGACCTCATTTTGAACACCTCAAACGCTTAGCCACTTCTGCTGCTGACTGTTCAAGTAAACATTAAATTTTTATCCTACTCTGTTTTATGGTTAATTCCATTAACCAATTGTGGCTACTGTGCATACAAGGTCAAAAATTTTTGATCTTCCTAAATCTACAACCAGTCCTCTGTCACAAGGCTTTTAAAGGTTGTCGCAACCCTACAGCCCTTAGGGCCGGACTAAGGAAATCCGTCTTCAGCGGCATTCTGATAGGATTAGAGACTTCCCTTATCGAATCCTACGAGGCATCTCGAGAATCCGAGTTTTCTGCCTTCACATCCGTATTACTGCGTATATCGATAGGACTAGTGAACTCGTAGATTCTTTATTGATTTATTAATAAGAATGAATAGGCTGTTACTGAATCAGCGTGCTACACCCTCTACCTCGTCGACATCAGGAGTGGCCGAGGTCAATCGCTGGTCAGTGTTAGTTTCGTGACCTCACTCGTTAATGTCCCCGACGGAAGACCAGCGACCAGCAGAAGAACCTTCCAATAAATTCCAGACTCTTTTATTTCGAAATGAAATTTATACGTCACATTTCGAAAAAGGAATACAGAAAAAAAAATGAAACGCGGAACAAATTTTGCTTATTTTTGCTTATTTGGATTTTTGCCATCATTAATTGATAACATTCATCGGTTCGCGTACAGCACGGCGGATTCATTACGCGGCTAAATGACTAACATTGCCAATCAACTCAATCCATGTACCTCAAAAACACATCAAAACTCAAATTTATTAACAGAATCTGTAAAGATGATACAACAAAGCCTGTATACATCACAACACAACAATCTTTCATACTACTAAAATAGTACAAGCGAGAGACACAGATAGTAAACTCGATACACGTTATCGATAACCTCAATGTCACAACTCATGGTAAGGGTACTGTTGTTCGTCACTTATAACCTTTTCACTAGGGCCACAGAAATATACCCGCGGGCACCGGGCCAGTCACATGTCCTGTTTCCCCTAAATAATCCCGGTACCATGATTATCCTCACAATACCCTTATTGCTCCACCCGGTGATCTATTAAGGACTTTTGTTCTCCTAGTAGCTTAATGTTAGCTTTGCAGTTTTCTTAATGACCATTGCTGCCAGTAAAATCAAGATATTCGTTTGCGGGAAGCGAAATAGGACCTTGTAATTGCGAATAAGAGGAAGTTATAGTTTTATTGTTACAGACATTTATTTTATTTAAGATTTATTTTTTATTTTATTTTACATAGTACCCAAAATTTGATATCCAAAATTCTAAACGACCCTGTTGGACTTGAAATACCCTTTTTTAAAGATTCAGTGGATTTTTGGAAGATGAACTGCCCGGAATCTGACCCGCCTGTATCTCCCCGTTCACAGCGTCAATGGGACGAGCCGCTCTGCATACTGGTACGGAATCACCTTTATGAAACGAATACCAGTCCTGCGCAGCGCGCTCGTCTCCTTGCTTGTTGTGAATGGGAGTCAGGGTCTTGGCTACAGGCCCTGCCTTCCAAGAATCTGGGCACCTTACTCAACAACGACACGTTTCGGATCTGCATAGCACTACGCCTCGGCGCGTCTTGTGTTACACCCCATATGTGTCACTGTGGTGCCAGTGTAAATAACACAGGCGTCCACGGCCTCTCATGCAGCAGGAGCGCCGGCCGAATCTCACGCCATGCTGCCATCAATGACATCTTGCGCCGGGCCTTTGCTAGTGCCGGAATACCTGCCATCTTAGAGCCCACGGGCCTAGCTAGGGACGATGGGAAGCGACCCGATGGCATGACCCTGGTTCCCTGGGAGGTAGGAAGGCCTCTAGTTTGGGATGCTACCTGTGTGGATACCCTTGCGCCTTCTCATCTCCCAGTAACCTCTTGCAGGGCTGGAGCGGCTGCCAATGCGGCCGAACATCTCAAGCGGCGCAAATATGCAGCCATAGATTCAAGCTGCATGTTTGAGCCGTTGGGGGTGGAGACCCTCGGTCTGTGGGGTCCTGGGGCCCATTTAATTTTTAATAAATTAAGAAAAAGACTGACACATACTACGGGTGACCAGAGGGCTGGTTTCTTCCTCGCCCAGCGTATCGGAATTGCCATACAGCGGGGCAATTCTGCCAGCCTTCTGGGCACCCTACCATCCTGCTCGGAACTTGACCCTATTTTTTACTTGTAAATATGTACATATAGTATATCCTTAAGTTAGTTTTTAATGTTGTGTAATTATATATAATGTAAATAAAACTTTAAGATTTTACTATTTATTAAGTATCAAATTGGCCCAACATTATATATTAAATAAATATAAATATAGCCTAGTTGATAACGATAGCAACTCTGTCTGTAAATGGCATTGATTTGTATTTTTTAAGAATACTAGCTTTACCTAGTGACTTCGTCGGCCAGCCATGCCCGTTTTTTAAGTATTATTTTGCAACCATACTTTACATATTATGATCTTGACATAAGGTGCTATCAGATAATTCTGCGGTCTTGATATCGTACGATATTATTGCCGGTGACTGTACCTTTTTTATGATATAGGAGGCAAACGAGCAGACGGATTGCCATGGACACTCGCAACACCAGAGGAGTCATAAGTACTTTTTCACCTCAATCCTTTGTAATAAGGCTGTACCTACAACACAAGCCTTAATAAGCTTACTATAGAACTATAATCCTTTTCAAATAGCCTGAGTTACGTGGCAACTGTCATTGCCATACAATATATAACCTCAAAACGTGAAATAGGTTATAAATTGTATTGAAGTCACAGGTGTCACAGGACTCGAGCTATTTAAAAAGGATTATAGTTCTAGGCTGACTTGTGTCAGATTCTGCTTTAAGTCTATAAGTTCTATAACAGTTATAGCAGGGTGGTAACGAGGCTGATCCAAAAGGGTACTTTTGAGCTATGTATAAGTATCTGTGGCCCTAATGAAAAACGGTATAAGTATCATACTAAATGTTCGTCACTTATACCCATTTTCACTAGGGTTCCAGATATGTCACTTATGTAGGCTTAGGCATGTTTTTACTAATGTTTATTAAAAAGCTTTCAATTTCCTAAATAATTAAAGCATAAAAAAAATATTTTACTGAATATTCTGCGTAATTTCGAAACAACAACTCATATTTTGCATAAACCTAATTCGTAACGGTTTCGTGTCGCAAATAAAGAGCCCCGAGCATTATTACATACCTTTACAATGGCAGCCTGATGCGGAATTCAGACTTAATAAAATCGAACAAGTTTCGCGTTTTCTACACATATTTACTAAAAACCATAAACGGGTCTAATGGGAATTAAAATTGTCCACAAAATTACCGGTGCAACCCGCGTCTTAACTTCGGTACTCAGGTAATTAATTCGCTATAGCTTTCTCTATAGTTTATATAAAATCTGATTAGATATAAAAAAAGCTGTGGTCTACGGGTAACAGCGGCTTGTACGGTACCTAAACTTACTTTGAATTATGGGGCAACATTGGTCATCAATTTTTGAACTATAAAGAATGTGCTTTTAACAGTTTTTGTAATGTATTTATGTTACCAATATTACTAAACTCTTAAGCTCGCGTTAATAAACCGCAAAGTAACCCCCGTTTACGATCATAATGAGTTTTTCGGAACCATGTATTAAATATCATTTTAAATATCAAATTTGCATAGATTTTTAAAACCTTAATGACGCTGGACAAACGAAATTAAACCCAGAATTTGCGACACAATTCCATTTTCGCGCCCCTCGTTAATGAGAGTAAAAATTTTGAAAATATATCACGCCATGGTCAAGATAAACTGCCGTGAGCGTACATTATATCTTTTCCGTCCTAACACCGGTCTGGCCTAGAGGGTCGTGACACTGCCTATGAAGCCGATGGTCCTGGGTTCTATTGCTGGGGGCATTTATTTGTGTGATTGGACACAGATATTTGTTCCTGAGTCATCGGTGTTTTCTATGTATTAAAGTATTTATATGCATCTATCCATTATATATATCGTCGTCTAGTACCTACAACACAAGCCTTACTGAGCTTACCGTAGGACTAGATCGATATGTGTAAGATTATCCAGAAATATTTATTTTTATTTTATATTCTAGAAACCCTTTTTTTGGACCCGGGTATGTCCTTAAACTACGTCCAACAAGGAGAGGTAGGGCACAGCGATGACCATCACGCTTGAATCTTGGGCAGCCCAACTGGGGAAGTACCTCCTCCTTACAGAAGACCACAGCCATAATAGCACTGCTACCTTTCAGGTATGTAGTGTTGTGTTCCTGATGGTGAGTAAGGTTCCCAGAGCTCCAACCCCCCTTAAAGGCGGGTGCCCATGGGCGACGGTAATTGCTTACTGTCTGCTCGTTTGCCGCCTATGTCATAAAAAAAAAATAATAACTTTTAGTGCGATTCATACGTTATTAATACTAACTGTACCTACATACAAACGTAAATGTGATTACGTCCAGCCATACCTACAAATCAGAGTGTCCCTTCCGGCTGCCCGTGACACTGTAATAAATCTAAATTACAAAGGGTTTTAATAAAATGTAAAAATTAGGAGCACCGGTGATTTTTTGTTTCGGTTAACGACTTTACCGAGTGCAAAGTGGGTTATTTGTTCCTGTCGCTACGGGTTTGTGTTTTAAATTATAATTTAATAACCAAACACCGGATTGACGGAGGCAAAAGTGCACCAGTGCTAGTGAAATGAAAAAATCGAGTAAATTTATCGACATCGTAAAAAATAATTTAATCCTTCATTATCAAAATGGCTAATTTCAATTTAATTCATTCATTTATACTTATCACAAGTTTAAACCACCGATATCTGACATCGACGGTGTCGATAGTCACTTGTGACAAGTAATTAAATTACCCTGAATAATTAATTCATTACAACAATATTATTTAGCATTCCGATTTAGCACACCTATATACCTTTTTTTTTAAGTCGGTTAAAAATGTATTCTAAAAATGACACAACGGTTGTACGTCATTTATATCGATATCAACTAATACAATTAATTTAATTTGTCCTCGAACTATTAAACGTCAGTTCAGATTTGCCCCCGTCAATCCGGTGTTTGTTAATAACGTTACAATAAAAAAATGCCTGTCTATGAATACTGTACCGAGATTACGACGAATATCATTAACCACATGGCCGAAAACTATAAAAGGACATGAAACTTTCTTTATTCTGAGTCTCCAGACAGGTCTTTAAAAAACGAGTGTATATGTTCTTAAAGGGTAGGCAACGCGCATGTGAATCCTCTGGAGTTGCAGGCGTCCATAGGCTACGGTAAACGCTTACCATCAGGCGGGCCGTATGCTTGTTTGCCACCGTCGTTGTATATAAAAAATACATGTATTTTGGCTTAGTCAAATGTTCCAACTCTGAATTAGCTATGACACAAGTTTTCACCAGTAATTATTAAATCATTATTCGTTTTAAAGGATACAATCGTAAACAAAAAGTTTATATATTAAAGTAATTATATTAATTGTATGAGAATATGGAGCGACATAATCGCGAAGCGATAAAGCTATTTAACATGATTAAATAACAAAACTTTACTCGCCTCGTTAGCACATAATCATCCTCTCAAATAACACAACGAGAAGAAATTGAACGTCATTCAATCGTTGACATATTCAATCGTCTCCCATTAATCGAGTAATAATCGTCGCGTGTAAATCGAGGCGCGAGTCGACTTACGAGCGCTCGTAATCGTGTCGTCGAGTTACACCCGGTACTGTGTCATCAAAGGCCCAGACTCATACACCACTCTGTAAACGCTAAGAGGTCAAGATATAAGTTTTTTTTTTAATGACAGAGGTGGAAAGCCAAGCCTTTAATCTGAAAAAACCTTTGCTCACAGCTAAAATATCACGCTCCACTCGGAAGAAACTGGTCAAGGTGTACATCTGGAGCATTGCTCTCTACGGCTGCGAAACGTGGACCATGACGCAACGGGACAGAGAAAGATTACAAGCTTTTGAAATGTGATGTTGGCGGAGATTGGAAAAGATAAGTTGGACGGAGAAGAAGACAAATGAGCAGGTTTTGCATATAGTTAATGAAAAAAGAAGTTTATTGAATGTTATTGAAAATAGAAGAGGAAAAATGACATTAGGACATCTACTTCGTCACGATGACTTGATTAAAATAATAATAGAGGGAAAGATAGAAGGGAGAAGAAAAAGAGGTAGACCGCGAAGAACTTACATGGAGCAGTTAAAAGAAAAAGTTGAAGTTGTAACTTATAGAGAATTGAAGGAAAAGGCAGAGAATAGACCCGAATGGAAATTACTCCACCGACAAGAGCCAAGCTCTTAAATATATGATGATGAGAGGTGGCAAACGAGCAGACGGATTGCCTGATGGTAAGCAATTACCGTCGCTCATGGGCACCCGCAACACTAGGGGAGTCACAAGAGCGTTGCCGGCCTTTAAGGGGGGTTGGAGCTCTGGGAACCTTACTCACCACCAGGAACACAAACATACCTTAAAGGTAGCAGTGCTATTATGGCTGTGGTCTTCTGTAAGGAGGAGGTACTTCCCCAGTTGGGCTTCTCCAAACTCAAGCGTGATGGTACTTCGCTGTGCCCTACCTCTCATAAAAATCATCTCATAAAATGTGTTGTGACATTTTACTAGCAAAATATGAGTCTACTGGCATAGTTGCGTAAGAAATATAAATACTAAATATAAATACTTTGTACTTTGCACTTTGTATTTTTGTACTTTCGTTTTTACGCAGTTTCTACCTGTGGAAACTTGTAATTGGCTCTCTGCTTTTATATTACTATACTCTATGTAACCTTAGCTGTAAGTTTTCCTATGTAATAAAATAAAATAAAAAATAAAATAAAATATAATAGAAGTAACAGGGCAAACCTTTTTTTTTTTTTTGACGGAGTGGGGAATGCACTTACGCTTACGGGAAGGCTCCCTCGGCCGGGGGACGATGGCCTCATAGTGGAGAGGTATGTGGGGCTCCCCACTCTAGTCCCCCTCCACTAATGAGAGGGGGGATACCTTAATAAAGTGATACTGCATTAGAATCTAACGCTAAGCTTACAATAGGGAATTGCAAGCAATAAATTGCTGCCAACCGGATTGCGACTATCAAAAACTGCCGGCTTCTATTGATTTCACAGCTTCCTTATAGGGAAATCTGTGTAAATAAATGCAGTATCCACAAGTCATACATATCAACGATAAGCAAAGGTTAGCCATAACTAAATAGTAGTAGTAGCAGTGTCGGTTGAGTATAGGTGAAAAACTTAGCTAAAGCACCACCATATAGTAGTAATGTCTGTGAACACTCATGTCGGCGTCCTATATTAGATGTAAGTTCCATATTGATTATCTGCACAACTACATAGACAAGTTTTTCACCTATGTGTAGTGCCTAATGTGATATGTTAACACGTTCGCTGCGACCTACACAAGTATGGTTAACTGCTTTGTTAAGTAACTGCCGCAGCGAAGGTGTTAAGGTAAAATTACAGGATGAATATAGGATTCTTTACAAATAACGCATCTAGCAAATCTGCCCTGCTAATGCTAAATGCAGTAATTACACTTTATAAACCACTCTAATGTCTATCTTGTTCTTAAACAAATAAAGTACAAATTTCATCTCGTTTTCTAATGCGATGACTGCAAATATAATTAGTAGGGCAGAAATCTCTTGCTCAATAGCTCTTAGCTATGAAGCGTTGTTTCATTTGGTTGATGTATACATTTTGTAAATAATTTAATTAAATGTTTCCTCAGTCAGTTACGGGATCATAAAAAACGAGCAACCGTTGAATAATGGTCATCGCGCCTCTAAATTGTAACTTCGAATTACAAGAAAATGCCTGGAAATAAAAGCCAGTTACGTCCGTCATTAGACAAAATAACAAATTTACGGAGAGAGAAGATTTTACGCCTAATTTAACAGTTTTTAACAAAATAATTTTCTTGGGCCTATAAGTACTTCTCCATACACGCTGACGTGTACGGTTTTTCCGACTCATGGTAATCATCATCAGCCCTTAGTCGTCTACTGATGGACATACACATTCCCCAACCACACCTGCGGTCCTTAGCGAGGAGGGCTATATCAACCATCCTATCACTCTCTTCAGGTCTTTTTTTTATGATATAGGAGGCAAACGAGCCTTGCCGAACGAGGATTGCCAGATGGTAAGCAACTACCGCCGCCCATGGATACTCGCAACACCAGAGGACGTACGTCACAACTACGTTATCGACCTTTAAGATATCTAGGTTACGCTCTTTTCTTGAAGGTTTGGATGTCATATCGGTCCGGAAATACTGCACACGACAATTTATTCCAAAGTCTTCATGTAAGGAGGTCGATGTGACTACACAGAGCGCGTAGTTCACGGCATTCATAACAACGCAAAAGATTTAATCAAAGCAATGACAAACAACCTTAATTAAACAAAGTACAGTAAAAATAGCTTCAAATCATATTCGGTAACAATCTGTTGATAATGTAGACGGATGGCGTCAGCTATGGTGGAAGTTACGAGATTAAGTGGGGAGAAAAATGCTTGGCCATTAGTTGGGCTCAATTTTCTTTATTTACCAATTTAGTCGTAAAAGTTACCCTCCAGCGTGACGCGTTGGAGGAAAGACCGGAGATGAACAATGCTCATTCATTTGTATTGTGCCGTTGATGTTGATTGAGTTGCATTAAGTCATTCTTAAAAAAAATAGACATAGTAGAGAACTGGGAATAACATACGACTGAAGAGCTCTTTTAAATTACGAAGAATTATTTAGTAGCGGCAAGCATAAGCAACACGTCTTAAACCAGCATGTTTTTTATACAACGACGGTGGTAAACAAGCATACGGCCCACCAGATGATAAGCAGTAACCGTAGCCTATGGACGCCTGCAACTCAAGATGATTCACATGCGCGTTGCCTACCCTAAAAGTTGTTCGAGCTCAGGGAACCTTACTCACCATCAGGAACACAACACCTGAAAGGTAGCAGTGCTATTATGGCTGTGGTCTTCTGTAAGGAGTAAGTACTTCCCCAGTTGGGCTTCTCCAGACTCAAGCGTGATGGTACTTCGCTGTGCCCTACCTCTCATTGTTGGACGCAGTTTAAGGACATAGCCGGGCCCGGGTCCGGGTATGTCCTTAAACTGTCCTTGCATTATAAACAGAATTTATAAAGACATGTTGACTTTTCGACGCCAAAATATCTCATACGCAACCAGATGTTTTTATTATTCTCGAGAGTACTTAACTAGCTCAGCTTGTCAAACTATCAGTGATTCCAAATCCATTTAATAAAAACGTGACATCTCCCCTCATTCCTAATCGAGGGCTGGGAAGTGGGGAATGCCAGATATTCGCGACGCACCAGGGCAATAAATCCGCGAGTCATCGGCATTTTGTGCCTATTTGCTGACGTTATATTAAAATTGTTCCTTGCTTCGGGCGGAATATGGTCGGGACTCTGGATTGTTACGCAGTTTTACTCGGAAAATCGTTGTTAGATTAGAGGAACTTAGGAAAACTTGGACGTTTGTCAACTTGGGAACTGCTTCGAGCATTGTTTGACTAAAGATTTGGTCAATGGTATTTGTGTCGATTTATTATACCCAATCACATTTATATTTCATTTACCAACAAACATGTTCTCTATAGATATTAATACATAATATAGGTAAATGTATGTGTAAAATGACTCAAATACATAGTGATTTTTGGATGCAATTAATTTGCCCACAACGAGTGTTTTACCGCAAAAAATACCTAACATCTGAATCGCGGCTTATGAAATTAATTATTCAGATTTAAAACAATTGGGAACATATAAAATTATTATTTAATCAAATAATTTGATTTACTTTGGTTTTTAAGTATATTGTATAAACTAGCATAAGTTATTTTTCTTTGAATTAATGAATTGTTTATTTGTCTAAAACATATATAAAGGTATATTTTGGTAATAAGGGTGGACATCATTAATGTATAATTGATGTCCACCCTTATTACTGACCAACCTCTTAATACTCACCAACGATATATATATAATATACAAATACTTAAATAGTTAAATACATATATAACACACCCATGACTCAGGAACAAATATCTGCGCTCATCACACAAATATATGCACATGCTGGGATTTGAATCCAGGACCATCGGCTTCATAGGCAGGTTCACTATCCACTAGGCCAGACCGGTCGTCGATTACCGTAATGTCTTTAATTACCGTAAATGTCATCTGAGCATTTCTGTTTTATGCTAATACCGATTTAATGGTTCGGTTCAACCATATCATTACATACACGGTTGGCTTGACTTACAATATATGAGCGTGCGATATGCATAATTGCCTATTAATCAGTCAGATCCATGTTTAGCATGCTTTAAGTGTACATTGAC
The DNA here is from genome assembly GCA_022674325.2 of Grapholita molesta. NCBI lineage: Eukaryota > Metazoa > Arthropoda > Insecta > Lepidoptera > Tortricidae > Grapholita > Grapholita molesta. The sequence continues at coordinate 7,353,200 of CP053143.2, forward strand.
GCCAAATTATCATCATTCTTGTCTTTAAGATCGACGTTCACTTTCTATTTCGTTCGAGGTTTACAACAGAATAGACAGGAGGGAGTAGAATAGGCAGTGCTATATTTAGTTGAATCTGTGATCTTAAAATACGTCTTTATGGAGGCCGCGTCTCGGCAAGCGTAGTGTAAGACGCCCTCAGGCAAAGTGGAGTGACGACTTGCGCAAGATGGCTGGCAGGAGCTGGCTGCGAACAGCCGAAGTTCGAACACGATGGCGTGAAATTGGGGAGGCCTATGTGGACTGCGATAAGATGATGATGATGACGCCGTTTCATTCAATATTAGTCGAAACCCTAGAAAGCTACATACATAATTACGTCAAGAATGCTAGTTTTATTTATACAACTTAATAATGTCAAAAATAACGGTAATATTTACTTATTTGTCTTTCTGAAGGTTATTTGCGGAATCAGCCGCACCATTAAAATCAAAAAGAGACCTCATTTTTAAACCGTATTTATTTCACTTTCATTCGTTTATGTAAAATTATGATTTTTCGTTTTGGTGGTTTCTTTTAAGTGAATTCTAATGTCACCGTTTTCCTCAATCAACAGCAATAACGAGAGGCACTGACACAAAAGACATCAACAGAACAATTCGGCCTCAAAAGCTCAAAACAAAAGCCAAAACAAAGCAAACGGTCCAAATCTAATGAGCCCCATAACGAGCAACGACGTGATTCGCTCTTGACCCCCACTTGGGGTCAGTGGGGTCATTACGGATGCCGGCAGGGGTCGGCGTGGGGTATCTTCGCGTTTCTTTCCGCACGAGTGTGGTTACTGGTAATGACCGGGAGAATCGAAACCATCTTTCAACCTGTTTAATATGGTTTTGTTTTGTGTAAAGTATACTCTGCTAATACTTTTAAGGATAACATTTCAAGGGTTAATTAATTATCGTTTAACGAAAGGTATGACCCCGAGAAAAAGACAGTGCGCTTATATCGTTTTAAGATCGTTCCATAACTAAATAAGCATATATATGTACGAGTATGAATGTGTACTAAATACTTTACTTAGAAGATCAATTTAATTTATCACGGATACAATATAGATAACTGAAGTAAGTTTTAGGATTAATTCGGGTGTGCAAATAAGAAGTACAAATTGTACCTACCGGGTGTTATAAATAACGTGATACAAGATTATCAAGCCGGCATCTGGTCATGATTTGGAACAATTTATACTAGATGGGGTCAACTTTGTAAATTGTAAAAAAGAACAACTCTCTCATACATTTTCTTCCAACATATACTTGATAAAATGAAATAAAAATTAAGCTGTTCCATAGAAAACAGGTAAATTTTTATTTAATTTTACAAACTTGACCAAAGATGTTTAGATTATCAAACCGGCATCTGTCCATGATTCAAAATCATGGACAGATGCCGGTTTGATAATCTTGTATCACGTTTTTTATAATACTCAGTATACCTATAACAAACTCTGAATCCACTTCGACACTCACAGTATCAGATAACCACAATTAAGTCGTCTACTAGCAGACTGCTAGTAGCAGAGCCATATTTTGTGCAAGCTCAAGCGACCAACTTCCACTTGTTTGTACACACAGCAACACTCATAACTATACATTGGTGAACTTTATTACGTACAGCATAAGGTCCACCGATGTACAGCTAAGAGTGTTGCTGTGTGTACTATAAAGCGATGGGAACAACAACACTTATGATTCGAATAACTCGGCGAGCGGTGTCCGGTATTTTAATGGATTTGTGTTTCGCTCTTGTTCTCGCCAGGAGAAGAGACGTTTCGTTAAATTAATCCACCACTGTAGATAGAAAAACGTCTCTTTTAAATACCGACCGCATGTATTTAAAAGACTGTCGAGTGTTTGTGACCTAGTTATTAAATTAAACCTTTGTATATGAAGGATGATATAAGGAATAATTGACAATGCCTATACAAAACCGCGTTCCGCGTACCGCTGGTTTACAGTCTACGTTCAGCCAGCAATGGACGGTACATATATAAAAACAGAACTAGCCACAATCAGGCAACAGAAAACTTTAAATTTACTAAAATATGACGGCAAAACGTCCTTTCCTAAAATTTATATTATAAATTGGGTCCTCTTCTAACCAAAACGCTCACGTAATCAAGCTAGCTCATCACACATTAACCACTCAAGAATTCTTAACATATGAACCTTATACGGCACCTTCAAATCAACCAAATTCCTACCCAAACACCATTAGCGTAAGGTTTATTTTCGTCACTTCAAACATACGAGCTTACGCAAGCTATGCGTAAAATGTTTGTGGTAAAACTTCGCTCGGGCGAATACCAAATTAATAATTCAGTTACGAGTGACATAAATGTCAAAACAACACGGGCGTTGATGAGTTTATCAGCCGCGCGCGTAAAGTTGTCGGATTATGTTTTTAATTAGATTGTCACGGTTTTGGTAATTTCGGGTGTTTGGTGGTCAGATAATTTCGTTATTTAAAGTATTTACAAACGTAAGGCCCGACTTAGTAAATAAACATTACAGTAAATCCTTACACAATTTGACTCAGCCCCACGGTAAGGTCACGGTATTCAGCAAACGAAAAACTTAGATATATAAAAAAAAACACTCATGACTCATGTGATCTTCACACTAATAAATGTCCTTACTGAGATTTGAACCTAGGACCGTCGGCTTCATGGGCCGGGCCGGCATGGGTGGGTCTGCCCACTAGGCTAGACCTGTTATCAAACCAAACCAATATATTTCGATTTACATGTTTTCTTTTAGTTGAGCTTTACGTTTAAGATTTCCTTTCCTGTCATGCTGCTTGACGCGCGTACAGGGATTTTTGAGCCACTTCTCTCTATATACGTACAACATTGGTAGACATCGGTTATTCATTATGCGATTAAATTATAGGTGAAGAACTAAGCTAAAGCAGTAGTAACGTGTTTGTACACGTATGTCGGCGTTCTATTATATTCAAATCTTGATGTTAGTTCTATGATAATTCTCAGCACAACTATATAGACATGGTCCTTCAGTAAGTTTTTCATTTATACGAACATAGGCTCAACATTCCATGTACGTAACTGCACATTTACATCATACCTGGTATTTCCCTTTGCACTTAATTCTAAAATACATACATTTTATCATGATTCACATATAATCACGAATGTTATGGCATAAGCGGTCTTTTAGAGTGACAGTGTTTACTATTATGACATGTCAGATAATAATAAATAACGACTTAATGATATAAAACAACTGAAAACGGACTATATCGCGTATACTAAAGTAATTTTCACTCCAACGTTGTAAAACCGATAGGGCCTGCTAGGGTACCGCGAACATCGAAATTCGTATATTAATGGCATCTTTCTCTTTTACTCCAATTAAGGTGTCATGAGAGCGACAGACAATCGTCCGAAATTTACGAATATCATTGTTCGCGGTAGCGCCACTGTACACAAAACTGCGTTGCGAAGTCGCATCAAAAAACCTTCTATGTCCTCCTATGGCGAATTCGCATCGCATCGCAGTTTTTTGTACAGGCCCATAGCGTTCGCGATCATCGAATGAAATGGAGAAAATGAAGAAAACTTTAATGAAGCAACTCTTAATTTATTTAATATATATAAAAGTGTTAAAATACCTATATAAATGCAATAAAACACGATATAAACGAGTCTTCCGAAGCATATCGCGCGTGTAGTATAAAAGTGAGTGATGGGGTTGTGCTCAATAAATTGTGTTCTATTTATAAAATAGTAGTTATAATAACGAATATTTCAGTTTCGAATAGAGGACAATTTGCTCGTCGAATGAATAGTTAGTTTATTATTCATCACCGAGTGGCCAAAATCATTACAATCATAGCTTAATTTAAATAATTGGAAGCTTTCCAAAATGTATTTTCATAAATTGAGTTTTCGTTATTCTATTAAGGTGTTATTGGCAGTATAGTATTCGTTAATTATAATGAGATATTTAAATATATATTATAATCGTTCCGCAGATATAAGCACAAATATATGAAATGTAACGTATTATCCTAAATAATTGGTTAGAGCGATTTAAATCGTAAATCATAACATAACTTTACCCTTACCGTTAGTTGTGACTTTGGGGTTTTCTCGTTTGTACTAAAATAGTACAAGCGAGATGCACAAATAGTAAACTCGATAATCGTTATCGAAAACCTCAATGTCACAACTCATGGTAATGGTACCTGTACTCACAATCACATAAGCCGTTTATTATTGAACACAGAAAAGATGAATTTCGTTTCAGTCAATCTGTATTATTTTAACGGGTGACATTTGGATATATTGGCGAAATATGAGAGATGTCTACTTCATCAGTGGACGTACGTAACCTATAAATAATAATAATAAAATTGGATAATAAATAATAATAAAATTGGATACCATTTTATTAGGCAGACGTCCGGTTTTTTATCCAATAGCCCAGTAGCTAGTCCATCCTTTCCACCCAATAGCTTGGTACATTCTAGATTCCATTTAAACTCAATAGTCCTTAATCATGGCGGGTGTTGTCTCTGTGCGCGTCCCATGATACGGACAGGGGCAACATCCGCTTAGTGTACCCCTTACATTTCATTAAATTGTCGAAAGGGCCTCTGCGCGTTGGCTCGATCTGGCTCCGCGTATGCCTCCCAAATGTCCGGAACACCATTGTTCCGTGTACGGAAAAGACATACAAATAATAATAATAAAATATTTCGGGAAAATCTTACACAAATCGACCTAGTACTTCGGTAAGCTCCTTAAGGCTTGTGTTGTAGTTACTAGATGACATATATAATAGATAGTTACATATAAATACTTAAATACATAGAAAACACCCATGACTAAGGAACAAATATCTAATAAAAATAAATGCTCTGACTGGGGTTTGAACCCAGGACCATCGGCTTCACAGGCAGGATCACTACCAACTTGGCCAGATCTGTCGGTAGGTAGCAGTGGCGGCGCGTCCATACAAGCCTGCCTTCTTTCTTTCTTGTCGCCTAAACTAATTTCCCGCATTTCAAAATGTTTTCTCAAGCTCATAAAGGCAAGGCAGAACTTAGATCCTTCTTGTATAGTGGCTAACGGAACTGATGCGTAGGTATTTTAATGGTGTACGCAATAATACTCAATCAACGTACCTAAATTTCGTACCATCGGTATCTATTTAATATTGGTGGATGGTAGGAAACGAAATATCGTTTGCTACTATTTAAATAAAATTAACCGAAGTTGTACACAACTAATTTCAGCAAAAAACGTATAAACAAATGTTTGAACACACGGCATCAGTGCCGACATGATTCGTCTACCGCAAACCTGGCCATTAGTGTAAAATTACATGCCGGATTCGAACCTCAGACAGTCAGGCTAATGCATGTTACTCGGTTAGTTTCGGTCAGAGACTACTCTACAAAGACAACGCATAGTCCTTCCTAAAAATGTAGATTTAAAACTAGTTTTTACGAAATCTTATTCATTTATAATTAACAAATGGGTCTTAGTAATTCTAAATAAAGAAATTATTACTCAGATCTAGATATTTTTATTTCATAATAATAAAAATGGTGTACAGTGTCATATTCCAATTTAAGTAGATTCATATTATGATCGTCAAACAAATAGTTAAACAAAAAATATTAATTGTGTACAAAATTAAAAAAACTAACAAATAAAAAAGCTCATATCAATGTACATATTTATTCATCATCAATTAATAAATTTCTTATACACTATATAAATGAAAAGATATAGATGAAAAGTTTAATTGTTTATTATTGCATTGAATATGCATCGAAACTACACGCACAGATTTGAAAAAATGTTTTTACTATAATCCCTTACTTTAACTATAATTCCTATATCACTCCTTATGAACATAGGCGATTGAATATTATTAAAGAAGTTAGGGATACGTTTTAAAACTTCGATAACGTAACGGAAAAGGGCGGAAAGGTTCTGGAATGGCGACCACGAACTGGAAGACGCAGCGTAGGTAGGCCTCCCACAAGGTGGACCGCCGACCTAGTTAGAGTCGTGGGATACCGCTGGATGTGGAAGGCGCAGGATCGGTCTTCTTGGGTCGTTCTGGGGGAGGCTTATCTCCAGCAGTGGACGTCTTTGGGCTGGCATGATGAACGTAACCCAAGAAGTTTTTGCTAAACACATACATCAACCAATATGATCGTAATTTAGTCGATGTATTTCTGATGTCGATGATCACTCCAGATTTTAATTACACGGCTAACTTAAGTCGAGTAGCGCAGCAATTCCTATTGGTTCCTGTGCGAGTGAAATAACACGTCTGGAACAGCGTTTCTGTCGCGTTCTACACTACGACAGGTCATTAGCGACAGTGTTGCTTCTGACACTAATTGTCGTAATACAAAAGCACTACTCGTCCCTCTATACTTTCTTTTAAATAACCTTTATTACAAAATACAAGATAATATAAATAACGGATTTCTAACATTACACAACATTTATTTAAATATGAAACACAACAAATGGCACGGTACACTGTATTACATATAAATAGTTACAGTCAAATTGGCCAAACCTATCGTAACACGTCATTACTGTTATTATCATCATCACTTTAGCCGTAAGAAGTCCACTGCTGGACAGAGGTCTCCACCAAATATGACTTGCATCATTACTGCTATACAAATAAAGCTATTTACCGATATATTTGGCTACCTCGGTGCTTTTAACTAGGGTGCGTGTTGGGTCGCATAGTTTTGATTGTCATAATTCATCATTAGCCATAAATCCATCATTTGGCATAATCCATTTTTTTTCCAAAACTAAAAAGATATAATACTGTTTAATATTTTAGGTTAGGTTAAGGTTTGTATTAATAATAATGTTTGTATAATCCCAAAAAATAACATGTTCAGAAAGAAAACGCATTATGACAATTGATTATTATGGCAAACGATGAGTTTATGACAAGTTATGCAACGCTACGCACGTCCCCACGTAACGCTATGCACGTATTGTTATTATGCTGCTCTACTCCCAGAGTGCCGTGGGTCGGTAAATAAAATGAATTGGTTCTTCACAAACATATCTCTCTTGTCAACTCTTTTCTGCTTTTAACGCAACTCTCATCTAGCGGGACAGTGATCCTTGTTCCCGCTTTGTAAACGCGGTTTAGGCTAATTTAGCAAAATGACGAATATTACCATTTAATTTCAACGTATTTGCGCGGGGCCATTTTAGTCCAATTGGAAGAATTGCATTCTATTTGAAGTTTCTGACTGCGCCAGCAACTGTTGTATATACATGTTTGAGATCTCTTTTGTAATACCGTTTTGAAAAAATAAGTCCCGCCTAGTTTTATGCCAGGTCAGAGGTGTAGTGTTAGAATCGGTGTAGTTTTTATTTTTCTTTTTTACTTTTGTATGCTCGACGAGTTAAAGTGCTCTGTTATACTTAATCTCATGTTGTATAATTTAGTGAAAATATAATTCTGATAGAAAACACGGCAAAAACAAACATTCATACATTTACTTTCACATGGAGCACTGTTACGTCACCAAATAATTAGAGTGCTCTGCCTTCAGGGTAAGGAATCGAAGTAATCCTATTGGTTCTTAACAAACATCTCTCTCTCTCTCGCCCTTCTCTCGTTTAAAAGCGACTCCCGTCTAGCGGGACAGTAATCTCTGTCCCCGGCTTGTAAATGCGGTTTAGGCTAATTTCGCAAAATGACGAATATTACTGCCATTTAGTTTCAACGTGTTTGCGCGGGGCCATTTCAGTTAAATTGGAACGGGAAGAATTAAATTCTAGTTTGAGTTTCTGAATGTGCCAGCGACTGTTATATATAGTACAGCTTCTATTGTACCATTTAGTAAGAATATTGCGACGAGTAATTAGTATCTGTCCCGCTCTTACAAGGGTACGAAAGTATTCATACAAATCCATACTTCTGGGTCCTTACCTATGAAATTGGCGTTTTGTCAAATAGTTAGTACGAAAAAACCTCAATTTCATATTTACGATATATTATTGACTTCATAATATTTCCATTTACTCTTCAGGCTTTAACCTGGTAATTATGTAATGGGAAACTCGTTAAGGAAGAACATTGTGACAAAACTAGACTTATAAGGACCAAATAAGGCCTAGTTTACCCTCTGAGTTGGAAGGTCAGATGGCATTCGCTTCCGCAAAACTAGTGCCTACGCCAAGTATTGGGATTAGTTGCCAAGCTGACCCCAGGCTTCCACAAATGCCGAGACAACGCGAAGATAAAAAAAAATAACTTTGAGGTTTTTTATAATACGATGTGAAGTAGTCTTTGAAAATTTGCCGAGCTATAATGAGTTTATAAAACTTAGTTCCATTATCGATTTAAGTTTCATAAACTCACTCTTAATAATAGCTTCGATAACAACGAGCTAGACTAGACCCAATTATTTTCTAGGTATAAAATGTTAAATCCGATTCTAAAAGTTGTCTAAATTTAATCATATGACATAAAAAGTACAGGTGAAAAACCTAACTGAAGGACCGTGTCTATGTAGTTGTGCAGAGAACTAATATGGAAATTACGTCAAAATTTAAATATAGAACGCCGAAATGCGTGTACAGATACGTTACTATTACAAAAGCCAGGTGCTTTAACCTTTTCCACTCCATGTCGAACGCAAAAGTTGTTGCTCAGACGCTACGTCATCGAATTTTGGACCCGGGTATGTCCTTAAACTACGTCCAACAATGAGAGGTAGGGCACAGCGATGACCATCACGCTTGAATCTGCCTCCTCCTTATAGAAGACCACAACCATAATAGCACTGGTACCTTTCAGGTATGTAGTGTTGTGTTCCTGATGGTGAGTAAGGTTCCCAGAGCTCCAACCCCCCTTAAAGGCCGGCAACGCGCTTGTGACTCCCCTGGTGTTGCGGGTGCCCATGGGCGACGGTAATTGCTTACCATCAGGCAATCCGTCTGCTAGTTTGCCGCCTACGTCATAAAAAAAATCGAAATGAAAACTAGTTGAACGTTGTGCATAGGTACGTCTATTTTGCTCTGTGATCCCCGACATAGATATCAGTCAATGGTTTTCCACGCCAAAGACTGATATATCGGCAACTAAGATTTTCATTTATATTCCTCTGTTTGACATAGAGATTCACCGTTAAGAGATTCGCCCGCATTAGATTTACTGATGTACGCTGTATAAAGAAGTGTATAAAATCGAGCAGGTAGAGAGATCTAGAATTATATTATTCTTACAACCCTTCAGTCGCGGACATGTGGGTGCGCAACCCTCCGATAACGGCATAAGGGTTGACGCACGACGGTGCGGGGGGCGATTTACAACTTACGTATTCACATATTAATTTTATATAAGCGGGTAACTCACGTTTTGCCGGTAACTCACGTTTTATAAGTCGAATATTGCTCGACATGTTTCACTCCTTAACGAGGAGCATAATCACGAGCCGTTCACGGCTAACAACGGAGTGAAACATGTCGAGCAATATTCGACTTATAAAACGTGGTGTACCTGCTCTATACAATTAACATGTTTGAATCTCACGATAATTTTGTGTCTTAAAAAATACGTTTTCACAATTAAAAACATCCAAATTTTAATACCAACATTTCATTATTTCTTTCGCAACAATTGATGCTTATCCAAAACTTAATTATTTTCATATTCTGAAAGAATTATTGCCGGCCCAAAAAATATATTAGTATACATAGTTTAATTGCTACTGTCAAGTTTAAATAGCAAAAACGTCCATTGAATTTGTCAATTATTTTTGTATCATCATGTGGTATTTAATTGTCTCATTCCGGTGTCCAACAGGCTGTGGCTAATTTTAATTTTAATCATACCAAACAAACTTACAGTAGCTGCATTTATATTTTTACATACGTAGCAGTAATAAATAAGCATCCGAAGCAACATAAGCGAAGTCCGTACCATTCTGTCAGCTACAGAGCGACCAAATCAACAAATCAAATCGTGTCGTATTCGTCACGTGTCGCCAAACGACGCTCGCTTATCGCAATACCCCCACACGACGCGATCATCTTATTACTAACTTCAAGAGATAAACACCGCACGGACTATAAAATATATCCCTTCCCCGGATCCCGTAATTTGGTAAGACATAGTCCTATCTGTCTATGAGCATCGTATTAAGATAGGACTTTATGCAAGAGGAGAATTCCTGTAGAGATATGGTTAGTTCTATTTGAGGAAGTATTGTTTTCGGTTTCGCTTCGCGTGCGTAAATTTCACTTTTTACGGCACTTGTTATGAAAAATTGGGTTCGATAATCGTGTAAAAACTTCTTTCAGACTCGGGTGATTGTAATTCGTTTCACTCGGACTCCAACTTTCACCCTCGTCGAAAAAAAAAATTTTTTTTTTACTAGTATCGAAATGTAATATAATAACTTCAACTAGGTTAACAGAATATATTAAGGTTTTTCCACTAAGGTGGCATAGTTCAGAAGAAGTTCGCCGAAATTCTCGTTGTTGACGTTTTATGAAAAACATGTATGTTTAATGAAACCGTATAACAACTGTGCGTTTGCCTCTTAGTCATAAAAAAAAACACGGCCCATCTTACTCGGTATAACTTTATTGGTGAAAAACTTAGCCAAAGCATATGGCATATGATACGTATGTGTACACGCATGTTGACGTTCTATATTCAAATTTTGACGTAAGTTCCATATTAATTCTGCGCAGAACTACATAAACATGGTCCTTCAGTTAAGTTTTTTATAAAAACTAAGTTTCAAAGCCACTAAGTTCCATTTATTTATATTCAATTAAATTATCTCTATTGAAACAAATATAAGTCAATTATGTAGGGAGTTTTCAGAAAAACATATCCTCAGTTAACGTGACAAGAAAAAAAAACAAATTAGGTACGTCAGTTTTTTGCTTAACTTCAAACTCAGGTAACATAACTCAGATAACATTTTGCTCTAAGGTTGATTATCTTTCAGATTGTTATACATTTTTTTTAAATAATCAACCTTAAAGCAGAATGGATTCACCCGAGTTTGAAGTTAAGCGACACAATTAAGCATGACATTCTGTAGTTTGAGAAAGTATCACCAAATCTAATTATTTATAGAACCTCACACATCAATCGCTCTTAAGTTAATAGCGCGCTTTTATTACTACACTCGTATTGGGCCTTTAAGTCAATAAAAATTCTTACTCTTATATAGCGTACTGTACTTGTGACCTTTTAAATTAAAGTGCTAAATATTTCTTACATTGAAATTCAGTTACAATAACTTTTCCCAACACAAACTCCACGTAGCTCAGCTACGGCGTAGCAAACCGTAGGCCGTAGCACATCAATATCTGTTTCGCGTTATTCATTGGGGTGGAGGTGCATTATCTTGCCATTGATAATATTTTATCTCTGTCAGTGTTATTGAAATTTCTGTTTGTTAGAAAAATACAAAATAAATGAATGGTTTGCAAAGTTTTTTTTTTAATAAAGGGGTAATATAGTGGTAGTATATATATATATAATTATAATATAACCATTATTTGCGTTATACATATAAAATACGACAGATAGCTTAAATACTTAAAAACTAAACATTCTTCAAATACATTTAAAGCTTTTTTTAAATACAGAAATGAACTGGGAAATAAATCCCAGTAAGGACACTTATTTGTGTGATGAGCACATATATTTGTTCCAGAGTCATGGGTGTTTTCTATGTATTTAAATATTCGTATATTTCGTTGGTTGAGTACCGACAATACAAGCCTTCTTAGGCGTATAATACACACAAGCGACGTAAGGCATAATGCCTAAGGCATGCCTGCGTCACGCCGCTAGAGTGTAATTTACAGTAATATCGTCTTCGAACATTTTGTATGTAAACGTTTTGAAGCGACATCAGGCACGCATGCGGTGCTGCGCCGCTTGAGAGTAATTCAAAATACGTCTCCTTAGTACATTTTGTATACAAACGATTTGAAGCGGCATCGTGCCTTATGCCTTATGCCTTACGTCGCTTGTGTGTATTTCACGCCTTAAACTGACCGCGGGGCTCAGTTAATTTTTGTAAGGATGTCCTGTAATATTTATTTATTTAATTAGTAGAAGCTGACAAGAGAGTAAGCTATTGAAACTATTAAACTCAAGTCAAGCTAATAAAAAAAAACCAGAATCTTTCCAAAATGTCTTCCATTTGAAAGCCGTGAAAATAAAGAGTCAATTTACTACACTAGCCGCCAAACACTTCTTTTTATCTCTCATCGGCTCATTACTCCACGAGACACGAAAAAGGTGTGTCAGGCTCCCTTTCAACAGTCCACGTCAAAGAAATGTTCACATTATTGCACCTTATTGCCAAGGAATAAGGTGGTAAAGTGTGTATGTATATACGACGTCCATTGAACAAAAGGGCCAGGTGCCAATTGATGACGTCACCGTTTTTTTTTGCAAGCAGACAAAAATGGCGACTACACGGGAAAGTTGTAAAGGAATAATTAACAATGTGACTCGAGTTTTTGCAGATTTCGCTTTTATAAAACGCTTTTTCTCGACGTTATTTTGTGACAAGTACACTAGTTAGGCGTCATGTGACGCTTTTATATCACGATATAAGTATGTATGTATGTAAGTAAGCACTTTATTATACAAAAACAGGTTAAAACAGTATACAATTGGAAAAAAAAATAGTACAAAGGCGAGCTTATCCCTATAAGGGATCTCTTCCAGATAACCATTGAGTAAGATAGCAGTGGCGGTGCGTAATTTTTTTTTTCCGTGGATAAGCGCCGCTATTACGGACGTTTTAGGAGGAGGAAAAGGAACGATAGGCCGAGCCGACGGCTCTGGGTTCAAAACCCAGTAAGGGCATTTATTTGTGTAACAGATATATGTTTCCGAGTCATGGATGATTTCTATATATTTAAGTATTTCTATATAATATATATCGCTGGCTAAGTACCCGCAACGCAAGCCTTATTAAGCTTGCCGTGGGGTTCACTCAAATAGTGTAATGATTTGTCGTAATATTTAATATTTTATTACAAGTTTCTTCATTATACATATTACATATATATACCCGTCGTCTAGAAGGTATAAGATAACCACGACCCATACTAATATTTTTTTGAATGAAAGTTGTTTAATAATTTACTTATTTTTATGTAAACTTAGCTATTCTGATACATGTCTTGCATGTTTCTACGCAATAATCTCTCTTCATCGCGTCCCATTCAACTCTACTCGGGACTTCAAAACTGTATTACAATTCAAAATTACATCTCACTAGCCCATAGCTTACGCTATTAAGCTTCACCTGAAGAGACGCCTTGCTTAACCCTCCCCCTGCCCATGTCCTCATTAACGCACCTTTAAGGGTTTACAGTAATTTACCCTCATTGTCTGAAGCATGGATCGCGGTCAACACTTTATGCGACTTGGGAGGATTAATTAGTTTTTGGGACCCGTACCCAAGTTCGCTACAGGGTTATGAAGTTTTTAATACGTTTTATAGGTTTTGTGTCTTTGTTCTGAGTTTTCATTAATGTGTCTTAGAGATAAAGCCGTTTAAGGAGACTGTACTACAACAGAAACTTACTGAGGTGAATTGGGGTAATTGTGAAAATGTTTAATTGCCGGATAATTACAAAATGGACACTTATTGCAATGGAATACAAGTGATCTTTGCATCTAAAGTAATTGAGGGTATTCATGAACGACCAACACTTGATTGAAAATGGTTTCGTAAAAATGCAAAACAATATGGAATTGGGTATAATGTTTGACAATTATGTTGTCCCTTTCCAACGCATGACATCTAGGACGCGTTGTCTCTCACTCGCCAGATAATGTCTTTGGAGGCTGCTAGCAGATGTGGGCCGGGCTCGTGGATAAAATATTCAATTGGAAATATTGGGATCATAGAGAAATAACCTAAATTTAGAGAGCTCACTTTATACATGGATAAAAGATATGTAAAACGGATCGGCGAGCTATGACCCAGTTACAACGGAACTCACGTTTAATTATATCGCACTATGCGACATGTTTGGGGTAAGCTCAGGTACCGACTTTCAAGCGGAATAAGGCACACCGCTGTACCTGTGTTAGTTCATCCGTTATAACTTAGTAGTAGCATCACTCACTACAGGTTTAATTATACCTATAATAACAAGTTTAAACACATTGAGTGCTAAGAACTCCCCAGGGGAGTTGTGTGAGAGTGTTAAGCTAGCTTAAACTTAATAATAATATGTTTAGCAATATCTCCAACACTGTTATTTTATTTGCTAGGACAGCTTATAATAGATGTAATAGATTGAATTAAGACATACGCACTGACATTACTTAGCTTTCGCATGTCTGATATTGATATTCGATTCAACAAGGCATAAGATGCATACCTGTAACAAGACACAAGTAACAATTAAATACACAAATGATAATATATATTAAAACAGTTTAAATATAACAAAACATAATACAAATAATTAGGCAACTATTATACTAACTTATCGAAAATCGCATGATAAAGGAACAGTTAAACACAGCGGTAACAAATTTTATTGTCCATAATTTATATACTCGTAATAACTAGAAGAAATCTTACTAAACACATGGCCGTGTGCAGAAAAAAATGATACCAATATAATATTAATTAAACAAAAATTAGTTAAAAAATTTTTTTTATTAGAATGTGAATGAATGTTTTATTTATAACGAAATACTCGGGTCATGACCCTCGTTCTTGGTCATTCCTGGTGCAACGTCTGTCGGCGAGCGTGATGGGCATCTTTCCGCCGGGGATGTCGCGGAGCGGGCTTTTTGACTAGGTTAATAATTTATCTTTTAACCCATATTCAAATTATTCAATATAATGTGCATATTAAACCCATTCTTATTCTTAATCTGTGTATGACCCCTTATTATATTCAATTTTGATACAAGAATAAGACCCTTCCCCTCCGACGATCAACGGGTCGGCAATAGTTGAATTCCTCTGGAGGGTTCCCATGTCGAGATAAGTTCGCGTTTAACGGAATACGTCAAGTTCCATTTGGGACATGTATGATTGCGACTCGGCTATCATCTGAGATGACATTTTTTGTGACTTAAATAGATGAAAGTCGACTGTGATTGAGGAAAAGTGGTTAGATGGTTACAGATTGGACGAAATAGCAGGTTGACATTGTAATAGTTGAAATTTGTATGACAAGTTTGATAGTTATTTATATGTTAGTTACGCGATCTATCTTAAGAGGTTCGAAGTTTAAGAGATTACCGTTTACAGTTTTGTTATCCGTTTATTTGGTTATTTTAAAAGCGACCTGACGTAGAAATTAAAGCAGGCATTAATGGATGGATCTGTTTCAGTCTATACAATAAAAATAATGAATCAACACGTTCACAGTCCAGTGCCCCATATATGGAGAATCACGACATATATTCACAAGTCCCTGCAACACGGGGAAGAGAAAATAAATCATTTCCTATTGAACATTTAGAGACATTTTGTCAGCTTTAATATCGTCAGAATGAATAGTGTCATTTTCATTATTTAATTGATTTATTTTACTTATTTCTAACAAATCGAATGTATATTTTCTTAATCGTGTTACCAAAAAGCAGTGGCGACTAAACAAACATTATGTAGAAGCTTTCATATACGGTATGCTCTTTTAACTTCAAGACTTGAACTTGTCGCTTTCCCGCTTTCGCTCCAGTTACACAAATATCCAAAACAATGCCAGTCCCCTAACAAATCTAGTCATAGATAATTAACATGTTCCGAGACGCGGTTCCGTCGCGTCGATATGTAACGTGTCTGTCATGCACTAATTAAAAAGCCTTCGCTATAAATCGCGAGATGTGACTCCTTGAAGTGCTAATAACTTCAAGGAGTTTTCTTACTACTTTCCTTGTCTTACTTTCCATTCACGAATTGTGTCAACAATAAAGCTTAACACATGAGTAATTTTACACGACACTAGACATAAAGCATATTTCTCGTAAGCTCCCGTCTTTTCCATCCCATCATATCGCTAAAGAATACAGACTATGAAGGTTATAAGTAAATACCTATTTGAAAAGTTATAAAAGCAAAATGTAGATGTTGGTAGACTAACCCAGATAACACCAGATATATTGTACCCTTTTTAACAAACAAATTTTTTTTTAAAAGACTGAAAGATATCTGTGTGAGGATGTCAACATAAAAAGAAAAGTATTAAAAAAAACAGTCCACGTAGGGCCACGTTCAGTGGATGACGTAGTTTTCGGTCTGTAACTCAAAAAAGGTTCAATGGATCAAGTTAAGGTGATGGCACCAGTAATGAACAAGGAACCAATCATGAACATTAGTGCTTATTTCAAAGGAGTTAAGTGTTGTGCATTTGTTGGGACATATTCAATTTATAACTTTATGATTTTTGAAATAAGAACTAAGTGTCCATCATTGGTGCCTGTCAGCTAAAAGTGTCCAACATTAGTGCCATTACCTTACAATAAAAAAAAAAATCTGTACACTCACTTTTTTTTTTTCATATTTTTTGGACTTGGTGTTGAAGTTTATAGACATAGCAGAACCATTAGGGTACCATTTTGACTACGGAACCATAAATATATAAGAATCTCAGAAGATACTTTGTTAACTTAGGCATGACTTAAAGCAAGATTTAAATTCGAAATTATCAAAGATATTTCATTTGAACTTAATTACGATCTATTTTAATTAAAAAAAACTATTTTTTTGTAGTTACGAAGCCGTAGACACGAGTTGTCTATCTCTTTTCCGCGTGTTATTAATGACTCTTCCAGTACCCAATACATCCTTACTGAATTCGGCAAGGGTTGCGAATTGCAACCCCGATACAGGGGTTATTAATCCCGGGGCAACGTCTACTCAATTTGATTTCGCATTTCTAGAGGGATTACACCAGCTTAGACCTAAAGTGGAAGGGGCCTTAAGATGTTTCATAATTCATAATAAAGTACCTACTACGGCATGTTTGTTTAGAGACGTAACGCTTATCGGCTTTTGAATATTCGCAAATTCGAATGCGAATATTAAAAATACCGACATTATTGAAAACGACTGCGAATTTTAAAAAAGTGTAGGTCAACAAACCCTTAATTTAAACTTAAAAAAAAAAAACTTCCTTGTACAATTTTCCAGTTGTGGTTATCACTGTGTTTTTGCCCTGGCATTTACGCAATTATTCTTGAGCTCTTTAATGACACTTCATTTTTATATGTGCGACCGATATTTGGAAAAAATGATAAATTTACAGTGTGGAGCCGATAAATGCGCCATAAAACTTGAGAATAGTATCTAATATGAGAGGTATTGGTCGACTACTTAAAGTTTCAAACAAACAAAAGACAACCAGTTTTCTAAAATTATACAAATCAGCAAACACTCTATTAGTTCATCAAGGCAAATTCTATGTTTTTTTTATTTTTCAAATAAGTTGTTTGTATAGCAATTGTTACACTAGTAAATATGTTCGCAATGAATCGCGCAAATGCGAAAGTATACAAACGTGCGAAAATTTGCGGATTAAAATGCGAATCGTTACATTCCTAGTTTGCTTTACGGCTTAGCTTGAATAAAATATGTAAGTAATTAAAGTGATTTAATATTTGAATGTGGAATTCATTTTGTGCTAAAATCAACACTCTTTACTGGCCACTGGCAGGATTTATTGCCATGCAATAAAGTATGGTAAGAAGACCGGGTGTGGTTTAGGCTATGTAAAACTTGTTAAACATAAACCGAAAACATCTTTATAACCTTTTATTTTGACAAATCGGTTATTTTTGTGCATTTTCTGCCTCCAATAACTCCCGGCCCGACCTGCTTATATAAGTGTGAGTAAAGCATAATAGTAGTTTATGTATCTGTGCATAATGAAGGGCATTACAACAAGAGTGTGGGTTTATGAAACGAGCCGAAGGCGAGTTTCATAATAATATCACACGAGTGTTGTAATGCCTAATTATGTATAGTTGCATACACTACTTTATCTACACACATATCATAAGTGTTTTAAGATGGGTTCAGGAACCGTAGGGAAATGACTTATTAACTAGTGTTACTTGTAAACATTAAAAAGTCAAAGAACAAAACAAATGACAGCTTGGAATGGCGGCGTTGCGTATTTCGTATCTCAGTCAATTTTTTTTTAAACCATAGACAAGCGAATGAACTCCCTATTCTATTGTCACTCGAGTTAAAATGTCGTTCGATTTATATTAAAAAAACATAACGAATTGGCGTTTCGTATCAATTACTGTTTTAATATCTATAGATACTAGAATAGACACCCCACTTGAATTTGACAGCTGTTCCAAATTTAAATTCATAACCTACTGATTTCAGTAGGTAATGTACACATTACATCTCCATTCACTGCTGATGGTTGGTAATGCTGGTCATTGCCTACGGTTTCTGGACGCATTTTAGAGCACTTGCGATATGTACGTAGATAAAAGAAATTATGAATCGATACTTAAACGCTTTAAACATGTTCTCCCAATCAGCGGCTAACAGCAAGCACAGCTAACCGCCAAACTTACAAGGCACTGCGTCATCCCAATCAGTCTTGCATACTTGCTCTCTAATTAGGGAACTCCATTCAGCCGAGACACTCCACAAACTCCACTCTAACCCACTCGCATACGACCCAATATCGATTGGCAACGATCATGTACTGGCAATAACCCGTATAGTAATATTTCCAATTAAACTTCAACCCTAATTCATAAGACATAAAGTTGAATGTTGAAATTCATGATGACACTAGTAAAAGTAGGACCATATGTGAAAAGAATAAAGGCGATTTTTCCGTGGCAAGTTAGGTGCTAATTCAGCTGATGCTACGTTTTGTAATTAATTTCGTTAGCGAACCGTGTCAAGAAAGGTGTCACGTGTAATTAAGGGTGGATGAGAAGAAAAAGTTACTTTTCCCGGAGACTTTTATTTAAGAATGATAAATCTCATAAAAGAAATGTTAACAAGGTTACAGACAAATTAATGACGTTATATTCAACAGGGCTGTAGGACTGTGAAAATGTTTTTTACGTCACCATCTCGGAAAGCTTTATTTTATTATTTTAATACAGAAAGCAAAATTAATTTTGATCAAGAGCAATTTAGTATAAACTGAGTGTTTTTAAATTTCATTAACTATTCAAAGTATAAATGATTGATACCAATAAGTTGAATTAAATGTTCAATATTTTAGAGTTAGTATTTTCCTCGAGGTATAGTTATGGTAAAGTTTTTGTGTTTCACCCGGCAACAAAGTTGGTTCCGCTCTCGTGCCTCAAGATTCCACTATTTGTACTAAATGTATTATTATTTTATTTATTTAAAGCAAATGCAGCATGTTTAAATAACAATAACCTACACAAAGACTAGTCACGGGTTCACCTATTGGCATTACAAGATGATGAAAAAAATCTATTGCGTTGAGAAACTTGAGTTAACATCCGCACGATGTTTCCGTCATCATCCCATTACATTAATATTATATAAAGTCGGCCACACGCTATCAGCCCTTGAAGCCGAAGCAACTCCTGGACCCGGGTATGTCCTTAAACTACGTCCAACAATGAGAGGTAGGGCACAGCGATGACCATCACGCTTGAGTCTGGGGCAGCCCAACTGGGGAAGTACCTCCTCCTTACAGAAGACCACAGCCATAATAGCACTGCCACCTTTCAGGTATGTAGTGTTGTGTTCCTGATGGTGAGTAAGGTTCCCAGAGCTCCAACCCCCCTTAAAGGCCGGCAACGCGCTTGTGACTCCCCTGGTGTTGCGAGTGCCCATGGGCGACGGTAATTGCTTAACACCAGGCAATCCGTCTGCTCGTTTGCCGCCTATGTCATAAAAAAAAAAACTCAGCAATGGACGCTATAAAAAATACAAAAACTAATAGGCAAACTTAGTAAGAGGATCACGTCGAGGCAAAAAGCGGGGATGCTCTTAATGCGCCTGATATAATTATTAGCCCCTTTCGTTTCTTCGCAGGCAGGTACCGGGCACGTCTGAAAAAAAAAATATACTACCTTTTCCTAGCGACTCCGTCGGCCAGCCATGCCCGTCTTAAAGCATGGTTGCGGGATAAAAAATATCCTATGTCCTTTCTCGTAGCTCCATACCCAATTGGCTCAGCGGTTTAAGCGTGAAGAGGTAAGTCAGAGAGAGTTACTTTCGCATTTATAATATTAGTATGGATATTTATAGTGACAGATATTTGTTGCCTCTTTTACCGAGGTTTAAAGTCGTGCATACATATTTTTGTCACATAATATGTATACGTATTATCAGACGTGACTGTACACTACTAGGTAATACTTACAGGTTGTCTGTTATATTAATATCGTCTTGGGTTACTGCGATAATTATTCATGACATAGAACAATAAAAATCAGCACATGTACATTAGTACTGAGGCCGGAAAGTAAGGGGTCGCCGGTCGAGTATGTGTAGACTTTCGCTGCTCATGGTACCTATCACGTTTTAACTCGTGGTTACTAGGTGGCCTATATAAAGAACAAAAAAGAATACTACCCACTTTTTTACATTAAACAACGTTCCAAATGTAACAAAATACAAAAACCTAAGAAATGAATTATAAATATGAAGGTTTTGTAATTAAAATCTTGCAATCTTTACAAGACACAGGAAATGTGACAACGTAAACTTACCCTCAAGAATGTAACTCTCGCGCACATTCTAGATAAGATAACTGGATACATCAGCACTGAAACTTGGTTTGCGAACTCAGACGAGCCAACTAAGTTAGAGTCTGGCGCAAATTGGACAGGTGGCTGTGACAAGCGACGTCATACTCCGATGGCTCTCGGGGGACCCTGAACGAGAGTAGGTGACACGTTGTGTTTAGAATCATGTCGCAGTAGTACATATCCCTCTATACTCTGTCTGTTTAGGTAGTTTTTTTTTTTATAACATAAGGTGGCAAACGAGCAGACGGATTGCCTGATGGTAAGCAATTACCGTCGCCCATGGGCACCCCCAGGGGAGTCACAAGCGCGTTTCCGACCTTTAAGGGGGGTTGAAGCTCTGGGAACCTTACTCACCATCAGGAACACAACACTACATACCTGAAAGGTAGCAGTGCTATTATGGCTGTGGTCTTCCGTAAGGAGGAGGTACTTCCCCAGTTGGGCTTCTCCAGACTTCTACAGGCCCAGACGGTATAACTCCGTTATTTATTAAAAACTGTTGTAACAATCTTTGCATTCCTCTCTGTATAATATTTAACAAATCAATTACATCTGGTACTTTTCCCACCCTTTGGAAAACTGCCTACATAATACCTATTTACAAAACTGGCGATAGAAACTTATGTCAAAATTACCGGCCTATAAGCATTTTATCAGTTTTTTCTAAATTATTTGAATCTGTTCTCTATAACTGTCTTTATTCACATTTCAAAATGATTATATCACCATATCAACACGGTTTTGTTTCAAATCGGTCCACAGATAGCAATTTACTAGTATACAAAAATTATTTATGTAGTGCATTTGCTAAAATAACTCAAGTAGACTCAATATACACTGACTTCTCAAAGGCTTTCGATAAAGTCGATCATACAATCCTACTAGCAAAACTTGAGGGTTATGGAATTCGGGGTAATCTGTTGAGGTGGGTCAGTTCTTATCTAAATAATAGAAGTCAGCTTATTAATATTAAAGGTCATCTTTCTGCACCAACTATAATAACGTCCGGTGTGCCACAAGGGTCACATTTAGGGCCTCTCCTGTTTGTAGTCTTTATAAACGATTTGGTAGAGCTGCTATCGTGCCCATGTTTACTGTATGCTGACGACCTTAAGATCTTTTCTGAAATAATTAACTTTGAGGACTGTGTTACTTTACAGAATAACCTTGATACAGTTGCTAATTGGTGCACTGCTAACCGCATGGTTCTGAACCCCGATAAATGCAAAGTTATTTCTTTTACAGCCTCTAAACAAAAAACAACATACAATTACTGTTTGAACAATTTAACGATAAATCGCACGTCTATTATTCGTGATCTAGGTATTTATTTTGACGAAAAGCTAAATTTCCATTACCATTACGACACATTAATTTCTAAATGTATTAAACTTGTTGGATTTATATCACGTACAACCAGAGACTTTAAAAATATTAATATTATGAAATACCTTTATTATTCATTGGTAAGAAGCACCTTAGAGTATGGTTGCGTAATTTGGTCTCCATATTATAATGTGCATATAGATAGAATAGAGAGAGTACAAAAAAAGTTCCTCAATATTCTTTGCTATAGATTACATCTTGGTCGTGAGTACAAATCGTATACCTCTAGGCTCAAACATTTCAATGTACCATCTCTATCATCACGAAGAAAGTGCAATGAACTACTAATTCTACACAAAATTATTCATTCATACATAGACTGTCCATCTCTCCTTTCCCTCATTAATTTTATCACGCGAATCAGGCCTCGAAATCCTTCCCACAAAGTATTTCAGCTCCAGGTGTACAAAAACAACACATCATATTATAATCCCGTCACTCGAATGTGCCGATCATACAACGAGATTGTGGCTGAACATTCTTCTCTTGACATATTTAAACATAGCTTTCCCATATTTAAAAACACTGTTACTAAAATTTTGTGTAAACTGTGAAGTTGGCAATAAATGATCAACAACATCATCATTATTTTTGTAGCACTACAATGCAAGAACTGTGTAATTTACTTAAGTTAAGTTATATAATATTTTGTCATTCACTAACGTAACATACATTAAGAAATTCTAACCAACTGAAAAAGTAACCTATACCATTAAGCGATTGTTTTGTGCTGTATTTTTATTATCTTTTTGTGCCCACATTGTAAAGAATTATAGTCCAGAACAAAAATGTATCTATATTTAATGTTGTAAACTAAATGACTGTAATTTGTTTTGTGAGCCTAATAAATAAATGAAATAAATGAAATGAAATTTAGGATCCCGGGTCTCTTATGAAATAATCTTTAGTAAAAGTTGAATGTATCAGAAAACAATGTTTACCACGTAAGATTACAGAATACCTCTCCCATGACAATACCTCTCGTTGAACATAGTATATAGGTTCTTAAAGGGTAGGCATCGCAAATGTGAATCTCTCTGGTGTTGCAGGCGTCCACTGGGTACGGTAACTGCTTGCCATCAGGCGGGCCGTATGCTTATTTGCCACCGTCGTTGTATTTAAAAAAAAATTATCATCCGAATCGACAGAAATGGTACATACGCATAAAATAACATTAATAAAGAGACATATTACCCTTGGAGTTAATCCTCCTTTACCTCGAGTGTAAGAGCCAATTCTATTACCATCGAATGACAAAGTAACACTTCAGCCGTTAGCACATGATTGGAGCGACAGAAACACCCGTCCCTCTTAAATCAGAATAGTTAGAAAAAGACGGGAAGTCTATCTCGCCGCGATATACCGTCGCGGCAATCATGATAAAGCCTCCAGCATAAATCTCACCGACTGTTAGCAGACAATTTTGTGCAACCGTCCTTTAGTCTTCATACAAAACGCTTAGTTCTGTTAGTTCGGAAGGGACAAAATTTACTAAAGTTTGATAACTCTTATGAATACGGGAGTATATGTATTTCTTATATAAGAGACATTTGTCAGAGTTGTAATACATCTGTCAACATAAGTCTGCTCATTAAACCAATTAGACAAATTACTCACCTTAATATTCCAAGTATATAGTAAAACTAAACTACATCCGAATCGATAAATTTACCACAGATCATTTACTAGATCAAGCATACATCTAAGACGTCGTCACTTGCTTCGTAGGCAGAGTCACTACCAACTCTGACTCTGGTAGTAACTCTGCCTACGAAGCAAGTGATCCTACCAGGGCATTATTTTATGTCTTCATCAAAAATAATTGTCCCTAGGTTATACATATGTTACACAAGTGTTTAAGTATTTGTTAATTATGTACATTGTCATCTAGTTCTCACAACACAAGCCTTATTGAGCTTACTTAAGACTAGGTCGATTTGTGTAAGACCGACCCAAAAATATTTATTTACTTATTTATTTATACATGAGAACTTACAATCAAATCGATGTACGGTCAACTAATTTGATTTCTAGGTCGCTTCGAACCTTGTCACAGTGACGTTAATAAGAGATCTTTTGCGTCTTTTATATAGATTTTCACGGTGACAAGGAACGAAGTGGCCCATAAATCAAATTGGTATTGTACGAGCTCTATTATAGTATCAATATTCAATATTTTAAACGAAAACATATAGTTGCACGGATATTATTAACAAGAAATGTTGTATTTCATATAACATGGAAATTAATTATGATCTTCCACGAAGCCGCATTTTTCGAAATAAACGCGTTTATTACCGTTCTTCAAGTACCTACTGGCTTAATCAAGTGCACGAGCCGAGGCCAAGTGCATTTTACATTTAATATTAAACGCATACTGTAGGTCGTGTAGCACCTCACAGGAATAAAGCTTGTATAAACAGGTAAAACAGGTTCTCGCTTGTTTCATTAAAAAAATATTACATAGCATCCTTACACCAATTGACATAGCGAGCGCCACGGTTAGCCCAAGTAGACTTGTTATTTATTTATTTATTTAGTCTTTATTGCACAAAACACAAAAGTACAAAAGGCGGGCTTAATGCTACAAAGCATTCTCTACCAGTCAACCTTTAGGCAAAGCAGAGAGGTTGTAGGCGATTGATAAAAAACAAAATAAACATAAACCAAAAACATTTAAATATAAATTAAACATACTTATATACATTAATATAATATACATGCATAAACATACAGTACTCAGCCAACATAATACACAAATTCTTAAATACTTAGAAAACACCCATGAGGAACGAATATATCTGTGCTGTCCTCTTAGTATTCTTAAAACGAACTTTTCGTAATCCGGAACGGAGTCTATTGGAAGTAATCAGTTTTCCTAACTAATTGCGACAATATTCACTAACGAAGTGTCAGAGCCAAATTTGTCCTATTAGCAAGTGTTAGTGCTTTGTGTCTAACTTTCTAATACGGCTGTAAACTTTTAACATGTGTGAGCTATAAATTAAAATACGACGACATATGAAAAAGCCAGCCGGTGTTCGAAGTAGCATTAAAACCGGTATTTCTAACATTCGCGGCTGACGCCGTGGCTACTTAACTATACCACTAAAAAAAATCTATTCGTTCAACACATTCTAAACTTGGATAATTTCATGTTGTGTCAATGTGACGTCACAAACCTTGTAAGAAGTTCAAAATAACTTATCCTCATGACATGTCATAAAAAGTAGCTCATTTGGTCAAGTGACATTGACAGTCGCTTTCGTAACAATTAGTGCATTCGCTAATTCCTGGGATTAGTTGCCAAGTAGACCCCAGGCTAAGCTGAGGTAAAAAATAAAAATATTTATTGCCAGAAAAATCTTAAAACATTATGAATAATATCCTGCGGTCCCACACTAGGCAATGCTTGTCACGGGGTAACCGGATTCGGTTTACCATACACATGTTCTTATTCTACTGTCACAGATAAAGATGACTTATCTGACTGAAAATATTTAAGACTATACGTAATAGTTACAATGTTACAAGTAATATTTACATTAATTTAAATAAGCATATTATAAGTTACATTAATTTATTGTATCATACTCCATGACTTCACTCACATGTGACCCCGACGGAAGACCAGCGCTGGCACCCAGGTTAGCACCATCCCGAGTCGGGACCATTTCGTGGCACCCTAGTTTAGTCTGTTAGTTCTAACTATGTAATTGTATGCCTCGAATAAATATTTCTTCTTCTATATATTAAGGAAAAGAATTACATTAAAAAGTACAAAACTGAAAGTAAAATGAAGACCTAGTAACCATTTTATGAATGACCAAACGGCCCACATTCCTCGTGTTCGACGATGTTGACAAACATGCCCACACGTGGATGGCGAGGAATCCGGCGAAAAACATAATTTGGCAACCTACTCAAAGCATTGAGAGCATAAGGTTATGGAAATATTTGGAAATACTTCGCGCCATTCATAAACTGGACGTTGAAGTCATCAGTGAATATTCCATTTGAATCTTGACATTTCATTATCATAATTTTAGCCGAAATACCTTTATTCCCGGACATAGAACTCCCCCAAACAAAACTTGTATCGATAACTGTAGATTTTGTTTTGACGGTCGCTGCTGCTAACCGCTCATATGGAGTAGTCCAATGCCTGATAGGCAGAAATAAATATTCATTTATTTATGTAACGTTTCATGACCCTCGATAACCGTCGTGAATTGGAAGTTTATTGGCGTAACGACCATCCCAAACACCTATTTATCGTTCAAATTGGTTATAAAATGTTCTCTGCAAAAATAACTGCGTTACCTCAGCAGTCAGAAAAAAAGCTAGAACCATCCCTTTTCTTCCCGTAATAATACTAGCGTGAGAAAAGGACATAATTTTCTTTTATCTATGCTCCAAGCGTTCTGACTCCCTGGGCAAACTATAATTTACAAAATGAATGTACGCTAAAATTACGCCATTCAACAAAACGAACACGTATTTCTACTACGTACTAACAAACATATTCAATGTTAACACTATACAGTCCTCAGTTGAATAAGAGAGTAAGTCTCGTAACACAAGCTAATAGGTTTATCCGTTGTTCATCTGCGCTCTCATAGGTATTTTCGTGGGTTTTGGCAAGCTACTAGTAATGTTTTAACGTAATGCACATCATTAGCGCACCGAGAATCTGCATTACATGAACTAAATGTTGCATCTAATTCCCTTCAATTTGCATGGGAGGTATCAACTTCAAACGTAGTGATTTTAAATTGATTGCGTGGCAATGTGTATGCAAATCGCACTGGCCAGAATCAACGCGGACTGCTAATAAGATTTGCTAAAATATTGGAAGTCGGATTCGGCTGTGGATTCCGTAGGTATTAAGTCGAGGTATTTCATAAATTATCTTAAATGGTGAGAGACAGTTGTAGCCCCTGTGCGCGAGAGAACGAGATGCAACAATCGCTAGCATTCGACGTTTTGGGCAAACACGATAAATAGCTACAACTAGCTAACCTAACTAACTAGCTAACTGGGCTAACTAAGTTCTAGTACTAATTTAGCATCATACAGCCTAATTCGTAGTTACATTATAACAACTAACCCAAACGCTTCGGAATGTAACAAATCATAGTTAAAACCACAATGTTTAAATATCTACTTCATATATTCAATATGTACAATATCTCAACAGCACATTGTGTATCGCACCTACAACGACTCTTATTGTTTTTGGTATGGATATACACTCTATACACAACAAAAACAATCGGTAGACAATGCAGATGATAATTTCGTTTAACAAAGATGGCTCTTCACTGCGTTCTTGCTAAGCGTGTTATATATAATATTAAGGATCGGAACCATCTCCAATTTTGAAGGGTAGGTTGGTGAATGAAATTCAAGTGTTCATAACTTGTTGAACATGGGAGTATATTTTAATTGTGTTCTCTGTATTTCGAGCCGTGTATTAATTTTACCGAGAAACTGCCTATCCCCTTTACTACATACGAAGCCTTTTGTGGCAGTTATGATTATCAACCTCATTGGAAGCGAGTTAAAGTTCAAATTCAAACAAATACTTTTTTATGTCATCCAAAGGTTGAAGCGCGTGTAGTTGAAAATATAATTAATACACGTAAAATTTAATAATCAATATGAACAAATTGAGTTACTATAGATTAATAAACGAGGAACTTGAGTAAAGTAAAGCCGTAATTTTAATATATGAAATATAAGAATGAATCACGAGAGTTTAAATACAAGTACAAGCTCTCTGTATCATATAGTCTGTCGTACAGCTGTCGTATAGAGGCGATGTTCCGATATTTTTGACAACCTCCACAGTTCCGATATATCTGATGGCGACTGTACCCGGCTCCCCATCAAGTGTTACGTGGCGAGCTTCTTTAACGAATTCTACTTGATTAAATCGAATAAAAGTTAAATATGTTAATGCAATATTCATATAAACTTACTACTAAAACGTAGACAAGTACTTAATAAATAATAATATAAATAAATCAATATTTCGGGACATTCTTACACAAATCGCCTAGTCCTACGGTAAGCTCAGTAAGGCTTGTGTTGTAGGTACTAGACGAAGATATATATATAATATATAGATACATATAAATACTTAAATACATAGAAAACACCCATGATTCAGGAACAAATATCTGTGCTCATCACACAAATGAATGTCCTGACTGGGGATCGAACCCAGGACCATCGGCTACATAGGCAGGGTCACTACCCACTTGGCTAGACCGGTCGCCATGTACTTAACGTACTATGGCATGTGTCTTACTTAATATATAATCGAAAAAACCAGCTGCCAACAGAAACACTTACTGATCAATCTTATTTATTGTAGAAACAACAGATGTAAGCGACAATACACTATGTTACATAATACAAGATAACAACTTGAAGTGTACAGTTTCTTCCTAAAACAATTTTACGATAAACTGACTATAGTAATATATTTATAACTTTATTTCTTTTCTTTTCTATAGCAAACGAAAAAAATACGTTCTCAGTACGCGAACCGTCTCACTTTTTGCTACAATTGGATTTGTCCAGTTTATCCTACTTCAGAAGAAACTTTAACGTCTGAAATTTTGTGAGAAAACAGCGTGATCGACTATTCAAATTTGTCTGCCACTTACCCTATTAAATTAACACTCTCATTACTGAATCGCTTTCGCTAAGAATTCGGCTTTAAGCATATGGAAATAAGATCTAATATTGAAATAATGACGGAAAATATTTCAAAGAAAACATTATTAAGCCTTTTGGCTTGTAAGAGCCAATTCGGGTTGAACGTTTTGAATAATTTATAGGATATTAATTCACGTTCATACCTCTAAAATAATGTCTTGACTTAATATTGAAGTATATGACATAGTGCGAGTTTTTTATTGATGTCCTTGATCTTTGTAATGATTGATTATATATCACGGATAAAATATTAGATGTACACCAAGTTTGACGCGCCGCGGTGTCGTAATATTGATATTATACGATATATTTAACAATAAGAGACAGTTCATCAATCCAATGTTATAGATTTAAGAGATATATGAGTGGAGATATATGATCGCATTATTCAAAAATATCCAAACACGCTTCTTTTTTCTTAGCATCCGTGGCAACTAATATGTTTTATAATCATCAATCATAATCAAGCCTTTCTTGAGCTTATCTTGGAACTCCGTCAATTTGTGTCCTATCGTGTGTCCTCGTCAATTGTCGAAAGGGCTTCTGCGCGTTGGTTCGATCCGGCTCCGTATACGCCTCGCAAATGTCCGGAACACCATTGTTCCGTGTAACGGTAAAGATATATAAGTACTTAAATACATAATAATTGTATATAACATTCGTATAACGCAGTAAAAATTACAATATATTAGAGAAGACGACGTAAATCTAACTAGGATTCCAACCCGGGATCTTTTCTATAAATATTTGATGTTAATTTATGTTGCCGTGTGATGTCGGCTGACTAGAATAGTAGCACCACCCCATCTCCTCCCGCGAGTGTCGTAAGAGGCGATAAAGGGAAAAATCCTACGGACTGGCAGCAGCATCCGTCGAAACCCATACAGCTACTGCGGTCGCCAACCCGCCTGCCATTCGTGGCGACTATGGCAAGTACCCCCAAGATGATACAAGTCATATTTGTGTTATGGGAGGCCTATGTCCAGCAGTGGACTGCATACGGCTGAAATGTATGTATGTAATGTATGTAATTTATGATACAGACATCTTACTTAAATTAATTTAACATTCTGCATTCCAACCAACCACGTAAGCTACCACATTTTGAGCACAGTATCAACAGTATCAAAAAATCACTCTGGCTCATCTGTTCTAGCACGAAGTAATCCCGGTCGGCACGTCTAAGTCACAAGCGTGCTCGCAACTCTTGCATCTAATATCGTCGGATAAGACCGACAAAGGAATTTAATATCAGCTCTTATGGGTGTTTTGTGGCGTCTTGGACTGACGAGTGTGCTCGCTGCTAGTCGCAAGGGGATATGCTTATGTGTGAACACGTGCCAACATGTACTGGGCTTACTGTGGGACTAAACCGATATGTGTGGGATGTGATGTAATATTTCTTTTTATTATCAAATGACATAGTGTTACACAAAGCCTACCGCCATATTTCACGCCGCCATATAATTTTAACAGCCATAATAATCAGTCTCTCCATTATCTGATTGCACGTTAGTTAACGAAACACTATCCATTGATAGACTTTATGTCGTAGAACTAAGGTCCACTTACAGTCAGATAAGGGGCGAGGATGGTACGGAAACACATAAAATGATCGTAAAAAAAGTTTAATTAACACCGTCATTTCGGACTATCAAATTTTGGTCAAACGTCGTAAAGTTGAAACATTACTATTATTTGTAAGAAATGTATAGTTGACTAAGTTAGTTATCCAGTGAACATACTCGAATTATTTTTAAATTAAAATACACTTTTATTCTTACTGTACATTAAATAAAAAATACGAAGTATTTTTACATGTTCATAAAAGTAGGGCATTGCCGGGAAGTAGCAGAAGTCAGCCACATCATCATAGATAAGGTTTTTTAAATATGTTTATAAGTATTTAGAATCTTATATTTTAATAAAACAAAATTTACATTATTTACTGTTAAATAAACGACCTACTCCTTTAAAGTTTGGTAAGACTTCAAAGAAATATAAAAAAAAATACCTTATACTTTTGCGCCAAAACAAATAAATTATCTCCACATAACGCATAATCATACATAACTAATTACTGACCACCGCGTCAAAAACCCCATAATCTCACATTTTTATGAGATGCATATTAGATTTTTCCACTGGCAAGTCCGCAGAGTTCAAAGCACTGGATATAAATAATTGCATTTTTAACCTTCAGCTTTTCAAATAAATAAATAACGTTATTTCTGAGGAATACAGATAGCGCAAGGATATTTTAATACGTAGTTCTTCATACGATCAGTATATTTAAAAAATGTTTGTTTAATATCTTCATGTAGGTAATAAATAATATCCTATTATATTTGAAACAAGTATACTTCTTTTTGATCCCAAGTAAAAAATCTTGTATGCGAGCCAATATTGAAATTATGTATGTTGCATAGGAACTAGATAAAAAGAGACGAAACAGTATATATTATATACTATTTCGTCTCAAATAAAAACACAGTTATATTATATACTATATAGTATACCTATGTTTTTATTTGTGATGCAAAATAAAACCGTATTTCTTTCATTCATTTATATTGATACATATGAGTTTTGCTCTAGGGGGATGAGGGCCCTAGAGGGTAAATATATGTATGGAAGAAAACAAGAAATATATTATAAAGGGTTTATTTAAGAAAAATAAACAAATTGTGCCGACTAGCTCGAGAGCTTAAATTAATATAAATTTATGGGTTCTAATGAAGCCATAAGGGAGAGACTCGGTGGGCTAACTAACTTATCTCTTAGTGCTTGCTACCACTGCCACGTCAATAATCAAATTTACCGTAAGGGCGCCATCTCAGACAACTCTGAGAAAAATAAAAAAATAAGATAGGTACAATACGTCTGACCTCACTCCGGGACAACTCTGAGAGAAATAAAAAAAATAAGATAGGTACAATACGTCTGACCTCACTCCGGTGACCTGGGGCCGAAGGGGACCGGCTCAGCATCTTCTGGGGAAGGCCTGTCCTCAGAACCGCTGACGGCTACCACTTGCAGATGATGCACCGACCGTAAGGCGCGGCAGCGCGGTGCCAGACAACAGCGAATCCGAATCCATAAGCAGGCTGGTAAATAGGGTTGTAAAGTAGGCCCTGCAAACGAAAGACAACTTATAAGCTGCGGCTTGGACATGCCGGCGGCGGAGTAGAAGGCTAGCCACAAACAACTGTCGTACTTACCCGACGCAGAAAAGAATCCCTCCGTATTACATCGATGACATATCAATGCGTCGGGGCCTATTAAATCGTCGTAAAATAGGGCTACCGGGTCATTCCAGGACACGAGATGCCGGGACTGAAAATAAATAATCACAACAACCATTACTATTTATATTTCTCGATGGAAATACAACCAACGATAGATAATAAACTCACTCAAAAGGCCGATGGGACCAGATTATAATATAACGGGAGGCTTCTCTCTCCATTTTTGCAAATAACGACCTCTCCTTTGCCATAGCGGTGACGCTGTCAGATTTGACAACTGAAACGCAGGTTGACCACAACGATGACAGAACTAGGGAGGCGACAAACCGTATATAATTCACCACAATCCAACTTCAGACTTATTTAATAAAAAAACCCAAATCTACATAATTCTTTGAAATAAAATTATAATGATTTTTCCTAAAGGACAAAATCGATAATTATGTGAATAGCCATATCAGCTCCCGCAGGCTCTGCTAGATGGCGCTAGTGGTACTTTAAATTGCTTAAAATAATTATTTATTTATTTTTTCCTTTAGGTTTAAAAAAATAGTTGTTACAATATACCGAGACAAACCAAAAGAAAAATAATCTAAAATTTTACAGAGTGTGGCGTAACAGTGGATTAAGTTAATCCTTCGCGGGGTACAAAAATTTGCTGACAACCCATTGGGACAATTTTCAACACACCACCGCGGGAAGAAAATAAGGTGTAAATTCATGCTTTAATACGGTCATAAAAATAACACAAAGAAACAAGTCAAGGCTATGAAATTCCTTGCCACAATAATGGTTAAACTGCAACTGCAACTGTTATTAAAAGATTAGCAGCGCATTTCCAGACGACAGTGGGTAAAAATTACTAACGAGCACTTAAAAAATTTCGAGCCACGCTCATTATGATATGAGCTACGTCCACTCAATCGCAATCCACTATACAACCGTATTCGAATGATAAAAATCTTAACGTGATTAAACATTACGTACCCAAATAATCATTCTTTCGTCTGAAATCCTGGAAAGATATAATTCGGTTCTTTTCAAGGCAATAGTGAAAAGGTTGTTACTGAACTAGTGTGCTACACCCTCTGCCTCGTCGACACTTACCAACGCTGGTCAGTCTTTTATTTAAAAAAAAGTATTTTGAAGAAAAAAAAAACATTGTTGATACCTACAGTCAGCAGCAGAAGTAGCTAAGCGGGTGAGGTATTCATAATAAGCTTGCTACGACTTTATTGTTAACCCTTTTCCAGGCCCGACCAATCCCAGAAAATCCAAACATATTGTAAATAGTTACGTTTTGGTTATTTATTTTAAATGGAGTAATATTTTGGGATAGTCCAATCTAATATCAACCTTAAATTCGAATAGGTTGAAATTAAATTGACACGCATGTGGTCGATAAATCGTACTATGCTTGGAGAAGGGTTAAGATAACAAGAGCGTCTCAGGTTCATTTTGAACACTTGGCCCTTGGCTTGTACAGTCCAAGTTTATGGCAAACTTTAATTCAACAGGTAACTATATACTTATCAAGACAATTCATAAAACCTCAAACAAAGGTTGCATTATTTCATCAAATAGTTCCTATGGCTAGGTAGCCATAGGAACTATTTGATGAAATAATGCAACCGTTGTTGCAGGGACATTAGGTAATGTCCCTGCATCAGAGCAGCTCGACCGTACCATAATATTGCACTGTCACCAGAGTTGTACATACTTGTATGTCTGCAAATTTTCGGCTTCATCAGAAACTGTAACGTAGGTCTTTAACTTGCTAGATTTAATTACAGACAACGGGAGAGGTGAAAGTAAATAAAATCTTGTAAAATTATTGAAATTATACATCTTGCGCGCATTCACTACTAATTGTAAGGCATGAACGGATGGCTCGCGAAGTTGCGCGATTGCGGATACTCCCATACGATTCCTTTTGTTTGATATGCACGCCGCACGCTCGCCCACTGCACGCACAACTTACTGACCTAGCACTAAGTTTGAGGTCTGAGTAGACGCTCGGAGCGGAGTCTCCGTCGAGGCGAGTAGCGGGGCGGGCGAGCGTGAGAGAGCGTTCAGCAAATGGCCTCAGTGCAGGTTCACCCAATGTTGCCATATTTCCCATTCCGTCGCCCAGGGGCGCCCGCAACACCAGGGGAGTCACAAGCGTTGCCGGCCTTTAAGATGGAGCTCTGGGAACCTTACTTACCATGAGGAACACAACACTAGATACCTGAAAGGTAGCAGTGCTATCATGGCTATGGTCTTCTGTAAGAAGTAGGCACTTCCCCAGTTGGGCTACCCCAGATTCAAGCGTGATGGTCATCGCTGTGCCCTACCTCTCATTGTTGGACGTAGTTTAAGGACATAACCGGGTCCAAAAATATGTCCTGTTTTAAAAGGAGATCTCCTGGGTCCAGGGTGTGTCTACTGTTCTACTTTGTTTGTCATGCATGCTGCAAGTCCACTCATGCCTAACACTAATGCACTGCAAACTGCCAACTCGATATCATATTAAGTTGCAATTTGAACAATGCGTACACGGCTCCCGGTCAGAATCCAATTTATTTTCATGGCTGCGATGGCCCATAAAGAGTAAAACTGACGGAGCTTAGAATGCAGCGCGGCCGGCCAAATTAATGAACACATTTAAAAAAATATATCATGAGTGCACAATTTGGCGACAATCCAATTTGTTTTTCCCGATGTGACTCATAAAGTGGACTAACGATGAGGCGAAATGTTGGCCATTTAACATATGAGAGTAAAACATTGCTGTTAACAGCAGAATTACATATTAAACTAAGCGTGTTTGTAAATTACTTCGAGGTTAACTACGCTCTCATTGCCACGTCTAGATACTCGTACGTTGCACAGTTGGGCTAGAACATAGCTTCGCTTAGTCACCGCTAGTCATTCTTATTTCATCAGAGCCCTGAGTGTAAGTTTTAAACGTAACATAACTTCACCTTGGCGTAGAGTTACCCATATAAATAACATTATCACTTACGCGTTCGAGACATTTTTTTACATCAAAAGAAACTTACACTAGACCCTCAGGTGAGCGTTTCTCTATTGTCAGTTTTAACAATGTGTTTTTTTTTTAATGTAAAATGTTTTCCACTTAAAATCACGAGTCCTGCCCATTTCAATAGGCAAAAAAATGTCCCAGTGAATTCCATACATTTTTAGGTAACAAAATAGGAAGAAAAAAAAACTTTTTTTTCTCATTGTATTCGTGATTCTGAATAAAATAAACTTAAAATTTATGTTAAATAACAAAACTGAAAAGTGGCAACTTTTTAAGATTTTCTCAGGTAACAAAAAAGTTTACCTAAATTAAATCAGTTTTACTAGTACAGTCAACGTCATATAGTTTGGTGGCATCCAAAGTATTCATTAAGTTCAGTACACCGTAGAATTTGCATGGTGTACCGAACTATTTGACTACTCTGAATGTTGCGAACTATATGACGCTGACTGTATATTTGCCATCATACTATAAAAAAATAATATGAAGTAGAAGATAGTCATTTTACACCATACGACTTAATCCCAATGTAAGCTTAGGTAAACTTTAATATATGTACAAATAATAATAAATTATTTATTGTCTATTCTATATTTATTATATTACATTTCCGTTACTATACAAATACACGTGTCGATGACAAACAATACAATTATTAAAACACACCTACAATTCTTCATATTTTACAAGTTAACCATCTTCCAAATTGCCCATAAACAACAAAAAAATCCCAATGTGCTTTGTTACATGACGTAGAGTAATGATAAAGATAAAATCACATTTAAAAAAAAAAACAAGTGTAAAAGTGACCCTAAATTTCTTAGGTGACCTTAGTACACATGTGAGCAATAATTATGGTACAGTTTGAATTAAAGTCTCCATATAGACCGACCTGTTTATCTTTGTTGTAAGGTATAATTTGAAAATGTTTACATTCCACGTTGGCTAGATTCCATTTGTTTTCATTACACTCATGTATTGTTAAGAATGAACGTGAGATGACCATTCAACTAACGAAAATAAACAAAGTGATCATTAGAGGTGGTAGTAATGTATATGCAGTTCTGCTATGGCACTGGTCCCACCGCGAGCTAGTAAGCTATGAGCTTACACGGGAGCGATTATCTTTTGTCCCTTGAAATAGCTGATAGCTCATAGCTTACTAGCTCGCGATGGGACCAGTGCCTATAGGTGAAAACTTTTACTGAAGAACCATGTCTATGTAGTTGTGCAGATAATTAATTATGGAACTTACGTCAAAATTGGAATATAGAACGCCGACATGCGTGTATACACACGTTACTACTACAAGGGCCCTGTGCTTTAGCTAAGTTTCCATTTTTAATTCATACATACATTTGTCACAGTGACGGATAGCGCGATAGACGATAAAAAGCAATTATACTATTCGTTCCGTATGCAGTCTGCGAATATTTTGAAGTAAAGGAATTGTTCATTCTATCACATTTCAATTGATAAGCACGCAGAAAACTCTCCTTTTGTGAAGCAATTAAAAAACGGTAGATACGTTTGGTGTGCTGTTTCATACGCTACTATTAATGCTGACAGTACCCTTGCCATGAGTTGTGACATTGAGGTTTTCGATAACTATCTTCGTAAACTATATAAGCCTTTTCAAGGATTCAACAGTTCCATTCCAGGGCCCATAGATTTTCCCACACTATATTTGCATCGTGATCCGTATACCAAAGTCACATCCAGTGAAAGTCGGTTCACATATTGGCCGGACTCCAATATTTTTTGTTTGCCGTTGCGACTGCAGGGCGATGAAAGTGAATTTACGAGAATGCCATTAACAAACAAGTGTAAACAAACGGTTATTTGCTTATTTCAGGTGAAATGAGTATTTATTGTGTTTATGTTTTTCTTTTCAACCTACGCTTGTCAGTTGCGACGTAGTTAATAATAGAAAAGCATCCATTGCACAAAATTCACTATAGTCATAATCATATCAACCAAAGGACGTCCACTGCTGGACAAAGGCGTTCCCGAAAGCGACACACAATGACCGGCTTTGACCCACCCGCATCCAGCTTGTGAGGTTCTGCCTACGCTGGCGCTGTGACTTCCGGTACGAGGTCGCCACTCTAGAACCTTACGGTACACCGCAACAACCATCGGTTTGCGTGCCATATTCCACAAAATTATTTAAATAGAATTTGAACTGTATGTCAAAACCTTTACGTCATTTATTAAAAAAAAAGTTGAGGATGGATTCCTTTGCGCTAAACTACAGCCATTTTACGAATCGCATTCGAGCTATAAACCTTTTCTATTGAGTATTAATTTATAATCAATATTTCCTTTTGCTTTCATAATTACTTCACACTTCATAGCATTAATTACAGTAGATTTCCGTACATACATACATACATTTCAGAGAAAGCCTTTTTATTGCTAGATGGAATGGGCTCTTACATTTATAACTACCGGTATATAGTATAGGTATATTAGGCATTGATTTACAAATGTACGACACCAGGCATTCTAAGGGTATAAACCTTTGGTACCATGTGCATATTCAATGGTATACAAGAACATACTTTTCTGACAAATAAATACATTTAATTGCCATCGAAACATATTGATATTTGAATTTTGAATTATAATCGAAAAATCTAAATAAGTTAATGAAATAACCTAAACATGTTGAAACAATCTGTTTAAAAAGCAGTTAATACTTTTTAAAAGTAGTTAATGCATTTTAATTCTGTACCAGGTTTAATAAACTGCAAATATTATCTGTACAAGCTGTTATTGAAATATAAAGAATATGACTGATTCCTCGAGAGAAACAAAAGCAGACGTCTCCAGTGAACTAATTAACAAAAAACTCTGTTCCCAACTAATGTCTTTGTCAATGGAAACATTCCTCCCTCCATCTCCGCCACTAAACACACAAATTATGATGTAAATAAATTCAAAGTCCAAGTCCAAGCTTCCGCAAACAAGATCCAATTATCATTAGCAAGTTATTTGCGCGAACAAATCGGCCGGGGCCAAGCAGAACGATACTCTGGGGACGTACACAGGATTACGTATTACGGACAATCTACTTACTTAATAATTATTAGGTGATTGGTTTTCTGAAGTTATTTTCATGTTAGTGTGCAACAGGAAATAGAGGTATTTTTGTCTTGGTTTTGAGCCTGACACTGATTTCTAGTTGCGATACAAGCACGATTCAGTCTCTTTGCAGTGCTGATACAATCAATCAGTACTCATAACATACTGTTTTTGACGCGATTGTATTGCTGAGAAAAGATGAAATTGGCTCAAGACCATTTTTTAACTTTGATGATCCTATAGACCATAAGTCATGACTTATAGTACTATCGAACAAAGTGATTCATGAGCCACCTAGCCGACAAACGGTTTGAAAGTGTAATTAAATTAATTTGGCACTTTGAACCATTTGCGATCTAATCTAGGTGGGTCATGAATCACTTTAGTACATAAGTATAACGTTTCAAGTTTTATTCTGTATGTCATTCTCACTTTATTTTAACACGTTCGCCCCCGGTACTGTTTTACTAAACACTTACACGCTTGTAGAAATTATCTCGATCACTTAGAGCATGCCACTGGGATTATATGAAATTTTTACTCCGATGCCGCTGTCATAAGTCAAGTTCTCACTCCTATGCCAGTGGTATAGGAATACGAACGTTTTTAACACAACGGTTGTGTCGCCGGCATTGGACAGTTAATTTATCTGAAAACACTTACGTGTTACCGGCGTAGGAGAACTATCTTTTTAAACACAAATAGGTACGTATCATTGTCATAGGAAATAAAAAAAAATTTGACACGATCACAGACGTTGTGTCGTCGGAGCTGAACGTGTTAATAAAATATTTGCTCGTATTTTATTTTTAGTGTTTACGCCTCACGTGTTCAAAACGTCGGGATTTATACGAATTCACCATACAGCTAAAATCTTTTTTAACATGAATAATTATAGTTAAATATCGTATTCAGCTATAGTTATAACTTCATCATCATCATCATCTCAGCCATAAGACGTCCTCTGCTGAACATAGGCCTCCCCCTTGGGAGCGGAGTTATAACTTATATAACAGCAAATATCTTCTATTTTTTTAACAATCTAAAACTTTTTTCGACCTGCGTCATTAAAACGTCGGCCCTTTGATAAAAGTAAAACGTAACAAGCAATAACAAAGTTACGACAACCGTCCCAAGTGTATGATCGCGTTCCGCGCACAGACAACCCCTATTCCAGTCGCTTATCAAACCTTCGACACGAACATATCTGTGTAGGAGACTGGGGAAAAATCTTATCAAGGTAGAATTGGGTTTAATACTTTAAACGTTAACTATCGTGATCACTGATCAGGCCCCTATTTCACCATAGCTACAATTGTCACGTATCCCGACAAATGTAAATTTGTGAAGTTACAGGTGTCCATTGGCTACATTGACCGCTTACCATCTGGTGGGACGTGTGCTTGTTTCAATTGTTTAAGAGACTTTCATAGTACCTATCCATTGATGATATAATAAAAAATTACGCTATTTTATTGAAACTAACGTGTTGATAGCTAACAAGCATACATTCCACCCGACGGTAAGCGGTCAATGTAACCAATGGACACCTGCAACGTCAGAAATTTACATATGTCGGGATACGTGACAATTGTAGCTGTGGTGAAATAGGGGCCACCGGAAGATAAAGTTTATTGATCACTAGCTCAGTTAATAACTCCTAAAAAATGTGTTTTATCAATATCCCACATTTTTGCTGTTTGTACTAGGTGTTTCCCCGAACTAGTTACAGATTTATAAAACAGAAAATTCCCGTGAGACTCAGACATATTAAAATATAGATAAAAACGGGTCACTCACGTATCGGTCCTTCGAGAACTCTCGAAGGGCCGCCGCCAGCGACGGTGCGGCACCAAGTTCATGAGTATGGTTCACGAATTGGACCGAAACATATGTCAAGCGTTATTCGAATTTAAGATACGTAAGTGACCCGTTTTTATCTATATTTTAGTAAATCTGTATGACCCTTAAAGATGATTCGACACAGTATAATCGTAACAATTAATTGCTTTTAATTGTTTTGCGATCACGTTTGGATTTATTCCGTTATTTCTGGAATGAAAACTTAACACTTAAATCGATTTTAACAACAACTAGCTGAATACAATTTAGCGCAGTTGTAAACGAGGGAGTTTAATTTTATTTATTAATTAAACCTTCTCTCTTGAGATGCAATACTGGGCTGCAATAATTCTAGGGCTCTTGTTGGGCGGTTTAATTTGTAAATTTTTGTACTTGCACAGTAGAGGTTTAATAGCAAGTATAAAAGTACCCTGCACAGGCGTTTATGGCAAAAAAAACGACGCCATGTTTGAACATTTGTTTACATATAATATACATTACATACATACATTTCAGCCGTATGCAGTCCACCGCTGGACATAGGCCTCCCACAAATATGACTTGTATCATCTTGGGTAGTTGTTGCCATAGTCACCAGGCTTGGCAGGCGGGTTGGCGGCCGCAGTAGCTGTAGATTAGGTTTCGACGGACGCTGCTGCCCGTCCGTAGGGGTTTTCCTTTGTCACCTCTTACGACACCCGCGGGAGGAGATGGGGTGCTGCTATTCTAGCCAGCCAGCATCACACGGCATAGTCAGCCGGCATCACACGACAAGTGATAATTGTTATTTTTTTCTAAAACCATGCAGAAATACAGAAAACACTGGAACCGAAATATCAAATGCCACACGAGCAAAGTAACGATTTTGAGTCAAATTTAACCTAAAAAATGTTTTTTTTTTACCAGCGACCAGCCCCAGTTCGTACGTGTAATATTTTTCAGATATATATGCCTATATGTTTACATCAGCGACTATGTTTTGAGAGGTTAACTGAAGAGTCTTCTTCCGTCTGGTTCTTGGTACCATGTCCGAGTTTTTGTACGTCACTGTTTCATTTTCTTTGTTAATGCTTGTTCTGTCAGTTGATCGTTCGAAATATGTCAGTCAGCCAGTAAAGTCCGCGTGTGGGTGAGGTCGGGAGCTCCAACACCGAGTGTGGTAAGGAGACTGACAAGGAATTAACATTCTTAATCCTGTAGTGATTGTCTCTCAGCTGAGGTACTTTAAGCGACGTCCGTCATATATTACAACCAGCGTGTGCAATCCTGTGTCCACGCTGTAAGCCGTGCATGTAGCAAGCTGCTACAACCTCATAGTTTCTTCAACAATTCCCCGCATGTTTTTCCAGTGCAGCGGGTGCAATTTCAAAATGTCTACAGTGCCGATATTTCACAGAGGAATTTAATATCGGCCTCCTTGTTTACGACCCGTATATTCCCATCTTTTACCAATTCTTGTGGCCAGTTTAACTTTGAGCCCTGGTATTGCACAGTT
This sequence comes from Grapholita molesta, assembly GCA_022674325.2. Classification (NCBI taxonomy): domain Eukaryota; kingdom Metazoa; phylum Arthropoda; class Insecta; order Lepidoptera; family Tortricidae; genus Grapholita; species Grapholita molesta. The sequence goes on from CP053143.2 coordinate 7,394,810, forward strand.
ATCGTCTGTGTAAGGGTCAGATTTAAGCCAGTTTTTTTAAGGATAACCCCGGAACGGATACTGTTTATCTTGCGCCGTGGCCTTTGGGTTTTCATTTAAAAATAACAATTTTACTGCCCATGAGCGGTAATAACGGGTTTTATTAAATTAATTATAACAATCGTATTACTCGTTGTTTTTTAAACGTGCAGAGATGCAGCACTGCTAACAAAGGCACAGAATAGGCACCCTGCCTTTGCATGCGAATGCATGCATGTGAATTATTCTTATATCATAGCAAGAATAAGACAAAAGGAAACCACGGCCATCTTAAATCAAAACCATAGTATGGCACTCTCTTTTAGTGCAATATTGGTATAACGATCGGAATCAAATTATTGAATACTGCTTAGATTTCTCGAGGTGAACAAAATGCGGTTCAGTATTTACAAAGATCGCATAACATGAGAAATTTTCGAACGAAGCCCTCGGTAGTTCAGGGGTTAAACACGTCACCTGTCAAGAACATTTGAAATGGAAAGGTCAGATGACATGTGACGTTACATACGTTTTTTAATTACAGGATGGCCCTGCTTTTTTACCAGATTTTCGGCCAGCACCATTTGCTAGAATAAGCAACATTTGCTCAGTTTTGGATTTCTTTACGAGATTGTCAGATCAAATCAAAGATCAAAGTTTAGTGCGGCCATAAACTATATTTATAATTTGTCGAACGCCAAAATACAGCTAGTACGAATTACCAGCAACATCAAGAACATGTTTAGCTGAACACTTACCAAACATGTTTAGGTGGATCTTATCCCGTTCCAATAAGGGTCACGAATAATAAATTAATTGCATCCAGTAACCTCGGTGGTATTTTGTACTTAAATGTTTATAAGCACTTGGCGTTTAATGTCCTGGTTAATATTTCACTCAGCCGCGAATGAAACATTTTAGTACGCGTTTCGAAGGCAAGGGTTATTTCAACAAGAAATATTAGAATAGGCTAAGGCTTTACGGACACTCTGTACTTTAATTGAAATAAAGACGATGTTTAATCAAAGCAGAATTCACTTTTTTTTGTTTCGTTCAATTATGCAAATTTAAATTCATCCTTATTACCTACAATTATGAGTTCAATTTGCTGGGGGCCGTAAGCGAACAAAAATTATAAATAGTTGAGTTACTAACATACATGTTCATACATATTATGGTCTGCAAGACAGAAACACTAGACCACTCGCGCGGGTCGTTGAGAGTCGGTGGCTGCAGTTTGCATCGCTCGCTGTTGCTGTCTACGGGGGAGGCCTATGTCGACGTTCGTGGTTGGTAGGTAGTATGTAAGCTGTGAGTATGAGACGCCATCAGTAAGCACCAAGGTATACTTTTTTTCTGATCCCATCCCATCCCATAACACTTAACTATAACATGGTCATAGAATATCGAAATAATTTATTCTTGAAGTAATTAATAATTTATTATTTATTCTTCACTTATCTGCACATCGTAGGTATCTTTTTCTATGTACATTCGCCATCAGACATATCGGAGCTGTAGAGGATCCCGAACATGCACTTTATCGCCTTGATAACAGAGGCGTTGTTCAGATATTTGTGAACACAGCTCCAATATTTTTGATGGAGACTGTACCCGGTAGCATTCCAAAAACAAAATTCAATTCACACAGAAGATGATTATAGCCTAAACTATAAAAGAATGCAACAAAGCGGCTAGCAATGTAAATAATAAACAGATCAAACACAAAGGAAGCGAAGTTAAAATTAAACAAACTCTTTAACTTAATGCATCGTAAACGTCTTGGTGGGACGTAAACTGCAAGTCGGCGTAATAGTTTAGGGATGGGGGAAATGGTGGTTTTAACGAACGTTATAAATAAAATTGTCAAAAACATTTGACCCGATAACTCGCGTTTTATAAGTCGAAAATTGGTCGACATGATTCGCTCCATGACGGAACTTATGAGTCCCACAATAATTTTGAGTTGAAGAGTGAATCAACTAAGTATTTGTTGTTTTTATTCTATCCCATCAGCCAGTGGACAACTGAAATGAGGCCCTGCGTACTACTGATGCGCTTGGTAGGTGACAAAAAATAGTTGATTGATCCACAACACATGTGAAATTAAAGAAAATTAACGAGGCTAATTAAAGAGGGTTTTGATGGTAATACAAAAAAAAGATTTGATTCTCGGCATTGGAATATTTCTGGAATGGAATTAGCCCTTAAAAATTCACACAATATCCTCGCTCACGCTCAATTTTGGTACTAATTCCGGTTTCGAAAGCTTGCAAGCAGTGGAGTAAAAAGTTAAAATAATTCTAAGTTACATAGTAAAGCAGTGTCGATTAATTAGACAACTAGTTACATAAATTTTCGTACGTAAAATATTGTGTTCAAAGCTGTAATCCTTGCCACTAAGTTTCGCATATCCAGTACAGCGTCGCGTCGTCGAGCGAAAATAGATTAAGTGAACATAAACAAACTTACCGACAGGATACATTTTGAGTTAAAATGAGCGGCAAAACGTATTTCGTTGATAACGGGTTTCTCTCAGCGACAAACAAAGTGCTCTTGAATGTTTCAACTAAAGCAAAGTATGTTCCATATAAAAAGGGACCGTCCAGCTATTTACTATTACGCTAGTACTGATATTGACTTGACACTAATTCGACGTACCCATACTACTCGCGACAACGAGATATGAGAGGTAGGGCACAGCGAAGTACCATTACGCTTGAGTATAGAGCAGTCCAACTGGGGAAGTACCTCCTCTTTACAGAAGACCACAGCCATAATAGCACTGCTGCCTTTCAGGTAGCGTTGTGTTCCTGATGGTGAGTAAGGTTCCCAGAACTCCCCCTTAAAGATCGGCAACGTGCTTATTACTCCCCAGGTGTTGCCCATGGGCGTCGGTAATAGTTTACCATTAGGCGGGCCGTATGTCAATTTACAGTATGCAAGCAAGATCTGAAATGCTACGTAGGGCTCATTGGACATCTGGCGCTGATGTGCCATTATGAGAAAAAAAAAATACAAGTCCCGCATCAGCAAAAACAAATAGTGTCTGTTAAATGACAAATGAACGAGGTACATCCGGAATTCTCCTGACACTTCCCGGCCCTAGCAGCATAAAAATAAAACTGTTTACGTTATAATAGTAATAATGTTGTTTTATTCGACCGGAGAATGCCCTTATCTCGCCTATAAAATGGGACATTTTATAAGAGTTTTACAACGAATAAATATTATGATTTTGGCGATAGGCCCTATGGTGCGGATAGAAGATAAGGCGTGGTGAGTATTCAGCACAGTTTTGGTACACTCAAGGGGAATAAAAAAGGGTTGCTCAGAAAAAATCTAAGTACACAATTTTATCTCAACCCCAGACGTGTATGATTTCTGCCTTACCATTGTGGATAATACACCCGCATATCCATAGATGAACGATAAGCCAGGCAGAAATACGGGAATTAAGTTTCAGTTCTGTAAGAATCTGCTAGAGGGGGACACGGAATCCTGTAATCTAGTTGTCATTCAAAGATTTAATTTCATCATTATTAGTTAACGCGAATATCACACACATACAATAGTGGAGTATGAAATGGCTTTTATGTGGACTCTCGATTTGGGCGTACAGCGGGGGCGTGGCGTGCAAGTCAAACTAATGCAAATGTACGAAGGCGGCCACATTGCACGCTGCTCAAAAACGCTTTTTAAAACTGCCTTGTTATTTTTATGGAGTACGTTTAACGGCCGGATAGATTAAAAGTAACATTAATGGCTGACGATATCGTTTTTCCACTAAAATGGAAGACGATAAATATTTTATGTTGTACTCAAATACGGTACCATAGTTTAACAAGTCTTACTGATAAACCATGTTTAATTTCTTTTAACACTAATTACATAAACGCCAAATGTTGAGCTAGATCTGCCGAATGCACATGGATCGCTAAGTCAATGTGGTAACCTAGTGGACCCTCCAAGTAAAGCCATTAGCGAACACTACTTACTACACCGGGGCAAAAGACCGCGTGGTCGAAACCCCATACGGTGATCCGATCAAGTCCGCGATACACTTGCTACCTCAGTGTACGATGCCGTACACGTGGCCAGTAGCCGAGATAGATGGCGAAACATCATTAGGAGAAGGCTAGTAAGAGGTTACGACCCTCAGAATTGAGGATAACGACGCAAGGAGGAGGACTTACTACACCACTACCATGTATAAAATACATATACAAAATAAAAAATACATATAAAATACATATTTCGAAACCATCTTACACAAATCGACCTAGTCCTACGGTAAGCTCAGTAAGACTTGTGTTGTAGGTACTAGGCGACGATATATATAATAGAGAGATACATATTAATACTTAAATACATAGAAAACGCCCATGACTCAAGAACAAATATCTGTGCTCATCACACAAATAAATGCCCTAACTGGGATTCGAACCCAGGACCATCGGCTTCATGGGTCACTACCCACTAGTCCAGACCGTTCGTCTAATGTATAGTTATAAATAAAACCCCTTGCCAAGTATAGAACCTGGGACCTGGACCTCTAGCTTTGTACAGGTCAATACCGAAGTAGAATAGGCTTAGAGGACGTTAAACCGATAATGTACGGTTACACTGGTTAGCTGGAAATAAACAGTACACGGCAAATGTAATCGCACACCGAGGAATACTCGCCAATCTGCTAATGTATCCGACTATCCGGCACTCGAGGCGGGAAGGTAACATTTATTACTTCTGCAAACTTTGAGTGATGGTAGAACTTTAGTTCTTCTCACGGTGGTATATTAGTTGTAAGGAATTAGAAGGAGTTGGGTACCGTTATACTTAACTATAGTCCAATAGTGCAACTATAGTCAACACTCCACAGTTATATAATTAAGTATTAATCCCTGTATTATTTTTGTTGTTTTTCTTTATCGATTCATTCGTTTATGAACAACTTTTGTCTTGTAACTGCGTAATTTAAATAAAACTCACACCTAAAGATAAGAATAAAAGAAAAGAAGAAAAGATATTCAACTAGTTTTGGACCATAATGTAAACTTTTGGACTTGGGTAGTTTTATGGTACCTATTTCTTAGAGCGTGAAACTCTGCAGTACAGTTTCAGCGACTCTGCCATGACCACGATATCGAAGGCGAGTGAGTAGTAAGCAGGGAGTTTTTAGAAAATAATGCTCTTGAATAGTCAGTGGTTACAGTACAATTAAAATCAGTTAAGACTTCGGTTTTCTCGGGTATCATCGTTTAATTCCGGAGTCGGAAATGACACGATATACATTGCCGCGATTACTTTTAGGTAGCATTTAATTTGAAGTATCATAAACGCAATGTTAAGCACCTGCCAAGATGACATTATTAACCGGTAGACCTAGGAAATTTGTTATGCAGAAGCGACATTAATTAAATAAATAAATAAATAAATAAAAAATGTTTATTTATCAGTTCACAAAGGATTTTTAACAATTTCACAGTATGATTTGATGTATTTGAACATTCATTATTTAATGAAGCTGAATACATACATGAGTCAATGTTTTACTGTTTGGTGTAAGTAGGTACGATATTATGTCGCATTAATCATTGATAATAAAATAATCATAAAATTAAAATTTAAAAAAAAACCGGCTTCAACCGTTTTTTATTCATATTTCGTAAACGGCTTGGCCGATTTTGGCAATATTTCATTTTCATATAGTAAAACAACAAAGCTAAGCTCAAAATTAAAAAAAATATTTTTTGTTTGAAATGTCTGCTTTTCGTAATTTTTCCTTGATCTGGTTCTGGGTGCTTCGTGCCAAATTACAAGTTTCTGAATTCACGGGAAGTACCCCGTAGATTTTGCGAGTGTTGAAAAGTCTAAAATTTGCACCATTAACGACTGTATCTTTTATGTGACACTAAGAAGGCAGACTGTCAAACTATCTAGTACTTGCTAGCATCTTTCTTATTTCAATATAAAGGTTGTGTTAGTTTTGAGCTACAAAGGAGGTTTCGTTGCTCATATTGTTCTTGTACCTACTGTATTCAATAAGACAACGAGTAACATATATAATTAAAGGTCAAATCTGTAAATTGATAACTCTATGTGATAGACGAGGGATTCACGACAATTACCGAGGTTGGCCGAAGTCTTAACTGATTTAAATTGTATTGTAAGAAAAGGTGAATCGCTGTCAATTATGTGACCCCATGTTCTCCCACGGATATCGTAAGACGTAAGACAAAGGGAAAACACTGACGGATGGACAGCAGCATCCGTCTTAACCGAAACCGCTTGCAGTCGCCAACCCGCCTACCAAGCGTGGCGAATATGGCAACTCTGTCCCCAACAATACAAGTCATATTTGGTGGAGGTTGGAGTAGTGGACGTATTACGGCTGGAATGATGATGATGAAAGCATTGTAAGATTATGTTGCACCACGCACATTGAACGAACAGATTATTCTTAAATATGGCGGCACAGCTGTCATCCGATGGAGAACTATCAAACTATATAACACTAAACTTCACATTTACTACACATATTTACTAAAGACTATCGATACCTAACTCACCGACGTCGATACTCATGGTAATTAAATTTAATTCGCGTTAGAACTGTCAAACTATTTCTACTAGAAGAAAATAACTAATATGCTAACTTTAAGCACGCAGCTAAAGAACTGTACGCTTACCATGACTTGTGAATTTGAGGTTTTCGATAACGAGTATTGCGTTTACTATCTGTGTATGTCGTTCGCACTAATATAGTACAACTGAGATGCACAGATGGTAAACTCGATACTCGTTATCAAATACCTCAAGGACACAACTCATGGTAAGCGTAATGTGCTACGCCGTAGCCCGTAGCTAACTGCTTCTCATGTGTTAACTAATGCTACGATAACTGGATAACAATTATGTTGACAACTAGCAGTTAAGGTTATATGAGTTAAGGGACGCTCGCAAGAGCGGGAAAAAGGGGTTGGAAATATCAACCAGATAAAAAAAAAAGATGATTTGTTCTCTTCATAAATAATGATTACTTGATTGCCTCGAAAGAGACAGAATGCAAGAACATGCTTGATGTCAGTTTTCCAGAGGAATTTCACAAATTCAAACTTTTCGTAACGCAATTTAGGTTTTCAAAGATGAGACCGATCCTACAAAAGACGTGCGATATCATAGTTTCCACATAAATTATATAGGTTCGGTGGTTTCAATTGATGTAGACCATTATTCGAATATTTATTCCTGATCATGCAAGTGTACCCCTTGAAACTGTCCAAAACACTGTTCATTGTATATAAATAATCCTACAGTCAGCAGCAGAAGTGGCTAAGCGGTTGAGGTGTTCAAAATGAGGTCAACACATCTCTATTGTCAAGAGAATACGAGCGCGTGTAGGATTTTGAATACTTCATCCGCTCTGCCACTTTTTCTGCTGACTTTACAACAATATAAGGTTGAAATATATATTTGTTTTAAACAATAAGTAAAGCGATAAAAACCATGAATTATCATTATTGAATATCTTGGCTGCTCCGATATATTCGATGGCGACTGTGCATACTGCCACAGCGCAGTAAAATAGCACCTTCATAATGGATCTCCACGCGATGTTTACGGCACAACATACCTACAAAAAATATAAAATAAATATAAAACTGCTTATTTCTCGACATTAATCTTACACGTCTTTTAGCAAATCATAAAATATTATAATTTATAACCATAACAGCTGAGGGCTAGTTCGGAGATTATTATTTTGAATTATAGTCTGTTCGTTCATAATTGTTGAAACGCTTACAGAAACATTATTATTACTTTATACCTACCCCCAGCTTACAGAGTATTTATCGTTATCACTTAATTACCTGTTATATATTTAAATTCGCAATGATGGAATTTTATAACAGGTTATAATCTATGAAACTAAGAACAAATCAAATTATTTCTTATGAAATATTTTTGATTTGCTTTGATTTTTAAGTAGTAATACTACTATATAAATTAAAAGTTGAAATAGATAACATATACTTAAGAAAAAACGACGGGGACCTCCGAACACCGGAGGTCCCCGTCGTTTTTTCTTAAGTATATGTTATCTATTTCAACTTTTAGGTTATAATCTACTAAATGACTTCTGACAATATACATATTTTAAATAATATTTTCGTGAATAAATAATGCAACGAACGAAGTATCTCAAACGTCAAAAATTATAGTGACATGAATTGTCAGTTACAATCTATATTAATAAAAGATAGTTGTGTTAGTTCCGGCTTTTATAATTCGAGAACGGCTGAATCGGTTATGATCGCCTTGGTTAAAAGTGTAATAGTAAGCTTAAGAAAGAAAAAAAATAATCAATCAAAAAGACCCCATTTATAGATTTTCAGGTTTTACAAAGTTCGCCGAGACAGCTAATTTGATAATATATATATAAGTAAAAAGCTGACAAACTTACGATTTTAAAGTTACAAATGTCGGAGTCAGAATAACACTGCTAGATACCGTAAAAACCGGCGCATTTTGAGAGCGCAGTAAATACTAGGGCTATTACAATTTATTGCGTTGTTCAACGAAAAGAGCGTTAGGATGGCTTAACGGCCTACGGCCAGAGGCGACAGGCGACCATAAGTGAGAGAGGGATACCATACTCCGATCTCTCGTTCTCATCTATGGTCATTGCTTGCCACTGTTGCTACCGCCAGAAATCGTGGCCATGCCTGTGGAGTTCTGTAGTGAGTTCGACGATGGTATAATTAAAATTGTATACCAGATATTTTTATATAGCATTCGGCCTTTAAAAGTATCCCGTGTATGAGATATCGATCCTATGTGACATACTTCCAGTTGCTGTGGCTTCCGAAATTATCATTTTCAGAAGATTTCAAAAATGTTTATGAGATTAAGAATATAAGTAAATAAATTTTACAGCACATCCTCACCCAAGTCGACTGAGCCCACGGTAAGCTCAAGGCTTGTCTTGTAGGTACTCAGCCAAAGATATATAATATAAAAATACTAAAATACATAGAAAACACCCGTGACTCAGGAACAAATATCTGTGCTCACTACACAAATAAATGCCCTGACTCGAGTTTTGGTCCTAGGACCGTCGGCTTCATAGGCAGAGTCACTATACTAGGCCAGATCTATCGTCAATAAAATATAAACGAAATTTGCTATGATTTTCTCTTTGTCCATGCTCTACTATAACCCATACTATTTGTCGACCGGTCTGGCCTAGTGGGTAGTGACCCTGCCTATGAAGCCGAAGGTCCTGGGTTCGATTCCCAGTCAGGGCATTTATTTGTGTGATGAGCACAGATATTTGTTCCTGAGTCATGGGTGTTTTCTATGTATTTAAGTATTTATATGTATCTATTTATTCTCGTTTAGTACCTGCAACACAAGCCTTATTGAGCATACCGTGGGACTAGGTCGATTTGTGTAAGATTGTCCGAAATATTAAAAAAAGAAATATTATTTAAAAAAAAAAATTGTACCTAGGTATCTATGGCGGTTCAACATTTACAAGCTCGACAAATGACATTGTTGCAATTCTAACCCAAGCTAACAAACAAGACTTAAATACTACAATTTAGCGCTAAAAATACCAGTCCCCAGACAAATGAACGCTACTTACTACTAACGAAAAACGTCGCAACTACTTATAACTACTCATACGCACATAATACGTTATTCTTCTAGATATATCATTTCATATGAGCGTTCAGTGCTGGCGAGATAGCGTCAGTAAACAAGACTTAGAATGTAACTTAATCTTAGAAATGACGTATGTCCACATAAAGTAATGAAGAGTTACGACTTTTTAACCCAGTTTAACGTGGCGGGATTTTAATATGATGCGCTTCAACGGTATGTATTATAGCAAGAGGTCTTAGGACTTTTAGTCATCCCTTTATTAAGGACTAGCTTAAGGGCTCTATTTCCGGGGTTTAAATTGAAATTATATGATATGGATTTTGCTGGCTTTCTATTAAGGAGCGAATACGAATTTGTAGGAGAGTAGTAGAACAACGCTCGTCTCAATGTCCAAAATACTAGAATATTCGACGCTCGACAACACATGCTCGTATGAGAAGTGTGAGAACGTTTCTTTTGTGTGAGGCCACAGTCGAGAAAGAAATGTTTTTTTTTACCTGTTAAACTGATATTTTCAATAGAGAATAAAGAGCTTAGTTAAATCCTGATATTTAAATAGTTTTAAATTTTCCGTTTAAAGTTTAAGATTTCAATTTTCTTCATGTCACGCTATACAGTCGCAGGGTTGCTAGTTTGTCTGTGTTTTACAGGATACATTTTGGAGAGTGTGCACAGGACTTGCACGATTTAATTCCGCCATCTCCGTTCCACCACCGGACGTCCAGGCAAGAGGAGCGGTTTTTTTCTTACGTTGTGACTATTCCATTCATTCGCACGAAGCGATTCGTTTCTACCTTCCTAATGCAGACTGTCAAGGAATGGAAATCGCTTCCTTCGTCTGTATTCTCGGAAATATATAATTTGGGTCTTTTCAAGGCAAGAGTGAATAGGCTGTTACCGAACCAGCGTACTACACCCCCGTCCTCGTCGACACTTACCATCAGGTGCGACTGAGATCAAACGCTGGTCAGTCTTGTATAAAATAAATAAATAATAGGAATTGAACAGAAAGTTTATAACAATATAAAGTTATTAAGTTAATAAACAGTAAAAAAATCATTAGTAGTAAATTTTTACCGAAACCTGAAGATTCTTCAAAGCACATATAAATTACATACAACCATAACACTGCCTCCGGATTCCTTTTATTTAATGGCTTGAATTATTTTAATGCTATTTTATAGTTTGCAGCGAACTTTCTGTACTTCAGGGAGCTGTAAAACGGAAATACAGGATGTAGTTTTTTACTGCACAGAAACTGTAAAGAGTAATTAATTATTGTTGTTGCGAGAAGCATAATTAATATAATTATGGTAAATATTTACTGTCACTGGACTGAAACATTTAATCTTAGTAATTTCTGATTGCTTGGTCTGGACAATGCACTCGCATGTTATCTTTTATTTTCTTGAATAGAAGATAAAAATATGAAGTTTGATTCAAAAGATGAAGATGACATCGAAATTATAAATATACATTATTCAAATATTGTAGTACTCAACAAAGACAGGAAATATAAGGATCGATTTCCATAATTTAGTATAATTCAACTTTGGGTTGGAAATACGAGTAGGCTGAACTTTTTTAACGACTTATTTTACAGACGAGGGAATAATATGTATATAGTCTTTGCAACTTAAGTTATATACCTATATTTATGCTTGATTATTCGCAGAAAAATGTGAAATCAAATATAAAAAATGGTGGCGTGTCGTATACCATCCTGTATTTAGGAAGGGGTAAAATTGTGGTGTATTTGTTGCTTGTACCTATAGAAGGTACTATTTGTTTTTATGACCGCCGGCGGTATGAGTATTAAACGAGCCGTAAAGTTTGACCATACAGAGCTCTCAGTGTAAGTTTTTATCGTAACAAAACGTCACCATCGCGTTAGAGTTACCCTTATAAATAACATTATCACTTACGCGTTCGAGACGTTTTCCTACGACAAAAGACCCTCAGTATTGTGATGTACAATATTTAAGTTCATACTATCATTTGTCGTTCCAAAAATCACAGAAAGCTAGTTCTTCTATCTTAAATTACACAGTAAAAATCAGAATGCATAAGAACTAGGTTCGATACCACTTCTAGGAGTATACAATATAATTCAATTCATTAAAACTACGTTTTCGTTCACGTTTATTCGTTTGCGAAAGGGGCGGGGAATGTTTAACAATGGAGACTTTAATCAAATGTCACAGACTCGCAAAATTAAATACATATTATAATAATAAAAGATAAGTTTGTTTATGAAAGTCGCCTGAACGGTGTAGGGTTGAAATAAATACGAGTAAAATATATTTTAATTAGATTAGCTGCATATGAATGTTTTAATAATTACCAAGGTTAATGTGACACCTATAACATTTACAGAACAATAAATGTCAAATTCTACAGTAATACACAGCTGTCTATATTGATTCAGTTGGTGGGCAATAGCTGCATTCTACCATAACCGCAACATACGTACAAACAGTAGAATAAGTTAAAATAACATGCTCGTTTTAGTCTAACCTATAGTCTATACTTTTAGGTAATGTTTTTTTAAAATGTTTAAGCGCATGCTTGATTTTAAAACTTATTTTTTCAATCGGGACACGACATCAACAAAGATTACAATACAAAATGTTTATTTTAAAATCAAAATAACACAGTTTTACACATTAAAGATTTAAATAATGAGAACCACCACGCACACTTATGTTTGCTAGGTTTAATCTCACAGATTTGGTCTATAAATTTATATAGTTTTCAGACAAGAAACACGCACGGGCGCGAACAACTATAGTTTATACTTTTAGGTAGTTACAAAAAGGTAAATAATCTTGACATGTCTTTTTATAGCAAACATAAGTGTGCGTGGTGGTTCTCATTATTTAAATCTTTAATTTGTAAAACTGTGTTATTTTGATTTTAAAATAAACATTTTGTATTGTAATCTTTGTTGATGTCGTGTTCCGATTGAAAAAAGATGTTTGAAAATCAAGCATGCGCTTACACATTTTAAAAATATTCAAAACATTGACTCCGACAATACAGAACGAGACGAACTACTGTGTCTATATACTGTGGCAATAGCAAATAATTGATTCGACACAATAATTGTTTAATTGCCAATGACTGTAAAACAATACGTTACGAATTGTTTAAATATTTAACATAGAAATGGCGTCATCAGAAGTAATAAATTGTCTTTGGATTGTCTGTTACCGTACACATTTTACATTTATTGTCATGTCGCTACTTAATACTAACTTCAGACAATTGGCTACCAGATTTATAACTTTGAGTCAATAGGTAATCAAGTCCATAAATTCGCATATTAAAAGATTTTTTTCTGGTCAGAACACAGACTCCGGAAAACAGCTGTAGGTACAGGCTCCGAACCAACCCCATAGAGCCATCCATCGAGAGCAAGAAGACCAAGAACAAGAATTATGCGAACAAGATTGCCAGCGATGGCCTTTGTTTCAGAAAAAAAATACCTGCTATAGGTAGTTTCACGATAGTTGAAGTCACTCACACAAGAACATCTCATTTAAGATTACTCATTCTTTCCATTCGTTCACTCTTTTGCAATCAGTACTTTGTATGGTTGTGTGCGTTATCCATTCACCTCAACTCTCGAAACTACCTATAAAGCAGGTACACTCAGCATCTGAAGTTGCTCAAAGGGTGGGCGGATTTCTTAACTATAAAGTCGTATTAAGGTAATTTTAAACACCTCTTACCAGCTAAACCCGCTTAGCAGCCTACTGCTGGCTGTTCACACATTGTTAGTCCTTGTCTAACTCGTCCATGATCGTAAAAAGCATCTAAAAGCTAAATTCGAGTGCCGTGTTCAATGTGTTGATTCAATCCATTCCTTTCAAACTATGCCTCATTGAGTCCTGATAAAATCGCTCCGTAACTTCCGCTTAATATAGTGATATCACAAAAGACTTGGCACCAAACTTGCCCGATATTTCTAGTTAAGAACTATTTTAGCAGTCCCAACGGGTTCCCGATATCGGAATTAATTAAAACTAGCCCGGATGCATTCGGAAATTAAAATATATTAATGATCAAATGCCAATCCAATACTATTATTTCAGTTAATCTCGAGCATTGCTGTAAAGGGGATCTCCAATAAAGACCATGCATGTCTCGTCAAGCCCACAAGCAAGAATCTGCATGTTAGATAGAAGAACAGATAAAGAGCTGGTAGTTGGATACATGGATGATATTGTTACTTTTATACCGTGGACTGCATTATGCTGATTTAGTTATTCGGTTTTTCAAATGTTTTAACACTTTTCTTTATATGGTAGCCATGATACACATATTTGCTTATTTTATTCTGTTTACGGGTTATTTAAGCTTACTTGGATGTACAGAATTAAAAAAATACTATTTTAACTCATTTTACAATATAGGTTAAAATAAATATGTCTTTTCATTTCTGACCAGTCCCTGATTGGGTGCATGAGAATGTGTCGTGAGGGGTGGAGAATTTCAAAAATATTTGTAAGCAAATGCTTATTTTTCCTTAGCGTATAATCTGCTGAACTGTCAGCTCAGAAGGTAAGTATCACACAAGTGAGAGTTTCTGATATTAAAGTGAGCGCGAGCATCGAACTAGATTGTTTCAGAATTCAGATATAATTTAGTTACGTCAAAAACATTCGAGAATTAAGCTGCATGAAACTAGAGCGTTTTGTTTCGACGAACTTGCCCATTTTCCGCTTTCTTAATATTACTAACGCGATTCACAAGCGGTAGCGATAAGCGAATATTGTCTAAATGGTGTGTTTATAGTAAGAGTGTTGTAGACTGAAACGGATCCGTTTCAGTTGTTTTATTCCACGAATAATTATCGCGGCAACCGAAGACAATAAATAGATGTTTTCTATTATTATGATAGCCTTTTGATTGTCCATTCATTTAGATTAAATAGCAGTTGGTTGTTAAGACAGAAGACAAAATTTAATAAAACATTTGAACATTCGTCGGGTACCAAGTTAAACAATTCTGACACTAAACAATCGTTTGAGATTTGCTGGGACGTCTGTCCAAAAGTCGCAAATTGAATTATTGATCTTCCGTTAGATCCATTTTAATAAAGTTAATATTGTGTAATAATTAGATATAAAATAAACACATAAACATTTTTAAGTTCATATCTGTAATAGGTGTTTTCTAGAATTACAGTATTTTCGAAATTAAAACCTATTAAGTATACTATGAAGTGTTGACATAGAATCATTTAATGACATGCGATAGAATCGACATATTGTACAGTCAGCAGCAGAAGTGACTAAGCGGTTGAGGTGTTCAAAATGAGGTCAACACATCTCTATTTATAGTGTTAAGAATAAGAGCGCGTGTAGGTAATTTTGAACACTTCACCCATTTAGCCACTTTTGCTGCTGACTGTACGCCAGACACTGGCAGACTGTGACGCACTTTTTGTAACATAACAACCTTTGTATTACGCACATTCGTACAATAAATTATTTGTATTTGTATAATAATACCGGTGTTTTGCACTAACCATTCAGCGTGTCACAACTTGCCCCACACTTGAAAACTTTTGTAAGTTTCGAATTTTATTATCAAAGTCTATGCCAGGCTTATGGCTAGGCCATTCAGCTGACTCCTAATACGTTAAATTTATGTTCGTTCTTGGATAGGTCGTTCGTTTAATGAAAACTTTCCTAAGAGCATTTTATGAAAACTGTCACGACTTTCACACACAATAACAATTTAAACGGGACTTTATCGCTATAACCCTAAAGGTATTGTTACCAAGAGTCCATCCGTGACCCTGGAGGTTACAGCACTTCCGTAACATCGGTAAAAATTTAGGTAACAGTACCATTGTTTTAACGCGATTTAGTTCCAGGTAATTGTTATGATGATTTTTTTTATTTTATGTTATTTGGGTTTCGAGAAATATTTATTAATGAATTTTGTGTACCCAATTAGCGTCAGTTATTAAAAACATTTAAATAGCTTTTTGAAAAGTCCCTCATATCCCACCAAAATCTTAAGTATCCATTCTGCAAGGACACGTTGTTTTACAATATTTTGACTGACTACTCTGATAGCGTTTCCGAGTTCGTATAACGAAAACATCGTATAACTTTTCCCGAATGATGCATGAACTTTTACAGAACTAAAAAGCGTTTTGTGATCATATCGCACTTTGATGAATAAGTTTTAACAAACCGAACGGTTAGAAGTATCTGAATACTTTATGATTACGGTTATTGAGCTGAGTCCTCCTTCCTTCCCGGGAGTCACTCTGGATGCGAAATTGCAATGGCATCCACATATAGCCACCCTAGCAGGGAAACTTAGTTCAGCAGCCTATGCAGTGAGGCGGATCAGCCATTTAACGAACATTGAGACTGCCAGGCTGGTATACTTCAGTTACTTTCACAGTGTTATGTCGTATGGAATTCTGTTATGGGGTAAAGCGGCTGATATTGAGACCATATTTGTGCTACAGAAGCGAGCTGTCCGCGGCATTTATAAAATGCGCGGTCGAGCATCCGTAAGAGAAAAATTTAAGCAAGCAAATATTCTCACTGTAGCGTCTCAATACATACTAGAAAACATTATGTATGTGCGGAATAACATCCAAGAATTCAAACTTAACCGTGATATCCATAGCTTTAACACTAGAAATAAAAATCAAATTGCTGTGCCCGGCCACCGCCTCGCCAAGGTTCGTTCATCTTTCGCTGGAAACTGTACACGCTTTTATAATAAAGTTCCTGCTGATGTAGTTAATTTGCCACAAAATAAATTCAAGTCATACGTCAAACACTATTTGTTAAGTAAGGAATACTATACTCTGAAAGATTTCATTGAGGATAAGGATGCCTTTAAGCCTGTAGCTTGATACTGTAGTACAGATTATTCCATTACTATATGGTCTTTACCTACTAGTGTCTAGTTTGTTTGACACGAGACATGTTCTCTTCTTTTTTTATTTTATTTGTTATAATATTTTATTTTACTCTTTAGACACTTAGGGACATTATACATCCCTAATTATTGTATTTATATTATTATTCATGAATATTTATTTGCATAAATAAATATTTATAGCTTCTGACGCATAGAGACATTTCTCTATATGCCTTTCTTAACTAAAGTGTTATTTAAGTATGTAATGGACAAGCACAGAATGTGGCTTCTCACCAGGATGTACATGTGACTAAATTTGTTAATTGATAGAGCCTGCCAGCCTGAACATGTCATGCTCACTTAAAAGTCTTTGCTTATGGTGGCGTCGTTGATCGGGTCGCCACTTTCCCGAAGAAAGGTTGAGGGAGGCGATGGCTGAGATACGCGTCATACTCGTGAACGGGTGCTGTTTGTGGAGACCGGTCTGTTTTGGCTATTTGGGGCTATGTTTTAGGTAGTTTTCTTCTTGTTTATTTACGTGATACACTTCATTCGGTGCTTGTTTATCTTTAAAAAACAAAAAGTGTTAGTATATTGAAATCATGACACCTGGAGACCTTATACATCTCTGAGGTTTATTTGTAATAAGCATGTATTTCTATTTTTGTGTATATTTTGAAAACAAAATAACTATACATTAATATTTTTGAAAATTTTGATTACTAATTTTGTAATTTCTAAATTAGAATAAAGGACACAATTCAGATAAGAAAGCATATGGAACGTTTTGTTAACTTCGTTCTTAGCAGTCAGATTTGGACTTTTAAGTAATTAATAATTATTTTTATTTTTCCTTTGGCAGAATTTTTTTGTAATTGTTGGATATGTTTTCTTAATGAATAACGCATTTTTATGTAATTTGTATAAGATATCTTTTGTAATACTGTTTTGAAAAAATAAGTCCCGCCGAGTTTCTTGCCGGTCATAAAAGTCAAAATACTTCTCGGGTCAGAGGTGTAGGGTTAGAACCGGTGTAGTTTTTATTTTTCTCTTTTACTTTTGTATACTCGACGTGTAAAAGTGCCCTTGTGGCCTACTTACTGAATAAACGTTTGAGTTTGAGTTTGAGTAAGACTCAAACGCCCTGGATCGTATGAAGTCAATACTATTAGTTTATTCGTATATATCAGAATATAATATAATATATGTATGAACATCCCATTCCCACAGTGTTGACAATGCCCGTATATCGGTCGTATCGTGTCCTAATAACGTACAATTGTAAACTATTAATGCTTACAATTACATCGATCGACACGCAAGCAAAAATAACTACGCACCAAATAGTTGTTGAAAAGTAGTAATTGAAAAAAAAAGATGTCTAGTGCTAATAACCCTTTGAAGAGAATCACGTCAACAGAAAGCTTTTATAAATATTGAGCCGGAATCAGAACTGTACCGAAAGACTTAGTGTGGAAGGCCTTCAACAAGGTGGACTGACGTGGTGTTGTTCGCGGGAAACCCATGGACCCGGGTTGCACTCGACCGGTCGTTGTGGAAATCATTGAAGGAAGCCCTTGTCCAGCAGCGGACGTCTTTCGGCTGATGATGAAGATGACTTATGACTATGAGCCACAGTGTCAGAGTGACACGGCGTCACAGTATTCCGCCGACCAGCCGACTGGTTAAAGGACACCTTAAATTTTCGCTAGCAACACTTATCATATATAATATACACTGTGAGAAACCTGCATCTTTTAGCAATGTTTGTTTGCCCTTAAAATCTGAATAAAAATCACATAGAAATCTCTATCGAGGACTGCAAGGGAACATTGGCACGTCGCGCTCTGAATATGAAGCACCCGAAATATATTAAATACCGTATCGGCGGCCATTCGGGCGAGCATCGCATAAGCACGATTTATTGAATCGTTATTGATATTTATTACGTCATGCATCTACTTGCTCTGGTTTGTGTAGATCGTGTTTTGTTTTTGTTTGCTGCCGCTGCCCGCTTACCATACAGGTGTTGTGTAGGTATAGTCAACCAATTTGATTTCTAGGCCACTTCGAACCTTGTCATAGTAACGTTAATAAGAGATCTTTTGCGTCTCTGATATAGATTTTCGCAAGGAGCGAAGTATATAGTTGAATAATTTGCGTGGTCGAAAGTTAGTCGTCATACTAATCGGAAGAACATGATATTGGGAAGCATAGGTTTATTCATTGCGGCTAAATTGCGGCTAATCACAAGTGGCTCAACGATCCCTGTACATTTTTAAGATACAGTCAGCACCAGAAGTGGCTAAGCGGTTAAGGTATTCAAAATGAGGTCAACACAGCTCTATTGTCAAGAGAATAAGAGCGCGTGTAAATCATTTTGAACACTTCACCTGCTCAGCCACTTTTGCTGCTGACTGTACAAATGAATAACAATATCAGGGTTTCTGACCTGACTGACTTGACTCATTGGCCGACTGACATATTGGCATATTTGTAACGACCGACTGTTTAATTCAAAACGGGTCGTAAATAGTAATTGTAATCATATTAATAATGGAATATTCTGCTTTGTGGGACTGCAGAAATTGGATTAATGTGTGTATGTCGTTTTTGAATTTCTATACCTTCTGCTAACGCCTGTGAAGACATAGGCATTCTCCATAGACCGCATCGGGATCGATCTCTGTTGGTGGTCGATGAACAAACAAGACGATATTTGCCTTTGTGAAACTAATTAATGTGACCGTTAGGTGATAGGGCCGTATTGAATACTCAACTATTGGAGACGGTCTGTATACAATCCATACGTGAATGTCGCTCACGTACGTTTTATCGCACACGGAGCAGATACAGATATTTATGGCGCCATGCATATATTTTTCTCAACTATAATGTGTGTAATTTTGAGTTACCTGTGTCAGTTATACATAAACTAAGTATTTGCAAACAATTAACATATCAAACCCAGTATGTCTAATAATAATAAAAAAAGTGTAAATAAGCCCATGTTTGATTTTAAAATGTATGGATTAAATTTTTAAGAACAGAATATTCCACGTGCTTATAAAATCGACAACATTACTCCAAATTATATAAAAAGACTAATTACGTATCTACGAATTTTCTGTTTGACACATAAGACCACCCCTGAGATTTGAAAGCACAAATCTCATCCAACCTGTGCCATGCACATCCGACCCACTCAAAACCGCAACAAAATTACAAAACCCACCAATCAATCAACTTTCAACTTTATTATCATCTACATAAAATCTTCACAGTTTCCCATATGCTAATGACTAATGTCAAACTATTTTCGACCAAATCCCAACGTGATAGAGTCTATTTAAATAGGTGTATAATTCTATTCTCGATGCGAAACCAATAAAGTCAGAGCTTAAACAGTTTTAGTATTAATCACGAGGTATACGGCACTTCTTTGTAGCACTAAAATAAACCGCCTACATCTGGTTGTATAAGAAAAAAAAAGTTGTGACTCATGGTTTGCGTTTTGGTATTGCAATAGACTTGACATACGGATGCGAACTTTGGTTATTATAGATTGGCAAACCATTTTTATGTCGTCCGTCTGAGCATCGAGTGTCCTCCAAGTGCTCGAACACAGCACAAAGACTGAATTGAGCTTGAATATAGACCTTTTTGGTCTCCGAAACATGTCGCATTAAACGTAAGTGAAGGCCTTGTTGTTCATAAAATGTTAGAATGACCCACGACATATTAAATACAATGAAATATTTTAATTTTTGGTAACGCGTGGTAATATTAATGCAAGGAAAATAAGGTTTATAATTTTCTATATAGAAATTTTGGCACTTTAATCGTAACGATATATCTGAACATAACTGCATCGTTAAATTATTATAAAGATGTTATAGCATATCGTAAACTTCACAATATTTATTTGCTAAACATCAGCAATCGTAAACATATTTCAGAGACCGCATAAATCTGAGAAACTGAATGTCTGTATTATATCTAGGAAATTGAGGCAATATGGCGCATGTAGATATTTGTGGCGGTTTGATGGTATCGATGTTTTAGACCTTGACCAGTTTTTGATTTAGTTGAGTTGGTGATGCTTCGTGTGCAGTTTATTTACCATATTTGCGAATTGAAAATGTTTACGTAGTCAGTGTATCTTCGTTGCAAAATTAGTGCTACGTTCCTCTGAAGCGGTGGAATCTACTGCGAGCGCGAATCCTCCTAGCAATTATGGTATTGAACCCCCCATGCTCAGAGTCTAATAGGTCTATGTCTGGCAGTGAACGACCATGACATGTAACTCTCATATCGACAGCTTAGACATTAAACATACCAGATACCTACCTACTCCTTATTATACTTATACCTTTTTAACCGACGAAAAAAATGGAGGAGGTTCTCTCGATTATTTCTCAAAGTTGGCCCCATAAAAATTTGGAAATAAAATCGTAACAAAAATTTTTCAACTTTTTTTTTGTTAAAGTTTTTATTCTAAATAGAAAATAAAGTTTATTATACATTACAGCAAAAATGCGAATCCCACTATTACGTAGGTGTTCGAAATTGGTGTATACCGACTTGTAATGGTGACGTTTAGTGCTATTTAAACGCACCTCTTTCAGTACCTACTGGAGCATAATTTACTAAACAATTTCTCGCAAACCAATTTTATCTTGACCCCCAGTTTTATAACAGCCGTTAGTAATCGCGTATCAGACTTATGCTGGTTACTAACCGGTGCACATTGTAAATTGTCTTGTTATCATCTGGGCGAAGGTGTTGATATACGAATGTTATATCAGTGTTGTTTATATTACTTTACGAGTATTGCCAGTTTATTTGTTGGACGAGCGACTTATTTTATTGTGGACATACAATCTCATGTAAACTTTTAATAAGTGCAAGTTATTTATTATTTATTTGATATAATTATCAAAAATGTGTCATACAATGGTTTCTGAATATAGCCCCATAAAACTCTACAACGAGTTTGACTATGGGATCGACAGTCGCTATATAAGTGGATAATTTTTATACGAGCTAATTTAACAAATTACTATGATTAAGGTGTAGGCAGTGTATGAAAGTGTTTATTTAACAGTCTTTTGAAAATTCTCTTTCGGTTTTCACTTCTGATAACTCTTTTTACATACTTAGTGATTTATTGGTGGATAGGTATTTATTAAATTTTTCACAGTGAGAAATCTACATCATCACCCATCGCTATAACATTTGAACATCCGTGTTTTGTAGGTACGGTCACGCCTGAATTAAAATATGAATATATTTAATATGATCAACCAAGGACGGCCCAACAACCCTTCCCTATCTCGTTCTGACCCGCACCTATGGTACAACACTTATTATGTCGTCAGTAGAAAATAAATACACCTAACCTTTTGAACGCTTTCCTCTCGCGTCAAAATGTGACACCTACGCCAACGCATCGACTAGTAAAAAACAAATATAAACCCTATCTGTCAGCAGGACAATTGCTTCGACAGCGTCCGGCATAGCCACTTCAGGGGTCGGTGGCGTGGCAGGTACGACATCACGAGACCATTTTAGTGATGCGTGGCGTTCCAAGGGTTATTACTCGATACACTCTTTTCGGTTCAACTTTCCCTGCTGGACACTTGCTACCTCATCGAGGTCATGTTTGTCCTACCATAACCTATACCTAGCTTTTACCACCGCTTTCTACTTCACAACCACCTCGATGTGTCTGGACGTTCAAAAAGCATGAAGGACTAGTTTTGATTTAAGCTGATCCTAAACTAGGACGGCCACACAAACCCCGGGCTTTTACCTTCACCTTTAACGTATCTTTTTAGGAAGAGGTTAGCCGCCTAGCAACACTCATTTCTAATACTAGTACCTAGGGCGACGATGGAGCCGTTATGACTTCGCGTCGCGGTTATTCAAAAAGCACTAAACAGGTCGTAAAAGAGACGTAAAACGTCAGTGCCCAGTGCATTCTTGGAACTGCGGGAATGCTCATAATATGTCTTTTGCTTTGAATTCGGGAGTGAGTCAATGAATTTATTTGAGTGCATCTAGTTTAAATCGATCATATATCGCCATACTATATGGCCGTTCTTTAGACTTAATACGACACTAGTCAGTATAGAGAGGTTTCAGTTTAAGTATCATCTGCGGTTTATTGAAGCCATCGGGTATCAGATATAAATAGGATCGTCATCTGGTCGTTAAACTAACCTTTGAGTCACCAATCAGACAGAAAATTTTCATTATAAGCTAATAAAAAATCGTATCTTGTAAAAATAGAAGTAGGTACCTAACAAGTTTTACGTAAATTATAAAGAGTGTAAAAAGTATGTATAAAATTTTCATATTCTACTCCACTGAAACAACGGTGTCACCAATTCGACAGTTCAACTCTACGCTAACGTCCAGTTTAATGATACCGTATTTCACTTTTATTCACGTCTCTTCTGTTAAAACTTAAAAACATATCCTAATTCAATTAATTTTATTTATTTTCTATTTATTCGTCTTGCGAATGCATTGACTCAGTTATCTAAGATGGAACCCTCTGAGAATCTTTCCACCGCTCCATTCATTATTTTTACGACTAAGAGAGAGGCACGTAGTAACAATAAGCATCAAGTCATATTAAAAAAAATATTGATAACAATTCGCCAATCCGTATGGATTAGTATAGTATTATCGCGGTCACGTGAACCCGCTGCGCTGGGGCCCACATCGCGGGGCCAGTCGTTTTGACAGTAGACGTTTTCTGGCTAAAATGATGATGAATGATGTTAGATGAATGATGGTGATAAACTCATAGGTACTACATTTTTGTATTAAACAGACGACACGACGCCTGTTCAAAGCTATGAAGTCATATAATAATTTCGCTATCAGACGTTTCCGCTTAGTACAAAATCGGAGGTAACATAATTTACATGTGCGTAACAATCAATTTTCGATAAAAATGTGAACCACATTTACACATGTGACAAACTAAGTAAACAAGTAATATAACTAACCTAACACAAACGGACCATCTGTTTAAGATTAAAGCACAACTAATGTGAACAGAGTCTGTGAATCACGCCGTGATTTATGGAAACACGTGTCTGCCCGCGCGTGTCAAGGGTTTGTGTCACGAGAGACACCTGCGGCGTTGTTCTGGATACTTGCAGAGCGCACCAGACTAGGCAGACCAAAACTCTAAAGAAACCGATTATCAGTGAACTCGATTGAGTCTATTTTCAATTTTGTATTCAAAACAATGTGGTTTAGCTTAAAACGCACTGTGGCCAAAGCTGTGAAATGAGAATCACGCAGTGATTTACAGAAACACGTGTCTGACCGCGCGTGTCAGTTCGTGTCACGAGAGACACCTGTGGCGTTGTTCTGGATACTTGCAGAGCGCACCAGGTTAGGAACACCAATAGAAGCATATAAAGAGTGAACTCATTGTGTTAGTAACAATGTAAATATTTAAGCTTAAAACGCACTGATGTGGGCAGAGCTGTGAAATGTGATCACGCAGTGATTTATAGAACGAAGTGAACACGTGTCTGCCCGCGCGTGTCAAGGGGCACACCTGTGGCGTTTTTCTGGATAATTACCGAGTGCACCCTTTTAGGAATAATAGTATTCGTAGTATAATTATTAGTGTGGGATGATTCGAATACGGTATCTTCGGTACTACCGAAAACAATAAAAGGCCATTAATCTATACATTTAAAGGACAATTAACCTGAACCTTCCACCCTCTTTAAATCGCAAACTTCTCGACATGTGTATCCTGCCTAACCTCACCTACGGCGCCCAGGCATGGTCTCAAACTAAATTTTAATAGTCTAGGACTCAAGGTTTGGCAAAGAGCAATGGAACGTAGCATATTGGGTATTCGTAGAACCGATCGTGTCAAAAACAACGGAATGCGATCCAAAACCAGCATTGTGGATGTAGGTACGAAGGCCGCCAAGCTGAACTGGGACTGGGCAGGGCACATCTGCCGAATGTACCCAGAGCGCTGGACGAAACTGGCAACTGAATGGGTCCCACAGGCCGGATCTCGGGGTAGAGGAAGATCAAAACGAGGATGGCGGGACGACCTTGAAACATTTTTTAAAGAATGGTGAGAGAATGCATATCATAGGACCAAATGGCGATAAAGAGGGGAGGTTTTTACCCAGCAGTGGGAAATCTTATAGGCAAATAAAATAAAAATAATAACCTTAATATTGCCTAAAGAGGTTCTCACACTTAACTGGTTTGACACTAGTTTGTTAAGCGATTAGAATACGAGTAATACGTCTGTAGAGTAGATAACAGGCCGATGACAGCGTGACTATAGGTGTGACATTTGTTAAGCCCTTCAGGGTGGCGTGTCAAAGACGAGATTAAATGCTAATCTTAAAGCTTCTTTTGACGACCGTTCTGCCCTAGTGGGTGACACTGCCTATGAAGCCGATGGTCCTGGGTTCAAATCCCAGTCAGGGCATTTATTTGTGTGATGAGCACAGGTATTTGTTCTTGAGTCATGGGTGTTTTTTATGTATTTAAGTATGTATATGTGTCTATCTATTATATATATCGTCGTTTAGTACCTAACACACAAGCCTTACTGAGCTTACCGTAGGACTAGGTCGATTTGTGTGAGATTGTCCCGAAATATTTATTTATTTATTTTATTTTCAATTACATATCTGCATCGCTACTGGTATAATTATTTTGTCAGACATTATTTGGTGATATTCTTAAAATACGTATTTAAGACAATAAATTTAACAGGCTATCACAATAACGGCTTCACTCATGTTTATTTAGTTAGGAAACGGAGACGCCGATAAATATCGCGCTGGTGACTACACAAACGTGAGTGAAACCGGTGTGTTAATAAAACGATATCTGTCATAAATACGCTCTGCTAAGGAAAATCACTACCACATTCCTAACTATATAGCACGTTACGATTGCCTAGTTTGGTATTTGTAAATAATCGATGTTTCTTTATAACTGCTATTACTAATGTCGAACAATCTACGACAACAATAAATAATAAATAATGTTTATGAAAAACAAATTAGTCTTAATTTATCAATCTAATACGAACTAAAGCAAAACACAACATACTATATAATAATCGAATGATCATCATCATCATTTCAGGCGAAAAGATTCATAGGCGTTCCCCAAGGATCGCCAAGACTGGCCAGTTCGTCAAACCACCTTGTGGTAGTTTGGAAATATGTGACATTATCTAGCAAAAGGGACCTTATTGTCGATGGCGCTTACGTCGAACCGCGTTGCGTTTGTATTGCGGCATCTTGAACAACGGTTCAGCTCCATCGACAATAAAGTCCCTTACCATAGATAATGTCACATATTTATCTATATTAAGGGTCAGTTGCACTAAACAGTGTTGAAATTTTCGCAATCACTTTTCGATTTGAGCACTATCGGTCGACGTCCTCTTCCGACATCACGTCGACGGACTGCCCTAGACGTCAAGACGTCATCTGCCGTCTAACAGTGATTTCTGGAACCCAGTTTTCCTTCTGCGCATAATGTGAATATTTTGCAATGAATTCTCTGCTGACTTTGGTTGTCTAAACTGTCCGTCGAGTAAGTTCGGCGTTTTTTTTTTTTTATACAAGACTGACCAACGAACCTAGTACAATTGGGGCGCGACAGTATCTCGAGCCGAGATAGACTACCCGTCCTTATTTAAAGAGGGACGGGTAGTCTATCTCGGCTCGAGATACTGTCGCGCCATACTTGTGCTAGGCCTACCTCAGTCACATCTGATGGTAAGTGTCGACGTGGTCGAGGGTGTAGCACGCTAGTCCAGTAACAGCTTATTCACTCTTGCCTTGAATAGACCCAAATTATATATTTCCGGGAATACAGACGAAGGGAGGGAAGTCCATTCCTTAGCATTCCGCATTATGAATGTAATAAATGTGTTTGTGGAGTCAATATTGTGTATTTATCAACTTCGGATGTCTACCCCTGGACATAGGCCTCCCTCATAGATCGCTACAGGGAGCAGACCCAGCCCTCCAGAGACCATATTCCTATCGACCCGTACGAGGTCATTTGTCCATATATTTTGTGGATCCGACACATTGCTTCCCTTTAAGTGGTCGCCACTCTAGGAATTTTCTACCCTGCAGGCCATCTGCTCTCCGGGTACCGTGCCCCGCCCATTGCCACTTTAACTATGCAATCCTGCATACTTTGGTTCCACTACGAATATATACATCTCTGATTTAATCACGTAATATTTCACACTTAGCAACTCTGAGCCCCTCATAAGTTCGATTAAGTCAAAATTACATTCCTTTTTTAATTACACCTGGAGAGGTTTTTACTACTCGTATGTACGCGCTCAGAAATAATAGGAGCACATAAAAGCAAAACTGGGACACTTACAAATTACGATGATCGTATATATCATAAAAACGGGGCAATAAATCATTACGACACGCTCGCCCACCGTTGGGGAGGGCGAGACAAAAAATAGCACTACTTTTACGGGCGTAACGCACACAGACGCACCTGGCGTCCGGCCAATACTCGGATATTGTGCATTCCGGCACAGTGAAATAGATGGCAGTAAGGTTTAAATATATTCGATATTTAAATCGAAAGAAAAATAGAAAAATTTTACTCGCAGCGGGACTCGAACCCACAACCACTGGATCACTAGCCCAGTGCACTACCAATTGTGCTATACGAGTACCGCTTAGACTCGTAAAATTTTTCTATTTATCCCTCGTGGTATACGTCATCATGGGTGACGTGTAAACACATCTACCACCAGCGTATTAAACACTTAACGCGGGGCACAGCTTGTAAATATTTATTTACAAGCTGTGCCCCGCGGTGTTACCCGCGGTTTATTAGGGAAAAAACGTAACCTATTTCTTAACTCCATACGAAAATTTATTAATATCGCTCCAGCTGTTTAGACGTGAAGTAATAAACATACACACTCACAAACTTTCGCATTTATAATAATAGTGTAGACGTAGATAATAAATGTCCGTAGTTTAGTAGATACACAAGTCATGTCGAATTTGATGTCGATTATCATGTCGACTAGATCGATATGTGTATGATTGTTCCAAAATATTTAGTTATTTTGTGACCATTCTAGAAACTTGATATGGCAATGCATTTATAAACTTTTTTTTTGCATTGTTGCGCGTTTAAGGAAAATTTATATAAGGTGTTTTATGAATTATTTATCAATTATTTTAGCACCTTATACGGATATCACATTCCTACATTATTATAGGGAGAATATTAAGCAAAGTGACTTGCATTGTGAAATTTTATATTTTCATTTTAGATTATGTAATTAATAACTCATAAGATTAAGTGCAAGCACAGTATTAGAAAATTATACAGAAATTATTCGCAGGTATAGTGAAGCTGATATTTTAGCACATGAAGGCTAATGCTTGAAAGCGTTTTCATTTAAGGTTATATATGTGTTGTTCTTAAAGTGCACACAATAATACTGCAAAAACGAATGTTGTGATGAGGCATCGCCTCTAAAAATAAAGTAATCCAGATAAATAAACAAGCACGCGATACTGTCAACACATTTACTGTGACGCCCCGTGTTGATTCATACGAACAGTATTCCGCGTTTTAAAACTCGCTCCAGCTTTTGTCACATGCTCGACTTTTACTGTACAGATTAATTTTAGACTTTACAGCTTCCTCGTAAGGACGAAAATAGCTTGAGAGATTATTGCGTAACAGCTTACAACCAACAAATAAAGCGAACCATCAAGTAGTGTTCAATAATTAGGTACCAGAGTAGAACATGGGGATATTCACGGATGTCTGAATCTAAAATTCTGTTGTTTGTCCTTAACCATCACCATGACTTTTACGTTTGTTAGAGAGAGATGGAATGTTAACCTTGACCACTTAAAGTTGTTTAAGATTTCAAGCTCACAACTAGTAGGGCAGAGAGTACCAATTTGTACCGTTTGGCGTACATGTCCATGGGACAATTTTTTTGCAGAAATTGCAAAGCCTCTCGTTGGCGTAACTTGTGACCGAAGAGCTGGCGACTTCCTGGCTCAATGTATCAACATTGTGATTCAACGAGGAAATGCCGCCAGCATCCTTAGTACAATGCCTCAAGGGCCGTTTTCAGATTTAATATATATGATAGTTAAGTAGCTATATTAATACTTGTATATTATTAGAAAATAAAGCTATTATACAGCTCACAAGTTACGAGTTTCAAATCGTGAGAGATATTTTATTTTATTCATTAACTCTGTCGTCTATGGAAAAGTCCACTATCATGTTCATGGTTTCCACTATTTTTAAATATTTGAAACCTACAAGTGGAATTAATAAAGAAATAAAATAAATCCCTTATAAAATACGACTTCTGTCCTGAGACTCCTGAGGCTTAGCTATTATCGTTGTGTCTATGTACCTGAAACAAAAAATAATATACATAAATATTTAAATCACATATTTTATTTCTCACAATAAAATCCTCGGTAGACACCGGCCTAATCAATTTTATCTAGATTCTAGCTAAAGGAGGGCTATAGCATAACTATTTATAACTAAAAATATTAGACAAATACGTAACCAGTGCAAAGAATTAATTTTAAATGAAGATCGCTCACAAACAGGCAACTACCAGTTGTTTC
This sequence comes from Grapholita molesta, assembly GCA_022674325.2. Lineage (NCBI taxonomy): Eukaryota > Metazoa > Arthropoda > Insecta > Lepidoptera > Tortricidae > Grapholita > Grapholita molesta. The sequence goes on from CP053143.2 coordinate 7,424,080, forward strand.
AACTGCCTGCCTGATTAATGAATAATAATAAATATATGTTTCTAATGATATGCATTGAAAGTATGAGTAATACCTACTCGCTGTTAGTTATGCATGTGTGTTTCTAACTTTTTTTAAACGTTCAAAATGTATAATAATTGTACAGATTACAACTCAACTTCAAGTTTTTTCCGATATACGCAATCATTTGTTTCCTATCCTTTCACACAGGCTAGTTTATTTTCAAACGCACTCGATCCCGCGTAGGCGCGGATCCAACTCAATCGGCGTCGATCATTTGTTTATTTGCAACGTGCGCGCGGGCACGGCTATTTCAATGATCGCTAGTGGTTTGTTTTGTTTGAAGATCTAGAGAGCAATGACTGGTGGATGAATTATAGGATTTCTTGATCAAATTATTATTGAGCAGTCTTTGGGCTTTGATCATTACATTCTTTGGTGTACATTTAAAACTGGCAATAGTATAATATAATGATTGAAATAAAAATAGGTATTAGCCATTTATATATTATAATTATAACTACCATATCGAGAGTTTCGTGGTCAAACCCGATAAGTCGAGTAAATGGGATTTTGAATTTAGAACTGAATTACGTAAGATTGTTACTTCAATGAAATATTATGACGTTTTATCGGGTTTGACCACCCAACCCTCGATATGATACTCTACATATATATATGAGCATACTAAGTTCCATTAAGTATAAAACTGCAAGAAGTGTATAATGGTATCGTGTTTTGATTAGAAAAAAAAATCGTCGACACGGAAAGCTTCAATTGATCTCAGCTTAAATTTCAAATATGGAGTTATAAAATTAATGCTATGTCTTAATCTGCGTTTTCACTTAGTGCTCTGAGCGAACATTTTGCATACAATTAATTTGCTATTTACACCTTCGCTGCGGGATCGGCAGTCCGCTGACAGCGCAATCAACCATATTTGTCTGGGGAACTCTCAATCGAAAGTAAGCCTCATAAAGCAGTCAACTCGTTAAATAATGCTGAAGATTTCGACGTAGTTTAAAGAAAATGGCCAATCCTATATAATTTTTATTTCTGTTAAAATCTTGAACATTTCAATAAAATATTCCTAAGGACGGATTCTTTCTTCAAGTCGTATTGTAGCAAACTAAACCCGACTATAAGTACAATAATAGTATTCATATCCTGCCCCGATTTACATAACAGAGCCTTCAGCTACGAGAGTGGGATTAGTTCCTGGAATCGCGATTCTTGGAATTCCAAACTAGTATAGAGGGTAATCTTTCTGATCCATACTGGAAAAGCAGTTTGGAGAAGTATCATTGGATTTAAAATTTAACACGCGTTAAGACTGATAGTTATAAATAAAAACTTATGGACATATTTAACGAAAAATACAGTTTCATGTTCATTTAGTCACTCGCGTGACATGTTTCGGAAGTTTCCATTTTAAGCATTAAGAGTGACGAGTAAAGATATTATAGTAAATAGTCACAATTCATGAAGTCATATCAGACCTTATACGATTTCGTCCAGGTATTAAGTTTTAAGCGAAGTTTACTATCAACAAGTTTATAATCCGATACATCTAAATATCTTTTAAACTTTTTAGACTTGTCAAAATATACAGTGACAATTCATTTCTATTTCGTTAGCTAGCTCGTTCGTCACCAAATTTCTGATCATAGTAACTACTCTAAACACTCATTTAGAGACAACACACGCTGAATATTCGACACGATATTAATTAAGCGCATGTAATAAATTCGAGACGACATCGACTATGTTCAGTATGATCGATGGTTCGCTGTGTTGTGACAATAAATTCGGGGAAACTGCCTGTATCATTAGTACGCGCTAATACTGACCAGAATGACAGAAAATGACATACATTTTATGCAAGAGTGAGCTTGAGAGTGAGCGACCGTCGTTGAGCTTACAAGTTTATGTTTACTAACTTGTCCACAAACTAGATGGACGGATATACTCGTGCGAGACCGAGGGATTCTAAGGTGGTTTATGGGGCTGATTATATCCAGTAGTGGACGGACGTAGCTGATAGAATAACCTCCTCCTTTTTTTGAAGTCGGTTAAAAATAGACAGAAATTTAAATATGGGAATTTTCAAAAAAATGTGTTCTCAATTAGCATACTTATCAGTTGAATACATTTATCAATATTAAATGAAGTGGAATAAAAAATATATTTAAGTATATTATGTAAACATACAATTTAATATATTTTACCCTGACTGTTTCTGAGTGTCTGATCGGTATTTATATTTAAAATTTCTTCCTTTTGTTCGCATTAATTACACATCTTTGAATATGTCGTGAAGTGTAGAAACTTGGAGGAAAATGTTAAGATCGCTTACTTAGATGGTCTATGGGGGAGGCCCAGCAGTGGACTAGGGTAATTAATTATAAGCAACACATTATGGTCGACTCTTGAAGCTGAAAAAAAAATACTATAGAAAATTCGTACACAAATTTACTGAGCTCCGCGGCAACGTCATAGTGAGTAGGTATGGCCGAAGCAATTATCCACATAATACATATAGTACGAGATTGTATGGCAACCCTACATGGAATCGCATGACACTCATTTTTTTTTTTTTTATGACAACAGGTGGCAAACGAGCAGACGGATTGTCTGATGGTAAGCAATTACCGTCGTCCATGGGCACCCGCAACACCAGGGGAGTTACAAGCGCGTTACCGACCTTTAAGGGGGGTTGGAGCTCTGGGAACCTTACTCACCATCAGGAACACAACACTACATACCTGAAAGGTAGCAGTGCTATTATGGCTGTGGTCTTCTGTAAGGAGGAGGTACTTCCCCAGTTGGGCTTCTCCGGACTCGAGCGTGATGGTACTTCGCTGTGCCCTACCTCTCATAAAATCACTTCGTAACAAAGAAAGTAATAGTGTTTTCTAAACTTATATTGAGTAAAAATCGTGATTTTTACTCAACATAACATTTCTCATCGCTATAGTCCAAGTACGTTACGACTATTTGTCTATTTGAACAGAAACAACTCGAAAGTATACCTTTTACACAACATTTTACCGTTACGACTGACAAATGTGTGGCGAAAGACAAAATCCAGCGATATATCATCGTATTGAAGATAAGCGGGTGTTGTTCAGACATATAAACGTTGGTCAGTTTTGCCAGTAAACCTGTTTTCGTCGTACCTATAAGATTTGTTATCTTTATACGTGAGGAACACACGATTATTGTCAAACATAACTATACATATTCCATAATAATAAAAGTATATTTTGCCGCGGACAACTCGTAGCATACGCATTAGATGTGACCGCAGAATCTTATTATATCCTCCTAAAGCCCACCAACCCACCATACAGGTAAAATGCTACTCGAATTCGTTCTTTATAGTGTAGGAAATGAAGTATAATTTCTTTTGTGTCAAAATCGAAAAAAACAAATGAAATTAAACTCTGTACCAATTTTATAAAAAGTAATATTTATACTTTAGGTAGGCCCGTGGGCCTTACAAGGGTATAGCAGTATTCTGCCAGTTCAATATTTCAATCACATGTTTAATGAACCACAAACATTAGTGTACCAATTTATTCTCAGAGTATTCCCACTTAATTCACCGTACATTTGCACATTTCTCACTGAAATTCGTTGTAGAATCGTAAACAAAAGCGTCAAGAATAAACATTCTAAGAGGATTGCATTTAAACGAGCTCTTGGGTATTCGTTTCCAAAGACTTTGGTACACTTTGGAACTATTAAAAGCAAATGTTGCGAAGTCTATGTTTTAAATATGTACACTCTAGTACAGTCGCCATCAGATAAATAGAGCTGTGGAGGTGGTCACAAGTACCTGAACGACGTCTCTATCGTCAAGGCGATAAAGTGCATGTTCAGATATTTGTAACGACCTTTATTTGTTACGACAGCTCCGATATATCTGATGGCGACTGAAACTCTGAACATTAAATAACAAAATCAAGAATTGTTACAAGAACAACAATTCTAAATAATTCTCGGAAACCTGAGAAACATTTCAATGCAAAATAAATACTTCAATTTGAAAGTGATAAGTATTAATACCTGGTCTGGTTTAAGGGTATTATTTAATTAGCATCCCTTAAAAATAAACCGTCATATGAACATAGTATACGCGATTTAGTTACGACTTTTCTACAATAAAGCTAAAGCAGCATTCAAATCCCGTTAGCGAGCACGGACGAGTGACTGCTTATCCAGTGTAAGTAAGATCTCCGATTGCGCAGTTTTAATACATTACAAAGGTAACCGTAAGACTGGTTAAGTTTGGTTAGTGGTAAGAATAAAGGACCAGTACTCCATTATCCAGGGTTCCCTTTTCGTTCGGTTATGACCCAAGTTAATGAGATTAAACTGTTAATGTTGGTTTACCCTAGAGCCCCGTGTCAGTCGGGGCCGCTGGAAATTGTTCAAGAGCCGCTTACGTAATAAAATAATAAAAATGTTTTCAACAATTACAGTTGTTCTATTATGCATGGAGTTAAATTTCGGTTGCGCTTTCTAAAGTTTCTATAAAAACCCAATCGAAATCGATATGACATAATTACACCCCGTTATCTAACGCTCATTTTGGGGGCAAGCTAAAATAGTGATGTTTCTTCACATAATTAGTCGATACATATTAATCATAAAAGTTACTTGGCAAACTAATATTCTTCTTTAGTGAAACGGACGGAACAAGATTTTTTGACATGTTATTGAGTGAGTAAGTTAACTTAATTTTTTTTCGACTTAGATTATCGTAACTGCCCACTTGCCCCTAAACTGAGCATTAGATAACGGGGTGTACACATTATACCGATATCTCTTTTGAATATCTGACTATTCATCTTAGACAAAAATTCAGAAGTGATACAAGAAATCGCAACATTCTAAGTTCCCCTTCCAATACATCAACTAACAATTTACGTACTCACAATGAGGTAATTTCCAGACATTTCAAGGACTTCAAACGTCTGACCAAATATAGACGTGTTGGAAAATGTTTCTATTTCCATTGGAACGTCCCACAACCCCACGAGACATAACAAGACGGGCAGTTCCGTAAAAATGGAATCGCTTTCTCACCCTCAAAATATATAGGTCAGCACATACGTTCAGAAATAGACCAGACTGTCTGACAACTTATTCAGTCAGGAATGTGGCTACAACTGGCATACCGAGTATGAGCGAACTGAAGGCTCAATATGAATTTGGTGTGAATAGCAAAGCAATACCTCCGTTAGTGTATTTGCCTCTCATTACACCGATATGCAAGAGCGACAGAAAGGCAACTATAGATGAGCGGCAAGCCTCTCTCACGTTGGCAGAGTAGTTTTGTTGTTCTTCCAATACAATGTAATGATTTGCACCCATCATTATCCTGGTGATTTCCCGCCATTTCATTGAGCCTAGAGTTCGCTTGGCAACAGTATCCCAAGTAGGTACTCATTTGCTACCTTAACACTAGAACAAGTTTTAGGGCCTGATGGGCTGTTTGAGTACATCACTTTACAAGTAAAATTATACCTAAGTAAGTAGGTATCGTTAAAGCTTTTGTCAAAATACGATACAACCAGTTCGAAAGACGTAGTTTTGTCATACAATTAAAACTGTTGTGAGCCATGTTACTACTACTTAGTTACAAACGGATAAACTCACGTCGGTAATTATGTCGCCTAGTGCGATATAATTACACGTGAGTTTATCCGTTTGTAACTAAGTACGTAGTTTTGTCGTTCATAGACTGTCTGACATAAAGTGGTCATGGGAGCCGTAACACAGCCTTCTGTTATTTTATTCTCTTTATTTACGGCATTTCCCATTAGCCTATCCAAGGCATAGTTAACGTCATATTAGTGGTAGAAACCTAACATCTTTCTGATTGAGAGACTACTGTATAGTGGTTGGTTTTAACTAGACGTTCGCGATGAAATGGGAATCCGCAGTCGGGAATAGCTTCCAATCCATTTGCCTAGACCACTTTGAGAGCAGATGTAGGCTGTGTTTTCTTAGAAGATTCCCTGGAGTTTGCGCGATGGCTGAACGTTATTCGCTCTGAGCTGGCGGAAATAGAATCAGTGTTGGAAGTTTCATTAAGGTGCTTTAATATGTACACTTAAGAGCCAAGAATACGAGTTATTTAATCAGGTTATTTCTATATAATCTGGATCATTATTTTTACTTTTGTAGAATATAGTTTGTAAATAGGAATTCAAGTAATATTGCAAAGCCATCTATGAATGTATATTTTATAAAGGTCCTAATAGCCTAAATACTAACTAGGTACTGTATTTATATAGTGACCAATCTTACATGAAAAATACTACAAGGAAATTTTCACAAAAAAAATGTAGGTATTGGCGGGTCTTGTAGAAAGTTGAACTATGTCCGTTCTGTGACAATGATCAAGAATGAAATGTGGATATTAAATTATTGCCTTTTTTTAATTGTAACATCGCTTATCTATATTAATAAAAGAAAGTTATGTTAGTTCCGGCACTTATAACTCGAGAACGGATGAACCGATTTGGACGACTTTGGGTTCGTTGTGATTGTCTTGGCCAAAAGTTTAATAGTATGCTTAAAAAAACAATCAATCAAAAAGACCTCTTTTATAGACATTGAGGCGGTACAAAGTTCGCCGGGACACGCTAGTAGTTTATAAAACGAGCACCATCTCTAAGTATTTATACAAATTATATGCTAAATTATCGTCACAAAACTGACGTAATTAAACTTTTGTACATTGAATTCAATTGAATACGCTCTTTTCTGAAAAATCCTACATATCGAAAAGCCCAACTGAGCAACATACAATTAAGTATCATTTATTTTTTCATAATATTTTAAACTAAAGCCCTTTAAAATCATGTTATGTAAAACATTTTTAATTCACACGAGTACAGTAGTAAATGTAGAAGCAATTATAGTAAGTGGTCGCTCTCTCGTAATAAATTAATACAAAAGATGCCTATGAGTGAGTGTTAACCATGAGTTGGCATATACGAGGGCTGTTCCGTATATAGTTAGTCAACGGCGTACTATTAATCGTATTAATTTAATTTTAGTATAGCTTAAAGGCAAATTTTATTACAAACCATTTCGTGTAAATGTCACTGGCCAGTAACATTCTGTTATTTTTTTATGAAATTAGAAAAAAAACATGTCTGTCACTTTTTGTTCGCAAAAATGGAGCTAACGCGGGAAGCATTTCGTGCTATGATATATTATGATTATAAACGAGGGTTAACATACAAGGATTCTCATGAAGTGAGAAACGATGAAACTAGTGTTTTTGGGTCATTATCCCCATCTCTTGCCACTGTCAGTTATTGGTTCCGTGAATTTAAGCGTGGCCGGAGCGACATCAAAGATGAGCCTGGACCGGGGCGACCGCCAACGGCAGTCACTCCAGAAAATGTTATCAAGGTGGAGTGGCGAATCAAGGAATCTCGAAATATTACACATCGAGAGATTCAGGACAAACTGAAGATTGGATCCCGGGCAGTTTCTACCATTTTGCATGACCACCTGCAAGTCCGGAAGGTTTCGTCTCGGTGGATACCACATTTTCTCACACAGGAGCAAAAAGATAGACGTGTCGATTGGTGCAAATTTATGCTAAAAAAAATCGATAAAGGCGATTCTCAACAATTGAGCTACATTGTGACATCCGACGAATCTTGGATATATAGCTACGACCCATTTACAAAACAGCAATCAACACAATGGGTCTTTGAAAATGATGATTTACCTACTAAGTAGTTCGCGGCCGAAGCGTCAACAAAAAAATGGTTGCTGTTTTTTTTCGACGTTGTGGACCTGTAGCCGTAATTCCACTTGAAGATCAGAAAACAGTTACCAGCCAATGGTACAGTGAAGTTTGCTTGCCACAGGCCTTCCAGGAGCTGGACGTCAGTCCTCCAAGTACTGGAACCCGGGGCATAATTTTTCATCAAGATAATGCTCCGGCTCACACGGCTGCCAGAACCATGGATTTTTTTAGCAAATCAGGAGTGCAACTACTACCACACTCTACGTATAGCCCTGACCTGGCTCCGTGTGATTTTTTTCTGTTCCCCACGTTAAAAAAATCATTACGTGGACGACGATTTTCGACGGCAGATGAAGCAGTGGACGTATTCAGGCGACTTTTTTTTACCTTCCGCAAGAACAGTTTTTTCCCTGTTTTGAAAGTTGGTTCAGTCGAATGCATAAGTGCATAAATGTAGCAGGGGAATACTTTGAAAAGTTGTAAATAAAGTTTTATTATATAGCTTAAAGTTTTTGTTTAACTAAAAATTTTCGGTACAGCCCTCGTAGGTAGTACAGTTAATTTCAAAAATATCGATGTCAAAATCTATACATGTGTGCCTTATTATTAATTGCATGCAACATGCATGTACACATAAGTTGGCGCTTAATGGCCAATCGATATATTTCTTTAGTTGTGGAGAAAGTGTAAAGGCCCTATATAAGAACATTTTACAATGAAGTTGGATTGTCTGTGAATAAATACTTTAATGCAACTTAGGGTTGTTTCACACGGACCACAACCACACCACGTCGCAGCGTCAAAATGTGGTTACGCAGTGGTTACGTGTGAATTGTGTAGTTGCTGGCCGTTGCCACAGACGTGGTCGATAATGACTGCAAAATGTGGTTCGTGTGAATTGTACTATTTATTTCTAATACAAAATTTGCACCGCGCTTGTCGCGTGGTCGTGGTTGTCGCGTGGTTGTGGTTCGTGTGAAATGACCCTTAGCGAAGCCATAGTAACGACCGGTCTTAAAATGCACCTGACGACAGTGAGAAACACGGAACACTTTAGAGCATTTAAATGTTTTACCTACTGTATAATATGTGTAGCTACGTAATGATAGATTAAACATTGGACTGTAAATAAAATACATATAAATAAGATTTAGATAACATAACAAACACTAGGGCGGTGTTACTTTTTACTTAAACTCTCATATATATTGCGTACCTAAATTTAATACGTCGGAGTTTACAGAAAAAAAGTGCACCAAATTCGTGTCACTTGTAGAAAAGTTAAATTACTTATATCAGTTTTGTGACAGTAATAAAGCAATAATGAAATATAAATACGGTTCCCCTTGTTTAGGCATAATTTGTTTTGTAATAATTTTAATTCGCAAACCCAGTGTTGGCATAATTATATATAAGCAGAAACTGATCTCGCATAATTCTTTTCCGCCGAATTCTATTACGCAGAATTTAAATATGCCGAATGGTTGGAAGCATAATTTGGAAAGACGGAATGGTGTTATTACGATTTTTTCCCCGGAAGTACGTTTTTGTCGTAGTCGCTGTTCTAACCTAACCTAACCCACCTTGTTTTTCTGATGTGGTCACAGTTCTAACCTAACCTAACCCACTTCGGACATTCGGCCTCAATAATAGTATTCCAATATATATTTTCGGACAAAGTAGTATTCGGCTAATACAGAATCATGCTAAATAAAAATTCCGTAACATTAATATTCGGCGTAAATAAATTATGCGAAACTTGGTATGCGTACAAAACAAATTATGCCAAATAAAGGGAACCCATAAATACTTAGATTTGGTATTTATTTAGTAACTTGTAACTAGTGTACCAAAAAAAGCAAAACTTATTGTTACATAATTATCGTCACAAAAGCAATTTAACTTTTCTACAACTCACGCTAACTGGGTCACACATAAGATAAATAATACTGGAGACTTTAGTGTGTCAATATTGTGATAATATTTATAATCCAAATTACAAAACAAACATACATATATTTACAAAGTCTATCCATAAATCGTATAACGGCATACCTCTAACGCTCATAAGCGGCAACTATTGCCAGAGCTATAAATATTTGTAAATACCTACAGATATTTATACTTACAACTCACTCGGTTACGCATAAACGTCAAACGTACTAATAAACGGACACAAATAGGTTACCAACACATCACTTAGTCTTTTAGGTTATAAATCTAGTAGAAGCAAGAATTACAAACTGTAGTATTTAAGATCTTGACTAAATAAAATATCTCAAACGTGCAATGAAATATTGTCTTTACATTCCTTATAATAGACTCGGAAGTATGGTTTTTTGGGCGCGGTAACTGAAGGGGACGGAAATGGAATTTCATATAACTTTGCAGGCCTAGGCCTACAAAGTAACAATTTTTTGAACGATTATCCATACAGACGCAAAGATGGCGGGTGTCATAGCAGATTTAAATTTTTAATACATTTCGATTTCATTGTTAGTTGTGATATTCCAATTTCATTTTTTGAGGCATTTCTTTTATTTCATTGTATGTTTGAGAAAAGCACTATACATGCCTCGTCGTGAAAACGGATTCCCGGCCTCTTATCACTATCCGGTATATACCTACTTGGCCGGAAATCCTCATTTTCTCGGCCTCTGATGTAATGTACTAGGACTAGCTTTTCCTCGCGACGTCGTCGGCCACCCATGCCCGTTTAAAGTACGGTAGCGGGATAAAAAATATACTATGTCCTACACTAAAAATATAAATATCTCGTAGCTCAAACTCTTTCCATACCAAACTTCATCCCAATGGGTTCAGCGGTTTAAGCGTGAAGAGGTAACAGACAGACAGTTAGAGAGTTAATTTCGCATTAATAATATTAATATGGATTTATTTTATACACTCATAAGAATTTTAAGACCAAAAGTGACACTCTTGTCCGAAAATGTTATTGTCATATATTTATTAGTAGGTATCAAAAAGAACTAAATACGTCGAAAAACACTTAATAATTATAACTATCAATAACATTCAACTAAATAAAAGCCTCTGCGGCATGGTACTGAAGACGCTGGCAGCATTTCCTCGCTGAATCATAAGGCTGAAACGCTGAGCGAGGTAGCTGCCAGCTCTTTGATCTCCTGTGGCGTCTCTGTCTCTGAGTCTGTTATAAAGGTCCTTAAAGAGACTCAGAGCACCAGGGCCACGCGGACCGAGGATTTCGACGCCGAATGGGATAAAATTGTATTCTACGTCGAAAATTTTCAATGAGTTCATCATATTCAGAATAATAGAAAATCGCTTTGACGTAACCTAAACTCAAGACCTTCTAAGAAAATTCCTACTGATACGTTCGCACTTCGCAGGGAAGATATATTCGACGTAAGATGACGTTCGTAGCGAGCAATCGCTCTCCCAACTTATAAATAATCATCAGGTCGAATACCTGAGAAAGGTCGCGACTATTTCCGACACGTGCATTTACTCTGCGTAGTGACGTTATTTGTGCGTGCGTTTATATTAAGGTACAAACTGAGACAACGAAGTGTACGCTCGAGCGGCGAGACGAGCGTCGCGTCTGATATAAACACGTGTAAATGTATGCGAGCGGCCTCATTGGGTGTTTATCAAATCCTTTGGGAGCTTGGCGCAAACCTACATAGCAACTCTACACGCTTGCTACTGAGGCCATGCAGTAGGACGGGTTCATACACTTAAATAGGGATAAACTAAAACTAACCTAAAACTAAATACTAAAATAAAAGCAACGCTCTCTTGCTAATGCCTGTCGAGCAGACAGCGTAACCATAACTTAATTTATATAGTTACAAACGGATAAACTCACGTGTAATTATATCGCACTAGTGCATCACGTGAGTTTATCCGTTTGTAACTAAGTAGTAGTAACATGGCTCACAACAGTTTTAATTGTATTAATTTATATATTTATTATTGTTTACGTTTCTAAATTGATTATTAATATTTCAATTTGCGTGTCTGCCCAGAGCATTGAATATACTATATTAATTATCTTCATAGTATGACTTTACTATTTTAAAAACACACACCACTGCACCAAACCCCAAGACCCTATTCATTATTTATCTCACAGGAGAGAAAAGGAAACAACCATCAAGACACCATTTACAAAGGAAATCTAAATCGCTATTAGCAACCTTATTCCATAGTAATAAGGTGTATAATGGTCAGTGCAAACCGGAAGCAATCTGGTGGACCAAAACAAATACGACTCCCCTTTATTCTCTTTGGTTTAGCGACTTTCATCGAACTATTAGATTAACCCGTATAACTTGATCTCTCATATCAAAATAATTACATTCATATAAGTATAACATATAGTATTCATTTACGATTCACTTTAAAAGATCGACGTCCGAATTAGAAGACATTTTTTTAATACGAATGCTTTTCTCGAAAGTACAGACAGCAGCACTCTTAGCTGTACATTGGTGGACCTTATTATATAGGGCATAAGGTCCACCAATGTACAGCTAAGAGTGTTGCTGTGTGTACAATAATAGCATCATTGTCATTAAAACAATGACTAAATTACAACCTTGCCCTACAACACTATACAGACACATTATCAGACTCAAGAGTTAGGGGCTTTCCGCACTACGTCCGATCCGAACCCGATCCGATCCCGTGAAAATATGGTCCGTAGTAGCCGTAGAACTATTTCTATGGCAATTTACGCACTAGATCCGATCTCCGTCATCCGATTTCTTTCCGTCATAGTGCGCAACTTACCAAAGAAATAGTTCTACGGCTACTTCGGACAGTTATCGGAACTTACTTTCTCGGATTCGGATCGGACGTAGTGCGGAAAGGCCCTTAGTATTTTTTTATTAAAAACTACAAATTCCTAAGTCAGAATAATCATTTATGAATAAATGCAAGGAAACGAACGAGCGAACGAAACGAAGATACTATCAGGGGACGGGCAACGTCCTTGTGATCGCCAAACCACCTGCCAATGCCGTGACGATTATGGCATTGAATCTCTCAGACAGCTGTTGATCTATGGGGCAAGCCTGAGTCCAGGAGTGAACGTGCTTGGCTGATAGGATTAGATAGACACAGTCGACATATGATTTAAACGGAACAAAGGTTCTACCGATATTCGAAAACTATCTGCAACTCTTTCTATATTCGAGCAGGTTGTCACAGAATCACATTTCTATTCTCGCGGTTGGCCCTCGGTTGGTCATCTCGCCCGCGCTCGGTCGTCGATAAAAATCCGGAACACTATTGACGTATCAAACACATTAACTATTTATTTGCACGAAAACCAGTGGGTCGCATGCTGATTGGCATAAATCTTCCGCTCGGATGTTTTATTGTTACGCGAATGGATGGTTTGTTTTGTTTTTAGTTCGGTTGTAAATAGTAGGCAATTTTGAGAATTACCTAATTTAAAAACTACGACCCAGTACCTAACTAAGTACCAATAATAATACACAGTACTATAACAACTTCAAACACAACCACCTTTAAGTTATTTAATTTTTATTTTAAATACAATCCGCTGACTGTTGAAATGTGACGGTAAAGTAAATAATTTCGAACAATCTTGCACAAATCGAGGATCACAATAAGCGTTGTAGGTACAGTCGCCATCAGATATATTGGAGCTGCGAGGTGGTCACCAATATCTGAACAACACCTCTATTGTAAATGTCCAGACATTTGAGACCACCTCCACAGTTTAGATATATATCTGAAGGCGATTGCAATAGACGACGATATATATAAAAGATATAAATAGTAGTGTCACTACCGACTAGGCTAGACGTCCGTTTATAGTTATAGTTTTGCTTTGTGTCTTTTTTTATAAGTATACCTAACCCATAATGGCTCAGTTCGGTAATAATTATGATCAGTAATAATAGTTCACCCCTCTGGGTTGGAAGGTCAGATGGCAGTCGCCTGCGTTAAACTAGTGCCTAAGCCAAATACTGGGAGTAGATGTCAAGCGGACCCCAGGCTCCGATGAGCCGTGGCAAATGCCGGAACAACGCTAAGAAGTAATAGGAAGATCCATTGTCAAAGCGACGGTATCCCAGATCCCGGAGTCTTGAGTTCTAGTCTTGCCCGAGTCAATAGATATTTCCGTTTTTTTTTCTTAATCCCTAAGCATTTAAGTGCCTTTTAATTGAAAATAGTACAAACATGACGTACTAATAATAAAGCTGTCTAGTGAAGACGTACAGCAAACAGGGTGACCATTAAAATGATAGATGCGCGCGAATGCTAGGCTAAAATAGGATCGCGTGTGATGGCCTGCCTGCGTATTAGCGTAGGCTGTCAGGCATTTTGACACGCCACATCCGTATTGCTGACAGCAAATGCCTTAGATTATTCACATACTGCCATATTATAATGATATCCTCACGGGACGATTTACTTCTAAAGTTGACAGTTCGAAAATACTTCAAAAGATCATTTTGAATATTAAGTTTGTTAAAATTATCAGAACATTTGTTTTGATGTTTCTTTTACGCATTAGAATACAACGCTTTGTTAACCCTTGACCGACGAGTGTCAACCAGAGTTGCCACCTATCAGAGTCAAAACTCAACTCTGCGTAGATGTTACAAGATGTCATTTTCAATTATAAATAATAGAGCCCGTAGGTAAAGGGTTAAAATATATATTTTATTTACCTCGTAAGATCACCAAGTAATATAGCCTTTATAATATAGTACCTATGTACTGAAACGATACATTTATTCATAATAAACAGACATCATCTTTCCCTAAAAAATTGCGAAATTGGACTAATCTAAAGCCTATTTTTCGCTTGCGCTCAAAGGTATCTCCTTACCACATTAAACCAACTACTTTCTACATGAAAGACAATTTGAATTTCAGTCTATAATTGAAATTTAATCTGATATTAGTCCACCCAAAATGATAACTTCGTAAACATTAATTATCTTCCTTACAAAATCCAATAGACAAACTATACCATTTTTCGTCCCAGGTTATTTCGCGGATCGCATCAGTCATCGTCAGGCCAGTTTGACAGCGTCATCTGTCACCTGTGTCTAGCAGTTCGGGGTCCCTTTAGTAGCGAGGATGTCAAGAGAAATGGAAAAGTTAAATAATTGTGGTAAATATTAGGACGGCTGAACTAAATTTCGGTTGTGTGCGATGCTTTGGGTGGAAAACATTTTATTATTTTGTTTTTTTTTTCTCTCCTGTGGTCAATACTTTAGCTTATCCTCGTGAGGCCGACGGGCCTATCTGTAGTACTAATTATTATAAAGAAATTTGAGTTTTATACAATTGGAACAGAGTTGAATTTCATTTGTTTACTTCGATTTTGACACAAAAGAGATTCTACTTTATTTCCTACAATATAAAGAACAAATTCGAGTAGGATATTATTTGTATGGTGGGCTTTAGGAGGTTATATGCACACAAACTATTAAATATTGACAAGAGCCAACCCGCTTGAAGAGCGTGGCGTTTAGGGTATTGGTGCGATATATGATTGCTGAAGTAGGATTAGTAATATTCATAGGCCTATAGTAGGTACAGTCCAGTCGATACTATGCATTCAATTTTACACCTTATTTCAATGGATTAAGTTGAAGATGTTATGTTTATAAACTCGATTGTAACAATTCGTAACGCTGTTTAGTTACGCTTCGCATGACAAAGGCTAATGCTGTTATTAAATAAAATTGATGTCTTATCGCAATCACTTGTTTTTATAATGACATTTTATATGAACGTTTTGCTTAAGTACCACCATACAAATATAATGCCAGTTAAATTTATTCTCAATTGTGTAGGACATAAAGTAGAAACTAATTTGTTTCATTATTGGCCGAAACAAAAGAAAAACAACTCTGTTCCAATTCAAAATGGTTAAAATTACATTGAATTCATTGGGTACTTACTACAGCTTTTGAATATGATAACTTGATAACAATAAGATTCTGAGCCCGAGGTTGAATCCGTTAAATTAAAAGTTGGTTTATCGTCTAAACTATACAAAACAAAACATACGTGTCAGAGCTCTTAATCAGTTTGAAAAAAAAATCATAATTAGCTGATATTTACAACTACTACCTGCTTTTTTGTAGATCTCAGTACAATTGCTACAAAAAGTTACATTATCCAATAAAACACGGAATGGGAAACTAAAGTGCAAAAAAGTTTGAGGACAGGGATGGTCTAGTGGATAGTGAGGCTTATGAAGCCGATGTCCCCGGGTTCAAGTTCCAGTAAGGGCATTTATTTGTGTGATGAGCACGGATATGTGTTCCTGAGTCAGAGTGAGTACCCACAACACAAGCCTTCTTGAGTTTACCATGTGGCTCAGTCAATGTGTGTAAGGGCCTGATTACCGAAGAATGTCCTGTAACAATACCGAATAATACCGGTAATTTTGTATGTAAATATACCTAACGGTAATTATAATAAAACGAGTAATTAACTATTTTAAAGTCGAAAATTCAGCGACATGTTTCGCTTAGTAACTTTTTCGAAAACAGTTCCCGTTCGCCGACTAAAAAACTCCTCGAGGCGGTGCGAAACATTTCGAGCAGCATTCTACTTAAAAAACGTGTACTTAAGTAACCCATTTAATATATTTGAGTGAATCAAGTATTTAATGTTGTTATTCTGTCACATCAGCCAAGAGACAACTGAAGCATAGTTTGTTAGGACAAATGTGGCACCGCGTTCTACTAACACGCTTGATAGGTGACCCGTTAAGGGAGGGATAAAGAGCTACAATAAATATGCATGTTTTGTGTATTTTGATGCCATTAAACTGTGGTTTTAATAGTGACCCAGGGGAACGTTACCATGGCAACGAGGGACATACAATAATTGATTCTGCACTTTAATATATATCTAGTGTTTCAAGGTAGTTTTTTGTTCAAGACATACTGAGAGACAACTCATTAACTTAATTCATCGCTACAGTGAGCGATCCCTGACCACGGCAATGCAATAATTGACAGGCATGGCAGGCGGGTTGGCGATAGCAGTATGTTACACCATTCTAAAGGATGCTGCTGGCCGTCCTACGATTGAATCTGCTTGCGGTTTAAGGGATAATACCAGATTCGGTTGAAGTTAGAATATGAAAATTAGGAAAATACATACTCTCTGAATATAATTTTCAATTAGAAAATAATTTTCTGAATCAACTTCGGACACCGGTGGGTTTGGTTATCTTAAGTATAGGAATGTAATTTATTTCAAAACATAATTTATATCGTAGTGTTACTAATTAATTAAAAACCAAATCTAATCAAAATATATATTAAAATACTTTGATTTGTTCCTTGCAGGTGAAAAGCGTGTTAAACGATATTAACGTCTCCAAGGAAGTCACGAGAAAACTTCAGTAGTAAATAAGAAGAAATAATTTTCTTGTTAAATAATGTACTTATGATGATAAATTTCACCTTCGTCGAAAGCTGTAAAAGAATGGACCCGGGTATGTCCTTAAACTACGTCCAACAATGAGAGGTAGGGCACAGCGATGACCATGGCGCTTGAATCCGGGGCAGCCCAACTGGGGAAGTACCTCCTCCTTACAGAAGACCACAGCCATAATAGCACTACTACCTTTCAGGTATGTAGTGTTGTGTTCCTAATGGTGAGTAAGGTTCCCAGAGTTCCAACCCCCCTTAAAGGCCGGCAACGCGCCTGTGACTCCCCTGGTGTTGCGGGTGCCCATGGGATACGGTAGTTGTTTACCATCAGGCAATCCGTCTGCTCATTTGACACCTTTGTCATAAAAAAAACTGCTACAATAAGTGGCGACCACGGATAGGAAAGCACAGTGCCGGACGTTCACGAACTAGATGGACGGATGATCTTGTATGTGTCACTAGGAGTCCATCATGGTTCCTATGATGATCTATGAAGACTTACGTCCAGCAATAGGCGGCCGCGTCCGATCGTTAGTAGGCTTTTTTTTATTGACAAGACTGAACAGCATTTGACCTTAGTCGCACCTGATGGTAAGTGACGAGGTCGAGGGTGTAGCGCGCTGGTTCAGTGACAGACTATTCACTATTGCCTTGAAGATCCAAACGATATTTTTCCGGGAATACAGACGAAGGGACCGAATTCCATTCGCATGTCTTGTACGAGGCTTCGTCATGTATAGTCAACCAATTTGATTTCTAGGCCACTTCGAACCTTGTCACAGTGACATTAATAAGAGATCTTTTGCGTCTTTCATATAGATTTTCACTGTGACAATGAATGAAGTGGCCTATAAATCAAATTGGTTGACTGTACGAGGTTTAAAGTAATCATAGGTTGGTACACAGGTTGTTTTATTTTGGTAAACAAACTTCATAAAGCGTGTAATGTCCACCATGAAAACATTCCAACGATTTTAGAGCAAGGTCACAACGGTAACATGGCAATTACGATAAACCATAATTTCCATGTCAACAACAAGTTTACGACTTTACTTTACAGTATTTCTTATCGCAGGTTAAATTGACCGCGGACTTTAGCGTAAAACCGGTCATTGCATTAAACACTTATTACGCTTAGTGTAACTTGGAAATACCAGTAACTTGGGACACCTTATGGTCACCAGTAAAATCGAGGGAAAAATGCCTAGAGGTAGAAGTCCCAAACGACGGGCCAAATAGCGGAGGAACTAAAAATGCCTGTCAGCGATGCACTCCACCAAGCTACAGAACGGGATATCGATGGAGATGGCTAGCTGACGGAATCAAACGGAGTCACGATCCTCAGCAATTGAATCGGCCGTTCGGCGCGGCGGCGAGTGCAGCTTGGCGCGACATGTTTCGCACGGGTCAAGGACGTGACGGCTACGCGAACGAGGCTCGGCACGTTTAGTGCTTAAAAAAAGTGACTTACGCTCTGAAAAACATACCGCACAACATTCATTACAAATTTCAGAATTAGTGTGAACTATTTGAATATAAACACATACACACACATTTCAGCCGTATGCAGTCCACTGCTGGACTGGACGTAGGCCTCCCACAAATATGACTTGTATCATCTTGGGGGTAGTTGCCATAGTCGCCACGCTTGGCAGGCGGGTTGGCGACCGCAGTAGCTGTAGATTGAGTTTCGATGGACGCTGCTGCACGTCCGTAGGATGTTTCCCTTTGTCGCCCCTTACGACAGCCGCGGGAGGAAATGTGGTGTCATCCGGCATCACACGGCACATATATACGTATATTTATATGAATATACGTATTGTAAAAAAATATAATTAAAACGAATCTTGCACGATTGCTCTCTCTCCAGGTTGTAGAACAGTACAGTGCAAAGTCAACGCCAGATAAAGCTTTTTTTAGATACTTTGTAACATACAAAAACAAGACAATCTTATCTTCATAACCGCCTATACTGTCACTTCCGTTTTATATTTACTATTCATGAAAACTATTGTTACTCAATAATCGATGTTCAGTTATTTCTGATAGGTCGAATGCAAAATTGACCGCACAATCCCCTGAGCGAGGAACGACGCCGCAACGCCACAATTAGATTGATGATTGGCTGAAATGTCAGCTTTGTGATTGGTCGAATTACCCGCACGCTAGTGAACTGACCCAGTAACGATTGTGTTTAAAATAACATCGATTGTTTTATTTATGTACAAGTTTAACCGGGTATGTCTTTAAACTACGTCCAACAATGAGAGGTAGGGCACGGCGAAGTACCATCACGCTTGAGTCTGGAGAAGCCCAACTGGCGAAGTACCTCCTCCTTACAGAGCACCACAGCCATAATAGCAGCGCTACCTTTCAGGTATGTAGTGTTGTGTTCCTGATGGTGAGTAAGGTTCCCAGAGCTCCAACCCCCTTAAAGGCCGGCAACACGCCTAAGTTATCTTTTTATTTATACAAGACTGACCAGCGTTTTACCTCAGCCACACCTTATGGTAAGTGTCAACGAGGTCGAGGGTGTAGCACGCTGGTTTATTGACAGCCTATTCACTTTTACCTTGAAAAAAAAAACCAATTTATATATTTCCGGGAATACAGTCGAAGGGAGCGAATTCCATTCCTGTGCAGTCCGAATAAGGAAGGTAGAAGCGAATCGCTTCGTACGAAAGAATGAAATATTCACATCGTAAGGATGAAAACGCTCCCTTCGCCTGGACGTCCGGTGGAACGAAATCATAACTTCGCACGGGTAATTCATAACTCAAACCTTTTCCCCTGCCGCAGAATTTGGTATATACGCAAACATCTCGACTGATGAAGAGCGTATATTACTTCTGTGTCAGCAGGGAAGGGGGACTTCTGGCAGGATAGAATGAAAGTATGACTGCACACGACAACTCCAGTTTTTTTGGCGTTCGTTAATACACATAGGTTTCATGTGTTTAAAAATTAGTTGGAAGTAATATGTCAAAAGATAATAGACGTTTTGTTCACGCAAGTATCAAGACAATCAGGAACACCGGATATTTGTAGTAATTACTGGCGCAGAGGTAGAACTCGATATTCGGCGGCTTACTTATTCTTATTACTATCCATGTGAATATGTACTTTTCTGCTCGGATAGATGAGGATAGCCGAAAATGTTTGATATTTCCTAAGAAGATTTGATATGCCTCTACCTTTGGTAGTACACGGTACTATAAGGATACGGCCTACGTCTCATATGTACATCCCTTTCGTACAGTCGCCATCAGATATATCGGAGCTGTGGAGGTAGTCACAAATATCTGAACAACGCCTCTATTGTCAAGGCGATAAAATGCATGTTCAGATATTTGTGACAACCTCCACAGCTCCGATATATCTGATGGCGACTGTACCACGTTCACTATAATTTACGATATGAATGGCGGCATAAAAGCTCAAGCCCTTAATTAAGGAGACAGTATCGCAAATGTCTTAAGCTAAACCAAAAACGTCTCTATTACGAAGGCCATAAAAGCCGGTGCTTAGAATTTAGCCTGCACTGGAAACGACCTAAACTGTACTAGACCTAATATTGCTACTATTACGTCGCGTAATTGCTATACGCGAGCCGCGAGCTTGTGAACGTTACCATTGCCCAGAGCGTCAGTGAGCCCAACACTAAAAGAAACAAGTGTAGCTATAATCTGTAGCTTCGTAACAAGTATAATATTCAATTGCTATAATTTTTCGTATTTATTGTAGTTGTGTATCTCTCTATTAGCCGTCCACTGTTAGACATAAACCTGCCCCATTGACCGCCACAGGGAGCTATCGACACCCAGCGACCTGCTAGTCTAACATGGTAATTTTTTTACATTTGTCACAATATCTGTCATGCTCCAACAAGTATGTACAATACAATTAAAATCAGTTAAGACTTCGGTTTTCTCGGGTATCATCGCTTAATTCCGGAGTCGGAAATGACACGATATACATTGCCGCGATTACTTTTAGGTAGCATTTAATCTGAAGTATCATAAACGCAATGTTAAGCACCTGCCAAGATGACATTATTAACCGGTAGACCTAGGAAAAATACGCGAGAATATGAAGAAGCGACATGAATTTGAACAATTATTATTTAATGAATGAAATGAATATATAAATATATAATATACATACATGAGTCAATATTTTACTGTTTGGTGTTAAAATTTAATAAAATATTTTTTGTTTGAAATGTCTACTTTTCGTAATTTTTCCTTGATCTGGGTGCTTCGTGCCAAATTTCAAGTTTCTGAATTCACGGGAAGTACCCCGTAGATTTTGCGAGTGTTGAAAAGTCTAAAATTTGCACCATTAACGACTGTATCTTTTATTTGATACTAAGAAGGCAGACTGTCAAACTATCTAGTACTTGCTAGCATTTTTCTTATTTCAATATAAAGGTTGTGTTAGTTTTGAGCTACAAAGGAGGTTTTGTTGCTCATATCGTTCTTGTACCTACTGTATTCAATAAGACAACGAGTAATATATATAATTAAAGGTCAAATCTGTAAATTGATAACTCTATGTGATAGACGAGGGATTCACGACAATTACCGAGGTTAGCCGAAGTCTTAACTGATTTTAATTGTACTGTATGTGAGTGCGAAAGTGATGGATAGAGCGATTGACGTTAAAATGGCAACCATGCTATCCATTCTGTCATCCGTCCATTAAGTTCGCGGCCATTCGAGACCGCGATTTCCTAGGTATCGTATCCTTAGTCCTCAACACTCGGCAATAGCATACAGTCTCCCTTGAAAAGCAGCGTCTTAATAGCGTATGGCGCTGCCAATTACATAGTTCACTTTGTTTTTTTTTTCTGCGGATATTCTCGTTATTCGTGTAATAGCTTTATAGTTACTAGGATTTTACAAGTGCCGTGTTTTAAGTCTCAGAAATCAATAGGACAATTTTACATCACGACCAAGTATAATGGAACAAAATAATTAAGGTATAATCTCAGGTTACACTAATGAGAGTAATGAGCGCTGGTGGGCTAGAGGTAAGAGTGTGCGACTTGCAATCCAGAGGTCGCAGGTTCAAACCCAATGGCTTGTACCAATGAGTTTTTCGAAACTGATGTACGAAATATCATTGGATATTTACCAGTCGCTTTGCGGTGAAAGAAAACATCGCGAGGAAACCGGACTAATCCCAATAAGGCCTAGTTTACCCTCTTTCGTAAAACTAGCGCCTACGCCAAATCCTGGGATTAATCTGCCTGGGGTCCGCTTGGCAGGACCCCAAGCTCCCACGAGCCATGGCAAAATGCCGGGACAACGCAAGGAAGATGATGAAATTGATGAATCTCAGGTTACACTGGTTGTCTAAGCGAGCGACTCCCCAACACGCAGTCAAGCGATTAGAACAAAAGCTCTTATCACGAGAGCGCAGACGATCATTACGTTGTTCATACGATTATGAGATCACTGTCGCACTAAGCCTTCCCGATAAAAAGGATATATGTCAGTAGATCTAAAGTGGTCGTTACTACAATTGGGAGTTGAGATACTTTCGCGCACGAAATAGGTTTCATACAAGGAAAATGCTTGAGGATCACACGAGGATTAATCATAATTTTGGTCTATTAAGGGTATCTTAATGAAAGAATTCTCGTGTTAAGCTATCACGGCAGGTAATATCAATTGTAGTTAACAATTCTCTGCTACATCACAATCGTGAAAATCAAACATACCCAGTACCTACTCGTACAGTCAGCAGCAAAAGTAGCTGAACGGGTGAAGTGTTCAAAATGTGTTGACCTCATTGAACCCCTCAACCGCTTAGCCAGCTCTGTTGCTGGCTGTACAGTACAATCCAATACAGTGCCAAAATAGCCCTTCGGATCGCTAAACTTAAGTAGCAGTGGGCGGGGCACATTGTACGTAGATCCGATGGCCGCTGAGGCGTAGTTCTCGAATGGCGACCACGCACCGGAGCGTAGGCAGACTTCCCACAAGATGGACCGACGACTTAGTAAATATCACGGGATGGGGATGGCGCAAAACAGGTCATTGTGGGTCGTATTGGGGAAGGCTTATGTCTAGCAGCGGACGTCCTCCTGAGATGCTACAGTCATAGTCATGATAAACACGACTAAAAAAAATAATCAAAAAAAACAGTCCATTTTGTCTCAGTTTTGCATAGACACATAAAATCTCTCGAATACAATAAAAATAAAAAAAACCCTATTAACCCCGACTAATCTAAAAAGTATGACGCCCTGCGATGTAATTTAAAAATACATGTAAATTCCTTTTAACGCTGCAATTTCGACCCAAATGTGTACTTAAATATTAATAAGACTCCGAAACTTCCCTTAAATCGTATCTTAAATTCACTTAAAGAAGGATAATTGAAATATACTGAAGCGAAATGGTTATTTGCGAAAGAAACCCGGAGCCCATAATGATTAAAATAATGTGTATTACAAAGTATTCAATTTACTACGCTACTGACTCTACTGGATCCAATAGGGAGGGGAACAGTCGAGTCTAATGACATTAATAACTAATAAGTCTACCGCTTCATAACCTCATTTTATTTTATTTAATCGTATGGCGTATAAATATAAACATTTTGGAAAGCTTAAAAACTAAAGTTATAGTTCCACATTCAGGGCCCCAAGCCACGAGATTGCGTCAGGTGTTAAGTTGAACATAACCTCATGTTCAGCCTTCGTAAAAATATTGTGTGGTTGCTTGCTTGGCTTTTTACTAAGGTAAACCACCTGCTAATAATACTACAAAACCGTATTCAAGCACATGATTGATTTATCAATGGTATAAAACAAGAAAAAACAGATTATACCGCGAATCCACGTCTCACACGAGCATTGCAAACTGAAAAGAATTCTCTGAAAAATTACTAAATAAATAAAATAATTTGAGGTTTTACTAATTTAGGACTAGATTCCAAATTTAAAAATGAAAGATAGCTCAGTAGCTGTAGTGTTTTGACGGACGCTGCTGCCCTTCCGTCGGTTTTTTCTTTATTGCCTCTTATGACATCCGGGGGAGACGGGGTGTTGCCATTGTAGTCAGCCGGCACCACATGACCAATGAGGAATACCGTGTGCATATCTTTTTTTTTTTATGACATAGGCGGCAAACGAGCAGACGGATTGCCTGGTGGTAAGCAATTACCGTCGCCCATGGGCACCCGTAACACCAGGGGTGTCACAAGCGCGTTGCCGGCCTTTAAGGGGGGATGGAGCTCTGGGAACCTTACTCACCATCAGGAACACAACACTGCACACCTGAAAGGTAGCAGTGCTATTATGGCTGTGGTCTTCTGTAAGGAGGAGGTACTTCCCCAGTTGGGCTGCCCCAGATTCAAGCGTGATGGTCATCGCTGTGCCCTACCTCTCATTGTTGGACGTAGTTTAAGGACATACCCGAAATCTAATATGAATGAGGGAAAATGAGGGACTCTAACAGACATGTTGCAGACTCGAACACTAGATGAACTCAAGCACCCCATCACTAATTGTCCCCGTTATTTTTTACGATAATGGAATGGAGAAGATATATTTAACCCTTAATACAATTTCTGTAAATTAGGGACTTTGTGGACCGAGTGGCGAACTAAATAAAAGGAAGGGTAAGACTTCGTGAATCTAGACATGATTTTTTTTTATTAATTTCGCTCTAGTATTATTTTTCTTTAATAAAAGAAATAAAAAATTGAATGCCTCGGGCGAGACTGGAACTCATGAATCCAGGATACTAGTTTGCGGCTCTGCCACTGACTTACCCTATGACTTTTAAGCTTACCCCGTGAGCTTTTCCATCATGCTTCATGTGTGCTTTAGAGTGACAACATTTAAACGTTTTGACGTATATAGTTTCCTCTAAAGGGGGCAGTACACATACCTGAAACAAAAACAAAAAACAAATTAACATTTTTATTTTAGATCAATATACAGAAAAACAAAACAAATTGTCCAAAAATAATTATATTAATACAATAAAGGAACTCTTTATTCCACTTGTACAGTCGCCATCAGATATATCGGAGCTGTGGAGGTGGTCACAAATATCGGAACAACGTCTCTATTGTCAAGGCGGTAAAGTGCATGTTCCGATATTTATGACCACCTCCACAGCTCCGATATATCTGATGGCGACTGTACCTACGCCTCAGATACTGAGAATACGGCAATAATTAAAGTACAGGGTGAACAACAGGAGGTAATATTTTAATTATCTATCCAATTAACCACCTAAATTTTGCCATACCTGTTATAATTACTGCACATTTATTTATTTTACTCGTTAATTAAAATCGTCAAATGTTAATAAAATGATACCTTATGATTAATTAAATTAATTATGTTGCTTTACTACAGCAACATATAAATATTAAAGTCAAGACACAGTTCATATTAATGACATAGAAAGCAATTAACAGTTCAGAAAGACCAAAGCTTAGTTATATGCGGCGAGAGCGCTATTCTATATAACCGCTCGCTAACTTTACAGTAAGTGCTTGAAAGTTATGCTCAATAACGTTTTCAGCTGTGGATATAGGAGGCAATTAATAGTTTGGAAGGGATGTAGATAAGACAGTCACAGCGAACGCATTATTACTAAAGTCCAAAATTTCAAATGTTCCCGAATTTCCCGATAGAATAGTTCTAATATGCATTGTGCATTGAAAATTCAAAATTATTCAGCAATAGATCATATACCTTTAATAACTAGAATAATAAATAAAAACAAGTAAGGTAGCGCTAAAAGGTATGGAGAAAAAAGATCCATCGTTACTTTAACATCCAATCTATTACGATATATACACATGTATTATTTCCATAACATAACCACTTTCATAAGCTTAATAGCGAGTATTTAAAGCGTTGCCTCAACAAACTGCGACCGCCATATTCCATTTTATGAAGGCTACACAAACTTTTGCGTAATTAGATAAGTTGCCATTTCTGCTGGCCTATGTAAATATACAGCACCTGCGTTTCTATTCAATCCTGGCGCTCAAGGAAAAAACGATACAATCATCCTTGAAATTAGGTTTGAATTCAAATGACAAAATTGTATGGGCAAAGGCAAAGCTCATTGCGGCGAGTCAGGATAATAAACTAGTAATTACTTAGCTGGGATTGCTGAAAGGGGACCCGCTTCAAAGAGTTTTAGTTGTATTCTATTTAATGGGACTTTTCCTTATACATATTTGTATAAATATTCTTGTTTAATGAAAGTTTCCACATTAAGGCAATCAAAAGTTTTATGATACAACATATTATTAAATTTGTAGTTTTTATAATACAATATCCATATTGCTACAATACAATTAAAATCAGTTAAGACTTCGGTTTTTCTCGGTTATCATCGCTTAAATTCCGAGTCGGAAATGACACGATATACATTGCCCCGATTACTTTTAGGTAGCATTTAATTTGAAGTATCATAAACGCAATGTTAAGCACCTGCCAAGATGACATTATTAACCGGTAGACCTAGGAAATTTGTTATGCAGAAGCGACATGAATTTGAACATTCATTATTTAATAAAGCTATACTTGTATGTATACAGTATATAAATATATATATACATACATGACTTACATGAGTCAATATTTTACTGTTTGGTGTAAGTAGGTACGATATTATGTCGCATTAATCATTGATAATAAAATAATCATGAAATTAAAATTTAAAAAAATCGTTTCAACCGTTTTTATTCATATTTCGTAAACGACTTTGCCGATTTTAGTAATACTTCATTTTCTTATAGTAAAACAACAAAGCTAAGCTCAAAATTAAAAAATATTTTTGTTTGATCTTGTTACAAATGTCTACTTTTCGTAATTTTTCCTTGATCTGTGCTAAGTATATGAGGGTGCTTCGTGCCAAATTTCAAGTTTCTAAATTCACGGGAAGTACCTCGTTGATTTTGCGAGTGTTGAAAAGTCTAAAATTTGCACCATTAACGACTGTATCTTTTATTTGACACTAAGAAGGCAGACTGTCAAACTAGTCTAGTACTTGCTAGCATCTTTCTTATTTCAATATAAAGGTTGTGTTAGTTTTGAGCTACAAAGGAGGTTTCGTTGCTCATAATATCGTTCTTGTACCTACTGCATACAATAAGACAACGAGTAATATATATAATTAAAAGTCAAATCTGTAAATTGATAAGTCTATGTGATAGACGAGGGATTCACGACAATTACCGAGGTTGGCCGAAGTCTTAACTGATTTTAATTGTATTGTAAATACAAACAACCATGTCAAGAAATTGTTTTCGCACTAACAGATTAGCATAATCGATGCAATTAAATTGCTGATATCCTCAAAAGAGGAAATTCTATTGTTCAATATTTTGTATAATAAATAATAGACAAGTAGATGAGTTTAGACCAGTATACGCACTAGGTACGGGTAGCTGCATAATAATTGTGGACGAGGTTGTTATACTATTCATATTGTCTCTGGTTTTATATTCTTTCTTCCGGTTATTCTATTGTTTAACTAGTTGTCATTATATTTTTGCTTAAAGTAGTTGGCCTTTTACGTTTTCAGCCCATTTCTCTACATTTAGCTATCGAATTGCCCACAATAAGTTCCCACTAACTCATTTCCCTTATATAATGCATTATAACAAGTACTATTTATTATGTGCAATAAAGACTGAATAAATAAATTAGTCTCAATATTCCAGGCTTGAACGAAATATTCTACATTACTAGCAATTATTTTATTTCCCGTACACGGAACAATTGTAGTCCCTGATATCAGGAGGCGAAATCAACTCGCAGAGGTCCTTGCGACGATTTATGACGAAACTAATTAATATTATGAAACGCGAGACATTATGTAATAAATTATTTTTTCCTCAATGACGCTGATCCCAAAAAAATATATTTATATTTTGCTCACTGGCACAACAAAGAAAACAAAACAAAACCTAGACTAACCAACGTGCTACACCCTCGACCTAGTCGACACTTGCAATTATGTGATTGAGATCAAACGCTGGTCAGTCTTGTGTAAAAAAAAGTTGCAATCACTACAAAAGAAAATAAATTGACCATGTAAACCAGACTGAAAATAAAACCTCTCACAAACAACTACGACCACAAAAATAAGTCTGTAAATTGAACTACAGTGTAACTGTTGTTCGCTACGCGCTACACACACTACATTGTTTTTCCGCTTTGTAGAGGAAACCGGGTACGAACTGACAAGTTGTACTAAATTAGTTAGCCGCTATATAACCAATGTTATTCTCCTGGGACAGTAACCTTGTCAGAACAAGTAGTCGGTGAAAAATTGTATCCTAAACGACATGGCTATCGCTAAAGCCAAACATTTGTTGAGCAACATTGTTGAATCAGCATGTTGCCAAGTTACTGCGGGCAACAATGCGTGTTATAAAGTTCATCACTATATGTTGCCATCTTGCCGCTTGGAGAGCGGGAACTCAAAGATTCAACATATTATGTTAATTGTAGCGACATATGCAGTATACAATTTTTTTGTTTATTGTTTACCTAAGTTTTCTCACAATTGTTCTATTGCGACAATTTAGAAAATCGACTCTTTAACCCTTAATTACAAGTTTTTGGTCTATAAAAGTGCCAATAACTTGACGTTGCAGTCAAGTAAATAGTAAAGTGTTAACGGACTTGGCTTGAAAATTGGTACCAGAGCTTACCCGAAACCTTCGCCTAGT
Organism: Grapholita molesta; assembly: GCA_022674325.2. Taxonomy (NCBI): domain Eukaryota; kingdom Metazoa; phylum Arthropoda; class Insecta; order Lepidoptera; family Tortricidae; genus Grapholita; species Grapholita molesta. The sequence goes on from CP053143.2 coordinate 7,453,012, forward strand.
GCGATATAAGTACACTTATCCGTTTGGAACTAAGTAGTGTCAACAATAACTCTAAACAAACCACAATTTTAATTTTCCGAAGTATCGTCCGTCGACACCCCGGAGAGCCTCGTGTACCATTATCAACACAACCAGTGACCACTAGTAAGCCTTACTGCCCAGAGATAAAGTCTATCATCGGTCAGCTGTATCAGTACTAGGGCCCTAGCGTGCCATAGTGACGTGTTGCCCGCCTATTCCACAACTAATGGTCCACTTCCCTTGACAAACGCGCCCTATTCACAGCCCGACTTGCGACGGTATTAATACTATTTACTAGCTCCTTCACGCACGGTATGACTATTAATAAGCCATTTTATGTTTAAATAATTAGATGGTAATAGTGTTTTTTGGAAGGGGTGAAATGAAGTAGCCGTAGCGTAGTAAAAAATGATTAAGTGGCTGGATTAATAATGCTATAAAATATGCTTTGTGGTATTTATTTTGTATAAAAGAGTACTAAATTACTTTAGATAAATGTATTGTGACAATAGTGATGATAAATATGTTAAATTGATGTCACATACTTAAGAAAAAGTAATGTAGACCTCCAGTATCTGACACAGGATTTGAAGTTTTCCTCGCGCCTTCGTCGGCCAGCCATGCTCGTTTTAAGTCTGGTTGCGGGATAAAAAATATCTTTTATCCTTTCTCGTAGCTCAAACTCTCTCCATACCAAATATCATCCCAATTGGTTAAGCGGTTTAAGCGAGAAGAGGTAACAGACAGACAGACACACTTACTTTCGCATTTATAATATTAGTATGAAGTATGATATGATCGATATTGGAGCGGTACCACGAACATCGAAGTTCGTATATTTCGGCCATCTTTCTCTTTTACTCCAATTAAGGTGTCATAAGAGTGACAGATACAATCGTCCGAAATATACGAATATCGTTGTTCGCGGTAGCGCCATTGAAACTGGTAAAGTAAGTTTTAAGTCGAATATTGCTCGACATGTTTCAACACGCTCGCGTTGGTTTACGAGCGAAGATATCAAATAAAAAAGTGAGTTACCCGTTACAAAAAAAATTGTTTGCGTTTCATCCATAACATTATTGTCCCTTATTGAACCCTCTTCCCGCTTCGTAAGCAGCTAACTACACCAGACCACACAGTTATATCACACGGGTGACATATTACTGGCCGGTGATATAAGTGACATATCATTTTGTCACCACGAATGCCTGACATATGATTACTGCACACACTGTTTACCTTGGATCCAATCCGGCGCAACTGGTGGTTATTCTAGTTGCACAGCTGGATTTACGATGCGGTTTCGTTTGATGGTCCTGAACTAATGGCAATCGTGCTAATATGAGCGTAAATGATGGAGGTGCTCTTTGATATTACTTTTCTCAAACAAGCACAACATTGATGTTATGTTGCTTATCATAGGTTACGAAGTATCTCTATCCCGTTGCAACTGTTTGTTTTCTTTAAGTTTTTCTAAAGTATAACTTAATTTCTTGTAGTTTATATAATACCAGCCTCGTAACAATTTACATGTACCCGGCCGGCAATCTCTTACTTCCCGGCGTCTGTAGTAATGTACTATTATTTCATACTAGCCTCGGCTGATGACTTTGTCTGCTTTACAAGTCGTTTAAGTTTCAAGCAGTTTCACTCCGCTTAGGGATAGAATTTAACAAATAGAAGAAAAGTTCCTTCGTTCCTGATAACATGATGATGATGATGACTGGAGCGGTACCGCGAACATTGAAGTTCGTATATTTCGGGCATCTTTCTCTTTTACTCCAATTAAGGTGTCATGAGAGTGACAGAGACAAGCGTCGGAAATATACGAATATCGTTGTTCGCGGTAGCGCCGCTGAACAGTCTTATTAATGTCACAATAGAAAGAGACAAAATTCTCTATCGGTTTGAATTGATAATACCGTTAGAAAATACTTACTTACTACCAAAATGTAACTTGGAAGAAATATACATTTTTAATTATTTTACATATTTTTGGTGGGCTTGATTAATTAAATTACGTAAGTACAGTAAGCAGCAAAAGTGGGTGAGCGGGTGAAGTGTTCGAAATGACCTACACGCGCTCTTATTCTCTTGACAATAGAGATGTGTTGACCTCATTTTGAACACCTCAACCGCTAAGCCACTTCTGTACATATCATCTATTTCAATTTACTATTAATTCATGGTTTTCCCATATTAGTAATAAAGTCACTGCGAATTTATTTTGACTACACTAGAATTTTATATATCAGCATACCATATTAGTCTGTTACAAACGGAATATTCGAAAATGTTGGTATTCTGCTGATATTCGTTTGTCTGTCTGTCAGGTTTGACTGTCTCTAACTTTGATGAGAAAGTGGTTAAGTTTTATTGGACTTGATGAACTGCCAATACAATTATAGTCTTTATTGGCAAGCTGATAGGCACAAAAATGCCATGAACTCGGGCCATAAACCTACCACGTGTGACTTAACACGTGTTGTGGTTACGACGCTATATAATTACCTTTCTAGGCTATTTTAGGATTCTTATACAGAATGTAGTTGATAGCCTCGGTGAAGTGAACCAAATGTAGCTAATCCTACTAATAAAATCATTACAAATATGTGCGACTGACTTTTAGTGTGATTTTGATTTTATGATATTATAAAATGGTATGGAATGGACGGAAAATAAATAAAATCCACAGTTTCCTGTGCTTCAGATCGGTCAGTATGGGGAAATCTGGAACTATAAGACATACAAAGATTTGTTCTTAGGAACCATGTCATCGATTTTAGGGACAAGAAATACTGCATAAATGGATTTAAAAAAAATATGTGTTCATTTTGGAATCGACCACAGCTGTTAAAAATAAAATTAAAAGATATGGAATTACAATGCATTGAATTAATTTGAGATATCATGTTTCATGCTAACTTTCGCTGCCTGTAACCAACACAATCCATATCCAAACGAAAATAATTAAGTTTTATTTTCCAAAACAACCTGGTTCGATTCTCGAACAGAGTTTATGTTTTTTTTAATCTATGTAAGCAGTTTTTCTCGTCCCTAAAATCTATGACATGGTTCCTAAGAACAAATCTTTGTATGTCTTATAGTTTCAGATTTCCCCATACTGACCGATCTGAATGAGACACCCTGTATATCGTTATTACATATTATACTAATGTAATTATTTTTCCTCGAAAACCTTTTGGAATGAAAGGGAAAGTTGTCTTCCTTCTAAGACATTATTGAACTATATACAGATCAATACGCAGACAGTAGCCAGATAATTTTAAGCGAAATAGTTAATAATGAATCTTGTAATTAGTCGAAATCAAAGCAATTGATATTTGGGTCATTCTAAAATTCGTTGCAGAAAATCGTTCATAGAAAAAACAACTCTGTTACTACAAAATACCACTATGTTACTGTTTAAAAATTGAAATATTAAAAAGGGTCTAGCCGCATTCCTATAGTGAAACTGCCCCTGGTTGAAATGTATACCTTTCTTAGAAGCGTTAATTGGTCTTATTATAAGATATCATTTTACAATATTTCATGCCTGGAATCCCCTTGGTTTGGATAAAAATAAAAAAAAATAAAAAATCTTTTTTAATTTTTCTAAGCTAAACGAATAGTTAGATTTCTTTGAAATTCGGATTATACACGGCACTAATAGCAATACATTTTCAAAAAAAAAAATCAAGGTTGTAACTTATTTACAAAGGCCTAGAATTTTTTTTTTTTGTTTCCTTTTTTTTTTTTTTACAAGAGGGCGACAACCTCAATTTTTTGGTATTTAATGCACAATATAATATTGTATAAAATATATATTTTTCATAAAAATCCATTTGTGGCAACAGGATAAAAATGTCTTACTAATGCAGGCCATTTGACTTAAGGCGTTTGTAGGTTACACATATACACATTGGGCCAACGTACTTGGCTCATTGTGTGGCCAGTACACAATGAGTTTAGGTGTAAATTGTAGGATTTTAATAAAATGTGCTTAACTTTTTTAGTTTCTTTTGATACGTAAATTGTTTTAAGGCAGTATTGCGTATGTCATAATATACCTCAGCTTCGCTTCGGCCGATAATTACATGTGTTCTGAGACATTTCTTATTTTATTGGCCTCGGTATGTAGTCTAATATTGCTGTACGTAAACAACTACTACGTAAAGATTCCTATTATGAAATACGCAATACTGCATTTAAAAAAAAACTTAAGTGTACACAATTGTTCTGCTCAACTAGCTGCTGCTCGTTTTTATACCTACTAAATGGTTGTAAAGGCCAGTACACAATGAGCCAAATACGTTGGCCCAATGTGTGTATGTGTAACCTACAAACGCCTTAAGTCGAATGGCCTGCATTAGTAAGACATTTTTATCCTGTTGCCACAAATGGATTTTTATGAAAAATATATATTTTATACAATATTATATTGTGCATTAAATACCAAAAAATTGAGGTTGTCGCCCTCTTGTAAATAAAAAAAAAATGAAAACAAAAAAAAAAATTTTTTAGGCCTTTGTAAATAAGTTAGAACCTTGATTTTTTTTTTGAAAATGTATTGCTATTAGTGCCGTGTATAATCCGAATTTCAAAGAAATCTAACTATTAGTTTAGCTTAAAAAAATTAAAAAAGATTTTTTATTTTTTTTTTTTTTTTATCCAAACCAAGGGGATTCCAGGCTTGAAATATTGTAAAATGATATCTTATAATAAGACCAATTAACGCTTCTAAGAAAGGTATACATTTCAGCCAGGGGCAGTTTCACTATAGGAATGCGGCTAGACCCTTTATACTAAACTAATAATAAGGTGTGGAAATGATGATGATCCTTGTTTTATTGAATTAATTTTTTTTATAATTTTTACATATATTTAACAAAATTTTATGAAAACAAACTTTTTTTTCGTTGGGACAAGTGTAGGTATCTGCAAACGAATTTTAGATTGACCCCATTTGTGTAAAAAAAAAATTAGGTATTTCATACTTTTAAGTGACTTTATTTGACAAATAACCGACATTTGATCTTGCTATATAACCCGCTGTAAACTCCAGAACTGCTTATAAATTATTACCGCAATATTGCTTAAATCACTGGCCATTCCTTATTACAATATTATTTAAACAATATTTCAAGTCTCCGCCGCAGTTATTATAATAATTCTCCAAAAGGAATAACCAGTATAAGCGTAGACAGCTATAGTGTGTAGACAGAGGTCGTGTTACATTGGTTCGCTCAAAAACTCAAATCGCCAGCGCCCGCGCATCTAATTAGAATGGTTAGCAAAAACAGCTGTTTTCTCTCTTGGTGAGTAAATGTCAAATGTCACTCCGGTACGCGCACGCGCTCCGTAATGTCATAAAAATAATTTATGACCGCGAATTAAAATTGCATTCGCTTGTAAATGAGCATTTGATCGTTTCGGTTTGGGTTTATTTTTAGTTGCGGAATCGGGTTGTTTTTGTTTTATTGTTAAATTGGTGGTGTACTATTTAGATGTTTAGATCAAGCTAAAAGGATATGCCGAGTTACGTAGAGTGATAGTAAAAGATATCGATACGGAAAAAGTCCCAAAATATGGATACATGTGTTGTAATATTGCGACTTTAAGGTGCATGTATAGGCACATATTGTGTTACTTCCTTCGCATCGATATGTCTGACCTTGACTGTACACATTTCTACCAGTAGCTAGTAATTTTCTGTAGGTACATGCGTTTAAAATTAACTCATGTGATTGAACGTTATAAACTGACGTATTTTATACAGTGACGGTGGCAAACAAGGATACGGCCCGCCTGATGGTAAGCAGTTACCGATGCCTGCAACTCCAGAGGATTCTCATGCCCTAAATGTGGGAGAATGAAGTTAAGCCGGCGGAAATCGGCTTTGACGTATGACTTGCCCCCGGTGCTACAAGACTATTGCGGTGTCACTCTGCATGATGGATATTTTAGAAACTTCGGAATTCCTGGCTAATTAACTGCTCATTGTTTTGTCTTTCTGTACAGACATAAGTCAAAGGTTGCTGGAAAGTAAATATTTGTCTGACACTTTATTATTATTTGTTAGCGTTCCATAAACAAAGTGGCATTTTTTTTTCAAGATGTGTTATTTTCTACCTTATAATCATGACTTGTTTCGATTGGAAAAAAATAAATAAACCAAAGACCTAGTGGTGCAATAGTATGGAATTTAAGTGATACTTTTTTCCTATTGGAATAAAAAGAGTTCATGGTTTTGAGTAGTCATAGCATAAAATTCTCAGAAAGCATCACAATGTCCAAAAGTGGCATTTCACATAATATCAATTAGTAGTAAATATATGTATATTAGTAGTCATTCCCGTCCACGGAACAATGGTGTACCGGACATTTGGGAGGCGTACGCAGAGCCGGATCGAGCCAACGCGCAGAGCCCTTCCGACAATTTAATGAAATGTAAGGGGTACACTATTAGTTTTAATGGAATCTAGAATGTACTAGGCTATTGGGTGGAAAGGATGGATTAGCTTTAATCAATTATTTGAGTCACATGTAACGCCTCCCATAAAATTCCACCTTATGGACTATGATATGCTATAAACGAATTAGTCAACATTACGCGTAGTAGGTAATACAAATATATACATTGTATTATAATTTCTGCATTCATCTTTACTTTGAAAACCTCCCAACTTTCTTTAGTTCATTGAACCCATCCATTATATTCTAACAAAGCACATTAACCCCTTAAAAGTATAGGTACGCTACTTTTGTATAGACATTTAATATGATATTGTTTGAGTTCACATCTCAAAATAACTGAGCTGACACGAGATCAATAACCCATTGAATAATTTATAAAGATGGATCGAGATTCTGATTCTCTTTCCTTTTTTGCATTTTATACACTAATTGAACTCTGATCTATAAAACTGAACAGATGACTAATACTCGATTTTTTTAAAATGCTGTCCATAATTTATGAATAACTTGCCAGAATGGACTTTATGGCGTTTTTTTGGATTTGTGCTATATAGGTTTTATTGTGCCGGCTGAATAGCACGTCCATCTCCTCCCGCGGGTGTCGTAAGAGGCGACAAAGGGACAAAACCGACGGACGAGCAGCATCCGTCGAAACCCAATCTACAGCTACTGCGGTCGCCAACCCCGCCTGTCAAGCGCAATGGCTATGGCAACACCACGCAAGATTATACAAGTCATATTTGGGGGCGGCCTTTGTCCAGCAGTGGACGATTTACGGCTGAAATTAGAAATTCTACTGTGTTAACTGTGTACCTAAAATAAATCATCTAAAAAGTTCTAGCACAATCAAAAGTATATTACATACCCAGGGCGGTACAACAAAGAATGGCTCAGATCGCGGGTATTTAAACAAGCGATCTGAGGCTTCTTTATTACCATAAAGATTTACGTCTTCAACTGGGTGTAAAGTGAGATTTTCCGTCGCGCCCTAGGGCGGTGTGACGTAAAGAATTTTAAAATTCAAAAGCTGTAAACACACAACAATAATAGTTGTTCATCGACGTTATGCCTTATAAATATGGTCCGCCAATGTACAGCTAAGATTGTTGGTGTTTGTACTATAATATGCTCACGTCTGCTCAAATGTCGTCAGAATCAGCAAATTTATACATCCTAGTCGGAATGCGAATGAACGAAACAAAAAAAATGTACGCTTGTGGATTTTGAATCTCAAACCACGGACGCTAAGTACTCGGTAGGAATGTGTACAACTGTCCAGATCGGCTCAAACGCGTCGGAAAGCGAATGAACGAATAAATCAACCAGTTGACAGCGCAGCACGACAGCTATGAGTGATGGCGCGTCGTTGAGTGGGTTATAGACAAACACTGGCTCACGTGAAAGGTTGCAACTGGATAGTTCTGCTAGTAAAACTGTTGATTTAAAATACGCTAGGAAGAGATGTATGTAGGCATCACACGGCAAGCGCAACCCATCGTCTACCGCTGATGATCGAAAAAAAAACAATTAATGCACATTTATAAACATAAAAACAGATGTATCATGTAACCCTACACGCCTACACCTCTGACCCAAAAATAATTATTCCCGAGAAGAAACTTGGTGAGACTTACAGTTGTTTTCGTTTTGTACAAACGAAAGTTTTCTACAAATCTTTACGTTTTACTCTTTTATTTTTTTAGGGGTATAGGAAAAACATCCATCGACTTGCAAGGTTGTAACGTATTAGTAGCCAAAATAAAATTGTGATAGAATTAACTGATTCAACTTAACTGCCGTGATGCCGGCTGACTAGAATAGCACCACCCCATCTCCCCCCGTGGGTGTCGTAAGAGGCGACAAAGGGAAAAATCCTACGGACGGGCAGCAGCGTCCGTCGAAACCCAATCTACAGCTACTGCGGTCGCCAACCCGCCTGCCAGGCGTGGCGACTATGGCCACTACCCCCCAAGATGATACAAGAGATATTTGTGGGAGGCCTATGTCCAGCAGTGGACTGCATACGGCTGAAATGTATGTATGTATGTAATGTCAACTGATTCAAATCAGTTAAACGACTATAAAACCATTCAAAAAAGTAAGACCACAACTCATCACAAGTCCACTATAGTAGCCGCAATATCAATTGGCGACTAAAGTCATAATGTACTTGGTTCTTGCAAGCGTAAAAGAGAAAACATTATGGCTGAAATCGTCAGTTCGTATTGCGGAGAGTATAGTACCTGATTTCACAAAAGGGCCATAATCATATAACCAAAAAGTTAAAACCACAGATGGTGACGCCAGAGCCTCTCCGTCAAACTGAAGACCGCAACAACAACGCTTTAATCCTTAGCGGCGAGAAACTAAATTAAGGAGGGATTTTTTCCAGCGATACTAAAGCCCCATTTAAACCAGGCAAGAACTTGTATACGATTTTCATTACATTGCGGGCTATGGGCGTACGGTGAATTCGGTCGCTTTATATAACCCCGCAATGTCATTACATTGCGGGGTTAGTCGTATACAAGTACTTGCATGGTCTAAATGGGGCTTAACGCATGTGACAGCAATATTTGCCAACAAAGCAATATTAAAAAAAACTTTTAGTAATTGTAAAACGCTGCAACGCGTAAAGGATACACTTTCCCTGATTCCACTTTCCCCATATCGGGTTACCAGTGAACCTGTTACCACACCCGACACGGTTGCGACCCGATTAGCTTACCGTGTCGGCATTATCACTATCTAATATTGCCGACGGTCATAAAACGAGATGCCATGCTTGGCAATTAAAAAAATTTGCGTGCCTATTTGCGATTACAACTGAAGAGATAAGCTTACTTAGATTCATTCCGAGGACAATATGAGATTTTATAAATCATAGGCATGTCATTCAATACGAATCAAGTTTACTAGAACATTCCGGTGAATGAAATATCGCAAGGAAACCTGTATACATCGTATCTGTTCCAACCTGGCCCGGTACCGCGAACATCGAAGTTCGTATATTTCGAGCATCTTTTTCTTTTCCTCCAATTTAGGCGTCATAAGAGTGACGAGACAATCGTCCGAAATTTACGAATATTGTGTTTCGCGGTAGCGCCCCTGTTTCCAGTAAAACTTATACAACGGAGCGTATTTTATGAAGCAGACATCACACCACACTGCTCACTATCAATCGCGTGCCAGTATTTATTTCTAAAGTATTTAAAATACATCTTATGTAGAAATATAGCAAGAGGCGCAAAACTTACATTGTTAAAATTTGGGAATTGCTTTAAATGTCATATATGGCATGAAACTGCGGTAAAACAGATGTTTATTCAACCTCATACGGGGTAAAACGGAGGTTGAACATATTGAGCGAAATCTGCCGACAGTGCGAACCACAGTTTGAGTCTAGTGTCAAATATGTGAGGAGTATGCCAGACATGTATGGGAAGGCATATGTCCAGCAGTGGACAGGTAAGCTAACCGCGGCTGATAGGTAAGACAAATTCTAGGTCAACCGTCTCATCACAAATGGGCCAGACACAAGACATACGAGCCATACTAATTCGTATACAAGGGATGTGGAATCATGTTCGTTCCGCGAGATTTCCGAACAGACTGACTGACGGAAGTTGAAGTAATTGGAACTGGAAATATGAATTGTTCCATTTTCTTTTATTAGCCTCGGATCTTATGGTGTGATCTTATGGCGGTAAATATGAAATGATGTTTCGGGATATTGAGTTCTCGAGACTAAATTAAAAATGAAATGCTAAATCGTAAAAATGTAATAGTATTTCACTTGTGTGGGTCAAATCATTTTAGAGTCATACAAATCAATTATGTTCGAATCTTTCCTTTGGATTCTATGAAATATACATAAACGCTCCCCCTCTTACGTAACACCAACATGTGTGCCACAAAACAAAACTCGTAATCACAGAAACCGTTAAGTGTTGACGGCAGAAAAGTAGATTTTTGTTTTAATTAATCTCTATGACCTTTTAATGGTACAAAAGCTGGTAACTAACGTTTCATAAGTCAGTATTGACTTATATAAAACTTGAGTTACCCGCTTCTATACGATTAATATGTTTATCTACGTACATGTCATAAATACTCTAAAATGCGTTCAGAAACCGTAGGCAATGACCAGCATTACCAACCATCAGAAAGATTTCAGTAGGTAATGTTAACATTACCTACTGAAATCAGTAGGTTATGAATTTAAATTTAGAACAGCTGTCAAATTCAAGTGGGGTGTCTAATCTAGTATCTATAGATATTAAAACAGCCATTGATACGAAACGCCAATTCGTTATGTTTTTTTAATATAAATCGAACGACATTTGAACTCGAGTGACAGTAGAATAGGGAGTTCATTCGCTTGTCTATGGTTTAAAAAAAAATTGACTGAGATACGAAATACGCAACGCCGCCGTTCCAAGCTGTCATTTGTTTTGTTCGTTGACTTTTTAATGTTTACAAGTAACCCTAGTAATAAGTAATTTCCCTACGGTTTCTGAACCCATCTTAAATCACTTAATGATATGTGTGTAGATAAAGTAGTGTATGTATCTATACATAATTAGGCATTACAACAATCGTGTGATATTATTATGAAACTCGCCTTCGGCTCGTTTCATAAACCCACACTCTTGTTGTAATGCCCTTCATTATGCACAGATACATAAACTACTATTAAATCACACAATAGTTTTATGATTAAAATTTATTTGACCATTTACTGAATTGTCTCTCTTGTGGTCAACAGTTGCCAGCGTGTCTAAAACAGGAAATAGTGTATACGCGGATTACAGTCTATTAAAATAAAATGGGTTGGAATCCTCCGTTGCTCATGTCCACAGGAAAGGCACTAACGAATTTTGGTTTGCACCTATATTTACCTCGCCTAAATATACATTAAATTCAGACATCGGATTCCGTGGGGCGAAACTTCTTGACAGCTAGGGACTTCCTATATCGAAAAACTCATTTATCGTTACTAGTTCTAAATAATAGTGATCACAATATAAAATATTTTTTTAATTAATAGAGTATTATATAATATAATAAGAACTCAATTTTCTTCTTCTTTTTTGAAAACGTTTTTAAAAGTTTACTCGTCACAATTTATTTCTTCATGATTGTCCCATCTATTATTGTTAAAGTAAACTAACGTCTTGGCTGAAAAATCCATTTCAGGTGGCTTAAAGACTTTTCAATTTCTGTGGAGGTTATAGGAGCATAGCAAAATTTCATAAAGTGATCAATGGTAGGTATTTGAATTTCAGACTGGTCTTCAGAACAATAGTTACGAAAAACACACACATTTGGGGACGGTCACTAGTATATAGAACTAGTATCGATAAATGAGTTTATCGATATAGGAAGTCCCTAGCTGTCAAGAAGTTTCGCCCCACAGAATCCGATGTCTGTACATTATAATAAAACTTTGACCATCTTCCGACGATGTTAGATTTAATACTACTACACAAAGATTCTATTACATTACATCATATTAAATTTTAGGTTATTGACTCACGGAAATATAAATCATACGTGATATTTATTTCTGGGCTCACACAGTTATATTTAGATCCTAACAAATCGAGATTTCGTATATTTTTAAATATGGAATTTATGGAATGCGTCAACTGAGGATTATGCTATTCTGTTTTTGATTCACAAAGAACTTAATTCATCGACAGAACTGAACGAATTGACATGCGAAGTATAAGATTGTCGAAAAAATCACTACCCATATTTCTATCGGCTAACGATAGGTAGAATCACCAACAGATATACCAGAGCTGTTGATGTGATCACAAATATCTGAACAACGCCTTTTTTTTTATGACATAGGCGGCAAACGAGCAGACGGATTGCCTGGTGGTAAGCAATTACCGTCGCCCATGGGCACCCGCAACACCAGATGAGTCACAAGCGCGTTGCCGGCCTTTAAGAGGGGTTGGAGCTCTGGGAACCTTACTCACCATCAGGAACACAGCACTACATACCTGAAAGGTAGCAGTGCTATTATGGCTGTGGTCTTCTGTAAGGAGGAGGTACTTCCCCAGTTGGGCTGCCCCAGATTCAAGCGTGATGGTCATCGCTGTGCCCTGCCTCTCATTGATGGACGTAGTTTAAGGACATACCCGGGGCCTTTATCGCGAAGGCCATAAAGTTGTGTGATGAAGATATATCACCAACATGTGCTACCAACTTATTTGTATCGATACGTAAATGATGCATTTACTAATTACCAGCTTTTCCTCGCGACTTCGTCGGCCGGCCATGCCCGTATTTGAAGTATGGTTACGGAATATAAATTATCCTATGTCGTTTCTCGTAGCTCAAACTCTCTACATACCAACTCATATCTCTACTCTCTACATACCAAATTTCATCCCAATTGATTCAGCGGTTTAAGCGTGAAGAGGAAACAGACAGGAGACAGTTACTTTCGCATTTTTAAACACAAAACTATCGTGAGATTCAAACATTAATGTCACTCCTCGTTACCGAGTGAAACATGTCAAACAATATTCGACTTATAAAACGTGAGTTACCCGCTTCTATACAATTAATATACTTTCGCATTTATAATATAAGTATTATATAAGTTTATTAAGTATGGATTATGCATACCGCATATCTTCATTGCATTTTACGATTACGTCCTGTGGCTCTAGTATAAGTGTCTTTTGACGTAAAAAAACGTCTCGAACGCGTAAGTGATAATATCATTTATATGGGAAACACTAAAGCGATGGTAAAGTCGGTAAAGAAACACTAAGGGCTCTGACCATTTTCACATTTCTTGAAATATCGAGATAACCGACGTGAGTGTCCGTAGGTTACAGAAACCGCTTACTGCCGGGCGAACTGTGTGCTTGTTTGCCACCAACTATATTTTAGATGGAATACAATACAACGCTTTTTATTATATCGTCTATAAATACGTAGTACTCACAGTTAGGTGAAGAGCTCTTGATAATGTTTACGGTCCATAGGAGAATATATTCGATATTTTTAGACACACGATTAGTCCCCTGCGGGAATTTGTAACAATGTAAAAACCTCTTCACAAAAATTGTCGCTCTTATTGAAAAAAATAAGTATTCTTAAATCTCAAATAGATGGTAAACAACCATTTTGTCCGCGCAATGGTAAGCGGTATCTGTAGTTCATTGACGCCTGTAACGGGTATATAGCAGCTATCAGCATAGTAAAATATATGGTATGGCCGCATGTAAATTAGAATATGTAATCCACAATCACATAATGAACATGGTCGATTTTATAGTATATAATAATTTGGGATAAAAATTAGTACCATAACTCTTGGCGTCATTTCGATTACAAGTCAATCAATAAATTATTCAATTCCAATGTTATTTTGTAATTTATACACATTTAACATAAATAAAATATATCCGATAGAAAAAAAATACCACGACAAATAGAGATACCTAATATTGTATTATTGCATTTCAGCTCGCACTTTTCATTAAGTTTTATATTTCGGTGCCTATTCTAGTTATAAGTTATTAACTAAGACTACTGTATACTCACATATTTACAGTCGCCATCATATCGGGCCAAGGTATTCAAAAATATCTGAACATGCACTTTATCGCCTTCACAATAGAGGCGTTGTTCAGATTGTTGTTATATCTGATGGTAACTGTACTAACAGGACGCAGTATACTATAATTTGCACCATACATACCTGTAACAAAAAGTACAAATGAAAACATGGTATTTGACAAAGATACCGGGGCCCTTGAGGCATTGTACCATGGATGCTGGCGGCTGTATCGCAATGCTGATACGTTGTGCGAGGAAGCCGCCAGCTCTTCGGTCATCAGTTAATAGTTCTTGTTAAGAACGTCCACTGCTGCACATAAGTATCCCCCAAGCGACCCTCAAAGACCCACCCAATGAATTCCTGCGATTTTTACCAGGTCCACCTTGTGGGGGATGTGCCCATGCTACGCCTTCCGGTTAACGGTCGCCACTCGAGAACCATAACGCCCCTCGGCCATCGGTTCTGTACAGTAGGTACCAGTGGCGGCGCATTTATAGAACCCGTTTCCCGACGGCTTGACTAATTTTCAACTACTTAAGCGATTTACCATTAGCTCCTACAGGAAAGGAAAACCATAATGGCTATGGTTTGCTTAGGAAAAATCCTAACCCCCGCCGCCACTGGTAAGTACAGTCAGCAGCAAAAGTTGCTAAGCGTTTGAAGTGTTCAAAATGACCTACACGCGCTCTTATTCTCTTGACAATAGAGACGTGTTGACCTCATTTTGAACACCTCAAATGCTTAGCTACTTCTGCTGCTGACTGTACACAAGCGGGATAATTATCTCAAAGTCGAATCGAATATTACGTAGCCGTATGCAATATTTATAATTGGACTGACCAATAACCAATCAACTTTTTACATGTTATATGTTTACCAAACACTTCGATCGGAGGCCGTTAAGAGTTCGTTTATCTTTGATGTTTGAATACCTAATTGATTTCAATGTTTAGCCCTGCTTACGTAACATTGGGTTAGCTCGACCCTGGGGAATAACTTTGATCCTTAAAACGATTCAGGTTTGTTATTTCATTGAAATTGTATTGTTATTTTACACAGGCCTAAGTTACCCTACATTGGGATAAAGCAACCCAACCGGTACAGATTTTCTTAGGTCCGATTTTCATTAGCAAGTTTTTGTTACGTAAAGACAAAGCTACTCGTATTTGTTTGTCATTCCGAACTATAGCTACGTAACTAGCAAATTACCCTGCAATATCTGACCACCGTATTAGCAAGTTGAAGTGGCAGTAGGCTGGCCATATTAGCAAAAGAACCGATAGCCGTTGGGGTAAACGAGTTCTTGAGTGGAGGCCGCGTCACGGCAAGCGTAGACGACTTGCGCAAATGGCTGCCAGGAGCTGGATGCGAACAGCAGAAGATCGAACACGATGGCGTGAAATTGGGGAGGCCGATGTCCAGCAGTGGACTGCGATAGGCTGATGATGATGAACTGACCAATACTAATAGTTGACTCTGTAGACGATTAGAATTCATTTTAGTGTAAGGTGGAGTGTTAGAGTGCCCAATAATTGAAACCCCATTAGAAAATGTGTTCTATTTGTAGGTAAACAGAATTCATTTTCAGTATAAGGTGGCCAGTTATTAAAAGTAGCCAGTTACTGTCAATTCACCCTACTTGCGTAAGTAAAAGAAGTGTAATTCTAGTCTTATTGCCGAGGTATTCACGTATATTTACGGCATACGCTTTTATACATCACAACAAATGGGTACCTAAATGTATGGCAGACCTCAGGCGTTTTCCTTTACGGCCATAATTCCCATTTGTAATGTATTTATCAGTCGATTTATTTCACGTTTACTGGTTCAGTTATGATTAATGAGTTCGTTTGCCTTTCATCTTCCTAAATAAAAAGGTTTCCGTTCACTCAAACGAAACAACACGGGACTGTAATTCTTTAAAAAAAAAAACAAGTTTTTCTATTTTCATATTCTAAAATCCATACTGTAACACTCTTTCTGTCTGTCTATCTGGCTGTTACCTCTTCACGCTTAAAGCGCTGAACCAATTGGGATGAAATATGACATGGAGAGAGTTTGAGCTATGAGAAAGAACATAGGATAATTTTTATCCCGTAACTATACTTTAAAGAGGGGTATGGCTTATGGCTGGCCGACGAAATCGCGAAGATAAGCTCTAGTTGTATATGATTAGATGAAATAAATGAAACTTTAATACCCTAGTATAAGTTGCTCAGTACACAATCTGGCTATGGGGTTCGAAAAACCCAGCATCAGTTCATTCTACGGTCACTTTCTCAGTAACCCATTTTCAATTAATTTAAGCCAGTAATTAATTATAACAAAATAAGCCATTTTATTTATTCTAATGTCCAATGAGCTACAGTTTTAAGTGTTCATTAAGATACGGACGGAACAATGACTTCAATGAAAATTAATGAGTTGTATTGTAAAATGAAAGGATTGCAGTCCCGGAAAACGGGGCTAGAGTAATACTGACACAAATCTGACAAAGGGGGAGAGATCACTTTGTGTACTTAGCATTTTTAGGCTGGAAAGCATTTAGATTGATTCACAAAATTTATTCCACCGCTGAATAAAGTAAGTTGTTGAAAAAAGGGGCAATTAAATTGAAAAGAGACCTATAAGACTCAGAATTGTCATTGCAAGGTAAGACGAAAGAAAACTGAACATTACTTTGTATTAGTTGTTTTTATCAAATCGACTGTAGCATCCTATAGCAGATGATTCTATTAGCTCGATTCCACCACACACCAGATTCGGTTGAGATAGCCAACCGATCTTGCTGGAAGCGAAACCTCGGTAAGAGTATTTTATTATACAAGACCACATTTGAACCCAGTCACACCTGGTGGTAGGTGTCGTCGGGGTCGAGGGTGTAGCACGCTGGTTCAGTAACAGCCTATTCACTCTTGCCTTGAAAAGACCCAAATTATATCTTTCCGGGAATACAGACGAAGGGAGCGAAATCAATTCCTTTGCAATCCGCATTAGGAAGGTAGAAGCGAATCGCTAGAGTATTCCAGCAGTATAAACCAAGTTTCCTCGGGTTTCCCCAGGTTACCTTCCATCAAACAGTTCTATGCATATCATGTTATAAAGTAAGCCATTATAATCTAGCAACGACAGTCGCTACAGCAAAAGTCACATATTAAAAAGTTGCATGAGCCGACAATAATCGACTTACTTGGAGGCTACAACGGATAGTATTCTCACAATTTCATCGACTATTGCTTTATGCGTCACTTTCCCACTTACATACTCGTTAGAACATGTCAGCTATAATAACTCGACCATCTTAAGTTAGCAGTTCACTGCCTCCTGAGTATCCAATGGCTACAGTTTCGCTCCATTACTACCAAACCACTTATCCTTACATTTGAAAGTGATCTTAATAAAGTATTGCTCAAGAATAAATCCAGATATCGATAGCTAAAAATACATCCTTTGTAGCTAAGCCGTACCATTAATTATAACTATTATAATATACCTTGATGTAACGCAGGCGCGTCTATTATTGGTTGAATATTGCTTTTGGCGTGCGTTCGAATTGATACGAGTACGCATAGGGAGTGATCAATCGTCTATTCTGTGTAATAAATTAATGTAATTGCTGGATTAAACGTTGAAGGGTATTTTATGAGGTAAATTTCGAAGTAATGTATCTTCGGAAGGCTTATCGAGCATTTCTCAGACTTATCATTATATGCCTAACTGTGTCCACTAGGGCTCGCGGTCGTGTCCGTGATTCGTGAACCCGTAGCCGTGCGCCCGGTATCGTGAATAACGGCAACGGTTTTCTGGTCCGTTCCGCACGTGACATTCGGTTACGTGAAATTAGGGTACGTAGATCCGTGTAGGCGTGATCACGCCTTCACGTATCTTAAGAACACGCCGGTTCGGTCCGCCCGTAATATATACTAAGTGGTAACTCAATTCAATAAAACTTAGTCCTTATTTATTTTTCTCCCGGGCGTGGCGAAATTACGAAACGTGCGATAAGTATCCAACGAAACCGAGCCCGAAGCTCCACACACGGACGCAGGTACGGGCTTCAAGTCATGGCGTGTCACGGCGTGTCACGTGAATCCGGATGCGAACGCAGGTACGTGACACGTACCTGGCCGTGTTCGTGAAATTCGTGATCTTAGTACCGGCGGTGTTACGAACACGTAGCTACGGGTCGGCGTACATCACGGATACCAGGAGCCGTAGTGTCCACTAAATAATTCCTATAGGCCTCCTCCATTGCGCCCCATCGTACACGGTTCTCGGCCACTCATACCGTATATTTCTCGGACCGTATGTGAAGGTGTATAGACACAGTTAAGGCATATGCAGGACCCAAGGCCCAGACTTGCCTGCAAATGGGGCAGGATATGAATGGCTGGAAGAACGTGGTATTAAGCTTCCGAAATCACGACCCTCAGCAATGAGGATACGACCGGAAAGAAGAAGATTTAAGATGTGCTTAATTCAGATTAAAACTTCCAAATAAATGTGGTTTTTTTTTACTAGTTTTAAACACTGCATGCAAGTAACAAAGAATAGAAGCGTCACAAGTACAGTCGACTTCGAGCGGACAAACTTTAAAGGCATTTACAGTGGAATAAGGACAGCTCGATGTTAATTAAGGATAGCACCAACACTATGAACTTTATTATTATGTAGGTTATGTGTGATGGAGTATAAACTATCTAATCTATTTCACAAACGTGTATCTAAAGTTTAATTAACGATATTAGGCAAGACTGTCGCTTGTAATGGTTGCCATGACAACACGCTAATATGATTATTCTAATACCTCTCAGCTACGAAGCTTATTCAGATTCAAGGACCATAGAATGCCGGGACAGAAATTAGACTAGTTTATCATACCTACCTATTGCTTGGGCTTAAATGAACTACTAAGCTGAACTTCGGTGCCACTATTGAAACCCGTTGCTAAAAAACTTGGGGTCTTACACAAAGTGAAGCGGTACTTCACGCCGGAACAGCTTCTAACACTTTATCAAGCTCAGGTTCGATCGTGCATGGAGTACTGTTGGTTACTTTGGGACGGGTCTGCCAAGTATCAGCTGGCCGCTTTGGATTCAATAGAGCACGGTGCTCGCAGACTCATTGGCGATCCTGAATTAGTTAGTGTAAGGTAATGATGATCATACCTATCAGCCATAAACGTCCACTGCTGGACACAGGCCTCCCTCATAGATCGCCACACTTGCGGATCGGCAGGCGGATAGGTGATCGAATGAATTTGGCAAACCGTTAATTAATACTGATATCTATAAGAACTAAATTAAAATAAAAGCTATATCGAATTATCAAACATCAATTCTTTGCGCTAAAAATACGCAATAATCCGACTGCTTTTTTTTTTACTACATCCCACTCGTTATTCAGTACACCCCTAGAAATGAACCCAATCAAAATAATTAGTTAAATAAGGGTAATAAGCCACTCCTGGGAAAATGAAGCTCCGGCGTTTATGAAACAAATAAGCCTAGCTGTTTTATAAATTTCTGGCAAATTCGGGTTAATTAATAATTACGGGGCAAGTGTGAAACAATGTCACGGAGGATTTGTAGAAGGCTTTTAGATATAAATGCAAAGTAATAAAAGGTAAGGAGAGAAATAAAGGCGTACGTTTCACGACGAGAATAGAATGTGTAAAAGATGTACTAAAAATGTCTCACCTTGAATCTGTTGTCTTCAAGAAGGAGTTTTGTCCTTATCTACTTTGAGAATAATTGTTTTTGGATGATATAGACACATTAATTAACTATTTTTATATTAAGCAGAAACGTCTGCTAGCATATCAAAGATATTTAAATCGAAAGAAAAATACATTAATTAACTATTGTAGGTTTAAATATTGTCTTTACAATCCTTATAATAGACTCGGAAGTATGGTTTTTTGGGCGCAGTAACTGAAGGGAACGGAAATGGAATTTCATATAACTTTTTTTTCGACGATTATCCATACAGAGGCAAAGATGGCGGGTGTCATAGCAAACAGCTGATGTTAATTTTTAATACATGTCGAAATCATTGTTAGTTGTGATTGTATGTACAATTGTACATACCCACTTGGCCGGAAATCATCATTTTCCTGGCCTCTGATGTACTATTATATTAATACTATTATGAATAAGGGGGTTAGGGTTTTAAGTGTTTTGACAATAGTGTCGCCATGACAGAGAGTCTACCGCCAAATATCGAGGTTCGAGTATTTCGGGTATTTCTCTTATACTCGAATTAAGGCGTAACAAAGACAATCGTTCGAAATTTGATTCTACGAATCGAGGAATAATTAAGAACAGTGAAACAAGCGCCATTATTCGCAGAACTTTCACCATGAAAAATTAAAATGAGAGCCTCTATTATAAGAAAAGTGCTGTTAAAGTCTGTCTGTTATAGTCAGCAGGAAAAGTGGCTGAGCGGGTGAAGTGTTCAAAATGACCTACACGCGCTCTTATTCTCTTGACAATAGAGATGTGTTGACCTAATTTTGAACATCTCAAACGCAAAGCCACTTCTGCTGCTGACTGTATCTCACGAGCAGTAAACCAATGCTTGCTTCCAGAATTCCAACATGGCATTGCACAAATCGTAGCCATTCCTTACTATCACGGTAAAGGAAATCTCAATGAAATCGCCGGCAAGAATTCTGACATCTTAATTTTATTTTGTTTTGTGACGTCTTTCCTTGTTTCTGACAACAAAACAAA
Source organism: Grapholita molesta (assembly GCA_022674325.2). Taxonomy (NCBI): domain Eukaryota; kingdom Metazoa; phylum Arthropoda; class Insecta; order Lepidoptera; family Tortricidae; genus Grapholita; species Grapholita molesta. The sequence continues at coordinate 7,473,832 of CP053143.2, forward strand.
TGTCCTGTTAATTTTTGTATTTAAACTGTCGTGAGACATATTAAATATATTAAAAATTAACACGGCACTACTCAACTAGTGCGCGACGGGCTGGCGACGCGATCGGCGAACCGAACGGACACTCAGCACTCTTAGTGCTTGATAATGTAGGCCTATGTTCTCCGAAACATGTCACACGAGTGACTAAATAAACGCGAGTAGAGCCGTGTTAATTTTTAATTTAAATGTCCTGTTAAGTATAGATAACGGCTTATGTGCGGTTAGTATCAGTGGCGGCGTGTATTATTCTTCTTTGGCATCACGGAACCAATATGGCTTTACCTTTTCGAAAGTTAGCTGTCGGTGGGGATCGGCTAGTGTGGACACACCACCGCTGGTATGCAATGTTTTCATTATCACAAAGACGAGGCGTCTTTAAAATCGATAACCTAACACGAACTTAACACTGTCACTAAAGGATTTCTCTAAGGACTACAGTATGAGGTTCTTAAAAAAAGGAGTGTATACGTTCTTAAAGGGTAGGCAACGCGCCTCTGGAGTTGCAAGCGTTCATAGGCTACCGTAACAGCTTACTAGGTGGGCCGTATGCTTGTTTGCCACCGTCGTTGAATAAAAAAAATGATTAAAAATAAACAATTCTTTCCCCTACACAGTTGCCCTCAATTTCCAAATTAACATTAACATTAAGCAGTATAAGGAATACATCTTATGTCTTTAATTTAAAGCCTCGTTTGCAAGAATGGTAGTAGATTAATCTAAAACTAAACTAAACTTATATAGTACCTAGAATAAGGCTGGAGACAAACGAGAACCTAAATCAGAGTGAGGCCGTTATAAATTTGCTGGAGTCGCCGATTTGAACATGTGATGTCGCGCGGCGGTTAAATGTCGGCCATTACTTAGGCTAGCTGTCACAATTTCAAGCTAATATGAAGATTTCATACTATATTATAGGGTACACGATTTTAGTATGAGAATATATGACCAGGATTTAATTTTCATGTTAAACTGACTAACGTGTTTTTAATGCACTGAAAAAGATATCTGCACCTACATGTGACATTATCTATAAAAAGGGGTCTTATTGTCGATGGCGCTTATGTCTTTGTTTCAGACGATACAATACAAACGCAACGCGATTCGACGTAAGTGCCATCGACAATAAAGTTTCTTTTCCTAAATAATGACACATATTTCATAAAAAAATTGACTAAACGTTTCAAAGAGTGAGGCTGTATTCGAATAGGTGTGTTCAGTTTTAGCAGCGAAGAGCCTCCACACTCAGCAGTGATAACTATTGCAGTCTACAATGCATGCTGGATTAGATATTTAAATGACACTTGGCGTACAGTCACCATCAGATATATCGCAGCTGTGGAGGTGGTCACAAATATCAGAACGACACCTCTATTGTCAAGGCGATAAAGTGCATGCTCCGATTTTTTGAATACCTCGGCTGCTTCTATATATTTGATGGCGACTGTACAAAGGTCTGAATTGAGACATAGGAAACTTATTCCCTTGGGGACTCATGCAGACGAAGTTGCGGGCAGAAGCTAGTATATGATAATAACAAGAACCCTTATGATGACACCTTAATAAATATATTATCAAAAACGTCCTACATAGTTGCGTCTGTAGGGTAAATTATACGGCTATTGCTGAACCAAAGATTTCCTTTGGTAGGATTGGTCCTTAAGGCCTAAGGATGGATTTAAGAAGTGGAGCCACCGCGATTTTTGACGTTAGTTTTTTGAGGTTTTGGCAGCTTCTGCTCTGGAGGAAAATATGGTCTCAATCTTTATATAGGCATTAATTGTGCTACTATTCCAAGTTTGGTACCATATTCGTATGACTTAAGGATGCCAAATTCATTTAGTAGGACTCATATTTGCACGATAAATATGTTAAACTACATAAAATAAAAATAAAATTTAACATAAGAGTATTTATTAAAAAAAAATCTAATACAAAAAATAAAAAAAATATGTCACAATGATTCCTAGCCCTCGTCCCCCAATACCTCTGGATCCAATTCTCATCATCTTCGATGAGTGCTTCGCGGTCCATTACACTGTTAAAAATATAAAACAATGATTTTGATTACCCAAAAAAGTAGAAACAAACAAGCAAGCAAACTAAAAGCGATGGGGGATTTCAACGCGAAACTGGGCAAGAGAGACGGCACAGAGCTGAGAGGAGAGCAATTTGGATACAGACGTCGGAACCACCGGGGCCATCTACTGGCTGGTTTCTTGGAGAAAGAGGGACTCTATATGATGAACTCTTTCTTCAAGAAACGTGAGCACAGAAAATGGACCTGGATGAGTCCGGATGGTGCAACAAAAAACGAGATTGACTTCATCATGTCGACGAAGAAACATATATTTAATGATGTCTCTGTGATCAATACGGTTAAGACCGGTAGTGATCACCGTCTGATTAGGGCCACATTGAATATAAGTGTTAAGCTAGAACGTTCGCGACTGATGAAGTCTACACTCCGGCCAGCACCTATCCAAATCCAAAACCCCGAGAGCTTTCAGTTAGAGCTCTGGAACCGTTTCGATTGTCTAGGAAGCGAGGTGGACGAACTCAACGACTGGTTTGTAGAAGCTGTCCACAGCTCCGGGTCTAAGTTTTTCAAGGCCTAACGGAGCAGTAGAACTAAAAGGCTCTCTAGCTCTACTCGGAGGCTCATTAAGGAAAGGAGCGAGATGATCCTACAATCTTCAGTTGATGCGACATTATACAGGCAGATCAATAGACAGATCTCTAAGTCCCTTACCCGTGATATGCGCCAATTTAATACTGATCGTATTAAAGACGCCATTGAACATAACAAGGGCTCTAAGGTCTATTGGGCAAAGCCAGCTCGCCAGATTGAAAACTAATGATGGTAGGGTCGTTTCATCCATACCTGAGCTTCTGAATGAGATAGAGCGCTTTTACGGACAGCTTTACACATCAACTAGCAGACCCGTAGTTGATCTGGCGGAATTCCCTAGAGCCAGACTAACCCGGCACTATACTGAAAATATCCCGGACATCTGCTTGTACGAGATTAGAATGGCTCTTAAACAGCTCAAAAACAACAAGGCGCCAGGTGAGGACGGAATAACAGCTGAACTTCTGAAGGCGGGTGGTACACCGGACCTAACGGCCCTTCAGAAGCTGTTCAATTCTGTCCTACTGGAAGGGAGAACGCCAAAGGCATGGCACAGAAGTGTGGTGGTGTTGTTCTTCAAAAAAGGCGACAACGCTTTATTGAAGAACTATCGACCTATCTCACTTTTGAGCCATGTCTACAAGCTGTTTTCAAGAGTCATTACGAATCGTCTCGCACGCAAGTTAGATGACTTCCAGCCTCCCGAACAAGCCGTCCGAAGAGGCTTTAGTAAGAGTAGTAGACCACATACAACGCTACGTCAAGTTATACAGAAGACTGAGGAGTATAACTTGCCTCTCTGTTCGGCGTTTGTGGACTACGAGAAAGCCTTTGATTCGATCGAAACTTGGGCTGTGCTACAATCCCTCCAACGGTGCCAAGTGGACTACCGCTATATCGGAGTGCTGAAATGTTTGTACGAGAACGCCACCATGTCAGTCCGACTTCAGAACCGGAGCTCGAAACCTATTCGACTGCATCGTGGGGTCCGACAAGGAGATGTTATCTCTCCAAAGCTTCACTGCTGCACTGGAGAACGTTTTCAAGACTCTGGGCTGGAGGAGGAAAGGCATCAACATCAACGGCGAGTACATCACTCACCTTCGATTTGCCGACGATATCGTAGTCTTGGCTGAGACCATGGAGGATTTGAGCATAATGCTAGATGACCTCAGTAATGCCTCTGAGCGAGTTGGTCTAAGGATGAACATGGACAAGACAAAAATCATGTCGAATGCCCATGTCGTACCAACTCCCACTGTAATCTGAGACGTTACACTCGAAGTTGTAGGTGAGTATATTATACCTAGGTCAAACTATCCAGTTAGGAAGATCCAACTTCGAGAAGGAGGTCAATCGTCGAATCCGACTCGGCTGGGCAGCGTTCGGGAAGCTACAACACATCTTTTCTTCCAATATCCCGCAGTGTCTCAAGACGAAGGTCTTCGACCAGTGTGTGTTGCCAGTGATGACATATGGTGCTGAAACGTGGTCGCTTACTAAAGGCCTATAAGAAGGCTCAAAGTCACCCAAAGAGCAATGGAGAAGGCTATGTTGGGAGTGTCCCTGCGTGATCGCATCAGGAATGATTTCATCCGCAGTAGAACCAAGGTTACCGATATAGCTCTCCGGATCGCCAAACTTAAGGGGCACATTGCGAGCAGAACCGATGGCCGTTAGGGCGGAAAGGTTCTGGAGTGGCGACCACGAACTGGAAGACGCAGCGTGGGTAGGCCTCCCACAAGGTGGACCGTCGACCTAGTTAGAGTCGCGGGATACCGCTGGATGTGGAAGGCGCAGGATCGGTCTCCTTGGGTCGTCCTGGGGAGGCCTATGTCCAGCAGTAGACGTATTTCAGCTGACATGATGATGATGATGATGATGATGACCTAAATATTATTTCAGAACTGACATTTAGACATTCGATTTAATCGAAAATGATACCTAACTTGACTATATACCTAAACCCTACGCAGTTATTAACCTCAGACTTTGTTAAGACTAAAAACCGTCCCTCCCCCCACCTGCATGAAAAATTCAGGTGGATCCACTTCGTAAACCTATCTTAGGGATCCAAAGATCAATCCTGCCAAAGGAAATCTTTGGTTCAGCAAAAGCCGTATTCTTCGTTTTTTTGTTGTGTACCATTTCCACTAACACCTTCATGTCCTTCATATGCCTGTTATGAATGTACTCGTATGTACGTTAAATGCGCATCAAACACCTTTCTTCGCAGGTGTATGGTTTCCTCCGAAAAACCAATAATACAAAATTTCGTAGGTACGTCCCGAGAAACGCTTTAATATTATAATAGCACCTTGTTGATATTCTCGCGAGACGACAACAACTCGAGGGAACTTCGCTTGTTTTACTTTGGCCCGTCGCGCACATTTTAATAAAGGTACAAAAATTTGGAATACTTTAGAAAAAACATGCCAAGTACTATGCGGTCTCTCGTCCGAAAAGTTTTGTAGTTTTTTTTTTTATGATATAGGAGGCAAACGAGCAGACGGATTGCCTGATGGTAAGCAACTACCGCCGCCCATGGACACTCGCAACACCAGAGGAGTCACAAGTACGTTGCCGGCCTTTAAGATCCCTATACGCTCTTTTCTTGAAGGTTTGGATGTCATATCGGTCCGGAAATACTGCACACGACAATTTATTCCAGAGTTTTGCTGTGCGAGGCAGGAAGTTTCTAGAAAAACGCACAGTTGAGGACTGCCAACCATCTATGTGGTGATGATGGAAATGTTGTAGTTACATATTATATTCATTTAACAATCAAAAATAACTACTTATATAAAAAGTAAATACTAAGAAACAACCTAACTTAACGTATGCGGAGTGAAATTTGGACAAAGTGCAATATTGTTTTAAATAAAAAAAACACCATGATTTTTTTAAATAGTTATGTTTTTATAATAAAGTACCTAATAATGATTAATGTAAAATTAAGTTTACTCCCATGCGAGATGCTTTACGGCAGTTCTGAGGAACTTTGTCCATCGCTGTCGAAAACATAGATGTGGGCATTTTATTCAACTCCAATTTTATTTTACGAATCAAGTTTTGCACATTTATGGACCGAAAATTATTGCAATATACTCGCCTCTTCAGATTTGCCCAAAAATCTTCAATAGGGCGAAGTTGCGGAACATTAGGTGGATTTCATGTCTTCGGTACATATGGAATGTTTAGCTCCGCCATTTTGCTAAGTGTTTTTTTGGAATAATGGCTTGAGGCTAAGTCTGGCCAAAACACAACATTTTCTCCTCTATGACTCGTATTTATGAAATCTCGCACTAATGGCAAACAACGCTCTATGTAGCGATCGGCGTTCACAGCTAAACCTGATTCAAAGAACACCGCCTTGGACATTCCGCGTTCCTGATGGCAAGCCATAGCAAAACTTTTTTAGGAAACTTGGTATGCTCAATATATTTCACGTTCTCATCAGTTGGACCATTGGTCTTCTCAAAATAGTAATTACCTTGCCACTCGGTTCCATCCAACGTGAAATATGACTCGTCATCCATGACGCAAGTCACATTGTTTTTGGCGTAAAATATTTCTTTGACCAATTCACGCAGCCGTATTTTCTGAGTGGATTTTTGATTTTCGGAGACGGTGGATTTAACTTTTCTACACCGGTTATCGATGCCCATGTCTTCAAGATATTTTTTGACAGTTTTTCCGTCACATTAAAATCTTCTTCCGAGCTCTCTGTAAGATTTAGCAACACGGCCGGCGGTAATTTTCTTTAGTCGAGCTCTCTCAGAAAACTTGCTCAAGCTGGGATAATTTCCAGAACCAGGCTTTCTAGCAGTGGTTGTTTTTAAGGTAAAAGACGCTAAAATATTATAAATGGTGCTTCGACTCTCACCCATTTGTACAAGATGTTCCACCACCTTCGATTTCCGCCATAGGGGATGTATACTGTAGAAATTACATACAGTTTTACGACGGCGTTCTTGGTTATTTACCATAATTACAAAATCCAACATCCAATCCTTATGAAACTTACCAGATTGATTGACAGATATATAGACTTGATATTGACATACACACATATTTTTTTTAGATTTTTGTTTTTTACATTTTATATATTCAAACTTTGTCCAAATTTCACTCCGCATACGTTATTGTTTCATTGAAACTCGTAGAAAGATGGATTTATCATATTTATATGCATATTTTCTCCTAGCCTTGAACTTAAGGGCAGAAAAGGGATCTTTAATATTTATTGTATAACACTTTCACACTTCGTCAAATCAACTTACCTACTGTTAAAACCCAAGAAATTTATTTTGAAGGTGTATTAAAAGAGTATGCCTCAGTTTGTACATATTCCCTAATAGCATTAAATGAAGCTCTAAACAAACAGAAGCTTCCTTACACAATCACATAAGCCGTTCACTGAAAAAACAACCAAAAATAACAGAAAACCCCTAAGCGTTAAGTCACGGCCACATCCGCTGCATAAACCAACACGGGCGAAGCTAGTTCTCCAAACATTTTCCCCGCCGTGTAAACAGCCTCCATTGTCGTCGTCTGGTGGTTCGGAGAACCAGGGCAACGTGATCTCGAGAACCGAAACATCGTCATCATCATCTCAGCCATAAAACGTCCACTGCTGAACATATGCCTCCCCTCTGGACCTCCATAAGTATCGCTTTGAAGCGATCTTCATCCAGCGTTTCCGGTAACCGGTAATAAGGTCGTCTGTCCATATTCTGGGTGTGTGGCGCTTGCTAGTCCTTGGTCTCCACTCGAGCACTTTTCGACTCCATCGGCCATCTGCTTTGAGTGCAATGTGGCCTGCCCATTACGACTTCAACTTGCGGTGAAGAAACACATAGGGATGGAAAGAATATTAATTCGAATATTAAAAGAAGACTTTTTCCGGATCCTAGAGGACTTATTCCTCGGCCAAAGATTCGCCAGCCTTCTAGGCACCTTACCACGGCGACTTTTAAGTAACTTCATGGTATGTATGATTTTCTTAAATATATTTGTGATGCTCTCATTTATTTGCACAAGAAAGCATATGAGTTTGGACAGCTGTGTTGGATAGTTAGCTACGGACAGTAGGATGATTTTTATCGATGAATCATCACTATTACAATTTTTTTCAGCATAAACCATATTGAAAGTGTCATATGACAGATTAAGAACTAAAGTCGTATTAGACTTGTTTAAGCTTGAAGAACTTCATATTATTATTAAGAAAAAAGTAAACACAATCGTTTGAGAAGCAAAACTGTGACCTTCAATTTCTCCAATGACATGATGATTGATGATAGACATATGCTTAATGGCTCATTTTATGAGAATCCCCATGCATAGACACATAGCATTTGATCTAGGCTAATAATGTGAATGTAAATTCTTACTCCAGTGTACTCTAAAGTTTCTTCACTTCAACTACGAGTATTGAAGGATAATATAAACAAAATCTACGAGATCAACTCTCTCGCGATTGGAATGACCCAGCATACATTCTGAATTAGATTATGCTAAGCGACGGCCGGTTAGGGACGTGAAAGGACGTATAAAAACGGGATGTGTAAGGCAGATAAGTCTTTCTGGGTTTTCAGTGATAACAGCGTAGTGCAGCGAATAGAGTTAAATAAACGCTCGTATAGAATGTTTGTGTTTCTCCATCGCCTTTCCTTATCTTAGAAATACATACCGATATTGAATGTGGAATTCCACATATTTCGAACACTGTGAAAACGTAACTTTAGATAATGCAAACTTTATTCTAAACTCGAACGTGTGTACGATGTGTTAGGTCTTTGAATAAACACGGACTCGCCGATATGGGTTTTAGTGTTATCCTGTAGGACAAACGGGATGTTCCTATAGCTGTTTGATAAAAGTAACTAATATGGTAGATTCTTCTATATATAATAAATAGCCCTTCACTTATGTAAAGTCTGGTAATAGGTTTATTCTGAGAATTTAGGTGACATAAATAATGTGTGTATTTAGTGACCACAATGTAAAGATAGCAGGAAACCGTCTCGTTTAAGCAATTAAACTCACAGGAGTCTGGCACCAACCTGAAACCCCACAGGTGACGCCAAGTGCTATATAATGGCGAAATCAAATAATGTTTATAAATAACTTAGAGAAACGCACAATACGTTTCGTGGTCATAGAGATACAGTCGCTGATAGTCGCATAATGAACGTTTTTGGTTGACATGATTTTGGTTTTTTTTATATAAAGACAGTGCATATATATGTAACTAATAACATAAATTTTCACGCATAATTTTTACTTGTAATTTATGTCTCACTCAAATAACTTAAATTACAATAAAAAAGCAAACAAGTGTAGTTACAAAATTATTTCCGCGGATATATATAAGATTGCACTAACTGGTTTAATCTGTAGTCACTAAACCACGGGGTCAAGAGTAGATGCTAAAAAGTCATGTAGCTATTATGTTTTTTGTCTCTACGCGTATATATAGCAGATAGGATACGTTTTTCTCTTATGGCTCGTACTTACTTATCTTATACATTACATTTTTTGTATGACATAGGCGGCAAACGAGCAGACGGATTGCCTGGTGGTGAGCAATTACCCCCGCCCATGGGCACCCGCAACACCAGGGGATTCACAAGCGCGTTGCCGGCCTTTAAGGGGGGTTGGAGCTCTGGGAACCGTACTCACCATGAGGAACACAACACTATATACCTGAAGCAGTGCTATTATGGCTGTGGTCTTCTGTAAGGAGGAGGTTACTTCCCCATTTGGGCTGTCCCAGATTCAAGCGTGATGGTCATCGCTGTGCTCTACCTCTTATTGCTGGACGTAGTTTAGGGACATACCGGGTGCATTGGCTTACTCCTGAACCAACATAATGTATACAAAACAATTATTTATTTAACAATATAACAAGAATAAAAAAGTGTGCAAAGATATACATGATTTGATGATATTTCATCGAGAAATACTATCAAAGACAGACATTGAACTTAGCAAATATAACTTAGCCTGAGTTAAATAATTTTCAAAAGGATCGCATTTAATTTTGGTACATAGTTCTTAAATATTCGCTTTCATTTTAAATTCTAAGTTTACTTATCAGCTTTGCAATAACTACCTAGTTGGTTACTAAGTTATGTTACTGTAAAAATCCTTATCTACATAAAATATACTAACGAAAGTTGAATAAATTATATATTAAAATGAAGTACACACAATCAGGATTTACATTTGTCACTTTCATTCAAAATGGCCTCCTTGGGCCTGAACACAGGCCTTCAGACGACGAGGCCAGTCATCAATAGCGGCACGCACGGTTGTCATATCTAATTCCGTCACTGTCTTGACTATGGCCCGCTTGAGGGAATCAAGATTTGTGTGGGGTTTAACACAGGCTTTCTCCTCAATAACCTGCCATATAGCATAATCCAGGGGGTTGAGGTCCGGGCTGGAGGAGGGCCAGTCTTCGTGGGCAATGAAGTCAATTTTGTTGCTTCGAAACCAGGCTTGAGTTGTTTTTCCTTATGTGCAGGGGCTGAGTCTTGTTGAAAGACCCAGGGCTGGTTCTGAAATAGAGAGTGGTTTAAAGGCTTCACTATCGGTTCCAGAACGGTTTCCTGGTAAACTTTAGCCCCAGTCTTGACACCTTTTTCACAGAAATGGACCTGTGTTAACCCTGAGTATGACACACCTAACCAAATCATGACATACGAGGGATGATGGCCTCGTTGCACTCTCGGAACAGCTACACTCGCTTCTTGACTGTTTTTTGCATACACTCTGTCACTCTGGCGGTAACAACATTCTTCAATGGTAAAATGTTTTTCGTCTGTAAATAATATATTCACGGTGGCCATTTTGTGCGTACCGCTTCAGTAGCACACGACTTCTTTTCAGCCTCATAGTCTTCAATCGTCCATTAAGCAAATGACCTTTCCGTCTACGATAAGCGTGTAGTCCAAGGTCTTGATTGATAACTTTTTTAAGGGAGCTTCTCTTCATAGACATCTGAATTGCCAACAACTTTTGCTTCCGGACGGGGTTTCTTGCGATTCTCGCCTTCACTGCCTTTATTAGAGCTGGAGTCCGAACGGTGCGTGGTCTTCCAGACCTCTTGCGGTCATCAAAGCTCAGGGTACTATTGTACCTATTAATGGTACGATAAACGAATTGTTTATTGATTTTCAGATTTCGAAGCAACTTCAAAATCACGTTTGGCGGATGCCCGCATTTGTGCAACGCAATTACAGCGACACGATTTTCTTTTAGACCCCAATCCATTATAAATACGACGAGATAAGTGTTGTGTGTGCTATAAAATTATAAGTGACAACCCGCCATATTATGTAATTTTTTAATTTTTTCGGTAGCATTTGTTTTAACGCAAGAAAAGAGTTTGCAAATCGAGTAACAGAACTTAGTAACCAACTAGGTAGCAATAAATTATATTTTTTGATTAATTTTATACAAAGAAATTATATAAAATTAATCAAAAAATTGGATATGATTTTCTATTTGGTACAAAGCGGAGCCTTGACTCTGCCTCGGAAACAATTTACGTTTAGTAATCGATTTAAAAAAAGGAGTTTGTTCCATATTCGATAACGAAACAAAACCTGGGCCATAACCTAACCCAACATTTTTAGTACTAATTGAGCATTTCTTAAAAAGTTTATGCATTAAGATCACGTCTTCGATTTTGATAAAAATTGGTAGGCTGGTAGAGTAAATGATGCTTCCCAACCATAATTTTCCCAATATTTCCAAACAGAAAGTTTGAATGTAACATGGAACTTTCCCTTTTTGTTACCAAATTTATATATATAAATTTTCGGTGAGAAGAAAAAGGAAATTTACATACAAAAATTCTGCGACGTATTTCAGTTTCATAGACAGAGGCACTGCCGACGAGACTAAGAAACCGTTGGTTTATATAACATATATTTCCATCATACTCGTAATACCTGAAGTATTTCCCTTGATGAACATTCACCTTTCCGTAGCTCTTTAAAACAAAGACTTTATGACGCGCCTAACTATCTATTTCCCACGACTTTGCTCGCGGAAATTACGTTGTTTACTGCAATTTATCTCTCAAGAGAAATTCTAGGAAGTCTACAATAATATTATTCCGCTGCCGTGAACAAAACCGCTTCCAACTGGGCTCTATTTATGCACTCGGTGCTAAATTACAAAGTTGGACCAATTAGTTGTATAATTATAGCACCTTTGAAATTTGAAACTTGTTTTAATAGTTATAATAAGAAATCGGTATATACATTGGCAGTGGCTTTTAGCATTAATTGTCAAATACTAAATGTTGAATAGGTTAATGAATGTTAGGTTCGTGGGAAGCGGAGCGGTTGGCGTAGCGGGTAGCGTAGCGTCAAGCTTCCAAAGAGTGTGAGCAGAGTGCGGCCGCTCTCCTACGTTTTCATATATTTAATATGCACGCTGCACGCCCGCCCCGCTGCGCGAGTGTCCAGTCAGGCCTTACACTTAAGGTTGTTTACCCGTTTGAACAAGCTAGAACGAAAAGGCCTAAGGCAGCTCAATTCAATTAAGATGGATGGGTTTTTAGCATTTTCTACTTTTTCGTTTGCCTCCAATGCTATCTCGATGTAACAGGTATGTAACAGCGGTGGTGCGTCCATACAAGCCGATTCCCGCCGGCTTTACTAACTCTCCCGTATTGCAACAGTTTTTTCTCGGGCTCACAAAGAAAAGGCAAAGCTATATGGCCTCCATCTTACCTAAGAAAATAATTGACCCGCCGCCACTGGTATGTAATGTAAATGCCACGGTCCAGGAATCGTAGCCATGCTGACAACTTTAAGAAAATAAAATAATGCATGAAAATGGTTATATGACCTTTCTTTTCCATCATTCCGATACTTTTCATTTTCATCTCGATAGCATTTCCAATCGACGTTATCCACTTTGACCGCGGCCTCAGGAAACGTCAATTTAAGAAAGACCTAACCGCTATGTGCTGCGATTTTTGTCCAATGTCAAAAACACCGAGATGTATTACACGTGGAAATACATAGCAAATAACAGACACGAAGAGATTTCCCAACGTCCAGCTGTCATGAGTTTTCCGAGTGAGTCACAGGACCGACTCCCGCGCACGCGGCTCGGCTTGTGCCAAAAGGCGTGATCGTGCAAGACCGGCATTTTTTATAGAATCGCGACTTTCATGTTGTCTGCCATATTTGATTACATTTTGGACTTTTATATTTATATCTTTCATTACAGTACAGATTATTTTAATCCACGTACCAGTACCAATTTGATGTCTGGGTCATTTCATCCTTAAAAAAAATCACATCGATCATATTTAACGGCTTTCATACACATTTTTCTTCTATTCTCCTTGTCCCCGAGTTTCTTTATACATCTGAAGCGTTAGAGCGATTGGACTGTGACGGAAGAACGCCTAAAGAAAACCCTATCTACTTATACTACAGAAGGTCTATCGCGAAAATCGAGATACGCAAATTTTTAGCGCTTATCTCTGTCACTCTAATTTCACCTTAATTGGACTAAAAGAGAAAGAAGCTCGAAAGTTTCGCGCATGTTCGCGGTAAGCCAAAAGGAATATAAAAGCAACACTAAAATTGATTATCAACCTTATTCCTTATGCTATTACTATACAATAGGCCCGGTACCGCGAACATCGAAGTTAGTGTATTTCGAGCATCTTTCTCTTTTACTTCAATGAAAGCGTCATGCCATGAGTGACAGAGACAATCGTCCGAAATTTACATCCGTCCGCATGAGGTGGACTCAACCAAGTGTGATTATTTAAATGGAAATCGAAGTAAGTACTGGGAATTTTGTAGCTGGTTCCCTAACCCTAGCCTAGTCGAAAATACTTTAACAAGAAACTCAGCTATTCTTCGACTACTGCGGAGTCGCTGTCTCAGTCAACGTATTTATGGCATTTTCTCTTTCCTTTATATTGGCAACCCTTTCTCAGAATCTCCATACGCTAATCTGTCAAGAGTTTTCCGTATGAGTCATTTGCGTCTACGCATTTCGCGTGCCAAGGGGCGTGTCCACATCTATTAATGCCATCGGCTCGTCCAATGGTTGCTGGTGGAATACGCCTTTGTTTCTGTGATGTATGTTCTAATTTTGGAGAACAGGGAATCCCTAAAAGTGTTAGCAACATTGATTTTTTAAAGCAGAATCGATTGCTAACAAACCATAATTCTTACAAATATAAAGATAAAATGGAAAAACCAATTGCCTCGAACCAGTTTCAACCTTACGTTATGAATATTCCATTCATTCGCACGAAGCGATTCGCTTCTACCTTCCTAATGCGGACTGCTAAGGAATGGAATTCGTTCCCTTCGTCTGTATTCCCGGGAAGATATAATTTGGGTCTCTTGAAGGCAAGAGTGAATAGGCTGTTACTGAACCAGCGTGCTACACCTTCGACCTCGTCGTCACTTACCATCAGGTGCGACTGAGGTCAAACGCTGGTCAGTCTTGTATATAAAAAAAATATGGTGAATAAATTCGCAGTCATCGAGTGTGTCTCTGTAGTTCAGTTGGTAGAGCGACAGCCATGTATCGTCGCAATTTTGAGTCTCGCTCGAGGCAGTTGATTTTTCCATTTTCCTTTATTTCTCAGAATTATGGATTTTAGTAGTTCTCAATGCGTACGAATCTGTTTTTTAAGTCTATACTTAGACGGATTCTTCAAATAGAATATTAATGATGATTAATAACATTTATTAAACGACAGGTAATATGTTCATCATTTTCTAATAAAAACACATTAAAAAAAAACGTAAATATTCAAACACATGTGATCAGTAGCGTTTATCGTATGAATAACGACAATCGGACACAATATCTGACGATTAGCTTTTAGCTTTTTTTTTTATGACATAGGCGGCAAACGAGCAGACGGATTGCCTGGTGGTAAGCAATTACCGTCGCCCATGGGCACCCGTAACACCAGGGGAGTCACAAGCGCGTTGCCGGCCTTTAAGGGAGGTTGGAGCTCTGGGAACCTTACTCACCATCAGGAACACAACACTACATACCTGAAAGGTGGCAGTGCTATTATGACTGTGGTCTTCTGTAAGGAGCTAATTAATAAACTTCATAAGAAATTCCGGCAGTTTTCACACAAGTTTTAGTTTAATGTTATTGATTGGGGCTCATACCAGGAACACAGGCGTGTCAAAGTGATTGATTACTCAAAATAACTAAAGAAAGTAATTGATTGACGTGTATACACGCAAAGTGCTCTCGCCACAATAGTTGTATCATGCTAATAACTGCATCGCATTGATGTCAATGTATTAACATATAAAACTAATTGCATAAGTTATATATATTATGGTCTTCGTCCACCTTTTGGGAGGCCTACCTACGCTGCGTCTTCCAGTTCGTGGTCGCCACTCCAGAACCTTTCCGTCCCACCGGCCATCGGTTCTGCGCGCAATGTGCCCCGCCCACTGCCACTTAAGTTTGGCGATCCGGAGGGCTATATCGGTAACTTTGGTTCTACTGCGGGTGAAATCATTCCTGATACGATCACGCAGGGACACTCCCAACGTAGCCCTCTCCATTGCTCTTTGGGTGATTTTGAGCCTTGAGCTTTGAGCGGGATACCGCTGGATGTGGAAGGCACAGGATCGGTCTTCTTGGGTCGTTCTGGGGGAGGCCTATGTCTAACAGTGGACGTTTTTCGGCTGACATGATGATGATAATATATTATGGAATTTTTATTACAGCTATAACATATAGACTACATGCGTATATGATAAAAATACAATTATAAACCCTGATTTTTATGTTTAATTAAACTAAACTTACTGTGTAGACACAATTAAAAATTATACCATACACCTAATAAATTAAGCAAACCAGAGGGAATGGTACATGCATTAATTTGTAACCCATTTCGCAAAAATATACTTTGAACTACAATACAGTTTGACAGGTGTCAAGTTAAAGTGGGTCACAAATAAATTCACGCGACCGTAAATAAGTTTCCAGTAAGAGATAAAACATCTAAAAAAAAAAACTATGCATTATGAAAACACGATAAATCAGATTACGAACACATACAAAAATATTCATAGTGGGTACTACAATCTTGATGGACCATGTTTGAAAGTGTAATTTGATTGCTAAAATATGATAATCTACATCTTATGACCTTTTAATGTTCATTTCATTCGGACTAAATCTTTTGGTGTATACATGGATTGTGTTGTGACATCTTGTGCCTTGCATGACTGTCGAAATGTTTATCTGTCTTCTGTAAAAAGAATCAGATTTCACCAATGTATTTGAACAGATGCGTCAAATTCAAAGTGAAACAGTGGATCCCTGTAAAGGAACACATCAGAGAAGAAATGTTGCATGTTCACACAGAAGAAATGTTGTCTTTTGTTCATAAAAGAACTCAAATATGGGTCGACCTATTGACCATGAACATTGTAAAGTATTCGAAACAACAAACTAAGTAAGTAAAGCAGTTTATTTTTTCCAAAATATTCTCTACTTGGGCGATCTACTTCTGCTATAAATGTCTCATGACGTTTTCGTCCAAGGCAGACGTAACCACAAAATCCCGAGATAAAATTATAAAAAGCCGACATCAAAACACCGTGTTGCTGTCAAACCGCTCGTTTGTTCCATTTGTTCCGGCGCATACATGACGTATAAACATTCGCGGGATATGTTACTAATCGAATCTCCCATTCTGGCTTCGACCTTGTGTTCAATTTGAGCTTTATAAAGTTTTGATCGCCGCCACGATCATTTCACGGTATGTAACTTCGCGCACATTTTCTAATCTTGCCAGAAAATTTAAGGTGCCATTAATAAGGTTAATGGAGCAGCTATACACATGCCAATTATTCATCGTATGTGCAACAAGCAGTGGCGGGACTTTCATAAAACTTGGACAACTAAACTCTTCTACAGCTAATCAAAAACGTTTTAACACTCAGCCAGTATTACCAAATCAGAAGTTTAAGCCTTTTATAGCCATCATTGTTTCATCTGTATACAACGCCTGTCCCTTAAACTCTTCAGGAAGTGACCCGCAATTTTCCGAATGCCGACTACCCATTGAAATAACACGGGATGATTTCATCTGAATCTGAAAGCAGTCACCAATTCACCAACCTGTTAATATTTTGTTCCACTTGTAAAACAAAATTTGCGAGAAAAATAATGTTTTTCTTTTGGTTTTATGACAAGCTCTAAAATATGTAAGCTCTGATTTTGACATTCCATGGAAGATGTATAAAAAAATCCCAATTCTACTGGAAACAACATCATTTTGATCACCATAATCATCAGTCTACCTTGTCCTAACGGACATACTATGCCATTGGCAGAAGACTCCTCCCTAAATATTTTCCTCCCCATCGTTACAAATGACCGACCTCAAAGTGCATTGATCGGTAAAATATAATTAAATAATTGTATAATTGCCGAACGTGGGAGTAAGGTCGGGCAGCTGTTTATTTTGCACATTTTTTGTCAGAGCGTCTGCTTTTGTTAAAGTTTGTTGATGTAGGTGTGAGGTAAGGTCAGCTTTTAAATTATTATTACTTCTTGAGGCAATCTCCGTTATTAACTGCTAAGTAAACTAAGTAATACTAAAATGAGTTGTATAATTAAATCTATATCCCAGATCAAAATGACTGCCATCACATCAAACTTCACAGAATTAGAAGAATGTAAAAGGAATCTTTACATCCAAGTTCCAACCCTGGGTAAAAACGTTTTTTTTTATACCACAAGGTGGTAAACAAGCAAGCGGCCCCCTTGATGGTAGTCTGGCACCTATGGACGGTATTACACTAATAATCATTATCAACTTTTTCAATCATTATCATTTATCTAAAAGTACAAAAATTCCAAAAGTAACCTATGTGTGTACCTTTTTTTTTTCAATTAGCTTGGGTAGCCGCACGACATTCTTTTTACATTACATATCCGTAATTTAGTGTGGAATCGCGCTCTCTCGTAGGGGTTTCCAAGGAAGACCAGCGTTGAGGTCTCCTAACGCTACCTCTACAGAAGCTGAGTGGACACCCTTTTAGAGAAGCTTGTAATCACTTCATTCGTAAATTATGTGTTTTAGTTTAAATTTAAATAAAGCGTTTTTAAATCAAGTTTTATCCTTCTTCTTCTATACATATTTATACCCTCGACTGTGCCGGCCGCTACGCTAAACCTATATATATTCAGAGTTTTACTAAAACAATGCCGCTCAATTACCCTAATTCCAGACATCACTGTGGCAACATTTGTTTGACGAAATTTCCACCAATTACGTTCAAATGGTAATGCAAAATCGATCTCAACTTGAGACTCATTGCGGTAACAGTTGTCTCGGGGAACGGAAAATTCTCTTAGTTCCCGTACAATCTCGTTCGTAGCTCGAAATGATTAATGGCTGGCCACTTGGCTAGTTTCGAGTTTCGGTTCTTTGCAAGTAATTGTTCAATTTGACGAGCGCCGGTTGGTGGGGCCGAGTTTGGGCCTTTAAACGCAATTTGAAAGTGGTTTTCAATAATTATAATGTCAAAACTTATGACGGTATTAATAGGATGCGTTTACAGATTAAATTAACTATTCAATCATGCTATACTGAATTCATTTTGTATTCACTAGTTTGCACTAGCAAAGTAAAGTAAAAATACTTATTATCGACGATCGGACTGGCAGGAAAAACAGAACTAGACACAATTACAAAGATCAGATTACAGAAATCAATGAGAACTTACTTATATTTGTTTTAGTATAGTTAGGTAATGGGTCATACAGATTGATTAAAACAAAAATAGTCTTTTCTGTGTTCAATAGTGAACGGCTTACGTGATTCTCAAGGATTACAAGTCGTGTTTTGTGGTACAGTGTACAAAGGGGAGCGGTTTTTGTGGATATCTTATATAGTCAAATATTTGGCTTTAAAACCCATAACTTTCACAACATCTACAGGAAAGACGCGAAACTAATTAATAATATGTATGACCCTAATATATCTTGTATTAAACGAATAATGGCATTCTTGTATTCAAATAAGGAGTGTTTACACATACTTTCAAGTCCCTCGTTTTAAAATTCACACAATCCCCATACAACTTTCAACCCCCTTTTTATCCCCTTAATGGTTGAATTTCCTTTAAACTTCTTCTTAGTGGGCCCTTGCGATATTTAAAATACCTATTGTAAAAAAATCAGCTATCTAGGTTAAGCGGTTTGGGCTGTGCGTTGTTCAGTCAGTCAGTCAGGACTTTCACGTTTATATATATAGATTATTCTGATTTTCTACATATTATTCCATAAGGTAAAACACGAGACAAGAACAGTGCAATCGTGTCCGGCGTCGTGTGCAGCTTTGTGTTTGATCTTCCAAGGGATTCGAGCAGCGTCCAATGGGGCCACTCTCATACTTTTTCATTAGTTTCGTTGTAGTATCGACACAGTTTGCATGGCACCTACGTTAACTACGTTTTAAAGATTTTCTATTACCAATCTCTAGCGACTTGAGGACATATAATTTGTCAAAACATAATTAATTTAAGAACAATGATTCGTTCACAGGAATCCCATTCATTACCTTAAAACCTGAATCAACAAAGCGTTATAATAATTTATGAATGAAATGCATTCACATGAAACATCTTAAAACCAAATCGTAACATGTGTTACTGAATAGAAGATACATTTGTCTATGCTCTTCTGAGAAACGTATGAATCATGCTCGCCTACGTAAATTACGAATAAAACTTTCGTAAATCGTACAGATAAATAGTATTACACTTTGTTATTTTTCAGCAGTAAGAGATAATGTTCTTGAAAAAAAAAAGACGCTAATCGCATGTAGTTTTCACTGGCGGATAATATAAACGAAATTAATTGTAGTAATAGACTAACGTTATTTAACACGTCTCTGGAATTTTGTTACGATATTGATTATCATGGGGCTTTGCGATTATGATAAGTCTTTTGCAGTGGTTGAAGATAATTTAGATCAAGCCATTTATGTTCTCATCATCTAAGAACACATGTCACAGGTTGACAAACCTAAATAGATAAATAACTCTAAATATACGCCTAGCAAATAGAATTCACCTTACATCTACAATTACATTGAATAATTAATCACTATTCATGTGATATCAGCCAATTTACACTATTACTCTAAAGGGCGTAACTCAATAGGAAAACCATCGGCGCTTACGCTATTTATCGACTGATAATCCATCAACAAAATTACCTACGACATAAATCAAGCGATAATGGACCTTCAACCAAAGTACTAAAATTTTCGTCAAGTGACAAACATCACTAAACCCAAAATCAATTAGGCCGACACTTGTCCGACCATAAACAATCGGATTCCAACGCGCAAGTTTTAAATCACATGTTTATTGTCCATGCTAAGCCCCGCTTAGTTAGTGTTGCCATACATTCGAGGTTACGTTCGTTAGCAACCGACTTTAAGGTATTTAAATTATTGTACTTTACGCGTACGGTAATTTTTATATTTAAAATTTAAGACACAGTTGTAAGCTATTGAAAAATTGACACACATTTCAATGACAAGTATAAAAATATACATATACTTTCTTAATTTTCGTTAAATGATGATGACCAGACCACCCCAATTACCACAAACAATTTACATCAAATACAGCATATATACATATCGTTTGTTTGTTCGCATGTCTATTCACCACGTTGAATAGTTTAAGTTAAGACAAACGTTCAATATTGTTATATTACGTGTTTACTAAGTTTATGTCGCAGATATAGATAGATAGTTAAACAAAAACAAACAAAACAAAACATGTCGCAAAACATATCTGTAATATATTGATCATTCACACCATTAAACCTTTTCTAGAGTTCCGTACCTCAAAAGGAAAAAAACGGACCCTTATAGGATCACTTTGTTGTCTGTCTGTCTGTCAAGTTTTAGTTATGGTCTTTATTTCTCAGTATTGATGGTATTTGCGCAGCTCATCCGAATGAAACAAATCATTTATGAATATCCGGCTATTTGCAGCAGCTACTATATTTTTTACGCGGCAACCCCGGCAATCCCGGCATAGACAACGTACATTAATTTTCACCATGCTTTTCGGCAAAACGCTCCATTCAAATAATATTCCACCTTAACCCAATAACAACACAGTCGAATTCAGATTATAGTAGGCACCGTTTGATACGATATAAATTATTTAGAGTGTTTTTAGACTTTTTAGTGTCAGCTTTTGATCGAAATTAATAGAGACAGCTGCTCGTCATGCGAGGGCTAAAAACGTCTCGTCTCGACTTCGGAAATAGTTCGTGTCACTAATCGCGCTACGGAATTTGACGACATGTTCTGTTGAAATTACAGTACCCTTGTAATTGAAAATATATGACAAACTATTTTTTTGTGATCTAAAATTTTTAAACAATCGACAATCGTGGTTGGTCAATTTTAAAGATTAGAAATTAAAATTCGTATAATAAAATTACGGTACAAAAGGCCACACGTCCGTCGCTGATAACTCAATTTCTGATTAGAATTTCCGGTATTCTTGAGAATAGGACAAAACGTAAACATCGGCCGGAAGATAGATTACCTGCCTCGATTCACTTCGCGTACGCTCGGCCGCCTTAATCACACTCGGCAGCGATGTGTCCATTCTACAAATTGAAGCTAGCATCTTTCCTGATAAGTTAAATATAGCTACGCCTTTTTTATTTCTAACTAGGTTGTTCACATTTTTATGACTCATAAAAAATGCGTAAATCACCCAACCCGGTAGCCGAAGTGTTAAAGCGTTTTCTAGTTTATTATTCGATGAAACCACTGTTTCAAATTGGTTTATTGATTTGGTAATTTTGTTGTGCTAGTTTACTACTGTTCTTCTTTCTAATCTTGAATTCTTTAATCATTTTAATACTATAGCTTTTTTTTTTATGACATAGGCGGCAAACGAGCATACGGATTGCCTGGTGTTAAGCAATTACCGTCGCCCATGGGCACTCGCAACACCAAGGGAGTCACAAGCGCGTTGCCGGCCTTTAAGGGGGGTTGGGGGGCTCTGGGAACCTTACTCACCATCAGGAACACAACACTACATACCTGAAAGGTAGCAGTGCTATTATGGCTGTGGTCTTCTGTAAGGAGGAGGTACTTCCCCAGTTGGGCTGCCCCAGATTCAAGCGTGATGGTCATCGCTGTGCCCTACCTCTCATAAAATCATAATCATTCAAATACTATAACTATATTGCTTCTTATAGCTATAGTATTTATTATAGCTATATAGCATTGTAAACAGCGAACCGTAACATAAAATGTGCGTTGAATAAATTTCGACAATTATAATAATACTGACCCCGCGTACTCCTACTATATAAAAACAACCATTTGCGAAATCTACCGTTTTATATACTACGGCTGGGATTTATTCAGTCAGTCAGGACTTTTGCGTTTATATAACAGTTTCCAGATGTAGGTATATACATATCATACTTTAATATTATGTTTCACGTACTTTAACATACAAAAATTAATAAGTATAATTCTACAAGCTTAAGACTTACACAAAACTAACGAATATCTTTTAGCAATTATTTTTTTATTAATTACGTAATTGGTAGCATTTTATAGCTATTAGCGTACATTAGCGATCCTGCTATACGTATGGTTTTGTCGACAGACGAGTTAAAAATATCTTCAAAGAGCTCCCGTTAGCCGCGAGTTCATTTGTCTCCAGTCATTTGTCTCGCGCGGTATAGATTATATCTGTGAATAATGCTACGTGTTTATAAATGTAGTAACGAGTAAATAAAATCATTTTTGGTACAAGCTTTTATTGCCGACTGTACGTTTTTTGCACAACCATTGACAGGATTCTAACGAGCCTAAACACCATGGGTTTATCTTGTGTGTTTTAAGATTTGCTATGCTACCTTCTGGCTGTATCATAATATTGCATTATCACAGAACTTACAAAAGTGTTCTGAATTTCAGCTCAATCGGTTAAATATATCTGCTTCAAAATTGAGTTAATTACAAGTTAAAAGCTTGTAATAATAATATTCCGGTTGTGTTATGTATATGTTAATAATATACAGAGTTGGGTCGCAATCTCTGTTTTCTGTACATGTTTTTGACCGTCACGATTAAATATTTTGAAATCTTTTATATTTTTAATCAACATGTGATGTGTGGTCAGCAAAGCGTTTACACCAGTCTCTTCCGTCGGCATTTTTGTTAAAGTTCCTATTTATTTTAATATGTTTGCCTAACATAACTTATTTTGCTTAAGCCCGTTTCACATCAAGCGCGGGCGCGTGTCAACGCGGGTCCGCGCCACACGCACCCGCCCGCGCCCGCCGCTGTGTGAAGGTGTTCATTTAAAACTAGCTGAACAATCGCGCCGCGGGCCCGCGTTCACACGCGCCCGCGCTTGATGTGAAACGGGCTTCAAAGGCATCCCTAGCCTAGGCAGCCGATTTCCCTGTCTTTGAATACCTATATCATCATCTGCACAAGCCTTCAAGATTGCCCAATATTTAATGCTATCATTTCTGGTTTATAACTAAATAATCGAAAATACTAATAAAACCCAGAGGCTTCCGACATTAAATCATATCATTGGATCATCATCACCATCATCTCAGACATAAGACGTCCACTGCTGAACATAGGCCTCCCCATTGGATCTCCACATGTACCGGTTGGAAGCAACCTGCATCCAGCGTCTTCCGGCGACTTTAATGAGGTCGTCTGTCCATCTTGTGGGTGGACGTCCTACGCTGCGCTTGCTAGTCCGTGGTCTCCACTCGAGCACTTTTCGACCATTGGATATATAAGAATAATAAGGACGAAACGTTATGCTACGATAAATTATACATTTTTATAATTTTACTGTAAAGTATAAATGTTCCGGTTGGATTCTGCTTCAATGTAGGTTAAAAGTGTAGGGTAAGCAAAAAGAGCAGTGTAATAAATCAAACTTTGACAGTGTTTTTCTTTGTCGTAGATCGGGCTCGTATCTCAACTCACCAGACAATTTTTAGGTCGAATGAGGTTTTATGGATACCTCAATTTCTTCTGCCGGAGGCCGATATCTCATTACGCTATCAATTGAGGTAGAATCGCAGAATGGCAGTAATTTCGTATGTTGTCGTTACCGACTCATTTTCCTTAGGTTCCTGAAGGTTGAGGTATTCAAAGGACAAAGGAATACCTATACCTAATAATGAGGCAATATTTATACGCTTCGATTTGAAGATTTTAAGGACATACGAGCAGCGGTTTTAGTGAAACATTAGTTGTATTGTATAATAAATGTTGCATTTGTGAATGGTAACGTAAGCGGTAGAAGTAACGCACGCGAGGTATTCAAAATGAGCATGACTTTATTGTTATGAATACAAGTGTGTGAAGATCATTCTGAACACCTGGTCGGATTAGCAACTTCTGCTGCTGACTGTACGTAATTAAAAAAAAAAATATTTATAATTCTAGTTTCTTAGCGAAATTAACTACTAATTATAATGAACTACTAGTTGGAACGCAGTAACTCTGTAGTCATCCCATACATAGTTAAGTCATTTTTCTATTGAATGCTAGAATTAGTTAAGAGGTTTTTTCAAAGTAGTTACGATAGGTACTGCTCCTATAGTAACGTGTAGTAAACAAAGCACGATAAATAAGTCGAGCATATTAACAAACCACTAGCATATACTACTTACGTACCTATACAGTTATAAATTACTATACATGTACCTACGGTCGACGTCAAACTCAAAGTAAGGTGCAAAAGTATATAGGTACATTTCTTTGACGTCGACTGTACATACAGTTTAGTATTATTAACAACAACACCTTAAGTTGTGACATTTATGTTTTCGATAACGAGTATCGAGTTTACTATCTGTGCATCTCGCTTGTACTATTTTAGTGCGAACGAGATAAACAGATAGTAAACTCGATACTCGTTATCGAAAACCTCAAAGACACAACTCATGGTAACTCACATCTTACGTCGAATATTGCTCACCATGTTTTGCTGCTACGTATTCAAGAAGCTTTATATTTACCTGAATAAATAATTATATCAGGTCATTATTATATACTACCAGAGTTGACAGGTCGCTTTCTTGTTATCATACAGCGCCTTATCAATTCTTACGGTAACAACATAATCTTTTGTTTATTGTTAAGTTTTCACTAATATAGAAAAGTACGAAAATATATTAAACTTACAATATAACACGACATACTCGTAATTAATAGGTAGATGTAGACGTAGAGTAGGGACGCCCGGCCGGACTCAGGCGGGCTGTTGATCGCTCGTAGCAGTCATTCAGCCCAGTAATTAATAGGTTCATTTATTTAAAAATCCTGTCATGAATGAATAATGATGTCAGATCCTTAAAATCTAGAACTAGCCTTTGTCTTTGTAGGTATCTTGTGTTCGATCGACAAAAGAAAAAAATACATGTTTAATATTTTGACGTACTTAATAGTTACCCATTTATTCCCAGTCATCGTCATAGCTATTATATTACTTATTTTCATTGTAAACATACCAATTATCGAAGCTGTGGAGTTGATCATATATTCTGAACATGCACTTTTTCGCCTTGACAATATAGACGTTGTTCAGATATTTGTGACCACCGCCACAGTTCCGAATCTTAAGATGGCGACTGTACAGTCAGCGTCATATAGTTTGTAGCATCCAAAGTACTTATAAAGTTCGCTACACCATAGAATTTGTATGGTGTATGGAACTATTTGACAACTTTGAATGCTGCCAACTATATAACGCTTAGTGTACCTTTTAGTATAATTATGAAGCTGGCTCTCACGTTTAGGAAATCGAGTTATATCTATGTATCCGAAAACGCTTCATTATAAAAAGAATACATACCTATATTACCATAATTAAACCTATAATTATGCTATAGCAACATAATATCGGCAACATGAACTGCAGGCATGATTATGCAAATACGATAAACCGAAGTAACATATGCAGTTTTTTTATCGTAAACAAGAGGTCAACCACCATAACTCGTTCCTTAGAGCTAATACGTGCTTAAGATCTCAATAGGCAATCTTTATGTTTTTTGTGAGCATACAAATATTCTGACAGTGATTTTAGAGGTTACGGCTGACGTACCTACAGTTTCAATAAAACCCTCCTCATAAATGCCTTTTAAGATATCTTTGATCAGTTTGACTGGTCTGATATATATATATATATATAGTCTGAAACCAACCAAACGAACTCCAGAAAAAAAATTAAAGATTTCTATCAAGAAAGCGAGACTAGTGTAAAAAATTGGACACTTATACATATCTATGACTAACAAGGCTTAAGCCTCGTTAGTCAGTCAGCGATATATAGTTAATTGCAATCAGTATGGCGAAATATATTGATATAGATCTTTATTTATATAGCAGTAGGGATGTGTTATGATATATTCGGCCATACTGACTGCAACTAACTAGATATACCTATGATAGGTACTGTACTGACCGTATCTACTTTAGAACCCTTACAGTCCTCGATGTATTTATTCAATTTATTTAGAAGAACAATGAGACTCAGCATATATACGAATGTATCCTAAGATTTATAATTATGAATATATATGACTTTTATGGACCATTAGAGCGGGATAGCATCTTTTATCGCGGTATAATCGATGCAAACACAGTCGCGACTTTTTTATGAATGTATCAAAAAACGATCGTTTGTTTTGATTTTGCGATAACATTAGCATCCATTCCGTTTGCTTAAAAAATATATATTATTGTTACGCTTGTGTGTCTGATAAGAGTGATAAGATAAGAATCTTATCAGCACGCGGTAACAATTTTTTTTATCGGGCTTTGCCTGTGACCAATATAGTAGAATTTTAATCACGAATAAAGATACTTTTTGACGTTTTCTGTAATGCCTAGCAACGCAAAACTTCACGAAATATCGGAATGTCAAGAAATAACAATGCCGATGTGCCGTGCTATCCTAATGACCGAACCCTGTCAATCTTTTTAATTGACAGTGGCTCCGGACGGCTATTTTCGTCTGAAGCAAGAAAAAAAAAACAGCTACGCTCACTAACGTGAAATCCAGACACCACAGCCGCCAAAATACAAATTTAAAACTATAAACTTCTTACCGAAACCATCTCGAAAATCTCGAGCGTCCGACGTAACCTCAAATTTTACAAAATCAACATAGAACATGCGTAGGACTGTTGTTAAACAAACTCAACCTTATAATAATTCGCGCAACCTAATCAACAGTTATCGATCTCCGTAGAAACGGAATAACAAAGCATTGCCATCTGATAATACAAAACATAAGACACGGAATGTAATGTTAACTCGGCCATTTTCAACTAAACGTACTGTGAACATTGATACTAGTATGACAATCTTCCCTTTAAAAGCAAAACTCACCCTTTCCACGTCGAGGTCGGTTCCTGTACACAGTCTCTTGCCACTACTACCGTTGTAAGCCATCGTGCACCACAAAACAAAACACAAATCACACCGAAACGCGTTTTCGTACGACGGAAATTAGCACACCACTGCTCTGAACGGCGGTCGCGGGCAGACTGATTGAACGAATGGAATTTCTGACCGAACGTCGCGAATGAACTGCCGACAGCGACGGCGCGATGCGTGTTGGAGTTGCCATATAGGCTTATTCTTGTTGGCGATATTTTTTGGTGAACTTTTTTGTGATTAAGACAGTAAATCTAAAAGTAATATATTACAAAGAAAACCAATATTTCTTTGACGTTCTTCAATAGGCTTTAATTTTTAATTATGATTTGAAACAGATTTTTGCAATTTTCTATGCACATCATTAACGAAAACCAAACGTTTTTAAGGTCAATGAACTGTCATCTTTCTGTCATGGTCGTAATCAGCTGTTAACTTAATTAATATTTGTTTCTGTAAATTCTTGACTGAAAAAATAAAAGTTCTGTAATGGAACACTATTTAGAAGAAGACGAAATTAAGATAGAATATTATGAAAGTTGTGAAATCGATCCTTTAAGTGAGAAAACGAAAAGGAAGTCGATTAGAAGTATCGAGGCAGAGAATGACGTCGCTTCGACTGCTGTACAATACCAGGTTTGTAAACAATTTATGTAACATTATTTCACCATCATTCATAGTTCAGTATTGAATATTTAAAATTGCCTTTCTATTTCACAAAAAGTAGCAAGCATTCCTAGTTGAATTATATTTTTTTTTTTTACACAAGTCTCGTAAATACTAAAATACGCTTAACGCTTAGCCATAACCATAGCTCTCCATATTTTCAGGCTCCCTTAATCGTCAACGATGCACAAAGTGACCCAACAGATGTATTATCTCCGGATACCAGCGATTATCATATAAAACAAGGTGATTTCGAAGTTTTCGTAAGTACTATACGTGTTTTATTCTACTACTGCTAGTTTTATATTTAGTTGGTACTCACTTTATGTAATACAAACCAGTTGTACCTCCACCAAGTCTTCAACTAATCCATAGAGTGCCATAATCAACTCAGTGCTGGCAGGGTGCACTTATCTTTCTTCAACCCAAATATAAATGTATTTTAAATTATTGTAAAATAGGAAAAATTGGCAGTAACCAGCCACCTAAAACCAAAATAGATTTTATTTAAAAAAAAAAATTCAGTATAATGTAGCCAGTTACTGGCAATTCACCCTAATTACTATTTCCATTACTGCCTGGGGTCTCTAAGGTCAGAAACTTTAGTGAACTTTAGGAGGGTGGGAAATTTTTATTTTAGAATTGCTGAAATCACTTAAAGCTCTAAGATTTTTATTCTATATTAGCATGTAAGTGTTTGAAAATCAAGGCTTATTTTTTTTACAATTAACATGGTTTATGTTTATTTATACGCTCACACTTATTTTTTTTTTAATTTAGAATAAGCAGCTATTAGTTCGTCATAGAATAATATACATAGTAAAATGAGTATGGAATATGTATATAATACTAAAGAATATAATATTTGGCTTGGCTTGATGACAATGTTGTTATAAAAATTAAAGTACTCTATATTTAATACATTTCCTCCTTATCATTTCAGACAAATGTTGAACCAAGAAATAATATAAACTGGTACAAAACCATTGATGACTCCGGTAAATTTGTGTGTCAATTCTGTGACCTGACTTACTCAACCGTTCAGACAATTCGTCACCATGTCAAAATTAAACACCCCAAAGAAGCAAATGCTCTAAAAAACATTATTAAAAATAATAAGCGACTACCTAAAATTAAATGCCACATATGTAAAAAGAGATTCAAAGATGTTAATAGTCTTAAAGAACATACAAAACTGCATTCCTCAGCGAACATTCAAAAATCCTGTCAAATATGCTTTGCAGCTTTCAATAATGATGAAGGAATGACAGAACATCTATATCAAAAGCATCAGAAGCTAACAACAGCAAAAATATACTCCTGTCCTCTATGTGGATATCAAACTTGTAAGCTATCACATTTTAAACAACATCGGAACACTCATATTGCAGAGAAACAATTGAAATGCAACATATGTGATTATTCAACGAATTATTTGCCAAATCTAAAGGTGCATCAGAGAATTCATACAAACTATAAGCCTTATTTATGCACCGTTAGCAGCTGTGGTTACCGCTGCAGTGCAAAGTCAGCTTTGAGGAGTCACCAATTGAAGCACAATCCGGAAGAAAACATGTTATATTGTGACAAATGCACTTATAAGACGGTTTATAAGAGCTCATTGAAGAAACATATTGAAAGCCATAACAGGAATAGTTTAAGGTGTGTGTAAGTTTGCATGTATATCTATATTTTAAGCTGGAATCAAATACTGTAAGATTTATATGAGTAAATAAGAATGCTGCTATAGTTCAAAATGACAGTTGAATCTATCTTTTAAAAGATCTATACATATTAATTAATATATTTTTTTTTTATTAAAAAAAAAATTAATACGTTATCACTATCTCACTCTAGAAAATAGCTTCAGTACATGTTCAGTACTTGCATTTAAAAGCAATGTTATGCAATTTAATATGGTTTTAAATATAATGTTTGGTACTTATTCTTTTTTATTAAGTACCATTAGAGAATTTTTCGAATACCAAGTAAGTACATGGTTTGCTCAACGAGTAAGGACTGAATAAAAAGTATTTAACAATTAATAATCGCTTTATTTACTACCCTACTTTGTACAAGTCTGCTTACGTATTTAACAACAGAATCTCTTAAACTACGTAACGTGCGTAAAGATTTAAACAACGTAAGTAAACGGTTTGCCAAAAAAAGTTCAACTGGACTGATCTGTGAAATCAACATAAAATAAATGTAAATTCTTTTAGACATTATTCCATTGTTTTACGGGAGAAATGTTTGATAATTTACGAAGACAAAAGAACTTATTAGAAATAACTCTAAGGATCAGGGTTAAGCTTCAATTTCACCCAAATAATGCCAAACTCAAATGCTATCATAATTAAGATAAATATGCACACAGAAAAATTATAACTGGTGAGTATTTCTGAATGTCAAGCTAGTATTTGTACTTAAATATGCTACAACTACACTCATTCGGTATTTCTTAAATTATTATGTGTGCGAGAGAGTCCACTATACGATTCCCACCAATTTGTTCACAGCCAGTTGTCTCAATGAGGGGTAGGCTTATGACCATCCACATAGAAGTTCCTTGTAGCTTTTGGTAGTTGCAGTTCCATACCTTCCAAATCCTTGGTCAGTGTTATTTGACAACCTGAAAACATAAAAATACAATGATAAGTTAATATTATTAAGTTTATTTGAAAATTGTGAGGCATATTAAAACCTGCAACTCAGGACTCCCAGACATCGTAATCATATACAACATAAGTACACTACAAAAATAGAAGTGTGAATGTTTCTAATGTAAGTACATAAGTACATTACATTAGATATTGTTCTTAAACTTGATTTTTGTTTAAGAATATAGTTACAATTTCCCAATAAAACAAAGTATCTAAATGGAAATTTACGATTATTATATTTGTTTGCATCTGGTATGCTGTTTACAAAACTATTCATTAAATTATATACCACATACCATACATGTAAACGTATCATACCATAGTGGCAATATCCATGGTGAAATATAAAAGAACATTACCCACAATTACCCAAGTAATTCATTTCATCTATTCATCTATCGACAACAACTTTCTTATCACATTCGCTGCCACCCCCTCCAAAAATGTATGAAAATGAATGCACATGTGCGTTGGTGGCAGTGAATGCGTTATTCTAGTATACTCACCTAATCTAGAATTTTCTTTCAAAAATGGCGCCATGTCAAGTAAATCATCTTCCTTCTCTTCCGAGGGGGGCAACTGGTCCAGGTAGTTGTCATGAACGTAAACATGGCAGGTAGTGCATGCTAGTGACGCTTCACACGCTCCTAGAAATATAATTAATTGTAACTGAAGTATACTCCACCACATACATACATGGTATTGGAGTAATTCTGCCTGTCAAATATAGCCTGTATTCCAATATTATAAGTGTAATGTCAGAATGGTTGACTATTTTTAAAATTGTGGAACTCAAATTTCCGAAATACACTTTACAACTAAATAGTCCTGAGTGATTTAAGATCCTACTTGGTACTGTTTCAGATAAGCAGTACTTTGTGTTTGAAATATGTATAAATATTGTAGTTTAAACAAGCTGTTGATGTATTGAATTTGTGCAATTCCCAGAATGCAAAAACATCAGCAAACTAAATTTTAATTTCTCTAGTTCACCTTGAATCCCTTCAACACACATTGTTGTTAAGTGCATCAGTCTACTAACATATCATACATATATCATACGGTATGTGTGAGGCTAAAAGCATTCTTTGTATAGAAAACTATGAGACTGGAAAGTTTATTGGCTAACACCATTGCTTGCCATGCAAAATATACAGTCAGAAATTGTCATTATGAATATGTGGACACATTCTAGTAGCATAGTACTAGTAGTAGTTTATGCCATGTTACATTCTGTGCCTGATACATACATTTTTTTTTATGACATAAGGTGGCAAACGAGCAGATGGATTGCCTGATGGTAAGCACCCGCAACACCAGGGGAGTGACAAGCGCGTTGCCGGCCTTTAAGGGGGGTTGCAGCTCTGGAAACCTTACTCGCCACCAGGAACACAACAATACATACCTGAAAGGTAGCAGTGCTATTATGGCTGTGGTCTTCTGTAAGGAGGAGGTACTTCCCCAGTTGGGCTTCTCCAGACTCGAGCGTGATGGTACTTCGCTGTGCCCTACCTCTCATTGTCGGACGTAGTACACTCATTTGTACGGACATTTGTATAGTCATGGTAATATTTGGTCTAACACCTTAATACCTCAATATTCACATTGCTTCTCTTAACCTCTAGCCGCCCAGACATCAAAACTTGCAACTATGCTTTGTCATTATTAAAATTCAAAATGGCATTCTTTTTATAATTCTTAGGGCAGCTAGAGGTTAACACACCATAAAAATGAGTAACAAGCATTTAACTCTTTAGATATTAAAGCATTATTTATCACCTTCCATTTCAATTCCATATCTATGAGCCAAATACAGCACGTTATCGCCGACCTTGCCTCGAACTGGGTGTTTCTTGCCATCCTTAGTTACATATACTATATTTACACTGAAAAACAAAATAACATTAATATATTAAATACACCTAAATTTATCTATTTATTTTATAGTAATTTATAGGTACGTAGTTAAATAAATAGCCACAATAAGAATTATATTAAAATGCCATTGCAGAACTAATCAGAAGAAATTACGAAGCAGAAGGAAGAGTTAATACTTACACCTCTTCCTCTGTCTTAGGATCCTGCCACTCGTATTCGCCGTGTCTTAAACCTGAAATTAATTAATAATTTACAGTATTTATTTACAAAATTATCCTATGAAGATGAAAAATTAAGAGTCAACCTGGGGTTACATGAATTCTCCTTATAACACTTGAGGGGGCACTACTAAACACTTTCAAATTCGACGGAAGTAAACAGCGCTTAAATATAGTTTGAAACATTTTGTGATTAATGCTTCATGACACTGAAAAACAATAAGTAAACAAACGTAGGGGTTATAAAATTATCACACAATCTCCGTCATTTTTCATTTTCGCAAGAATTGACGTTTAAAAGGCGTTGTTTATGTTTAATAAAGGCATAGACATACCATAGTAAGGGTATATTTTTAAACCAAACCCATAATGAAATAGTTCAGTGGAGAATTCAGTATCGAAATTCATAGAAGAACAGTGATTAAGATAATTTAATTGTTTATACTAGTTCAAAATCAATGGAAATTTAGATTGAATTTTTAAACTATACCTCACGTTAAACATTTAAAGAAGCGCTTCAATGAGACAATGTTAATGTTGCCATTTATTAATAATTTCTCAACTTAACGGTATATTAATGTTTTGCCAGGGAGGTTCTTACTTAACAATGTATTTTTTGTTACTTTTACTGCTACTAAGTTGCAAGACCATTATACAGTTATTAGCTATTGCCCGCAACTTCGTTTGCGGAACATTTTATCTAAGTTCTTTCACTTTGTTCCTCTAACTGACAATCAACTCCCATTTGGTTCTTGAGTCAGTGTTTGTCATCAAGTTCCAAATCACCTAATTTTTTAAATATTTATTACTGTTTTTCGCATAAAAATAAAAAAAATATTACAAAAAAATAAGGGTTTAAACAATAAAAGACTTAAAACTACTTTTCTTATTTTTCAAAATGCCTCGTATAGCTTTCGTCATTTTCATTTATGATTAAATTTATTTTCTTTATCTCACTCCACGATCAAACATGCATACTCGTCACTACAGTCTCGCTATTCGTCGAAACGTTCTGCTACGTCAATAACGTGGCGAATAACGAGATAAAACACAAGCACGCCTGTGTACGCGGATGTCTCTCTATTCATCTCGTCCCTCGCATCGCCATTACGCTCGTGTCGGGGGTGGACTTTCCTATGCCAGCTAAAGGAAACGAGCAGTGAGACGAATGAGGTGTTCACATATTCGCCACACTCTGTTTACATATTGCTTACACTTCCTGTTTACCACCTTTAATAAGGTAAAAAACTTGTTTCACACATCGTTTCCTGTGTTTTTGTTTCCACATACAGCTGAAAAAAATCGCCAAGTGGGTAAATCTGGCCTAGCACTTGTTGGAGTCTGGACCAAAGCACTGGATCGAGTTTCATAGAGCGAACACCCTTTTAACTGAACGTAGATACTACAGCTCAATAATACCGTACCTCTCTGTGAAGCTGTTGAAATTATTTAGAAAGTATAATTTCAACAGGTATTCAGCTTTTATCGACGTGGAATCCGGTAATTAATAAATGTAAGCGTCACCGAATGCATTCTGGTAAAGTAAAGCATGTCGTGAGTGGGCACAACACTAGTGCACAAGTAATTAATGAAGACCAAGCGTGGGTAGTTGGAAAAACTTGCACAGCAAGAAGACGTTGTTGGCCCCCTCCTCAGTCCGGCTGCGAACATAAAAGACAGAACACTTCCAAAACGTCGCGTCAGCAAAAATCTAGATAATAAATAATAATACCTTTAGTTTTTAACTCGATTAAGTCACCTTTGTATTTAAATACAATTATACTCATGCAAAGAAATTTACGCTTGGTGGTATTCATAAATAACATGAGTTCTCAAATCTAGGATAAGATTGAAAATCAAATGGGACAATTCAAACTGCTAATGGCAATACCATCTATTAAATGTCAAATTCTTAAAAACGTCAATAATAGCAAAAAGGCCATTTTGGCCAATTTTCGTAATGATTTATTTTATTATAAAGTTATTGATTTTTTAGCACTAAGATGTCGGGCAGCTGTTAAAGTTAGAAAGTTCATATATTAATTTTGTTATAATTTGCCATTGTGTTTTAGTATAAAATATGTTAAGAATACCGGAATAATAAACTTTGTTTTCGTGAAACTGAATAAAGTTGATAAGTGCGTTCTTATTGGAATGACGTGGTAGTATCAAGTTTTTATTTCACGCTTAATTTATCAAGCAGCTTTATCTTTTCAGTTCCCGGCGTTTAACATGCATTTACGATTAATTGAATTGTAAATTTTGTCGGCATTGTGTTGTTATTTTCCATTATCAAGCGGAATATTGTTGTTGTACTTATTCATGGATTGATTCAAATATTGTTTAACTATTATGTGTATTAGTTCAAGCCGTTGAGTTTCGTAACTAATAAAAACAAGTAATTCAATTAAAAGTAAATAAAATAAAAACACTACAATGCTAAAAAAATTAATAAAAAAAAATCTATTTAAAAAGTAGCCTACATGGGAGGCTTCTTTTAAAAAGGAATCCTTCTGTAATATTTTAAATGTGAAAGTTGGTGAAGGTGTTTGGATGTTTATAACTTAATCACACAATAGATAATGGTAACCAGATTTACATAAAACTTAGTGACTAGATTTACACAAATAGACAAAGATCTGAATTGAGACAATTAAATGAATATAATTTTGGTCTTATCAAGGCGAGAGTGAATAGGCTGTTACTGAACCAGCATGCTATACCCTTGACCTCGTCAACACTTACCATCAGGTGCAACTAAGGTCAAACAAGGGTCAGTCTGGTATAAAAAAAAGACCAAGATACTTGGTAAAGCATTTCACTGGGATATTACACAGACAAAGTCGCGGGCAGAAGTTGAGATTAAATAAAACAGTTTTCCATCAATTACCAATAATTCCAATCTGAAAATACATACACATGTCCCTATCGGAATTGAAATGCTTGGTTAACACAGCTTTATTTTCTGATGTTATTTTATTATTGAATATTCTGTTGTCTTCACAAAAAAAAAAAAAAAACAATTCTTTAGAAATTAAATCAAGTCTCTGGGAAAGAAGTCTTATAGTTTTCCATGGAGAATTAATTAACCTTTTAATAGTGCCATTGCAGATTTAATAACTTTTTAACAATTATTAAGGTCTGCTGTGTTACCCAAAAGTGATTATATGAATTTGTTTATAATCTATGTATGGTTTAGTTACAGATATAATACATTTTAATTGAATCATGGCTTCAATTAAGCAAGAAAATGTAAAACATGAAGACATTAAACCAGATTTGCAAATTAAAGTTGAACCTGAAGAAAGAAAAGATCCTACCTCATTTTTACCAGAAGAACCTATGGTTTATACATTGAAAAAGAAAAAGAAAAAAAAGAAGCATAGACAAGAGGATCCGTTTAAGGATATAGAGGACAAAAAACCTGTGGAAGTGATTAAGGATTTTGAGATTGAGGAATCTGTTCCTAGTTTGGACCCAGAGATAAATATCAAAGTAGAGAATATTGAAGTTGAATTAGATTTTAATGATGTGAGTATTGACTACTAAGTCTTGTTAAGAAAAAAATATGCTAATATGTAAGTTATGATGGTTACAAAAGGTTCAAAATGGAAGGCCAGATTTCTAGCAACTTAGACAGGTGGGGGCTGCCTACATCCCTCTTATTATTTGGATTTTATGCCTTAATGCATTTTCAATTTGCATACCAACCTACTTACTGTAATTCTACATATGTATAGCTTTTAATAAATTAAATAATCTTTTCAGTTTGCGGGAAATGGTGGACTCATGGTTGAAGGGCTGCAAAGTGAGGACAGCCAGGAGCCGGAAATAAAGATCGAACAACAGACTCATGAAGCAGCCATTTTAACATTCCAAAGCATTGTCAATGATAAAACAGACCAGACCATTTTAGGTTACAGCCAAGAGACAGGAATAGAAGCTGCACCCAACTATGTATGCAAGATATGTCATTTAATTTTTCAATCTCAGAAAACTTTACGCATGCACCAGAGAAGGAAGCATAAAGTGTACAGGAAATCATTTAAACATATATGCGATTACTGCGGCATGGCCTATGAGATGAAAAACAGTTTAGCAGCTCATATAAAAAGAAAACATGGACCAAATTCTTCTCCAGATGACAGAGAAGAGAGGACCTGTGAAATCTGTGCATTAGTGTTCAAAGGAATGACGAGATTACGAATGCATATGAGAAGAAAACATA
The DNA here is from genome assembly GCA_022674325.2 of Grapholita molesta. NCBI lineage: Eukaryota > Metazoa > Arthropoda > Insecta > Lepidoptera > Tortricidae > Grapholita > Grapholita molesta. The sequence goes on from CP053143.2 coordinate 7,510,685, forward strand.
ATCTTTTCGAAGACTCCTTTCAATATGAGTGTGAAGATTGTGGTCTGACATATGATAAGTATAGAAGTTTAGTTGTTCATAGACAAAGAAAGCATACAAATGTTATCAAACCAGAACCAAATCAATGGTACAACTGTCCATTTTGCCCTAAAATATTTACTAAACGAGAAACTTATGCTAGACATGTACAACGAAAACATAAAATCAACGAAGATAGTGCCAATACTGATAATGATAATATATCCCAAGAATTTCTAGATAGCTGTGTGAATAAAGACACAGGAGAGATATCTTGTAAGGAATGCCCACTAGTTTTCTCCTCTTTAAATTTTTTAAAGCTTCATATGAGACGGAAACATAATGCATTGAAAGAAGACTTTCGATTAAAATGTATGATTTGTAATTTATCTTACGATAAAATTGAGAGTCTTAAACGGCATGTTAGAAGAAAACATGATAATGGCGCCCACTGTGAAGTTTGTAATAAACAGTTCAATACCAGAGAGCAGTATTTAAACCATTCGCATGTAAAAGCCATAAAAGAATGCCCAATTTGTGGATTAATATTTTCCTCTCAAGGCGGCTTAGGGAAGCATTTAAGGTGTACACACAAAATTGATACACCAAAAACTGTTTTCTGCAATGTCTGCAATGAAGGATTCCATGACAAGAGGCAGTTGAGACCGCATTTATTGAAAGTGCATTTAAATGTATCATACACATGTAGGTTTTGTATGAAAGTGTTCAAAGCTAAAGAAAGTTACAGACGTCATATCATGTTCAAACATCCAGTGCCAAGTCATACTAGTAGCGAGCTACAGAAATGTGAGCAATGTACTGAAACTTTTGCAGATGAATTTGAACTAAGTCGTCATGTACACACCGTCCACACAAAAAAGTTAGAATCTGAAGATTTAATTGAAATCAAGAAGGAAGAAGATATAAAAGAATTATTTCAATGCACAAAATGCCCAGAAAACTATCCATCATGGGATCTACTTAGATTACATTATGAACAGAACCACCAATTAGTGCAAGACACGCAATGTCAAATATGCGGGCAAATTATCCCTACAACAGAACTTGCTAAACATATCAAGCAATTTCACACAGAAGACACCGTGATGGACTGTAAATACTGTGAATTTAAAACTACTATCAAAGCCAGTATGACGCAACATATGTTAAGACACAAAAATGCTACTACCATACATTGTGAATATCCTAATTGCAGATTTAAGTCGTTTTACGAGAATGCAATGGTTAAGCATAAGAAAAAACATGTAGATCAGGGTGTGAAACTACAATGTGCCAGCTGTCCTTTTCAAACTATGAATAAGTATATTTTAAGATATCATGAGGAAGCACACGTTACTGGCAAGAAAAGGTATACTTGTGACCAATGTGACTATGCTACTATACTGCCGGCTAATTTAGTCCAGCATAAGTATAAACATTCTACAGAAAAGAGGTTTAAATGCGAGTATTGCCCGTTTGCGTCTAAATATAATACATCGTTACGTTTTCATGTTAAGAAAAAACACTGTGATCTCCCTTCTTTTCTTTGAATATTGTTGTTAAATTATAAAATAAAGTATTTGGTGTTAAGCAGTGGTTTTCATTATTATTTAGTTTTAGTTCACAAAGTGTAAGTGTTTATCCGTTACTAACGCTATTCTGATGTATTACAAAACCAAATAACGACACCTAACGTCTATCTAAATACCATTCATAGCGTAACGGTCGAGTTAAGAAGCATTGGCAGTAGCACTTGCAAAAGTAGCACATGATACAGCGGTGTAATTGGGTATCGAATCAGGCATGGATGACATCAATTTGCTAAGGGAAATCATATTTCTTTTATAGTAGTAGTAGTGTAGTTTTATCTGCCAAGGCTGATTGTGTAATTCCAATGTGTATCGGCGGAGTAGTACCCTCATTCATGTGTAGTGTAAAAGTAGGTATTAGTGGTCCTTCCCCCATATGTGGTATTTTAGTTGTGATCGTGTTATAGTGGATTCTGTATTACTAATTTGTAGGACCTTATTAGCCAAGGACTTGCGAACCTAGGATTATTAATTTATTAACCTAATTACTTAGACATTATGGTACAATGCTTTAGTCTGTGCACAGAGACAAAAAAGACAGGTTGACTATGGTTTGACACTGACATTTGGTTTTTTGACAGTACGTAACGCACGTAATGGTGGCTGCTTGTGTAAAGCAATCATTGCTGACAACTTATTTGACAAAAAACCTATAGAAACTAACGAGGAAACTGGATAAATAATTGAGGTAATCCGTTTTCAGCTGTCATTGTTAAATTTCTTTAAAGTTTACATGGATACAAAAGGGAAGATTAATTACTTGAGAGAGATAAGCAAAATGGCGGCTACGTCGTATAGAAATCATATACTGTATTGACTTAGCTTCATCAATAATAAATGCCCTGAGAATTGAGAATGATACATTTTTATTCCTATGGTGGCAACAGATTTAAATTCACCATAAGTTTGTTTACAAATATTATGCTATCTTACGACATCATCAAAGTTTTCTTTTACTTATACGTTTTACATAATGTATTAAATAATGAATCACTCCGTTGTATTTGCACAGCATCTGAGCTTTATGCTATCATAATTTTTATTATGCCATTTAATCGTTTCCGTAAGAACCAATTTTGTTTTAGTATCTATGTACTATCAAATATCTTAAATTATTGACATAGGTCAATCAATTAAGATATTTATACATTAAACAAAACGCAAGTTAAATCTATAATTGTAACAATATGCATAAAGTTTGGAGCTATTTATTTATTTAATCGTAATTACACAAAAGAGATATTATTATTTAAATTTTTATAAAAAATTCAAATGGTAAAAGGCATTCTCTACTAATTAACCTTAGTGAGGGCAAATCATTGTAGAATGCACGAATGTAGATGTTGCTTCTGCTAACTAAAGGATATCAAATCAAAATATAAATATACCTACTTTAATTAAAATCTAGAGTCTGGCTAACCAATTATTACTCGATTGTTACTCTTAAAGTTGAAAAAATAAACTATACTCATCCCTTTTTTTGGGGTCGTAGTGCAAGCGAAAGAAAGAGACGGTATGATTCAATCGTCTATGCTTTAAGTGAGTAAACCAATTTTTTTCACTGGCCAAACTCTATTTAAACAGTAAATGAGTATCTACCTATATGTATAGCTATCTGTGTATTATGCCAAAATGCCCTATGCCATAGGTATAAATATATGCTAAACATAAGAGAGAAAACTGATGTAATAAAAAAAAAAGATGTAATACATACAATAAAAAAGAATAAATGGGCCACATATATCGTACAACAGATAACCGGTGGACCAAATATGTCACAGAATGGCTACTAATAGACACACTGAGGAAACGAAAAAAACAAATACAAGATGGAGAGATGAGCTACGTAGTTTCGATTGATACTTGTGGAGGACAGCACAGAACAGGAAGGAATGGGAAAAACAGGGGGAGGCCTTTTCCACACTCACGGCATGCAAATAAACATTCTAAACTGTAAAACCAATGATAATGCATGAAATAAAGACTATTATGGTTTCTACACTGGGACATTGTACTGGTAAATCAAGGATACCATGTGACAAAAATGTAAATATTTTTTTTTATGGGAAAACCTTTTGGATCTCTATGGTCTGTTTTAATAGTCACCACCAATATTATAAAATAAATGTTGGATAACACAGCACTTATCGCAAACAGCTTTTTTGGAATGGCATCAAAGATTTACTAGTGCCTATGCCATATCCAGGGATTAGTTGCCAAGCGGACCCCAGGTTCCCATGAGCCATGGCAAATGCCGGGACAATGCGAGGAATCATCATCGATCTAAGATTTACAAAGTACCAAAAGAAATCTAAATGAACTGGTATTTCATCTTATCAATCAAATCAATTAAAAATATTCAAACTCTCAAACAATGTAAATTGTTATATGGACAGTTCTGTAGCTAAATAAAAAAATGTATAATAGTAAATTGTAAAAAACTTTTGTCATACTCTTTTATTTACAAAATACCAATTTAGTAATTATAAAATATTAAGATATTTTTAGAGTTATGTTATGTTTTGTTTTATTTAAAAAACCACACAAATATAAGATAAAAACATGATAAAGATACTAACTATAAATAAAAAATTTGACCTAGGTCCTGGTCATTAGGTAGGGTGCCCAGAAGGCTGGCCGCGATGTTATGTTTTATATTTTATTAGTTTAAGGCGTTATGATAGTGTAACTAAATACCCAGAACCATGGAGTACTACCTATCGGTTTCTTTATCTGTGCCCAGGACACAAGACTTCAAAATTTAGCAACATTACTATAACTCTTTACTTGTATTGTATTAGCATGTCCTATTTTTTTTCAGGATGAGTACATCACGGGTGGCGAGCTGCTTTATATGCAGCACCAGTACTGGTGCCACCAATACCATCAGCCTTATACAAGACACGGTAAGGAGTAATAATATTAGTTCCTTTTAGAGGTAGGTAATGGTATGCCATTCCCAGAACGGCATATGTTAACTTCCTTTAGCCTACCACATAGGAGACCAGGCTCCATGGTGTAACTTGGGAGATGTCAAACATTTTAAATGGGCTGGTGATTAATAAATCTATCTATTAATAAATTAACTAGCAAGACTTTGAAAGCTACTAAATAGTGACAAATTTGGCAAGATAATTACAGTCGCCATCAGATATATAAGAGCTGTGGAGGTGGTCAAACTATCGGAACATGCACCTTGTCGCCTTAACAATAAATGCGCTGTTCCGATATTTCTGACCACCTCCACAGCTCCGATATATCTGATGGTGACTGTACAAATAACAATAATAAACTTGCGCATGCTTATAACATAAATAGCATTTTGCCGTGTGATGCCGGCTGACTAGAATAGCACCACCCCATCTCCTCCCACGGGTGTCGTAAGAGGCGACAAAGGGAAAAATCCTACGGACGGGCAGCAGCGTCCGTCCAAAACCCAATCTACAGCTACTGCGGTCGCCAACTCGCTTACCAAGAGTGGCAACCATGGCAACTACCCCCCAAGATGATACAAGTTATATTTGTGGAAGGCCTATGTCCAGCTGTGAACTGCATACGGCTGAAATGTAATGTAAATAGCATTGGTCTACGGTTATCTAAATATGTATAATCTTTTGTCCCATTATGTCTGTCTTGTAAATCAATCTTCTTTTTTTCAGAGTAATCTGCAATCTGGCAAGAAACTGCTAGACATTGTTAGTGAGATAGCCGAGAAACCGTTGAAAGAGGAGGACATACACTCCACCGTCATATGCAAGAAATGCAGCCAAACATGCAAGGAATATGATGACCTGCAAGTGCGGTAAGAAATATTTGATTTAGCTTAAACAACTTATTTTTTATTATGCGAAAATGTCTGCTAGCGAATATCTTCGATAGAAAAATTCCCGCTGCGAGTTGAACAACTTAATAAAAAAATCGAAGATCTGGGAAAATGATATGAGCGAGATGGCGGCTTACCAAATCCTAAGAACTTGACACATACCAGGTGTGGCCTGTAATAGGAGCATTAACTTTAGGTATCATTTCTACACCACAAACGTAGCCACATTTGTTCTACGACTTTTGAAAATAACGAATAATATAAATGTTAATAAAAAAAGATTTTCCAAGCAAGCAATGTATTGCGAAAACTATGAAGTTTGTAGGCTGACTGTAAACATCAACTAGACCAGAGGTTCCCATACTTTTTTTTCTCGTAGACCTCTTTCAAAATTTGAATGGTTTCGGTGGACCCCCTTGCTGCTACATTTCTACTACATACCCATAAGTCGTCAGCCAACGTAGACCCCCATCGAGCGTCCAGTGGACCCCTGGGGGTCCACCTGGACCACTTTGGGAATCACTGAACTAGACTATTGTATTTAGTTTTTTCGAAAAAATCACAAGTATAATATAATATATTACCCAATTATTTAAAGTTGTAAAACAAATGTTGTTACGTTCGTGGTGTAGAAGCGATCCCTAAATTTTTTGCTCCTATTACAGGCCGCACCCGGTGTATTATGTGTAAACTGTTCAAATATGTGAAAATAGTACAAGAGCATTACTCGTATTTTATTTACATCAAATTTTCATTAACTTCTTAATTGCACCACCCTTGTAGTTTATGGCAGCATATCGCTAAAATGTGACCAGCCAGTAAGTATCGAGATCGAGACCAAAGTTATTTGAAGTAACTTGAGTAACTTCAAGTAACATAAATAGTTTATTATTTCGTCTCACAAAAGCCGTATTCTTTTTTTTCAAGTAGGTAATTTAAAACAATTCGCCATGTCTACTTATTACTTGGTATTTGATCTATCACTGTTTTGAAAAAATAAATCCCGCCGTAGTTTCTTGCCGGTATCTTCTCGGGTCAGAGGTGTACGGGTCGACCGGTGTAGATTTTTCTTTGACGTTCATAAGTGCATGTAATTACATGAACTTATGAACGTTTTTCATTTTAGTCACATTTGCCTAAATTGAAAAATAAAGATCTTTTATCTTTTTACTTTCTTTTCCGAAACCAAATGAAAATTCAATAAATAATTCATAAATAAAATAATAGTTAACAATCACGTACAGAGATTGTTGAGCCACTTGCAATGTTCGTAATTCAATCGTGTTCGTATTCACAACTTGTCCTTACATACAATAATATATAATCCAAGATTTTTCCCCTAGACTAAAGCACATCAAAACCGAACTACATGGCCAAATAACCAAGAACAGCGAAAGTCCCACCAAGACCGAGCTGAAGAAAGTTGTCCTGCCGGCTTCCAAGCTGCACCCTCTGCCGCCCGACTTCGTGCTGAACGTCGGTCGCCTCGCTGGAGTTCAAAAGGTCCTAACTTACAATTTAATGGCGTCCTAAGCTGGTTATTTTCTCGTAAGGGCCTCGGGTCTACCTGTACTAATTATTGTAATGAAGTTTGAATTTTATACAATTGGAACAGAGCCGAATTTCGTTTGTTTCCTTCGATTTTGACACAAAAGAGATTCTACTTTATTTTCTACACTATAAAGAACAAATTCGAGTAGTATTTTTATGGTGGGCCTTAGGAGGATATTCCATAACCTCTATTTATAAACCGTTCGCGTTGGCTGACCTAGGAAGATTATTAAGCTTCTCGTTACGGAGCGAAACATGTCGAGCAAATTTCGACTTAATAAACTGGAGTTATTTATTTTAATACAATTAACAACACAATTTCATGATGACGGCGACATGATCATTATACCGGATTAAGGACGTCCACTGCTGGACATAGGCCTCCCCGAAAGCGAACCACAATGACCGGATTTACGCCACCCGCATCCAGCGGATTCCCGCGATCTTTAACATATCTTCGGTCCACCTTGTCGGGGTCTGCCCATACACCTTCCTTTACGTGATCGCCTCTCGAAAACCTTTACGCCCAACATACAATTTATAATTAATTTTAATAAAAAGCATAATTACTGAATTAATACTGCACATTTCAGGCAATAACAACCATACCTTCCAAACTAAGCTTAAAAGTCACAGTAGGTTCATCAGTATTGACCCAAAGTATCAAGACTACTCCGGCGCTGAGCAATAACATAGTCATACAAAACACGGAGACACTAACACAGGATCGAGAGGACTTGATATTTGAAGACGGCAGTTTGCCAAAGGATTTTATAACTTCGGTCGTACTGCAGAGGGTCGACAAAGATGGCAATAATGATGATCAGCCGATGGAAATTGATGAAGGTAATTTGATTACTGGCTTCTGTGTAGTTTTAAAGGCCATTACTCCCATACAGACATTTCAACCCTAGAACGAAAATCGATTGATAAAATAAAATAAAAACAGTCAACTAGCCTATTATAATGTTCACTGGCTCGCAATGAGCTGTTACAACGGATGAACTAACGTTTAATTATATCGCGATAGCGACATGTTTCGGCTAAGCTCTGTTACCCATTTTCAAACCGAGTCAGGACACATCGCTCGGCATTCAGAAACATGTCTAGTGCGATATAATTACACGTGAGTTTATCCGTTTGTAACTAAGTAGTAGTAACATGACTCACAACAGTTTTAATTATTTTAAGGTAGTTTAATTTTAATTTTGGACCCGGGTATGTCCTTAAACTACGTCCAACAATGAGAGGTAGGGCACAGCGATGACCATCACGCTTGAGTCTGGGCCAGCCCAACCGGGGAAGTACCTCCTCCTTACAGAAGACCACAGCCATAATAGCACTGCTACCTTTCAGGTATGTAGTGTTGTGTTCCTGATGGTGAGTAAGGTTCCCAGAGCTCCAACCCCCCTTAAAGGCCGGCAACGCGCTTGTGACTCCTCTGGTGTTGCGGGTGTCCATCCCAAGTAGCAAAATTCTCCTATTAGAAAAAAATATAAGACTAATACCTCTTATAGTAGTTTTATAAACGTTTTTGACACTACCTACCGGCTCGGAGCTCTCATAGAAGTCTTATAATAGCCACGTTTTTGACCAACAATCTTATAACAACATCATACAAGACGATTTGATCCTCAGACGAATTGATCCTATAATTTAATCTTAAAAGCGTTTATAGGATAAATTTATATGACCCTTACAAACACAAATAGTCTTATAAATACATTTTATATAGCTGTTATAAGTACGCATATTTTAATCCTATAAAAGCATTTAAAAGAACCGCTACTCCTATTAAGGTTTTATATCTATCTGTAATGGGACAATTAATCCTATAAAAGCTATTGATTTTACTCGTTATAGGTCAAAAAAATTACATGACTGATCTGACTTGATGGTTACTTCTAATAGATCACTAGAATGAAACTAGCATTAAGTTTGATAATTATACGTAATTTTGGGCTTATAAGGGTTTTATGCTTGTCATTATAAGAGTGATTGAAACAAGTGGCCTAAAAAATAAAAATGGCAGGAATTTTTGTCTTATAACAGCACTGGATTAGTATGAATGGTATTATTAACGTTCTGATACTAACTGTTAAAGGAGGCGATCTGAAAATCCACAATGGCAATGGCAAGTGTCAGCACTTTGTAGTACTTAACCAGTAAATAATTAATAAGCAGATCTTTATTATGTATTTTAAAAAAGGGGCGTTAAAATATGTGTCTCTATGATTATTACTTTATCAATAAAATTTATTTTGCAAGTAATTTTTTTCTAATTCACTTCTCAATCACTGTTAAAAAACAATTCCTTTTATATACTATAATTATGATACAATAAGCACATTTACTTACCCTTTTTAAGTTTAGTTTTATTTTATTAGAGCACAAACACACGTTACACATCACCACGGGAGCCGAGCGGGAGATAAGCCACTGGCCACTATAGGAATGATTACTCCAGTACCAGCATGCACCAGACCGTTATAAGACTAATTGTGCTTGTTAGTTGCGTTTACTAGACACTTATAGGAGCAACTTACCCTGCAAGAGCATTTAATATGACGATATTAAAACTGAATTGCATTTTATAAGACTGTAATAAAACGACTATAGGTTCATTTAATCCTATAAAAAGCGCCCAATTGTGGTTTTATAAACGTTTTTGGGAGTTCTATAGGACTGAAAATTTCATGGTCTTAAGTTATTTACAGGAGCAAATTTTGCTGCTTGGGATGGGCGACGGTAATTGCTTACCATCCGGCAATCCGCCTGCTCGTTTGCCGCCTATGTCATAAAAAAAATAAAAAATAAGATTAGGGTAAGATTTTCTTTGCGGACTGATAAGTTACCATGTTGCCGCCGCTAGTCAATGAGAATCCCTGGATTTTGAGTGTTCGGGTTTTCTGGCATGGAGCCACAAATACCTCTTTAGAGTCGCTGGGTTCGGAGGACTTGCACAACGCATTTTCTCCGGCAAAAAAGGGTTAAACTCATCGAGCATCAAAATGAGTTATATTAGAGATTATAGAAAGTGCTTGTTGTTAGGTCTACTTTAGTAAAAAATTGTCAAAGAAAAAAAAATGTTTTTTTTGGGCTTGTTCTGCTTTATCAGTGTTGTCTTTTCTAGAAATTTTGTTGTTGTAATATTTTTTTTTTTTCAGAATGCTCCTACGCTATAGTTACACAAGAAGATGGCACAAGCGAAATTACTAAAAAGGTAAATAATATAAATTTTATAAACTATAATTATTAATTTGTTAAATTCGTAAAATTGATTTTTTACACTTGTTTAATGGTAGCTCAATATCAAAATGTATTTATTTATTATACTAATGGACCTAACAGAAGTTGTCCTGTCTTTAAAGTATGGTTGCGGGATGAAAATTATCCTATGTCCACGTAGACAGCGGTTGTAGATGTAGATGTAGTGTAGGGACGCCCGGCCGGACTCAGGCGGGCTGTCGATCGCCTGTTGCAGTCATTCAGCCCAGTTCCCTGTAGTTGGAGCTGCAGGTTACCGTTCCGGCTGCGTTCCCACACAGTGCTCCTCAAATCTTCCAATCTTCCTGCAGAAAAGAAGGATATCCTTTAAGTTGATGTCCTTTAGTCCCTTTAGACAGCGGTTCAAAGAAGACTAACTAAATATACCGCCCAACTTGTTCGAGCCATTTTTTGGGGTTCGTTGTGAATCGACGTTTATTATACATCGATGGTGTACTATCAATAATTTTATTAATATTACTCCTTTATTACTTTCTACAGAATTCAGGAGAAGAATCATCTTACGTACTACAAAAATCGGAGCCGTCCATGTTCGACGTGAGCTTGTTATCATCCCTGGATGACAGCGGAGGTGAAAATGAGGTCGAACAGAATACGGACCAATACATTGTGGGCAAGCTTGAGATACTGAGCGAGAGGGAAGATGAGGACGAAGAAGAACGTAAATATTTTTCCCACAAAATTTTTGTTACTACTTTTAGTAATGTCCAAAAATTTAAATTACTCTTAAATGAAAAAAGATGGGACAACCAGGTGCCTTTTAACCTTTGAAAACCGTATGTATAAATAAATGAGATAATTAAATTGAGGTATCGAAAGAATTTGCGATAAAAACTATGTTGAACTAATTGATTTTCGAGTTATCAACTTATCACATGCACTGAGGGTAGGCCTAACTTGCTCCTGGCCGATTTCACTAATGAAAAACATTCTTATGTACTGAAGACTAGAACGGGTCTATCGAGAATTACATTGAATTACCATGAGTATCGACGTTTCGATAGTTTCGATCGACATTAAAGACTATAGTTTAATAAATAAATGCGAAAGTGTTATAAAAAACATTCGTAACGTGAAATGAAAGAAAAAACTCACGAATATATCCCCAAAAATAAATATAAAAAAAATTAAAAGCAGACTATGGCCTTTAACTATTTAATTTCTTTTTTGTTACAGAAACTATAGTGATGTCCAGCGACAATTCGATACTTCGAGTGATGTCGGGGCAAAAACTTGTATACGGAGAGTCTGGACTCGAACTTCTTAGTGAAGATGCGGACACACAAGCGGATAGCCAAGGTTCGTTTCCATACATAGTCTTTACAGAAACTAATTTTCTATTTCGCCCTAATAAGATGCAATCGGGTGTTTCCGTTTAAAAATGGCGGATAATTCAGAAATTGGCTCCTATTTATAAAGGAATACAGGTTATATTTGACTATATTGACGGAATTATAGGTGAAAAAGATAGCTAAAGCACCCGGCCTATGTAGTAGTAACGTGTGTACACGCATGTCGGCGTTCTATATTCAAATCTTGTTGTAAGTTCCATATTAATTCTCTACATAGACATGGTCCTTCAGTTAAGTTTTTCACCTATATCAGAATCCATTTTATATTTTTTAGATGACGAAGACTCACAAATAGAGCTTCAAGTGTCTGGCGACGAGGAGACAGCTAATGCTATTATTGCCGCAGCCAGGGAACAAGGTATATTTATTTTATAAATCAAATACTCATTTATATGGAATAATAATACAATTACGTTAATAAAAAAAAAGTAAAGACATTCCTGTCAAGGCTCAAACGCTTGTATGCGACCAAAATAAAATTTCCCGCTAGAAAAGCCATAAATCGTGAAAAACTTTCGCCTTACAATTTGTATGAAAATAAAATAGTTATTTTTTACACGTATTTTTTTATATCAATCGATTCCGTTTCTATCTAGTATCAATAGTTTCCTTGGAGTCAACTTCCAAATTTACAAAAATGCCAGTAAAAAGAAAACTTTCATACTGTATTCATCTGGACCCGGGTATGTCCTTAAACTACGTCCGACAATGAGAGGTAGGGCACAGCGAAGTACCATCACGCTCGAGTCTGGAGAAGCCCAACTAGGGAAGTACCTCCTCCTTACAGAAGACCACAGCCATAATAGCACTGTATGTGTGGTATGTAGTGTTGTGTTCCTGATGGTGAGTAAGGTTCCCAGAGCTCCAATCCCCCTTAAAGGTCGGCAACGCGCTTGTGACTCCCCTGGTGTTGCGGGTGCCCATGGGCGACGGTAATTGCTTACCATCAGGCAATCCGTCCGCTCGTTTGCCACCTTATGTCATAAAAAAAACAAAAAAAAATACAGTTGTTATGGAGATTAGTCTTATATTTATCTGTAGGTACACTGTTGAATATTCGGCATATTTTGCCGACTAGTCGCCGACTAGCCGGGAACGAATCTCTAATAATAATTTATTGGTGGTATGGCCGGTTAGAACTTAGAACTAAACTTTGGGTGTCAGAGTATTTTGTCACTTTTTTTAAGGTGGTGCATTTATAAAAGTGCAGTCGGGAGAAATGTATCGCGTCAAATCTGTGCAGAGCAAACCTAAAGAAGAAAATGAAGACTTCTCAGATGTACGTAATATCTGTTTTAAATACTTCATTTAAATAATAAAATACTTTATTCAGGCAACTGATCCCTGATAATTATTTTGTTGAATTTTGCAGATTGTGGTTAAAGAAGATGGTGTATTTAAATGTGTGCTGTGTAAGAAGAATAAAGCGAAAGGTTAGTGATTTGACTTTTTTAACAACAAGTAACCCCCGGATGACGCGGTTTGGGTCTCCCACAAGGTGGTCCGACGCGGTCGTCTGATCCGGTGGTCAGGGTAGCGAGAACATGCTGGATGCATACAGCGCAGGACCGGCTGTTTTGGCGATCCTTGGGGAAGGCGTATGTTCAATATTGGACGTCTTTCGGCTGAAATGATGATTATGAACAAGAAGTATCGATTATTTGTTTGTATTGCAATACCTAAACTAAAATATTCTAAAACTATAGCTGTCTTTACGTTTGTTAACTGACGGATCTTGCGGCAAAAGCGGCAGAACTCAGTCTATTCGAAAAATAACCATTATGGGGACCCCATTGGAGTTTTAAATTTAATCTACCAAGAAAAACTATCAACTGGTTCCAATTCGTCGTCTTACACAATGACACTTGCTAGCTCATTTTATTACTTTACTGGTTACTAATATAATGCACTTTGGTCTTATTCTCATTTAATAATAAATTATTAATATTGAACCAATTCACCACTATAGAAAATAATTAGGCATTGTTTACCTTACTGTAAGCTTGTTGCTGACGTTTGATTTTAAATACAAGCGAGGTGTCATCTTCAAATAATACTATATCATGGTGGGTATCTGTCATTTATGTAGTTAAGAAAGTGGAACGGTGCCAATATAGATCCCTGTGGTACACCCATTCAGACCAATGACCTTGGCGAGCGTTGTCCATTCATGTCAGCCTTTTGTTGTCTACCTTGTAAGTAAGACTTAAGTAATTCCAGTGCCGATCCATTGACTCCATAGTAGTACAGTCTCCTGATCAATGTTTCATGACAGACACAATCAAAGGCCTTGGAAAAATCACAACAAATACCTAAAGCATCCCATGCAACAAAAATATGTTTAACCAGCTCGAGTTACCGGGCGTAAATCTAAATTGCTGGTTATGCATTAAATTGTTGTCATTAAAGTATCTTACTAATTCGCTGAATAGTACTGATATTTGCCTTTAATTAGTGGGGTCAGAAGTACTACCCAATTTACATAGAGAAGTTATTTTACTATATTGCAAACGAAATACGTTTAGACATCAGCATGCAGAGAAGATATATAGTTAGGGTAGGGATAGTTACATAGATAGAATTTCGAATATCTCCAAGCAGTAACTATCGGATTTTTTAAATATTCAACACATTCGTAGCATTGATGATTGTTGTAAAATGTTTATACTTTTTCGAGAAAATGTATCAAAGTAAATAATAATAATAAAAGTTCTTGTTCACATAAGTTTTTTGTATTGCCACTTTTCTCAAATTGTTTGACCTAACTTTTCATGACAAGTCGTTTATATGTCCAAATTGTACTTTGTGTTTTTATCTGTATTTGTATTTGTCACGAATAAACTATTTCTATTTCTAACTTTTTCCACTTCACTTATTGTTGATAAAGTTTATGATTTTTTGATTTCAATGAAACACAAGGCCGCACTGGCAGGATCGCCATGTAGTGTTGAGTGTAATAAGAAACACTAGATTTGGTTGAAGTACGAGTATATTCTGCTGTATGATAAAGTGCACTGTTACAAGTTTACAAATTGTTTTTGGTTTTTGTTGTGATAGAAGCGGAAACACGATTGTTAAACATTTTCTCCATAGGAAGAAAAAAGCAAAGTTGTGTCCTTTTATTAATTTTTTCTATGCAGATAAAATATCATTTTGTAAACTGCGTCGGTACCGCGAACATTGAAGTTTGTATATTGCGGGCATCTTTCTCTTTCACTCCAATTAAGGCGTCATGAGAGTGATAGAAACAATCGTCCGAAATTGACGAATGTTATTTTTCGCGGTATCGCCGCTGTTTAAAAAAAATCAAAACACATAGGCGCGTTTTGTGAGCGTGTCGGTAACGCAGCGTGACATCGGTGTGGCTAATGTAACGAAATAAGGTACACACTCGGACGGCAGCATCGTGCCCCGCTGCGCCACGCTCACAAAACGCGCGGATGTGCCCAAGCCTTAAAGAGCGTCGCATCTCGTGCACGAGAGCCATAAACGTCTCCATAACGGGGCGCGGTGAACGTAGGCTAAGCAACGATTGCTGCACCCCCAGGAGCCCGCACGGCGCGCTGCGCGGGCGACGCGGACTTCATCATGCGGCACCTGCGCGCGCAGCACGCGGCGCGCGTGTACGTGTGCCGCGCCTGCGGGGCCGTGCTGCGCCGCCGCGAGCACTACCTGGCGCACAGCGGTACGTGGCCTCACCTACCCATCTCCACACTTTACCATGTTTCCCGCAGTTCACCGCTTTCCTTAGGGTCATGAAGAAACGCACCGCCACTGATAGGTTGCCGAGCTAACCATAGGCGTCACAGAGCAGAGGTGGGCCTCAGTTGGCCGGCGACTTATGAGCTACCGCGTTCCCGCTGCTACTTAACGAGACAGGTAACAGATGTCCCTGTCCCCTTTAGTGGGTAAACGGGGTGGCTCCTCTGGCGAGGGAACCTGTAATTGGAGTCTCTGACACATATTTATGTAACCTAGTTTTAGTTCCCAAAGCTGTTGGTATTCCGAATAAAATAAAATAATAATAATACCCCTCCGAAATCCCCGAATTCGAAGGGCTTTTATGTATTTTTCATCACACTTGCTCGTCAATGGCGTTGTTACTTGCGAGAGTACAGAGCAGTTATAGCCGATTTAGCTCACACGGGCTGTAAGTTTAGTTTTAAATATATAGAACTCATACTTCACTTCGGACTGAGGATGTGTCCAAACAGCCAAGGTGTAATTCATATCTTGAAAAGTTTGCTACAACCAACTTTTAATATGTATAAAACATATCTTTATATTCAATTTGACTGCAATTTAATGTTTAGTATTTATTAAAAATAATTGTTTTATATTTGATTTGGATAATTGATACTATTTGGCAGGATGATCTGTCAAATTCGAAAACAAAACGCAGTTGTTAACATTATCTGTGGAAGACATTGAAAAAAGTTGACATTGTTGACAATCTTTTTTAGTGGATGAGGTCTGGAGCGGTACCGCGAACATAGAAGTTCGTATGTTTCGGACATCTGTCTCTTTTACTCCAATCAAGGCATCACGAGAGTAACAGAGACAATCGTCCGAAATTTACGAATATCGTCTTTCGCGGTAGCGCCTCAGATTGTAGTTTTCAAAGTGTATTTTGATTTTAAGCCTACATAAGTACTAACTAATATTTTACCAACGAATTTATTTTATTTCCTCGCAAATGTGATGAAAAACATTGTGTGTACCACGGGTGGTAAGTGTATAACAAACTTGAGTCATTAAAAGCCCTCCGACTTCGTCGTCGGGCTTCTAATAGACTCGCGTTTACTATACCTTACTTACCATCCTCGTTGCACAATGTACTATAAAACGTGCACGTTATATAATAGTATTTTATCTACACACGTAACATAATCCATCTTAATGCGTACAACAGCAAATAAAAACCCACATAATAGTACATTACTTTGTTACAACATATTTCTTATCTGTGTAAATGTTATAATTGCTTAATTATAACATCAAAACCCATGCCATAATGACATTTATATAATAAATAATAAATAAATAAATAAATATTTCGGGACATTCTTACACAAATCGACCTAGTATATATCGAACAACTCTGAAAATTAAAGTAATAGGTTACTTACTAAACGATATGTAAATTGGGGTTGTCTCTAGATTGTCTCTGAATTTGAGAAAAAGTACGATTGCTTGGAAAAAGTTTTCATTCGCCGCCATTATCAATGTTCGTTTGCGGTTTTAGAAATTATCATTGAGAGCTTATACTGTGTGTAGATAAAGCAGTGTTTGTCACTGTACATAATTAGGTATAAAATTCCTCTTTTGATGTTATTATGAAACACAGCTACGTTTCGTTTTGATACCATAGATTATATGACTGTAACATAATAATATTTTATGTTACTGTACGACATAAAAAAGAGAGGTCGCATTATAGGGGTTATGTTATTTGTGTAGATAAAAGTATTAAAGATCATAAGAAAAAAAAATACGTTAACGTTCCTATTTTCTTTGCAGCCCAACATGCTAAAGAAAGCACGATCCAAGACAAGAGTAAATTGCACGAATGCAACGTTTGCCAAAAGAAATACAGGTAAATGTTATATATATTATACTTAATTATATATTTGTATTCTTAGACTACAAAGCACTTTAATAATGTGAATAATATTATGATAATCAGTGAAGCTAGATTGTCATTGCATCATTCGTAGGTTTTGATGTTAAACGAATAAAGTGCAAATTAATACGCAAAGAATTCTGCTATTAGGGTTGCCATGTATTTAAATTAAACTTTGTATATCATTTTATTGAGCGGCGTTTTACTAAACGAGGGTAACGTCGCATAAACAAACAGCCTTATTAAATTCAGAGAAAATGTACAGTTTAATGCTAACATTCTTTACATAATTCGCTTGTTGCTTTTTTTTTTATGACAAAGGTGGCAAACGAGCAGACGTTTGATTATTGAAGATAATATTATATGAAATGATTGTGTGATTTTTTGGATTTGCATAAAGCAAAGTCCAGGAAAAAAGAGTTAGTTTACTAGACTATGGTTATGGATAAAAAGACTACACGGAATTTGCGTGTTGATTGTATGAGTCTGTATTTTTAGGTATTTAAACAACATCTACCCTCAAGATACTCCTCTTGAGGGTAGGTGAAAATATTCGCCAATCAATCCAAGTGACAGATCCAAGCTATTTTGTATTTGGTTGGTTAACCAATAAACGTTGTAACTATCCGATAATGTACATGTTGTTTATTTTTTTTAATACCTAAGTAAATGATTGAATCAACTATTTGATGTAGTTATTCTGTCCCATCAGCCAGGGGACAACTGAATCATACTTTGTTACAAGAAATGTGGCCCTGCGTACTACTGATGCGCTTGGTAGGTGACCCATTATAGAAGGGACATATAGCGTCTACAAATAAATGAATTGTATAGATGCAATTAAACTGTGGTTTGAAGAGTGACCCAGGGGAACGTAACCATGGCAACGAGGGACAAAGAATAGTTGATTAAGCCAAGTATACAGAGTGTTAAATATTTTAAAAGACCATATCTGTCTGTGCAGTTCAAAAACACTGCTGGTGGAGCATATGAACCTCCACAACGGCCAGCGGCCGTACACCTGCGACATCTGCCACAAGAACTTCGCGTCCAAGTACACGCACCAATCGCATCTCAAGACACATCTGGTAAGTGTATTGTCACCTCGGAAAGCCCTTTTTATTCTTTAAAAACAGATACCAAAACTGCATTTTATTCATAAGAGTGCAAAATATTCAAATACTAAGTGCTTCGTGACGTCACGTGAGCTGGTTGGATGGAATTTTCAAAAATTTTATAAGACCAATAATTTGGATTTGTAATAAATAATTATTACAAGACATCCTTAGATAAATTTAATGAGCCCCATGGTAAAGCTCAAGAAGGTTATGGACATATATCTGTTTTATTCACACAAATAAATACTGCGATTTGAACCCAAGACCGTCGGCTTCATAAGTAGGATCACTACCCACCAGCTGCGGACATGTCGTCAAATGTTTTAGGTTTAGTTTTTTCTCGCGGTACCTACCAAGCAAAATTTTCTTATTCACTCGGCAGCTAGGTTAAAACCCTCCCAACGCTCAACATTCCACTTCTTAAACCACTTCGTTATGCACGTAGTTAAATTTCGGAATCTCGCAAACTCTGGTCTCAATATTAGAACAAGAGGGTAAACGCTAAGTTTGCTACCGTGTAAAACAGCTATTTTGAATTATCTTTTATAAAGCAGAAACATTATATGAGCCACCGGCCGCGGCGGGTTGGCGATCGCAGTGTGTTCTATAGGGACAATACTTTAGGTATAGGGACAATACCTGAGCATCATATCTTTGAACGCAAACCTATCGTGAGATTCAAACATATTAATTGTATAGAAGCGGGTAACTCACGTTTTATAAGTCGAATATTACTCGACCGTCCGCGTCGGTTAGCCAACGCGAAAGGCTCATGGTTTTGCTCCTCGTTATGGAGTGAAACATGTCGAGCAATATTCGACTTATAAAACGTGAGTTACCCGCTTTGCCGTGTCGTGCCGGCTGACTAGAATAGCACCACCCCATCTCCTTCCGCGGGTGTCGTAAGAGGCGACAAAGAGAAAAATTCTACGGACGGGCACCAGCGTCCGTCGAAACCCAATCTACAGCCACCGCGGTCGCAAACCCGCCTGCCAAGCGTGGCGACTATGGCAATTACCTCCAAGATGATACAAGTCATATTTATGGGAGGCCTATGTCCAGCAGTGGACTGCATACGGCTGAAATGTATGCATGATGTATGTAATAGAATTAATATAATATCTTTGTTAAGGCGCTCTAGATAGTGAAAACACCAATTTTAGAAAATATTAATAAAATACTTTCACAGAACTTACAACTGCAATTTTTTTATATGTATTATTTCAGTCTATTCTCTAGTTTTTGGCTTCATCAGAAACACGATTGCTGATAAAAACCTCGATAGATTTTTTTTTTGAAAATAACTCGTTTTTTACACCTTAAACCAAATATTTCGATAACTGTTATGAATATCAACACAAAATTTGCTCTAAATAATAGTTTTTAAGTAGATTTAGATTTGTACTTCATAGATTTTTAATAAGTTGAGTACATCAATAATACCAATTGATTTCGTTATTGGCAAAATAAAATGGTTCAGCGCGCGGCGGCGGCCGACTATTGCCCAGTCGCCAGTACGCTGACCGCTGTCAACGTAGGATGTGTGCACATTTTCCTAACGCGGTAATATTACTGTAGACATGAAGCAATAAGGGTAATCGCAGTGTAAATAAAGTTATGCGAAAGAGGAAACGATTAAGTGAACTAAGAGGACATATGACAATAATATTAGAATGCCTAAACGGTAATCTACGTACCAGAACATTCAACCGGCCGCGTCGTAGCGGATTTCACATACGTTTTTACGTAGTTAGTTTGCAGGTCTGGTGCAGTTTTAGTAATTGTGTGTTGTACAGTTTTATTATATTCTAGTTCTTTTCAAGTCAGTAAAGTTACTAGTACAGTCGCCATCAGATATATCGGAGCGGCCGAGGTACTCAAATATTTCTGAGCAGCAATAAATTTCAATAAATTCTTTACAGTAAATGAGGTCTATAACATCTGAACATCCAATTCGCCATAAATATGTGAGCAGTGGTTTTTCAATTAAATCTGAACACACAACTCGTCAAAGTTATCTGCACAGACAGGGTGATCATAAATATCTGAACATTTAGGGAAAATATGCCTTAAGTCACTTGGCATGCGATTTAAAATTCTTTAACATAGGTACGCTCGAATACATTTTCAACACAACCAGTAACCACCATTCGGTTTTGTCAATGTCAAAACTAAAAAGAGATTGCTGGATGTAGGGTGTATACATACACTGCCTGAGGTAGAGCGTGACGTCATCGTGATACTAATGGCGTCCTTATCTTACTCTTATTGTGCGAAACGTGCGGCATGCATGAGTCGCCCGGACTCAGTGACTCTTTCAGATATGGCCTTTTTGTACACATTTATGTTTTTGTTGGGATCTAGTTTACATAACAATGATAATTTTAATTCCTTTTAATACCGCTGAACACATGCGTCTTGCGTGCGGATTTGTGCAGGGCCGCAACCTTGGTCGTGAATCGAACACCCTCTTATAGGCAAATCGAAAAGGTAAATGAAAAGTTCTAGAAGGGCCGCCGCCAGCGACGGTGCGGCACGGAGCTCATGATTATGGTTCACGAATTGGACCGAAACATATGTCGAGCGGTTTTCGACCTTAAGATACGTGAGTGACCCGTTTATATATATTTCTAATAAATCGAAAATGCTATCAGAACACATTAGCTTTACTTATTTTTAAATTAAGCACAACCATCTGCTAGCATATCAAAGATATTTAAGTCGAAAGAAAAATAGAAAAATTTGACTCGCAGCGGGACTCGAACCCACAACCACTGGATCACTAGCCCAGTGCACTACCAGTTGTGCTATACGAGCGCCGCTTAGACGTGTCAAATTTTTCTATCTTATCCTTCTTGGTATATACGTCATTACGGGTGACGTGTAGCGACATCTACCGAAGAGTATTGAACTCTTTTTACGGCATCGATGTCTCAAATTTAGATTGAGAATTCATCGATAACAATGTGCTACCCCTTTCTAAAATTATTTTTATATTAAGCAGAAACGTCTGCTAGCATATCAAAGATATTTAAGTCGAAAGAAAAATAGAAAAATAGTTCAATACTCTTCGGTAGATGTCGCTACACGTCACCCGTAATGACGTATATACCAAGAAGGATAAGATAGAAAAATTTGACACGTCTAAGCGGCGCTCGTATAGCACAACTGGTAGTGCACTGGGCTAGTGATCCAGTGGTTGTGGGTTCGAGTCCCGCTGCGAGTCAAATTTTTCTATTTTTCTTTCGACTTAAATACATTAGCTTTACGCTGCTCGCTACGGTATTAGCGGTACGGAGGCTTGTACTCACTATGTTTTTTTTTGTAGTTTTGAAAAGTAACGAGTTTCTATAAATTTTGATGTTAAGATTATGATTTCTTATAACTAAACCGCTAGGCCATGGTAACCAACGCAATAGTAGATGAAATATTGAAAAGCATTCGTACCAATTTTAATTTGGCAGCTTCAATATTACATATATACGAGTACATTTGATGCTTGCACGGAATGAATGACGTAGTGACAGATCAAAACGTGAGACACACATAAATACGTGCATGGTTACCAAAGTGCATCTCATGACGATTTCATAAAGCCCAAATAGGATCCCCCTACATTATTTGATCATGAAGTTCCGTTACCTATTTTCCGGCTACAAACATCAAATCAAGTTACTCGTAATATTTCATCAGAAATCCCTAAATTAAAAGTTGAAATATACCTTAAGAAAAAACGACGAGGACCTCCGGTGTTCGAGACGGGATTCGAACCCGCATCTCCAGCTATCGCGGCTGACGCTTTAACCAATTCGGCCACCCGTACACAGCGGAACCCGTCGAAATTAATCAAGTATATGTGATCTTGTTTATTTTAAAGGTTATTTTGCATACATGTACCTTTAAAATTTGAAAATTCTCTTAATACCTCGTGGATCCCATTATGATATCTGAGTTCTGGTAACAATGGGACTAACCTTGAAGTATATGCTTCCAAACAACGAAAAAAATTTTGAAATCGGTCCATAAACGACGAAGTTCTGAGGTAACACACATACAAACAAAAACAACATACAACCGAATTGATTATCTCCTCCTTATTTTTGAAGTCGGTTAAAAACCCCGGAACGGCACTTACAACCCCGACACCGAGAGACAGTGCGTCACTTCCAAACTCAACGGATACCGAAGCCCCTAATCCTTCTTGTAATAATGTTATAAGTTAAGTTTCATTACTAGGGAGGGCAGTTGCCCCAAAAGGTGACCGGCACCCAAAAGATAAACGAAACGTCTTATAATCTAAATAATTAAATCGTGTATTTTTCCGTAACGTGGCAACACTTCGCCGGCGTTTTCATTTAAGTAACGTGACTAAAAAGAGATATGTGTATCTCTTTCATTCACGTTAATAAAAATTACGTTTTTATTATTATTTAATGATATATTTGCTGTTCAAGTTATGTTTTCAATATTGTGACTAATTTCCAATATTGCCGGAGGTCAACTTGTGGGCATAGGAACATTTTTCAAATGCTTGTATAATGACCAAAGTTGAACAGCACTTTCTTTCGCTAACACCTTTATTTTGGGGTTTATTTTAGTATGAAAACGTGTTTGTTCAACCGATGTTTCTATCCCCAATAAATATATATATTCCAATAAATGAATTTGGCCTTAAATTTCTTCGTTCATTTTATCAATATCGTTTGTATCGTACTTGAATTAAAATATGTATTAGTTCATGATTTGGCAAGTAGTTCTAAGCAAAACAAATTTAATGGCGATGGTCTAATAAAATGATATACAACCTAGTAACAGACAGACGGACGGACAGCGAAGTCTTGGTAGTCGGGTTCCTTTTACCCTTTGGGTACGGAACTCTAAAAACTAATAGTATATTATAATTTCCGGAACGCTCCGATATTTGCTTCAACCAGAATACGGTTACGAACAGAATAAGGCCATCAACTGTCTACGTGAGTGACGCGCGTGGCGTGGTGCGGGGCGCCCCGCATGCGCCTCCACCGCGTTCTGCTTCACCCCCGCAAATACCTAAAATACATCTATAAGAGCGCCTTAATGTTGCAGGATCGGCCCCGTCCGTTCAAGTGCGCAGACTGCGGCAAGTGCTTCTTCACCCTACAGAACCTGAACCAACACCACAAGACCCATTCCGGGGTCAAAGAGTTCGAGTGCAACGTCTGTGGTCAGTATTCTTATATTGTATCTTATATACTGGTCAGCAGGAACGACATTTGCTTAGTGCTTGCCAGAATAAAAATATCGACAATCCTGTTATCGATAAGTACATTCTACTTCAACCACAAGACGTACACAAAGTCTTATAGCGGCTACCTACCTAGACCCCGCGTGCCACCATTGTTGAACAAATTGAACGTAATCCGTACACTTTTGCTCCAATTTACTTGTAGAATTTGCAACGAATAGTTCGAAATTGTTTTCTGAAATAAGTAAAATAAATAAATATATAGTTTTGTTATTGTTATTTATTTTTAACCCTATTACCCTATATATATTTGTCTATTACCTGTATGACATTGAAGTGGTACTTATCGATAACAGGACTGTCGATGATTTTGTTTTGTCAATCACTTACAAGAAATCTTTCGTGCTAGAAAAATATGACTTGTTATTGTGATGCACAGATGTTAAAAAGTGTGAAAGTGTAAAATACATAAACTGGTTAGCTAGTTGGCGCCACAAGAGTTGAGGTGAATGGATTACACACACAACTATATGAAATACCGATTGCATAAAGAGTGACCGAATGAAAGGAATGAATGACGGAATATAGTTACAGAAACTTAACAATGTATGAAGTCGTCCGTATCCGTCCGGGGCCATTATACACAACAAGAATCTTATTTTTTTAATGATAAATACAATAAACGCAAAGGAGTTTAAATATTGTCCATGGTCTCTGGTGACTATGGTATAGACAATATTTAAAATTTATTCATCAACACATTAAATCATAAAGGGCCTACCTCAAACAATGAAAGTCGCAAATTTGGAATGATTGTCCCTGTCTCCACGAGAAAGATGTCCGACATTTTCGAAAAAAATCATTTCTTGTGTCAATAGGCGTTAACGCGACTATATTTGGTCCGATAATCTTTCAGCTACAAATAAAATATAATTCGGCTGTTTAGCTTGTTTATGAACTTGAACACAGACGCCATATTCACTTAAAAATAAAAAATACTTCCCGGCCTAGGCTTTCAGTTTTGTATGAAATCGACGTTCGACCAGTCTCCACAAACCAGTCTGCGCGACGCTTAGTTACATCATTACTTTCGTATATGCATTACATTTTTCTGTAACAAGTTATCGCGTTTTATTTAGCTATTTGTGGCATTATCTAGCAAAAGGGACCTTATTGTCGATGGCACTTACGTCGAACCGCGTTGCGTTTGTATCGCGTCATCTCGAAAAACGACATAAGCGCCATCGACAATGAGGTCCCTTCTCAAAGATGATGTCACATACCTGTGCTCCCGCAGGCAAGGCGTTCGGCACGCAGCACAACCTGGAGATGCACGGCGTGGTGCACTCGGGGCAGAAGCCCTTCGTGTGCGGCGTGTGCGGCAAGGGCTTCGCGCGCCGCGCCGAGGTCAAGGACCACATGCGCATCCACACCGGTGACTACACACACACATCATACACGTGCCACACACACACTCACACACATTGACTGAGATGAAGATCTTTAAGCCTATTTGTAAAAATGCTTTCAAGCATGCTTTTGCAAGTTTAGTAAGCATGTGCACATTCTTAGGCGACCGGTAATGAAGTAACAAAATGGCATCGGGGGGTGCGGGGGTGGCGCGATGCGGCACCGTGTACTCACGCCCTAAGGCACGCCTGCCGCGTCATGAAATTATTACTCGCCGCCACAGACTAAAGTTTTTGAAAATGGAAGACAACGAATCGGTTAATATACATATACATACAGAACACCCTGCTGTCAAATGAGTAACAGAACGTGTGTCGCAGGCGAGCGTCCGTTCGCGTGCGACGTGTGCGGCGCGACGTTCTCGCAGCGCTCCAACCTGCACTCGCACAAGCGCGCCACGCACTACGACGACAAGCGCTACAAGTGCGACCAGTGCCCCAAGCGGTTCAAGCGGCGCAGGTGAGCTCCCACTGTACGAGTGAAAAGGTGTTGCCGGCTTCGTATCAATCCGTCGACATATACTCGGCCGGCAACCCCTTACTTCCCGGCTCTCTAGTAGTGTACTATGACTCTGTAGCAATTACATCAAAGGCCCGAAAAATAAGAATTTCTCTAAGATAGTGATACGAGGCCGGAAATCCGTTTTCACACAATGAAATAAAATAAATGCTTCAAAAATGTTTGAAAAAAGTTAGTTCCCCTCGTGCCTTGAAAATGTCCCCCACAACTTAAGTTTTTTTATTATAAATAAATAAATATTTCAGCACAATTTTACACACATCGACGTAGTCCTACTGTAAGCTCAGTAAGGCTCGTGTTGTGGATACTAGACGACGATATATATAATAGATAGATACATATAAATACTTAAATAAATAAAAAACATCTATGACTCGGGAACAAATATCTGCGCTCATCACACAAATATAGACCTCGACTGGGATTCGAACCCAGGACTAGTGGCTTCATAGGCAGGGTCACTACCCACTAGGCTAGACCGGTCGTCTCAACTCAACTTTTCAACAATCAAGATTCAACTTTTTGAACGTATTCTTTCTTGATCGGACGTTTTATATTTTCCAGGTTATTAGACTACCACATAAAGGCATCGCACACCGGCGAGCGTCCTCTTAAATGTGAGGTGTGCAAAGCTACGTTCGTGTACCCTGAGCACTACAAGAAACATATTAGAATACACAGCGGGGAGAAACCCTATGTATGCGAGGTATGTTGACACTGTTGGTAAAATAATGGTTACATTGCCCATATTCAGTATCATATACTTGTACTAATTGTATAGAAGCGGGTAACTCACCTTTTATAAGTCGAATATTATAAAATGAGTAATATGGATTTTTTTGTTTTTGAAATTTTTATTTACATGTTTTTTTTTTTATGACAATCAATTCCTTTTCTATCCAGTATATAGTTTCCTTGGGGCCAACTTTCGATAATGTACAAAAAAAGCCAGAAATTAAAGAAAACTGTTTTCATACATTTTCTATAGCCTCTAGCCGCCCAGAGATAAAACTTGCCAGGCAAAATGCAACGCTGGTTTGTCATAATTAAAATTCGAAATGGCATTCAACGGGAGACCTTTATAGGCACTGGGCGGCTAGAGGATAAAATGGATCCGTACAAAAAAGCCAGAAATTAAAGAAAACTGTTTTCATACTGTAGTAGGTGCCGAATTAACATATTAACAGTAACTTACTGTTTACAACATACATGTGACGCACGTAGTTGAGGAATATTGTATGTAAGCAATAATAGTTGTATGCTTAGTATTGTACTTAGACTTAACGCTTAACTACCGAGAATACAACACATCTCTGGTGATTGATATTTAAATCGAAAGAAAAAATAGAAAAATTTGACTCGCAACGGGACAAGAACACCCTGTATAGTGAGTTGGCTTAGCGACTTAAATCTAGTTAGCAGTTTGAAAGCCAGCTTGTACATTTTTATTTATTCATAGACTAGCGTTTCCATGCCTGTTTAAAGTAAAAAAAAAGCATCATGATATCTCATGGCGACCCTGCCACTATTATTTGCTATAGAATGAATCCTTTTATGTACAGGTGTGCGGTAAATCGTTCAACTCTCGCGACAACAGAAACACGCATCGCTTCGTGCACAGCGACAAGAAGCCGTATGAGTGTCTGGTGTGCGGCGCCGGCTACATGAGGAAACGGTTGCTGTATTCCCACATGAACACGCAGGTGAGTCCAGTACCCAGGCGGAGGATGTCCACTGCTGGACATGGGCCTCTGAGGATCGCTAAAACGACCGCTCAGTCAGCCGAAAGTGGGACAAAGGCGAATTGTAAGGATATCATCCTTACGTTTTGAATATTCCATTCATTCGCACGAAGCGATTCGCTTCTGCCTAATGCGGACTGCTAAGGAATGGAATTCGCTCCCTTCGTCTGTATTCCCGGAAAGATAATATAATTTGGGTCTTTTCAAGGCAAGAGTGAATAGGCTGTTACTGAACCAGCGTGTTACACCCTCGAACACATCGATACTTACATCAGGTGTGACTGAGGTCAAACGCTGGTCAGTCTTTTATTAAAAAAAGCTAAAACGATTAGTCCTGCACTGCTTGCTTTCAGCGAGCTTGACTAGGTCGTGGAACCGAACAACTGATGATGATGATGATGCACTATTATTGGAAAGACGATAGTCCCGAGTATGAAACGCAAAATGACGTATACTAAAGTGTATTGTATTGTATTGTAATACGGGCGGGTTTCCGCAACTCGACGACTGGGCGCCTATTTTGCGTGATGGGAGACCGGTTAGCTCAGCCAGCCCAACTCCTCGAGGAATCCAACCAGACCTTTAACGTCTCGTAGTACCTCATGGAGATTACTCGGGGTACCGAGATATTTTGCCCTGTGTGTAGCCACTTCGCTGCACTCCAGCACCATGTGAGCGGCCGTCTCTTCTGTCTCCAAGCATCCTCGGCATAGGGGACTGTTTGTAACACCTAAGTTGAATAGATGCTTGTTAAATGGTCCATGACCTGTTATACTCAACTACTAAAGTGTATCTCTGGTTATATTTTAATTTTAATGATTTTAGAGTGTTTGGATTTACTGTAGTATTCTGTAACGAAAGTATGAAATAGATAATTCTAACCTATAAAGCATATAATATGTTTTTATATGCCATCTATATTCGGGATCAATAGAAAACGAGAAAAATGTAAAAAAAACTATTTACCCTCATAGTTCCCAATTACGCACTTAAAAAAAACATCCATGGTTTCATTGTAATTATATGTATACACGTACATTTGTTACATACATTCTTGTTTATTTCAAATATGCGATCATTACCGATATTTTACGACCGATTTTTTATTTTACTATTTTTATTTTTATTATTTGACGACCGGTCTGGCCTAGTGGGTAGTGACCCTGCCTATGAAGCCGATGGTCCTGGGTTCGATTCCCAGTGGGGGCATTTATTTGTGTGATGAACACAGATATTTGTTCCTGAGTCATGGGTGTTTTCTATGTATTTAAGTATTTATATGTATCTATCTATTATATATATCGTCGTCTAGCACCTACAACACAAGCCTTACTGAGCTTACCGTAGGACTAGGTCGATTTGTGTAAGATTGTCCCAAAATATTTATTTATTTATTTTATTTTTATTCAGTGAATTTATCAGAGGCCGGGAAAATTAGTATTTCCGGCAAAGTGGGTATATACCGGATAGTGATACGAGGCCGGGAATCCGTTTTCACGACGAGGCATGTATAGTGCTTTTGCTATGCTTCAAAAAATGAAATTTGCAAAATCATAACTAACAATGAAATCGAAATGTATTAAAAATTAACATCAGCTGTTTGGTGTTATAATACCCGCCATATTTTCCTCTTTATGGATAATCGTATTAATGGTCGTAAAAAAGTTATTTTGCAGGCTGAGGCCTGCAAAGTTATATGAAATTGCATTTCCGTCCCCTACAGTTGCCGCGCCCAAAAAACCATACTTCCGAGTAATAAGGAATGTACTAAAGACAATATTATATTGCATGTTTGAGAAAACAAATTTATCTAATAATATATTGGCATGTGTGTGGCATTGGCAAATGTTTTTTTTACATACAAATTCAGTTGCCAGTCCGCCATGTTTGTTATTTGTATTTCCCATGAAACCTGAGTGTAAGTGTAGTTGTGTCTCGTCGCAGGGCCACCTGGCGGAGTCCATCGTGGTGAACCAGCCGCGGGTGTCCGTGCAGCGCGCGCCCGACAACGTGAGTACTTCACATAAACGGGACTTAACCGCGTATATTAACACCTTGGTGGACAGTAAATAACGTCATCCGTCATAGACCGTAGGAAACAAAAACATACGCGACGCCTGTAGGCGTACTGTCCGCCAAAGTGTTAACTTTAAAAATTACCTCCGACGTTCCGAGGACGTTGTCCTCGAGTGCGGGTAGTTCGAAAAACTCGCGCCGCTATAAGATGTTAATGTGTATCTCAGTTTTAATCCGAGACCACACCACCAGTGTTCACACGCACGTAGTGACGTCACAGATGGCCGTTCGTTCGAAATTTGAAGATCGCCGATGACTCGGAAAAATAACCGCCCTGAGACACTGGTCCCACTGCGAGCTAGTAAGCTATGAGCTATCAGCTATTTCAAGGGACAAAAGATAATCGATCCCGTGTAAATAAAAGAGACATATATGTCATAGCCGGGCGATCGTAGTTCATCACTCTTTTATTTACACGAGAGCGATTATCTTTTGTCCCTTGAAATAGCTGATAGCTCATAGTTTACTAGCTCGAGGTAGGACCAGTGCCTGAGCCGCCGTCAGCCACAGCAATGGTAATCATTCGAAATCCATTGAGCGACCAACACCGTCTTTTGTACATACTCAATTTTGTATTATCAAGTAATACAGTTTTCTTTATATTTAAATAACAAGTCTTCATTGAAGATGCAGTAAGGCATCCCTGCTTTATCTAGATTAGGAGCCTAGGCACCAACAACCAGTATAAATCAGTAGTGAGTAATACAGCTCGCAGTCATTCGGAACGAGCCGAGCATACAATCAAACAACTTCCAACTTCATTATTATAACTCTAAATTTTCTATTTTTAAACCTATTTTTATCGCAATTTGCAGCCTTTGGAGAAGCCTCCGTAGCTCAAATGCATATATCCCAGAGTCGCGAGTTCGAGTCTCGCCGGGGAGGTTATTTTTTTTTTCGATTTTTTTTCTTTATTTCTAAGAATTACGATTCCGTTACCAAACGTTTCTGCTTAAAAAATAATTCAAAACATTTTTATTTCAGGTTTACGAGTCCACGGAAGAGTTGGAATTGGAAAGTGAAGAAGCGAAAGCTACCGGTAAATTCAATTACCTATTTCTATATATGAATTATGACAAACACAAGGATACTGTACTGTGAAACTATACCGGGTGTTATGAAAAACGTGATACAAGATTTGCATTTGCAAGAAAGCCGGCATTTGGTCATGATTTGGAACATTTTTTACTATGGGGTCAACTTTGTAAATTATAAAATAAAAAACAGCTCTCATACATTTTCGTCAACTTATACTTGAGCTTTTTTTGAACAGCTCAATTTTTATTTAATTTTACAAACTTGACCCCAGAGAAAAAGATGTTCAAAATCATGAACAGATGCCGGTTTTATAATCTTGTATTACGTTTTTTTATAAGAGTCAGTATAATAAAATCTATTCGTTGGATGGATGGAAGGTACAAGGATGTACATGTAAACGGTAAATACATACACAATAAATACCGGTATTCGATTTCTGGGTCATTTTAACAGTCCATCTGTTTGCTCAAGAATATTTTTTTTCTACACATAGGTATATTTTACATTTGTGACATAATTACAGAAAACCAAGGCACGGTGTACATTGGCGACAAGAAATACATCCTACAAGACGGGAAGACGTCGCTCAATCTTGTGCAGGACACCGAAGATATACTCACTTGTAAGTGCAAGTTATTAGCTTATGTAGTGTCCCACAGCTGGGCAAAGGTCCTCAATCACCATCGGTCCCGAGCAATCTCTGAATAGCAATGGCGGCTGGTCACCTTTTAGTATGGCCGGCTGAATAACATAACTTAACCGATTCAGTGCGAATGGCACGCAGGCGAGTCATCAATGTTTTTAACGTGTGGCGTTTTTAACACGAGAGGAGTGTCATCACATTCTATGGCATAAGGCACGCTTGCCGCGTCAAGGAATTGTTCGCCGCCACAGACAAAAGTTTTTGAAAATGGAAGTCGCGGTTAATAAGGTAAATCGCCAGTACCTGATGAATTCTGTTTACCTATAAATGGAACACATTTTCTAATGGGGTTTCAATAGTATTTTTATTCATTGTTTTGTTCTGGAACAAACAATGTAATACATACATTTTGTGCTAAGGAATGGAATTCGCTCCCTTCGTCTGTATTCACGGTAAGATATAATTTGGGTATTTTCAAGGCAAGAGTGAATAGGCTGTTACTGAACCAGCGTGCTACACCCTCGACCTCGTCGACACTTACCATCAGGTGCAACTGATGTCAAACGCTGGTCAGTCTTTCATTAAAAAAAAACCTGGTAGCCACGCAATTGGAATCAAAATGCTAACTAATTTATTTAAAAAAAACCCGTACACTGTTGTTCTGTTAATCAAAAGGAAAATGTCGGTAACTAAAATATATGTATATAGGAGTTACCGTGATTCAGTTTCTCATTTTCTATATATCTTTAGATAATCTGGAGGGAGCTTTGAAGTCTGAATCTGGTTTCCTCGAGGCGGTTTCCAGTGAGCAACTGGGAGAGGACTCACAGGTAAATACCGTTATATCTTTGATTTTTTTTCATTATACTTTCTGGTAAGGCCATTAACACACTGCCACGCACCACACTGCATCTCGCCGCATCTAAAGGGATCTGCATGAACGCGCGTGAATGCATTTTCTGTGTGTTGGACTGTGCGTGTTTTTTATACAAACGGAGATACTTACAAGCAACGTTAGATCACGCATTCACGCACTACGCTGCGTGGTGCGTGGCAGTGTGTTAATCGCCTAAAGCATGGTATTTCACGTAGGCGTAATTTCGCTCTTGTCGATGGAGTTATTTCTAACTTCTTTTAAATATAGTTTTTTGTTCTTAAAGTAGGTAGGGTAAGTATGTTACTAAATTAAATACTCATGTTGTTAGAAACCTTTTTCGTTTGAAAATAATTTAATTGTTGTTTAGAATATATATAAAAAATGTGGTCGACCTTATACATATTGCTTTTAAATTTTGCCTAAAATGTATTTCTTATATAAAAAATATATAATTAGAAATTATGAATTTGTAATGTCTTGATGTATATTTTCATACTATAAATGCTCCTTTTTGTATTATAACTTACATGAGTCATTTTAATGTTTTATGATAAAAGACGCGAATGGTTGCTCGGCACTCTTCTCTGACCCTGCCTATGAAGCCGATGGTCCTGGGTTCGAAATGTTCGAATCTCAGTCAGGGCATTTATTTGTGTGATGAGCACAGATATTTGTTCCTGAGTCATGGGTGTTTAAGGGTGTCTCATTCAGATCGGTCAGTATGGGGAAATCTGGAACTATAAGACATACAAAGATTTGTTCTTAGGAACCATGTCATCGATTTTAGGGACAAGAAAAACTGCATACATAGATTTAAAAAAAAAATTGTACTCTGTTCGAGAATCGAACCAGGTCGTTTTTGAAAGTAAAACTTTTAATTATTTTCGTTTGGATATGGATTGTGTTGGTTATGGGCAGCAAAAGTTACCATGAAACATGTTATCTCAAATGAATAAAATGCATTGTAATTCAATATCTATCGGTGACTGAATATATATAGACACAGCTCTCCATACAAAAATGCCTTCCAAAAATGACCCCAGGCGCGCTGACACTGACAGCTATCCCCTCTTCATAAATATGTCAGAGCAGCTTGGAATTTATCCAATAGATAATTTCGCGCTATTAAAAAAAAGTTGTGATTGGTTCATAAAAGTTTTAACCGTCAAACCTCATGCGCGGCGTTACAATATTATGGCGTTGTCAAACTTACAGGGATGATACTAACCGAGATGGAACCAATTGATATTAATATTATTCTTCACACGATTTTGTTATTAAGATTACTCTTATCCATACTTTATAAAAGATATATCGTTAATAACGCGTTGGAGAACACTGCTACGATTTTGCGTTAGGACATTGCCCAGTAAGGAAAGGCTGAGACTTAGTACCTACTGAGGTACCAGGCCTCAGCCTGGCTGACTGAGGGTTATGTCGCTCTTGAACATCGGAGGTGAAATTTTGTAAATGTTTGCGCGACTGAGCCCCGTTTATAGTTAAATTCAAAAGTTGAAACACATTATTAACGTGTAGTGCATATGTATTATAGATTAATCGTAATAGAGTGAGTAAAGTCAAGTAATTTATTTTCTAACCTAGGTGGGTTACAAATTAAATTCTATATCGTATAGCAAACTGTCACCATAAGAGCAAGCTAGAACAGGATGATACTTTGATATATCGCACGCATTGTTTTGTTTTAATAATTAGGCCAGGGGTTCCCAAAGTGTGCGCCGCGGCGCCCTGGTGCGCCGTGGAAAGTTCCGAGGGGCGCCGTGAGTCGATCATCTATTATTATCTATGTACAACGACGATAGATTCATGTTGTGGATGTTTAATTTCCTACCTCCCTCTAAATAACTAACCTAACCTGACTACTATTATTGTAGGTAATGTAGGTAATTATTTCTTTCTACTATATATTTTTGAAATAGCTTACGACAGGGCGCCGTGACATAATACTAATTTCGTAACTGCGCCGCAGGTTGAAAAAGATTGGGAATCCCTGAATTAGGCAATAGATTTACTAAATTGACGCGGAGTACTGAATTTTGGAACGTCAAGGAACTTTGCCAAAAACGGATGAGTTCTGAGTAGTTGTTTATCTTTTTCGTTCTTGCAATCCTCGAAAGGTAGGGATGCAAGTAACGAAATTTTTAATTTCGGGGTACGCAGTAGAATGCAGATAGATTCGCAAAGAATATAATACTCAGTAAGAAGACACACGCTTTCAGAGTTAGAAAAGAAAATGGTAACTTTTCGCAAAGAGCAATCACAGATAATATGTCTTGACATTTCAATACTATTACTGAAATACAACTTTCGACCTTAAGGCATTGCGATATGTCTAATGATATTCAAATGAAATAGGTAGGAAATAAAATTCCATGACTGTACGAGTGTACGTACATGTTTTTATAAAATTATTTGAAACAATAAATTATTTTCGGGGCATTCCGGAAACTAGAATAATCAAGTCGGAAAGTTTACCAGCGGCACATTTGCAGCGTACTTGTTTTTTGAGATAGAAGCATATAATAGGAACTGCTTGTTACTTGAAAATAACATGAATAATTTACTTGTGAGTATAAATGATGCATAACCTAATCCTCATTCTGTTACTCAGTATCATAAAGGCATAAGTCATTATAAAACTATTATAGAGTTATGACATTTGGTGCAGCGTATAGTCTATACAACAATATGTTAATTTAAATAATTGTTTATCACATTCAGGGTTAAACTTACACAAACCAATGGATCCCATCGTTTTTCTTGTGTTTTTGTGCAGTTGTTTCGGGACTATTTTATCGCACAAGAAGGCATTTTATAGGGTTTTTTAATTTAACAATTTTATATTAGCTGACATCTTATGTCATAGAAAGCTTCTGTACTACTAAAGCTGTCAAACTCCGCCGCGGCTCAGTCGATCGTTCGCGGCACACTAGCCGTGGGGTCATTTTTGAGCTCGAGTCAGGTTTCTATAGTATTACTAGTTCGTTGATATCTATTAATTTTATTTTAACAACTGTAGTCGATTCCAAAAATGAACACATTTTTTTTTTTAAATCCATTTATGCAGTTTTTCTTGTACCTAAAATCGATGACATGGTTCCTAAGAATAAATATTTGTATGTCTTATAGTTCCTGATTCCCCATACTGACCGATTTGAATGAGACACCCTGTATATATCGTCATCTAGCACCTACAATACAAGCCTTACTGAGCTTACCGTAGGACTAGGTATTAATTATGAATGTGTCCGTGTGTGTGTCAGCTGGCGAGCGGCGCGGAGGGCGTGGTGCGCGTGGTGCAGGTGCGGCTGCCGGACGGCAACGACGGCTGGGTCGCCATCAACCCCTGAGCGAGTGAGCACCAGCAGCCGGACCCTGACTCGAGCACCGCCGCCGGACCCGAGCTCCAACATCATTGTGAATCGACAGCTCAGCTCGTCAACAAAAAACTGAGTTCTAGTCGCAAAAAACCAAGGCTCTATAGCTTGTTACATGTAGCGTGCCAGTTAAACTTGTTTTCAATACGATAACCTTTTACTGCATGAAATTTGACTTTGACTTTAAACTCGCATCCAATAGTTAAATAGTTGATAGTGCAATACCGCGTAACCAACAAATGCAATAAGATAGTTTATTTGTACATGAAATTCGAACTCCAACGATATTTGTAGTTACGCGGTATTGCACTATCCCCGACGATATCATCATATTAGACTTCGTATGCAGTAAAGGGTTAACTGTTGTTTTTAATGCGTGAAGCATGTTATGATCCACCCGTCCGATATCTTTGTTCAAATTCTATTTGCTTTCTTTAAGTATTCTCATTCCATTGATATTGGACAAAGTTCTTATACTATCTGCGTAATCAATGTCGGTCGCAATATTTGATCAAAGTCTTTATTTAGTCATAAACAGTCATAAAAATATTGTACAGTTAGAATACTACCCGTAGACAGAAATGTAAGTTCAAAGATTGTATAATGCTTTTTACTGCGGGACAATGTATAGTCAACTAATTTGATTTCTAGGCCACTTCAGACGAGAGTCTATTGATTGACTGTACAGGCATAGTATCGCTAAGGCTGGGACACCATGCCTCAAACGAATTGTGCCCGCTCCTTTATTTACCGGAGCGCTTCGATTTCAGTCGATCAGTGGAAGGAATTTGGTCGGTTTTTCACTTCCATTGCTTGTTTAGTCTACACGGATATCATTTCGGATTGAACACTGACAGTAACGTACGATTACATTTTTGTACAAGAAATTACGAGTTAATAAAATCAACAAAAGAGTTTTGACACTTGAAGAAGACGGTTCAAAACGGTGTTAGGTTTTAAAATGTTTTATTATGTACTGCTATTTACCAAAAGCCTTAGGTAATTATAAATCATTATTTATTTAGGTATTATTAAACTATGCTGATAAGCGTATGCGCACAATGTATTGATGTTTGTATCAAATATGTTATAATAAGCCATGTATAAATATTACTATGATTTCTCCAGCCATAGCCAACAATCAACTGAATGCATGATTAATTTTTTAATTGTTTTAAAATAACTTTAATGGACTGTTTAACTATATAACAGTATGTACATAGCTGTACCATATATTTGTAAATAAAACGCATAAATTTAAAATGAAATATTTTATTTACATGGTAGGTACGTATGTGCCAAAGGGTAAACTTGATTAATGAGTAGAACTATAATTGCACTGATTTGTACATAAAATTCATTTGTAAGTTTCATGCAGGATCTGAAAGAGAAGGTATAACATGTTAATTTTCACAACGAGTCTAAATATTCATAATTTGTACAGTCAAAGAAAAATATATAGATGCAGCCAGATTGGCCCATAACATATATAAATAATAAATAATAATAAATATTACAGGACAATCTGACAGGGATGATTGTTGCCTTTTACCGCAGGTGTCTTTAAAGGGAAAAAACCAACGGAAGGCCCGTCGAACAGCTTCAGCGGTTGCCAACCTGCCTGCCACGCGTAGTGACTATAGCAACATTCTCAAATTGATACATAGTATTTTAGGGGAGGCCTGTCTAGCAGTGGACTTCTTGGGCCTATTTCTCGAAAACTTGTAACTTTTTGTAATACAAGCGGAAGTCTCTTTTTAAAAACCCATGTCAAAAAGTGACTTCCGCTTGTATTACAACTTACAAGTGTTCGAGAAATAGGCCCAAGAAGTCCACTGATAGACCGGTTTTGAAATAATTAACTCTAGGTTTCGCCAACTTTTTTTTAAACATTCAACGCCAAGGTCAACACATAATGACAATACGTCATGTCGGAATTTTGAGGTTTAAAAAATCAATAAATAATTTATTTCTCTACTATAATCCAAATCCTTCAAATTAGTACCCCAAATTTCACTATTTTACAATATCCAATTGTTAAAAAAATATCTACCATTCTGTAAGCGAACCCAATTGTAGATCGTGCGAGTGAGCCTAAAGGCCTTAT
This sequence comes from Grapholita molesta, assembly GCA_022674325.2. Classification (NCBI taxonomy): domain Eukaryota; kingdom Metazoa; phylum Arthropoda; class Insecta; order Lepidoptera; family Tortricidae; genus Grapholita; species Grapholita molesta. Next base: position 7,548,138 of record CP053143.2, read on the forward strand.
TTACATGCAGGGAAGTTGCTACGTGATCGAATCAGAAATGAGGAAATCCGTAATCGAACTAAAGTCACCGACATAACCCACCGGGTTAGCAAGCTGAAGTGGTAATGGGCAGGCCACATTGCACGCAGAGAATATGTCCGATGGGGTCGAAAGGTGGAGACCACAGACTAGCAAGCGCAGCGAATGACGACGGACAGACTCAGTAACCCTTTATAAGGCAGAGGCGATATATCGGCCACATATGCTCGCTTGGAAATTCAACCATACTGTCTTTATATTGTGGCAATATCGCTTGTACTTGTTGGAAACTTAACTTGCTCTTAAAATAGGCTTTGAAATGTAGGCTTCTGATAGCTGCAACGAATTCTGCGATACCATGTCTCAGTCAATGGGGCCTTATAAAGGGTTAAGGTCGCCGGAAGACCTATATTCAGCAGTGGCTGGCACATCTTGTGGCTGAGATGATGAGGTATACTTGCCCACCTGGTCACCAGAAGGGTTCCCCCTGGGGGCAGGTGAGGCCGAGGCACTCCGCGCAGTAGAACTTGCACGGCCGGTCCGCCACCTTCAGCCGTTCGGTCTTCGGGCAGAACTGGATCACACTGCACACAATCGGATACTTAGCAAGCATTGTTCAATGATACCAATCGGTCTGGCCTAGTGGGTAGTGACCCTACCTATGAAGCTGATGGTCCTGGATTCGATTCCCAGTCGGGGCATTTATTTGTGTGATGAGCACAGATATTTGTTCCTGGGTCATGGGTGTTTTGTATGTACAGTCAGCGTCATATAGTTAGTAGTATCCAAAGTACTCAAAAAGTTCGGTACACCATAGATTTAGTATGGTGTACCGAACTATTTGAGTACTTTGAATGCTACGAACTATATGACGCTGACTGTACATATATAAGTATTTATATGTATCTATCTATTATATATATCGTCGTCTAGTACCTACAACACAAGCCTTACTGAGCTTACCGTAGGACTAGGTCGATTTGTGTAACATTGTCCCGAAAATATAATATATTATATTGTTCAATGATACCAATCAAATTGAGGTTCTTCAAAAAAGGAGTGTATAAGGTTCTTAAACATTTTCGCAACCAAGAACCCGCCTGTTGCAGGCGTTCATAGGATACGGCAACTGCTTACCATCAGGCGGCCCGTATGCTTGTTTGCCACCGTCATATATAAAAAAATAAATGCTTGCATTGGACCAATTATACACTAATATACAATCTCCATCAGATGTATCGGAGAGGCGGCGGTGGTCAGACTATTGCCGAGGCGATAGAGCATGTTCAGATATTTTTGAGTACCTTGACCGCTCCGATATATTTGATGGCTACTGTACAGTCAAGGTTAAAATATGTTCTTATAATTTTTTTTTCAAGGTAAAAATATGTATAAATGTGCTTCAATATTGAGACGATAAGGTGCGTGTATACATATTTTGTCACTTTGTTCGCATCGATATATCTGACCTTGACTGTCCAAGAGGACAGAAATAAGTCAATATCTGGCCCGGTACCGCGACCTTCGAAGTTCGTATATATTTCGAGCATCTTTCTCTTTTACTCCAATTAAGGCGTCATGAGAGTGACAGAGACAATAGTCCGAAAGGAGAATGGGCATTTTGTACCATGAGTGTATACAGTTGAGACATATATCGTTGGAAAGGTCTTAATCATAGCATTATTTATTTGTATGGCACCAACATTGGATAGCGTGCAGGGGCCGAGCTATTTAAAAAAAAAGTCAGCTCATATAAACCCATGTTTTACAAAATACTTGCTATCTAACAAGTTTAAGTGTGTCTTAAATTAAAGTATATGAAAAATGCTTTACGCTTATATACCACTATCAAAGTTAAAGCGCATACAGGGCTGGAATTAACGATCTGAAGATTTGCTTAACTGATCAAATGCTTCTTGTACAACGGAGCTAAAGTGTATACAGTAGTCATATATTACATAGTAAAGGCATTATTATAAGCTATGTTTTATAACAGACACTTCTCCTTCAAAGAATGCAGGGACTGCGATAAACGAGTTTTTTAAGAGTTAATTGATAGATAATTGCCTTAATTAACAACCCTTTGATTCATCTACTCATCTCTAGATGGAGCTTGGGTAGCAAATGTATTTTTTTTCAGTCTTGTTTATCCTTGTAGCATATCTTATTTAAAAGGTCTTAACCATAGCTTCTATTGCATATATGACAATGGGTGAAGAAAGGGTACCGAGAAGATAATATTTATTATTTAAATTCGATGGCATAACGGCGAATACTGGAACTAAAATTCTTGATCAAATATATTTATATTTGTGACCCCTGATATTGTTATTAGCCCTATCATGATCTGTAACGCTAAGCATTATTTATTGTAACTAAAAACTGGTTTAAGATCTCAATTACAAGCCTAATTATTTAAAAATATCTTTCAATGCCGACATCTTGTACGCAATAGATGAACCAAGTAAACGTCAAATAGGTGTACTTGACATGCGTTAATAATGCTATGTCCATATAGTCACTTTTTAACGCTAAGAAATACTTTTAGGTTGCTTATTTCTGAAAGATAATATTAAAAAATACAACTAATCTAGGGGGCATCTACTATGATCTGCGTTAATCGACATTCTGTTTATTTAATTTTATTTATTGTATTGTATTTGCATTTTCAAATGATAGGGGGAGAGAGGGGATATAGAAAGACAAAGAGTTGTCATCTTGTGAATCAAGCTTCTTCCTGCTTGAAGAAGATATATAATTGGAATTCGTCGTCTCTTTCTTCCTAGGTTACTTACGTTGATAGTAAGTAGCACAACAATACAGGTTATTGTGCACACTACAAATCTTTTTATTTTCCCCAACTGCGGCAACTATTATAGGAGCATTACGTTTTTAGAGGGAGTAAAAAAATTAAGCTTTTGGTCGCCTATGATTCATATATCGACAAAGACCACAAAGCAAGCAAACTACATGACAAAAATATAACTGTCAATTTGTGGCGTACAGCATGCCTATGGCGATTATGAGGTTAACCGTTTATCGTCACGACCATCTAAAGGTGACATTGTGCACTCCCGTGCCTACCTACCACGCAAAATACTCGGCCAAAATTGGCAGACGCTGTCAAAGCAACATTGTTGCTGACAGATAAGGGATTAATCTTTTAGCTTCTTAACAAAGAACGACTACCGAGTAGAGATGTTGGCATAGACCACATATTTGGCGGGAAAGCGACAAAAAGGTTAATATTTTTGTTACTATATGGTTCATAATTAATAAAACATTTTAAATACATTTAATGACATTATTTATTTTAGTTTGCAATATAATAAATATTACACGTATTACAACATCACTCACATTACACGAGAAGTCTAATTAATAGTTAGTATTCACGTTCTCAGTCTCAACATACCTAAAAAACTAAAAAAGGCAACCAGATCTGGCGAACGTACTGCTGCCACGGTTCAATGATATTATGATTATATAGATTTAGGTTAGTAATTTCTATGAACATTGTGAACACCAAGAATTCCTAAGTCTTATATTTGGCAATACTAAACATGAGAAGAAGCAGTTAATACATGTAATGCTATATATTAACCTTTTGAACGCCAAGCACCACTAAAATGGTCGCGTGATGTCGTGCCTGACACGCCACCGACCACCGACGCTGTCAAAGCAATAGTCCTGCTGACAGATAAGGTTTATATTGGTTCTTCACAAGTCATACCATGGCGTACACGACGTCATATTTTGACGCGAGACGAAAAGCGTTCAAAAGGTTAACATCCACAGGAAAGACTAGTTTTGTTTTTAACCCTTTGAACGCTAAGAACGTGCCGAATATGTCGTGTCTACCATGCCACCGAACACTATATTGGCTATGTTGGACACTGTGATAGCATTTTTCCTGCCGACAGATTAGGTTTATAAATTGAAAATAGATATCATATACTTATGAAAAACTGACGTCCTCCTGCGTCCGAGGCAGGATTTGAACCCATCTCCAGCTATGGCGGCTGACACCTTCTAGGCACAATTTCGACAGGAGTTTCGACCTTTTTGCCGTCAAGTGGAAAAAATTAAAGTGCGTCGCATGCCTAAGGTTTTTGTAAGTAATGAATAATAATAAAATAAACCTTACCTGTAAATAACTAGGTACGACATCCTAGGCATGGACTTGGTATCAAGTCGTGGCGTGTGTGGCACGAAATGTTCCGACTTCATATCAAGTCAATGGCGTCGAAGTGGTTAAATTGATCTATATGGCCCCAATATGAAATTCGTACCTTTAACACTGAACGCCAAGAACCCCAAAAGTGGTATTTATGTCGTCGTGTCTACACCAACACTGCCTCTCACACCAGCGACCCCTAGTGGCTATGGCGGACGCTGTCAACGCAATTAAAGATATAGGTACACAATGTTTTGATCTACTCATACATCCAAGCAAATTACTTTGCACACCCGTGCTCCACATATGGGTCACTAAGAAACGCCCAGGTACGCCCTCGTATTACTACAGTAATATATAATAGAATGTTCTTCTCTCTAACAGGAATATTAACCCATTCATTGCCGACGCCTCATATTTTTACTAGTCATCACGCAGTGCCGCCGCCATCCACGCGACGACGCGAATTCGCGTCCGCGGCATTACGTTGACTTTTCAAGGAAGCAAATAAAAACAAAACTGCTCGGCATTACGTTAACCCTTTACCAGGCTCCAAGGAAGTACCGTGTCTTCATACGTACTGTATATACTGTTACAACCGTATTGAACGCCTTGTAAAAACTGCATTTATGAAAGTCGGATATGCTCCTTTAAACCAGAAATAAAAATGTGGGTTACGGTGATCCCATCACCTGTCTAAGTAATTAACTGTCATACTCGATTTTGTCTTATTATATTCTTGATCAGGCGAAGGGACATATTCTTCCCACATCTTATATCGGTTATCACAGTCAAGGATTAACTCCAAACCTACTACGAAACATTATATTTATCAATCACTAAAAACATTATTTTATGATCTTCAGTTTAATTACTTACATGAGTTTTTGTGACATGCAAGACAATTTACCGGGCCATGGGAATAATAGCTCCCACACAGTTAAACTCTAATAAGGCTATGGGATAATGTCAACCCACATCATAATTCTGGTCATACACAATAATGCGTAAATATTTAGCAATGTTTATCTACAATATGTCAAAAAATTGTTCGACCTTATGTACTTCTGTTTCAGAGAAATTAAGGAAAGTGTTCGAATTTCTCTGTAGTTTACTGAAATTAGCGTTCAAGTGAAATTAAACGTCTGCCAAAGATATATTACGCGATTTAGAAGCGTGTTGTGAATGTAAATTATAAAATACAATTTTCAGGGATTGACAAAATATTTTGTAGGAGGTTTGGAGTTAAAACCTGACTTAGGTAACCCATATAAGATGTGGGAGGAATATATCCCTTCGCCTGGTAAAGGGTTAACATTTCAAGGAAGCGAATATGCGTCCGCGGCATTACGTTGACTTTTCAAGGACGCGAATAAAACAAATAACTGGGGACGCGAAATCCCGTCCTCGGCATTACGCTTGCACATTCATGGGACGCGAATTCGTGCCTTCCGCATTCAATGGGTTATAACCTATTCGCCGGCCACGGCAAAAAAAATCTGACGTGCGCCACACGCCAAAGCCTTAACTCTCAGTACCTGGGTCCAAGGCTTCGACTTGATATCAAGTCATAGCGTGTGGGGCACAAAATGTCCAGACTTCATATTAAGTCAATAGCGGCGAAAGGGTTAATAGAAATCAGAATTATCTTTATATTATGAGCACTATTGAAGGCAGTAGAAATGATTTGATTTCAGTGCGCACCTGGTCGGTTATAGTGACCCAAGTGCGGGGCACTGGACTGTGAACGTGTTAAACATGCTCTTTACTGATTGAGGCCTTGGCGTACACGTACCAACGTGGCGTACATTCACTGCCACCAACGCACATGTGCGTTCATTTCCATACATTTTTGGAGGGGGTGGCAGCGAATGTGTTTACGCGAAAGGTAAAACGCTCAAACGGTAAAAGTATATTCAGTGCTACACAAATTCATAGTTTCACATCACCACGTAGAGATTTTGAACCGACACCACACTCCAAGTTTAGGAAAATTATTAAAAAAAATCAAATACAAGAAAGCATTTATTGATATATACAGCCATTTTGCAGTGATTTGGCCGCGGTACTGGTACTCGGAGACCTACGACGTACATCCTACACCATGTTGATACAGTTGAGCCAGACAAGGCAGAACAGGCAGGCAGGCAAAAAAAAGTTTAATTACTATCGGGTGAGACTACCTACCAAGCTTCCTCATTACAGCGTGGCCGTGGTGAGAAACGCGCTGGTGTTGCTGGGTCACCTCGTCTATAAAAAATCGTGAAGACCACTGTTCTCGTTGGTTGTCATGGAACTTACTATCAAGTCTGGTATACACGTCCTAGTTGCATTTCAAGGATCTTAAAGCTTTCTTTTCCAGACATACTTGGTCAGATATATCGACCAAATGCGTGTCAATTTTATTTCTACATTAAAGTTCATATTAAATTGGACTATCCTAAAAATGTATTTTAAAATAAATAAGCAAAACGAACTAATTAGAATGTATTTGGCTTTCTAGGAAAACCATTCGGATTGGTGGGACATGGAAAACGGTTAATGCAAATATGACTATATAAAATATTTGCATTTATCACAAGAAACGACAAAAAATAAGCGTACTTAACACAATTGATCCGTGGTTCATAAATAACAGAAACAGAAGGCAACAGGTAAAAGTGAGGTTTAACAACAATTAGCCGACAATAATACTAAAACTCGATTCGTGTTTCTCAGGAGATTCTGTAGATGTTGTTGGTGTAACGAGTAATTAGGTGCCTATTAATGTATTAAACAACTACAAATTCGGCGGTCGCAATCGGTAGCAGCTTCAGACTCTGTCATATAATAATTCATCATACGCGAGTAAGAGCACTTCTTGTTCTGCACAGTCGTAGTTTCTCTACAGAAGTTGTTCTTCGTCAAAACCTGCTTCATAATTAGCGCCCCATCTTGTTCTGTGAATCTTGAATATTGTCCAAAACAGAGAAAAAGGAGAAACGCGTACGTGATAAAGCTAGTAGGCTACTTCTTATGCAAGTAAACTGAAAAATAAATCTGAAATCATCTGCGGCCTCCGCGTACATACTATAAATATCTACACATATCTTATCTGTAGAAAAAAAACTACTATAAAATCGCGTTTATTGCATGGGATATTTAATTTATTTTGTTTTTTAATAATTGATGTTATAGCGGCAACAGCATCTGTAAACGTCAACTGTCTAACTATCATGATTTAGCCTGATGAAGAACAGACAGACGGACAGCGGAGTTTTAGTAATAGGGTCTCATTTTTTACCATTAGGTTACGGAACCCTAGAAACTAGCATAGTCTATATGTAATACTCTTATACTTTAGATAAACTCGGTAGTGATTATAATATTGTATCCGTTTAAATAGCTCTTGCAAAACACGCACCATATGATTATAAATTATAAGCAATTCTTAAAATATCCTTGATAATGTAAGTGGGTATAATAAAAACAATTAATTTCATATATCTCAAAGCGATTAGGTAGCTATTTTAATAAAATATCCCATTATTTATCCCGGCTGACGATAGAAGAAAATGTAGATAGAAGACATAAATCCAAAGTGGACTTAGGTTCATAAATATCTCTATAATACTGATAAATCCTAACATCCTGATATACCTAGACGAGTCTTCAGTCGGTGCGTCCTACCCGTCATGACGTATGGAGCCGAAAAGTGGACACTGACGGTACGGCTGGTCCACAAGTTGAAAGTCGCTCAGCGGGCTATGGAAAGGGTTATGCTCGGCGTTTCTCTGCGGGATCTTAACAGAAATGAGGTAATCCAGCAGAGAACCAAAGTCATCGACATAGCCCACCGTATTAGCAAGTTGAAGTGGCAGTGGGCAGGCCATATTAGCCGTAGAACCGACAACCGTTGGGGTAAACGAGTTCTTGAGTGGAGGCCGCGCCTCGGAAAGCGTAGTGTAAGACGCCCTCAGGCAAGGTGAAGACTTGCGCAAGATGGCTGCCAGGAGTTGGATGCAAACAGCCGAAGATCAAGCACGATGGCGTAAAATTGGGGAGTCTATATATAGAATATGTCCAGCAGTGGACTGCGATAGGCTGATGATGATGACGATGATGATGATGACTGATATATCTCCGCAATGACACGTAAAAAGGGTTCATTATATTATTTTTTCAAACTCAAACTCAAACTCAAACGTTTATTCAGTAAGTAGGCCACAAGGGCACTTTTACACGTCGAGTATACAAAAGTAAAAGAGAAAAATAAAAACTACACCGGTTCTAACCCTACACCTCTGACCCGAGAAGTATTTTGACTTTTATGACCGGCAAGAAACTCGGCGGGACTTATTTTTTCAAAACAGTATTACAAAAGATATCTTATACAAATTACATAAAAATGCGTTATTCTTTAAGAAAACATATCCAACAATTACAAAAAAATTCTGCCAAAGGAAAAATAAAAATAATTATTAATTACTTAAAAGTCCAAATCTGACTGCTAAGAACGAAGTTAACAAAACGTTCGATATGCTTTCTTATCTGAATTGTGTCCTTTATTCTAATTTAGAAATTACAGAATTAGTAATCAAAATTTTCAAAAAAATATTATATGTATAGTTATTTTGTTTTCAAAATATACACAAAAATAGAAATACATGCTTATACAAATAAACCTCAGAGATGTATAAGGTCTCCAGGTGTCATGATTTCAATATACTAACACTTTTTGTTTTTTAAAGATAAACAAGCACCGAATGAAGTGTATCACGTAAATAAACAAGAAGAAAACTACCTAAAACATAGCCCCAAATAGCCAAAACAGACCGGTCTCCACAAACAGCACCCGTTCACGAGTATGACGCGTATCTCAGCCATCGCCTCCCTCAACCTTTCTTCGGGAAAGTGGCGACCCGATCAACGACGCCACCATAAGCAAAGACTTTTAAGTGAGCATGACATGTTCAGGCTGGCAGGCTCTATCAATTAACAAATTTAGTCACATGTACATCCTGGTGAGAAGCCACATTCTGTGCTTGTCCATTACATACTTAAATAACACTTTAGTTATGAAAGGCATATAGAGAAATGTCTCTATGCGTCAGAAGCTATAAATATTTATTTATGCAAATAAATATTCATGAATAATAATATAAATACAATAATTAGGGATGTATAATGTCCCTAAGTGTCTAAAGAGTAAAATAAAACATTATAACAAATAAAATAAAAAAAGAAGAGAACAACATGTCTCGTGTCAAACAAACGGGACACTAGTAGGTAAAGACCATATAGTAATGGAATAATCTGTACTACAGTATCAAGCTACAGGCTTAAAGGCATCCTTATCCTCAATGAAATCTTTCAGAGTATAGTATTCCTTACTTAACAAATAGTGTTTGACGTATGACTTGAATTTATTTTGTGGCAAATTAACTACATCAGCAGGAACTTTATTATAAAAGCGATATTACTATCTTAATATACATTGTTTTGGGTAATTTTACACGCCACTCGAATGTTGTATGCGGTGCTCCTCCAGAGGCTGTTAAAAAGTAATTCAGTTATCTGGTGGCCATGCGCTTAAGATATGCCTGAAAATACCAAAGTACTATAAAATATTAAGTATTAAGGTCGCCGGAAAACGCTGGATGCAGGTCGCTTCCAACCGGTACATGTGGAGGTCCAAGGGGGAGGCCTATGTTCGGCAGTGGACGTCTTATGGCTGAAATGATGATGATAAAATAATAATCACTCAGATTTGTTATACTACCTATCAATGGCGGCGGGTTAGGATTTTTCTTAAGCAAACCATAGCCATTATGGCTTTCCTTTCCTGTAAGAGCTAATGGTAAATCGCTTTAGTATATGAAAATTAGTCAAGCCGCCACTTCTAACTACCTACTAGTCATAGACACCCAGTGCTGGAAATTGGATATCTGACTAGGGGGGGTCCATTATCTCCACGCTTAGCAGGTGGCAATAGTGCATGTTTACTCCCTGTTTTTGGTCCCAGGGACAATACCCGGTAGGTGTTTCATACAAAAACGTATGTCCCAACGGCATACGAACATATTTTCTGGTAGTACACTTGGGTAGGGGGACATAAAGAGCTATGGCGGGATTCAAACCGGCACCTGCACTCACGCATTTTTTGGTAAGTATTACACTTGGGTAAGTTACTAACACAAATAGCTATGTCGGGATTCGAACCGGCATCTGTACTTATTACATACGAATATATTTACTGGTAAGCAAGCCCACTTGCGAAGGTACAATGAGCTACGGCGGGATTCGAACCGGCACGTGTGCTTATTATATACGAACATATTTTCTGGTAAGCAAGCACATTTGGATGTACAAAGTTCTACGGCAGGATTCGAACCGGCGCCTGCACATATCGATCCACGTGTGGATTCCGTGTGTCCCAACGACATACGAACATATTTTCTGGTAAGTAGTATACTTGGGTTCCTACCCAAGTATCCTTACCGACATAAAGAGCTACGACGGGATTCGAACCGACACCTGCACTTACTACATACGAACATATTTTTTGGTAAGTATTACATTTGGGTAGGTTACTAACACAAAGAGCTATGTCGGGATTCGAACCGGCACCTGTACTTATTACATACAAACATATTTTCTGGTAAGCAAGCACACTTGTGAAGGTACAAAGAGCTACGGCGGGATTCGAACCGGCACCTGTGCTTATTATATACGAACATATTTTCTGGTAATCAAGCACATTTGCATGTACAAAGTTCTACGGCGGGATTCGAACCGGCGCCTGCACATATCGATCCACGTGTGGCTTCCGTGTGTCCCAACGACATACGAACATATTTTCTTGTAAGTAGTACACTTGGGTAGGATACTGACACAAAGAGCTATGGTGGGATTCTAACCGGCACCTGCACATGTTGATCCACGTGTGGATTCCGTTTGTCCCAACGACATACGAACATATTTTTTGGTAAGTATTACACTTGGGTAGGTTACTAACACAAAGAGCTATGTCGGGATTCGAACCGGCACCTGTACTTATTACGTACAAACATATTTTCTGGTAAGCAAGCACACTTGTGAAGGTACAAAGAGCTACGGCGGGATTCGAACCGGCACCTGTGCTTATTATATACGAACATATTTTCTGGTAATCAAGCACATTTGCATGTACAAAGTTCTACGGCGGGTTTCGAACCGGCGCCTGCACATATCGATCCACGTGTGGCTTCCGTGTGTCCCAACGACATACGAACATATTTTCTTGTAAGTAGTACACTTGGGTAGGATACTGACACAAAGAGCTATGGTGGGATTCTAACCGGCACCTGCACATATTGATCCACGTGTGGATTCCGTTTGTCCCAACGACATACGAATATATTTTCTGGTAAGTAGTACACTTGGGTAGGTTACCGACTCAAAGAGCTATGGCGGGATTCGAACCGGCACCTGTATTTATTACATACCAACATATTTTCTGGTAAGCAAGCACACTTGCGAAGGTACAAAGAGCATCGGCGGGATTCGAACCGGCGCCTGCACATATTAGATCCACGTGTGGATTACGCTTATCCCAACATCATTCGAACATAGTTGGTTACCTACACAAAGGGTTAAAGTAGGTTTCGAATCGGCACCTTATTAGATCTTCGTGTAGATTCCTCTTAGACATATCAACGACATACAAACATAATTATTTTCTGGTAAGTACACCTTCGCACGTTACCGACACAAAGAGTGGTTAATGGTTTTTCGCTTATAAGTAGGTATGACACAAGAATAATAATAATATGATTTACACAAAAGGTTTGGCAAAAAGATGCAAGAAAGGCTATAAATATTATAATTTATGACTATTTACCCATCTCCAGAGAAAACTTTACTAACATACTGATAAAACTAGAACTTTCTTATGGCAATTTGGACACCAATATTCCTGAAAAAATAAAATAAAAAAATAAACACATAATGTAATTATTATATACAACTCCTAGGCATTGTATGCAGTACCAGGAAAAGTATAAAATATAATTAAGTACCTATCCATTTTCATCCACTTATATTTATATAGAATACAACTAGTAGGTAACTATTTAGTGTTAAACCACTTTTATTTGCGGTTTATTGTACAAAAGAAGCATTAAGTACCAAATTGCACGTTTACATTGCACGAAGAAGGACAGAAAGGTTCTTGAGTTGTGACCATGTACCGAAAGACGTAGCGTTGGATGGCCCTCAACTAGGTGGAACGACGATGTGGTCAAAGCTGCTGATAATAGTAGTACCCGGCCTTTGTCCAGCAGAGGACGTTTTTCGGCTGATGAAAATGATGATGATGATGATATATAGTTGAATTTACTTGATCAATGTGTTGATCGTACGTAATGTTTGAAATTAGTTACTTAGTTTTTCATTATAATAACTACGATTTTAGTCTACGAAGGAATCCAAAACTAGGACGTGTAGTTTTTTAATCGATTTACGGCCATGGGCCTGCCCTACTATTAAGCGTGCTAATAGTTAATCGAATTTGTAACCACATACCTTCTTCCCAAAAAGAGATTTTGCTCATACCTTTTGCGGTAGTCAAGGAAAATAATTTCAAACTCTTCAAGGCCTTTCTAGGCATTCAATCTGTTTAGAATAAAACTATATAGCTTACCTCTTTATCGTAACGATGTCATATTATTTTAGCAAATGAATTACAATCAATGTATATTTTCCTCGGTATGATATATTTCTTTTGACAATATAAAATTCCTTACGTCAAATGTCAAGTTGCTTTTTCAGTAATTCATAAACAATTGTCAGTTGTTACCAGAACGTTTTCGTGAAAGAGTTAGACCGACGTTATGACACGTCAATGTTCTTAATAAGAATTTTGATAGCTCGCTCCATCTAGCGAGGAGTAGAAAAGCTTAAACAAACTTAATAAACTTACAAAGTAGTTTTTTGGGTCCCTGCATGAATCTGAGGTCAGGTATATACATTAAAAAACAGTTTTTAGGAATACTGACAACATGTTATATATGACTTGTGTATACACATTACCATTCTCCTTAACAACAGGGGTGTTCATAGCAAGTTGATGTTCTTCCATTTATTTCTAGCCTTATATGTACTTAAACGCTAGTTTTTTTTACAAAGACGTAAAGCATTTCTTATATGAAGTCATATATACCATGTTCCAACTGATTATGGACCGTGTATTTTGAAAAATAACCATGTAAAAGTTGAACCTTTTTTTTTTAATATTACGGTCCCTGCATGATATCCAGCTTTGGTGCCATAGAAAACTTTAATACTCTAATTAAGAGCTTTCAAACGAGATACGTCTCAACTGTATACACTCATGGTACACCCGCCATACAAAAATGCCCATTCTCCTTTACGAATATCGTTCTTCGATGACTAAATGTAAAGGTATCCTCACCCGTAGTCCCCGGTCTGCATCCACTTCGGGTCAACCTTGGTAAGTTGCTCCGACTTGCCCTTTTTCAAGCCGCAGATCAGATCACACTTGACCGTGCGGCACGCGATTATTGGGGCGGGTTGGAAACCTGTAACCATACAATGGTTTGTGAATGTGTAAATTATGTTTTCACCTCACTAGCTCGGAAATAACTGTTTTATTCTTTAAAAACAGATAGCAAAGTTGCATTTTATTAACAAGAGTGCAAAGTAATTTCATACAAATTGTTTATTATTAATCGAGTGTTTTTTTGACTTCAGCTGACTGGATGTTCTTTTATTTAATGCCTTTAAATGATAAATGACAGATGCGAATAATTTTAATTACATTTTCAAAGTTTTAGAGTATTTTTTTTCCACGCGGTAGTGAGGTGAAATCTGTGTTTCACTCGGTAGCAAAGTGTCTTCCCCTCTCCTGCTTTGTAACCCTCACATTGCTCAAGATTCCACTCTGAACTACTCGCAATGCTCGTGGGTGAATTTTGGAATCTTTCGCTAGCTCGGGTCTCAATATTAGCACGAGAAGGTAAACACTTACTTATGGAATTATGTCCTTACCTATGGAATTGTCAAACAGTTAGTTAGAAAAAACCTCAATTGCATATGTAAGGACCCAATGTAGGCTCATTCAAAAATCATGTGATTGTTTTTGGCCTTTTTTTGAGGCACTAAATCACTCAGTCACTAGGAACGCTGGCTGGTGGAGATGATAAATATTTTCGTGCTGTATGAGATAACAGCTTAAACTCTTCATTTGTCCTTTTTATGCTGCAGTATAACGCTAACTCCTTTTTAAGGTCTGCTCCGGGACTGTCTGCTACGTTGTTCCTGCAGCGATGTGTTCAACATCCGCATCAGCTCCACATTGATTTCATGCGGATGCGGATGTTGAATTTAATGCGGAACTTCCGCATTTGCGGATGCGAATATCCGCTACACCCCCTGGTTTGTACACTACCCTGCAATGCGAGCAACAGCGTGGTCGTGGGCGGTACAGTCTTCTCGCCGAGCAGTTTCCTGGAGTTGAGGTCCCCCTTGAACAGCTCCGCGACATGGGTCATAGCGAACTAGGGCATCAACTCCGTGTCCCATATATGGGTCATGTCGAATACGAACTAATTAGTAAAAAAAATCACGAAGGAAAAATTGGGTGATAGCGGCGAAACTAAACTAAAGAGAAAAAGATCAAAGATCTCTTCATTCGCTGAAAAATAATATTCTCGTAACTTTTAATGAACTGCTTTCACACGACTCACGCTTGACTCAATTTTTATCGATCGTTCCACCACCCTAGAGGTTGGATTTTGACATGTGTCAGGATACTTCTTAACGGCGGGCGACTATAGTTCGAAAAACCTCAATTTCATATGTAAGGACCAAATATAACAAATAACTATTATCAGTTTCCAACGGCAATGCCGCATCGGCTCCGCCCTCTTGCACAAGAAAAAAAAAACGTGATTTTTCTTAGGTTTCGTAAGGCTGTGTGTACACTACCTTGCAGCGCGAGCAGCAGCCTGGTCGTGTGCGGCACATTCTTCTCGCCGAGCAGTTTCCTGTAGTTGAGGTCCCCCTTGAACAGCACCGCGACGGCGTACTGCAGCTTCCTGTACAGCCAGTAGTCGTACTTCTTCATGTCCTTGTACACGTGGGGGGACGTCCAGAAGTCTTCGCACTGGAATATAGGTAAACAAGTATTTTAAAAGGTAGCCTAGCGGTAATGGGATTCGAACCCAGGACCATCGGCTTTATAGGCAGGGTCACTACCCACTAGGCCAGACCGGTCGATAAAGAGTGAACTCACCGACACGACAAACACTCCGTTGTCGTAGTAGTTCTGGAACATCTTGCCGAGACTCTGCAGGGCCTCCGACGTCACGGTGGTGCCCTGTGGGGGAGCTTCGCCTTCCGCTACTGCAATTTATTCATTTAACTTTTACTGTGCACCGTATGTGGGTCACGGCGAACTAGCTTACCAAGCCCATGTCCTATAGATGGGTCACGGCGAACTAGCTTATCATGCCTGTGTCCCATAGATGGGTCATGAGGCACTAGGGGATCAAGTCCGTGTCCCATATATGGGTCATGAGAAACTAGGGCATCAAGTCCGTGTCCCACATATGAGTCATGCCGAATACGAACTAAGAGTGGCTCAACAAGTCATTTTATGAATAATACATCTTGACTCCTTAGTCACTCGCGCGACATGTTTCAAAACTAAAGCAGAAAAGAATTATTAATGCGGTGGATACAAGTGCACTGATTCTAGAAACAGTGTGTGACAGTAATAAAATGAATTGTATGTTTGGTACTTGTGTCCAATGTCAAAATAGAGAAATAAAAATAAACGCAGATAATGTTAAGGGTAAAATTCAATGGTCTGAATGGGTGAGACAAGAAGAAATTTATGTAAAAGGAGGCAAAAAGATGAAATCTATTAAGAATGTTAAAATATTGAGTGAAGATTTAGTACAAAACATGATAGATAAATTTAAAGAGGACCTGAAAATATTAAAAAAACATATTTTCAATATGAAAACCCAGTACAGGAATTTCCGGCAAAGTGTTGATAACATTAAACCAAACGAAGCCGTAATTTTAGTTGATTTCAGCGAAAATTATAGTGCAAAATGCCATGAAGAAATTCAAGCACACCATTTTGGTGGATCCCGCAACCAAATAACACTTCACACGGTTGTCGTATACCTGCACGATAAAGACAAACATTACAAGGTATCTTCCTTTTGCTCAATATCGCCATGCAATGTCCATCAACCTGCTGCAATATGGGCGCACTTACACCCGATTCTAACAAGCATTATTGAAGATTACCCTGAAATTGACACTATCCATTACTTTTCTGATGGACCTTTCTCTCAGTATCGCCAGAAAGGTAACTTCTTTTTGGCTTGTATAAAAACATTTGACTACGGGTTTCAAGCATTTAGCTGGTCATTCTTCGAAGCAGGTCATGGCAAGGGAGCGGCTGATGGAATTGGAGGATTCCTTAAAAGAGAGGCGGATAACAAGGTAGCCACTGGAAAAGACATAACCGATGCATTTGGGTTTTACCAAGCCCTCCAGGAATCTAGCAAAATCAAATTGTTTTATATAACCAAAGAAAAAATTGACGATGTTCAAAATTGTATTCCAAAGGATCTTGTCCCTCTGCCTGGGACCAAAGATGTGCACCAAATCTTTTCAAGGATTCGTGGCCAACTAAACTATAGAAATTTAAGTTGTTTTTGCTCAAGAGGATTGTGCGACTGTTTGCATCCACAGTTTTACTCACCTACCCCAACTTCAAGAATAATTCCATCCCCTGTTGACATGTGTGAGGACAACATACTTGATGATGTAGACTGGGTATTTAATTCTATGCCATCTCCATCAGCTAATTTTTGTGATATTATATCCAGTGATAATACTAATGATGATTTGCCTTTGAGTGCCCTGGTTTCTTCAAAACAGGATGACATTTTATTTGCTGATCTACTTAAGGCTCAAAACAAAAGTATTTACGACACTGTGTATGGTTCTTCTGATGAGTCAAATGATGAAAAAAATACTACACAGCCATCAGTATCAGGGCAAAACCAGTTATTACCTGGAATGGGTGATTATTTACTCGTCAAAGTTTATGGCACCAAAGGCAAATCATACCACACTTACGCATGCATTGCTCAAAGCAATATTGATGATGATGGAGAAATGAAAGTAACATTTATGAAATGTGTGAAGGTGAAAGGTGGGAAACTATTTATTCTTGACGAAAAAGATGTCTCCTACGTTGCTTTTGAAGACATCATTAAAAAACTTCCCAATCCAGAAATTCAGTTTAAAAGAGGTGTCAACTATTTTATGTTTCCATTGGACACCAATGTTTTTGAAAAGTAATTTATTTTAGGGAACTGTTGATCTCCTTTAGGTTAAGAAAAACTATTTTTTTGAAATGTACGTTAATTAGAAAAGAGGCCTTATTATTATTTTAAGTTTATCATTGGATACCAATGTTTTTCAGAAGATTTTTATTTTAAGGGTTTAACAGCAACTGTTGATCTCCATTAGTCTAAGATTTTATAAGATTATTCTCTGAATATGACTCGTAATGTGATCTTTAATTATAAGAAAGAGACTTAAAGACTGCACTAAGTATAAAAATTGTTAGCTGGCCCAACTAATGAGTTGGGACACTTCCATGGTTGGCGGGCGACGGGGGAGGCCACGCCAACCATGGGAGTGTCACGAATAAGTTGCGACAGCTATAGTTGATTTATTAAGCAAATCTTATATTTACTATTAAAACTGCTTTCTAATACTTCAATAAATTTGTCTTATTTAGTACCTTCCTTAAGATTGTAGGCTCTAAAATGTCCTTTGGACAACCAGATATGTCCTTGGGACAACTACGTTGTCCCTGAATTGAAAACCACTTATTATCTTTTTTTTCGTTTTCACGTCCAGAATAGTTCATATTGTTTATAAAATACAATAGCACAATACAAAACCAAGTAGCAGGAGGAATTTTGTTACATTACTATTACTATATAGCGTTTTAATTGAAAAGTTCCGAGCCTGTGAAGTTACAGTTGTCCTGGGGACATGATAAGGGCAAATATTGTGAAATTCACGGCGATATTGCCATATCTATAGATAAAACATGAAACTATATTGTTTAATCAATGCAAGTAAAATAATTGTTTTTACAAAAATTGATGTCTGGGTTATTAAAAAATAATTTTAAACAGTTGTCCAGAGGACAGCAGATTTGGCCTGCTGAACTTTTTTTAAGTAAAATTCGCTAAATTCGCAAAAAAAGTTCTCTGCTCTATACATAATCATAAATTATAGAAAATTATCTTTTAAATAAAATAATGAAATATGAAATATAAGAAAAAAAAATATAAGTCCATAATTTCATCATGTGGATATTTAAAAGTTGATTCAGCCTTTGGACAGTATAAGTCTCCATTTTCAATCATTAAGAGTGCCGAAACCCCGTTCTCGTAGCCGGCACGTGACGGACGTCAGTAAAGCCGTGTTATTCATAAATTCTCAGAATTTATGACTCACGCAAGTTTAAATGAAGAGTGGATGCTCATAAATAAATGAAAGAAGATATAACGCCATGCGAAATTTTTAATTTAATTTTTTTAAATTAGTTGAAAAAAATAAAAATAAAAAATTGTTACAGAAAAGAAGTACCTATGTTAGTAATACACTATGGTACAATGATACCGGGAATGAAATAAATAGAATAGAATGGACTAACGTGGTTTCTTGGGCTCCGGCGCGGGTGCTTCCCGGCTGTACTGCGCGCTGCAGCACCACTCGATCACCTCCCTGCGGACCAGGGACTGTTAAGCTCTATGCGTCGTGTTATATTCTCTTTGGTTTAAAACGCGGTTTAGGAAGCGCTGGTACCAATGAGTTTTTATCATTTGATATTTACCAGTCGTCTTTCCGTGAAAAAAAAAAGCTCGTGAGAAAACCGGACTAATTCCAAGGCCTAGTTTACCCCTTGGGTTTGAAGGTCAGATTGGTAGTCACCTTCGTACTGTGAACGTGTTAATGCTCGATTCACACACAGCGCGGGCGCGGGTCGGGCGCGTGTCAACGCGGGCCCGCGGCGCGATTGTTCAGCTAGTTTTAAATGAACACGCCTACGGTTTCTGGACGCATTTTAGAGCACTAATGATATGTACGTAAATAAATGTATTTTCTTTCTTTCTTATGTACAATTGTACATGGACCCTGATAGGATGTAACAACATAAGTAATATGCTATGTTTTGTTGGGGTTAGAGCTAGTTTCCTCACTTCATACATACATACATTACATACATTTCAGCCGTATGCAGTCCACTGCTGGACATAGGCCTCCCACAAATATGACTTTTATCATCTTGGGGGTAGTTGCTATAGTCGCCACGCTTGGCAGGCGGGTTGCCTACCGCAGTAGCTGTAGATTGAGTTTGGACGGACGCTGCTGCGCGTCCGTAGGATTTTTCCCTTTGTCGCCTCTTACGACACCCGCGGGAGGAAATGGGGTGGTGCTATTCTAGTCAGCCGGCATCATACGGCAACTAACTTCATCGACTTACTTAAAATCTTTCGGTGTAACATCAGAGACGAACCAAGGTATCTTCTTCACGTAGAATCGTACCTGGAATAGATTAGTGATTTTAGAAACATACAGTATTCTATAAATTGAGTTATACTTAAGTGAATGTGACGTCGCCCAGTTGTCTTCGAGGCACGGATTGAATCCGGGCCTTCAGCAGTGACACATTTAAAATAATTTCTTCCTAATTAAAACAATATCAGTTACTATTTTAACTAATTCACGTACACACTAGCTGTCCCGGCCAACTTTGTACCGCCTGAAAGTCTGTAGTCTTATTTGTGATTTTTTTTTCTTTAAAACATACTATTACAATTTTGGCCAAGACGATCACGACGAACCCAAAATCGTCCAAATCGGTTCAGCAATTCTCGAGTTATAAAAATCGGAACTAACACAACTTTCTTTTATTAATATAGAAGATAAGTAAGTAGTTTATTTAATTAAGTTACATTCGCTGTTTTTAGGGCAGATTCACAAAAGCTACGTAGAGCAAGATAAAGTGACGACGAGGTTTTTATACTTTTAAAATTGTCTTTGGTTATATATTCTTTTTTGTTATTCTATTGATTTGTCATTATATATTTGATTAAGTTACATATGAACTGTAACAAGTATTACCTTTTCTACGATCTTCTGTTCAACGAGCCACGTTGCGAGGCACAAGTCGGCAAACAACTCGAATCCGGCGTTGTCGCACACAATATCTGAAAAAAAAAAAAAAGTCGTATACACTAGTGTTGAAACGAGTCGGTTATCCGGATACCGGATATCGAATATCCGACGGAGTCATCACCCGAATATCCGGTCGGCAAAAATTCGGCCACAAGATTTTCCTAAAGTAAATTCGAACGCGCATGCATGTGCTATGCAAGTTACAAATTGTTTTTCAATGTAGGCATATTTTACTCAAATTACGGACATGATCAAGGTAAGACGGAGTCCGTATGACTGATTGACCGAAAACTGTTGAGCTGTGGGAACGTTAGTAAAGCCGACGGAAATCGGCATGTATGGACGCACCGCCGCTGAAAGGTAGTCTGAAAAATTTAACTGATCTTAATTTAATAATTGATTACGTGTAATATGTTAAATTTTACCGTATGGTGGCCGTTATGTACGTGTTAACTGTCCTAATGATATCATTAGGACAGTTAGACCGGGTAGTTACCGGAAATAGGCATAGGCAATCCGGTATTCAGCCGACTACCGGATAATGGCCGGATATCCGGTGCATCACTAGAATTAGCATACACCTTACATCACGCTGATTTTTATCCAGAACAGTCTTGTTCTGTATTTACAATGATATAAAATTGGAAAAAATATGTGTGTTGCCGTCATAGGAGCTTTAACTTTGAGGATCGCTTCTGCACCACGAATGTAGCAACATTTGTTTTACAACTATAAAAAAAGATTTAATTTATTAATTGTGATTTTTTCGAACAAACTAAAAAGTATTTTCAATGAACAGCATCCAATAGTCTAGTTGACTTTTACTGTCAGCCTACAAACTTCATAGTTTTCGTAGTACATTGCGTGCTTGAAAAATCTTCTTTTTTTAATATTGAGTAACATACATACATACAAACATACATTTCAGCCGTATGCACTCCACTGCTGGACATAGGCCTCCCCTAAATATGACTTGTATCATCTTGGGGGGTAGTTGCCATAGTCGCCACGCTTGGCAGGCGGGTTGGCGACCGCAGCAGCTGTAGATTGGGTTTCGACGGACGCTGCTGCCCGTCTGTAGGATTTTTTCCCTTTGTCGCCTCTTACGACACTCGCGGGAGGAAATGGGGCGGTGCTATTCTAGTCGGCGGTGTAGGAAGTTACCAAACTGCACGGCGCTGGGCACGAGGACCTTGGCGGGGCACGGCACCGGCGGCTTGGGCTCGCCCTCCTCGGCGCCCGAGGGCTCCGGCGGCGGCGGCGGCGGCGGCGGAGCCTTACCCTTCTTCCCCTTACCCTTCTTGGCCTTCTCAGCCGCCGCTTTCGCTAGGGCCTCTTTTTGTGCCTAAAATAATTCAGTATAATATTATATCGCACTAGGCGACATGTTTCGGGTAAGCTCTGGTACCCATTTTCAAGCCGAGTCAGGACAGAACGCTCGCGTTGAGGGTGTAACGCCCACTCAACTAAGTAGTAACATGGCTCACAACAACAGTATAATAGAGCTATTAGCGGACTAAAAAAAAAAATATTTTATTGACCTCGTAAGACCGAAAGACCCCAGTGTACATTGCAAAGTACATTCTTTCAATGGGATTTAAATCTTTTATGAAAGGAATTAAAGTAGCATTTTTGTGTTACATCATTTTACGAACAAAGAAAATTTAATCCACTTCACTGTATTATTAGATTGATTTTAACTATAATAGCTTTTAATATAGTGGGCACTTGAAGATACCTTTGAAACATCTTTGAAACGTTTAAGTTTTTTATTATTTTGTTTCTTATATTACAAGCTCGGGATAATATTTTACCCTTAAAACGTTACTTTGTCCACCCCATAGTTTTTTTTTATGACAGGCGGCAAACGAGCAGACGGATTGCCTGGTGGTAAGCAATTACCGTCGCCCATAGGCACCCGCAACACTGTGGTCTTCTGTAAGGAGGAGGTACTTCCCCAGTTGGGCTGCCCCAGATTCAAGCGTGATGGTCATCGCTGTGCCCTACCTCTCATTGTTGGACGTAGTTTGAGGACATACCCGGATCCAAAAAAAAGAGTATATTGAATAGTAGGGTAGTCCACGAAATTAAATGCTACGTTATACAATTAATACATTTTTACTATATGATACCGTCAAGGGATATTGTATGGCAAGTAAATACATACACAATATTTTTTGGTCACTACAATTGGCAATTTCACATTTTTTTCATACTTTAATGTTCTTGCTAAAAATGGGAACTTATCATTTGCCATAATTTATCATTTAGCATAATAATTCTAAACATGTACTTTTCAGGGTTATTATAAAACAAACCTACCAAATAATAAAAATTACACAATTTGACTACCTATTTACTATTGACTACCATTACCTACATTAGACTACTAAGACATATGTAACTTTGTATAAAAATACTAATTGTTTATTCATAAACTAGTCAACATTAAAATTATGTTTTAATGGTTTTCAGTCTTACACTTGATGACGAAATAAAAAATATCTGACGTTCGCTAACTTTTATGAATAACTTAATGCCATACTAGTACATACTACTTATTACTAGTTTTACTTTACAAGTGTTGTTACAACTGGGCGGATCAACGTTTTTGTTGCTTTTTTTTATCTGAAAACTTTTTAACCTTTTGAACGCCAAGCACCACTAAAGTGGTCGCGTGATGTCGTGCCTGCTACGCCACCGACCACTAAAGTGGCTATGGCGGACGCTGTCAAAGCAATTGTCCTGCTGACAGATAAGGTTTATATTTGTTGTTCACAAGTCATACCATGGCGTACACGTCACATTTTGACGCAAGAGGAAAAGCGTTCAAAAGGTTAATAAATTTTGTAAAAGATTGGTTTACACGAGTGACCGTCACACAGGGGACGTAACCATGACACCGAGGAACAAAAGTTAATCCACCCTAAAAAAAACTAGAGAAACCTCGTCCATGCAAATCCGTGTCTTGCCGAGCTTGGCCAGTTTGTGACAACTGCATTTCGCTTTGAAAACGGTGTTCTGAAATATCATGTTGATAACAAAATCGGAACGTATCAAATGGGTTACAGTGAAATATGCAGCTGATATAGTTTTTACTGATGTAAATATATATATATTTTTTTATGAAATAGGCGGCAAACGAGCAGACGGATTGCCTGGTGTTAAGCAATTACCATCGCCCATGGGCACTCGCAACACCAGGGGAGTCACAAGCGCGTTGCCGGCCTTTAAGGGGGGTTGGAGCTCTGGGAACCTTACTCACCATCAGGAACACAACACTACATACCTGAAAGGTGGCAATGCTATTATGGCTGTGGTCTTCTGTAAGGAGGAGGTACTTCCCCAGTTGGGCTGCCCCAGATTCAAGCGTGATGGTCAACGCTGTGCCCTACTTCTCATTGTTGGACGTAGTTTAAGGACATACCCGGGTCCAAAATAGAAACGAGTTTGGGTAAATCGCCAGTAACTGTAAAAAAAAAGCTCTGTCGAGTTTCTTGCCAGAGGGCTTGGCTTGGCAGCGGGCTGGGTAGGGTTGCTTTGGTGGTGTAGGGTTAGAAACGGTGGTAGATTTTTCTTTGACCGTAAGTGAATTGTAATGTATAAGGGCAAATTAGATCTCTGTCGATGTCGACTTTAAATATCAATACATAATAACCACATTCAATATGTGGTAGCCTACTTGGTGTTACAGACACAGAAAGAGACAAAAATATATTAATGTATGTGAAGGAAGGTGAGAGACAATAAAAAACAGAAATAAAAATCTTTTATATTTTCATCTAAGGGCTCATTCAAAAATCATGTGATCGGTTTTGGGAGGGGAGGGGGGAGTCTAAGACCACATCACGTGTACTTTAGTTTAGTTTTAGTAGTACCGTTTCCGGTTTGATGTAACATAATTTCGTTGACTTTCTAGTGAAAAGTTTCAAGTCAAAATTCAATCGAAAACTACACGTGATCTTGACTTTGAAGCGTTAAGATCACCAAATATCACCAGGGGGAGGGGGTGTATAATAAGGGGTAAAATAAGGCCAAAAACGATGACATGATTTTTGAATGAGCCCTAACTGGTTTACCTATAAATAAAATACATTTTCTAATTGGATTTTAGACAGTGGCCACTTCACACTAAAATTAATTCTAAGGACCTAAGGTCAATGTGGGTAAGACCGTCTACCAATCAATTTCCTACATTATCTCATAGGTATTTAGTGTCATATGACGGACTTCCCTTAAACAGAGTTTATTTTTAGTATAATGTGGACAGTTACTGGATGGTAGCCAGTTAATAGCGAATTACCCTATATCGCGAATCGTGTGTTATGTAAAAAATGTTTTTTCGATACAATATAAAAACTCATTTAAGGAAAATAATTTGAAGTATGTCGCTTTTCTCTGAAAGAACACCATATATCGTAACAACATTTGATGTAATATTAATTAAACCTAATTGTCCTTCAGTATTTAACGGTCAAATGTTAGCTTTAGTAAAAAAAAAAAAACCTAGGATTATTTGCCGAGTGGCTACATCGAGCCAGGACATGCGCTAGGAAGATGATGATGAATATGTATAAGGTTACTCACATTGGCTATGGCATTGGCTTTAGCTTCGGCTTTCTTCACAACTTGGTCGGCTATTTTCCCAGTGTCGTCTGCTAGCAACTGGAAAAGTAAGTAAAATTTCTATTGATTCACGTGTAGATTTCACTGTGTATACAGAAACACACTCATATGTCTTAGACATGTCGATAGGTTAAACTAACTAATTGTGGTAGTCCACATGGAAAGGTACCTTATGGCGCTTGGCGCTTACGATATTGTTAATGATGCTTCAGTACTAATGTGACACTTTGCAACGTAAGCGCCAAGCGCCATAAGGTACCTTTCCATGTGGACTACCACAATTTATCATGTCGGGTGTGGCCTGTAATAAGAGCAATAATTTTAGTCATCGTTTCCATACCACAGACTTAGCAACATTTGTTGTATACTACTCAATATAAAATAAGGGCCACTTGCATATTTATATTTAATTAATATTTATGGGCCATTAACTAATTGATAAGTGGCTAATTAATTATGCCCTATATCCGCCAGTACCGTAACTGTTTCATGCTTTTGTTTTAGCGCATTAACTAGCTAGAATTAGAAGTAAATTAAAAAAAAAAAGATATAAATCTTTAAAGGTTAAATGACGAAAATAAAATCATAATGCCATTTCATTCAATCTTACTTAGTTATAGAAAGCGTGACAGAGTGAGCATTATGTCAGCAATCGCCAGTTTGTATTACGGAGAGTATAGTTTGATATACCAACCTTATCTTTAAAATCGATAACCATTTGGAAGGGGTCTACAGCGGGCATCTCGGACGGGTCCTTGCCCTTCTCGCCGGATACTAAAGAGACGGGCTCGCCCACCGACAGCGAGAGGTCACATTTGTTGGACCATAGACAGATCTGCGAACAAAAATAATAATTATTTATGTTATGGATAATAATCAGCTGAACAAAGAGAGAGCTGAGGCTCTAGTGTAAGTTGCTTTTGACGTAAAAAAAACGTCTCGAACGCGTAAGTGATAATGTTATTTATATAGGAAACACTAACGCGATCGTAATAGTAGTTTATGTATCTGTGCATAATGAAGGGCAGGGCATGAAGGGAATTATGTATACTCGTAGTTACATACACTGCTTTATCTACACACATATCATAAGTGTTTTAAGATGGGTTCATGAACCGTAAGGAAATGACCTGCATTATTACTAGTGCTACTTGTAAACATTAAAAAGTCAACGAACAAAACAAATGACTGCTTGGATGGCGGCGTTGCGTATTTCATATCTCAGTGAACAATAATGAATCAATGAACTCCCTATTCTATTGTCACTCGAGTTCAAATGTCGTTCGATTTATATTAAAAAAGAACGAATTGGCGTTTCGTATCAATGACTGTTTATATCTATAGATACTAGAATAGACACCCCACTTGAATTTGACAGCTGTTCCAAATTTAAACTCATAACCTACGGATTTCAGTAGGTAATGTTAACATTACATCTCCATTCATTTCTGATGATTGGTAATGCTGGTCATTGCCTACGGTTTCTGGACGCATTTTAGAGCACTTATGATATGTACGTAGATAAAGTAATATTACGTTAAAAAGCAAAACGATTATATTATGTGTTTGTAATGTAATTTCTCTATCCCTGTTTTGTTCGTGTACAGGTCGATTCACGAGAGTTGGCACGAATGGAATGAATGACTGAATGAAAATGTCTATGTGTGTGCCACATTAACCAATAAAATAGTGGGTCGATTGTATACCGATACAAGTAAAAAAAAGATAATAAACATTTATTTGTGACAACACATATACAAAAACAATGTCAAACAAAGAAAGAAAAAATAATACACCTGGTGTGCATCACAAAATGTCACTGTCAAATGTCAATGTCAAGTGTCACTCATACAATGAAAGTTTCGTTCAATCCATTCGTGCCAACTCTCGTGAATCGACCTGTACTAATGTGTGTGATACTAATTTGTTTAGTGATCCATGTGTGTACCCGGGTTGTTGCCGCGCCGTGCATTTCACCAAATGGTTGCAACGGAAGACCAGCGCTGACTCCGTCGGCAATATGCTGAGTTGCAACCATTTCGTGACAAAATGAATCCTTGTTTGTGTCATATGTTGTCTATGATTTTGTGTTTTGTCATGAATAAAGAAATTCTAATTCTAAAAACTTACACTCAGGGCTCTGGTGGCCTGCGGTGAACGTGCGACTTGTAATCCGGACGTCGCTGGTTCGAACCCCAGCTTATACCTATGAGTTTTTCCGTACTCATGTACGACCTAGCATTTGATTAAGGAAAACATGGTAAAAAAACCGGACTAAACGTCCCAATAACGCCTAGTTTACCCTCTGTTGGAACGTCAGATGGCAGTAGCTAGTGCCTATTTGCCTAAGATTAATAGTGGGATTAGTTGCCAATGGGACCCCAGGCACCCATGGCAAAATTGCGGGACAACGCGAGGGAGATGATGATGATGAATCAGCTGAACAAAATCACCGGCGGCGCATACCTCGAAGCCGATTATGAGGTCCAACATATTTTTACCTTACGGCAGTAAGGTAAAAAAATATATATATAGCGAGGAAACTGCTAACTCTAAATAAAACTTTACAAATTATTGGTATGAATACTTCATCATTCTAAATCATCATTAGCATTACCAAACCAAATCGATCCGTTGTCAAAAAAACTATAAACAATTATTGCCGCTTTGGACAGGAGTTCCGTCTTCCGACTGGAAGACTCCGACATCCGTCGTTGAGTAACCACAACATCGAGATAACTGTTCCCTCTTAACTCGATTGCTGACACATTCCATTAACAAGTGCTGCACATCCTCAACCGTTCCGCAGTCTTCGCAGTTTTGGGGACTACGATTGTTGCATGAGGTGTGCAAAGTTGTTTGATGGAATGTGCCCGGATCGAAGTCTGTAGGCATCTAGGAGGAATAATGACTGGAGAACGCATCCGCGTGCGCCAGTAAGGAACAAAAATATTTTGGCTTTTGTAGCCCAAAATTTAACAATTCACTATAGTTTTATAGCTTATTAGCTTGTTCTGTATTAATTACCGCAACTTTGGTTGAAAGCCTAAGAAAACCCCAATTGTATTTGTTTGTTCCCCTCCAACTTTGACAGTTCTGAAGGGTCCAGTTTGGAAGGGAACAAAAATATGTGAGACTATGACAAGAACGGACGAAAATAGCGCCGTCTTTTTTTTTTTTATGACATAGGCGGCAAACGAGCAGACGGATTGCCTGGTGGTAAGCAACTACCGTCGCCCATGGGCACCCGTAACACCAGAGGAGTCACAAGCGTGTTGCCGGCCTTTAAGGAGGGTTGGAGCTCTGGGAACCTTACTCACCATCAGGAACACAACACTGCTATTATGGCTGTGGTTTTCTGTAAGGAGGAGGTACATCCCCAGTCGGGCTGCCCCAGATTCAAGCGTGATGGTCATCGCTGTGCCCTACCTCTCATTGTTGGACGTAGTTTAAGGACATACCTTGAGCAACGTCATGAAGTCCTGTTTCCGTTTGTCCTTGTCGCTCGCGGGCAGCATGGGCATCAACTGCGTCGCCACCATACACATCGCCTCCTTACCGTCTTCGAATGCTTGCTTTTTCTGCTCGCCGAACGGATCAAAGTCATTTAGACTTGGACTGTAAAAAATTTGATTCAACCAATTTGATTTATAGGCTTCGAACCTTGTCACAGTGAAAATGTATATGAAAGACGGAAACTATCTCTTATTAGGCACTGGTCCCACCGCGAGCTAGTTAGCTATGAGCTATCAGCTATTTCAAGGGACAAAAGATAATTGCTCCCGTGTAAATAAAAGAGAGAGATATATATTTATAGCTCATCGCAGATGACATTAATATATATCTTTTATTTACACGGCAACGATTATCTTTAGTCCCTTGAAATAGCTGATAGCTCATAGCTTACTAGCTCGCGTTGGGACCGGTATCTAAGTTCCATGTCACAGTGAAAATCTATATGAACGGCGGAAAATATTTCTTATTAACGTCACTGTGACAACGTGGCCTAGAAATCAAATAGTAACACGATATAACTTTCATGTTGAATCAACTGAGATTCAGAGGTATGACTATACTGGGAAAACATTTAAAAAAACTCATTATTTTCATTTGAGCCGTAAGTCGTTCACTGTTGTACATAGGCCTCCCCCAAATATGACTTGTATAACTTGGGAGGCAGTTGCCATAGTCGCCACGCTTTTAAAAAATAAAATTATTTTTTTCAGATAAATAATTTTGTTGGCAATAGAAATACTTATTTTCTTTTCCTCTCGGTTACTATTCAAGTTTACGAGAGACTTTAGCCTTTTGTTTCTGCTCCATACATTATTTTAGAAATAATAATAACCCTTTACTTTTCACGACATTTTTTCTAAAACATATCAACGGGTTTTGCTTAGATTAGACACCATTTTGCAAGATGAAGTTGCAAATGGTTCAGCTGCCCACTAACAAATAAATTTGTCCAATTGCTAACAAGTGTGCACGATCACTGACAACTTAGTCCAATCACTGACAACTTAATCTGATTACTGACAACTTAGTCCAATTACTGACAACTTTGTTCTATTACTGACAACTGTGTCCAATTAATTGTAAAGAAGCTGATAAAGGGGATAAGTCGAATATTGCTCGACATGTTTCACACCGTAACGAGAAGCATAATCATGAGCCGTCTGCGTTATGTTTAAATCTCACAATAGTATTTGTGTTTAAAACTTTGTCCAATTACCTACTGACAACTTTGTCAAATTACCTACTATCAACTTTGTCCAACCACTGACAAGTTTGTCCAACCACTGACAACTTTGTCCACCCACTGACAACTTTGCCAACTGAACACCTAGAGAAAGAGACAACTTACATAAGCTCGCAGCCCTCCCTCAGCCGCCGGTACACGTAGCACTCCGCGAACACCCACACGTCGGTGAAGTAGGTGCTGGCTTGGCGGGACTCGAGCCAATTGTTCCATTCCCGCGCTTCTGGTGTGTCCACCTTAAAAATATGAGATAAGAGATCTTTATTACCAACCCAAAATACATGGACCGTGCAGATAACTAATTTTTATTAGCAACCCAAAATACATGGACCCTGATAGGGTATATCAACATTGATGTAGTATAACAATAACAAGTGCAGATAACTAATTGTAAGTATACATATAGGTATAATACCTAAATATTTGAAAAAATAAACATTATATGGTTGTATTGTCGGTTTAATTTTACGGCCATAATTTTACGTGATAACGTCATAACTAATAACCAACTAAAAACGCGTATATCAGTGGAGGTTTGCGCCGTTCGCGCACTGTTTGTTGCACCTTTGAATTTATGCACTTCTAGTATTTCGCGTGGTTACCTACCGAGGTTAAAATATTTATTTGATCGGAACGATTTATAAGGACGTTTTCACGGCAATAACATATTGCATGTACAAAGTGACTGCAGTAAGAGCCCTTAGACATCAAACTTTTTTCAAGTAATTCAAAGTTCTATGAAGGGTAATTTTAAGGCATCGACTTTTACAACGGCTTGTTATATTAAATGTTTGTCAAAAAAAAAAATACTTTACGTACACAACGCTTTCTGAAAGCTAGTTCATTTTTAATTTTCGTGTTTACTTATTATAGTAAAATGGTTAGTTTTTAAGGTTAAGTGATGGTTGTAATGTCAACAATAAAAGTTTCTGACTAACCCTTCAATATTCACCCGACTGAACACATAATTAGACCATTTTTTTATGATTAGAATTTTTAGGACTATTCAGATCTGCCGAGGCTGGAATACACGTTTTTTTTTTGCCAAATTAAGAGCTAATTACATATAAAGTTGATTTGTTTTCATGATTGACAAGATTTCATTTACCTTTAGTTTTGAATATCTCTTGTTGGTAACAATTTCATTTTTGAGTCTGGCTATGTATTCTATAAGTTTTTTTGAGTCAGCGTCGCCCTGAAAATCACGAAAATATTAGTGTCAAATAAATTAACGGTAAATATTATGAACTATTTTTTTTTTTTTGTAAAAACGTACCCTTTTTGATAAAGAATCTATAACTTTCGTCAGAATTACTGGAATCCTCTCTTTCATAGAATAATATGCAAAACTCCTGTAACAAAAAAAAAACAAATTATTCAAAGTTATTAGTTATGAAAAACCTAAAAAACATATTTTAATAAAATTAAACACAACGAATAAAAAATAATAAAAAAAAAAAAACAAAAAGAAAGCCGCCCGAACAGGGACTTGAACCCTGGACCCTTGGATTAAAAGTCCAATGCTCTACCGACTGAGCTATCCGGGCTGTGACAATCTTGACGAAATTACCGTTCACGTTACATAATAGATTTAGCTGCGCATCATCGATAAAAAATCGATAAGCCAATTTGTACTTTATACATACTCAATAAGGTTAAAAATTAGGAATGCGCGGTACGAACACTGTACAAACATCAGTTCCATTGTAAAAAAAATAGTTTTTTGAAGTCGGTTAAAAATATTGAACCATTTTCATTAGGCATAAAGATATATGTATAGTCATTGTAATTTTTGCGTACTTTTATTAACAGACTGTCACAGAAATAATACAATTTAATTGTTATATTAACCTACGACACAGGTACGTTAATAAATGACGATATTAGTGCACCTATTGCACTAATATCGTCAATAATAAATAAATAAGTAGATATATATAGCATCAGGGAAAATCGTCATGATCATCATCATCTCAGCGGCAAGTCGCAAGTTGTTCACTGCTGGACACAGACCATCCCCAAATATGACTTGCATCATCTTGGGGTTGCCGTAGTCGCCATGTCACATAACATAAATAATCTTTATAGCGCACCTTTAGTTAATTGAGCTATGTACATACAAGTAAAAACAGAAAAAAGATAAAAAAATTGGGAGGCTTATCGCTAAAAATAAATCTTTGTGGAGCGGAAAACTTTGCAGCATTAATCAACATATTTTCATTTGAAGATGAATAGATACCATAGATACATAAAGATGTTTGTGCTAACACTTGTAATTAAATTTAATTGGTATCATTAAACTAATACCCAACACAATAAGACATTATCTTTGATATAAGTTGACATTGGTTGGCATGTTTATAATGTTATAGAAACAATTATGATATGTAATATATAATAATATAATATAATGCAGCCATTTGTGATGATAAAATAAGACATGATAGTTTCTATAAAGCAGTTTCTCTAACTTTGGTCCCGGCATTTTGCCACGGCTCACGGAATTGGGTTCCTAACTTTCTCTAACTTTAGTATGACATATTATCTCCACTACTTTGGGTTGAATGACTGCAACAAGCAATTGACAGCCCGCCTGAGTCTGGCCGGGCATCCCTACATCTACCTCCACTACAAGGACTAAAAATTAGTTGTTGTCACTACACTACACATACTATGTGTGCTACAAATAAAATGTGGGTGCACAGCAAGCGTTTTCGCCTATATTTACTAAATATTCACAGGCAGTATGTCAACATAATCATTTGTTTCCTTTGGCCTATGACACATGATGTCATGCAGTGTCAATGAACATGTTAACTATATAGTAAATGAGATTAAAGTAGAACCTCGGTAGTCATATACTAGCGTAAACTAAGTGTAAAATAGGTTCTAAGAGTTTCAGTCTAATGGCTTATTCGCACATAAAATAAAAATCTTAAGATTTGTCATCTGATATATTTAATGAGGGTATAATAAGTTTGTTGGTGGTAATATGGCATTAAAGTCAAAATTACCAATTTATAATATTAGAATTTTTCCAAGTAGTAAATTTCTGCAGTGGAGTTAGGAAGTACCCTAAGTTTAACATAAGTAACATGACATATACCAGGCTTTTTATATCTAATGTAAATGTAGCTTAAATTTCAGATGATTTCCTTATCATTTAAGCTTTTGCCTTTTATCTTGGAAGAGAAGCCTTTTATTGTATGTATATGTTAGGATAAGCTCCATGTTGAGACTTGTGATAACCTGATGATGATGTAATAAGCATCTTATCAATATAAATATCGGCAAACAAAACTTGTCAGTCACAGCAAAAGATGCAACTATACCTACCCATAGTTTAGGGGTAATTTCTTGAATGAAGTTTCTACAAGATTTCTAATCAGAATATGTGTAACTAAAAGAAATCTCATTAGAAACATAATATGAGGCAGTGAAGAAAGAAAAAGCTTAAAATTTTAGAGGCATTTTTGAAAAATAAATACTAACTTTTTGAAAGTGCCCTGTAACTCCAAGTTTATTGGCGTTATCGAGTCGATAAAAGGCTCGGGCCTTTTAATTGGGATAAAAGGGCCTCCGTAGATGAAGACTGGGTCCTGGCAGGTCTCGTAGCGATCATCGTTATAGGGCTCCGCCGGTTTTCTTGAGGACGACCCACTCGGTGATTTTTTGACCGTCTTCAAACTTATGGACGAAGTCTTGGGGGATTTTTCGGTAGTCATTTCTATTTATTATACTTTGAATTTATGCCATAACCAAATAGATGTGTGCTGCTATTGAATTTTGTTTTGTGATTGAATTTTGAAATCACTAATCAGTGTGAATATTATAGTGACATTTTCGATTTGTTGACAATTTTGACATTGACGTGACATTCAATCGAATTAGTTTACGAAGATAGGTAGTTTCGTTTACGAAGAAGGTAGTAGTTAGATTATGCTTTTGTAGGGTGTAAATACAATGTAATTAAAATACATGTTGGAACTATTTAAAAAATTTAGTACATGAAATATAACTAGATATGTTATTATTCACGATATTGATTTGTTAAATAGGCTCGTCAGGGTCTTGTTGTGTTGTGACATAGTTTGACCAGTCCCAGGTGTTACTGAATTAGAGCATAGATAGAGATAATTATACTGTCCATTTCTCGCTTCTTCTTGTTGCTAAAAAAAGTCTAAAAAGGAATGAACATAGATTTTTTATTTATTGGTCTTTACCACTATATCTTTTCATGCTCTCCCCACATTTGTTCCTGTGTTTACACAATGCGTGAAGGAACGAATACGAAAGTAAAGCTAGCACTGCAATTTCGCACATGTGCGAAATACACTGTGATATGATTGTAATAAAAATTTACTTACTTGCCATAAATTCCACACATATCAACGCATCTAGGTGTCACTATTCTCATTACAGGCAAATTCTCCGTGTCCACCGACCAATCGTAGGCCGCCATTTTACAAAAAAACCTTAACTAAGTATTAAACTTTTGAAATAGTTACGTCCGTGTTATGTCGAAGAAAATAAACATGTGAACATTTGACCGTGAGCAGAGACTAAAAATAGGGATTTGGCCTCATTTTCTCTTCCGATTTGTAACTGGTCAATTAATAGAATTGTTTTGATTTATTTGTATGAAATAATGCCAAAACTTTACCTGTAAACCGTAGTACTATTTTGATACACCATATGTTTAATGTACAGTTGCCATCAGATATATCGGAGCTGTGGAGGTGGTCATAAATATCGGAACATGCACTTTACCGACTTCACAATAGAGACATTGTGACGATATTTGTGACCACCTCCACAGCTCCGATATATCTGATGGCGACTGTACATATAAGAAGTTGGTACCTAGAGAATCTAGAGATGTACTGACTAGTCGCCTGGTGGGAAATGTTAGCATTTGAACTAAGTTTCAATTGTCGGTATGTCCGCCGAAGTCATCCAAAAACTAAAAAAAGTTCTCGCGCCCCTTTTAGCTCAGCGCCATCTGTTGAACAGAAGGAGGGTTATGACAGTATTAATTCGTCGAACCTATATTTGTATTATTGTATTTTTAACGTTCATAAGTTCATTGACATGTGCTTATATAGAAAAATGAAGATGTTTTTTTTTTTTAATACAATGTATGGAACCGTAACCTGCGTTTTGATGCGACAGATGTGACTTAGTGCGTATACCGGAATTATTTGATATAGGATTCTTCAGTCCCGGTATAGGTTCAGTTTCTGCTAAGAGACAAGACTAAACATTTATAATTGTACATGAAGAACCAATATACATCTATGTAATATTGTATATCCTCCTAATTCCTACCATACAAGTAAAATTCTACTCGAATTTGTTCTTTATATTGTGGGAAATAAAGTAGAATCTCTAAGACTGTTCTAATTGAATAAAATTCAAATTTCATTATACTAATTAGTAACTACCACAGGTAGGCTCGTGGGACTTACGAGGATATCGCCATCGGCACTTTGGTGTAAAATGCAAATATGTACAAGTGAAATAAAAGCACCTAAGTGTTACTTTTTAATAAATATATTAAAAATCATGAAGCGGTGTTATCACCAAAAACACATATAAAAATGTACACAATGTACTTATCAAAGCAGGCAAGCATATAATGTTATATAAACATAGTTAATGAAGTGGCATCAAAACATAAAATTAGTACATTTTCGGTACAGAAAAGTAAATATTACAGTCTGTTAGTCTCTGTACAGAAGGGTGTGACATATCAACTTTATAAGACCTCACAGGACCTACCAAAATCGAAGTTTAGTCGATCGATTTTCACTCTTATTAAGCCTTTACTCCGATTTTTGGAGTAGACCCTCACACATACTTATCACTAGACTACTAAGCATTACATAATACTTAACAATCCCATTTGCGCACATGAGTGCCGAGTCAATGTGAAATATAAAATTGGTTTGACTCCAATAAGAGATACATTATGTTGATGCCTTCTACAATGAACGTGATATTGTGCGGAGATTAACAGTCTTTAAAATTTACACGTCTCTGTTTCAGGTTTATTTAGTTTACCCATGCTGCACCCAAAGCATTTAAAATGCATAAAAATGTTAATCTGGTAGGTAATATAATCAGCAAACAATTAGTAGTAATGTAATTAATATAAATATTAAATATGAATTAGTAGCTACACAACTTAAAACATTTTAGGCGAAAATCTTGTGCCTATTTTTCCACAAACATAAAAATAAATAAATCATAACTAAAAAATCTCTTTGTGTAATCGTAAAAAGTAATTTCAAATCAACCTTAAATCTAATCATTATAAACCTACTATGGTTTGAAATTATTTCATTAGTAATGGCCCATATTGAAAACATTTCATTAGTAACTAATTATAATAATCAAACATGCATTGTGTTTATTTAGATGACACCAGTTAGATGGTGTTAAAACTAAGTTTTATAACAGCTTTTGTATTACCTTCCATAGCTTATTTCCACAACCATCAGAAGAAAATAAGTCAGCAGTCAAAATTTTAACAACTAAATTACATACAAAGATAGATTAAGATGTAAGTAATTCGAACGCAAAATGGCTCAATACTTTAAAAGGCGGAGGGAATTCCAACCATTATTTGAATTTTTCGTACAACTAAATTATATACAACTATCAAAACACAAAAAAAGAACAAGATTACCAAAAAAGTAACGTATTTAAGTTTAACAAAATCTTAAGTTCAACGCAACAGAAATAGTCAGAAAAAGTGTTATAAGTATTGTGGCAGTAAAAGTTATAAAAAATCAAATTGCATACAGCTGTCAAAAATAAGATTGTGAAAGATGAAAATGTTAATTAAAAGTCGTGATTTACAAATTATTGTCAAAAAGTCAAATATAATAATTATACTGTGTGTAAGTCTAATACGGGCGAAGAATTAAACCAGACATAGGATTTACCAGTATAATGATTAACCAAAAGGTTTTTCTTTAATTATACCTATTATACACATGTAATTATTTTTTGTAAAATTTCTGAGCTGTACTGCGAACATTACGCGATATGAGCTTTTGAAACGAACTGTCAACGAGTGTTTAACTCGAGTGTGTTGCATTACATTGCGGGCCGAATTTTTTTATATGGATAAAAAAATTATTGCATTTCTAAGCAAAAGTTATCTAAATATATTTCTTATGTCCTATTCTACCCTCCGTTAAGAGATTCGCCCGTATTAGACTTACACACTGTAGAATGTGTCATAAGTTAAAAATGTTTAAAAAAAGTCAATAATCGTAAAAAGGTACATGATTAATCCTTATGAATTTAGCATATCTTAATCAATTTCACAACATTATAGTCAATTGGAATGATTCTATGATTATTATTTTTAAATTGTCAATACCAAAATGTAAGAATTATATATTTTTTAATCATAATCGTCAAATTAGTTGCAGTTAGTTAATAAAATCGTAACATACAGCTATCACAACACGAAAACAAAGAGTCAACAAAATCTTTACGCAACATAAATGTGTCATTATCTATGAAAAGGGACCTTATTGTCGATGGCGCTTACGCCGTTGTTTTAGATGCCGCAATATAAACACAACGCGGTTCGACGTAAGCGCCATCGACAATAAGGTCCCTTTTCATAGATATTGACACAAATTGTCAGAAAAAGTGATATAATATTGACAGTCAAAATTATAAAAAGCAAACTGCATACAGCTGTTATAAATGATAATTGTGAAAGATAAAAATAAACGTTAAATAGGCATGATTACAAATTATTGTCATAAAGACAAAATAATAATTATAGAAGTTAAAATGGTCATAAAAGTTTAAAAAGTCAATAATCATAAAAAGGGTACTTTCTTTGATTAATTTCACAATATTACATTTATTATAATAATTGTGTGATTATTTTGAATAGTCAATACCCAAATTCAAAAAATATATTTTGGTTAGTCATAATGTCATAATTGTTAATATTATCGTCGAAAAGTTAGTAGCAGTTAGTTAAAAATAAAACAGTGCATATATTTCAGAAAACTTGCAAATAATGTTATATTATACCTATGTAGAACCATAGATGGCTTATAACAGCTTCTGATAAAACCATCTTTAAAATACGGTGCAATCACAAGGAATCCAAACGCACCAACCATTTTCATTACTTTGAAAAATATTTGGTTACTTATTCATAATAAAAATCTGTATTACTATTGCTTAGAAGTGTCTAAATTGTAATATATTATGCTATAGCTTCACTAACGACTTTTAATGGAAATTCCATTACATACATAATATTACAGTAATATAACTATATTTCCTTTGTTTGACAATAAACCAGGCTTTAATTGTCTTTATAAAGTAATTAAATTACATTAATAAGTAGTTTTATTGTATTGCACACTGGGTATTATGGGGGTATAAATTATCTGTAGTTATTAACCACACCCAATTGACCGTAGATTGCCCATTTTGCTTAGCAATAAGGTTTGTTATGTTGTTAGTATTGTCTTACTGGCATAATGTGATATTAGTGGACTTGTGAAGTGTACTGAAGTTTTAGTATTACAGATAAATAATATTAGTCAAAAAGATCACTGTATACGGTTTGACTATATTGCATTCCTTCGATATTCAGCGCAGCGCCATCTATGAAACTTAGGCGGTTGTTAGTACTGCGAATTTGGGATGCGGTGACGATGTGGAAACGAGATAACGACATGAGTGTCTACATCACTGCGGCGCTACCGCGAACAACGATATTCGTGAATTTCGGACGAATGTCTCTGTCACTCTCATGACACCTTAATTGGAGTAAAAGAGAAAGATGCCCGAAATATACGAACTTCGATGTTGGCGGTACCGCTCCTGTCTTGTTTACGCAACGCCGGCGCATCCGGAATAAGCAGTGTGACCACCTTAAATTAAGTTATTTTATTATCAGCAAAATAACGCTGAACAAAAGATAAACAGGATGTGTCGCAATAGATGGCGCTAGCCCGTATACTAGATATATGGGAAGTTAGTTAAACCAAATAATCTATTACCCTCGCCCAATACCCTCCTAAGGCCCGTTATGCAAGAAAAATGTGAGTTAAAATTGTTTACAATAGTGTTGAAAATAACGCAGAATCTCTTTTGTCTCAAAATCGAATGAAACAACTCTGCTCCAATTAAAGGTTTCGTATTGCATTGAAGTAATTGTTACAGTCAAGTTCATAAATATGTATACATATTTTCCCCTTACTCCATCAAGATAGGGTTTAAACTTGTTTACTATTTATGAACTCAACTGTACTGGTGGGCCCTTAGGAGTATATGTAACTGACCACTAGTCAACCTTATTCCTCTGTGATATGGTGTATGTTATAAAGTTAGTAGCGTCGCC
The DNA here is from genome assembly GCA_022674325.2 of Grapholita molesta. NCBI lineage: Eukaryota > Metazoa > Arthropoda > Insecta > Lepidoptera > Tortricidae > Grapholita > Grapholita molesta. The sequence continues at coordinate 7,587,378 of CP053143.2, forward strand.
TACCGTTGCTCTTGATGCGAGTGTTCTTGAGTGTGATGGTGGTGGACTTGAGAGGCATCCCATTGTTGCTGCTGCGAAGTACTGGGCAGTAGGTGCTGGAATTATACGCATTTAATTAATTTTGTTAAAAATATGTGGGTTGGTAATTTTTTTTGGAGTTATTGTGAAACATTCGATAAAACAGATCAAATAGAGGAAATGAAGAAGCACCAACTTCATAAGAAGGATCACTACCACTACCAAACAGCGTCAAATTAACGTTTCAATTAGTATTGATTTTGTTTTTGAGTACACACAGCAAGACTCTTAACTGTACATTGGTGGACTTTATGCCTACCAATAATATAAGGTCTACCAATGTATAGAACAGAACAAAAAAGGCAACTGCTCATTGATCATTGGTACATAAACTAGAGATGTACTAGTAGTTGTGGAAATCCTTAACCAAAGTTCTGTTTACACTGGCACAGCGGTTTCTCGGAGGTTTCGTACAGAATCCAACGTCGCATTCGCTTTCGCCACTCAGAACCCAATGATTAGTTGTTGAAACATTTTCTCATGTGAGAGCAAGAAGTAAAGTCAGAGAAAGAAAGAAGTAAAAATAACTTACATAGTATGGGCATTGTCTCCAGACTCTCCACAAGTGGAACAGACATGAGACCTCAGTATGGGACAAGTCACAACATTCCTGTTGCCTCTCTTCTCCTTGACACAGTGCGTCATGTACACCAGCGGCGTCTCACCGTTCTTCCGACAAAACGAACACATCTTCTGCGCCTATATTAACAAAATACAGTTTTCAAAAGGTTACATACAGTCAGCAGAAAAAGTAGCTAAGTGGGTGAAGTGTTCAAAATATTATATTATATATTTTTCGGGAAAATCTTACACAAATCGACCTAGTCCTATAAGCTCAGTAAGGCTTGTGTTACAGGTACTAGACGACGATATATATAATATATAGATACATATAAATACTTAAATACACAGAAAACACCCATGACTAAGGAACAAATATCTGTGCTCATCACACAAATAAATGCCGCGACTGGGATTCGAACCCAGGACCATCGCTTCATAGGAAGGGTCACTACCCCCCACTAGGCCAGACTGCTCATCAAAATGACCTGCTGCTGACTGTACAACTATAGCGTAGGTGGCAGAGATGTCAATATTAACATAAATTCACATACACCATGTAGCCATGAGAAGTTTAAGGGAATGTGATATCCACAAACTAGATGGACAGATAATGTATGGGTTTCTGTGAGTTGATACTATTAACTTGATAGCTACAAAGTGCTGGAGATTTTGCTGCAGCCAGCTATATGGGAGGCCTATGTCTAGCAGTGGCCGTCTGTTAGAAGATTACAAATGGCTAGGTGCAACTTATGTTTAACTTTTTTTTATTTTACTACAATCAGTCAAAAGACTATAATTAGATTAGTTGATAGATGATGATGAAGAATAATAGTGCCACTGCCCTAACTTCTGACAAAACCTGTTTTTTGGGTAAAGAACATAAATTTCAAAATTTTTATTTCCTACTTCAAATGAAATTAAATTCAATAAACATACCTCTGGGAATCGTGAAGTGCTCGCCCCTAAGTTCATGGAAGATGGTGTTGGAGATATTGCCATATTCATCCTTGGATATGTAAACATGTTAAAGTTTGATGGTGAACTCTGAGACATTGATGATGCTGGTGACAAGTTTGAGTAGACTGACGGAGTCTTCACTGGTGTTCTGAATTCAAAACCTCTGTTGTCTCCCGGGAAGAGCTCATAGAAATTCCTTGGGCAGTTCTGTTCACTAGTAGTCCTAGGTGGTGTTTGCTCTCTCCAATGCTTAATCGGGGATGGATCAAGACTGAATTTCTCTTCATAGCTAGATCTTTCAATAGGCTTCTGCTCTGGATTGCCTAAGATTTTCCGTCCAACTATAGGTCTTTTTGCAATGGCAAATGGTGTTTCTGACCTGTACTCCGGTCTTTCGGGAGGACGGAATGAGAGTTCCGGAAATGAGTCAGGTGAGAAAGAATCAGTTGAACTCGAGGAGTAGTTTGGTGTTGGTTGTCTGAATCTTGATTGGAATGTAGTTGGAGTATACATTTCTGAAAAAAAAAAAATGCTGTTAGTTCCATTCAATTTCAATTTCTTATAGGTAGCTAGGGGTCTGGTTGGATTCCTGGAGGAGTTGGGCTGGCTGGACTAACCGGCCTCCCATCACGCAAAATAGGCGCCTGGTCGTCGAGTTGCGGAAACCCGCCCGTACTACAATACAATACAATAATAGGTAGCTACTGTCCCACCCCCTCAATGGTAAGCTGGAGGTGGTACATGTACACCAGGGATCCTGACTAGGTGATATAAAACTGTGGTGAAGCTACAATGTTCTTGTTTTCCTTTTGTTATATTAATTTCCCAAAGTTAAAATATGATCGAATCTACCAGTCAAGGTCAAGATGCAAGATGGTGATCTCAGGTCTATGCTTACCTCAACACAGTAGACTTGATGATGACGTAATAAAATCGAGCAGGACGCAAGTTTATTCACACTCATAGAAACCGGGTGTAAAATAAGAAAAATTGGGTCTACAGGGTTGGTTATTCGATTAGGAACTCTATCGTATTGAGATAAAACCTCTTTAACTTTTCGATAATTTATTTCGACAGAATAACCAAATACCTATGAAATGTAATTCGGAAAACGAGTGATTTAGAAATACTATTTTAAATGTAAATAAGCGATACTTACCATTTTCAGGCGTTTTTGGAAACAAGCGATTCAATTCCATCATATAATCCATCATGCTTTTTGATGGCTGCATATTGCTGCAAAATCACAAATATTCCATTTCAGAACACCTAGTTATCGAATTTTATTTCGTAATAAATAAAAAATACACAATGGATGCGTACGAGTCGAAGTTAATACCTATTTTTCAATTCCTAGTTCCTCGAAAAGTTTTGACGGCCGGAAATTACAGAACGAACAAATTACTTTTAATTAAGTGGAAACATCTTATACTCTTGAATATTAAATAGAAAACAACTTTAAATTATTTTAATTAATAATAATGTTATATTTATTAACTTAATATCTATTACAGAATGTACAGAAAAATATCAAATAGGTAAGAGATGCTAACTTGATTCGCTTGAATTGCTGCCCGGCAATTTCAAAATGAGAGCTTATCTGGTTTCATTCATTAACCTAAGTATAGATAAGTAATACTTAAGTATAAATGCAGTGAGTTATCATACTCATCATAATTATAAAATATTTAACCACTAAATTAAGAATTACATTGAAATTAATAATAATAACACTGCTAATCTTAGGATATGCTGGTTCAACAAAGTGTCAATTAGATACTGTATTCCTATTACAATTTTAGTAAACAAAACTTACCAATAATCTAATTAGATCACCAAATAAGCACAGACTTAAATTGGAATATCTCCAACTTCTACGATCTTCACTCGATAACTATTCGGAATAGAATGAACAAAATTCGCCAAAATATGCAAAATACGATACCTTGAAAATCATCGGCAAATCGCGTCAAAGAAAGCCGGCTTTTGCGGCTCGCATACAAAGGATGCCGACACACAGGGTGCCGGCAGGTGAACCCAACCAATATCTCTTGATACCTTACTACGCATAAGCTGTGCGAATAGGCCGGTCTAGATATTTTAGACAATTTGTTTGGTTTTGTATTGCTATTCGACAACAGAGGGCGCTAGTGAGGTAAGAATTTATGGTTCCTTGGCAAAAAACTTTAAAATAAATAATGTTGTGATTATGATTCTTTAATATTGATCGCAAATGGTTTATTTTCAAAGCAACTAATAGCTCCTAATTAAAATAATGTTAATATTCATTAAGTCAGTATTTTAAGTTGTTTCTACTCGATACTAGATGGCCTAAATCTGAGTACTGCCACTTAGCGTGTACAGTCGTGAGTCAGAGTCATATAATGTAGATTCAGTCAGTCATCATCTTCTTACTGTTGTCCCGGCTTTTTGCCGCGGGTCATGGGAGCCGAGAATCTGCTTGGCAACTAATCCCAGGATTTGGCGCAGGCACTAGCTTCACAAAAGCGACTGCCTCCTGACCTCCATCCCAGAGTGTATATTAGGAACGTTATTTTACATTTTACGAAACACATAAAATATATAAGATAAAATACATTATTTACAAGCTTTCAAACAACAAAAACTATTGTTACCGTATAATGTGGTTACTTTCATTCGTGGGAGTGACATTGGTCACCTATTTGTCTAGTATAAATGGTGGGTTTATTAATGCGAGCTTAAGACTCCCCACCATCGTAATTCGTTAGTTAGGAAGGCTGTGAGCTACACTCCCGTACCTCCTCCCCTCACAGGACTGACAACGCGTCATGGAGTCTTTACCAGCAGGCTAGGGGTAGCGAACCAGCAATAAAACTCCCATTAGCTCGATACCATTCCAATGAGATTGGTTGAGACCGTCTCAACCAATCTCATTGGAAGCGAAAACTCAGTAGGAGTATTCCAGTAGTACAAGTCAAGTCGGGCGCGGAAGGGTCATGGATTTTCCCTAGGCTACCTTCCCCCCACACAGTCCGCTTGCTCTATTGCACAACACATGTGCATAAAGCCCAAATCAGGTTCAAAAAAAAGCGAGCTTAAGAGTTTAGTAATGTGGGTTCATGCATAACATAAATACATTACAAACACTGTTAAAAGCACATTCTTTGTAGTTCAAAAATTAATGATTATGACTAACATGTGTGATTCAAATTAACCCCAGTTTACGGTACTTACATAGGTATAAGTTACTTGGCAGCCTTCTCTCGCAGCATATTTTCCAGAGAGAGAGATATGTATGTATGGACCTAACTTGTTAACCTCAGAGGCTCTAGTGTAAGTTTCTTTTGACGTAAAAAAACGTTTACGATCGCGTAAGTGATAATGTTATTTATATGGGAAACGCAAACGTGTTCGTGACGTAAAGTTACGTTAAAAACTTACACTCAGGGCTCAGGTTAGTTCACTAACTATGAGTGATGCCAATGAGCAGTCAGACGGTTTTTCCAGATATACGGTCTTACCCACATTGACCTTACATATCTTTGTGACATTACTTAAATGTAACCACTATCCAAATGTTCCAGTTTTATGAGAGGTAGGGCACAGCGATGACGATCACGCTTGAATCTGGGGCAGCCCAACTGGGGAAGTACCTCCTCCTTACAGAAGACCACAGCCATAATAGCACTGCTACCTTTTAAGTATGCAGTGTTGTGTTCCTGATGGTGAGTAAGGTTCCCAGAGGTCCACCCCCCCTTAAAGGCCGGCAACGCGCTTGTGACTCCTCTGGTGTTACGAGTGCCCATGGGCGACGGTAATTGCTTACCACCAGGCAATCCGTCTGCTCGTTTGCCGCCTATGTCATAAAAAAAAAAAAAGTTCCAACGTACCTAACTGTATATATTTTAGATAGCCTAGGTAGCTATCTACAGAAAGTATATAGTATATTTATTATTATATACTTAATTAAAATATCTTTGCTATCTATAATACCTCGTGTCGATGTCGGTATCGACTCCCGCAGGCTAGAATAGATGACGCCAGTGGTTCCTTAAGTCGCCAGAGGTTTAAAGATATTAAGGGGGAATAAAAAAATATTGTTACAATGTACAAGTACCGTAAAACTAGCCAACATTGCCCGCTTTTTTCGAAAAAACACGAATATTTAAGAAAAAATCTATAGCCGACCATTACTTTTTTTGCTTTTTACAGCCATTGTGAACTTATGCTTTAGATTCTGTATTCCTTGCTTCACCAATAGGTACAGTTGCTATCAGATAGAGCTGTGGATGTGGTCACCATTGTCACAAATATCGAAACAGAAATTTACTGCCTCGCACAGCAAAACTCTGGAATCTATTTTGGACCCGGGTATGTCCTTAAGAGGAAACGGTAGTAATAGTATGCAATTTTCCATACAAACGCTCTCGACTGTTTCCTCCCTGGTTTTTAACCCTAGAGCAGTGATTTTTTCAGCACAGATTGATATCATCGATATCTGTGTCGGTATGTTTCGTTTTTTTGGATTTTTTAGTTTTTTTAAGATTTAGAGCTATGTAAACATTGCTAAAAACGGCTCACTCAACTATCTCGCAAACATTCACTTATTATTCAAATAATATATAAAACACAAAAAGCAAAACGTACCGACACAGAATAACTTTTCATCATTCCGTTCCAAAAATTTTATTCAGATTGGTTAAGTTTTGGAGGAGGAAAACGTCGAGAGCCAAACCTCGATTTTTGAGATTTTTACGCGGGATTTTTCGCCTGAGCTGCAGTTGTCCCTATCGCACTGTTTTTGGAGGGGTAGGCAATCTACTAAATATGTACACAGTCAAATAGTCATGAGCAATAGTCGACATTGAATGTCGATGATCTCGTGATGTAATGGGTTATCGATAAACAGAATTTTGGTACAGTTAATGCCATCGGAATAACTATTCTGAAGAACAGTAACAAGTAAATGTTACTGAAGTAACAATGTCAATTGTATTGCATGTAGTAGTGAGAAGTCTATAAAATATACAATACTAGCTTTTCCCCGCGGCTTCACACGCGCAAAAGAATACCTGTAACAGTTGACATTTGACTCCTTCTCCATACAAACTTTTAACCCCCGTTTTTGACCCCTTAGGGGATGAATTTAAAAAAACGTTGATATGTCATTTCTTGTATTTAAATAACGAGTGTTTACACAAAATTTCAAGTCTCTCGCTTAAAATTTTACAATCCCTATACAAACTTTCAACCCCCTTTTTACTCCCTCAATGGTGTAATTTCCGAAAATCCCTTCTAAGTGAGTCCTTGCGATACATAAACTACCTATTATGAATAAATCAGATATCTACGTTAAGCGGTTTGACCAGGGCGTCGATCAGTCAGTCAGGACTAACGTTTATATACAGGGTGTCTCATTCAGATCGCTCAGTATGGGGAAATCTGGAACTACCTATAAGACATACAAAGATTTGTACTTAGGAACCATGTCATCGATTTTAGGGACAAGAAAAACTGCAAACATAGATAAAAAAAACTTGTACTCTGTTCGAGAATCGAACCAGGTTGTTTTGGAAAATAAAACTTTAAATGATTTCCGTTTGGATAAATGGAATGTGTAGGTTATAGACAGCAAAAGTTACCATAAAACATGATATCTCAAATGAATAAAATGCATTGTAATCCAATAGCTATTAATTTTAATTTTAACAATTGGTGTCTATTCCAAAACTGAACACATTTTTTTTATCTATCTATGCAGTTTTTCTTGTCCCTAAAATCGATGACATGGTTTCTAAGAACAAATCTTTGTATGTCTTATAGTTCCAGATTTCCCCATACTGACCGATCTAAATGAGAACCACTGTATATATATAGATGCTAATATGAGCAGATCCAATAACACGACAGTAAGTACAATAAAAAATCAAACATAAAATGCATTTTGTCATTGAACAATTATTATAGGTAAATTATTTGCATATATCGTTATATATATCGTTGGCTGAGTCTCTCACTCATACAAAACACAGGCCTTTTTTAAACTTACCGTGGGGTTCAGTCAATTTGTGTAAGAATGTCCAGTAATATTTATTTATTGAAACATTATTATTTACTCGATCAGAACCCCTCATGCTGCTTATAACAGACTATGGGGGAGGCCCATGTCATAGTTGCGGACAGGTTTACTATTTATAAGTTTTTTTTTTAATTAGTTAATTATATGTATACAGAATGTCTCATTTTGATCGGTCAGTATGGGGAAATCTGGAACTATAAGACATTAGGAACCATGTCATCGATTTTAGGGACAAAAAAAACAGCATAAATGGATTTAAAAAAAATGTGTTCAGTTTTGGAAGCGACCCCAGTTGTTAAAAATAAAATTAAAAGATAAATTACAATGCATTTTATTCATTTGAGACATCATGTTTCATCGTAACTTTTGCTGCCTATAACCAATACAATCCATATCCAAACGGAAATAATTTAGATTTTTTTTTTCCAAAATAACCTGGTTCGATTCTCGAACAGAGTACAAGTTTTGTTTTTTTTATGTATGTATGCAGTTTTTCTTGTCCCTAAAATCGATGACATGGTTCCTAAGAACAAATCTTTGTATGTCTTATAGGTAGTTCCAGACTTCCCCATACTGACCGATCTGAATGAGACACCCTGTATAATGCTATAAATTTCATCTTTGGAGTGCTGGTAGCCTAGCGGTAAGAGAGTGCGTGTTCAAATTGTACAGGCATTTTGCCACGGCTCATGAGAGCCTGGGGTCCACTTGGTAACTAATCCCAGGATTTGGCGTAGATACTAGTTTTACGAAAGCGACTGCCATCTGACCTTCCAACCCAGAGGGTAAACTAGGCCTTATTGGGAATAGTCCGGTTTCCTTACGATGTTTTTCTTCACCGAAAAGTGACTGGTAAAATATCAAATGATATTTCGTACATAAATTCCGAAAAACTCATTGGTACAAGCCAAGTTTCGAACCTGCTACCTCCGTATTGCCAGTCGCACGCTCTTACCGCTAGGCCACCAAGCGTTTTTTTATGAGATGATGGTCATAGACAAATGTCTCAATAGCTTTAGAAATTATATGAAGAAGCATTTTCCTGGTATTCCATCATCAAACCCTGACATGGTACTAATGGGAGGTTCGAAGCGACAGGCTGCTATGCCTGCTATACGCCTGCCCGACAGGCTCGCGGGCTAAATATACCTAAACTGCACAGTAACACCGGGTGGTGTTACTTTTGCATTATGAAATTTAGTACTTAAATAATTCCAATCCCATACGGAAAACTATTATTGCATATAGGTATATAATTATCTCTATCAATTGGCAACATCAGCCTGCAAAGCGAATAAAACATACCCAAGTGTTAAAGACTCGGTACCTACTTACTCAAGTAACTACGAAAGGTTTTGATAATGTTGCAGCTTGTAATGTTAAAGTATAGATTTAAAATTTAATTGCATAAAGTTAAATCTCGAGTATCAATAAACGGAATCGTGGTCAAAATTAAAACAAACAAAACAATATTTTCGCGTCGCGTGCCGGTATGAATAGAATAGCGAGTGGCTTAGTAGTACAGGAGTGGTACGAAAATTTGTAGGCGAGGGTCAAAATAATTCCCACAGAAGTGGAGTTTGTTTTTTTTAGTTCTTTGTATGCATCTATTTGACATACTAAAAATATAGAAAAATACATGTGTGCAAAATGTGATTTTTCACACGGCAAAGATTTGAAAAACTGAGAATTCTCCATATAAAAGTCATATTTTGTGTGGTCTCAAATTACAGGAAATTACACACTAAAAACTAAAATGAGGTTAATTTTATAATATAAACGTAAATAACAAAGTGGTGAATAAAAAAAAAAACATTTTTCAAGCAAAAAATTTAACTTTACCTGTATAGACTCTACACATACCTTACAAAAATAATAGCATGTTTAAAACTTGAACATTTCTAATTATACTTATATTATAAAAAACATATAGGCTGTATTTTAATTAGCACGAGAAAATATAGACCTCACCCATAGACTGCCACATGGAGCAATCTTCAACATAATGTAGTCACTGCTACCAGCGTTAGTTTAGCGTTTCTGGATGTCCGATATTGCGCTTTCCGAGACGTAGTCACCACGAGGACTTTTCTGTCTTAACGGCCATCGACTCTCCGAGTTACGTGGCCTTCCCAGGATTGCCACATCAGCAATATATGTGTGAAAAATGCGTTCTTTTGCTTCTTTTGTATCTTCGAAAATCATAAAATTTATTAAAAATCGTGTGTGGCATCGAATTACAGAAAAATTAATGGTATAAAAAGGTTATGACGTTAATTTCCAAAATTAAAATGAAATAACCAGATGGTAGAAGATTAAAAATAAGCTTGTGCAGTGTTCAATATGTTATATCATCATCAATATTTAAGAATGTTGGTGGAGTCTACTTTTCCCTCTGCCAGCCTTATAACAGCAGCCTTCTTCTTTACGTGTCTGAGATATGCATATCTTGGCCTTCCTCGGTCTGTCATTCTCTTGATCTTGGTCTCCAAAATTTTAAAATAAAAGGTCTTATACCTCTTCAGATGCCCTATCTATGTCTCACCTTTTATCTGTAATAAACAAATTTTGCAAGACATCTCCATTAGTCATGATTTCTGTCCAGTATTTGTTATGAGGTTTTTGGTAATAATAAAATTATTGTATTACTGTTAATTTTAAGGCTGAATCTATCAAAGATTTCATCATTTTTAAAGTGTCTGCTGTAACTTGTTACTATTCTCTGCAAATGGCGCAATGTCGTCTGCTAATCTTGTCAATTAAATTTAATTTCACAATTAACGTGTTCTTCATATTTAAACTTATATGCTGTTTTAGAATAGGAATTCCGCCATCTTCTGCAGCTTTACCATTTGGAATATTCGACATGGCTTTCAAAAACTCTTCTTCAAGTATTATTTTCCAATCTATTACCTATTTTACTAACTATGTATACCTATCTTACTACCTATTCTATCATCTCTAGTCTATTAGCTGTTCATCTTCCATATCATCTTCATCCAACTCGACAGGACTTATAAAGTTCTTCCATGTATCTTTTCCAATTGTTTAATGTTATTTGTATATCTAATAATCTTAAATCACAGAGCAATAGAGAACATTTAAAACATTCTATGCCATATGTCGACACATATAATATGTGCCACTACAACATTACTCATTTGTATACGGTTTACGGGAGTATCGACCATATTTACTATTAAAATAATAATTAAAAATTCTAGTGTAGGGCTCAATTAACATATTGAGTAGTTGTTTTTTTTCAACCCCCCTTCAAAGGCTTTCTCATAGTCCACGAACGCCAAGCATAGTGGCTGATTACATCGTGCGTCGATCGAGACATGGGCTGTACTTCTATTTCTTCAGCGATCACTGATATTCAGGACCAAGAGCTCTGAGCCAATCCAGCCGCACCGAGGTGTAAGACAGGAAGATGTCATTCTCCGAACCTGTTTGCTGCACTGGAAGATGCCTTTAACGTACTGGATCAATGTTAACAGCGAACACCTGACTCACCTTCGGTTCCTTAGGACCTTAGTAGAGTTTCACAACAGGTAGGGCTGAAAGTTAACATAATAGAAGCTTCAAAGAAGTCCTCGTCGCCATATATACCATATCGGTTGAGAACGTTGCTGTCGAAGTTGTTGACGAATATTTGTATCTGGGACATGTAGTCCAGTTAGGCAAATTAAACTTCGAAAAGGCAATATCAAACTCGGCTGTGGAGCATTAAGGAAGACTGACCGTGAAGGTAGCGTGCACTCGAAAGACCTATCGCTCGGACTATCGCCACGTAGATGCAGTTCAATGATGTTCCGTAAAAAAAAGACAGAAAAACCGCCATGGCTCGTAGAATTGCACTGTTGAAGTGGCAGTGGTGGCCGATGGCCGTTAGGACAGAAAAGTCCTAGTATAGTGGCGACTACATCTAGGAAAGTGCAATATCGGACATCCACAAACGCTAAACTAACGCTGGTAGTCAGTGGCCGCAGTATGTTGAAGATTGCTCCATGTGGCAGTCTATGGAGGAGCTCTATATTTTGTCGTGTTAATTAAAAGTCTATTTTTTGTATTATTTAAGTATAATAGGAAATATTCATGTATTAAACATGCTTTTCTTTTTGTAACGTATATTTATGTGTATATGGGTTAAGTTTCATTACCTATTTTAACAAAAAAAAAAATTTTTTCCTTGAAAAATCTTTTTTTTTTAGTCACCACTTTTTAATTTACGTTTTTTTTTATAAAATTAAGCTCATAACCTTTTTTTGTGTGTAATTCCCTGTAATTTGAGACCATACAAAATTTGGGTTTTATATGGGGAATTTTCAATTTTACAAATCTTTGCCGGGTGGAAAATCGCATTTTGCACACATATATTTTTCTATATTTTTAGTATGTCAAAAAGATACACACAAAGAACTAAAAACACCAAACTCCGGTTCTGTGGCAATTATTTTGACCCCAAACGCTATATGTCCTCTACTATAGTGGCTTGTTGCGGCCGAAGTGCGCGGGCTCAGTCTGTGTGCGTGAGCCACACACACAGGCACGATGGGGCCGCGGGGCACTTCGCGCGCCAGCGCGACAGATATAGTCGTTCAAAAATCTCAAATCTGAGAAAGGGCTTCGGTACTGTTACCTCTTAAACTACGTCCAACAATGAGAGGTAGGGCACAGCAATGACCATCACGCTTGAATCTGGGGCAGCCCAACTGGGGAAGTACCTCCTCCTTACAGAAGACCACAGCCATTATAGCACTGCTACCTTTCAGGTATGTAGTGTTGTGTTCCTGATGCTAAAAGTAAGGTTCCCAGAGCTCCAACCCCCCTTAAAGCCCGGCAACGCGCTTGTGACTCCCCTGGTGTTGCGGGTGCCTATGGGCGACGGTAATTGCTTACCATCAGGCAATCCGTCTGCTCGTTTGCCGCCTATGTCATAAAAAAAATAAAAAAAAAATAAAAAAAAATTGTCGTGTGCAGTATTTCCGGACCGATATGACATCCAAACCTTCAAGAAAAGAGCGTATAGGGATCTTAAAGGCCGGCAACGTACTTGTGACTCCTCTGGTGTTGGGAGTGTCCATGGGCGGCGGTAGTTGCTTACCATCAGGTAATCCGTCTGCTCGTTTGCCTCCTATATCATAAAAGAGAACAACGCCTCTATTATCAAGGCGATAAAGTACGTACGACATTTGTGAATACCTTGGCAGCTCCGATATAGGTATTTGATGGTGACTGTACGCCAGACTATTGTTTTATTTCTACGTACAAGGTACCTATTCTATGCTATTCCAAAAAAATTTCAACAGCCATTCAAACTTTCTACAAAAAAGGTACTAACCATGTATGTCTGTCATTGGCGCTTACGTCATTTATAACGATACAGTTGACAGCGACATATCAGCCCATATCGATCGACCTTGCCACCTGTAAGACGTAAAACAATATGGCCTAACATGTACAATGCAAATTATTTGCATTTTGGTACGCCTATGGGCCTATGTTCCAATCGCTATACGAACGATCAAACTATAGGTACTTACCTACGTTGGGTGAATCACACTCAACATTGAAACCACGGGAAAACAGCGGCGCTACCGCGAAACACGAAATTCGTAAATTTCGGACGATTGTCTCTGTCACTCTCATGACGCCTAGATTGGAGTAAAAGGGAAAGATGCTCGAAATATACTAGCTTCGATGTTTCGGTACCGGGCCAGGCCCTTTACTCCAATTAAGGCATCATGAGAATGACAGAGACAATCGTCTGAAATTTAAATATGTATGACTACGACGATCCTACAAATATTTTTTTTGTAATTGGCCTTTAAAAAGCGCTTTGCCTTTTTAATTCGTAAAAATAAAGTAAACGTGGAATAATCAACAGTCTCCCGCCGGGTAAAGAATTCTTACGCTTAAAAAATGTACGAAAATTACATTAAAAGTCCTCATAGGTTTCTGTATGGAGACTTACAAAAATCTCCTGAAGTTCTCAAAAAACTCTTAGAAATTCTCGCATTTTTTAGAATGTTCGTTTTTTAGCATCATTCTCTTTTACTCCGTCATTAAGACGAAATGAGAGTGAAATTTTCGAATATCGACTTTCGCGGTACCGTCGTTGTACATTGCTATCCCCACCTCTCACAGATCATTTTATTTCGGTTGTTCTGAGGCAAATACTCGTTAAAGGTTTGAACATAGAACAATAATGACAATTAAACGTCTTAACAGTTAACTAAAGATGGGGCGCTTAGGTCATTTTGTTTTGTCGCATTTGCAAGTATATGTCAGTATCTGATATATGTAAAAACAATAAGTCTTTTGTTTTGTATTTTAAGTTGCGGTGGTGCAAGTTATAGAACCAGAGGGCCAACGCGAAAATCGAAGTTGGAAAATTTAGGACATCTTTCTCTTTTACTTCAATTAAGGCGTAATTAGAGTGACAGAGACAATCGTCCAAAACTTGCGATTTTAGATTTTCGCGGTAGGCCTTTTTTTTATGAAATTTAAAAATATTTAGGTCCACGGCAATATACAAGAAACAAGAGCCAACATTTGAAAAAACGCTTTTAATTTTTAGAGATAAAACAATTCATCGTCAATATACCTACTTAACTAAAATATTATGTATAACTTATTTATTGTACTTATAATATTTATATTTTATACAATACCTACTAACTTTATCAATAACCTCTTTTACAAAAAAAACTACATACATACATATAATAAGTAGATGTGCAGTTACAAAGTTAAGTCAATTCACTACTTCTAACAATAGAAATCTTGCGATTTTGCTTTCAAATGTATCCACAGTTCAGTTTACCCCTTAAGGCAGGGGTTCCTAAAGTGTGCGCCGCGGCGCCCTGGTGCGCCGTGGAAAGTTCCGAAGGGCGCCGTGAGTCGGTCTATTATTATCTATGTACAACGACGATAGATTCATGTTGTGCATGTTTAATTTTTTTCCTACCTCCCTCTAACTAAACTAACCTAACCTGACTACTATTATTGTAGGTAATGTAGGTAATTATTTCTATCTACTATATCTTTTTGCAATAGCTAGGACCAGGGCGCCGTGACAAAATACTAATTTTGTAACTTCCCCGCAGGTTGAAAAAGATTGGGAATCCCTGCCTTAAGGGGATCATTATTCATTATATTATATCGCACCTTCAATATATCAAATTGTATCTTTAAAAAAAGTCAATTTTGTTTTTATAATAAAACGGCTAAAGATAGAAGGTTAATGTTTTGTGACAAATGTATTTATTTACAGAAATTACAATCGTATCGTATGATAACTACAAGTACTTAACTAGTTACAGTGTAAAATCTAAAAAAGACCCTTGAGGCATTGTACCAAGGATGCTGGCTAGCTTAATAAATAAACGCATAATAAACGGAACAAATAGGATCATAATATTCATGGAGCTGGCCAAAAATTCCCGGTATTTGATTAAGAGTTTCATAAATAATACTAATAACTAATTTAATAAATAGTACTTAATTGTCAGTTATATCTTCAATCTCCGTCCTTTGAGAACTAAAATAAAATGGCTGCCGTTTGGTAGCCCATCGTAGATTTTAAGACCACTCATATAATCATATTACAGGGAAATAGTGCCAAAAACTATTCCGTCAAAAACAATTTAAAAAGTTATATCAGGTAGTGCGTCCGCCAAGTGTAGAAACTGCGACGGCCAGTGCTTTGCGCCGCGCCGAAGATCCATACAATCGTATTATAATTGCGCCGACCTTGCTCTACATCTTGAACTTGCCTCAGATGGGGCCATAGATTAAGCTCGGATGTATTTAAGTTTTCTCTATAGGTCTGGTAAATAATTGTTTACAGATTATTGACTGGTACGAAAATATGCAAATTTTGCTTAAAAAAACATAAAAACATATTCATTAATTAAAAATAATATTTTTTATTTTGCAAATAAAACTAACTACTATAATTATAATTAAATTGAAACTAAACAAAAATTAAACCTATATAAAACTAAAATAAAGTTAAAAAATTGGGCCCCTTCGGCATAGTGCCAAGGATGCTGGCAGCATTTCCCCGCTGTATAGCTGAACTTATTCGTTGGGCGAGGAATAGGTTTATAGGTTTTTAATTATTATCTTAATTAAAAAAAGAATAGAATAAAAGGGTGTCATCCTTTAACAAGTCACAAAGAATAATTTTTCGCGTTCGCTTTTTTTAATAAACGCTATTCTGCTGTTGACATTCTGGTCATGAAATAGTATTTTAAACAATCATAGACATACTAGAATGTTTATTTATGTTACTACCGTATACAATACTTCTACGGTGTTCCACATCCGTGTCTCTAGATATTTGACTTTGCATATGGGTCTTCATAGATATTCTCCATATTTTGACTATACACATTATACTCTGTTTAGAAAATGAACAATAGAAACACGTCAAACATGTCAAGAGACATAGCATAAACTATAAATTATCTTGAACCATGCTCGTATGAAAAATAAACAGTAATAGGTACATAAAGTCGAACATATAACACCTCCTCCTTTTTTGAATGTTTTTAAAAATCTGCATAACCAAAGTTATGATTATGTCGCTTCTATTATATTTTACGATTCACTCGGCTAATCCAAAGTTGTATCTGATTGCATGATCATAAGTGCCGAGCTTCGGGCAACGGAAAAGGCATAATAACAAATAACAAAGAGAAGGAATCTCCTCTAATTGCTCTGAACCGCCTACATTATGTTATCTTTTGGTACTTGACCCTGGACTTATAAGGAATGTCTAGAAAATGTACAAATGATAGGAGATTTACGTTTTACAATTTAATAAACTAAACATCTGAAAATATTTCTAAATAGATTACTTTTTATTCATAAGCGGTCGTGTGCATAAATTAATATAATATAAGTGAAGAGGTATAATTGAATTCCTTGATATCTGCTATATTTTTTATTCTAAAGTGACAGTTGGTTTGCATAATTTCTACCCATTTTGTATACTCCAATTACCAACCAATAACGTAGAGGTTTAACGGAGCCGTCCTGGTACATTAGAGACAAAGGCTCCTAAACAAAATATATACAAAAAAATACAACAACAACTAACAACATATTGGGCAGAGTATAAGTCATTCATCATCATCATCATCATGTCAGCCGAAAGACGTCCACTGCTGGACGTAGGTTTCCCCCAGAACGACCCAAGAAGACCGACCCTGCGCCTTCCATATCCAGCGCTATTCCGCGACTCTAACTAGGTCGTCGGTCCACCTTGTGGGAGGCCTACGTACGCTGCGTCTTCCAGTTCGTGGTCGCCACTCCAAAACCTTTCCGCCCCAACGGAAATAAGTAATTAGTTAGATTTATTTATCAAAAGAACACAAGCGTTCACTTAGTATACAACTAGTGCAGTTTATCAATGCTCCAGTAAGACATGTTGTTAAGTTGCATTTCGTTTCGTTTAATGTCTGTCACTTTTCCTGTTTAGTTTTTCATCTAATAGTAACCCCAAACAAATTTGTTAGTGTAGCGAGGGTATCGTTGTGAATTGTTAATAAGGATTTTTTAATACAACAACGGTGGCAAACAAGCTTACGGCCCGCCTCATGGTAAGCAGTTATAGCCTATGGTGCAACTCTAGAGGATTCACATTCGCGTTGCCTACCTAAAAGATGTTGGTTGTTGGAGCTCTTGGAACCTTACTTGGCATCAGGAACACTAGACTACTTCTGAAAGGTAGCAGTGCTATTATGGCTGTGGTCTTCTGTAAGGAGGAGGTACTTCCACAGTTGGGCTTCTCCAGGCTCAAGCGTGCTATTACGTCGCTGTGCCCTACCTCTCATTGTTGGACATAGTTTAAGGACATACCCGAGTCCAAAATATATTTATAATATAAATTATATTTGTCTAATTGGTTTAAAAGTTACCCTTCTTTTGGGAAATCGTGTTGTCTCTGATATGTTAGTCGTAAATTTTAAAGACCAACTTGTATCGATTTCTAACTTAAGTTAATACAATTTGTTTTTAATGGGGCTTTTTGCTAATACCTGTATCATGTATGTCAAGCAATCGTTAAGAACGCCCTTATACAGTGTGGGCGTGTGTGTGTCAGTCGAGTGTTTACGTGTTATGATTATGACACCTCGAGGATATTCTCAATGTCTAGAGTGACTTATTCACTTCAACAGCTCCTACACAACACAAACAATATATAATTTATCGAAACAGAAATATTTTCCTGGGAGATTGGCTGCTCTATTGTATAAATTTAAATGTCAAGAATCTATGGATATCCACTTGTGTCTTATTTTTTATTATTGATATTTTGTCAAAGGGTATCGAGGAAAGAATTACCTTGTAACACATCTCTGAGTATCAAAAAGGTTTTTTTTTAACTATTTATGTGACGATTGACTAAAGCTAGGGGAGGCATTTGCCCTGCAAAAAACTTCTAGGAGAAGTTTGTAAATTATTTACAATTCTCGTAAGTTTACTAGAAGTTCTACTCGTACACTCTTTCTAAATATATGAGAGGTAGGGCACAGCGATGACCATCACGCTTGAATCTGGGGCAGCCCAACTGGGGAAGTACATCCTCCTTACAGAAGACCACAGCCATAATAGCACTGCTACCTTTCAGGTATGTAGTGCTGTGTTCCTGATGGTGAGTAAGGTTCCCAGAGCTCCAACCCACTTATAGGTCGGCAACGCGCTTGTGACTCCCTTGGTGTTGCGAGTGCCCATGGGCGACGGTAATTGCTTACCATCAGGTAATCCGTCTGCTCGTTTGCCACCTTTGTCATAAAAAAAAAAAAATATTACATAAGTAATAGAGATGGATTAAACAAATGTCCTGTTTTCTGTGGTCAATGTGATTACAAGCTATGTTTTTGGGGTTTTACGTAACGCTGATATTTATGTTGTTACATAGAATGAAATATTTGGCTTTAAAACCCTTAACTTTCCCAATGTCCATAGGAAAAACGTGAACCTGATTGATCTATATGACCCCATGCATAAATTTAGCCTGCAACGTAATATTATACACGGCGATTTCCGAGGCAATTTCTCACCCCAAGTAATTCACACTATTCAATATCACAATTACTTAATTAGTACTTTAGTATTAGTACATTCATATGCAAATTTCTTAAACTTTAACTTATAGGTTCACAAGATAAGTCTTGTAAAAATAATTATAATATTGTTTTCTTTCACATGGGTTGCGACTGGCGGAAAACTGGTGGGAATAAAAATGTTGCCATCGTTTAGAAGTAATTCTATAATAGGGGGTACAAGTTTTTTATTATATAACGGAAGAATATTCTAGAATAAAAAAAACGTTTCTTGTTTATATCGGTTGAAGTATATTTCATGAGCAAATAAGATTAAACGACATTAAAGTCATATTAAGTTTATTGAAACCTAAACGAAAATCTTAACTCACAGTTTTCCGTTTTTCTGTGAGCTGGAATGGGTTTTTATCCCCTTCAACGAGTAAGGGTTTAGGATGCAACCAGAAAAATAAATATTTTTTCAGAGCTTGGCAACAGCTCTTCCGAGCCCACTGCTAACGGAGCTTGACGAATTTCTCAACCCTTCCGCGTGAGAGGCGTCCAAACAGTTATAATTAAATTCACTTACTACTAACTGTATTTCCACTGTACAATGCTTAGAAAAAATCTATCCTTTTCAATACTTTTCATCTTTAAGCGAGTTTTTTTATTTTTCATTTATTTAACCCGACCGTTCTGCTCCTAAAATATTTTTTCGTGGAAACCTAATATTAAATTTCATGTCACTATTAAACACTAAGCTAAGTATTACAATTCCAATAACTAGGTATGTACATAATTACTCTACCTTAAAGCACAGTATAATAATCTTTATTACTCGTACTAACGCCTAAAATCTGAAAAAATCCTTAGACTATTTTGTAGTACATTTGTCTTAGAAGTGCAACTTAGAAATACTTGCCTGCAAGTGCAAGGGAAATATGCGGCGGAAAGGGCAGACCTGCGGGAGCTCGTTCTATATTTTAATACTACGACGGTGGCAAACAAGCATGCGATCCGCCTGATGACAGGCACTGTAGCCTAGGGACGCCTGTAATTCCAAAGGACTCGCACGCGTGCTGTTTACCCTGCATACACTCCTTTTTTGAAGAACCTCATACTGTAGCCTCTTGGGTAAACCCCGGCAGGGAGTTTATTCCACAGCCGGAATGTTCGCGGGAGGAAATACCTCCTACAGAGCACAGTGCGCCGCTTTAGGCGCCAGGGTGTGAGGGTGAACCCCGTGTTGACCGTGTGATAGAAAGCAGCCATCATGTCGAACAATTCTTCAGAGCACAACCCTGCATTGTACAAGCGATAGAACACACATAAGAAGCCAGTCTGTTCTTAGACTCCAAGGTTCAATATCGCTCGTGAGTTTGGGAGCGTAGATGATTTGCACAGTGCGTCTCTGTACTCAGTCAAAGTCAAAGGGCCCAAGCTAGCGTTCAATCCTGGTGCTCGTGTCCAAATGTGACAACAGTACTCCATGTAGTCTGACTTACAACTTGTATAGGAGAATTATTTTTTATTATGCAGAAACGTCTGCTAGCGAATATTTTCGATATTTAAATCGAAGGAAGAATAGAAAAATTGACTGGCAGCGGGACTCGAACGCGGGATCAAAATTTTTCTATTTTTCTTTCGATTTAAATATTGTACAGGAGAAATTTCTGCCCGGAGTAAAATATCCTGAGCAAGTTAGGAAGACAATTTATGTTATTTGTATTAATTTGTTTTTGTATTGATAGTGACTTCTATTTATTATCATGACCGTCACTGGTCCGGTTTTTTTAAATAAGTGATAGGTTAGCATTTGGCCCCAATCTCACCTGATGGTAAGCGACGATGAGGCCGATGATGGAACATGCTTACCTAGCAAGTGCTTTTTCACTCTTGACTCGACTTCGATGAACAAATTGGGGTGGAATGCCCCGAATATGACACTGCTCCGGTTATACAATACGTGGCTGTAAACAAGCACTCGTGTCGGCTCAAACAATGGTGAGCCAGTAACAGATGTACATCTTCATTATGCAACTAATTTGCATTTAGTTAACGCTATCTACTCCGGATCTAAGAAAAATCACACAGATACGTCTCGCAGCACTTATGGCGGCAACCGGCAACTCCTACACATTGCAAAACTTGTAGACGCTGAGAACATTATGTAGAATATTTATTCTTTCATCTGAAAGACATTAAACGCATTTATGTACACAGGTTAAAACCTATTATTTGAATAACTCGGAGATATCTTAATTTGGACCTGTTGACTGAGCGAAGAACGTTAACTAAATACGCTCTAGTATCTCTTGGAGACAGAGCCCTGTACCCTTACCATGAGTTGTGACATTGAGGTTTTCGATAACGAGTATCGAGTTTACTATCTGTGCATATGGCTTGTACTATTTTAGTACGAACGAGATGCACAGATAGTAAACTCGATACTCGTTATCGAAAACTTCAATGTCACAACTCATGGTAAGGGTACTGATAATCTAGAGTTCTCTCGTACAATTTGGTATGAATTTTACCAAAAAATAGACTTATTAGGGAGTTTTCAGAAAAAATGCCTCTAATTAGCATGACTTGTAGAAAAGTTAGCTATGTCAGTTTTGTGACGATAATTAAGTATTAAATTTCGATAAAAACTTAGATTTGATGCTCATTTCATAAACTTTAAGCAGTAATACAATGCAAAAAAAGGCAAATAAATGTATTTCCATACAGAGTTCATGCTTAATTATTGTCACAAAACTGACATAAATTTACGTTTTCACGACAAATTAGTTAGGGCCACTTATTTCTGAAAACTCCTATTAAATAACTATTTATAAAAATACAATACACTGAACAGTCTCAATCACTGAACATCATCATCGAAATATCGGAGCTGTGGAGGTGGTCACAAATATCGGAACAACGCCTCTATTGTAAAAGCGCATGTTCCGATATTTATGACCACCTCCACAGCTCCGATATATCTGATGGCGGGTGTACTTAAGATAAAGTGACCAAGCCCACTGGTGCCAATTTCGAGTAATCGTAACACGGCATCTTAACAATGGGTCTCTAGTAAATAGGTAATAAGTTATTTATGGTTGTGTAAGTAATTAGTTAGGTATAAATCTTATAATTAATATAGCTAAACCATAAACTCACACGTGATATTCAAATTCAAACATGACACATGTAAAATACTGGGTGTTATAAAAAAACGTGATACAAGATTATCAAACCGGCATCTGTTCATAATTTTGAACATCTTTTACATACATACATTTCAGCCGTATGCAGTCCACTGCTGGACATAGGCCTCCCACAAATATGAATTGTATCATCTTGGGGGTGGTTGCCATAGTCGCCACGCTTGGCAGGCGGGTTGGCGACCGCAGTAGCTGTAAATTGGGTTTCGACGGACGCTGCTGCCCGTCCGTAGGATTTTTCCCTTTGTCGCCTCTTACGACACCCGCGGGAGTAGATGGGGTGGTGCTATTCTAGTCAGCCGGCATCACACGGCACAACATCTTTTACTATGGGAACATCTTTTACTATGGGATAAAGTATGTAAAATAAAAAAAATGGTCATGTGTAAGTTAACGAAAATGTATGAGAGAGTTGTTTTTTTTATAATTTACAAAGTGATTTCAATGTTAAAGCACCACTTAATTCTCTTTCTCGCATGCTTTGCGCATATAAAAAGTCTAATCAACATTTAATACCTAGACAAAAAACATTCGTTATACTAAATTTCGACATTTCGCGCGCTTTATTGTTTGAAATTCGAACATCGTGTTCCATTGATCCTTGGGAGAGATGTTTTATAACTTACCGAAAAAGCGCAACTCTCAAAATGTTTATACAAATATGTGCCTTAATCCCAGTTGCGTAAGTTGCATTTAGAGGTGTATGTTGTTTAGAGTAATGTATTTTTGTGTTTGATGATCGCGTGTTGTTGTACGGTTGGTAGTAATCTAGTTGCTTTGTTCTCGATTACCGTGTATGGGGAATGCGATCGTAGAAACAGAGGAAATGCATGTGGAGAAAAAAATTGGCCAAGTTTCATCAACAACCTATCAGTATTTCGACATTAGATAAATATTGATTAAATGCAGTACAAATTGTATTCAAGTACATTATTATTTTGTATGTCATCGTTATTTGTTAGGTTGTTGCACTTCTGTTGCACTAAGCCTTCTAATTGCTTATAAAATAGTGAATTAATTTAATTAGGCAAGTTCAAATAAAAAAAAAGATTTAAGGGGATATACTAATAAACTCTCACAAAATGGTTAGTAATGATGGACAGATCTAAATGTATTTCCATAGTTTGAAAAGTTGAAATGCTTATGCACGTTAAATGAGACTTAAAACGAGTAAACTTAATTTTTAAAAATTTAATAAATAATACTGGTTTTGTTGTCTTAATTAAAAGCAAAAATGTACATACGCAGGGTTTTAAAAAGTTGCGATGATATTTTGAAGGACTACCGCATACCAAGTTAGTTCCGTCTATGTGCCTTTATCGCTTGTACACGCAAAAGCGATAGAGATGAAGATAGACCATTTTAAATTTTAATGAACGCCTTATGTCCTCGCTAGAACTTGGCTTAAAGCTCTACCTACAAATTGCGTACTACATTCTTCATACTTATACTACCCATTTTAGGTAGACCCACGCTTTTAATGAATGACCAATAATTTGCCAGTACATTAAAGACCTTGATATGATGGATGGTCAAAGTGTAATAAAAACGTGCTAAAGCGTAACTCACGCAACATCCTATGTTTATACATTGAAACATTGTAATGCTGTTCTTATGTCATGAAAATAAGGTGTAATTTAGGTCGTGCTTAAATAACTTTGTACGAAATCTCGGTAAGTAAAATGAGAACGTGTTTTCTATTGCATAATTTTGAAGTATGAAAATTAATGAATTGTTAGTAATTTAGTTAATGCTTATTAGTAATTGGATCAATGGTTTATTGGTTTAAATTGGTAGGTGCTTTTATGTTGGATATCGAAGGCTTCTTCATTTTAAATGTAATGTAATGTAATGATGAGTTATTAGTTTCGCAAGATGGTAATTGGCCAACTACAAGCATAACCCTGATTATTTATGTATTCAATAAATAAACAATACATTGTATTGTATATGAATAGTGCCGTTTGGTGCCGGCTGACTAGAATATCGCCACGCCACCTCCTTCACGGGTGTCGTAAGAGGCGACAAAAACCGATGGATCAAAAATCGGTAAAAAAAGGAAAAACCGATGGATCGGCAGCAGCGTCCCTCGAAACCCAATCTACAGTTATTGTGGTCGCCAACCAGCCAAGCCATATTGGGGAGAGGCCTTTGTCCAGCAGTGGACCACTTGCAGCTGAATGATGATGATGATGATGTTGATGACATTTATATGTAGATAATGTGAATATTTATCTCTACAATACTTATATTAACATCAACCAAACCGATTAAAAAAGTAACCAACAAGAACAATTATACTTTTATAATACCTTTTTTGTGATGGCAGTATTAGCATTTACAAGAAAAAGATAAGTACTATTTAGTTACAAACGGATAAACACACGTGTACTTATATCGCACTAGGCGACACACCTGTGAGTGATACACCCTCACCCCGAGCGGTGTGTCCTGACTTGGTTTGAAAATGGGTAAGTAACAGAGCTTACCCGAAACATGTCGCCTAGTGCGATATAATTAGATAATTACACGTGAATTTGTGCGTTTGTAACTAAGTAGTAGTACTAGTAACATGGCTCACAACAGTTTTACTTATAAAAAAATAACAAATAGTACGATTGATCGAAAATGAAAATTAAATTGATGAACGGAGCATTACGTAAATCACAAAAACAAATAAATCACGAATTCCGGAACTTTTTACGGTTCCATAGAGCGCCTGTTTGCCAACCGATATACCTCCAACGTTTAAAAAAAAAGAAACTTCAGTTCTTGGATACTAAACATTCCTCTATGCATACTTAGAAAAAAAAAGACATTTTACGGCAATTTAATTTCATAATACGACAGGTTAACCGCAGCGTTCCAATTTCAAACACCGTTTATATTTTGGTATTGACTATTTCATCGTAAAACCAAACATAAGTTGATCAAGATAAAGAAAAAAAAATCTACGTACCTAATTGTCGTGCGTTCATTCGGTAATAATATTTTTTTTTTACGTTACGTTTTTCGTATTGCGTGTAGTAAATGGTATTATTTAATCTCTTAACTAAGCGAAACCACCATATTATGGTTTTTACACTTATTTATTACTTAAGTTGGAATGTATTAAGGTAAACGTACGAGTGGTCGTCACGTGAATGAACAATGGATGACACCGTTCTGTCATGTCATCTTTTTTTTTTATGACATAGGCGGCAAACGAGCAGACGGATTGCCTGGTGGTAAGCAATTACCGTCGCCCATGGACACCCGTAACACCAGATGAGTCACAAGCGCGTTGCCGGCCTTTAAGGGGGGTTGGAGCTCTGGGAACCTTACTCACCATCAGGAACACAGCAATACATACCTGAAAGGTAGCAATGCTATTATGGCTGTGGTCTTCTGTAAGGAGGAGGTACTTCCCCAGTTGGGCTGTCCCAGATTCAAGCGTGATGGTCATCGCTGTGCCCTACCTCTCATTGTAGGACGTAGTTTAAGGACATACCCGGGTGCTCAATTGAATTGGCAAATACTTTACATTGAATTTGGTATCCATGGCTGCCGGACACCCGGGCCTTGCCTTTCCTATTATCAATTTATATGAACTCTATGGTTAGCGGGTGGGTTTCAAGCCTAGAAATGAATAAGATATGTACATATGTCATATGGTTTGGTTTGGGTTCGGAGTATAGCCTTTTTATATCTTTATAAGAAAATAAACGACAAAATAGGAGCTAAAAATGTATTCGAACTCATGTGACCATGTATTTCTGTTAGTAGAAGAAACAAAAGGCTGTACATCGCTACTAAGTTACTGCCTAACAAGCCTGTACTTGATTAAAAATGAACTTTTTTAATTGACCCTGCCCTATAATGTCGTAAACTTGTTAGTCTATATTCTATAGTACGCAAATTATACCGTTTTCAAGAAAGCTCCAAGGGCATTCCCACGGCCGGTCCCATGGAACAATAAGTTAAACGGTTTGAAAATTATAGCTTCTTCGTTGCTTAATGAACTATTTATTGCTTGTTAAAGTTGTTCATTAGATAATTAAGCAACTAAAGTTTTACTATATCTTGTTTTGTTTTTAAACACCGCGCGAAGAGGGTGGCATAAGTTTAATTGGAACTTTGAACCGTTGTGTGTTTCTTAAGGTTTGTAACTTAAACCTGTATATCGATTTGGATTATGGTTTTTATTGACTAGCTTCTACCGATCATTGATATTTATATCGAAAGAAAAATAGGAAGAACTTGACGCGAAGCGAGACTCGAACCCACAACCACTGGATCACTAGCCCAGCTCGAGTCCCGCTTCGAGTCAAAAATGTTTCTATTATTCTTTCGATTGAAATATCGATGAAATTCGCTAGCAGACGTTTCTGCATAATAAAAAATAATTCTACCGACCAGTCTATATATAATTATGTGCTATGGAATAATTTTTCACGTTGACTTGTTGGATATAATAACCTTTTAATATCGTATATTATACGTAAATACATTTTTTGTACCATTGATTTTGTAACAAAAATATCCAACTGTATTTACTATATAAATACATTGAAACCACATGTGGATTACATGATTACATCGTTGTTTAAAGCCAAGACCAAAATATTTAAAAACCCTATCGCAAGTTTTTATAGTAAGCCTTACGAAGAAATCTTATATGAATAAAAGATAGCACACACAATTCGGTACTTTTTTTTTTCGATTTAATCCTCAGATTATATTCTATAGTATTCTCCACGCTGATTCAATATTATTATGTAAACATTTTATTGATAAAAATACAATAAAACCAATTAATAAACATTATATTTAAACTGCCATCACACTTAATGCTCGCCACCGACGTGGCTACGAATGTCCAAACAATATTCTTAAAGCCTAATGCTACAATGTTAAAGTATTGTTACTAATGCAAGAGTTCGGGTTATTGTCCATTGGGCAACCGGTACGGTTCGTATTCGTACCGAACTTTGATTGATTATGGGAAGCCAGCGGTGTAGAACCTTCTCGAACGGCAAAAGCTTTTATCCAAAGTCACTTTAAAGAAAAGCTCCGTGGCTCAAAAACCTGTTTTAGCCTGGGCCTCGTTTTCTTGGTGATCCCTATAAGATTGCATTGCTGGCATGCCGATTACCATGGAATCAACGTCGAGTGGCAGCTGCTAGTGTGGACACGCCCTTATTCCCTTGTTTTTGTCTCGACGGATAGTGTAACTATAGTATCTACAGTTAACAGCTTGTGTACTACATGTAACAAAGTTATGTTTTGTCACCCTATAAAATAGAATAAGATCTAATCGGTAAGTTAATTTAAAACATTAAAGCTGCAATCCCTTAATGTAATATTCACAGTTTTTTTATTTCGTGTTCTATTATGCAACAGCTGGTACCTACTCTTTGAACTTGGCTTGACACACTACAAAAATATCATTTTAACAAAATGGCGTTTGGTTAGCACTGTAAGCAGGCTGCTCACGTGACTCCCGTCCCGTCCCGTTTCGTCTCGTGAAAATAAATATTCACTCTTGTTACACGTAAAACAATTAAAGAACTCAATGAAAACTGTTTCCACATGTTTAATTTCTCTCCTACGTACGTTTTTAAATGAATTAAAATGATGACTAATTGACTACACTCACACCATATCAGCCAATCGCTTCACGGTACACGATCAACAAAAACAAAAGACTACACAAATTAACATAAACAATTAAAGCTTTCGACAAAATCAATGCAGCATCCGTTCTTGAACTAAATCTTAATATTAATAACCAGCAAGGTTGGCCGCTTCTGTCTTCTCTATGGTGCGAGGCCGAAGTTGCCTTATAGTTTATGGTCCCATATTATCGAATTAGCGATTATAATCACGATTTTGATAATAAATGGGAAAGTACCGTAGCAGGATAAATACAGCGGTAAAGTCAGCAGAAAAACAAATGGTATTGATCACAGAATTGAATTATATTGTTAGATTTAATTATATATTTTTTTTGTAGGTTTTTTTATACAAAACTGACCAGTGCAGCGTTTGAACTCAGTCACACCTGATGGTAAGTGATGTCGAGGTCGAGGGTGTAGCACGCTGGTTCAGTAACAACCTATTCACTCTTGCCTTGAAAAGACCCAAATTATATCTTTCCGGGATACAGACGAAGGGAGCGAATTCCATTCCTTAGCAGTCCGCATTAGGAAGGTAGAAAGCGAATCGCTTCGTGCGAATAAACGTCATATTCGCAAAGTAAGGATGGCTCCCCTCGCCTGGACGTTTAGTTGTTTTTAGATAAAACAAATATATGGCATATGTCATTATCCATATGTATAAAGCATAACATCGTAATAGGTATACATGTCACGAAGCTCGTTGCTGATTATTCCTGATAATATAGAGTGCATACGGAATCAGGCACACATTAACCACTTTTCTTAGTCGGTGTAAAGCTTTGAAGAATAGTATAATGAAATAATGTTTAGGCCAGTATCTTAACTTTCGGAATAGGAGTGGTGAATGAAAACAAAATAATTGTCGTTATATTATCTCTATGTACTAACAGCAACAACCTTAGCTGTACATCAATGGACCTTATGCCTTATATGATAAGGTCCACCATGAAATAAAATATCTTGTTAAAAGAAAAATCTGGTAGCCTCCACAGCTCCGATATATTTAATGGCGACTGTACGAGAATTATGAGATACAGCGTTTCAACTTCAACTTATCTTTCTTGATCCTATGAATGTATTTAAGTATTTGTATATTACGTATATCGTTGGCTGAGTATCCACAGCACAAGTCTTCTTGAACTTACCGTGGCGCTCAGTCAATTTGTGTAAGAATGTCTGTAATACTTATTTATTTATTATTTGTCTAGTATCTTCAGGATTGTGTGAGTTTATCAGTTGCCAGTGTTTCTGTTTGCTAAAACGATAATTGGCGAGAAGATAACTAAACTCATTGGTCACCACTCAGTTACAAAACTATAGTTACCATCGACCAGAAACGATACATCGACCAACCGCTTTGCGACTTCTGCAAAAAGTTTATGCTCGCTAATTAATGATAAATACCGGGTTGCCATAAATTTTAAGCATACGCCAACCAGTGTCGTAGTGTATTAGTATGAAGCTCTTGCCTGTGTCCGCGGCAAAAGCTCATAGCTAATAATTGAAATAAATTAATTTAAGTTCGAACCCATATTTTCAATAATGAGTTAAGTTAAAATACTGGCTACACAATTGTATCTGAGTTATTTTTTTAAACGAGCTCATTCAGCATTTGAGCTTAGCGAGAAGCTTGTGCTAATTTAGTGCTTATATATATTATAAGTGCTTGACAGTGGCGGCGGGGCAAAATTAGTAAAGCCGGCAGGAATCGGCTTAGACGGCTGTAGACCCGCCGCCGCTGCTGCCTAAAATATACGTTCACGAGCAATAAACATTATTCACATTGTATGGATTTGGATGAGTCAACTATTTCTTATTGTTCCGTCAGCCAGGAGACAGTATTAGTACAGTTTGTTAGAAGTAATGTTATACAGTCAGCATCAACAGTTACTAAGAGGACGACTGTTACCACGTCCGACTCAATACTAAACATTGCATGCTGCGTTGCAAAAATCATATATCTTTATAAGACTGCTATGGAAATGCATATCCCAGATATCTAGATGTCACAATACTGGCAGTCAATGTCTAACACTTTGTCACAACCGTCTCTGTCAAACTGAAAGTAAGATGTAACTTAAACATAACTACGAAATTTCTTTTAACTCTTAACTAACTCTCTTTCTAACTACTTGTCTCTTGGATAACAACCCCCATGACATGGACCCGGGTATGTCCTTAAACTACGTCCAACTAATGAGAGGTAGGGCACAGCGAAGTACCATCAACGCTTGAATCTGGGGCAGCCCAACTGGGGAAGTACCTCCTCCGTACAGAAGACCACAGCCATAATAGCACTGCTACCTTTCAAGTATGTAGTGTTGTGTTCCTGATGGTGAGTAAGGTTCCCAGAGCTCCAACCCCCCTTAAAGGCCGGCAACGCGCTTGTGACTCCCCTGGTGTTACGGGTGCCCATGGGCGACGGTAATTGCTTACCACCAGGCAATCCGTCTGCTCGTTTGCCGACTATGTCATAAAAAAAAAAAAAAACAACAACAAATAGTTGATACATATTCCCTTCGTTACAATGTTTGATTCGAAATTCTTAGATACTTGGCTGTTAGGTTGTAGACTTTCAAGGAAAATTATTTTAAACTTAATCTGTTGAAGTGTTTTAACGGCTTGAAAACCGCGGAACCCCACATTGAGCTTTGGCATGTTTTTGACCGGTTATTTCTAATTCTGTTTTTATTCTAGGATAAAGTAATTGCAGAATTCATAGAACAAATTTGCTTAAGGAAGCTAAATCCTGGGTCACTGACCAGCTAGCCACAAAGAACAAGATGTCATAAAACTTGAATGTTTTCTCTGGAAATAATAACAGTGACAATTTTCCTTGGAACCTGTTCTTAAAAATTTACTGTCTAACCTCTATGTCGCTCTTGAGTTAGGAGTAGGCTCTGGTTGAGTTAGGAGCAGTAATTTGTTTAGATTAAGTAATTAATTAATATATAATGTTGTCTTCGGTTGTATATAGTTGTTATAATATAATTATCTTAATTTATTTCGCCGATTTAACGACTTAAGGATTAATGGGAAATGTTAAGTTACATGGTGCGCTTATGTGTTTTTACAGTTGACTGTACTGGCCGGTAGCTAACATAAAAAAAATACCATTGAAAAAAAAAAGTTAATAGTTATCGAGTTTTATAGTATTTATGTAAGCATGTCAGAAAGTTATGAATCTTAATTTATGCTATATGTATTATTTATGCTATATGTTGTATTTGATGACTTGTAATTAGATATTATTAATTTGTATAAGGCGGTCTAATGTAGTTTATTTATTTTAAAATCTTGATTCATTATTAAGTTCAAACGAACGAAGTTCATAGTTATAGTAAAATAGCAAATAACCCTCAAACAGCATTGTAATTTTTATTCTTCGAGAGTTCGGAATCAAAAATGTGATATGCTAAAATAATCGCACAAATAATATATATCACTTATATGCTGGCACGAAATGTATAATTTCAATATCCAATATTTTAAATTCCTATCAGTCATATTTTGAAAATACCATCTACGTTGTTGACAGAGTTTTAAACTAATTCGAGTACTCGACTCTCAATAAATGCCCCCAGTTACTTTTTTAACTAATAAACATATATTACAGGCTGTGTGACTTTGTATCTTTTTTAAGACAGGCATTATCTTCGTTAGCTGCGGTTTGACTTCAAGTATTTGGCCATTTTAGCAGGCATAACATCTTACATTTTGTAAACATTTAAGGAGACTTACCATCTTACAATAACTTTCATATTGCATATCTATTAGCATTAGATCCATCAAGCCCTTATTTAGCGAGGCCACAAAAATAAAGCTAAACCACAAATGATGGACCGAGATGGCTCTATATAAAAACATCTCTACGCAATTTGGACCAGTTGCAATTTGAATTTAGAGCGGACAACGCGCGTTACGGAACGTCAGATTTGCGCGCGAAATCGTGTTTATTTTTTTAAAGTGCGTTTTATTCGTGTGTTTTAAAAAGGTTAGTTATACATTGAATAATTATTTACATTTACATTAGTTTAATGTTAACCAAAAAATTGTTGTAAAGGACTTTGTTTAGAAAATGTACAAATTATTAGTATTAGCTACTTATGTCATAAAGAAAACGTGTATATTTGAAAAATCCTGCATATTGTATCAAACAAGCAATGAATTACAATTCTATTTCTTTTAGTGTTCTCCAATAATTAGTTCATATGCCCAAAAGTTTATTTAATTTTTTTTTTATTTTGTCATTGTCATTTTACATTTCGCTGATATTCATGATATGTAAATCCTGAGCTACAAATATAAGAAATACTAAATAATTAATAAAGACTGCATTATATCAAATAAATATTATTAATTGCATAGCTCACAAAAAAACACCGTGTAATATTTAGAATAAAAATAGAGGCAGAGCGATATTATCGCTAAAGAGCAATTTCTAATAGACAACTGATATGTATTAATTATGTAGTTAACATTTAATTGGCAGGCGGGATTGCTAAAAAAAAAATACTTAAAAAAAACAGCCTACACATTAAAAGTACTTTTCCTACTATATTTATACCTTGGCCACTCAATCTTAATAATACAGTAAAATGCATGGGAGAATTTGAAGTTACAATATTGCAAAATAGATACGTGAATTTTTTTTTTTACTTTCATTGCTATTTACATACAATTAACATTAACATGCACTTTTGGTAGAATAGAAAAGTGCTTAAAGTTAACACGCAAGAGCATGTTTTATGAATTTTAATGCAACAAAATTTACTTAAAAAGTTGTACAGGGGACAGTTATTGTAGTTGTAGTAACGAGTAACATTAAAAAGTGGATTTACCCATATATTATCTGTACATAACCATAATTATGTACCTTGAGATTTGATGTTACTGAAAAAATAAGTCCCGCTGATGTTCTTGCTGGTCATAATCTTCGGCACTACCACGAAAAACGATGTTCTTAAATTACGGACTATTGTCTCTGTCACTCTCATGAAGCCTTAATTGTAGTAAAAGAGAAAGATGCTCGAAATATACGTACGTATATTCGCGCTAGTTTAAACCCGTGGTAACTTTTTGGCGTTCGTTCGTTTTTATATTATAATGTACCTAAATGATAAAAAAAAAAAAAAAGATAAAAGATCTTTATTTTTCAATTTAGGCACATTACATGCACTTATGAACGTCAAAAAAAAAAAATCTACACCGGTTCAAACCCTACACCTCTGACCCGTGAAGATACCGGCAAGAAACGACGGCGGGACTTATTTTTTCAATACAGTGATACATCAAATCTTAAAGTACTTACATAATTATGCGTAGTCCGATAAGAAAACATATCAAACAGTTTATTACAAGATATGAAAATACAAAATATAAAAGTAAAAATAATAATGTATAAACAAATTCGACTTCACAAAATAGACATACTTTAATATGCTTTCTTATCTGAACTGTGTCATTTAAATAAAATAAAGAACTTTTATCTTTTATTGACTCAGGAATCTCAGGATTACCCAAAACTGCTGTTAAAAGATAAAATTGCAGTTGAAAGTTAAGAATACTTATAATACCGCTGATAAACCCTAGATTATCTAAATGGATACCCTGTATTTTCTTTACAACTTGTGGACGGAACCTTCCCACGTTAGGAAAGCGAGATTCATATCGGATGTTAACTTGGACGCAATCATGCTCTCTTTACAAACGTTTTTACTGCGAACTAAATTGTGTGTAACAATGAGAATGATAAAGGATGGCTGAACACGGGTATTGTACCTAAACCACTGTCTAAGAAAATCGAACTATTGCCTCTGTCGCTCTATAATTACTCTTTAATTGGAGTAAAAAGAAAAATGCCCGATTTTTTTTTTTATGACATAGGCGGCAAACGAGCTGACGGATTGCCTGGTGTTAAGCAATTCCCGTCGCCCATGGGCACTCGCAACACCAGGGGAGTCACAAGCGCGTTGCCGGCCTTTAAGGAGGGTTGGAGCTCTGGGAACCTTACTCACCATCAGGAACACAACACTACATACCGAAAGGTGATAGTGCTATTATGGCTGTGCTCTTCTGTAAGAAGGAGGTACTTCCCCAGTTGGGCTGCCCCAGATTCAAGCGTTATGGTCAACGCTGTGCCCTACCTCTCATTGTTGGACGTAGTTTAAGGACATACCCGGGTCCAAAAATTTTTCAACTTCGCGGTAGGCCCTCTGAAACCACCGGAGGAACGGCTGTAGAACATGTGCGATCGCCAACTCGCCGTAGTCATTATGCCCAGACCTCACATACTCGGAGATCGCCACGGCGGTCTTAGGGAGAGGCCTATGTCCAGCAGCGTCTAAAATTATGCATTTTAAAGTCTTTCTTCTTGGGTCCTATAGTAGTTAGAATCCAATTAATTTCGGAGGATTAATTTAAAAAGCGTAGGTAGTAACAAAGTTTTAGCTACATAATCGTTTTATTTGATGTACCTACCTATTATATCTTTAAGGTGAATATGGATAGGTACGTTGTAATGTAAAAACTCACAATGAAGATTTAGTTAACATCACAAGTATTTTTGGTAGTTTCTTACACAAATTGAACTAGCAAGCTCAATAGTTATAAGGCCGATTAGACTAGTCTATGGATCTGTTGTAAAAGAGTGATGGGAATAGTAGGTACTATACGAATAAATTACTGACTTTAACCATAAATTAAGTATAAGAAGATGTGTCAACGCCATACATGAAAATGCAACCGCCCGAATTCCCCTGAGCACCAGGGGGCGTTAATTAACTGTGTATGCTCAGCACTAGATAGCGCTAATATCAATAAGTTTTTTGCGGAAAATCGGACGCACTGACGACATCTATACGTAAACAGGAGACGTTGAAAATAATTTATTTTCTCAGTCAATAGATGTCACTTTGCAAACCATTGACAAAAGAATATAGTAATTTCTGATATAATTTTATTATACATGATTATACTAAAAGATTCTTCGTACTTGACCTGGACCTGGGAAACACATTTCTTCCTACTAGGATTAACGTTACGATGGAGATGCCCGAAGGAAGAAAGAGATGTATTTTAGATTTTAGGCATGCAATACGCAAATTTACATTAAAGTCCCAGTGCGAGTCGGACGCATATGAAGGGTTCCGTAAAATCACGTTTGTTGTATTGGAGCTCCACATATATAAAGGTATATATTGTTCTGTTTTTAGTATTTGTTGTTATAGCTGAAACAGATATACATCATCTGTGAAAATTTCAGCTTTCTAGCTATCACGGTTTGTGAGATACAACCCCCTGACAGATAGTTAGCGAAGTCTAAGTAAATATTAGTCCTATTTTTACCCATTGGATACGGAATAAAAATAATTTTGAGGTAATGAAATTATGGTAATATCATATAGAAAATAAAAGGTACGGACGGCACAGACATCAATAAAACGTGAATTATAGTTCGATTTCATTTATTTTGTAGGAGTCGAATGTTTTGCTGGTTTTGTATTAAATTCCTTTTGTGAGATTTACAAAATAATTTATTTTGGTAACAATACATTTTTCTAAGACATAATTTATATGCTCCGGCAGTAAATGGTAAATATGTCTGCATACTTGGTTTTCAAAATACACATTAAATTATGTAAAATATTTTTATTTATATTCAATTTAAGCTTAATAAAATTATGTCAAAATGTTGTTCATAATTTGTAAGACATACGTCTATTACTTGATACAAGGTTTCACTCGGGCAATTCAGTAATGTATTTTCGAATTTCCATAGGTCTTCTCTAAAAAATTGTTTTTTATCATTTAGGTTGGCATTTTTTTTTGTCATCGCTTTCAAGCATTTGCACTTGTATTTGTCGTGGCATTTCTTTGCCAACCAACCTGCAAAGTAGGCTACAAAACATTGTTCTAGGGATGCTATTCCGGATGCGCTTCTCGATATATGGTCGGCAAGAGCAGTGTCCGAGAGGAACTCCGAGTAGGCTCAGCAAGCTGTGATGATGTGCATGGTTGTGGTATCGTGGGCTGTGGTGACGTAGGCTGTGGTGACGTGGGCTGCAGTGACGTGGGCTGTGGTGATATGGGTTGTGGTGACGGCGGCTGCGATGATGCGGTCTGTTGTTGTGAAGCTTGACACTCTCGCTGAGGAACCTTGCCGTGTCTTCCTGCGTCACCCGGTATTTCGCATGTTTTTATGTGTACCTTCTTATTCTTCAAAATCATTCTAGTAGCATGTAGCTGTCTCCTTCGATGCAGTTTTTCTCTGATCACATATCACCATGCTTAATTTTTTTGGGACTTGGCATGTTATATTCCTGGTCAAATTGGGATGAGGCTGATGAACTCTTCACTTCTTGAAAGTCCAAAACCGGACACACCCTTTTTCCATAAACTTTTTAAGGCATCGAAACCTTAATTTTTTTTGGAGATGACTTGGGTGTCACTGCAGTTTATGTCCCTGAAATCATGAGATAAAATTATTTTTTGTACAATATATTATACTATTGATTTTTTTTAATGAAATGCCTGTATATTGAACAAATTTTCAAAAATATAGGCGATACAGACTGTTAGCAGGCCTTGGAATGAAAAAAAAAAAAACATTTATTTTTATTTTTTGTATCAATATCAATAACTTAATAAAATAGAAAAATCCAAAATATTAAGGATAATAAACATTTCCAAATATACTGGGTTGACTTGACACTCCACCCAGTTTGACTTGTCCCTACTGTGAATACTTAATTGTTGTTTCTCTTTCAAATTACAGTGATAAAAAGTATGAATTTAGATATTGTACATATTTCTATATAAACTTATTCCAAATAGTTATTTTCAGGAACATATTTAAAATAAGTTTTCTTATAGAAAATTGCATTATCAATTTAGGCATATATTCTTAAGGTCTAACCAGTATAATTTATTTATAATATACTTGACATTTATAAGTGCCCTTGTAGCCTACTTAATTATTAAGTTTTTTTTTATTTTATATTATTTTTTATCTTTGAGTCATTTTATCTTGTTTACAGGAAAATAGCCTATTATAAGAACAATATAAGATCAATAAATACCTTGCATTGGGCCCTCTACAGGTACAGAACTAATAATGTCAATTAATCCATCTTCAGAGTGGTAGTGTCTAGGAATAGCTGTTCCGGTCAACCTCGCCTATTGATCATTTTGATTCTTGTAAAATTGTTCAAACTGCACTTCACAAAGATGTTGTCTCTTTAATTGATCAGGTGTCAAAGTTGTGTGACTGATGTTACCTGAAATTATAAAGTCAATTTATATTTCACTGTTATAAAATCTATACTTATATGATACTTTACAGAGATAGAAGTAATATTTGAGAGTAAGAAGTTTTATAAGTGTATAATTTGGTTTCCAACTATACTAAAATTACAAGGTTATTGTATATGTAGTGACCCTCTAATTAAAGACTGGCTACAAAATGAATTATTCTAGGTTTTCAATAAACGATTTTTATATGAAGACCGGGTCATACAGTTGGCTCATGCCAGCCAGTAATGTGTAATATATAATGTACCTAAACTAAAACGATACCGATACCTTACTAAAACGATAAAATAAACCGAACCCTACTGACTAAATAGCGAAATGATTCGAAACAATGGTAAAAAGTGAAGCTAAATGACGGACGACGTTGAAGGTAGAGATTATACAGTTCTTTTCTTCATCTAACCTACAAAATATATTAAACTATATGTATATTGTTAAAACAAACTTACCTGAATTATGAATCCAGAGCCGCAGGACAATTTCATCACTAGCAGGAAAACGGAACAATGAGTGAGTCCTATTTGTATTGGGATAATTTATGAATTGGCATCGAGATGGTGCCATTTCGATAGGCAATTTTCAAAGCCCGGGAGCAGTCCAAGTCGTCGTAGGTCGTAAGTACACTGACAAACAAAATCCGTTTCGAAACCAAATCCTCCTTTAATGTAGGTGAGAGTCAAAAACAGTAGCAAATAACGGGAACACTAAAAATTCAAAACACAACAGGAGGAATTCAAGCGCCAACGACATACGATACGACATTCAATTCATTCAAATCGCAGTCGCAGAGGTGGGTATATGACGACTATATACCTATAATATATATTTCAGTGTTGCTAGTAGAGTCTTTCTCTTTCCCCATATTTATTACTGACGTTTTAACATTGCCTACTTAATGTGTCTAATTTTATTACGCTTTGGTAAGAAAAAAATATCATAGCGCATATTAGGCATTATTGTATTTAGAATTGATATCATAAACTTATGCTAAATCCACTTTTTAGTATTTTCAGTTGTATAATGGTTATGATTTTTACCTATAAGTGTGGAGAATATTTTTACATCAGCATTCCCACCATTTCATCTGAATAATGTCGTTTCTTTGCACGCAATACTTTTCTAATGTAAAATGTCAAAATACTAGTGAGAAATCGCGTAAATAATGAAATAATGTGAAATTTGGTTCACTGTTATTGCTGTAAAATTAGAAAAAATTCAGTAAGTTTTGGAATAAAAAAATATATATACTTGCTAGTGATAACTAAGATTAGTTTTATTTTATATTATGAACATATCGAAATGGAACGTCTTGAAAGAAGAAATGTTTGCAAATTGCAAAATAGAAATCAGCCCGCTCGCGAGGCGACGTTGCCAAATCGATGACGTGGTCATTCGATCTGGCAACGTCGCCGCGTAGCAGGAGCGCTACCGCAAAAACGATATTCGTTTTCGATCGATTGTCTCTGTCCCTCTCATGACGCCTTCAATGGAGAAAAAGAGAAAGATGCACCGAAGTTCATGGTATCTCCAGCCCTTTAAAACGCAGGGGTGCTACGCTACGCTACCGCGAACCACGATAGGTATTCGTAAATATCGGACGATTGTGTCTGTCACTCTTATGATGCCGTAGTTGGAGAAAAAGAGAAAGATGTTCGAAATATACGAATTTCAATGTTCGCGATACCGGGCCAGTTTATATCGATATGCAACCCTACGTGCATCATACCGCATCAAAGAGCATGCCAGACGGTCGCCGACAAGCCACTCAGGCCGCCTGGCCTCGGGATCGACCATGTCGACGGTTGTTACCAACAAAATTTCATACAAGCCCAAGCCACAGCCCAAGGACAGACCAACGTCAGACATGGTCAGACGGTTAGAACCCGGTACCACGAACATCGAAGTTCGTATATTTCAAGCATCTTTCTCTTTTAGTCCAATGAAGGCGTTATGAAAGTGACAGGGACAATCGTCCGAAATTTACGAATATCGTTGTTCGCAGTAGCGCTGCTACCGGGACCATAGAAAATCGTAAAATTCAAAATCAGCGTCATCTATGAACAGCTTGCCCGTAGGTAAAAACTTTTTGCACTTACAAGCTAAATTGGATAAAGGTCAAGTAGTTTCTACAAATACCACTAGATGGCGCGTAAACAATGATACCAAAAATAAAAATAAATCGATTAAGGGATAAATCTGGTTGATTTCGATAAAATAACTTAAATTAGAAATTTACAGGTGCTATATAATGGTAAAACTTTTGATTTCGAATAAAATAAAATATAAATAACCGTCAGCGGTGCTCTAAGCGACATCTATTACAATTTCTCAACACTATTCGAGCGTACTATGGCGTGGCATCTCTTGTTATATTTCCTCTATGCTTTAACTTTGTTAGTAGTACCTTGTACTTAAAATGAATCGTCAAATATGTATACTTAGGTAAAAAAAATAACTGAAGGACCATGTCGATGTAATTGAGCAGATAAGTAAAATATGGAACTTACGTCAAAATTTGAATATAGAACGCCGACTTGCGTGTACACACGTTACTACTACATAGGACAAGTGCTTAGCTAAGTGCTAAGTTATTACCTATACTGTGTGTAAGTCTAGTACGGGCGAAGAATTAAACCAGACATAGGATTTACCAGTATAATGATTAACCAAAATGTTTTTCTTTAATTATACCTATTATACACATGTAATTAATTTATGTAAAATTTCTGATACAGTAATGTACTGCGAACATTACGCGATTTAAGCTTTTGAAACTAACTGTCAACGAGTGTTTAACTCGAGTGTGTTGCATTACATTGCGGGCCGAATTTTTTTATATGGATAAAAAATTTATTGCATTTCTAAGCAAAAGTTATCTAAATATATTTCTTATGTCCTATTCTACCCTCCGTTAAGAGATTCGCCCGTATTAGACTTACACACTGTAAAATATCTTTGACTATAAGTATAACATAGATTTTAAAAGCAGCATTTAATCAACAAATAAGTAAAAAAACTATTTTAAACCACAAGCTCATACACAATAGCTAACCACAGCCAGATGTAAGAATAATTAGTACAGTGGTAGTAGCAGTTACTAAACGCATTTAACACTTCGCGACAAATTATGACATTTGCGTCATAGTTGCCACTTGTTGCACTTCATTACGAATGTGTTACGATTTTAATGGCCTACTATCCTACAATTCATGTTTTGTATTTTTTTTTAATACTTATATGTTTATTTTAATTTTTAGATAAAGGGCGGGGGCACTGGGTTATTACGGTAAAATGGAATACTTGACGTTCATAAGTGGATTGTAATGTTCCTAAAAACAATATCTTTTATATCGGTATACCGCGTGTCTCAGACACTTTTTGAGTTTTATGACCAAAATCAATCCTTATATTTAAAGCCCCAATGTCTGAGACACGCGGTAGATAGAGATCTGAAAATTAAGTTAAAATTAAGAATAAACCAATACCAATTTTATTGAATTGTGCATTCGAAATAACTAGAATATTTATTTTGCCTGAAAACTGAGTGGAAAATATAATGCTAAGTGAGCTTTAATCTTATTCTGGGATGCATGAACGTGCATTTGCCAAGTCTAAGAAAAACATTCATATTAATTACAGTAAAAAAATATACGAACGGGTACCTATAAGATATTAACAGGCTTTTTATGTGTCCGTAACACTACTTTTATGATACGATACCATAGAGGAAATATAACAAGAGATGCCACGCCATAGTACGCTCGAATAGTGTTGAGAAATTGTAATAGATGTCGCTTAGAGCACCGCTGACGGTTATTTATATTTTATTTTATTCGAAATCAAAAGTTTTACCATTATATAGCACCTGTAAATTTCTAATTTAAGTTATTTTATCGAAATCAACCAGATTTATCCCTTAATCGATTTATTTTTATTTTTGGTATCATTGTTTACGCGCCATCTAGTGGTATTTGTAGAAACTACTTGACCTTTATCCAATTTAGCTTGTAAGTGCAAAAAGTTTTTACCTACGGGCAAGCTGTTCATAGATGACGCTGATTTTGAATTTTACGATTTTCTATGGTCCCGGTAGCAGCGCTACTGCGAACAACGATATTCGTAAATTTCGGACGATTGTCCCTGTCACTTTCATAACGCCTTCATTGGACTAAAAGAGAAAGATGCTTGAAATATACGAACTTCGATGTTCGTGGTACCGGGTTCTAACCGTCTGACCATGTCTGACGTTGGTCTGTCCTTGGGCTGTGGCTTGGGCTTGTATGAAATTTTGTTGGTAACAACCGTCGACATGGTCGATCCCGAGGCCAGGCGGCCTGAGTGGCTTGTCGGCGACCGTCTGGCATGCTCTTTGATGCGGTATGATGCACGTAGGGTTGCATATCGATATAAACTGGCCCGGTATCGCGAACATTGAAATTCGTATATTTCGAACATCTTTCTCTTTTTCTCCAACTACGGCATCATAAGAGTGACAGACACAATCGTCCGATATTTACGAATACCTATCGTGGTTCGCGGTAGCGTAGCGTAGCACCCCTGCGTTTTAAAGGGCTGGAGATACCATGAACTTCGGTGCATCTTTCTCTTTTTCTCCATTGAAGGCGTCATGAGAGGGACAGAGACAATCGATCGAAAACGAATATCGTTTTTGCGGTAGCGCTCCTGCTACGCGGCGACGTTGCCAGATCGAATGACCACGTCATCGATTTGGCAACGTCGCCTCGCGAGCGGGCTGATTTCTATTTTGCAATTTGCAAACATTTCTTCTTTCAAGACGTTCCATTTCGATATGTTCATAATATAAAATAAAACTAATCTTAGTTATCACTAGCAAGTATATATATTTTTTTATTCCAAAACTTACTGAATTTTTTCTAATTTTACAGCAATAACAGTGAACCAAATTTCACATTATTTCATTATTTACGCGATTTCTCACTAGTATTTTGACATTTTACATTAGAAAAGTATTGCGTGCAAAGAAACGACATTATTCAGATGAAATGGTGGGAATGCTGATGTAAAAATATTCTCCACACTTATAGGTAAAAATCATAACCATTATACAACTGAAAATACTAAAAAGTGGATTTAGCATAAGTTTATGATATCAATTCTAAATACAATAATGCCTAATATGCGCTATGATATTTTTTTCTTACCAAAGCGTAATAAAATTAGACACATTAAGTAGGCAATGTTAAAACGTCAGTAATAAATATGGGGAAAGAGAAAGACTCTACTAGCAACACTGAAATATATATTATAGGTATATAGTCGTCATATACCCACCTCTGCGACTGCGATTTGAATGAATTGAATGTCGTATCGTATGTCGTTGGCGCTTGAATTCCTCCTGTTGTGTTTTGAATTTTTAGTGTTC
Organism: Grapholita molesta; assembly: GCA_022674325.2. Classification (NCBI taxonomy): domain Eukaryota; kingdom Metazoa; phylum Arthropoda; class Insecta; order Lepidoptera; family Tortricidae; genus Grapholita; species Grapholita molesta. The sequence continues at coordinate 7,629,683 of CP053143.2, forward strand.
CCGTTATTTGCTACTGTTTTTGACTCTCACCTACATTAAAGGAGGATTTGGTTTCGAAACGGATTTTGTTTGTCAGTGTACTTACGACCTACGACGACTTGGACTGCTCCCGGGCTTTGAAAATTGCCTATCGAAATGGCACCATCTCGATGCCAATTCATAAATTATCCCAATACAAATAGGACTCACTCATTGTTCCGTTTTCCTGCTAGTGATGAAATTGTCCTGCGGCTCTGGATTCATAATTCAGGTAAGTTTGTTTTAACAATATACATATAGTTTAATATATTTTGTAGGTTAGATGAAGAAAAGAACTGTATAATCTCTACCTTCAACGTCGTCCGTCATTTAGCTTCACTTTTTACCATTGTTTCGAATCATTTCGCTATTTAGTCAGTAGGGTTCGGTTTATTTTATCGTTTTAGTAAGGTATCGGTATCGTTTTAGTTTAGGTACATTATATATTACACATTACTGGCTGGCATGAGCCAACTGTATGACCCGGTCTTCATATAAAAATCGTTTATTGAAAACCTAGAATAATTCATTTTGTAGCCAGTCTTTAATTAGAGGGTCACTACATATACAATAACCTTGTAATTTTAGTATAGTTGGAAACCAAATTATACACTTATAAAACTTCTTACTCTCAAATATTACTTCTATCTCTGTAAAGTATCATATAAGTATAGATTTTATAACAGTGAAATATAAATTGACTTTATAATTTCAGGTAACATCAGTCACACAACTTTGACACCTGATCAATTAAAGAGACAACATCTTTGTGAAGTGCAGTTTGAACAATTTTACAAGAATCAAAATGATCAATAGGCGAGGTTGACCGGAACAGCTATTCCTAGACACTACCACTCTGAAGATGGATTAATTGACATTATTAGTTCTGTACCTGTAGAGGGCCCAATGCAAGGTATTTATTGATCTTATATTGTTCTTATAATAGGCTATTTTCCTGTAAACAAGATAAAATGACTCAAAGATAAAAAATAATATAAAATAAAAAAAAACTTAATAATTAAGTAGGCTACAAGGGCACTTATAAATGTCAAGTATATTATAAATAAATTATACTGGTTAGACCTTAAGAATATATGCCTAAATTGATAATGCAATTTTCTATAAGAAAACTTATTTTAAATATGTTCCTGAAAATAACTATTTGGAATAAGTTTATATAGAAATATGTACAATATCTAAATTCATACTTTTTATCACTGTAATTTGAAAGAGAAACAACAATTAAGTATTCACAGTAGGGACAAGTCAAACTGGGTGGAGTGTCAAGTCAACCCAGTATATTTGGAAATGTTTATTATCCTTAATATTTTGGATTTTTCTATTTTATTAAGTTATTGATATTGATACAAAAAATAAAAATAAATGTTTTTTTTTTTTTCATTCCAAGGCCTGCTAACAGTCTGTATCGCCTATATTTTTGAAAATTTGTTCAATATACAGGCATTTCATTAAAAAAAATCAATAGTATAATATATTGTACAAAAAATAATTTTATCTCATGATTTCAGGGACATAAACTGCAGTGACACCCAAGTCATCTCCAAAAAAAATTAAGGTTTCGATGCCTTAAAAAGTTTATGGAAAAAGGGTGTGTCCGGTTTTGGACTTTCAAGAAGTGAAGAGTTCATCAGCCTCATCCCAATTTGACCAGGAATATAACATGCCAAGTCCCAAAAAAATTAAGCATGGTGATATGTGATCAGAGAAAAACTGCATCGAAGGAGACAGCTACATGCTACTAGAATGATTTTGAAGAATAAGAAGGTACACATAAAAACATGCGAAATACCGGGTGACGCAGGAAGACACGGCAAGGTTCCTCAGCGAGAGTGTCAAGCTTCACAACAACAGACCGCATCATCGCAGCCGCCGTCACCACAACCCATATCACCACAGCCCACGTCACTGCAGCCCACGTCACCACAGCCTACGTCACCACAGCCCACGATACCACAACCATGCACATCATCACAGCTTGCTGAGCCTACTCGGAGTTCCTCTCGGACACTGCTCTTGCCGACCATATATCGAGAAGCGCATCCGGAATAGCATCCCTAGAACAATGTTTTGTAGCCTACTTTGCAGGTTGGTTGGCAAAGAAATGCCACGACAAATACAAGTGCAAATGCTTGAAAGCGATGACAAAAAAAAATGCCAACCTAAATGATAAAAAACAATTTTTTTTTAGAGAAGACCTATGGAAATTCCGAAAATACATTACTGAATTGCCCGAGTGAAACCTTGTATCAAGTAATAGACGTATGTCTTACAAATTATGAACAACATTTTGACATAATTTTATTAAGCTTAAATTGAATATAAATAAAAATATTTTACATAATTTAATGTGTATTTTGAAAACCAAGTATGCAGACATATTTACCATTTACTGCCGGAGCATATAAATTATGTCTTAGAAAAATGTATTGTTACCAAAATAAATTATTTTGTAAATCTCACAAAAGGAATTTAATACAAAACCAGCAAAACATTCGACTCCTACAAAATAAATGAAATCGAACTATAATTCACGTTTTATTGATGTCTGTGCCGTCCGTACCTTTTATTTTCTATATGATATTACCATAATTTCATTACCTCAAAATTATTTTTATTCCGTATCCAATGGGTAAAAATAGGACTAATATTTACTTAGACTTCGCTAACTATCTGTCAGGGGGTTGTATCTCACAAACCGTGATAGCTAGAAAGCTGAAATTTTCACAGATGATGTATATCTGTTTCAGCTATAACAACAAATACTAAAAACAGAACAATATATACCTTTATATATGTGGAGCTCCAATACAACAAACGTGATTTTACGGAACCCTTCATATGCGTCCGACTCGCACTGGGACTTTAATGTAAATTTGCGTATTGCATGCCTAAAATCTAAAATACATCTCTTTCTTCCTTCGGGCATCTCCATCGTAACGTTAATCCTAGTAGGAAGAAATGTGTTTCCCAGGTCCAGGTCAAGTACGAAGAATCTTTTAGTATAATCATGTATAATAAAATTATATCAGAAATTACTATATTCTTTTGTCAATGGTTTGCAAAGTGACATCTATTGACTGAGAAAATAAATTATTTTCAACGTCTCCTGTTTACGTATAGATGTCGTCAGTGCGTCCGATTTTCCGCAAAAAACTTATTGATATTAGCGCTATCTAGTGCTGAGCATACACAGTTAATTAACGCCCCCTGGTGCTCAGGGGAATTCGGGCGGTTGCATTTTCATGTATGGCGTTGACACATCTTCTTATACTTAATTTATGACGATACTGATAAAACGATTTTTTTTGTTACAGATTTTAATAACATCGATAGCCTACGAGATGGCGTTATTCAAAGTAAGTTGTCTAGTATTTATGTTACTAATAATGATATTATTGTGTGGTATTCAGTTATAATTACATGTTTTGAGTGTATGCATACGCATAAGGTTATAAAGTCAAATAAAAGATAACAAGTAGGAATCTTATGAGAAATCAACGCTTAGTTTAAATAAATAAATAAATAATAAATATTTTGGGACAATCTTACACAAATCGACTAGTCCTACGGTAAGCTCAGTAAGGCTTGTGTTGTCGGTACTAGATGACGATATATATAATAGATAAATACATAGAATTAAAAAACACCCACGACTCAGAAAAAAATAGTACCCACTAGGCTATACCGGTCGTCGAAGTAGTTTAGTTCGAAGGAAGAACGCCTTCGTATTGTTTTCAAATAGTCTTAGCAAGACTGCAACAAACATTTTAATATTACGAGCAATTAATTGGAGTCTGCATAAACTATTTTTATGGGAAATTGGTATAGATAGACAGATACCAATAAATCGACGTAAACAGTGTAACAGATACCAAGTTATTAACTATGGCAAATTGTGGCAAAGTAACTCAGTCTCTCAGTCTATTCGGTCTTGTTTGCTAGTATTCTCAATTATGTCTTTCTCAATAAACTATACTCAGCTCAAGTAGCGTATCCACGCATATGTATTAGATTACGTCTACTTATAATGATCTGATTCGCAACGGATAATAAAAACTAAATCAAATTCGTATTACTTCATATTACCACGCAAATAAAGCCGGAATGAGATTGTAGTATGCAATTGAAATGAGATTAGATTATCCAGTCTGTGGCATATAGTTAAGTAGTTAAAATATATGTACCTACGATAAATATAGAAGAACAGTCTAAGTTTATGTAGAACAAAGGCTAATCTGCAATAAAATAATTTCTAAATTTAATATAGTTTTTCCTATTCGAGCGTGGGTACTGGTACACGGTTTCTGTGAGCAGTTTCGGTTTCTCAGAACGGCGAGTAACTACGCGTGTGTATCAGCTACTTAGATGTTTTAAAGTGTAATAAAATAAACACATTGTATTTTTTTTTGCCTTTTCTAAAAAAACATAAAGCCCGGATTCCCGGGGCATATCCATAATAACATAATGATTGAGATAAAACAACTAAAACGGATTAAATCGCGTATACTAATTTAAACTTCATCCCGACGTTTAAATTAGTATACGCGATTTAATCCGTTTTAGTTGTTTTATATCATGAGTAATTATCGCGGCAACCGAAGACAATATTATAATGATTGAGGTTATCAATGAATAACCGATCACTGATATTGATAATAACACCCTACGGAAATGGAAGGGAAAATGTCGAGAGGTCGCTGCTAGTGTGTACACGCTAACTACCTAAAGAGGTAGTGTACTGTTAACACAGAATTATTTCACCTCCAAAATAATACATAATGTTGATAGTGTTAATAAATATATATACTTAAGTTATAAAAATGCTTCATCTATACTTAATTTATTTACATTGCAGACACAAAGTAAGTTATTAGTAATGTTTATTTCATATAGGTCTACTTTAACTACAAACAAATATAGCTCTACAAATCCATTACAAATTCTGTGTTTGACCTCTTTATTTTCACAAACTTTCAACGTTTTTATAAATTACACAGTTAGCGATCTAGCAATTGAATATAATTTATTTAATTTTAATAAAGTGCCTCTGTGTAATTTTAAGTACATTTAAAATAGAGATATACGTCGATTTAACCCTGACATACCTATGAATTTCCAAATTACATCATAAGCGACATTGGACACTTTTACAGACCACATATTTATGTCATTATATTCCGTTCAATTGCCATAATAACATATAACATATAATAACATGCATGTGGGCCATGTCGCAATACCAACTGTAGCGTGATAACTAATCGTTTGTTTGCAGATTCAATGAAATAAAAGGGTCAATAAAATAAGAAACTGAAGGATATTTTTAACGACCATGTAATTATGAATAGTTTTTGACAATTAAATGCAGCATTATCGCAATCACTCTAAAAGTCCTATTGGGCTCAGGGGCCGTAGCCAAGATGACAATCGATTGTGGTCTATCACATGAGATATTCTACACTTCTTGATTTGAATTATCGCCATTTCTCCACTTTTCAAATAATATATAAACTAAGATAGTCATTATAATAACTAAACGATAACTCTACCTTAAATCTAAAAAAGGCTCTTGAGGCACTGTACCATTTGTACCAAAGATGCTGGCGGTATTGAAATGCTGATACGTTTTACCTTAATGACATCATAATTCATAACTAATTGTCATTTTTGAAATTATACAATGTGTTAGATTTGAAGTGAACAAATAGAATAAATAAATATAAATAAATAAATATTTCGGGGCAATCTTACACAAATCGACCTAGTCCTACGGTAAGCTCAGTAAGGCTTGTGTTGTAGGTACTAGACGACGATAAACATTATACATAAAACATATATGTACATATAATAGATAGATACACAGGAGCATCGGCTTCATAGGCAGGGTCACTACCCACTAGGCCATACCGGTCGTCTAGAATGACAACATACTGGACTATGGTCTAGAATCTAGCATAGGTATAGATATATAACAGCGCCCCATTCTAATGGTTTGACTTGACGCAATGGGCCCTAATATTACACTACGGACCACTTACGCTGGCGACTCGCTGGGATAAGACCGGCTTACATGGCCATAAGCATAAAATCGAATGAATGTATGAAATGATTTATTGCAATCAACGTAGTAGAAAAGATGGGCAGTTAACTTAAAACAAACTATAATAGCAACATATAAACAGTGCTAAACTTAAAACTTCCAATTGACGCTGCTCTAATATGCCTATTTATGACAGGCACTTTTTATGGTAAACAATAATGTGGTAATTATACCTAGGTATACATCAGTTAGACAGAAATCGGACAATATTTAGGATATGTAAAACAATCAGAACATTAGGAGCAGGACTAAGAATCAATTTTTAAAACAATTGAATAACTATTGCAGCAACCGTTTACTTTTTTACATTTTTGAGTTATACTTGCATAGTTTAACCAATATCACATAACACACAACTATAACACATAGTTACAGTCGACATCAAAATTTTTTTTTTTTACTTTTGCACCTTATTACAAAGGATTAAGGTGATTAAGTGTAAATATATCTTTGACGTCGACTGTACACGCAATACGCAACTAAGCAGTTGCGTTTTAAGTAATAAATAAGTAGGCAGATTTATTTCTCAATTTATAATACTGCTATCCGGTCTCCTACAAATTTCTACAAACCCGTACAAAGTGTTTCTCTTTCACTCCCATTCAACAAGACTAAGGAATTAATTTATCCTTTATCAGCTTTCGTTTTCAACACTTGGCGGTTGCGCTACTGTGCGTACAAACATTTTCGTAGTAAAAAGATACATACATGTAAGATATATTCATGTTTCATGTATCAAAGCAACCAATTTCCGTACTCCATATTTCCATGTAACCCTCCACTAAATTGTATAACAAAGAGATCTACCACAATGAAACTATTGTATGCTAAACTTGCTTACATACAACGACGTAAAACACTCAGCAATGTTACGCGCTTACGCCTTTCTTAATACTCGAGCTTTTAAACATCAAATGTTACTTTAAGCTTTAATGTTAATAAAATAAAGTACATATTTCTTTGGACGAATACCAATTAAAATGCGGAATAATCTATGGAAATGAGACAGTTCTGATCTTTGTCATGTTTATTTGGTTCGGGAAATAGTTGTCTTACTCGGCCGGATATAATTAGCCGCAGTATTTTACTCGTATTATGTCAATGTGGGTAAGACCGGCATACTACATTTTTAAGGGAAGTCCGTGACGGACTGTCCGTCACGGACGTCAGAAGACGGTCTTTCTAGATAGACGGTCTTACCCACATTGATATATATCTATTTTTTTTTCAAATAAAAAAATGCTGGACAAACAACTGCTGAAGTTCTCGATCAAACTAAACTGGCAAGTGATTTTCTTTAAAAGACCATATTAATAACCCTAAAATCATCCAAAAAGTTCGCAAATCGCAACCCTGAGGTCCAGGCTCGGAACCGGTTTAAAAAATAGCGTTTAAAACCGGTTTATTTCGGTTTTACTCCGAACTATTATGAGAACGCGAACGTTTGAAGAACTTTATTAAAACCTAAATAAACCGGCTTATTTGACGATTGCCGACGGCCGGCGTGCCGCGTAAATACAGACACGTAGCAAATTGCTACTAGCAACTTATGCTTTTTCGGAATAAAACGGTCTTTAAAGTTCCTTGAAAATGTTCCCCTAAAAACCGGTTTAAAAATAACGGTTTCGCGAGTGAAACCGAAATGAAAAGGTTTTGCGCCAAGTACATGATAGTACATTTATGAGAGGTAGGGCACAGCGATGACCATCACGCTTGAATCTGGGGCAGCCCAACTGTGGAAGTACCTCCTCCTTACAGAAGACCACAGCCATAATAGCACTGCTACCTTTCAGGTATGTAGTGCTGTGTTCCTGATGGTGAGTAAGGTTCCCAGAGCTCCAACCCCCCTTAAAGGCCGGCAACGCGCTTGTGACTCATCTGGTGTTGCGGGTGCCTATGGGCGACGGTAATTGCTTACCATCAGGCAATCCGTCTGCTCGTTTGCCGCCTATGTCATAAAAAAAAATAAGGTACCTCTGCGCCAAAGATAGCCCGGTCCCTAAGATAACAAATATACACTTAACCATTCGAATGAATTAAAATTTTACACTATTTGTTTTTGATAAAAAACATGCAGGCGTTTTGTAATCACCTATTTTAACCGACGTTTAGACATTCACAGAACATGTTTATTCAACTAAGAACAAATCAAATTATTTTTTTTTATGTTATATTTTGATTTGCTCTTGATTTTTTTTAAATAGTAATAATAGTAATAAAGAGTCGGGCACTCCAATTCAAATGAAAATAATCACACACAAAAGTTTCTTACCATTATTTTTGCACGACATTATGTAGTTTCAATACCCACTATTATTAATTTATATTATTCATGTTTCTAAAATAATATTTCTTCGTGTTTGAGAGAGTTTAAAATGTCACGATTCGAGCATCGAGTGCTCAAAAATCGGCCCCCCCGTTTCCTATGCCGTAGGTCCTCGTCGCTTTTTCTTGCCGTGGCAAATGCCGAGACAACGCGAGGAAGAAAAAGACCTATATGTATGTTTTTTTTAAATGTGTATTGTTTGTTTTAGGCACTAAGCCTGCTTGTCCTGGCCACGCTGGCGAGCTGCGAGCCCCCGGTCAGGTACAACTACCGAGGAAGGAGCACCTTCCAGAACTCCGGGTACAACGCTCCCAGCAACACCTACCTGCCACCCGTAGACACAGGTAAACTCATTTGATATTAGACTATTTATTAATTTGCAATAAAGTCGAAGTTCCAATAGCTAAACTTGAGTGGTAGCGGGGCACATTCGTGCAACCGATGGCCGTTGGGGCTTATAGGTTCTCGTGTGGCGATCAAGTACGCAGGCTCAGCGGGGGACAAGGCGGACGACATGGTAAAAGATCGTGGGAATCCACTGGATGCGGGTGGAGCAAAACGGGTCACTGTGGCGCTGTGGGTCGCTTTAGGGGAGGCCTATGTCCAACAGTGGTCGTCTTTCGACTGATGTAGTGATAGGTGCAACAAAATTAGGGTCGGTTTTAGGCAAATTATGATTTTAATTCAATGTAATATGCATTACAATAGGTATAATAATTATAGTCTCAACTTTGTAAAATTGTTGACTATACGCGCCATCTTGCGTCTATAGAGCCCATATGAGACTGATTTACATTTGATTGTAACGTCATTATTATTTGTTGAAATTTCGCTACTCCCCGTTAGACGGCGCTCACAACAACTTTTGCTACTAAATGATTTTGATTTTTGCGTGTCGACTAGTCGAATCGTGACATTTTCAAATCGCTCAGAAACGAATAAACGGTATTTTAGGAACATGAAAGCTAGACATTAATAATCAACATAATCGTGCAAAATACTATACATACTGTGCAAAAATAATGGTAAGAAACTTTTGTGTGCGATTATTTTCATCCTCAAAGTTTTTTGAATTCGAGTGCACAACTTTCAAAAATCGGTTTTGAAAATCGTAAACGTGACCGTGATCGTAAACGGTGAAAAACATAATTAATAAAAAATAAAAAATCAGTCGCCAGTGAAAATTTCGGGTAGGGTTTCCGCGATCGCGTTGTTGCGTGTGGCGAGAGGTTTTTTGATAGCAGCTTTCAAAAACCACCGATAAAAAATATTATGATAAACATGGTTGGTTATGTCCTCACTGCTGCTGCCATCTAGTAAAAAACGCGATCGATGAAACCCTAAGTGACAGAGGGAATCATATCACAACAATCGCAATTTTTCGATATTTGCGCTAGGACCTCCAAGTTAAGTGTTTCAACTATATTGATGTATTTTCCAGGCTTCAGTGCACCAACGCCCAGCAACAGTTACCTGCCGCCCAGCACGTACGGCGAGTACGAGGACAACGGACAGGACCACAGCCACGGACACGACCATGGACACGGGCACGACCACGAAGTAGTGAGTTATTTATGTTTTTTTTTTTATGACATAGGCGGCAAACGAGCAGACGGATTGCCTGGTGGTAAGCAATTACCGTCGCCCATGGGACAACACCAAGGGAGTTGGGCCTCTGGGAACGTTACTCACCGTCAGGAACACAACACTACATACCTGAAAGGTAGCAGTGTTATTATGGCTGTGGTCTTCTATAAGGAGGATGTACTTCCCCAGTTGGGCTGCTCCAGATTCAAGTGTGATGGTCATCGCTGTGCCCTACCTCTCATTGTTGGACGTAGTTTAAGGACATACCCGATTCCAGAAAACCGTGTTTTCTACCGACTTGATTGTTTGAACTTTTTGATCACGAATTACGGCGATGGAAACCTGAAGGCCTTTTTTTGTTGTCGGAGTGGGGCATGCCTTTACACATCGTCTCCCCTGACCGCGGGAAGGCCATATTGGAGGGTATGCGGGGCTCGCCGCTCTCGTCCCCTCCTCTGAGGGGAGATTGCAATGGCCCTACCCACTAATCCTCACTCCGGCGTTTCATGCTTCTAGCCGTTTGCGAGGGCGCCATAGGATCGCGAACATTATACCACGGCGCCCTCCGGCGGCCCAAGCTTAGCTTATTTAAGAAGTTTAAGAAATCTTTTGTAATGCTGTTTTGAAAAAATAAGTCCCGCCGAGTTTCTTGCCGGTCATAAAAGTCAAAATGCTTCTCGGGTCAGAGGTGTAGGGTTAGAACTGGTGTAGTATTTATTTTATTTTTTCTTCTTCTGTATACTCGACGTGTAAAAGTGCCCTTGTGGCCTACTTACTGAATAAACGTTTGAGTTTGAGTTTAGCGTCAGGGCATCCGCAGAAATCAGAAGGCCCACCGAAATTCGCAAATTGCTATTGCCTCTGTTAGTCCTTACGCCTTTATTGCAGTAAAAGAGAAAAATACCTCAAACTCTGGAAGTTTCATGCGGCCCTGGTCCGGTACCGCGAATAACGTAGTTCGTATATTTCGGCATCTTTCTCTTACTCCTATGAAGGCGTCACGAGAGTGACAAAGACAATCGTCGGAAATTTACGAATATCGATTATCACGGTAAGGCCGCTATTTCGGCATTTAGAAAATGGGGTAGTGACTAGGGTAGTGATAAAATTAGGAGTTCTTATCCCAACTACCATATAACTAATACCTATACCTAATCTACTTACATACGACGTTCGCGATACCAGGTTAGTTTTAAAGTTTTCAAAACAAAAGTTAGTTAGAATACCTACATAAGTAGAATCAAGGTTTGTCCAGTCTGTCACGTCTTATACCTAAATAAAACGACTTTAATCCTTATCAAATGTTTTAATGTTTACGTCCTCGACCTTTTTATATCGTAAATAACATAACGATTGATCGGCTTCAACTTAAACAGCCCGTCGTCGGTCGAATAATATATGTCACCGTAATCACCAAACGTTATACTTCGTATATAAAAATCAAGGTCTGCTACTTTCTTCGCTGTGCCGTTCTGACAATCTATTTCGTACAAGGCATCCAGGGTCACTCCAAAAGTTTTCAGTTCATCTATTAAAAAATGATATACAAAGGGCAAGTCTTTATTTTTGACTGCCTCTTCTGATCCTTTCGGTACGCAAAACAGTCCACATATATTTACAAAATGTAAATTGTTGTGGTAATCCACGTCAAATTCCATAACAGTTGTCCATTCCCCAACTTTATAAGCTTTCCTCATGTCTTTAACTTTATAGATACTGTGATTATTAGCATCAAGGACATATATTTCATTATTGCGAATCACGATCTTCATAATGTTTGTATTATACAGAGCTATTACTGTAGCGTTTTTGAATACGGCATTGAATTTGTATAATCCATCATCAGACCCGAAATAAACATCTCCTGAGTCAAAATCAACTCCTATCGCTTTGTTTCTGGCTATACCATCTATTTTTCTAGTCTCCTTCGTAACAACATTGACGTAAGCTCGTCCTGAGTTCTGCAAAACATCATCCATGTACGTGAAGAATAGATTTCTGCTCGAAGAGTCGTAAGTTAATTCTCTCGGGTCTTGATATTCGTTTGTCAGTAGCTCTTCTTTGTAGAATCTACTGCCGATTTGCCGAATAGGCACGTTCGATATGTATTTCATAACTTTAGCCTGTACGCAGCACAGGAATATCGCGAGTAAATAGTTCATTTTCACGTATATTTTGTCTGAGTTCTCGTCCAGTACTGAAGCATGTTTATGTTTCACTATTATCTGTTGAATTACTAACTTTATCAAGTGTTGCGACATTGGAATGTGAACCTTGCTCCTGTATATTTGTGACTAGATTTGGTTGTGCCCTTGTGGCCTCTCGTCACAGTTTATGAGCATGTTAGGGACAATTATCATAATGCGACAGAATTACGATATTCTTTTTGTTATAAAACTAAACTTTAATACGGATGTATTCACTTGACTACATGAGTTGTTGATTTGAATGCAATACACGCATTTAGATAAATAAATATTCTGAGAGCAGAGAACAAGAAAAACAAGATAAAACACGAATAATCAGAAAGTAAAACAAATGGGCGTGGATAGCACATCATAAACAAATCGCTATGTAGACATTCTTAAATGAAATAAAAAGAAGAATAAATTAATATATTTATCAAGAAATAACGATTTAATGTTATTCACTCACAAGGAGAAAGCCTAACCACACTTGTCGCGTCAGCATAAACTAAGTTGTTCTGATTATCAAATGCCACACCAAATGCATCATCGATATCCACATATTTCTCTATAGTATGATTCGTCTTATTCACAGAGTAAATACCATTTTGAACACACGCATACACATCACCATCTTTATTTTCAGTCAATCCCCTTACGCGTACATCCTCACCAGAAATTTGAATCGCAGCTTTCGTGTTTTTCTTTTGACTGAACAATCCAGAGCTGTTTGAGAAAAACAAAGTGCTGTTATTGTCGATAAGGAAACTGTCTACTAGCGTGTCTTCTAAGTCCTTGAATCTCGTTATTTGCCCGTCGACGAAAGTGTATAAAAACTGAGACGGAAAAATGGAAAAGTAAAGATCATCCTTGTAGTATAACGTCCAAATATCTGAGCCGTTGGCTCCGAAATACTCAGCCGTGTTTGAGTTAGGTTTGTATTTGTATATTCCGTCACTTCCGCCGATGTAAACATCGTGGGTGCTTTCGTCTACAGTTTGAGCGAATCCATTTTGTACATCGTCTATATCAGAGAATTCTTTAGTGTTGAAATTAAGTTTAGCGGATTTGAATTGCTCTTCCTCGCCTTTGACACTGTAGCTGAAATAGACCGTGTTGCTGCTAAAGTCTGTGGTGAGTAGGTACGGTCGGTCCAGACCGGCTTTGAGGATTTCCTTGCTGTGTGGGATTCCGTCTACAAGAGGCCCTTCGCATTGGGTTTCTCTCTTCGTTACTCCTGCTTGAACGATGACTAAACTTGATAGTACGACCACGAGCTTCATGGTTAGCTAAAAATAAAGAACGATTAATGAGAATCAGAAATATATTTAAGTTGAAGGATATTTGAACATCGCTATAGTTAGGATTTTCCGTTTGTATACAAGAATTTTCATTGTGAACAGAAAGTTTACGTAAGGAATTTTGTAAATAATTATTAGTTACGACTAAAATGTGACTTACCGCTTGAATCCGCGCGTTTATGACAACTAACTTGATAAAATGTTAGCGCACGCTATCAAAATAGAACAAATGAGGCATGGAGTAGCAATGATATCAATAAAAACCGGCCAAGAGCGTGTCGGGCCACGCTCAGTGTAGGGTTCCGTAGTTTTTCGTCCACCACGGTAAGTGTTCCCACTCCGGAGTTAAAAATGGGCTATTTGATACATTGTTGTTGACATATTAATATGAAGTACAGAACCCTAAAAACGGACCCACAAAAGACGGTGACAACTAAAGAAAGAGTTTTAGATCCCAACTATAAATGTAAAATTCGAAAAAATGTTATTTCAGTCCCACCATGAGTAGTAAGAAGGGGTTGTTACATGGAGTGATAACCAGCCAGCGTCATTTGAAGTCAGTCAGTCAGTTTCAACCTAATGTATGGGCATGTATGCTCCGACCCCATTAAATCAGAAAGAATCTTAAAACCATGTAGGGTATGAGCGTTCCACCTACAGCGACAGTACAGAGGCTCTAGTGTAAGTTTCTTTTAACGTAAAAAATGTCTCAAATGCGTAAGTGATACTGATATAATATGAGAGACGGTCGCATTGGGCGATGAATATTAGTGCAGATTCTTATTTACGATTAAAACTAAACGCGGAATTATACATAAAACGGCGGCGCTACCCCGAACAACGATATTCGTAAATTTCAGACGATTATCTCTGTCACTCTCTTAGCGCCTTAATTGGAGTAAAAGAGAAATGCTCGACAAATACGAACTTCGATGTTCGCGGTACCGGGCCGGAAGTGATGAAGTGTGTCTTGTCATTCAATAGAGAGTTTGACAGCCATATCTTAGGGAATAAGGGCTAATTTATTAACAATTTGTAAGAAACTATCGCCTTAACGACTTAAGTGTTGGAATAATATAAAGTACCTATTTTGCTCGCAACAAAGCCTAAGATATATGCAATCCTGCGGCGCTTCCGTCTTTCTCGCGGAAAGCAGAGACCATTTTACCAAAAACGCGTAAGATGTATGAAATCCTGCGGCGCTTACAGTTTTTTCGAGTTGATAAAGTTTGTATAGGGGAACAATATTTGAGGTTTTTAGTATATTACTCGATTTTTTTCATACTTTCTCACTGTTTAAACCTTCCTTGAGCTACTACAAATATTTAAAGACCAAAATTAGCCAAATCGGTAAAGCCGTTCTCAAGATATAGCGTGACCGTATAGACCGTAAATAGGGGTTCATTTTTATATATATTATTTTTTTCAAAAACTATTGAACTTATCAAGTTCAAAATAATTTTCCTAGAAAGTTTATATAAAGTCCTACTTTTGAGATTTTTTTCATATTTTTGAAACTTGTGGTTCAAAAGTTAGAGGGGGGGGACGCACTTTTTTTTACTTCTGGAGCGATTATTTCCGAAAATATTAACATGATCCAAAAATGATGTTAGTAAACCCCTATTCATTTTTAAATACCTATCAAACAATATATCACACGTTAGGATTAGAATGAAAAAAAAAATCACTCCCCACTTTACGTATAGGGGGGGGTACCCTAAGAAAACATTTTTTTCCACTTTTTATTTTTGCACTTTGTCGGCGTGATTGATATACATATTACTACCAAATTTCAGCTTTGTAGTGCTAACGGTCACTGAGATTATCCGCGGACGGACGGACGGACGGACGGACAGACATGGCGAAACTATAAGGGTTCCTAGTTGACTACGGAACCCTAAAAAACGATAATTAAGTACAAAGCAACGGGTAAATTGCAATAGCAATGGTTCTCAACAATTGTAAATTTTAATTAAATTGGGTGTTTCTAGTTCTTTATCAATCTATACTCAATTAGTCCAAGCAACTCGCATCTAACACAAAATTTACATTTTTTTTTTTTCAAACCAAAATCGGGGCGAGGTAGTAAGTTAAATTCTAAGTGTTTTTTATTTAACGAGATGGGCGGCATATTATGAGAGTATATATTTCTAGCCGTAGCCCGCGGTGTTATTAGGGAAATAACGTAGCCTATGTGATAATCCAGGGTGTCAGCTAACTACATACCAAATTTTATTAAACTCGCTCCAGCCGTTTAGACGTGAAGAAGTAACAAACATACACACTCACAAACTTTCACCATTATAATATTAGTGTAGATGGCATTATAGAAAATGAAATGAAAACGTAAAAGTGGGTATTAAAAACTTTAAAAAAATGTTCTCTGTTCCGAATTATACTAAATGACCCCAGTAGGTTATCGGTGTCGCGTAATGGCAACGACGAGATAGCTAGTCCGTGTACGCTACACGAGCAAACTGGCCTGGCACCGCGAACATCGAAGTTCGCATATTTCGAGCATCTTTCTCTTTTACTCCAATTAAGGCATCATAAGAGTGACAGAGGCAATCGTCCAAAATTTACGAGTATCGTATTTCGCGGTAGCACCGCTAAGTATGCAAGAGTGGTGACATCGGATAAATTCAGAGGCGCTACCGCGAAAAACGATATTCGTATATTTGGAAAATCTGTCTCTTTTACTCAAATGACGGCGTCATGAGAGTGACAGAGAAAATCGTCCGAAATTTACAAATATCGTTTTTCGCGGTAGCGCCGCAGTTCAGTCCCTGTTTTTTTTAACGGGAGTGGAAGAGTAACACTCATATCATCTTTGGGGAAGTCGCTCCCAGGTCGCCGCGCTTGATGAGCTGTTTGGCGACCGAAGTTGTTGACTCGGTTGACTCGGTTTTGACGGACGCTGCTGCCAGTTATAGATAGATACCAGTGGTCAACTTTTATCTTAGGCTTTGACTTTTCTTCATGAGGTCAAGGGAAACTGTGAACTGAGCAAATTCAGTAAAAGCGGCGGAATCGGGTGGCAAACGAGCAGACGGATTGCCTGATGATAAAAGCACCGTTGCCCATGGGCACCCGCAACACCAGGGGAGTCACAAGCGCGTTGCCGTCCTTTAAGGCCGAGCTGAAAGGTAGCAGTGCTATTATGGCTGTAGTCTTTTGTAAGGTACTTCCCCAGTTGGGCTTCTCCAGACTCAAGCGTGATAGTACTTCGCTGTGCCCTACCTCTCATTGTTGGACGAAGAGAGATACAGTCAGAAGATGTTGCTAATCGGGCCAGATGATCACAATGCTTTTCACGCTCTTTATCCCGTATTTCCTAAAGCATCTGAGTCCTACTTACGAAAAATAACCCACATGCTCCTCCCAAAAGGAGTCTCCCATCCTACCGTATCAACTTCTCATCTCTCTATTCAACTTACGCTTATTCCAGCCAAAATCTTACGAGTTCGGGTACTCCGTGAAAGACGCCCAGTCCGGCAACGACTACGACAGGCGAGAGAGCTCCGACGGGAACGTGGTGCGGGGAGAGTACCGAGTGGCGCTGCCGGACGGACGCACGCAGATCGGTAAGTTAATAATTAAATATAAGAAGAGCTGGCGGCTTCCTCGCACAACGTATCAGTATTGCGATACAACGAGGAAATGCCACCAGCATCCTTGGTACAATGCCTCAAGTGCCTTTTTTAGATTTTATACTGTAACTAGTTAAGTACTTGTAGTTATCATAATAGGATTGTAATTTCTGTAAATAAATGTATTTAACTTAATAAATATAAATATTTTCGGGACAATCTTACACAAATCGACCTAGCCCTACGGGAAGCTCAGCAAGGCTTGTGTTGTAGGCGACGATATATATAATAGATAGATACATATAACTACTTAAATAAATATATAGAAAACACCCATGACTCAGGAAAATATGAATCTGTGCTCATCACACAAATAAATGCGCCGACTGGGAATCGAACCCAGGACCATCAGCTTCATAGGCAGGCTGTCTCGTTTGCACTCGGTGTGTGCACTCATTTACATCTTTTTTTAAAAGCACTCAAAAATGAATACTCTCTGATTGCTTTTGCGAATGTTGATTGATGAAACTTTTAGCCGCAATTTAAATTAATTACTGAGAGAGAATGCTTTGCAGCATTAAGTCCGCCTTTTGTACTTTTGTGTTTTGTGCAATAAAGGTTAATTAACCTCTAGCCGCCCGCAGACCTATAAAAAGGTCTCCCATTGAATGCCATTTTGAATTTTAATTATGACAAACCAGAGTTGCATTTGGCCTGTCAAGTTTTCATATCTGGGCGGCTCGAGGATAAATCAGTTAAACGGCGTATGAGGAATGTTTGCTGTATTCCAGTGACGTACCATGCGGACTGGCAGACTGGATTCCACGCTGATGTCAGGTACGAGGGCGAGGCCCGGTACCCCGAGCCTACAAGGAATCAGAACCAAGGTATGTTTTTTCTATTTCATTGTTAACTCCAATAAAAGAAAAGAGAGACGCGAATACATAAATTGACTGTATGAAAACCTATACTTGCAATAGCCGAACTAAAAACTTTTCAATAATAGATTGTTAACCTAGGGCTGAAAGTCACCCATTCCCGACGAGGTACTTTGGCGCTCGAACAAAGTGCAATTCTAGTTTTCATTTCGAATGTGAGGAAAGTAAATTAAAAGCAAGAAGGTTAAAAAAATGTCTATTAATACCTAATTAACTAACGGATAAAAACACTATCAGCTTGTTTAAGTTTAAGGTTAAAGTTGTACAATAAATCATTGTAATATCAAGAAGGCTTCTGTTGTGGGTACTGAACCAACGATATAATATATACTGTCACATAAGTACCTAAATACATAGAAAACACCCATGATCGACTCAGGAACAAATACCTTGTTCATCACACAAATAAATGCCCCGACTGGGATTCGAACAGGACTATTCGGCTTCATAGGCAGGGTCACTACCGACTAGGCCAGACCGGTCGTCACAAAAAAAAAATACAACATGCCAACCGAATTGATAACCTCCTCCTTTTTTTGAAGTCGGTTAAAAAGTGCATCTTTAATTCTTAAAAACAAATGAAATGGTTATTTTATTTCAGGCTATAACTACCAGCAGCCTTCGGACTTTAGTGGTTCATTGACCGGCTTCGGATCTCGTCCGTCCACCTCTTACGGACCCCCCGGTTACCATTGACGACCAAATATGTTTAGTTATTTATGATATGTCAGCAAATCTTTACGCTGTAGATAATATTGCTGGTTACTGTAAGTACTTAGCTATAGCAACATCCATACAAGACCATGAGTTGTGACTGAGGTTTTCGATAACGAGTATAGAGTTTACTATCTGTGCATCTCGTTCGCACTAAAACAGGCCCGGTACCGCGAACATCGAAGTTCGTATATTTCGGGCATCTATCTCTTTTACTCCAATTGAGGCGTCATGAGAGTAACAGAGACAATCGTCCGAAATTTACGAATATCGTGTTTCGCGGTAGCGCCGCAGTACCACCGGGATGCACAGATAGTAAACTCGATACTCGTTATCGAAAACCCAAATGTCAATCTTTGATAAAACGAAAAAATGGTATTTGGAAAACTAAAAATTCTATCGTTTATGTGATAGAAATTATAAATCGTTGATTGTTGAAATTATTCGTGCAAATGTATGACAATTTTTTGTGAGTCATTAATTCGTCATAATTATTATCTGTCGCAGTTTAACTTTTAAGACTCGTGCACTCAAATTATAAAATTTTTGAAAGGGAAAATAATCGCACACAATAGTTTATCTCCTTTATTTTTGCACAAAATGTATAGTTTTGATACCCACGATTATTAATTTATATCATTAATTACTCTTACCGTGAGTTGTGACATTGAGGTTTTCGATAATGAGTATCGAGTTTACTATCTGTGCATCTCATTCGCACTAAAATAGTACAAGCGAGATGCACAGATAGCAAACTCGATACTCGTTATCGAAAACCTCAAAGTCACAACTCATGGTAAGAGTACATGTTTCTACCACATTTTCTTCGTTTCTTCAAAGTCTCACGATTGAATAGGTACATACTCGAGGCTCAAAAATCGGCCCCCTGATTTTATATGTTCAAATTGCAAACGCAGACATTAAAAAATCAACCCTGTTTTTTTTTATTTTTGAGTAATGTTCGTATCTGAACATCGACCCAAGATAGACAATTTTAATTCAGTAAAATAAGGTTAAATACCGGTAACTTCTGTATGAGCTAGTAACGGAAATCCGGTATCGTTAGTACCGGTATTGCTTGCCCTAGTTAAAATGTTAAAATTACATATTCATTACACTGATTACAGTACAAAATTAACATTTTATATAGTTTTAGGTATATCATTAATTGTAATTACTCTCTTAAGTGATAAAAGCGTTACCAGTATTTTATATAAGGACTTTTGTACCAGTATTATTTTGTAAGAAAATAAATTTGAAGAAGAATAATATTTTTTTTATTTACTAAGCCACTCATCATCATCATCATCATGTCAGCCGAAAGACGTCCACTGCTGGACATAGGCCTCCCCCAGAACCACCCAAGAAGACTGATCCTGCGCCTTCCACATCCAGCGGTATCCCGCGATTCTAACTAAGTCGTCGGTCCATCTTGTGGGAGGCCTACCTACGTTGCGTCTTCCAGTTCGTGGTCGCCACTCCAGAACCTTTCCGCCCCACCGGCCATCAGTTCTGCGTGCAATGTGCCCTGCCCACTGCCACTTAAGTTTGGCGATTCGGAGGGCTATATCGGTGACTTTGGTTCTACTGCGGATAAAATCATTCCTGATGCGATCACGTAGAGACACTCCCAACATAGCCCTCTCCATTGCTCTTTGGGTGACTTTGAGCCTTCTTATGAGGCCCATAGTAAGCGACCACGTTTCAGCACCATAAGTCATCACTGGCAACACACACTGGTCGAAGACCTTTGTTTTGAGACACTGCGGGATATTGGAAGAAAAGATGTGTTGTAGCTTCCCGAACGCTGCCCAGCCGAGTCGGATTCGACGATTGACCTCTTTCTCGAAGTTGGATCTTCCTAGCTGGATAGTTTGTCCTAGGTATATATACTCATCTACAACTTTGAGTGTAACGTCTCTGATTACAATGGGAGTTGGTACGACATGGGCATTCGACATGATTTTTGTCTTGTCCATGTTCATCCTTAGACCAACTCGCTCAGAGGCATTACTGAGGTCATCTAGCATTGTGCTCAAATCCTCCATGGTCTCAGCCAAGACTACAATGTCGTCGGCAAATCGATGGTGAGTGATGTACTCGCCGTTAATGTTGATGCCTTTCCTCCTCCAGTCCAAAGTCTTGAAAACGTCCTCCAGTGCAGCAGTAAACAGCTTTGGAGAGATAACGTCTCCTTGTCTGACCCCACGCTGCAGTGGAATAGGTTTCGAGCTCTGGTTCTGAACTCGGACTGACATGGTGGCGTTCTCGTACAGACACTTCAGCACTTCGATATAGCGGTAGTCCACTTGGCACCGTTGGAGGGATTGTAGTACAGGCCAAGTCTCGATCGAATCAAAGGCTTTCTCGTAGTCCACAAACGCCAAGCAGAGGGGCAAGTTATACTCCTCAGTCTTCTGTATAACTTGACGTAGCGTATGTATGTGGTCTACGGTACTAAAGCCTCTTCGGAAACCGGCTTGTTCGGGAGGCTGGAAGTCATCTAACTTGCGTGCGAGACGATTCGTAATGACTCTTGAAAACAGCTTGTAGACATGGCTCAAAAGTGAGATGGGTCGATAGTTCTTCAATAAAGCGTTGTCGCCTTTTTTGAAAAACAACACCACCACACTTCTGTTCCATGCCTTTGGCGTTCTCCCTTCCAGTAGGACAGAATTGAACAGCTTCTGAAGGGCCATTAGGACCGGTGTACCACCCGCCTTCAGAAGTTCGGCTGTTATTCCGTCCTCACCTGGCGCCTTGTTGTTTTTTAGCTGTTTCAGAGCCATTCTAATCTCGTACAAGCAGATGTCCGGGATATCTTCAGTATAGTGCCGGGTTAGTCTGGCTCTTGGGTCTTCCGCCAGATCAACTACGGGTCTGCTAGTTGATGTGTAAAGCTGTCCGTAAAAGCGCTCTATTTCACTCAGAAGCTCCGGTCTGGATGAAACGATCCTACCATCATCAGTTTTCAACCTGGCGAGCTGGCTTTGCCCAATAGACAGGTCCTTCGCAAAAACCTTCGAGCCCTTGTTCTGCTCAATGGCCTCTTTAATACGATCAGTATTAAATTGGCGCATATCACGGGTAAGGGACTTAGAGATCTGTCTATTGAGCTGCCGGCACTGCCGGTATAATGTCGCATCAACTGAAGATTGCAGGATCATCCCGCTCCTTTCCTTAATGAGTTTCCGAGTAGAGCTAGAGAGCCTTTTAGTTCTACTGCTCCGTTGGGCCTTAAAGAACTTAGACCCGGAGCTGTGGACAGCTTCTACAAACCCGTCGTTGAGTTCGTCCACCTCGCCTCCTAGACAATCGAAACGGTTCCGGAGCTCTAACTGAAAGCTCTCGGGGTTTTGGATTTGGATTGGTGCTGGCCGGAGTGTAGACTTCATCAGTCGCGATCGTTCTAGCTTAACACTTATATTCAATGTGCCCCTAACCAGACGGTGATCACTACCGGTTTTAACCGTATTGATCACAGAGACATCATTGAATATATGTTTCTTCGTCGACATGATGAAGTCTATCTCGTTTTTTGTTGCACCATCGGGACTCATCCAGGTCCATTTTCTGTGCTCACGTTTCTTGAAGAAAGAGTTCATCATATAGAGTCCCTCTTTCTCCAAGAAACCAGCCAGTAGTTGGCCCCGATGGTTCCGACGTCCGTATCCAAATTGCCCCACTCTCAGCTCAGCACCGTCTCTCTTGCCAAGTTTCGCGTTGAAATCCCCCATAACAACGGTGAAGTAGGTTTTGGAGCTATGCATGGCCTTTGAAATGTCCTCATACATAACCTCCACCTCGTCGTCGGAATGTGTCGAAGTCGGCGCGTATACCTGGATGACCTTCAACGAGTATCTCTTGGATACTCTGAGTATCAGGTACGCCACCCTGGACGACACACTCTCGAACTTCACCACGTTGTTTGCGAGGGACTTGTGGACGATGAACCCGACACCACCTTGGGACTGGTGGTCGCCCTCCCGGAAGTAGAGCAAGTTGCCGGGGGATACCGCCATTTAGCCAAATAATTTTTCGCCAAATTTTACTTCCCAATAAACTTATGGCATCAGTTTCATTTCCCAAATGAAACTTTAGCAAGTTTTTATTTCGCATTTTATTCGTTTGGTCAAATTATCATTTGGCATAATTTTACTGCGTCAAGTTTTATTAAGACAAACGTTTATTATGCAAATGTTTTATTTTGGTAAGTATTATATAGCAAAAAATTGTTTGATCAAATTTACTTTTCGCATTTTATTCATTTGGTCAAATTATTATTTAACATAATTTTTACTTTGTCAAGTTTTATTTCTACTCTAAGCAAATGGCAAATGATAATTGTTTTTAAAGGGAATCCTTGTTGTAATGAAAGTGACTATCAAATTGACTTTTGATGAAAATATAGTTGATGATTATGTTAAACCAGAATAGTGGGTTAGATTAGGTTAGAACTGCGACCCCCCACAGACAACAACTGTTACCAGAAAAGTGGGTTAGGTTAGGTTAGAACTGCGACCCGCACAGAAACGAAATTTTACCGGAAAAGTGGGTTAGGTTAGGTTAGAACTGTGACCCCTCACAGACAACAACTGTTACCAGAAAAGTGGGTTAGGTTAGGTTAGAACTGCGACCCCTCACAGACCACAACTGTTACCAGAAAAGTGGGTTAGGTTAGGTTAGAATTGCGACCCGCACAGACATGAAATTTTACCAGAAAAGTGGGTTAGGTTAGGTTAGAACTGCGACCCGCACAGACACGAACTTTTACCAGAAAAGTGGGTTAGGTTAGGTTAGAACTGCGAGCCCACAAAAACGAACTGCGACAAAAACCGAAAGTAGGTTAAGTAAGAAATTATTTGGTAATCAAATGGTATGCCATTCAATATTTTGGAAAAAGTATTCGTTGCCAAACGATACATTTGACTAAATGATACTTGGTAAAATGAATTTTGACCAAGTATTTACTTGGTAAACAATAACTTACCATAATAACTTTTGCTAACTGTTTATTTGCGATAAGTTGTTTTGAGAAATGATTTTTTGCCAAGTGATAATTTGCGGAAAATAGTTTGGGAAGTAATACTTTGGGTAACGATTTTTGGCAATACATTAGTAAACCAGTTGCCGGACTTCAGGGTTATCGTGTCCTCCCCCTCTCTTCGAACTTCAGATAACCCTACTATATGCCAATGCAACCTGCTCAACCCTTCCTCCAGTTCCACTATCTTTTCCTCGGTCCGCAGTGTACGCGTGTTGTATGTTGCCAGGGCCAGGAGTCGTCGGTAGCAGGATCCCGCCCGGTCGCGATCGTTCTAGCTTAACACTTATATTCAATGTGCCCCTAACCAGACGGTGATCACTACCGGTTTTAACCGTATTGATCACAGAGACATCATTGAATATATGTTTCTTCGTCGACATGATGAAGTCTATCTCGTTTTTTGTTGCACCATCGGGACTCATCCAGGTCCATTTTCTGTGCTCACGTTTCTTGAAGAAAGAGTTCATCATATAGAGTCCCTCTTTCTCCAAGAAACCAGCCAGTAGTTGGCCCCGATGGTTCCGACGTCCGTATCCAAATTGCCCCACTCTCAGCTCAGCACCGTCTCTCTTGCCAAGTTTCGCGTTGAAATCCCCCATAACAACGGTGAAGTAGGTTTTGGAGCTATGCATGGCCTTTGAAATGTCCTCATACATAACCTCCACCTCGTCGTCGGAATGTGTCGAAGTCGGCGCGTATACCTGGATGACCTTCAACGAGTATCTCTTGGATACTCTGAGTATCAGGTACGCCACCCTGGACGACACACTCTCGAACTTCACCACGTTGTTTGCGAGGGACTTGTGGACGATGAACCCGACACCACCTTGGGACTGGTGGTCGCCCTCCCGGAAGTAGAGCAAGTTGCCGGGGGATACCGCCATTTAGCCAAATAATTTTTCGCCAAATTTTACTTCCCAATAAACTTATGGCATCAGTTTCATTTCCCAAATGAAACTTTAGCAAGTTTTTATTTCGCATTTTATTCGTTTGGTCAAATTATCATTTGGCATAATTTTACTGCGTCAAGTTTTATTAAGACAAACGTTTATTATGCAAATGTTTTATTTTGGTAAGTATTATATAGCAAAAAATTGTTTGATCAAATTTACTTTTCGCATTTTATTCATTTGGTCAAATTATTATTTAACATAATTTTTACTTTGTCAAGTTTTATTTCTACTCTAAGCAAATGGCAAATGATAATTGTTTTTAAAGGGAATCCTTGTTGTAATGAAAGTGACTATCAAATTGACTTTTGATGAAAATATAGTTGATGATTATGTTAAACCAGAATAGTGGGTTAGATTAGGTTAGAACTGCGACCCCCCACAGACAACAACTGTTACCAGAAAAGTGGGTTAGGTTAGGTTAGAACTGCGACCCGCACAGAAACGAAATTTTACCGGAAAAGTGGGTTAGGTTAGGTTAGAACTGTGACCCCTCACAGACAACAACTGTTACCAGAAAAGTGGGTTAGGTTAGGTTAGAACTGCGACCCCTCACAGACCACAACTGTTACCAGAAAAGTGGGTTAGGTTAGGTTAGAATTGCGACCCGCACAGACATGAAATTTTACCAGAAAAGTGGGTTAGGTTAGGTTAGAACTGCGACCCGCACAGACACGAACTTTTACCAGAAAAGTGGGTTAGGTTAGGTTAGAACTGCGAGCCCACAAAAACGAACTGCGACAAAAACCGAAAGTAGGTTAAGTAAGAAATTATTTGGTAATCAAATGGTATGCCATTCAATATTTTGGAAAAAGTATTCGTTGCCAAACGATACATTTGACTAAATGATACTTGGTAAAATGAATTTTGACCAAGTATTTACTTGGTAAACAATAACTTACCATAATAACTTTTGCTAACTGTTTATTTGCGATAAGTTGTTTTGAGAAATGATTTTTTGCCAAGTGATAATTTGCGGAAAATAGTTTGGGAAGTAATACTTTGGGTAACGATTTTTGGCAATACATTAGTAAACCAGTTGCCGGACTTCAGGGTTATCGTGTCCTCCCCCTCTCTTCGAACTTCAGATAACCCTACTATATGCCAATGCAACCTGCTCAACCCTTCCTCCAGTTCCACTATCTTTTCCTCGGTCCGCAGTGTACGCGTGTTGTATGTTGCCAGGGCCAGGAGTCGTCGGTAGCAGGATCCCGCCCGGGGATTCTTAGCACCCCTGACCCCTTTTGTACCCTGGCCGCTACCGGCATAACCAGGGTACCGGGGGCCGCCGGGGACTCGGGGCCATGGCTTTTGGGTGTTAGTCATGAGGGGGGTATATGCCATAATCGCCACGCTTGGCATGCGGGTTGGCGATCGCAGTGCTTCCACCGCACTCTAGGGATGCTGCTGCCCATCCCCCGGTGATCTTGGTCGTAGTTTTAGGACATACCCGGGTCCTACTAAGCCACTACATATATTAACCCTTTATAAGGCCGCAGTTAGACAGATATACTACGTGAAAGTTAAATACACTTCCATGTTTGTAATGCACTGGGGAACACATCTACGGCAAAAAAAAACCGAAATCATTAATAAAAACATGTGGTCATTATATGCACTCAGCCCGTTAGTGCACTCGAGTTTTCAGATGATCTGTTTCCAATACACCTATTCATTGACAGATACGTGACAGGCAATACTCAATACTTCTTCATTTGTAATTGCCATGTACGTAATACTATGCAAATAGTTACATATTACAATATTTATCGATTTATCATGTAACCTTTTATAATTTTATTAATCTTAAGTGGCAAATGATACACTTTCCTGATACTACAAACAACGTAGTTCAGTAATTGCAAATATTGCAATTCACTCTCCAGAGTGGATTTATCAAAATTAGACCTTATTATCATACCAATAACAGTATCGCCACTCACCATCGTGAATTACAAGAACTATAATTGAAATTATTTGATACAGCGACTTGTGTATTTTTAATAGTATAATGGAAACAGTGACAAATGCTTGCTTCCCTTAACGGGCACAGTGCATTCATTGACCACAAACTTTAGATTAATTAATTTCACTAACATTAAATTATGACCGAAAAAGTATAAATAAGAAAAGAAAGCCTGATATATTTGCTATATAATACCATTATAGTTAAATAAAAAAGAGGATGTTCTTTCTTTGTAAATGTTTATTAACTAAGTGGTTTCCAAATCGTCTCTGCCTTATAAAGGGTTAAGAATACAAACTTCACTGAGTAACGATGGCGGTGAAGTCAATATTTTTCATAGGCACGACGGAGCTAATATTACCGGCTGGGATCGCCATCAGATATATCGGAGCTGTGGAGGTAGTCATAAATATCGGAACATGCACTTTATCGTCTTGACAATAGAGGCGTTGTTCTGATATTTGTGACCACCTCCACAGCTCCGATATATCTGATGGCGACTGTAGGTATATGGACACACCGCCGCTGCTGAGTAGCTAAAATAGAAACGAAGGGAGGCAATATTTACACACTGGTTATACCGTTTTAAGCTTAACATGGTCGATAACTATTTATTAAAACGGTATGGTTACCATCTACTTGTATGTAATTAATAAATTTAAACGAGTGTCCGATATTTCGGCACAGTTGCAAGCGCCATCCTCACGGGATAACTGAAGCACTACTTTAAGTTTTAACGGTGTTTAAACCACACTTCGTAGCGATCTACCCTTCTTCTGATACGCTATATATGTACCTATAGGTACCTATCACATTTTATATAATATCTTCATTTGCATATCTAGTACTTATGTTAGGTAGATAAACACATTATAATATGTAGATATATTATATTTGTTTGCATGTTATGTATTTGGAAGCAAACAGACATAAAATTTTATTTCAATATACTTCTAAACATAGAAAAGTTACATTTGACCGTGGATATTACAAAACTTGAGCTAAAGTTTACATATCTATAGAAAACAGATAATTAAATAATAAAATTAAAAGTGCACGAGGTCATACCTTTGGCGGAGGATGGTACCATGTGGAAGAACCTCGTCTCCAACAGAACACTTCTCAGGAGTGCGACTGATGATGACCATGTAAATTTAATCTAAATATCGATTGTCCAGACTGACTGTCTGACCGATCATCAACGCCGAGCCTAAACCACTTAAGCTAGAGAGTTGAAACTTTCAGGGTAGGTTATTTGATCTTTATTTAATAAAAATAATACATCTATAATAATTGGTACCGGTTACAGGCATTCTTCTGCGCGTGCGAAAAGCTAGTAAAGTATAAAACACTTGAATTAAGTTTTACATAAATCAGCAAATGTTTTACTAGTGTCCGGAGCGTCTCTGATCTTACGCGCACACTTAAAATCTTCCAGGAAGTTCTTCGAATTTGGTATCGCCATACCGACAGGCAATAGAAGGTCAGATAAATAATGAGCATAATAGCCTCCCCATGTAGCTATTCCTATAAGTTTCGAAGTTTTCTTCTCGATCACCGCATGCCCCTCGCCTGCAAGACGCGTTTTGCATCCATATCTATCGGCATACACTACTGCAACATCGCAAGTGTGGTAGCACGGTACGAAATAATTATCGCTTTTATAATAGTGACCGGTACGAAATAAGTCTGTATTGTACTGATGTTGGCATTGATATGGGCTCACCATAACCTTGATTTCGTATAAAGTCGGAACTTGTTTTCCATCCTGAAAAAAAATAAGTTTAAAAAAAAAATGCTTCCATCTTTAATGTACCTAGTACAGTCATTATAAGATTGGAAGCCTTGTATATTATTTGAAAATAAAGTAGGTATTAGAGTAAATTGAAGTAAAAGAGAAAGATGCACGAATTTTATACTAGTTTCTATTTTCGCGGTAGGCCACATGAAGCTATTTAAAAACTGGTATTCCGGTATTATCCAATCAAAACATACCGGTATTGCCATTCCGTGTAGTAGACTTACGAATTGTACAGTTAGCGTCATATAGATGGTAGCATTCAAAGTAGTCAAATAGTTCGGTACACCATAGAATTTGTATACTCATAAAGTTCGGTACACCATACAAATTCTATGGTGTACTGAACTATTTGACTACTTTGAATGCTACCATCTATATGACGCTGACTGTATATTCCGACTCGTATTGGTAGTTTCACGAGAGTTGAAGTCACTCACACAACAACATCTCCTATAATGATAGGGAGATTTTGAAATAAGAAATTACAGTTCTTTTTTTCATACCGATAGCAAGTTCAACCGCGTTTTGAGTGAATACAGACCAAAAAGTTTTTATTAAACCTTTTACACACTTTACCTTTTAAACATGACTGAAGCAACTGACAGGTTACATTTTAAGTGTTCTATTTACATTCACTCATTAATTCCATTCATTCACTCTTTTTGCAATCAGCGGCGCTACCGCGAACAACGATATTCGTAAATTTCGGACGATTGTCTCTGTCACTCTCATGACACCCTTAATTGGAGTAAAAGAGAAAGATGTCCGTAATATACGAACTTCGACGTTCGCGGTACCGGGGCAGTACTTCATATAGTCGTGTGCCTAATCCATTCGCCTCAACTCTCGTAGAACTACCTATACGTCCTGGTTTGATAACAAACAACTTACATGATCCACATATCCGACAGCAGTGCCCTCAATATCTTTGTCTTTAGTTATTTCACCTAACCACAAAAAGTGATCATCCGTCCTTGAGAAGTCTTTGTTATCAGTCTTGTCGTAAATCTTAACCGTTTTCCACTGGCGATTTCCATTAGGTTTTCTCACGATAATAAAGCCGATATCTTCAAACATTGCCTTTGTTGGTTTGGAAGGTGTCACGAAGGCTATAGCTTGTAGGTCGTCGTCTTGGCTGAACACAGTTGTTAACACCACTTTTGCCCTTCGAAAATTGTTTTTACTAAGTCAGTCGATGCGAATTTTTCAGAATAAAGTGTACTCGATTAACGTGACTTGTAGAAATTTAAATTATTTCAGTCTTGTGACGATAATAAAGCAAATCTGTATTGAAATTAAATACAATTTAGATATATTTATACCTACAAAGAACCTAAATAATAAAACAGAAGTAAAAATAATAAGAGAAATTTATAAAACGTCTTTAAAATTTGGCCCGTATGGAATTTATTTTTTCTCCATTTTGTGCATTTTACTTAATATTGCTTATATAGGTACTCGTAGTTCATCTCCAAATCTAAGTATTGATTGAAATGTAATGCTTATTTATCTTCACAAAACTGACATAATTTGGCTAGCTAATATCTTAATTAATAATTCGGTCCCACATATTATTTTGGGACCGAGTAATGAAGAATCTGATTACCATCCCGGTAATCAGATTCTGAATAGACGCTTAACTTGACTTCTCTATAGGTATATCATACATTTGGGTATTTGACACACGTTGAAAATATTAGAACAGTTATGGATAGACCTACCCAATCAAAGAATGGCCAGGCCTAACTCGATTTATTGGACTTACTTATAGATGCACCTAGCCGCCGTAGCGAATATTCTTTCTTCTACGCAAACCGCGGTACACAAGTGGGGTTGGTTATTGTCCGGCGAATGAGCAACCCTGGCTATCCATGGGTACTTATTTGTTGAAGATTTTGTTGCTTTAATTTCTTCATCTATTAGTGCAGGGAATACTGAGGAAGAGAAACTGGTTTAGCTGGTTGAGTTCTTCAGATACCATATGTGAACACGGAAAAGGGGCAATGGAGGTTTGCAGTGAAATTAATAGCTAGAGTTTGGCCAGTGAAAAAAAATTGGTTTACTCACTTAAAGCATAGACGATTGAATCATACCGTATCTTTCTTTCGCTTGCACTACGACCCCAAAAAAAGGGATGAGTATAGTTTATTTTTTCAACTTTAAGAGTAACAATCGAGTAATAATTGGTTAGCCAGACTCTATTGTTGACCTCTTAATCCAATCTTAATCTTACTCGTTATTAATGATCGCTTAAACATCGAATTTAAACTTCAAACTGTGGTCCTAACTAGCATCAGTTTTCAAATACATAAGATTGGAAATTAAATAAAAAAATATTTAACTTTCGTGAGCCGTTTTAAGAATTTATTAAGACCAGCGTCGCAGACACAGTTAACATTTAAAAATGTAATATATATACTTATAGTCTCGAATAGTAATAGGCAATGACTGAGGACTTACCGCGAAAATCGAAAAATTCGGGCATCTTTCTCTTTTATCAATTCGGTTGGTTCCAGTTAATATGTACCTAATTAGAGTGGTTTTCTATACTTACGTGTCCGGTTAAGAGTAGGGTTGTTTGGTGTAAGTCTTAAATAAGTTGTTACGACGATTGCCTCCGGTGTGTCTTCTCTTAACCATCGTGTAGGACGCTTGTAATCTGACCAGTCGTAATTGTCGCGTCCATTTATTCTAAACGGAGATCTCAATGTTCTCTTTTGAGGAAAATATGGACGATCATAGTATTTACACGTGCATGTTACAGCTAATGAGATAATAATACATAGTTTGGCCATTTCGGTATTGAATGTTGGTAATAAAAAACAATGTATGTACTTACATTGAAATCTTACATGTCGGGTTATTCCGGCGTGAGAATTGCGACACTAAACCAATCGTAGTTATTATTACTAGTGTGAAAATAAGTATGTTATTAGATATGTTTGTTCGTAAGTATTAAGGTAGAGCCATATTAATAAATAATAATATAGGTAGTAGTGGTGGACACGTCATTCTTAAGTCAAAGATCGGGAGTCAAAAATTCGACTCGCAGCGGGACTCGAACCCACAACCACTGGATTACTAGCCTATTTCGATTTAAATATCTATGATATGCTAGCACACGTTTCTGCTTAATATAAAAACAACTCAAGTAATAGGTATTATGTTATGTAAGCCGCATAGTAAACTATTTAAATGTCCTAAAAGTGTGACATATAATTAAAGAAAAAGTCTGGACGGTAATACTAGTTTAGTAACAAACAATAAACACGTTAGGTACTTATTGTAAAGTTGTGAAATTGATATCGCGTGTTGAAGTTATGAAAGTTTTAATAATGCTGATACTGATACTGATACCGTACTAGGCTTTGTGCTGCTTGTTACTTCTATGGAATCGAACCTACTCTAAAAAATAACTGTAAGCAATTTTATATTTGGCCGACGGCGTTATCAAGGATGGCTCTAGGGCTACACCGTGGCTGAGGCGAAAGGTGTTCTAGGACTCCCGGTAATTTGCCAGTGGCTGGCCACTTTTCAATAACTGGCCACCTTATACTGAATATGAATTCTGTTTACCTACAAATAGAACACGTTTTCTAATGGGGTTTCAATAACTAGCCACCTCACATAAAAATTAATAATAAATTAATAATCATGTATTCATATATAAACAGAGTTCATTTTTAGTATAATGTGGCCAGAGTTCCATGCTCCAGGGAAAAACACCTGTGCTCATCGTACAAATAAATGCCCTTACTTGGATTATAATCCGGGCCTGGTACCGTGAACATCGAAGTTCGTATATTTCGAGCATCTTTCTATTTTACTCCAATTAAAGCGTCATGTGACAGAGACAATCGTCGGAAATATTCGGAAATTTTCGCGGTAACACCGCAGGACAGTGTAGAGTTACAGATACCGCAAAGAAATACACCATATTAATATACAAAGCCATATTGGCCCTTGGCCCTGTCTTATCTAAGAAAAAAAATGTTTCGCCACCTCTGTAGTCCTACCGCGAAAATCGAAATTAGCTAATTTCAAACGATTGTCACAATCACTCTAATTACGCCTCAATATGAGTAAAAGAGAAAGACGGCGGAAATCGTCGAACTTCGCGGTAGCCTCTATGGTGTGTAAAATACATTTGTCACATAGTTTTTTGAGGATTTAGGCATTTTAAAAAACGTTTATACTTAAATAAATTTTATTTTTCATTTTGATAGTAAATTACAAAATATTACTCCTTATTAGCAAAGACCACACAAAGTAAAACAGTAGGACAGGGTTGAAACCCTGGGGTCAGGAGTAACTATACTCTGTCTGTTTAGGTAGTTAAAAAAAGGTAAACGATCTTGACGTCTTTTTATGGAAAATCAGTTTTGAAAAATAAATCATGACAAGTATGTGACAATTATAAAGCACATAATATATGGTTATTTACATTATTTTGCTTTTGTAAGTACTAGTTCGTTTTTCAATAAAAAGACATATCAAGATTGTTTACCTTTTTATAACTACCTAAACAGCGGCGCTACCGCGAAACACGATATTCGTAAATTTCGGACGTTTGTCTCTGTCACTCTCATGACGCCTCAATTGGAGTAAAAGAGATAGATGCCCGAAATATACGAACTTCGATGTTCGCGGTACCGGGCCAGATAATAAGGCCTTGTTTTCCCTCCGGCTTAGAAGGTCAATTGGCAATGACTTTCACAAAAACTGGATATTTATACATCATATCTATCAGATTATATTTCATACTTAACGAAGATACATAATAGACATATAAGAATCAAAGTTTATACTTATTGTTAGATGGTTGGACATTTAAAATATTTATATTAAATTGACACATCAACTTAATGCATATCTAGAGTGGTATCTTTGCCTATTTAAAATACAGAAACAATTTTATCTTAACAAACTAGGAATTATTTACATTAAAATTAAATTTAAATTCAGACTCAGAGAAAGTAAATTTAAATTTCTTATTTTCCAAGTCACTATGATTTTCCACATCACTGATATTCTTTTTATTCTTATTGTCTATGGGTGGTACATCACTATCTTGTACAGTGTTGCCAGGTAATGCAGTGTTGCTAGTATCAACTTGTTCCGGATTTAAATGGAAATTGAATCTGAACGAGGAATCACCGGTTGTCAAAAATGCTGATTTTCTGAGGAATGTTGCTTTGGGCTGGACTGGTGTGTCTGATATCTTAATTTTGCTAGTCACTGAAATTATTTAATAAATAAATTATAAATTATTTTATGTAAATTTTTGTTAATGTTCAAAACTTTTTGAATTAAGAGAAAAAATGTTATCTTTGTTGTATAAAAGTAGAAGGATTATATTAGCAATTTTTTAATGTGCTATATTTGTAAAATAGTATATGATAACCAATATATAACTGATTATGGTACCGAACTGCCTTAAATAGAGTGGAGTGGAGGGCAATGGAGGAGACCTTTGTATCTTAAAGACACGCAGATAAACAGAAAAGAAGTTTATCAGCAATAAAGGTTATAAGATTAAGATTAAGATATGGTAACCAGTATTGCATAAACTTGCAATAGTAATGGAAGTCACTTTGCTAATATTATTACTTACAAATTGTGAATGCAACAGACACCATTATAATTTTGGCTATGATTAATATGTTTAGTTTTAGTATAGAAATGGTTTCAAAATTATATTTATAATGATATTATACTGTACAATGAAATTTATATAAGATCAAATAATCTTTATTTATTTTATAATATATCTTTTAGTTTGCTAGTGTAACCAGTGTTTCTCATTGTTTAGTTATTTGGATCAATAAAGTAGAATATAAACATACTAATTAGGAAACTTGTTGTAAATTAATCAAAAAATATTAAAAAATAATAATAATATTACTACATACATATACAATACATATATAATAAAAAAATAAAAAAATTGTAAATTTATCAAAAGAAAAATCGCAGCAGGACTTGAACCCACAGCCACTGGATCACTAGCCCAAGTGCACTACCAATTGTGCTATACGATTTAAATATCGAAGATATTCGCTAGCAGACGTTTCTGCATAATAAAAAAATAATTGTAAACTAAAGTTTACTTACTTTTAGCCAGTTTCTTCTCTTCAGCCGCCATTTTCGCCCTGTAGTCACCAAAGTGTGTCCTCATAAGCTGTCTCTTCCTTATAATCGGTTGGCTGTTGTTTTTCAGCACATTCACAACCTTCCATGCTTCAGTCACTAAAAAGGTTATAAAATATTGTGAATGTATAAGAATACATTAACGTTAAGAATAACAACTAAAGCTACCAATCACCCTCCTCTTTCACTCCTTCGGATACCTACATTGCTTTTCATTCCCTTTGTTTTCAGCTAACGTTTTCTCTAACTGTTGGATACACCAACAAAGTTCTAACTGGAATTGTCTTAAAGATTCTTCAGGATCTGTTCCTGTAGAGCTCTCGCTATCAACGTTTACCGATTTTTGGATAGAGCTGGATTTTTTTTTCGCATGTAACTTTGTAGGTTTCGGCATTTTTGATATTTAATTCGTGCTTATATTCATTCACAAGATAACCTCACGTTTTGTTTTGACTTGCGACGTATTTTTTTTTTGCATTTGACATTTCTAGAGATTTACAAAACGGTAAAAAAACAATAAAGTCTTTTATACTTAGTAAATACTAGTATTTCGCCTTATTTTCTCTAGTATTTTAAAACGCTAGTTTGTGGGGCCCATCGCAAAGAGCACAGTAGCGCTATTCATCTGTGACATAACGTGATAGAATTGAGAACTAAAATATAACCTCGTAAAAATTTGTCACTTAGAATTTTCCACGAGATTTGTAGTATGCCGCTTCCAAAATTTGGAAAAATATTAATTTCGTGGTAATTACTTCAATATTAAAAATTGTTCAGTGTTGTTTTTAAGGTTTACTGCGGTGAGACCCCAAGATTTCACTTTTTTTTTCATCTTTTCTAAATTGTTCTATTTTCAAAAACATTTTATTATCTAACTAGAAATAATCTGAGTAATTCAAAAAAATGAACAATTATTTATCTCGTTTACGTTAGAAAATAAATAACTATAAGCTATGCATCACACAGTAAAGTCAATTTTGTATTAGTTTTCCTCTCTTTTCGTTAAAACTACCAATTAGAACACCCGATAAAATTCTTATCATAATAAGTATTTGGGCAGAAGTTTTCTCTACTCTGTTTTTGTGTTTTCTCACTATCAATCATGCCCACTAAGCATATTAAGAATTGGCCCAAAGATAATAGCATTCTACACCAAGGCATAATATCTATTTAAAAATGTATTCCAGGGCTGGTATAACCGTAGGAAGTTTGTCCCTGTTTGTCTTGTCCCGGAACACCATCAATGCGCGCCGCCTGGAGAACATGAGAGCGCGGGAACGCATGCGCAGAGCCAACGAAGGAGAATACCCCGACACTTACAGACAACTTTGAATTTGATTTCGTAAGTTTTTAATTTCTGAGTATGTTTTTTTTTTCTGTATCTTATCTTTCCTTACATTAACCCGGCGAGCATGAGGCAGGGCAACTCCTACCCCATCAGTCCCTTATGTTAATAATGACAAGGTATATTTTCCAGTTATTTGTTAAGTACAGGTCGATGGAGATTAGTCATTGGCAACTCTAGACACAAATCTAGAAAAAAATGTCAATAATTATAATCATATTGTTTTGTACTTACACCTTAACAAATTTGTGGCATTGAAAACATATTCAATTACGGATGTGGATGATTCAAACTCATACAATTATGTGTATTTGTGATTGCTGCAGCGAAGTTGTTAAAACTTGTTCTACTGATATATAGGTCACTGACAACAGAGCATAATAAACCTACATGCACATGCATAAAGTTGAATTTTATTTAAGAGAATTTGGTAATATGGCATCTCAGTGGTAGCTTTTATGTTTGACATTAAAAAATGTTGAAAAATTCCTCATGGTTGATAATGTACCACAGCCTTAAAAAAAAATTACGAATAAACAGTCAATGAAGTACCTTTATTTTGAATAATTGTAATGTAATAAAATTTACCCACTTTCTGTTAAGGCCCTATAGAGAAATTAAATGATAATAAAATTGCAATTTCTGATAGAAATTTAGCAAATAACAATTTTGTATTTAATATTGTTGCACTTGTAAATCAGCTGTGTTGGAAACAGAGTTTACACATTCAATAATAGACAATTGATTTTATTTTATATCAAATTTGAGAAATATAAGAGAATTTACAAGTG
The DNA here is from genome assembly GCA_022674325.2 of Grapholita molesta. Taxonomy (NCBI): domain Eukaryota; kingdom Metazoa; phylum Arthropoda; class Insecta; order Lepidoptera; family Tortricidae; genus Grapholita; species Grapholita molesta. Next base: position 7,666,514 of record CP053143.2, read on the forward strand.
CTCAACATATTACTGACATAGTTTATACAACTTTTTTTGTCTGGTCTGTTTAAGCAATAATATTATGTATGTCTGTCTGTTCCAGTTTTAAACTAAGCACCTTGGAACCATGGCAGTGCCCCAGCTAGACCCGGCGAAGCTGCAGCTCGTCCAAGAGTTGGAGATTGAGATGATGTCAGACATGTACAACCGGCTTGTCAACGCTTGCCACAGAAAATGTATACCCGTCAAGTACCATGAGCCTGAACTGGGTAAGTGACACCCCGTACTGATATTTTTCGACGATTATCCATACAGAGGCAAAGATGGCGGGTGTCATAGCAAACAGCTGATGTTAATTTTTAATACGTTTCGATTTCATTGTTAGTTGTGATTTTGCAACTTTTTTTTTTTGTAGAATTTCTTTTATTTCATTGCATGTTTGAGAAAAGCACTATACATGCCTCGTCGTGAAAACGGATTCCTGGCCTCGCTCGCACGCTTCTCGATCGTACATACTCACTTGGCCGGATATCCTCATTTTCCCGGCCTCTGTTGTAATGTACTATTATAATAATTTATTAAAATTTGTTTTACAGGCAAAGGCGAGTCAGTTTGCCTGGACCGCTGCGTGGCCAAGTACTTGGACGTCCACGAACGCATCGGCAAGAAGCTGTCTTCCATGTCGCAGGGCGAGGCCGACGTCGCCCAGGACCTCACCAAGATCAACCTCCAGGAAAAGAAATAACATGTAAAACTCTAGTTACATCACGTTGGAAAGTAACCTATTTTATTTATACAATACAATAAATGTCTGTAAAATGTTAGAAGGTTAACCTTTTGAATGCCATGAACAGCTAAAGTTGCTCTGCGGTGCCTGCTATGCCAACAACCCCATGGCGTCATGACGGATCAAAGCAACATGACAAATATAAATTTGTTGTTCAGTTGAAGACTCCGGCTAAGACATCTTAACACTTACGCAACCAAGAACCCGGCTGTCGCACACCGTTCGTAGGCGCGTAGCCGATTACATGAGGAAACCCGTATGCAACGAAAATGTAGCGCCGTGTAGAGCCCGGTTTCGAAAGTGTTAAGCTATACAATATGTATTTTAACACATGAGTGCCAGGAAACTACTAGACGGTGTTCCTTTTCGCTTTATACGGAGAATACACAAGATACGGCTACGAACATAGCGAATGCTGGTACTCGAATGTGTTAAAGGAACTTGTTCACTTTTACGCTACAAATTGACGTGAAATGGAATGTTCAAAAGGTTAAAATCAATTTGAGTAGACTATACCTTGATTTGTATCCGAATTATAAAAAAGGGTATTCTTTTCTTTGCATAAGGCGTATGTGACTTGAACATTTTAAGCAATGAATCGTTTGTATACAGTATGTTACACTATAGCAGGTAGTTAATGAAAAAGAGGCACTTTTCATTTACATTTGTGATAACTTTACAAAATGAAGAGTTCTGATGATATTTCATTAAAAACGTCCTACAATTATTTATTCTCAATCTTAATGAAAACTATATTTAAATCTAGAATACTGGTAATTCTCGTAATAACATAAGAATTATAGAAGCTTGTTTGACATAGTCCTCTTCACTAAGCAGTTTAATTGAACTAATTTAGCTAATTTGAAGTGTTGTAAACAATCTTCAATGAAAAAAATAAATAAATACTACTTTGTTCTACCTCGATGTACTCATACAAGTTATAATTTTATAACGATTCATTGCTACCCAGAACAAATCTACAAATTAAAAGTTGTTTTAGAGAAAATAAACCACTTCTGATGTGGGGATTGAATAAGTTTTAAATATATTTTGCACGTGAGCTGGGCTATATAACATAAATTAATAATAATAAAGTATAATTTGTCGATGCATTTTTATTAGTAAGGTTGATTTATTAGATGTATGACTTTAGTGACTGTTAGTAATGTTGTTGGAAAATAAAATTAAACAAATCATTTTTATAATATTTATTTGTAAATCCACTTTATCTATTCCTACGAAATCTATGCTATAAACAATTTATTGCACTCTCTAAAACTAGGCAAAATAACATTTAACTTAGAAAAACATTAGTTGACATGTGTCAAAAAACATTTGGTTAATTATTTATTTTTTTCATTCAAAGCCAGATAATTTCCGAAAGCGTATCCAGGCGAATAACTTTTAACAAGTTGTCCCAAAACGTAAATATTTGCACAGAAAAACACGATACTCTTCAACCAAACGAGAATAAAAACCTGTCTACATTTAAACTCGAGCAAATACGCGTAAAACAACCACGCGGCTTGAGCGAATACCCAAATGACGGTTAAAAACAACGCATTGGCCGGTTTCAGTAGGAAATTGTGCACAACCAAAGGTAATAATGATAAAAACCAAATAAAATACTGCGAAGTCATCACACTATTGTAAGCGACCAGCACTACTGCTTGGAAAAATAAAGCAAAAGGCAATGTTTTCGGATCAGTACCGAACGTCAAACTACCCACAAATAATATTATACCCTCGAATATCTGAGCGAGAACCTTCACGATATCAAAAGTCATCTGATCCATGGTCAAGTAAGAATAATAGAATAGTACAGAGAAATTGTGTCGAGTATCTTTTCTGAATAAATGGTAAATATAAGTTTCGAATAAAAATTCATAACCGTATAACAAATACATCCCATACGTCAGAAGGAAAAGGCTTAAAACGCAACTCGACGCCAAAGTTATTTGCTTCAAATTGGGCAATAGAGAAATTATACCATCTTTAAGATTCGTTCGTCTGTTAATTTTATATTCGCCCAAAGACAAATACATGGGAAAACTGAAGGCCAAAGGGTACAAACGTAGATGTATGGACACTCCCAATAGAATTCCAGATAAGACATACTTCAATTTGGATTTAACAATATCAGTTTGTAAGTAAAGAATCGATAGAATTATAAAGAAACACTGCACTGAATCCGCATTGCCCCTAGTCGAAATTCCTATACTTAAAGGATTGTACAGCCAACACAGAGCGCAATAAACAGGTATATTCTTTAAATTCTCTTTCTTAGAACCTAACTGATACTGCACTAAACATTTAACTGCAAGAGTAACAAATATATCAAAGACAGAAAAGAGTATTTTCCCAAAATTTCTCCCAACAAGTATATTCGGGACCAAGAAATACGCTATCAACGGGCTATACCTATATGTATGACGTTTGTATGGAGACTGGCCGTTGACGACATATCTCGCCGCGTCCGTAAACACTTTATAATCAACATCCGTGTATGGAACATCGTATAACCTATCGTGTATGTCGCCATACACTATCAAAGTCAGTCTAACGACTATTCCGATCAGAAGATGGTACTTCAAAGGTAAGTCAAGAAATTCCTTAAGCTTCATCCTATATCCTTGTCTTCATATCTTTGGCAGCAGATTGTAAACAGGCTTTAAACTCCTGGAATTCTTTCGCGCAACTATCTTTCTTCACCTGGTCTTCTAGATGTAATACACAGCGGGCGTATAACGCGCTCTGTTTGCCACACTTTGCAAATATTAATGGGTACTTTGCGAATCTCTCCCGTGCCTTAGAGACAGCTTCCATCACTAAATCGAACTAGTTGTTCAGTTAAGCCGTCTTAAAGTCGTGGGGGGTTCGGTAAAATCGTGCGGTTCACGAGGCCGAAGGAATAAGTCGTATAATGGCTTAGAAAAGAATATGCCGAGTCCGAGCAATGAGAAAGTGATTTGAAATGTCTTTGGATATTTGAACACCCAACTCCTTTTTCCGAGAGGCTGGCTGCGTTGACGTCGATCTCTGTCCATTACTTATCTGTGGACAAAAAAACGTTAACAAGGTTTAATAAAATCTTAGATTGCGTCACAAGGGAGCAATATTACATATTTACGGCGAGGGCGTATATTAAATAAATGAAGGGAAGGCGTCGCCAATTATAAAATAGACGCCTTAGCGTAGTGATGGATGGATACAAGGCCCGAGATATAATAAATTTTGCTGCCATGTGACACATACTGCTTTTAATACCACCAGTAAAAAAAATATACATCGGACACCGTGGCATATTTTGGAACTAATACTTCTGACATTTATTTCATATGTAATTTGTTTTAACTGTATTTCACTCTTATATCATAAGTAGGAGCGAGATAACAGTACCGAAACTTAATTTTTATTGTTTTTTAAACTTATATTTATTATGTACCTTGCTCCAATAAAATAATTATTATCTATTGCTATTGATCAACCTATTCGTCTCTCTTTAACACCAAATTAATTTCACCGTTACAAAGAGGCGAAATTAACTATGTGAAAATTAAAAATATTCATATCTTCGTACCTTGTAACATTCATATGGTATCTTTAGTGACTTTGATATAAATTTTCACTGTGACAAAATTTGGTACAATCAAATACGTAGATTGACTGACACTGAGTGAAATCAATCGAAGATCAATAGTAACTGCGGCGCTATCGCTACCGCGAAAAACTACATTCGTAAATTTCGGATGATTGTCTCTGTCACTCTCATGACGCCTTGCAGTAAAAAACAAAGATGCTCTAAATCAAGGCTCGGATACCGGTTAAATTTCCATTTCATTTCGGTTTCACTCGCGAAACCCTTATTTTAAACCGGTTTTTAGGGGAACACTTTCATAAAGTTCTTGTCAAGTTAACCGGTTAGGAACTTTAAAAACCGGTTTATTCCAAAAAAAAGCATAAGTTGCTAGTAGCAAATTTGCTACGTATTGTATTTACGCGGCACGCTGGCCATCGTCAATCGTCGAATAAACCGGTTTATTTAGGTTTTAATAAAGATCTTCAAACGTTCGCGTACTCATGATAGTTCGTAGTAAAACCGAAATAAACCGGTTTTAACCGCCATTTTTTAAACCGGTTCCGAGCCTTGCTTGAAATATACGAACTTCGATGTTCGCCGCACCGGGCCTGCTACTCACTTGACACTGTCAGGCCTGTCCGTGACAGGGGCGAACACTCTCGGCCTCAGGTCGTAACCAGAACACACCAGGGACACGGGCTTGTGCTTCAGGCAGCACTGGCGCATCGCCTCGAACACTGCGTCGCAACGAACCTCTTGGAAATTGTTAGCTGGAAACGAATAGTTCACAAATCACAATTAATACGACTGGTACGACGTATGGGTGACGTGTAGTCACATCTACCGTCAGCGTATTGAACACTTAACGACATCGAAGTCTCAATTCACATTGAGAATTCATCGATAACAACGTGCTACCCCATTCTAAATTATTTTTTATTATGCAGGAATGTCTGCTAGCGAACATCTTCGATATTTAAATCGAAAGAAAAATAGAAAAAATTTAACCCGAAGCGGGTCTCGAACCCACAACCACTGGATCCAGTGGATATCCAGTGGTTGTGGGTTCGAGTTGATGACGTCCTTTATATCAGTACTTTTTTTTATGGCAAACGAGCAGATAGTTTGGCCATGGGCAATACAAGCGAGTTGCCGGCCTTTAAGATAGTAGATACTCTCTTTCTTTGAAGGTGTCCGGAAATATCGCTAACGGCAAAATCATTCCACAGTTTTGATGTGCGAGGTAGGAAGTTTGACAGAACCATGATACGGACCATAAGTATGACACTAATTGGTCAGAAATATTTTATTCATTTGTTGTTGTCCCTTCTGTGGTCAATAGCTATCAGCTTGTCTGTTATCAGTTAACTTTTTGTCACCTATGACAATAGAAGAGGAGCGTTATTTGGGAATATTTTTGGGCATCACACAAATATAAGGGCTTTGGTACTAGTGGTACTACAATGCCTCAAGAGCCTTTTTAGATACTCGTATAATGCAGAATGCATAACTAGTTAAGTTCTCGTAGATTTTATAATATTGTACCTAAATATTGTAAATAAATGATTTTTTTTTTTTTTATGACAAAGGTGGGAAACGAACAGACGGATTGCCTGATGGTAAGCAATTACCGTCGCCCATGGGCACTCGCAACACCAAGGGAGTCACAAGCGCGTTGCCGACCTATAAGTGGGTTGGAGCTCTGGGAACCTTACTCACTATCAGGAACACAACACTACATAGCAGTGCTATTATGGCTGTAGTCTTCTGTAAGGAGGAGGTACTTCCCCAGTTGGGCTTCTCCAGACTCGAGCGTGATAGTCAACACTGTGCCCTACCTCTCATTGTTGGACGTAGTTTAAGGACATACCCGGGTCCAATTTAGGGCATTTATTTGTGTGATGAGCTGATGAGCACAAATATTAGTTCCTGAGTCATGGTCAAGTAGGTATTTGTATATAATATATATCGTTGGCTTTGTACCTACCCATGCCTCTTTTAAGTTACCTTGGGGTTCAGTCAATTTGTGTTACTTCTGTAAGAATGTCCAGTAATATTTATTAATTTGTTTAGATAAAATAAAGAATAATAAATAGTACCTAATGTAACCCAACAAATTTAATATTCCTTTGTCGATGGTTACGTAAAATGGCCGTTACTTGTATTTAGCGCTAAGTTATCTAAAAAATAAATTGAACCAGTGGGCGGGTCTCATAATCGCTACATGACACATTAACGCGCTGATAACTGTTGATAAGCCGTACGTTTGAGTATGCGGTTTTTTTGTCCTGTCTAGTCACATACAGGATAAATAACCTAAACCTAACAAAAAGTTTTAAGGAAAAACATTTTGTGACAACAAGCTTTTATTGCGCGGTTATCTATCATGGAGACCTCGGTACAATCTGCGACAATTATAGTCCGGAGCAGTCGGTGGCCAAATATATCGTAACTAACTAATATTTTGCCCATTAGTTTTAAGTCTTAAGATCGGGAATGGGCAACGGCATCCCTGGAGTGCGGTGGAAAACTGCGACCACCAACCCGCTTGCCAAACACGACGATTATAAGATTTGCCCCCCCCTAGTAACCCCCCCAAGTACGCTGCTGCCCATCCTCCGGTGGTGTCTGCGGCGCTACCGCGAAACACGATATTCGTAAATTTCGGACGATTGTCTCTGTCACTCTCGTAACGCCTTAATTGGAGTAAAAGAGACAGATGCCCGAAATATACGAACTTCGATGTTCGCGGTACCGGGCCTGGAGCGGTACCACGAACATCGAAGTTCGTATATTTCGGGCATCTTTCTCTTTTACTCTCTCTCTTTGTCTCTGTAAACTGACAGAGACAATCGTCCGAAATTTAAGAATGTCGTTGTTCGCGGTAGCGCCGCTGTTCGCAGTTTAGGGACATTCGTCATCAGATATATCGGAGCTGTGGAGGTGGTCACAAATATCGGAACAGCGCTTTTATTGTCAAGGCAATAAGTTGCATGCTCCGATATTTGTGACTACCTCCACAGTTCCCAAATATCTGATAGCGACTGGACAATACTCGGGTATTTGTCTCTAAACTCCACGATCATAATTATCATCTAGCGGTAATCAATTATGTTACTGTTTATATTTGTATAAAACTTACCTAAAACAAAATTTTGTATGAGTCATGTGAATTAAACTTTACACTAAGGACAAAAGGTTGATATTCCAACTTTCAAAACATCATGTAAACTTGATGACGTCCTTTGTACATTAGACGTCAGTCAGTTGACGACTCAGCATAACAAATCATAGCCCCACTTCTAGGTCAGTCGCGAGACTAGTATATAATAGAGCCTGCTAATCTAATTGACTAATGGCGTGTCACGCACAATTAACGAATTAAGCAATGGCGGTGCAGCTCGCATTATTTTTAATCTTTATATACTCTTACAAGCAAAAGTTGTAGCAAAATAAGGGAAGGAACTAGGCCTAGGCCTATTTTTGCTTTTACCACTGTTGTTAATGTAAGGCAAGTCGCCAGTGAAGGTCGCATTTCCAATTTAAAAAAATATATTTTACTTCTTCACGTCGGGCATTCGTGAACAATGAGGTGTATGTATTGAGTGCACTGGTGCCCCACAGTCTACAACACGACAAAACATGAAAACACCAGATGGATCGTACCCAGTTCGCTGCCTGTTTCGTTGCCACCATTCCCATTTCAGCAGAGAAGCTCTGGGGTATTTGGGTGGAATCATAGGTACAATGAACCATCATTGGCAAGTTGCTAATCCAGTACTCTTTCCCTCTGTTTAGGCTGAAATTACACACTGTAGCACAATTCCATAAAACAACATATTTTTTTGCCGTTAACTAATGACAATGTTAACAGGCGGTGTGCCGCAAGGTTACTAGATGACGATATATCAAGTATACGTACTTGCGCCCTGATTAAGTTTCAGGTATCAGTAAATAATTCTACTCGCATATGAATCTCCATAAAGTTGAACTAAATGATAGAGTACTAGAGTAGGTAGTCATATATTAATTATGCTACACCTAGGAGCGAGCGCCCGTATGGGACAAAGATATTCTGGCTTTTGTAGCCCAAAATGTAACAATTCACTATAGTTTTGCTTTACAGGACATACTTTATAACAAAAATATTAGCATATTCTGTATTAATTACCGCAACTTTGGTTGAAAACCCAAGAAAACTCCATTTGTATTTGTTTGTTCCCCTCCAAATTTGACAGTTCTGAAGGGTTCAGTTTGGAGGGGAACAAAAATATGTGAAACTATGACAAGGACGGACGAAAATAGCGCCGTCTCTGCCATACCTATGGAAAGTTACATAAGACCATCTCTCTCGATCGTGGTATTATTATTAGCACGCTCTGTCTAGTTTAATGGTATGTCTATGTGCTACACACTACAATTTACCAAGTCTAAAATGACAACCCTGACAAGCTGCCCTCATCATTGGCCTAACGTTATTTCACACTCATAACCTTATTAAGATAGTAACCATATTTGCTACAATGAGAAACAACTGTGTAATCGTAAGTTGTAACTGTAAACCCCGCGTACGTCATGCTAGGGTAGCATATTTAAATGTCATGAAAAAATAACCACATTATTATATATATTACATTTTATTAACAATATGATATAATCGACATGCGACATGCGCTCTTAATCTCATTAGAAAAAAGAATAATCCTTTTATACAATAAGACACTAAAACCAAAACAATAAGATATACATATAACAGAATATGTTTTACATAACATGGACTTTCCCCTAAATTACATTATAATATACAGTGTCCGAAAACAGAGAGCCGTCGCGCACCCACGCAGCAAAGGTTAGCTAACGTAACTAGAAAAGAAAAATATATATAGCAAATCCTATGAAACTCTGCTCTTTGATGCGCCGAATTGTACAATCAATTTAGTACCAAGTTTATATTCTTCATAATTTTAGAATGCATCAGAAACAAAAGCGCAACACTAGCCGTTACTAACTCGCAGTTCGCAGACTGCTCACTAGATGGCGTTGCGCTTTTCAATGACCATGTGGCGCCATCTACATTTAATGAGGCATATTATGTACGGAGGCCATAAAGTGACAATATTTGTAATTTTTTTATTGCTTTTACATAAGTGCGCTCGCTACAGCTCCTCGTTTTCGCAACCACTGACAATGAATAACTATGGCGGGCTGTCCGGCGATGCTAAAATAAAAGTTTACAATACCCATCATATACAAGTAAAAGCAAAGCTGAAATAAAAACTTATTTTTAAAATAATATACAATTTCGACGCCACGACATACCCGCCACTTTAAAACCTAAATTACTAATATTTTCATAATTATACAATTTTTAGTATACTTTTTACAGACAATAATTAGTCTTTTAGATTCATTTCTATTTTGTCGCTGACGTTACTGAATCGTTTAATGTGCACTTTCAAATCTATTTTTCGATTCGAAGCAGACACCCTTAAATGAAAAAGAAATCATACCCTGTTTTTATACCTCGCATACTAAAATTACAGTGTTCTGATGTCTCGTTTTATTACCAGAATTTTCAAAAATTAACGAATTGGGGTAATGTAACTGTCATTATAGTATCAGCAGTATAAAAACAGAGCTCAGTCTAAGGGCGCGTTTTGTGGCGTGGCGGGCGCGACGCTGCCGTCTGAATATGTGCCTTATTTCGTTACATTAGCCACAGCGCTGTCACGCCCCGCTGCGCCACGCTCTCAAAACGCGCCTATCTGCCCAAGCCTTTAATTGCTTTGGATAACTGAGTTACAACTTACACCATATTGCGTGATAACAACAATGATAGATACTACTACAGCCATGTATGTCTCTATTATTAACTGATCTCTGATTTTTCTCTTGACTAAAAGTGGCCTAAGTTTCGTTGTGGAGCGGCGTAAAAAGGGCAACATACACTCAAAGGTATGAAAAAAGGGTAATTTAAATACAATCTCCTATAGCGCGCTTTCTTTGCACCCGATTGTATAAACGTTGACTTCCGACTCAATTGGTAGCGTACGCTTGATTGATATAAATTGATGGTAAACTAGCGCAATCGATGTCACAATAAAAATATTGTATATAAAAATCACTATACGGTGAAAAACGTACTTAAATCATTTGCTTTCTAACCAGTAACCGATCTAGAAATGTAGCCTAAAACGTTATTCACTCCAACCGTGTAAGGGTATTTGTTTAATGGCGAACCTGTCACAGATACAAGCAAGTCTTCTTTAGGCTCATTGCAGCCGTAATACCTAGTACCTACAAAAGAATAAGGCTACTTTCTAGATCCGCTACTGTCCCTAAAATTCATGTGAGACACATCTATCTACATATTTTCGCGTGTTAGTACTTACAGGCACAAACCGATATTTGTGACGTCGTCAGACAAAAGGAACTGCTTTAACCTCTAGCCGCCCAGAGACCTAAAAGGCCTCCCATTGCATGCTATTTTGAATTTTAATTCTGAGAAACCATAGTTTCATTTAGCCTGGCAAGTTTTGGTAATAATGCGCTATAGCTCTGTGGGAAATACTATTAAAAATCATCCTCATTGACAACGAGTACCTTTTGCCTGGCTACCTCACGTTTTTAGAAGTAGTTACTAATCAGTAATCACAGAATCACTCAAACTAGGTGAGATACAGTAGTGATAATAAAACATTTAAAAAGCTATTCTACCTGACAATACCTGATATAAAGTAATACTTGAATAGTGTTAGTTAGACCTAATGAGATTTCATCTCATACACTCATACTAAAACAGGAAGAAAGAAGAATAATGTTTCTATTTAAAAAAACCTGGTATGTTTACCATTAATATGGCAAATGAGACTTGAAAGCATGGATACTTTTTAAGAGAATATCACAAATTTTCTCAGATTATAACTAAGTATTAACCTTTTTGGTCTGTAAACCCCATTTTTAAAAGCTTATGGCATATGATTTCTAAGTTTCTAACTAGGGCACTCATATTTACTAGTGCCAAAATTTCAATACAGTTGCAAATGTAAAATACCTATTGCTTTAAAACAAAATGGCGGATAATATAACAAAAGTAATAATGAATGCAGCGAATAGCTTTTTAGATAACATAATTATACTTTCAAAACAACTTTAAACCATTTGATAACTCTTGATTGTACAATTATTTTCCATACCTAGTCTTTTATTATGTTGTATCATTGAACATACTTAGGTACTTGATTTTTTTTTCTGTCAAATTGTTTAATTTACAAAATAATTGATATAAGCTTCGTGTATACAAATGCATTTCTTTACATGAAATATTATATTTACCCATGAACCTATGAAGTAATTATGGACACTGCCACTAATATAAAACAATATTTGATTCCCTGATATGTAAATTATTCTTGTGTTGATGACACACAGACACAAGTGAGCTTTGGCTAGTTTCACTGTTTATGTGATTCACTCAAACAACCATGGATTTTTTGTATGTGTGCAAAATTGGCATATCATGAAATCAGTTTTCATATCACTAAGTGGCCCATAATTATTTCATATACTATTTTTATATACATATCAACTTTCCAGTCTTTTTCTTAGTTGTTGACTATTCTTCACTTTATTTTACAACTACAGTTATATATACTCAAACCTAGATTATAATATTTAGCAGCTTCTCAAAGCTTGAAGCCATTTTGTGTAGGTTGAGCACATAATAACTAAGAATCAGTAACCTTTTTAATTTTATACTGGAATGATTAAAAACAATATGTATTGATTCTGGGTTTAACACATGGCTTTTGCTGTATATAGAATATAACTTTTGTAAAAGCTACACCTCTCACCCTAACAAAAGCTAGCTAGAGCAGGACAACATTACAAACTGGCAATATTTGCCAGCAACGGAAATATAATATTGCTGTAACAGTCATTCTGATACTACTCTATAGGATGATTTTCAAGTTAATATCCATCAAAAATTTCATACATACAAACATTAAACTGAAATTTTATTTCTAGAAAGTACTCAAATTAAATTTTAATTAATTTTTTTTATTGTAATATTGTTGATTATCATATAATCATGAATAATGCTGATCCTACTACCCGAAGCATCGGAAACATGCCTCACTACACGGCTTAATAGTGCAGTTTAATTAATTGCAATGAAGTTTTTGACAGATAGAAACTTAAAGCTCTATTTTCAAAGTTTACACAATTGTTTTCAAGTATGAAAACATACAGTTCATCTCATCGTCAGCCGTAAGGTTGACGGCACACATACATATAGGCTATTGACTCGGCTCGGGCTCTGCACTCTCTGGTCGGGTTACACTCACTGGCTTCTCCGCTATCTGTGGCTTCTCAGCGATCTGCGGCTTTTCTGCTACTTGAGGCTTCTCTGCGACAACTGGCTTCTCGGCAACTTCAGGTTTATCATCCACAATGGGTTTATCTGAATTTTCAATTTTTTCAACCTCATTGTTTTCAATGTGTGTATTAGACAGTTTGCTGTTTATCTCTTCAGTTTTGTCTTCTTCCATTTCCGAGGGTTTGTGATCTTCATCAACAAGTAGAGGGCCTTGTTGATGGTTCTCTTGGTGCAGTGGTGAAATGGCTCTTCCGACAAAGTCTGAATTAGATGCATTTTGCTGCCTTTGGGATGGGGTCTCAGATGGATGTGTCAGAGTTTGTGTCTGCGGATGGTGAGGATTATGCAACAGCAACCGTGACTTATCACTCTTTCTCCAAAGAGTCACCTCCTGCTGTTTGAAGTAGCGGCGATCCTCAGTATCCATCAGTACTAGGTTAAGGTAATATCTGACAGAAAACTTATTGTTTATGTCCCTCATTGTCGGAGTCAAGTCATATCCTGCCAAGAATACTCTTATAGGTATACTTTCTCCTCTTACAGGGGCCCCATCCATGATCTCATATTTTGCAACAGTTTCATTCTCTGTAAATGTGTTTGGTCCAGATCCAGTTGTCTCACGTTTAATTATGGAAATCTCCATATGTTTTATCTTGATCCGGACTAGCAAAAAGTAGATTTTACCAACTATGACATCTTTGAGATGGTACTTCGATTTATTGTATTCAAACTCTATGTGCAGGCAGTCTTCAATACCTACCTCCATTTTTATCGAGTTTAGAACGTCAGGGTAGCTGCATAGCGTGTGTACGGCGATGTCCACCTCTTTAACAATGTCGGTTAAACGGCGGACGATGGTGGCGCGTAGGAAGTACCTCAGACGGACGTTAGCGCCTGTATACACCTCATAGGGCTTCTCTACGTTTGCAAACTCGAACGGATACGACGTATGTTGCAAAAGATCTCCAGGCCGAGCTAGTTCCTTCACTAGCGATATGAATTCATGGTGGTTGCCTCTGTCGTAGAACAGTTCGATCTGACCTATTAGTTCGACCTTGATTCCTTGATGCTCGAGCTTCGACCCCGGCTTCCGCAGCGTCACGTTCACCCGCCCGGACACGGTTTCGCCGTCATAATACAACAGTAATTTCTCCTTTTTGCCGTCATCCGTTTTCACCTCCGCTACCTTCCGCTTGTCAGCATCGTCGAAAACGATCTCTATATCCGCCGTTTGTCCGAATCCGAAAAAACTCATTTTCACACTTAACTATTACGTGAACTCCAGGAAACTTTTTACGCTATTATCAACAAGAACAATCACGTTTTGTTTAAGAAAAACATTGAAAAACGGCGATGAAACGCCCGTGAATCCGTAGAGGCGATTGAAGGTTGAAGCAAAGATGGCGACTAAATTCATGTCGGCTGTCGGCCGAGAGGTTGTTAAATGAAATAATTAGTAGAAACTCACCAACTAGACATCTCTGGATCTCACACGCAAATTTCTTACAAGGGTCGGCCGGCATATATGATAATAATTAGTACATTAGAAGGAAAATTTCAAGAAATTGAGAAATTTTATCATGTGTACATTTGACAAATTTTGCAGTGGCAACCTTCGAAAAAAAATACTGCGTTCAAGATGACTACTAGCTAAAAATATGAAACTCACTAAATTATGAACAAGGCCCAAGGCCAAATTATAATATTTATATACAATCACAATATTAGATTTTATATAATACTTTTTTGACGTAATTTTATGTAATATTTTGTTTTGTATTTCAAGTTAGTGAAAATAGAGAATGCTTCTGTCTGTCAATGCTGCCAACATGTGTCCTTTTTTGCTAATAAATGGCGGACGACAAAATTTTATAACAAAAGCGAGCCGATATTTCTGTGAATAAATCGTTACGAAATAAAATATTACAATGGAGTTGACTCGCACTACACTTGGAATTGCTGTAGGCATAGCCGGGACTCTTTTCCTGGGGTATTGTGTGTATTTCGACCAACAACGTCGCAAGGACCCTCTTTTCAAAAAGAAGCTGAGAGAACGTGAGTGCATAAGAAATGTTGTGTTTAGAAAACATTGTCATGCTCTATTTAATTGTAACACAGTGCTACTATGACGATAGTTTATGTAAATCTCATTCTGCTTGCGCAGACCATTCATTGTCAGTGATTGATTTATTTCTGTATAACCTACAAACCTACTGACCGTTGCGCACTTTGTATTTATTTTCGCTTCATAAGCGCATAAATGTGTACACAGATGCACTGGGAGAGCGCATGTACGAGTGTTTAGGCCAAATATTGTGCAACATTGCAGTAATGACCTTGGTTCGTTCGAAGTTCACAGGAACCCGTCCTATATCATCATATACATCGGTATTTTGTACTTTTTTGAATTAACATTGCTTCATCATATATTTCCAAGTAACTTTTCTCTATATTTCAATAGATTGCACTTGGTATAAAGAGCGTCCAACACTTAAAAGATTTGATAAAATGATTTGAATACTTAAGCAACTTTACATACCATTACATTATTGAGTTGAGTTCTTAATTTTTCCCAGACATGCTCTGTGATGCTTGATACTCATCAACCCATATGGTAGGGGTACTCACCCCTACCATATCATTTATTGAATTATTGCCCTATGTTTGTATATATAAAATACTTAAAACTAATTCGGATTAATTGATTATATTAAATATAAGTTAAACTTACAATCAAATTAATAACAGGCGATCATAAAATTTAATGCTTATTATAGTTATTATATAATGTTCACTAGCAAAATTCTTTCTTTACTTAATCACGGAAATAGTTAACTACTTTTACCTTAATGCTATTAAATTACACATTTCTGTTATTGGTTCAGTAATCATTTCTGGTAGTCTGCAATTACTGGATAAGTGGAGTAAGATTTTAAGACTATGGCACCCAAATTGTAAATATGGTAGAATTTGGTCAGAGTGGCCGGGAACAAGGAGGATTGAAGACAACGGGGGGTTGGGGGACTTTGGCCAGAGGGCACACAGAAATATAATTCATAGTCTGGTTACTGTAGTTTAAAGAATTTATTTAGTGAAATTTCCGAGTAAAGGTTGTATACATTGGTCTAAAATTACAATTTAAAACTAACCACATCTGATTTATCTACTTCACTAAATTAACACAAGCCAAAAAAATTGTTATACATATGGTTTGAAAACATAAACTTTTATCACACACATTTGGTAGTAAAAATATATACCTAGTGTAGTATGAATTAAGTACTTATTTAGTAAAAAAAAACCAAGCTACACAGAAAAAATAAGTAGGGTGTAGCAAAATATATAAAATATCCTGAAAAACTTTAAAATAACTCTTACTAATCTTAATTACGTATATATACATATACAAAAAAACCATAACGGTACTCATATCAATGTCTAAGAAACTATTATTTCACAAAGGATCTAATTGGCTTAATCAACTGTATTACGTCACTGGTTGCCATGGTTACACATTTTTATGGCATCTTAAGACACTAAACATACACAAACACTAACTAATTTTTTGTGGAAACTATGTCCATTCCAAAATGGGTCAACTACCACATTTCTCCTACACAGTGCCACATTTCTCCTACTAAGCTACCTATGCTTCTGTAGTCCTCTGGCTGATGGGACAGTGTAATAACACAATACCCAATTACATTTTTATAAACACAATTTCAAAGTAAAATAAAACAATTGGTAGTGATCCATAGGGTATACAACCAGTTTTAAGTTGTATCACCCTCCACCAACCCTGCTTGTAACAAAAAACAACTAAAAAATCAGCAGTAAGTGATACACTCTTACCCCGAGCAGTGTTTCCTGACTCGGTTTGAAAATGACTACTAGAGCTTATCTGGAACATGTAGCTTAGTGCGATATAATTACACGTGAGTTTATCCGTTTGTAACTAAGTGGAACTAAAAATTGGTTATATCCATTATCCATAAACACTTCAGAACAGATTGGTTGCAATTTTAACGTTTATAGCGCTGTCCTTCACTTTCACACTCACATAACTACTTGTTAGAGTGTGACAGATATTGTGACAAATGATAAAAACCCGACCATATTGGACTACCAGAAAGATTTGGTGACACCACAACACAACACATATCTGGGCCTTATTAGAATAGGTTTACTTTTAACATTTACTTTAAATATTTCAAATTTTATTTCCAGGCAGACAGAATGCTCGCAAGAATGCATCTCGCTCGCACGCCATGGGTGGGCCCCTTCCAGACATGAACGACCATGAGGCTATGCAGAGATTCTTCCTGCAACAGGTAGGACTATGTTTATCTTTTACCATGATCAGAAAGAATATATAATCAATTAATCAACACTAGCATGTTATGGGCTAAGTCAAAAATCATATGATCGTTTTTGGGGGGGAGAGGTCCAAGAAATGTCACGATTGACACGGTGGTGGAAGGGGGAGTCCAAAACCACATCACGTGTACTTTAATTTTAGTAGTACCCATTTTCGGTGTGATGTAATATAATATCGTTGACTTTGTAGTGAAAAGTGTCGACTCAAAAATCACTCGAAAACTGATCTTGACTGTGGGTATCGTTAAGATCACCAAATATCACCAAGGTTGGGGAGGGGTCAAAATAAGGCCGATCACATGATTTTTGAATGAACCCTATGTTATTGTTTAACCTTTTGAACGCCAAGCACCACTATAGTGGTTGCGTGATGTCGTGCCTGTCACGCCACCGACCACTAAAGTGGCTATGGCGGACGCTGTCAAAGCAATTGTCCTGCTGACAGATAAGGTTTATATTTGTTCTTCACAAGTCATAACATGGCGTACACGTCACATTTTGATGCGAGAGGAAAAGCGTTCAAAAGGTTAACAATTAACATCGCAGCTAACACATTGAGTGAAAGGTAGGCGGTTCTCCATTCGTAGCGAGTTTTCGCTACAAACATAGTATACACGGGATCGGCTACGAGCGAGCGTAGCGAATGGTCGCATTCTGCGTGTTAATCATTTACCTTGGGGGTTAATCAACGCAACATTGCAAATATGTAATATTTTAAAAAGGCATTTTGTTTAATCTTGCCGCCTTTTAAATCTCTTATCTTGCTGTTGAAAACACTACTAATGACGATATGCGTAGGTATACATTAGGTTACGAACTCAAATACACACTATTTACAAGTTCATAATATAATTAGGGGCAGTCGCCATCAGATATATCGGAGCTGTGGAGGTGGTCACAAATATCTGAACAACGCCTCTATTGTCAAAGCTGTAAAGTGCATGTTCCGATATTTATGACCACCACCACAGCCCCGAAATATCTGATGGCTACTGGTCAATGAACGAACATACCAAATTGCAAAAAATATTGATTTCACAGAGTTTGTATTTATTGAAGGTTCAATTTTTACAGACATTGTTTATGACCCATATTCAACCTCACTTAGCCACCAGTATTTAGTAAAATATAAATATCAGAGGTTTATTTACTTATTTAGGAATATAATACTTGTATACAATTGTACGGGAAAAACAATCCAGTTCTTAATTATCTGACCACAACGTCCACAATTATATGTAAAAGTTTGTCATATGTATATCTACATTTTCCATTTGCTTTATTTGAGCAAAAAGTTTACACAGCTACATTAATGTTTGGCTGTACGTTGTAGATCCAGCTGGGCGAGGAGCTCCTAGCCGCCGGGGACCTGGAGGCGGGCGTGGAGCACCTCGGGCAGGCCGTCGCCGTCTGCGGGCAGACGCAGCAGCTGCTTAGTGTGAGTACCAAACTACCATCACGAGGTGAACTCTGAGGTGCCACGTAAATGTTTAAGGCCGTCATCTCACCCACTATTAGCAGTATCGCGAGCAAACGGCAAGTTATCAAGCCGGCAGTTAGTGGCTAGTGACATTAGTTATGTAGCTACGCTGTCACTAAAGTAGAAAATCAATTTTAACTTACGAGTATTATAATGTACCTAGTATTTGTAACATAGTTAATTAAATTAGTTACGGCCCGTTATCATTTATTCAGCTTTAATGTGTAAATACTCCTTGTTTTATTCCTTTCTCACAGCTGCAATTGTCTGAGTGACGGATAAAGCCAAACGAACGTTTAGCCATTTTGACTTATGTGTAGTCGAAGTGCGTTTATAAATAAAGTATTTAGTTGCTATGATATTTGGAATTTCACATTAAAAATACTAGGGTACCAAATACTCGAAAGTGAATTGATTTATTTGCGAACCTTACCTATCATTCTGACATGCCACGAAAATGCCCGCTGGAGTCCGACGTATGGTAATAACGTATGCGGAGTGAAATTTGGACAAAGTGCAATATTGTTTTAAATAAAAAAAACACCATGATTTTTTTAAATAGTTATGTTTTTATAATAAAGTACCTAATAATGATTAATGTAAAATTAAGTTTACTCCCATGCGAGATGCTTTACGGCAGTTCTGAGGAACTTTGTCCATCGCTGTCGAAAACATAGATGTGGGCATTTTATTCAACTCCAATTTTATTTTACGAATCAAGTTTTGCACATTTATGGACCGAAAATTATTGCAATATACTCGCCTCTTCAGATTTGCCCAAAAATCTTCAATAGGGCGAAGTTGCGGAACATTAGGTGGATTTGATGTCTTCGGTACATATGGAATGTTTAGCTCCGCCATTTTGCTAAGTGTTTTTTGGAATAATGGCTTGAGGCTAAGTCTGGCCAAAACACAACATTTTCTCCTCTATGACTCGTATTTATGAAATCTCGCACTAATGGCAAACAACGCTCTATGTAGCGATCGGCGTTCACAGCTAAACCTGATTCAAAGAACACCGCCTTGGACATTCCGCGTTCCTGATGGCAAGCCATAGCAAAACTTTTTTAGGAAACTTGGTATGCTCAATATATTTCACGTTCTCATCAGTTGGACCATTGGTCTTCTCAAAATAGTAATTACCTTGCCACTCGGTTCCATCTAACGTGAAATATGACTCGTCATCCATGACGCAAGTCACATTGTTTTTGGCGTAAAATATTTCTTTGACCAATTCACGCAGCCGTATTTTCTGAGTGGATTTTTGATTTTCGGAGACGGTGGATTTAACTTTTCTACACCGGTTATCGATGCCCATGTCTTCAAGATATTTTTTGACAGTTTTTCCGTCACATTAAAATTTTCTTCCGAGCTCTCTGTAAGATTTAGCAACACGGCCGGCGGTAATTTTCTTTAGTCGAGCTCTCTCAGAAAACTTGCTCAAGCTGGGATAATTTCCAGAACCAGGCTTTCTAGCAGTGGTTGTTTTAAGGTAAAAGACGCTAAAATATTATAAATGGTGCTTCGACTCTCACCCATTTGTACAAGATGTTCCACCACCTTCGATTTCCGCCATAGGGGATGTATACTGTAGAAATTACATACAGTTTTACGACGGCGTTCTTGGTTATTTACCATAATTACAAAATCCAACATCCAATCCTTATGAAACTTACCAGATTGATTGACAGATATATAGACTTGATATTGACATACACACATATTTTTTTTAGATTTTTGTTTTTTACATTTTATATATTCAAACTTTGTCCAAATTTCACTCCGCATACGTTAAGACTAAATAAACTCTTTACAATCAGTTTATGCAGGTTATTAGAATCCATATGTAACCTATTGATTGCTCATTCCCCTCCTTTTCCTCAGATTGATAAGATTAACACGGATAATGAGCGTGCGACGTGTTACTTAATAATACGATTACTCTCTCTGAGCAGACCCCAGAACAGCTTTGGACATACTCATAAAAAAAACTTATAAAAGCTTTTTTGTTGACATTCCACATCACTAGCCAGACCAAACTCCCCGCTTGGTAACTGGGTCTGCCTGTTAGTGTACCGCAATATGTGAGTGGCAGAAAAATCACGAGGAGAATATTTGTTGAAATACCTCTCGCAACATACTAAAGCGACGGTATCTCTCCTCCCGTCTTCTAACAGTATTAATTAAAGAGAGGTAGTCAATATCGACGCGATATGTGGCGCCAATCATGTGTTAGCCTCGCTGCTTCGTTACAGGTTCAGATCGATGTATAATAAACGTAGATTCACAATCAGCCCGAAAAAATGGCTCGAACAACTTGGGCGGTACATTTAGTTAGTCTTCTTTGAACCGCTGTCAGTGCAAGTGTCAACAATGACTGAAAAGTTATTACTTTATCAATATTGAAGTTTGATACTTAATAATTAAAACAATGAGCTCTTTTTTGTTTGATTATATTATCGAAAAGAAGATTATAAATTAGCATTGATATAAAACTGGAATGTGATGTCATTCAGTGCCATATTTTTCTACATAATTTGTTCTCGTGTAGTCCATTTCTGTATGTTAGTGCAGGTTCACAATCCACTAGGCGAAGAGTAAACATTGTTCCAAATATAATTTACCCTTCAATTCCAGGTGCTACAACAAACTATGCCAGCGCCAATCTTCCACCTTCTCCTGAAGAAATTGCCCGAGGTGTCGGAGCGACTCCGGGCCTCCATGAAGGCCAGCGGCGGCAACGTGTTGCAAGAGGAGGACGTCGAATAAGTTCACTCGGAGACTTTGCACTTACGGAATAGTTTACATCAGGGATGGTTCGCGAAAACCTCCAAAATGGTCCAATATTTTCAATTATATAGGGCATTTTCATTCTGATAATGTTTAGTGGCTTCTGACCGTCAGTTGTGTGACAAAATGTTTGTCATTTGACATTTAAGGCCACGGCTCTCGTATGACACGCAGAAGTGAGCCTTACTGCAATGTCAGAAGACTCATTTTAAACGGGCAGTGTTGTCAAAAGCTTAATACACTAAATGAGAATGCCTTTATCCTCTTATCTTATTATCTTGAGTCATACTCAAAAATATGTCTCCGCATTAATTCTATTAAACGAAATAGTAAATGGTAACGAAAATAAACGAAATAATACCGGTATGGAGCAATACCGGTAATCCCTGAATTACACACGCTTTCGTACTGTTATATTATAGTATGGAAACAGAACTCGTTAAATATTTTTAAATATTGAGCTGTGAACTTAAGTTGTTATAATTAGAGTTGCCACTATAGATTATGAAGTGGCGTATTATTAAAAAGTACTTCTAATATACTCTCTGTATTCCTCCTAAAAATGTGGCAACCCTAGTTATAGTATAAAATGGTATGTCACTCAGTTATTTTGACAAGTTTTCAGCACGTAAGTGAAACAATTGCCGGTATAATAATTTTATTGTCACCTGACGAGGCGTAGTTATATCATGTGTTATAATGATTAATGATACATAAATACAATCATTGTATATCATAATAATGCGGCAAATACCATATGAATCTGTAATAAACTTATTTTTAATTTATGTATATTTATTTTGAACTAAAATGTCTATTTGTAACATTTTATGCCTTTGTTTTTGTCTCTCCTGTGGTCAGACAAAAGCTCGTGTGCAAATAAATTATTTTGTCATACATGAAATCGATTCAAGCGGGTGCATAAATTTAGGGCTGGTATCCCTTAAGTTTGATGTCCACAGGAGAGGTGCAAAATTAAATTGATTTGATTGATTCGATAAAATTCCGCAAGTGCAAAGAAACTAATAAATGACTGAATATTTTCTCACTCTATCCTCGAGTCGAACAGAGTTCTATGGCATGTTGAACCCATACAAAATAGAACGAAGTCCCTTCACTTCAGTCCATTCGTATTATTTGTTCCATTACGTAACGGACGCGATTTTAAATGTACAATTGAAACTATCAAACAAGGTAGAGTATTTTCTAATACGTTACTTAATGTATCATTTCTTTATAGTGAATATTAAAAGAATTAAGTTGAACGATAGCGTGTAGTCTTAATTTTAGTGATTATTGATACAGTACTTGTCTTTTGATTTCCCAATAATTTATGCAAATCATGCTTTTTTTTATGTCCTGTTACTAACAGTTTAGAAATGAAAAATTATTTGTATTGCTCAAGAAATATGTTAACCCTTTAATCGCCTGGTCGGCTTTTTTTTAAATCTTGTTTCACTACAATGGTAGCAAACGAGTGTGTTTCATTTCTAGGCTTAAACTGTCAGAGGCTAGTCTGTTGTTTTTTCACTGGTAAGCGGACATCGTAGCCTATGAACACGGCCGTTTGCATTCCTAATTACCTTTTTTTTATTTAACCTTCAAAGATGTAGTGACTATAAAATGTTTCCAATAACAATTGGCTGTGATACAGAACACAAATAAAGGGCCGCCATTTTCTGTAACTTTGGTGACAAGACAAGTTGTTATTGCTTTGGTTTGTTTTGTTCACAACTGGTTAAGGATGCTTGTGAGTTTTGATTGAGATTTTATTGTGAAATAAAAGTATTGTAAAAATGTTTCTTTTATTTTAGTTTGTTTGTCTGCCTACTCAATGTCAGCCCATCTGTCAATTTTTTTAGCGATTTGAAGCCGTCAAAATAACTAGCAGCGTGACGAATAATATGTATACCCTTTGACCGCCAAGGACGACTGGACGCTTGGCAGGGGAGTTGGCGATCGCAGTGTGTCCTACGGTGGTTTCTCATTGCAGTCTAGGTGTCCCTAATTCCTTTTTTTTATTACAAAGGTGGCAAACGAGCAGAGCAGCAGTGGATTGCCTGATGGTAAGCAATTACCGTCGCCCAAAGGCACTCGCAACACCAGGGGGTCACAAGCGGGTTGCCAGCCTTTAAGGGGGATTGGAGCTCTGGGGACCTTACCACCAGGAACACAACACTACCTACCTGAAAGGTAGCAGTGCTATTATGGCTGTGGTCTTCTGTAAGGAGGAGGTACTTCCCCAGTTGGGCTGCTCCAGATTCAAGCGTGATGGTACTTCGCTGTGCCCCACCTCTGATTTATGGACGTAGTTTAAGGACATACTCTGGTCTAAATACTACGAATAATACTTGGGAAAATACTGTATATGTATGTAATGATACACTTAATAAATAAAACGACTAAACCCATATCAGTCACCAAGTATATTTAACAAGTACCTAATATTATCTCAATTCAACAAAATATGTCATCATGATAAGTACACATATATATACACTTAAAACTACTATTAAACTATAAACTTATTTTGTTCATAATAACAAGTACAACAGTATATATTAGAATGTACATTTTTAGATCCGTTTTATTTAAACTAAAGCCCATAAACAAAACATAACTCAACATCATTGCTATGTTTAAGCTGTCAAAAAAACGCTTTTATAGTTTGTGAGCAGTGAGTGAATCGGACCAAGTCAAGGCCAACTTTAGATTTAACAGTCCTAATTCGAAATTTGAAATCTATATTTGTTTACACACTTCATTAAAGGCAGTGTGGAATAAGAGAGAGAGACGATGTAATTCGAAAAATTCGGTATCAACCACCGGTTTTCTGAGGCAGTAAGAGTGTGCTCCAATGCCATCAGTGCTAAACGACACATCTAATCATACAGAATAGCAATAATAGCATACTTTACAAAGTACAGTATCCTCTATCTGGCAGTGTAATAACGTCCTTAATACGTGCATATAAGGTTCTATATCACATTATTGTACTTAACAACCTAAGTTACATACGTAACCCAATGTGCGAATATATATAAGGGAACCAACGACGAACAATTTATTATAAGGAGCGAATGGGCTTCAATTATGTCGTCTATATTAATATTACCCTGTACGATTAAATCGTGTGATTTTTAGGTACAGTCGACGCCAGATATATTTACACTTTTGCACGTTATTACAAAGGATTAAGGTGAAACAGTGTAAACATGTCTTTGACGTCGACTGTACACAATTTTAAAACTGTCATATTTGCCTGCTATTTTCTTGCCCAATTTTTTTAACACTTTCAGCTAAACTGCGCCCAAAGTCCCGACAATGAATAAAAATCACCGAAAATCAGGACTTAACAACTGAGCTTCTAATATAGTCTTGTGTTACCTTCATTACCTCCAAAGCGCCTTTAGATATCAGAGATTCCGCTAAATCTTTACCCAGCGCATCACATTTCTCAATAACATCTATGGGTATGTTCGAGTTTTCCGTTAAACCGCAAAAGATCTTAGGCGTTTTTAAAGCCTCTATTTCTTCTAAAGTTCTAGTGTCTTCACAATTCAAATTTCCCGCCCTTTCCGATATTCTCCTATTCATTTCTTCTATAGGATTGACGTTAGTTTCGAGTGTTTCACCGGTGTTTTCCGATTCGTCACTTTTGAGTTTTTTACCGGTTTTCTCCTCTTCCGGGCTGAGTTTGTGTTTGACGGTTTTTCTTATTTGCGGGAAGGTTTGTTCGAGGCAGTGTGCTATGGTTGTAGTGCCGTCCAAGCTCCATACAGCTCCGGATATGGACAGTTTAAATTGTGTGTCGAATGGTTTCAGTCTTGTAGACACTCCGACGGGAGCACTGCAGCCTCCGCCTATAAAAATGAACATCAATATATAAAATAGACTAACACCCTAGACCGTTCTCATAAGCACTATAGGAGAAAAACTTAACTAAAAGACCAGGTCTATGTAACACATAGACATAACCATATAACTAGACGGAGAGTGCTAATAATAATACCACGATCTAAAGGGATGTAACTTTCCATAGGTACGGCAGAGACGGGACGGCGCTATTTTCGTCCGTCCTTGTCATAGTCTCACATATTTTTGTTCCCCTCCAAACTGGACCCTTCATAACTGTCAAAGTTGGAGGGATACAAGATACAAACAAATACAATTGGAGTTTTCTTGTGTTTTCAACCGAAGTTACGGTAATTAATACATAATAAGCTAATATTGTAAAGCAAAACTATAGTGAATTGTTACATTTTGGGCTGCAAAAGCCAAAATATCATTGTTCCTTACTGGCGCTCCTAGGAAAAAACAGACTGACATCCCAAAATGTCTAGTACGTGCGTTTAGACATCACAATTACGGTAGATGTCGCTAGACGCGTTAAAGGATATGATAGAAAAATTTGCAACCATCGAGCGTGTTTCTAATAGCTCAGTTAGTAGGACGACGTGAGCATGTATTCCTGTGGCGAGTTCAAGTCTCGCCAGAGGCAGTCGATTTTATCCTCATTTCTAAGAATTATGGTTACGATATTTAAATCGAAAGAAAAATAGAAAAAAATTGACTCGCTGGGGACTCGAACCCACAACCACTGGATCACTAGCCCAGTGCACTACCAATTGTGCTATACGAGTACCGCTTAGACTTGTAAAATTTTTCTATTTATTCCTCGTCGTATACGTCATCATGGGTGACGTGTAAACACATCTACCGCCAGCGTATTAAATACCTAACGGCATCGAAGTCTCAATTTTCATCGAAAATGTCAATGCTAGCAGACGTTTCTGCATAATAAAAAATAATTATGGTTACGTTAACAAACGTTTTTGCTTAATACAACATTAATTAAACAATATAAATGACCAGAAATCAGTGTTGAAACTTACCCAGCGTTTTGAGGAAGCTCCTCTCAGCCAAGACCCTGCAGTAGGTGTCGGCGTGGTTGAAGGGCGCCAGCAAGGACAACACGGCGTCGTTGTCCGCGCGGCACTCCACGGCCAGCGCGCCCTGCCCCACCGCGTACTTTATCTCCGCGCACGGCAAAATCTACAATAAAAAAATACATGTTTTTTTTATGGCATAGGCAGCAAACGAGCAGACGGATCGCCTGGTGGTAAGCAATTACCGTCGCCCATGGGCACCCGCAACACCAGGGGAGTTACAAGCGCGTTGCCGGCCTTTAAGGGGGGTTGGACCTCTGGGAACCTTACTCACCATTAGGAACACAACACTACATACCTGACAGGTAGCAGTGCTATTATGGCTGTGGTCTTCTGTATGGAGGAGGTACTACGCCAGCAACAGAGCGGAGTAGGTACTCCCCGTTTTCTTAGCTAAGTATCGTTAGCGACTTCAAGGGTCTATTTTTTCACCTACGACTACAAACCTTGGATATTCTGTCACTCCACCCCATATGCTGCAAGCCGGCCGCAGCCAGCAACAGAGCGGAGTACTCCCCGTTTTCGTCCAGTTTTCTCAGCTAAGTATCTTTAGCGACTTCAAAGTTCATTTTTTCACCTACATTGACTACAAACTTTGGCAACACTAACCTTGGATATTCTGTCACTCCACCCCATACGCTGCAAGCCGGCCGCAGCCAACAACAGAGCGGAGTACTCCCCGTTTTCGTCCAGTTTTCTTAGCTAAGTATCGTTAGCGACTTCAAAGTTAATTGTTTCACCTATTTTGACTACAAACTTTGGCAACACTAACCTTGGATATTCTGTCACTCCACCCCATACGCTGCAAGCCAACCGCAGCCAGCAACAGAGCAGAGTACTCCCCGTGTTCGTCCAGTTTTCTCAGCTAAGTATCTTTAGCGACTTCAAAGTTCATTTTGTCACCTATTTTGACTACAAACTTTGGCAACACTAACCTTGGATATTCTGTCACTCCACCCCATACGCTGCAAGCCGGCCGCAGCCAGCAACAGAGCGGAGTACTCCCCGTTTTCGTCCAGTTTTCTCAGCTAAGTATCTTTAGCGACTTCAAAGTTCATTTTTTCACCTACATTGACTACAAACTTTGGCAACACTAACCTTGGATATTCTGTCACTCCACCCCATACGCTGCAAGCCGGCCGCAGCCAGCAATAGAGCGGAGTACTCCCCGTTTTCGTCCAGTTTTCTTAGCTAAGTATCGTTAGCGACTTCAAAGTTCATTTTTTCACCTATTTTGACTACAAACTTTGGCAACACTAACCTTGGATATTCTGTCACTCCACCCCATTCGCTGCAAGCCGGCCGCAGCCAGCAACAGAGCGGAGTACTCCCCGTTTTCGTCCAGTTTTCTTAGCTAAGTATCTTTAGCGACTTCAAAGTTCATTTTTTCACCTATTTTGACTACAAACATTGGCAACACTAACCTTGGATATTCTGTCACTCCACCCCATTCGCTGCAAGCCGGCCGCAGCCAGCAACAGAGCGGAGTACTCCCCGTTTTCGTCCCGTTTTCTTAGCTAAGTATCTTTAGCGACTTCAAAGTTCATTTTTTCACCTATTTTGACTACAAACTTTGGCAACACTAACCTTGGATATTCTGTCACTCCACCCCATACGCTGCAAGCCGGCCGCAGCCAACAACAGAGCGGAGTACTCCCCGTTTTCGTCCAGTTTCCGCAGACGGGTGTTCAAGTTGCCGCGCACGTCACGGACATGTAACTTCGGATGCTTGCCGCGCAGCTGCGCAGTTCGGCGGAGAGACGACGTGCCTTGAGAGAAACGGTTTTTTTATAATTATTTATTTGACGGCAGGTCTGGCCTGGGTATCCCTACCATACGAAGCCGAACTAGGTAGCCCAGTCAGGGCATTTGAGTGACGAGTACTGATATTTGTTCCTCAGTCATGGGTATTTATTTCTGTAGCTGTAGTATAAGCTTCTGTAGGTCAGTTGGTAGAGCGATGGGCATGTATCCCAGAGTCGCGAGTTCGGGTCTCGCCCGGGGCAGTTGATTCAAAAAAAAATCTTTATTTCTATTAATTATGGTTTTGTTAGCAGACGTTACTGCTTAAAAAAATATATATAACGAATATTAAATAACGAAAAATCGAACTTGCAATTGAATTAAGTTTTTGATAAAACATTACACTACACGGTAGGTAATTTTGTCTATAATAAACTTCAACTATACTAACTTACCAATGACAGAACCTTCGGGGAGGGTCTCCAGTGTGTGGTCTTTCAAATCTTGTCTGAGCACTAAGGCATCTCTGGGGTCTTCTCTGCAATAAAGGAATCCTGATTTAGTCAAATTTCAAGCAAGCAGTCAAGCTAGTTATTTGAAATAATATTTATCACGTCAAAGATCGCTAATGTCTTTGTAAATAAATTATTATAAAGTATTTGTCTCAAACATGCAATGAAATATTGTCTTTACATTCCTTATGATAGACTCGGAAGTATTGTTTTTTTGGCGCGGCAACTGAAGGGGACGGAAATGGAATTTAATATAACTTTTTTTTCGACGATTATCCGTACAGAGGCAAAGATGGCGGGTGTCATAGCAAACAGCTGATGTTAATTTTATATTTTTTAAATACATTTCGATTTCATTGTTAGTTAAGTTTTTTTTTATGACATAGGCGGAAAACGAGCAGACGGATTGCCTGGTGGTAAGCAATTACCCTCGCCCATGGGCACCCGCAACACCAAGGGAGTCACAAGCGCGTTGCCGGCCTTTAAGGGGGGTTGGAGCTCTGGGAACCTTACTCACCATAAGGAACACAACACTACCTACCTGAAAGGTAGCAGTGCTATTATGGCTGTGGTCTTCTGTAAGGAGGAGGTACTTCCCCAGTTGGGCTGCTCCAGATTCAAGCGTGATGGTCATCGCTGTGCCCTACCTCTCATTGTTGCACGTAGTTTAAGGACATATCCGGGTCCAAAGTTTTTGAAGCATTTCTTTTATTTCATTGTATGTTTGAGAAAATCACTATACATGCCTCGTCGTGAAAACGGATTCCAGTACATTTTGTGTACAAACGTTTTTAAGCGGCATCGTGCCTTATGCCTTACGTGGCTTGTGTGTATTTCACGCCTAAGTATGTCCTGTAATATTTATTACCGTTCAAACACAGCTCCTATAGCCAATCCCTCGGGCAGGGACGTAGGCAGGTCCTTCAACGAATGCACCACAAAGTCAACCGTGTCGTTCCTCAGGGCATCTTCCAGGTCTTTGGTGAACAGCGACTTCTCGCCGATCTTCGGCAGGGAGACGTCCAGGATACGGTCTCCCAGGGTTGTCATGGTTACTGAAAAATAATTTAAAAGCTAATTTCAAATGACTTGCACTTTGCACTATAATTGTGTCATTATCTAGGATAAGGGACCTTATTGTCGATGGCACTTACGTCGAATCGCTTTGCGTTTGTATTGCGTCGTCTTGAACAACGACATAAGCGCCATCGACAATAGGGTCCCTTTTCATAGATAATGTCACCATTTTGTACAAATACAACATAACGTTTTTAAAATATTTTGGTATGTATTAATTGTATAAAAGCGGGTAACTCACGTTTTATAAGTCGAATATTGCTCGACATGTTTCACTCCGTAATCCAACATAATTCCGTAATCCGCATAGCCAACGCGAATGGCTCATGATTATGCTCCTCGTTACGGAGTGAAACATGTCGAGCAATATTCGACTTATAAAACGTGAGTTACCCGCTTTTATACAATTAATACATATTATACTTTTATACAATTCATTTTGGTATGGATGAATAATCGACAGCGTATATTGACGTCAGGTTTGGCCTAGTGGGTAGTGACCCTTTTTTTTTTTTTTTGTCGCTGGGAAAATGCGTTTGCGCATCCCCCCCGGGCCTGGGGTAGGGCCATGATGGTAGTGAGGGGGTATGTGGGACTCTCTCCTCGCTGCTCCTCTTGCTAGCCAAGAGGAGGGGAGGAGGATACCCACTAAAAACCCAGCGGCGACGTCCGCATTGCCGTTTGGGGGAGTGCCACTGGATCACGATCGCACTCGACGGTGACACTCCCCGGCAGCCCAGCTGGCAATAGCCGGGCACCCGCGCCTTAGGAGAAGAGAGCCATGTCGCAAATGTCTCTCTTCTCAGACGAGTAGGGCCAAAAGTGTGAGTTCCCCAACCCACAGCCCTACAATGGGGAGGAGCTAGCCATTCGCTGGCTGGGCGTACTGTGCACGCCTCCTCCCAAGCCGTCTACGCCGGAGCGGTGGCGCATCCGCGTCGTTTTCGCGCTGCCGCTCCGCTGCTTCCTTCTGCAAGATGACCTCCTCGCAGAAGGTCGCAGTCGCCCTCCAGCATCTGTCGCTGCCTAGCATCGCTCCGACAACGCTTTGCAGCGAGAGATCTGGCACTCCAAGCTCCGCTTGCAGTGTAGCCCTCTCCGCGTCCCAGCGGGGACACTCCTCCAGCGTGTGCTGGGCCGTGTCATCAACTGCCCCGCAGTCGTGGCACTGGGGCCCCTCCTCCCTTCCGATATTGTGCAAGTAATGCCCGAAGCACCCATGTCCGGTCATTACCTGCACTATCCTGTAGCTGAGGGCCCCATGCTTGCGGCCCAGCCATTCCTCGAAGTGTGGGAGGATAGCACCTATGGTGCGGATTCCATAGGGGCTATCCTCCAGCGTGGTTTTCCAGCGTTCCCGGAGCCTTTCCAGGGCGCGCCGCGCAGCCCTCTCTGCCTCTTCGGGGTCCGGAGGCTCACCTCGTTCGCGTGCCTCTGCCCTCCTCCGGTACCTTTCCGTTAACACCTGAGCGTCTAGCTCCCATGGCGGGGTACCGGCGAGGAGGCACACCGCAACGAAGGCCGTGGTGCAGTAAGCCCTCACTGCCCGCTGTGCCACTACCCTCTGGGGCCGACGGAGCAAAGGTTTTGTGCGCTCCGTTAATCGATCCGCCCATATCGGCGCCCCATAGAGGGCCATGCTCCGAACGACTCCCGCGAACAGCTTCCTGCAGGTAGTATTGGGGCCACCTATGTTCGGCAGCAAGCGCCCCAGAGCCGCCGCAGCTCCCAGCAATCGCGGGGCGAGCCTCGCGAAGTGCTCGCCAAATTGCCACTTTCTATCCAGGGTAAGTCCCAGATACTTGATGTGAGGCTTAACCTGGACAGCTTCCCCTCCCACAGCGATTGTTGCCGCCGCGCCAAGTCGCCATTTCCCGAAGACGATGGCCTCCGTCTTCGGGAGGGACACCTTGAGTCCCAGCAGTCCCATGCGACCGACAGTCATGGTCGTCGCGACGGCCGCCCTCCGCAGCGTCTCTTCGAGGGTCTTTCCTCTCACGGCCACCATCGTGTCGTCAGCGTAACAGATGGTGACCGCGCGCGGCAGCTGTGTCCCTCGGATCGCCCAATCGAAGCCGATGTTCCACAGAAGGGGCCCCAACACCGACCCCTGTGGAACACCACACGCCATGGCATGCGCACGCCGACCAAACTTTGACTCAAAGAGCACTACCCTCTCGGTCAGGTAGTGCTCTATCACCCGCCTTAGGTACGGGGGTACCCCATGGTACCGAAGGGCCTCACCTATCACCGGGTATGGAGGGTGCCAAACGCGTTAGCGATATCTAAGGACACCGCCACCACTCCCTCCCCCTGGTCCTCTGCGTGTTCAATGTGCCTTCTCAGGGTCCTAACAGCGTCGATAGTGGACCGTCCCGCTCGGAACCCAAACTGGCGATCAGAAAGGTTGGGTCCGATTATGGCCATGTGCTGCTGGATACGAGAGGCCAAAATCTTCTCGTACATTTTGGCCGTTTCGTCCAGAAGCACTAAGGGACGGTATCCGGCAGGCGAGTCCGCTGGTCGTCCCTCCTTGCGCAGTAGGCACAGTCTCCCTTCCTTCCAGCACCTCGGGAAGCGCCCCCCCTTCAAGCAGGCCTCAAATAGGGCCTTCAGGCGGTCTCCGAGGTGCTTTAGGGCTAGGAAAAGCACCTTCCCAGGCACTCCGTCCGGTCCAGGGGCCTTACGGCAGGCTCTCAGCCGCTCTAGTGCCAGGTCCCACTCGGCCTCGGTTATTCTTGGCATCTCAAATGGAGGGCCCTCCGGCTCGTTCCTCTCCGGAGCTGCCATGCGAGGGGGAAGGAACTCCTGATCCTCCGGCGGAAACAGGGTCTTGACCACTTGGTCAAGGAACTCCGGGTCCATGGTATCCGTGGAGGGGGCTCTCGTCATCTTGTTCCGTACCATCTTGTACGGTCGCCCCCACGGATTCCTGTCCAGCGTGTCCAGTAGTTCCTGCCATGCCTCATCCTTCCGTCGGGCTATGAGGATCTTGAGTTCCTCCCTCGCCTTTTTAAGGGCCTCGCGCAGCTCTGCCTCTTCCAGTGAGGTGTGCCTCCTCCTTCGACAACGGGTGTAGGCCCGGCGGGCTCTGTTACTGGCAGCGCGGAGGGCAGCAACCTCTTCCGACCACCAGTACACTTGGCGTTTGCCAGCGAGCCGCCTGGCTCGGAGCATAGCCGCTTCGCACACCGCTGTCAAGGTCCCTCTGAAAAGCTTGGCCTGGTCCTCAACGTCAGTGTCATCTGACGGAGGTGCACACCAAGCCTCTACCATCGCCGCCTCCTCCGCCAAATCCCTGTCTAGGGAGGTTAGCGCCCATCTTGGAAAGCCGCCTGCTCCAGCTCCGCCGACAGTCCCAGGTGGAGCAGCACCCAGTGCTGGGGAGACCCTCATACGGATGTAGAGATGATCGGAGAGGGTCTCTACTTCCTCAAGGACTCTCCATTCGAAACACGTGCGGCAACGGCCGGGGTCGCAAAGGAGACGTCCACTACGGACCCCCCGTTCCAGCGCACGCACGTGTTTGCATGTCCCTGGTTCAATATGCCCAGTCCCATCGTTACTACCCAGTCGTGGAGCTTGCTCCCCCTGGGATCTGTGGCGACACCACCCCACGCTTGGCTTTTGGCGTTAAGGTCGCCAATCACCATCACGTGCCTTACACCAGACCTCCGAATGACGCCCTCCAAAGAGCCAAGAAAATTCTCGAACTCTTGCAGCGGCCGGTTGGGGGAGAAGTACACCCCAACTACCAGGATTTGCCCCCATTTGGCCGCCGCGAAGCCTTGTCCTCTCTCTACGCCATCCAGGGGCGAAGGGTTGCCTATAGCAGGTACCACTAAGGCCACCGTTCCGTCCAACGAGCCGTACCAGTGTGGCCTGAGTGGGACAGCATACGGCTCCGCCATCACTACCAGGTCAATGCGCCACTCAGCCATATGCTGCATGAGCAGGTCTTGGGCTCTGAGACAGTGGTTGGCATTGCACTGCAGGACCTCCAGTTGATGTGGCGGCCTCAGCTTTCCATTTCACTCATCCCCTCTTTGGCCGGGCTGGCACTTTCTTGGCTTTGCTCCGGAGCTAAGGCGGAGCTTTGCCTGCCTCTGGTCTTGCACCTCTGCCTCTGGGGTTGCAGGATTGCCTACCCATTATGTGGCCGGCTGGGCGCTTAGCCTGGTGGCACACTGCACAAAAAGCCTTTTCCGTGCACCCAACCATTTTGTGCCCCGGCTTACTGCACCGGAAGCACAGGCTGCCTCGGTCTGCCGGTGACGGACACGTGGCTCTCGTGTGCCCCGTCCCCAGACATTTGAAGCAGCGCAGTGGCGTCGGTTGTAGGACCTGCACGGCCGCACTCGCCCATCCGACCGAGACTCTCCCAGTGTCCGCCAGCTTCTTCGCCACAGCAATGGGGCACTTGACGAGTGTCGAGCCTGTGCCACTATAGGTAGCACGGATTGCGCCCACCTTTACCTCCTCCACTCGACACCCGCCCTCGGTCGCTATGGCTATAGCCACAGCGTCTGGTGTTGCAGCCTCATTGAGTTTTGACACTCGCAGGCCAGCCATCTTTACAGGCATGTACACTCGTGCCTCATTCCCCACAAGGGCCTCAATCCTTTCCCGCAGGCTGTCAGCAGCCCTACCATTGTCGGTATTGGGAACCTCTATAATCCGGGCACCGTCTGCTGTTTTCCGGACCCGAACATGTTCGAGCCCGAACTCTGCCAGCTTGACAGAGGTTGTGGCCTTACTGAGGATCGATGCGTATGATGCCTCGGAGTCAGGCTTTAAGGCCACAACGATGCCTGCCGTTGTAGGGATTTTTAAGCCCCTCTTTTTTGTGGCCCGCTTTTTGGCCGGTGGGGGAACCGTGGCCTGCGGCTTATCCCTCTTGGTCTTCCTCCTATCCACCAGGATCCATTCTTCCTCCTGCCGCGGCAGTGCCGCTGGTGGACCCTCGGCTCGTGGCACGGGAGTGACTTGTGCAGGCCGGGCTGGAGCTTTCCTCGCTTTGCTGCCTGGAGCGCGGGTTCGGGGCGCAGCAGTGCGAGCCTGAACCAACGGGCTCCACGGATCCTGGGGTAGGCCACCCATCCGTGCCGTGGAGGAGGCCGTCACCTTGGCTACTGTCCTCTTTTGGTCCCCGTTTAGTGGCGGACGGTTGATCGGTTCCGGCGGGAGGCGGCTCTTAAGGTCGTCGATGCGAGCGTTGACCATCTCTCCTATGGAGATGAGTAGGCTGCTGTGGATCTCCTCCCGGAACTCTTTAAGGGCCTCCTTCACCGAGGCCAAAACGTTTTTGCCGCTACCGTCACCGCTGCTGCCTACAGACGCGGACCCTCCCTTCTCTCGCTCCGAGAAGGCCGTCCTCATGGCCTTGACCTCGGCCATCGCAAGGGCCAGCTCCTCCCGCATGCGCTTATTGTCTGCGCGGAGGGCGTGCAGCTGGTCTCCTCCCTGTGCTGACTGAATCCGGGTCAAGGCCTCTATTATGACGCCGCATTGGTCATTAATGGCGCTGCGTGCGTCTTTCCTGATCCGGAGGGACCCGTCAATTTGCTGGAGGACCTCTGTGGCAGCCTTTCTCGCCGTCTCCACCGGATCGTCCTCCGTCACCTCCGCCTTCCTCCGCCGCTTGGCCGAACTGCCCTTTGGTTGGGCTCCTCTGCGGCCACGGCTGGCAGCCATCTCCGTCTCCTCTACTGCGTCTTCGAGGACATGGACCTCATCAGAGTCGTCTGAGTCGCTTCCTAATAGAGGCGACCTCTCACGTTCTGTACTCTGATCCAGTATGGGATTGCCACCTCCCCGCAATCTCAGTATCCTTATCGCGCCGAGGTCGTAAGTGTTAGAGTGCGACGTCAGGCCGCAGTCCTTGACTTTCCCGCAGTTGTCAAAGTCCATTCGTGAGATGATATCAAAGTCCATTTTTGCTAAGCTAAGGTCGTGTTCACGGAGGCCGGCGTTCTGCCGGCCTACGAAGCAGCTTTGGCCCCCCCCGCATACGATGGGGCCGCCACCCGCCGAAGCAGATGTGCAGGGAATATTTAAGCTACTTTGCATTGTTTCTGACTACCACAATGTCTCCACATCGTCGTCTCTTTTTTCGGGGCTGAGCTCCCCCACACGCTAGGCACTGGACTCCCTCCAGCCATGCATCCCATCGGCACGGTCCGCTCACCTTGGGATTGGGGTTTTTTATAGTGGTTGTCTCCACGCGGCCCTGCGCTCAGTGAGCAGCGCCCCCGGCCCGCTTGGTGCGGGTTACGGGTTGCCCGACGGGGGGCCGAAGCCCACCTGGCAGCCACTGACTGTGACCACCAATCGCCGCGCCGCGAGTCTTATAGACCCGCCATCCCTCGCCGCCAAGCGGCCACTGGTCCTGAACAGGACTCCGCCAATTGAGGGTGCTTCTGCACCATCTCATGTGTCCATCGCCGCCAGGCAAGGACAGCTGCATCCACAAAGACTCGGCACAAGGCCCACGCAGGAGTATACTCGACTGCTCCACACACGACGGTAGTTCGCAGAGGAAGGATAGAGAACGCGCGACTGAGCGTCTCTGTCCTTCCCCTCCCAGGGTGCACCACATGGAGGTCTACCGTCCCGCACCCCAGTGGGTAGTGACCCTGCCTATGAAGCTTATAGTCCTGGGTTCAAATCACAGTAAGGATACTTGTGTTATAAGACTTATAAGCACAGATATTTGTTCTTCAGTCATGAGTTATTTTATATATGTGTATAAGTATTTGTATATTAAGTAAGTATATCGTTGGCTGAGTACCCACAACACAAGCCTTGTTGATCTTACCGTGGGGCTCAGTCAATTTGAGTAACAATTCTTCCTCGCGTTGTCACGGCTTTTGCCAGGAGCCGGGGATCCGCTGGGCAACTAATCACAGGATTTGGCGCAAGGATGTCCGGTGATATTTATTTATTTATATATTAAGTACTAGTACAAGATTGCCAATGCCTAGATCAACTATTTTATGTCCCCCGTTGCCATGGTAATGGCCCCTTTTAAAACCACAGTTTTACGGCATTTAAAGACATTATACATGCATTTTTGTCCTTTGTATATGTCCTTTACATAATAGGTCAGCTAATACTTATAACTTATAAGTAGTATGAGGTGCCATTTTTTTTTTTGCTTTTGTTGTCCCCTGACGGAACAGAATAACAATACAAAATATTTGATTTACGAAATAGTTGATTCACCCAAATATATTTTTTATAACAATCCAATTTAAATATATGTGGTAGTCCACATGGAAAGGTACCTTATCGCGTTTGGCGATTACGTAGCAAAGTGTCACATTAGTATTGAAGCGTCATTAACAATAGCGTAAGCGCCAAGCGCCATAAGGTACCTTTCCATGTGGACTACCACATTTTAGTCTTTCCCTCGGTGGGTTATATTATATAATATAATATTCATATTGTACAATGCTTATATAAAGGAAAATTCAATGCGCAGTAAAATTCTTTGTATGCATACGAGTATTGGAACAGATGTTTATAATTGTGGTTATAATTTATGCAGGTATATTTTTCAATATGAAAAGTAAATTATTCATGTATTTAAGTTATGTTATATCGAGGCTAAGAATAATAAGAGTATATAGCATGTATAGGTATTCATAAAGAAAATAGTTATAATATATGCTTCACTGGACTAGAATCAGAAAGTATTGCTTGACTGCGAATCTTGAATGCATTTTAATCTGAAGGACTTTCTTTAAGCATATTTAAAACTGTTAACGAGTATAGTATTTTTAAAAAAGTAAGGAAAAAAAACGACGTCACCTAAGTATTTGGCCATTGAACATACAATCTTTTGTATCTATAATTACAATATTATAATAACTACGATTACTTAACTACTTACTACATTAAATCTAAAAAAGGTTCTTGAGGCATTGTACCAAGAATGCTGGCGGCATTTCCTCGTTGTATCGTAATGCTGATACGTTGTGCGAGGAAGCCGCCAGCTCCTCTCTCTAGAATAATTAGCTGTTACTGGCGAAACTACATATAGGTCGATTTACGAGAGTTTCCGGCGAATATCTTGACAGTTGAGTTCAAAACTCACAACTACTCTAGTGAATCTAGTGAAAAGATAGTACAGTCGCTATCAGATATATCTGAGCTGTGGAGGTGGTCACAAATATCGGAGCAACGCCTCTATTGTCAAGGCGGTAAAGTGCATGTTCCGATATTTATGACTAGCTCCACAGCTCCGAAATATCTGATGGCGACTGTACACTAAATAGGAGAGCCGAACCTACCTGATGTAGGACGAGGTAAGGGAAAGAAGAAAGAGATAAAATAAGTACCTAGTTACATAAATATTATAAGGTAATGGCACTAATGTCGGACACTTTAAGCTGACAGGCACCAATGATAGACACTTAGTTCTTATTTCAAAAATCATAAAGTTATAAATTGAATATGTCCCAACAAATGCACAACACTTAACTACTTTGAAATAAGCACTAATGTTCATGATTGGTTCCTTGTCCATTACTGGTGCCGTCACCTTACAGAAAATTAGAGAAAAACCAACCTTATTTTTTTTTGTTTCAGGACAACCTTACACAAATTGACCTTGTCTCTCTAGAGACAATAATTTCAATAAGGCTTGTGTTGTAGGTTTTTGTCGTTTTCGTCATTCGCAGCAAACCAAAGTAACCGATAAACTTAAATGACTCCCTGATCGCTAAACTGAAATGGCGGTTGGTGTAAAAGTTCTCGAGTGGCAACCACGAAACCGGAAAGCGCAGACCCCCACAAGGTGGACCGACGACCTGGTAAAGATCGCGGGAATCCACTGGAAGCGAGTAGCGCAAAACCGGTCACTGTGGGTCGCTATGGGGGAGGCCTATGTCCAGCAGTGGACATCCTTCGGCTGCTATGATGATTTATAATTATTTGGATTGACTTTCCCTACTGGCAACTTATTGCATTCCTAATTAAAATCGTATTTGCGTGCATTTTTATGTGCTCAAATGCAAATATATAATTGACCATGACTTTGACTAATTTCTTTACTTTTCAAATCACTTACCAATTGTGAACTCTTTTTCTGGATGCAATTTCTTCAAGCTGTCTATGACAAAGTTGGTCTGTATCAGTGCCAGCTAAAACAAAAAAAACAGTAATATTCTTCATTATATAACAGCTAGCAGCATTTGGGTTGATTCTACCCCATACAAATCTGTTACCAAGATACTCACAAACACAAAACACACAACTAAACCAAAACCAAACAACACTCCTCTAAAACGCAGGTTTTAGTCTGTAGGCAACTGTGCACCATTCCCAGTCAAGTTGGGCATGTCTGTATACCATGAGTATTTCCTCCCTCGTCGCAAAAAAATAAACCTCATACAAGTTTACTTCATTTCAATGTTAACTAATTAGTTATGCAATTGTAGCTAAGGTATTAAACTCCTTCATTGCTGCATTGGGTTAATTTTACTCCATTGCTTTAGCAAAGGTTTCAAAATGACAAAAACAAAATGAGGCACAAAAGAAGAATATTAAGAGGACGGCAGTCTTAATGCTATTAGTGAAAAACTTGGCTAACGGACCTGCTCTATGCAGTAGTGTCTGTACACACATGTTGGTGTTCTATCTTCAAATTTTGAAGTTTTATAGTAACTGTCTTCACAACTACACAGACATTTAGGCAAATTTATCACCTATAAGAAGCTATGAATTTCTGTGCTTTAGTATGTACAGTCAACCAATTTGATTTACAGGCCACTTTGTTCCTTGTCACAGTGAAAATCTATATGAAAGATGCAAAAGATCTACCACTATTGATTGATATAGAGGTGCCACTATTGAGGCCAAAGCGAAATCCGCTGCTAAAAAACTTGGGGTCTTACACAGGGTGAAGCGGTACTTCACGCCGGAACAGCTTCTAACACTTTACCAAGCTCAGGTTCGATCGTGCATGGAGTACTGTTGCCATCTTTGGGACGGGTCTGCCAAGTATCAGCTGGCCGCTTTGGATTCAATAGAGCACCGT
This sequence comes from Grapholita molesta, assembly GCA_022674325.2. Classification (NCBI taxonomy): domain Eukaryota; kingdom Metazoa; phylum Arthropoda; class Insecta; order Lepidoptera; family Tortricidae; genus Grapholita; species Grapholita molesta. The sequence goes on from CP053143.2 coordinate 7,706,213, forward strand.
GCTCGCAGACTCATTGGCGATCCTGAATTACTGAGTGTAAGGTTACAAAGCCTTGAGCACCGTCGCAGGGTTGCTAGTTTGTCTGTGTTTTACAGGATACATTTTGGAGAGTGCACAGGAACTGCACGATTTAATTCCGCCATCTGCGTTCCTCCACCGGACGTCCAGACGAGGGGAGCGGTTTCATCCTTACGTTGTGAATATTACATTCATTCGCACGAAGCGATTCGCTTCTACCTTCCTAATGCGGACTGCTAAGGAATGGAATTCGCTCCCTTCGCCTGTATTCCCGGTAAGATATAATTTGGGTCTTTTCAAGGCAAGAGTGAATAGGCTGTTACTGAACCAGCGTGCTACACCCTCGACCTCGTCGTCACTTTCCATCAGGTGCGACTGAGGTCAAACGCTGGTCAGTCTTTTATAAAAAAAAAAAAAAAGATCTCTTATTAATGTCACTGTGACAAGGTTCGAAGTGGCAGATTAAATTGGTTGACCGTACATATGAAATGTGTACACTGCTTTATTTCTAATTAACAAGCAGGTGAGTGAGTTAGTGACAAATAGATAATTAACAATTTCTAATTAATTTGAACTCACAACTACAGCTTTAATGTTACTTCAATAACTGTTGAGGTAATGCATGTGCCCTAATGTTTACTATATTTTATTATAACCATTAGGTATTCAATAGATATAAACATAACATAATATTAAAAAATGAAAGGAGGGTAAATCACCATTAAATGACCACTATTCAATAACTAAAACCTATGATGATAACCTAAAATGAATTTTGTTTACCTATAAATAGAACACATCTTCTAATGGAGTTTTAATTACTAGCCTATCTCAATAACTGGTCGCCTAATACTAAACTAGGTTCTATTCATAGGTAAGCACAATTCTTTTCCAGTGAAAACATGGCCAGTTATTGAAAGGTGGACAGTTACCCTACTTTTCATGTAAAAAAAACTATTTCAATGTAAATAATGATAAATATCAAATCAGATTGTAATGTGTTGTGTTAGATATATTGTCCATCATTTCAACAACATTGAAAAAATCATCTATGTCACACTGCTACACTTAAAAAAAGCAGTAACTATACAACCCATACATAGTTACCACATTTTTCTTTTGATTGACAGGATAAGATACGAGTTTTATACAAAGCAGTGACGAAATCTTGCTAAGTAAGTCAAGTACTAGTCTCTGGGTAAATCACAATGCTTAATTAGATATAAATTACTTTGTCAATAAATTCTTGATACTCATTCATGTGGTTTTCACATGAATGAGTATGGTAACAACAGTAATACGTAAACGCTAACTTACCTGGTACTTGAAATATCCTTATCAAAAATATGTTAACAAGTCATGTGAACCTACAGTATAATTTTAGTTTTAAATTAAACTTACCTCGCTCTTTCTTGAACCGACACGTATGATGGTTTTCACTTCGTTTTCCATTTTCAATAACTTCCGACACCGATTATTGTAAATAACTTACATAAACTATAATAGGATGTTTAGTGGCTTTAAGGTTATGTCATGAATTACTCTCAAATATTTAAATTATTGTATAAATTGATTGGGTAAGTAGAGTATCTAACGTACTTGTCACTAACACTGTAGTGGACAAGTTAATTAGGCACATAATTTAAAAATCAAAGTTCAATCAAAACATCGCTTCTGCAAGGTAAGGTGATTGTGCAACTGTCAAATCACATCACAACCAATTGTCATTTGTCACTGTCAAAAATCATAGTGATGTACTCGGTAATGTTTTTATCCGTTCAATACAAGTATTTTTATTTAGATATAAATACCAGTTACTTATTACGACTTTAAAAATTATAATGCTTACATTTTTATTTAGATAAATCTTTTGATTATTTAGACAAATCGGGTACTATTAAATATATCTCATTGTAAAAATTAATTTCACCGAAAAAGAAAAAACAATTTGAGACCACTGACGGGCACCTGCGGCGCTACCACGATATTCGTGAATTTCGGACGATTGTCTCTGTCACTCTCATGACACCCTTAATTGGAGTAAAAGAGAAAGATGCCCGTAGTATACGAACTTCGAAGTTCGCGGTGCCGGGCCTGACGGGTACAAACAGTCATAGACATACCATTAATTTACCATTATTCCTCCTAGTTAGTCGACTACAAAGATATGTATACTCTTTTGCACCTGATTACAAAGGATTAAGGTGAAAAAATATCTTTGTAGTCGACTGTACAACAGTGCAATGACTGAAGATAAAAGATTATAGAAACTATCACTTATTGTATCGCCGTTAGGTTATGTAATGATGGGGAGACTAATGAAATACAAATTTATTCTTATTTAACAAAATCATTATATTTCTACCAGAAATTACAAAAGCTTGAAAACATACACGAAATTATACTTAATGCATAAGACTATAAACTACGGTCAAAGTCGAAAGATCTAGTCGCGAACATTGAATGTAATAAAAAACAATCACAGACTTCTTACAAACGAACAGCAACATACATAAAAAATTGAAGTCCACTAATATCTGAAAGTCAAGGCAAGGTTGTCAATATCAAATTATTTTACTATATGGCTTTACTAAGTTGTATGTACACAATAAATATATCCGAAGCAGACAAAGTAAATCCGAATGAATGAATAAAATACTTTTGATAACTTTTTTCTCAAGACACTAAAGTGAAAAATATGATTGTATTAACTCCCCATTCTATCTGGTTTTGTACTAAAATAACTATTGAAATGGGCGGATGAGGTAATAAATTAGTTATGTATCTAGTTTTGTATTAAAAGGCAGTCGGATTAGGCACATTGAGGTAGATTGGGGCTGATCAAGCTGTCATTTTTGTATCTGGAGAAAAAAATGTCTGTTTAATGTAGCAGAATGTTAATGACTTTTATACTTAAATGTATTTTTTTTCGTTTATAATCAAATATTATGCACATACTGAGCTCAGTATAGGAATGTATAAACTGCAACAAACACGTGCAATGCATTGTAGCAGCACATTTAACAGATTAATTAGCTAACGCCGTACAGGCCCACGCATAATGTGGTAATTAGATTATCATTATTATAACTATTACCACAAAACAAAACGTAGAACGCTGTACAGCAGTTTTAAGTTCAACTGTCATTTTATATTTGTCTATGATAAATGGATATTAAATGATTTTTCTAGTTTAAGGCGGTTGAATGTGTCAAGTCAACGATTGGACAGCAGTCGCAACATCAAGCGCTGCGTTTACTGCTCCTGAGGCGGCGTCTGTTGTTAGGAACAGTGGTTTCCCTGGTTCGGGAACATTTTGTTGACCTGCTCGGTGATGACCCTGAAAAAAAGTTATCGGTTTTTTAACAACACTAATGTTAATGTTTCTTTACTCAACTCATTTAAAAACCTGTTGCTGATTTTATTATTTTTATTTGTTTTTGAGTTTTCTGACGAAGCCTGCTAGGTTTATTTAAAAAAAATATTCATAGGGGTTACGTTAAATTAGGACACATTGACCGCTACCTACTACATATAAGATGCTGACATACTTCAATACAAGTATACAGAGTATGTAAACACAAATAGTACTCACTTTTGATCTTGCTAGCAGGTGACTTTGGGCGTTCAACAATTTTAACTTCCTTTTTCTTAGACTTTGACTTCGACTCAATCTTCTTAACATCCAACTTTTCAATAGCAACTTTAACTTCCTTAATCTTAACGCTATCTTTACTAGTTTTATTCCTCCTAGTCTTTGCTTCAGTCTTCGGTGTTTCCTTCTTTCTCATCGACCTGGTAGTTCTGACTACAGGCTCTATTGGTGCTTCTACATCTTGTTTTGCAATTTCTTTTTCTTTCGCTTCCCTCTTTTCCTTAATCCTATAAATTTTGACCATGGCTGGAGTGTATCCTTGGAGTTCTTCTGGTATCTCCTCCATATCTTTAGCTTTGCCTGCCAACCTCTTCTTGAAGTTGGCTAAGACTTCTTTCATTGCCGGCGTCAATTTCACACCTTGTAGATAGTCTTTTTGCATGAGCGGGGACTGTAGAGAGTCGCTACCTTCTGATGATGCATCAGATAGCTTCCTTATCCTGTATTTGCAGGTGTCTTCATCATCATCCTCATCACTGTTGGCGGTGTTACGCTCTTTACGAATGATATGCTCAGGATTTTGAGCCAGGATTTCTGCCCAAGTAAATTGTTTAGCAGAACCCATAAAGTTTCCAAATTTTCCGATGCTACTTCTGTGAGTTCTTTTGCCTCTGCGTTTTTGCACTTTTTTCTTTGAGCGCAGATTTTTTGGTGACAATTTTTTACCGAGAATGTCGTGAGGCATGAGAGACTTTTTGAGGCGAGCGATCAGATCCGCGTCGGAAACAAAAAAGTTTCTTGAAGTGCATGGCTTTCTTATTCCTTCACTGGATATATTAATAGTTTGCTTTAACAATTCCAACTTCAGATCATTTTCGAGTGAGCACACATTTTCTCGTTCATAGCTTTTCTTGATCCCGTTCCTGGCTAAGAAATCTACAGGAGTATTTTTTTTGCCAAACCTCTTTGAATAGCACAATTTGCGACCCATTGGTGAACTCGGAGGATCAGCTAGCTTCAAACATACTTCTTTATCTGCATTCTTCATCAATTCGCTCTTGAATAAACTTCTGCAGTGATCGTAGTCAGGTTTCTCTGTAAATTCTAAGCTGGTGACATATTCCAAATATTTCTCCATGAACTGGGGATAAAATTCAGTCTTAAAACTGGTTTTTAGGAAGGATTTTATATCACTCATGTAGTTTTTCTTCAAAGCATGAACCAAGTCTGGTTCAGCAAGGACTTCTGTGGTCTTCCATGGTAGGGATCCCGTTAGCCAGTCAATCAGATTATAACCGAGTGTCTCAAGATCTGATCTTCTGGAATGAGCTCCTATATGTGAATCCCTGGAACTGTATTCTAGAGTTCCATCATGAGCTTTCCTCGCGTCCATGGCAAAATCTTTATGCTTTCCATCTGAATCTAGGAACTTTGAAGCTAGACCATAGTCCAGTAAGTAAATCTGTCTGTTTGACTGTGACAAAACTGCTTCTTTATGTATTTCATCATCATTTGAGCCATCTGTTTTCTTCCTCTTTGTGTCTTCATAGAATTCTGCAGTTGTTCTTATGAGAGTTTTATTGCCAAAATCATCAAGTAGCTTTTGGTATGATTGATCAGAGCACACTGAGCTAGTCATGTCTTCATAGTTAACATAACTTGAGAGTTGCCTGAGGTTGAACGCATGATGCCTGTGTAGAGTTCTACTGTCTCTGTCATTTAGTATTCTCCTTAGCTGTTTGACACTGGCCAGTCTTTTCGCGTCACAACTGTCATTGGGATCTAAGCCTTTAGAGTCTTTGATAACATAGTCCTCGTCATCATAGTAGTTTGAAGCTCTCGCTTTCCCGCTCTTAACTCTTCTATGCTTTCCCGACAACACTGCTACTTCTTTTGTTTCTTTCTGGAAGGACTGCGAAGTTTTCGCCATGGGGAACTTGTTTATTTTGCCACCCTCAAATCCAAGCATAAGGTTTGAGCTTTTTATATCTGAATGTGTGTAACCCTGGTTGTGTAAGTACTCTAACACATCTAATATCTGCAAGGCGAGTACTAGAACATTCTTCAAGTCTAGTACTTTGGTCCGGGCAATGATTTTGTGCAAGTCTATGTCATAGCGAGGTAGGACAAGGAACCTATATTTCATCCCAGTTTTTTGGTCTATAAAAGATCCACTTGCAATGTATACTGGCATACCGATGCGTTTCTGTTTATTTTGTTGGCGCCATGCTTTAACTGAAAAAGAAAAGTTGACACTTGAGCCACTTTTTCAGAATAGAAATATGATCCTTGGTAGAAATAAAGAATTAGCAATAAGATTTAGAAGACCATCCCTAATAGATACTGTATTGTATATGTAGTTTGTTAAAGCGTCGTTGTGTCCTAGCAGTGCTTATTTTACGATAATCAATCCTAGGTACCAAGTGACTCATGGTAAAGAATATTTTAATCAATTATTTTTCGAACTTCATTCCTATTATCATTTTTAACATCTATCTTTTATACATCTCGGCGTCGTCTAGTACTTACAACACAAGCCTTGAGCTGTGGAACTAGGTTGATATCAGTTAAAATAGTTATATATTTGTTAAATTTCCTTACTTTTTGCCACCTGCGAAGTACGAATCAGGCAATGCACTTCGACAAACAGCGGGCCATTAGAGTGAGGTTCTATCTTGACCACATAGTTGGCATTCAGCTTGGTGACCTCCTTGTCCACGTTGTCGGATGCCAGATAAATACGCCCGAAGCTGCCGCGACCTAAAAAAAAATATAATTTAAAAAATGCCAATGAGAAAATGCTGCCGACATCTTTGATAGGTACTATGTGTTAGAGGTCTATTTGGCGTTTTTTTTAACATTTAAATTTATTTTTACTAGTATGTATTACTACTTCTACTTTGTAATAACATTTATTTTTACCATATTGCAACTATATATTATTATTTTTGATGACGTAAAAAAGTATAGGTATATACCAAAGAGTATATGGTAGATAACAAATAACCTGCAGTTTGAGTACCTACTTTTTCATTTCAAATTTTTGTTGGCTGTAGGAAATCGATTATTAAAAATGTATCTGCCCAATGAGTAAGGTCATTAAACAGATGTTGTTCTTGATAAACTTCAGTCACATTTTATATTTATTTGCACAAATGGAAGCACTATCAAAAATACATTCAAACTACTATTATAAAGAGGAAAGATTTAACTTGCATTGAATAAACTCGAACTATTTAACAGATTTGAAAAATTCTTTCACATTACATACAATATCCCTGATGAATATAGGTCATATATTATTTAGTAATTTTGTTAAATATGTACTTATATCTGCCAGTAAGCCGGGGCAGGCCTCTAGTTTAAAAATAAAATGACAGTAGTCTGTATAAGCTATACTTTTACACATTTTTGGTAATAAAATTTGAATCATGATTTCTTGAAATTGTCTTCATTTAATATGAGGAATATTCTTCTACAAAAATGTTGTCAATACAATGACTTTCTCGACAATGGCATTTATTTCAATCTAGTGATATTGTTTATTGGATTAAACAAAATAAAGGGAATGGTATTGGTCCAGCCTTGTGTACATATATACAGACAACAGAAGATATGCAGAAGGCGTACTAAACTATTATGAGGGAAACCTTAACTAATACAGAACTATATACAGTATACAGTTCTATATAACGAATATAGAACTCGCATATTTGAATACAGATAGCCACCATGCGTGTACAGACAATTTACTACTATAGCTCCAACCCCCCTTAAAGGCCGGCAACGCGCTTGTGACTCCCCTGGTGTTGCGAGTGCCCATGGGCGACAGTAATTGCTTAACACCAGGCAATCCGTCTGCTCGTTTGCTGCCTATGTCATAAAAAAAAATATATATATATATAGGTCTTTTAGCTAAGTTTTTCACCTATAACAGAGTGGAAAGGACCTGCAGGAAAAAGAAGGGATGGAAGACTACAGAAATGCGGGACGATCAACATAATAGAAAAGACAGAACTGAACTGGATGAAAACAGCTATCCCCAGGGAACAATGGAAGGGACTTGAGGAGGCTTTTACCCAACAGTCAGTAAAATTAATAATTAAACTCATTTGTAATCCGAGTCACTGAATAAATAAAGTTAAATAAAAAATGGAAAACTTTGTTTTTTTTAGGAAATTGTGGAATTTCATTGAAATAAGAGTACTTCCTATGTACGACATCGGGTGGTGTAAGGTTACTTAAGAAGAACAAATGTCCTTTATTCAAGATATTGGTTTGGAAAATCTGGACGTCTCTCGCTTAGTGTTACAAGTTGTTATGCAACCATCAAGACAGATGTTTATTTTATGTTGAATCACATTTGTGCAATTAAGTATGATTCAATTCCGTTCATAATATGAAAAATCTGTTTGAGACTCCCGACCCGTGTTTGAGTTTTTTGATATGTAAAAAGAAATTACATCTCATCATTTCAAACACTCTTTAGCTATCCATGGTCAATGGCAACTGAAGAAAACAGTTCTAAGATAGTAAATTACAAACAGTTATAGGTTATTTGGTAATGTCTCATTTTCAAGTAGTTGCAGCAGTAACACGGTAAAAGAAAGTTAGTAACGACGTATTTTAGCTAATTACTCACCTATAGGCTTTCCAATGCGCCATTTCTTCTGTTGTATGTCCGAAAACACAATACCAGGCGGCAAAGCTTCGTCGTCAGTAAAACTTGCGTCCAGGCTCGGACATAACAAAGACAGTTGCTCAAGGACCACTTTAGGCTTCTTCTTAGGAGGCTCCGGAGGCTGTACGGCCTCTGTCCCGCGCCTCGGCATAGTACTAATGACCAGTTACCAAGTGCAAGACCACAATATTGACCAAAACTTCTCTCTAACAATACGCCTCGATAACTAGAAAAAAATACAACACAGTAAGTTAAAACACGTAAAGGGTTGATCCTAATTAAATAAAAGACAACGTGCACAACAATGTGACAAAGAAATGCAATTAAATCGGCTTAAATTGTTATTCAACACTGTTTTACCTAGAATCACATCACAGAGGCGAAGAAATAACCACAGCCAAACCTTTCTACTAATATATTTAGCGCGTAAATTGATTTAAACAATTTGCTAGTGTAAAAGTGCTATATTTAGTTATTTAAATTAACCCACGAAGTGCAAATCTCGATGCACAACAACTGATTTCAAGTCCGCCATGTTGTTAGAAATCATCGGTTGACGGTCGTGTCGTCCGATCAATGCGTGTGACGTCACATGACGCATTGGATAAATCAAATATGAACAAAATTCTACAAATTGCTAAATCAAAAACTACTCTAACACCATGTAATACAGTTTATTTATATTTACAGGGATATGTAAGTGTTTATAACAAAATTAGCATCAATACATTCTAGTCCAGTTCAAAAACTTCAACGTCCGTTGGAAACTTTGAAATTGGAAAGTTGTAACACAAAATATCCACTCCTTTTATTTGTTTAATTCTTACCTTCCGTATTATTTTTTTTGCAGATAAGTTAATTTGTCCGTTATGTTTTTTTTTCATAACAAGGTTTTATTTCACGGTTTTGTATCTATGGCAACCTTCTGTCATTATTAATTATCAGACCATTTCAATGCAATTTCAATGAGTAATGAATGAATCCCATGGAGGTGAAATAGGACCATTTGCATTATCTTAAAACATTATTATGCAGAATTGTGTAGCTTATGAAGAATTGATCACCAGTCCCGGGGCCGATTAAAATCCAGCTACCTACTACTTCACAAAACGCAAGGCCTACTACCGTGCACCGGCATGCTCTAAGAGCAAACTTGTTATGTTATTTAAGTTATTTTATTAGATTGATTGCCTATAAATCCTATAATACCATCACTTAAGCATGGGTGAAATGATCAGAAAAAAATATTGAAGACATTTATTTTACTGGTACTACCAGAACCATTCTAAAGACCTCAAACACGTAAAATATTTTTACTTCGTCATTATCCGATTCTAACATTATGGTAACCATCCAAGTTATTTGGGCGTACCTATATAGAGAACCTTGGTTTACATTGTCTGTGTACTTAGCAGGCGGTTCAATTTTTTTTTCTTAGGAATTATGCTACGGAAAAGTTAGTTACACCGGCGGGAATTTGCTTGTGCGCCACCTAAGACCTAAACCCACGTATAGTACCAGCGGCCGGTACAGTCAGCAGCAAAAGCAATTAAGCGCCCGAGGTGTTCAAAACAAAATGAGCTTGACAAGTCTGAGAACAAGAACGCGTTAAGATCATTGTGGACACCTGGTCAGTGAAGTTCGTATATTTCGAGCATCTTTCTCTTACTCCAATTATGGCGTCATGAGACTGACAGAGACAATCGGCCGAAGTTTACGAATATCGTTTTTCGCGGTAGCGCCCCTGCTGCTGACTCTACTAAGTACCTATATAGTATTAAAAAGAAAAAAGTTAGTCAAAAAATTGCGCTTGCAAGATTTGTCTCGAATATACAAAAATTACAAATGAAATAAAAGCTTGTGCCTATAATGAAAAGTTTAATAATTCCCCGACTTGGGCGACACAAAAAAAAAGTCCGTTCATCCGTTGTCCATACCAACTGAGCTACCGAGTCTCACCAATATTTTTGCAATTGATAATTTAGATTCCTACCTACATCGTGCAGTGAAAATCAAACGAAGACTTTAAAAAGGTTTTGTAAATTTAGTTTGACAGACAGAGAGGTATGATCTTATTTTCTTGCCAATAAATAAAGCAAGACAATGAATTATATTATTATTAATATTGCATCCTATGGGAAAATTCTTAAATAGATACTTAAGTATAACTGTACATTCATTCTAGGGCTGGCATCATACCTTGAAGCAGTCCAACATAGCTTGTTGTGGAGACTATTTTAAACTTTATTCTAAAGTACAATATTTTCTATCGCACGTATCGTAGGCAGAGTAACAAAGACAGTGCCATAAGCGCATAAGTGCATCCCGTTCAACGCACACAACGACACGATTGCATCGTTTTATTTGATTTCTTTTCTCATTCACTCGGCGGCGGGCGTAGAGGCCGCACGCCCTGTCGCGTCGCGTTTTCCGATTTGTTTGTCAACAATAAATAAATATGTAGCGAGTTTAGTGGTTTTTGGTGACATAAACATTGTGTGTGTAAATGCTCTAGTGTTGGAAGATGGACGGTGCGAACGACTCAGACCATTCTATGACTTGGGAGGATTTTTTCGGTACGTACCGATATACGCTTACGTACTTATTAGTTTTGCGCTAACTTGGTTATGTGAGTAAAAAATGTGTAAATAAAAACTAAGTATATGGCGAGACGTTTGTTTTTTTAAAAGTTTGAATAATCAGTGCTTGCAAATTTCTCGGCTGCAGAGCAGGTTTGTGCAGCATTTCCCCTTATGGCAGTATGGTTGCGTTGCCCGTGCCTCTTATACTTATGTTAAAAACGTGATCAATCACTTTGCTCTTTATACTTCGTGTGCCCGTGTACCCGATAAGAAGGAATTTATACATACACCATACGCACTTGAAATAACTTTTAGAGTGCCGTTTGAAAAAATCCTACATACGTACAAAAACATTATAATTTATCACTTCTGTCATCATTTGTTTTACTATTTAATATTAGGTATTCGTGACCTATGAATTGGACTAAATGTATAATCTTATTAGATTGATAGATTCTACTTGGGTTATTCATCGGGACAACGGGGCAATCTTACACAAATCGACCTAGTCCTACGGTAAGCTTAGTAAGGCTTGTGTTGTAGGTACTAGACGACGATATATATAGTAGATAGATAAATATAAATACTTAAATACATAGAAAACACCCATGACTCAGGAACAAATATCTGTGCTCATCGCACAAATAAATGTCCTGACTAGGATTCGAACCCAGGACCATCGGCTTCATAGGCAGGGTCACTTACCCACTGGGCTAGACCGGTCGTATTTATAAACGCCTCTTAAAACTACCATGCCGTTAATTATCGTTTTTGCGTTTCTTCTTGAGATTTGTGTTAGAAAGGGACATCATTTATTTTATCTGACATTGGATAAGTTTTATGTCTAACTGGGACAGTACCGCGAACATAGAAGTTCGTATATTTTCAGCATCTTTCTCTTTTACTCCAATTAAGGGGTCATGGTGACAGAGACAATCGTCCGAAATTTACGAATATCGTTTTTCGCGGTAGCCCTACTGGCCCGGTACCGCGAACATCGAAGTTCGTATATTTCGGGCATCTATCGCTTTTACACCGATTAGGGCGTCATGAGAGTGACAGAGACAATCATCCGAAATTTACGAATATCGTGTTTCGCGGTAGCGCCGCTGAGTTAATCAAACTTTTTTTTTTTAATAAGCTTTGGCTACCAGGGCCATCAGCACAAACATTACATAAACTATAAAACTGAATTAATCAAATAAATAGGTACCACAGATAAAATAACTAAATTACACGAGTAACACGTGTCCGATTCGCACTTGACCAAGTTTTTATGCGCGTATTGGCATTGACCCTGAGATGTGTCAGACTATTTTTTAGACCCTCTAAATAGGTAGGTAGGCGGGTCAACCACCGAAACACGTTGTGCGTAGGTATACCTACTGTGTGAAATAAGGAATCTATTGTTTTCTTTTGTTCTTTAAAAACTAGAAGATGAACAATGAATTTTACTCGTGGTCGCATTGACCTTTTTATTATCTATCCTACTCATTTAAATTATGTACAAAATGTCAGTGTGGCCTGGGGGCCTAGACGGACGCACAAACGAATTTTCAAACCGCCAAACTATTAGTGTGCGAATGTCCCTAAATATTTACATATTATTAATACCTTAAAGTAACTATATCGTCACTCATACAGTACTCAGGTACCAATTTCGTATCTTATTATTATGCCAAGCAAAACAAAAAGTACCAGTAAACTTAGAAATTTTTTCAAAGTAGTGAGGATATGATATTTAGACATACATACATTTTAGTCCTATGCAGTCCAGTGCTGGACATAGGCCTCCCACAAATATGACATGTATTATCTTGGGGGTAGTTGCCATAGTCGCCACGCTTGGCAGGCGGGTTGGCGACCGCAGTAGCTGTAGATTGGGTTTCGACGGACGCTGCTGCCCGTCCGTAGGATTTTTTCCTTTGTCGCCTCTTACGACACCCGCAGGAGGAGATGGGGTGGTGCTATTCTAGTCAGCCGGCATCACACGGCAAATACTTTATTGTTAAGTCGATAAGAGCGTGTTAAGATCATTGTGAGCACCAGGTCCGAATAGCAACTTCTGCTGCTGACTGTATCTATTTCGAAAACATCATACAACGTTCATTTATAATCTGCGATGTCCGTACATTTTATGCAGTTCCCAATTTGAAGTCCATAATTGATTCTGAAAACAGGCCCGGTACCGCGAACATCGAAGTTCGTATATTTCGGGCATCTATCTCTTTTACTCCAATTAAGGCGTCATGAGAGTGACAGAGACAATCGTCCGAAATTTACGAATATCGCGTTTCGCGGTAGCGCCGCAGCTAACGGTCGAAATAGCTGGCGTTCCTGACTAGTAATTAAAGCTAATCAATGCATGTGAGAACTCTGCTATTTTACAGCTAACAGCAACTAAGCAATCTAAGTAGGCGGTCATCAATATAAAGGCTCGTTTACACGAGCGAGTTGATCTACAAGCAAGAAGGCCTACAACGAAAATCAAAGTTTGCAAATTTCGAACGATTGACCCGGGTATGTCCTTAAACTACGTCCAACAATGAGAGGTAGGCCACAGCGAAGTACCATCACTCTTGAGTCTGGAGAAGCCCAACTGGGGCCCTAGGTCTTCAGGATTTGTACGTTAATATATCGACAGTGGAAATCTCAAATGTCGTAAGGGACATACTTTTATATGCGACTTACGACATTTGGAATTTCCACTGTCGATATTTGTACATACAGCTAACAGTTTTTTTTTTTTTTTTTATATAAAAGACTGACCAGCGTTTGACCTCAGTCGCACCTGATGGAAAGTGACGACGAGGTCGAGGGTGTAGCACGCTGGTTCAGTAACAGCCTATTCACTCTTGCCTTGAAAAGACCCAAATTATATCTTACCGGGAATACAGACGAAGGGAGCGAATTCCATTCCTTAGCAGTCCGCATTAGGAAGGTAGAAGCGAATCGCTTCGTGCGAATGAATGGAATATTCACAACGAAAGGATGAAACCGCTCCCCTCGTCTGGACGTCCGGTGGAGGAACGGAGATGGCGGAATTAAATCGTGCAGTTCCTGTGCACACTCTCCAAAATGTATCCTGTAAAACACAGACAAACTAGCAACCCTGCGACGGTGCTCAAGGCTTTGTAATCTTACACTCAGTAATTCAGGATCGCCAATGAGTCTGCGAGCACGGTGCTCTATTGAATCCAAAGCGGCCAGCTGATACTTGGCAGACCCGTCCCAAAGATGGCAACAGTACTCCATGCACGATCGAACCTGAGCTTGGTAAAGTGTTAGAAGCTGTTCCGGCGTGAAGTACCGCTTAACCCTGTGTAAGACCCCAAGTTTTTTAGCAGCGGATTTCGCTTTGGCCTCAATAGTGGCACCGAAGTTCAGCTTAGTAGTTAATTTAAGCCCAAGTAGTTCGAGGTGGTCCGAAATTGCTAATGAAACATTCTGGAAAGCAGGAGCCAAGTTAAAAGGGCTCCTTTTGGCTGTGAATAAACACGCCTGTGTCTTGGAAGCGTTAAACCTGACCAAGTAGAAATCTCCTTACAGGACGTCGGAGTCTGCGGCGCTGCCGCGAACAACGATGTTCGTTTTCGGACAATTGTCTCTGTCACTCTCATGACACCTTAATTGGAGTAAAAGAGAAAGATGCCCGAAATATACGAATTTCGATGTTCGCGGTACCGCTACTGAGGCGCTACCGCCACAAACGATATACGTAAATTTCGGGCATCTTTCTCGTTTACCCCAATTGAGTCTTCATGAGAGTGACAGAGACAATCGTCCGAAATTTAAGAATATCGTTTTCAGCGGTAGTGCCTCTGATATGTCTACCGATTTGTATGAAAGTATGTACAACAATAATAAAAGGGAACCGACGCGACGCTTACATAAGGTTGTACATAAAACCCATAAAGGCCCACAATCTGCCATAGTTGTATAAGTATAATCTTTTTGATGTCGCGATCCCTTATAATGTCGGAAGTCCTATTACGAATTACCATATTCTCCTTTAAAGCGAAATGTTTATGTTTTTGCTACTGTAAGGAAATGTTGTATACATTTTATATCTACAACTTTTACCTGATCAAAGCATTTTATATGTATTTACATCTCGTGATCGTTTATTACTTTGGAATAATAAAGTTACATCTATCAAACCATAATAGTCCAGTTAGAATCTTATTAGAGTTATATAAAGGTGATATTTCTTAAAAGCTGATTCGTTAAGGTAACGATTGGTACAATAGTCGTGTATGGGTTGCATGCAAGTCCATATTAGGATATTACAAAGTGAACGACCGCCGTTATTTAACCATTGCTTTGGAGGTTTACCCAGTAATTAAGGGACAATTTACACTGGACAAGTAAAATTTTGACTACTATTTGACGGAATTAATTTATTTATTTAAATTCAACTATTTTTTAAAGATATAAGCTGTATAAGAAGACATTTGTGTCTATAAGATATGTCTTGAAATCAAACAAAACAGTAGATTTTTAATTTTAGAGATTATGTAAATTATTAAATACAATTTTATGATTTTATCATTTAAAGCATGTTTTTAAGTAAATATTAAAGAACTATGGGAATAATGATCTATGTAATGTGGATGTGCCATTAAAATTTTGATTTTTTTCTATTCCATAATTTTAACATGTAATACGCCTCGTACTTATCAGGTGCGTGAGTACGTGACATGGGTTTTGTGTGCGTTTATTTAAATATTATGAATAAATGAAAAAGAATCATAGAAATGTACATACCTTCCGAACAATTCCTAGGACAAAGTTTTGAGTGAAATATAAAAAAGACTGTTTTATGCCATACTACTAAATTACCACTAACGCTGCTAAAGGGTTCGAAATGTCAGTATGAAGTTTAAATACGGCGTGTATCCGTTTCAGTTATTTTATTTTATGAGTAATTATCGCAGTAAGCTTACACAATAATATAGTTTATCATCTTTTATATTACATTCTTTTATTTATCCCCAAAACATGTCACTAATTTCACGCACTACTATCTTAATTTCTCAACCTATGTTGCAATAACAGAACAAAATTAATGAAGCGTGCTTCCTTCTTACACGGCTGCTCACCGGAAGTTGAATTTTATATTTTTTCCGGGCAGTTGACAGATTGAAAGAGTATTTTTCTATTTAAAACGAGACGCTATTGTTGCCTAAATTAAAAATAGAGTACGTAAAGTTCTGCTTGCTGTTTTTAATCAAGAAAGTCTATTCAAAGATATTTAAATCGAAAGAAAAATAAAAACCACTGGATCCAGTGGTTGTGGGTTCGAGTCCCGCTGCGAGCCAAATTTTTCTATTCTTCTTTCGATTTAAATATCTTTGATATGCTAGCAGACGTTTCTGCATGCTTAATATAAAAACAAAGTTATTATATATATTCAGATAGACAGAAATACCTTATAACAATCATTTACACTCTTAACAGGCATTTAAAATTCGGAAAACGCTTATATTTATTAACCGACGAAAAAAGCGGAAGAGGTTCTCAATTCGTGGCGTAAATATATGTATTATTTTTGTCATTTAGATACCATAAAATGTAAAGCTTATTCACATGTTCCACACATGAATCAATTTCCGTTCCGTGGAACATTGATATTCGTGCAGGTAAATGGAATGAAAACCATTGTTCTTTGGATGGCGAAACTGGAATACAAACATTAGTCATTCCAACAGCTGTGTATAACTTTGAGCGATGTTAAATAGCTGTAAAACTTAATATCGGTGACTGAAACGCAACATATATAAGAGCCTGGGCAGAGAGTACCATAAAATGCTGTTTGGAGTTAGGATCCATGGGATCCCAGCGCGCATAAACTTTTTGCAGAAGTCGCAAAGTGTCTGGTTGACGTAACCGGTGACCGACGAGCTGGCGGCATCCTTGCACAACGTATCAGTATTGAGATAAAAGATACTACGAGGAAATAGCGCCAGCATCCTTGGTACAATGCCTCAAAGGCCTGTTTAAAGCTAGATTAGAATCAAGATTTAAGTAGATTAGAATGTGCATTTAATTTTATAATTACGAATTTCTAATTACAATTATCAATTTATCATAAATACAGAATAAGTATTCTATATATTATTCTAGTAATGTACCGCAATCCTGATAAGTTGTGCGAGGAAGCCGCCGCCTCTGCGGTCACCAGTTACGTCAATCAGACGTTTCGCGATTTCTGCAAAAAGTTTGTACCATTTTTTTTATTGCGGTTTTTTCTCTACTTATGCTTACTCGTTAGACTTCATTGTATAATCCAATGCGAACGGTCTATAAAAACCAAAATACTGCTGATTTCTTCTTAACACTTAAACGTGAGCAGAACTAAATACTCCCCACTGGCCGAGATTCAGGTCTTTATAATTTACAACGTTCACGATAATCTATAGACTATAACATCATTATTTTACCCTGGCGTTACCTGACCAACCTGACGTGTACCTTATCTCAAGGACAATAAGGTCTACATTAGTGCTGTTTAAAGGCAGTCGGTCGTTACTAGAAGCAGGCTTTTTACTTCGCTTTTTACATCTTCGCGTGTTCTTATTTAATAACGTAGTGTCGGTGTAAAAACTTCATACAACAAAAAAATCAGGACACGTACAATGTTGGACTCTATTTAGAAGGGAATAGAGATTATTTTGTGGATTATAAAACAGATAAAGGTTATGAGGTCTTCATATTGTCTACAATAGAGCACTAACTTAAATATCTTCACGATTTGTTATTAGAGGAACTTGTATTAGGAAATATAGCTTTTTATGAGAAATTAGTCCGTCAAGCGTTGCGACTATTAGGGTAACTAACCCCCCAAGATGACACAAGTCATATTTAAAGCCTATGTCCAGCAGTGGACGACCTACGGCTGTAATGATGATGCGAAAATACCAAGATAATTACTGAAATGGACGGTTAAGATCGTCAAAGGAAAATTTTTATATACAATGACGGTAGCATACAAGCAAACGGCCCGGTGATGGTAAGCAGTTACTGTAGCCTATGGCCGCCTGCAACTCCAGAGGATTTACATGCGCGTTGCCTACCCTAAAAGTTGTTGGATCTCAGGGAACCTTACTCACCATTGGGCTTCTCCAAACTCAGGCGTGATGGTAGTTCGCTGTGCCCTACCTCTCATTGTTGGACGTAGTTTAAGGACATAGCCGGGTCCAAATGATACAAACAATATCCGAACTATGGAAAACAAGCGGAGGTCCTTACATTTTCTAATAAAAGTGTTAAAAAGGGTCTTCCACTTGGAACACAAGTGACAAGTTTTGTTATTTCTCAAAAGGATTTTTCTACAGGATCCATATCTTGAACGTGCAAAAATCTTCCACTAAGTAATCTGTAATAGGTAGATTCCCAATAAAATTAATTGGCAAACAAATTGAAAAGCAGACTTGTCTAATTGGACTTTACGGCACACAGTTCCGTTTAAGGAAACTCCTTCCAATTATTTTAAATAGTCCGGGACGTGGCTGTCTAGTCGCCACTTTAACTCAATTTACGGTGATTTACGAAGTTTTAGATTTTTCAACAATGTGTCTGCAGTAGAGTTAATACTTGCAAATGAGTGTCTCCTCAAATCTGTGGAGAAAATCTTGCAAATTCGACTCAAGCTGGTTAAAAGCATATTATATCCATGAAGAAACAAATGTTATTAGGATCACGATGCTCGACTGTGGCCGATGATTTTCGCTCTTACTGCATGGACATAAGGGTTTTACCACCGACCGGTTTTATCGAATCTGCGTACATATGCGGGAAGGCTTAGTTTACTGTTACTTCTGAGACTTCCTGTGTGCTCCCTTCGTTTACTATTACGTCTCAGAAATCAGGCTATAGACTCCTTCTAGCCGTAAAGAAATTCCTAAAAATGTATCAAAATTTAAATTAAAACATTATTTCGTTCATTCATCATTATCATCACGTCAGCCGAAAGACGTCCACTGCTGGACATAGGCCTCCCCCAGAACGAGCCAAGAAGACCGATCCTGCGCCTTCCACATCCAGCGGTATCCCGCGACCCTAACTAGGTCGTCGGTCCACCTTGTGGGTGGCCTACCTACGCTTTCTCCTTGTTCTTTCGTTTGTTCATTACATTATCCCTAAGCATAGACAAGACAATTAATCTACATTACACAATAGTTGACCCTCTCTTTGCGATTTTATTTCAGAAGAATCATCAACACTATAACGTAAACTATAGCGTAACGAAGTCTTCTCTCAACTCACGACCTTCCCCTTTTTGACCAAATTAAGGACTGTATATATTATTATCCTGATGTCTATTCTTAAATTACAAGTAAAGTTTCCTATTATTGCCTTCCAAGTTCCAAGTCCCAGAACAATACTGACTTTCGATTTGTAATCACGACTACTAATCTATTATATGATGTGTGTACGAGTATTATCAATACTGGATTATGACTTACGACTATTGAGAGTTACAGAGTACAATGTACGCCAGACAGCTTGGCATGTTGATGGCCCTTTAAGTTGAAAGAGCATTTGACGCGTTTTAACTTAGATAAGAAATCTAATCAGATTCCTTTTAGATAAAATAGTATAGGAACTCAAATTCCCCCTAGTTCTCTTTGTAACATTATTAAAACAACAACTATACTTTCGGTACAGGTATAGAATGGTTTGGCCGTTCAATACACATTGTCGCACCAAAAACGGAAATATTAAAGAATGCTATATTCAAAATGAATTATAATTTAAGGGGGTAGTTAATGAATTTCGCTAATCAATTACTTATGTGAGATCTAATAAGAGACAGCTCTTATAATTCTGATTTAGACCACGACTACACCCTCGACTTTAGGCTTGCCTTTCTACGATTGTTCTTTTTTTATGTCTTTTACTATCTTATTAGTTATTTTGTACAATAAAGTGTTTTAATACTGCTATTATCGTGTTCTTAACATTATTAGTTAGGTACGTTATTTGCTACGTAAAAGTGCGACTTTTACGTAGCAAATCCACTAATTGAACCAAGAAAGTTTTTATCCACTAATCTATTAAAGGTACAGGATTAAGAGTCTGAGTTCAATGGGTATAATCGAAAATACAGAATGTTAAAAAACTCCTGTGTTATATAAAAAAAGACCTTTATGCTGTTATAGCATAATCAGGTATTAGGCATCAACATCCCTTCCACGTTGTATGCCCACACGAAAGACGCAAACCTATATCTCTGTTTGGCCTAGAAATGCCATTATAGATACATAAACAATAATAGGTAGAAACAGATAATCAGGTTCGAAGGACCATACATTTATCCAATCATGCTACGATACGCTTTACTTTTTTCAAACGATTATTGTTTGATAAGTTTTTGTGCCAGTATCGATTTGCTTAAACGTCGAGCTTATTACTTGCAATAAAAGCTGTGCAGTAAGTGGGTATGTGTGTCAGTGCGCAGGACCACTGGCGCCGGCGCAGGGTTGCCTCTACTCTGTCAAGTCAAGGCTACAGCTTGTAGTTGTAAGCTATGTTACATTATTTAACAGTCTGGGCTGGTTTTACACTTGTTTGTTCTACTTTAGACCTAGACTGAGACCAATACCAGTCAACAGACATGGATATTGGTCAGATGTGAAAATAGTATAAGCATATTAATATATTTGGGCCCACAATGGCCACCACAATCACCATTCTAGTTATTGATAAAAAAATAAAATAGTAATATATATTGCTGATTATTTAAGGGTTTGCTAGTTATATTACGGTACGGTACTATTCTGTCTGTAGAAATAATACTTTATTGAAATAACAACATAACGTTAATCGTATATAGTTCTTATTAATATCCGTATCATATTTCATTTCTTTAAATTGGCTCGTCCTAATTTGAATAATAGTTACCATGTTCAATGCAAGTTGTTTTCCTGTTCTGGCAACCCTAAGCAGATAAAGTGTCGGGTTGCACCGCAACTCTGGCGCAAGCGAGATCATTAAAACATGCGCACGAGTACGGGAAAAGGCAGCTTCCTATTGCTTCTTCGGATTGCTTTTTTTTTACTACCAAACGCGGCGTATTACCTTAGAATTTAATGAACATACCTGTATAAAACTCAATAGCAAGTACAAGCTAAACATGCGTTTTAACATTTGCGTGAAAAACATCCTTTAAGGGGGCGCTGAGCTTATAAAAAAAATATTTAAAAAAATGTAAGACGTATACGTTATAGAGAATTAGTAATTTTGTTATTATTAAAAAACTTATGACCTTCTGTTGATAATTAGCGACGTATTAAGGGAATGCTATCTTTTTTAGATGACACACAGACTACGATTTAGGAATAACTACACAAAAAAAGAATTTAACAAACGAAATTCTGCTGTAATTTATTCGGTGCAGCCTTAATACGTCAGAATATTATCCATTTATCGTTAGTGTGAGTGAACGGAAAGGTTCGTTCACTTCTTTCTCACCCCATTGTTTATTTTCTTGGCGCAAAAATACAATTTGTAGGAACTTCCGCTGTGCCGCTCTTAATATGATTTTTAGTTGCAAACAAGGCTAATATAACAAAGATTATAATTAACGACAATGGAAGATAATACTAATACATTTTTTAATTAAATACTAAATTACACGTGTGTTTAGTACACGTATAATTATTGTTTATAAGTGATTATAGGTATTATATGCTTGCAAAATGTTCCAATATCTAGATAAACTATAGGTTAAAATCTGTAGTAAAATATTGAAATCGCTTACATTAATACCGTGTTAAGCCAATAAGTTTTCTAACGTAAGTCCATAATGTTACACAAATATTTGATAAATTAGACCAGAAACAGAAGTGGTAATGCGCTACACCTTACACATCACCTGGGGCAAAGGAGGTTAAATAACCAATGATGTAGATATAACCGATGTCTGCAGAGATAGTTCGCTTTCCGGCAGAAAAGGAAATAAGTTACAATCCTATGCAATTTCACACAATTACACAACCAACCAGTTTCCGAGAAGCGAAACGCAAAAAATTAAGTGATGCATAATAATAGAGAAAAATACACTTCTTTATTTTTTTTAAACGTCCGCGCTCGTCGTGTCATTTAATTTTTACTGTTACGTTTGCATGTTGGCCAAACTGCTAATTACTTAATACCTTTTTGTAAACGATGGCGGGCATTTTTCATCCCATAATCTACAGTATAATCGCATAACTCACGATGTACGAGGTTCGATGCGGAGTGGCGGTAATTTACTTGTTCACGGATACAGGTGGGACATAAATAAGTGACTATTTCCTTTTATACGGTGCATTCACAGGTTAATAACAGGGGGATTACAACTATACGTACCTAAGTATTTCGTTATTATCCTCCCTTTAACTATACGAGAAAAACTGATTAATTGTTTAGATCATAAGCACATCATAAGTCTCAAATATATCGACTTATGACTCGAGAACAAAATATCTATGCTCGTCACAAAAATAAATGCCCTTACTGGGAATCGGATCCAGTGGCGCTACCGTGAAAATTGACATTCTTAAAAATCGAACGATTGTCTCTGTCACTCGTCTCTCATGTGACATGTCTCATGACGCCTTTGGCTTTGCAGAGTCACTCACTGCCCGTTAGGCCAGACCGGTCGTCAAAATATTTCTAGATACTCACGTTAGACACGTACTTACAATAAATACTCAGTCGTGCAAGCCTTTTGCAGTAACAGTTAAACAAACTATACTTAGGTATTGTTTTGGATCATAGTACTAAGAAATTACCGTAGGTACCTATTATTGATTAACTTCGATTTCGATTTAATTTAAGGTAAACGTGAAAACAAGGCGTTTAACAAGAATATTTTAAATATTTATCTGGCTTTGATCGTTTGACTGTTTAAAATAATTCCATCTACAGTATACACGACGTGTACTTAAGCGTCACATGTTTATCGAATCCGCCAAGCGTGTAATCCTTACCTATCACGGCTGAATGGCCCCAGACATGGACCGTTGTGCTAATCTGTGGCACAGTGTTGTCTATGGCATGTTTGATAGATCAAGGTTGCGTCCGGTTCGGTTGGCGCCCAACGTGTAACTCGGTTTGATTGGCATCAATAAAGATTGTTTTTCATTTACAGTAACAAGTTATAAAGAAGATGTCTTTGAGGACATTGTTAATTGGCAAAAGGTCTTAAACTCACTTTAGGTGTATTTATTATTGGGCGCCTTTTGATTTTCTTTACAATGACGTTTCAGTAAGCATGCACGCAAAGAATATGCAGTCGCGATCTTTAAATTGATTTTATTGAAATAGGTTTAAAAACAAGTACATTCGTTTATGGAATTTAAATTGGGTCTACGATAAATTAGGTACCATTAAATTATTTTAATACCCTCTACACAAAGTCGTTTTTCAGAAAAAAAATTTGGCTTGGTCACGGCATCTCGAATGAACAGCTGCAGCTGGATCGATTTCGCTAATTCTTTTTTTGTTATATTTGCTATTGTTAGGAAAAGTTCTTATGAAAGAAAATTAGAAAAACGCGCGTTTAAATTTGAAAATTTAAGAATACTTGACCATTATTATCAATTATTTTTAATGTAACTTTAGCGCTTTTGACAATTTAAACTACAGGACAACGTCTCCGCTGGTCCGCTGGTATATTATAAAAGGCAAAATAATAGATTTTAAACAATACAATAATAGATCCTAGAGGAAAAATGTGAGTGACAATGTTCATAACATACTGGACAAAGAGAACATGGCATTCGATTTCCCTTTTGTTCAAAAATGCACCCACCAAGTTATCCGTTACACCTGGACGTCCTTGTTCCATTGTGATTAAGGCTAATTTCCTCTAATTTTCATTATTGAAAGTCGACTGAACCACAAGTTTGTAAGGTAACGTTGTTGAATTATGTGTACATTTTTGTTCCTTACGCCCACGGAATAAGGCGAAAAATGCTTACATATTTCTGACGTTTAATATACGCATGCGCGCACCGCAGACAACGTCTAGACGGGGAGGTCTTTTATCACGTCGACTTCACAGGCATAACACAGACGACATAACCAGTTTGAATAGAACTTTGATGTTTGTATTTGGAATGGGAACAGAGATATTAACGGATTTATTGGTCTTTTAATAGATACAGTTTTGTCTATGGAATCCATTTTGAGAAGCATTGAATTCACAGTCTTTATAATTCTATCTTGTTTTGATATTAGTGTGCAGTAAGTGGTAATTCAATTGTTTCTTGTTGACGGGTATATTAAAACGAACGGGCGGTGTTTGGTATTATTTCTGTATAATGTATGGCCGGAGAAGATTACACTTATCACAACTATTATTATGTTATGATATGAATTAACATGCTATGTAAATTTCAATTCCTTTAAAAGCTAATTAGAATTGGGTACCTTAAGTTTTTTAAAGTGGTCCATATTATATTTTTTGTAGTAACTAAACTGCTAATAGTGTTCAAAACTGTGGCTATCCCTTTTTTATTCCATTCTGTTTTTTAGAAATATTTTTTTGAATACCTCATTTGACAGATGAAGCGGTTGGTGATATGAATAGAGCTCGTGCCTAAGTCTGCAATACGTGTCTTCCATTAAAAAAAAAGTAAAACCGTCAAGTTGTCATTTGACAGATTTGAAACATCGCCGTTATTATTTCGACTGTTTGTACGCTATGCTCCCTAATTTCTGCTGTTCTCGAGTGTTTTTCAACGGCTTCTGCCTGCCCCTGGATTTTGTCCGCATCTCACGACGACCACCATATATCCACTTTACATTCGGAAAGGACGCCTTACGACGTACGACGCTCCCGTATTTCTGGACAACGACTCCGCTTTTTCGCCGACCATTGCACTGACCTAAGGACTGATTCCCCGAGCTAGTTCAGCAAATAAATTGAGCTTGTCATGGCGGTTATTATGGAATATTCAAGGACTGGCGACAAGCACATCATAGCTGAGATTCGGGGTGCGAAAACATTGATGAAAGTTGCTTAAGCTTCATGATTGACGTTAAAATGTCTTTTCTATATATATAAAACATATAATATGATTATGATATCACTTATAATATGATTGTTTTTCTTATTTCTAGGGCTTCTAGAAGTGTTTATGTCCAAAGTGCAACCAACTGCACTGTTTTGGGTAGTAGCGGTGTGGAATCATTTTGTTCGAACGCCACACTATACGGTAGCAGTGTGGCGTTCGAAACGAATTCAGTATAAAGATATATTTTCACTCATACAAGTGAAAATAAGAAACCTTTTGTAACTTTATTTATAAGTTGTGTTACTGCAATAAAACAAAAAAAATCTATCAATCTAGTTTTATTAAATTATCCTGCAAATTTATCAAAGCATAGGCTATGATAACACTATCATTCAAATATCTGATGTGACTGTGGTTCACTCCAGAGTGAGGTTTCAAAAATTGAAACTCCCTCACTCGCCGTATTAGACGCTCGACGTGTATGCGTAAACTAGCTATAAAACCCGAGCAAAACTTCTTTTTTGTGGGTGTTTCTTTGGATGAGACACTTCGTGGGTGAAGGAGCTTAACATTTCTTGTCGTTGTTTGTTGTCTTGATCGTTGTCCAGAAATACGTGAGCGTCGTCGTCGTCGTAAAGGCGTCCTTTCCGAATGTAAAGTTGATATATATGGTGGTCGTCGTGAGATGCGGGCACTACAAAATCCAGGGGTAGGCAGAAGCCGTTGAAAAACACTCGAAAACAGCAGAAATTAGGGAGCATAGCGTACAAACAAAGTCGAAATAATAAGTATTAATAACGGCGATGTTTTAAATCTGTCAAATGACAACTTGACGGTTTTACTTTTTTTTTAATGGAAGACACATATTGCAGACTTAGGCGCGAGCTCTATTCATATCACCAACCGCTTCATCTGTCAAATGAGGTATTCAAAAAAATATTTCTAAAAAACAGAAAGGAATAAAAAAAGAATAGCCACAGTTTTGAACACCATTAGCAGTTTACTTACTACAAAAAATATAACATGGACCACTTTAAAAAACTTAAGGTACCCAATTACATAACCGTCATCCATTTATATTTTAGTTGGGTAATGTGTTTTTTTAGTTGTCCTCTTAAAACTCACAAGTTAATATTCCCGTACATGTTTGCCTAAATAATTGAAACATTTAATTATTTGCCACCTGTCTTTACTTATCGGGTGTTTGTTGTAATAATAGCAACAACTTAATATGGCACATACATAGCAACATTTCGGTATATACAAGGTTCAAGACACTGCGGTCGATCTCGAAAATGCACAAATGCTGTTGTCATTGGCGACCGGCCAAAATATTACGTATTTCTGCGACGGGATTTAATTTAATAGGGGATGCAAATTATTTACTTAACTTTGAGTGCTTCCATTGTTTTGAATTCCTGACTGCTAAAGAGTGCAATCAACTTAAAGGCTTGGGCACATAGGCGCGTTTTGAGAGCGTGGCGGTAGCGCAGCGTGACACCGGTGTGGCTAATGTAACGAAATAAGGCACACAGTCGGACGGCAGCGTCGCGCCCCGCTGCGCCACGCTCACAAAACGCGCCTATGTGCCCAAGCCTTAAGGGTTATTTAAGTTTTAAAGGCGTAAATACCTCTTTGATGTAATATGTCAAATCTATGTACCACAGACAAGAAACTGTAAACTTGTCAAACGAAACAGCCAATTATAATCTTAAGTCGGTGGTATTTTAACCTAAATAAAACTGATAGAGGATTCCTTTGATTGAAGCCAGCAAGAACGTTGCTTGACGTATTGACGTCAACACATAATCTGTCGTCCTTCGGTCGCATGCGAGTGATAACGCCACAGATAACAAACGTCTTGGCATTGAGCAGGGGTGGTTTTATTGCAATGGGTGTGGAAATTTAGGGCTGGCAAAAGTCTTTTTACCAAACTGAGGAAGCATTTGTAAATAGTAAATATATATTTTTAAATATAGAGGTAACTACCTAATCCAAATTGTTCAGTATCAGCGGAAGAAAAAGATTGTAACTTCTTTCGGGGTTCTAGTTAAGAAATGAAATAGTAACTATGATTTCAATTGTCTGTGTCTATGCTCTAAGTAAGAAGCTTCGTGTTCGTCTTTTACTTATGAATTTTTGTGGACTCTAACGGCAATTTTTGTCGTTAATCATAATTGTATAAAATTGACGGCTTTGTGCCTGCGGCAATGACATTACATGGCGTACATAATTACATATACACCACTGATTTTATAGTCAATAAAGTAAACATACATTAAACGATACCAGAAAATCTCAAATTACTTATGCATTCGAGATCAATTTACATGCTGAATATGTCACTCAATTATTACTGGCCACGAAGATGTTGTAAACGTCAGATTTCAAATTTAAAAATTAATTCTTCCAAGGGTTGTTGAGCTGTCAAAGCAATAACCGTTTATTAATGACTAGCAAGAACGATATTGAATCTTACACCGTAGTTATTGGTATTAAGGTTTAAAATTGCAGTACAATGATTTTGCTCTTAAATTGATGCATGGCGTAGTGTGAGATATTCTTCGAAAAAGTGGTTGTATTGTTTTTTTATGTTGGTACTCGTTTTTTAACGTTATTATATCGGCGCCTTTAAAATTGAGTTATGGGACGAGACGAAACGACTAATTTATACATGTAGTTAAAGGATTGATGTATTGAACTCGCAGTGTATGGAAAAATACTATATTAAAGTGTCAGGTTTTGCATTTGTGTACCTAAAAAAATCGTATGTATTTTGTTATTAATATGAGGTGAAATTATATGAAGTTCCTTATTAGTTTTTCTTACTAGGTTTGGTCACCGTTTCCTCCCGGGTGCAAAGATACCTAGCGAATGGTTTGTTTGTTAAGAACTAATAGAATCTCTTTTTTAATCTATTTTATAACTATATTTATTCCATTAGTTCTTAGTCTTAGCAAAGTTCTTAAATACATCCTCCGATGGACACAGCTTCCAGTTTTAACTTTCTGGAAGTTAACTTTACGTTTTTCTGATTCAAACTTAACATATCCACCGCTTCATTCCTAAAAAATACAAAAAGCGATCTACATCGATGGCTAAAAATATTGAGACCTATCATAAAACAACTACTTATGCCCTGTGCTTTTGCTCAGACCAAAAGTTCCAAATAGTTCGGTTTCAAACAATTTGCCCACACACGATAGTTCTGATACACGACATAGTCCATAACGGAAATGTGAACCGGGTTTTATAAAAATCCCCGTTAGTTGCCAGCCCTACGCACCCTAGTCTGCAGTTTGGGATAGGTCGGCGCCGGTCGATACTATTCACCATTACTTTTACACGCTGTTAAGGCGCATAATACATGTAATTCCTGTCACGGCAGTATATTGCTGCTATTGCTGTACTTGTTCAATTTGACGTGTTATCGAATACAATTTTAAGCTAACATGGTCATACGAGTAGGTTATGTATTGGGTATTAATGTCGGAAACTCATACATAAATACGAATCTAATGGTAATTCTAATAATTAATATTACTTCGTTTGTAATAGAAGTTGTACTATTCTGACGTGTTTAAATATACTGATTTATAGATGATGAGAACAAATTGGAATAAACTTAGACTTTGTTTCATTTCTACGGCACAGTCGGCGTCAAAAGTTAGTAGCAACTAAAATGTCAAACATATCTATGCAGATCTTTATTTGTGTAAGGATGTGTTACACAAATATGTTGACATTTTGACTAATTATATGACTCTGACTGTATAGTCAGTTGTGTATATACATTATACAAATAAGGGTAAAAAGGGAGGTAAGGAAGGAGTATCATCAACTGTAACTTGTCAATAAATTAATAATATAAAAATACTGCCAAAAGAACGCACGCCCCACGTATAAAAAAACTTGTACAAATATTGAGCACCCATTTCACATGTTAGGAAAATATTATTGTAGGTATTTTTCTTGCTTAATTAAATCAAAAATGATTGATAAATATATAATCATCAAGTTTTGGTATCAAACATTTATCATTATCTCATTATTTTATACACGAATATAATTATATCCTTAACTACAAACCTCTTTACCGCAAATACTTTTTATTTTACTAGCCAGCCAGTTACTTAATTACTACAGCATGAGAAAGACTTCAAATGTTTATGTTTACCCAGAAACCAAAACGAAATGAACTTAGCAGCGCGTATTGACTGATTTATCGCTAAACGCCCCTCTATTACTTCTATAGGGGAAACTAAACGCAATCTGTCTTTACAAACTTAACTTTACCGTGGCAGAACACGAACTGCACTGCTTAACGGGAAATAAATAAGGACCAAAATTGAATGATTTTAAATTTGTTTAGTGCTAAACGACTAGTTTTTGCTATGGTTAAATGCAGAAACAAAATTAATTGACAATGTTTTTTAAAGTCAGAATAGACTAAAGTGTAATCGATACATCCACTACTGTTTATTACGTTGAGATAAATAAGAAATATGAGTGTGATCTTTGATTCTGTATTTTTTAATTTAATTAAAGAAATGAAATTAATAGGCTTAAATGGCTATAGGTTAATTTTCTAACATTACAGAAAATATATCTTTGTTTCAGTGCTAAAAATGAGTAATTTATAAGTACATGATCAATAGCACTAAACGATTTTGGAATAAGTATGTCCAATTGATATAAGCTCAAAATAATATATACGTTACATACGTTAATAAAGTTAAAAACAAAGAACGACAGTAGAGGAACATAGGAACCAAGTAAAATCTCATTCAGAGAAATGTATAAAGGACTTAACCTAACCTACCTGACTTTATTTAACTTCATCTACGTCCGTCATGGTTGCTTAAAATATCTGTAAAAATTATATTGAGCGCAGCTCATGTCCGAAATTTTCATTGCATAGGTATGTTTAAAAAGTTAATCTTGCTTTGTTGTCTGTGGTCCGAATCGGCATCGAGTTAGCGCCAAAACACATTTTCAACGCATCATGAGTAAATGACAGCTCTTTTTAAAAAGTTAATTTCCCTTTGTTGTCTGTGGCTAAAATGTGCATCGATTTTAGCCAAAACAGTTTTTATTAATGTTAAGTTTCATGGGAAAAGGGGCTGTCTGCAGTTATGTTTGCTTTAGAATTATTTGGATTTACGAGTGTAGAAGGGCGCGGATAATTCCTTTATTAATAAAGCGGCTATTAAAATAGCCAGAGACTGCATTCAAATATGCCGTTAAAAATAGCCATTAGGGCCCCCGCCCACTTAGCGTCTTTCGAGCGTCGTCGTGTAGTGAACGCCCGCGCAGCGCCGACGCGACGTTTACGTTACGGCGCCGCAACGTCAGTGGCGTCTTTCGAACGTCAGCGTCGACGCGGCGTCCGCACAGCGCTGTCGCGACGTCAGGCGTTGATTGTCAGGCGCCTATTTCACCACAGCGACAACTGTCGACGCAGCGCTGTGCGTACGCCGCGTCGACGCTGCGCAGGCGTTGACGAGACGCTGACGTTCATCCATCACTAAGTGGGCGGGGGCCCTTACGGGTTTAGGGCATTTTATAAACAAGATGGCATCTTTGAAACGATATGCTATGTCAGTTTTAATGAATGATATATCTATATAACCTCGCATAACGACTCAGAGCCCTGAGTGTAAGTTTTTAACGTAACTTTACTTTTTTTTTTTTTTATGACAAAGGTGGCAAACGAGCAGACGGATTGCCTGATGGTAAGCAATTACCGTCGCCCATGGGCACTCGCAACACCAAAGGAGTCACAAGCGCGTTGCCGACCTATAAGTGTGTTGGAGCTCTGGGAACCTTATTCACCATCAGGAACGCAACACTACATACCTGAAAGGTAGCAGTGCTATTATGGCTGTGGTCTTCCGTAAGGAGGAGGTACTTCCCCAGTTGGGCTGCTCTAGATTCAAGCGTGATGGTACTTCGCTGTGCCCTACCTCTCATTGTTGGACGTAGTTTAAGGACATACCCGGGTCCAAACTTTACTTCACGAACGCGTTTGCGTTTCCCATATAAATAACATTATCACTTACGCATTCGTAAACGTTTTTATACTTCAAAAGTAACTTACACTAGAGCCTCAGCATTGCGATACAATGAGGAAATACCGCCGACATCCTTGGTACAATGCCTCAAGGGCCTTTATTAGATTTAATAATAAGTAGTTACTTATTAGTAATTATAATAAAATATTACAGGACATCCTTACCTTATACAGATTGTCTGAGCCCCACCATAAGGTTAAGAAGGCTTGTGTTGTGGGTACTCACTACTCAGCCAACGATATATACAGGGTAGAATATTGTAATGCCACCTGAAGGTACTCTTAATACTGTAGATAGAAAATTTTACTCAAAGAAGACATTCCTTTATTTTTTTAAAGAAAGAAAACTCCATGCAAAGATTTTTAAAATTTAATAATCGCCGGTAATCGAACCGACTAAAATCTCTAAAAGTTGCAGCCTGTACTTTTATTGCATCGATCGTTAGGGTCAATTATGAGGATGAAATCTCTCTACAAACTTCATAAATTAAATCCCCAGGCCTGTCGTCAAAGTAAAATTTTAATTTGTAAACCATGTATATTATTTGAAAATAAGACACTAGTATCAGTTACACTGGGACATTTTTCCTCTTGCATGAAAATCGAAAGTGACGTTAATCGAGTTAAATGACTCGGTTATTTTCCGAGCCGGCTAACGAGCTGATGGACAATTATTGTACACGACACGACACGTGAGATTACACGATAACTTTATCCGAGTTGTGGTTACGGAGAAAACTTTAATGAGAGGTAGGGCACAGCGATGACCATCACGCTTGAATCTGGGGCACCCCAACTGGGGAAGTACCTCCTCCTTACAGAAGACCACAGCCATAATAGCACTGCTACCTTTCAGGTATGTAGTGCTGTGTTCCTGATGGTGAGTAAGGTTCCCAGAGCTCCAACCCCCCTTAAAGGCCGGCAACGCGCTTGTGACTCCCCTGGTGTTGCGGGTGCCCATAGGCGACGGTAATTGCTTACCATCAGGCAATCCGTCTGCTCGTTTGCCGCCTATGTCATTAAAAAAAACTGTATGTTTAGATCTGGTGATACAATAATCTTTTATTCTTTTCTACTTAGGACGTGCATTTCATTCTGCGGCGCTACCGCGAAGAACGATATTCGTAAATTTAGGACGATTGTCTCTGTCGTTCTCATGACGCCTTAATTGGAGTAAAAGAGATGCCCGAAATATACGAACTTCGTTGTTCGCGGTACCGAGCCTGAGCCCAGAAGTCAGAACCCTTACCATGAGTTGTGACATTGAGGTTTTCGATAACGAGTATCGGGTTTACTATCTGTGCATCTAGCTTGTACTATTTTAGTGCATGGTAAGGGTACCGAGTGTAAGTTTTTAACGTAAAAATGTCACCATCGCGGTAGAGTTACCCATATAAATAACATTATCACTTACGCGTTCGAGACATTTTTTTACGTCAAAAAAAACGTACACTAGAGCCTCTGATACAGTTTTTATTTTGCAGCTCTTTGGTTCGAATATTTTAGTAGCAAAATAGATGCAAATATTCAATTTTAAGGGTCAAATTTATAACAGTTGGCTGTATGTGCCACACATAGCCGACTAGTAGGTTAGGTTGGTAAGTAGGTTTTTAGTTATTCTTTGCTTTTCTGTACGCGAAAAAAAAAACAATCTGTCGTTTAAGGTGGTGGATCCTACCTACTCGCAATATATTCGAATCCATTCTTAGTGAGGGAATTATGTTCGCCCTCTTCGCTTTGTGTTTTCGTATGCCAATAAGGGCTGGCAATTCTAGTAGTCTTGGTATGGATAATACCGGTATTCCGGAGCAAACAAATGAAACAAATACCCGTTTGCAAATGTTTAGTTCACGTACAAGTATGAGTAACTGATTCAGACAGATTCAGCAAATTAGCTGAAATGAAAACAATCCATTAGTACATTGCGGGTTGTTTATACAACGCCACGAATAGTATCTAAGGTGAACGTCCGACGTACCTGCGCCCGTGCGATACTTCCGCTTACAATACAAATATATTAATAGTTACAGATAAGTATTTTAGAACACATCTGTTGCGGACAGGGAAGCCGCTATCATTGGGATTTGTTTGTTCGTCTCTTTTGCACTTATTTCCTAGTCATTCTTTATAGCGAAAATAAACGGAAAAATGGTTTAACAAATAAACATATCTATGTCATTGCACTTTCTATCATTTACAGATTAAAAAGAAACCGTTCACAAAGAAGAAAAATAAGCAAGAAGTATAATAGTTTTTCAACTCACGCGCGCGATATGTTTCAGAGAACACAGTTCTCCATTTTCAAGCACTAAAGGTGTCGAGGTCTGTTCGCGTCGAAGGCACATCACAGAGTAAATAGTGACTAAATAAACGCCGTTTTTCATAAAACGGCGAAAAACTCTTATAAAGGATACATTTTTCTCTATTTTAAAAAGTTTTAACAGGAATTTCGAACGTATGTCTTGCCACTCTAATTACAAATTAATCGGAGTAAATAAAAGAGAGTGATACCCGAAATTCACGTAATTCGATTTTTGCGGTTGGCCCTCAGTTCTCATATAAACTTCATATGACGCTGTTCATAACGTCAAAAGACGTTCAACGGAGTCGTTGATCTCATTGATTAGGAATATAGCCAATTGGAGTGACGAAAACCGATGCCATAGTCTACTAGAGTTTAATTCTGTTACAATCAAAATCATAATAATGCACACAAACCTTAACCCTAATCCATTGGCATAGTGTACATATAAGTAGTTGTATACATAAACCGGGTGTTTCCTGTAATAGGAGCTATAACTTTAGGGATCGCTTCTACATCACGAATGTAGCAACATTTGTTCTACAACTTTACAAAAATGTTTAATTTTATACTTGTAATTTTTTCGATTAGACTAAATAGTATTTTCAATGAACAGCATCCAATAGTCTAGTTCACGTTTACTGTCAGCCTACAAACTTCGTAGTTTTCACAATACATTGCTTGCTTGGAAAATCTTGTTTTATTAATGTTTAGTATACTATAAGTTATTCACAAATATCGGAGAACAAATGTTGGTACGTTTGTGGTGTAGAAATGATGCCTAAAGTTATTGCTCGTGTAGGAAACACCCGATGTATGACAGACTAAGGGCCATAGCGAACAGAAACAGACTGCACGCACGCAATCGATATGTCATTGAACTTGAACCGTAATTGGGGTGCGACTCGCCCTTGAACAGAGGGCCACCCCCTCATGGCTATCCCACGTAACACCTATTATAATTTGCTATTATAATGGATTGTAGTATCAATAGATTTCACCCACAGCTTTATTGGTACAACGATATAGTTAACCTTTTGAACGCCAAGCACCACTAAAGTGGTCGCGTGATGTCGTGCCTGCCACACCACTAAAGTGGCTATGGCGGACGCTGTCTAAGCAATTGTCCTGCTGACAGATAAGGTTTATTCTTCACAAGTCATACCATGGCGTACACATCACATTTTGACGCGAGAGGAAAAGCGTTCAAAAGGTTAAATTATGCCCTAGTGTGTATCTGCGTCAAAGATGGGCCCTATTTCCAAAATAGCCCATTTACAAGTATATTCGAAATTAAAAATCATTCGAATGGTTACAAAACCGACCGAATTAATCTACATTTCGGGCCCATTTTGGTAAATGAGGCCCAACATTCGGTCTGAAAATTGGCCCAAACGGAATGGAATCCTTATTTTCAAACATTAAAATATTAAGTTAATAGTTAATACCAGTTTAATAAAATATTCGATTGACAATAACCCCGAATAATCTTTCGCGAAGTTGTTATTAACAAGTAACAACTCGATATTCGTAAACGAACGATCGTCTCTTGTCAATATCATGACGTCTTCATTTGAAGTAAAAAGATAAAGATGCTCGATTTCGAAAAGTAGGCTTACTGCCTATGAAGCAGGAGGTCCCGAGTTAGAATCCTGTCAAAGGCATTTATTTTGGTGTTTATTACGAATAATAAGTACATTATTTTTGTGTTCCTGGGTCATGGACTATGTATTTAAGTCTGTATTCGTATGTATCTAAAATAATACATATCTCTAGACTATAGACTTTTTGAGAGGTAGGGCACAGCGATGACCATCACGCTTGAATCTGGAGCAGCCCAACTGGGGAAGTACCTCCTTCTTACAGAAGACCACAGCCATAATAGCACTGCTACCTTTCAGGTATATACTGTTGTTTTCCTGATGGTGAGTAAGGTTCCCAGAGCTCCAACCCCCCTTAAAGGCCGGCAACGCGCTTGTGACTCCCCTGGTGTTGCGGGTGCACCATGGGCGACGGTAATTGCTTACCACCAGGCAATCCGTTTGCTCGTTTGCCGCCTATGTCATATAAAAAAATATATATATCTCTAGACTAGTTCGATTCGGACTAGTTGGTTTTGAAATTAATTATCTTACATTTCCATTGTTCTTAGCCTCATCAATATTTTCGGTCACACCCGCAGCTCTGTCACGGAGCCATTTGCTAATTATTTAATTAAGTCACGACTCGCCATAATTGAGGCATTGACATCGCCTGCAGCAGTTTTTGTGAAGCTATTATGTGTGCTAATTAAATGAAGTCAGTCTGACTGTCTAGGACAGGGATTCCCAATCTTTTTCAACCTGCGGGGAAGTTACAAAATTAGTATTTTGTCACGGCGCCCTGGTCCTAGCTATTGCAAAAAGATATAGTAGATAGAAATCATTACCTACATTACCTACAATAATAGTAATCAGGTTAGGTTAGTTTAGTTAGAGGGAGGTAGGAAAAAAATTAAACATGCACAACATTAATCTATCGTCGTTGTACATAGATAATAATAGACCGACTCACGGCGCCCTTCGGAACTTTCCACGGCGCACCACGGCGCCGCGGCGCACACTTTGGGAACCCCTGGTCTAGGATATTAAAAAACTTGGATATAGGCACAATGCCTATACAATCGATGACCCGGATATGTCCTACTACGTCCAACAATGAGAGGTAGGGCACAGCGAAATACCATCACCCGTGTGTCTGGAGAAGTCCAACTGGGGAAGTACCTCTTCACGTTTATTTAGTCACTCGCGCGACATGTTTCGGAGAACATAGCCCCCCATTTTCAAGCACTAAGAGTGCTGAGTGTCCGTTCGGTTCGCCGCTCGCGTCACCAGCCCGTCGCACACTAACGCGCGCCGCGCTGCTCGCGCCGCTCTTGATGTCAAAACTGGTTGAGTACCGTATTAATCGTTAATTATTAAATATGTCTCACGTAAGTTTAAATACAAGTACCTCTTCCTTACAGAAGACCACAGCCGTAATATCACTGCTACCTTTCATGTACCTATGTAATGTTGTGTTTCTGATAGTGAGTCCCAGAGCTCTTCGGAATTTACGTTATGTAAGTTCTTCATCATGTCAGCCGAAAGACGTCCACTGCTGGACATAGGCCTCCCCCAGAACAAGAAGACCGATCCTGCGCCTTCCACATCCAGCGGTAGCCCGCGACTCTAACTAGGTCGTCGGTCCACCTTGTGGGAGGCCTACCTACGCTGCGTCTTCCAGTTCGTGGTCGCCACTCCAGAACCTTTCCGCCTGTGTAAGTTCTTACACAACGTAAATTCCATATTTATTTACAGTTTACAGTTAAGTTTTTCACCGAAGTATGTCTTGCGCAGACAGACTTGTCTCGTGCAGCGAAAGAACGAACGACGAGTCGCGGGTCGCGGGCAGAAACAAGCGCCGCGAAAAACGATATTCGTTTTTGGAAGATTGTTTCTGTCACTCTCATGACGCTTTAATTGGACTAAAAGAGATAGACGCTCGAAATATACGAACTTCGATCGTGGTACCGGACAAGTACAGTTGCCATCAGATACTTATATTTCGCAGCTGTGGAGATGGTCACAGATATCTAAACATACACTATATCGCCTTGACAACACATGCGTTGTTCAGATATTTTTGAAAACCTCCACAGCTCCGATATATCTGACGGCGACTGTACATAGTAAAGATATATGTGACATTATCTAGCAAAAGGGACCTTATTGTCGATGGCGCTTACGTCGAACCGCGTTGCGTTTGTATTGCGGCATCTTGAACAACGGCGTAAGCGCCATCGACAATAAGGTCCCATATCATAGAGAATGTCACATATGAGGACGTTATCTTTCCGCAAACCCATTCGTGCATTTAATAAATCTAATCCTTTACTAACTAGGTAAACCACACAAAAGAAAACCTTTAAGGCTTGGTCACATAGGGCGCGTTTTGTGGCGTGGCGCAGCGGGGCGCGACGTTGCCGTCCGAATGTGTGCCTTATTTCGTTACATTAGCCACACCGCTGTCACGCCCCGCTGCGCCACGCTCTCAAAACGCGCCTATCTGCCCAAGCCTTTATCACAGCAAAGCCTACACCAAGCAAATTACGTGTATTTTGATTGTAAAGGTTATAGTCTAGGAGACAAGGCATGAAACGCCTTAAACTCATTCGTTCTTTGTATTAATCTGATACCTTAAGTCTCAGTACTAAGGTTGAAAATCGTATAGATTTTTACGATCAAAGTATGAATCACGACACCTTTCCGAGAAGCACACGTGTGAGTGTTGACAGAAAACTGGATTGTTTTGCTTATCTAATTGAGTAAGATAGGCTACGGTGAACACTGTTAATATTGTTCCTACCTTAATCATTACACCAAGAAATTAAGTTGTCAAATTGGTTTGCTATTCATACAATCAGCAGCAGAAGTGGCTAAGCGTTTGAGGTCTTCAAAATGAAGTCAACACATCTATTGTCAAGAGAATACGAGCGCGTCATTTTGAACACTTCACCTGCTCAGCCACTTTTGCTGCAGACTGTATCCATACTATATAATATTATAAATGCGAAAATAACTCTGTCTGTCTGTCTGTCTGTTACCTCTTCACACTTAAACCGCTGAATCAATTAGGATGTTTGGTATGGAGAGAGTTTGAGCTACGGGAAGGGATATAGGATATTTTTTTATCCCGGAACCATACCTTAAAGACGGGCACGACTGGCCAACGAAGTCGCCGGTAACATCTAATAAAAACATACAATATACGTAAAGAAGTTGTATTCGGGTAATTTCGTGTTTGAAAAAAAATGGCAAATAATTCTGAATATAGACTTAATGCCCAATGGAATGACCCTTCTGTCGCCTCTATTGACAATTATTTAACATTGAAAGTGGTATCCATTGGGATGCTGTCGTACACCGGGATGTTTACCTTACAGATGATATTTAACAATTATCAAATCATGTCAGACCTCAACAGATGCAGACGGTGTAGATGTGGTTCTATATAAAAAAATATTATAGTGAGAACTCACAAATATAGCTTGGTTTGTACAAAGTATGTAATAACGGTCTTTTTAAGATTTAATTTAGAGTTGTTCATGTTATTGTAATTTAAAATTTAGAGGTGTGATTCAATTGGCATCATGTTTAGAAAAACAAGTTAAAAAAAAACTTTGTTTTCCATATAACCATCATCAAATAGCTTTCATATATCACTACAACCACTCCATGTTTATCATCATTTAATATTGAACAGATTAATATTGTAACAACATTTATAAAACGTTCTCATAAACGTTTGTTTCGAAATTGTTTATATTAATATCTGTCTGCGCGTGTTAATACGAGCCAGATGGCTTTAAGGCCAATACAGCCATCCATTCATGTGTCCGGCGAATACATCAATATGTACTGATTGTCCGGGGAGTTTTCTCATTCTGAGCACGGAGATAATCATATTGTCTTAAGCCCCATTTAGACCAGGCAAGAAATTGTATGCAATTTTCATTACTTTGCGGGATATCTTCGTACGGCGAATTCGGTCGCTTTATATAACCCCGCAATGTAATGAAAATCGTATACAAGTTCTTGCCTGGTCTAAATGGGGCTTTACTCTTACGATAGTACGAAAAAAAGAGATGTGTATTGTTTCTTCTTCTGCTGCTCACAGTAGGCAGAGCAGTATGATTCATACGCTAGTTAACAATGTTAGTTGCTACTGGGGATATTACAGCTTCATGTATACCGTTTTTTCTTCTAGTAGCCTCTGTAAACGCTGAAATTGGGAGAAAAGGATAGATTTATTACACTTGGAGCTGCAGGCGTCCAAAGGCTACGGTAACTGCTCATCAGGCGGGCCGTATGCTTGTTTGCCACTGTCGTTGTATAAAAAAGTATATATTGCAAAAAAATAATGCCTAGACGTCGATTTGGGCGGTTACCTC
The DNA here is from genome assembly GCA_022674325.2 of Grapholita molesta. NCBI lineage: Eukaryota > Metazoa > Arthropoda > Insecta > Lepidoptera > Tortricidae > Grapholita > Grapholita molesta. The sequence continues at coordinate 7,745,444 of CP053143.2, forward strand.
GACTAACCTCTTGAGTCCCTAGTCTTCGATTTAGTTTTTATAATAGGAACATTATCTAAGTTAATAAATACATATATGATTTCTTTATTGTATTTAGTTTTATATAACATAAGAATAGAAGGTAATCGTAATATGAGGTAACGGTGCGATGCTTCTTATGCCCATAAACCGGCCTAATTAATTCCTATGGTTATATTTTAATGATTAGGTTATGCTTGAATCTGTTCTATATTCATTATCAAACAGTCCGTTACGATGTTACTTTACTTTGTTATACGTTGTTACGTAAATGGTTATGTTATGACACAGTCGCTATCAGATATATCGGAGCTGTGGAGATGGTCACAAATATCTGAACGCCGGCGTTAACGTGCATGTTCAGATATTTGTGTCCACCTCCACAGCATACATCTGATAGCGATTGTACATATTATAAATACACCCCGTTATCTAATGCTCATTTTGGGGGCAATCTAAAATAGTGATGTTTCTTCACATAATTAGTCGATTCATATCTATCTATAAAAGTTATTTGTCAAGCTAAAATTCTTCTTCAGTGAAAGCTATAGAGACGCATTCATTCCTCTTATTAGTCAAATCGGAGGGCGACAATTATAAATATCGAATATCGTCAATTTGGGGTCCGATTTTTGAAATAGTCACCGAGTAATCTTGATAGAGATTCTCATTCATTCTCTGTGGAAATCACTTGGTGACTATTTCAAAAATCGGACCCAAGATCTTTTGACATGTTATTGAGTGAGTAAGTCAACTTAATTTTTTATCGACTTAGATTATCGTAACTGCCCAATCACTTGCCCCTAAACTGAGCATAAGATAACGGGGTGTACTTATAAATATATAAATATTCCGGGACAATCTTTACACAAATCAACCTAGTCCTACGCTAAGCTCAGTAAGGCTTGTGTTGTTAATAGGAATCAGACTTGCGTGTAAGGGGTTCATACCGACTGTTAACACGATAAGATTTTTTTTTTTTTTATGAGATAAGGGGGCAAACGAGCAGACGGATTGCCTGATGGTAAGCAATTACCGTCGCCCATGGGCACCCGCAACACCAGGGGAGTCACAAGCGCGTTGCCGACCTTTAAGGGGGTTGGAGCTCTGGGAACCTTACTCACCATCAGGAACACAACACTACATACCTGAAAGGTAGCAGTGCTATTATGGCTGTGGTCTTCTGTATGGAGGAGGTACTTCCCCAGTTGGGTTTCTGAAGACTCGAGCGTGATGGTACTTTGCTGTGTCCTACCTCTCATTGTTGGTCGTAGTTTAAGGACATACCCGGGTCCGTGACATTGGGATTCATTAATATGTGATTGGCCCCATGGCTGACACGCTGGTCGGACACGCATAATACCTACAGTAAAATCACCTATTACCAAATACCCCCGGTAAGCCAAGAGTTGCATTTATATTTATGACTTCAAACAATGTTGTATCTATAGAATACAAACACTACGTGTTCACCGCATTTTCCATGTAATATCAGTAAATCGCAATATTGCATTATGCATCGCGTAACCCGTTGAATAACTCAGGGTGACTATTCCACGACAGTGACTAATGAATAATTTTATTATGGGAACGGGAATAAGGAGTTATTTAATTGTCTAGTCGTATGCCTCCTTGCATAAAACACTAGGTTACCTTTTTTACGTTGGGAAAATACATTTATGCATCCCGAAAAGTTTGAGACCGGGCTTTTAGGATGGTATTGATGAGGAGTTGAAGTACCGTCTAAAATCCTATTGATTTCCATTTTCGCTTTAAGCATTAAATTGTTTTTATGATAAAGGTGGCAGATGAGGTGATGGATTGCCTGATGGTAAGCAATTACCATCGCTTATGGGCACAAGCACGTTGCCGTCCTTTAAGATAGGAGTACACTCTTTTCTTGAAGGTATGAGGGTCGTATCGTTCCGGAATACCGCTGACGGCAAATCATTCGCAACGAGCGAGCCCAAAGAAAACCGCATATGCCTTTTCGGATGTCTCAGTCCGGTGGGTATACCGACCCCCACTCAGATCCACTAAGGTGGAGGTAGCTGGTGGGCATGACGTCTGCGCCGGCCTCCTAGGGTCTACGAAGTGGATCAGGTTACCTGGAAGCTAAGGAATTAATGCCGTAATCGTCACGCTCGACAGGCGCAAGAAATTTTTAGGTTTGCCAACGGTTGCTGTTAGCGAAGACCAAACATTGGAGACAACAAGGATCTCCAAACACTAACACTAGTAAACGTTTGTTTGGTAAATGACTTATGAAGATGCGTGAATGAGAGAAAATCGGAAGAATTTGGACCCGGGTATGTCCTTAAACTACGTCCAACACAGAGGTAGGGCGCAGCGAAGTACCATCACGCTTGAATCTGGAGAAGCCCAACTGAGGAAGTACCTCCTCCTTACAGAAGACCACAGCCATAATAGCACTGCTACCTTTCAGGTCTGTACTGCTGTGTTCCTGATGGTGAGTAAGGTTCTCAGAGCTCCAATCCCCCTTAAAGGCTGGTAACGCGCTTGAGACCCCTTGGTGTTGCGGGTGGGCGACGGTAATTGCTTACCATCAGGCAATCCGCCTGCTCGTTTGCCACCTTTTTCATAAAAAAGTGCTAGGCAGATTCTGATTAGGAAAAACCTTTACAAAATGTTGACGCGAACATAATATATCGTCTTTAGTACCCGTACTCGCCTTATAATTCTTATAAAGCATTTGTTTTTGCCCCAAATTTGTCGTGCTTAATGATTCATGATCAGAATATTACTGCATCCTCTAAAACATATTATATTTTACGTGTTACAAAGATACAAACGCTAAGGTAATTAATGAATCATTAAGGATTCAGCCTCTGGGCGTCACCTAATAGAAAGTACATTAAACATATAGATTCGCCCATTAATCTCGCCCTAACCAGTGATTAGCTGAGATTGCCCCTCATTCATATACATGCACATGTTGCATGCATTTATTGCAGTTTTCACTTTATACAGCTGAATTATAGCTTAGAAAAATCTTTAAAAAATGCTTTAAAGACACTCCAAGTTCAGATTCCGTTCAGCAGCTCTTCCAAAAGAAAAATGTCTGTAATGACACTAATGACTAATGCTAAAGAAAAATTAATAAAAAAATATATTCATAAGCCGATTTCGCCATTTTGAGGTTCAACCGGAATTCCTAAAGGCAGTACGAAGATAGTATCCTCATAATGCCCACCCTACAAGTAAAATGCTACTCGAATTCGTTCTTTATAGAGTAGGAAATATAGTATAATTCCTTTTGTGTCAAAATCGAAGGAAACAAATGAAATTCTACTCTGGTCCAATAGTATACATATAATTAAAATTTCTTTAAAGTAATTAGTACTATAGGTAGGCCCGTGGGCCTTACGAGGATATACCTATGAGCCTAATAGTTTCGAAAAACGTCAAGTACCCTCACCATGAGTTGTGCTATTGACGTGTTCGATAACGAGTATCGAGTTTACCATCTATGCATCTTGTACTATTTTATTGCGAACGAGATGCACAGATAGCAAACTCGTTACTCGTTATCGAAAACGTCAATGTCTCAATCACAACTCATGGTGAGAGAACTTGACGTTTTTCGAAACTTCATGGTAAGGGTAAAGATCGTATTGGAATCTTCGTCTGGGTTTCACCCGCTACCCGTTAGGTTCCATGTTCTTTTTTAGTCAGAAGTCTATGGGCGGGAGATGTGTCCCGTTACATAAAAAATACAAACTGTTAAAATATAACTAGCCTCCTTAAACTTGCTACTTTGCTACCTAAACTAAATCTTCTTTTTCTTTCTCCAGACACGTAGCAAACGCTCATAACAAAAAATACATTATTTCTCCGCAAAGCTTTTCGCTCCAAAACAAGCGGGTTTCACACACCTCTGCTAACCATCCCACAAATAGTACACCTTCGTTTGTTTACCGGACAGATTCTGATTGGCTGCAAAGCGCGACCGAGTTGGCTCGACCAAACCATTTTATCTTAATCTCAACTAGAATAAAAAATTGAAATAGATGACATATACTTAAGAAAAAGCGACGAGGACCTCAGGCGTTCAAGACGGGATTTAACTATCTCCAGCTATCCCCCGGACGCCGCCGGACGTAGATATTTTAATTTTTAATTTATATAGTAGTATTACTACTTAAAAATCAGAGCTAATCAAAATATTTCATAAAAAACAATTTGATTTGTTCTTAGACTCAATTAGAATCTTTATTATCACCTGATGAAACGTCCACTGCTGAACATAGGCCTCCCCCTTGTACCTTTACATGTACCGGTTGGAAGCGACTTGCATCCAGCGTCTTCCGGCGACTATCTTGTGCGTGGACGTCCTACGCTGCGCTTGCTAGTCCATGGTCTCCACTTAAGCCTCGGTCAAATCAGAGGGCGTGACCGCGGCGGCCTTAAACACATGCTAACAGGTTAGCGACGTCAAACAGACTGCGTCCCGCTGCCATCGCGCCCCGCTTCTGTCGCGCCCCGCGCCGCGCGGCCCCTTTCGTCCAGACGGCGCGGGCGCAGCGCTGCGCGGCGCGGACGCGGCGGCACGCTGCGCCGCGCTGGGTCTCCTCAGTCGGACGTTAAGTGGCGCGCGGTGCGTAGTGCGACAGTGACGCCCGCATCGCGCCGCGTCCACGCCGCGTTCGCGCGCGTGTTGAGGGCGTGTTGAAAGCGCGAGGCCGGCGCGGTCCGCGCGCGCCCTGTTTGACAGTCATCACGTCGGCATCACGCGACGCGGACGTCGCGCCGAGCCACGCTCTTTGATTTGACCGAGGCTTTATAGTCTCCACTTATACTCTTATGTTTTAAAATGATTGACACGAATGGCGCCTCCTTCACATTTACGCACGTATTAAAACGCGACAGCTATAGTCACACGTTAAAAAATAACAACACGTACCCTACCACGTTGGCACGAAAATAGTACAAGCGAGATGCACAGATAGTAAACTCGATACTCGTTATCGAATACCTCAAAGTCACAACTCATGGTAAGAGTACTGACATCCTAAGAGCAGTTATGGTTGGTCTGAGTGCAACGATAGTTCGTTAAGCAACTACTGTACAATGCAATGTTGCAACCGAACTTGGTTGGTTACAAATGAAGCTTCAGAAGCCCTTTACATTGTGCAATTTGTTGCATGTAAAATCATGCTGCTAATCGAATAATGTAAAGACTAGACGGGATATTTATTATTTGTCTTGCAGTTGCAACATCTTTGTGGAGTGGACTAATGAGATATAAGATAAATTGATATTTGTACAATTAAATTTAGATACAGCCAAGGGCCTAAATATGTGTCAACGGCATAGGTTTTTTGGACCCGGGAACTACGTCCAACAATGAGAGGTAGGGCACAGCGAAGTACCATCACGCTCGAGTCTGGAGAAGCCCAACTAGGGAAGTACCTCCTTATAGAAGACCACAGCCATAATAGCACTGCTACCTTTCAGGTATGTAGTGTTGTGTTCCTGCGGCGCTACCGCGAAACACCATATTCGTAAATTTCGGACGATTGTCTCTGTCACTCTTATGACGCCTCAATTGGAGTAAAAGAGATAGATGCCCGAAATATACGAACTTCGATGTTCGCGGTACCGGGCCTGATGGTGAGTAAGATTCCCAGAGCTCCAACAACTTTTAGGGTAGGCATCGCGAATGTGAATCCTGTAGATTTGCAGGCGTCCATAGGCTACGGTAACTGCTTACCATTAGGACGGCCGTATGCTTGTTTGCCACCGTCGTTGTATAAAAATAAATAGGTTGAATAAGTGTATACATACAGGTTTAATGGAGTCCGTGACTCGCTAGGCAACATAATCCTATTGGTATGGTGTAGATTAGATTTTTAACATAAGTAACTGTCACCATCCTGTTTGTCCATCTGGGTTTGGAAACCCAGATGGAAAAAGTAGATTTTGTGTTTTGAAATGTGGCTGGTAGTATCATAGGATATTTGGGATATAAAGTTTTGATTAATCTATTTTAACTAATTTAACTATTGTTTGTTCACAGGTAAGACTTCGAGTTACACAGGAGACATCCCAACAAATGATGTGCAGTCAAGGTCAGAAATATCGATGCGAACAAAGTTCCAAAATATGTATGCATGCACCTTATAGGAGTCTCAATATTAAAGGCAAACATATTTTGGAACATTTTACGTATCGATATCTTTCACCTTGAGTATAAGAGTAGTGACTCCAGGAAATTCTGGAATAATTGTCAAATAACGAATCATTCCAAATGATGAATGTGCCCTATGATGCAGTGGGATCATTTCAGGGTTGCATTTCGTTACTGGCAACCACGAACTGGAATCAGCGTAGGTAGAAAATACAAAAAGATGATCAAATAATGTATCTTACTGTACACGGCTAAATTAAGGATGAAACTAATTTCCAATAATAATATATTTTTAAATTCATTGTCCAAGTTGTGTAGCTACAAAGTATACAAAAATGATCGCCTGTATCTCTATAATTGCTTCTACAAGTTTTACTGTATCCCACGAATTATCTTTGTCCAACGAAGGGGTATATTTTTTTATTCAGCACGTACCTCAGATAAGTAACTACAAACAGCTAAAACAAACGCAAGCAACCTTTTTAGGGTTCCGTAGCCAGGCAAAAACAGAACCCTTATACAGGGTTGGGCAGATTAAGTGTCCTACTTTAAAATTTTCATAAAATGACAACAACTCCATAGATTTCAAATATTTTTTAGTAAATATATAAAACAGTAACTGTAAATTACTAAAATAATTCATTAGTTCAAATTTCTCTCCATTGGCTTTAATTACTTTTCGCATTCTCCCATAGAAGGAGTTACACGCGGCACGCACTACCTCATCTGGAATATCGTTCCATATCTTCACTAACCGATGCTTGAATGAATTTAAATTCATGTCGTGTGTTCTCCCTATATTACTTAGCATAAATCCCCATATTGAAAAATCCAACGGATTCAAGTCTGGTGACGAAGAAGGCCATTCTTGCCAAGGTATAAAGTCCGTCAAATTCATTCGACACCAGTCTTGAGTGCGTTTGGCTTTGTGAGATGGGGCACTGTCTTGCTGAAAACAAAAGTAATCACTCCCATATAACTTTCGGGCATTTTCTAATAAATGACCCTGCAATACGTTCTGAATATAGTAATCTTGGTTGATTTTGACTCCTCGATCGATGAACAGCAGTGGTAATTTGCCTCCAGGCGATATTGCACCCCAAACCATGACAGCCGACGCACTTTGAAATCGCTGCACAGCTAATTTGTCCACTGGTATGTCCCTCAATGATACGCCATACACACGATCACTTTGTTGATTGTGGTTATCTTGCAATAGAAACGTTTTTTCATCCGAAAAAATAATGTCATCACCCTCGTGCCATGCTAGCAGCTCCTTGCATTTTGTGACTCTAGCTTTTTTCTGGGTGTCCGTTAATCCGTATTTTTTTTGTTTTTTGTAGGCTTATAATCTAAGATCATGTCGCAATATACGACTCATGGATCGTCGGGATATTTACATATCTTTCGCGAGTTTACCTGCACTCTGAGCCGGATTTCGCCTAATACGCTCACGAACATTTTTGACCACTTTTTTGATACGGACAGATGGTTTGCGTCCAGGTTAGGGCCTGATTCGGGAAGACCCTGTTTTCCTGAATCGCTTGATGTTGCGCGATATGAACCTTGCATTGAAATTTAAATGTTTCAGCTTTCTTAATATCTCGCAAGGGCGAAAATGTTTCACGAACAAATCGATAACGAGCTCACGTTTCGCGTCCATTGTTGAAAACAATAGAAAATAAAAAAAAGTCCAGTTGAAGTCTAGCGATCATAAAGCCGAATATATTGCCTTTTTAAAAACATATATATACGGTAAAAAAAGTAGGATTACTTAAGAAAAAATATACGATATAAGGCTAGGACACTTAATCTGCCCAACCCTGTAGTTTCGTCATGGCCGTCTCTCTGTTTGTCATAATAAACTATAAATAACATCCTTACAAAAATTGACTGAGCCGTGACTGAGCCCTACGATATAGAGGTACTCTAATGCTCAAGAAAGTGTGGATATACCTACTCAGCCAACTATATATACCGGGTGTGGCCTGTAATAGGAGCATTAACTTTAGGCATCGTTTCTACATCACAAACGTAGCAACATTTGTTTTACGACTTTTGAAAATAACTTATAGTTTAATAAATATTAATAAAAAAAGATTTTCTAAGCAAGCAATGTATTGCGAAAACTATAAAGTTTGTAGGCTGACAGTAAACGTCATCTAGACTATTGGACGCTGTTCATTGAAAATGCTATTTAGTTTGTTTGAAAAATCACAAGTGATAAATTACCCAATTGTGTAAAGTTGTAGAACAAATGTTGTTACAATCGTGGTGTAGAAGCGATTCTTAAAATTTTTGCTCCTATTACAGGCCGCACCCGGTATAATATACAAGTACTTAAATACATAGAAATCGCCCATGACTCAGGAACAAATAGGTATGCACCTGTGCTCATCACCCAAATAAATGCCCTTACTAGGATTTGAATTTGAACCCGTGTCAGACCCATCGGCTTCATAGGCAGGGTCACTCTGGTGCGGAAGGGTCCTGGATTTTCCCCAGGCTACCTTCCGCTCACACAGTTCGATCGCTCTACTGTGCCGAAACGGTCATAGAGCCTAAAGGCTTGGCCAGATAGGCGCGTTTTGAGAGCGTGGCGCAGCGGGGCGTGACAGCGGTGTGGCTAATGTAACGAAATAAGGCACACATTCCAACGGCAGCGTCGCGCCCCGCTGCGCCACGCCACAAAATTCGCCCTATGTGACCAAGCCTTAAGTCAGGTTCCAAAAAAAAAAACTTCCCACTAGGCCAGACCTGTCGTGAACTATAAAGTGAATATTGATAAAGATATCGCTATTTTGAGTGTTCACACTGTTCTTTTTTTTTCATTTAACGTTAAAAGCAGCACGACAATCGATTAGATCTTTAAATAAACTATTTATTTATCTTTATTTGTTTAAGTAAATGTTTTCAGACATAATCGCCCGAAAAAAACACAACTTATTTATACGGCTTACCCATTATATATTTTTCTTAAAAAAATTTAGATAAACCTAAAAACCTGTAGCTAATATACTGGCACAGCTACGAAACCCTTTATTATGCGTGGTCCGAATTGCACTTGGCCAGTTTTTTTTCGCAAAAGAAACAAGCATGTTGGAAATAAATAGGGATATTGTACAAATAACTATTACTACCTCCGGGGTATAATTACTTTGTCCGTGTACAAACTAGGCGGTAAACGTTTAAAGATGGCTGGAAAAGATTATCTTGTACCGTAGGCATCGTATTCTGAACACAAATAAGAAAACATGTATACTATCTACACACTTCTACACTATCTACACACTTCTACACTATCTACACACTTCTATACTATCTACACTAATATTATAAAGGCGAAAGTTTATGAGTTTGCGAGTGTGTATGTTTGTTACTTCTTCACGTCTAAACGGCTGGAGCGATTTTAAGAAAATTTGGTATGAACTGAAGTTAGCTGACAGATTAACATAAAGGCTACGTTTTTTTCCTAATTAACCGCGGGTAACACCGCAGGGCATAGCTAGTAGGACATAATATAAAATAGAGAATATTGTCTAAAAAAATATCGAATTAACTTAAGTTTCAAAAGAAGAGATAAAATAAAATTAGGACGAACTATTTAAGACATAAAAAATGACACTTAAAATAACAATTTTTTTTTTTTAAATTGTTGGTAGTTTTGAAGTGATAAATTATTGTTTTTTTTTTGTGTAATATTATAATATTGGGATTCAGTGTTAACTATCCACTTGCAACGTTTCTCAAACTGTGCCAGGCTGTTGAATTAGCTGCAACGGTGGGCGAACAGGCTTGAAATGTTATTTCAAATGCTAGTCATGTGTCATCCTCTTAACCGAACCATCGAACTCAGGTCTTTTGTACCGCCCGTCGGGGGGGAGATCAAGCGTTTCTGATCTCTCCCTCCTTTGTGCGGATGCCCTGGCGCTAAGCTGGGGCCGCCTGAGGGCGCCAGTGTAGAATGTTCACGATCCTATGGCGCCCTCGCAAACGGCTAAGAGGATGAAACGCCGGAGTGGGGTTTAGTGGGTAGGGCCAATCTCCTCTCCTTAGAGGAGGAGACAAGAGCGGCGAGCCCCACATACCCCCAATATGGCCTCCCCGCGGTCAGGGGAGAAGATGCGTAAAGGCATTCCCCACTCCGACAACAAAAAAAAAAGGTCTTTTGTACCGCGAACATCGAATTTCGTAACTTTCGAGCATCTTTCTCTTTTACGGCATCATCAGAGTGACAGTGACAATCGTTCGTTTACTAATATCGATTTTCGTCGTAGCGCCGCTAAATCCGAGGCACTAGGTACCAATGCCACGCAAAGTAATTAATATTATTGATTAATATAAAAAAATACTATGGCATTTGCGTTCAAGGTTGCTAGAAATGAAAGAATCGTTATCGGTAAAGAAGCAACTAAACTGACAAAACTGACGGCAGCAGCGACCGTCGAAACCCAATCTACAGCTACTGCGGTCGCCAATCCGCCTGCTAAGCGTGACGACTATGGCCACTACCCCTCCAAAATTATACTTGGGAATGATGATTTATTAATTAGGTACCTACTATATCTGTAGTTAGACTGGTTAATCTAAGCGATCGACTGCAGTAAGCAAAACGAATGTGGTCTCGCCCACGCGGAGTTTTTCATCCCACTAATACAATCATTTTATAACTTGAAGTGCATTCATTTATTTTAATACCTTCGTGGGTTCTAAAGTTTTAGAAACGGCCGGTTGTGTCAAAAAGTCTGTCATGACTTGTACTATGGGGCGTAGTTGCCATAGTAGCCACGCTTGACAGGCGGGTTAATTGGGTTTCGACGGACGCTGTTCCCGATGGTGTTTTCCCGTTGTCGCCTCTTACGACACCCGCGGGAGGAGATAAAGTGCTATTCTAGTCAGCCGGCACCATGCGATACGTTCCACATTAAAATAAAATTGAAGGTAACTTTCTACTCTAGTATCTTTTAAAATTATGAGTTGGCAACATTAAACTGATCGCAGAAACACCCGTTTACCTATGATGGACAGCGCAATTACTTTATTACTGTAAAAATCAAGTCGAACAAATTACTCGACCATAACCGTGTCATTTTTACGATTAATCTTCGTGGATTCTGCAATTTATTACTGAGAGCCTCTAATTTGCACTCGACTAAAAGACATGGCGGCATGTTCCTTTACTTACTACATTTAACAACCATTGACAAGAAGCCAAACCAAAATAATCCTTAAAATTTTGTGTTTAAGACTCAAGCATTAGTTCCACGACGGTAAAAGTAAGTTTGTGTAGTTCTAGGAAAAGATGCGTTCAGAATCTCGGAAATATGAGTGACATTGGTTGGAGGTGTACTTGTTTTTTTTTATTACCGACATTGCAACTGGATTGCTGTGTTGCCTTTTATTATTTTTATGCGTTATTTGTAGGTGTAATTTTTTTCTATTTTATGAAATCTTTAATATTCTGCCGTTTTTCTGTAATTACAGTTTTTAAATGACGATTTATTTCGAATTATCTCTTGTTTTTTCTACTGCTAGCTAAATCTGTTGCTATGTGGTCACATGCAAAAAAAAACAATGAATTCCGCAATAATAGTGAAATGTTCATAATCATAATGAACATATGACTCAAGTACGAATTCTGCAAATTAATTTAAAATTCGGTACCTACAGGTTTCGGTTCTGTTGAGTGGAGTTGCGTAATGTGCGAAATTTTACACGCGTTATGAATATGTCTCGACGTTTTAAATAAATACATAAATATTACAGGATTGTTACTTAAATTTATTGAGTCCCACGACGGTAAGCTCAAGAAGGCTTGCGTTGTGGGTACTCGGCCAACCATATAATATAGGTACAGTCAACCAATTTGATTTATGGGCCACGTTCCTTGTCACAGAGAAAATCTACTGGGTGTAACATGAGGAAAGCGAATAAGTTTAAGTGTATTCCTGACCATATTTGAAGTTAAAAAATTCGTATGAAGTTTGCTGAATTCAGCTTGGTTTTTGAAATATTTGTGTTTTTGTTCAAACGCAACGTCTAAAAGATGTATACAGTTTTTCACCTTATTACAAGGGAGTTATGTTCAAAAGTGTATATATCTTTGACGTCGACTGTACTGAATCTCAATACATGAAATAATTAAATCATATTTCGACCTGGGTTCATATAACATTATTTGCTTCTTACGACCTCAGGAATACGCTGTTAAAATGATTCGGTTTGCTCATGTTACACTCGGTATATGAAAGACGCAAAAGATATCTTATTAACGTCGCTGTGACAAGGTTGGAAGTGGTCTAGAAATCAAATTGGTTGACTATACTATACTTAAATACATATTAAAATCCATGACTCAAGAAAACAATGTTGTGTCACGCCCGATTTGCATTTCAGGGCTAAAATACGAGCGAAGGAAGGGGCACAACAATCCCTGTAAGTGGCTGTATATCTATGAACACGTAGAATTATGAAACGAACGAAAGCTTACTCCGAGAGAGAAAAGAGAATAGGCGTATTACATCTAACAATGTCGTATAGTCTTCTCATGCCTCAGTACCTACTCTCAATGACCGTATATATAAAATACGCTTGCAGCATATCAATGCTACGCGCCTACCATTCAAACTTACAACGCCAAACATACTAACAACCAGAACTGTAACACAACACTAACGAGCAACATGTATAAAAGCAACAATATCAATTGCAGATAACTCTGAACCATAATCGACAATGACACCACATTAGACCATCAATCCACCTTAATTTTCATTGTTGTGACTTTCTCCGTCCATATTTGAAAATGGAACTTTCGTTTCGAAATTCCAAATTCAAGTTCAATGACAGATGACGCAACGAAAGTGACAGCTTATTTTTTTTAAAGACGACTGTTTACGGATAAACTTTCATCACCTGTCGTACCGAGTGGTCGATTTTGTTTTTCTTTTTAATTACTTTCACTTGATTTTTATGGTATGGCAACATTGTAATTATGTTGAGTGATTTTAAATGCGTAATAAAAATAAAATGGAAGCTCTGGGAAAGCATTTTGTGTAACACCACATGGAACTTATTTTATATTTTAAAATTGCTGTTCTTGTGGATTTATGAGTTTAAATGTTAATCCTTGATTGTCATTAGTTTTGTTATTGCGATTTTATTAATAAAGACTCATAGTAATTTTGAGGTTTCTAGTAGACCGGGCCCCATGGAATAATGTTGTGTTAATACAATACTAATATTGTACTAAAGCTAGCTTTCTGATATAGCACGTCTGCATATAGGTACCAGTAGCGACGCGCCAATTTTTTTCTTAGGCAAAACGGAGCCGATATGTCTTAGCCTTTTCTTCTTGAGCCCAAGGAAAACCGTTGAACTGCAGTAAAGTTAGTCAAGCCGGCGGGAATCGGCTTGTATAAACGCGCCGCCACTGATAGGTACTTAATACCACTACATATATAGTGCTTAGTGCTAATATTTACCTTTATTTGAGTCATTCATGTTTCGTGTTCCTAAGTAAACGAGTTTTTCTACGTAAATGTATGTATATACTTGTCTATATTAATGTGCATATCCCATAAATACTACACCTGGTAAACAAAACCGTTGCTTAGGTTATAGCGATACAAGCTTAGGTACAGTTAGAAATACCCTTTCAGAATCTGTCTCTTTTACTCCAATTAAGGCGTCACGGTGACAGAGGCAATCATTCGAAGTTTACGAATATCGATTTTCGCGGTACCGCTGCTAATTGCTAATAATGTTCCTAAATTATTGGCTGGATGAAGGACAAAATATAGCTTTGAACTATTATTATATTTGACAAGATTCAAAATTCATAAACAAAATAAAGTAAGCAGGAAACCAAATTTCTAAATTGACAACACTTGGCTTTCACCACAGATAATCAATGTCACAGACATCGAATTGTAACTGTGGGCGTATTGATGGTAATTCACTATGCGCCATTGGAATTATGATATTTGGGTGCATTGGCGATGTTGTGTGATACATCATTGTAAATAAAATGTACCCTTTCACTGAGTTTTAAATTTAAAGAACTGGAAACTATTAAAACCGATCAAGAAAATATCATTCTTCGATAGTTGGTCTTTAGCAATATTCAAATTAAAATTGAATCTTGTTTATTTATTTGTAAACAAAAAATTTTTTGGACCCGGGTATGTCCTTAAACTACGTCCAACAATGAGAGGTAGGGCACAGCGATGACCATCATGCTTGAATCTGGGGCAGACCAACTGGGGAAGTACCTCCTCCTTACAGAAGACCACAGCCATAATAGCACTGCTACCTTTCAGGTATGTAGTGTTGTGTTCCTGATGGTGAGTAAGGTTCCCAGAGCGTCAACCCCCCCTTAAAGCGCCTGGTGGTAAGCAATTACCGTCGCCCATGGGCGGGCGGTAATTGCTTACCACCAGGCAATCCGTCTGCTCGTTTGCCACCTATGTCATAAAAAAAAACAGGTGAATTATAATTATGTAGATGGTACACATATTAGGTAAGAACACAATGTTTCGTTAAAATTAGGCAAAGATATACACCGATGGAAGTAACAATGTCAAATTAAATTTTCAGATTTGGGTATAAATTGTTACATGTATATGATATTGATGTGCACATTGTTATTGGAATAATAATGTCATATGAAATCCTAGTAGCCAGACTTGTTTTGCGATATATTAATCTCATGTTCATATCATAAGTGGGAACTTTTATTATATTACCATTTATGGTACTTCAAAGACTCGAATCGGAATCTAGATATTCGTCACTCACCGAGAACCACAATATTAAATAAATAAATAAAAAAACCTTTATTTCCATGCCTTGTACACAAAAAAATACACTGAAGAAATATATCACCACCAACCACAAGAACCACAATATTACATATCCTGAAACATCTGTACATAACGAATATAACAAAATTTATCTTTAATAGGTTTCAGACTATAAAATATATAATGGACAGGAAAATTGTAATTTTGTCGCCTCTCGTGTTAGAACGTGATGGATATGTCTGATAAAAAATCGTCCATTTTATGATAGTGCAATTACTCCTCTATTCGATAAAAAAGCTTAATTATTATTGGGTCGCTTGGTCAGGATAAAAACAACACATCAACTTTATATAATCATATATTTTAGCTCTAGGAATAGTATTTCTTCTGGTTCGTCACCTAATGCCCTGCTCAGGTACTCGCTTGTGTTTTGTTTTTTTTAAAGTCACACTGTTCCCGCCAATTTACACCCTTCAGCCGGTCCGTATTGGACAAATCACGCGACAGGCCACGTGGCTTGTCCAATACGTCAAATATACGTTACATACTTGTTAAATATCATTAAGTACTTAGTTTAATCTGTGAATTGTTCAAAAATATCTATACTAATTCTAATAATATATCATTACCTTACATTATATTATTTTACGTCTTAGAGGCTAAAAAAATGATGTTGAATACCTATTTCTGTTGTAGTAGGTTCGGTTCATTTTATCGGAAACTAGACTCTATTGTTAATGTAATAAAATAAGGATTCATAAATATTTCGTATATGTTGAATAAAAAAAACTAGGCCGGCTCAGTTAAATGTATTTAAGCATTAAATGTTTAGCTAAATAGGAGGTTAAGGGGAAGCTGTGCGATTATTTATTTATAATGATGTTTATGTGAATAATTTTGTATTGTCAACGGGTTGCCTCCACACGAAATGAGGAGCCTGAGAGGAAGTTGTCGCTGTCACTTTAATTACACTTTAATTGGAGTAAAAGAGGAAGATGCCTGTAATTTTCGTACTTTCGATTTTCGCGGTAGGCCATCGGGCCCTCTGATCAGCGCAGCTAGAAAATTGACAATATTTTCATCTACACTTTTTAGGGATTAATTTAAAGGTTTTATTATTACAAAAGAAATATCAATATATACCTACTGCTACGGTTCACGAGCCTATACAGTCAGCTGCAAAAGTGGCTGAACGGGTGAAGTGTTCAAAATGACTCACACGCGCTCTTATTCTCTTGTGAATAGAGATGTGTTGACCTCATTTTGAACACCGCTTAAAGAAATTTGAATTTTATACAATTGGAGCAGAGTTGATTTTTATTGGTTTCTTTCGATTTTGACATAAAATAAATTATACTTTATTTCCTACACTATAAAGAACGAATTCGAATAGGATCTTACTTGTATAGTGGGTCTTAGGAGGATATTTCGCTTCTGAACTGGCTGCGCCTTAAAGAGTGACATTGACCGGCGTGGGAGTGGCCGTTAGTTAATCCTAGTTGATTTGCATGCGAGATGACTGAGATGACACTTCATTAGCAACATAATGAGAACAAATATATTTGTCACATTTTTTATTTATGACATAAGCGGCAAAAGAGCAGACGGATCGCCTGGTGGTAAGCAATTACCGTCGCCCATGGGCACCTGCAACACCAGGGGGTCACAAGCGCGTTGCCGGCCTTTAAGGGGGGTTGGAGCTCTGGGAACCTTACTCACCATCAGGATCACAACACTACATACCTAAAAGGTACGCTGTAGGCTGTGGTCTTCTGTAAGGAGGAGGTACTTCCCCAGTTGGGCTGCCCCAGATTCAAGCGTGATGGTTATCGCTGTGCCCTACCTCTCATTGTTGGACGTAGTTTAAGGACATACCCGGGTCCAAAAACATGTCGCGTAGTTGACAAACTTAACTATATCACTTGGCCTATGTAGTAGTAACGTGTCTGCGGCGCTACCGCCAACAACGATATTCGTAATTTTCGGACGATTATCTCTGTCACTCTCATGACACCTTAATTGGGGTAAAAGAGAAAAATGCCCGAAATATACGAACTTCGATGTTCGCGGTACCGCTCCTGTATAGTCAACCAATTTGATTTCTAGGCCACTTCGAACCTTGTCACAGTGACGTTAGTAAGAGATCTTTTGCGTCTTTCATATAGATTTTCACTGTGACAAGGTACGAAGTGGCCCACATCAAATTGGTTGACTGTACACGCATGACGACGTTCTGTATTCAAATTTTGTCGTAATTTCCATATTCTCTGCACAACTACATAGTCATGGTAATTCAGTTAAGTGTTTCACCTATACAGTGTGGAAGTCTTTTACTGGCGAATCTCTTAACGGAGGATAGAATAGGACATAAGAAATATGTTTAAATAACTTTTACTTAGAAGTGCAATTAAAATTTTATCCATAAATATAAATAAAATGTAATGCAACTCGAGTTAAACACTCGTTGACAGTTAGTTTCAAAAGCTTATTTCGCGTAATGCTCGCAGTACATTACTGCTCAGCAATTTTACAAAAATTAATTACATGTGTATAGTAGGTATAATTAAAGAAAACCCTTTTGGTTAATGATTATACTGGTAAATCCTATGTCTGATTTAATTCTTCGCCCGTATTAGACTTCCACACAGTATAAGACTCGACTTGTGACATTTACCTACCGAAGCCACAATAATGAAATTCTAATATCCTATCTATAAGAAGGCTCAAAGTCACCCAAAGGGCATTGGAGAGGGCTATGCTGGGAATGTCTCTGCGCGATTGCATCAGGAATGATGTGATTCGCAGCAAAACCAAAGTAACCCTCGGATCGCTGTACCCTTACCATGAGTTGTGACATTGACGTTTTCGATAACGAGTATCGAGTTTACTATCTGTGCATCTTGTACTTAGTGCGAACGAGATGCACAGACAGTATAAACTGGATACTCGTTATCGAAAACCTTAATGTCACAACACATGGTAAGGGTACTGAACTGGGCGGCGGACATTGCACGTAGAACCGATAGCCGTTGGGGCGTACGTTTTTCGAGTGGCGATCACGTACCGGAAGGCGCAGCGTTGTTAGATCTCCCACAAGGTGGACCGAAGGCCTGGTAACGTTGCGGGAATCCTCTAGATGCTGGTGGCGTAAAATCGCGGTTTAAAAATTAGTGCAGCTAGAGGTTATCCGTAGTAATTGAACGCAGCAAAGGTTTTGTTCCGTTATCGGCCCGCTCGCCGTTATCAACATCTAGCAAACACCTTTATCGCCGTTATTGAGGGCACCTCACATAGTAATAGTACATTATATTATTCATATTTAAGATGGTTACCTAATTACTTATGGAATATTTTTAAATCTGAAAAATTAAACGGTTTTTATTCTTATTTAAAGAAAGAGAGAGAGATACTTTATTTTTCTTATGCTACTACTGTCAACTGTCACTTCAAAAAAGAAATGGGCACTTGATTGCCTAGGTACTACGCGACGTGTAAATTTTGAGACATTTTGAATTTTATATTTATAACAAAACTTAGTTACCTATACGAATAGAATCACTTAAGTATCATAAAAAAAGTGAAGATTCAAAGCAATGACATGTAATTACGAAAAATACAGGACGTTAAACTAAAAAAAAAAAACAATATAAACCCCACTTAAAAATATGTCTGGATACGCCAATGTAGTACATATAATAATATCCTGAGTTGTCGGTTGGTTGCCTTGGTAACCGGGACGTTATCGTTACGGTAAAAAGGAACCCTAAAGTGGAACCTAACCACATCACACAAGCCGCCAAGTCATAACCATAAACTTGCAATGAAAATGCAAAGCGGCGGCTTCAAAGTGTTGCCAGTAAAAAACCGCTAGTGTTGCCGCGGAAACATGGGCAAAAGATTGTGGGTCGCCCATAGATATGTGTTTAATGCTATGTAAGTTGCTGATCTCCTACCGCGGGTGTCGTAAGAGGCGACAAAAAACCAAATGATTCATGGACTAATCTAGTATTTTGTATTTTTTTTTATACTACGACTGTTTGTCAAAAGCTTAAGTCATTAGTCATTAATTTCAATACAACCCTACCCCCACCACCTCCTGGATAGTCGGAAATCCTCTACTGTGCGTTTGTCTAGAAACTTCCTGCCTCGCACATCAAAACTGTGGAATGATTTGCCGTCAGCGGTATTTCTGGACCGATACGACCCTCATACCTTCAAGAAAAGATCGTACTCCTATCTTAAAGGCCGGTCGCTTGTGACTCCTGGTGTTGCGGGTGCTCATGGTCGACGATATTTGCTTACCATCAGGCAATCCGTCTGCTTTTGCCACCGTTGTCATAAAAATAAATAAAAAAAACTCAATAGTGTCGTGTCCTAAGTCGTCAGATATCCGGAATGCAACGATAAGTCAGTATTGCGTAGTATCATGTCGCTTACGGCTCGTGTAGTATGCGCTTTACACGTAGCACCACGGGGCGCCACTGGCGCAGGGCTGGCACAAAAAACACTTACTTAGGGTGTACTCATA
Source organism: Grapholita molesta (assembly GCA_022674325.2). Lineage (NCBI taxonomy): Eukaryota > Metazoa > Arthropoda > Insecta > Lepidoptera > Tortricidae > Grapholita > Grapholita molesta. The sequence continues at coordinate 7,764,945 of CP053143.2, forward strand.
TATGACAAACTGGAACCCGTAACAACATTTTGTAAAAATGTTACTAGATCGCTCGCACGATTGTAATAAAATTTCACATGCAAATATAAACTTTGTTTGGCTAACGTCAGGTCATAATGAACAACGCTGTCGGAGCTTTCAAAGGTTCTATCACGAAATTATATGCGTCATAGAATTATGCAAGTTTAATTGACTTAGGCTTTATTAACAGTTCGGAATGTTAGAGCGAGTGTGTGGGGGGAAGGCAGTCTGAGGAAAACAGCACCCTTCCGCACTAGCCTTGATTAATACTACTGGAATACTCCTACTCAGTTTACAGAATCTGAATGGTGTGCGATGGTGTCGCTAATGGGAGTTTTGTCGCTGATTCGCTAATCCTAGCCCGTTGAGAAGACTCCAGCAAGTCTCAGCTAGGTCCACAGTTGTCGGAGTGACTCTTTCCGGCACTCGGCGGTAGCGGGTTAATGAGAGACCATTATCCATTTGTCGTTATCGCTTCTTAAAACGTTAATTTTATTCAGCAAACAAACTTTTATTGAGCTTAATGTGGGATTAGATCGATTTATGCAAGATTTTTTTTAGTTCACTATAATAATAGTTAATAATAATACTTTTAAGATAATATTGCAAGCGCCTTCTTGAGATATGAAAACGTACATTATGTAAATAGTTATTATTTTTCAATTCTCCTGTTGGCAACCTTAGCCTGTTTTTAATAGCCACATTGCGATGGTAGCTCGGACAATGACAAACGCTCGCCGCGCGCCGCTTCTCAAATGGTCCGGTTACACGCACGCCCGATTAGGGTTGCCGCTTATTAATGGTCGAATATAACACGAGTTGTGTTTATGATAATCGAGCTAATTTCACTAACATGGATTGTAATGGTACTGGGCATTTGACCACGTGGGTCTTTTTTTGGGGCGTTTTAAAAATTATATTATATATAGTTTACTTGTTTTGCTTTCATGTGATAACTATGTTATTTTAAACGATTCATAGCCTGCTTTTGTTTTAGTGAGGAAAAAAAGTGTAAGCGGTTTTGTAACTAAAATCACGTATTGTGTATTATTATTGGAAAAATAACGACCAGACGAAATCGTTACCTTTACAAGGCATTACATTCGTTATCTGGCAACTGTTTTAAAAACGATTGTTGATACAATATACTGTGCTTCTGTACTACTATACTATACTACTGTACTCCCACGATTTTCACACATAATTATAAATTAGAGTTGGGTCAGTTGCAGAATTTTTGTACCTTTGCTTGTCCCATATTTTTTCTACTACTACTACTACTTTGTAACGATATTGATAAAAATCGAACCTTTCCTCAGGTTCATTACAACTAACCATACATTTGTACAATAAAACTGAAAAAATATGGGACAACAGGTACAAAAATTCTGCAATTGACCCAGTTATTATTGCTGTCGATTCCGTTATTAAACCGTATCGATGAAGTCTCCATTTGTGATTAAGGTACAGCCACAATTTCTGAACTTGAAACATGATACAGTATTTTCTAAAATTAACATGTTTTTTACCGCATGGGGTCATAGGAACCCAATCTTGATTATACGATTATATATATGTAATGTAATAATATAAAGTCTGGCAACGAAATTGGTCAGTAACACAAAAAAACGCTCATTCATTTAATAAATTTCATTTTCACATTTAGCATTTGGGGCTATATATTTCTGTAAAGCTACCTATGTGTTTTTTTGGTACCACCCACCAACAGATTTTCCTGATAGAAAATGCCTTATGAATTGAGACAGCCTTTTGTACCTACTGTGTATTTTTTTATACTGTGTATTAAATTCTCACTAAACTATAATCCAACTTCGCAGCAGGAAGGTGTTAAAATAATAATAACAATTTACAAGCAAACAAATAAAAATGAAGCTATATTACAATAACAATAATTACTCAACAGGCCTCTGATCATTCCAATGTAAATTATAACTTTAGTATGCATGAGGCGTTGTATGGTAATCTAGAATATTCTTATCGCTTGACTGGTACCCCTCTCATACAACCAACGTATTCCGTATTTGGACCCGGGTATGTCCTTAAACTACGTCCAACAATGAGAGGTAGGGCACAGCGAAGTACCATCACGCTTGAATCTGGGGCAGCCCAACTGGGGAAGTACCTCCTCCTTACAGAAGACCACAGCCATAATAGCACTGCTACCTTTCAGGTATGTAGTGTTGTGTTCCTGATGGTGAATAAGGTTCCCAGAGCTCCAACCCGCTTATAGGTCGGCAACGCGCTTGTGACTCCCTTGGTATTGCGAGTGCCCATGGGCGACGGTAATTGCTTACCATCAAGCAATCCGTCTGCTCGTTTGCCACCTTTGTCATAAAAAAAAAATGACACCGAATCATCTGTAACATTAAAATATATACCGTGTGTCGCCGTCATAGGAGCTTTAATAGCTTTTAGGATCTCTTTTGCATCACGAACGTAGCAACATTTGTTGTACGACTTTGGAAAATAACTTATAGTTTACTTAATATTAAAAAAAGATTTTTCAAGCACGCAATGTACTGCGAAAACTATGAAGTTTGTAGGCTGACGGTAAATGTCAACTAGACAATTGGATGCTGTTCATTGAAAATAATATTTTGTTTGTTCGAAAAATCACAAGTAATAAATTAAATATATTTTTTATAGTTGTAAAACAAATGTTGCTACATTCGTGGTGCAGAAGCGATCCTCAAAGTTAAAGCTCCTATGACGGCGACACACGGTATAGGTGAAAAATAATTAACATATTTTCCTAATTTCTTCGAAGCTGGGTAGTAAACACCCCTCGTCTTAGAGAAATCAAATTTCATCATCTGGGGGTCTACCGTTTGTACCTAGTTCGCAAATTTCGTGCAATTCTCTTTTACTTCAATTAATTCGCAATTATAGTGACAGATAGGTATAATAGTTGGAAGTGCGAATTTCGATGTTCGCGATAAGCCTCTTGGTTTAGTTTGTTTGACGCAATGTAAACCGTTGTGCTAATAGTTACAAGTAACAATCATACCTACAAGTCGAGGGTTATTAGGTTATTTTCTTATTTCGAAAGGTATTTTTGCTTTCTATTCGTAAACAATAGACAAGTTTGTATAATTAGTTAAACACTCAAAAACGTCAATTCGTTCGCTACTTTTGATGTGGCGGTTTTTTTATACAACGACGGTGGCAAACAAGCATACGGCCCGCATGATGGTGAGCAGTTAGTGGTTAGTCTATGGACGCCTGCAACTCCAGAGGATTCACATGCTCATTGCCTACCTTTTAAGAACCTATAGTCCTGTTTTGAAGAACCTCATACTGTAGTCCCTAGGGAAAACAACAAAACAAAAAACCCACAATAAGAGTTACGGAATTCCAGTCCTAATATTTTCAATGGACTCTAAATGTGTATAGTATATACACAATTACCTGTTCTAAAACATAGTATATACACATAACCTGAAAACTATTGACCGTAATATACAGTGCGTATTTTTCATACGGGCGTATATTATTGTAGTGGCGGTTAGTATTGGACCTCGGGAACCTATTTCAATTCAGTTTGTTGAATAATTGGCTTATTTTTTTTTCATACGTAATAATTCAGCACGCAATGTATTGCATCCATAATAATTAACATACCGATGCGTCATGTCATGTCAGTATTACTTGTCATGTCAAAATAAGTTGGACTGCGTTCATTGCAGCCCGGTCAGACTTAAAAAAATGGGTAATACTATTTTATGACACTATTTAACAAAATTATTAACATAATACGAGTCGTATTACTGGATACTGTATGTGGACAACGTATACGCCCGTATGAAAAATACACACTGTATAAGGCAGACAAATAATATGGAACGAAATATGTGTCATTATCTATGAAAAGGGACATAATGGTCGATGGCACTTACGTCGAACCGCGTTGCGTTTGTATTGCGTCATCTCAAACAACGTCATAAGCGCCATCGACAATAAGGTCCCTTTTCATAGATAATGTCACATATTTTTACCAAGTTACATTTTACTTGACAATGCCATCTTGCGTTGATCTTACACTGGTTGTCTCGGAAACCTGTTATGATAAAATGACGAGTCTTGTAAATGTTTAAAAGGCAGTTGTAACCTTTTTGTTTTTAATAAGTTGTATGGTAATGCGTACAGCGGATGCAGTCTTTAGGGATTCGTTTCACTTTTGTCTGCGAAAGTGAATGTTTTATTTAATGTTCATGTACATAAGACATTCAATTCATTATCAGCGCATTTCTAGAATAAATAAATAAAAGAAATAAATATTTCGGGACATTCTTACTAGGGCTCCTGGTATCCGTGATGTACACCGACCCGTAGCTACGTGTTCTTAACACCGCCGGTACTAAGATCACGAATTTCACGAACACGGCCAGGTACGTGTCACGTACCTACGTTCGCATCCAGATTCACGTGACACGCCGTGACACGTAGCCCGTACCTGCGTCCGTGTGTGGAGCATCGGGCTCGATTCCGTTGGATACTTATCGCACGTTTCGTAATTTCGCCACGCCCGGGAATATAATAAATAAGGACTAAGTTTTATTCTTAAGATACGTGAAGGCGTGATCACGCCTACACGGATCTACACAGATTCACGTACCCTAATTTCACGTAACCGAATGTCACGTGCGGAACGGACCAGAAAACCGTTGCCGTGATTCAAAAACCGGGCGCACGGCTACGGGTTCACTAATCACGGACACGACCGCGAGCCCTAATTCTTACACAAATCGACCTAGTCCCACGGTAAGCTCAATAAAGCTTGTGTTGCAGGTACTAGGCGACGATATATATAATAAATAGATACATATAAATACTTAAATACATAGAAAACACCCATGACTCAGGAACAAATATCTGTGCTCATCACACAAATAAATGCGCTGACTGGGAATCGAGCCCAGGACCTTTGGCTTCATAGGCAGGGTCACTACCCACTAGGCCAGACCGGTCGTCAAATATATTTTGTCAATAGATTTGTTATACAATTATTTGTACTTTAGACGGCGGTGTAAAATTTACTGAACACTAAAATGGGTACAGAAAAGCTACTGTGGGTAAAAATTACCCATATAAAATGTAGCTGTTACAAATAGAAGAATCGGTACACACAAATATGTAGTAAAAAGTTCTATGAAGCTTTTTTTTTTTTGATAAAGGTGCCAAACGAGCAGGCCTATTGTCTGAGGGTAAGCCAGTGCCGTCGCCCTTGGGCACCCGCAACACCAGGGGATTCACAAGCGCGTTGCGTATAAGATACGCTCTTTTCTTGAAGTTATGAGGATCGTATCGGTCCGTCAATACTGCTGACGGCATATCATTCCACAGCTTCCATATGGATACATTAACGTAGGTACAGTCAGCAGCAGAAGTGGCTAAGCGTTTGAGGTATTCAAAATGAGGTCAACACATCTCTATTGTTAAGAGAATAAGAGCGCGTGTAGGTCATTTTGAACACTTCAAACGCTTAGGTACTTTTGCTGCTGACTGTACGTAATACGTGTATATTAAAAAACAAAAATAAACATCTACTGGTATCATAGATATCCGTTACATACAAAATGGTGGCTGTTTCTTGTACACACAGCAACACTGTACGTCGGTGGACTTTCCATATAGCTATCATCATCGGATCATCGGAGGTCCATATAGCTAAGAATGTTGTTGACTGTACTCTATAGTGCCTGTAAACCAGAACGCGTAACCTTAAACCGTCATAAAAGGATTTAACCGTGTAACACGATAGCGCTAAAAAACTAAAGCAGGACAAACTTATATTTACTGTTTGTGGCGCTGCAATCGCATACTTACTTATATTTTATACGACGCTGCTTAAATATAGTGTTCGCCAGCGTCATAGGTAATTTGGTATACATTTGAAAATGGAATATGTACTTGCAAAGTTTGCCGTGCACATAGCGCGATATCATTATATCACAAACTGCGCAAACATTTGCATGTAAATGCGTTTGTTTTTAATTTTGACCAGTTTAATTTATAACTTTGTATTTGTTTTGAATTCGGAATAAATTGACAACGTTAACCATACAGATTAAAGTGGCGATGTTAAAGCAGTGGTAATACATATTAATATGACAAGATTATAGTTACGGTTTTTGCCATCTGCAAAGTTAACTTTGTTTTGACATCAGTGGGATTTCTCATAAGTTTTGACTTTTTATAACTAGGATTTTATTGGGCTGACTGATAAAAGTGATAAAATACTTCGTAGATTGGGTTTGTAGATAACATACATTATATAAAAAAAAACTTTTAGATATCGGGTGACATAAAACACTTATTATACCAATAACAACTTAAGCCGTTAAATGCTCTTAATGAGAAACTCTCTAGTCAAACTATATATATATATACTGCCCTTGTAAAGTAACCGGCCCTAAAAAGCTAAACTACAAGTCTATGGTCCTAGTGCAAAACGATATAAGTTTCATACAAGTTATATGGCAGTTACGCCTTTTTTACTAGCAGTTACAACAAAGGACGAGCTAGGATAGAGTTGCGGCAAGCATGCGGAAGGTCGGTCTTTGTTTATGTCTCAGAACGGTACGGTGTTGTATTTAGAAAATGTGAACCGGTAATGTTATATAGTTACCGGTAAATCGGTAATTCACATACATGATGACGACCGGTCTAGCCTAGTGGGTAGTGAGCCTGCCTATGAAGCCGATGGTCCTGCGTTCAAATCCCAGTCAGGGCTTTTATTGTGTGATGAGCACAGATATTTGTTCCTGAGTCATGGGTGTTTTCTATGTATTTAGGTATTTATATGTCTATCTATTATATTATATCGTCGTCTAGTACCTACAACACAAGCCTTACTGAGCTTACCGTAGGACTAGGTCGATTTGTTGAAGATTGTCCTGAAATATTTATATTTATGATTTCATGCCACCTGGAGGAAAAGTAGGTTCTCTATATGATGGGGATAACTAACACTCAAGATCTTTAATTTTAAAAGGAAACACTGCATTAGGTTTTTCTAAAATGGGCTTCCCACAGCCAGGAATGAAACCAACACTTTTTATATACTGATAAGGATATGTACTAGATGATGCCCGCGGCTTCGCCCGCATGGTTAGAGGAAAATGTAACATATTATTTACTCTTCCCGTGGGAATTAGATGTTTTCCCGCTGGGAAAAGTAGCCTATGTCACTCTCCATCCCTTCAACTACCTCCACTCGCGTCCACGTCGCGTCGCTCCGTTTTATCGTGAAAGACGGACAAACAAACAGATGGATATACTTTCGTATTTATAATATTAGTAAGGATTCAAGTACTTGTATATTATGTATATCGATCGTTAGCACAACACAAGCAAGTAAGGCTTAGTCTATTTGTGTAAGAATGTCTTGTAATATTTTATTTATTAACTTCATAAGGTTCGTATCGATACATTCATGGTAAATCACGAATAAATCACTACTAAGATTCGAACCTAGGACCTCATACTTCGTAATAAGGGTCACTATCACTTTATGAGAGCTCGTTAACTTTGGCCACCAGTACCCTTACCATGAGTTGTGACTTTGAGGTTTTCGATAACGAGTATCAATTTTACTTGCTGTGTATCTTGTCCGCACTAAAATAGTACAAGCGAGATGCACAGATAGTAAACTCGATACTCGTTATCGAAAACCTCAATGTCACAACTCATGGTAAGGGTACTAGCAACTAAACTACTAGCATCTATCTGCTAGCAGCTATCCTAAGCATATAGTTTTGCTTGTGTTGCAGTCCAGTTAGGGCTTTGTACTTAAACAAGACATAAACTCATACCATACTACCTTCCGCTTAGCGTAACTTGTAGACTACCTCCTATAGACATCGCGTTATACAGCGTCTATCATAAATTCTGCTACGGATTACGGTATCCGTCAGATTTGGAAAATTAAAGGTGCGTTGAGCGACAAAATTGTTCTATGATATCTGATCTGACAGATTAAAGAAATAAAATGTTTTACATGGTCTCTAGAGCATTATTTCGGTTTATCATTATTATTTTATTATAATATTTATTTACAGAAATTACAATATTATGATACAAGTACATAACTAGTTACTGCATAAAATCTAAAAAAGGCCGTTGAGGCATTGTACCAAGAATGAGTATATACATTCTATTGAGCATTATTTGTTGAAAATAACAAATTGTGTAATTTGTCTGCCGCATTCTGAAATATACTAACTACGCCAGGTAAACCGTGCCAAAAAGCACGCCATTGACGCACAAAAAAAAAAAACATTCTTCTAAACATACTCCTATTTTTCTACGGTTGGCATTGTATACCTACTGTGTTGATAGAACAGTAAATTGGCTCCAAACATTTTTAAATATTTATTTCCAATCTCTACGTCGCCTTCTGTCCTTCGCTCCTCTTCGGATTTGTGTTGTTTGACGAAGCATGTGAATATTTAATATTTGTTTTAGGTCATCTTAATAAAAGTACCTATTTACTTGTGTTTACTGATCTGAGGGCCTACCACGAACATCGAAAATATTAAATTTCGAACGATTATCTCTGTCATTCTAAATACGCCTTAATTGGAGTAAAAGAAAGATGGTCGCAATTTTCGCACTTATATGTTCGCGGTAAGTTCTCTGAACTCTGACCCGGTGCCACGAACATAGAAGTTTGTATATTTCGAGCATCTTTCTCTTTTACTCCATTTAAGGTGTCATGAGAGTGACAGAGACATCCGAAATTTACGAATGTCGTTTTTTGCGGTAACGCCGCTGATCTACGTAAGTAGTTTACCGTGTCGCAAATACTTGCCACTAGTAACATGCTCTATCTAGCCAGTAACTCTAGGTGTTTCCATATTGGTTTTAGTGGTTTTCGCCTTAAGCGTGTTCTAGTTGTTTTACACAAAAGGACAAATAATTCATAGAATTAAGTCCACGTTCTTTTGTTCGCTAGCTGTTCTATAATGCGTGGTAATTATCATTTTTATCAAACTACAATGTTGCGCATTATGACTTAACTCGGAAAGAACTGTTTTGTTCTTTAAAAACGGATAGCAAAGTTGCATTTTATTCACAAGAGTGCAAAGTAATTTCCTAATTTCATACAAATTCTTTATTACTAATCGAGTGTTTTTTTGATGTTAGCTGGTTGAATGTTCATTTATTCATAAAAATTGAATAATATATAATGGATTCCAATAATTTTGAATACATATTTTAAGTTTTAGAGTATTTTTTTTCCTCGCAGCAAATAATTGTGTTTCACTGGGTAGCAAAGTGTTCCCTTCGCGTGCTAATATTAAGACCCGAGCTAGTGAAAGATTCCAAAATTGAACCACGAGCTTAACGAAACACTAACTTTGCCCCCTTGTAAAACATATAACTATTGTACTGGTGTAATAAGGCAAATATATACCGTTTTTATAATATACCTTTATAAGTATTGTTAATTTACTGAATACCGTGCAATATTGCCGATACTCTATTCTACGTCATAGCTTTTCCGGCATTTACATGTACGTAAGTAGACACTCCAATAAAGAAACAACGATGTCAATAAAACATGCATTTTATGTCCCAAGTTTATAATTATCTTGTATTACAAGCAAAAGCTTTTAAGAATCTTTCGATAATAACCCAATTAGTAATTCTATCTTAAACATGCTATAAACTTCGACGTATGTAATGTTTACATTTCTGATTAAACAAAATACCAGTGCTTTTGTAAACACGCCATGTTTTAAAATTGTATTGGCTGAAACAAAATCAAAATCGGACTACTTAGTACTTACTCAGTAAGGTGACAGCACCAGTAATGGACACGGAACCAATCCTGAACATTGGTTTCAAAGGAGTTAAGTGTTGTGCATTTGTTGGGACATATTCAATTTATAACTTTATGATTTTTGAAATAATAAGAACTAAGTGTCCATCATTGGTGCCTGTCAGCTTAAAGTGTCCGACATTAGTACCATTACCTTAAACAAAAAATATACACAGGATGTATTTTTTTACATGATACAAAATATATTTTTCGTCAAGTAGCACCTTTCACTAGCAAGTGAAAGGTGTAACTCTGATTAAGATAAAACATTTTTTCTATACATTTTACAGCATATATGTATAATTTTATTTACATTCACATTTAATATTTTTTTTTGTTTCCAGGTAAGATCCAGATAAACTGGCTGGTATTGTTGATACTGCTACGAAGTAGCAATTTACGTTAAAAAATCTTGTTTGCTTTCGGAGCGATATAGTAACTATTTTTTTCGCTAAGTTATTTTAACTTATCTTCTGTTATGTTCTTCAGTTCGCCTATAGGTATTTTATATACTTACAAAGTTTGGAAAAAGTGCGCTTATTTTTATTTATACTCAGAATCTCGAGCTTTTCAGAAAAAAAATCTATTTTAAAATATTCCATACGAATGTAAGGATAATCAGTTATATCGCTTGTAATGTATCGTAATGTATGTATGTACTTATCATAAAGAGTAACACAAACAAGAATGTCTCAAGTTGCTGATAAGTGATAACCTACTAGTTTGGTATTTTCAGTATAGAATACAAAATCTTTTTTTCACGAGAGAAACCGGGTTTTCGGCCTAAACGGTTAGACACACACTCTGAATCATACCTCGGTTGCATTCCTTAATTTTTACTAACAAAATTGTATTGTGTGATTTTGCAGATTGTAGGAGGGGTAGTACAATAAACATAATATACAGGGTGAAATCAAAATGGTGATACAAAGTTATATTTTCTGAATCTATTCATGATTACGATAAATTTATACTATGGAGCCATAACTGAAAAGACAGCTAAAAAAAATACCTGCCCATACTAACAACTAAAGCTAGCAGCTATAGTATGGGAAGATTTTTTAAACTGATTTTTCGGTTGTGACCCCATAATAAAAGTTGATCGTAATCACGAATATATTCATAAAATATAACTTTGTATCACCATATTGATTTCACCCTGTATGATTTTTGAATGAGCCTTACTAGTTTTCAATGAAATGTTGTACAACTATCGAGATAGTCAAATAGGACATGCGAATCATTAATCAAGGTAATATTATGAAAAGCCTAGATCTAGGTTCTTGTTCTCAGACACCGGGTTGCACATATTTCACGGTGCAAGATCGATTACTGCGTCGCAGATTAAATATGACCAGTATTGTAACTCTCGACACACGTGTGTGTGGGCGATTTTATATTACTCTGTATACTTAACTTTTTTTTTATTTGGAATTTTTTGTGTGGTTTCTACTCAGAATAATGAGCTCTTTCGAGCCTGATAGGAGAAAAAATGTGTCCAAAGCTTTTCATACATTTTTCATTCCGTTACCGCCATATGAAATATGTGAAAAATAGTAACGGAATGGAATAAAAAAGTTAGGGACACATTTTTTCTCCAATCAGGTTCGAAAGAGCTCATGATTCTGAGTAGAAACCACACAAAAAAAATCAAATAAAAAAAGTTGAGTATACAACTTTAAATAAAATGGCCCGTGTGTGTGTGTCGTGTGTAAGAATAATAATTAGAAAATAATAATTTTATTGCTAAATGTAACCAAGTGAAATTATGAAATGTGTAATGTATGGAAATAGACGGGATATTTATGGATTTTGTATTGCTCATACGGTTACAGCGATAATAATTTATAACATGACACTATAAAACTCACTCGGGTGGCCCAATTGGTTAAGGGGTTAGCCGCGATAGCTGGAGATGCGGGTTCGAATCCTGCCTCGGACGCTGGAGGTCCTCGTCACTTTTTCTTAAGTGTATGTGGTATATTTTCATTTTAAACAAAATATTTAATAGAAAATTATTTGATTTGTTCCTAGTTGCAAAAGAGCTTACATTATTTCCTACACTGTTCATATTTAACCGATTAAAAAAAAAGGAGGAGGTTATTATTGGTACATTTCTGGTATTGTGGTCCTTAGGAAATAACACACTGTATCTTTAAACTGTGTTGTGTTCATATTCATAACCAGTTTTGATAAATGACACAAGCGTAGAGAATACAGAATCTTGTACACTTGAGGATAATAAAAAAAGGAACACTTGAAAACCAAATCTCGGGTAAAAACCTAATTTCGGTAGCGCCGTACCTTTGGATATTAAAGTTTAATAGTTATTTTATTTGTTATACAAGGGTGCAAAATTGTATTTTAACTGCGAGTGTGGGATAGAAACTCGAGCAAGCGAATGGATTCTATAGTTTAACCACGAGCAAAGCGAGTGGTTTTAAAATAGAATCCTGAGCGTAGTGAGTGTTTCAATACACGGGAACTAAATTACAATTGCACCCGTGTGTAACACAAAACTTTTCCCCTCACTACAGCGAGTGAAACATGCAAAAAAACGTTTTGAAATCGCATTGAATTTTTCTTTGCATTTAGATACATTCAAAATTTTTACAAAAGGTGCCTTTAGCTTGGTTAGCTTGTCGTGGCCAGTACGATTTTCGAATGTTCTATTCTACTTCGATTTTCAACTCGGTGCGTTAGCGAGGCTCCGCGGGGGCAAGTGAGCTGTACTTCGCGAATTTAGACTTTAAAACCATAGCAATAAGAGCTATGAGAAGTCAACTTACTTTAATCACTAGTGGATAAAATGCGTTTTTACCCTCTCGTATTAAAGGATAAACAAGCGCTTTACGAGCTAGTGAGGGGAAAATTAATTAAAACCGGCCCGGTACGCCGGCAGCATGCCCCGTTGCTGGCGGCACCGTAAGTTAAGTTTTATATAATAGTTATTTTTACTGTTTTGATATATTTTTCATGTAGGTATTTTATATTTTACTTTTATAAAAATATAAAGACCTAGCCTAAGATTTAAAATGAATAAAGAGAATAATTAATATTAAACTAAATAGATCTTAATAACTGGTTAATAAAACAAAACCCAGTAAAAAAGCCTTTCTAGCAGTCCCACCAGGCCTTTATCTAAAATATCTAAGTCGGTTCTTCTTTATATGCTCACAAGCAGTTAACTATAGACCACAGAAGAGACGAAAACAAAGGAATACAATGTTTTGTCAAAGTTTGTATTAATTCTGTACATAAATATTAATCCGTTTTTATTGTTCTCCAGTGTCATTATCAGAGCGTCTATTGTAAGTTCTTAACATAATATTACCATCGCGTTAGTGTTTCCCATATAAATAACATCACTTACGTGTTCGAGACGTTTTTTTACGTCAAAAGAAACTTACACGAGAGCCTCTGGACTTGTTTCGATTCGCGAGATATGAGAACTTGGAGACTGAATGAGAATAGATTTGTATGAATGCAAATAGATTTTGGATTAACTGAAGGCGTTAGTCCGTTAAAATTAATGTATTTGCAGGTTCTTAAATGGTAGGCAACGCCCATGTGAGTCCTGTGGAGTTGCAGGCGTCCATAGGCTACGGTAACTGCTTACCATCAGGTGGGCCATATGCTGGTTTGCCACCGTCGTTGTATTTAAAAAAATCGCTTTAAGGTTGCCACCGGTTTGTCTATCAGCCTCGGATGGCCATTGCTGGGGGAGGCTTCCCCATAGACCGCCACCGGGAGCCATTATCAGCACTTTAATATATTCGGGATTCCTGCCTTCCCTTTCAAATTATTCTTTATATATTTTTTTTTAAGTATGTTTCAACTATTTTCAATTTATATAGTAATGTTACCTACTACTTAAACATCAAAGCACTTTGGACCCGGGTATGTCCTTAAACTACGTCCAACAATTAGATGTAGGGCACAGCGAAATACCATCACGCTTGAGTCTGGAGAAGCCCAACTGGGGAAGTACCTCCTCCTTACAGAAGACCACAGCTATAATAGCACTGCTACCTTTCAGGTATGTACTGTTGTCAGGTATGTAATGTACTGTTGTGTTCCTGATGGTGAGTAAGGTTCCCGGAGCTCTAACCCTCCTTAAAGGCCGGCAACGCGCTTGTGACTCCCTTGGTGTTGTGGGTGCCCATGGGCGACGGTATTTGCTTACCATCAGGCAATCCGTCTGCTCGTTTGCCGCCTCTGTCATAAATTAAATATTGAAAAATAAATGATTTGTTCTTAGTTTAATAAAATATAGTATCGAATTAAGGCCGAGTGTACATTCCTGACCTAGACCGATACGCTTCATCTGTCCTTTCCCAGCTTGACTGCAGAAACCCACGAACTATGGATTTCTTTATAAAGCCGGAGCTTCACTGGATGCTACTGACGCGCTACCGCCAAAAACGATATTCGTAAATTTCGGGCATCTTTCTGTTTTACCCGAATTAAGACGTCATAAGAGTGACTGAGACAATCGTCCGAAATTTACAAATATGGTTTTTGGCGGTACCGCTTCTGAGTCGTACTGTGCGAGCTCAAATTCGATTTTCAAATTATTTTTATTCACAGCAAAGATCGACGTAACGAGGAGCATAAATAAATAAATATTACAGGACATTCTTACAAACATTGACTAAGCCCCACGGTAAGCTTAAGAAGGCTTGTGTTGTGGGTACTCAGCCAACGATACATATAATATACAAATTAAATACATAGAAAATAGCAATGACTCAGGAACAATCTGTGCTCATCACACAAATAAATGCCCTTATTGGGATTTGAAGCCAGGACCATCGGCTTCATAGGCAGTGTCACTGTCACTACCCACTAGGCCAAACCTGTCGTCAAAATATCGTAATTAGCATAATCATGAGCCGTTAGCGCTGGCTGATCGACGCGGACTTAATTACAATTTAATATTAAATAAATAAATAATGAAATTAATGAGGTATATATATTTTTGAAAGTATATAGTACCTTTAAGTGACGGATTTCGGACTTCTTGGTTTATGGTGAGATGAATTTTATTTGTACGTCTAATAATATTTATGTGTTACCTAGGTTATATGCATACATTTCAGCCGTATGCAGTCCAGTGCTGGACATAGGCCTCCCACAGATATGACATGTATCATCTTGGGGGTAGTTGCCATAGTCGCCACGCTTGACAGGCGGGTTGGCGACCGCAGTAGCTGTAAATTGGGTTTCGACGGACGCTGCTGCCCGTCCGTAGGATTTTTCCCTTTGTCGCCTCTTACGACACCCGCGGGAGGAGATGGAGTGGTGCTATTCTAGTCAGCCGGCATCACACGGCATATATGCATAAGCATGCTAAATGAGCAAACGCGCTTTTAAAATAATTAATATATTTTTAATTGTATTACATAAAGCCATAGCTTTGCTTTAGTCATAAAACATATTAAGCCAATATATACTAGTAATACAATACAATTTATAATACGGTTGACAACCCTAATTCTAAACGTCAAACTCAAAATCAGTTTAATGCATTGAGTGTAGTCGCAGCTTTATAAGGCGGGCACGGATCGTGCGCCAGCGCATGCTCTATGCTAATGTCGCATCTAATAAGGTTATGGAGAAATTATGAAAGTTATGCTCTGTGCCTGCAGCTTTTGTCTATGCTTGACTTTAACTTTTTTACGGAGCCACATATTTATTTAATAATTTGTAATAATATATTTAAAAAAAATATATTTTTTTTTATCGTGACGTTGGCTAACAATAATGACTTTGGGCTACCTAAGTAACCTTTTGAAAGCTGCAGACTACTAATTATGTTGAAGAAAACTGTGCATATATTTCATCTACATTTACAATAATATTATAAAGGCGAAAGAAGCCTGGTCGTGGAAATTGACCACTGGTGGACGAGCTGAATCGGCCTTTAGACCGGTGGAACATACGATCGCCAACCTGCCTCCCAAGCGTAACAATTATGGCATTGAACCCCCCATGTTCCGAGATTGCTCTCTGGGTTATGGTCCGATGCCCAACAGTGGACGTTCGTAGCTTATAGGATAGGATTACCTAATTAGTATATTGCATATTACTTCTATTGTTTTTGTGTGTATTACTGATTGGGAAATTTTTTCTGATTTACATAAAAAAATACCAATTAAATTGGCTTAGCAGCTGTCCAAGCCGGCATACTAAGCCGTAATGGGTTAAATTGTGTAGCTTTGTATTAAATAGATAACAAGAAAGTTCCAAACATTTCATTCAACACGCTAGTTAACCGTTTAACATAAATGGTAGAATTATCTTTTCAAGTTCACTCATTTGTCTTCGTATCGCCCTAAAACAATTTAACACTCCGACACTATAATTCTCAGTAATTGCCTAAAATACGACGACCAACGGAACGGATCAAGTATAGAAACACAAGGTTATTTATGTTGTTGAAAACAGCGCTGCGATGGCAAATAAGTACACGTGAACGATAGTTATAAATTTAGCCACCCGCACGACTAAGTTTGCAAGTAATTTTGGGATGCCAACCCCACCCGCTGCCATCTTCTAACTTTGTCTGACATTGGAATTCTACTTTTGAAACGAAACGCAAAAGTGCGGATTGGCAGTTTCGTTTTTTAAATTCGCTCGGTTGGTTGTGAATTCGCGCGTGCTAAATAACTTTTTTTTTAATGGCACAAGTCTGCCGGTTGTTCCTGAAGTAATTTAGTGCATTTGTTGTTTTTTTTTTTCGTGACAATGGCTGAGAATTTGGCCTGTGTGTTAAAAAGTTTTCATTCAATGTTTATGGGTAAGTAGTACTTGATGGTAAGCAATTACCGTCGCCCATGGGCACCCGCAACACCAGGGGAGTCACAAGCGCGTTGCCAGCCTTTAAGGGGGGTTGGAGCTCTGGGAACCTTACTCACCATCAGGAACACAACACTACATAAGGAGGAGGTACTTCCCCAGTTGGGCTTCTCCATACTCGAGCGTGATGGTACTTTGCTGTGCCCTACCTCTCATTGTCGGACGTAGTTTAAGGACATACCCGGGTCCCAAAAGTTACCAGTCTCCGATTAAAATAAATACCATTTCGGTAAAGACACATTTCAGTTTATAAAAAAAAATTAACCCCGGAAAACTTTATGCAGATGGCGCTGTTGATAAAATTATACTTATATAAAATGAAATACTTACATCTATACATGTTGGTCGGTTTTAACTTTTTTCCTATAAAAGATTTCTACTCATGCATAGAGCATACAATACACTGTGATAATCATACTAAGTTTTTCTTACTCTGGTGAATCCTAGAACAAGGTACATACCAACTGAGACATTTTTTTTCTATTGCTTCTACTAGCGTATTTAGGTTTTTTATACCTATAGGACATACGTTAGATAAAGATAAATGTAGGGTGGAGACTTTGCCCTGCAGTTGGACATATACATATAACAATAAAAACAAAACATAAATACAATTACTAACCTTCAATGGTGAGTACTGAGTAGTTATTTTTTAATTTATTACCTTTTCTAAAACCGGTAGAAAACCGGAACACATCGATACAGGCACAACACTAGTGCAGTGTAATCAGAGACGTAGCTTAACAAAACAATGAACGCGTTTACTTTGCGTCGTGGACATGTGTTTTATGTACACTGTACAGTCGGCAGCAAAAGTTGCTAAGCGTTTGAAGTGTTCAAAATGACTTACACGCGCTCTTATTCTCTTGACAACAGAGACGTGTTGACCTCATTTTGAACACCTCAAATGCTTAGCTACTTCTGCTACTAACTGTACATACGCCGGTTTTAATAACGTTCTGTTTTAGGACTATCTACTTTTTTAATCCATTACCCTTGCTCGATATAGGAATTTAACAAAAATCTTAAAAAGAATACCCCTCCATGTTCGTCATGGATAATTTAAGATTGCAATAGTGAAATAATTTCTGTTCCTCAATTTCTTACTTTGTCGTTGTAACATGCAAGTCTAATCCATACTTCCATACTATACTATATTTAGTGTATACTGTATATAATCTAACTTTCTTATCTCTATATATATAGAGAGATATAATACGACCGCTCTGGTCTAGTGGATAGTGACCCTGCCTATGAAGCCGATGGTCCTGGGTTC
Organism: Grapholita molesta; assembly: GCA_022674325.2. Classification (NCBI taxonomy): domain Eukaryota; kingdom Metazoa; phylum Arthropoda; class Insecta; order Lepidoptera; family Tortricidae; genus Grapholita; species Grapholita molesta. The sequence continues at coordinate 7,782,950 of CP053143.2, forward strand.
GATTCCCAGTCAGGGCATTTATTTGTGCGATGAGCACAGTAATTTGTTCCTGAGTCATGGATGTTTTCTATGTATTTAAGTATTTATATGTATTTATCTATTATATATATCGTCGTCTAGTACCTACAACACAAGCCTTAATGAGCTTACCGTAGTATTAGGTCGATTTGTGTAAGATTGTCCCGAAAATATTTATTTATTATTATTATTGTTTGTCTCTTCCGTACACGGAACAATGGTGTTCCGGACATTTGGGAGGCGTACGCGGAGCCAGATCGAGCCAACGCGCAGAGGCCCTTTCGACAATTTAATGAAATGTAAGGGGTACACTAAGCGGATGTTGCCTCTGTCCGTATCATGGGACGCGCACAGAGACAGCACCCGCCATGGTGTAAGGACTATTGAGTTATAATGAAATCTAAAATGTACTAGGCTATTGGGTGGAAAGGATGGACTAGCTTTATTATTATTTATTATTAATATATAATGAGGCGCATGCGCCTCATTATGGTCGCCGAAGACGCTGGATGCAGGTCGCTTCCAATCGGTACATGCGGAGGTCCAATGGGGAGGCCTATGTTCAGCAGTGGCTGACGCCAACGCCTTATGGCTGAGATGATGATCCATACTTATCCGTACTAATATTATAAATGCGAAAGTAACTCTCTCTGTGTGTCTGTCTGTTACCTCTTCACCCTTAAACCAATTGGGATGAAATTTAGTATGGAGAGTTTAAGCTACGAAAAAGGACAAAGAATATTTTTTATCCCGCAACCATAGGTACTTTAGAGACGGGCATGGCTGGCTGCCGAAGTCGCGAGGAAAAGTTGGTATTAAAATAAAAATCTTTCATGCATTTTCTAAATATTTAAGCGACAATAGATATTTTAATACCTCTCAGCATTCTACTTCAAATACATGGAATTTGGTGAACTATTATGCTCCATTCGTCCCACTGAACGGTCGTTGACAACAAAAAACTGCATTTCATAGACAAATTGAAACAGTGCCCGACATTCTAGTTTTCAAGTATTTGACCACTTCAGAATACGGTAAACTCATAACTTCACGGTTATGGGTTAAGTGGAGATGACTAAGTAATAACTTAATAAGTGATGCTTTTTTTTTTTTTTTTTTATGACATAGGCGGCAAACGAGCAGACGGATTGCCTGGTGGTAAGCAATTACCGTCGCCGATGGGCACCCGCAACACCAGGGGAGTCACAAGCGCGTTGCCGGCCTTTAAGGGGGGTTGGAGCTCTGGGAACCTTACTCACCATCAGGAACACAACACTACAGACCTGAAAGGTGGCAGTGCTATTATGGCTGTGGTCTTCTGTAAGGAGGAGGTACTTCTGGGCTGCCCCAGATTCAAGCGTGATGGTCATCGCTGTGCTCTACCTCTCATTGTTGGACGTAGTTTAAGGATATACCCGGGTCCAAAAAGCCGGTATGAAAGTATCTGTATTATAAAAATAAATAAATAAATGATTTCGGGACAATCTCACACAAATCGCCCTAGTCCTACGGTAAGCTCAGTAAGGCTTGTGTTGTAGGTACTACACGACAGTCGACATATAATAGATAGGCACATACAAATACTTAAATACATAAAAAACACCCATGACTCAGGAACAAATATGCTCATCACACAAATAAATGTCCTAACTGGGATTCGAATCCAGGACCATCGGCATTCACTAGGCGAGACCGGTCATCGATAGATATATAGAACGGTGTAACATACTGCGATCGCCAACCCGCCGGGCGATTATGGCATTGAACCACTCATGCTCATAAATCGTTCCCTGGGGCGGACTATAGGAAAAGCCTATACAGTATAGCGCGAGTGACGATGTTCGTGGATTTCGGACGATTGTCACTGTCATGACGCCTTAATTGGCGTAAAAAAGAAAGATGCTCGAAATATACGAACTTCGATGTTCGCGGTACCGGGCCAGGTTTTCATTTAGCGTGTATTCTTTTATTTTTTATTTATTTTTCGTTCCTTTCTTTTTTTTTTCTTCTTGTGTATATGTGTTACTTGTCGTCATGGCACCTGACGGTCTCATTGGAAGACCAGCGCTGGCAATTGCTGGCATTATGCTGAGATGAGGCCATTTCGTGGCACACGTCGTTTGTGTAATGTGTTTTTTTTCGTTGTTGTTATTATTATGTGTGTGTGTGTGTCATGAATAAATGTTTCTATCTATCTATCTATCTATCTATACTTCGAAGGCTGATAATGATGATGATATTACTTAAATTAGGCGCTGGTTCCTCTAGTTTCCTGTGCTGTTACAGTTTGGTTGTAGCCGCGGGGCCACGTGTGCAGGATATTGTGACTGCGCTTTTATTGTGCGCGCGCGCTCCTTGCTATAGTGACGTACCTAATCGTCTGTTATCGGTATTTTTATTTTTTGTCTATTTATCTATTTAGTCTAGTCAGTTGTGTACTTAAAGAAGGGGGAACCAGGTTCGAATCCTGTGGCCAGGGTATTCATTAGTGTGTATATAAAAGTACCAGGACTATGGCCATTGTATTCTATCTATTTTACTAAGTGTTCAAATGTCTAGTATAGACTACAACACAAGTCTTATTGGGCCTACGTCCGACAGTTCGATTTGTGTAAGAATGTTTAAAAATATTTATTTATTTATTAATATGATAAGAACATTTCGTAGTTCCTTGCCCTGAAGTTGAGGCCCATATTTAACAGATTTTTTTTTCATCCGCACAATTTATATCGTATGTCTTATAACATTCCAATTTCAAAACAGCTTAAAGTTAACATTACATATTAACACAAAAAGAGCGAGATACGTTTAGATATTTTTAACTATGCAACGGATTTTGTGAATTTCATTCATGAGGTTTGTCATCACAAAGTGACTTATGCCAAAAGGATGAGTTGCTAGGTAATTATGTCAATCGAAAACGGCGACAATGTTGATATTAACTGCTTGGCATTAATGTATTCTCTGTTTCTATTTGGAGAAAAGCATATTATGTCCATTGATTGATCTATCCTTGGTTAAATTCAAAGTTTCACAAAAAAAAGGTTTCTCCAACAAGTGCATTTAGGTCAACTTGTGGCGCCACTAACGCTAATAAATACAACTATGCCATGCTTATAAAGTCCCTGATTACACCCATAAAACTGTCATACTGACGTTTAAATATCGATACACTGTAGTGACGTAAACCGTTATCGACCTACAAAAGTTATCGATAAATCGTTAAGACTTACGGCCCGGTGCAATATGATGTGTGGGGTCAACGTTCTAGTGGTGGTTTTATTGAGGAGCGAAAGGGAGTAAGTGCGCGTAAGTTTTGAAGTCTTTATTACTGTTTTTCTTAGTTCGTATCAGCTGTAATGCCAACTTACAGATGATTGAGTTTACTTTTTATTTAGTTCTGGCTCTGACGTAGGTGGTTAGAACTTATAAACACTACACAAGTATGTATAGCATGTTGTTGGATGTGTTTTAGAATTGAAAGCTTTTAATAATTTTACTATGATTTTCTTTTGTTCAAAAGTATAACGTATATCAACATTTAACAAAAATACAACCTTTTATTTTTTAAGTTTTGTATGAAAAGTAAAACAAGTTGTAACATTATTTTCCTATAAAAAACGTACATGTTAATAAGGCATAAATCATTTACAATAAATAATAAAATATTAATATAATTAGTAACATTCAACATAAAAAAATATTTTAAATTCGTCTAATAATTAAATAAAAATAATATGGGTTAATGAACCAAGCGTCATAAGTGTCAGTAGTAGCGGCAAGTTTTGTAGCCTCCTAATGAGTGACTCATAGTTGACCGTGCTGCAACTGTGTCAAACACTAGATACTATACCAGTAAATGTTTTTGTAAATGCATTCAAGACTTACTGTAACTTTTTTTATACAACGACGGTGGCAAACAAGCATACGGCCCGTCTGGTGGTAAGCAGTTACCGTAGCCTATGGACATATAGTTTTACCTAAATTACGTTGTAACACTCACCGTATGATAAAAGAAGACTATAATCACCAGTGATGGTAATTGATAGTGCCGTTTCGGGTGAATGACCTAAAACATTGTACATAACGTGGATAAGACTTGAGATTCTCCGACTCTTATTTATCACAGAAAGATAATCTTCAAAAAAAAAAGAAAAACAAAAAAAAAGTCATTATACATCATAAATTTAAAACTGCTGTCGCTTAACTGTAACAATAAAACAATCATAATTCACAAAACAAAATACGGAACGTCAACATCATATTAAATGAACATTATTAAATTATTAGTCATTTATTTAATATAATTAATCCTAAATTCCTTTGCAATTATAATAGCAATATTTTATTAAAACATTACGTTCCTGTTAACGAGTTAAAACCACGTCGATTATATCAAAATTGTCATGAACCCAATCTAAATCTTTTTAAAATTTTCATATGTAATCACGGGATGAAAACTACTTCTATATCCATACTAAGCATACGTACCAAAGTCCCGCGAAATGGCACTCCCAATCCCGTTCACTGATAATCACCTTTATGCAATAAATTAAACGCCTGTTCAAATAATAAACAAATAATAATTAAACTGTACGGCCGAGTCATGACCTTCGTTAACAATATTGGTTAATCATTAATGAATTTAATTTAGAGGTCAACTAGAAGAATCTTAGCATAATTAATCTCTGTGTATTACAGTCAGCAGCAGAAGTAGCTAAGCATTTGAGGTGTTCAAAATGAGGTCAACACGTCTCTATTGTCAAGAGAATAAGAGCGCGTGTAGGTCATTTTGAACACTTCAAACGCTTAGCCACTTTTGCTGCTGACTGTACTACCAGCTATTAAATCCAGATGTAAACTGAAAGTGGTTCTGAAACTGAACGAATTTTTTAAGTAGCAATAAAGTTGACTGATAAAAGTAACATTGACATTCTGAAGGATTTTTTTCAGGCTGAATTTAAATTTGAAAGGATATAAATTTAGTCGAAAGTAAAAGAAAACGAAATAACAGGTCGGTATTTTCAAATTACGTGCTGATAAAACTGCAAATTTCTAAAAACTGTTTGCCGGGATAAGTTCGAAAATTTCGGGCATCTGTCTTTTCACTCAAATTAAGGCGATATCCTAATGACGAAGTATCGTTTGGACGCGGCCTGTGTTGCTGATATTTATCTTTGGTTCTTGAATTAAGGTTTGCTAATATCGTATAAGTATTTATTATTTATCTGGCAAAGCCTCTGAAATCTACTATAAATTACGTAAAATTTAAATTAATAGCAAAGTTACTATACTTTTCTTACGTTAGAGGGGCCCTGGAAGAGTAAACATTAAAACAAGATTTTATACTAAACTAAATAGTTCAAGTAGCTAATAAAATAATGTTATTTATTCTCTAAATTAGAAGTACAAGTTTAACCGCTCGTACTAAACATAATTTATGAACAAACTTCGGCTATAAACTTGGTGCGCCATGAATTCTTGCACTTTATAATTCATTCAGAAACACGTCATAACTATATACAACCTTACATATTCCAACTAACTATTAGTTTAATTTCCTTATTTGAACGTAATAAAGATCAGAGTCGTACGTGAATGTAATTCGCTGGCCGCAAATGGTTCTGTTGTTTAATTGGTAGTATTTTGTTTGTGATTCACCAGCCAGTTACGTTTAGACCAGCGACTGTGTCACATCACTATTATGTTTTTTATTTTTACTTTTTAAATCCATATGTGGTGTGCGTTTTGAGACATACTGCTTGTGATGTTGGTAGTGAAATGATAAGTGTTTTGTGTTTATTTAGTTTGGATAAAAGTGGTGTTTTATATTAGTGATATGTTTGGAAGGTTTAAAATGTTGTTAGTAACGGTGAGTTCATTTAAGATGATTCATTTGTAGGAAGAATTCGAAGGAAATATACAGTTAAACACGTAGTTATGTACATAAATATGTTATTGTGTTAAATATCGCCTGTTACTTTAACGGTTTCCAATAATTGAACGCGAGGGCCTTGAAATAATACCGTAATCCGAACATATATTTTTCGAATACTTTTACCTGAATTGTAACATATATGTTTGGCATATTCAAAGTTTAAAAAGTTAAGTATACAGTTATTTTTATGTCAGCAACTCGTATTATGCATATAAATATTTTCTGTTATGTTATTGATAACTTTTAGGCATTTTTTGCATTGTACTTGTGTACTGTGTTTTTGTACTGTTTTTAAAAATGTCATTATCATAAAAAAAAACAGTAGTCGCATAGTAAAAATATCATAAAATGCCCAACAGTAGCCTAATTGTTTAAGTAGGTAGTTTTTGTAATATGTTTGTTTTTATCAGTTTATCTCTTACTTAGTTCACTACCTCAGTGCTTAGTTTATCTATGTAGTACAATTATGTTGTTAGAAGAGGTAGTTAACGTCCTAAACTCACGTCAAAAGAGGTTTTTTACGTGTCTATTGTTACTATTTATACCTAACCTGGATAACTAATCTGTGGAAACATTTTGTAGCTTCATGCTTAGAAATTAAGGTTGATATTTAAACGGAATATCATTTTTTTAAATCGTCTTAAACAAGTTTAAGTTCACATGTTTGTCGCATAACATTCCAATTTGGAAAGGACTTAAGATAAGTTGTTTAAGATCGCAAATAAGCCCTTATGCGACTTAACAGTTGTGAACTTGTGACATAACAGTATGGACAGCTTGGTGGCTTCCTGTTTGCTTCTTTGTTTGTTTTCGTGATTAGTGATTACATTTTAGTTCCCATGACTAATGCTCACTTGAGAGTAGTTCTGTAGTAGTAAATCAATACGATAATTGTATTTGCTGTTTGAGTACAGTTACGTAATTGAAAAAAATAAATGGGATGAAGTGTTGGTGACACTTAGGGTTGCTAACTGTCCCGCTATATGCGGGACGTCCCGTTTCTGGGGCCATAGAGCAAGCGTCCCGCAAGAGGTCCACGCGGGACGCCGATTGTCCCGTTTTTGTTGATGTGAGAACTTGTTAGATGTGATTTAATAACTATAAGTACTTACCTACTTTGCAATATAGATGTAAATGTACCGCGAATCTCTGGATCACAGTTGGCAACCCAAGTGACACCCTCTTTGAAGAGATTTTTATTTTAATTAAAACACAAGGGTTATTGTAAATTATGACAGGACTCAGGAGCTTGTGTACGAGGTCTGTTTGCATCCTCTGGCAAAGTGACATACTAACCAGCTATACCAACGCGATCCCGGATATATAGTCAAAATAAAAAATAGATAAAGATTTGGTCGCTTTTGGAACTCAACTTTAAAACTACATGGTTTATACGTGTAACTTACTTTTGATGCCGACTGTACCTACTATTCTAATTACTTCTATGATAACTAAGAACAAATAGTTATTTTTTTATACAAGGGAGCAAAGTTAGTGTTTACCTTCTCGTGCTAATATTGAGACCCGAGCCGAGTAAAAAACACTCGATTAGTAATAAACAATTTGTATACACTCTTGTGATTAAAATGAATTGCTATCTGATTTTAAAGAATAATAAAACATATTTTTAATTAATGAACATTATTTTGATTAGCCTTATTTCCACTTTACTTTATCTTAAGTTTATGTCATAAATAAGTAGAAAACGATCATAGAACAAATTTCATAAAAATACTTACAACTATCTTACAAAATTAACACACATTATATAAAATAATTACGAAAGTAATAGTACATAACAAAATCATAAAACTAAATTAACTCTAAACTAAACACAAGTAATTTCACAAATTGTTATAAATTGTCAAAAAATTACTTATATGATGTTTGATGTCAACTTACTAGACTTTTTCGACCATGTCAGGGTCACAAATATGACATAACAATTTCCGCCGTTGATTATTTATCACCTTATCACACTATGAGTCATGGGAACTGCCGAAAGTAAACAAACCACAGGAATTCGGCTGCCGGATTTATACTAACTTCGATGTAAATAATGTTATCATTATGTTTGACAGACAATTTAGTAGACATAACTCTTGTTGGCCACTAACTGGTTTGCACCCTTAACTTTTATACATTATGTATCAATACGAGAGGCAGAGCTTTTAAACCTGTAAAAGTGTAAAGCCCCATTTAGACCATGCAACCACTTGTATACGATTTTCATTACATTGCGGAGTTAAATAAAGCGACCGAGTTCGCCGTACGCCCATAGCCCGCAATGTAATGGAAATCGTATACAAGTTCTTGCCCGGTCTAAATGGGGCTTAAGTGGTAGATATATTATAAAAATACAAGTTCTCGAGAAATATTGCTCGATTTACGTTTTTTCACTTTTATTGCAACTCGAGAAAGGGTGATTTATTTATTTAGATTGTACAATATGTGTTATAAAATAATGTAATAGGATATGATTCGTCAAGTTAGTTACTATTTTAATTAAAACAAACACCTCATCTATACTTAGAACACACGTAATGAAACCGCAACGATGGCAGAAAAACAACGACTTTGCTTTTATAATAAAAAAAAAACTTCCTCGCCATTGTTGTCTGTGGCGCGTGTGGTTCAGATAGACTTCTTCCTTCTCATAGACGATAATATCATAAAATAATTATGTTTATGTCACAAATTAGGTGCATTATGCAACATATAATATTTGTAATTCTATAAAGATCAAGCCATTCATTCCATAAGTAATACTACTTTGTGATTTGTGACTTAATATAATATAATTTATTGTTAAGCCCAGTAAATGATTGCTTAGTTTTTATATGGTCGATCATTTCAGTCACAAAGTAATAAGTTTATAAGTAAATACCTTTAGGTATAATCAGGTATAATCAACCAATTTGATTTATATGCCACTTCGTTCCTTGTCAAAGCCGCAATAGATCTTTTATTAACGTCACTGCGACACGTGGCCTAGAAATCAAATTGGTTGACTATTTTTACTAATAAAACAGCGTCAAAAAAATGAAGGCTCGAGCTTCCTCTACACTTCAAATTTCGACCCCTATAATGGTAGCAAAAAATATTTGCCAGACTAAGTTTATCGGGAGAGTAAACAAATAATACATGTCAGTCATCTCTTTTCAAACATTTTTTTAACATCTTCAGTAGTTCTCTCACTTTTCTGTCGGAGCTTTTCAACAAAACAAATAGCTCGTGACATGATCCGATGTGTTCCAACACGATTGTACTTAGTTTATCTATTCTCCATGACCTAATCAAATATTACAAAATGGCCACCCAGGCGACCGCCCCGGGCCGTGACGCAACCAACAGCCAACAATAGAGTACGCCATAAGGAAGCCTTCCTTAATGTTGCCAGTGCCAATTATATTTGTGTGAACTAGCCACCCTGATGTCTTATGCTGTAACTGGGATGAAGTCTAGAAGAAACCTTTTCAAGGTATCTAGACGAAAAAGATTTTTCTTTGACGTTCATAAGTACATAATGTGCCTAAGTTGAAAAATAAAGATTTTTTAATGTTATACAGCTTATATGAACCGTTTTTAACCACAGACAAGACCGCCAGGACAAGGAAACTGGTCGACAGCACGGACTTGTGACATCACTCCTGATTTAAAAACAAATGAAACGTGACGCTATAGTTGTTGAAGGATATTTCAACTCAATATATATCTTCTTATTATTTTAATTACGTAAAAAAATCACTTAAGTACTTGTTTAAATGCTTTTTAAGACATAGAACGTCGACTGTATGCTTCCCTTTATATCCCGCTAAAAGTGTTTTTAACTCAGTCCCAAGAGGCAAAGGCAATAGTTTTTTTTTTATAAAGTGAAGTGACATCTGATTTTTTAGCCAGGAGAGAAATCAACATGGGATTCCAGTGACAGTTAGGATGTTTTACATTAAGGTGACTAGTCCAAGAAATACCAAATATACTCGTATATGCTGATGTCGATGATTTTTCTTTTCTTTTTTACCTCAACAAATGGGTCACTGCGACAAACTATTGTCATTTTTCCTTGAAACAGCCTATTGTAAGTTTCAAGTAAGCGTACTATAGTAGAATAATAATTAGGTTGTGTACTAATAATAATTGCGCACACACGAACAAAGGTTGCGTATTTACTGAGAAACAAATAAACAAGTTATAAGAACGATTTATTATTATTTTAAGCCACTTATTGCTTGCAAGCTTTTGTTTGAATTTACTTCAATAAATAGGTATACATATTTAAAAATTGTATTATTTTCTAACAAAAATAATCAATCGTATGGTTTTATAATTTTTTTTTTTTTTATGTCATAGGCGGCAAACGAGCAGACGGATTGCCTGGTGGTAAGCAATTACCGTCGCCCATGGGCACCCGCAACACCAGGGGAGTCACAAGCGCGTTGCCGACCTTTAAGGGGGGTTGGAGCTCTGGGAACCTTACTCACAATCAGGAACACAACACTACATACCTGAAAGGTAGCAGTGCTATTATGGCTGTGGTCTTCTGTAAGGAGGAGGTACTTCCCCAGTTGGGCTGCCCCAGATTCAGAGTGGTTACGGATACCGCACAAAACTGTGATCATCATACTATGACTTTTTTCATGTTTACGGGATACGTTCACAAACACAACTCAGTGTTTTAGGCCTAGTTGTTCTATGTCAAGTAAAGAGGGACGGGTCTATCTCGCCTCGAGATACTGTCGCCACGATTAGCTATAAAACTTGAAAAGTGACATTGTAGGAGTGCTAATTAGTGTGACTCCACAATTTTGTTGCAAGGGCGCAGCATCCGTAATTATTAATTACTACACAAATCCATGGTTTTAACAAACTTAACTCGTTGTACAATAAATTAACTGATTGTATTTTAAGTATACTGTGTGTAAGTCTAATACGGGCGAAGAATTAAACCAGACATAGGATTTACCAGTATAATCATTAACCAAAAGGCTTTTCTTTAATTATACCTATTATACATATGTAATTAATTTTTGCAAAATTTCTGAGCAGTAATGTACTGCGAACATTACGCTATATGAGCTTTTGAAACTAACTGTCAACGAGTGTTTAACTCGAGTGTGTTGCATTACATTGCGGGCAGATTTTTTTATATGGATAAAATTTTAATTGTACTTCTAAGGAAAAGTTATCTAAGCATATTTCTTATGTCCTATTCTACCCTCCGTTAAGAGATTCGCCCGTATAAGATTTACACACTGTATACCTAATATTACAGCAAGTATACAATTAAATGTTTATGTAGACAACAACAGTATACTACAACATCTTCAGTATCGTACGATGACATTATAATCACTGCACTATCTTATATCCGTTGCACATAAAACTAGCGACACGCGAATTTGATCTCTAACCTCAAAATGTTTAAGTTGAAAATGTAGCGTACATTTGTCTTCCCACGTCTAGGCATGACTCACTGTCAACAAAGGTATGTTTAAGGTATACCCTTAGGGTCTCATCAATACTGTAGAACTCGGTTTCGACCAAAAAAATCTGGAAATTTAAGTCGAGAATAGAGCTAAGTAAGGTGTAGTCGGATAATTTCGTACAGGAAATATTTATATATTTAATAATTTACAGAATTAACTGACACTTTTATTCATTTGGAACTCCCTGAATACAACTTAGCCGTAAATCAATAATTTTCGTGGAGTAAGATAAATACCTAGAAATAAAAATAAATGCTGTAAGTAACATAATCTGACAAACCAAAGTCAGTAACAGTAGAAGAAAGACTATATAAGTTCCTAATCTACTTTTAGAAAAAGACAGCATTCTTGCTGTTTATACTCTAAAGTTGAAGGTCAGAAAAGTTCAAGGTCAATAGAATTATCATGCGTAAAACGGAACGTAAATTTAAAAAAAAGTTTCCTTCGAATGCGTATTTAAACTTAACGGTACACAAGTTCTAATCGTGATTGTGTCAAGGTGATATATAATTATATTTATTTCGTAAATCTCATCTGATGCTAGAAACAGTTAACTACAAGAGATATTGTACGAGTAATAATACTTGACATGGTTTTTAGAAGCTTGACCTCCCATAATATTACCAATATCTATTTGCCGACTGTCAAATTGAAGATTGTAGTTGGTGTATGCGATTTTGACACGTATATATATGTGGCGATAGATCAAGTATACATTTTGTGTTTTGGTAACTTTAACGGTAAATGTAATATTGTAATGAAGGCGCCAGAAAGTTTTTAGGTTAATTCTGGAATTAAATTTTGTCTTAGTCGGTTGTCAACATTGTAAACATTTCGTGACAGAAATGTTAACCGTAAAAATTAATCTTTATTATTTTTACTAAAACATGGACAGTAAAATTGACGTTTTTAAGCGAAATTTGCATATTTTGATTTGAATTGTTAATGAGATCTCACGACGGTTTAATCACAATAACTTAGTATAATTATAGTAGCGCATTTGGGACACCAGACGATTGGTCACAAATTAGTGCATATTTATAAATATTACAATAATGAAGTTGTATTTAAATGTACTTATAAATATTATTTTTTTACTTAGCTTTGTGTGTTTTTTTTCGTAGTTCTTACGTTTCTTTTCCTATGGACCGGGTTATACACATTGATTAGTGTTAAGTGCGAATATCTAGAGGATAACATAATATTAGGACATGTTAAAAGAATCTTCTTTTACACCATACATTTCTTAAAATTTGTTATAACTAGTTTCATTAAGAAATAAACTCTAATCGATACAAAGAATATTTCCCAACAATAAAAAAAACAAGGTTTACAATATCCAAGTCTTCGGTCAAGCTTTTAAAACGTAAACTCTATGGTCACTCTATTCAAAGAAAAAAAAAACTAAACTTTACACGTTTAGACATTTAATCTGATAAGTGCAACCTTATTTTTCTGATCAAGCAAAAACATTCCTTAACTCCATGGTAGTAACACTATTTTCGTTTACACAGCTAAGCTATAGTGACGTCCCGTCGATAACGGTTTTTATGACATAACATTTGCGCGCCAAAAGTCAAAACCAAATATGCAATCACGGTATTGTTTTTAAAGGTTACCTATATTTGAATGGCATGGCTCAAACGACAAATTTAATATGCCGTAGGCAATCGTATATCCCTCTCTGTGTTATTGAAAGTTCCTTTTGTTGAAAAGAGAACATTATTCTTATGGCTGCTATTAAGTTTAGGTTTAGTAGTAAGGAGTAGCATGGGTTGTTGTTGTTTAAAGAAAATGTCAATTTGACTCGCTGACGGCCCGGCCACGACACTACGCGAATTGCGACGCGGCAAGCGTTTTATTTGCTCATTGCGTGTGATCCCAACTAACCGCAGTGTATTGCGCGTGTCGACCGCGCAACGAACAGACAAAACGCTTGCCGCGCCGCAAGTCGCGCATTTGTCGTCGCTAGCCACAAGCCCAAGTGTATATTAGCAACGGCGGTCAGTCGACGTTTTCCTGGCAATTCCATAGTAATCAGAACAGCGCGCGAACGTGGTGTCTCTGCAGCGTGCGATCTTATGTTGGAACGCTGAGAAAACGCTGGACAGAAACGCAAGTAGCACACATACGTTGCACGCTCTTAATCTCTCGGCATATTACAGTTTTTGTCGTACAATCTACTTATATTCTGTTGACCAATTTACCTCGTTTTTCGTCTAGCTTAGAATACAGCTTGTAACAGTAAAGCCAAGGTCTGGTACATGAATATTTATCAAGTTTCAATAGTCAATAGTTTGCACTGCTAGCAGACTATTAGAGTACAAACAAATAAATTATGGGACCGCGGAATAGTTTTAGGTTTTAAGCAGGAGAATCAATCTACTTTTCTTATAGCGTTAATACTACCACTAACAACAAAAGAGAAAATAAAAAATATCCTTACGGGTAACTATACCAAAAAGATATAGTGTGACTTACCTTACCATATATCGCCATGAACGTCAAAATAATGCAATTGATAATTGTTTGGACTATTCTATAATTTGTGTTTTTAGAAAGTGACGATACACTGACTTTTCTAACTTTAATAAAATCTAGAACAGAAATAGTATAGGATTCCAAATCTGTAAGATGAAGCCTTGATATCTCCATAACTCCATTAACTTTTGTTGTCATAATGATGAGTACACGGTCAATAATAATGGTAAAAAAGCCCATACTGACCACTTTTTGGGAATTGGGATCAAAGTACCTACTTACTAGTGTAAAAAAAGCAGTATGACTCTCAGAAGGCCTTGCTCCAAAATCGCATATTCGAACAGTCAGCAGCAGAAGTGGCTAAGCGGTTGAGGTGTTCAAAATGAGGTCAACACATCTCTATTGCCAAGAGAATAAGAGCGCGTGTAGGTCATTTTGAACACTTCAAACGCTTAGCCACTTTTGCTGCTGACTGAACGATTGTCTCTATAACTCATGAGTAAAAGACATGATTGAAATTTTCGAACATTGATTTTCGCGAAAAGGTACAGTTGCAAAAGTTGCTACGCGGGCGAGGTCTTCAAAATGAGCTAGACACGACACCTGGACCGCTGAGCAATTTTTGCTGCTGACTGTACGGGTACAGTTATTTTAAAGTTTTTAAATACAAACTTAGCTCACTACATTCCAGACTAGTCTAACAGTAAAGTAGACCCAAGGCCGCATGAATATTCATCAAGGGCCGGTAGCCTAATTACGAAAACATCGCGAGGCTGCTCGCTGGATCTAGGCTGCGGTCTTAGACACGCAAAGGAATAGCTATTATCATAATACAGTAGGGCCTTGATAATCCGAACAGATAGATAGATTATGAGAGGTAGGGCACAGCGAAGTACCATCACGCTCGAGTCTGGAGAAGCCCAACTGGGGAAGTGCCTCCTCCTTACAGAAGACCACAGCCATAATAGCACTGCTACCTTTCAGGTATGTAGTGTTGTGTTCCTGATGGTGAATAAGGTTCCCAGAGCTCCAACCCCCCTTAAAGGCCGGCAACGCGCTTGTGAATCCCCTGGTGTTGTGCGTGCCCATGGGCGACGGTAATTGCTTAACACCAGGCAATCCGTCTGCTCGTTTGCCGCCTATGTCAAAAAAAAAAAAAATACAGTAGGGCCTTGATAATCCGAACATAGGCTAACCCGAACACCGCTGTAATCCGAACTGCCTTTCTCCCCCTAACCCTAGTTTTGTTCTAGGTAGTAATTATAATGCTGTATCGGCACTGACCACTTGTTTGAGTGCCTAACGAAATCTGTCTGTCGTTGTCAATCGCCACGCTTGGCATGCGGGTTGGCGATCGCAGTGCTTCCACCGCACTCTAGAGATGCTGCTGCCCAGCCCCCGGTGGTCTTGGCCGTCAATATTGAAAGCAAATAAAAACAAAAAAACTTAAATGAAAGACCATGTCTATGTAGTGGCGCAGAGAATTAATATGGAACTTACGTCAAAATTTGAATATAGAACGCCGACATGCGTGTACACACGTTACTACTACACAGGCCGGGTGCTTTAGTTATGTTTTTCACTTATAAGTTATAACATTGTTGCAATTTCTTATTAAGATTGTAGATGACATTTAACGTCACGTAACAATGCCCAGCACGGTTAGAACAAGTATGCTGATAGACAGATAAATCTATTCGGCCATCTTCGATTTGCGCAACCATCGCCATAGAGTATATTTAATAGTAGAGCATCGTCCTCTCTTTGAGGTACTCTATTGTGTAACTGTGTGAAGAATGACATAATGTATATTAAAAAAAAATGACGATAGAATAAAAAGATCTAAAAAAATATACCATAGTGACTGGCGCGTAAATGAATGACATAATGTACATTAAAAAAAAAATGACGATAAAATAAAAAGATCTAAAAAAATATACCATAGTCGCTTCTCGCAGTCTGTTAGCTTAGTGGGATCATTAAAACTACGGCGCGGATTTGAATGCGGTTTACATTACATCAATAGACAGAATGATTCAAGGGCAAGGTTTAGGTGTACAATATAATGAATAATACGTGATAAATGAATAATACAATCGCTACTCTAATACTAAAGGAAATTGAATAAGGGAGACAGCTATATAGGTAAATATGTAAACAATATGTGGCGATGACAACTGCTCCGAAACGCGAAAAACTAAACTCCGAAACGCGAAAATTGTCTATCACCATCTTTATCGCTCTTGATTAGACGAGCGATAAAGACAAATAGAAGAACAAACGAACGACAAGGTGCATGTGTAAGATTATTTATTTGTTATTATTTTAATCTACGTACGAGTAAACTAAAAGCATGATTATCAATTATCATTTAACTCCGTACAATTATCAATTGCATTTAAGTACGACTGTGGTCAAGAGGCTTTACTAGTTAATCGCCATTAAAAATTAAAAAGCTTGGTTGACCACAAACAATTTCCCATAGTTTCCTACCGTCTGTTTTCCCGCGCCGCGCCGGCGCCGCACGCAGGCGCCGCCCGCCATCTTGGAATCGGTGCATACACGGGCAGGAAGAAAGGGATACAGTGGCTTTTTGCACTGTTTGGAGTGCCAGGAGTATTTGGTATGATCTCGGCTTATAAGGATCTGTGGGAATGTATGGATAGCGACTATAATTGTGTATGTTGTTGGTGAATAATTTGATCAACTTGTTTATAAATCGAAGTGGAATCTTTGTTACGAGTAAGGCGTTTTAGTTTAGATTGTATTTAGAAGTAAATTTTACCACATAGTCAATCGTCTTTTTCTTTATCTAAACACGTGACAAAAAGTATTTCATACTAAATTTCATATAAAAGACAAAGTCGCTTCTGGCTGTCTTTACGCTTAGATCTTTTAAACGACGCAACTGGTTTTAATTTAGTTTTCCTCAATCAATAAGGTTTTAGTTACATTTATGTAGAATATACCCGTGCTAAACCGGGGAGCGACGTTATTATGAATAAAGAAAACGAAATATATCCCGTAACAAACAGAACTTACTAAAAATCTATTCCCAGCTAATATCTTGTACACTATTGTTTAGACTTCTTGCCAGTTTAACCACTTGAAAATCAAATTAACTTAATTCTCTGATTTTTACTGAACCAGCGTGTCTCCTCGACCTCGTCGATACTTACCATCAGGTGCGACTGAGGTCAAACGCTAGTCAGTGTTGTATAAAAAAATACCTTAGATTTATCCATAAACAAATCAATATATTCACACAATATTGACGTGAGACTGGCAAATAAAATGCCATCACGGCGATAGCCATATAGAAAAAAAAAACTTTGATCCCCCATAGTCCTAACGCGTGGTCACTGAACCTCCTCGAACAAGCATTAGTGCTTCTTTCGACCATTCATCGCGAGTTAAGCCCTATCAGTGTTCCGATAAGCGGAATTAACTCGTATCACCCTGTCGGTTTAACTCGCCTTAGCCATTTACTTGCAGCGAGGCCAGTTAGTTATTGCGACAGGGTCCTAAATTATGTTTTAGACGATTGCGTGCGTCTTGTTAGCTTTAGACTGCAATACAAATAAAGGTTTGTTTTAAGATTACAGTGAAGTGTGTTATAGGTGCACAGAACTTAATAGAATTGTCTAGAAAGATCTTATAAATCTCGAAGATTTATAAGCGGTCTGAATCAATATTTTCACATTCGACTATATGACATGTACTTACACGAAAAGCAGTTGAAATGCAACTTGTCTACAAAATCGTAATTAAAGCTACTAAACTAGGTATTGTTGAGTGATTTTCTTATTACCTAGGTTTTGCAATTTCCCTCCACCCAAATCTCTCTATCTATTTGGCATGGTCTACTGGCCGCGTATGCCTTAGGCGTTGAGTTCGGCTATTGTAATATTCAAGGATAGGACAAACGCCCGTCATTTTGGAAACATAACCCTGTTCCGTGTTACGGAGACTTCATTATATTGTAAAATATTATTATATTAAACTTTTTTTATAAGAACAAATTCAGCGACGATAAAATTAATGAATGAATCTAGAATGGATAGTGTTATGTAAAAAATTCACTGTCGTAATCCAAAAAGAATAATTTATTTGTTCGATCTTTTCACTTGTGCGATCATTGGATGCAGGATGATGCGATTGAATTCAGGTCGGATAGTAAAAATAACAATTAATGAATAAACAATATAAAATAGAATATATGTATTAGTATCTCAAGGAAGTCTCCGTTGTGCGGAACAGGGTTATGTTTTCAAAATGACGGGCGTTTGTCCTATCCTTGGTAATATTATCACTGTGCAAAAAGTTAAAAGACAAATAACCCAAATACGCAGTCTTCTGGCAGTTTTCCTGCAGCTCAACAAACCTTGCAAACAAACATATTAGCTCCGTCTTGGCTAATAAAAATCCGACCCGCGCGCCGTTCCACTATATACATACACATTAATTTTTTCTCCACCTATAGTTTTACACTTGATATGATCACACGGCTTGTATTTAAAAGGTACCAAAGAATGAAGGCAAAAAAAACATCAAAAGAAAGCAGAAAAAGCGCATTACTCGCATATATCGGTCAATGAGGTACTTTCTACAGTAATAGGGAAAAATTGGTCCATTAGCGCTCATCCGATGGTTTCTAGGATACATTGATTACGTCTTACTGTTAGGGTTTTATCTGATTGACTGGGTTGTTAGGCTAGTTCACATATTGTTTTACATTATATCAATCGTTCGTTTCATTGTAAGTATTAAATGCCTGTACACACAAAGTCTAATATTTGTATTACATCTACGGTACCATGTCACGGGTCGAATTTTTGTTTTAGTTTTGTTTTGTTAAATTTGTTGTATTTATTAATTTTATTAATGTAAGTTTATTTGATAAGGTTTATTATATTGTAGTCTATATTTTTTCACTACATTAAATATTTTTTACCTAAAGAAATAATATAAAAAATCAATATTTAAGATATGAAGAAAACACTTCTCTAAAAAGTCTAGTCTAGCATGATTGGATACTGTTTTGTTTCCATAGTTGTTAATAAAAAAATACATCAATATCATAGTCTATGCCACAGACAAATTAATCATACCTCGTTATAGCAATGAGGGTGAAACACCGTACAATTTATTTTCCCTCCATTTCCAATTGACGTGTGATTACCGCCAATTGTCTATGCGTTAACTCATTGTCTATGGTAACGTGCATTACCGATTTCGCACATGACTACTTTCACTAAGATTGACACTGTCAAGTTAACTTTCTTTGAATACTAATAGGACGATAGAACTATTCTTTGCTGGTACAGTCACCGGCAATAGTATCTTACGATATAAAATAAATATTTCGGGACAATCATACACAATCGACCTAGTTCTACGGTAAGCTCAGTAAGGCTTGTGTTGTAGGTACTAGACGACGACATATATAATAAATAGATACATATAAATACTTAAATACATAGAAAACACCCAATACTCAGGAACAAATATCTGTGCTCATCACACAAATAAATGCCCTCACTGGGTATTGAACCAAGGACCATCGGCTTCATAGGCAAGGTCACTACCCACTAGGCCAGACCGGTCGTCAAATATCAAGACCGCAAAAATATCTGATCGCATCTTATGTCAAAGCCATTAAAGCACTAATGTGTCCAAAATGAGCTTGACACGACACGACTTTATAGTTAAAGGAATGTCAAACAGCGTGTCAAAATAGTTTTGACATGCGTGTACACACACGTTACTACTACATAAGCCAAGGGTCTATTTCTCAAACACTTGTAATACAAGCCGAAGTCTCTTTCTAGCAACAGGTGTCAAAAAGTGACTTCCGCTTGTATTATAAACTAGTTACAAGTGTATTCGGTTGCTTTCATGTATGGAAAAATTGTAGAATAACGTCGAGATGCCCACATGTAACAATTTGTGGCACCTTTTCACATATAAAAAGTGCCATATACTTTGTATATATATATGCCCTTGACTGTAATGGTGAAGTAGTAGAAGATTTTTTTTTAATATTTATTACTTTGTCATAGTAAGCTATACTGCAGCTTCACACATACATCACACATATTGCAGCCGTATACAGTCCACTGCTGGACATAGGCCTCCCACAGATATGACTTGTATCATCTTGAGGGTAGTTGCCATAGTCGCCACGCTCGGCAGGCGGGTTCGCGACCGCAGTAGCTGTAGATTGGGTTTCGACGGACGCTGCTGCCCGTCCGTAAGATTTTTCCCTCTGTCGCCTCGTATGACACCCCCGGGAGGAGATGGAGTGGTGATTCTAGTCAGCCGGCACCACACGGCATACTGCAGCTTGCCCCATTGTAAATAAATGAATAGCGACCAAGTTGTAACACGTAACAACGGCGGCAGGAAGCGATTCTAGTGCGGCTAAATACGGAACCAAAACGCTTTTGATCTTAAACGAACCGTAGGGTTGCCGCTTGTTATTGTGGTTGTTTGGCCAGTGCATACAAGCCGATTCCTGTCGGATTTACGACTACTATCTTTCCCGCACCTCAGCAACAGTTTTTCTTTGGCTCGAGAAGAAAATTCAATTATATATTGTCTCCGCCTTGCGTCAAAGCCTGCCCAACTAGTAGACAGAGAGAGAAAAAAATCTTACACTATACGAGTAACTATCACCGAAAAAGCGATGCAATTTCAAATGTAAAATTGGTTTATCAAATTATGTATTTGTATACTGAATTACACGATTTGTTACAAGTCAGTTCTTGCTTTTATTTTTTTTTCAAATACAACACATATTAATCGGGGGTAAGCGTTATGGGCCACACAAACTGTGTATAGTTAAACTTAAGTAAGATAAGTACAGCTTCTAGCGGTTGTTTGTTTACCCAAATAAATGAAAATAAAACGGTCGAATTTGCTGCCAAACAGAAATATATATAAAAAAAAAAATGCTAATAAATACAGCCCTGAATACTCGTGATATTTTTATTGGTTTATGTAACACTAGATGATGCCCGCAGCTTCGACCGCATGGTTAGAGGAAAATGTAACATATTGAGTCTTCCTGTGGGAATGAGATGTTTTCCCGCTGGAAAAAGTAGCCTATGTCACTCTCCATCCCTTCAACTACCTCCACTTAAAAAATCACGTCAATTCGTCGCTTCGTTTTGCCGCAAAAGACGGACAAACAAACAGACACACTTTCGCATTTATAATATTAGTATGCATAATATAAATAGATAAATGTTATCGCCGCAGAGGCAACCCTAGCTAGTACGAAGCACAATTTAACATCATCAATACGGCCTGTTGTCTCTATTTTTAGGGTTCCGTACCTCAAAAGGAAAAAACGGAACCCTTATAGGATCACTTTGTTGTCCGTCTGTCCGTCCGTCCGTCTGTCAAGACCCTTTTTCTCAGGAACGCGTGGAGGTATGAAGCTGAAATTTATATCAATTACTCAGGTCTACTGTCCCTTGAAGCTGTGAAAAAATCAAACTTCTAAGCCAACGCAATCAAAAGATACAGCCGTTTATGCCGCAAATTTTCGACACTTGCAAGGGAATCAAAACCTACAGGGTGCTTCCCGTGAACACAGAATCTTGAAATTTGGTACGAAGCAACGTCTTATAGCATAGATAAAGGAAAAATTACGAAAACCATAAATTTTTAGTTACATCACATAATATATATTTTTTAATAATTTTAACCTTACTACCCATTTCCTCATAAACGCGTAGAGGTATTAAATTGAAATTCATACCAAATACTCAGGTCTATAATACCTTTAAGCTGTAGCAAAATCAAACTTCTATGTCAACGCAATCAAAAGAAACAGCAATTTAAGCTGCATATTTTGAAACTCGCAAGTACTCGCAAGGGAATCAAAACCTAAAGGGTACTTCCAGTCGACCTAGAATCTTGAAATTTGGCATGAAGCAACGTTTTATAGCACACATAAAGGAAAAATTCCGAAAACCTTAAATTTTTAGTTACATTACAAAATATATATTTTTTAATGAACGAACTTTGTAAACCTTGCAGGTTTGTACGGAACCCTCGGTGCGCGAGTCCGACTCGCACTTGGCCGGTTTTTAACTGTGAAGATACAATTATATACGTAAGGAGAACATGTTAATATGGAATACTAATACTACGTTTTAGAAGAAAAATAGAACTAATAGACTCTGGTTGACATTGTTCGGTATTATATAGTTTATCGTTTACAGTAAATAAATTTTTCGGGACAATCTTACACACATCGACCTAGTCCTACGGTAAGCTCAGTAAGACTTGTGTTGTAGGTACTAGACGACGATATATATAATAGATAGATACATATAAATACTTAAAAACATAGAAAACACTCAGGAAGAATTATCTGTGCTCATCACACAAATAAATGCCCTGACTGGGAATCGAACCCAGGACCATCGGCTTCACAGGCAGGGTCACTACCCACTAGGCCAGACCTGTCGCCAAACAGTTTTGTTTCCTCATACGTCTAAGCTAACCATTGCTCACCAACTCGGCAACATTATACTTCATCATCATATCAGCTGCAGGACGTCCACTGCTGGACATAGGCCTCCCCCATAGCGACCCACAGTGACCGGTATTGCGCCACCCGAAGCCAGTGGATTCCCGCAATCTTTACCATGTCGTCGGTCCTTGTGGGGGGTCTGCCTTGCGCCTTTCGGTTCGCAGCATATAACTTAGATGTATTTAATTAAAAACTGAGGAAATTATAAAGAAGGAAACTGTGTTGGTAGTCATTCCCACGGGATAGTTGGACAATGCTCAAGTCCAGATAAGAACAGGAAATAGGAAATGAGTAGTAACGTATCAGGAATATCATATAGACTAATGATTAAGTATCATAGAAATAATACATTGGCAATGTCTACAAAGTCGCGTTCTGTCAACATGCCGGCTGTGCGATTGTTTTTAATCTCTTTTTTTTTTATTTGGACCCTAGTAAGTCCTTAAACTACGTCCAACAATGAGAGGTAGCGCACAGCGAAGTACCATCACGCTTGAGTCTGGAGAAGCCCAACTGGGGAAGTACCTCCTCCTTACAGAAGACCACAGCCATAATAGCACTGCTACCTTTCAGGTATGTCGTGTTGTTCCTGATTGGGGTCCCAGAGCTCCAACAACTTTTAGGGTAGGCATGTGAATCCTTTGGAGTTGCAAGCGGTGGCCATTACGCGGGCCGTATGCTTGTTTGCCACCATCGTTGTATAAAAAATAATTGAGCGCTCGAACGTCCGAAATAGCCCGAAATTCTAGTAAAAAAACATTATCCACGGAACCCTAGTAAGTGATTATAACTAGAACGTAACTTCAGAAGCATATTATTCTATACAAATTGACTACGCTGCCACGCTGTGACGAAGTATGGAGATTTATAGTCGCCATGTCAGAATTAGGCGTCAAAACTTTTACTTATCTAAACGGCTTTAATGTCACTAACAAATTCAATCAAAATTTAACCGTAATGTTATTCTACTAAAGTTGATTTTAATATAAACTTTTTTATAGGTAAGTCCTTTTTTTAAATATGTTGTTAGAGGTATTTGAAATTGGGTGATTTATTGTGACTAAACTTTCTAATGTCTCGTATGTTTGTGTTGAAAAGTTGAAACATTTATTAGAAGAAATTGAGTGTTCGCGGAAGATTTTTTTGGAGTAAAATATATGCTTAGTTGGTTTTGTAGTCATAAAATACATCAAATGTAGCTACTCTATTGTACAGTCGCCATCAGATATATCTGAACTGTGGAGGTGGTCACAAACATCTGAATAACGTGCATGTTCAGATATTTGTGACCACCTCCACAGCTCCGATATATCTGATGCCGATCGTACAGTAACGTCTGAACATGAAAACATTAATGAAACAAAAATATGTAGTCACGGCTATTTTATTATGGCGTAAAGTAATCGATACATATTTAAATGTATAATTATATTCATGTATGTTTCACTCAATTTTATAAACGCTGTTTGTAAAATTGAGTGAAACATTGTATTACATTGTATTGCATTGTATTGTATTTTAGTTGTATCTTAGTTAAATTTTTAGTTTTTAGTTTATTTCATTTATAAATAATTTATAACGATTATGATAACGACGTCAGTACAGCTGCCTCGTCAGCGAACGTTGTACAGTCAGCGTCAGAGATATGTGACCCCCCCTACATAGATTGGTTGTATGCAGGGGGGGTCACATATCTCTGACCCTGACTGTACACCTGGGTCACAACGGAAGAACAGCGCTGGCTTTGCCAGCTACAATGCTGAGTTATGACCCTTTTGTGGCAAAAATGTTTTTTTTATTTTATTTCATGTTTATGGTCTTATTGTTTTGTGTAGTTTTGTCATAAATAAATGTTTTTTTCTTTCTTTTCTTTCTTTCTTTCTTTCTATATTTTCTGACGTGACAATATCTATATATGTAGTACCAACATCGGCATCTTTGACCTGAACTGTGTTTATGTAGTACATACCTATGTTCTAGTATTTTATAGTAAGTACTACCTAGTTTATCTACAAAAGACTATCTTAATTAATATACATATGTTCGAAAATTCGGACATCTCTCTTTTTTACTTTTTAAGACATTTACAATCGTTTGAAAGTAAAACTAGATTTTCGCGGTAGACCCTAGCTAGACATATTTGCTTTTTACAGACTTGTCCCGCTAAATATATTCTTAGGCAAAACTTTTTCATTTGTCCAATTGTGCACAATCAATGATAATGAACATTATTCGTTTCATACAAGTGCCCTTTTGTGTTCGTCCCGGGACTAGCTGCTTCCTAGGCAGGCCGCTACCGGCTAGACCAGGCCGTAATATAGATGCCAGTGGAACCTCTCAGCTTCAGCACAACACCTGACATTACCTGAACACCCTTGATCTATTGACCTTTCCCGACACACAATGGCGGAACAAATTATGAAAGCGTTTGACAACTGTCTTTCTTGGCACTATACGTTTGACGTACAATGGATGGAAATGACTCCATAAATTATGTTTTAACTATGGTTGGCTCCAAGGCTGTACGTAAAACCTTGGTTCAAAATCCTATTTGTATTAAATAATTAATTTGCTTGAAAGTTTGCTGAAGCGTAGTCTATTAGATGTTAAATCTCAATAGTCCTTGCACTATGGCGGGTGCTGTCTCAGTACCCTTACCATGAGTTGTGACATTGACGTTTTCGATAACGAGTATTGACTTTACTATCTGTGGATCTCGTTGGCACTAAAGAAGTACAAGCGAGATGCACATATAGTAAACTCGATAATCGTTATTGAAAACGTCAATGTCACAAGTGTCACAACTCATGCTAAGGGTACTGTGCGCACCAGCGGCGCTACCGCGAAAAACGATAATCATAAATTTCGGACGATTGTCTCTATCACTCTCATGACGCCGTAATTAGAGTAAACGAGAGATCCAATCCAAAGAGAGAAATAACTTAAAAGCTACTTTTGGGGTAATCTTACACTCAAACATATTTATAAATACTTAAATACCTATATTTGACAGCGTCCTAATGGATGCTTTCAACTAAGTCATTGACCATTGAGGTAACAATCATGTCATCTATTGGGCATTCGTGTCGAGTACTGGTAAGATTAACATCCATAAACCAGGAAAGAATATCCGGAATCGCAGTTGAAACAAATTGTCTATGCACATAACGTAATGCATGTAGGAAGCGAGATGTGTCTTGGACGGAAGCGGGCCATTACAGGAGCCAAAGTTCACTGGCACACGGGAACTGTATAGAGATGATGCGTAGCGTAGGTGGCTTGCTTTAAATTAAGGTTAACAGAGAAATAGATATTTACAAAGTCTAAGTCTAACAACTAAGTCTAAGTTTCTGGGTCCCAAGATACAGGCTCAGCCTAGTTTGAGGTCCGCCGGGTACCTATACCTGTGATGTCAAGCGAATAAATATTTTTGTATTTATATTTTAGTACTTACCTCATACTTGAGGGTTGCACCTTAAAAAAATATCATCAAGGAAAGGTAAAAATAAAAATGTAGGGTACTACATTTTTATTTTTATTTGACCTATATAATTAAAACTGTTGTTAGTTACAAAGCGATACACCCTCAATGCGAGCGGTGTGTCCTGACAAGGCTTGAAAATGGGTACCGGAGCTCACCCGAAACATGTTGCCTAGGGCGATATAATTACACGTGAGTTTATCCGTTTGTAACTAATTAGTTTTGTATGACCACTTCGTAAGGTAATTGATTTACATATTCAAACCAAATTACAGCTTTCCAGGACCACCGGTGACTGAGAATATCCGGGGACAGACAGAGAAATCCTACAGTCAGATTTTACAAAAAAAATATACTTTTATTAAAGAGGGCTGAGAGTAGGCGGTAATATCAGCTTGCGTAGATCCACGTGAAGTATCGCTTTAAAATGACTCAGTATTTTTATCTGCGGTAATGTAACGAAGTCCACATCTTCGGAACCGCATTTAGTTCATTCGTACATTACATATATTTGGTAGGTAGAGCACAGCGATGACCATCACGCTTGAGTCTGGAGAAGCCCACCTGGGGAAGTACCTCCTCCTTACAGAGGCCACAGTCATAATAGCACTGCTACCTTTCAGGTATGTAGTGTTGTGTTCCTGATGGTGAGTAAGGTTCCCAGAGCTCCAACCTCTCTTAAAGGCCGGCAACGCGCTTGTGACTCCCCTGGTGTTAATTGCTTACCATCAGGGTGCCATCAGGCAATGCGTCTGCTCGTTTGCCACCTATGGCATAAAAAAATATAAGATTCGCGTTTTCAAGGTTACGATTTAATTTTTGTATGTCATTAATTTTCCGAGTCCCTGTCCATCATTGAGTCTCTGTCCATAACTGGACCTTTCGCCCGATAAGTGTTTCAAGCCTTAGGCCCTTAACATTCGCATCATTATTCTACTATGAGTCACCGCGCAGCCGCAGGAAATTATTGTTTTTTTTTTTTATTATTGCATGCTTTGCATTCTTGCTTGCATGTTTCACACATTTAAGGGTTCAAGGTTCTTAGAATTATTATGTAGTATTTAGTTCATGTAGACCCATTAGAACACCATTTCTTTATCCAAATTTTATTATTTTGAACGGACACATAAAAATTTATTTAAAACGTTACAAAATGCCTCCGGCATAGAACCCAGGATACGGCTGCGGGACCCCCTTGCACCGCCAGACTCAATCTCTGAGCAAAGAACGAACCCGCCCTATAATCGCCCGAGACCCCTAATATCTTTCTTCATTTTATGAAATAGTCAGCAAGAACAATATATGTATTTATAAAAATATCTTTCTCTGTATGGTGTTTATAAAGTTAATATTTATTTAAAATAAATAAAAACTAGTAGAACACGATTTTTTGTTAACGTTTCTTGGAAAGTGATATCACTATTTATTACCACTGAAGAACAAAAATTGAATCATCCGAAGGACATAACTTGTAAAATAACGAACCCAAAAATATGAAATATAGACAACTCCTTTTGAATTATATGCTCGATTTAATATGCACTACAATTGCATATTGATAGCCCATATCAATTCCAATGGATAAAGCATTGCATACTGCATACACAAGAGCCCATGTTTGGAGTGTTTAATACGAATGTACAAACTGTAAACTCAATCTAACACCCAGGTATTTTTCTTCCTTTTCCTTAACTCATGGTAAATACACAGTGTTTTTCACCTTATTAGCTCGGAAACAACCGTTTTATTATCGTCTTCCGTTACCGCGAAAATTTAATAAAATAACTACTCTACTACTAAATTACTCACTGAATGTATGTGTAGTTTAAGGCTGGTGGATTTTTCTGCGAAAGCACTATAAAGTTTAATTTTTGTTATTTTTTTATATTTTTTTAAGGTAGGTAATTTAACATGGTGACATTTACGTTTATTTAGTTTAATTAACTTAATGAAAAGACATTTTTGATTCGTTTATTTTTCTTCTCTAATATTTATTTATGTAAAATCACAACGTAATTTTTATAATTTTAAGTTCGTGTTGATTTACATTATTGTTAGTTATTAAGATATGACTTGTATATAAGCGCATTGGTGTCCTGGAATACTGTAATGCTTATTATAATGTAAAATAAATGAATAAAGAAAAAAGAAAAGAATAAAGAACTAAAACTGGTCCACCCGATGACCACGAACGCTGCTAAAGGGTTCCAAACTTCGGGATGAAGTTAAAATTAGTATACGCGATATAATCCGTTTCAATTGTTTTATTTCATGAGTAATTATCGCGGCCACCGAAGACAAAATTATATTGCAATGTAATTTAACATCGAGAATGAAGTTAGATGTGTATAGCTTTTAATAGCATGTCTCTGTTTTATTATCATGTAAATTGACCTTACTACACAGTGCCCGGGGGTTTCATTTGAATTAAATTGTCCTTTGACAATATGTAGTTTGTAGTAAAAATGGTTTTACAAGATCGTAAAACGGGGTGAGGAGCCTACCTTTAACACCTTGTATTGTATTCTGTTAATAAACCATTGATTGATTGTTAGATTGTCACTTTTGGATTATGAAGCGATATTTTTTTTATAGACTGTGATGTGATGACCTGCTTCTTTTTTAAACAATGGATCCATGAAGTGCACATCACAAAAAAAAAACAACTTTAACCTTATTATTATTAACGACTGCAAACATAAAAAATAGTAGATTGTTTGACAAGGGGCTAAAGTAGGCCATAGTACCACGAGATGGTTATTTGAAAATTGTTCGAGGGGTAATATGGCGTTTAGACCCGAATTATACATACTAGTTTTCACTTCGATTGCGAGAAAATAACGACGGTGGAAAGGAAGAACCCCTTAAGCGACATTTAGTGAATTGTACAGGAGAGTGTTTCAAAGTTTTCTTTTTGAGAAAAAAAATCATAACTTTTTTCCTATTTGAAATAGGTAAATGAGTTCTTAAGACGATAATCTTATCAATTTTTTCTCTATTTTATGAAATAAAAATTTACCCCAAAATCTTACAGGATCCTGAAAATGGTGTCGCTTAATTGAAAAGGTCCTCAAAATATTCCCGGAAGAACCATTTAAGCGACATCATCATAGTACTATAAAACTCACTTAAGCAACTTACCTTCTTTAACTTGTCTCTAAGATATTCAATTAAGCAGCAATCGAGTCGTATGGGCAGTTATTACGTGCCAATTTGAAATGGTATACCATAAAATTTGTAACTAAATCGACACTTTTTTGTAAATTAAAACGCAAGCTTTAATATTTTTTTAAAACTATTTCATATTATTGAAAAAAATGGAATATATTTGCGGTTAAAAAACGCTATATTGTGCGTTTTTCAAGGAGAAAAATAGAATACTTATACGAAATTAACGTGTATTTTTATTTTAATAAAATAAATCTACTTCTAACAAATAACTCTTAATTAAGTATGCACTTTTTTGAGATCCCAATCATTTTGAGTTTATAAATTATTAAAAATAAGTAGCTAGCTTACTTATTTACTTTTTGGTAAGTGTATAAATATACAAATCCGGTGTTCGTCGCTGACTGAAGCGACCCACTGCATTCCATTGTATAAGTAAAGCACCATTCGCGTGAAATTCGCGCCAAAAATTGTTCACTGTACCGACATCAAATAGATTAGAGCAACACTTTAACCGTTATCATACCATTTTCAATCTCCACTTAACCGACGTATCGCATTTATAAAGAATACTTTAAGCGACAGGTTCGGCCGGGGTAAGGAGTGTCGCTTAAAGCAATTAAATAACAACGTAATTTTTCGTGACATTCATTTAACCGACAATCGTTTTGTTAAGCAGTTTTGAAGAACCACTTAAGTACAGAATTCAAGATATATGTGCCCGCAATAATCAATTAAGGGACATTACATCGGAAACGAACTCTTTTTAAAAATAATTTATACGACTGTGGTAATATTGGCTTAGGTTTTAAGTGACACAGATAATATTTTATTCAAATTGTGTGTCGCATAAGGGGTGGTTTTTCAAATTCAGACCTCATTCGTGAATTACTTTAAGCGACATATAAGTCATCGGATCGCCTTGAAACCCAATTCAAACGACGCAGAAAAAAACGCTGATTCCAATGATATATATAACTCATTTTCGACAAAAATGTCGCTTAAGTGGTTCTTCCTTTCCACCGTCGATAAAACAAAATAACATTTTAACAAATACAATTTTATTCGCCCGCAATGAATTCCGAGTCAAAAATGTTTAATTGTATTTTTTTCACTGCTTTGATACAGATAGGATATATCATCTACGCCGTGATTAAATGCCTTAGACAACGTATAATTGGGGCTTCAAAGAGTTTACCAACGATTTAAACTTTTTTTTAATGCTTGTGAAGTAGGAACTAAAAAGCACCTAATGCTTTGAGAATTTGATTGCGTTTCCTCATTGGTCGATTTTAATATTGCGGTATTCTGATTGGTTGATACTTTATACAAAGTTTTGTTTAATGATTTCACATTTTTAAACAGTATTCGTAGCAAAAAAGAATCTAGAGTTGCGATTAACTTCGATATGTGTCGTGATTGGTGGATTTAATAAGGTGAAGTGTTCTGGTTGGTCAATTTAAAACGTTTTGTATATCATAAATATGTATACATATTTTCCCAAGAGGCTAAATGTCCTACTTTAGTCCGCCTTGGCAAGGATTATATGACACACTTTTAGAGCATGAGAAGTGAAAAATATTTTTTTTAATAGTTTAAGAGTCATTCACCCTCATTACAACCTCTTTCTAAATAGCCTTAATTAGCATTACAAGCGTATACGGCACAAAACCGTTTATTTCCACTGTCCAAAAATACTATTCATACCTACATTCTTTTTCTACGTCCACATTCAACATACTAAAAGATACAAAATTCGACTTCATGTTTATAGTAACAATGTTCAAAGTCAAATGATAAAAACCAGTAAGGGCAAAGTGTAGGGTGACCAAAACAGGGCTGTCACGCCTCTCTTATCAAAACGTTTAATATCCTTAAAAGGTTCTTTTTGAAACCATTCCTTAATGACATAATCGTGTAAAAGGGCTTTTTTGTTGAAATGTTATGACATTTGATTTATTTCTTGATAGTTTTCAGATTGAAAGATAAAAATTAGGATGTACCTAGTGATAAAAAAAACATGATACGGCATTTTTGTACTTATAAAAACCGATACGGGAAGTGATAGACAAAAATAATAAGTTTTTATCAAATATATCACATTTGGTACAATCTTTTATTTTCTGCCTGTCTTTTCTTTTGCACGATCGAAATACTCTTCAAGTGGATTCT
Source organism: Grapholita molesta (assembly GCA_022674325.2). Taxonomy (NCBI): domain Eukaryota; kingdom Metazoa; phylum Arthropoda; class Insecta; order Lepidoptera; family Tortricidae; genus Grapholita; species Grapholita molesta. Next base: position 7,814,242 of record CP053143.2, read on the forward strand.
AACGAGCCTTAACTTATCTTGTGTATTTTAGGAGTTAATACGCTACCTTCTGGCTACAGCATCAGATCAGATCAGTGGTCCCATAATACTGCGTTTTCACCGAACTGCTAAATTTCAGCTGTTGTAAGTTACAAGATTTCACCCAGACATACTTACATATTTAAGTAAAATTGCAAGTTAAATAAAAGTTTGGAAAAATATAATACCTTCATACAAGTTTTTTTCCTAAATGTTGTTTTCTTGTCGTCTTATATGTAGTAATCTTATGTCCTGTTATAGTACATAGGATTTTTTTTCCCTATTGTCATATTTTGATTAGTAATTTTTGACCTGGTTGGATGGACCACTCCGAGGCTGTAATAACTCACACAGCAAAAAATGCTAAAATATAAGAAGAAATGATGTTTTTAAAGCGTACCATCGTACCACATATTATCGCTACCAAAATGTAGAAATAAAAAAAAACTCATTACGGGGCGAAACATGTCCAAAAATATTCGGTTTAACATCTGTAACTGGTATATTTTGGTAAAAACATTCCAATATACGAATGCAGGTGATTTTATTTACCATCAAAATATCACTAGTAAGTAGTCCATGATCAAGTTTATATTCGCAAATAATAATTAAACTATACTCACTAGTTTTCACCATGAATGTTAATTCTAATTAATATCCAGATTCTAGATTCATCTAAAACCTGCACTTAAGCTTTAACATAATCGTTCAAGAATGCAGATCCATTTAACTGCTATTAGCAGCTAATTAAATTTCAATCAGAGTCCCTCAAAGAAATATCGACTTTAATACAAGTGGCGGAATAATCAGATTTGATGTAGCAACTATAGAACCAGTATCAAACTTATTCAGTGCAGTTAAAATCTCAGAATTGGTTAATTAATTTGTTATTGGATATTGAGTTAAGATAAATAATCAAAAATGTTGTATTGCAACAATTTATGATACTTAAGACTTATCAGTTTAAATTACATATGAGGAGTATGTTTTTAAAAGGGCTTAATTCTCTGTCAATAGGCCCTATTTTTGTTTGGTTTTCTTAGAGAAATAACCCCTGCTGACATAAAGAAATAAGGCTTTTTTAAAAGGCAATCTTCATGTAGGTAGAGAATATAGTTATAATTAAAACATTTCAGCACATCTGTCGTTTCATTAATCCATATTAATATTATAAATGCGAAAGTATGTCTGTTTGTTTGTCCGTCTTTCACGGCAAAACGGAGCGACGAATTGACGTGATTTAAGTGGAGGTAGTTGAAGGGATGGAGAGTGACGTAGGCTACTTATTCCAGCGGGGAAACATCTCATTCCGACGAGAAGACTCAATATGTTACATTTTCCTCTAACCAATCATATCATATATCATCACCATCATCTATATATGTGTCTTTTTCTGTTAATATTCTACCAACCGCGTTATAAGTACATCACATTTTCAGACAACTAATAGAAAAATTCCATTGTTACAGGTAGCACGACAGATCTTACACCAACACTAATAGGCATATACGACTCCTTGTTAGAACCCAAAAGCCTAAGACCCGAAGCTAGCACTCTACAGAAGGCTAAAGACGCGCGCAATGACCCACCAGTAGACCTAATGATTGAAGAAGCTCCGCCTAAAGATCCCTCCAAGATGGTAGGCAGCGTCAAACTACCTATAGCAGCAGTAAACAAAAGTTCTTTATACAAACGGTGTAATGGTGAAAGTGAAACCAGTGAGAAAGTGCAAAGGACGTTCAAACAAGTTTCAGAGACTTCCACGTTTGATCATTTATCGCCCAATGTTAAAAGGATGATTTCAAGTGCAACAGAAACTACAACGCTAAAGTTTCAAAGGAAAGGGAATAATGCTCGATCTTCTACTAGACAACGATCGAATATACCTCTTTTCGGGGCGACATCGAAGCTTACTCAGTCTGGTGTTGAAATATTAGATTCTGTTGAAATTTACGATCAACCTTGTGGCATGAAGAGCTTTGGCAAAAAAGTTGACGAAGAATCTCCTAAAGTACCTTTAAAACCTGATTTTAGAATAGATGAACAGACAACATACGATGTCCCAACGAATAACAGACCAGCTATTTATGATGTGCCTGTGGCAAACAAGACGGCGTTCGAATCTCTATCGCTACCGTACATCGATCAATCAATTGAGCTCTCTATATCTTCAAACGATAGAGAATTCGATATAAAACTATCATCAAAAGACAACTCTCCTCAAAAACCAGTCAAAACCGAAGTGCCTTCTGATACATTCCCCAATGGAACCAATAGTTTAAATAGAAAAGAATTTGTTAATAAGAGTGAGAGTCCTGTAAAGCTAGCAAAAAGTGGTCCTTATCCCGAAGCAGTAGGGTCCACGGGTAATTTAAAAACGATACCAACAAAGGAAGCGACACTACAACCTCCACCAATAGAAGTAACTAGACCTCTCTCTATGAGTTCCATTGCGTCTTCCAGCTCAACTTCAAGTAGTGGCGTCCAAAATAAGGGAGGAGTGAACTCTGCGTATTTAGCGTCTATCGAAAGCTTGGATGATCATAGTGATGCTGATATGGTATCAGCCAATGGTAGCAATAATTTTGTGAATAGCGCTGGCATCTTGAACAATAGTGCGACAGAGGAGAGGCATGCGGAGACTATACCACGTAAGTTACTTGTTACTTATAGTACATCAGAGTGTTTTAACTTAACGTTTACCAGTCGTTTCAAATCTGCCGGTCAATGAATATCAAACACCATATATTTGCCCCAAAACTAACAGACGCGCCTTGAACTTAAGTTCGGCTAGGTACAAGTTAGAAGAAAAATGTTCATCGTGCATCACTTCTCACCTCGGCAATGTTATTATATAATGTTGCTGAATTATCTGGATCATTACTGGTCTTCATTATCATATCGGCTCAAGGACGTCCACTGCTGAACATAGGCATCCCCAAATTATGGTGACAGTAAAAAATTAAATTTCTTACAGACAAAATCTTCAAAGATATCAAAGATTAGGGTGTCAAATTTAGGGTTTCCCAAGATTGGAATGATGTATGATTTCAGCCGTAAGTTAACCACTGCGTGACATAGCCCCCCCAATATGACTTGTATCATCTTGGGGGGAAATTGCCATATAGTCGCTATATGCTTGGCAGGTTACGCTGCTAGCAATGCGTCGGTTTTGTCTTTTTGTCGCCTCTTACATGACCCGCGGGAGGAGATGGGTTGGTGGTATTCTAGTCCGCCGGCATCACACGGAGGATACAGAATAAACCCATAGGCTACGTCCGCACTGGCAGGCGGCTTGCTTGGCGCCTGAGCCTTCGCGCCTCGCCACAAAAAAACCAAGACGTTGGTTTACTTGGAGACACGCTAAAGGCTTGGGCACATAGGCGCGTTTTGTGAGCGTGGCGCAGCGGAGCGCGACGTTGCCGTCCGAATGTGTGCATTATTTCGTTACATTAACCACACCGGTGTCACGCTGCGCTACCGCCACGCTCACAAAACGCGGTTAATTATGTGCCCAAGCCTTAAACGACTAGCTAGGCGCCAAGCGCGTAGTGCGGTCGCAAATATTAAATGACGTTTGTTTTACTAAGCTACACGCTAGATGGCGTGCTCTAGGTACTTAGCAAGCAACCAGCCAGTGCGGACTTAGCCATAAGTGTTTTCAAAGTTTTACCTACACATTAGTTGATTTGAGATGTATTTCAGGAGAGTCCTGGAACGAAGTCTCCGGGCTATCGCAGCTGGAGCGCGTGTGCGCAGAGATCGTGCAGACCGAGAATGTTTACGTGGAGGACTTACGGCAAGTCGTGGAGGTGAGCTTCTACATTTATAAATATAAAATAATTACAGGAAGTCAATGATGAGCGCTAGTGGCCTAGCGGTAAGAGCGTGCGACTTGCAATCCGGAGGTCGCAAGCTCGAACCCCTCGTACCAATGCGTTTTTCGGAACTTATGTGCGAAATATCATTTGATATTAACCATTCGCTTTTCGGTGAAGGAAAGCATCGTGAGGAAACCGGACTAATTCCAATAAGGCCTAGTTTACCCTCTGGGTTGGAAGGTCAGATGGCAGTCGCTTTCGTAAAACTAGTGCCTACGCCAATTCCTGGGAATAGTTGCCATGCGGACCCCAGGCTCCCATGAGCCGTGGCAAATGCTGGGACAACGCGAGGAAGATGATGAGAGAAAGTCAATGTTATCGATACGACCAAAATGCCAAAATATGTGTACATACATTCATACAATAAGATGACAGACGTTATGTTATCCGGGCTGAACGCGAGTTTACATAATATAACTTATAGCCTCTATGTTATTCTGATCTGTAGCCTGTATATGGCCAGAACCCCGCAGGGTATAGACCAGGGTATGTCCTTAAACTACGTCCAACAATGAGAGGTAGGGCACAGCGAAGTACCATCACGCTTGAATCTGGAGAAGCCCAACTGGGGAAGTACCTCCTCCTTACAGAAGACTACAGCCATAATAGCATTGCAAACTTTCAGGTATGTAGTGTTGTGTTCTTGATGGTAAGGTTATCAGAGCTCCAACCCCCTTTAAAGACCTGCAACGCGTTTGTGACTCCCCTGGTGTTGCCGGGTGCCCATGTCCGACACGAAAAATATTGATGTAAAGTCTAATTAAAATTCCGTCTCGTATTTTTCGTGTGAAAGAGCAGCAAACATCCATACAAACTTTTGCGTGTATAATTTTAGTAAGATGTATACGCGAATTTTACGAGTGTACACTGAATGAGTTTGAACTGTTTTGACTCAATAATTACCATACGTTTAATCGAGTTTAATAGACATTCCGACGTAATGAAACGGTTAAACTCAAATACCACAGGATGTAAGTCGTCATAAACAAACAGCATTGGAATAGACAACGTGCAAGCTTTCTTAAAATAGTCTAAGCTAGTTCCGATACATTTGAATGTTCCTTTTAATTGAAATCCTTTTAATTCTTCCTTTGAAATTTGATTCTTTTTTCAACCAGTATCCGGTGTTTTTACTTTATCTGTAGATTCTAAAGGGTTTTTGTGTGGATTTCTAAATTGATAATTGAAATTGGATTCAATGCAATATTCAATAAGTTTATCGTTACACGAAAGTTTTAATAGTTTTAAACTAGATTTGCACTTAAACTGTTTTGCCACATAACAGTCAAGGTCAAATATATCGACTCAAACATCAACGATTTTCACGAGAAATATGACAAGTGTCACAAAATTCCTAAGTCGAAAAATAACTAAAATTCTTCTGAGAACCGTGACAATTGTCAAGAGCTTCTCACAAAACTACTAGCTATTTATTCATGATACAATAAAAAACATCGGCATTTTATTACAAGTTACGTATTGGTGGCAAACAGGCACACATCTTACTCGATGGTAAGCAGAAATGTAACAAATGAACACCTGCAACGTCAGAAATTTACATACGTATATCGCGAATCAAACTTCTTATGGTTGTTGAAATAGAGACTACATTCGCTTGACATTTTCTCTGGTTGCATACATTTTCCGATGTGTCTTTGAAATATAACTCTAACCTACTTTATTGCGGAAGCGGTTAAACCCCTTTTAGTTCAATTTTAATGGCGTAGGAAATTCGAGGAAGTTATTTCTTATACTTGATGGACGTGACTGATTTTGTTGTTATTCTAGTGTTTTTGCTGTTCGAGTTTAAACTTTAAAATTTGTATCCGTAAAAGAAAATATAAAGAAATATATCCTCACCATAGTAATTGCCCTCGTGACATGTATTTTATAATTAAACTAACTTTTCCTCGCGACTTCGTCGTCCCGACATACCCGTGTTTAAAGTATGGTTGCGGGATAAAAAGTATCCTATAATATCCTTCCTCGTAGCTCAAACTCTCTCCATGGCAATTTTCATCCTAATTGGTACAGCGGTCTAAGAAGAGGAGGTGACAGACAGACACAGAGTGTTACTTTCGCATTTTATAATATTAGTATGGATAAAAAAAACCTTGCCAGTTGTACATATAGAACGAACGAATATGTATTGAAAAAAAAAGTGGATTATAATTGCCTTATCCCTTTTCAAAAATCTATCAATCCATCTACCGAAAAACTTCCAGTTTGTCACCTCATCATACGACGAAGCCAAATACAGCCGTAGGATTCCTATATAAAAGCAATCTCTATACTTACAAATAAGGCCAGAAGTACCGTAAAACCAACCTTGACTGGAGACCAGGTTTCTACTTGTACCACTTCCATACATTGACGCAGCCTGTCACGTTGACAGTCCATCCATCTGACCCACCAATGTTAATAGACCTCAGGTTGATCGGACTAGATTTTAACCGACTTGGGTATGAACGATGTTGTTTACTTCTACTTGTAATCATAATTATTTTACATTGTATTCTGTATTTATCGATATATGTATAATTCGTAGTCGATAAACGAGAAGTCCCTATGACAGCTCAAAAATGCTACCAGAATTCCGATGACTGATCATCAGTTACTGCTCACCTTTCAAAGTCTGGTAACCTCGTACTTATAATGTTTGCGGTTTTTGAGAATATTGCACTAGAATTGAAAACATTAATTATTTTCTATCATCTTTCTAAAACTAAATTTTTTCGTTCCTGTCAGAGTTTAAAATATCACAATTCGAGTAATCGACGCTCAAAAAGCAACCCCCTGACGGACAAACATTGTACAGGGGCTAGAAATAGTTGTTATTTATCGATTTAGTATTAAATAAGCAAAATATGCTTCAGAAATATATAATTGCTGCTAATCCTGATATAGTCTACACTTGGCATTATAAATTCACTATGCCAACATAGAAGATAGTTCAATCCATTCTGGTCAGATTGGGTACTATCTTTTACGTTAAATTTTATCGATTATCAACTTTATTTCCATCTACGTTACGCCTAACGGCATGCATGAAATTGTATCTAAATCCTAGTTTCAATTGCTCATCTGCGCTTATTTTAAAGAAAATTAAACCTTAATCCTAAAGCATAAGGAACATATTGAATGCAGAAGTTTATGGGTCGTAACGGGATAGACCAATATGGGGATGATTGGTGGCATTCACTAGGAGACATCTTTAAGTATCTGCATTTTTTGTACTAGTCTAGATCAAGCCGTTATGCCTATGTTTTTTTCTAATGCTGTGTAGAAGCGTGATCTGTCTAATCTGCTTAGTGTACAGCTAGCAATGTATATTGTACAAGTTGCAAAATTCTCTCAAAAATTATGCACGTTGCCATGGCAAATATTTTTTAAAGATGCTTATTACAGTTATTACGCAATTTTCTTAATATAACAGAAGATGGCCTCATATGCCGTTTATGGAAGTTTTCAGAAAAAAATTACCACAATTAGCGTGACTTGTAGAAATGTTAACTATGTATTAATTTATGTCTATTTTGTGACGATAATTAAGCATTCTTCTACAAAGACTTAGATTTGGTGCTCGTTTAATAAACTTTAAACAGTAATAGAATGCAAAAGAGGCAAAAAAAAAACATATTCAATCATGCTTAATTATCGTCACAAAACTGACATGATTTCATTTCACGTCATGTTAATTGGGGGTACTTATTTCTGACAACTCCCATAAGTATGGTTACACTGTGTTTTTTTTCAACAGCAAGTGCCAAGGAAGTTGATACTAATATGTTGCTTCAAATGTACCAAACACAATATCAAGAACATTCTACATATAAGATTTTTTTTTAGTTCTCGTCGGTCATTGCTCTGTACGGCGACTACGGGTAGCGTAGAGTCAAGCTTCCAAGCGTAGCGTTGCAATGCGGCCGCTTTAATACATTTACATTTGCTTGATATGTACGCCGCCCGCCCCGCTACACGCTCAACTCAAGCGTCCATTCAGTCCAAACACTATTAGGTTATCAACTCGTCTTTATTTTTAGTTTGTTCTCCGAATCTCAAAAAAAAAATGTTATTTCGGTTTATTGCTATTCAAAATTTTGTGATCTTGGAGATACACTATGTGACAGGTTTAGAAAGTGTCCATAAGCTACGATGCCGACTTAAATTGACAATTTCGGGTTGACGTCACCAAGCTGGTTCCGCAACTGCGCTGCAAACTTTTTATCTCACATCTTAACGTCTCAATCTAAGCCAATTAAGCGGCACTAAACCCCGTTTAGTACCACCAGCTTTCACCGTTACGTAGAGCTTTCTAGCTAAAAACTACTAATTAAACACTTCACAGGGACACTTCTATAAATAAACACTGCAAGCTGTAGTTTGGAGAACTTCCAATTTCAAAAAATAGCGGGTCTTTTAAGTTACCTTTTTTATTACACTAAAAATCATCTAGACGGTCCATACTAATATTATATTTATGCAAACAATGTCTTTTTTGTATAAAAAGTTAGTTTATGACTCCTTTCTGTTTTTTTTTCTCTTTTGTAATCTCTTGTTTTCCACTTAGTTATTGCATGTTAATTGTATTTTTGTGGACATCTGTTATTGGCTATGTTTTCTGTTTATTATGCTATGTATTTTTTCTTTTGGTATTGCTGTTGATGCCCCAAATAAATAAAATAAAATAAATGCGAAAGTAACTCTTTCTGTCTGTTACCACTTCACGCTTAAACCGCTGAACCAATTGGGATTAAATTTGTTATGGAGAGAGTTTGACTTACAAGAAAGGACATAGGATAATTTTTATCCTGCAACCATGCTTTAAAGCTAGTAATAAATTAAATAATAAACACGAGGAATGTCTGATATTACGATGTCTACATTATTATGTGAATTTGAGGTCATTTAAGAGATTGGAGAAAAGGATGAAAAAAAACTTATTTAGTGTTTAGTTACCTTCCCCCACACAGTCCACGCCCTAACATCGCGAACGGAATATTAGAGCCTAAGTCTGCTAAAAAAAATAGTTGTCAAATCCAAGTTTTATAATACAATAACAACTTAGAAAATCTTCTTTAATTTGTATAATCTTTTTTAATTTGTAGCAGGCATCTTTGTTAAGATTATTGCAAATTCCCAGACCTCCAACCCACTTATAGGTCGGCAACGCGCTTGTGACTCCCTTGGTGTTGCGAGTGCCCATGGGCGACGGTAATTACTTACCATCAGGCAATCCGTCTGCTCGTTTGCTACCTTTGTCATAAAAAAAAAGTATATAAAACAAAGTCGCTTTCTCTGTCATATATCCCTACGTATGCTTAAATTTTTAAAACTACGCAACGCATTTTGATGCGGTTTTTTTTAAATATATAGAGTGATTGAAGAGGAAGGTTTGTATAATAACATCAATTAAATATTGGAGAAATACTAATATCAGCCAAATTGTACCCGTGCGAAGCCGGGGCGGGTCGCTAATCTTTATCCAAAACCGTAGTATTATTTTTGGTTAAACCTATTTTTCATCTCGCTAACGGGACGAGAGACAAGTCCACTCGGCTCACTAATTACCGTTGACAAAATGACAGTTTTGACATATAGCGCCAACCCACTTCCTGATGCGGACATTTTCGGACTGCCACTGTGACGGCCCGTACCCTTACCATGAGTTGTGACTTGGATTGACGGTTGAACCTCAAAATGTCGAAGTCGTCTTGAAAATATTTTTTTTGTTTTTTGTTCAAACGTAGTTTAGTGTGTAATATTGATAGCGTATTATGCAGTGATCTAACGCAGAATTGTGCAGCTAATGAAGAATAGATTTCAAAACGTGTTTCACCACTATTTTTGGTCATCACCCGGCAATCCCGGGGTCACGGCCGCCTCTTAGCTTTCTGTAAAGTCCAGCTACCACTTTACAAAACGCAAGGCCTACTACCGAACAACGTCATGCTCTAAGGGCAAACTTATATGTTATTATACTTATTTGTTATTCTACTTGACACTGGCGAAATCATCGATTGATTTATTGATGGAAGCCATATTTTTTAAAAGAAGAAGAAGAGAAGAGTTGTGACTTTGACGTTTTCGATAACGTGTATCGAGTTTACTAGCTGTGCATCTCGCTTGTACTATTCATTTTAATGCGAACGAGATGCACAGAAAGTAATCAGCCACGACAATGCGCGACTTACGGCGCGGCGAGCGTTTTGTCTGTTCGTTGCGCGGTCAAGACGCGCAATGCGCTGCGGTTAGTTGGGATCACACGCAATGAACAAATAATACGCTTGCCGCGCCGCAATTCGCGCAATGTCGTGGCCGGACCGTGACACGAAGTAACGACGGGTTAAAATGTGTATTTATTTAGGCCATTTGTAGACAGTTCTGGCAACCTCCAAGTGGGTTTAAATCCCAGTAACGGCATTTATTTGTGTGATGTGCAGAAACCCGGTACCGCGAACATCGGAGTGCGTATATTTCTTTTTTTCTCCAATTAAGGCGTCAAAGTGACAAGACAACATAATTTTTCGCGGTAGCGCCGCAGATATGAATTAGTCATGGTTATTTTCTATGTATTTAAATATTATGCTATCGATAAGCCTTCCTCGAGCTTACCGTGGGGCTCATAAAATTTGTATAAAGATGTCCTGTAATATTAATAAATAAATAAAAGAAATGTTTAAATCGAGTTTGTTTTATGGCTGAATTACAGTATATGTAAAATGGAGAATAAAAAATGAACCACTTCCCGGCCTAGGCCTGCAATATTGTATCAAATGTTATTACTGACTTAACCGCGCCCTAGACGTGATACTTCCCAGCCTAATATACATAACATAATATCAATATCGCATTGCATGTTTTAGAAAATCTAATTTACTAACTACACAGTAGGCGAAATCGCGTGGAAAAGCTAGTTAAATTAATAATGGATTACTCCGTATTATACATACATACATATACTCGTATAGATACATGCATATATATCGATTCGCGTGACCTAGGCTAACATTTGACCTGGATAAAGCCTGCGGCGTTACTCGTAGGTACTCATTGTGTTTCGTCGTTTGCTTACCTAATTCAAATTATTATAGATGCCAGTACCCTTACCATGAGTTGTGACATTGAAGTTTTCGATAACGAGTATCGTAAACCTCAAAGTCACAACTCATGGTAAGGGTACAGTTCAAATGACGTAACTGGGGCGCTACCGCGAAAAACGATATTCGTAAATTTCTGACGATTGTCTGTGTCACTCTCATGACGCCTTAATTGGGGTAAAAGAGAAAGATGCCCGAAATATACGAACTTCGAAGTTCGCGGTACCGGGCCTGGTAACCGAAGAGCTGGCGGCTTCCTCGCACAACGCATCAGCATTGCGATACAACGAGGAAATGCCGCCAGCATCCGTGGTACAAAGCCTCTAGGGTCTTTTTGCTAGTGTTCGTACAGTCGCCATCAGATATATCGGAGCTGTGGAGGTTCATAATCTGAACATCACTTCTATTGTCAAGGCGATAAAGTGCATGTTCAGATATTTATGACCTCGTCCACAGCTCCGATATATCCGATGGCGACTGCAGTTAACTTTTATATATTAAATATTCGAAAATAAAGTTTCTTACCTAGTTACAAAAGCAAGGAACTAGTTCCGGAGACCTGCCGCGAAAATCGAAATTAGCAAACGAATGATTGTCACTGTCATTCTAATTACTCCTTAATTGGAGTAAAAGAGAACGAACGAAATTAACGAACTTCGAATTTGCGGTAGGCCAACAGCCCATGGTGCACTTAGCGTGCCATGGCCAATAAATAATATAGATGCATAATTGGACCGCTGTTTAGTATGCAGGGTCAGTGGGACGCGGCCCTTACCCTTATTGACGCCATTTTTTTTTTAGGTTCAATAGAAACCAATACATTACATCATACATATATTTCAGCCGTATGCAGTCCACTGCTGGACATAGGCCTCCCAAAACTATGACTTATATTATCTTGGGGGTAGTTGCCATAGTCGCTACGCTTGGCAGGCGGTTAGCTGTAGATTGGGTTTCGACGGACGCTGCTGCCCGTCCGTAGGATTTTTCCCTTTGTCGCCTCTTACGACACCCGCGGGAGATGGGGTGGTGCTATTCTAATCAGCCGGCATCACACGGCATACAACCAATATATATAGCTTTAAAAAACCATTGTTATGTAATACAAGTTACAATAAGTTAAGCTCACTGTAGTCCTAGGTCGCTTTGGAAAACTGGCCTGGTACGGACAACATCGGAGTTCGTAAACGAGCATCTTTCTCTTTTACTCCAATTAAAGCGTCATGAGAGTTACAGAAACAATCGTCCGACACTTACGAATTTCGATTTTCGCGGTAGCGCCGCTGGTTCGAAAATATTTGTTGTGTTATTTAGGGCTCGAGCCGCCCGAATGCTATGCCAAGACTTGAAATAATACTTTAATTGTGACGCCATTTTGATCGTTCATATATCCTCATATAACAATTTTAACATTTTAGTTTTGTTATTAAAGACCGGTTTACACTTGCAAGTTTTCTTGCAGCAAGTAGGGACGCAACTATAAGGAAGAATGAGAGATAAATATCGCTCTTTCATTTCTGCATATAGCTGCGTCCCTACTTGCTGCAAGAAAGCTTGCAAGTGTAAACTTCGCTTTACCGCCATATGCCTACGTAAAATGGCTAGTGATCAACTCCATTCTCGCCACATTTTTGTCCACGCATTTCAAATCGCTACAAAAATAGTTAAAATGTTAGGGTTCCTTTTTTTATAAAACTGACCAGCGTTTGACCTCAGTCGCACCTGATGGTAAGTGTCGACGAGTTTGAGGGTGTAGCACGCTGTTTCAGTAACAGCCTATTTAGTCTTACCTTTAAAATACTCAAAGACAAAGTCGTGTTGTTTTCATACTGAAATACATAAATTTAATTGTTTGGCATATTTTTTTGATATCGTACATAGACAACAAAGTTATGTGTTATTACAACCCTTAGCCAGCCATCTGAAGCGAGGTGAACCCACCTAGAGATTGCAATTATTATATATATATAATCATATACTAGGGATTTTGTTTTATTATGTAGGTAACCGTATTTTTCGTAAGTTGTTGTTGGTGTGTATTATTTTACTGTAAAAGAAAATTATTCGTGAACGAAGGTCGTAAATAAAGTATTAAAATACAACGTAGATACAACTAAAATAAAAGACAATACGGATGGCAATAACCCTATTGCTCCTCCTTACAAAACTCGCTCGCAAATCGCAAGTGTGATATCAACCGAATTGTTTAATTACGTATTTAATAATAAATTAGCTATATTACATTATGATTGGATTTTTTTCTTTGACTGTACATAGATTTATTCTAACAATTATGGTTGGGATATTCTGGAGTGTGCTAACATTGTTGCTATTAAAAAGATTTTCTTGATAGAAATACCTTAAGGTGCGATTCCACCAGTGTACGGCACTGCGCAGCACAGTGCTGGCACATTTGGTGGACTCACGCGCATAAACACAAACAAATGTACGCGCACATTTTGGCAATGTTCGCGCACTCATTCCAGCGGTGGACTCGCAGTAGATCACGCAAGCTGTTCGCGAACTCAGAGCTCTGAGTGTAAGTGTTTAACGTAACTTTACGTCACGAAGGCGTTTGCGTATCCCATATAAATAACATTATCACTACACCCCGTTATCTAATGCTCATTTTGGGGCAAGCTAAAATAGTGATGTTGCTTCACATTATTAGTCGATTCATATTTATCTATAAAAGTTATTTGGCAAACTAAATTTTTTCTTTAGTGAAAGCCCAAGAGATAACTCATTCATTCCTCTCTTTAATCAGATCGGAGGGCGACAATTATAAAAATCTAATCTCGTCAATTATTGAATATCGTCAATTTGGGGTCCGATTTTTGAAATAGTCAGTGAGTAATCTTCATAGAGATTCTCATTCATTCTCTAAGGAAATCACTTGGTGACTGTTTCAAAAATCGGACCCAAGATCTTTTGACATGTTATTGAGTGAGTAAGTCAACTTAATTTTTTATCGACTTAGATTATCGTCACTGCCCAATCACTTGCCCCTAAACTGAGCATTAGATAACGGGGTGTAATTATCACTTACGCATTCGTAAACGTTTATTTACGTCAAAAGAAACTTACACTAGAGCCTTAGTTGTGCTTCCGGTGCTGGAGCGAAAACATTTATTTGTTCGCGAACATTTTTTAATTATATTGTTTTACAAAGTTATCACGGAACCCCGTCTTTAATCCACAATCGTCCTTACAGAATTCTCCTGTCATTTTATGGGCATGTCTAGTTTATTTATAGAACTACGAATGCGTGGGTCTGAGATAAAAATACTTTCGACACTATATGACCATGTGTTAAGTCTACTGACACACTTAATAAAACACTAATGAAAAAAAATCCTAATTATGAATTATACTTATGAAATAGTAATTAAGGCCACCGGTGTTTGAGGCCGGATTTGAACCTGCGTCTTTAAAATTCGTGGCTGAATGACCGACTGCGAGTTGTAAGATGTAACCACTAATTGATAAACGATGTTTCATTCTCATTTTTAGAGAAACAAAATTGAGACAAGCTATGTACAGTCGCCATCAGATATATCGGAGCTGTGATCACAAATATCTGAACACCACATCTATTGTCAAGGCAATAAACAACATGTTCAGACATTTGTGACATCATGGGTGACGTGTAAACATCTACTGCCAGCGTATTGAAACACTTAACGGCATCGAAGTCTCAATTCAAATTGAGAATTCATCGATAACAATGTGCTACCCCTCTCTAAATTATTTTTTATTATGCAAAAACGTCTGCTAGCGAATATCTTCGATAACTAAATCGAAAGTAAAATAGAAAAATTTAGAGTTAGTGTTCTATTATGATTAATACTATTGAGAGATGAACGGAGTGCACGCGGACTGTCAACTCGTGCGCAGGTCGGGTCGTAAATGAGTACAGACAGTGTCACGTGGGCAGGCGTAGGGAGGCGCCGGCGCTAACTCGATAATGAGGTGACGTTAATGAGTTGATTAAAAAATTAAACTGTCATCGTCTTCCTCGCGTTGTCCCGGCATTTTGCCACGGCTCATGGGCGCCTGGTTTCCGCTTGGCAACTAATCCCAGGATTTGAGGTGGGCACTTGTTTTACGAAAGCGACTGCCATCTGACCTTCCAACCCAGAGGGTAAACTAGGCCGGATTGGGATTTGTCCGGTTTCCTCACTGTGTTTTCCTTCGACTGGTGAATATCATATGATATTTCTTACATAAGTTCAACTCATTGGTACAAACCTGCGACCTCTGAGACCTCTCTAAGCCACCAGCACTCTCTAAAACAAAACAAAAAAAAACTTTATATTTTTGCCTATTAGGTAGATTAAGTGACACTACAATTTTTATGGACATGTTAAAAATATGATATCCAACACATGATAAAATTGTGTTTATAAAATAAAATAGTTACAGGAACATGACTTAGATACTCTTGACTACCATAACTCAATTTACACCAAACAAATACAAATACTTACAACCAAATAAATATTTCCAATCGTTTAATAATCTCAATTTAAAAAATACCTTCCTTGTATCTCAAGTGAATCCTAACGAATAATAATTGAAAAGATACCTGAAAAAAAAGAAGCTGTCTATTTTTATTCTGCTCGTTTTCGTTGTTGTGTTATTATCTTATTGAGTTGCGCAATGAAGAATATTTGTATTATGTCGATATAATTATATCAATAATCGATAGTATCAGTCAATTCCTAACACTAGTGAACTGGTCCGTAACGTGGGCGACGCACTTAAATAACTTTTTATCGACTGTCGATAAATAAAAATGCATGTGGGCGTTGTTGAAATTTATTAGACGCATACTCTTGCATTTAATGAATTTAATTATGTTGTGTCAACAGCTACATTTAAGTAGATATGTAGTTGGGTTTAACATATTTATGTAAAATTTATTTATTTTGCATCATAAATATCATAATCTTATACATTTGTACATTTTTTTTTATGACATAGGCGGCAAACGAGCAGACGGATTGCCTGGTGGTAAGCAATTACCGTCGCCCATGGGCACCCGTAACACCAGAGTCACAAGTGCGTTGCCGGCCTTTAAGGGGGGTTGGAGCTCCGGGAACCTTACTCACCATCAGGAACACAACACTGCATACCTGAAAGGTAGCAGTGCTATTATGGCTGTGGTCTTCTGTAAGGAGGAGGTATTTCCCCAGTTGGGCTGCCGCAGATTCAAGCGTGATGGTCATCGCTGTGCCCTACCTCTCATTGTTGGACGTAGTTTAAGGACATACCCGGGTACATTCTTTATTAAACACTCGCAAATGCTGACTTAATATAGGAATATGGAGCACTCCACTTTAGAATGTAGACCGGAAGAAACTATTGGTTTGCGCCCACTGCGACTGGGTTTGTAAATCCCAACTAGGTCAGATTTTACATAAGCAAGCTACCTGCCTGTTTGGATTAGTCTGCATTTTCTAATGTTGTCACTTGGCGGCAAATTTCGCTGCTCACTTGCACGACTGATATCAGTCGTGCCGTGTAGTGTTGGGTAGGATATCGATATAAAATGAGGTTATATGTGTACCTCATAAATGAAGCGGTGTGTCCATGTCATAATTTTAGCCGTAAGTGCTGCTCACTGCCCACTGCTGGACATATGCCTCCCCCAAATATGACTTGTATCATCTTGGAGGGTAGTTGCCATAGTCACCACGCTAGGTAGGCGGTCAGTCGGCACCACTTGGCCAATGAGGAATACTGTGTGTAAATCGAATACGGGCGAAGAATGCAACCAGACATAGGATTTAGTAGTATAATCAGTACACCCCGTTATCTAATGCTCACTTTGGGGGCAATCTAAAATAGTGATGTTGCTTCACATAATGCAGTCAATTCATATTTATCTATAAAAGTTATGTGTCAAACTAAAATTTTTCTTCAGTGAAAGCTATAGAGACACATTCATTCCTCTTTTTAGTCTCATCGGAGGGCGACAATTATAAATATCGAATATCGTCCATTTGGGGTCCGATTTTTGAAATAGTCACCGAGTAATCTTCATAGAGATTCTCATTAATTCTCTATGGAAATCAATTGGTGACTATTTCAATAATCGGACCCAAGATCTTTTGACATGTTATTGAGTGACTAAGTCAACTTAATTTTTTATCGACTTATATTATCGTAACTGCCCAATCACTTGCCCCTAAACTGAGCATTAGATAACGGGGTATAATAATCAGTAACTAAAAGGTTTTCCAATAGTTAAATCGAAAGATAAATAGAAAAAAAAGACTCGAAGCGGGACTCGAACCCACAACCACTGGATCACTAGCCCAGTGCACTACCATTGGTATAACGTCATCGTGTAGACACATCTAGCCACCACCCAAAGGCCACAAGTACTCTAAAATGTACAGTCAGCAGCAAAAGTGGCTAAGCGTTTGATGTTCAAAATGACCTACACGCGCTCTTATTCTCTTGACAATAGAGATGTGTTGACCTCATTTTGAACACCTCAAACGCTTAGCCACTTCTGCTGCTGACTGTACGGCACTTGTGCCCTTGTTCGCTGTGCTAATTTGATACCCTTTTTCACTAGGGCCACAGAAATGTAAACCATACATTATATTGTCACGCGCCCGTGACACTGGAGCACGGGGTTCGAGTCTCGTGGACCAAACCGGTGTCGCGAGTTGCGACACGCATTGTTTGTCCACGGAGCCGCGTTTAGGCTACGGGATAGTAAACGGAAGAGTACAGTACCCTTACCATGAGTTGTGACTTTGAGGTTTTCGATAACGAGTATCGAGTTACGGGGCATGTCAGTGCGCTGAGTTTAAACCATTGGCTAGTAGATAGGAGCTAGAGTACTGAACTACGGCGCTACAGCAAAAAAACGATATTTGTACGGACAATTGTATTTGTTACTCTCTTGGAGACTTAATTGGAGTAAAAGAGAAAAGACACTCGATATATATGATTTTCGATGTTCGTCTTACCAAGCCTGATATAACTGAACTGTGGTATTTAGTAGATGCTGAATTAGGTATTTAGTAGATGAAGAAACCCGTATCCAACTACCCAGTTGTATACGGTTCTTGTTTCCATACCGATTAACCGTTATTTAGTTTCGGTATCTCGGTTGTTATATAGCATATTTTCGGATCATATTCAGCAAATTCCTGATTTACGACCTAGTGGGTAGTGACCCTGCCTATGAAGCCGTGGTCCTGGGTTCGATTCCCAGTCAGCACAGATATTTGTTCCTGGGACATGGGTGTTTTCTATCAATTTAAGTATTTATATGTATCTATATGTTATATATATTGTCGTCTAGTACCAACCTACAACACAAACCTTCCTGAGCTTACCGTAGGGCTAGGTCGATTTGTGTAAGATTGTCCCGATATATTTATTTATTTATCCCGCGCGAAGCCGGGGCGGGCCCCTAGTTATTTATACATGAAGATTGAGTGAGAAAACGATTTAACCGTAAAAGTAAATGACCCAACAGTAAAAAATTACAAGGACGGATAGCACAAGGAACTTCGTCCTACCGCGAGCTAGTAAGCTATGGGCTATCAGCTATTTCAAGGGACAAAAAATAATAGCTCCCGTGTAAATAAAAGATATACATGTATGTCATAGTCGCGCGATCGTAATTCATCGCCGGGCGATGAGCTACAAATATATATTTCTCGCTTTTATTTACACGGGATCGATTATCTTTTGTCCTTTGAAATAGCTGGTAGCTCATAGCTTACTAGCTCGCGGTGGGACCAGTGCCTCATACTCGACACTCAAAAGTCGACCAGTAAACCGGACAAGTCACTGTACTCCTTAGCTATCTTCCATTACTCTCCGATAGTAAACACTCCATATGCTCACAGACCACAGTGTAAATATATCCACCTACGCCTAATAACATCATTATATTCATTATATTCATTATACATCGTCTAGATATCACTTTAGATACGGACTTCCGCAGTCTGTGATTTACTTTATAGATAACCGTGGGTTAAAACGAGATGCAACTATCTTATTGATAAGGATGGGTAGTTTATCTTTATCTCCATATATCGTTATTCTTTATGTCATTTGAGCTTAGTGATAGAACATATAATTTTTATGGCGCTTGTAGGTACGTGTTTCGTAGAGCTATAGAATTACCTCCTTATTTATTCATATAAATGCGCATTTACTAAAAAAAAAGCTTACATTTCCAAGTATATATTGTTATTTTACTTAAGTATAAAACAAAATCTGCTTGCATTCACTAGTTCTTTCTAATAGAATAAGTTAAAATATATTCTTAAATTTTTTATTATCTTTTTCGGTACTTGCTTTGTAGGGTTACTTACTTGTTTTGTAGAAAAATTCAAAAATTGTATGGAAATTTCCGAGGCAATGGAAATAACTCGTGTTTCTGAATGGAATAAATATGTTTTATAGAAATGTTCAAATGTCCCGTAGTGTCCCATTCTAAAAAATAAGTAGGATAAGTCTATTACACTTTGGCACGCGTTACAAGCACATCTAAGGCTCTAGTGTAAGATACTTTTGACGTAAAAAAACGTCTCGAACGCGTAAGTGATAATGTTATTTATATGGGAAACACTAACGCGGTGGTAAAGTTATATTACGTTAAAAACTTACACTAAGGGCTTTGAACTTTATTTTCTGCGTCTTAGAGTAAAATGTATTTAAATATATTTAGAGCAATAAGTAATACTAGTAGGTACCTTCTTTACTCCCATTACACATTCCTCGTTTACAACAATTACGGAACGAATCTGCCGACCTCCACATCTCATCTAGAGAAACAATGTTACCTTATCTTTATACCTATTTATTGCATTTGTCTTAGCTTTCCTGCCCGCGTACTAAAGCCTATACGTTCAATCCTATTATTTTACCTAACCACAAGCTTATAAACTAACCCTTAATCGACTTCATACATTTATTAGAAATGCAACTTTAATTTAGTAGCTTTACGGTTTAATTCAGATTAATGGTCCAATACTACTTATGACATTATGAAACGCAACGTTTAAATGAAATTCGAAACATACCGGCTGTTCGAAATCCAACTTTACCCCCATGAGTTAAAGGTCGAAATTACTTTAAAGGAGATGATCGTTTACGATGTTGCAGATTGGGTTGGTATTAAGTGCAATTTTGCGACGCATTGTCGTAGTGTAGTAACCCCGGTTGTGGTATTGGAATTGACCATTGTGAGAAATTTAACGGTTCTTGACCTAAAGTCGGTCTAACATGACTGACTCGCATAATATAGGCAACTAAGATACGGCTTTATTTGGTACAGCGAACATCGAAATTCGTAATTTTCGAACATCTTTCTCTTTTACTCAAGTCACGAGAGTGATCTCTCACTCACACAATCACTCTCACAATCGTTCGGAATATACGATAATCGATTTACGCGGTACCGCCGCAAATATCTGCTAGCGAATTAACGATATATACATATGTAAAAATATAAAACTCAAGACTGATTGACTTGCTCAATGCCCATCCAAAACCGTGCAAACTTAAAAAGCACGCTCTGTAGGCAAAGCAAATAAAAAAGTCCCGTCTCTATTAAAGACTAAAAAATATTAAATAGATTAGGTACATTACGGCTGACTTTCAAAGGAATAGTAGATTGTACAACAAGTGCATAAAACGAACCATTTTAGGCGAGGCGTTTATATATGAAGTCGAGCGTAAAATGGGTTTTATGGACACGTTGTACACTCTACTTTTCACTTCGATTGCGAGAAAATAAAACAACAACATCTAGTATTTAATCATTTAATTAAAATTGAAAGTAATATTACTGCAATGTGAAATATTTAAAGTTATGGTTTTTCCTGGCATATTCAATGTTGCATTGGATTGTATTTGTGATGTGATAGTTGAAGTTGCCATATTATTAAATGCATGTGGTTTCGTGGTAACTGGATTATTATCACTTAAATCCTGTTCCATTAAGTTAGCACTAGATGGCTCTAGTTCATTTGGAACTATGTTGATGCCTTCCGTAATGTTAATTGTTAAATATTAAAAGAATGTTAAATATTAACAAGTTTTATATAGGTACCTTGGTAGCCAAATATTTTTCATCCGGAGCGGTATTTATGAACGTTTCGATTTGATTTGCAGTAAAAACTTTGGATTTTACACTTTTGTGCCCAGTTGAAAGCCTTTTTAAGTAACTCGAGAGCTTCACGTAGGTTTGTATATGCACGTCGTTTTTCATCTGTAGCGTCGTCTTGAGCATGGAATACACACTCCATAATGTCGTCGGTTTGAATTTCTTCGATAATTCGTCAAAATACGTTAAGAAAATGCTCTCTGAGAATCCATTCACTTGTTTTTCCGCCTTCCAACGCATGAAATTTTCATAGGTTTTCAGGTAAATTTGCTTGGATTTCGATGGCAATATTTGTTCCACAACGTTTTTCGCGTGCCGCTCCATTAAAGTATTAGGCGTGAGTCCGACTTCGTCTTCGCTTGACGACATTATTTAGTCTTATCGTTAATCGTAAAGCAATTTCAGGTTGTAACACAAAATCACAATGAAAAATAAATGTGGTTCCCGCCTGTTAACTTTTTTTTTTTTTTTTTTCAGTAGATATGTGTCTATGGTCATAGTGATTTTTTTTTTAATAAAGTTTAGGACGTTGTTTGCGTGTGGCTGTTGGACCGATTGCCTTAGTATTCGACGAAGTAAAATACTTTAGGCCCAAGTGCATAAAAAGCGATTTTAGGTCGCCTACGCAAGGCTTAAACATGAAGTTTTAGAGCAAGAGAAGTGAAAAATTATTTTTCAACTCACTAGCTCGGAAATAACTGTTTTGTTCTTTAAAAACAAATAGGTAGCACAGTTGCATTTTATTCACAAGAGTGCTAAGTAATTTCATACAAATTGTTTATTACTAATCGAGTGTTTTTTTGACGTGATCTGGTTGGATGTTCTTTTATTTAATGTTTTTGAATGATACCTAAATGATGGATGCCAATAAGCTTCATTACATTTTTATAGTTTTAAAGTTAGTTTTTCCTCTCCGTAGTGAGGTGAAAAATTGTGTGTTCCACTCGACAGCAAAGTGTGTTCCCCTCTCGTGCTTTAAGACCCTCCTAATGCTCAAGATCCACTATGCTATGCTCGTGGTTCAATTTTGGAATCTTTCGCTAGCTCGGATCTCAATATTAGCACGAGAAGGTAAACGCTAACTTTTCCCCCTTGAAATAAAACAACTAAAACGGATTAAATCGCGTATACTAATTTAAACTTCATCCCGACGTTACGTAAATTAGTATACGCGATTTAATCCGTTTTAGTTGTTTTATTTCATGAGTAATTATCGCGGCAACCGAAGACAATATTTTCCCCTTGTATAACAAATAACTGTTGTACTCGTGAACCGGTTGAGTTGACTTACAGATCCAAAACTACGGAACTTTACACTGAGCATGGCCCGACATGGTGTTGGCCGGTTATATTAAAATATATGTTTGTTTGTTTGCAGGGCTATCTGCATGAGTGGCGCCGGTTCACGACTTTCTCTGAGGACGAGCTGTCGGAGTTGTTTAACAATATTGAGGACATTTACAATTTCAACAGGTAAGGCAGAAAATCCATACTTCCATACTAATATTTATTAAATATCTGTGCTCATCACACAAATAAATGCCCTGACTAGGATTCGAACCCAGGACCATCGGCTTCATGAGTATACATCTTTGATGTCACGTTTGTTTACATGATAAGACAAGTAAGGATGAATAGACTGTAAATGCGGAAGTTACTCTATCTGTAATGTCTGTATGTTACATCTTCACGCTTAAACTGTTGAATCAATTGGTATGAGATTTATTAAGTTCCATTTACCTTAATACTTACAGATGAAGGGCATTTTAATGTTGTATCCATTTTATTTTTATATTAAGCAGAAACGTCTGCTAGCATATCAAAGATATTTAAGTCGAAAGAAAAATAGAAAAATTTGACTCGCAGCGGGACTCGAACCCACAACCACTGGATTCACTCACTGGATCCAGTGGTTGTGGGTTCGAGTCCCGCTGCGAGTCAAATTTTTCTATTTTTCTTTCGACTTAAATATCTTTGTATCCATTTTATTAATTTTTGAATATCAAAACCCAAAAATATCTAGTGTTTTTAAAGTACTCGCCTAAATCTATGGTCTTAAAATCTGTTGACGTCAGAAGGCTTACCGCGAAAATCGAAAATTTCGAACGATTGTCTCCGTCACTTTACGCCTTAATTGGAGTAAAAGAGAAAGTTGCACGTTTTCGTACCTTCTGTATACGTAAAATTATCGAACCGAAAACGAAACCAGAAACACTTTGCGAAATGACAAATTACCTTCATATTGTAGCCTAGTAAAAAGAAACCAGAAAAAAAATATCTATCATATAATAGTACCTCATATTTCTTGGCAATGGATTTTCAACATTATTGCCTCATAATAAGGCTTGAAATATATATACTAATTGCATAAGATACGACTTTGTAAAAGTCAATAGTCTCCCTTGTAACAGGGTGTTATAATAGCGGGGGTAGTTTGATGGGGGTTTAAAAAATACGTGTATAATGTGACAGGTTGGACAGCCGGGGTTCCGTAGGGTTCATGATTTTTCCACAGTTTTGTTAGGATCTGACATCGAGCATCTTTCTTTTTTACTCCAATTAAGGAATCGTGAGCGAAAAGAATATGGCATATTATACATGCAGTGTTTAAAATGTATTTAGCGGCCAAAATAAAATGTTATTTAATCTTAAAAGGTGTATTAGACCATTATTTAACACGTCGTTCACGTATTTAACTAATTTTACCAATATATCTTCCGAATAAAACCCGGGTTTTCAACTCGAAACCTAGGTTTTACCCGACCCTTAATTTAGAGTTGCACGTGTACCCGGGTACCCGGGTTTTAGGGTGCCCGGGTTGCATTCCCTAGGCGTGCCCCAGAGCGACCCATAGTGATCAGTTTTGCGTCACTCGCATCCAGTGGATTCCCATGATTTTTACCCGGTCGTCAGTCCACCTTTTGGGGCATCTGCCCACGCCTTTATTTATATTTATTTTGAGACGAGACCGTATTTCACTCACTACTTTCCATTGTACTCTCCCCTTCAAGAGGGTTCAATCCGTCTGTCTCACTATTTAGGGTTCCCTGAACCTTTTAGTTTTTGACGATTGGCTTCGCTTGTCGCCTTAAGGGGATTTTCCTACGAAGCTGAAAGCTCCGGGTCTACAGACTTGAGATAACTGTTTCTTTAATACACATAACCACTATAAGTCAATAAATATTTATATGATGAATTGAGCCAAGTGTATAACAATTTGTAACTAATATTAATGGAACTTTCTTTCCAATAAAAATAATTGGAAAGAAAGTTGCGCTAATTTTGGTTGTTATGCAAGGCTCCTGATTTATCACAGCAAATAAATATGTTTTTCTGTTTATTTAATTATCAGTAGTTTTTTGGTGTCGATATAGGTATCAGTCTATGGCGTGGAAAAGATTAATTAAAAAATGATGCTACCACAGAATACACATTTCGTTAATTATTATTATGTTTTAAATTTGCTTTGACAAACCGTCTCAATAATTACAATATTATAATAACTAGTTACGAGTACTTAACTACTTACTACATTAAATCTAAAAGACCCTGAGGC
Source organism: Grapholita molesta (assembly GCA_022674325.2). NCBI lineage: Eukaryota > Metazoa > Arthropoda > Insecta > Lepidoptera > Tortricidae > Grapholita > Grapholita molesta. The sequence continues at coordinate 7,838,947 of CP053143.2, forward strand.
ATTGTACGAAGGATGCTGGCGGCATTTCCTCGTTATATCGCGATGCTGATACGTTGTGCGAGGAAGCCGCCAGTACCCTCACCATGAGTTGTGACTTTGAGGTTTTCGATAACATATCGAGTTTACTATCTGTGCATGTCGTTCGCACTAAAATAGTACAAGCGAGATGCACAGATAGTAAACATGATACTCGTTATCGAAAACCTCAATGTCACAATTCATGGTAAGGGTACTGCGGCGCTACCGCGAAAACACGATACATAATCGAAAATTTCGGACGATTGTCCCTGTCACTCTCATGACGCCTTAATTGGAGTAAAAAAGAAAGATGCTCGAAATATACGAACTTCGATTCGCGGTACCGGGCCTGCTCTTCGGTCACCAGTTACGTTAACCAGGCCCTTCGCGATTTTTGCAATAAAGTGGGCGCTGGGACCCCATGGACTTAGCGTTTTCGAAAACGGTACAAAATGGTATTAAAGTATTATAATCCTAACGTTATTAATGTATCTACGTTTGATTGAGCTTCACGACTGATGACGTAAGCTGTTCAGTATTTGGGTCGCGCGGCCTAAACTACAACCTCTCACTTTGAACTATTGCTGTACAATACTTGATATTATTATTGACTTGTGTTAGGCACACATATATCAACTATTGCTCTCGTTGCCATGGTTACATGGCAACTGAACCAAGAATGATATAATATAATACTTGAATAGGCAATGCGCATACATGTATAGTTCCCGCTTTACTGGCTAAGGAACAGTGCCATCTAGTGACAGCAGCAGTTCACAGCCGAAATAGATCTTTTTTTTTTTAGTATTTTTAGATTATTAAATAATTGACTTACCTATTTGCTTAAATGGAATATAAATTTAACAAAAAATAACAGTAAAACGAAATTAAATTATTTAATTTTATTTTTTACACAACAGTAGTTTTAGTCACGCTATCCAGCGTGGGAATACAACCAGCCTTGTTGGCACCTTGCCCGTTGATAGCGATTTGGACATAGTTTTCTATCTCTAGTTTTATTTAAGTAAGTAGGTTAAACTGTTAGTTTTTATTTTATTTATTATATTTTTTAGAAAAATACGTCTTTCTTTATTAAGTGTAACATAGTAGACTGTGTTATAACTATACCTAGATATTTTTCTAGCACGAACGATTTCTTGTAAGTGATTGACAAAATAAAAACATCGACAGTCCTGTTATCGATAAGTACCCCTTCAATTTCCATACAGGTAATACAAAGACAAATATGGGGTAATAGGGTTAAAAATAACTAACAATAATAAAAGTCAATTTATTTATATTTAAATACCTACTTCAGAAAACAATTTGGAACTATTCATTGCAAATTATAAACGTAAATTGGATCAAAAGTATACGGATTACGTTTAATTTGTTCAAGATCGGTGACACGCGGCGTCTAGGTAGGTAGCCGATATAAGACTGTGTGTACATCTTGAAGTTGAAGTAGTATGTACTTATCGATAGCAGGATTGTCGATATTTTTATTGTGGCAAGCACAAAACAAATGCCGTTCCTGCTAGAAAAATATCTAGGTATAGTTATAACTCATAAGGGAGTATAATGTAAACAAGTCTCCAATGGCAACCGCACACGATCCTATTTCGCGGGATACCGGGTTACATGAACAGTTGAGCTCATAAATATGTAAACAATTTTGTACCTTAAATCAATGGATTAATATATTGTACATGTATTTTTGAACACGAGACAGCCGTAGCCAAAGTCCATAATTTAGTCAGTGTGATGAAGAACTCATGTCTTCTGATGTCAGATTCGATTTTGATTACAAGGAGACTGCGGGCCGCAACCGTTCCACGCCGTCAACGGCTGAGGTCGAGGAAACTACCCTCATTTTCAGCAATATTATCAATAGTTGCACATTACACTTACTACGTCAGTTGGAAAAGGTCCGTCCACACAAAACACCGACGTACCACACAGTTATCCAACTAGGGGCACTGACCATCCACAATCACGGTTAAAGGTCGGGTGACGACTAATTTCAACAGCCCGTACTTTCCGCTGAACCATCATTATGCTCCTCGTTACGTAGTGAAACATGTAAAGCAATGTTCGACTTACGACGTGGGTTACCCGCTTCTATACTATTAATATGTTTGAATGTCATGATAGTGTTGTGTTTAAAATTTAATTTTACATGGCTTAATTCCGAAGTGACTCAAAAACTTTGTACGTAACTGCACACCACGGACCAGCAAAAAGTTTGGCAGCTAATGCCATGATAATCTAAGCCACACAGCCAAGGCAAAACCCGACCCAATTCTCGAACAACTTTGCGCCTTACCATACGCTAAGGGCGAATGTTCCATGCTTAACTGTTTGCCTTTCTATCCAATTACTTTTAGATTGTGATATGATTTGCATCAGCATACCTACTACAACCATTAAATCTTAGTCGTTTTAAAGTTAAAGTATTAGTATACTTTACATAGAACATGACTTCTCTATTTCAGAACTTCTTGTAATCATACGAGGGTTTTGAGAAGTAACTTTTTTCGGATACCGATAGATGTGAAAAGTCAAAATGCTTCTCGGGTCAGAGGTGTAGGGTTAGAACCGATGTAGTTTTTATGTTTTCTTCTTTTGTATACTCGACGTGTAAAAGTGCCCTTGTGGCCTACTTACTGAATAAACGTTTGAGTTTGAGTTTGATGGCGTTAGTGTAATCTATGTAACTATTTTGTTTTTCATATCAAACCAAGATGCTTCTCAAACCAACTTCGTAAGGTGATTATGATTATCGTTAACATACGTTAGTATATGTTTTCATTTCTGGCGCACATTACTAAGCAAAGTTAAAGACCATTAAAGTATATGGCTAATAAAACTAGGTTTACGCGATTATATGTTTTATTATACCACAATGTTGCAATAAGGAGCCGGTAGCAATCTTGGGGTGATTACTTAATACGCGTATCTTGGTGCCGGATGGTAGTTTTATGTTTATTACGACGGACCAACCACACCGTAATATCCGTTATGTCTATTTGTTCATCTGTAACGGACGTTCACTGCTAGACATTCCCTATAGACCGCCACAGTGAGCTCCGCAATACTGCAGCCCTCTTCGACCTATACTACTTTTTCTTGGCATGGGAAGTTAATGCTTCTCTGTCATCATCAGAGATCGGACAAATTTGTGTCATTGCTCGCAATAATCTGGACATGACTTTAAAATTAATCATAGAAGTAACCATTTAATTAATTTCTTACTTGACATATAATTTGATTCCTGGTCAATAAATACAAAAAACATGTTAAACTATAGATTTTTTAAATAAAATAAACAGTATTTTGTCCAAATTCCACTGCTTTACACATCAAAGATATACTTAAGTTCTAAAAACTCCACTCACAATCCACTGATGGTAGTGGGGCAAACTTAAGTAATTTAGTAGAAATATCCACGGAGGTTGTCTACCTATAAAACTAAAAAAAGTCTTCTTCAGAAATAAAAATCATAGCAGGATATTTATAATCGTGCCCGTTCAAAATCGTAACTTCTTTTTATTCTAACGAAAATGCTAACCACATTTAATAACATTTTCATAATAAATACAAGAAAGTATAATTATTTCAAAAATAATTAATTGAATAAAATTTTGATTAATTTTGGAGTCATGTCCACATTACTGCGAGCAATGACGCAGATTTGTCCGATCTCTGGTCATCATATATACCAGTCTGTCAGCCCGTTACAAGGATCGGATAGTATTTTTTCGGATTTCTATGTTGCCTGTCTCTTATGATATGAAGTTATGAAAAACGTCGGTTAACTTTATAAATAAACTGGAAGCAAACTAAAAAAACACCACAATATGTAAGAAATATAGACACACATATCCTTACTAATCAGTTCCTATTTGCATTACATAAGTCATCATCATCATCATCATCATGTCAGCCGAAAGACGTCCACTGCTGGACATAGGCCTCCCCCAGAACCACCCAAGAAGACCGATCCTGCGCCTTCCACATCCAGCGGTATCCCGCGACTCTAACTAGGTCGTCGGTCCATCTTGTGGGAGGCCTACCTACGCTGCGTCTTCCAGTTCGTGGTCGCCACTCCAGAACCTTTCCGCCCCACCGGCCATCGGTTCTGCGTGCAATGTGCCCTGCCCACTGCCACTTAAGTTTGGCGATTAGGAGGGCTATATCGGTGACTTTGGTTCTACTGCGGATAAAATCATTCCTGATGCGAACACGCAGAGACACTCCCAACATAGCCCTCTCCATTGCTCTTTGGGTGACTTTGAGCCTTCTTATGAGGCCCATAGTAAGCGACCAGGTTTCAGCACCATAAGTCATCACTGGCAACACACACTGGTCGAAGACCTATGTTTTGAGACACTGCGGGATATTGGAAGAAAAGATGTGTTGTAGCTTCCCGAACGCTGCCCAGCCGAGTCGGATTCGACGATTGACCTCTTTCTCGAAGTTGGATCTTCCTAGCTGGATAGTTTGTCCTAGGTATATATACTCATCTACAACTTCGAGTGTAACGTCTCTGATTACAATGGGAGTTGGTACGACATGGGCATTCGACATGATTTTTGTCTTGTCCATGTTCATCCTTAGACCAACTCGCTCAGAGGCATTACTGAGGTCATCTAGCATTGTGCTCAAATCCTCCATGGTCTCAGCCAAGACTACAATGTCGTCGGCAAATCGAAGGTGAGTGATGTACTCGCCGTTAATGTTGATGCCTTTCCTCCTCCAGTCCAAAGTCTTGAAAACGTCCTCCAGTGCAGCAGTAAACAGCTTTGGAGAGATAACGTCTCCTTGTCTGACCCCACGCTGCAGTGGAATAGGTTTCGAGCTCTGGTTCTGAACTCGGACTGACATGGTGGCGTTCTCGTACAGACACTTCAGCACTTCGATATAGCGGTAGTCCACTTGGCACCGTTGGAGGGATTGTAGCACAGCCCAAGTTTCGATCGAATCAAAGGCTTTCTCGTAGTCCACAAACGCCAAACAGAGGGGCAAGTTATACTCCTCAGTCTTCTGTATAACTTGACGTAGCGTATGTATGTGGTCTACGGTACTAAAGCCTCTTCGGAAACCGGCTTGTTCGGGAGGCTGGAAGTCATCTAACTTGCGTGCGAGACCATTCGTAATGACTCTTGAAAACAGCTTGTAGACATGGCTCAAAAGTGAGATGGGTCGATAGTTCTTCAATAAAGCGTTGTCGCCTTTTTTGAAAAACAACACCACCACACTTCTGTTCCATGCCTTTGGCGTTCTCCCTTCCAGTAGGACAGAATTAACAAGCTTCTGAAGGGCCATTAGGACCGGTGTACCACCCGCCTTCAGAAGTTCGGCTGTTATTCCGTCCTCACCTGGCGCCTTGTTGTTTTTTAGCTGTTTAAGAGCCATTCTAATCTCGTACAAGCAGATGTCCGGGATATCTTCAGTATAGTGCCGGGTTAGTCTGGCTCTAGGGTCTTCCGCCAGATCAACTACGGGTCTGCTAGTTGATGTGTAAAGCTGTCCGTAAAAGCGCTCTATTTCACTCAGAAGCTCCGGTCTGGATGAAACAATCCTACCATCCTCAGTTTTCAACCTGGCGAGCTGGCTTTGCCCAATAGACAGGTCCTTCGCAAAAACCTTCGACCCCTTGTTCTGCTCAATGGCCTCTTTAATACGATCAGTATTAAATTGGCGCATATCACGGGTAAGGGACTTAGAGATCTGTCTATTGAGCTGCCGGTATAATGTCGCATCAACTGAAGATTGCAGGATCATCCTGCTCCTTTCCTTAATGAGTTTCCGAGTAGAGCTAGAGAGCCTTTTAGTTCTACTGCTCCGTTGGGCCTTAAAGAACTTAGACCCAGAGCTGTGGACAGCTTCTACAAACCCGTCGTTGAGTTCGTCCACCTCGCTTCCTAGACAATCGAAACGGTTCCGGAGCTCTAACTGAAAGCTCTCGGGGTTTTGGATTTGGATTGGTGCTGGTTGAGTGTAGACTTCATCAGTCGCGAACGTTCTAGCTTAACACTTATATTCAATGTGCCCCTAACCAGACGGTGATCACTACCGGTTTTAACCGTATTGATCACAGAGACATCATTGAATATATGTTTCTTCGTCGACATGATGAAGTCTATCTCGTTTTTTGTTGCACCATCGGGACTCATCCAGGTCCATTTTCTGTGCTCACGTTTCTTGAAGAAAGAGTTCATCATATAGAGTCCCTCTTTCTCCAAGAAACCAGCCAGTAGTTGGCCCCGGTGGTTCCGACGTCCGTATCCAAATTGCCCCACTCTCAGCTCAGCACCGTCTCTCTTGCCAAGTTTCGCGTTGAAATCCCCCATAACAACGGTGAAGTAGGTTTTGGAGCCATGCATGGCCTTTGAAATGTCCTCATACATAGCCTCCACCTCGTCGTCGGAATGTGTCGAAGTCGGCGCGTATACCTGGATGACCTTCAACGAGTATCTCTTGGATACTCTGAGTATCAGGTACGCCACCCTGGACGACACACTCTCGAACTTCACCACGTTGTTTGCGAGGGACTTGTGGACGATGAACCCGACACCACCTTGGGACTGGTGGTCGCCCTCCCGGAAGTAGAGCAAGTTGCCGGACTTCAGGGTTATCGTGTCCTCCCCCTCTCTTCGAACTTCAGATAACCCTACTATATGCCAATGCAACCTGCTCAACCCTTCCTCCAGTTCCACTATCTTTTCCTCGGTCCGCAGTGTACGCGTGTTGTATGTTGCCAGGGCCAGGAGTCGTCGGTAGCAGGATCCCGCCCGGGGATTCTTAGCACCCCTGACCCCTTTTGTACCCTGGCCGCTACCGGCATAACCAGGGTACCGGGGGCCGCCGGGGACTCGGGGCCATGGCTTTTGGGTATTATTCATGAGGGGGGTTTATGCCATAATCGCCACGCTTGGCATGCGGGTTGGCGATCGCAGTGCTTTCACCGCACTCTAGGGATGCTGCTGCCCATCCCCCGGTGATCTTGGTCGTAGTTTTAGGACATACCCGGGTCCATTACATAAGTACAAAAAACCTAATACTTAAACCTTTACTTCCAGATCGCTCTGCGAAGAGCTAAACACATGCCGTCTCGACGCCACGTGCATAGCCCGCTGCTTCGTGAACAACACTTCCGGTTTCTCCGTGTACACATCTTATTGCACCGGCTACCCGCGCACCATGGCCCGTCTGGCAGCGCTGGCCAGCAAAGCCCAGAGTGCCAGAGAGTTCAGGGAGCGACAGCTGGCACTGGGGCATCCGCTCCCGTTGGCTAGTTATCTGTTGAAGCCGGTGCAGAGGATTTTGAAGTACCATTTATTGCTACAGGTGAGATCATTATTTTATGTTTTCCCGAGGAGACTTACATCCATATTTTTTTCTTATAAGACATAGGTGACAACAGAAAACAGAACAGTATTGGCCAAAAGTTATGATCAAACTTTTTTTTTTCTAACTGTAAAAACATCTCTTTCAAACAGCGGTGACTGGTGACTGCATACAAAATTTGCAATAAGTCACTTCGTTGTAGATCCGAATTGTTGGTGCTTTTTCAATAATACTTATTAAGTATTATTAACTGATGTTCTCTTGTCGTGTACATACATATAAAACGGAATAACGGATCTAAAACGAAGTGACTTGTTGCAAATTTTCTATGCAATCACCAGTCACCGCAAAGACCAATACCTAATCAGAATAATCAGTTTAAATTAATTGATAATATGTCATCAGAAAAGATATAAATACTACAATAAAATATCGAGTTTTCATATAAAAAGGGTGTTAACATCCCATGGCTAAGGCTGTACTGACTACGACTGTTATTCGTGCAAATTAAAACTCAAATTATTTTATGTTTTACAGTTACTGTCACCCGCTTAAATGTATAGGTTAAAAAAACAAATTACATAGTATTACCAACGTTTCAGAACGTGGTGAAGCAATGTGCTACTCGGGAGACTGAGTTCGCGCTGCTGCAGATGACCGGCATCGCTCAACACATCGACGACATGAAGCGGCGGCACGAGCACGCTGTCAGAGTACAGGTGAGCAACTCATTCAGTCAATCGTCGTTTCATTCACTGAGTTCGCGCAGCTGCAGATGACCGGCATCGCTCAACACATCGACGACATGAAGCGGCGGCACGAGCACGCTGTCAGAGTAGCGGTGAGCGACTCATTCAGTCAATCGTCGTTCATTCACTGAGTTCGCGCTGCTGCAGATGACCGGCATCGCTCAACACATCGACGACATGAAGCGACGGCACGAACACGCTGTCAGAGTACAGGTGAGCGACTCATTCAGTCAAACGTCATTCATTCGTCAATGTGTATGAAAATACACACCCATAGCGCCTGCTCTCGAAAAAAAATTACTATGCTTATTTCAAGCACAGAATACATAGAACCTACCATACAGCCGACTAGTTTAAAAGCTTAAAATGAGAATATTTGCATCCCTTTCGCAGCATTTCTGAACGAGACGGCGATATAGGTGAAAAACTTAAGAAAGTCACCATGTCGATGTAGTTATGCGGAGAATTAATATGGAACTTACGTCAAAAATTTGAATATAGAACGCCGACATGCGTGTACACACACGTTACTACTACATAGACCAGGTGCTTTAGCTAAGTTTTTCACCTATACTGCTCTATATTCGAATTCTAGCCGGGGGATTAGATTGCGTTTATCGTGAATGTGTGAAGCTGTACCTGCGTTATAGACGTATTTAAGTAGTTGAGTATACGAAACCTACTTGCGAAACCCTGAACTTCTTGTAGTAGAAATGATGTCATACATCATTACATTATACATACATTTCAGCCGTACGCAGTCCACTGCTGGACATAGGCCTCCCACAAATATGACTTGTATCATCTTGGGGGTAGTTGCCATAGTCGCCTCGCTTGGCAGGCTGGTTGGCGACCGCAGTCGCTGTAGATTGGGTTTCGACGGACGCTGCTGCCCATCCGTAGGATTTTTCCCTTTGTCGCCTCTTACGACACCCGCGGGAGGAGATGGGGTGAGCCTATTCTAGTAAGCCGGCATCACACGGCTCATATAAAAATATGTCAATAATTGTTTATTTTTTTGTACTCAGGAGATACAATCGCTCCTGTACGGCTGGACTGGACCGGACTTGACCACGTACGGGGAGCTGTGTGCTGAAGGGACATTCAGGTTTGTATCTAGAATCATCTTCCTTTCCCTCTTAATTGATATATGTGTCATTATCTATGAAAAGGGACCTTATTGTCGATGGCGCTTACGCCGTTGTTCAAGATGCTGCTATATAAACGCAACGCGGTTCGGCGTAAGCGCCATCGACAATAAGTTCCCTCTTGCTAGATAATGTCACATATTTTTTAAAGCTTCCTATCGAAAAACTATTTACCCAAAGTATAACACCGTATAAACGGTTAGTTCTTATTTCCACTTTTCATATACGTAACTGTTTTTTTTTTTGCCCTGCAGGCCTACCGTGAAAACCGAAATTAGCAAATTTCGAGCGATTGTCTCTATCACTTTAATCACGGTTTAATTGGAGTAAAAGAGAAAGATCGCTGAAATTTTCGAACTTCGCGGTAGGCCCTGTGTAAAGCCTCATCACCAGGTCATCACATTCACGAAAAGCTCTGTTCTAGTGTCATACCTATGTCAAATAGGTCGATGAGCTCGACATTCAAATTGTATATTCTAAATGCCAGTATAGATGGCGTTACTACGTTTGCACGGCGTTTGTACATTACCCGTCCATTTCAAAGTATACTTTCACAGTCCACATGTGTAAACATGAATTAGAAAAAAAGTTAATTTCTTACTCGTTCGCAGAGTTTTCGGCGCCAAGGCGATGCGGCACGCCTTCCTCTTCGACAAAATGCTGCTCGTCACCAAGAATCGCGAGGATGGCATACTCGCTTATAAGTCACACATTATGGTAAGTTCCACCTTTCTCTTAAGTGTCATACAAAATCGAGATAGAAAGAAAGAAAAATCTTTATTCATGACATAAAAAGGAGGCAAATAATAGAAAAATAAAATAAGACAGAAATATGTCACGAATTGGTCCCTTCTCAGCATGTTGCCAGCGTTAGCCAGCGCTGATCTTCCGAAGAAACCACTTAGTGAAACAATAAACAGAAGGCAACAAACACAAAAGCGCATATATAATAAAATAAAACAAAATAAAAATAAAATAAATAAAATAATACAGTATAAAGAAAACAATTTGAAATAAAAACATAGAAAACGCTTGTAGACATGTCTATATACAACTTCATTCAATTTAGTAACCCGACTGGAAGAAGTGGAACATATTCCATAGTAATCGATAGCGCCATCTGTTGAGTGTTAGTTGAGTTATTTTAACAGGTTCGAGCTAAATGGACCAAGGCGTGCTGCGCCTGTGGTACGGTAGATGGCGCTAGTGCGTTTGCACAGCATTTGTACATTATCCGTCTATTTCAAAGTATTCTTTCACAGTCCACAATTTTTATAATTAATGTATCTATTCATTATGGCGTTCCAGTGCAACAACATGATGCTGGTGGAGTCCATCGCGGGCGCGCCGCTGTCGTTCCACGTGATCCCGTGGGACGCGCCGCGCGCGCAGCTCACGCTGCAGGCGCGCTCGCCGCGCCACAAGCGAGAGTGGACTCTGCTGCTGAAGAGAGTGAGTTCAGAATTGATTATAACTTTGGTTGATCAAGTAGCTGGCCGGTTGTAGCAACCGTCTCTATGTTACATGTCATTTTATTGTCACTTATATGTCTTCCTCGGTCTTTGTAAATGTTGTTTCCTTCGATTTTTTATTACCAATATATTTATTAATTGGTATATCGGTGTATAATTTCCTACTCATTTTTTCAACACGTAATACCACCATACCAAATAATTAATGTTGAAATCTTGTGCATTCTTCAGTCCAAATGTTATTCTTAGTAACTCATAATGGTCATAGAGAAATATAAAAGTTCTCATATGTACTTGACAGATGTTTCAAGTTGAAGTAGTTGGTCGTATTGGTCGTTACTGTTAACAGAAATTTAATAGGCGTATCAATGAAAAAAACTAGTAATACCATTTCGATAAGAGATAATATCTCTACTCAGTTACAACGGATGAACTCACGTGTATTTGTCACACTAGACGACATGTTTCGGGCCAGCTCTGGTATAGTCAGCAGCAGAAGTGGCTAAGCGTTTGAGGTGTTGAAATGAGGTCAACACATCTCTATTGTCAAGAGAATAAGAGCGCGTGTAGGTCATGGATACAATGGGTACATCATTGTATCCATTCCATCTGTTTCATCCATTTTAACTAAGTAATAGTAACATGACGGACAACCGTTCTAATTATACATATAGTAATCTCATAAGAACAGTAATGAACGGATTTGTTATTAAAAAGGAAATGTCCTATTTCTGTAAGGAATACTATCATTATTTTTAAATTACTGTGATATAAAAAACGTATAAATAGATTGATTAATTGTTTTCAGGTTATTTTGGAAAACTACAATGCGGTAATTCCGTCTCACGCGAGGCAACTTGTAATGGAGCTTGGACAAAACAAAACTGACGGTGAGTTTCCATTATAAGATAATATTAATAATACCATAATCATAATATGATTTTGATTCAAAACTAGTATCAAACGTCAAACTTCCGTAAGATTAAGACATATTAACACATTATGTGTCACCGTTCGCTACGCTCGTAGCCGATCCTAGCGTTTTTCCACTTTGTACAGGAAAGAACAGAGAACCCGGGTTAGAGGCCTAGCGGGTTCCAGGCACTCAAGTGTTAAATATATAGAAACTTATTTCATCGATATTTAAATCGAAAGAAAAATAGAAAAATTTGACTCGCAGCGGGACTCGAACCCACAACCACTGGATCACTAGCCCAGTGCACTTCCAATTGTGCTATACGAGTACCGCTGAGACTTGTCGAATTTTTCTATCTATCCCTCGTCGTATACGTCATCATGGGTGATATCGAATATCAATATCAATATCGAAGATATTCGCTAGCAGACGTTTCTGCATAATAAAAAATAACTTATTTCATTTTCAGATGATATGCTGGCAGAGAAGTCTCATAACCTAATAACTCAAGCGTCCATGAGAAAACAACTGTCTGCTCCCGAGTACCTAGAGAAACGAAAACTAGAACGGGAGAGAAGAAAATCCTTTGAAAATGGAGTGCGAGGCAGAATGAAGAAGACCTTGAAATACAGCGTACCTACAAACAGAACTAACCAAGATTGCGACTGTGCTCAGGTATCTTTAGAAAAAGGAACAGACTATACTTGTGACACTTGTTATATAGATCTCTGTTCTGATTGCGAAGCTGAAATGTCCAAAAAAGATAAAGAATGTAGCTGTAGACATGATGATAAAGAAAAATGCCCTGAATGCGATAGAGTACTACAGTACATTGATTCTGGTAGCGCAGAACATTTAGAAAGAAAGCAGTCTGTCTGCAAATGCTCTGATTTTAAATCGTCACAAGAAAGTTTTGGTAAAGAATACAGCGGCTCTTTAAATAAAATTAGAGGATACCACTCTTCTGACAATATTGTGGGATATACTGACGCTAAAAGTAAAGATGATCTCAGTGACACTAATAACTCATTAGTGAATGTCAGGAATGTTACTAAATCGTGTCTGAAATGTGCGAAGATAAAAGAAAATATTGTGTCAGATTCAACTAGTACTATACATTCTAGGAAATCGAGATGTAATGATAATTACAAAAACAAAGCGGATACCTTAAGGTCCAAGTCTAAAGAAGATCCTCAACGATCTAAGTTGTCTAAAATTGGAACGTGGAGGCGAAAATCTGAACCCGGTTTGCAACAAAACACAGCAATTATGGTTAAGAAGAGCTTGGATAGTGACACTGATAAAAATGAAGGGAGAGGTACAGAAAAAATAGAGTTTGAATGTCGTAATTGTGGGTCTAATAAAATAACAAGAAAAGTAAAAAACGGCGAAGGAGTTATTAGATCAGATCCCGAAGTTGATGCGAAAAAAGGAAGTAGCACTAGTACAAAACCGACAATTGAAATAAAGATGTACAACACAAAGAAAGTACCAAAGAAAATATCAAAATTAAAGAAAAACAGAGCAAATGGAATACGCCTAGGAACTGATACGACGGCAAAGTTCTATGCTGATTTGTCAACAGACGTGTCTACTGAAAATATTTTACACATTTCTGAATCTACTGATAGTCTAAATGTTGATAAATCCAAAAACAGTACACCTAGTTCAAATGTACCAGAAAGTATAAGCAAAGATGAAGACATTGACGAAGAAACGTATAAAAAATTAATAGAAAAAACAGATTCTTTCAAAAAGAATGAACTAGAGAAAGTCAAGTACTTAAACCAACAGAAAGTGATAAATGAGGGGTCCGAAAATGAAGAAAAAGTTGAAGTTGAAACAAGAGACATACCTAGCAGCGAAGACGCAGAACAACCCTTGGAGCAAATAATATCACAACTTTTGATGCAAAACCGAGAGTTCCAGAAGTTATTAAAGAAACAACAGCTACGAAATAGCGCTCAGCGGAGACACCAGAGACTTCTGAAGTCACATTCGAATCCTGAACAGCCAATAAATAAACCTAAATATAGCCGTCAAACTTCTGAAATTTTACTACTGAGTAAAGATGAACCGGACGTACAGGTTTTAAGTCCACCCAATGAAGCAAATGATGCCTCTGACGACGATCATATTTATGAGACTTTAAGAGTAGAAAACAGAGTTAACGAAGGCTTACATGCATTGAACTCTAAAAGTAAATCTATTCAGCATACGTCTCATGTTCCCAGACCAAAAAGAATACCATCTCCACCTAATCCAGCCACGCCCAAAGTAAAAAATGTAGAATCGGATTACGTTTACCTTTCTTTTGATAAACTTAACAGAGAAGACAGTGAAGGTATATATGATGTACCTGTAAAATCTCCTGAAAAAGTTAAACATCAAACAGAAGAATGTTATGAGACTATGGAACATCACAGTACAGCTATCGAAAACACAACTGAAAACCTCTATGATAGCCTAATGGAAATCTGTAGAAGAAAGAAAGGGGCGCCAAACACACTACCTGGGGATTACTTGCCTATGAGTCCTGACCAACAAAGCCCTAATACGCCTGAAATTTGGCTTAGCCGACAAAAAGAACATTTCAATGTGTCAAGAGATAGGAAATCTGGTTCGTTACCAAGGAGCTTCCAAGTAGTAACGAATAACCAAGAAGAAAATACATTAAGCTCATTCAAATGTAAGCCTAACAGTAACAGCAAGACCTACTTGAATCGAGATGGAAAAGTTATGAGCACTGATAGACCATTCACGATCGCATCAGACAAAAGTGAAATTAGCTACGATGATGTGGAAAATTACATGAGTGAAGGAGACATACTCAAATTCAACAAGACGTCGAACTCCAATGATAGTGACTACGTGCAAAATATCAGCCAATCGACATTGGAATTGGAACAAGAAATAGACAAGTGTTACAAAAATAATTTTGAAAAGAATCTCGATGCGAATAAAAATGAAAATCTGCTAACTGTTTCTCAACCAAACTTGAACATATCTACTACGTCATCATGTGAGGTATTGCCGTCGGAATGCAATGACGAAAAGAAAGAAATTGAAGTCATTCACCCTGAACATAAAATATACAAACCTACCAGTAATATGTTGTCCCTTAAAAATGTTTTGAGTCGGTTTAAGAGTAGGACGCCTCCGAAAAATACAGATGAAGAAATTAACGCTAATGATCAAAGTAGTCCAGAGATTAAACAAGAAGCAAAAAGCCCTACTACTGAAAAACGACCGGGTCTAAACCCAAGAAGCTATTCTAAAAACCTTCTGCAAAGGTTTAGAAGTATTATAGGAGACGACCATGCAGACGATAACCAAAATAGGGCTGAAGCTAAAAAAAATACGGATGATATAAATAATTTAGTAAAGACTGATATAAAAGTGGTCATCACTTCAACAGATGCCGGCCCCACGACTTCTACTATAGTGTATTCTACGAACAATGATGCTTTGAGTAAAAGCGTTTATGAGCAAACTACTCTCACTGAAAGCCAAAATGAAAAGAACAATTTAGAGACATTATCACATAGTTGTGACAATATTTCACAGAAACCTGAAGTCTACAAACCGAATTACGAAAAGAGCGTAAGTATGGTGACTAACATATCAAATGCTTCTTCTCCGTCCAAATCAACAAGCAATTCGTACCAGAGCTTAAATAAACTACCAATATATATGCAGGGTAGTAAACATTTAGGGGCCAGAATAGCTCAACGGGAATACGTAGATCCCATCACATTAGTAAAAGAAAGATCTGCCTTAAAGAATGTTAATGTACTTATTAATAAAAATGCTATCAGACCTGACAGCTTATTTTCTAATTCTTCGTTCGTGACTACGTCTAGTGAAAGCGCAGATCAAGAAACCAAGCAAGAAATTAAAAAGGTTGACGGTAAAGAGAAATCTACTGACGCAAACTCAGATGAGAGTTTTTATGAAAAGTCTTTTGAGAAAATAGAACAGGTGGTTGATGAAGATGTATATAGAGATTCCGCTGTGTATTCCGACCAAGAAGATGCCGAAGAATCTAAGACGGAATCATCTGAAACTAAATCCGTTAGCAAAACTGTGTCAAGAATAGAAAGCATAAAACACAGTTCCTCTTTTAGAGGACAAAAAGTAACTGTAAAATCAAGTGTATGTAACACCAAGTCTACAATAGCAAAGAAAATTACTGACAGTAGTGTAAAAACTAAAATAGAACACAAGCCTTTAGAAAAAGATAAGCCAAAAGCACCCCCTGTTCCAGTCAAACCAAAAATTACCAATATTCCTACAGCCATGGTTAAAACTGTCACAATAAATAAAAATAATCTAGTAAAGAATCAAGAGCAATCATCATCATCAGAGTCAGTTAATATGAAAACTATTCGAAGAAACACTAGTTACATCCAGAAACAAATAAAAACTGTAACCGCTGAAAATGCTGAAGGCAAAGTTGAAGTAAAGGTAAACGACGAAGGTAAAGAAGAAACAGATGGTCCTGCTAAACAAAAAGGCAACATTCAAATCAAAAGATTAAGCTTTGAGCGAGCAAGTCTCGACTCGGCGACAAGAAAAATAAAGACGAACGAAATAAAACAAGCGTCAGTAGAACCGCAGAAAACGTCAAAGAGCGTACTTGAGAGACGAATGGAAATAGAAATGATGTCCAAAAGCTTGACGAAGCCAAATCAGATAGCAAAGAAACCAGCAGCTAAATCAATTTCTACTAAAGTTGCCAGTTTTGAACGAAGCGTGAGTGAAGTTAAAAACGCTAAAATTGGTACGTTTGAAAGAAGTGTCAGTGAGGCTGCGAATGAAGTAAAAACTGTCACTGAGGCTGGCGTAAATGAAGAAAATGTAGAAGACGTAGAAGTAAATATAGATGACCCGAAAGCTAGTTGGGTGAAACAGGTTGTTAATAAATTCCAATAAGATTTAAAATACTTTGCAGCGACCCGACTTTTCAACACTATGCAGTGTCAACCAATTTGATTTCTAGGCCACTTCGAACCTTGTCACAGTGACGTTAGTAAGAGATCTTTTGCGTCTTTCATATAGATTTTCACTGTGACAAGGAACGAAGTGGCCCGTAAATCAAATTGTACATGGTCCACGGGTCGCCCGTTTTATTTGTTCTTTTTCATGAATAATTAGTACTACAATATTGAAATACCATTATAATTTTACCATGCTAACGTATTTTTCTAAAATATTTTTATAGTACACGAATTGTTTGACAGTCTGTAATGAATTGCTTGATAATGTTTTAAATGATAAACGAGTAAAATACGACTAAAATCTGTCACTGTCAAATAGTAATTTAAAAAATGTAACTGTCGCATATTAAATTAAAAATATAGCTGTTCTCTTGTAAACGTAAATGCATTTTAAATCATTTTTATCCATTATAAAGTAGATGTAAGGGTAATTGTTGATTGTACATATTTTAACTATCAAACCTCCTCGAGCTTTGATGTCTTGTGCCATAGACAAAACAAGATAATTTAGTATTTTATCTGCATTCTATACTCTATGCACAAATACATGAAATAAACTTACGCACAAAGAGTCAGCTTCGAAATTTTCAACGAATTATTATTGACATTGTGTAATTTTGTGCAATCATTTTTGTGTAACTCTGATAATGTAAATATATTTGTTTAAATGCTTATTTTGCTATATATTTATTCAAAAGTGCCATTGCAAATGATATCTCATTAGGTAAATACACAAAAATAATATTTTCTGTGCGATTTGATTAACGATTTACTTAAAGTATTTATTTTTTATAGATTTAGTTTTTGTTGTAGTTACTAACACCAAAAAGTAGATTTTGTTTATAGTATTTTTTAATATTTTATATGATACGTTGCTGTTCATTTTTTAACCTTTGACGCTAGATTTGTTAATTTCATTTTCGTGTAGGTATTAGTACATTATCAATGTCATTTGTCATTTTGTTTTAAAACGTGTATTGTAAGACATTTTCTGAATGTTATACTTAATTTGTCGAGACTGCTAGAAAGATAAGACTATAATTTTATATAACTAACCGTAATGACACTAAAATAATCAGAAATATATGAACTTTTTAAATAAATTTTTTTTTTTCCATATTTTTGTCCTCATTTTTTTCTGTTAATTTTTTTAAACATTAAAGTTCATGTGTTTCTGTGAAAACATAGATAATTTCAACTAACAATTTATGAATAATTGCATACACTACTTAAACTTAATAAACTATATAGCACGAATATTTTTATATAATCTCATAATAAATCCCAACGATTAGACGATGCGCCATATTGGCTAAGAAAAAAAAGAAAAAAAATGTAAACATTTTTAATAATCAAGCTAAATGCAATTGTATTGAACTCAATATGTTTTATCGTTCTATCTCTTTTTCTTGCTTTCCTAAAGTGAAGAACTAAAGGAATAGAACGATAAAATATTGGTTAATACCGCAGTTCCATATTTTTGTATAAACATTGGTACCGACTTACGTGTAAGGTAGCAACGAATAGATAAGTATTACTAATGAACTTTACGTCAAGGTAGCCTTTGATAACAATAAAACATTTTTCTTAAAGTTATGTTTAATTTTAACCCTGAGCGCGTAAACATACATACACATATTTATAATATATATAACATACAAGAAGGTAAAACATACAACAAAATAAAACATAAAATTAATTTAAATCTACCTATAAATATAGCTTAAAAATACTTTTATAATCTAAATTAGGCCTTCTAGGCAAGGTGCCCATCACGCAGGCGGCATACCCGCGCTGAATTGCTATGGCAATTCTCTGTGCTAGAAAGCCGCCCGCGCGAGGATCACCAGTGGTATAATCTTGTGGTCTTGTGGAGCCCGCGAGTCCCCCTGCCCCACGGCCCGAGTGTCTATAGATAAATTGTAAACAATATGGGTTGTATATTTTCTTCTTCCTGCAAGAAAGCTCATTTGAGCTTCATTTGATGCGTGACAAAATTATAAAAACCGATAGGAATTTATTTTAACAAATGCCTCACTACTGATTGCTTTATGACAAAAATTTACGCCAAACGCCGCCATAACGAATTTGTAACGTAAAAGATTAGGTATTGCAAAGGATCGAATAAGTTTTTTTTTTTGCATTTATTTCTTAATTTTAGAATCATTTGAACAATCGACGCGACGCACGACCGTGGTCATTAAAGGGGTAATTTTAATAGGTCTGGATTTTATGAGGACATTAGGAAAATATAACATTATATAACTGAATCACTATTCTATCATGAAAATCAAAATTGCAAACAATGAAACGTACGATTATTAATCATACGATTCAGAAACAAGATTACCTACTTGAATTTTACTTTATAGAAATTACATCCAAGGTGACCTCTAAAAAAGATAGGATTCCCTTAATACGTTGCAAATACTCAACAGAAGGTCATAAGTTTTGTAATAACAACAAAATTACTTGATTTCTATATCGTATATATACGTCTTACAGTCGTAAAAATATATATTTTTTTTAATAATACAAACGAAAATTCCTTTTGCGAGCGGTTCGCTCATCCTTACCTGAGCCGCCATGATTAGATAAAAAATTTATTACATAAAAATTGTCGTTAACTTTGATATTAAGTACTTTATTATGGTGGTAACAGAATCGAAGAAAATTTATAAAAAAAATTGAGATGTAATTTCCTCCTAGGTCTTAGTATCGAAATATATTATTATCTCTAAATATTCCTATTGCTTTTAGTAAAAAAAACACTTAATACAATACAATACAAGTAAGTATTATTTAATGCACACCTCAAAACCCGACTGGCTACCCGGGCTAGCATCATGCTGAGTCGGGACCATGTCGTGGCAGTTTTGTCGAATATGTTTTAGTTTTATTTTTTTGTTGTTGTAAACTGCCTTGAATAAATGTTTTCTATTTCTATTTCAAAAATGGGGAAAAAAAAGAAAAACATACATGAGCAGAATAAAAATAGAGGCGGCCTTATCGCTAGAGAGCGATCTCTTCTAGACAGCCTTTGAGTAGAGTTGAGTATATTATGACAATTACGAGTACTTAACTGGTCAT
Source organism: Grapholita molesta (assembly GCA_022674325.2). Classification (NCBI taxonomy): domain Eukaryota; kingdom Metazoa; phylum Arthropoda; class Insecta; order Lepidoptera; family Tortricidae; genus Grapholita; species Grapholita molesta. The sequence continues at coordinate 7,858,693 of CP053143.2, forward strand.
TGCATTAAATCTAAAAAAGGCCCTTGAGGCATTGTACCAAGGTTGATGCTGGCGACATTTCCTCGTTGTATAGCAAAGTACGTTGTGATTTCTGCAAAAATTTGTGGGCGCTAGGACCTTATGGACCTAGCGTCTCTACGCCATACGGTACAAGATACCTACTTAGGTACAATACCAAGAAAGCATGGCATGTCGGCGGGAGGGTAGCGGCGCGATGTCGTCGCCTGACACGGCTGAAAATAGGATTTCGTAACATAGGTTTAAGCTTTACGGAAAATCGTCCACAAGGGAAGATACCAAAAATATCTCTACAGTAGAATTCGTAAATATATACACAATTCTAAGGCTTCTAAAATTAATATATGTAGAAAGGTACTAACTAAACAGATTTATCTAGCCATAATATAATTAAGGAACCTGAGGGTCTATCCCGAAAATCGATTTTTTCCATCTCATTCTCATTCTCTTTTACTTCAACTAAGGTGTTACTGACAGATACAATCGTTCGAAATTTTGGACTTTCGGTTCGGTAGGCCTTAATTCTATACTAAAAATTACCCGGTTCCTAAGATACTCGCGCCTGTTTCGTCTTTCCCTAAAGTCGAGAAAAGTTCCCGAAGCGTGGAAGCTTGCTAACGTGCAGCCTGTGCCTAAGAAGGGTAGCCGTGCGGACCCATCGAATTATCGTCCCATTGCAATCACTTCCATACTCTGCAAGATTATGGAACGTGTATTGAATAACAAGCTCCTTGCGTATCTTGAAGGTAACGATCTCCTTAGCGACCGGCAATACGGCTTCCGCCGAAAGCGGTCTACTGGGGACCTTCTAGTGTACGCTACCCACATTTGGAGCGAGGCCATCGAGAAACGCGGCGAAGCTCTCGCCGTGTCTCTCGACATTTCCAAGGCCTTTGATAGGGTTTGGCATGGCGGCCTTCTGGGCAAGCTCTCTACGTACGGAATCTCTGCTGGTTTGTGCTCTTGGATTACTGATTTCCTGAGGCAGCGATCTATTAGGGTCGTAGTGGATGGTTGCTCATCGGATCGCGTTGCAATTAATGCCGGAGTGCCTCAGGGTTCAGTTCTTTCAGCTACCCTCTTTTTGCTACATATAAACGATTTGCTAAAGCCCGGTATATTTGGGTATGCAGACGACAGCACGGTGACTAAGAGATATATTCCTGAGGCCCAAACTACTAGTGGAGAGACCGAATCCTTTAGGGAAGCTTTGGTTGAGCGAACGAACCTGACCTTGAAGGCCGTTGACGAGTGGGGCGAAGCCAACTTGGTCAGGTTTAACGCTTCCAAGACACAGGCGTGTTTATTCACAGCCAAAAGGAGCCCTTTTAACTTGGCTCCTGCTTTCCAGAATGTATCTTTAGCAATTTCGGACCACCTCGAACTACTTGGCCTTAAATTAACTACTAAGCTGAATTTCGGTGCCACTATTGAGGCCAAAGCGAAATCCGCTGCTAAAAGGCTTGGGGTCTTACACAGGGTGAAGCGGTACTTCACGCCGGAACAGCTTCTAACACTTTACCAAGCTCAGGTTCGATCGTGCATGGAGTACTGTTGCCATCTTTGGGACGGGTCTGCCAAGTATCAGCTGGCCGCTTTGGATTCAATAGAGCACCGTGCTCGCAGACTCATTGGCGATCCTGAATTACTGAGTGTAAGGTTACAAAGCCTTGAGCACCGTCGCAGGGTTGCTAGTTTGTCTGTGTTTTATAGGATACATTTTGGTGAGTGTGCACAGGAACTGCACGATTTAATTCCGCCATCTCCGTTCCTCCACCGGACGTCCAGACGAGGGGAGCGGTTTCATCCTTACGTTGTGAATATTCCATTCATTCGCACGAAGCGATTCGCTTCTACCTTCCTAATGCGGACTGCTAAGGAATGGAATTCGCTCCCTTCGTCTGTATTCCCGGTAAGATATAATTTGGGTCTTTTCAAGGCAAGAGTGAATAGGCTGTTACTGAACCAGCGTGCTACACCCTCGACCTCGTCGTCACTTTCCATCAGGTGCGACTGAGGTCAAACGCTGGTCAGTCTTTTATAAAAAAAAAAAAAAATACTCCATCCTTGAAATCCATATCCATACTTGTATTCTTGTAACCGTTCTAATGAATTTTGACCCATGTTTAGTTTGGAAGGCCCAACCATACCAAACATAGGTCCACATCCATGCTTGGTATTTGGATTGTTATATGCATATGGTTTTTGTCTTGTAATATTGCTTATGTAATATTATAACATTAATAACTTATTTTTTGAAACGAGCACGAAATCTAAGTATTTATAGAAATTCAATCGTCACAAAACTGACATGATTTAATAACTTTTCTACAAGTCACGTCACTTGGGGTCTTTTTTCTGATAACTCCCTTAAATTTAATGGAGGAAATTAATGGAGACTTTAAAATCAACTTTTTGTACCCATTAAGCTTTTGCACATCGCTTGAAGGAAAGAAAACCGATTCGCATGTTCTCCTTTTATCTCCGCCAAAGCCAATAAAAAGGACATATTATTTGAATCTATATGAATGAATAACATAACGAAGGCTCGGTAAAGGCGAATAATAATCAGATAATAGTTATTATTGACGGCCGTTGCGTGTTTTCAGTCGAACTGTCTTTGTAGCACGCGAGACACTACCTGTCTCCGTCGCTAAGAGTTCGAAGCTTGACGATGCTGATTTTTGGATTTTTACTTTGTAAAGCCTTAATACATGCTAAAAATAAACTACTAGGTCTGAGTTATGTAAGGGCCTAACGGAGCTGACATGGATTTAGAGACAGCCTACTTTTTTTTTATGTAACTAATATGAGAACCTGGGCAAAGAGTACATTTTTGTTACCGTTTGGCGTAGAGACTGGGTCCATGGGGTCCCAGCGCGCACATACTTTTTGCAGAAATCGCGAAGTGTCTGGTTCACGTAACTGGAGTTGGCGGCTTCCTCGCGCAACGTATCAGCATTGCGATACAACGAGGAAATGCCGTCAGCGTCCTTGGAACAATGCCTCAAGGGCATTTTTTAAATTTAATGCAGTAAATAGTTACTCATGATATTGTAATTGTAAAAACTACCTAGGTATAGAAATATAATGTTTGAATATAAGCGAAGAAATATTGGCGGTTTTCAAGAGGTACATAAAAAATACAAAACTACTACAAATACAAGTAATAGGGATTGTTTTAATGCAATACAAGCGAAGAAATATGTCGTTACTCATGATAATCTGCAATAAATCACGTTTTACACCTGAAAAGTAAGATTGCCGGCCTATGCCCTGAAATATCAGCACTTAAAAGTGTGTACTTAACTACTTGGAAAGTACTAAAATGTAGGTAAATGAGACATAATCGACTTTAGGAGTAGGACCAAATTTATTAAGACCCTCACCATCAATTGAGGAGTTATGTATCAACATATAAACTAGGAATATAAGTACAGCGTATAGTACCTATGACAGACCTATCTATTTTATCTACAAATATTCCTTACTTACTTTAATATAACAGAGACACTTTACACAGCAAACATTAAAAAAAAGTCTAATTAAAAACGTTAGCTCTTGGCCTATGTCATCCCGAAGAAAACTTTTCTGGTCGACAGAGACAAACAGATAACCGTAAGCTACAAGCGCAAAAGAGACAACACACAGGAAGCATAGAGACTTCTTTCAAAAACCATTCCTTTTTCCACGGCCGCGTCGACGACGCGCGTTCAAAATGAATTCCTTTTTTGAAAATCGTTTGTAAAATTTCAAATATAGAATTGGCAGTTTGACATTCTCTTATTAAAATTACTTTTCAGCGATTTTAAACTCTAAATTCAAATACCATAAAGTTTTAATTACTTAAAAAATATAGTCTGTGAAAGAACGTAATAAGTGTTCATTTTGTGTAATCGATTTTAAACTTTATTATAATCGGAAAAGGTGTGTTTTTTAATAATGGGTTCGACGAGTTATTTGACGAAACCGAAGATCAGCGGGTATAGGACGAAGAGCGGGTCTAGTGTTGGGTCGGACAAGGAGATCAACGGAAAATTGCGTCGGGCTAAAATTAGGCAAGTCATTAAAAAAACCTCGCAATTAAAAAATAATTAGAATGGTATTTAACACTGATAACGTTCATTATTTTGTAGCTACTTACCGTACTTACATGTAAAATAAATATATTTAATCTAATTAAATTTTTATATGAAATTAAAAATACAATACAAAAATACCAAGTTAATAAATTACATTGTTTTTATTCAGTCCAGATTTAATGTCTATGTAATAGCCAAATATTATTTATTATATTTTATGTAAATTATATACGAACTATAAAACCAATTCGAGTAAGTACGGACTTACATAAAATATTATAAACTTAAAAAAAGAAATTGAAATCTAAAATAATAAATTAAAATAACTAGGAAAATTGTAAACTAGCGCTCATAAAAAAATACTTAAAAATCTTTTTTTTTTATAATTTAACTAAACATATAAGTCCGACAGGCTATACCATTTACCAAGCCATCGAAATTAACAGAGCAATAATAGAGATACTAACTTATATTGAATTATAATCACTATAATCAGTGCATACATTCTTATCTGTTGAACACTCAAGTGCTCTAATCTACATATTAATTAGTTACTGTTGCAGTATTACGTAAATCCCAGCCATCCCAGGTGACACCCGGCAACCAATTTGTTTATTGACAACCGTTGTCATGGGCAACGTGTAATCAATACACGGAGACCCTCCCGTAAACCACTTCATACGTTCTATTTGCCTCTCTATCGCTCGTACATACAAGAGCGATAAAGATGGAGACAGTAAATTTTTGAATTCCGATTTATGCGCCAGGCCTTTTCAAACAAAAACCATTGCACGCTAAACTTTGGCGCAATGCGCAACCCTATGCGTTCCTTTTTCAAATTTAATTTTTTTTTAAATATGTGATTAAATAGGTTTGAGTAAAGAGGTTTGTTTAGGTTAGGTTTTGTTGGTAACAATGAGTTATCCGTATTTTTCGTATAGGAGGCCGAAGATGGATTATGGGATCAAGAGAGTTCCAGATTACACCGAACTGGCTTATAAGGAGGCTGTTTCGAAGTTGAGATATTTCTTATCTGGAAACTATGCGCCGAGTGTAAGTAAACTATTTTGTATTACTCACTTTAAAAAAATATATCTTTACCAAACTACAAAAGCGGACATGTTTGAATATAATTATTTAAAATAGGAATGAATTATTGATGACAATAAATGGGTACAATATGAAGTTATAATTTTAAAAATAAATTAATATTAAACAAAATTAAAACTTGAATTCTAAAAGGGATTTTATTATATATTATAACTGTTAATAACTAGATTAATATTTTAGCTTTATTAAGTTTGAATGAGGTTTATTTTAGATTTATTTTGTATGAATTATTTAGATATTAAAGATTTTATTTTATTAGAAAGTACAATATAAAAAGTTATGAAGTACCTAATAGTTTTAAAACTGGTGCCTCAGCAATTTATTGGGATTAGGTTACCGAGCGGAGATCAGGCTCATTTGAGCCTTGGCAAAAACCAGTCAAAATAATATGAAATATGAAATGAAAAAAAAAACAAAAATTTAATACAATAACGCCCTGGCTTTGTCAGCGCATCATATCAGCGCCTCTGCCTACGTGGTTCAGTGCCTCGAGCAGGCTTCAGGTTCGAATCCCGGCAAGGTATTTTTTATGTCATCATCATCATTTCAGCCGTAAGTCGCCCACAGCACATAGGCCTCCCCCAAACAAGACTTGTAAACAAAACAACGCCTCTATTGTCAAAGCGATAAAGTGTATGTTTCGATATTTGTGACCACCTCCACAGCTCCGATATATCTGATGGCGACTGTATCATCTTGGGGGGTAGTTACCAGAGTATATTGCTCGCGTGTTGAGCATCCGTCAGGGCTGATATTTTTGATACAGATTCGCAGCTACGGCGGTTCAGCCTCCATCAAAAATCTCGATGAATCCGATGGTGACTTGGATAAGAAGTATCTCCTGGACAAGCCGAGACCTCGTCTGACTGCTAAATACGCATCTCTGTATGCTGATAGCCTGAACAACTATACGCCACATACAGGTTAGTCACTAGAATTTTGGACCCGGGTATGTCCTTAAACTACGTCCAACAATGAGGTAGGGCGCAGTGATGACCACCACGCTTGAATCTGGGGCAGCCCAACTGGGGAAGTACCTCCTCCTTACAGAAGACCACAGCCATAATAGCACTGCTACCTTTCAGGTTTGTAGTGTTGTGTTGCTGATGGTGAGTAAGGTTCCCAGAGCTCCAACCGCCCTTAAAGGCCGGCAACGCGCTTGTGACTCCCTTGGTGTTGCGGGTGCCCATGGGCGACGGTAATGCTTACCACCAGGCAATCCGTCTGCATCGAAATTGAGTTTCTTTCTCTTCTTTCAATTTTGCGTGACCGTCAAATACGCCATACACATTGTTACAAAAAAAGTTACTTCATTAATATGTCATTAAAACAAAAACGATATTCGTAAATTTTAGACGATTGTCTCTGGCACTCTCATCACGCCGTAATTCGAGTAAAAGAGAAAGATGCTCGAAATATATGAGTTTCGATGTTCTTGGTATCGCCTCTGTTCATTTGTATAGCGTCATATGCAAACACCGGTTTCGCGGGGGCAAATCTGCGGCGCTACCGCGAAACACGATATTCGTAAATTTCGGACGATTGTCTCTGTCACTCTCATGACGCCTCAATTGGAGTAAAAGAGATAGATGCCCGAAATATACGAACTTCGATGTTCGCGGTACCGGGCCTGTACTGACGTTTAATAGTGCGAGGACACATTAAACTAATTTTATTAGTTGATATCGATACAAATGACGTACAACCGTTGTGTCATTTCAAGAATTTGAATGAAGAAGATAACTACATAAACACAAAAATAAACTTTTTGAGGAATTAACTTTCTTTAATATTAAATATAATTTTCATAATATACAATCAATTTTTTTCCACATTTTCAGACTTTAATCTTCGTCGCCTGGGTAACAATATCCATTTTAGTCAACTAAATGACTTTCTAGGTCAACTGTAGTAGTTGGAGCAAATTCAAACAATTTATAGTTTTGATGAATTTATGTTATATGACTCAGTTCTATTTATTTTCCGGATACCAAATCATTTAATGTTTTTAAAGTTGAAATGCCGACGTTTTTCTCTAACACTGTTTGAAGTTTTTATTTTATTTTTATGGATAGCTTTTTTATTTCTATCGATAAACTAAGTCGATATTTAATGAATCACTAGCTCTGGTACGTTTTTGCCCCCGCGAAACCGGTGTATGGTCATATGGCAGAGTTTTTCATCGACTGAATTTGCCGTTCAAACCGCTAAGTTCTACGAACTTCTACGATGTCTCAAAATGGCGGTGTCTCTTAAAGTGGTATGTCTTTAACAGGGAAGTCGGTTCCAATCCCCACGACAGCCCCTGCGGACTTGACCGGTGGCACCAACCCAGATGTCGTTAACTTTATCCAAAAGCAAGAGGAGTACATAGAGCAGTTGGAAAGAGAAAGCCAATACTGCAGGGTAAGTTTTTTAAGGCTTAGTCAGTTAAGGAATGCATTTGTGCGGTGGATGAGTTTTTTCTGCCCAATTCTTATATTATATATGATAGAAATAAAGAGAAGCAAACAACCCTCTTTGTAATTGATCTATACCTAGATATATTTCTGGCAGGAACGAGTGCTTGCCACAATAAAAATATCGACAATCCTGTTATCGATAAGTACATACTACTTAAACAACAAGACGTACATACAGTCTAATATTGACTACCTACCGTAGACGCCGCGTGCCACCCATCTTGAACAAATTGAACGTAATCCGTACACTTTTGATCCAATTTACTTTTATAATCTGCAATGAATAGTTCGAAATTGTTTTCTGAAGTATGTAAAATATAAATAAATAGATGGTTTTGTTATTGTTATTTGTTTTTAATACTTTTATCCCATATTTGTCTTTGTATTACCTGTATGACGTTGAAGTGGTACTTATCGATAACAAGACTGTCGATGTTTTTATTTCGTCAATCACTTGCAAGAAATCGTTCGTGCTAGTAAAATAACTAGGCATATGATGATTACAGAAGATTAAACAATGTCTTATATTATTTTCAAACATTTAATATTAATCTGATGCCCGTGCGACTTGTTTCCTGGTGCAAAGGTTATCCATTGCTATTCAACGTGGTAACGCAATTAATGTGATGGGCACCTTTGCGCCGGCAGCAACTCGCGGGGGCTTATTTGACTAGACTTATAGGTATAAGTTGATTGGTTGCTAATATAATTGTAAATTTTAATTATAAAACAATATAATTACTGTCACTTAATATAAGTAGACATTTTAAATGTAACTTAAATGTCAATTTATTTTTAATTTTTAAAAATTCTGTTTATTCGGAGTAAGCTACATTTTTATAAATAAAATATCTATTTTATAAAACTTAAAATTACATATTACATATTACAATAGCCCCCCCTGGATCGTATCCGGCTCAAATGTCCCCATTACACCGGCTGCATTGCCTCTCTGGACAGCAATAGAGACCTGCTGAACCAGATACGATCCATCCAGTTGCTAATTAACATTTATTGTCGAATATACCTACATTTAATATCAATTGAAAAATGATGAGCCAGTATAATAATCAAGTATTCAATTCAATATATGATAATTATGAATATGAATGAGATAATCCAAAATAATATTTACAAAAAGTAACAATGAAATGTATATTTCGTCAGGTGACAACCATAACTCACTAATTACTACCATAAGTTGTTAATAGCCATAGTGAATCATATTAATACCTACATAAGGTTGATTTTTGTTTAACTATTTTTTTGTAGTTAGTGAGTTTTGATTGTCATCTGACGATTTAGTAAGACTAAAAGTGGGCTTAAGTTCTTTAGTTACTAAAAGAAAACTGATTATGAAAGAAACTCACCATTTTCATATCCTAGGATGAACTCAACAATTTGCTGGGTAAAGTCAAAGAAGTTATATCAGAGAACGAACATCTACATGAAGCTCAGAAGAACAAGCTTATATCCCGCATGTTCACTACACACGGCTCGGAGACCGACGACCTGGACGACGTTGGGGACAGCACTGGTCTGGACAGCGATCACAAGGTACAGTATAAGGTACCTGTACCCTTACCATGAGTTGTGACATTGAGGTTTTCGATAACGAGTATCGAGTTTACTATCTGTGCGGGGTACAGTGTAAGGTACAAGGTGTAGAACAGTTTAACACCTTCGCGAAGGCTTGTAGTTAACGTCGCAATTAACCATACTTGCATCGGGTCAAATCGAACTGATGCCGTGATGAAGGTGTTAAGGTACAGAGATCAGAACAGTTTGAGACAGAGGGTATAACAGTTTGAGACAGAGGGTAGAACGGTTTGAGACAGAGGGTAGAACGGTTTGCGACAGAGGGTAGAACGGTTTGAGACAGAGGGTAGAACGGTTTGAGACAGAGGGTAGAACGGTTTGAGACAGAGGGTAGAACGGTTTGAGACAGAGGGTAGAACATTTTGAGACAGAGGGTAAAAAAGTAATTAACTCATTTTAACGACTTATAATTATAGAAGCAGGTAAAGGGTGTGATAGCAGCTTATGCTATACGTATAACTTGTAGAATATTTAATATATTATATTTATTTGTTGTTTATAAATTCCAAAACTTGCAAAGTAAAAAATAAAAAAAGACAATTTGCTTCAGGTACTTTTAAGACTTCTTTTAATTCATTCTAGTGACGCGTCGTATGCTAAAATGTGAATACTAAATTGAATGTAAATGTCACATTGATTAATGCTTGAATTTAGCAACTACAGCTACAAATCAACTGCCAACTTGACTTTTATATTCAAAACCGTACTTCCATGTATGTACTTGACTCATTTCAATTCCCAACCTTCTGTCATTCAATTTTGAGCCATCTGCCCTGGACTTAAGTCTTAAATTTCCACGGTTTTGTACTGATTTTGTAGGCCACGATAACCAAAGCACGCAAGAAGACTCGAACCACGAGACTCGAAGGACCGAATATTGTCTTCGAGTCACGCATCTCCGAGTTGGAGGCGCAGCTGGCGCAATCCAAAATCGACCTTAAGAAGGTTCAGGTAAGATCTATTTTAGAAAAATAGAGGGTTGTTGTATAATTTATGTAAATACTTTTCTTACATATCGTAATTTCCATGTAACGTCAATTGCGATCGGTTTGCGTGCCAAAAAGTTAATGATCGGTTTTGCTTAGGTACTACAAGTTTTTTGAAAAGATAATGAATTAATTATTAATTTTTCATGCAGTAAATTAATGTTATAAGCAAAGTACTTACTAAACGCGTCGTTCGATTCGTATGTATTTTCCTAAGTATGTCGCATTAACCCGTGACTTCGTTAGCGTAGAATTAGTAGTTAAAGAATTATTTCAAAAATAAAAACTATAATATGATAAACCCAGGAAGTGATGTGTCTGTGTTTAATTTTAAACCAAATTTCAAAGTATTAATTTTTTTTTTTTGGTGCGGACGAAAAAAACTGATTTGGGGTAGAAATAATATGAAATACTAAGGTCTAATGAAAAGTTTTTTATTGTAGGTACTTATTATTTGTATACTCGATCTCTTGTTCGTGTCAGTGAATTAAATATCCTTTGCTCGAATTTGTAGAAAGGGGGATTTTATTAAACACACAAAGATAAACATATACCTACCTACAATTCAATTATAAATAGTCTTTAAAATTAGGTTGCCCAGAAGGCTGGCGGAGTTGCCACGCTGAATGGCGATGCCAATGCCAATTTGTAGATACATTTCGAGGAACTCTTTGGTAGGAGACAGGTTTCGGCCCCACTAGCTTTTTCTTGAACCCGTGCTTCTTACCGCAATGCCATCAACTCTTAATCCAACATTTAAAATCATTTATACATTTTCTAACAGGATGAAAACAACGAGAATAAACGCAAGCTTGCCTCTGGGCTGGTTGACTCAACTTGCCTTGACGGCTTCAAACGGCAGATCGACAATTTGCAAAGGTCAGTGTGTTTACTTTTAAGACTTTTTTGACCCTAAAGCGATCCCTAAACTATGAAATGAAACTATGGAATGAAGTCTGATTAAGAATAGAATAGCATAATTTTATTTACAGCACTGACATAAAGAAATAGGCTCCTACACGCAAACAAATTATGTACAAAAATATGGCACTAAATGACATTTCTATCATGTTCCAGTTTATGCTAATAATAGTAATATAATAATGCTAATTTATAATTTTCTTTTAGATAATAGACAAAAAAGAGATCAGTGTTATATTTATTAAGTATCAAATTTCACTATTGATAAAGTAATAACTTTCAGTCATTGTTGACACTTGCACTGGTCCAAAAAAGACTAAGTAAATGTGCCGCCCAAGTTGTTCGAGCGGCTGTTTTTTAGAGCCATTTTTTTGGGGCTGATTGTGAATCTAAGTTTATCGATGATTTACAGCAAGTTTACACATTGACAATATAGCACAGGTGTTGTCCTGTGTGTCCCAAACTAGGCTGAGCCTGTATCTTGGGATTCACCTAGTCGATTTACAAATTTACCAATAACAGCTCTGAATGAGTTCAAATCTGATTTACAAGAATACTAGTTTATAAACCAAAAATTTTAAATGTGCAACAGTTGGAATAGTACATTACTGCAGCCGCCGGGAAAAAGGGGGTTGAAGGCTGAGTTGTATATACGGCCGACTGTAAGGAGGCCGGATAGTATACGAAGCCTTCAAGACCCTTTCACGGCTAGGCATGTATAGTGCTTTTCTCAAACTAATGCAATGAAATAAATAAAAAAATACCACTGAACAAAACAGCTTCACGACATAAGTTTTTTAATTTTCCCTCCAATCCCGCTTTGTAGTATTTTTGCCTTCGATGTAATAATTAATGACTATCATAAATAGTCTGGCTATAATTACTATATACAACATTTAGAAAAACCACCAAAAAAGAATGCACTTACCTTTTAAATGATGGCGCTACGGCATCTGCCTTTGGCGGTACACAATAACAAAATATAGATAAATAAAACCGGGCCCGGTTAGATTATTCAATTTTTATACACCCGTAACACTATATCTAAGTCACAAAAGCATTGAATCACACCATTTACCACTATTTAGTCTTAATAAACAGAGTTTTACACGCCGAGAAACTTTTCCATTCCGCCATTATTAAAACAAGTAAAAGTGTCCTGTGATTGGTTGAGTCAAAATGCGTTCAAAAACGCGCATGCGTGGAGTAGTGTTTGGTGTTGCCAATACAATTTTAAAATTGAGAGCATGAATAATAAATATAATAATGTAATAACCTGATGATATGAATATTCAATTACATGATAAATAAAATAAATCTCTTCATACCATTTCGTCTGAAATAAGCGAGATTATTTTTTAGCCCGCTAATCATTTAGTCACTAAAAATGATAAAAAAATATAACTCAGCTGTTTGAACAGGCTTCATGAACACAGACGCCAGGTATACATAAAAATTAAAAAAATTACTTCCCGGCCTAGGCCTTCAATTTTATATGAAATTCGTTACCTGTCCTCTGGAGTCGATCCGCCCTAAACGTGAAACTTCGAAGCCTATTATGACGCACGTAACGAAGACATTTCATTGCATGTTTGAGAAAAGAAAATTAAATAATAGAATGAACAAAGGGTAAAGGAAAAGAAATAGTAAAATGTTAACTAAAATATTATATGTTATTAATGTGCATGGTCGTATTGGTCGTGTGTGTATATTTGAGTGAGTATGGATTACTGCAACTATATAAACTGTGTTTAATTATAAATTTATACCTGAACTGTCCCTAAACTGCGTCTAGAAACCACTGGAGGACGGCCAACGTCCTTTTAGAGCTGTGGAATACTACATTCGCCAACCTGCCTGCCAAGCGTGGCGATTACGACATGAATAACACTTGTATTTTTATTTAGGGACAAGTCCTCCCTGGAATCCCAGATCTCCAAGCTGAAGAGTAGCTTGGAACAGCGCGATGGAGACCTGGATGGTCGCTTCAAACGTAATGACGTCATCGAGCACCAGCTGAGGGATGAGAGGAATAATCTGGAGAATGAAGTTCGCCGGTTGAAGGTTAGTGGTCTCGGGATTGCTAGTACACCCTATTCCGTTGGATTAGATTTTTATTACGTTCATAAGTGTACGTATTATGTCTAAATTGAAAATCAAAGATCTATTACCTATATTTTTCCTGAAGTATCGAGTGTAAATGTGGATAATAATAAGATAAACACTCAGCAAAAACATTTTTGATACAAGATTCATTTACGTGTCTGATAGACTTAGTTTATCAGTCAGTCATATACTTCTCAGGCATCTCCTGACTAATTTCCGTATAGTTGAGCAGTTTTTTTAATGGTTCCTATAGAAAGGGTAAGTATTTAGCTCTGGCATGCTAACAAAGATTTTAACTCGTCGCCACTGATATTTATCCTGATTCTTGTACCTCGTAGGTATTCTATCACACAATAAAAACATAAGCCGTTGAAGTTCTCAAAAACATTACGGAATCAGGACCATCAGTTTCTTAAAAAATCTCACATTGACAGGAGGACCTCTCAGCCGAGCGCGCGAAGATTCGAGAGCTGGTCGGAGAAGGCTCCCGGCGCGCCATACAAGAGCGCTCGGCCGCCGAGCAGCGCTACAACGCGCACTGCGACTCGCTGCAGCACGAGCTGGCGGCGCAGTACGACAGTGTGGCGAAGCTGCAGGTGACGTCACTAGTTATACAGGACCTCCTAGCCTCCTCCCTCCTGGTAGAAGGCTCCCGGCGCGCCATACAAGACCGCTCGGCTGCCGAACTGCGTAGAATCATTTATATGTATATTGTCAGCTAGCAGCCTAGACGAGCCTTAGGTATTGAGGATACTGTACTAGGTCGTTTTGTATAAGATAGTCCCAATATATTTATTTTTTCCACAGCTGGATCTGGAGCGGCAGCGTCGTGAAGAGAATGAGTTGAAGAGAGAGCTGTCAATGAAGAACTCCGCCATTGAAGAGCTGAAGATGGAACTAAAGAGCAAGACAGGTAAATATATTGTTCACCATCATCAAAATTTGACGATGAGATTTAGTCCTAAGCACCAAAGCATAAAATACACCACCGCTGTTTATTTTAACTGAAAGCTTGCATCAAATCGCGATCAAATATAAGGCCAAGGTATTCAAAAATATCGGATCATACACTTTATCTCCTTGACAATAGAGGTGTCGTTCCGATATTTGTGACCATCTCCACAGCTCCGATATATCTGATCCTGACTGTACTAAAGAATATTCGATGGTTTCTAACTTGACAGGGTGGTCAGTTAAGTTTTAAGTGATTAAGACGCGGATTCAATTCCTGCTTCGGACACCGATGGGCTTGGTATTATTGCGTACCTACCGTGTGTCGCCGTCATAGGAGCTTTAACTTTGAGGATCGCTTCTGCACCACGAATGTAGCAACATTTGTTTTACAACTTTAAAAAAATATTTAATTTATTACTTGTGATTTTTTCGAACAAACTAAATAGTATTTTCAATGAACAGCATTCAATAGTCTAGTTGACATTTACTGTCAGCCTACAAACTTCATAGTTTTCGCAGTACATTGCGTGCTTGAAAAATCTTCTTTTTTAATATTAAGTAAACTATAAGTTATTTTCAAAAGTCGTAGAACAAATGTTGCTACGTTCGTGGTGCAGAAGCGATCCCCAAAGTTAAAGCTCCTATGACGGCGACACACGGTATATTTATATCAATTTACAAGAGTCTCAAGTTGACTATCATTGATTCCGGATTCCCAGCTTCGCTACAAGCCGACCTGACCCAAGCTCATGCTGAGAAGGCCTCTTTGGAAGAGGAACTGGCTTCGGCACGGCTGGCTATGGAGCGCCACCAACGCCAGGCTAAACACGAGGCCAACCGGCTGAACTCGGAGGTAAAATTATAAAGACTACTAACAGAGATACTACAAATACCGATCAATCTAAAAATTTTAATCGAAAGAAAAATAGAAAAATTTGACTCGAACCCACAACTGGATCACTAGCCCAGTGCACTACCAATTGTGCTATACGAGTACCGCTTGGACTTGTAATTTTTTTCTATTTTATCCTTCCTGGTATGACGTATACCAGGAAGGTGCTATTAGGGTGGGTTCTATACTAACCAATTTCTAACACGTGTTGGTTCTAGATCCAGTCACTCCGTCAGCGCCTGGACCGCGCTGATGCAGACCTAGTGCACTCGCGACGGGAGAACCTGCGTCTCACTGAACAAATCGCCACTCTTGAGAAGGAGGTACGTGTGTTCACCCCATAAATTCTTGGACAAAATTTGCTACAACGAAATGTGTCCTCGACAATATTGTTAATATGGTTTGACTTTCGCAGCTAAATATGAAGAGTTTAACTCCAAATTCTCCCGAGAAGAACAAGAAAGAAAAGGAAATGTCTTCAATGTTGGAATCTATTGAAAATAAACACGGTAAGGTGTCACACAAAATACACACGTAAATATTTTCCAAATCTCTCAAACACAATTGGGCAATCATAATCTAATGGGTAAACTATTGATGTTTTGAAATTCTCATTGGCATTTTGGTTTTATTTCAACATATTCAAAACATTCATATTTTACCCTTTCATCTTTATGCATGTTTACTGTATCGTGAAAGGGCTTGACTTCAATAGTTTATTCATCAGATTGTTTAAATTTAAATACATAATTTACTTCCCCATGTACAGTACAATCTTCAAGCACATCCAATTCTTTTAAAACGACAATGTCCTATTTTCCTTTAAGATCAACCTCGTTAGAACTTTTGTAAATTTCTAAAAGTAAAGTTGGAACATTTGGTCCCGCAGCAAAAACGGTTGCAGAGTTGGAGTCCATGATACATTCACAAAACAGTCTGATGGAGAAACTCACCGGAGAATGTCGTTTGCTCACAGACAAGCTAGACGACGCTAGCCGTAGGCACAAGTACGAACAAATTTCAACTCTTGCATGAACATAAAACTCACTTTATTTCAAACTTTGGATCGTTTGAAACTGATAGAAAATAAATTTACACGCACACATTAATTTTATTTAAACAAAAGAAACATACGAAATACTACGTAGTATAGTTGCTAATGATAATAACGCAG
The DNA here is from genome assembly GCA_022674325.2 of Grapholita molesta. Classification (NCBI taxonomy): domain Eukaryota; kingdom Metazoa; phylum Arthropoda; class Insecta; order Lepidoptera; family Tortricidae; genus Grapholita; species Grapholita molesta. The sequence continues at coordinate 7,874,997 of CP053143.2, forward strand.
TTACAGTCGATGTCATAAATAATAACAAAATCAAAATTAACTTTTTCTATCACTGTCAGTTTGAAATAGACCAAGAAGCACTTTAAATATTCACATCATCATTACCCATTAAACTAGAACTGTTTCTAACGTCGTGCTGTGTTTTCATTGGTGGCAGGCACGCAGTGTCGCAGCCGTACAGACGAACCAATCAGAACACAGCGCGACCGCTCAAGATCCCGCGATCCTTCGACTCGCCGTACTCGGCGCCGCTCCGCAAAAGAGTCCGATTCGTCGAATAATTATGCGCCAATCACCATTGGCCCGCTAACGACCAATCAGGATCTCGAAGAAAGGGGAGAGAAGATATACAATTTGCCGCTTATGATTCAACAGCCCTTTTTACGGGAGAAAAAGGAGCCAATCAAAGTTGATATAAGCGTGAAACTAATACCCAAGCCGAGGAAGAAAGATAGGAAGAGACGAGAAGTGGTCGTTGAAGCGATTGAGGAAAAAGGAGTTAAGAACACTATTAGCATGGAAGTCACTGATAGCGATGTTCAAGTTTTGAAGAAAACGGAAGAGCCTATAGAAAGCAAAGTAGAGAGTAGCGATAGTGAACCAATGGTTGTTGATAAGAAAGATGTCACAGAAATCTTAGATGAAAATGTTGCACCTGCTTCTCTAGGACTCAATGAAAATATTGAACAAGCAGAAGATACATCCACGGAACAACCAGAAAACGCAACCGATGAAAATGTTGGAGACAAGGTTACTGAAAGTACAGTCACAGAACAAGATACAGAAACTACTTCTAAAGTAGACGAGAAAATCGATAATGATCCGAAATCCGAAGACCAATCTGCAACTCATTTGGAGGAAACTAAAGAACCAGAATCATCAGAGACTCGAGAAGACGATGACAAAAACTAAAGTTACACCGAAGAAAAGCTGATGAACTATACGAGTATTATCTGTGACTGAAGTAACGCGAAAGATTTAGGCTTAGGGTTTGTGCAATTGTAGATGCTTTGAGTTAGAATTGAAGTTTATAAAGTTATAAATAATTGCTCTAGGTGTAGATTCTTAGGGATTTAAAATATTTTGATGGAAACCCCTAACATATTCGAAAGAGGTATTTATATTTATTTGTCTTGTTAAAGGTATCAGTTCTAAGGTAGCTAGCTGATGCTAAAAAATAATGTGAAATTGATTTGTTACAATAGATATGCGATGTTGTAAACTCTCGAATGTTTAATGGGTAATGATTATTTAATCTCGTGTGCAATAAATGTAATAAAGTACTGTTTCTTTTAAATACAATTCATTACAATTTTAATAGTTTATATAAATTAGACATAAATATCGTAGGTGTCACTGAGCACTTAGTTTATATAATAATATATATTCCTTCCTTATTGTCTTCTTTCTGTTACTATCTTATCTTCTACTCCATTCATATTCTCTATTTTTTTAAATATTAGTATTGTATTTATCGTAGTACTCGTAGTAGCTACCAATCTCATCCAGTCATGTAATTTCACAGCTGTATTAAATTTTTCAGAACGGAAAAAACACAATTGCTTTGCAGGAATTCAGAGCTTATGAGAAAACTGCGTAACTTGTGGTCTTCCCATAAGAAGTACTGTACGACAACCGTCGCACGAAGCTACACGCCTTTAAGTGGCTATCCCAATAGCTCATTTGACTTAGATCGCACTTATTATACTTCAACACCGTATAGAAATAGATTTAGAAGATACGACAATGAAGGAGCGCTAACTAGACATTTTAGCGATCTATCGATTGATAGATTAGATTCTGACGATGATCCTATTAAGGTAATAAGTATTGAGTGTTGTGTTGGTGGTGGACACGTAATTTAGATGAGTCTGCTTCAAAATGTAGCATCGGCAACATATTTATAGCTTGGGAGTGAAAGTAGTAAAGAAATGCATGTTAATGTTATTAGAACACATGACAATGTTTATTATCTAAATTAGCAATATAATTAAATATTTATTTACAATTATTACATTAATTAAAATACTAGTACTTAGCTAGTTATGGCATTAAATCTAAAAAAGGCCCATTGTGCTAAGGATGCTGGAGGCATTTCCTCTTTGTATCGCAATGCTGATACGTTGTGCGAGGAAGCTACCAGCTCTTTCCTCACCAGCTACATCAGACGCTTCGCGATTTCTGCAGAAAGTTTGAGCGCGCTGGGACCTCATGGACCTTGCGTCTCTACGCCAAACGGTACAAAATGGTACTCTCTGCTCAGGCTCTTATATTTGCTACGTTTAAAAAATTCGGTGCCTTCCGCCACTGCACCCGCTTTTACATAAGCAATATCCGAATTAATTAGCAAAATTTTTTAAAGCAGCAAAACAATCCAGTAACATCAACTGTATTTTGTACCAAATTGGCCTATTTGAACCCAAAATGAAGACCGTCTGTCATTTACATGAGTAGAATTGTGCACTGTGTGAGTTGTGTGTGCATCACGCCTTCTGATACAGGGCGGAACTGGCAACTCTGCAGCGTCAAGTAGACAGCCTGGGGCGCTCCATGCAGTCCCCGCCTAGTCCACGCACAGGTCAGTAGCTTTTATATTTTCAACTGTATCTATATCATTACATACTTCTTCATCATTAATATTATCATCAGTAGTATAATTAACTTCAAGTACTCCAACAATAAAGGTATTAATTTTGTCTTCTAGTTACTAGTTGCCATGGACATGGTCTTCTGAGTTACTCTTTAAAACTAATTTTAAGGTGTTTTCAAAACTAACTTTTTAGTAATGTACCATTTCTATAATATCTCATCTACCAAGCCTGTTAATCAAACGTGGTTCATCATATTTACCTTCCTCGCCTTGTGGCATTTTGCCACGGCTTATAGGAGCCTGGAGTCCACTTAGCAACTAATCCCAGGATTTGGCGTAGGCACTAGTTATACAAGAGCGACTGACATGTGACCTTCCAACCCAGAGGATAAACTAGGCCTTATTGGGAGTCCTGTTTCCTCATGATCTTTTCCTTCACGGAAAAGCGACTGGTAAATATCAAATGATATTTCGTACATACGTTCCGAAAACTGATTGGTATAAACCGGGGTTCGAACCTGCGACTTCTGGATTGCAAGTCGCATGGTCTTACCATGTTACTTATTAGACCGGTTCTCAGAGCTCTCATCATATTATCCATCATATTTACCACTACTAATATAATACGAGAAGACAACTACAGTGTGTAGTTGTCTTCTCGCCCAGGGCCCAACAGTAACAACAAGAAGTATTCATTCACGCATTAATTTTTTTTTTCTTTAATAATTTCATAGTTATTTAGGACATAAATCCATCACATGATCACTCATCGCATTCGGGATGGAACAAATTGTAAATAAATAAATACTGGAATATGCTGTTAAAATTAGTGAGAGTCTAACAATTGGACCGTAAGGGTGAGACAAATGCCAAGAATATTTTGTTAAACCTGGAAAAAACCCGTCAGGTCAATGTGGGTAAGACCGGCATACTAAATTTTTAAGGGAAGTCCGTCATATGACACTAAATACCTATGAGATAATGTAGCAAATTGGTTGGTAGACGGTCTTTCCAAATAGACGGTCTTACCCACATTGACCTTCATTTGATTTCTGTTTATTTATTTCTACTCTTAAGTTAGGTTTTTAGAACATATTGACGAAAATACTTAAAATATAAAAATACATCTAAAACGTATCAAAATAATAAAAATATTATAAAAACCTTATCATTGGATTATTGTTATTAAACTGCACAACATTTGCCATATCTTAATGGGCAATTTAGGCAAACTAAAATCACCAAATACTAGAATTACCTATACATAAAAAAAAAATTAAATCTCATTATACCTTTCAGCACCAGCCACGCACCTTCCCGCAGCCGACCGAAATGCACCCACCGCCACCGGTGGCGGACCAGACCATCCCAGAGCTGACGCCACCGGACACCCCGACCAGCCAGAACTCAGACCCACAGACCACAGACCTCTGAGCAAACAAGCTTCTCGAACATCCATCAAAAAAAGTTACAATCCTGAACCAACCATAGAAGACACAACACCAAAACAAAATGATGATAATATTAAACTTATAGATAATGAGAATAAAGTCGAATATGGTGATTCTCATGAACAAGAAAAAACTGTTGATCAACCATATGAACAAATGTATGAAAATCCCGAACAGAACTATGCAGAAAAAACCGAACCGTATTTCGAACAAAATGAAGGTTACGATCAGAATTACCAACAAAATTATCAAGAAGGGCAATTCGAAAATTATGAACAGTACCCTCAACAATATGCCGATCCTAACGCTCAATATACTGAAGGGCAATATGATAATTATGCAGCAGATGGGACATATCAACAAGAATATGATCCTACGCAATATGTAGAACCTGCCACGCAATATGCTGAACCTACTACAGAATATGTTGAACCAACTACACAATATGTTGATCCCACACAGTATGTTGAGCCTACACAATATGAAGCACCCCAAGCACCGATGGAACAAGAAGCACCCACGGATAGCAAAAGAAGCAATTCTCCAGAAAAAGGCCAGAGTTAGCTTTAGTTTTCGTGCAATAAATTTGTTTTGTTTGTTATTTTATGTGTTAGTGACAAAGCCGAATTGCATCTATCCTTTTTGTCGGAGGTTTTCTAGTGAGAAAGGCAGAGATATATATGTTTTCTCATTCTCGTATCAGCAAATTCCGTCGAAAAGAATGATCCAATAGGGGCAATAGTTTTATAGTCTTTGTTCCTACTTGACTGGAATATCTGGATATTTTTTTTCTAATTTAATTTAATTGTGTATGCTGGTAAAAATGCCTTTACTTTAATATTTATTGATAAATGGTTATATTGATATATTCAATCAATCTCAAATCAAGCGTATTCAATCAATTCTTGTTAATTGTTTGTTTGTGTCAGGGAACTTTTGGTGTTTACGGTATAGTCCCGGTTTCCGTCAACTTCACAAATCATACCAGTGGATTTCGATTTCGGTCAACTATTTACACGAATCTTACAAGCGGATAAGATTACCGCAAAACAATGGTTCGCTGACACAAACAAACAATTAATCGATTGAATAGTCTTGATTTGTGACTGATTGTAATTACCGTATCATCTTGGTTTCGATCAACTTCACGAGTCTTACAAGTGAATAAGATTCGTGAAGTAGACCGAAACCGGAACCATACCGTAAAAACAATGGTTCGCTGGTTACCGAAGAAAGAGCTTCATGAATTATATTTAGATATCTTCCTTTTTGACAAAATGCCAGTTATTTAAATTAGTAGTGCTACACCCAAGTCTTTTTAAATGAAAGGGAACAGATTTTTAGTTTAGTAGGAATATAGGTTTCTATCAAGTATTGTAGATGCTTTCGATGTTAGTTTGTTACATTGTATAGAGACAGAATATTTTGCTCAATACAAACTATATCTAAACTGTATTTTATTGAGTACCCGAGACCATTTGTGCCTGCGTCAAACTCCCACAAAACATAATGTTGATGAAGTAAGGAAAAAAAATTGAGAAACGCAAGCAAAGCGTGGATCGTGAATGTTCTGGAATGACATATACAGCTGTTGCAAGCTGAATTGAATCATAAGTTAATACAAGCTTACGGAGAGTACGTTACGGAATTTATTTATGTATTATTGATTTAAGGAGAACCAACGTCTCATTAAATTATAGTAGGTAGTTAAATTGTTCACAGAAAGCCAATTACAGGAACTCACGAATTACGGTTCTATTCAGTTGTACTATTAGTTTCTTATAGTATTACATACAGGTATGCCATGCCAAGTAGCCCCAAAATATTTTACCTACCTCCCTGCGGCGAATTGCAAGAAAAATGATTGTCTCATTCCTTACCCATTCCCGTTGCATTTTGTAGGTATAGAGCTAGATGATGGAACGTTCACAATGCTGGCATATCTTAGAATAAGATCACCTTTATAAACCTTCCAACTTCGTTCACTGGTTGGCGCCGGCTGACTTCGAAGGTTCGAAAGTCTGGGTTCCCATCGTGTAGTAAGCGCTTTACTACTGTCAAGTCTGACTGCTGTCAAAATTGTCAAGTAAAAGTCATCATGTCATCAAGTGTCATTCTCATCAATTTAATGACGCTTCGAGTTAGCTGTCGATAGATCTTTCTCCAGATATTGTCTTATTTCTGATTGAATAAAATCATAACTCATTATCTGTACATATATCATTAACTTATGTTCTATACAAAAGTCTTCATTAACAATATTATACTATAAAGATCGGCACTTAGAGGTTATGTTTATAATTTGAAAACAAACAAACATTACGGATTACGATGGTTTGCGAAAAATGCGAGAAGAAATTGGGACGTGTAATCACGCCAGACCCATGGAAGACCGGGGCAAGGAATACCACGGAATCTGGTGGCAGGAAAGTTGGTGAAAATAAGGCTTTGACCGCTAAAACGGGACGGTATAACCCTTACACTTCGAAGTTCCAGGAATGCAAGTAAGTTTATTCTTATTTATTGGATAAGTTTAATGGATGATACAATTTCAACCAATGGATGACCAAGTTAGCTTTAACAAATCCAAACTGGAGGCATCATTGTTTGTATGCTCCATCTCCATCTATAGGTATTTATTACCTTGATGTGAAATTAACAACTAAATACAATGTACAGTCCCAATCAAATATATCGGAATGGCCAAGATGGTCACAAATATCTGAACTATGCCTCTATTGTTAAAGCAATAAAGTGTGTGTTCAGGTATTTGAGTACCTTTGCCGCATTGACATATTTGATGGTGATGTACTAATAGCTCGAACCTATTGTTTGCAAATTTTTAAGTCAACTTATATTCTATTACATACATCAATAAATCTTTATTTACAATAATCACTTACATTCTTAGAAAGAAATATTGCATATTAAACAAAATCTACAATTAAGTTAACAATATAAAAGTGTGCACTGGGCTAGTGATCCATTGGTTGTGGGTTCAAGTCCCGTTGCAAGTCAATTTTTTTCTATTTTTCTTTTGACTTAAATATAGTAAATATCGAATATCAAATACGAAACTATAAATTCTAACTACTAGTAAGATGTAAGTAACAAAGTATGTTTAATTTAGTAGCAGTTTTGTAGTAGTTACCAACAATAGTGTTACATCTTCCAAGGGCCACAGGATGTACAACAAACTATTAACAATAACTTCATCAGGATTTAAAACATTTTCAATTGGAAACTTAATTTAAAACTGTACATAGACTAGCCGAAAAGATGCATTCTCAAAAATTCATTGGAATAAAAGTATTATTAAGAACTTTTTTTTTTATGACAAAAGGTGGCAAACGAGCAGACGGATTGCCTGATGGTAAGCAATTACCGTCGCCCATGGGCACACGTAACACCAGGGGAGTCACAAGCGCGTTGCCAACGATTAAGGGGGTTGGAGCTCTGGGAACCTTACTCACCATCAGGAACACAACACTACATACCTGAAAGCAATAGTTTAAAATAGCACAGATCAAAATGTTTGATAATTAATTTGATTTATTCTATACACTATTTGTTGTTAAGGATTGTAAAATTTGTTATATTTATGAAATTTTAATTAACCATTGTATATTCCAGGATTTGCCGAACAAAAGTGCATCAAGTGGGCTCCCACTACTGCCAGGCGTGCGCATACAAGAAAGGCATATGTGCTATGTGCGGGAAAAAGATTCTGGACACTAAAAACTATCGGCAGAGCTCTACGTAGTATATTGTTGTATGTTGTGTTTTATGTGTTGGTGTCGATAGTATATAAGTGGGTTAGCTGCGGGTTCACTTGGGTGATAATAAAGTAATTAGCAAAAATTACATAAGTAATTCTGTGGCCCTATACTCTGTCTGTTTAGGTAGTTAAAAAATGGCAAACAATCTTGACAAGTCTATTTATTGAAAATCAGTTTTGAAAAATAAATCATGACAAGTATGTGATAATACTGATAATTATGAATCACATATGATTATTTACATTATTTTGCTTTCGTAAGTAAGTCACTGATTTTTAAAAAGCGTTTTTCAATAAAAAGACACGTCAAGATTGTCTACCTTTTTTTAACAACCTAAACAGACAGAGTATAGTAAAAAACGGTATAAGTTTCTTACTAGTTGTCACTCATACCCTTTATCAATAGTGTCACAGAATTAGACCGGATTCAAACTAGCGATTTTTCTGCGCGTATACGTATACGCGCGTATAAGTGCGTACACATACACGCGCGCTACATTAAATCGAACACGCGTGTACGCGTTTGCTACACATGAAATGGAGCGCTTACTCGCTCGCGTTTATGCGAGCTTATATGCGCATCGATGCCCGAAGAAAACAAATCCGCACCTAAACGCGCGTGCACGCGCTTTAAAAACGAGCTCATACGCGCGTATAAAACGCTAGTTCGAAACCGCTCTTACAATTAGTGCATGAAATAGGAGGGCAAATCTGTGTAAGTGTAATAAAAGTGACCGTTGAGTTTCTTGCTGGTAATAATCTTCTGAGTATGCCTAGCACAAGAGGGGCGCGACTGTATCTCGAGCCGAGATTGACTATCCGTCCCTCTTTGAATAATATAGTTAGACAAGCACGGGTAGTTTATCTCGCCGCGAGATACAGTCGCGCTCGTCTTGTGCTAGGCCTGCAGGTCACAGGTTTGTTGTTAGAACTGTTGTTAGTTTTTAGATCTTTTATCAAAGGATTGTTTTTTTATTTTTAAAATGTCAATGATAGAATGTGATTATAAGTAAGTGTAATTATAGAAAAACAAATAGAAGTTAATTTAATGGTTCATTGCACACTTAAGTGTATTTACCCTGAGGAAGTATGCTTTCTGAAACATGTGACTCGAGTTACTTAAGAACCCAAGTGAAGTCATGTTATTAATAAATTGAGGAATAACTTAAGAAACTCTATCGCTATTTCTTAAGTATATGTCATCTATTTAAATTTTTAACTTAAGAAAGTTTTTAATTATGGAGTTGCCCTTTATAGGGCAAGTTCAAAATTGCAATGCAAAAATGACCACCCAACAACATAGTCCTTTTGTATTTTTTTCTTAACAACCATTAGGACAATCGAGCCGCAAGGAGGCTTGAACGCACAGTGACTTTTGGGCATTCAAGGGTTAAATGCAATTTATATTATAAATATTATGTAACTCGCAGTACCCTTTATACTAAAAAGAAAAAAAAAGTCCAAAAAATATGGTTTAGACCCATTTACTATATACGTACTTCCATGGAAGGTAAAAGGAATCCGTAAATAGCTATGGTATTAGTTTAAAAAAAGTGGATAATAGTTTATACTTGATCAATAAATAATTCATACTTCATTTAAACACGAAGTACCTAGTTGTCCTAGGTAATTAAGATTTAAGAATATTGAATTATAAATATATTATCAAACAAAAATGTATATTAATTATACCTACAATATTATTCATGACGAAATTACTAGCAAAACAGGCAAATTTAATGTATCAGCTATAAATACCAAACGGGTAGCAAATCGTGACGGTTGCAAAGATTTCGCGCTAGATGGCGCTGTACCGTTGGTAAACTGGGTAACGTTTGTGTTTCGTCGAAACATCAAATGCTGTGGCCGAATTTTAAAAGTCGGTTTCCTCACGATTGTTATTTTCGTGATATTTTTTCATGAGTTGTCACTGTGATACGTGGCACACTCTTAAAATTAGTTTGAATTGAAATAGGTAGTTGATTTAGATTGATTAAACGTGTGTTATAACTGTAATATATATAGAGATCTAGGTTCGCGTTTTCCTGGTAGACATTTTGAAAGGACGTCCACTGCTGGACATAGGCCTCCCCCAAAACGACCCACAGTGACCGGTTTTGCGTCTTTATCAAGTGGATTCCGGAGATCTTTCCGCTTTCCACCTTGTGAGGGGTCTGCCCATGCTTCCGGTACGTGGTCGTCACTCGAGAACCTTTACGCCTCAACGGTCATGGGTTCTACGTGCAATGTGCCCCGCACACTCTTCTTTTATGTTAATAAATAAATGAAGGTTCTCTCTTATATTAATATAATAATATTTTGTGATAAGAACATAACTCCTTGCCGTTAACTGTTATCTACAGGAAAGACAGCGGCTTCCCAGGTAACTATTTCTGCTGATTTATGTCGTCTGTGTAGTAGATAGTAGTATTTGACGTAAATAAAATAAGTTAATCTTATGTCAGCATCAATTTTAAACTGATTACATGACTAGGTATGTAACTATGTAGCAAATGCGGAACGCCTGAATATATATTATAGCAAACATTATGAGCACAGTGCCCGTGTCCAAACTCAACGTAACTAGGTATGTCCATCGAATCGGAAATGTCGTTCACGATTTGACTTATCATATCACTCTTATATATGGTATCGAAACTTCCTTTTGAGCCTCAAAATGACGAAGTCGTCTTGAGTTTTTTTTTGCTTTTGTTAACTAACATTGTTTTAGTGTAGATACCAGAGCTATGCTATGCTACTTTTATATACAAATAATACATATAGCTTGGTCGATTTCTATTTCTATGTAAACGTAGCACAGCTGGTGGATAAGCACCCTGAGTGTGCAGCAAATGAAGAAATTGTTGTCAAAACGCGTTTCACCACATTTGGTCAACACCCGGCAGTTCCAAGCCGCGGGCTCGTGGTCCAAGTCCAGCTACCACTACAATACGCAAGCCCTACTAACTTCGAACAACGCTTTAAGGAATTAAGAATAATCTTATTATGTTATTCTACTGATCACACTATTGTATTGCCGTGTGATGTCGGTTGACTAGCACCACCCCATCTCCTCCCGCGGTTGTCGCAAGAGGCGACAAAGGGAAAAAACCTACGGATGGGCAGTAGCGTCCGTCGAAACCCAATCTACAGCTACTGCGGTCGCCAACCCGCCTGCCAAGCGTGGCGACTATGGCAACTACCCCCAAGATGATACAAGTCATATTTGTGGGAGGCCTATGTCCAGCAGTGGACTGCATACGGCTGAAATGATGAATGACCATTACATTGGCGCAAACTTCATCATTGATGGAAGCCATTTACCAAACGCTGATATGCCGGTAGAAATTATCTCGATCATTATACGGCAAATTTTTATTCCTATGCCGCTGTCATAAGTCAAGTTTGTACTCTTGACTTGTCAGTGTTGTGTCGCCGGCATTGGGGAACTAAGTATCTTTTTAAACACAAATACGTGTCACTGGCATAGACATTCGATATTTTTTGATCACATACATTGTGTCAGTGGCATTGGAGAAGGTTTAATACGATCACAGACGTTATATCGTCGAAGCTGAGACGTTACCGCCAAAAACGATATTTAATTACGTAAATTTCGGACGGTTGTCTGTCACTCTCATGACATCTTAATTGGAATACGAGAAAGATGCCTGAAATATACGAATATCGTTTTTGGCGGTAGCGGTAGCGCCTCTGAACGTGATTTTTTTTATGTCAAAAGTGGCAAACGAGCAGACGGATTGCCTGATGGTAAGCAATTACCGTTGCCCATGTTAATACTAACTTATCAAGCATCATGTTTACAAGAAATCGTAAAATATTATTCTAACGCATTCTTAGTAGACATCTAAGCGTATCGAATCACCGAATCAGCAATCAAGTATATTTCCAATTTAGAAATCAATTTCCTGGCTTCGATAAGACAATTTATTTAATCCTTCGTCCGTGTCGCCGGAGACAAAATGCTTGTGCTTATTTTTTTTTTAGTGGCAATTGTTTTTGGACCTGTGAGTATTACTGGTATCACAAATCTTAAGGTCTCATTATTATGACACCTAACTACGTAGTATTTTCTATGGGTTCTGCGGCGCTACCGCGAAACACGATAATCGTAGATTTCGGACGATTGTCTCTGTCACTCTTATGCTGCCTTAATTGGAGTAAAAGAGAAAGATGCTCGAAATATACGAACTTCGATGTTCGCGGTACCGGGCCTGTTACTAAACCAATTTATCCATCTCTATTCTCTGTAGCTAGTCCGTTCTTCTTTATATTCGATGACCGGTCTAGTCTAATGAGTGACCCTGCTTATAAAGCCGATAGTCCTAGGTTCGAATTTCCAGTAAGGACATTTATTGTGTGACGAGCACAGATATTTGTTCCTTAGTCATGGGTGTTTTCCATGTTTTAACTATTTATATATTATATACATAGTTGGCTGAATAGTTACAACACAAACCTTCTTGAGCTTACCTTAGGGCTCAAGTCAATTTGTGTTACGATGTCAATTTGTGTCATACTACTTAATAATACAAATACGAAAGTAACTCTGCCTGTCTGTTACCTCTTCACATTTAAACCGCTGAACCAATTGGGATGAAATTTGGTATGGAGAGTTTGAGCTACGATAAAAGACAGGATATTTTTTATCCCGCAACCATACTTTAAAGATATGGCTGGCCGACGAAGTCGCGAGGCAAAGCTAGTATTATTATATTTGTGTCATTTTGCTGATAACCAAATGAAGCTGACATGTACGTCGCCATCAGATATATCGGAGCTGTGGAGTTGGTCACAAATATCTGAACAACGCCTCTATTGTCAAGGCGATAAAGTGCATGTTCAGATATTTGTGACCACCTCCACAGCTCCGATATATCTGATGGCGACTGTCCACCATTATCAGGTTACGTCGATCAGTCTCAACGCCAAGGAGTTCCCGTTTCTGAAGACTCAGCTGAATGATGAGAAGCACGCGACGACATTCAACAAGCTGCTGAATTCCATCGTCAAGACCAACCAGAAGCGACTGGACGCGATCAACAAGTTGACCAAACTGCAGGTAACTTTTTTATTAAATTTGCCCAGATATTTGTGGGAAATGGGGTTTACCGTAGGCGGCATCCAATGAAGATCGTATGGAAATGTTGTAAGTTGTTCATTCGGTCCCCCCCATCTCCTCCCGCGGGTGTCGTAAGAGGCGACGAAGGGCAAAATCCTACGGACGGGCAGCAGCGTCCGTCGAGACCCAATCTACAGCTACTGCGGTCGCCAACCCGCCTGCCATCCGTGGCGACTATGGCATCTACCCCCAAGATGATACGTCATATTTGTGGGAGGCCTATGTCCAGCAGTGGACTGAATACGGCTGAAATGTATGTATGTATGTTCATTCGGTGCGAATATAGTGATACACTTGGAATTAGTGAAATAAGACGGAAAAGCGTGGCGTCGGTCCTAACGCCGCCAGGCAAGAGAGCGTGTAGGGGATGGTGTTGCCAGACTAAATCTTTCGGAGCTGTTTGAGAACTAAGTTAACACGCCACATATTTTATGATTATCCCGGCATTTTTCCGCGGATCATGGGAAACTGGGGTCCGCTTGGCAACTAATCCCAGGATTTAGCGTAGGCACTAGATTTACGAAAGCGACTACTATCTGACCTTCCAATCCAGAGGGTAAACTAGGCCTTATTGGGATTAGTCCGGTTTCCTCATGACGTTATCCCTTACCGAAAAGCGACTGGTAAATATTTCGGATATTTCGTACGTAAGTTTTGAAAAACTCATTGGTTGGACCGGGGGTTGAACCTGAGACCGGGTTGCAAGTGGCACGCTTTTACCGCTAAGGCCACCAGCGCAGAACAGAGTTTATATACTCGTAACATCAAAAAACACTCGATTAGTAATAAACAATTTGTTTGAATTTACTCTTGTGAATAAAATTCTACTTTTAAAGAATAAAACAGTTATTTCCGAGCTAGTGAGGTAAAAAATATATTCTCAAGACATCTTCTCCACTTTAAGGCTCAACCGTTAGTCCTAATACTCGTAATTGTAACAATAACTGCAAATACTACAGAACTCATCGGAAGACCAGCGCTGGCGACATGCTAGCAATATGCTGAGATGGGGCCATTTCGTGGCACTTCCTGTAATGTCATATCGTCTGTTGCATGTTTTTTGTAAATATAGTATGTGTTTTACGAATAATAGTTATTTGTTATACAAGGGTGCAAAATTGTATTTTAACTGCGAGTGTGGGATTGAAACTCGAGCAAGCGAATGGATTCTATAGTTTAACCACGAGCAAAGCGAGTGGTTAAACTATAGAATCCTGAGCTTAGCGAGTGTTTCAATACACGAGAATTAAATTACAATTGCACCCGTGTGTAACACATAACTTTTCCCCTCACTACAGCGAGGAAAGTGAAACATGCAAAATAACGTTTTGAAATCGCATAGACTTTTTCTTTGCGTTTAGATACATTCAACATTTTTACAAAAGGTGCCTTTAGCTTGGTTAGCTTGTGGTGGCTAGTACGATTTTCGAATGTTCTACTTCGATTTTCAACTCGGTGCGAGGCTCGCCCGCGCCCGCCGCCGCCGCCTCGGGAGCAAGTGAGCTGTAGGTACTTCGCGAATTTAGACTTTAAAACCATAGCAATAAGAGCTATGAGAAGTCAACTTACTTTAATCACTAGTGGATAAAATGCGTTTTTACCCTCTCGTATTAAAGGATAAACAAGCGCTTTACGAGCTAGTGAGGTAAAAAATATATTCTCAAGACATCTTCTCCACTTTAAGGCTCAACCGGAAGTCCTAATACTCGTAATTGTAACAATAACTACAAACACTACAGAACTCATCGGAAGACCAGCGCTGGCGACATGCTAGCAATATGCTGAGCTGGGGCCATTTCGTGGCACTACCTGTAATGTCATATCGTCTGTTGCATGTTTTTTGTAAATAGTATGTTTTACGAATAAAAAAAAATCTATTTCTATTTAACATTGTATGTTTCCAAGGCGACAGACGTTTACCCCTCCCTGCAGGACGGCCTCCGAGCCTCGCGCCGAGAGAGCGACGAGGACAGCGACGAGAGCAGAGAGCACATCATCTATCTAGTTATAGTAAGTACCCACCTGGGGCCTATTTGACCACAGCGTTTGGACCCGGGTATGTCCTTAAACTACGTCCAACAATGAGAGGTAGGGCACAGCGAATTACCATCACGCTCGAGTCTGGAGAAGCCCAACTGGGGAAGTACCTCCTCCTTACAGAAGACCACAGTCATAATAGCACTGCTACCTTTCAGGTATGTAGTGTTGTGTTCCTGATGGTGAGTAAGGTTCCCAGAGCTCCAACCCCCTTAAAGGTCGGCAACGCGCTTGTGACTCCCCTGGTGTTGCGGGCCCATGGGCGACGGTAATTGCTTACCATCAGGCAATCCGTCTGCTCGTTTGCCACCTTATGTCATAAAAAAAAGCGACAATTGTCACGATTCCCGACATATGTAAATTTCTGACGTTGCAGGCACATGTCGAAAAATATCGAAATTTCTTCTGAGAATCGTGACAATTGTCAAGAGCTCTTCATAAAATACTGTCTATTTATTGACGATATAATAAAAAATGGCATTTTATTGAAACTAACGTGTTGGTGGCAAACAAGCACACGTTCCATCCAATGGTAACCCACCAATTTAAAAATCCTGAAGGTTAGAATGATGAATTATGTTGAATTCTGACAAATGAGGGTAATCCATATAGTTACTTGTTAGGCAAGACGTCTTTCCACCCAAAGCAGATAAGATTCTATAAGAAAATCTGTTGAAATACGACAAAGTTAGTTAAGCGTAAACTGGTTTATTCTAAGGCACCACCGCTGGTAAATAACCGCTCTTCTACACCTCTTTTATCACCAAACTTACTTACCTATCAATTACAGCCAGATACACCAGACCGAACAGAGCAAAACTTCCAACGGGCCGAAAAATCGCCGTCAACCGAGCGTCCTAGGCAGCCCATACAGCCTGAGCGTACGCAAAACGTGCCGACAGTACAAGATTATTCTAAACTGAAAGCATTAGATCCTTCGACTTTAAACGAGGCTCCAAGTACAACCAGTCAGTCTTCAATACAAACTATTAGTAAAGAGGGCTTGGACTCTCTCCGCATTAATATAGAGAGATCGTGTAAAAGCAAAGAGGGGAAGAGATGCACTCAAGCGTGCAGGGCCGCGGTAAAGAGCGCGTGTGAAGAGTATAGTTGTAAAAAGAAGTTGAAGAAAAAACTTAGGAAGTCTTGTAAGAGAGAGTGTAAAGAAGAGTTCAGTAATGGATGGTAGTCCACTAACGAGGCCAGGGGACCGTGACGACGAGGTGAGGGTGTAGCACGCTGGTTCAGTAACAGCCTATTCACTCTTGTCTTGAAAAGAGCCAAATTATATCTTACCGGGAATACAGACGAAGGGAGCGAATTCCATTCCTTAGCAGTCCGCGTAGGAAGTTAGAAGCGAATCGCTTCGTGCGAATAAATTACAACGTAAGGATGAAACCGCTCCCCTCGTCTGGACGTCCGGTGATGGAAGGATGGAACTGCATGAGATGGCAAAATTAAATCGTGCTTAATAACGAAAATAACCACACACAAAAATTTATTACCATTATATTTGCACAAAATGTTTAGTTTCGATACCCACGATTATTTTGTCATTCATGATTCTTAAATACCATTTCTTCGTTTTTGAGAGAGTTTAAAATGTCACGATCCGAGCGTCAAGCTCAAAAATCGGTCCCCCTGGCATAGATTATTAATATTACTGGCTGGTTTTGTATAAACGAACAACTTCGGAAATCTGTACAGTTTAATACGAAGCCAGCTATGCCTTTACGCCAAATCGAATATACTGTGTTTTAAAAATTGTTGCCATGAAACAAAAATTGGTGCGAAAATAAATATATTTTTTAATTTAAGTGTATTTTTTCATGTTACCCAGAAAATCAGTACTGGGAGATCTTGTATTGATTTAATATTTTATTAACAATAGACTTAGAGATCTACACGATACTGCTGTGTCCAGAAAACTACGTATTTTTGAGTAGGTACGCGATATTTTTTCTGATTATAGAGGTTATTTCTTACAGTAGGTAGTACAGTCAGCAGCAGTTGTTAAGCGGACTATGCAATGAAATATTGTCATTACATTCCGTATAATACACTCGGAAGTATGGTTTATTGGGGCGCGGCAACTGAAGGGGACGGAAATGGAATTTCATATAACTTACTAACGTAACTTTTTTTTCGACGATTATCCATACAGAGGCAAAGATGGCGGGTGTCATAGCAAACAGCTGATGTTAATCTTTAATACATTTCGATTTCATTGTTAGTTGTGATTTTGCAAATTTAATTTTTTGAAGCATTTCTTTTATTTGTGTGTTTGACAAAAGCACTATACATACCTCGTCGTGAAAACAGATTCCCGGCCTCGATCACTATCCGCGGTATACCCACTTGGCCGGAAATCCTCATTTTCCCGGCCTCTGATGTAATGTACTATTGCAAATCCAAACGGCATTTGTTTGGACTAAAGTTGGGTTTGGGGACATTTAATAAATTAATAAATCAAAATAAGAACATTTTAAAATTGTTTTATTTCATTTATAATACATCGATAAAATACTAATTGTATAACCGCATAACTTGTTAATTTGTAGGTAAATACATCGTACAGACTTATTTATTAACAACAAAAAACTATTCCTTTATTAATAACAAAATAATACATTATTGTAACTTCTGACGCAGTCTGGTCAGAATTTAAAAACTTTTAAACAATAATGATTTGTGCTATAATTAAGTTTTGTATTATATTCTGATTATCTGTTTCCTAATAATCATATTTAATTGTTAAAATAAATTTAATGTCCTGGCGACATCTATCGCGAATGGAAGACATTATATCTGACCAGATTCGAAATTCAAAACTTACAAAACTTTGAACTACTGGATATGTCAAATTTTAATAATGGATATACTGTTGTCACGAATAATCTTTGTATATTTAATCCTTTGGGTCACTTTACAAATGTCCGATTTCATAATAAAAAGGTACAATGGTCAATAGCTACCATGTTTAAAAATAATGTTAATAATAAATAACTCTAACTATTCTATAAAATGGCCCTGAAATGTTCTCACATCTCAAATAATGTATAAATCAAGGATCATAGAACATATAGCGATCTAATGTCTATTCGAAGTCGCATTCCTTTGATATTCTGGTTATTTCTCTCGTGCGGAACAGCGCCATCTATGGGCATGTATTGAGGTATTTTGAACTATTAAAGTACAGACCTACTTCTGTTAAACTTTATAGATGTCGCTAATTTGCTTTCCAGAATGAGAGGATTGCGACTGTCAATAAACATTGCCAATCCGCTACAATCCGTTATTCTTACAATTATTGTTAATAAATCAACAGTTTAAAAAAATCTTGATTGAAAATGCGGACGGAATGTCAAAAACAATTGAATATTTAATAAATTATAATCTCAATAAGTTTGTTATTAGGTACATGGAATGTATTTCATATTGTTATTTTTATTGTGACAGCTCTAACTATTTCATAAAATTGCGCTCACAACCAAAATGGATTCTTATAGTTTTAAATTCACAAAATACCGAATATACTCTAAGAACATTAGTATAATAATAAAATAAGAAAGGCACATCCATTACATTTTTGTTAAGTATTAAGATTCATAATTTTATCCGAATATAAGGCACTTACGCACTATAGTGTGAAACGGCCGAAAAGCAGTTTTTTTTTTCATTCCGAAATAGTTCTTAATTTTATTCGATCGAAAATGGCTAAAAGTACAATAAATATGATATAGGTGCATGGTTTCGAAACGAATTCTATCGTTTTTGTATTAAACCTAAACTTATAGGTATATTTCAAGGAAACTAGCAAAAAATCTCTAGTACTTACGCTTGAAATAAATTTGCAATCGACTTATCGAAAGAGATTATTCCCGTAGTCATAAATCTTATGTTTTTCAACCTCAAATAAAGTAGGCTATTTATTATTATTTTTAAATATAATTATCATAAAGTAGATACCACATTAAGCGTTTTTCAAGTCATTTTTAATAGAGTAACATTTTAAAAATAAGTTATTTACAATGAAATCCGTCGTTTCCAGCCGTTTCCTCCTACAGTGATACGTATTCATTCGATGTTTTAACACTTCTCTTATATCTAATGCACTTACATAAATTCTGATACCAATTCTAATTATAATTGCAATTTCAGTGAAACAACTTGTGAAAGTTGGCTTGAAAAGTGGCTTGAAATACCAATAAATTAAACTTTTACGACATTTTTTATGACTAAGATTTATAAAAGGATTTATTGTATGAAATTTTCTCTTTTGAAACAATTAATATTTAGTGAAATGTGACTAAAATACTGAAGTAGTTTACGTGTCACAGATAATGAAGAAAAAAAAACTATTGAAACCGTCAAGAGGCAAATAAAGACAGGAAGTCATAGATTAAAAAAAGCGTTTTATCAAAATCTGTATCACAACTTATGTAGGTTTTAAAGAGCGCATCTAAAAATAGCGTTTTTCTGTTGTTATTTTTACTTAAAGTCACACATTTTTAAAAATCACTTAACATTTTTTTACAAATAATTGCCGCCGCTCGGGCTTCTAGAGCTCGACTTAATTGAAGTCACGGATATGTTTCCAGAACTGCCACTACTTACGAGTTTGGGGGGCGAGCCTGGTACCGACAACGTTTTGTCTGTCAAGTTCTCCTGACTCAACGATTTCTGGCTCATAAAGACCGGGATTTTCGATGATACCGTTACTGGCTTAGGTTTCTCAGCTGCTTTTACTGGAATGCTGCTTGGTTTAGCAGAAATTACTGGTTTGGCCTGCTCACCTGATCTGAGCTGCATTTGATCGAGTTGCGACAGTCTCCTGTTTTCCAAATCTGTGCTTGTGACTATGGTTCCTTTGGGAGATTCGTATGTAGCTGTTCTGAATTTGATGTGACTGTTTCTTGGTAAGTCGAAGTCGGAATGTCGTTTCTTTGGCTCGTTTTGCGTCGTTTTCGTTCGTTGTTCTTGTTTCGCGGAGTGATGTCGTTCGTTTGAGATGAAGTCGTTTAACATTTCGGGGTCCAGTTCGTAGGATAGGGGTTCGGAAGGCGGAACTCTTTGCCTACTTGAAACCTTGTCTTTCTCTTGTTGCTTCTCAGTTCTTGGTGTTACGACTTGTATCTCTGTTATGTGATCCTTCTTCTGTTCGGAATCTTGAGGGCATTCTAGTCTTTGTTTCTGCGAATGTGGCATGGCTGCTGCATTGATGGTATATCGTGTTTTCGTCACTTCAACTGTATCATCTTTTTTATCTTGCGTGTCGTCTAGCTCTCTAATGATCCGTATTCCCAATTTGGATAGTTCTTCGGGTGTCTTTTGTGCCATAAAACTGGGATCGCTAGTTATTTTCTCCATCAACGCTTTAGCTTGTTCTTCGTCTAGTTCTGTATTTAGAATAACAGTTTCTGTCCTCGTGTACGCAGGTTCTTCACTTGTAAAGTGCATGTTGGGGTTTTGCCTTTTTATTTCATCTAAAATCTTCTTGTCAATGTCTGCGACATCGCCTTTTTCCAAATCCAGCTCGTTTAAGTCTCCCTTTTTGGAAATGCCAAAAGTGACTTGTTCCACTTGCAATGGAGCATCTCCTTTAGCCGTTATGTATTGTGTAGATATTTTCTCAATGTTTTGTCTGATAACTTTGTTACCAAATTCATCCTCGGCGACATTGACCGTTACAGTTTTCTGGATGGGCTCCTGAGTCATTGTTAGTGACATATTTGCTGGTTCCATGTACAATGTTCTTCCATCTTTCTCTTCAGTATTCCTCTTTATACCTTCGACAATATCTGGTATTAATCTTATATTCGGTTCTCCAATTTCTATGCTTTTTGTATAAGATTTCCTATGCTCTTCAACTGGTTGGACCTTTTCTGTAGTTATTGTAACGACATTACTGCTCTGTCTGGGGTCTGTCCATTGACTCGAGAATGTCTCAATTTGCGGTTTTTGATCAAATTTCATACTGTTGTTCGACCCAACTCTGATGTTACTTACAAACTCGTCATACTCTCTCAATTTCGGGTCAGTAGTTTTTAAATTGAAATTCACAATATCAGGTTGGTGTTGGCTGATAGCTGATTTAGACGCGTCAGTCATCGGTGTTGGAGTCTCTTTGCTTGTCGCAGCATCATTCTTTTGATCAATATGCGCATTTAAAATAGGATTTTTAGCTAAAAGTTTTTTCATCATGTCAGACTTAGGTCGTTCCAAACTGTTTACGTAAGTGTTACGACTAACTTTCAAATCATCTGGAATGTTCGTATCATATGCCATGTGTTTTTCATCAAATTTAATAGGCGATTCTTGTTTGGGACTGGTATCATGAGTGCTGTCCAAAGAGCTCATGTTGCTACCATCTGAGGTAGATTTTGCGAATTCTGTCACCAGTTTCAGGTGCACTTTCATGTTTTCGTCGATAATCCTCCTTGCCAAATGGTCTGACGTCTCATGTGGTTCATTCTCAACAAGAGGAGGTGATTCAGGTTCTTTGTATTTCTTCTGACCTTCTTGTTCAATCTTCTCAGAGTCAACTGAGCTTGTAGAGCCTTTGACAATCGCATCCTCCAAATTACCAAATTCAGAAGCCTTCTTCAGGCGATTTCTCTGAAATGTATTGAGGCCTTCCATAGCAGAAGACTTAGCAATATTCAAACTGAGTCTAGGCTCCTTGTGTTTAATTGTCACTCCTTTCTCCGGATCCATATCAGGGAGTGTATCTTCTGTTGTAGAATCAAAGAATGTTGATTCTACTACAGACATAGCTTTTCTCTTTTTAGGGGACAGTGTTTCATTTATTTCACCATCCTCTGCAGATATATCCAAGCTTTGAGCTCTTTCTAAAGTGCCCGTAGATGGCATATTTGTTTTGACTCTCAATTCGAAACGTGATAAGTCACCCAATGAAGCAGCTTTGCGTTCATTCTCATCTAGAATGGAAGTATCATCAGAAGTAGAGTTAAGAGTGTCATCAAGTGGCGAACTATGGATCGTGACATCACTGTTGTTTAGCTCAATAGTTGTAGATCCTTTGTCGCTTTTTTCGCTATGATTCAAAGATACAACCGAATGAACATCTTGGTTAGAAGAAAGATTTGATTTGGTATCTTCGAAATAATTGTTAAGAGAATCACTCTCTCGTTTAAAAGGTCTGTGTACAATATCGTCAATGTCATCTTGGCTGAAATTGATAGATTCCTCTGCATTAGGCTGAGGAGCTGGTTTGGTTTTTATCGCTTTGGGTGTCGAGGTATTATATGAGGTTGTAGTAGTGTTGAGAGAAGTTATGGAATCGTGCAATAGACTTGAAAATTGCTTTTCACTCTTGAGGAAGTCATTTACGTTTTTCAATTGTTCTATCATGCTGTCATCTGTTTTATTTTTCTCGACTTCAGGCGGTGAGGGCGCTTTTCCTTTAGATTTCTTATTTGATTTTGGAGCTTCATCTTTCTTCTGTTCATTTCTATCGTTATCCTTTTCATAAAGTAGTTCTGATGAACTCTTCCTGTTGCTTCTAGCCGCTTTGGCTGCATCAAACATATGTTGTGGCAACTCTTGTGGTATACCGTTTTCATCCCGTTTGATTCCACTGGAATTAAGATCCGTTCTAGCAAAAACAACCGGTGCGGTATCAGAAGCATTAGAATCAGAGCTTGTATTTAATTCTTCAGGCTTGACTCTGGCATTAGGAATGGGTGGTGCCATTTTTTCTCTTCTTTTAGCAACAACAGGTTTCTTAACATCTGTCTCGCTTTCAAGTTTAACGTGAGAGACAGGTACTGAGCGTTGCGGTTCAGGTTTGTCTGTTTCGTCAACTGATTTTTTGTCCACTTTCTGCGCCACCACGCCATTTTCGACGTTCTTCTGTTTTAACACTCCATCATCCGGCACGTTAGGTGGCAACACTCTTATTCCGAATTTCATGCCTCTTTTAGGATCGTACTCTCGCTTTTGCACTTCAGCGTGTTCTAAATTAGCCGTCCCGTTTTCTCCTTGAATAATGACATCACCTGTTGAATGCCTCACCTTGTTTCTGTCAGTTTTAGCTGTGGTTTGTGCTACATCTGAATGTCTGTTCTTATTCAGTTTAATGTTCTTCTCGTTTTCTCTCTCTAGGGTTGTGGGGTCTTTTTTATCTTTCTTGTTCCGTTCTAACGTTGTGGGGACGATTTTCTCCGTAATAATCTTCTTGATTCCCTTGTGTTTTGTCTCTAAGGTGGAGTTGTTAGAGTGAGACGCGTTGGGGGACTGCGGTGGGTGGAGGAGCTTGCCTTCCTTCTCGAGCTGTAATTAAAAAAAAGAACTATTTAGTGTTAATTACATTTGTTTACATTACACTACTGTTCTCAAAGCACAATGTTGACAAATACACAATGTACAAACAAGCTTCTATGTTGTAGATATCATTCCGTCAAATGTAAAGACAATATGACACAGTCAGACATAAACACATCCTTGCGCCGAACAATAGTACGCATTCCAAAACGATTTAGTCTCTGGTATGGAAAACATCCATTGTTCATATTACAACCTAGACGCCAAGCTAAATTAAACCTTATTAACTGCAGATATAGTATTTTTCTAATTGCGACATCGCACCCTTTGTGGCTTTTTAATAATTAGGATGGAAATTGATAACTAGTGTGACTAGATACTTCTTATTGGTCGGTTTAGGAGTTCATTCTTTTTAATATTGAAGCGACATAGGTCGAGGTTTTTTGGTTTTGGAAAGTCATAATGTCGAACGAAAAAGCTATAGAAATGTGATATGAATATTTAATGTTTTAAATGTCATTGGTGTTACGTCAGTGAATAAATACAAAATGTTTAACTGAAATTAGAAAGCTGACGGTATACTAACTAACAGACATTTGAAGTTATAAACCCCTTATTCATAAAACGGAAAAGTCAGATAAACATCTCTTTCTAACGAAATGTGATCCTAAAAAGACGGAAAAATTACAAACGATTATCAACGGCCTGAAAATAGAAATTCGAAAATTCTCTATCTCCATTCGCTCTATATCTTAAAAATTCTCTATATCTTGTCGCTTTTATATATCGTTGGCTGAGTTCTCACAGCACAAACCTTCTTGAGCTTACCGTGGGGCTCACTTCATTTGTGTAAGAATGATGTGTCCTGTAATATTTATTTATTTAACATGCATTAAAAAAAAATGCTACAAGATACTTCTCAGACTCTTGACATATTCTTTTATTTCTATTTATGCCTTATAGCCGTTTTGCCAAGGCTTTATATTTCAACCCATTCAACACTTTTGACGTGTGACTTGCAATCCGGAGGCCGCAAATTCAAACCCCGGCTCGTACCAATGAGTTTTTCGGAACTTATGTACGAAATATCATTTGATATTTACCAGTCGCTTTTCATTGAAGAAAAACCCTAAGGAAACTGGACTAATCCCAATCCCTTTGGGTTGGAACGTCAGATGGCAGTCGCTTTCGTAAAACTAGTGCCGCGAAGTGGCAGAAGGCAAATACAGATAGGCAGTGTTTTCCTAGCTCTAACGTAACCTATTCTGAACAGTTAGAAAATCTTGTGCAAGGCTCGTAAAAACCTAGAAAGCAGCAAACAATACACTTTCCTCACGGGCAATTATCGGTTGGCAATGTGACTCTTACTTTCCGGGATGACCTGGATTCTGGGTTTCACCGACATTATACTACATGATTGTCAGGGTTTTGTACCCATGCGGTAGAATCGAGTATCACTAAGACACCAGCTCCACTAGATATCTGTTACCAGGCATCTAATGAACCCTGACAGTTGAAATTATCAGAAAGGATGTATTTCTGTTGCCGAATAATACTAAAAACAGAAACAAACGTGTTTTTTTTTTGCCGTTTTTTGTCCGACTCGCACTTGGCGGTTTATTCTATTAATGCCTATAATAATCGATATGTTTCGTTGAAATGATCAAATGCCTCTATAGGACATTAAATTATGACATTTCCACTTCTCGTTTTGTACACTGCGTCTACTTATGTAGGTACTGATATATTTCATCGTAAGTGCATTGTTGACTATGTTTCGTGGCTACTATTTGACGCTGAGTGTACACTGCGTGTCAAGTAACAGTTGCACCTTAGATAGTTGCACCTGCACCCAAGCGAAATATCTCCGTATACATTTTTTGAAAGATAAAGAAGTGGACATTCGTGGCTTAGGGGTGTTCTCCGTAGTTTCCACAGCGACGGGCGTGTACCCTGAAGAAGCGGATTCCAGTCTCGCCCTCATTTCTAAACATTCAATACAAAATGTGTATGTAACATATCTACTTAGACAAATATTTCTACTCTTCTCAAGGCTCAATGCATGTTTAGAAAATTTTGAGCATTTGAGCAAAATTTTGACCTGCACAGTGGTGTTACGTCTATAACACGCACACTCTCTGATATTTATTTTATATACCTTAGACCCTAGCAAAATATACTCATACTTCAAATAGGTCAGTGTTTCCTTTAACGCCCAACAGCCCAACACCTACTTAGAACACAGCATAACACAGATTCTGACACAGATCCTTTCATTATGGCTGTGTAAGTATATAACTTACCGAATTAACATCTCCAGTAGACCCAGCCCTCTTCAGCAACGGATGCCGCACCCCTCGCCCCGCGCCGCTCACTCTTCCCCCTTCAACTACTTCTAACTCCACAGGGTATGGAGACGCCAGGGACAGGATAGCTAGGGCATCTTCTAGAGGAGTCCCGGAGAACTCTATCTTGATGCTCTTGATTTTGTCTCCTGGAAAGAGGGAAAATTTGGTCAATGGTTTGATATTAAATGAAGTACATGAACCATGCTGTAACTACTGGAGTGGATAAATAAATATTTCGGGAAAATCTTACACAAATCGACCTAGTCCTACGGTAAGCTCAGCAAGGCTTGTGTTGTAGGTATTAAACGACGATATATATATAATAGACAGATGCATATAAATACTTGTGTACATAGAAAGCACCCATGACTCAGGAACAAATATCTGGTCTCATCACATAAATAAATGCCCTGACTAGGATTTGAACCCAGGACCATCGTCTTCATAGGCAGGGTCACTATCCACTAGGCTGAACCGGTCGTCGATACCTTATTAATAATATTATCATTATAACGCTTTTGGGCAGGTACTAATTCCCTATCCTATAGAGTATCACAAGGCCTCCTTTTAAAGCCGCTACGTTCTCCATGCACTACCACAAGGCATCCTTTTAGGTCACATAGAGTAACAAGGTAACTTTTTAGGTCACCTACTGTTCCTCATGGAGTACCACAAGGCAACTTTTTAGGTCGCCTACTGTTCTTCATGGAGTCATGGAGTACCACAAGGCAACTATTTAGGTCACCTACTGTTCCTCATGGGTACCACAAGGCAATTTTTAGGTCCTCTATTCGTCATAAAGCATTTTACCTGGCTCCAACTTGGCAGCGGCAGCCGGGCCGCTCCGCAGCACCGAGTGCACCCGGACGCCGTCCCGGGCGCCACCGGAGCACCGGAACCCAAGGCCGGTGAAGTCGCGAGCCCATAGCTTCACCCGTCGAACCCTGGCGCGCTGGAAGAAGAAGTATCGTTTGTGAATATTGTTTTTTTTTTATGACAAAGGTGGCAAATGAGCAGACGGATTGCCTGATGGTAAGCAATTACCGTCGCCCATGGGCACTCCTAACACCAGGGGAGATAGGGGGTGGGAGGAGGTTGGAGCTCTGGGTACCTTACTTGCCATCAGGAACACAACACTACATACCTGAAAGCAGTGCTATTATCGATGTGGTCTTCTGTAAGGAGGAGTACTTCCCCAGTTTGGCTTCTCTCAAGCGTGATAGTACTTCGCTGTGTCCTACCTCTCATTGTTGGACGTAGTTTAAGGACATACCCGTTGAGGAGTGTCATTTCAAAAGGGCTAATTTCTCTATGTCAATAGGGTTTGTTTTTGTTTGGTTTCTTACTGATATGACCCCTGCTGACATTAAAATATTATAAGCCTTTTTGAAAAGACACTCCTAAGTTGTTTTCAAGGAAAGTTAGTGCTAATCAATTCTTACTAATAAATATGGAGATTGACACTCAAGCTAGCGAAACATTCTAAAATAGACTGACTTCATAAAGTCGGGTGAATTTTGACGGTTTCATGGAACTATAGTTGCTGCTACGTGAGCACATATTTTTACGGAAGAAAAAACTACATGAAAAATACTACATTACTTGAAAATGATATACGAATTCAAATGATTGGTATGATTTATCATTCAAAATACTCATGTCATGTATAAGTCTATCCAACCAGCATGCATAAAATACTAAACATTTGTATTAAATTACTTAACAATCTTGGATTAATACTGTTACCATAACTTAATTTGCTGTACTTTAAAACGGGGAAAGAAAGCAAAATTGTAAGAAATCCCACTACTCCCCTACAGTGTGACCCAATTCATGAAGGGTATATTACGTTAGTGCGACACCGAAAGTGCGATGTTCGATAGTGCGACATCTCTATTATCGGATCCCGATTATCCGCGAATTTAAATTATGCGACGCATGTTCGACAGTTCCTTTGCGGTAGTATATGATACGTAGTATGCGAAGTAAACTACAGATAGAGGTTAGGTTTGTTAGGTTGCTTGAGTTGCCCGAAGTCCCGACTCTGGGAAAGATAAGTGCGTTTCGACATATTAAAAAAAATGGTTTTAATTTGATTTATATTTAATAGTCGTATATCGTTTTATTATACATCGCACAAACTATGGTTCGCACAACTGTATGCATCGCTTAAATTTAATTCGCATAAAGAGTAGTTCGCACAAATGAAGTGTCGCACTATCGTTTTTCGCAAATCACACTTCGCACGAGCGGGTGTCGCACATTCGAAGTAATCCCACTCATGACTCAACTGCCCCCGCCATCCGTTCTCACCCCGCTGCACAGTACATAGCCACACTATGTGCGCAGGATTGGAATGTATTATCTAAAGCTTTAGTCAATATTGGTGACCGCTCTGCCCGAGCCACTCACGCGCAACCTTCATTCCATTATCCTTATCGACGCCATCTTGGAGTCATCATGACATCATGCTTGCATCCGTGAGACAAGTGTAACCTTGTTTTTAATATTAAAATCCTATAAGATTGTAGATTCATTATGGGCTGAATGGATAAAAGTAGTGCCGTGTGATGCCGGCTGACTAGAATAGCTCCAACCCATCACCTCCCGCGGGTGTCGTAAGACGCGATAAAGGGTAAAATCCTACGGACGGCAGCGTTCGTCGGAATCCAATCTACAGCTACGGCAGTCGCCAACCCGCCTGCAAAGCGTGGCGACTATGGCAACTACCCCCAGATGATACAATTCATGTTTGTAGGAGGCCTATGTCCAGCAGTGGACTGCATACGGCTGAAATGTATGTATGTAGATAAAAGTTTTCAAATGTGGACAAAAATATTTTGAAACGTGTTAAAACGGGATAATGACAACATTTCTTGTTTATATGCTTTATACCTACAGGCACCAAGGCATCAGGAGGTTAAGCCAGACAATAACAAGTTGATCACCATAGCATTAGAAAATCGTTTAATTCTCTATGAGACTTAAGTCCACTACACCAGTTACAACCATACCTATCATAAGGAAACATTCTGCATGACTCCGCTTCTATTCTTCAAATAGGTACTTTATGTTAAATTATAGGTTTAAATTTAGATATCCGTAGAAGAATCAAAAAGGCATAGATAAATGTCCTTAGTAGGATTTGAACCCTATCAGAACCGTAGGCAGGGTCACTCCCCACTAGGCCAAACGTATCGTCTTTATATATTGATAGAGGGTACCTCAAGGCAGCGTCTTAGGTCCGCTAGTATTGATAACGAGAAACAAGCGACAAGTCTTTAAGCTCTTAACTGACCATTGTTGTGTTATCTCGCCACAATAACACTGTTGGATGACGTCAAACTATGCATGTGACCTTGGGTAACTGCAGTGTCTTTGACACGCGATTATAGACCGTATTGCCAGGGTATAGGGTTTAACTAAGATCTGTTTAGTAAGCTCGGAATTCGTGATCAAATTGTCACTTGTTTGTTCGATGGGTTTAGAAGGAAAAATAAAATTATATTCGAGACTTAATAAAAAAACGATGTGACTTGTTCGCTTAAAGTAAAAAAAAGAATCGATCGTTTATTTGTTTCATAAAATGTCGCAGTATTTTATAGACAACAAATTAAAATTAAATGCATTCATAGCACTGATTAGCAAAGGGAAAAAACCAATGGATGGACAGCAGCGTCCGTCGAAACTCAATCGCCAGCTGCGGTCGCCAACCCGCCTTCCAAGCGTGGCCAATATAGCAACAAGAAGATGATACAAGTAATATTTTTGGAAGGTCTATGTCCAGCAGTGGACGATTTACGGCTGAAAAGATGATGATAATAGCACTGATTTTCTATGTCTTAGCCTTGCCCTTTAAAACTACAATTAGAATTTAGGATTATAATGTTAATTATACAAAAAGATTTAGGTGACATCTTTAACATAGTGCAAAGAAATAACACCTCTAAAGTTATCAACATATGCCGTCAATTCCTAAGGAGTATAGTTAGTTATTTGTTCGACTTAGATAACGATAAAATAATTAGGTAAGAAGGTTAATCTAAAACTAACTAAATGTGACGTCATGTTTAAAGTCTTTGGGTCGATATTATAAGTTACTTAACCTATTTTTTTTATACCACAAAGGTGGCAAACAAGCATGCGGATTATTATTATTACGAATAATAGATCCATATTGTCGTAATCTGTAGGAGAACAGTCTTGTCTTGACTTGTATCTTGGGAAGGAGGTACCGCAGTAGCTGTAGATTGGGTTTCGACACTTTCGACGGACGCTGCTGCCCGTCCGTATGTTTTTTCCCTTTGCCGCCTCTTACGACGCTCTCGAGTGGAGATGGGGTGGTGCTATTCTAGTCAGCCGGCGCCACAATCGTTTTACAATTTTAGACTAATCAACCTAGTACTTTAAGGTCAATAATGCTTAAATTGTTCACACCAGACGAAAGGACAGAATGATACAGTATATCGTAAATACTTTAGTAGGTGCAAACTTGAACAAATTTTCGTAATTTTATCTGATTTTCCTCGCTTTGTCCCGGCACTTGCCATGGCTCATGTGAGCCTGGGGTCCGCTTGGCAACTAATCCTAGGATTTGTGGTAGGCACTAGTTTTACAAAAGCGACTGCCATCTGACCTTCCAACCTAGGGGGTAAACTAAGCCTTATCGGGATTAGTCCGGTTTCTTCCCAATGTTTTCCCTCACCGAAAAGCGACTGGTAAATATCAAATGTTATTTCGTACATAGGTTCCGACAAACTCATTGGTACAAGCCGGGGTTAGAACCTGCGGCCTCCGGATTGCAAGTCGCACGCTCTTACCGCTAGGCCACCAGCGCGTAATTTAATCTTATCTTGAATGCTGGAATTTCTGTAATTACCGTGTCAACCCTTTGACCGCCCATGGCTCAAATATATGAAAAAGTAAACCTGCATAAGACGTTATGACCTTTAGCACTCTATTCGTCGACATAATTTGACATGATTTGCTATGTGATGCCGGCTGACTAGAATAGCACCACCCCATCTCCTTCCGCGGGTGTCGTAAGAGGAAACAAAGAGAAAAATCCTACGGACGGGCAGCAGCATCCGTCGAAACCCAATCTACAGCTACTGCGGTCGCCAACCCGCCTGCTAAGCGTGGCGACTATGGCAACTACCCCCAAGATGATACAAGTCATATTTGTGGGAGGCCTATGTCCAGCAGTGGACTGCATACGGCTGAAATGTATGTGTATGTATGATTTGGCGGTCATAAAGGTAACAAGTATACAGAACAGAAGCAATAAAATACAGGCAACCGTTGCAACAGCGAAAACAATCAAATCTATATAAAACAAAAGCAGTAGGTATAGATATACCTTTACCACGAGATCGCAAAAACAAACTCTCTAGCATCTGCGTAAAATACTTATATGAAGAAATCGTACAGAACCTAACAAATCGACTTAAATACGTGATGTATTTCAACTGTCGCATCTCGTGGTACAGGTATTGGTCAAAGAATCGAATCAATCTATTACGCGGTTAACCACATCTTTCGTCCTCCTCCTACCGGCAGCGATAGAGCGAGGTAGATTCGCATTAGCATCGTAATGGTCGGGATAATATTGTGTGTGGAATGCAGGGCTTGGTATTCCCAACGGACTTCATAATATAGAATCTAATTTGAAATGACGTGGACCTAACCACATATATAAAGTCTGGCCCGGTACCGCGAACATCGAAGTTCGTATATTTCGAGCATCTTTCTCTTTTACTCCAATTAAAGGCAAGATAAGAGTGACAGAGACAATCATCCGAAATTTACGAATATCGTGTTTCGCGGTAGCGCCGCTGTTGCGTTGTTTAGACATAGAGATAACGCACACGAATGTCAAAATATTCGACGAAGGATTTGGAATAATCGAAAATCGAAATAGCTATAGTGTTCTCAAAATAAATTATCTCATTCGCCGCAGAACCAAAATCGCATTCCTCCTCATACTGGCAAACTCACTAGCGCTATCTGTCACGATTAACAGCAGTATTTAGGTCTCAGTTCTATACTAGTTCTATGGATCGTTACTGGAGGGCTACCGCGAACATCGAAGTTCGTATATTTCGGGAATCTTTCTCTTTTACCCCAACTCAGACGTCCATGAGAGTGACAGAGACAATCGTCCGAAATTTACGAATATCGTTGTTCGCGGTAGCGCCGCTGATATGGGTATATTATATTGTTGTTTATTCCTAATTTTCTTCCGTTATATTATTAAATGGTATTTAGCATTAATATAATGTTTAGCAAAAATATGCAATGACACCCGTCATACCAGAATTGAGCACCGGTTCGTTTGTATGTAAATAATACCGTCATTCGTTTCTTGCTATGAAGATGTCTTACTGTCAAAATAACTCAACAAGTAACTGAGAGGTAGGGCACAGCAATGACCATCACGCTTGAATCTGGGGCAGCCCAACTGAGGAAGTACCTCCTCCTTACAGAAGACCACAGCCATAATAGTACTGCTACTTTTCAGGTAAGTAGTGTTATGTTCCTGATGGTGAGTAAGGTTCCCAGAGCTCCAACCCCCCTTAAAGACCGGCAACGCGTTTGTAACTCCCCTCTGCTCGTTTGCCGCCTATGGCATAAAAAAAAAACATGGTACGAAAACAGAAATAGCCAGCATATTGAACTATACTTTGTAATCCATGTGTTATATTTGTTTACTAGTAAGTATTTCGTTGGCGAATACTCTTAAAGCTATACGAACAGGATTAGATAGGAATTTTATTGCGATATCGAATGCCAGCGACCGGTTATTTTCTAGAATATTGCGACTTAGTAACATCGTTAGACATATTGTAAGAGGCAGGTAAGAAGAAATACTTTTTCGTAGACCGGGCAGTGTCAATATGTAAAATATTTGTATGGAGAAATTGTAGAGCTCAACAAATTGAAATGAAAAACTTTTCGTATGGTATGGTTTTTTTTTATGACAAAGGTGGCAAACGGGCTGACGGATTACCTGATGGTAAGCAATTACCGTCGCCCATGGGCACTCGCAACACCAAGGGAGTCACAAGCGCGTTGTCGACCTATAAGTGGGTTGGAGCTCTGGGAACCTTACTCACCGTCAGGAACACAGCACTACATACCTGAAAGGTAGCAGTGCTATTATGGCTGTGGTCTTCTGTAAGGAGGAGGTACTTCCCCAGTTGGGCTGCCCCAGATTCAAGCGTGATGGTCATCGCTGTGCCCTACCTCTCATTGTTGGACGTAGTTTAAGGACATACCCGGGACATGGTATGATATGATATGTACAATGTATTTAGGCAAGTGTCTCTACTAGGTGCTATTAGTATTCGTTCATAGTTGAATATATAATGTAGTAGGTAAAATAATAATATATTTGACGACCGGTCTGGCCTAGTGGGTAGTGACCCTGCCTATGAAGCCGACAGTCCTGGGTTCGATTCCCAGTCAGAGCATTTATTCGTGTAATGAGCACATTTGTTCCTGAGTCATGGGTGTTTTCTATGTATTTAAGTATTTATATGTATCTATCTATTATATATGTCGTCGTCTAGTACCTACAACACAAGCCTTACTGAGCTTACAGTAGGATTAGGTCCATTTGTGTAAGATTGTCCCGAAATATTTATTTGAAAAGAAAAGGTAAAAGTAACATTTATTACCTCAAATCAAATGTTTGCACATGCAAGAAATTACATGTCACTAGTGAAAGCGGTTGCATAATAACTGTTTTTGGTACACCGGGTAATGTTTGCTACTTGACAGTCGGCTATGACATAATGACTTATGCACATGTTATTATGTATGAGACGGTAATTTTATAATTGCGTTGAGTCGATTTTTGACTGAAATCAATAATTATTGCATTTGATATATAGCCTTGGTCAAAAGTATTGAGCACGATATATTTTTGATATAACATCTAAATGATGGGAACGGGAAATCACAAAATTGACATACACAATCAGCTTTTTTTTTTAACCTGGCTTGGGCTTTATGCACATGTGTGGTGCGATAGAGCAAGCGGACTGTGTGGGGGAAAGGTGGCCTGGGGAAAATCCAGGACCCTTCCGCGCCAAACTTGACTTGTACTACTGGAATACTCCTACTGAGTTTACGCTTCCAGCGAGATTGGTTGAGACGGTCTCAACCGAATCTGAGTGGTGTGTAGTGGTATCGAGCTAATGGGAGTTTTATTGCTGGTTCGCTACCCCTAGCCTGCTGGTAAAGACTGCAGCAAGAAACCCAGCAGGCCCGACCGCTGTCGGAGTGACTCTATCACAACAATCAGCGAATTACATTCCAGCAAACCAAATAATCTAATAGGAAAGCATTATGAGAATCATTTCTTTGTTGTTTTTATCTTGTATTTATTTCTATATTGCCTTTTAAACTAAATAAAATCTCATTTCGGAATTACAAAAATATCAGCGCAGAAGTTGTATTATACTTGAATAAACTTGAATTTAATTAATACTCAAAGTAATGTTTTATGTAAGCGAAATGAAAGCAAAAAAACGAGTCTCAAAGCGAGCTGCTAGTATTGTAACTTTTCTATATTATAAACATACCTACCTCGAATTTCCCGGGAATGTTTTACACTAGCCAAAAAACATGTAAAAACTGTAAAAAACGATACTAATTTAACATTTCTAAGCACATTTGGACCTTACTACCTACGTTTAATTCATAATTTAGTAATTATTTTACAATAAACAAAGATATAAATATACGAAATCATTCCCGCACCGAAAACCCCGAGGTATGATTATAAAACATCAATCAAGTACCTTATTTTAAGATAATACTTAGTTTCAAATCTTTTGTTACAAATTAATATAAATTACTGAGATCTTGGTTTACTATTACTTGTAATAGGTGCGAGTATGTGTACAATAAAACGTTTCAATATTAATATAAATTCGATATAAATGAAAAATATAGGAGTGCTTAATACTTTTGGGCGAGGCTGCGTTTATGGCATAGTGATGGTGGCTCGATTATTTTACTGAGCTAGAAACAGAAGGAGTTATTCTGTGTCGAACTTAGCTTTCGTGTTTTATGTTATCATTTTAATGATACCTAAGCGACTGTCTGCGATACGGTTGGGACACATTTTTCCCCTACCAGGCTCGAAAGAGCTCCGGACTCTGAGTAGAAGCCACACAAAAAATCCAAACTAAAAAAAAGTTGACTGTACAACTTTAAATAAAATATTTGTGACCACCTCCAAAGCTCCGATATATCTGATGGCGACTGTACCATTCAGAATCTAACTCACAGGTCCTTGTCCCTATTTGTCACCATGTGATGCGGCGCTTGTTACAACACAATACAATACATGTCAAGTCGCAAGCTGCATGCATAATGTAACATTATACAATCGTTGAATGCTTGGAACTGTGTTACTGGCTTTATTCGCCAAGACACCGGCCAAGAGTAATCTCAAATCAGTAATGTCTTGGGACGAAAATCCACTTGAACATTTTGATACCTAGGTACAGGTTTTTTTTATAACTAAAGTGGCAAACGAGCAGACGGATCGCCTGATGGTAAGTAATTACCATCAGATAAGATAAGAGTACGCTCTTTTCTTGAAGGTATGAGGGTCGTGTCGATACGATGGCACCCGAACTATCAATTAAAGATTGTATTAAAATGAGTGTCATTATCATAGGGAACTTTATTTATATTTATTACATTTAATACGATCAATCATTAACAATTCGACAACAGAACACGTACCAAAAGTTTATAGAATTTTTGTCTTTTTATCTGTTTATAATTATGTTCGCGCATGTATGAAAAACTGAACGGATTTCGTTAATATAACTTTGTTGAATTAAAATTAAAATTTGAAAATCTAAACCACTCTGCTATACCAAATCTAAATTAATCTAATTAATTAGAGAAGAGACAAAGGAGGTTACCACTATTTATTTTCTTAAGTACTTTAGTAAATTCTATAGGACAGTATACCTACCTCCAATCATGGAATAGCATAATGGCCGCTATTACGCTATCAGAAGATTCTGATACTGATACGCTGATATTTATGAGACAGGCCAACTTAACGTGTAGGTAAAAATTAGCTAATGCTCTGAACCCTGAGGGTAAGTTTTTAACGTAACTTTACGCCACGAGCGCGTTTGCGTTTTCCATATAAATAATATTATCACTTACGCGTTCGTAAACGTTTTTTACGTCAAAAGAAACTTACACTAGAGCCTCTGTATTAGCGTATGTAGTCTATGTAGTAGTTGCTACAATATTAAGAGCGAGTCCTCTTGACACAGTGGCACAGGTATCTACAAAGCATCATCATCACCATAATTTTGAACCCTCAACATTCGTCGCCGTATTTAAAATGTTTATAATGTTGCACTCGGTATAAAAGTTAGTTCACATTTCACAAACGTGCCTCGAAACTTGAAACACTTGAAATAACTTCGTAAACTCTGCCTCTGTCTACAGTGAAAACCCTAGTAGAAACAGCGGGTGTGTCTGCTTTTCTTTCCCTTCCGTTCAAAACGAAAGGGACTTAATTTTAGAGACATGAAAATATTCACCTTTGCTATGCTCCGCCTTTCTGCACTCTTTCTTCCTCTCTCCCCTCTCTTCTCTCTTTCTGCACTAATACTTTTAATAAGTCCGCGAAAAACGACATTCGTAAATTTATGACAATTGTCACTGTGTCTCATGACGCCTTAATTGGAGTAAAAGAGAAAAATGCTCGATATACAAACTTCGATGTTCACGCTACCGTCAAAACGAAAGGGACTGAATTTAAAGGTGCCGTGTGACGCCGGCTGACTAGAATAGCACCACCCCATCTCCTCCCGCGGGTGGAAAAGGCGTCAAAGGGAAAAATCCTAGGGGCGGGCAGCAGCGTCGGTCGAAACCCAATCTACAGCTACTGCGGTCAACCCGCGCCAAGCGAGGCGACTATGGCAACTACCCCCAACATGATACAAGTCATATTTGTGGGAGGCCTATGTCCAGCAGTGGACTGCATACGGCTGAAATGTAATTTAAAGACCTACCTGAATATGCTCGTCGTCTTTGCTCTGCTCCGGCTTCGTAAACTCCGCCTGCAGCGAAGACCCCTTCAGGGGCAGCGTGGGAGCGTGCTGCCACGCGCGCTCATCTTGCCGGAACCCTGGGTTGTCGAAGGCGAACTCATCCTTCACCGACTCAGGGTCCGTGGAGAACACTAGGTGCTTTCCTGTGGACAAACAAATGAAGTTTAAAGGGGTGTACAGAAGCTTCTTTTAAAATACAACAGTGGCTATCAATCATACCGACCGCATGATAGTGAGCAGTTGTTTGCCTGCCCCTAAGGCTCAGAGCCCTCTGACGACCTTACCGGCACACAACACTATGACAATAGTGTTCATTAGCCGTGTTTCTTGTCTAGTATTAGTTTTCTGTAAGATGTACAGTCAACAACACTCCAGCTATACATTGGTAGACCTTATTATATAAGGCATAAAGTCCACCGATGTAAATATATAATACAGTTAAGAGTGTTGCTGTGTGTACTTCCTCAGTCTAGCTCCGCTCCAGATTTGAGCGAAATGTCAATCTAACAACGTGTCCTACCACACTTAATAAAGTAACATTCGCAGATAGCTACCTACTGCCCATATAATATAGCATTCCCACATAGCAATATAGGAGCAATACTAAGTAGTATCTTGGCTATCAGGCTCAGATACTAGTAGTATAGTGTTTCCAAGCCGCAATAGCTCTGTTGCATAGAATTTGTTCGCTGGCAAATGCCCACTAAGTCACTGCACACGATACTCAATAGATGGCGCTTAGCACCAAAAATATACGTTTATCCAGCAATTCAGACGAATGCGTATAGGCATTGTCAATCCCTTATATCATTCTTGGTAGCAATCGACGCTATCCATTTTCTACTATATTGTGTCAATGAGCAACAAATATATACCATACAAACTTTCGCATTTTAAACTCTTTGAACGCCAAGAGCCACTAAAGTGGTCGCGTGCCTGCCACGCCACCGACCTTCGTGGCTATGGCGGACGCTGTCAAAGCAATTCCTGCTGACATATAATATAAGGTTTATAATTGTTCTTCACTAGTCGATTCGTTGACGTACACATTTGTATGCGCGAGGAAAAGCGTTCAAAAGGTTATAAGTAAGATGTCAAAACCAAACCATTGATATTATCAATTTGCATAATTATGAGAATACCATGAAACATTACTTCACAACACCTATCGTGTGTAGTCACACAGCATATCACAAATACGATCTAATTGGTACAAATTAACGGATCTCTGTAAAAAACGTTAATAGAACTCTTACTTTCGTCTCTAGAGAAGGAATGTGTTTTTTGCTGGCGAATCTCGAGATATTCTGAAATCGATAGACTATAGATTTCAATTATATAGTGTTTTATATTTTCTTCGGATACGGCGATAATTATTCGCTGGAGCACTGGTGGCTAAGAATGTGCGACTTGCAATCCGGAGGTCGCATGTTCAAACCCCGGCTTGTACCAATGAATTTTTCGGAACTTATGTATGTTGGGCCATGGGCTAGAAGACAACTAGCACCTACAGTGAGTATATTATAATAGTAATGGTAAATATGATGATATGATGATGAGAGCTCTGGTGGCCTAGAAGACCGTGCGACTTGGAGGTCGCAGGTTCGAACCCCGGTTTGTAACAAAGAGTTTTTTGGAACTCTTACCTATGTACGAAATATAATTTGACCAGTCGCTTTTCAGTAAAGGAAAGTATCGTGGGAAAACCGAACTAATACCAATAAAGCCTAGTTTACCCTCTGGCTTGGAAGGTCAGATGGCAATCGCTTTCGTAAAACTATTGCCTACGCCAAATCCTAGGATTAGTTGCCAAGCAAACCGCAGGCTTCTATGATCCGTGGCAAAATGCCGGGACAACAGAATTATTTATTATTAAGTCTCAGAAACGTTTTGTTTACGCACTTTGCGATCCGAAGTCTTGCGCGACTGACCATGTCGGCCGTGCGAAGGCCACATTATTTGTTAATTCGTCATGTTTGCGTGATGACTTCATGAAGACCTTCCTCAAGAAACTATAGGCTACGTCAAACCCTTTGTTTTAGTTTAAATGTTGCCTTGTAAAAAGTTAAAAATATTGATTCCGGTATAACCAGCGACCATTGCGTTACTCCGCGTTTAGACATGCTGGTGATGCTGGCTCGTCACTCGCCTCGCTATTGGTCGAAACGTTCCACGAGACTTTGCCTATACAAGAACGTGATGCGAGGGACGAGAGGAATAGCGAGACGTCCGCGTACACATGCGTGCTCGCGTTTCGCCTCGCTCCTCGCGCGAATGTGTTTCTTTTTTTTTTTTATCAAAAAAGTACATATCAGTTTCCATCTTAAAATTACTCGCCAAACTACGGTTGCAGTTTGTTGGCGAGATCTCGCTTATTTTAAATTAATGTTAGGTAGGTACTTATTATGCTTAGGTGGCGGTAGCATTACACTAAAAATGGGTACTTAATACCTAATGGGTATAGTTACAGTTGTGTTATAAAATACCGTTTCGTTATAAAGCAACAATACCGGTTCAAATATAAAGGTAACTAAAAGGTGGGGGGAAGCCTTTGCGCATTGGGGCAGTATAGGCTCATAATAATTATAATTTATATATAAATATATCTAGCCCGGTAGCTAGTCCATCATTTCCACCCAATAGCCTAGTACATTTTAGATTCCATTAAACTCAATAATCCTTACACCGTGGCGGGTGCTGTCTCTGTGCGCGTCCCATGATTCGGACAGAGACAACATCCGCTTAGTGTACCCTTTACATTACATTAAATTGTCGAAAGGGCCTCTGCGCGTTGGCTCGATCCGGCTCCGCATACGCCTCTCAAATGTACGGAACACCATTGTTCCGTGTACGGGAAAGACATACAAATAATTGATATAAAGTATATTAGCTATTTCGCAGGTTTCCTAATATTTGATATGCCAGGTTCACACACACTACTAAGGTAACATATGTTCACAGTTTTTTTCACATTTCAGCCGTATGCAGTCCACTGCTGGACATAGGCCTCCGACCGATATGACTTGTATCATCTTGGGGGTAGGTGCCATAGTCGCCACGCTTGGCAGGCGCGTTGGCAACCGCAGTAGCTGTAGATTGGGTTTCGACGGACGCTGCTGCCCATCCGTAGGATTTTTCCTTTTGTCGCCTCTTACGACACCCGCGGGAGGAGATGGAGTGGTGCTATTCTAGTCAGGCGGCATCACAAGGCATCACAATTGAGGTCATAAAAATGACTTGCATATAAGGTATATTACCACACCTTGCGGCCAACTACGATAATCCAAGTTCGATCCGACATCTTTCTCTTTTACCCCAATTAAGGCGTAATTAGTGACAGAGGCAATCGTTCGAATTTGCGATTCGATTTTCTCCGTATAATTTCACTGGACGAATGTGAATATATGTATACATATTTATGAACATAACAAAGTCTACATTGCTATCTAATTATGAATGACTAAGAAAAGTGCATAAAAAGAAGTTTATAGCTCCATTATGCAAGAATGCACTATCGTCTAAAACTGACTAACCAATAATGAACCTTATGTTAAAGGCATGAGGACTAGCTATATCAAGTTAGTATTGTCAGTAACCTATATTCAGCTCAACCATAACTTGCTTTCAAGTGATTTGCACACAAGCGACACCATTCATAATGTTCTGTACAATTTTTATGCGAAACGCTTAAGGTGCAGGCTTTTGCATAACCATACAATTTTGACTTCAAGGTATGTAGGATATAAAAAAAAAACAAAACAAGTGTGTTCATGAACATTTAAAAATATCTCAGTTCCTCAAATCCAAGAAAAGCCTGACTGAACAGTCGAAGACACTCAGTGATAGAGTGTCAAATGCCATAATAGAATGCCAAATGTGACATTATCTATGAAAAGGGACCGTCGATGGCGCTTATGTCGTTGTTCAAGACGATACAATACAAATGCAACGCGATTCGACATAAGTGCCATCGACAATAAGGTCCCTTTATGATAATGACTCAAATTATCTAGTCAAAACAATATACAAGTTGCAGAATTTTCTCAAAATTTCCGCACATTAGTAAAAATTTGGATGCTAGTTGCCTTTCAGAACATTCTCCTAGGGCTTATTACACACAATGGTCTTAGATAACCAGATAGATAACCATGGCAACGTTTGACGTTTAAGGGAGTTTAAAAAAAATTGTGTACCTACAGAATTAACGTGAATTAAGAAAGATATATATTAGTGTTAGTGTGTGACAACAATTAAGCATTAAATTTCGATAAAAACTTGGTTTAAGTGTTTCATAAACTTCAATCGAGATTAAGATTACAACATAATGAAATAAAAGTTTTTAAATATTTCACGTTTGATTTGACAAGAGACCGGTTTAACTTTTTTAACAATTTTCGCTAATTGGGTACTACTAAATAGTTTTAGAAAACTCCCTAAAGCTGGGACGTAATAGTTTTTGTTAAGAAGTTTTTGAAGTAAAGTTTATTTGAAGGTCATCGACAGTTTACACGGCCTTAAGAGCTTGCCGAGACAGTGAACGAACCGCGTGGGTGATGCTGTTAAACATGTCTTCTGTCTGACAGAGACGAGATTATGTTGCCAACATAAACGATAAAACTTGTGTAACTTTCCACATGTATGACCGAGACGGCGCTATTATCGTCTGTCCTTATCATAGTCTTACATATTTTTCATAGACATACCATTTAACTAGACGGAGCGTGCTAATAATAATACCACGATCAAAAGGGATGGTCTTATGTAACTTTCCATAGGTACGGCAGAGGCGGCGTTTTCGTCCGTCCTTAACCTCTAGCCGCCCAGAAGTCAAAACTCGCCAGGCCAAATGCAACTCTGGTTTGTCATAATTAAAATTCAAAATGGCATTCTATGGGAATCCTTTTTATAGGTATCTAGGCAGCTAGAGGTTATCATAGTCTCACATATTTTTGTTTCCCTTCTAACTGAACTTTCCAGAACTGTCAAAGTTGGAGGGATATAAACAAATACAGTAGGAGTTTTCTTGTGTTTTCAACCGAAGTTGCGGTAATGAATACAGAATAAACTAATATTTTTGTTACGAGTGTCCTGTACAGCAAAACTATAGTGAACTGTTACATTTTGGGCTGCAAAAGCTAGAATATCTTTGTCCCTTACTGGCGAACGGGATGCGTGCTCCAGTCATTATTCCTCCTAGAGGAAATACCATTAGTGTTGCCAATTTAGGACTTCTGGTGCAAATTTCCGACCGAATTTTGGACCCGGGTATGTCCTTAAACTACGTCCAACAATGAGAGGTAGGGCACAGCGATGACCATCACGCTTGAATCTGGAGCAGCCCAACTGGGGAAGTACCTCCTCCTTACAGAAGACCACAGCCATAATAGCACTGCTACCTTTCAGGTCTGTAGTGTTGTGTTCCTGATGGTGAGTAAGGTTCTCAGAGCTCCAACCCCTCTTAAAGGCCGGCAACGCGCTTGTGACTCCCCTGGTGTTGCGGGTGCCCATGGGCGACAGTAATTGCTTCGCCACCGCAATCCGTCTGCCCGTTTGCCGCCTATGTCATAAAAAAAAAATTTTTTTGCGTAATTTGGCAACCTATTTTTTTTGCTTGCAGCGTTTATGACCCTGGTATGTATAACTGATGCACATCAGCCGTGCGGGCAGTTCGATAGTAAGTCAACATCACCGGTTGGCATTTTAATTCAAAATCATAACGAAAGCTTCTATCACATGGAACGTATGCTACACGGAAAATACATTCTTAACGTCTGAATAATAACGCTCAATATGGATAGTCATGATTTCACCTTTGACATCGATTGTCTAAGGTCAGGCTTTCTCTGTGGAGCGTCTGCTTTTCCACAGATAATGTATCTTGGAGTTAACCATTAAACAAATAGTCGTTTGCAATTTGGTATTTGTAAGTTGGTACATGTCAAA
The DNA here is from genome assembly GCA_022674325.2 of Grapholita molesta. Taxonomy (NCBI): domain Eukaryota; kingdom Metazoa; phylum Arthropoda; class Insecta; order Lepidoptera; family Tortricidae; genus Grapholita; species Grapholita molesta. The sequence goes on from CP053143.2 coordinate 7,917,672, forward strand.
CAAACGTTTGTATGTCTGGCCACCGAGCTTGTCAGTAGCCGTTTAAGAAAAAATATGACTATCCTTTAGTAATAGCGTAAACAAAGACAGAATGATTCTATTCTCTCTATCTTTGCTCTAAGTGAGAACTCTAGCTTAAATATAGTTGAGTGGCATGGCAAGTCAAGTTTTTTATAGACCCAGAGGCGCTACCGCCAAAAACGATATTCGTCGGACGATTGTCTCAGTCACTCTCATGACGACTTAATTGGGGTAAAAGAGAAAGATGCCCGAAATATACGAACTTCGACGTTCGCGGTACCTGGCCAGATTTAGTGCAAATCCCGGGCATTGTGAAGTTTCTTAGGTATCAGCGGCGGCGGGTCCATACAAGCCGGTTTCCGCCGGATTACCTAATTTTTCACAGTTCAAGTTTTCCTCGGCCTCACGAAGAAGGCAAGGCCACATTAACTCCGTTTTGCCTATGAAAAAAAATACACACCGCCACTGTATTTAGAGATTTAGTCAAGATTATAGTTTCATTTTAGTTAGAAATTGAATATTCATTAACATGCATTTAGATAAAATTAATTATGAAACAGTTTTGCATAATTAATTGATTTAGTTAATTAAAGACTGTCAGATTCCATTCTCACTTTTTATACAATCGGAAATCGTCAACTTTCATTTTATGCTAATATTGCATTTTATAATATGCTAATATTAAAAAGGAAATGTGTGCAAACACTTAACAACATAATCTAACAATATATATACCTTACATACACAGAAATTTTCTAAATTAGTGTTTAAAACCATGTAAAACCTCGAATTTGTTAGTAGTACATTCAACATTTATACATTTAAAAACAACATTGGCAGTCTGGTGCCGGCTGAGCAATCTACAGCTACTGCGGTCGCCAACCCGCCTGCCAAGCGTGGCGACTACGGCAACTACCCTCCAAGACGATACGTAAGTCAGGTTTGGGTTTGCCTATGCAGTGGACTACTCACGGCTGAAATAATGATGATGAGACATGTTAAGATGAAATGTCAATCACCTCTCTTAATGACTTTAAGACAGACTCGAGTAAAGTGTTAATTAGACTGTGCGACAATTACAAGCGGAATGCTGTTAGTGTTGCTAACTTGGCTACTTTTTAGTACAAAAGTTGCCAATTTAGCATTTTTAAAAGTTGAAGTAGCTACTTATTACATTTAGCAACTAACAAATTATATTTCGCTGTCACTTAGAAGCTAGTTTTTTTAGATGTTATTGTAAAAAATATATAAACTTCAAAGATCTTTAGACAATAATTATTTAGGCATAATACAATGCACTTACGAACGTCAAGTTAAAAAAATACCACCTAAACTAGTCCTATGACCTGAGGGCCTACATCGAAGTTCAGTAATTTCGAGCATCTTTCTGTTCTACTCCAATTAAAGCGTTATATAGAGTAATAGATATAATCGATAATATTGATTCTGGCGGTAGTGCTCCACCCGCGCAAACATCGAAGATCGAATTTCGTATATCTCTTTTACTCCAATTAAGGCGTTAGAGTGACAGAGACAACCGTTCGTTTACTCATAAGTAATATCGATTCAGAGGCTCTAGTGTAAGTTACTTTTGACGTAAAAAAAAGTAACTTAGAGTTAACTTAAGTAAGTGATAATGTTATTTATATGGGAAATACTAACGCGAAGGTAAAGTAATATTACGTTAAAAACTTACACTCAGGGCTCAGGTAGGGCCTATGAGAAGATTTACATTACCGGCAAGAAACTTATCGGCACTTTTTTTAAATAATTGGTGTTGGTAACACTGACTAGCAACTAGCGACACTGTGGGAGATGATATCACTGCTGTAATTGTAGAAAAAAAGTTGCGCTTTTCTCACGCACACAAATTACTTTTTAATTGTTGGCAAGTATTTACGCACTTTACAATGTTGCAAACTTGTGCTGAGGTACTTTATAATATAAAATATCTTGTGTTTTTCAGCTTTCTGGTTTTACAATAATATTTATATTCGGGGTCGGCCGTTTGAATGCAATTAAAACAATTCAAAATATTTTTTATTCAATATTTTGATTCGTTTGATTTTTATTTTACAAATACTTATAGGTGAAAAACTTAGCTAAACCACCTGGTCTACGTAGTAGTAACTTATGCTGCCAGCATTCTTGAAACCATGCCACAGGCCACAGGGGTCAACCCAAAATTTGGATTTTTAGTTTTACTTATTTTTACAATACTTTATTTTTAAGTTATTTATAACCCAGTATATGTTTATTATAAATTTAAATATATAACATATATTTAAGAAAAAGTACCAGGGTCTCTGACGTCCGAGGCAGGATGCCTTCGATCTGATATCGATGTTACTAAACAACTTTATAAATAAACTCAAATCAACTGAAACAAGTTGCTGTTACCTCAAAAGACAAGTTATTGCTCAGACCAATAAATAAAACATAGACGGAGAATATTTTAACCGAAACTTGCTATAACAATGCTATGCTGCTTTAGAAAATATATTTCCCTATAAGAAAAAAGGAGAAAGTAATATATTTTGTCAATTTCGTCCATTTTTAAGCGTAATCATCTAAGTGTCAATCAGAAGGAAAAAGGGCTGGGCATCGCATGTTTTTATCGATATCGAGAAAGCTATTATCGACTAACTTTTTGTTAATAAAATGTTAGTACATAATTACACTGGGATTAAGTTTTTTTTAACATAACATATTTAATTGGAAAAAAAAAAATATTACGTATCATATTTTTTATTGCAGAACAAGTTACAGTTCAATAAATATACATGAAAGAGCGAAAACTAAGTAGGTTTACAAAGACACATAAAAACAACCTCAACAAGTTTCTACCAATAAAACTTGTGTGAACAAAATGCCCTGAGCACTTCCAAGACTTTTTGTGCTGCTCCTTGCTCCGACCGGTGGCGGCAAACCATTTCAATCGGATTTCTTCATTCTTAGTAAAACTGAAAATAAAAGAAACAAAATTAAACTAAAATATTGACAATATTACGGAAATACCTCTAAAAGATTTTCTTTGCCATCCACCCATCACAGAAAAGTAGGTACATCATCACCATATTCACGTCATGAACATGCCGCTGTAAGCAAAAAGGGCGTAATTGCAAATTTCTCGTAATTGATTCGAGATCAGCAAAACTGGCTGATCTCGGATCAATTATTAACAAAATATCTAAAATAAATGCAATTACGCCGTTTTTGCTTACGGCAGCAGTTTATACGAACTATCGATATATTTTTTCACATCACTTATAACCTCAATTTAGGTTATAATCAAATAGGATATTTGTGAAAAAACATGGTCTTAAACAAACAAATATTCATATTAATATCGAGAAAAGGGTATTTAAAATGTACTTACAATCAAACAATTACAAATCATGAAGATTTACTTCCAAAAACACAATATTTTGTACTCACCGTGGAAGCTGATATTTTCACACGTATTTTCTTTATTCTGGGGACGAGATCGACACCCACGAACTATGCATGCCATTGTGCATGCTTTTCAGATAACACTGACGCGGAATTACTTATTTTCACCTCAAAAACACGTTAAAATTCTTTAACTTTTCGGGCTTACTCACTCGAATGTTTTCATCAAAACATAACCCGGCAAATTGAGAATGACTCATAGTGCTGCCACGACTAATGGTTAATTCGTATATTTTATTTAGTCGCCTGGACAGTCTACACAGTCTACAAAATGACAATGAAAGTAGCTTCAGTGTGAAGTTAGCTGAAATTTGTCTATTTTTATTTATTGGTCTGAGAGTTATTGCTATATTTTTCCTCGTCTTCGATGTCTAAAATAGTACAAGCGAGATGCACAGATAATAAACACGATACTCGTTATCGAAAACGTCAATGTCACAACTCATGGTAAAGTACCGACCTGTCATTAAATATTTACGACATACAAGAAAAAGTTTGTATCAAAATCAAATTCGCCGACACTAGTACTCGCAGCAATGTGCCGACCTACTACCTAGCGACTGTCAAATTTTTTGCGTATTTTTGTGTGCGAACTGCCCTGCTTTCCAACCGGTTTGTTCGCCTTCATTTCTGTCATAATACGGATAGACACATTGTCTGTGAAGATATTATTTGTTTTGCAGAATACAGAAAAATGGGTCTAGGTTAAATGAGTAGGTATAACGACCGTTTTTTTTTTTTTCAAATATCTGATCCTAGAACTCTTGTAGGTCAATTTACTACAACACTTACTGATGACATGGCAAATCACCTAGCGAGAAAAAGCTATATGATATATACCTTCATTAAATATATCCAATATATCCTTTCATAAAAAAAAATATAACGATTGCCACAAGGCCTCGCATAGATAAATTAAATCCTTTTTCGTGTTTTATTATTTTTAATCTTTAGCTTTTAGAATACAGATGTCTTACCACGAACCATTTCATTCGTTTGTCGTCTACTTGCCACTTAATCGCTCATATTTGCAAGTGCCTTAGAGACTGAGATAGCCAATTTTCGAATTTCGATTTTGGCTATTTCGATCGACTCTTTGAACCTAAGGTTCCTCTTACGATGACAAAAAGTTACTAAACCCAAAGCGACCCGCCGCTATTGTTAGACTATTACACAACACGTGCGTTTTTATTCAAATTATCAAAGCCCAATGAATAGGGCTGTTACTCAAGCGTACATTTCTCTCGCGGTTGTCAAAGTCAACTGGTTGGCGGTTGGCGGGGGTAAAACGAAACTGACAGACAATAGGGTTGCTATCTTTATTAATGACTGCAATAAATATTTTGGGACTATCACTATGAATTGATCTAGTTCTACGGTAAGCTAAATAAGGCTTGTGTTGTACTTGGTATTGGTATTAGACGTCTCTATAATTAATAGATAGATGCATACTGAAATAAGTACATAAATATACCGTCCGTAACTAGGGTTGCCATACGTCAGGTTTTGTCCTGTCATTTGATCATTTGCCCGGACTGCGGCAGGGCATTAAAAATAATTATCTTTACTACGAATTACACAACAAAAAAAAAGTATAGTAAGTAAAAATAAAGTTACAAAAATATTAATCGTAATATCTATTATAACAATTAAACAAGAAAAAAATATAATACTCGGTTACAAAAATATCAGTGTAATCTCAGGATTTTTATCAGGACATTTCATTTTTTTATATGGCAACCCACTATATTCGTGATAAACACTCAGGATTCATGGTAAACCAGGATTTAAACCCACGACCATCATTTTGGTGGCCGTAACGACAGGACAGGCAGACAGCAGACAATTACTAACTGACAGCTGTCAAAATCGATCGTTTTTGCAAACGCAGCCCTATTTGATACCGGTCGCATTGCGATCCGAACTCACGCGCACAATGGCATTGCCAAACCTTTGCTCTCGTCACAGCACAGAAGCAAAAGGTAATAACTAATAGAAAATATTTGGTAAGATATGCCGTTCCGTTAACATTGGAAACATTGCATAGTCGGTGTCACGTCTTTATAATTGATTAGGTAATTTTGTTTTATTAAAATCTTTTAGATTTCATAGGCTCTTTATGAAAGCTGTCAAATTAGCAAACAAAAACGTAGATTGTGATGAAAATAATCTTTTATTATTATACTATTTGTACTGATACTATATTTAGCCTTTGCCTGCGAGTTACGTTACTGTTAAGTTAAAACTCACGCCACTCTGTATTCATCCAATATCCCATAATCACCCCCCATAGTCATCTGACAGGAGCGGTAACGCGAACATCGAAGTTCGTATATTTCGGGCATCTTTCTCTCTTACTCTATTAAATTTACGAATATCGCGCCGCAGCTCGGTAGATCATATATTCTTTTGAAAAGCATAAGGTTAGGTTAGTTCATCAATATTAATTGCAGCTGAAGCTGCATCTTGCAATTTTAAAAGCAGGTTAAACGCAATTAATACGTCAAGAGCGCGTTTTCGTTTACAGTCAATTATGGACTGGCAAAGGCAGTTTAACTGATTAAGTTGCGAAATTGCGAATTGAAAAAAAAAACATGAAAAAGTTATATAGTATGTATATACTACAATCTTTTTTTTTTCTTGCTACGGACAAGTTGGCCTAGTAGTTGAAGTTAATAACAAGTATAGATTCTTATAGGATAGAGTATTCGCGTCGATATGCTTACGTTTAGAAATAAAGCGATAAAAAAACTACCTTAATAATGGGCTTTGGAAAAAACGTTATGAAGAATCGGCTATACTCTGTCTGTTTAGGGAGTTAAAAAAAGTAAACAATCTTGACATGTCTTTTTATTGAAAATCAGTTTAAAAAATTGTTGTTATACCATTGTTGGTAAATCTTAAATAAAAAAAAAACATGATAAGTATGTGACAATTATGAGTCACATATGGTTATTTACATTATTTTACTTTGGTACTGGTTACTGATTTATAAAAAGCGTTTTTCAATATTCACGTCATGATGGTTTATCTTTTTTAACTACCTAAACAGACAGAGTATACCTTATAAGACTTACAATTTAAAAAAAAAGGATACGTAATTAAAAATAAAATGACAACGTTTTTTAATGACATGTTTAAACTTTACCTGCAAACATATACTTGCATAGTCTATGGCACTATTATCCAAGATGGCGCCATCCGCCATCGTAATTAAACTTATGCAACGTAATTGTTTAACCATTTTCCTTTCCGCGAGCGACCTTGACATTTGTCTGGCTTCGCGGTATTCGGCATGCCAAGCCTACTTAACTAATAACCAAGTTAAATGGTTACTGACAAATACACTCCATTGATTAATTTAAAATGTTTTAGTCTGATTGATAACTTTTTTAAAATCTCATTTTTTTATAGGTACAAGACTGACCAGCCTTTAACCTCATAGAAAAGTATCCATGGCAAATAGCTATAATCCACATTCCACACACACATATTTTAAGGTTATGCAATATAAACTACTGTCAAAGTAATGTTTGTTTTAAAGATTAGATCCAATATTGTTTTGAATCATTAATCATGGCAATATATAGTTTGACAAGCCAGTTTCTCGCTGAGACAAACAAGTTTTTTTTGTTATGCTTAAACCCCATACGCATTAACATGTGACGAATGCATGCAATGAATGACAAATTAGGTAGGTATCCCAGACTATAAAATTACTCATACAAGCATATTTTTTTCGGTAAAAAAACAGCTAGTGTCTATGTCCAAATACACGTCCGTCAGGTTCAAGGATCCGTTATTATGTAGTTACAACTATTTGTCAAAGTCGACCATGATTAAACAATTGCCACTGTTTGTACTTCTTTAGACTCTAACACGAGTCGAGTCCAGCGACTTCAATGTAAAACCAGTTTAAAATTAGAATTGTTGTGCTTGTGAGTTAGCTTGAAGTTCGATGTTGGCAAATTAATCTCCAGAATCCGCACAGATTTTTCCTGGTAAGTTTTTTGAACGAATCGCTAACCATCAGCCAAGAAAGTGACACACGAGTTCTAGGTTTTAGTTCGAAATCCGGTCGATTTGTTGATATCTCAATATTTATAGCAAAAACAGGCAAATAAATAACAGATGAGAATTTGTTAGAATGTCCTTTACTTGATTACTGTTAAGTACATGATCCGAAACTTCGACTGCGATAGGAATGACACCTGCTAATTGTCCATAGACAATGGTTTTACATTTGTTTTTATTTAAATTTGGAAGTTCTACGTAACCTTGTGTTGCCAGTTAAATAATGGAATATTGTCCTCTAACGACGTTTTGTTTTTCTGATTGATCTATTTATCATTGTGGCCGTAAGGTTTAGTTTGCTGAATTGTATTTCTGACAAGTTAATTTAAAATTTGGAGGTTTAGTGAAGTCATTTCTCAAAAGACAGGCATCAAGAGGCTTGGTTGTTTGAGTGCTTATATTTAAAGCAGAACGAAGGCTAATTACATATGTAGTAATTTAAAGAACTGAGGTGAACATATTATGTGATAAGTATTATAGAGAGTAGGTACGTTACGTAGGTAGGTTACGTTATAGTTTAAATATTGTATTCTGATAACAAAAAAATAATAATTTGGTGCAATGTTGTTTATGGACGATTGTTTTGATAAATAAATATTACAGGACATTCTTACACAAATTCACTAAGCCCCACGGTAAGCTCAATTTGTACGTACGTAAGTAAGTAACATGACATGACTTACCTATGTGTCCTAAACAATTAAATCAAGAAACTACAAAGCAATGTGAATGTCAAATTGTAAATACTTGTCGCATCTGTCATTATGTTTTTATTTGCACAGTTGGTATTACGTAAACTAAATAAGTTCTCACACTCGTAATCGTAAAGCTCGTATTTTGTAATGTTGGTAGTAACTTTTAATTATAGTTGTGTTGATATGATAATATTGATGTGTATAATTGATATGGTAACCGAGCAGGTTGTGAAGAAATATTCGCCATTTGCAATGTTAAAATATCTTCACCACGGACAACGTGTTTTTAGTACTTAAGTGACTGAATGGTAGGTAGGTACCATACTGTGGTGCTACCGCGAAAAACGATATTCGTAGATTTCGGACGATTGTCTCTGTCACTCCCATGGCGCCTTAATTGGAGTAAAAGAGAAAGATGCCCGAAATATACGAATAATCGAATAACGTTTTTCGCAGTAGCGCCGCAGTCTCGGACGTCCACTGCTGGACATAGGCCTCCCCCAAAGACCGCTACAGCCAGCAATCTTTGAGCACGGGATGTTACTCGTAAATGCCAAAAGCGCCATGCAGCGATCGCAATATATGCCACCGCTGCTGTTCTTCCGAGTTATTACATACATACATACATTTCAGCCCTATGCAGTCCACTGCAGGACATAGGCCTCCCACAAATATGACTTGTATCATCTTGGGGGGTAGTTGCCATAGTCGCCACGCTTGGCAGGCGGGTTGGCGACCGCAGTAGGTGTAAATTGGGTTTCGACGGACGCTGCTGCCCGTCCGTAGGATTTTCTCCGATACCCGCGGGAGATGGGGTGGTGCTATTCTAGTGAGCCGGCATCACACGGCATCCGAGATATTGCAGACGTAAAATTATTTACTACGTCGCAAATATTTATTATTTACAATCTTACTCATGTATTTACAATCTTGCACATGACATATCGCGGAGGTTACCAGCGATACGTCAATGTCACTGCTAATGATCGCGCATCCAATGTATTATTCATTTTTTTTTTGTTTTTTTTAATGGGGCAATGACTCGAGTCAGACATACAGCCAACTTATTTTTTTAATTGCAGTTTTGTTTAGACAATAACAGTTCGCGTAAATAAGGAATAAACGTAAAGTGAGGCTTGATATAAGTATTTGTAATATAGAGAAATATGCACATAACATAGTTTTGACATTTCGGTGACATTCGGTGGCGTCATGAGATAAGCCAACTTAATCATAAGATGCATGGTTTATAAAATAAATAAGAATGGCGCCATGAGACTGACAGAGACAATCGATCGAAATTTACGATCATCGATATTCGCGGGAGCGCCGCCGCTATCTAAGCAAAAGTCTTAAGCCCGTTTCACATCAAGCGCGGGCGCGTGTCAACGCGGGCCCGCGCCGCGATTGTTCAGCTAGTTTTAAATGAACGCCTTCACACAGCGGCGGGCGCGGGCGGGTGCGTGTGGCGCGGACCCGCGCACGCCCGCGCCCGCCGCTGTGTGAAGGCGTTCATTTAAAACTAGCTGAACAATCGCGGCGCGGGCCCGCCGCGGGCCCGCCGCGGGTCCGCCGCAGGCCCGCGTTGACACGCGCCCGCGCTTGATGTGAAACGGGCTTTAACTGCAAGAAGGCGTAGATAACAAAGGTGATTTTTTTTCAGGTACCCTAAAATTCAGTCCCTGTCGTTTTGAACGGAATGGAAAGAGAAGCAGGCACACCCGCTGTTTCTACTAGCGTTTTCGCTGCAGAGGTTACGAAGTTATTACAATTGTTTAAAGTTCGGGGGTTTGTGAAAGGGGAATAAACTTTTCTGCAGAGTTCTCACTACCGCGAGAATTGTGTTACATTACAAATTTAATCAAAGATATTGGTATTAGTCATTTGTCATTCAAAACCATAAAATAATAGCGGTAGCTAAGGTAGCTTTTGCGTTTGACGTTGAAAAGGTTAAGTATTACTTCAGGCCCGGTACCGAGAACATCGAAGTTCGTATATTTCGGGCATCTATCTCTTTTACTCCAATTAAGGCGTCATGAGAGTGACAGAGACAATCGTCCGAAATTTACGAATATCGTGTTTCGCGGTAGCGCCGCAGGTTTATCAATGTATTAGCTAAAAATATCGCGTTTTATCTCAACTTGTATTCCTAATATCATATACAGAGTAATACCTATGCATCTACTTTATACGACCGCACCACCGCGAACCCCGAAGTTCGTATATTGCGAGGGTCTTTCTCTTCTACTCCTTTTACTTTCGTCATGAGAGTGACAGAGACAATCGTCCGAAATTTACGAATATCGATTTTTGCGGTACGCCGCTGTATGGTTTAGGTGTCATGTTATCAAAGGGGGTTTAAGGATGAGTCCATTGTAGAACTAGGTATTAAATAAACAAAAGAACGTAGGTAACACACCTAAGCCATTCATAAAACCACCCATAATCTCCATAAAGTCCTATCCACCACAATGTAAATGCCACCAAAAACAAACAAATAAGGTTTATTTTTCATTGATTTCATTTTTAAGATTCTAAGAACTGTAATTTATTTGTTTAGCGAAATTAGATCTTAATGTTTAAGTAATACGAGCTTTGACACGAGATCGTGTGAGGTGATGTCACTTTTAATTCCTCTGTTGTCTTTGGTTTATAGCTTGTTGTTCTGTGTTTATGGTTGGCCGTTAGGTGCATGGCGACGAGATATGGGTTTAGAATATTCGATTAACGCCCTGCGAGCTAATAACTTCAAGACCAATGTATCTTGCAAACACAGACCAGTAAACCTATAGACAAGTATTGCAGGGCACTGACGATCATCAGTCCGTATGGCATACAAGGCTTATATAATTCCCGGTCGCGCGCAGTGCCGTTCAGTTGCGTCCAAGTATCTGACCTGCGCGCAGTGCACGTTGTTACTACACTAAAAAATAGATAATTATAATAAAAACGTTGACATCATGTGTCATTGTACTGTAAGATGGTGTGGTAAAAATTCTAAGACATCAAATTACAAGAAAGATGGTATAACATTCCACAGATAAGTCAAAATGATTATATTATTGAAAAATTATTTGTTCCTAGCGGAGTTCATTTATACTGGTCGCTACAGAAGTAGATAGTTTGTTCGTCTCTTTTCATCATATTGTAAATACAGTGTGCTATTCCTGTCTTACGAAGCCACGTGTAGCTCTAGTGATGTGCTGATGTCGTTACCGTATTAACCGTAATCGTGTGCTTAGGATTACCGAAGGTGTACCGAATTTACAAAATATAATAGAAATCAGGGATACGCACTAAATATATATATATATATATAATTGCATCGCGTTTTACCGCTTGTTGAAAAAAAAATGTTTAAATTTGAAAATCGAACTTTAACTCGAACGATCACCGGGTGATGGGCAGCAGCATACCTAGAGTGCGGTGGAAGCACTGCGATCGCCAACCCGCATGCCAAGCGTGGCGATTATGGCATATACCCCCCTCATGAATAACACCCAAAAGCCATGGCCCCGAGTCCCGGCGGCCCCCGGTAGCGGCCAGGGTACAAAAGGGGTCAGGGGTGCTAAGAATCCCCGGGCGGGATCCTGCTACCGACGGCTCCTGGCCCTGGCAACATACAACACGAACTATAATGGAGATTTAAAATTATAACTGCCATATTGCTTACCATCAGGCAATTCATCTGCTCGTTTGCCGCCTATGAAATAAAAAATAAATAATAGTAGTTTATGTATCTGTGCATAATGAAGGGCATTACAACAAGAGTGTGGGTTTATGAAACGAGCCGAAGGCGAGTTTCATAATAATATCACACGATTGTTGTAATGCCTAATTATGTATAGTTACATACACTACTTTATCTACACACATATCATTAAGTGTTTTAAGATGGGTTCAGAAACCGTAAATGACTTATTACTAGGGTTACTTGTAAACATTAAAAAGTCAACGAACAAAACAAATGACAGCTTGGAACGGCGGCGTTGCGTATTTCGTATCTCAGTCAATTTTGTTTTTAAACTATAGACAACCGAATGAACTCCCTATTCTACTGTCACTCGAGTTCAAATGTCGTTCGATTTATATTAACAAAACATAACGAATTGGCGTTTCATATCAATGGCTGTTTTAATATCTACAGATACTAGATTAGACACCCCACTTGAATTTGACAGCTGTTCCAAATTTAAGTTCATAACCTACTGATTTCAGTAGGTAATGTTAACATTACCTACTGAAATCTTTCTGATGGTTGGTAATGCTGGTCATTGCCTACGGTTTCTGGACGCATTTTAGAGCACTTATGACATGTACGTAGATAAAAAATATTATTACAGTACCGATTATAATTACAGGAGTCACGGTAGTAATGACTTCGTATGACAACATCAACAGTATTGACGATTGGTCTTGGGTTCGAATCCCAGTAAGGTCAGTTATTTGTTTGATGAACACAGTTTTTTTTTATCTGAGTCATGGGTTGATTGAGTATCCACAACACAGGCCTTCTTGAGTTTACCGTGAGACTCAGTCAATATCTATAAAGATGTTCTGTAATTAAAAAATGTAGACTTTTAGTAAATTTCCTTGCAAGCACAGAGAACTACCTATAGAGTCGCAATGTTGTTCATTTTGTTCGCGATACAAGCTGCCAACACAAGAGGTGAAACGTGAGGGGCGGGAGGGCGTCAACGTCGCTGCGATAGGTTGTCTCAAGGACGACGCGCGGCCGCTTGAGCGTGTAGTGATGGGACCTAACCGGTAGTCATTTATGTTTGGTAAACAAAAGTAACTATAAATATAAATCAGTAGGTATAGTAATATTATTTTAACTTACTTCAAAAGTATAGGTTAAAATACTAAGGGTGTAATAATCTAAAAATTAAATGTGTATGACAGTAATAAGAGCTCCAGAAAAGAGTACAAATTACGATGCGAAATGGTACAATTTTTTTGACCAAAATATCGATTATAATATTATGTACGAGAGTGGTTTGTTTGTTCATAAACCACTCTCGTACATATCATAATGTGGGTTGGAATAACTTCTATAATTAACAGCCTATTTTAAAAAATGTATTTTTGAATTAATTAATTAGTTATTAATTAAATTGTTATTGTATGTAAATAGTGCATTACTGCAAATACTAGTTATCATGGATGAGTATCAGTTAGGCGACCGGACTGAAGGTGAGGAACGAGGCCAGAATATCACTTGTTGTCTAAACAGTCCCTAATTCAAAAATAGGACAAATTGTATGAATGGAATCTTGCAAATATATTAAAGTTAATACGTTATTTGTATTTTTATAAAAATACAAGGGTTTCAAATAAAATACATATTTAATCACTAGAGATACATTATTCGTATGTTGTTTGTGTAGAGTGTAGACCATAGCTGTGCCCCCTAAGGATTCTCTGTAGACCACCTCGGCCACCATGGACTCCCGTGTTCTTCGGGCGCTGGCCGCTTGTCCCGCCATGCTACGTTAAGTTAAACTATATTCTCAGAAGGGCGCTTGTCAGCGCGAACATCCCCGCCACTCTGGTACAGCAGATTGTGCGGGGTCAGATGTCGTTAATACCCGTTGTTGGAGAATGGGTCGCGCACTGGTGTGCTATTCTATGACACTAGACCCAAGGACTCACCAAGTGGATTCTAAAAAGCCTCCATAACATACCTCTATCTCAAACCAGCTATGAGAGCCCTGGGACTTCCTCGAAGTTCATCATCAGGCCCATTCTATGATACTGGACACAAGTACTTACGAAGTGGATTCCAAAAAGCTCCCATAACATACCTCTATCTCAAACCAACTATGAGTGCCCTGGGACTTCTTCGAAGTTCATCATCAGGCCCATTCTATGACACTGGACCCAAGTACTCACCAAGTGGATTCTAAAAAGCCCCCATAACATACCTCTATCTCAAACCAGCTATGAGTGCCCTGGGACTTCTTCGAAGTTCATCATCAGGCTCATTCTATGACACTGGACCCAAGGACTCACCAAGTGGATTCTAAAAAGCCCCCATAACATACCTCTATCTCAAACCAGCTATGAGTGCCCTGGGACTTCTTCGAAGTTCATCATCAGGCTCATTCTATGACACTGGACCCAAGGACTCACCAAGTGGATTCTAAAAGCCCCCATAACATACCTCTATCTCAAACCAGCTATGAGTGCCCTGGGACTTCTTCGAAGTTCATCATCAGGCCAATTCTATGACACTGGACCCAAGTACTCACCAAGTGGATTCTAAAAGCCCCCATAACATACCTTTATCTCAAACCATATAATATATATATATATATATATATATATATATATATATATATATATATATATATATATATACATTATTTATATTTCAGTAGTTTATATAGTATATTATATTTAATACTAACTAGTAGTAGTAGAATATGTATGTATGCATACTTAGTTTTATGTAGAGTTATGTAGTGGACTAGAGGGGTTGGTGAGTCCTTGGGGTCCAGAGTCATTGAATGGGTCTGATGATGAACTCGAAGAAGTCCCAGGGCATTCATAGCTGGATTGAGATAGAGGTATGTTATGGGGGCTTTTAGAATCCACTTGGTGAGTACTTGGGTCCAGTGTCATAGAATTGGCCTGATGATGAACTTCGAAGAAGTCCCAGGGCACTCATAGCTGGTTTGAGATAAAGGTATGTTATGGGGCTTTTAGAATCCACTTGGTGAGTACTTGGGTCCAGTGTCATAGAATTGGCCTGATGATGAACTTCGAAGAAGTCCCAGGGCACTCATAGCTGGTTTGAGATAGAGGTATGTTATGGGGGCTTTTAGAATCCACTTGGTGAGTCCTTGGGTCCAGTGTCATAGAATGGGCCTGATGATGAACTTCGAAGAAGTCCCAGGGCACTCATAGCTGGTTTGAGATAGAGGTATGTTATGGGGGCTTTTAGAATCCACTTGGTGAGTCCTTGGGTCCAGTGTCATAGAATGAGCCTGATGATGAACTTCGAAGAAGTCCCAGGGCACTCATAGATGGTTTGCGATAGAGGTATGTTATGGGGCTTTTAGAATCCACTTGGTGAGTACTTGGGTCCAGTGTCATAGAATGGGCCTGATGATGAACTTCGAAGAAGTCCCAGGGCACTCATAGTTGGTTTGAGATAGAGGTATGTTATGGGAGCTTTTTGGAATCCACTTCGTAAGTACTTGTGTCCAGTATCATAGAATGGGCCTGATGATGAACTTCGAGGAAGTCCCAGGGCTCTCATAGCTGGTTTGAGATAGAGGTATGTTATGGAGGCTTTTTAGAATCCACTTGGTGAGTCCTTGGGTCTAGTGTCATAGAATAGCACACCAGTGCGCGACCCATTCTCCAACAACGGGTATTAACGACATCTGACCCCGCACAATCTGCTGTACCAGAGTGGCGGGGATGTTCGCGCTGACAAGCGCCCTTCTGAGAATATAGTTTAACTTAACGTAGCATGGCGGGACAAGCGGCCAGCGCCCGAAGAACACGGGAGTCCATGGTGGCCGAGGTGGTCTACAGAGAATCCTTAGGGGGCACAGCTATGGTCTACACTCTACACAAACAACATACGAATAATGTATCTCTAGTGATTAAATATGTATTTTATTTGAAACCCTTGTATTTTTATAAAAATACAAATAACGTATTAACTTTAATATAACTATTTGCAAGATTCCATTCATACAATTTGTCCTATTTTTGAATTAGGGACTGTTTAGACAACAAGTGATATTCTGGCCTCGTTCCTCACCTTCAGTCCGGTCGCCTAACTGATACTCATCCATGATAACTAGTATTTGCAGTAATGCACTATTTACATACAATAACAATTTAATTAATAACTAATTAATTAATTCAAAAATACATTTTTTAAAATAGGCTGTTAATTATAGAAGTTATTCCAACCCACATTATGATATGTACGAGAGTGGTTTATGAACAAACAAACCACTCTCGTACATAATATTATAATCGATATTTTGGTCAAAAAAATTGTACCATTTCGCATCGTAATTTGTACTCTTTTCTGGAGCTCTTATTACTGTCATACACATTTAATTTTTAGATTATTACACCCTTAGTATTTTAACCTATACTTTTGAAGTAAGTTAAAATAATATTACTATACCTACTGATTTATATTTATAGTTACTTTTGTTTACCAAACATAAATGACTACCGGTTAGGTCCCATCACTACACGCTCAAGCGGCCGCGCGTCGTCCTTGAGACAACCTATCGCAGCGACGTTGACGCCCTCCCGCCCCTCACGTTTCACCTCTTGTGTTGGCAGCTTGTATCGCGAACAAAATGAACAACATTGCGACTCTATAGGTAGTTCTCTGTGCTTGCAAATAAATTGACTAAAAGTCTACATTTTTTTTAATTACAGAACATCTTTATAGATATTGACTGAGTCTCACGGTAAACTCAAGAAGGCCTGTGTTGTGGATACTCAATCAACCCATGACTCAGATAAAAAAAAACTGTGTTCATCAAACAAATAACTGACCTTACTGGGATTCGAACCCAAGACCAATCGTCAATACTGTTGATGTTGTCATACGAAGTCATTACTACCGTGACTCCTGTAATTATAATCGGTACTGTAATAATATTTTTTATCTACGTACATGTCATAAGTGCTCTAAAATGCGTCCAGAAACCGTAGGCAATGACCAGCATTACCAACCATCAGAAAGATTTCAGTAGGTAATGTTAACATTACCTACTGAAATCAGTAGGTTATGAACTTAAATTTGGAACAGCTGTCAAATTCAAGTGGGGTGTCTAATCTAGTATCTGTAGATATTAAAACAGCCATTGATATGAAACGCCAATTCGTTATGTTTTGTTAATATAAATCGAACGACATTTGAACTCGAGTGACAGTAGAATAGGGAGTTCATTCGGTTGTCTATAGTTTAAAAACAAAATTGACTGAGATACGAAATACGCAACGCCGCCGTTCCAAGCTGTCATTTGTTTTGTTCGTTGACTTTTTAATGTTTACAAGTAACCCTAGTAATAAGTCATTTCCCTACGGTTTCTGAACCCATCTTAAAACACTTAATGATATGTGTGTAGATAAAGTAGTGTATGTAACTATACATAATTAGGCATTACAACAATCGTGTGATATTATTATGAAACTCGCCTTCGGCTCGTTTCATAAACCCACACTCTTGTTGTAATGCCCTTCATTATGCACAGATACATAAACTACTATTATTTATTTTTTATTTCATAGGCGGCAAACGAGCAGATGAATTGCCTGATGGTAAGCAATATGGCAGTTATAATTTTAAATCTCCATTATAGTTCGTGTTGTATGTTGCCAGGGCCAGGAGCCGTCGGTAGCAGGATCCCGCCCGGGGATTCTTAGCACCCCTGACCCCTTTTGTACCCTGGCCGCTACCGGGGGCCGCCGGGACTCGGGGCCATGGCTTTTGGGTGTTATTCATGAGGGGGGTATATGCCATAATCGCCACGCTTGGCATGCGGGTTGGCGATCGCAGTGCTTCCACCGCACTCTAGGTATGCTGCTGCCCATCACCCGGTGATCGTTCGAGTTAAAGTTCGATTTTCAAATTTAAACATTTTTTTTTCAACAAGCGGTAAAACGCGATGCAATTCAGAAGTTTGGCATCTCTTTCGGTCATATTTTTATCGTAGTGTATCGTATGCATTGGGACATATATGCAATTAATATTTCAAAACACTGATTAATTGATACCTCTATTCAAATCAAAACTAGTTTCCCGACGTTCCGTTCTCCAATTAAGTTAAAGGCTTACAAAAATAGATGTTTTGGTAATTGGCGCGTTGTTTTTATGAGATTTAAGGCTTGGGCAGATAGGCGCGTTTTGAGAGCGTGGCGCAGCGAGGCGTGACAGCGGTGTGGCTAATGTAACGAAATAAGGCACACATTCGCACGGCAGCGTCGCGCCCCGCTGCGCCACGCCACAAAACGCGCCCTATGTGACCAAGCTTTTAGATTAACACTAACTAACCTCAATTTGACCTTGTCAATTATTTGATCTTAATTTCGTTTTGACTTAGATATACAGTTGCCATCAGATATATCGGAGCTGTGGAGGTGGTCACAGATCTGAACATCATGCTTTATCGTCTTGGCAATAGAAGCGTTGTTCAGATATTTGTGAACACCTCCGCAGCTCCGATATATGTATCTGATGGCAACTGTGCCCATTTTAATTATGTCTTATGGCAATCTTGTGATCAATTCAACTAAGTTATATCACAGAGAAAAACTACTAGGTTTACATTTATATCAAATATTATTGAAGCTTGACACAATTAAAATTATTAGTAGTTTTAAGATTGTGGCATTTACTTACAAGTACTTAGATTTGTAGAGGTTTCAAAATAATAACTGTATTCTGCTATACTTCTAATTTTAAATCTTCCGGTTTTTTTGTAATTTGTAATCTGGTTGAATCTCGTACAACATTAGATCCCACGGTATTATTTATAATGTAAAAAAATAGCGGATTTGTCGACTTAAAGGCGTTTTGTACTTCCTCATTCGTTACACGTCGAAACAACCTTGACTTGGTTAACGCCGCAAAAACGCCTTCAATGGGACAAGACAAAAACAGATTATAGAAGTGTAACTGCTTTTATGAGAATCACGTTTTTGTCCCTTATTATGGATTGTTGGCGATGTTCATCTGATCATTTATGCCTATTATACTTCTTACTATTTCGAATTTAAGTTTGTAAAAAATGCCTTTTGTCAGCTTTATGTTAGACGTGGCAAGTTGGCAACTGGCTTCCGGTTAAAACATTTTTCACACTACGACGATGACAGATAAACATACGGCCCGCCTGATGGTAGGCACTGTAGCCTAGTCACACTGATTTTGATTATATTTGGGTAGTAAAATCTAATTATGGTAATATTTTCAACTCATTCATTACCTACTTATGCCGAAACTAATTTTTCATTTGTAAATATAGTAAGTTTACGTTGAGCTGACACAGTATAAGAATACGAAGTCACAATTTAAGACAAATGCATATTCGTAAAAATGGCGGGCGACCACAGACTCAACAATAAAGAGTCGACGCACGTATCCAACGTGCATAGAATACCATTTAAGGCGACACAAATTATCTGTGGGCTCGGGTCAAGGCGCGATTTGCCAACTGCCATCTACTTGATTAAGATTTATATCGTCATGTTGGTACTTGAATTGCCAATGTGTAGGAAGTTCGAAGTTTGAAAATATAATTATAAGTTTGTTATTGATATTGGCCTCAAAGTTGGATGCGGTTCTAGCTTCAATTAAATAGTACGTATTTTCGTTTTATTTTGACTAGTGCGTACTACTAACCAGTGTGTTCAACGGTAATTTAACCCTCTGCAACTGACGTGGTCACGTGACATGTAAATTATTTAACCTTGCTGTCAACATTATGACCATAATAGCGACTTTGCAATGCAGGTCTTGTTAGACGTCACACCAGTGGCAGAGGGGTAAGGTAAATGCCCCATTGACCGATGTTTCATTGAAAACACAGGCACGACAGTTTGACTACAGGCTTGGCCTAGTGGGTAGTGACTCTATGAAACCGATGGTTCTAGGTTCAAATCCCAGTAAAGGCGTTTATTTGTGTGATGAGACTGATGAGCACTGATATTTGTTAAAATTTACTAAAACTATCTCTTTAAACCAGTTGATACTCACGTCGTGTTTAGTGTTTTATCGCATATTTTGTTAGTATTTGTGCAATATTTATAATTTTATCATTATAACATCGTACCTAACATCTGACTTAAATTTAATAACATTAATTATATCTTAATAATTAAATTTTCTGCTTAACCTTAAACACCTATGCAAAGGCATTTTTTTAAAACGGGCCTCAATCTTATCAGATAAGACGTGTTCAAGCCCGTGTGTACACAGCCTTGTCCAAACAGGTTGTAATGCAAACTAGCCTTATCATATTGTGAAACATTGTAAATAACTGGTCAGGAGTGTCGGCGAAAAGACAATGGGTTAGGTTTTTTTGCAATTGAGTCACTATCGTTGTCAGATGTTGGTCATCTCGGCACTTAGTTATAAAAAAACTGTTTTTTTCCTTATAGATAAATTAGCGAGCGGAATTGCATTTGTAGTGGTTGTACGGGAAAACGGAAATTTCAAATATAGATAGAATGCCTGTAAACACACAATACCACTACACACGCAATCCCACGTTTTTACTAATTTATCTATACCAAGCTTGTGACAGGCCTTTTTTTTTAGTAAAATCTTTATTTTCAAATATGCAAGCTGAGCTAAGCTGAGCATTACAAGTCTACCTTAAATCTAAAAATTCCGGCCAAAAGCATGTCAGGCTCAGAATAGGGTTCCTTAGTTTTCGATACGTAACTCGAAAACGGTTCAACCGATCAAGTACAAAATATTTCGTCGAGTCTTTATTGAGCTTTATTCATGTTTTTTTTTTTCATATTTAGACTCACATTCACATTTTATTAACCGGAGCGATTATTTCCGAAAATATTCTCCTTATCATTTTTTTTATAGCAAACCCCTAACCTTTTTTAAATACCTTTTTTAAAAAGGCCCTTGAGGCATTGTAAGTACCATGGATGCTGGCGCCATTCACCAGTTTGGAGACCTTTTAAGAGAGTGATGAGATATTTGTGTTTTTTTCATGGACGTAAAGTTACGGCTTTTTCATGACACGCAAATATTAACTATATTCAAATGCACGAAGGTTCATTTTAAGCTGTAAGTGTTGACGTCATTTGCCGTCATTGGGGTACAAAAGTTGTGCAGCTCAGTTACGTATTGTTGTCTAATTGCGATTCAGTATAGTATGTATGAAATGTATATAAGATATATATATTGGTATAAGACATAATAGACTAGAAGAGACATATAAGCATTGCGATACTACGAGGAAATGCTGTGACCATGCTTGGTATAATGCCTAAATATATAACTCAATTCTAGCCGACGTGACTAATTTTCATTCGGTTAAGTTATATTTTTCAGCTCATGGAGAAAATTGCAGAAACTGTTCCTCCCAAAATCAGAAACCTTAATTATTTTTACACGTCACTACTATCGCAATGAGTGTGACTCTGACTCTCGAGTGTTTTGTCAAAACTATCTATTTTCTCTTTTGTTTTTCATTCTGTACAAAACATTAGATCTTAAAGCAAAATAAATCTTTCTTTTCCGTTACAAACATAACAGGTTAAATAAACGGTTACACAGTTTTATCCAATTGATTTGCATCCAATGCAATGTTTGTACACACAAAATGATTAAATCAAGAATCAGCACGGATCAGATTTGTGTCATAATCAACTGGGCCAGTGAGAGCATTAATGGCCGAGTGGCTGACACGCGATCATGAATGATCACGATAGCCAATCATTGGAAGTTTATTGAATATTTCGTTACTAGACAAACATTGGGTATTTTACCCTACGAGCAACGTAGTCTTGTATTTTTATTTGAGTGATGCTGATGAGTTATTTGTTCCTGAGTGTTTTCTATATATTTTAGTATTTGCATATTATGTATTTTGGACCCGGGTATGTCCTTAAACTACGTCCAACAATGAGAGGTAGGGCACAGCGTTGACCATCATGCTTGAATCTGGGGCAGCCCAACTGGGGAAGTACCTCCTCCTTACAGAAGACCACAGCCATAATAGTACTACCACCTTTCAGGTATGTAGTGTTGTGTTCCTGATGGTGAGTAAGGTTCCCAGAGCTCCAACCCCCCTTAAAGGCCGGCAACGCACTCGTGACTCCCCTGGTGTTGCGGGTGCCCATGGGCGACGGTAATTGCTTAACACCAGGCAATCCGTCTGCTCGTTTGCCGCCTATGTCATAAAAATAAAAAAATCGTTGGCTGAGTACCCACATGAGCCTTTTTGAGCTTATGGCTTATGGCTCAGTCAATTTGTGTATTGTGAGGTTATGTTATTTTATTTATTTATAACAAGTTCACTCACGATACCGCGGAGTGGAAATCCCCCTTGATGCTCCAAGGTCGAACTCAGATGATCAAAATTATACCTCAATGTGATTAAAATAGAGAAGAATATACACCGGTTTGCGCAGGCCTTTACCTTAACATAATCAAAACAAATAAAACTTGTGGTCGGATTAATAATAACGAAATATTACCCATAAATACACCCCGTTATCTAATGCTCATTTTGGGGGCAATCTAAAATAGTGATGTTGCTTTACATAATTAGACGATTCATATTTATCTATAAAAGTTATCGAAATCCTTCTTTAGTGAAAGCTTTAGAAATAACACATTCATTCCTCTTTTTAATCAGATCGGAGGGCGACAATTATAAATATCGAATATCGTCAATTATTGAAAATCGTCAATTTGGGGCCCGATTTTTTTAATAGTCACCGAGTAATTTTCGTACAGATTCTCATTAATTCTGTATGGAAATCACTTGGTGACTATTTCAAAAATCGGACCCAAGATCTTTTGACATGTTATTGAGTGATTAAGTAAACTTCAATTTTTATCGACTTAGATTATCGTAACTGCCCAATCACTTGCCCCGAAACTGAGCATAAGATAACGGGGTGTACCCATAAAAAAAAATAAGTGTATTCGAGCTAACAGGATAAAATCAAGCAGTTGAGTACAATTTATAGTGCCAGTGACGGAAAATAAATGTATTTTTTTTTTGTTAAGCCGAAGAGTTTCTCGTTTAGAGCATACACAATGAAAATCCTTTTTCTTAAGGTCTTCCCAAGTTTACGCCTAATCGACTTAAAAACAGTATCAGCATTGCAATGCAACGAGGAAATGCCGCCAGCATCCTTGGTACAATGCTTGAGGCCTTTTTTAGATTTTATACTGTAACTAGTTAAGTACTTGTAGTTATCATAATACGATTGTAATTTCTGTAAATAAATGTATTTCGACTTAAAAACCTATAATTGTATTTTACTGTCAACTGTGGTACAGTCGCCATCAAATATATCAAAGCTGCCGAGGTATTTAAAAATATCTGAGCATGCACTTTATCGCCATAATAATAGTGGCGTCGTTCCGATATTTCTGACCACCTATATATGTATACGATGGTGACGTAAGTATTGATCGTTACAAAGAAAAAAACCAGTAAGGTAAACACAAGGTAAACGTACTAGTCCTCGACGTGGGAATGCCCAATGGATGACACGTTTCTGTCACCTCTATTGACAATGACTTGACATTGAAGTGACATTTATTGGGATGCTGTCGGGTACCTACAATATTTATATTTTATTTGTTTTGTATTACTATAGTAGTTTGACGGCCAGTCTGGTCTAGTGGGTAGTGACCTTGCCTATGAAGCCGATGGTCCTGGGTTCAATTCCCAGTCAGGGCATTTATTTGTGTGATGAACTGATGAACACAGATATTTGTACCTGAGTCATGGGTGTTTTCTATGTATTTTAGTATTTATATGTATCTATGTATTGGAAGGTCAGATGGCAGTCGCTTTCGTAAAACTAGTGCCTACGTCAAATCCTGGGATTAGTTGCCAAGCGGACCCCAGGCCCCCATGAGCAAATACCGGGACAATGCGAGGAAGGTGATGTATCTATGTATTATAAATAGGTATCGTCGTCTAGTACCTACAACACAAGCTTAACTGAGCTTACCGTAGGACTAGGTCGATTTGTGTAAGATTTTCCCGAAAACTTTATTTTATAATAAGTTTTTGTAAAGTTAAGTTCGTAAGCGGAAGACGAACTCAGAAAAAACAGTACTGCCAACATCAGCACCCCTTTGTACTACGGAAGAGGAATCCTACTACGATTAAAAAAAATAAAAACAGGTAATGTTGCCAGCATCAGCGCCCCGCAGGTGCGCGGGCGCGGCCCGCCAGACCGCATTCCGCGGGTGACCCACATCGCGCGGCTGTAGTGCGGTAATGCTGCGTTGGCTACAGCGCCCTTACCATGAGTTGTGACAACAAGGTAAATAATAAATAGTAGACTTTTTCTTTCTTTGTTAGTCTTGAAGTTCTTTATATTTCCTGTTTCACAAGTGTTGCAATCTTCTACGAATTTGCATCAAAAAATACAATAGTAATAATCAAAGCTCAGACAAACACCAGTCATTTTGAAAACATACTCCTGTACCCTAGCCATGAGTTGTGACTTTGAGGTTTTCGATAACGAGTATCGAGTTTACTATCTGTGCATGTCGTTCGCACTAAAATAGTACAAGCGAGATGCACAGTTAACTCGATACTCGTTACCGAAAACCTCAATGTCACAACTCGTGGTAAAGGTACTGAGCCTATGGTAGCCATTTTATGTGGTAGATGGTCAGTCAATTGCAGGTGTGATACAATATTGGGATGAAACACGAATCTAAGTAATTGCTGTAGCCGTTTTCAAACTGTCAAAGGACGGCCCTTTGACAGTTTGAAAACGTTTACATTCGTTTTAAGTATTTGTCAAATATTCGATATTTAAATCGAAAGAAAAATAGAATAATTTTGACTCGCAGCGGGACTCGAACCAACAACCACTGGATCACTAGCCCAGTGCACTACCAATTGTGCTATACGAGTTACGCTTAGACTTGTCAAAAAAAATTGTCATAAAGTTAAAAAAAAAATCTGTCTAATTTGAGTCTCAATAACTTGGTAGCAAATCTTAGGTTTTTTAAGAAAAACGCATATTAAGTGTGTAGGTCTATGTGACAGATATGTATAGTTTTTTTTTTTTTTAAGACATAGGCGGTAAACGAACAGACGGGTTGCCTGGTGGTAAGCAATTACCGTCGACCATGGACACCCGTAACACCAGATGAGTCACAAGCGCGTTGCCGGACTTTAAGGGGGGTTGGAGCTCTGGGAACCTTACTCACCATCAGGGACACAGCAATACATACCTGAAAGGTAGCAGTGCTATTATGGCTGTGGTCTTCTGTAAGGAGGAGGTGCTTCCCCAGTTGGGCTGCCCCAGATTCAAGCGTGATGGTCATCGCTGTGCCCTACCTCTCATTGTTGGACGTAGTTTAAGGACATACCCGGGTCCAAGACTTGTTACAAAACACATGTCTCTCGGCACGGATTTTTTTAATTAAGCGTAGACTCCAATTTCCTAGTATACCGTCATAACTATTAACGCCAAAAAATATGTATAATAACTAACATATATTTAATGATCAATCGTTAAGTACTAGTCAAAAATCTTCAACATTTAATTAAGTATGCCGATCCAAACGTGTCTCAAACGGTACCTAAGTAATTGATTTACTAATTATTTAAGATGATTAAACTTGAATTCAAGTTCGCATGAGTCACGGAATGCCAAGTTAGCTGTTTAAATATTAGCAAATTCCATGTAATTCGATACGCGAGATGTAATCACATGTACACGTATTTATTTTTATCGTACAACTGCAAATAAAGTAGAATTAACAATAAACTTGTGAATAAATATGTTAATATCTAAACATACTTGGACCCGGGTATGTCCTTAAACGTACTACAATGAGAGGTAGGGCACAGCGATGACCACGCTTGAATCTGGAGCAGCCCAATTGGGGAAGTACCTCCTTACAGAAGACCACAGCCATAATACCACTGCTACCTTTCAGACATGTAGTGTTGTGTTCCTGATGGTGAGTAAGGTTCCCAGACCTCCAACCCCCCTTAAAGTCCGGCAACGCGCTTGTGACAGTTGTGCCTCCCGTGTGGTTCTACCGCGAACAACGATATTCGTAAATTTCGGACGATTGTCTCTGTCACTCTCATGACACGTTAATTGGAGTAAAAGAGAAAGATGCCCGAAATTTACAAATATTGTTTTTGGCGGTAGGGCTTCTGGTATTGCCATCAGGCAATCCGTCTGCTCTTTTGCCGCCTATGTCATAAAAAAAACATTTATTTAAGAGCTTGACTCTTGTCGGTGGAGTAATTTCCATTTAATCTATTTCTATTCTCTGCCTTTTCCTTCAACTTCTTTTAACTGCTCCATGTAAGTTCTTCGTCTTGCACTTTTTCTTCTCCCTTCTATATTTCCGTCTATTATTATTTTCTAAGTCATCATGACAAAGTAGATATCCTATAATGTTTCCTATTATATTGATAATTATTATATCCAACTAATATTGTAAATATGAAAGTTTGTGCCAATATTTGGATGTTATAATGTGATAAGTGATAACAGCTGTATGGATTTACATGTAACTTGGTGTACAGATAGACAGAGAACCCCAATTGAAAGATGGATACCTGATATTCCGGCAATATATTCCCGTGGGATCTTACAGAAACAAAGTGACAGGCTTCTCCTAGTATAATTAATTACTAATTTAATCTTAAAAATGACTAAGGGACAGACTTAGGTTAGTATATATTTCTGTATTTATGATGTAGTTTTTGTTAGTTTTCTTTATTAGGAATAATCGTAAGCATTGTATATATACAGAGTACAATAAAAATCTTGAAATTGAGGACATATTAAAAAAAAAAATCTGATTCAAATGAAATCATTGTCAAATAAAGTATTCTTAATTTAATCAATTAAAAAATTTCTACTATTACACAAAAATATTGTTTGAAAACACGGTAAAGAAAAATATTGAAATGAGCCAATTCAATGCGGACGCACTATAACCCCCAAGTACCTGCATCGGTAGTGACGTCACATTTCGTCCTTCAGATTCCAGGGATTCTTACCTTCCCAAAACAATTAAGACCCTTTGTTTTTATTCTGGCAACATTATAACGCGCTTTTGAAATTGGAATCCGAACTGCGCAGAAAATGATTGATGTTTCATTTTCTTTTACTTTTGACGTAGCGTGCGTGGTTGTGTTTTATTCTGCCAATAATGCTTGCGTTTTGTTTTAGCTCGCAATAATAACAATAAATGCATACTCGTATAAAACTAAATATAGACACATCATCTTTTTAAATTATTAAAATACATGTCAAAAAGGTCAAATGTGCTTTTAATGTTTGTTTTTTTTTTCATTTGTTGGTTTTTATTTATCTGTGGTTACAGAGCTGGCAAACCCAATATCTGCAGTAGTAGAAAAAAACTACTCGTCTTTTTTTATAGTGCTATCATCGCTATCATCAGTGTAAGAAAAGATGGTAGGATTCTGTCTATGCTCCAAGAGAGAAAGTTGTTATTATTTTCAAAGACATTGAGCATCATAGACTCGCCAGGTAACCTGAGTGCTGGCAGCTACTTCAGCCAGAAATTTTTTTTTTTTTATGACAAAGGTGGCAAACGAGCAGACGGATTGCCTGATGGTAAGCAATTACCGTCGCCCATGGGCACTCGCAACACCAAGGGAGTCACAAGCGCGTTGCCGACCTATGAGTGTGTTGGAGCTCTGGGAACCTTATTCACCATCAGGAACACAACACTACATACCTGAAAGGTAGCAGTGCTATTATGGCTGTGGTCTTCTGTAAGGAGGAGGTACTTCCCCAGTTGGGCTGCTCTAGATTCAAGCGTGATTGTACTTCGCTGTGCCCTACCTCTCATTGTTGGACGTAGTTTAAGGACATACCCGGGTCCAAAATAATCCAAGATAAATCTAGCCATCCACAGAGATACCGCTGCCAGCGTTCTGGGCATCATTAGTATTGATAGCGAACTTGGGAGCATTTTGTATTTGTAAGTAGGTATGGATCAGTTTTAAGTATCTTAGCCATTGTAATGATTTTAATAAGAAAAAAATCGTTTAACCTTAAACACCCAGAGATCAAACTTGTCAGGCCAAATGCGACTATGGTTTGTCATAATTAAAATTCAAAATGGCATTCATGACAGGTCTCCGGGCGGCTAGAGGTTAAGTATTTTTGTTCTTTTTATTCAAACTTTTTTAGTTATTGTAAGTAAACAAACCACTAAATAAAGCCGTCATTTTCGTTAATAAAATAATAAAATTCTTCTGTTATCTGGGCGTTTTCAAAAAATTGTGCACTATTAGTACAATTAGTGAAAGTTGTTAAGAAAAGTTAAATCACTGTCAGTTTCGTGACAACAATTAAGCATTAAATTTCGATAAAAGCTTGGTTTTGATGGTCGTTTTATAAACTTCAATAGATATTACAACATAATAGAAGACAAAAAGTATATCTTCATAAAGATTTCGTGCTTAATTGTCGTCACGAAACTGACAGTGATTTAACTTTTTTTTTAATTTTCGCTAATTGGGTGTCCCAAATTTTGAAAACTCCCATCTGTCAAATGATTACATATTTACGAGTATATAGTTAACATACACATACATAGATGTTTCTTACAAAACAAATACTATATTTACGATCCATTTTCAACTGTTAATAACGAATATTTCGGTTCGTAATAGTAATCTACAAATTCTCATCATTTTAAATTCAATGTAGTCGCGTCGCTTATCTCGAGCTAGATTTTTTATCACAGTTTACTTTCTCTGTTAGTAAACTAGCCTGGCTCCATTGATTCATAACATCGACTGTGTAAATAACCTTGACGATAAATTGCTACGTGTAACAATATAACAATTTGTGATACCTATACCACGAGTTGGCAAAATCGCTAGCATCTGCGCAAACTATTTTTTCTTCTTTTTAAATATGGCTTCCATCAATATATCAATCGATGATTTCAATGTCAAGTACAGTAACAAATAAGTAAAATAAAATAACAACTTGGCTCTTAGAGCATGGCGTTGTTCGGTAGCAGGCCTTGCGTTTTGTAAAGTGGTAACTGGACTTTACAGAAAGCAAAGAAAAGAAAGCCGCGACCCCGACTGCTTCAGATCAGTTTTTCATTAGCTGCATAATTTTGAGTTAGATCACTGCATAATAAGATAAGCTATCAATGTTACACACTAAACTACGTAAATGAACAAAAAACAAAAAATGTATTCTAAAGACGACTTCGCCATTTTGAAGTTCAACCCAAAACGTCATTGTATGGAGAAATGTTACAAATCGACGTAAGACGTGACTTATGTCAACTGTTTTATGTATGTCGCCATTAGATATATTTATACAGTATTTAAAATAAATAAGTAGTGTATAATATATATACAGACAAAGTCACAGGCTTCTGCTAGTATAATTTATTACTAATTTAATCTTAAAATATCTGATTCAAATGACATCATTGTCAAATAAAGTATTCTTAATATAATCAATAAAAAATCTACTATTACAGAAAAAAATGTTTGAAAACACGGCAACGAAAAATATTTAAATGAGCCAATTCAATGCGGACGCGCTATAACCCCGAGTACCTGCATCGGTAGTGACGTCACATTTCGTCCTTCAGATTCCAGGGATTCTTACCTTCCCAAAACAATTAAGACCCTTTGTTTTTATTCTGGCAACATTATAACGCGCTTTTGAAATTGGAATCCGAACTGCGCAGAAAATGATTGATGTTTCATTTTCTTTTTACTTTTGACGTAGCGTGCGTGGTTGTGTTTTATTCTGCCAATAATGCTTGCGTTTTGTTTTAGCTCGCAATAATAACAATAAATGCATACTCGTATAAAACGAAATATAGACACATCATCTTTTTAAATTATTAAAATACATGTCAAAAAGGTCAAATGTGCTTTTAATGTTTGTTTTTTTTTTCATTTGTTGGTTTTTATTTATCTGTGGTTACAGAGCTGGCAAACCCAATATCTGCAGTAGTAGAAAAAAACTACTCGTCTCTTTTTTATGGTGCTATCATCGCTATCATCAGTGTAAGAAAAGATGGTAGGATTCTGTCTATGCTCCAAGAGAGAAAGTTGTTATTATTTTCAAAGACATTAAGCATCATAGACTCGTCAGGTAACCTGAGTGCTGGCAGCTACTTCGGCCAGAAGATTTTTTTTTCTTATGACAAAGGTGGCAAACGAGCAGCCGGATTGCCTGATGGTAAGCAATTACCGTCGCCCATGGGCACTCGCAACACCAAGGGAGTCACAAGCGCGTTGCCGACCTATAAGTGTGTTGGAGCTCTGGGAACCTTATTCACCATCAGGAACACAACACTACATACCTGAAAGGTATCAGTGCTATTATGGCTGTGGTCTTCTGTAAGGAGGAGGTACTTCCCCAGTTAGGCTGCTCTAGATTCAAGCGTGATGGTACTTCGCTGTGCCCTACCTCTCATTGTTGGACGTAGTTTAAGGACATACCCGGGTCCAAAATAATTCAAGATAAATCTAGCCATCCACAGAGATACCGCTGCCAGCGTTCTGGGCATCATTAGTATTGATAGCGAACTTGGGAGCAATTTTTATTTGTAAGTAGATATGGAACAGTTTTAATTATCTTGGCCGTTGTAATGATTTTAATAAGAAAAAAAAATCGTTTAACCTTAAACACCCAGAGATCAAACTTGTCAGGCCAAATGCGACTATGGTTTGTCATAATTAAAATTCAAAATGGCATTCATGGCATGGCAGGTCTCCGGGCGGCTAGAGGTTAAGTATTTTTGTTCTTTTTATTCAAACTTTTTTAGTTATTGTAAGTAAACAAACCACTAAATAAAGCCGTCATTTTCGTTAATAAAATACTTCTGTTATCTGTCATATGATTACATATTTACGAGTATAAAGTTAACATATACATAAATAGATGTTTCTTACAAAACAAATACTATCCATTTTCAACTGTGAATAACGAATATTTCTGTTCGTAATAGTAATCTACAAATTCTCATCATTTTAAATTCAATGTAGTGGCGTCGCTTATCTCGAGCTAGATTTTTTATCTGAGTTTACTTTCTCTGTTAGTAAACTAGCCTGGCTCCATTGATTCATAACATCGACTGTGTAAATAACCTTGACGATAAATTGCTACGTGTAACAATATAACAATTTGTGATACCTATACCACGAGTTGGCAAAATAGCTAGCATCTGCGCAAAGTATTTTTCTTTTTTTTAAATATGGCTTCCATCAATATATCAATCGATGATTTCGCCAGTGTCAAGTAAAGTAACAAATAAGTAAAATAATATAACAACTTGGCTCTTAGAGCATAACGTTGTTCGGTTGCAGGCCTTGCGTTTTGTAAAGTGGTAGCTTGACTTTACAGAAAGCAAAGAAAAGAAAGCCGCGACCCCGACTGCTGGGTGGTGATCAATATAGTGGTGAAACGCGTTTTGAAATCAGTTTTTCATTAGCTGCACAATTTTGCGTTAGATCACTGCATAATAAGATAAGCTATCAATATTACACAAAACTACGTTAATGAACAAAAAACAAAAAATATATATAATAATAAGATAAGACGACTTCGCCATTTTGAAGTTCAACCCGAAAAATCATTGTATGTAGAAATGTTACAAATCGACGTAAGACGTGACTTATGTCAACTGTTTTATGTATGTCGCCATTAGATATATTTATACAGTATTTAAAATAAATAAGTAGTGTATAATATAATAATAAAGTCTCTATTGAACTTTTAATGTTCTAATTCCTTAGTAACTTATAGTAGATAGGTAACTAACTTTAGGGTAATTCTTAAATCAACCCAGTCACAGACATAGCAAAGACAAATATCTATTTTTTTTTAAATAATAAATAATATATATTTCGAGTCGAGTTCAGAAATAGGTATCTCTACAATATAGAATTTTCATAGTAGAAAGAAAACAAAAACTGACAGTAGGTACATTTAAACGTTGTTCTGTGTAAAATTAACGCACTTATGGCCGAGTGACAACAACAGTGTGAAAATCGTAAATCATTTATTATTCATTTCAATCAGACTTTTCTTAAAACTGTATATACAAAATGCGTCATCTTTATTATGGATTATTATTCAGTAAATTACAATTATTAATATACAGAAAATAATATACAAAACTACCTAAATTGTTAATGAATAACTAAAAAAGTACTTTTAACTTAAAATATCATAGAATAGAATAATTATTTATTCGTGATAACTTACTATTTACACAAAACATGAAACAGACTATCATAAAACATTAAAAGAAGTGCCCAGAAATGGCCCCATCTCACCATATTGCTAGTGTGTTGCCAGCGCTGGTCTTCCGAGGAGATATATTTATAGATTAAAATATTATAGTTAATTCAATAAATTAACTCATTCTTAAAATGGGCTTTGGCAATCATGGCATGATAGAATATTATAAATAATTCTAAATGGTGCTATTATACTTATTACGCATGTAAATGAATGCAGTAAACTTCACACGATTATTATTAGTTATAAACTTGACAAATGTGTTTTATTTTTATATTATATATAAAGGTATAAACTTAATGTAGATTGGTGTGTACTTAATTTATGATTAAATATGTGTTCATACTTTATGACGTTCTATGAGATCATCTCATTTACTAAGAGAACCTATGACGTCAATTATTCCTAACAGCGCTCTTTACAGTTTTATAAAATAACGCTAATTGGACCGAGAAATATTACATAGTATGTATATAGTTGCCATACAAATTATTATTTGAAATTACACAAATTAAAAATCTTTGTTTAAGTATTAAAATTATGATATCTTTAAATCACATCAATACATTTTTCAATGTTTGTTTTTTTAAATAATAAAATAGTGAATTTTATTACCGCTTAGTTTATTAGGTCAGTGAGTTTCACAATTAAGAGCATAGATAAAAAAGTTAACTGTATTTTCTATTACAAATAAGACATGAATACTTTAATATTCTTCTGCTTTTATTTCATTTAGCCAGAATATATCTGTCGGTCACAAGTCACAACACAAGTTTCATAGTAATTTTTCCCTAGAATACAAACTTTACCGATTGACGGAATTCTGCATTTCCGTCAGTATTTTTTCGTAACTTCGAAAGGTGTTTTGGCGCTTGGTCCGAAGTGGTTAACTGTACAGCAACCGGCTCGCCATATGAAATAGGACCTCAGCCCGTATAAGGTAACCAACAAGTTATTTAAAACCCATTTCAGTCGTGTTTGGCGGTACTTTATGGTCCATGGTCGCTTTGGGCAGGTGACCGGCATTTATTCTAGTTTTTTGAGTGTCCTACATTCCGATAAGCTATATATGTAACTTGGACGCGTGGCCATTTTTAATAAGGTATTGGTATGTGGCGCGTAATTTTTTTAAATACATTTTATAAAACGCCTCACTACTACTTCTAGGTTTATTTACCTACAAAGTGTTTTACTTATACATTGTCACAGGTAAGCCCATGGAATCGAGTTCTACACATATTTACACAAGAACTCAGATTGTCTATTTGTTTATTTAATATATGCAAAAGTATTACCTAACCATACAATTGATGATTATTGATAAAAAAAAATTAAGTTAATTGATTAACTAATATAAACTGATTGATTTGATTAACCTATAGCGACTACTTAGTAGATGAAGTAAGTTCGTTGAACGTAAATTATCTAATAAATTAACTATGAGTATATTGCAAAATAACTTTGTTGATTATATATAAAAAAATATATATATATATTTCGGGACAATCTGACACAAATCGACCTAGTCCTACGATAAGCTCAGTAAGGCT
Organism: Grapholita molesta; assembly: GCA_022674325.2. Classification (NCBI taxonomy): domain Eukaryota; kingdom Metazoa; phylum Arthropoda; class Insecta; order Lepidoptera; family Tortricidae; genus Grapholita; species Grapholita molesta. The sequence goes on from CP053143.2 coordinate 7,951,471, forward strand.
TGTGTTGTATATACTACGTAGACGACGATATATATAATAGATAAATACATATAAATACATAGAAAACACCCATGACACAGGAACAAATATCTGTGCTCATCACAAATAAATGCCCTGACTGGGAATCGAACCCTGGACCATCGGCTTCATATGCAGGGTCACTACCCACTAGGCCAGAGCGGTCGTCAATATATATGATACATTTTTTGTGTAACAGGAATGATCAGTTATCAGAAATTTATTTTATTATACATGATTATCTACACCATTCGTATATACGATGAATCCGCCATCTAGTCTCGTCTGTAATATACATAGTCAAACTTTTTTTTTTTTCATTTTTAGAACTGGAACCGGTGTTGACACAAAACGGGCCAACGGACATGACAAGTGAAACCACTCATGAAAAGCAAACAGAAAGTGTTAAACATTCACTGTTTACTTACAGTTGGTCGAAGAATTTCCTGCCGGTGAGTTATTAGAATAACATGCGATTCTTAATCGCTACTCGGATTATATGACTTCCGTTTTGTATATTGCATATTTTATAATTCTATCTATCTACCATGCCGTGTAGTGCTGACTGAGAATAGTAATAGCACCCTGTCTCCTTCGGAGGCGACACGGAAAAAACCTGACGTACCTATTTACATTATTATCAGTTGAAACCGAATAGACAGTAAACGTGGCAAGTATGACTTCTCCCCAAGATGATACAAGGCATATTTAGGGGAGGCCTATGGCCTTACGGCTCAAATGATGATCTGTCTACCTATCAGCCACGGAAGACCATTGGACATGAACTATCACAAAGAGCGAGATCTGTACCCTTACCATAAGTTGTGACTTTGCGGTTTTCAATAACGAGTATCGAGTTTACTATCTGTGGATCTCGTTCGCACTAAAGTAGTACAAGCGAGATGCGCAGATAGTAAACTCGATACACGTTATCGAAAACCTCAATGTCACAACTCATGGTAAGGGTACGGAGAGCAAGGGGAGTTTAATGTTATAAAATGCTTATAATACCTACGTTTTGAGTTGGGATTGTTAATGCCGATTGGTGCATTAATAATCCCAACTCGAAACGTAGGTATTATTACTGGCTGTCCTCTTTTGCCCTTTACGGTAAAACCCCGGGTCTGTATTAAAATCCGCGCGTTCCAATACAAATATACTTCATCTATGTAAATATATTAGCTTAGTTAGCAGTAAACTTTTTACGGATTCCTAACGGTCGTATCGAATTTTAACTGGCTAAACCAGATTCCATAACAATAGGATTAACCGCTACCCAAAAAGTGATAAAAATGTAAACTTTATAAAACACTTTTTCTTTTCCCATTACATTATTTGTGTTAAGTAAGTTCGTTAAACCTATTTTTCTATTATATCATCGTTTCATATTTCATTATCATATGTTGAAATCGTGTTCTTGTTAACTTTTGTATTTTCAAACTATTATTTTACAGTAGCATCAAGCTGATATGAGATTGAGGTTAAATTCGAAAAAAAAAACAAGAAACCAGGGGCCGTAACCAAGATGGCAATTTATTGTAGATAGGCAATAGAATAGATGACGTGACTTGTCGTTAGATCTGTCATTCCAATACATTATCTATCATTTCTAGGCTATATAAGGCTGGCTTAACTGTTTTTTATACTGTCAATCGATTCGTTTCGTTCTAGGGATCAAATGTCTGTATGGGACTAATCGTCTAAAAGCTACATAAAAACCAGAATCGCGTAAACGCTCCTTATAAAATGATAAGAACCTATGACGTCACTCGTTCCTACCGCGGTCTTTACAGTAACGAAAAAATTTATTGCTAATTGGACCGAGAAATATTGCGTTTATATATATGATAGCCATACATATTATTTTTCAGTAAACCGTGTGAAATCGATTGCTACAAAGGTTTTCAGATTCTACATAGCACATAAAATATTCCGATGATTGTAATATCTTTAAATCACATCAATATATTTATAGATTTTTAGCATTTATTTATTACATTTTTTAAATACAAACACGGTGGCAAACAAGCATTCGGCCCATCATCATCATCAGCCAATCGCAGTCAACTGTTGGACATTGACTATCTCACATAATTTTGTTACAAAATTTAATAATTATGTCACCATCCTAATTTCGTTTTCGGATTAATACTTCTACAATCGATTGGCATCTTTGCTGGGCCCCTAAGTTATTTTTTTGAATATAACGACTAATACTTTTCATACCTTTTACCAGCTAGACCGTAATGTATTTTGTATATTTTACTAAGACATATTAAATGTATTTTACTGCATAGACATTCGTGTCTCGTTTGTTAGCTCTCTAGATTATTGAGTACGGCGCTACTGAGATTTCTACATTGCTGTGTACTCTTTATTATCTGTTATTTGCACCTTTCACTCAGCCATACGTCTTGTAAGATTTTGTAATTTACACTTTTATTTATACGGACATTTCTATATGCTTCTTGTTTATTTTAATGGTCAATTCTGTTATTTTGAGTAAGTCCTTTTCATTTTTGAAAATGTACAATTTTTTTTAAATTGTGGTCATGGTTTAAAAACGGAAATATGTTAATACTAAAATACAATAAAGATTGATAAGTAAAATATTATTTATTAAAACTTTTTAGTACGGTACAGTACCAATTTGATAAATTTAGGCAAAATTATACAAGTATTTAACTATAAATAAAAATAAATATTGAAGAAAGGGTGATTCCCATTTCTTCTATCGAACAACACAAGAAGGGAGTATCAGTGTCTGCCGATAGACTACCTGTCCCTCTTTTAATAATATACCTAGTAAAAAAAGGACGGGTAGTCTATCTCGCCGCGAGACACTGTCGCCCCTCAATTTTTTTTTTTAACTTAATTGTCAATTTATATACAAGCTAAGCATTACAGTAGGTAACTCTACCTTAAATCTAAGAAAGGTTTTTGAAGTTTTGAGGCATTGTATCAAGGATGATGGCGGCATATTGTCGTTGTATCGCAATGCTGATACGTTATGCGAGGAATCTAGCAGCTAAACTTAGTAATAAAATCAGCAATTGATTATCTGTTTATCTGATTATCTGTGGAGTACCACAGTAGTGTAATTTAATGGACAATGGCACTGACAGACTTATAAAAACATAATCTTACCCAATCAGCCGCTCACTTTTAAGAAAAAGCCTACTGCGGGCGACACTGCATTTCTTATTTTTTTACTCGTAACTCTTGTAAGACAAATAATTTAGCCTCCTACGTTTTTAATTAACCGCTACACGACTATGGATAGCAGTAATTAAACTGCTTACTGATCGTTCGTGACTCGTCCGAATTAATTGACTTACTCATCTGTTACGGGTTGCAATTTTATTTTTATATATAGGACCAGTCATTTATTTATTGGAGTTTACCTGCTTTAACAAAACTAATAAAGATGAATTAACCTTGACCTTGGACGTGGCTATGTTTTCCCTGTATATCCAAAATGTTTACTTAATGTTTTACCTCATGTTTTTTACGATCTGGGTATTATCCCTAAACTGCGACCAGAAACTATCAGAGGTCGGCCAGCAGCATCTATTTAGAATGGTGGATCATACCGCAATCGCCAACCCACCTGCCAAGCGTGACGATTATGGCATGAAACACCTTGTGCTCAGAGTTCGATTTCTAAGGCGGATGGTCGGTCTAAGTCGAGCAGAGGACGTTCGTGAGTGATAAGGAAAATAATGAATTAAGTTGTAAAGCATTATAGGTATGCATTCAGTAAAATATGTGAATATTATTAACTGAATCGAACATTTAACTAACCTTAGCTAACATAACCAATTTAAATATTAGCGTCGCCAAATTACCCACGGCGGCCCAGGAGTCTATTGCCAAGTTAGTTTTGGTTGCTTTCCCTGGCCGACGACGAGTAAATATTACAGGCTTTTAAAAATCACACAATATACACAGATTGAAACAAATAACAATTAGAGGCCACATATTTTCATGTGTTTCACGCTTGTTTTTAAGTCTTTTGAAGTGCTGAACGCTAGAATAGATCACGTAACACTTTGATTTCTAAATCCGAGATCTCTTTTAAATTACTTCATTTAAAACAACTAAAACGAATCATATCGCGTATGCTAATTTAAACTTCATCTCGACGGCGACGTTTCGAACCCTTTAGCAGCGTTTGTGGTCATAGGGTGGACTGAGGAAAACTATGAATTTACCCATAGGGAATACTAAAATACTAAATTTTCCAACAACAACAAAATCCTGGATGACGAAGGTCCGGAGGTCCTTGACGATAGTCGGCCTAACTCCAGATGATGCTTACCAGCAATGCAAGTGATGCCTCAAGATTAAGAATGCTGACCCTGCGTACCGGGAACTGGCAGAAGAAAACCCTGCAGCTAAAGCTATAAAGTACCTACTGAGATGAACAATTGAACAGTCTTTACTATCTCCTTTTCTCATTCCTAACTAATGGCATGTGATGTCAGGCCTCACGCTTCCAGTCATTAGATATACGTGACTAGGGAAAGTGTGTACGTGAGTGGCAAGTACTTTGGAAATTTACGTGGGCTTGTTTGAATTTAGCTATTCTTTATTGCTTTGTCACTGTCAGCAAACGAATTTTTCATTTATAGCTTTTTTTATTAGATAAAGATTGGTTTAGTTCGGGTTTTTCTGATGGAGCGATGGAGGCGTACAGCCGAAGTGATTCCGTAAATCGAATTTGATAGGAATCATTTAAAGCTAAATATAATTCTGAAATTGCTAAAGGCGATATTGCTTAGACGAGAATAATGGGCGATGGTAGTTGCTTACCATCAGGCAATAAGTCTGCCCGTTTGCCACCCTTATCATAAAAAAAATTGTTTAATATAGAAAATGAAATCGAACCGAAAATAAATAAAAATGTATGAATTGATAGGTAAGAAAAGTCACACGAGTCTTTTCAGTATGGATGTACATTATTTTCGCATTAACATAAATTATAAATACAATAATAACGCATTATTTAAACACAATACGTTAACAATCACAATGTAACACGGAGCTATTTAGGTTAAGTATGCAGGAGTCCTAATTGTCGAGCACCAGAGGAAGATAGGTATTAAATACTTAGTTATTAGGTAACTATCAGACGAACTATTTCCTTTATTTCCTCTAATAGTAAAAAAAGAAGTCTTGGAAGTTGAAATCAGGTAATTTCCCTAGCAATTACCCGCGTAGTTAACATCGTACAAATACCTATTTAACTTATTGCGAAAGAAAATAATAGTTTACTATAATCATAAAATAAACTCGACGCTTCTAAACTATATACTTATTTATTATTATTTGTATATTATAATTTTCAGTTAGCATATTTATCATAAAGTGGATCAAATTACAGTGCCAATGCCAACACTGTACCAATAATATATTATTTGCTAATCATACATACAACAAACAAAAGATGGGACTTATCTACGCGGACTAGAATTTTCCACTATTAAACTCACGCTAAGTTAATCTTAATATGCTGTTGCAGGTATGTGAACTATGTAGTAGTGCGTCAGAGTAGGTCAGTTTACCTGTCTTATCTTAAAGAGGTTTAAGTATGAAATTATGCACGTACAGTACATGTTGGCGCGATTAAAATGAAAAAATCTTAATTATTTTTACTACCTATAACTTATTTCGTCAATTTGTTAAATAGTTAACAAATGCGTTGGCCCTTTCGCAAATATGAGGCTACCAAAACCTTAATTAACAAAGTAGCAAGAAGTAAACCAATAGTACCTAGCTATAAGCTGGAAGATCTGATTGGGACATAGTAACATATCACAACTATTTACTATCCTTTTAACACGTTCAATGATATCCATTGAGAGATTCATGCTAAGGCTAACTTGTTTAAACATACCTATTTGCAAAGGTTTCAGCTTATTTTGTATATTCTTAGAATAAATGATTTTTGTACTCAAATATTTTAGAACAAAAACTAAAAAATAATCGAGCGTTATAAACGTTCTAAATCAGTAGACTAGAACTAGTTTGACGCATTTCCTATTACACTTCCGATGTAAAAAAAACTGATTTGCGCTATACAAAAACGTGGTAATTTTTAATTACAAGTCAGTAATTCCTATTATTACATTTATATCGTGCAATCTTAGCTCAGATAATTAATATATAAACCTTCTGTTTGGATCCCTCTGAATATTATTAACACCATAAAATCAGTTGCGTAATTAAAATGATTAGCGTACGGGAGCAACCTTATTTTACACTAGTGTACTAAGTATGTGTGTCTTCATTTACGAAGGAAAAGACCGTCAAACATATCATAAACAAACTGTAAGTTTGGTTATGTTTTACACTATTTACTTATCTCATACTAAATATTTTACTGTCTGACTTTATTAGTTTTATTTAGCAAGAAAGATTATAAACTGACTCATGAACACGTAAAATATGAATAACAAGTCTTTCTTAATGACCAAGATATTAAGAATTACTAACCGGGCTTCGAGGGCGTCTAGTTAGGAACGACCTCAAATAAAACGCTTTTTAATCTTTTTTTTTAACAAAACAGATGCTAGCAAAACAAAACAAAGCAGCAATACCACAATAACTAAAATGGTATTTTAATGAGTAAATTACGACGTAAAACGAATTCTCGTAATATTTTCGTCGACAAAGCCGGTTTCCAGTTTAGGAATCGGGCATTATTTAAATCCATCGACAAGATGACTCGTTTGAATATTTTCCCCGAAGCTAAGGTCATTGCTTTCGAAATGCCAAGTTCAAGTGGAATCATTTGGAACCTTTGGCTCGAACATGTGATGAGATATTTGGTTTTTTGATGCCGAAATAAAAAAAGTGCGGTATTTTTAGTGGGGAAGTCCACTTAAGTTGAATAGAGGTGAGTGGATTTATTGGGTTGTTACTTGAGTCAGTCATTATCAAAAAAAAAAAAATTTTAAGTTACTCTTTTATACAGCTTTAAAACGTAAGTACCTATGTACAGACGGCATCGTATACTACCTAGGTGTTTAGTAACTGTCAGTGGTCAAATACCTATATAGGTATAATTACATCCTAATTGCTATAAAAAAATAAAGATCTGTAAGTACCGAAATGTTTGGCTACTTTGGTTGTTATTAAATATTTCACCCGGAATAACTAATAATAAAAACTTAATTCGAGAAATTTAACTTTAATTTCACTAGAAAAACTAGGTAATAACTTTCAGTAACAACTGTGATAATGATAAGCAGAGTTCTTGTTCGGATAAAACGTTTGTCTATGTACTTGTAAATATGCCAACATTCAAAATTTAAAAACACTAACTAACTTGCTTTTAGGTACATCGACCAAGGGCACTTATGTACCAGTTTTGTTACCTATACCTACTACGGTGTGATTTGAATGGAATGTTGTTTTCAACTTCCAAGTTCTGCATAACTTAGACGCAAAACTTACCTTTACGCGACTTCCAATACAACTTTCTCAAATAATACGCCGCAGCAACCAAAAGAAGTGCCCCTATAAAGGCACCTATAGCAGCACCAGCCACAGAACCAGCACCGTAGCAGGCCTGCTCCTGACCATAAACACATTTCACAAAAAGGAACACCAAAAACAATTTCTTGAAACCCATTTTAAAACACTACACTTTATGGCACATAATATTTTTCCAACGTTCACTAATCACATTCCTTAAAATTAAAAAAGAACGAATGTTTTGACGTTTTGATTTTTTTATTTTGAAATTCGAACGGCGCGGACGTAGGCGTGTGCCGCGTCGGCCAGCGCGGTGGAGTGTGGCTGTGGTGTTTTTGCGCGAGTGTGAGTAGGCTCTGATTGTGGGACAGAGAACGTGTATGGAAAACTTGTTTGGGCAGCGGGATGGTGTCCGTTCAGGTAGCAGGACCTTATGATATTGTTGTAAATGTTATAATAGGATATTATGCTTTGTTGTAAATTGTAATTTGTGTACAACCGGAATTTTTGGCATACGAAATTTTTTGTTGTTTTAATAATGAATCTATGAAGGTTTTATATTCTCGTTGGGATGTCTACGTCATTTCAGGTATAAACCTAAAGAGAGGATACCTAAACATAGGAATGTAAATTCAAATTACATTACTAATTTGTTATCATAATATTAGCAGCCATTTAATTAAAAGGTATTTTTTTTTATGACATAGGCGGCAAACGAGCAGACGGATTGCCTGGTGTTAAGCAATTACCGTCGCCCATGGGCACCCGCAACACCAGGGGAGTCACAAGCGCGTTGCCGACGTTTAAGGGGGGTTGGAGCTCTGGGAACCTTACTCACCATCAGGAACACAACACTACATACCTGAAAGGTGGCAGTGCTATTATGGCTGTGGTCTTCTGTAAGGAGGAGGTACTTCCCTAGTTGAGCTGCCCCAGATTCAAGCGTGATGGTCAACGCTGTGCCCTACCTCTCATTGTTGGACGTAGTTTAAAGACATACCCGGGTCCAAAATTGTTGTTATGTGTAAACCGGTATACAGTGTGATAAATCTTTTAAATATACGTGTGCGGACAAAAGAAACTTGTTAAAGACGTTCAAATTACATTAAGTTGAACTACTTATACATTTTCATACCGTATTTAGTAACTTATATTTATTTCTGATTTCTACTTGAATCTCTGTAACAATTTTGATCAGTCGATATTGTTCTTATTGTACATTTACATTTATTGATCTTCGGTGATTCATATTATCATATTTGTATATATGTACTATCAATGTACCAACACTTTAAGAAATGTTCATTCTAGACGGACAAAACAGCAACATATGTAAGCGAAGAGTAAGAGATAAAGAAAGAAAACATCATCTAAACCAATGTAAAGTAAATCGTATAATAGATAAGTAATTGAAACCCATATCAAGAAATTGCGAGACAAAGATACATCAAAGTTTTCGGACATCAATGTTAAGAAACTTCCGTTTTTGATAAAGAATCCTGATATGATAAGAAATAAACAAAAAGACATCGAAGATTAAAATCCAAAGAAGAATGGATATATGTTTCGAATCTAAGAGATAACGGTAATTGTTATACAGGTTAGGCCATATGAAGTTTTTGTGCACAGAATAATCTATGATAGATTAGAAGAAAAGAGGACAGATTTTTCATTTAAAAAACTGACCTTCCATATCAACATGCTTGACTAAGTCCTCCACACTGCCTGATGCTTTAACAAATAAGAAATAAAAATATTTTTAAGATTGTTGCGATATGACATGAAATGTAACTAACTACACGGAAAGTTTTATTTTATTAAATATTATTAGAGCACAAGATTTTTCAAATTTCACATGGGGAGATTCAATAATGAGCAAAACGAAAACTTGGTCTGAGAAATAAAATATAATATATCATATTATACATTTTAAATGAAGAAGACATTTCTTGTATCAAATAATAAATTAACGAGAAACAGACCATTTTTGATTGATTAAGTATATTATGAACCCAGTAATAACATTTTTGTCATAAGACATCAATAAAAAAAGCAGTGTTATATTTATTTAAAAAACCACACAAATATAGGATAAAAACAGAATAAAGATACTAACTAAAAACAAAACTATAAACAAAAAATTTGACCCAGGTCCTAGTCATTAGGTAGCGTGCCCAGAAGGCTGGCCGTGTATCCGCGTTGGATAGACATGCTAATCTGTTGGGCGAAATAGTGGCCAGCCCTCTGGTCACCAGAAACCTCTATAAGACGCGCTGATATCTCCTTGTAGAGTCAGCGCGCACTTGGGCCCCACGGCCCCAGGGTTTCAACCCCAAACGCCGCAAATATGTAACTACTGCCCAGTGCGACATACTTGCGACGCTTGTGGTTCTCAGCTGAGGATGCAGCCGCACCAGCATCAACTTTTGTGCCCGAAATATGGGACGGCGCCAGAGTATCTACACAAGTAGCGTCCCATACGAGGGGCCGTCCCATACTCCAAGGCACCAATGTCATTCCGTCGGGCCTCTTGCCGTCGTCTCTGGTTAGACCATTGGGCTCGAGTACTGCTGGTACTTTGGCACTAACGAGAGCCCGACGGATGACATCGTTGATGCTAGCATGCCGAGGGATTCTCCCAGCACTCAACTAAAAAAATATTTAAATTACAGATTATCTTAGTTCAAGGTACTTAACACTGTGTGCATCTTGTATCAAGTTATGTCAGTTGAGATGAGACGTATCTGAATCTTGTTATCAAAACTATTCTTTTTTTCTATGTATGTAGAAAACTCAATGCCTCTTTGCTGCGGAACCCGGAATAAGATAAACTAATTGACGAGTTACTACTTCAAAGCTATTAATATGATGATATTGCTAAATAATAATATATGAAAATACATACTGCTTTTTCTCACCCTAGGAGGGGGTGGAGGGGGCACTGCTGCATTACTCATTAAATCCAATAAAATCACATAAAAATTGTTAATAATATGACTACAACACCACTGCACGAATCGAGTCACGATAAGGAATGAAAACAATCGTAATAAACTGATATCAATATCGCAGATTATTCTGATATCGATAAAATTGTTTGCACTTATCAGTGACAGTGTTGTTGTATTTAAATATTTATCAGTATGTAGATTTTTCCTTTGCTTAAATATTTCGAAGACATAAACTAAATTTATGTTACTGAGTATTACTTAGAGATGACTAACAATCGTTGATTACGAGTAAATTAAGGTAAGTAGGTACTTGTTAAAAAAAATCTAGGTACTTATTCATTGACTTAGGAAACCTTTTGTTCTTAGCAATGAATGGTCAAGTCATGGGCTAAATATGTATTCATAGCAGGACCAACTCAACGATGTCGTTGAAGTACAGTAAATCATAGTCTCATATGTTATATCTAAGAAAACAATGCGTACCAACGTGTATTAATAAAATATGCAAATAACGTTGATAACATGTATAATCACAGCTAATACTAGTATCCAAATAATACCTTTACTTGAAGTTGTATGTCACTAAATACGTCACAAAGATGCCATTGTTATGTATGCACAAAATCAAGTGTGATTGATGATAGCATATATCATCGAAGAACGAACTCAGATTGAATTTGATTTGTATACCTAATACTTATAGGTGTTTTTCTTTTTAGAGATATGTTGTACTCGAATAGGCTTTTAAGATATTCTGGTAATAGTAAACAACCAATAAACAACAAATCATTCAATTATTTATTATATAATAAAACAAAAACTATATCTATTTTATATTCATTGTACAATACAAGATGGTACAAAAGGTGGGTTTAATGCCGTGAGGAATCCTCCGAGCTAGGTAATGGGATAAATGGACAGATACAGTAGGTGTAGGGTCTACACAATTCACATGGCATTAACATTGAAACAATAAATTATTTTGCGTAAAAAACTTATTTTATTGGCACTCAACTCATACGTTATTTAATTTTTCAAGTATTGAAGAATATTTACTTGTGTTGTAAATCTGTGTAGAACCGTGTATATTTAGCCAAATTGCGACCAGAAACCACCGGAGTATGTCCGTCCCTTTAGAGCGGTTGATCATACTGTGAACGCCAACCCACCTGCCAAACGTGGCGATTATGACATTAAACCCCATATTCAGAAACAAGAATGCAACAGTGGACGTCGGTGGTCGATAGATAGGTAGTTGAATGATGTTAAATTAAGACGACGAAGAGATACACAGCTTCCACATTTTACAACTACCGCCAAACAGTATAATAGTTATTTAAGCTAACATGGTCGCTCACAATACAACTATTACTTAAAAAGGGATGATGAACGTATGATGGCGCTTGTAACAGTGCCGAAATATCGGAAACTGATTCAAATTAATGAATATGGTAACTATATATAATAGTTTGTTGGCAGAGGTAATTATGTATATGTGTAATTATAATATATGCGTGTGATAGGAAGCCTCGGGGTCAGATAGTCATATTACCCCGTTTATTCACTTCTTATCTGGCCACCATGAAGTGATTTAAAAAAGAAAGTACCACTCAAGTATATTAATTCAAGACCTGCTGACTTAACGGTCATCCACACCTGTACAACTCAAGCGCAGGTAACATACGCACACATACACAGCTACTTACACACAGCCTCCAATACCAACATGTAAACGTTATCGCCACGCTACAATAAACTTTATCACAAGGACATAAGGATTATAACGTCGGCAAGTGTTGGTTGGTATTCTATACTATCACTGACGTACACAAACCGAGTGGTATTTAAATTAATATTAATATTTTTTAAATTAGACTCGCATACAAAACAGGTAAAAAGGCTTGGCGATAGTATTCATGAAGATTCATTGTTGAGTATGTGTTTTAGGGTTCCTTCGAATTTGTGTTTACAATTACATGTAGCTACCTAGAAGAATCATTTAAGGAGATAACTGCTATCATTGCCGATGCCCTTTTAATTTATATTTTTTTACTTAATAGTACATTTCGATACTAGTGAAAAACATTTTTTTTTCGACGAGGGTGAAAGGGTGAAAGAAACGAGGGTGACAATCACTCGAGTCTTAAAGAAGTTTTTACACGTGTATCGAACCCAATTTTTCATAACAAGTGCCTTAAAAAGTGAAATTTCCGCACGCGAAGCGTTCGCAAAGTGCACTTTTTACGCACTAGTTAGGAAAATAGTATTTTTGGCCACGAACGTCAACTGCTCGAGCGGTACCGCGAACATCGAAGTTAGTATATTTCGGGCATCTTATACTCCAATTAAGGCGTCATGAGAATGACAGCGACAAGCGGCCGAAATTTACGAATATCGTAATTCGCGGTAAACGAGGTATTTTCTAAAGTAGACACAATGATTGATTAAAGTATATGAATACATATTTATGTCATTTCGGCTGTATCTTTGATTGACTCTACTATCCTACATGTTCAACCGGTGTCCAAATTACTTTTTTTTGATAGTAATTTATTGTTGTTAGAATTTCGTATGTACAGTCAAGTGCAAAAATACGTTGATACCGAAAGAATCCTTTCATAAATACGTCCTACAACCTTATTTACTGTACTCGTACAGTCACCGACTTTAATTGTTGAGCCACTTACGGTTCAAGCTTTTCTTTTGTTTAATGTTTACTCTATGAAATGCCCACTGTAAGATGAACTCTAAATGGCTCAACAATTAAAGTCCCTGACCGTACAATAGAGTTGCTCGGTACATATTTTTGATACTTTGGCAGTGAACGATTTTTGACACTTGACTGTACGTGTTTCTGGAACTGCTTCGCGCTTGACTACAAACTTACTGATAAACAATACGTCTGCCAAGCCATTAGCAGCTGTAAATAAATGGTAGATAATCTAAAAACATGGCTATTTAATCTATTTATACTAAAACTGCTATATAAACCTCTCAATAACAAGAAAACTGGTTTTGGCGATGAAACTTATGTTTATTCAATTAGTAGATTGTCAGTATTAACAAACTTTTAGCCCGACTTTTCACGTCTCTGTTGTTACCAAAAATGTCTCTGTATAGTTACCTACCAAGATTAGTACATTTCGATACAGGTAAAAAAATTTTTTTTCCGACGAGGGTGAAAGTTGAAGCCCGAGTGAAACGAGGGTGACAATCACCCGAGTCTTAAAGAAGTTTTTACACGTGTATCTTACCCCATTTTTTATAACATGTGCCTTAAAAAGTGAAATTAACGCGCAAAGTGCACTTTTACGCACTAGTTAGGAAATAGTACATTTCGATACTAGTGAAAAAAAATTTTTTTTTTCGACGAGGGTGAACGTTGGAGTCTTAAAGAAGTTTTTAAACGAGTATCGAACCAAATTTTTCATAGCAAGTGCCTTAAAAAGCGAAATTTACGCACGCGAAGCGTGCGAAAAGTGCACTTTTTACGCTGTAGTTAGGAAAAATATGTTTCCTATTCCATATATGTCTACATTTTGGTTCCATCCGAAACCGAGGCGACTGTTTAACGAATTAAATAAAATAGGTACCTACAGTCAGCAGCAAAAATTGCTAAGCGTTTGAGGTGTTCAAAATGAGGTCAACACATCTCTATTGTCAAGAGAATAAGAGCCAGTGTAGGTCATTTTGCTGCTGACTGTACTTATAAGTTTCAAGGTTGGATAGATTTTAGTGTAGTAAAAATTAAAACCCTTTTTTAGCCAGTTTTAGTCTTTCAAAGTCTAAACTTGTTAACCGTTTTAAACAATATTAATATTTTATAATATACGCGCATGCCAACTCTAATATACATAATTATTCATTTTACTACTAATTCAGTATGGCATCGCATTAAGAATTTAGAAATTGCGGGTTTTTCTACAACTCTTGATGAATGTTGCCAGCTTAAATAAAACATCATCATCAAGCCTCGGATATTTATTGTACGGTAAGATGACAGAAAACTATGAAGTTGATAATAAGATTAAAATGTAACTATAATGGGTAATATTCCGTAATATATATTTAAATATTAATGAATATATTTCGTAAATAAGTTCCGGAAAAATCATTGGTACAAGCCGGGGTTCGAACTTCCATCGATCCGGAGCAATCCGGAGGTCACAGCTCTGTATCGCAACTCGCACGCTCTTATCGCTAGGCCACCAACGCTTTAAATCTTGTCAGTTTTTTTTTTAAGAAAACCATACGATATTTTTATTTAGGCTGGTAATATTTAATTTGACGGCACGAGCAGGAAATTGAGGATTTGATTTGAGGAACTGTCAGAATTAATACATGGATGGCATTAGTATCAGAAATTACCAAATTAGCCGAAAGCTATGGAAGTCTGAGTAAACACGCTACTGATTATTAATACTAAGTCGTATTTTTAGCCCTAACACGTGCCTGCAAATATCTATAGCAATACCTAGATTATTTTCCACGCAACCCGCTGTCGAAATGGATAACGATATATTGGATTCTCTTAATGATTTGGGGTAAGTTGTAGACCGTATGCTGCATATTTTATTGTATTTACACGTATTTGTTTGATTTCATCATTCTAGTTCACCTATAACTTATTGTTACAAGAGTGTAGAACGCCGCTGCGCGCTGTATTGAACATTTTTTGTACGGAATGTCTTAGTAAAGGTTAGAATCCATTTTTGCCGATGATCTTATAGAGTCGATAGAGATCTCGGGATTTAGATAGAATTTACATGCTTATTATTTGTGATTATTTTGATACACATGAGGTTACATTTTATCTGCAATAAATCCCTTTTAGTATAATTTAGTAATATCTGAGGTTGCTGCTAAAATTACAATGGCATCTTTTAAGCAACTCTTAAAACACACATATATTTTAGTCTGTAGGATATATAAATATTAAATTATCTTCTTTATCATTAATTCTTTAGAACATATGTCATGTTATCATGATGTCACAGCAACATATGCTCTGTATTGTATTTGGATATTATCAAATTTCCAGTATTCATTGGGTCTCAACAAATTTGCAAGATATAGAAAAATATGATTATAGAATCTTACCAAGAGGGAAAGGAGGTACATAGAAAATTTAGGTAGAACTTCACAGACAACGGTTCTTCTTTAATACATTAAAGGGCTTAGCTTTTTCTTTTGACATTACTGTGGGTAAAAACTTAAAAAGGAACAACTTAAGTTTAAGCATACTTGGCTGGCTATAGACACTAGCCCCTTTTTTTCTTCATTATAACAAGGTCTTTTATACTATTTCATTTCTCTAGTTTTTTTCTTTTTTACCTCTACTTTAATTTTTAATTTTTTGACATTTAACTCATTCACTGCCACCAACGCACATGTGTGTTAATTTCCATACATTTTTGGACAGGGTGGCAGCGAATGTGTTAAACTGGCATGATATAATCTGCAAGCAATTAGATAAGATGTGAAATTAAAGTGAATATATCTATAAATTTTCAAGTAACTATTTCTAAATCATTCCAGCTATTCCGGCCCTCTCACCGATGAAGCTTCCTTCGCCAAAGCCCTCGAAGGAGGCCCCAAGTCCCTGGAATATACGAAGCTGATCCACATCCTAGCCGAAGAACTGAAGAAGCTGTGCGGTCTGGAGGAGACGGTGAACATGATGAATGATCCGGATGAATCCAGCTCTTTCCTGCTGGAACTCAGCTCATTTTTGAAGGAGCTTGGGTGCCCTTATAAGAAGTTGGTTACAGGTAAGTTATTTTGAAATCGATTTCAGGGTAAACAAAGAAACTTATACTTTACGTTTCTTTGTTTACCCTTAATTTCATGTGTCATGATCCTCATTAGCCTGTATGATTCTGTTCAAGAAAAAAATACAAAAAGATGGTCTCAAAGAAATCAGTGGACACGGATTCGGCTAAAGCCAATCACACAGTAAGAGCGAAGAAAAGAACCAATGCAAGCTTAGATTTTTCAGTGATCAATCATGGCTCACAAGTATAAGTAGTTTCACTGATAGATCGGCAACACTGACCACTGGGTCATCATTTATAATCATTATTATCTTTTTTATGTAGGAATTTGTTTTTTTTTTAAATTACTTTTCTATGTTATTTAGTTGCTGAATCTAGTTTAACTATAATTAACTATAATTGGAATTACAAAAGAATAAAACTTATGCTGTAGGTATGAATCTTTTACACTCTAATTTTTTATTATATGTATTATATTACTAGTGGTTTTCGGAAATTCTGAATGATAGTTGCTATTCTGTCTTACGTAGTTCACACCAACTTCCAAACAACAACATTTAAAAGGATTTATAATTACGTTGTCATGTTTGACTCCCTGCCGAGGTTTTCCTTAGGGACTACAGTATGAGGTTCTTCAAAAAAGGAGTGTATAAGTTCTTATGCAATGCGCATGTGATTCCTCTGGAGTTGCAGGCGTCCATAGGCTACGGTAACTGCTTATCATCAGGCAGGCCGTATGCTTGTTTGCCACCGACGTTGTATTAAAAAAAATGTTGTCCAGGGCACATGTCTTCAAGACTGGAGACCAAGGAGGATAGGATGCTTCTCTTGGATTACCTGATCTCAGAGCTGATGGCTGCTAGGATTGTAGGCGTTGACCAGCCGAAGGAGAAGCCTGGGATGGAGATAGTCATGGTAAGTGTAGTTTATCCATACTTCCATACTAATATTATAAATGCGAAAGTTACTCTCTCTCTCTCTGTCTGTTACCCCTTCACGCTAAAACCGCTGAACCAATTGGGAAATTTTGTATGGAGAGAGTTCGAGCATAGAGAAAGGATATAGAATAACGGGACTTATTTATTGAAAAGTCACGATAGACGATAAAATGTCGACCGTGCTGTCCGTTTTGGACGGTGATATAATAGATAAGATATACATATATAAGGTGACGGCACCAGTAATGGACAAGGAACCAATCATGAACATCAGTGCTTATTTCAAAGGAGTTAAGTGTTGTGCATTTGTTGGGACATATTCAATTTATAACTTTATGATTTTTGAAATAAGAACTAAGTGTCCATCATTGGTACTGTCAGCTAAAAGTGTCCAACATTGGTGCCATTACCTTACTACGTAGTACAGGAATAAAATAAGAAACATAAATAAATATTCTATTCATTATTCCAGACGGAAAAATCCTACTTTTGGCGTAGGGTCAAGTAAAATACATAAATAAATATTACAGGACAATATAACACAAATTGAATATCTCTGCTCATCACACAAATAAATTCCCTTACTGGGATTTGAATCCAAGACCATTGGCTTCATAAGCAGCCCACTAGGCCAAACCTGCTGTCTAAAAAAAAATGCATGATAAAAACAGGCCACAATTGCGATAAAATCTATATTGTTGTGTTTTCAGCAAGAGTCTCCAACGGCGAAGGATTTGAAGGAGATCCTCATATCATTAAAGTTTAACAAGCCACCGCCCAACATCACGGCTGAGATGCTGTTCTCCAAGTTGGAGTCCAAACTTAAGGACACCATACAGAAAGAAGGTAAATTACTCAGTGATCTGTTATTTGGATTAGACACGGGGTGAATGACCTCAATCATTATGTTAGTATGGACATGCCCCGAGAATCCGGGCTTTTTGTTGTTAGAAATGGCAAAAAAATTCAATGTGTTTATTTTTTACACTTTAAAACATTTAAGTAGCTGATAGACACGCGTACTTACTCGCCGTTCTTTTGTCCAAATCGAACAAATGAGCAGAAGTGTTCACACTGACAGCTCATTGGCTGTCACCAAAGCGGCACATTTTGTACCGTTTGGATAAAAGTTCGACGAGTAAGTAAAAAAATCTTACAGACGATTTAAATTGTTTTATTTTTGAACGATATTTACAGAAATTACAATCGTATTATGATAACTACAAGTACTTACTTAACTAGTTACAGTATAAAATCTAAAAAAGACCCTTGAGGCATTGTACCAAGGATGCTGGAGGAAGGCATTTCCTCGTTGTATCGCAATACTGATACGTTGTGCGAGGAAGCCGCCAGCTCTTCGGTCACCAGTTACATCAACCAGACGCTTCGCGATTTCTGCAAAAAGTTTTTTGTTTTCTTTGTTCGGTATCGCGGGAAACTGTCGTAGCTATATTAACTTTTCTACATGATATCCCGCGAGGGAGAATCCAAATAACCGATGTAAATGCAGTGTAAATTACACTACTCGAATGTACGTTCACTGCTGGATATAGACCTCATAGACGGACACAGGGAGCGGAGAATGGAGGGGTTTAATGCCATAATCACCACGATTGTCAGGCGGGTTGGCGATCGCAGTACTATTCACCGTTATAAAGAGACGCTGTTGCCCATCCTCAGTGGTTTGTGTTTATATTTCAAAGAAACAAAAAATTGTTTTCAAAAAACCCTTAACACAATGTCCATAGAAGAGATGCTAAACTAATCTAAGAAAGAAAATAACTAATGTATGATCATCGATGTATAATAAACGTAGATTCACAATCAGCCCCAAAAAAATGGCTCTAAAAACAACCGCTCGAACAACTTGGGCGGTACATTTAGTTAGTCTTCTTTGAACCGCTGTCAGTGCAAGTGTCAACAATGACTGAAAAGTTATTACTCTATCAATAGTAAAGCTTGATACTTAATACTTTGAATTTTGAGCTCTTTTTTGTTTGTTTATATTATCTAAAAGAAGATTATAAATTAGCATTATTAGCATAAACTAGAACGTGTTAGAAATGTCATTTAGTGCTATATTTTTCTACATAATTTGTTCGCGTGTAGGAGTCCATTTCTTTATGTCAGTGTGTATGACCCATTAAATATATTATTACCCAAATAAAATACACAAGTTTTATTTATTTGAACAGGTCAACCGCTAGTTGGCAAGCCTCTGTACAACAAAGCCATGACGGAGAAGGACTGGAAGGCCCTGGACGCGGCCTTCTCGGAGATGTACGAGGAGTACAGACTGCGGAGGGAGACTTTGATCACCCGGCTCGAGTGTACCGTGCAGAGTTTTGAGGTAAATCCTACTTCATCTTCATCGTGTTGCCCCGGGTCATGGGTACACACAACAACACTCTTAGCTATACATTGGTAGACCTTATAATATAAGGCATAAGGTCCACCGATGTTCAGTTAAGAGTGTTGCTGTTGCTGTCTGGGGTCCACTTGGAAATCCCAGGATTTGGCATAGCGTACGGATTTACATGAAAATTGGCGTACAGATAGGGGAGTTTTCAAAATTTGGTACACCCAATTAGCAAAAGTTGTTAAGAAAAGTTAAATCACTGATAATTAAGCATGAAATCTTTCTGAAGATCTAGTTTTTGCCTTTGATTAGGTTGTAATATCTATTGAAATTTATAAAATGAACATCAAAACCAAGTTTTTATGGAAATTTAACGCTTAATTGTCGTCACGAAACTGACAGTGATTTACTTTTCTGAACAACTTTCACTATTGTGTGCACTATTTTTTGAATACTTCCATATATAAAGATCTGAAATTTCTGAATTGAGACATAAGATACTTGGTGCGAACTAAAGTCACTGACATAGCCCACTGGGTTAGCAAGCTGAAGTGGCAATGGGCAGGCCACATTGCACGCAGAGAAGATGGCCGATGGGGTCGAAAAGTGCTCGAGTGGAGACCACGGATTAGTAAGCGCAGCGTAGGACGTTCATCCACAAGATTTTATTGTTAGGAGAATAAGAGTGTGTAAAGATCATTCTGTAGGTTAAATTACTCTCAACATTTATACAGGGTGTAATTTTTTACATGATACAAAATATATTTTTCGAACTCCATAATCAAGTAGCAAGTGAAAGCTGTAACTCTGATTAATATAATACATTGTTTTTCTTTATACATTTTCTTTTTGTATTTTTTACTTGTAAAGAATATTATGATATTAAAACAGCTTTTATAAGATTATTTAAAATGTAATTTTGACTAAATTACTTTTCAAACTAGCATAAATCACAGTTTTTTTTAGTTGTCAGTTATGATTCAAACAATCCATTCAAATGACTAATGTAAATAGCCTAATAAACCGTTGTAATATCCAGAAACAGCTGCGAAAAGTACATAAAATAAAACAATAAAGAATTAAAATATATTGTTTGATTTCAGCGAGAGTAGGGGCATTCAATTGTAAGTTGTTTATGGAGTTAGAAAAACATATTTTGGTATCATGTAAAAAATTACACCCTGTATACTTCAGTATACTTTACACTTCAACCTTTTTTTAGTGGTCGGAACGTCTTAAAACGAAAAAAGACGTCATACAGTCCGCGTACCGGCCGAAACGTGATCAGCTCAAGATCAAACCCGACGTGAAACTGTCAGACTTCCTGGCCGCGAGGACCTCGCTGCTGCAGGTGGAGAAAACCTCGAGCGCCACCGTCAGGAAGAACACGCAGAGTGACGTCAACAAAGTTATAATTGGACAGGTATGGTCAATCTATTATAATCATTCTACCTTCCTAATGCGGACTGCTAAGGAATGGAATGACCCTTCGTCTGTATTCCTGGAAATATATAATTTTTGCACTTCTTCTTTCTTGCACTAAACACAAAAGTACAAAAAGTGCAAGCGGACTTAATGCTACAAAGCATTTTCACCAGTCAAGCTTTAGGCAAAGCAGAGAAGTTGTAGGCAGTTCATAAAAAAAAATGTATACCAAAACGCATTTAAATTTAAATTAAACATACTTATACAGTGTGTATTTTTCATACGGGCGTATAAGTTGCCCACATACAGTATTCAGTAATACACGACTCGTATTATGTTAATAATTTTGTTAAATAGTGTTATAACATTGTTGTAACGATTTTTTTAAGTCTGACCGGGCAGCAATATACGCAGTCCAAGTTATTTTGACATGACAAGTAATACTGACATGACATGACGCATCGGTACGTTAATTACTATGGATGCAATACATTGCGTGCTTAATGTTTTTTGTATGAAATAAAAATAACCAACATTTTTTAACAAAATGAATGTAAATAGGTTCTTGAGGTCCAATACTAAGCGCCACTACAATATACGCCCGTATGAAAAATATACACTGTATACATTAATATACATGCATAAACATACATACAAACAGAAACTGATAGAAATACAGGTATGAAATCAGATGAAACTCTAAAAAACAGAAATACTAAGATTTTTCAGTTCTACCAGCAAAGTAGTCACATAAAGATTTTTTGAAAGAAACCTTATTCTGGCACTGGCCTAATTTGGGTCTTTTCAAGGCAAGAGTGAATAGGCTGTTACTGAAACAGCGTGCTACACCCTCGACCTCGTCGTCACTTACCATCACGTCAGGTGCGACTGAGGTTAAACCCTGGTCAATCTTGTATAAAAAAAAAATCAAAACTGTCATTCAATTAATTAATCAGTGAAAGTATGATTCAATCAAAACTATTTATCATTCAAGTCAATCAATTAATCAATCAATCCATAAAAATACCTATATAAGGTGTTAACTTATACATTGTATATATTTTAACACATGATACCTTACTTTATAATAAGTAAGTGAATATATATATATATATATATATATATATATATATATATATATATATATATATATATAAGTTGCTTTTATTACCTGAATATATATATATATATATATATATATATATATAAGTTGCATTTTATTCGCTAGAATGCAAAGTAAATTCATACAAATTGTTTATTACTAATCGAGTATTTTTTTGACGTAAGCTGGTTGGATGTTCTTTTATTTAATGTTAAATGATGGATGCCAATAATTTTGATTACATTTTTAAAGTTTTAGAGTTAATTTTATAGTGAGGTGAAAAATTGTGTGTTTCACTCGGTAGCAAAGTGTGTTCCCCTCTCGTGCTTTGAAACCCTCCCAATGCTCAAGATTCCACTCTGAACCAATTTTGGAATCTCGGGTCTCAATATTAGCACGAGAAGGTAAACACAAATTTGGCCTCTTGTATAACAAATAACTATTTCTTCAATCTATTAATCAATTAGTCGACAATCAATCAATCAATCAATCATTCTTGTGGCAGGTCCCGGACCGCGGCGGGCGCCCCAACGAGGCGCAGCCCCCGCCGCCCGAGATGCCGTCGTGGCAGCAGCGGACCGCAGGACCCGCGGTAACTACCAATACACTATCAGCCGGAAGGCACCTTAATGATTCCCGTTGCCGTGTGATGCCGGCTGACTAGAATAGCACCACCCCATCTCCCGCGGGTGTCGTAAGAGGCGACAAAGGGAAAAATCCTACGGGCCGCAGCGTCCGTCGTAACCCAATCTACAGCTACTGCGGTCGCCAACTCGCCTGCCAAGCGTGGCGACTATGGCAACTACCCCCAAGATGATACAAGTCATATTTGTGGGAGGCCCATGTCCAGCAGTGGACTGCATACGGCTGAAATGTATGTATGTATTGTATGTTATGATTCCCACTCTGACCAGTGGCTCCACCTAGTTGTGCTTTCGTCTTCCAATACTGTTTTCCGGTATGGTCGCCTTTCAAGAATTACTCTCATCGATTATCAATTCTTCGAGCAATTGTTTATGTGCAAAACTTAGCTAAAGCGCCTGGTCTATGTAGTAGTAACGTGTGTACACGCATGTCGGCGTTCTATATTAAAATTTTGACGTAAGTTCCATATTAATTATCTGCACAACTACATAGACATGGTCCTTCAGTTAAGTTTTTCACCTATATACAACTATTTAATTTAAATAAAAATATTATAAATAATTTATTAGTCCTACAGTAAATACAAAAAGGTATTAAATATTATTGAAATACACTTCTATACCGGAAAGTACTATGGTCCACATACCAGAAGGTACTTAACATAGGTATACATGACGTACAACCGTTGTGTAATTTTTAGAATGCATTTTTAACCGACTTAAAAAACAAATGCTCATTAAACCGAATGCTAAATAATATTGTTGTACTGAATTAATTATTCAATGTAATTTCAATTTGGACCTCTGGCAAAAATCGCAAGACTGCTTAGTAATATATTGTTACGTGTTTACCAGGGCGGAGGCGGTCGCGGTGGCGGCGGCGGGGGAGGCCGCGGCGGGGACGGGGCGGAGGCGGAGGCGGAGGCGGGCGCGGGGCGGGCGCGTGCAGGGCGGGTACAACCAGCAGGCCGAGCAGCGGTGAGGCTGACCACTATATATGTCGTTTCTCTAACATGCACTATCATTACTGTGTTGGAGACTTTCCAACGTTGCAAAATGTTTCGGAAATAACGTAGAGAAAATTCGAAAAAATCGACGCGCTTGTGACTCACCTGGTGATGCGTGTTGTGAGCGAACGTAATTGCTTATCGGCAATTGTCATAAAAAAAAAAACTTATTGTATGAGAATTATGGGTCTTGATTTTTTATTTAAACTATATTTCCTGCAAAACAATCCTGAAATTTCGGGGAATTTTTGAATCTTAAGTACTTTCCGCAATTTGCATATCTGTAACTAAATATTGACGATATATTTCTTGTAATATAGATATATGGAAAGATACTGTATTTTATTGAAAAATACAGTATCTCGTCTAAAAGATACATGTATCTTTCAGACGCCCTTCTTATATGAACCTGGGACCTATGAACTAATAACCTTTTATATTATTTACAGTCCCCAAACGAGTCCGGCAGCGTTCAGCCAGAATCAAAGCCAACGCAACTATCAAACATACGAGGTTCCCCCCGGCGGGTACAACAACAACCAGAATTACCAGAGCGGCCAGTACCAGGTACACACTCACTCCTTTATTTATACAACGACGGTGGCGAACAAGCATACGGCCCGGCTGATGGTTACCAGCCATGGTATGTCCTTAAACTACGTCCAACAATGAGAGGTAGGGCACAGCGAATTATCATCACGCTTTAGTCTGGAGAAGCCCAACTGGGGAAGTTCTTTTTTTTTATGACAGGCGTCAAACGAGCAGACGGATTGCCTGGGTGGTAAGCAATTACCGTCGCCCATGGACACCCGCAACACTAGGGCAGTACAAGCGCGTTGCCGGCCTTTAAGGGGGGTTGGAGCTCTGGGAACCTTACTCACCATCAGGAACACAACACAACATATCTGAAAGGTATAGCAGTGCTATTATGGCTGTGGTATTCTGTAAGGAGGAGGTACTTCCCCAGTTGGGCTTCTGTCTGTCTGTAGACTTAAGTGTGATGGTCATCGCTGTGCCCTACCTCTCATTGTTGGACGTATGTAGTTCAGGGACATACATAAGGACAGAGCTCCAACAACTTTTAGGGTAGGCAACGCACATGTGAATCCTCTGGAGTTGCAGGCGTCCATAGGCTAACTGCTTACCATTCAGCGGGCCGTATGCTTGTTTGCCACCGTCGTTGTATAAAAAAATTAGGGGTTTGCCTTACTACGCCCATTGTTTTTTTTTAATAATACTGTAATTTCAGAGTAACCAGGGGTACCAAGGCAACCAACAAGGAGGTTACGATAACCAGAACAGGAGTTATGATAACCAGAGAGGTTATCAGAATCAAGGAGGGTACCAGAATCAAGGTATGTTATTTTTTTAAAGTTCATGATACATGCTAATATTGAGACCCGAGCTAGCAAACTATTCCAAAATTGATCCACAAGCATAGCAAGTGATTTAAAAAGTGGCATCTTTGCTGCGAAGTTTTCACTTAAGCCCGCTCTACACTCGCGGCGCGAGGGCCCGCGAACGCCCGCGAAAGCCGCGAACCGCGAGTGTAGATGTTGTTCACGCCTTCGCGTTCGCGTTTCGCGTCTTTCCCCAGTGTCGGTCTTTGGGCCGCGACAAAGGGTATGCAAGGGTAGCTTTGCGAGTGTGGAGGCACACAGGTGTGAGCGAACCGTTGCGTAAATTCACGCCGTAAAGTCACGGAGCGAATTCGCGCCGCGAGTGTAGAGCGGGCTTTACATAATTTTTTCACTTCAATAACGCGAGTAAACTAAAATATTATTCAAAATCATAATTTAATAGTCCACCTAACCAGCTAACATAAAAAAAGCACTCAAAATTTGTATTTAATTACTTTGATCTCTTGTGAACGAAATGGAGTTATGCTATCTATTTTTAACCTGTTGAACGCTTTTCCTCTCGCGCCAAAATGTGACGTGTACGCCATGGTATGACTTGTGAAGAAAAAATATGAACCTTATCTGTCAGCAGGACAATTGCTTTGACAGCGTCCGCCATAGCCACTTTAGAGGTCGGTGGCGTGGCAGGCACGACATCACGCGACCACTTTAGTGGTGCTTGGCGTTCAAAGGGTTAAAGAATGAAATAGGGCTCCGAGCTGGAGAAACAATAGTACCATTTAGGTTTTGTTAATTACGTGTTGATTTTTTTCTTCAGGCGGCGGCTACAAAACTTACCAAACCCAATCCTACCACAACCAGGGCTACCAAGGTCAAGGTCAAGGTCATAGCCAAGGTCATAGCCAAGGTCAAAGCCAAGGTTACAGAGGGTATCAGAACGAGCACGATGACCGTACGGAACGGAGGGGAGGCAGAGGTTACGGTGGGAGGGGGAGGCGTTAACCTCGACGTTTCGAACGCACCGGGAAGTCTCCTTATAAAACTGTCTCGGAATTATTATACATAAACGGGAAACCGCGTATATTAAATTTACCTTCGACGTTTCGAAGACGACGTTGTCCTCGTGGTCGTTTTTTTTTTATGACATAGGCGGCAAACGAACAGACGGATTGCCTGGTGATAAGCAATAACCGTCGCCCATGGGCACCCGCAACATCAGGGGAGTCACAAGCGCGTTGCCGGCCTTTAAGGTGGGTTGGAGCTCTGGGAACCTTACTCACCATCAGGAACACAACACTACATACCTGAAAGGTAGCAGTGCTATTATGGCTGTGGTCTTCTGTAAGGAGGAGGTACTTCCCCAGTTGGGCTGCCCCAGATTCAAGCGTGATGGTCATACTCTTAATTCGAAAAGTTAATATACTCGGTTAAGTCCCGTTTATGTATAATAATGTGTAAAAATCGTGAAAGTTTAAATCAGTAACTTTCTCGGCAGTTAAATGCCGTTTTAGGCACCGGTCCTACCGCGAGCTAGTAAGCTATGAGCTATCAGCTATTTCAAGGGACAAAAGGTAATCGCTTCCGTGTAAATAAATGAGATATATATTTATAGCTCATCGCCTGGCGATGAACTACGATCGCCCGGCTATGATATGTCTTTTTTATTTACGCGGGATCGATTATCGTTTGTCCCTTGAAATAGCTGATAGCTCATAGCTTACTAGCTCGCGGTGGGACCAGTGCCTTACTGTGTCATGGTTGGTCAAAGGTTTACAAGAGCATTTCTCGAAATAATTGACACTTTTAACTAATATGCAAAAAAATGTTTACTCAGCATAATAAACTGTTAACATTTCAGCAAAAAAATGTCCAAGGAAATTCCTTACATTTTTAAGTTTCCTCTTTCGTTACCACTATAAACACGTTCTTACTTCTTACCGCGTGCTCTGAATGTGGGGGGCACGAATTAAATAGTCCGTGCGCCCACTGTGGGGTCACATCCCCATACTAAATGCACAGTTGAGCATTTCTCTAAAAAAATGTCACCTGTTTAAGTTATAGTTATTTTACATAACCTCGTAACGCCCAGTGTGCATTACAATGCACACTCCCTTTCAATGGAGTTGAAATGTTTTATAAAAGGAAATAGGGTAGAAATTCTTTTGTTTCATTAGTTTTCGTACAACAGAAAATTCAACCCAATTCACTGCATAGTAAAGTCGGTTTTAACTATTAAATATTTTATTATGTTGAGTGTTACGAGGATAATCTTTATGTTTTTTTTACTCAGTATTAGACGTGCGCGCCGGTCGAAAAAAATCAGGCGGCGGCGCGCCACGAAAAAATCCACGGCGGCGGCGTAACGCCGGCGGCGTGGGATTTTTCAACTTTGCATATTAAGACGTATAATTAAAAACCACGCTTAAACGAAATAACTTTATGAAGTAAACTGAAAAGATGACTCAATAACATTTCATGACAGAAGTATTTTGTTTGCAACTTTTGGTGCACAAAAAATATTTTGTTCACCCTTAATAAACTCAGCCGGGACCTTTTAGCTGTTAAAAGCAATCCAGCAACCGAAAACGCACACTTCGCTCGGAGTGCTGGTTGCTGGAATGCATAACAGAGCCTGAGTTAAAGACGATAAACGCGGGTAGGCAGATTGTCTGGTTTGCCAGTAGGACAAAATGTCCCCGTCTTCAAGTTAGATCGTTTTCATCTTCCTCTATCACTTGAGAAACGGTCTAGTCTCCAGAGAGCTTAAAAACTTTTGTTCATTTTCGGCCTCTTTCTCCAATTTTGGCAAACGATACCTGACTGTTTTTACTATTTTCTTGCATTTCGTAACAAGACTTAAAACTTCGGGTGTTTTCTTTATTCCATCAACCGTAACTAAGTTATGAAGACCGTGCCCTAAGCAAAGATGGTTGTCAATATCTGCCAGCAAAAAATAATGTCAAATGCCAATGTTGTGCCCACCCCAGTCTTTGTTGGGAACTCGGTACTCGAAATTGTTGACTCGTACATTTACCTAGGACAAGTAGTCCAATTAGGTAGGTTCAACTTCGAGAAAGAGGTAAACCGCCGAATCCAACTCGGTTGGGCAGCGTTCGGGAAACTACGTACCTAATGTCTTTTTGTCCGACATACCTCAAGCCTCTGCCTCAAGACGAAAGTATTCAATCAATGTGTGTTACCAGTGATGACTTACGGCTCCGAAACGTGGTCTTTCTCCATCGAATTCATCTCAAAACTCAAAGTCGCTCAACGAGCTACGGAGAGAGCTATACTCGGAGTTTCTCTACGTGATCGACTCAGAAATGAGGAGATCCGTAGGCGAACTAAAGTCACCGACATAGTCCACCGGGTTAGCAAGTTGAAGTGGTAATGGGCAGGGCACATTGCACGCAGAGAAGATGGCAGATGGGGTCGAAAAGTGCTCGAGTGGAGACCACGGACTAGCAGCGTAGGACGTCCACCCACAAGCAGACGACCTCATTAAGGTCACCGGAAGACGCTGGATGCAGGTCGCTTCTAACCGGTACATGTGTGGGGAGGCTTATGCTCAGCAGTGGACATCTTATGGCTGAGATGATGATGATGATGATTTGCCAGCTCCGTTGGCCGCTTCACATTCACGGCCGCCACCCGTTTCCCGCCATGCTCCACGCGTCGCACGCGCTTTATGTACATTGATTTTAAGCTTGTACTCTCTTGCGGGTTTTGTCTCGGCGCGAATTTTAAACTACCGGCGGCGGCGGCGGCGCGCTGACTCCATATAGCGGCGGCGCGCCGCGGCGGCGCGCACGTCTACTCAGTATTTCGATCTCTTTTTAATACAATAAGGAAATAATATTGTCCCATAGTTTTTTTTTCCTATTTTGTTATCATATAATTTTGTATGGTATAAACAAAAGAGGAATTTATGAAAAATGTATGGATTTTTTTTAATGAATTTTTGGTTATTGTACAGTCAGCAGCAAAAGTAGCTGAGCGGGCGAAGTGTTCAAAATTACCTACACGCGCTTTTATTCTCTTGACAATAGAGATGTGTTGACCTCATTTTGAACATCTCAACCGCTTTGCTACTTCTGCTGCTGACTGTACTAGATAGAACTAGTTCTGAGTGAAAAAAAAACATTTTTATTTGGAAATATACACTTTTGTTAAAAGTAGAGATGGGTTGTTCCCGAATAATTCCCAATATTACTACGGCGGATATTCCCAATTGGTAAATTTCCCCATAGTAATATTGAGAACTTACCGAGAACGGCTATCTAGTTAAGTGGCAATATTTTAGAGAAACGCTAGGACTTATGACATATGTAATATGCAGTGATCGGCACTATGGGTGCAAAACTTTAACAAAACTCGTTAAGCGGACCTAAAAGAGTGTATAGAGCCATAAAAACAATTATATTCTTACACCCAAATATTGGCATATCGAGATTCCGATATACAATTAATTTGGACACTAATTTGCAAAAGTTATTCGTATTTTTCTTGATGGTTAGTATTACTATACCTCAGTTCAACAAGTTTTGTTAAAGTTTTGCACCGTTAGTGCCGATCACTGGTAATATGTTAAGAACAAATCCAAATGGATTTTCCCTTGTATGGTTGGCCTTAGGAGGCCATTATAAAATTGTATGTCATAAATTATGACTCTTAATTTAAATGAAAATGTAAATCTCGATATGTTTAGTCATTTGTTTAGAATTAAAAAAAGTGGAACGCATTAAAAATTAAATGGAATGCGGCACGGTCAGTTTTAAATATGTATGCAGCAAAACTCTGGAATAAATTGTCGTGTGCAGTATTTCCGGACCGATATGACATCCAAACCTTCAAGAAAAGAGCGTATAGGGATCTTAAAGGCCGGCAACGTACTTGTGACTCCTCTGGTGTTGCGAGTGTCCGTGGGCGGCGGTAGTTGCTTACCATCAGGCAATCCGTCTGCTCGTTTGCCTCCTATATCATAAAAAAAAAATGTATACGGGCTTTGTGACAAAAATATGTGTAACGCTAACTTTTACAGTTTTTTTTTAATTACAGTGTATTACAAGATTTCATAATAAAAAAAATAAAAAAAACAACTAACCTAAGTCCCCTAAGTCTGTCCCTTGAGGGGTACGGGGCATATAAAGGCAGGCATATAAATAAATATTACAGGACATTTTGACACAATTTGACTTAGCCCCACGGTAAGCCCAAGAAGGCTTGTGTTGTGGGTACTCGGCCAACAATTTTCTCCTAAGGCCCACCATACATATAATATCCTACTCGATTTTTTTCTTTATAGTGTAGGAAATAAAGTAGAATCTCTTTTGTGTCAAAATCGAAGGAAACAAATGAAATACAACTCTGTTGCAATTGTATAAAAATTCAAATTTCATTATAATAATTAGTACTACAGTTAGGCCCGTGGGCCTTACGAGGATAAATATAACACTAGCTTTTCCTTGTGACTTCGCCGACCAAAGTCAATTTGTATAAAAATGTCCTGTAATATTTGTTTATTTATTTATGAAATTGTCTGTATAGATTTTGTGCTTTTGTCCCTGTATACATAATTTATGACTGAGACAAGCGATCAAGTGCATGTTCAGATATATGTGATCTCCACAGCTCCGATATATCTGATGACGACTGTACTGGTCGAATGTATATTCAGTCGCTGGCAATAAATATTTAAAACAGGGCGGGTAGCATGGTTGCCATTTTATGGTTTATCTCGTTATCCATCACTTTCGCTCTCACTTGTTGGAGCGTGACAGATATAAGTGACATATGATATTACCCAACCATATTAGGGTTGCAATATATATAAGTCATATCATATATGTATTATATTGATTATGTACAAGTCAAGACATTTGTTATGTCGTTTTGTTTATTTAATACATGAAATAAAAGACTGCTAATTGTGTATGAATTTCATTCCTTCCTATCCAGCACTGCTGGACATAGGCCTCCTTTGTAGACATCCACAGCATCAGCAGTCTTCAATGTTATATCGCCACGCTTGGCAGGCGGGTTGGCGATTCCAGTATGTCCCACCGCTCTAGGGTCCGGTGTCTGTCAAAGTTTACCTGGTCGTCGTCGAGTGGTATAGGGCCTTCTGGGGGACCTATGCCCAACAGTGGAAATCCCTCTATTGCTGAACAAATATGCATGTAGTGCAAAACAATCAATATAATTTTCACTTTGACGTTTGATACGGTGATATTTGACGTTAAACAATAACGTTACATATTAATGGATATGAAAATGTTACTCATTTAATACAATAATTTATGAACAGTCCGGGTCTCGTCGTATTTCGATCGAGATCCGAGGTTTTCAGATGGAAAATACTCTCGCGGCCAAAGAAAAATGGGTTGACTTTTTGTTTCCAATGTAATTTTCTTAAATAAAAGACTGGCGATTCCACTATTTGATGTTATTTAATTCAGTATAAAATTATCTACAACATGCAGTTTAATTCATGTCCCTAGCTTTATTATTTTAGGAGATATCACAGATTTTCGTACTGACCCGGTTTCTTTGACCGCGAGTGTAGTTTTGCACTACATCTAATCTCAGTCAGCGCCGAAAGAGACGAAATACGTCTCGGTCCGGTTCTCTATCGCACCTAGAGGTTACATCAGTAAAAATACATTCACATTAAACTTCCATTTATTTATACATCACAATCCCTGTTTATAGTAACTAACATCAATATAAATACATAATTCAACTGTCTTTTGCAAACCCTCAATTTTCAACCTTCTGTCAAACGTATAGAGTCGAATTTCGAAACGCAAAAGCGTATAAGACCTTGCGAAAGACAGCCGACGTACAAAGTTTATTTTTTCAAAAAATATTCAACAATACCAATCAAAAACTATCTTTACATATATGTATATACCAGCTTATTCATAAACATCTCATCAGTAATTCCAGCCGTAAGTCGTCCACTGCTGGACATAAGCCTCCCACAAATATGACTTGTATCATCTTGGGGGGTTGCCATAGTCGCCACTTGGCAGGCGGGTTGGCGACCGCAGAACCTGTAGATGGTAGACGCTGCTGCCCATTCGTCGGTTTTTTCCCTTGCATGAACATCTGGTTTAAACTTCAATTTTTTTTGTCTTTTTTTTCTATGGGGTGTAATCAGCCAGCTCTTTCCCTGACAGGAGAAAAAAGCTTCCCAAAATTATCATACTTTTTTTATAAAAAATGGTAACGGAATGGAACAAAAAAGCTTGGGACACTTTTTTTGTCCTATCAGAATCGAAAGACACACAAAAAATAAAAAATGAGGCAACTTTAAATAGAATGGTACATTTACGTTTTGTCTTTTTGTAACAAAGGAGAAAAAAGTAATAGTTGAAGTCGATACATTTTGAGACGTGTATGAATAAGGGGGTTTGTGTATAAGGTTAAATATTTCAAATAATTGGACTTAGGTTTTCATAAGACAAATATTGTTTTTACTAATCTTAGTTATTAAAGCATTTCTCTAAAAAAAATCCACTTGAATATTCTGCTACTTTACGTAAATTTTCTCTGCTCTTTTTTATACAATAAGAAATAATATTGTCCCAAAGTTTTATTTCTATTTTGTTACCATCTTCCATTGAATATTTTGTTTGGCGGTAACAAAAGAGGAAATATCAAAAATGTATTAAATTTTAGGGACATTTTTTTGTCTATGCTTTGAAAGAGCTTCTGATTCTTTGGAAAAATATTTTTTTTTGGTAATAACCCATTTGCTAAGTGTTTTTTTTTTAGAGAAACACTCAATAGATGTTTCTGAATTTATTAATATGTCAGTAATCTTGAATCTTGTTTTTACTTGTATAGGTGAAAAACTTAACTGAAGGACCATGTCTATGTAGTTGTGCAGAGAATATGGAACTTACGTCAAAATTTGAATATAGAACGCCGACATGCGTGTACACACGTTACTACTACATAGGCCAGGTGCTTTAGCTAAGTTTTTCATGTATATAGTTGGGCCATTTTATTTAGTTTTTTTTTATTTGGACTTTTTTGTGTGGTTTCTACTCAAATGTGTCCTAAAGTTTTCATATTTTTTTTGTTACTTCCGTTCCGTTACCGCCATACGATAGATATGGAAACGGTAACGGAATGGAATAAAAAAAGCATTGGACACATTTTTTCTCCTATCAGACTCGAAAGAACTAATAATTCTGAGTAGAAACCACAAAAAAAAAAACAAATAAAAAAAAAGTTGAGTGTACAACTTTAAATAAAATGGCCCTGTTATAGTCTCCAGTCAAATTACATAATTTATTGCGCGTACAATTTATCAAGAGTATAAACCACTAAACTTGACGCAGGCGGAAGTCACTTTTTAACACCTATTATTAAAAAGAGACTTCTGCTTGCATTACAAGATTTCGAGAAATTGAATGTGTCCACAATTTTCGACGTGAGTGTACACTGTACAGTGAGCATAATATAGTTAGTTGCAGTCAATATGGCTAAATACATCGTAATACGTCCTTACAGCTATGTTAATAAACTAGCTTTTCCTCGCCAAAAAATATCCTATATCCTTTCTCGTAGCTCAGAGTGCTCCATATTGGTTATATCCTCCTAGTACCAAGCGTGAATTTAAGCATGAAGAGGTAACAGACAGACAAAATTACTTTCGCATTAATAACATTAGTAAGTATGAATGGATATGGATATTGGATATCTGTATCGATATATTTGGCCACTTTGGGTGCCACTAACTATTTGACGGAAACTGTACATAGGTTGCTATAAAAGTGTTTAATAAATCTATGAAATTCGTGATAAAACTAGGTGAAGAGTTACCTCTTAGTTTACAATTTAAAAACGAAATAAGCAGACTTTTAAACATAAACTCGAGACGAAATATTTTGTTAGAAAATAATCTTTAAATAAGTGGTAAAGTATAATATAATAAATAAATAAATATTAAAGGACATTCTTACACAAATTGACTGAGCCCCACGGTAAGCTCAAGAAGGCTTGTGTTGTGGATACTCGGCCATATAGAAGGATTGACAGGGTATATGGAAGACTGCACCAGCGGCGGCGCATCCATACGAGCCCATTCCCGCCGGCTTGACTTTGCCACGGTTACAACAGTTTTCCGCCGCCGCTGGTTACTAGGATGTACAGTCTTTTGTATTGGGGCACTACGGGTAACCAGACGAACTTCCAAAAACTATCATTTTAATTTTTTATACCGACATATATGACGTAACTTACTGGTGTGGACACAACAGAGCCTTGAGCACCGTCGCAAGGTTGCTAGTTTGTCTGTGTTTTAATCGATACATTTTGGAGAATTGCACGATTTAATTCCGCCATCTCCGTTCCACTACCGGACGTTCAGGAGAGGGGAGCGGTTTCATCCTTACGGTGCGAATGTTCAATTCATTCGCACGAAGCGATTCGCTTCCTCCTTCCTAATGCGGACTGCTAAGGAATGGAATTCGCTTCCTTCGTCTGTATTCCCGGAAAGATATAATTTGGGTCTCTTCAAGGCAAGAGTGAATAGGCTGTTATTGAACCAGCGTGCTACACCCTCGACCTCGTCGACACTTACCATCAGGTGCGACTGGGGTCAAACGCTGGTCAGTCATGTATAAAAAAAAAAGTTAATGTATTCTTTCGTACGTAAAAAGAAACGCAATCAACAATAGTGATTTAATAATATGGTCTAAAGTTTTAAAGATAATGGTATACGGAACTTTTTGTGCGCGAGTCCAACTCGTACTTGGCCGGTTTTAACCGACTTTAAAAAAGGAGGCTCGTGACACGCGCGAGGGGCTCGTTGGCTTTGCACCGATTTCAAACAGAATAGTAGGTACCTAGCAGGTATAATTTTATGTCATTTCATGCGCACTTGTTATGAAAAATTGGGTTCGATACATGTGTAAAAACTTCTTTAAGACTCGGGTGATTGCCACCCTCATTTCACTCGGGCTCCAATTTTCACCCTGATCGATTTTTTTTGTACTATTTTAGTTTCAAGTATATTTTGTATATTATTTGAACAATTATAAATGTGTTAGTTTTCGGAAGTTCACCAGTACACTAACATCGATAGACGACATTTATTTCTATTTCATACTGTTAGACAACTAACTGACCATCAACAACCATAGACGAAGGAATAAGTGTATATTTTTTTCCT
The DNA here is from genome assembly GCA_022674325.2 of Grapholita molesta. Taxonomy (NCBI): domain Eukaryota; kingdom Metazoa; phylum Arthropoda; class Insecta; order Lepidoptera; family Tortricidae; genus Grapholita; species Grapholita molesta. The sequence goes on from CP053143.2 coordinate 7,986,718, forward strand.
CGTGGTATACTTTTTGCCTTGTACAATTAACCAATTTGATTTATGTGCCACTTCGTTACTTGTCACAGTGAAAATCTATATGAAAGACGTAAAATATTTTATTTAACGTCACTGTGACATGGTTCGAAGTGGCCTAGAAATCGAATACCACTATACATGTTAAGTACCAATTTGTTGTACAGATGTAGTGGTAAAGTATTTTCCATCGGGAATACTCGTATCTCGATCGACATACGACTGCAGACTGTCAATCAACGACTATTAAATGAATGACATTTTCATTATTGTTTAATGTCACATGTCATTTTTCACTTTGACATTTATATAAATATTTCGGGACAATCTTACACAAATCGACCTAGTCCTACGGTAAGCTCAGTAAGGCTTGTGTTATATGTAGATGACGATATATATAATAGATAGGTACATATAAATACTTAAATACATAGAAAACACCCATGACTCAGGAACAAATATCTGTGTTTATCACACAAATAAATGCCCTGATCGGGATTCGAACCCAGGACCATCGGCTTCATAGGCAGGACCCACTAGGCCAGACCGGTCGTCAAACATTTGACACCAAATAATAAAGTTCCATATTAATCGATATGAAAATATCATTAATTTAATAGTCATTCGTTGACAGTTCGGGTGTCATCGTATTCCGACAAAGATCCGAGTTTTCCCGAAGGAAAATAATTTCTCACAATATCTATATATGATAATCAGTTAAATATCTCATGGTCCCATACACGATGGCCTCGGTTTGACGAGCAGAAACCACTACACTCTTCGGAAGTTTAAAAAAAAGTGTACCCAATTAGGAACCCTTATAGAATCACTTTGTTGTCCGTCTGTCTGTCCGTTTAATTTGAACTACCTTTTTCCTTGTAAACGCATGGAGGTATTATCATCTACATAGTAATAAACATGCTACAACTTTTGCTTGTTACAGCTTTGTACGAAATTCTCGGTGCACGAGTCGAGGTTTTTTTTCCCTACAAGTAACAAAAATTGGGTACACTTTGTACTGCAAAGTCCCCTATAATCTGGCCCATCAGTGGACCTGCGTGAGGTGCCACCGTGTAAAGGAGCAAACAGTAGTCCCTGCCTACTTCACACACATTTAACAACATCCATTTATTTTAGACAATTACAAAATATTCAAAATTAACATAAAAAGATAGTACTCACAAACGGATAAACTCACGTGTAATTATATCGCACTAGGCGACATGTTTCGGGTAAGCTCTAGTATCCATTTACACGTGAGTTTATCCGTTTGTAACTGAATAGTAGTAACATGGCTCACAACAGTTTTAATCATCATCATCAGCATCATCATCTCAGCCTTAAGACGTCCACTGCTGAACATAGGCCTCCTTGGACCTCCACATGTACCGGTTGGAAGCGACCCGCATCCAGCGTCTTCCGGCGACATTATGTCCTCTGTCCATCTTGTGGGTGGACGTCCTACGCTGCGCTTGCTAGTCCGTGGTCTCCACTCGAGCACTTTTTGCATAGCTATGTTATAATTATAGATATTTAAACTAGATTCTCTGCGTGCACTAATGGTGCCAAAGTGCAAGTAATATTCAATTTCAAATATAAAAATCCTTTCTTATTATCGTATATAAAAACTTCAAGTTCGTTCATAGGCCATTCTAAAATCAACTTTACCTCTTCGGGCTCATCCACAAATTACGTGAGAACAGTTATATCAGTTTTGGGGTCACTCAATCACCGATATCGGAGTATTCCGACGAACCAAATATTTGTTTATACTATTTTTGATAACTGACCGATTTTCTTTTGTATAATTAATTAATTCATTTGTATAATTAATTAATTTTATAGTATTTTTTTATATGTACGTACTGTATATTTATTGTTTATTATATTATAATATGGGGTCTATTTCTAGAACATTTGTAACTTGTAATACGAGCGGAAGTCTCTTTCTAACAAGAGGTGTCAAAAAATGACTTCCACTTGGTTCGAGAAATAGGTCTTAGAGACAAAGGCTACACAAAGCAGATTAAACAAAAAAATGTGGTTGGTTACGGTATGTGACCCCCTCCCCTCCCCCTTTAGATAATTTCTAACCTTATCCCCCATTTAAGTTAGTTTGTAAGTTAATAAACATACATTACAAACAACTACTTTTGTCACTTGTAAAAAATGGTTGATTTTTCACATATTTGGCCAATAACTTTTTATATGAGAGATCAAGCTTAAAATGGTTCCGATAGCTTTTCTATTGATTAATGGAGTATCGAAAAAATGTGCGTTGATGCGTAAATATTGCATCTGTTAAAAGATATCTTTAGGAACATAAAAAATGACCTGTTCGGAGAACCGCCCATAAACACATAATCTCTGGACGAGCTCTTTCTTATAGTTACAAATTACAAAACATATACATCGTTCGTTGATCTTTTATAACTGGGTGGATCAACTATTTCTTGTTCTTATCTATCCCAGGGATATTAGTGAAACTTTGAATTATTTTGTTAAGCCGTTCTACTAATATGCTTCACAGCAAAGTGATTAAAATTAATACGAAAGTGCATGTTTTGCGATTTTTAAAACTTGTCCAGGGGACAGTTACTACGACAACGAGCGACTGGAAAAAGTTGATTCACCCAACTAAACGACAAAATTAATATTAAAATTATCTTTTCTCCTCATTACGTATTTCGTCTGTAGACATTTTAATACATCGACCACTTGAATTCACCTCCATTCCATTTTTGAATCAACCAATATGATAGAATGCGTTATTTGTTCATATAATAATAGGTCAATCTAAAATGAGCTTAATGTACATACAAATAAGGTCGATCACAGATCTGGTGCTTGAAAGGAATATGTTCGATTATTAAAATGTAACAAAAATAGTCATAAGTGTCTGAAACAGTCAATTTAACATGAACTTAACGCACATACACATAAGGTCGACATTAGATTCGACGTCAAAGTTCGAAGCGATCACGTTCGAATTTTAAAATAGTCCATACATTGACTGTTTCAGACGCTTATGCCTGAAAGTCAATCTAAAATGAACTTAATCTCTATATGCACAAAGTCGACAACAGCTTTGATGTTCGAAGCGAACACGATCGTATTTTAAAACAGGCATAAGTGCATAAAAAAAAAAACTTAAAATGAGCTCTAATATCTTACCAATAAGGTACATTACAGGTCCTCAGTGCTCCATTTATAGGCCTCTTCGTCTTGAGCTCGCCGTTTACTTTGGTGCTCGAAATAGCTTTTTTCATAACCGTTGGAGCGGTCGACTCCGTCCCAGCGGTAGCCCGGACGGATGTTGAAGCGGTTTGGGGGGAAACTCCCTTTGTATGTTGGTCGTTCTGGAAAATGTACAATTATAGTACATTCCTACAGAGGCCGGGAAGTAAGGGGTTGCCGGCCGAGTATATATAGACTTAGGATTGGTACGAGGACAACAAGCCTTTTCACGCCGAGGTCAAACATGCAATACAATATCTATGATATTTAAATCGAAAGAAAAATAGAAAAATTTGACTCTCAGCGGGACTCGAACCCACAACCACTGGATCACTAGCCCAGTGCACTACCAATTGTGCTATACGAGTACCGCTTAGACTTGTCATATTTTTCTATCTATCCCTCGTCGTATACGTCATCATGGGTGACGTGTAATTTTTTCATTCGATTTAAATATCGAAGATATTCGCTAGCAGACGTTTCTACATAATAAAAATAAATGCATTACAGTAGAAAAAAAAAATCTATTCTTTTTGTAAAATTGATTATTGTTTTTAATAGGCGTAGTGGCAGAATGTTATAAAACCACCAATATTTTTTTAATGGCCAATCTCCAAGATGCCAAACAACCTGCTATGTTACGTTTACTGTTAAATAAAGATTATTTTTTATACCGGGTGATTGATCGAAATGGGTCAGTAGGGGGAAGTCAGAAACTATGAGAGATAGCGAAATCTGTTCTTAGGAACCATGGCTTTGATTTCAGATTTAATAATAATGACATTCAAACTTTTTTTTAAATCTCTCATACATAACCGGGAATCGAACCTGTTCGAAGTCTTGTAAACAATGTTAGATGTAAGAAAGATTTTTCGTTGTTATTGTTGATGATACGAAACGTAAATTCATGGAGTCATGAATACATTTTTCATCATCATCATTATCAGCCGTTTAATGAATATTGACAGGTTCGATTCCCGGTTGCAGTCAAAAGGCTGCGTAAAGAATGCGATATGATATCTTGAATTTTTTTTTTGACTATACATTAGTACGTAATGTACTAAGGATATATTGAAATTTATTTATTTATTTATTTACAAGAACAATGTAACTCAGCATTACAGTAAAAACCAATGCGCTGAGAAAGCAATAACATATAAAATGTAACATAATCAAATAATAAAAAATAACTTATTTATAGTAAGGTGCTGGATGGCCTATCATCCATCAACTAACAAAACCTCAAGCATTCACGGCACACAGCCGTCCATCTCCAAGCAAACAGGTCACATTCAGGTGATGATGTCAGAAGCGCATTGAGGAGTGTTAAGGCACGCGGAAGCGGCGAGTTTGCTCGCGATACCGTGCGTGCAGCCGGCACTGCTAAAAGTGGGTGAAATGAATACCTGGGGGCATCTCTCCTCGCTCTCTCTTCTTCTCTTTCATGTACGCCAGCATAGGGTCTCCCTCTCTCTCGACGTTTTTCAGTCTGCTCTCCAGGTCGGCATCGTCTTTATGTCTGGCTAGAGGCTTGGCCGCTTCGTGGAGGAAATCTTGGACGCGGGATTCTTGGTCCTCCATCTGTTTCAGGCTGGAATAATCATCATCATTGTTAACTGGGTCTCTCGAGAACCTTTAGGCCTACAATAAATACTTAAATACATAGAAAACACCCATGACTCAGGAACTAATATCTATGCTCGTCACACAAATAAATGCCCCGACTGGGATTCAAACCCAGGACCACCGGCTTCATAGGCAGAATCACTACCCACTACGCCAGACCGGTCGTCGATAAATGAGGCGTCATGTACAGAAGTTTGTCGACTTACCCTTTACTCCATTTTTTGTATTTATCATCTAGTTCCTTCTGCCTCTCTGCTTTTTCTTTCTGCTTCTGTCTGTCTTCTGAGGTATCTCTTTTACCTGTAAATGAGATATTAGTAAAATATGATAGACGAACAAAATAGCAAAAAAATTATAATAATAAATATTACAGGATATTCTTACACAAATTGTCTGAGCCCCACGGTAAGCTCAAGAATGCTTGTGTTGTTACTCCGCCAACGATACATATCATATACAAATACTTAAATACATCGAAAACACCCATGACTCGGGAATAAATACTTGTGCTCATCACACAAAGAAATGCCCTTACTGGGATTTAAACCCAGGACCGGTATAGCCAGGACTGGTGTACCGGTTAGAAACGACCTGCATTCCGGCGACCTTAATGAGGTCGTCTGTCCATCATGTGGGTGGACGTCCTACGCTGCGTTTGCTAGTCCGTGGTCTCCACTCGAGCACTTTTCAACCCCATCTGCCATCTTCTCTGCGTGCAATGTGCCCTGCCCATTACCACTTCAGCTTGCTTACCCAGTGGGCTATGTCGGTGACCTCCTCATTTCTGAGTCGACCACGTAGAGAAACTCCGAGCATAGCTCTCTCCATACCTCGCTCTATTTACTTATTTATCACTTACTTTTTCTAGAAACTGCTTTAGCATTCCTCCCGGACACCTCATCATTCATCCTGCTGAATGCTTCTTCCTCCCTCTTCCTGAATGCTTCGTTCTCCTGCCTCAGCTGCCCGGCATCCTGTAGACCGGCCAGCTTTCCTTCCAGGGTCCTGGTCATCTTCTTGTGAGTCGGTGGCGGACTGTCGTTCCTTCTTGGTGGTGACATGTCGGAGTCACTGTTCCTTGTGGGGAGAAAATTAAACCGATCAGAATCTTAGAAATAAAGAAAAAAATTAAAAATCAACAGCCCCGGGCGAGACTCATACCCGCGACTCTGGGATACATGCCCATCGCTCTACCTGAGCTACAGAGGCTAATGATAAATCCATTTTGATTGTGAAGCATCCTGTATTCAATATTTACAATCCTAAGATCTGACAAGTCAAGGTTAAGATCAAAACGAAATGTCAGTTGAAGAAAGTTTGTCAATGAAAATGGTAAGCGAACCTTGTTTGTCAATATTATTAAGAAAAATAAATTGACATTGACGTGACATCTAAGATATTGACAACTATTAGTGGGCACTGTTTTCACGATAACTTCCACATAATTCGGCTAGTACTTCTGTTAAATTATCTAGTTTTCAAAATGACAAGTTGCACTTAATGAAATGCCTTAATAGTTGTGTTTACAGTTTTATCAAGATGTGTTTTTTGTTATGAGAATAATATAACATTTGGGAAGTTTTAACCGACTTAGAAAAGGTACAACCTTTCAATTATAAATAAAATGATGAATCAATAAATAATCGGTAAATACTAACAGAAAATGCGAAATAGTATTACATTCGTTATGGCTATTAACGGGTTCAAAGCTTGGCCTCTCGTCTTGATACATACTGTATGTAGTTCTACAATCGCCATCAGATATATCAGAGCAGCTAAGGTGGTCACAAATAATATATCTGAACGCCTCAAGGCGGTAAAGTGCATGCTCCGATATTTTTGAATACCATGACTGCTGCGACATATTTGATGGCGACGGTATCTATAAAAGCCTTATTAAGCTTATATAAAATTAAAACAACTATAAAAAAAACTATATTACCTTCTATTCTTAGCACCGTTTCTTCTTGGCGGCGACATATCTGAATCTGATGATTTCCTTCCTTCTTTATTCTTCTGTTTTCTCGGTGGAGACAAATCGGAATCAGAATTCCTTCTTGGCGATTTGCGTTTCCTATCATTCCTTCTAGGTGACATTGAGCTTCTTGATTTCCTCGGTTCTGATCTTTTAGGGGATTTGGAGCTTTTGCTGGACTTTCCTACATCAGAGTCCTCTTTTTCCCATTCTCCCCAACGACTAGGTTTTCTTCTTTCTTTCGGTCTATTTTCTCTTTTTCTTGGAGGTGACTGGTCAGAATCGTAATTATTTCTTCGCTCTTTTCTATGTACATCAGAGTTACTCTTTTTACTTCTTTCTTTCTGACTTTTCCGCGGTAACAAGTCTGAGTCATTGCCTCTTTTGCTTTCTTTTTGAGATTTTCTTGGTGGAGACTGATCTGAATCATAATTCTTCCTTCTTTCTTGTCTTCTTGATGGAGATTGATCTGAATCATAATTCTTCCTTCTTTCTTGTCTTCTTGGTGGAGACTGATCCGAATCATAATTCTTCCTTCTTTCTTGTCTTCTTTGGGGAGATTGGTCAGAATCGTAATTCTTTTTACTTCTGGAATCCTTTTTTCTTGGCGGTGACTCATCGGAGTCATGACCTTCTCTTTTTTCTCTATTTTCATGTTTTCTTGGAGGAGATTGGTCAGAATCATATTTTCTGTCATTTTTATCTCTTTGAGGCGATTTTCTATGTCTTGGTGGACTCGCATCACCATCGTTATTTTGAGACTTTTTAGAATCTTTGTTTGTTTTAGTCTTTTCGTTGTTATCTTTTCCTGAATTATTCTCGTCTTCGGAGTCACTGTACATTTTGCCAAAAATAAGTTCATTCTCCTTTTCTTTTTCTTTTATGTCTCTTTTTATTTCTTGTACCTGTAGTCTACTGTTGAAGCCATCATCCTGAAAGACATAATTTATGAACTAAGAACGAAAATCTCAAGAGAGTGCCTTTAATTCTTAAATAAAAATGATATGACTTGGATACGTAATGTCCATTCAATATCGTTCCCGCTTTGCTGGCTAAGGTACAGTCAAACAATTTGATTTATAGGCCACTTCGTTCCTTGTCACAGTGAAAATTTATATGAAAGACGCAAAAGATCTCTTATTAACGTCTCTGTGACAAGGTTCGAAGTGGCCTAGAAATCAAATTGGTTGACTATACTAGTGCCATCTATTGTTGCAGAGCCGCAACAGCTCTCAATTGCGTAGAATGTTTTCGAATTTTTCGATCGCAAAGTAACTTCACACAATACTCGACAGATGGCTCTTTTTGCACTTTGTACCAAAAATAAATTGAATACCAGCAGTTTGGACTTTGGAGTTATAGGCATTGTCGATCCCTCTGTATATCATTGTTTTTCTTAAACCACTGAACGATACAGCAAATAGAAATATTGGAATGCAAATAGTTTGTATCCCTGGAAAGTTAATGGGATTAGGAGAATTTAGGTTCAGAATAAATAAGATTGTAAAGAGACTGACAGTTTGTTTTGTAATCTAAGCAGACTAAGTTGTGGGCAGGCTACTAAAAGAGAATCTTTAATTAGTTGGAGTAAACTGACAGCTCTACATAAAAAAATGTTACCAGAACAATTGTAGTAGTGCTGTGCTACGTTCCATTCAATATTTAGTGAATGAAGTAAGACCAACAAATATATTTTATTCACGATATTTAAAAGGATCTATTTAATATTTGATGAATTAAATCCGTACTAAACTTACCTGATTAACAACTTTCCATTTAGAACTAGTCTTGAACTGCTCCATCTTGCGGACTTCCTCCGGCCGCTCGTCAATGATGCCGGCTATCTGCGGGGCATCCTCGCCTCCGTCCAGCATGTCCAGCTCATCACCGTCCAACGGCCGCAGCTTGGACAAGTCTAAGTCGTCATCAATAAGTTTCATTCTGTAGACAATGTTGAATATATTATTAATAGCCTCATTCTACAGTCACTAAAAGATATCCTCTGTTCTGCAGGATAATTGGAAGATTTGAGGAGCACTGTGTGGGATCGCAGCCGGAACTGTAACCTGCAGTTCCAACTACAGGGAACTGGGCTGAATGTCTGCAACAAGCGCTCGACAGCCCATCTGAGTCCGGCCGGGCGTCCCTAGACTATATCTACAGGTTAAGTAAGTATTATTTTCATTTTTTAGGGTGACTGTTGATCCCATCCGCTGGGTGAAAGCCTCCTCACTCTTTCTCCACTCATCCCTGTCTTGGGCTTTTTGGATCCAGTCTTTTCCTGCGACGGGAATGTTGTCTTACCACTTCTTTTGAGGCCTATCTGGGCGCCTCTGTCTTACAGTTCCAGACCGGTTCAATATATTAGTAAATTTTATAAAATTCAAATATTTATTGGTAGTATACAGATAGCATTAGTTGTTAAGGAAAGTCAATCTCCGGACTTAACTTTTTATAATAATTATTTCATGTTAAGCATGAAAATGTTATGGGAAACATGTTATTGCCTTTTTTACTTTATAGTGTATGTATGGAACTACAAACCAACTTTTAATTGCAATATGCAATCCCGTAAAATTGTCTATGAGTTTTTCTGATTTCTGGAACTAGCCATATAAAAATACTTAAGAAATTGTTGGCCCTGTTGTTGTCCCTTTCTTGTTGTGAGAGTGAGTGAGACTTCATAACATGTAATATTTGTTCCAAGCAAAGAAGGTTGACGACAACTGTTGGTTTGTGGGCCTAGGTGTAATGAGCAAAAATGTGTCTTGTCAATAAAGGGTGCAAAATTTGATATATTTTTTTATTTTATCAAATTTTAGTCATCCATTTATTTTTTATTGACATACATATTTATAATTTTATATTATGTAAACGAATTACGTTTATTGTTTTATGGTAAAAATATAAACGTAAGTAGCATTTAATAAACGACTCCACACCCAGTTTTGCTACTCCGTTGTTACAAAACATAATTGGTTTTTAAGGTTATGCCCTAAAAGCGTTATCAATTTCTTAGTTCTTACCGAATCTCCTCACAGCTAAATGTTCTCAAGAATCTTCGGGATAGTATAATACTTATTATCAAATATTAACATATTAAAAATAATCGAAAAAACAATAGAAAATTGCTGGAATATTATGTTAACTTACCCTTTGCCTTTCACGACCTTTTTCTTCTTTTTCTTTTTGTCACCCGACGACCCAGTTAAATATTTTTGTAAATAAGCTTTCTGGTCTATCTTTGCAGCCATCTTTAGTACTTATTGAAGTCAAAAATATAAGTAAAAATGAAATTAATTGCAGTATCACAACAAGCTATCAACAACGAATACTTCAAACACTTGACGTTTCTGTTTGACGTTTTGACATTATTTTAGTGATGTACAAAACCGTTGAATTACTTATTTTCCGGTTATTCGTCTAAAACCGGAAATTAAGTTGATTGTACTGATTTTCCAATCTGATACTGAAACGGAATTTAACTGATATATGTACTATGAATATCTTACTTGACATATTTCTTAGAGCATAGACAGAGATAATTATTCTGCCCTATTCTTACGTAAACCAAATATAATCGTGATGAGTAGGTTTTTTTCTGCTACATCTGCTGATTTTGATTAGTTTACCAAACTATTAATTAAACGATAAATGAATAGTTCACCAAACTATTAATTTATCGTTTCGTGGTTTTCGTAGAGAGTTCGTCACTATGAGCGTATTTGTTTTTGTTGAAAAAATTAATAAAATATCCTATAGTTTGTCATTACGCCACTCAGCTCAGGCCCGGCACCGCGAACATCGAAGTTCGTATATTTCGAGCATCTTTCTCTGTCACTCCAATAAAGACAACATAAGGGTGACAGAGACAATCGTCCGAAATTTGCGAATATCGTGTTTCGTGGTAGCGCCGCAGCTTTGTGCTCAGCATTTCCGAAATGTATATACAACTGATGTAAATCGCATTAGCCTGAGACCCTACTTTTCACACAAGATATTTGGTGTTTTAGTGATGAGAAAAAAGGAAACATAAGCATAATTGTATTAAATAAAGTAAAATTAGTTATTGAGATTGAAAAATAGTTGGTACTTTTGCTTGTCTGTAGTAGGTTCTAAGGATAATGCGATTATAGTCGTTTATCATCTGAACTACTACTTTTTGTGGTTTGCGTTTTGTGGTTGCCATAATATCCAATATTTTATTTAAGAAAATCACGATAGCAAATCACTAAATACCTAGAAAACAATTAATTATTAAATCTAATAATTATACCTGCATATTTTTCTAGCGCGAACGATTTCTTGTACTTGTAAGTGATTGACAAAATAAAAACATCGACAGTCCTGTATATCGATAACTACCACTTCAACAACATACAGGTAATACAAAGACAAATATAAAACAAACAATAACAAAACTATCTACTTATTTATATTTGATATACTTCAGAAAACACCCGGACACCCGGACCCGGATATGTCCTTAAACTACGTCCATCAATGAGAGGTAGGGCACAGCGATTACCATCACGCTTGAATCTGGGGCAGCCCAACTGGGGAAGTACCTCCTCCTTACAGAAGACCACAGCCATAATAGCACTGCCACCTTTCAGGTATGTAGTGTTGTGTTCCTGATGGTGAGTAAGGTTCCCAGAGCTCCAACCCCCCTTAAAGGCTGGCAACGCGCTTGTGACTCCCCTGGTGTTGCGGGTGCCCATGGGTCACGGTAATTGCTTAACACCAGGTAATCCGTCTGCTCGTTTGCCGCGTATGTCATAAAAAAAAAAACAATTTGGAACTATTAATATACACAATAACGCATTGCAAATCATAAAAGTAAATTGGATCAAAAGTGTACGAATTATGTTCAATTTGTTCAAGATCGGTGGCACGCGACGCCTGGGTAGATAGCCGATATAAGACTGCGTGTGTGTTCGTCTTGTCGTTGAAATAGTATGTACTTATCCGATTTTAAACTAAACATGGTCATTCACATTACAACTATTACTTAAAGCGGGATAGTTACCATGTATATTATTTCGCGATCGAGTATCAAGTGAGAATGTGGACGGTAGTAGTGAAAATGACATTCAACAAACTAAGCGCATCAGAAAGATGGTAGATCGCTACGGAGTGTAGTTTGACCACCGTTAAATCTCGCAGTACTTCAGTTATTCCGTGAGGATGGCGCTTTCAACAGTTCCGAAATATCGGAAACTCATTCAAAATAATATACATGGTAACTATCCCGCTTTAAGTAATAGTTGTATCGATAACAGGATTGACGATATTTTTATTGTGCCAAGCACTAATGAAATGTCGTTCTTGCTAGAAAATTATCTAGGTATACCAATAATAAAATTCATCTAAAATTAACATAAATCTAAAAAAGGCACGGTAGCATGGTACCGAATAAGCGGGTAGCATTTTCTCGCTGAATCGTGAGGCCAGCGGCGCTACCGCGAACCACGATATTCGTAAATTTCGGACGATTGTCTCTGTCACTCTCATGACGCCTTAATTGGAGAAAAAGAGATAGATGCCCGAAATATACGAACTACGGTCTCCGAAAGGTCCTTAAAGAGATGAGACTTTTTAAAGAGCGCCAGGGTCCAGCGGACCGAAGATTTCGACGCCTAATTGGATAAAATTGTAACTACATTAACCAATGTATTTTATACTATAATCTACTGGTACATAAAAATGTGAGTCGTGATAAATAAAATCACTTAAGTATTTGCTGCAACGTGGCCTTTATTGGCATTTTATATATTTATATAAATAAATCCCGCGTCCGTGAGTACTTAAGCGCCGTCCATTAACTAACAAATCATTATTTATTTGTCATCGTCTTCCATATCGTCCATGTTGTTTCTTTTGCTGTACAGGGACTTCTGAAAAAAATAAAAAATAAAAGTTTTTTTAGCAGACTAAATTTTCTATCAAATCACTGTGAAAAATACGCAGACGCTACGGAATCGCAGTGACGCATTACCCTTCACTATCTGTGTCCTTCACATTCCTGGCCCAGTACCGAGAACGTCGAAGTTCGTATATTACGGGCATCTTTCTCTTTTACTCCGATTAAGGTTGCCATAAGAGTGACAGAGACAATCGCCCGAAATTTACGAATATCGTTGTTCGCGGTAGCGCCGCTGGAGCGGTACCGCGAGCATCGAAGTTCGTATATTTCGGGCATCTTTCTCTTTTACTCCAATGAAGGTGTCATGAGAGTGACAGATACAATCGTCCGAAATTTATGAACATCGTTTATGGTCATTCGTTCCCGAGTCATGGGTGTTTGCTATGTATTTAAGTATTAGGATATTGTATATATAGTTAGCCGAGTACCCAGAACACAAGCTTTCTAGAGCTTATCGTGGGGCTCAGCCAATTTGCGTAAGAATACAATTTGTTTGTTTCTTTAAAAGAAAGAGAGTATGAAATCCATACCTTGTAGCTCCTAGACTTGTATGACTTGTATGGCTGAAACAAGATGAATTAATTAGGTTTTGGATAGTACATAATAGAAGAGATTTGCCGTGTGATGCCGGCTGACTAGAGTAGCACCACCCCATCTTCTCCCGCGGGTGTCGCAACAGCCGAAAAAGGGAAAAATCCTACGGATGGCATATTAAGCAATACGCAAGAGAGAAAGAGATACAATCAAACTTCGAAGATCGCACTAGTTTCTAGTTACACATGTCATATCGCATTTTGCTCAAATATTAGTGCTGCGTTTTTTAACTCTATAGTAAAGAAAGAGATGCAAGAATCTTTGATCAAGCTAGATTAATCTATATAAAATTCGTAATTACCGAGTAGTCTGATTTGTAAGAGCTATAGCTGTAAGGCTAAAACAAAAAACATCGATCATTAACAACGTCATAATCGTGTGTCCTCCGGCGGTTGTCTCTGTCACTCTCATTACCCCTTAATTGGAGTAAAAGAGATAGATGTTCGAAATTCGAACTTCTATGTTCGCCGTATCAGTACCCTTTATACCATGTATTTTTATACCATGAGAATCGAGTTTACTATCTGTGCATCTCGTTCGCACTAAAATAGTACAAGCGAGATGCACAGATAGTAAACTCGATACTCGTTAACGAAAACCTCAATGTCACGTCACAACTCATGGTGAGGGTACAGATATTTTTGGCGGTTAGTCATAATAATAGTACACAGGTATTTTTTCATTAGCTGCAGAATAGGGTTAGAAAACTTCATCAAACTATTAAGAACAGGCTCGTTCGAACTTTCATTTGTATGATACTATTCAGGGATATTTACTTCCAACTAACACAGCATGCAATACAATGAGGAAATGCCGCCAGCATCCTTCCTCAAGGGCATTTTTATTGAATATAGTATATAGTTAAATACATACCTTAGATTTGTAATATGACTGAAATGAAAAAAGTTACTGTTAGTAATATAAAAACATATATTTAATACGGTCTTGTAAAGATAATTTATTTCTAAAAACAATCCATTATTTAATTACATAACATATTAATACCTAATAACAAAAATAAAAATAAATTATACTAATTAAAAATAAAATAAAATGAATAATTACTGCTAAACTAACTATAAAAAGAATACCCCATCTAGCAAGTATATTTAATCGGTTAAGTTGAAATGTTAAATCAATAAATTGTCTATTATTATTACGTATTTTCCAAGCTGATGTTAATATTATGTTTTTAATTAAATTAACATCGTAGAATTATTACACAAACCGATAACATTACAAATATACAAAATAATAATAAATCTAGGTTTATTAAAGGTCAAAACTATTAAGTATTTATAACTAATTTACTGTTCATATATTGTTTTATCTATTTATAGGTATATATAGTAATTTTCTTTTATATTTCAATATGTATTCAATACCTGATCTTCTAATGACGAACTTTCATCAGACCTGTAGGAGTTCTGGAACGAAAATAAAAATAGAAATATACAATTTTTATTAAAAAAAATTGCTTTGTATAAAAACCAAAAACTTACCTACATACATACATTTTATAATGGCTAATCTTGTTAGGACATTTGTGTGTGGCAAGATGACATAATTTCTTACCATAACCATGAGTTTAGTTCATTATACAATTAAAAAGCCATTTCGTTAATTTCTAAAGAAATTAATTAATTGATAGAAATATCAAACACAAGTTATATTTTCCAGTTAGCACTATAGCGTTTTTTGTTGAAGAATTTCTAAGATAATATTATTTTCTCTGTATTCATCTCTATTTAATATAAATGATTTATGACTTAAGAACAAAAAAATAAAAAACTAAGTTATTATATTTGATGATTAGCAATTTTAAGTGAGACTCACATCTCCCATTGGTGAATAAACGAAATAATTCTGAAAAGAGATTTTTGTTTTGTTAAATTAAATAAATAAAAAACATGATGAATCTGGGTCGTGATCCAAAATGTCTAAAAACAACTTTTACAATGTGACCAATATTGAAATCGTGAAAAAAAAAATTGTCGCTCCATATATTAACTCGTCCATATATTAAGTCCCAGTATGTATGGAAGAGCAGATTTTCTTTTCGAGAATCCAATATTGGTCCCATGGGAAAAGTTGTTAAGTATGATCGTCTTTATCACTTTTTGTCATTTTGTATCATGACCCAGTATATAAAAAATGGCATTTTTTGGAGCTCTGCGATCGCCAAACCGCTTGCCTAGCGTAGCTATTGTGGCGAAACATGATATTCGTAAATTTCGGACGATTGTCTCTGTAAAGAAGAGAAAGATGCTCGAAATATACGAACTTCGATGTTCGCGGTACCGGGCCTGTACAATGTATATGTATAAGTATGTAAGTAATTAACTCCTTATTATTTAAGTAATTTATTAAATTAGCTACGAACAGTTTCGTGCCTTATAAAATGAAAATAATTCAAGGAAACTTTTACGAAGAAAACATTAGGAAGCCTTTGCCTTCGATCGTAAACTTCGGGCATCTGTCTCTTTTATTCCAATTAAAGTGTAGAGAGACAGAGACCATCGTTCGATATTTGTCGATAGAATCTTTGATAGGATTAAATAAATATAAATACCAAATACAAACCTTGTAGTTCTTTGACCGGTAGGTCTGAAAAAAAAGATATCAGTCCATAAACAATAACGTTTAGTCTATGATTCAATAATATTTTATATGTAATGTGAGGGGTATTTTTGTACCTAAACTGAGAATATTATAATTATTACCGACAAGAAATTAAGCAAACTTATTTGTTGAAAACAGTGTTATGAATACATTATTTTTAAGAGAAATTTGATTGTTATATTATTATTTTTATTTGTATTATAAAATAAATAAATTTAGAAAAATGTATTAGGTACCTTGTCTGGTGCACGCTGTTGAATTAATAAAAAAAAAATGTTGAATTATTGCGAAATGTTAATTCAAATTCATTGTGTTAAACCAGAAAATACAAGAAAAGAAAACATCACATGCTAATTAATAGAAAAAAAATGGTAAGTGTAAATTATAAAATTGATACATCTAATCGACTCACGTATGAAAAGTGGAGAGACTGCAATAAGAATAAATCATATTATTTTTTGCAAAATTGCAATATGGCAATATTAACCAAAAAATCTGAATAAATCTTTGAATTTTTTTAAGTCTTTTTTTTCATTTTGATATAACTGTCAAGTATTTGAATTTGACTAATCGAGATCAAATATTTACCCCTAGGTTATGAGTCCTTGAGTATCGCTGTAAGTTAAAAATGTACAAAATAATAAATTAATTGTCCTATTTAACATATCGATTAAAATTTAATAAGACATTAACTGAATAAATAAAAAATATTATGGAACGCAAGACTGCTTTTTTACTATAAGAAAAACCGATTTTTCGATTTTAATCGGTTTTTCAGACTCATTCAAAACCATTTGCATTCCTTTTTTTTTAGAAAATATAATATTTCTAATTCCAAATTTAACAATTTGGAATTTTTCTATTCGGGGCGGAGAATAATTTAGATACTAATCAAAAATTATGAAAATTAACCCCCATTTCTAAATGAACGCCATAATAAATTTGATTGTATCTTCTATGTTAATTCAAATTACATAAAGTAGGGTTATTTACACCATTTATATCTCATTATCTAGGAAAAGGGACCTTATTGTCGATGGCACTTACGTCGAATCGCATTGCGTTTGTATTGTATCGTCTTGAACAACGACATAAGCGCCATCGACAATAAGGTCCCTTTTCATAGATAATGTCAAAAATATTCGTTTATTTAACTTACGTCATACTTCTTCGACGAAGGTGACTGTTAGAAAAAAAAAAAACGAAAATAAAACATTTCAACTTAGAGATAATAGTGGTTCAGTATATTTCTATTTCTTGATACAATAAAGTGATAGCTCTGGAGCGATACCGCGAACATCGTAGTTCGTATATTTCGGGCATTTTTCTCTTTTACTGTCATTAAAGTGTTATGAGAGTGATAGAGATAATCGTCAGAAATTTACGAATAGGTATCGTTGCTCGCGGTAGCGCCGCTAATTATGGCATGGGTTTCTACCTAGCAACATCAGTGAATTCGCCACACTCTTTGTAATCATCATCAGCATCATCATCATCATCATCATCATCATTTCAGCCGAAAGACGTCCACTGCTGGACATAGACCTCCCCCAGAACGACCCAAGAAGACCGATCCTGCGCCTTCCACATCCAGCGGTATCCCGCGACTCTAACTAGGTCGTCGGTCCACCTTGTGGGAGGCCTACCTATGCTGCGTCTTCCAGTTCGTGATCGCCACTCCAGAACCTTTCTCCAGAATCGTTTTATGTCAAAAATGTATGTTATTTTTATAATTTATACTATACTATTAGAAGTGATTGATTATTATAGCAGCAGCATAAATATAAGCTTACTGTAATGCTTTACTAAGCATTATAGTAAGCTTATATTATATATTTTACTATTATACTTACGTATTCTACTTTCAAGGCCTGAAACGGATGCAAAATATATATTTAGACTTAAATAAATATAATAAAAAATCGCAGTTGTATAAAATTACTAAATAACCAAAGTATTATTTCTAAATTTTATTTTGTAATAAAATTACTAGCAAATAAAGTACTTACACCTTGGCCGTCATATTTCTAAAGACAAAAATAAATATATTAAAATATTAAAGTAATTAAAATAAGTGTAATATTAGTCTCATCTCACGATATTTATTTTATTTTTGGACAGTTTATACTGGATATGAATTCTATTCTCTAATTTGCACCGATTTTACATACAAAGAAATATTTATAAATAAAAATAAAATAAATAAATAATAAATATTTCGGGACAATTTTACACAAATCAACCTAGTCCTACGGTAAGCTCAGTAAGGCTTGTGTTGTAGGTACTAGACGACGATATATATAATAAGATAGATACATATACATACTTAAATACATAGAAAACACCCATGACTCAGGAACAAATATCAGTGCTCATCACAGAAATAAATGCCCCGACTGGGAATCGAACCCAGGACCATCGGTTTCATAGGCAGGGCCACTATCCACTAGGCCAGACCGGTCGTCGGTCGATATTTATAAAAATACTTACATCGTTGAGGTAATCCAGATAAGAGGAAAGTTCAGCTACGCGTTCGGTAGACTAAAAATAAAACAAACGTATTTAGAAAATCATTCCTTTTCTGTTTCTCAGCCACGGTGTCCACTGCTGGACATAGGCCTCCCCCATAGGCCCCAGGGCTGCAGCACTCCCAGCGAGCCGTATGAGGCCATTAGACCATAATTATATTAATCTATATGTATGTATATAAATGTGAAAGTCCTGACTGATCAACACCCAGTCCAAACCGCTTAACCTAGATAGCTGATTTTTTCACAATTTAGGTAGTTTATATACCGTTAGGATCCACTAAGATAGGATTTTTGCAAATTCCACCATTAAAAGGGAGTTGCTAGTTTGTATGAGGATTTTCTAAATTTTAAAGCGAGACTTGAAGTGTAAATACTCCTTATTTGAATAAAAGAAAAGTATTTTCAGCGTTTTTTGAAATTCATTCCCTAAAGGGTTAAAAAGGGGGTTCTTATGCGCGTGCGAAGCCGCGGGCAAAAGCTAGTTTTACATAATGTCATCTGTTTGATTGTTAGCCGTGTGATGCCGGCTGACTAGAATAGCACCACCCCATCTCCTCCCGAGGGTGTCGTAAGAGGCGACAAAAGGAAATATCCAATCCTACGGACGGGCAGCAGCGTCCGTCGAAACCAAATCTACAGCTACTGTGGTCGCCAATCCGCCTGCCTAGCATGGCGACTATGGCAACTACCCCCCAAGATGATACAAGTCATATTTGTGGGAGGCCTATGTCCAGCAGTGGACTGCATATGGCTGAAATGTATGTATGCATCTGTTTGTTGTATATCTACGGCTAGCATACGGGACTAGTGTAAAGGTTTTCTTAGTGTTATTTCACCGGGACAGCATGGCGGCACAACCAGTCGTAAATTGTATGCAGATTTGGGCAACCAAGTGGACACCAGGTGAGATACCCTTCATATAGCTCTAGGAGGAATAATGACTGGAGAACGCATCCGCGTGCGCCATTAAGGGACAAAAATATTCTGGCTTTTGTAGCCCAAAATGTAACAATTCACTATAGTTTTGCTTTACAGGACATTCTTTATAACAGAAATATTAGCTCATTCTGTATTCATTACCGCAACTTTGGTTGAAAACCCAAGAAAACTCCAATTGTATTTGTTTGCTCCCCTCCAACTTTGACAGTTCTGAAGGGACCAGTTTGGAGGGGAACAAAAATGTGTGAAACTATGACAAGGACGGATGAAAATAGTGCCGTCCCTGCCATACCTTACAAAGTTACATAAGACCATCCCTTTTGATCGTGGTTTTTTTTTTTATGATATAGGAGGCAAACGAGCAGACGGATTGCCTGATGGTAAGCAACTACCGCCGCCCATGGACACTCGCAACACCAGAGGAGTCACAAGTACGTTGCCGGCCTTTAAGATCCCTATACGCTCTTTTCTTGAAGGTTTGGATGTCATATCGGTCCGGAAATACTGCACACGACAATTTATTCCAGAGTTTTGCTGTGCGAGGCAGGATGTTTCTAGAAAAACGCACAGTTGAGGACTGCCAACCATCTAAGTGGTGATGATGGAAATGTTGTCGTGTAGAGCGCTGGCGGAAGGAAGCAGCTGGGATTAACCCGAACAATTCCTCGGAGCACTCTCCGTGGTATTCTTAGCACGCTCCGTCTAGTTAAATGTTATGTCTATGATATAGTTGCATACAATTTGTTGATGGCGGGCGACTGGTTAAGCCGTTATGGTGTCCTGGTAAAATATAGTCCTTACAGTTAAACTTTAATTATATTAAACAAAATAAAATACCTTGTAGCTTCGCTAAAAGGATGTAAAAATATAAGAAACATATTTTTATTAATGTAGCGCAAGGAGCTGTTTAGGTGGTCACAAATACCTGAACATGTACTTTTTCGCCTTAACGATGTAGGCGTTGTTCAGATATTTGAGACCACCTCCACAGCTTAAATATATCTGATGGCGACTGTACATAGGATAGTCTACAAATCAGGTATGTTTTAAGTGACTTCTAAAAAGGAGGATTTTTTTTAATGACGAGCAGACGGATTGCCTGGTGGTAAGCAATTACCGTCGCCCATGGGCACCCGCAACACCAGGAGAGTTACAAGCGCGTTGCCGGCCTTTAAGGAGGGTTCGAGCTCTGGGAACCTTCCCACCAGGAACACAACACTACGTATCTTAAAGGTAGCAGTGCTATTATGGCTGTGGTCTTCTCTAAGGAGGAGGTACTTCCCCAGTTGGGCTTCTGGCTTCTCCAAACTTAAGCGTGATGGTACTTCGCTAAATATCTCTCTTCGACTCTCAATTCGACTGTATTTTCTTTGTATCATGACATTTTCTAAAAGGAATTAATAAATCTATCTATTCTACCACATCACATCACATCATCAGGCTATCGTAGTCCACTGCTGGACATAGGCCTCCCCAATTTCACGCCATCGTGTTCGATTTTCGGCTGTTCGCATCCAGCTCCTGCTAGCCATCTTGCGCAAGTCGTCACTCCACCTAGCCTGAGGGCGCCCTACACTACGCTTGCCGAGGCGCGGTCTCCACTCAAGAACTCGTTTACCCAACGGTTATCGGTTCTACGGCTAATATGGCCAGCCCACTGCCACTTCAACTTGCTAATACGGTGGGCTATGTCGATGACTTTAGTTCTCTGCCGGATTACCTCATTTCTGATTCGATCCCGCAGAGAAACGCCGAGCATAGCCCTTTCCATAGCCCGCTTAGCGACTTTCAACTTGTGGACCAGCCGTATCGTCAGTGTCCACGTTTCGGCTCCATACGCCATGACGGGTAGGACGCACTGATTGAAGACTTTCGTCTTTAGGCACTGTGGGATCGAAGATCTATTCTACCGAACCCTTTTAATTTATTAAGTATTATTGTTTAAAAAATAAATCAATACGTATAAAGGCGTTGATGAATTGTTGTTAAGAGTAAAATTAATTAAAAATAAAACTTACTTGGGCGTTAGAGTTGCTACTACTGCTGCTGCTGCTGCGATCCGAACGGGACTGGAAAAAAAAAGGCGGCTAAATGTGTTTGTATCAAAGTAGTATGAGAGATAGGTGTCACGGTAAGCTCAAGAAGGCTTGTGTTGCACGCAGCCAACGATATACTATACAAAACACCCTCAGGAACAAATATCTGTGCTCATCACACAAATAAATGCCCTTACTGGAATTTAAACCCAGGGCCACCGGCTTCACTACCCACTAGACAAAACCTGTCGTTACTTAAGCCCCATTTAGACCATGCAAGCATTTTCATTATATTGCGGGGTTATATAAAGCGACCGAATTCGTCTTACGCCCATAGCCCGCAATGTAAATCGTATACAAGTTCTTGCCTGGCCTAAATGGGGTTTTGGAGAAGATAAATGACTTTCACCTCGTAGGTGGCATTCTCATCATCATCTTCTCGATCGCTTTCAGAACGGGACCGGGAGCTTGATCGTGAGTTACTCTGAAAAATAGTATATGTATGAATAACTTATTTTTGTATGCCTCTTCCGTACACGGATCAAATGTTCCGGACATTTGGGAGGCGTACGCGGAGCCGGATCGAGCCAACGCGCAGAGGCCCTTTCGACAATTTTAATGAAATGTAAAGGGTACACTAAGCGGCTGCCCCTGTCGGTATCATGGGACGCGCACAGAGACAGCACCCGCCATGGTGTAAGGACCATTGAGTTTTAATGGAATCTACAATGTAGATGTACTAGGCTATTGGGTGGAAAGGATGGACTAGCTACTGGGCTATTGGATAAAAAACCGAACGTCTGCCTAATAAAATGGTATACAATTTTATTTCCGGCAGAAGGTGACTCGCCGTGATGGGCCTCACAAAAAGCGACATCAAAGATGGCTCATGTTAATCTTGTTTTATTTTTAACGGTTTTTGGGCACCGTTTACCAACACTAAGGCTTCGTTCGCACTGGCAGACGGCTTGCTTGGCGCCTAGCCACAAAAAACCTACACGTTTGTTAACTTGGACACACGCTAAGCGACTAGCTAGGCGCCAAGCGCGCAGTGCCGGTCGCAAACATTCAAGGACGGTAGTTTTACTAAGCTACTCGCTAGATGACGCTCTTGACTCTAGGTACAGTCAGCAGCAGAAGTGGCTAAGCGGTTGAGGTGTTTAAAATGAGGTCAACACATCTCTATTGTCCGCTCAGCCACATTTGCTGCTGACTGTACCAAGCAAGCCATCTGCTAGTGCGCACTGGCAGGTGGCAAGGTTTGGCACTGAGTGCGGACTTAGCCTAAGGCGAAACAACAAATAAATAAATAAATATTTCGGGACAATCTTATACAAATCGACCTAGTCCTACGGTAAGCTGAGTAAGGCTTGTGTTGTAGGTACTAGACGATATATATAATAGATAGATACATATAAATACTTAAATATACAGAAAACACCCATGACTCAGGAACATTTGTGCTCATCACACGAATAAATGCCCTGACTTGGGAATCGAACCCTGGACCATCGGCTTCATAGGGTCACTACCCACTAGGCCGGTCGTCAATACGCTTGTACCTCCTATGCTACGGTCAGACATTTTTTTATCGACGTTTGAATGTAATTTCATTGCTGTCTCTACTCACACCGTTCTGCGAAAAACTTACTTCGCTATCACTGTCATCATCATCATCTCGATCACTACTAGACCGAGAATATTTCTGAAAAGAAAACATTGTTGACTAGCTAAAGTTTACATGGGACTTTGCCATGAAGTCTGCAACGCAAACGGTGCTCGGCACTATTAGTACTTGAAACGAGAGACATATTTCTAAAGCCCCATTTAGACCAGGCAAGAACTTGTCTACGATTTTAATTACATTGCGGGCTATCGCATATGGCGAATTCGGTGGCTTTACATAACCCCGCAATGTAATGAAAATCGTATACAAGTTCTTGCTTGGTCTAAATGGGGCTTTACCCTTTAGTGACTAAATGTGTGACAATGGCAGTGCTAGTGACTAATTAGATGTCAGTAACCTGTAGGCCTTGCACAAGAGAGGCTTGGGACGAGAGTATCTCGAGCCGAGATGGACTACCCGTGCTTTTCTAACTATATTATTTGAAGATAGGGTAGTCTATCTCGGCTCGAGATACTGTCGCGCCCTTCTTGTGCTAGGCATACAGCCATGTGTTTGACAAAATGACAAAATAAATAAATATTTCGGGACAATCTCACACAAATCGATCTAGTCCTACGGTAAGCTCAGTAAGGCTTGTGTTGTAGCTACTAGACGACGATATATATAATAGATAGATACATATAAATACTTAAATACATAGAAAAACCTCATGACTCAGGAACAAATATCTGTGCTCATCACACGAATAAATGCCCTGACTGGGAATCGAACCCAGGACCATCGGCTTCATAGGAAGGGTCACTACCCACTAGGCCAGACGGGTCGGGGGAATGACAAAAGCTTACTTCGTAAGTGGCGTTCTCATCGTCATCTTCTCTGTCCTGAAACAAATACATATATACAGTCAGCAGCAAAAGTAGCTAAGCGTTTGAAGTGTTCATAATGACCTACGCACTCTCTTATTCTCTTGACAATAGAGATGTGTTGGCCTCAATTTGAACACCTCAAACGCTTAGCAACTTCTGCTGCTGACTGTACATGGAAAATAGATTTTTCAACATACTTACTCGACACTCGACACGACTCGACAGGGCATTTATGTGTGTGATGAGCACAGATATTTGTTCCTAAGTCATGGGTGTTTTCTATATATTTAAGAATTTATATGTATCTATCTATTATTATATCGTCGTCTAGTTCCTACAACACAAGCCTTACTGAGCTTACTGTAGGTCTAGGTCGATTTGTGTGAGATTGTCCCGAAACATTTATTTATTTATTTATATGTTATTACTAGTGATCGGCGTCCAGTCACATTATTTCGACGAAAATATTTCAAGGATTATGATACAAATTGGACTTTTATTATACAATTTGGACCCGGGTATGTCCTTAAACTACGTCCAACAATGAGAGGTAGGGCACAGCGTTGACCATCACGCTTGAATCTGGGGCAGCCCAACTGGGGAAGTACCTCCTCCTTACAGAAGACCACAGCAATAATAGCACTGCCACCTTTCAGGTATGTAGTGTTGTGTTCCTGATGGTGAGTAAGGTTCCCAGAGCTCCAACCCCCCTTAAAGGCCGGCAACGCGCTTGTGACTCCCCTGGTGTTGCGGGTGCCCATGGGCGACGGTAATTGCTTAACACCAGGCAATCCGTCTGCTCGTTTGCCGCCTATTTCATAAAAAAAAAACCGTGCAAAGTTCATATCCATGTATAATTATGCATCTTTCACAACTGTTAATATAGAAAATATCAACACAGAAAAAGTAAATTGATTTTTATTATGCAGAAACGTCCGCTAGCGAATATCTTCGATATTTAAATAGAAAGAATAATAAGCTTTTGTCATTCCCCCCCGACACGTCTGGCCTAGTGGTTAGTGACCCTGCCTATGAAGCCGATGGTCCTGGGTTCGAATCCCAGTAAGGGCGTTTGTATTTAAATAGAAAGAATAACATATTTTTTTTTATTCGCAGCGGGACTCACCCACCCATCACGACTTGTCACATTTGACAAGTCTAAGCGCTGCTTGTGGGTTCGAGTCCCGCTGCTAGTCAAAATTTTTCTGTTTTTTTTTCGATTTAAATATCGACAGAAAAAGGAATCATAATTTACGATAATAAATTAAATTCAGGGAATTTTTAACAAAATAAGTATGTTTTTATTTTTAACAACAGAGACTTATCCATATTAGTCATAACGTTGGACGTCAAAGTGACATAAAATGCTAACAGCAGACAGTCAGCGTCATATAGTTAGTTACAGTCAGTATGACCAAATATATCGATACACATCCTTACTGCTATACAAATAAAGATCTGTATCGATATATTTGGCCATACTGACTGTAACTAATTATATGCTGTTAACTGTACATGTAGGCGAATCGTAACATAACTTGTAGGTAGTTTCACGAGAGTTGAAGTCACGCACACAACAACATCTCATGTAATGACAGGAAGACTTTGAAATTACTCATTCATTCCATTCATTCAATCAGAACTTCATATAGTTGCGTGCGTAATTCATTCGCCTCAATTCTCATGGAACTACCTATGTCTTTGGATGTATGTTTCTTGGCCTTATATCTAGTATCTGATAGAAGCCAAAACAAGATTGTTGAGAATTTATTCTCGATAGAAAAAAATGCAAAGGATTGAGGGTAGAAAGGTGTCACTGGACTTTATAAAATATATAAATTATTATTACTTACTAAGAAACTACGCCGCTGAAAATAATACAAGTTTTTTTAAGTATAAAGTATCCATACAAATATTATAAATTCTATACTAACTATCATTCATTATAAGTCGTATATCTGAGCCCTTAGTGTAAGTTTTTAACGCAACTTTACGTCACGAACGCGTTTGCGTTTCCCATATAAATAACATTATCACTTACGCGTTCGTAAACGTTTTTTTACGTCAAAAATAACTTACACTTGAGCCTCTGATGAAAGTTTAAATACAAATAATTAATATTTAATTATATTTGTATTAAACTTAATTAATAATTGCTGCTGGGGTTGCTAGACAGAATAAAATATATATTTTTATTGTAAGCGAGAGAGAAAGGTAATTAGATCATTAAAAGTTTAGCAGATAATTATACTGTCTTTTTTACACTAGTGCTAATCATTTGTTCACCTACACACATTTTCAGCTCTCATAATTAAAAAAAAGCGCAAATTATAACTAGTATAATGTATTTTTTATTAAATTCTAATATACTGTGTGTAAGTCTAATACGGGCGAAGAAATAAACCAGACATAGGATTTACCAGTATAAGCATTAACCGAAAGGTTTTTCTTTAATTATACCTATTATACACATGTAATTCTTTTTTGTAAAATTTCTGACCAGTAATGTACTGCGAATATTACGCGATATAAGCTTTTGAAACTAACTGTCAACGAGTGTTTAACTCGAGTGTGTTGCATTACATTGCGGGCCGAATTTTTTTATATGGATAAAATTTTAATTGCACTTCCAAGTAAAAGTTATCTAAATATATTTCTTATGTCCTATTCTACCCTCCGTTAAGAGATTTGCCCGTATAAGACTTCCACACTGTATTAATAGAAATGAAATGTCAAAGGCAGACAAGCTTTTCACTTCACTAGCTTGAAAACTACGTCTTTGTTCTTCAAAAAACAGATAGCAATACTGCTCTTTATTCACAAGGGAGCAATGTAATTTAGTAAAAAATATTTTTTTTGTAAAAATGATATTTTTGAATGATAAATTGTTAATTTGGAGTTAATTTTATTGTTTACAGTTAGTAGTTTCCTTGCGGTATGGTAGTGAGGTGAAAAACAATGTGTTTCACTCGGCAGCAAAGTTTGTTCCTCTCTCGTGCCTTGAAACCCTCGCAATGCTCAAGGTTCCATAGTTTGAACCACTCGCTATGTTTTGGAATATTTCGCTAGCTCCGCTCTCAATATTAGCACGAGAAAGTAAACATTAATGACTCCCCTTGTATAACAAGTAACTTTTCGCACATACTATCAAACACTATGAGAATTGGGCCCGACTCTAATTTGTCTCTGAATTAAAAAAAAGTTTTATTTCGCCGCCATTTAGCATTCCGTTTGACGTTTCATATGTGCTTCCAAAGACAAAAAGAAAAGCGAAATTCGCAAATTTCGAGCAACTCACTCTAGTAATTTTTTACTTGGAGTAAAAAAGACAGCCCCCCAAAATTTATGATCGCGGTAGGCCTGCTGAAATTATTATAGAGAGCTTATATGTGTGTAGATAAACAAGTTTATGTAACTAACATAATTTGGCATTAAAACACTCGTTTGATGTTATTATGAAACTCAGCTTCGCTCGGTTTATAAAAGCAAACTCGTGTTTTAATGACATATATTATGTAACAGTAACATAAACTATTATATAATTTAGCTACTTTAAGGATTATTACCTGGTCCTCATCGTCTGGTTTTGGCTAAAAAAATAATTTTTTGATCGTTTATATTGAGAATTGATATAAAATATAATATACAGGATCATGTTTATATCGTGAACTGTAGTCACGATGTTTTTCTAACTGTATAAACAACTAGAAATTAAATGTTCAGACTTAATTAAATCACTTTTTTTTTTCAATATTTTTATCATTTATTCTACATCTGGGCACCGCTAAAGTATAAAGCTTATAATAGATAGACATGACAAAGCTATAAGCGTCCCGTTTTTTGCCTATGGAACTCTAACACACTTCTGTAAAAAACCGGAAAAAATAGAAACCGGTAAAAAACTCACCGAGGGCAACGCTAGTGCCACAGCTAAGAACAGGACGAAGATAATGCACTTCATATTGGACGATGCGTGCTGTGGTAGCGACCACAGATTATATAGTCAGCGGGTTCAAGTGTGAAATTAGAGGTAATTGATAATGTATGTTGGGATTAGTCAAGCCGTGGGTATGGAGGGTTCCGTGATAAGCCTGGCGATTATGTTTAGAAATTATTTACAATCTTGTTTGACTTGTAATCTTGGTTAAAAAAATACAGGGTGGTTTCTGGGTTGCGATCAAAAGTAACTTTTTCTCATTTTCTGCCACACATTGCCATGTGGTAAGACTTTGATCAAAACAGTTTATTTCAATATTCACACTTAATACTATTAATGTACATGTGTTAAAATAATAGTATTTGCTATACTAATTCTTTTTTAAATGAACTATTACCATAGGGTAATACTTAATATAAACTTATACAATATACTTACTATAAATAAATAATGCTCCCTATAGTTTATACTTTTAGGTAGTTAAAAAAAGGTAAAGAATCTTGACATGTCTTTTTATTGAAAATCAGTTTTGAAAAATAAATCATGACAAGTATGTGACAATTATGAATCACACATGGTTATTTACATTATTTTGCTTTCATAAGTAATAGTCAATTATTTTAAGTGGTAACTAACAGACCATTAGAACATAATATTGTCAATTTTTTTTTCACCTCAGCAGCTCGAACATGTCTACTTTCCTCACTCCAGGGAGTGAGGAAAGTGCGACTTTCCTCACTTTCAGAGAGTGAGGAAAGTTGCTACTTTCGTCACTCCAGGGAGTGAGACAAAGTAGCTTTTTAATTGACGACCGGTCTGGCCTAGTAGGTAATGACCCAGCCTAAGAAGCCGGTGGTCCCGGGTTCGAATCCCAGTCAGGCCATTTATTTGTGCGATGAGCACAGATATTTGTTCCTAAGTCATGGGTGTTTTCTATGTATTTAAGTATTTATATGTATCTATTTTTTATAATAGGACATAATGGACTCCCTTAACACCACTACCACGTATTCGGACCCTCACAAATTAATTAAATATGATAATTTTGAAATGTACATATATTTTAAAATGAAAAATATTTAAACAAAATATTAAGTAATGAAGCCAGTGCAATTCCAGATAAAACACTTAAATGAATGTGGTTAGCTTGATGTTAATTTCTTTAAAAGATTTGATTTACCTTGATGTATACTATGTATTTGTATATTTATCCGGGTGGAATCTTGCAACTCAATTTTGAAGCAGACATCTTTAACCGATTGAGCTGAAATTTAGCACACTTATGTAATTTCGGTTACAATGCAATATTATGGTACCACTGATCTGATCTGATGCTGGAGTCAGAAGGTAGCAAAATCAACTCCTAAAATACACAAGATAAACCCGTGGTGTTTTAGGCTCATTACAATCATTTCGAATAGTAGATGACGATTGTGAAAAAAAGTACAGTCGGCAATAAAAGCTTGTACTAAAAATGAAATTTTTAGCAACTTATTTAACCTTTAATATGTTCTCACTACTGAGGTGAAAAGTTGTATGTGTCACACTAGACTAAAGTTATTTTACATCTCGTGTTTTTGAGTGCCTCGCTACGCTCAAGATTCTAGCACTAGAATCACTCGCTACGCTCGTGATTCAATTATAGAATCTTTCGCTTACTCGGGACTCAAAATAAACACTCGCAAGAAAAAACAACTTTCCTCTCTTGTTGCACAAATAACTATTGACATTTAGTAAAGTACAGATATCTGTTTCTGAGTCATGGGTGTTTTCTATGTATTTAAGTATTTATTTGTATTTTATATACAGCGTTACACAAGCCTGCTCAAGCAGGCTTGTGTTGTAGTGCTCAGTCAATTTGTACTGTAAGGTCCAGATGTCATATTTATTTATTAAAAAATCGCCGATACTGCTACAACAGTTTTAACACATTTACGGTAGAAGTCGATAGGCGCCTAAGCACATTGAAGGATATACGATATATAGGATTGACGACCGGTCTGGCCTAGTGGGTAGTGACCCTGCCTATGAAGCCAAAGGTCCTGGGTTCGATTCCCAGTCAGGGCATTTATTTGTGTGATGACCATACTTATTTGTTCCTGAGTCATGGGTGTTTTCTATGTATTTAAGTATTTATATGTATCTATCTATTATATATATCGTCGTCTTGTACCAACAACACAAGCCTTTCTGAGCTTACCGTAGGACTAGGTCGATTTGTGTGAGATTGTCCCGAAATATTTATTTATTTATTTATTATTTATTTATATGGTAGAGAACATCGCAGCCTTTGGGCAAGCCCCTGTAGCTCAGTTAGTAGAGCGATGGGCATGTATCCCAGAGTCGCGAGTTCGAGTCTCGCCCGGGGCAGTTGATCTTTCTTTTATTTCCAGGAATATTTATTTAATATAGTACTTGACACAGAAGCTTCACTGTCTAACAAAACCTATAATCAATAACTGCATAATACCAGGGTTGCCAAAAAAATATCAAGAACCCTAATTCATTGTAATTAATAAGTATGAAATGAGTAATTTTCCTTAAAGATTCAATTTCAATTAATAAGTTGATAATCTTAAAACCATGTTCGATCAATTATCGGAACATAAACCTTATTATGCGTTTATGAATTCAATTAACGATTTCTGACATACAAGATTAACTTACGGGTTGACTTGTAAAAAAATGACGTTTTCTAAGATTTGGTAAATAATGATATTTATTTCTAGTGTTTTTTTGGGTGTTGGATCCCTACAATGTGATTAGAAACTACCGGAAACCGTTAACGCCGCTTTAGAGCAGTGACACTGCGATCACCAATCCGCCTGTTAAGCGTGGCATTCAATAATGCTTAGAGATCGCTGCCTGTGGATCTGATCGCTGGAGGCTACGCCCAGCAGTGAACCGCCACGGCTCATATGTAGATATTTTTGACATCATCTTCCTCGCGTTGTCCCGGCATTTGCCACGGCTCATGGGCCTGGGGTCCGCCTGGCAACTAATCCCAGGATTCGGCGTAGGCACTAAATTTACGAAAGCGACTGCCTTCTGACATTCCAACCCAGAAGGGTAAACTAACCTCTATTGGGAGTAATCCGGTTTCCAATGTTTTCCTTCACCGAAAAGCGACTGGTAAATATCAAGTGATATTTCGTACATAAGTTCCGAAAAAACTCATTGGTGCAAACCGGGGATTGAACCTGCGACCTCTGGTTTGCAAGTCACACGCTCTAGGCTACCAGCTCTCTCTATGTAGATATTTTTGACATTTACATTAAAATGTAAAAAAATTAAATATGTGGAATAAATTCCAGAACAAAAATTCTAAAAGTTAAAAAAAATTATATTGTCTTCGGTTGCCGCGATAATTACTCATGAAATAAAACAACTAAAACGGATTAAATCGCGTATACTAATATAAACTTCATCCCTAATTTTGTAGTTTATAAAATTTATTTTGGACTTTAAAATGTAATAAGCCCCTCTGGCGTGTGTAATTATCATGTGTAAGCCCCCAAAATTGTTTAATTATTTATATGTGGGTAGGTTTGCATTATGTAATTTTTTTGAGGATGGAGGTACGAGTAAATTAATATTTTTCCTCAGTCCACCCGATGACCACGAACGCTGCTTAAGGGTTCGAAACGTCGGGATGAAGTTTAAAGTAGTATACGCGATTTAATCCGTTTTAGTTGTTTTATTTCATGAAAAAAAAAATTTTCAATTCACTCTTGACACTTGACCTCTACGCTGCTACGTGCGTAGACTGCTACGGCGCTACGCTGCTACGACTAGGGGCAATGACCTGTCTCTTCTCATCCTTTACGAGAATTGCTTTTGTCTATATAGCTTTGTTAACTACTTGTTCAAACGTGTTGGGTATACAGGGTGGGAGGAAGTTGTATTTAAAGTTAGTTTTTTTTGTTCACCAAATATAGTAATTACATCAGAAACGGGAAAATTAGAATTTCCGGCCACGTGGGTATATATGGCCGAGCTAGCGTGCGAGCGAGGCCGGGTAGTGATCCGTTTTCACGACGAGGCATGTATAGTGCTTTTCTCAAACATACAATCAAATAAAAGAAATGCTTCAAAAAATGAAATTTGCAAAATCACAACTAACAATAAAATCGAAATGTATTAAAAAATAACATCAGCTGTTTGTCACCCACGCCATCTTTGCCTCTGTATGGATAATCGGCGAAAAAAAGTTACTTTGCAGGCCTAGACCTGCAAAGTTATATGAAATTCCTTTACCATCCCTTTCAGTTGCCGCGCCCAAAAAACCATACTTCGGAGTCTATTATAAGGAATGTAAAGACAATATTTCATTGCATGTTTGAGAAAAAACCTTTACAGACAAACTTAAAGATACTTATGATATTCTCTGCCAGTTGTAACTTTTTTTTTAAGCTTTATTGGACCAGACAGTACCTTTACGGATAAAATGGTTAATGCTATAAGACATTGTTTGTCAGTTAGTTTATAGACAAAGCAGTACGTTCCTTTCATGTTACTTTTATAGTTTTAGGAGATAATACCAAAGAAAATTAAGCAAGCGCGTAGTGGGCTGCCAGTGCAGTACACTGGACCGCACTGGCAGGGTCGCCATGTAATGTTGGGCGTTAAAGGAAACTCTGATTCCTTTGATGGACAAGTATATTCTCCCAACACTACAAGGTATTTGGAATTAGTTTTCCTTATTCCAAAACTATAATATCTAACATTATTAATATATTCGTCTTTAAGTTGAAATGTAGACCTAGTTCAGTTTTCTTGAAAACTATTTTTATTTCATATCAGTATACAAACAAACAAATATTTTTTGAAATAGTATGTATGAATCGAATTTGCTATGCAATCAACTATACGTTCACACAGCAACACTCTTAGCTGTACATTGGTGTAGCTTATTATATAAGGCATAAGGTCCACATATGTACAGCTAAGAGTGTTGCTATGAGTAAGAGGTTAAAACTTTATTTCAACCGTGAAAATAGCCAATCAAACATAGCAAGATAATTAATATTTCGATAACAGTTTCTGCTGTTGAAATGTAGTCTCGTAATATTTCGTTCTATATCCTCGTAAGGGCCTTCCTGTAGGAATTATTTAAAAAAAAATGAATTTTATAATATTGGAACAGAGTTGAATTTCATATGTTTCTTTCGATTTTGTCACAAGATAAATTATACTTTATTTCCTTCACTATAAAGAACGAATTCGAGTAGCGTTTTAGTTGTATGGTGGGCCTTAGGAGTATATCTATTATGAGAATAAGTAACAAAACTGATTAATATCTAACAATCTGCCATAAAATAAAATATAAATCATCATTTTTCTAAAACACCATTTCTTTCTGTACACATTTCATTGTTTTTGAGTAAAGGCTCTGACACAAAAGGATATGACAAAACGTAAAAGTCGACGGATGTCTTTGCTAGTAGAAATATTAAAAAAAATAATTCTTTCACCAGCCTGGAGAAGTGCTAAACTGCTTGCCAAAAGGCGGACTCCTTTCCAAAAAATGTTCACGTAACTAATCCATCCTCTATGCACAATCTTAATACATTCGATTCTCAAAATAATCTAGTCAGAAAAAAAGTGATAAAAACTACCATCTGTCTGTACTCAGAAGTTAACTACTTCAACTACCATAACCGGATTTTAAGCATATGCATAAAAGTATATACAGTGTGGAAAGTTAACTCGGGCCCTGGAGGGAAACTACCTTAAATCCTTAATTTGGCTCATTTTACTTAAAGGAGACATTCCTTTATTTTCAAAAAGAAACAAAACTGCATTCAAAGACTTTTCTTTTTTTTTTTTTTTTTTACTTTTGCTAAGAAAAAAATATGCTGAGTACTAAATATTTGATTTTAAGGATATTTTGTACGAAAAACGAGTGTAAGACGTATGTTTCTTCGAGAAATGTTATTATAAACATGAACTGTATCGACTAGTATAATAAAATAGCATGTGTTAATTTTTAGTTTTCCTCGATTCCCGGACGAGACAAGTGAATTTAAAAAATCTTTGAATGCAGTTTTTTTTTTTTTTTTAAAATAAAGGAATGTTTCCTTTAAGTAAAATGAGCTAACTCAAGGATTTAAGGTAGTTTCGCTCCAGGGCCCGAGTTAACTTTCCACACTGTATACCGGGTGCGGCCTGTAATAGGAGCAAAAATTTTAAAGATCGCTTCTACACCACGAACGTAACAACATTTGTTCTACAACTTTACATAATTGGGTATTTTATTACTTGTGATTTTTTCAAACACCTATAGTCTAGTTGACGTTTACTGTCAGCCTACAAACTTCATAGTTTTCGCAATACATTCCTTGCTTGGAAAATCTTTTTTTATTTATATTTATTAAACTATAAGTCATTTTCAAAAGTCGTAGAACAAATGTTGCTACGTTTGTGGTGTAGAAATGATGCCTAAAGTTAATGCTCCTATTACAGGCCACACCTGGTATATATATACATTTAAGTATGGAACAACATTGGTTTTATTTTGGTTTTTTGGAGAAAACTAGGAAACAAATTGAACCTGTCAGAACTGTCAAAGTTGGAGGGTTATAAACTAATACAATTGGAGTTTTCTTGTTTTTTCAAACGATGTTGCTATAATTAATGCAGATTAAGCTATTATTTTTGTTATAAAGTGTCCCGTAAAGAAATATTATAGTAAACATTTTGGGCTGCAAAAGTGAGAGCATCTTTGTCCCATACTGACGTACGCGGATGCGAACTCCAGTCATTATTCCTCCAAGATACATATATAGAAAACACCCATGACTTGGGAACAAATATCTGTGCCTTGTATCGCCGTTACTGGGATTTGAACCTAGGATCGTCGGCTTCATAGGCAACGACACTACCCACTCGGCCAGGGCCGGTACCGCGGACATCGAAGTTCGTATATTTCGAGCATCTTTCTCTTTTACTCCAATTAAGGCGTCTTAAGAGTGACAAAGACAATCGTCTGATATCGCTTTTCGGACCTGTCGATGAATATTTAGGAAAACGTTTTTATCATTATTGTCCGTTAAGTAATTTCAAATTCAGTTTGCTATACGTATAAAACTTATTTTTATTTAGTCCCATCTCACCCCGTTTTATGTTATTCCACTTAAAAAATAAGACACTCTATTAGTTTATAATCTACTGAGTTCACTCGAAAGATTAAAGGCTGTATCTTTTGAACTGGAAGAGATAGCCCGTTTATTAAAAGGCCTCCTACAAGGCGGTATTGGTTCGATTCTCGGTTTATACCACTGAGTGTTTCTAATTTTTCTTCGGCGATTCACGGGTTTACTGGACTATATCCCAGAGGCGCTACCACGAAACACGATATTCGTAAATTTCGGACGATTGTCTCTGTCACTCTCATGACGCCTTGACATTGGAGTGACAGAGACAATCGTCAGAAAATTTACGAACTTCGATGTTCGCGGTACCGCTCCAGTAGCATAGTCATGTCTACGCTAAATATTGGAATTTGGTTGCCGAGCCAAACCTTTTTAGAGAAAATAAATCTATCGTAAACTAATAGGAAAATTGTTATAGTGCAGAAAAGCAATATCTACTTTTTCGTTCGTCGGTTAAAAGCGTTGAAGGGGAAATAATCGTAAATTTCCTTTCTACTTAATTAATTAAAGAAAAAACTGAGAGACATAAAAACTTTAGTATTACACGCGATAAAATTTATCATCTTTCGCTTCGAGGAACAAAATTATGTTCATCCCGTCTGCTCTCTACCACTGTACTCTCATATTTGCTTTAACGATAGCCTTGTCGTATTATTTTGGTTCGTTGTGCGAAATTGTCGATAGATTTTGCGTTTCGTGGTACGGGGGAGGTGGGAACGATATATTTGTATGGCCGGTTTATTTTTTTACGTGTCTGTAAGACAAATATATAATATAGTTCGTATATGGACTATATTATAATGATGAAAAATATAGACTGTATTGCTAACTAAGTCATTATTTAATAATTTTGCTGGTTGCAGCAACTGAGAGCTCAGACGGGTGTTATTTTTTTTTATACCACAAAGATTCCAAACAAGCATGCGGCCCGCTTGATGGTAGGCGGTCACCGCAGCCTATGGACGATTACAATACCTAGGCATCATTCACGCGTTGCCGACCCCGTAAAAACCTCTTTTTCCCCTTTTTAAAGAACCCCATAGTAGTCCTTTGGGATGACCTCCGCAGGAAGCTCATTCCACAACCTTAGCGTACGCGGGAGGAAATTCCTCTGAAACCGTTGGGTACGCGACCATTTTGGTTTTAAAGTATGTGGGTGATAGTAAGTTGTTATACAGGCCATAGGCCCACACCCTGTATAATATGAATCGTATGACTACGTATGATTGTGGATAAGACTACCACACACTTTATCCTGGAATGTTTGAGTTGGATACACAAACCATATTGATATCTTAAGAACCTGTCTGAAGAGGCAGCCGGTTACCTAAGAAGGGCAAAATTTTAAATCTATATTTTCAAAAATCCCGTGACAAGGCAAGGCTTAAGGCATATCTCATGGTACGGGAAGGGTTTACCTGTACCATGATACGCGTCTGGCTAGTTTAGACGTTGTATTGGTAGTATAGCCGGTACAATGACACCCGTGAAAGGCGTTAGGTTGTACACGTCGCGTGGTACGGGAAACAATGCTTTTGTGGTTATACCTGGGTGTCGGGACTGGAAGCGTTTTGTGGTAGGGGGGAGGGGGTGGCCGGTATTATAACATCAATGGCGAGTATGGCATGTACGGTAAGGGACTTTAATCGTTGAGCCATTTAGGGTTCACCTTACAGTGGGCCTTACCTTACTTATTTCATAGAGTAAGCATTAAACAAAAGAAACAGCTTAAACCGTAAGTGGCTCAACAATTAAAGTCGGTGACTGTACCATGATATTTATATCCACATGACTTCAGCGTTTGGGATGCGTATTGTGGTAGGGGACATCTGATGGCCGGTAGAATTATATCTATATCAAGTCGTTAGGTTTTTTTTTATATAACGACGGTGGCAAACAAGCATTTGGACCCGGGTATGTCCTTAAACTACGTCCAACAATGAGAGATAGGGCACAGCGATGACCATCACGCTTGAATCTGGGGCAGCCCAACTGGGGAAGTACCTCCTCCTTACAGAAGACCACGGCCATAATAGCACTGCTACCTTTCAGGTATGCAGTGTTGTGTTCCTGATGGTGAGTAAGGTTCCCAGAGCTCCAATCCCCCTTAAAGGCCGGCAACGCGCTTGTGACTTCTCTGGTGTTACGGGGCCCATGGGCGACGGTAATTGCTTACCACCAGGCAATCCGTCTGCTCGTTTGCCGCCTGTCATAAAAAAAAGAAAAAAAATACGGCCCGCCTGATGGTAAGAAGTTACCATAGCCTGTGGACGCCTGCAACTCGACGGTACACGAGTTTTGTGGAACGTATAGTGGTATGTCTATGTCTTGTATCACTTTCACTTTGGTGTGTGGTTGTCGGGTTTGGATGCGTGTTGTGGTAGGGGATGTGGCCGGTATTATGATATCCATGTGAGAAGTCGTTATATGTGACATCATCTATGATAAGGGACCTTGTTGTCGATGGCGCTTACGCCGTTGTTCAAGATGCCGCAATACAAACGCAACGCTGTTCGACGTAAGCGCCATCGACTATAAGGTCCCTTTTGCTAGATAATGTCACATATAGAATGTATGCCCACTACTCATATTCGCGTAACATCGGCGTCTGGGTGTCTACTCTGGACTCGTGGTAGGGGGGATGGCCGGTACAATGATATCCGCATTTTCCTGAGTTGAATAAGTTTCCGTTAAATTTCGTTGACGTTTTGAGTGTATCGGGCTTTAATGCGTGTCTCGTGGTACAGAGGACATGGCGACGAAATGTCTGCCGAGAATGCAGAGTACTGAAAAATGTTTTAATTGTTAAACTGGTGTTGGGTTTGTTAACAAATGGCATTCTACTTTAATGAATTGTATTTTTCTCAGCCTTTTTAGTTTTAAAAGCCTTTGTAATGACTAGTATAGAGATAGTTCAAAATCTTATGGATAAACCAACAAGGGTACAATAAATATTATGGACCTACAATGCTCCTGATTTTTCTATAATAATTGCCATTTAGTAGTAACATCGGGTGAAATAATAATATCTGTTTGGTTATATCTTATATTGAAAATATTTAAAATCTTAAAAATACTTAAAAAAAAATGACAAGTCTAAGCGGTACTCGTATAGCACAATTGGTAGTGCACTGGGCTAGTGATCCAGTAGTTGTGGGTTTGAATCCCGCTGCGAGTCAATTTTTTTCTACTTTTCTTTCGATTTAAATATCGAAGATATTCGCTAGCAGACGTTTCTGCGTAATAAAAGATTATATATTGAACATTTTCAAGTAATCGTAATTTTTAAGTAATAAATACGGGTAGTAAGTTTTCTAAGACGTAAAGAATTTCACGGCTGAATTAAAAACAAAACTAAGCCCCCCAAAACATAACCTAACTATCGTTGTATAAGTTTTGGAACTATGATGTGACAAAACACATGCAATGTTGCGAAAAAGTGTCTGACGGTACTTAAAAAGTATACGATTTTGAGGTTTCATATGCAATAAGCAATTATATAAAAATTTTCGTTTATAATATCAACCGATTTTCCCGAACGTTTTTTTCCTAAATCAAAATTCGAATTCAAAAGAACTCGATTAACCGACAACGATTATCCTTCCAAATTAAAATTCGTTCCATCCGCCAGAAGTCGTCAACCTTTGTCCGAATCGATTACAGCGTCAATTAAATTAATCTGAACCAATGGTTGCTCTGTGCGGGGCCGTTGCTAGGTTACCAATCCCCCTGTTGTGGCTAGACGCGGATATTTTTAGGAGGATAGCTAGGATTTTCTTTTAGATAGAAAATAGAAGATTTAAAACTTGGTAAACGGCAATAAATAAAAATATCTAGCCACCCTTTGTAATCATGATAACATTTTAATTTATATTTCTCACTTCTTTATTTTATATTTAATTTGTATGGAGGTGTTTTTCAGTCTCAATTAAGTTGTAATTTTAATTGTATCTCAATATCACCATACCATTTCGGCTTAAAACATATTATATAATAATAAATTATTATATTAGCGGAACTCTCTTTCTTATCAATTACATTGGAGAAGGACTTCCGCTGATTTCCGATTTGCAATTATTCTAGCAATCCTGTCACAGCACGTAATATCTATGCGTTCCGATTTCACATTGCGTTCTGTTTGTAAAATTCAAAACGAACCGTTAAAAGTGACGAGTGCTTGAAATGCGTTTGAATTTTTAACAAGGTTCGAAATACGAACTCTTGTTTTTTTTAAACGCAGAATGCTTTTAGAGGTGTTCTTTTGAAATATGGAACTGTGTTTCAAGATTCTCTGTGCATGTTTTTTTTTAAACAGTTATGACTTGGATACTAGTGTTTTAAGCGAAATGTGCTATTTTCGTAAGTAGAGGAATTTAGGTCAATTGGTTGTGTGTGTTTAGGTCAATGAATAAATCTGTTATAATTTTGTGGACGTGTTTATAGTTTCATCAAGGAGGTTATAGTTTAAAGTATATATTGAGATAATCATACTGTCAGTTGTTTTTACTACTTGACTTGTAAGACATTTTAATGCTGCTTAACCTTACATACATGACCCAATAATACATTGAAAAATATAAGTGACCCAACTTTGGATTTCTTTTCTATCGAGACATTTCTAAACAATCATCTTTCGGCCTGTATCAAATACTAAAATACATAGCCAAAAACATCCAAAAATGAGTTGAATTGTATAATAAGGAATTTAATAAAGGCAGAGGTACCAATGATGGACGGTTTAAGTGGCCAGGTACCAGTGATGGACACTTCATTCTTAAGTCAAAGATTAGTTGACTGACGTAACATTTATGTGTGGACCTTGTTTCTTTATAACATCCATCATGGGTTCTTATCTTGGAGGAGTAATGACTGGAGAACGCATCCGCGAGCGCTAGTAAGGGACAATAATCTTTTGGTTTTTGCAGCTCAAAATGTAACAATCACTAAAGTTTTGCTTTACAGGACACTCTTTATAACAAAAATATTAGCGCAAAATATTAATTACCGCAAATTCGGTTGAAAACACAAGTAAACTCCAATTGTATTTGTTTGTTCCCCTCCTACTTTGACAGTTCTGAAGGGTTCAGTTTGGAGGGGAAACAAAATACGTGAGACTATGACAAGGATGGCCGAAAATAGCGCCGTCCTTGTCATACCTATGGAAAGTTACATAAGACCATCTCTCTCGATCGAGGTATTATTAGCACGCTCCGTCTAGTTAAATGGTATGTCTATAGTCCTTATTCTTTATAGGTTTTTTTTATGACAAAGGTAGCAAACAAGCAGATGGATTGCCTGATGGTAAGCAATTACCGTCGCCCATGGGCACCAGAAACACCAGGGGAGTCAAAAGTACGTGGCCGGCCTATGTCGGTTGGAGCTCTGGGAACCTTACTCACCATCAGGAACACTACATACCTGGAAGGTAGCAGTGCTATTATGGCTGTGGTCTTCT
Source organism: Grapholita molesta (assembly GCA_022674325.2). Taxonomy (NCBI): domain Eukaryota; kingdom Metazoa; phylum Arthropoda; class Insecta; order Lepidoptera; family Tortricidae; genus Grapholita; species Grapholita molesta. The sequence continues at coordinate 8,027,258 of CP053143.2, forward strand.
GTAAGGAGGAGGTACTTCCCCAGTTGGGCTTCTCCAGACTCAAGCGTGATGGTACTTCGCTGTGCCCTACCTCTCATTGTTGGACGTAGTTTAAGGACATACATTTAGTGTGGCGTTACCTAATGTTGTTTAGTTAATTTTAATACGAATTATCCGATAACCTATGACGGTATAACGAAGTAGCTGTCAATTCACACATTGTATGACAATATATGAAAATTGGATAATTTACAGTCTGATCGCGTAATTTCGGAATCTGCGCGTGACTTGGGTCGTAAACAATCAGTTACTTTTCTAACAAGTCGGAGGAGACAATCTACTGCGAAATCTTTCTCTTTTACTCCAATTAAAGTGTAATTTAGAGTGACAGAGTCATTTAATAGAAAGCGAATTTCGTTTTTTGCGGTGGGCCTTTAGCTTTTTCGCTTCTTATTGTGTAATTATGTATTATAGATATTAAAAATAGTATTTATATTGAAATAGTTATCATTATTATCCCCTGAGTCACTCTTAAATTCTACGTTTTCATGTTTGACTAGTCACATTAAACTAGTCAAACATGAAGAATATTTTATCTTATTTTAATTTCTTGAACATTTTTTAAAACTATATTATTGCATGTTTGACGACCGGTCTGGCCTAGTGGGTAGTGACCCTGTCTATGAAGCCGATTGTCCTGGGTTCGAATCCCAGTCAGGGCATTTATTTGTGTGATAAGCACAGATATTTGTTCCACAGGCCTTACTGAGCTTACCGTAGGACTTGGTCGATATTTGTAAGAAAGGTTCCGAAATATTTATTTTATTTATACATACCATACGACGTGAAATGGGGTTGTCGGCCTAGTAACAATCCGGTCTTACTGCGTTAGGCAGTCTACATACACCCGGTCGGCAACCCCTTACTTCCTGGCCTCTGTAGTAATGTACTTGTTTTCTAAGCTTCTCTGTTCGAATGTGAACATTCCTGGACGTCCACCATGAGTTAGGAATACTTCTTTGTTTTACAAGGGACCAAAGTTAGTGTTTACCTCACGTGCTAATATTGAGATCCGAGCTAGTGAAAAATCAAGTCCGGGTGGTTAAAAAAAATGGAATATGAGCGTTAGGTTTTAAGGCACGAAACTTGCTGCGAAAAAAATAACTCTTTAAGTTTGTATACGTTTTTATGTTTTTATTTTGTATTTTATTTAACTTCATATTTAAATCTAAACTCTTGTTAGTTGTTTTGTCCAACATGAAAAATGCGAAAACATCAAACTAAGTATCCACTTTAATAATCAGTACCTACCTATTGTTATAAAATCGATACATTTAATGCCACGTCTGAGATCCGTTACTTTGAATAAACGTAGTATTTAGATACAAATCTCGTGGCGTTTACGACTTTTACTTTCGCGTCTATGCGTGTAGTTAGTGCAAAAGGTCAGGTTTTCATAGAGAATATAAGTGACTTGTGTTGGAAAAGGATGCGTATAGCTTATTAATTATTTGGACTTCAGCGAATACAAGGTTATGTTCTGAATAGGAATGTAGTGTTATCTGCTGTTTAGGAATTCATGTCTTATAGTCAAGCTGTTCTGAAACCGTTACTTACTGACCTACCTATCAGTGGATATCCACTACCTCTCCTAATACCTTAGAGAGCGATTTCTAGCAGAATTGTATACCCACGTTATGCCAATGTATGCCCACGATAGGCGCCACTGTATACCCATATTCGGAGCCAATGTAAGCCCATGTTGGGCGCCACTGTTATCCTATCTTGGGGTCAATGTAAGCCTACGTTGAGAGTCACTGTAACCTTGGGGTCAATGTAGGCCCATGTTGGGCGCCACTGTGTAGCCATTTTTGTGGCCAATGTAAGTTCACGTTGGGTGCCACTGTAAATCTGTTAGGGCCAACGTAAATTCACGTTGGGTGCGATTGTAAATCTATTAGGCCCAATGTAAGATATCGTTGGGTGCCACCTTGGGACCAATGTAAGCCCATGTTGGGAGCCTCTGTAAACTCACCTTGGGGCCAATCTAAGCCTACGTTGGGAACCACTGTAACCCTACCTTGGGGCCAATGTTAGCCCACATTGGGCGCCATTATAAACCTATCTCGGGACTAATGTAAGCCCATGTTGGGTGCCACTATAACCCTATTCTGGGGCCAATGTAAGCACGTATCGAGCGCTACTGTAAGCCCATGTTGGGCGCCACTGTAACCCTACCTTGGGCCAATGTAAGCTCATGTTGGGCGCCACTGTAAAAAGGGCTGCTACAATAGATCATAACTGGTCGATGCGGCGCAGACATTAGCCCAAAAACAGAAATAATAAATAACCAAGGAAGGGCGATTTATTTTTGGCAAAGGTATAATTAACGACCTTAAAGGCCAGCAACGCGCTTGTGACTCCTCTGGTCTTGCGGTGCTCATGGGCGTCGGTAATTGCTTACCATCAGGCAATCCATCTGCTCGTTTGGCACCTTTGTCATAAAAAAATATCATTCATGAATGTATCGATGTTTTATGTAGCGGGAAGACTGCTATATGATGCTAATTGTACTTTAAATATTATTCAAGTGTCTTAAATTATCAAAAGCCTGAATTTAACCCGTCTGCAGACGACCCGTGAAGTGACGGATTAATGCGGTTTAGCAGCCACGTTTGTGCTCAAACGGCACAATTAACAACTTTCTGGCAACTCCAATTTCTGTTAGCTTTTGTTCCTGTATAATTCCTTGGATGTGTGTTATGTTAAAGCCTGACGGAGACTTTTTTTTTATTATGAAATCAGAATAGTAACTTACATAAGTCGATAAATCTAGGAATAGTGCCATCCCATCTTCGACGAAGTAATGTACAGTCAATCAATTTGATTTAAATAAAATAAATAATAAATAAATAAGTATATCGGGACAGGACTTTGCTTCTACTTTTCTGATTCGCACAGCTAGGGAGTGGAATTCTCTTCCAGCTGATCTTTTCCCGGAGCAATACAACCTGGGTATCTTCAAGTCGAGAGTGAATAAGCACTTGCTAGGTAAGCATGTTCCATCGTCGGCCTCATCGTCACTTACCATCAGGTGAGATTGGGGCCAAATGCTAACCTATCATTTATAAAAAAAAAAAAAAAAACAATCTTACACAAATCGACCTAGTCCTACGGTAATCTCAGTAAGGCTTGTGTTGTAGGTACTAGACGACGATATATATGTATAATAGATAGATATAAATACTTAAATACATAGAAAACACCCATGACTCAGGAACAAATATCTGTGCTCATCACACAAATAAATGCCCTGACTGGGAATTGAACCCAGGACCATCGGCTTCATAGGCAGGGTCACTACCCACTAGGCCAGACTGGTCTGGACTGGTTATAGGCCACTTCATTCCTTGTCACAGTGAAAATCTATATGAAAGACGTAAAAGATCTCTTATTAACGTCACTGTGACAAGGTTCGAAGTGGCCTAGAAATCAAATTATGGCGATTGGCGCTTACGCTATTGTTAAAGACGCTTCAATACTAATGTGACACTTTGCAACGTAAGCGCCAAGCGCCATAAGGTACCTTTCCATGTGGACTACCACATTATGTTTTGTGATTAGTCGCATTGAGTGTATTCTGTCTTTCTTGGGCTTACGCGTTTCAACTTCGTGTTATATTTCCTTTGAGTAATAGTCTCCAGTTTAAAGTGGTTCCTTATTGTTATTCCTAAGTGTCAGGTTTGTTTACTTCTTGAATGTTTTATAGTCGGCCATTTTGAAATGTTTCGCGGTAAAGGGATGAGAAAGTTTGCTTCGAAGCTCGTATTTATAGATGCTTTTGTTTTATGTTGAGAATTATTAGGACTTAAGGCGCTCTAGATTGTGAAAACACCAATTTTAGAAAATATTAATAAAATACTTTCACACAACTTACAACTGCAATTTTTTTATATGTATAATTTCAGTCTATTCTCTAGTTTTTGGCTTCATCAGAAACACGATTGCCGATAAAAACCTCGATAGATTTTTTTTTTGAAAATAACTCGTTTTTTACACCTTAAACCAAATATTTCGATAACTATTATGAATATCAACACAAAATTTGCTTTAAATAATAGTTTTTAAGTAGATTTCGATTTGTACTTCTTAGATTTTTAATAAGTTGTGTACATCAATAATACCAATTGATTTCGTTATTGGCAAAATAAAATGGTTCAGCGCGCGGCGGCGGCCGACTATTGCCCAGTCGTCAGTACGCTCGTGACCGCTGTCAACGTAGGACGTGTGCACATTTTCCTAACGCGGTAATATTACTTTAGACAGGAAGCAATACGGGTAATCGCAGTGTAAATAAAGTTAAGCGAAAGAGGAAACGATTAAGTGAACTAAGAGGACATATGACAAAGATTAGTATGAATATTAGAATGCCTAAACGGTAACCTACGTACCAGAACATTCAACCGGCCGCGTCGTAGCGGATTTCACGTGCGTTTTTACGTAGTTAGTTTGCAGGTCTGGTGCAGTTTTAGTAATTGTGTGTTGTACAGTTTTATTATATTCTATCTTCTTTTCAAGTCAGTAAAGTTGCTAGTACAGTCGCCATCAGATATATCGGAGCGGCCGAGGTACTCAAATATTTCTGAGCAGCAATAAATTTCAATAAATTCTTTACAGTAAATGAGGTCAATAACATCTGAACATCCAATTCGCCATAAATATGTGAGCAGTGGTTTTTCAATTAAATCTGAACACACAACTCGTCAAAGTTATCCGCACAGACAGGGTGATCATAAATATCTGAACATTTAGGGAAAATATACCTTAAGTCACTTCGCATACGATTTAATAGTTATTTGTTATACAAGGGTGCAAAATTGTATTTTAACTGTGAGCGTGGGATTGAAACTCGAGCAAGCGAATGGATTCTATAGTTTAACCACGAGCAAAGCGAGTGGTTTAAAAATAGAATCCTGAGCGTAGCGAGTGGTTTTAAAATAGAATCCTAAGCGTAGCGAGTGTTTCAATACACGAGAATTAAATTACAATTGCACCCGTGTGTAACACAAAATTTTTCCCCTCACTACAGCGAGGAAAGTGAAACATGAAAAAAAAACGTTATGAAATCGCATTGACTTTTTCTTTGCGTTTAGATACATTTAACATTTTTAGAAAAGGTGCCTTTAGCTTGGTTAGCTTGTGGTGGCCAGTACGATTTTCGAATGTTCTAATTCGATTTTCAAGTCGGTGCGTGTGCGAGTTACCGACGCCGCCGCGCCGGTAAGTGAGCTGTACTTCGCGAATTTAGACTTTAAAACCATAGTAATAAGACCTATGAGAAGTGAACTTACTTTAATCACTAGTGGATAAAATGCGTTTTTATCGTCTCGTATTAAAGGATAAACAAGCGCTTTACGAGCTAGTGAGGGGAAAAATTCTTTAACGTAGGTACTACTACGCTCGAATACATTTTCAACACAACCAGTAACCACAATTCGGTTTTGTCAATGTCAAAACTAAAAAGAGATTGCTGGATGTAGGGTGTATACATACACTGCCTGAGGTAGAGCGTGACGTTATCGTGATACTAATGGCGTCCTTATCTTACTCTTATTGTTCGAAACGTGCGGCATGCATGAGTCGCCCGGACTCAGTGACTCTTTCAGATATGGCCTTTTTGTACACATTTATGTTTTGTTGGGATCTAGTTTACATAACAATGATAATTTTAATTCCTTTTAATACCGCTGAACACATGCGTCTTGCGTGCGGATTTGTGCAGGGCCGCAACCTTGGTCGTGAATCGAACACCCTCTTATAGGCAAATCGAAAAGGCAAACTAAAAGTTCTCGAAGGGCCGCCGCCAACGACGGTGCGGCACGGAGCTCATGATTATGGTTCACGAATTGGACCGAAACATATGTCGAGCGGTTTTCGACCTTAAGATACGTGAGTGACCCGTTTATATATATTTCTAGTAAATCGAAAATGCTATCAGAACACATTAGCTTTACGCTGCTCGCTACGGTATTAGCGGTACGGAGGCTTGAACTCACTATGTTTTGTGGTTTTGAAAAGTAACGAGTTTCTATAAATTTTGATGTTAGGATTATGATTTCTTATAACTAAACCGCTAGGCCATGGTGACCGACGCAATAGTAGATGAAATATTGAAAAGCATTCGTACCTATTTTAATTTGGCAGCTTCAATATTACATATATACATTTGATACTTGCACGGAATGAATGACGTAGTGACAGATCAAAACGTGAGACACTCATCAATACGTGCATGGTTACCAAAGTGCATCTCATGACGATTTCATAAAGCCCAAATAGGATCCCCCTACATTATTTGATCATGAAGTTCCGTTACCTATTCCGGCTACAAACATCAAATCAGGTTACTCGTAATATTTCATCAGAAATCCCTAAATTAAAAGTTGAAATAGATAACAAATATACCTTAAGAAAAAACGACGAGGACCTCCGGTGTTCGAGACGGGATTCGAACCCGCATCTCCAGCTATCGCGGCTGACGCTTTAACCAATTCGGCCACCCGTACACAGCGGAACCCGTCGAAATTAATCAAGTATATGTGATTTTGTTTATTTTAACGGTTTTTTTGCATACATGTACCTTTAAAATTTGAAAAGTTCTCTTAATTCCTCGTGGATCCCATCATGATATCTGAGTTCTGGTAACAATGGGACTAACCTTGAAGTATATGCTTCCAAACAACGAAAGTATTTTTGAAATCGGTCCATAAACGACGGAGTTCTGAGGTAACACACATACAAACAAAAACAACATACAACCGAATTGATTATCTCCTCCTTTTTTTGAAGTCGGTTAAAAACCCCGAAACGGCACTTACAACCCCGACACCGAAAGACAGTGCGTCACTTCCAAACTCAACGGATACCGAAGCCCCTAATCCTTCTTGTAATACTGTTATAAATTAAGTTTCATTACTAGGGAGGGCAGTTGCCCCAAAAGGTGACCGGCACCCAAAAGGTGAACGAAACGTCTTATAATCTAAATAATTAAATCGTGTATTTTTCCGTAACGTGGCAACACTTCGCCGGCGTTTTCATTTAAGTAACGTGACTAAAAAGAGATATGAGTATCTCTTTCATTCACGTTAATAAAAATTACGTTTTTATTATTATTTAATGATATATTTGCTGTTCAAGTTATGTTTTCAATATTGTGACTAATTTCCAATAGATTGCCGGAGGTCAACTTGTGCCCACAAGTTGACCTCCGGCAATATTTTTCATAGCATAGGCAACATTTTCCAAATGCTTGTATAATGACCAAAGTCGAACAGCACTTTCTTTCGCTAACACCTTTATTTTGGGGTTTATTTTAGTATGAAAACGTTGAACAATCAACCGATGTTTCTATTCTCAAAAGATGAACTGAAAAAGTTCATCTTTTGAGTTGGATTAATGGATTCCAATAAATGAATTTGGCCTCAAATTTGTTCGTTCATTTTATCAATATCGTGTCCAAAACTTGAATTAAAAAAATGTATTATTTCATGATTTGGCAAGCAGTTCTAAGCGAAACAAATTTAATGGCGATGGTTTAATAAAATGATATACAACCTAGTGACAACCTAGGACGGACATCGAAGTTTTAGTAGTGGGGTTCCCTTTACCCTTTTTACGGATCTCTAAAAACAAATAGCATTGTATAATTTCCGGAACGCTCTGGAATTTGCTTCAACCAGAATACGGTTACGAACAGAATAAGGCCATCAACTGTCTACGCGAGCGACGCGCGTGGCGTGGTGCGGGGCGCCCCGCATGCGCCTCCACCGCGTTCTGCTTCACCCCCGCAAATACCTAAAATACGTCTATAAGAGCGCCTTAAGAAAAGGCATGATAATAATAATAATTTAGGTGAAAAACTTAACTGAATCATGTCTATGTAGTTGTGCAAAGAATTAATATGGAACTTATGTCAACATTTGAATATAGAACGCCATAGACACGTTCCTACTACATAGACCAGGTGCTTTAGCTAAGTTTTTCATCTCTACCAAGATCGAATGGAATGGTCTTTTTTAACTTTCAATATGTATGACAAAGAAGGCTCTAAGTATAATATAAACTTTGTCACCCTCCACCGCGTATTGAAGGGCAACAGAGAATCCGACTAAATTACGTAGGCTAGCAACGGCATGCTGTCAGCCATCTTGAATTGTGTCTTGTAATTGGTCGTATTTTTTATTCCATATTTTTTGTATGGCGGTAAGAAAAGAGTAAATTTCAACCGGTACTCGTATAGCACAAGTACCGGTAGTGCACTGGGCTAGTGATCCAGTGGTTGGGTTTGAGTCCCGCTTCGAGTAAAAAAAAATCTATTTTCTTTCGAGTTTTTCGATGATATTCGCTAGCAGACGGTTGTACTTAGAAAGCACGGTGTTATGTGTCACGTTGTTGTCTGTAGATGTGTCTACAATGTCTCCCGTAATGACGTATACCAGGAAGGATAAAATAGAAAAAAACAAATACAAATCCAGGCTCTAACTACTCTACTCGTATGGCAAAATTGGTAGTGCACTGGGCTAGTGATCGTTCAAGATTCGTGTCACGCTTCGAGTAAAAAAAAATGTATTGTTCTCTCCATTTATATTTCTATGATATTCGCTAGCAGACGGTTCTGCTTAATAAAAACAATTTAGAAAAAAAACATATTATTATTTGAGAATAAAATTGTTAAAAGTAGCAATTTTTAGATAAATACCCATTTATGACCTTGACTACGTTCGGAACACCCACAAAATGGACTTCTTCCATCACTTCCACAATTACTCTCCATAATATCTCTAAAGCACCTTTTAATCCCGTAACATGAATACCTCTATTTTCTATTTAAATTGAACCTTATGGTTCGGTAATAAAGACTTAGACGCTTTAATATAAAACGTCATAACTTATAGTCTTAACAAAGCACTTAAGCCCTTTTATATCCATCACAGACGTATCAACTACAGTAGATCCTATATCCTTAGGGATAAGGTGTGTATCTATAATTATGTTTGCCGAGACTGAAAATCTGTGATGCGATTTTGAGCTCTAATCCTTAGTGATAAAGCACATTGTCTTGCATGTTTGTTTGTACCTGAAGGTGTTCGCAAATAGAGGGTAGAGAATGTCATTACATTAGAGATAGAACGTGACCTATATAAGTATAAATATACGTGACACAATAACCTGACTGTTCTTCAACCTTATTACAAAGAAATAAGGTCGATTATCACTTGACTGTGTTGCTGAAAATATATGCGTGCTTTATAGTCAAAAAGGCTTATGTCCAAAGGGTTTTTAAGTGAGTTAGGATGTTTGTGTTTTAATACTAGATGCTGTACGAAGAGTGAGTAGGCAAAAGGTCTGATCCTTTGTTTTTTATGATCGGAGGCTGATCATAATTATTATAACAAGGTTAGGTTAGGTCGAAAGGAATAGGTATTAATACTATAATCAATAAATAGGTATATCAGAGCGGGATATACAGCCAGAAGTATTGAGCACGGTCTATAATTTTTCTATGAAAACTCGATATTTTATATAGTATTTAGGAGCCTTCAAAATTTGGTACACCCAATTAGCGAAAGTTGTTAAGATAGTTAAATCACTGTCAGTTTCGTGACGACAATTAAGCATGAAATCTTTATGAAGATCGTTTTTTTGCCTTTGATTAGGTTGTAATGTCGATTGAAGTTTATATAATGAACATCAAAAATCAAGTTTTTATCGAGATTTCACGCTTAATTGTCGTCACGAAACTGACAGTGATTTAACTTTTCTTAACAACCTTCACTAATTGCTTGCACTATTTGTTGAAATTTTCCATTTACATCTTTCTGGTGTCATATTATCAATTAATTTAGACTGATTAGGTATCGGTTGTTGTGGTGACTGGTGATTGCATAGTTGCAATAAGTCACTTCGTTGTAGATCCGAATTTTTGGTGCTTTTTGATTTCTTATTGAATATGTACTTTTAAGTATTATTAACTAACTCCTGTTGTGTGCATATATTAAGGTTTGAAATATTAGAAACAACTAAATATATTTAAATTGAGACGGTTTTTAGAGTTGGAAGAAAGAAAGTGTGTACTTTTGACCAAGGCTGTATGAGTACGAAGAGTGTCAATTTTTAGTTAAAAGCGGGGAGGTAAGAGATAAAGAGGGGGGGGGGACTTTTTAATTTTGTATCATTGTGAGGTTATGGGCACCAAAAATTGATGTTATTCGCAGCAGAACCAAACCAACAAAGCCCTCCACATCGATGGCCATAGGGGCATAAAGGTTCACAAGCGCGTTGCCGGCTTTTAAGGGGGGTTGGAGCTCTGGGAACCTTATTCACCATCAGGAACACAACACCACATATCTGAAAGTTAGCAGTGCTATTATGGCTGTGGTCTTATGTAAGGAGGAGGTACTTCTCCAGACTCAAGCGTGATGGTACTTCGCTGTGCCCTACCTCTCATTGTTGAACGTTTGATGCGGGAGGCGCAAAACACAACTATACCCACAAAATGATGGGTAAAAATAAATACTTAAACACGCAGAAACACCATCTGGACGTTATATCATGGTCAGTACTTCCAACTGTCTAAACTATTTACTTAAAGTAGTACGCAATCATACATTACAAACATTAGTACGAAAGCATTCAGGCCAACAAGCCAAGGATACGCGAATCCAAACGAAAACAAATCTATTTATAAACAGCGATATAGACGAATAGATACTAATCACGGTATGTACTTATACCATATATCCGAACGATCCCCATGCCAGCCAGTGTTGCCATAGGCGCGGAGCGAATCGGTCGCGCGCTACAACGCGTTCTAAATTCAAAATTTGAAGTGACGTTCTGTGTTGTGTTTGCCGGTTTTCGGATTTGTAAGCTGCCAGTTACTTGTAAGTTTTTGTTTTTTTTTTTATTTTCAATGTGAGAGGTTGGATTGCGTGATTAAGTTTTTATCGTGCGTACATTTGATAAAAATGTTTAAGTATTTGTACTTGAGTTCTCAGTACCAGTAATAAATATGTTAAGTGATGTCATTGCTAATGCAAAAACGCGAAAGTTTTCTGAATCGTCTCGGGCAAAAATGTTTCATTCATGAATTAATTTAACCAAGCAAAACATTGTTTTTTTTTTACAGTTTCATTGTTTTTAATGTTATTTTTTTTACTAGTAACGGCGATTAAAAAAGGCGAAAAACAAAACACAAAAGAACACTTGTTATAAATACAACAATATATAGAGCGATATTTAGATGTTAAAATTTTGCAATTAATTTGATATAATAATATGATTTTACTCTCTATGCTATGAGGTAACAGCAATAAATAAGAACAAAAAAGTAAATTAAAATAATTGAAAAAAAATTACCAGAAAAAAATGCTAGATCCACACCATCCGATACTTAACAACCAAAGCAACCAAATGACTCCCCTGGTGATGTGGGTGCCCATGGGCGACGGTAATCGCTTACTAACAGGCAATCCGTCTGCTCGTTTGCCACCTTTATAATAAAAAATAGTAGTTTATGTATCTGTGCATAATGAAGGGCATTACAACAAGAGTGTGGGTTTATGAAACGAGCCGAAGGCGAGTTTCATAATAATATCACACGAATGTTGTAATGCCTAATTATGTATAGATACATACACTACTTTATCTATACACATATCATTAAGTGTTTTAAGATAGGTTCAGAAACCGTAGGGAAATGACTTATTACTAGGGTTACATGTAAACATTAAAAAGTCAACGAACAAAACAAATGACAGCTTGAAACGGCGGCGTTGCGTATTTCGTATCTCAGTCAATTTTTTTTTTAAACCATAGACAAGCGAATGAACTCCCTATTCTACTGTCACTCGAGTTCAAATGTCGTTCGATTTATCAAAAAAAAACATAACGAATTGGCGTTTCGTATCAATGGCTGTTTTAATATCTATAGATACTAGATTAGACACCCCACTTGAATTTGACAGCGTTCCAAATTTAAATTCATAACCTACTGATTTCAGTAGGTAATGTTAACATTACCTACTGAAATCTGTCTGATGGTTGGTAATGCTGGTCATTGCCTACGGTTTCTGGACGCATTTTAGAGCACTTATGACATGTACGTAGATAAAAACATTTTTTTTAAAACAAAACAGCTGAAAACTGATTACATCACGTATTCTGAATTTAAATTACATCCACGACGTTTATAACACGTTTCAGTGTTGGGCACCGGGTAGGGTATAATCCGTTTTTAAGGTTATGTACCCATATAGTAACAACGGGAACCTATTACTATTTTGTTGATATTTACGGGTCATACAGATTGATTAAAACAAAAATAGTCTTTTCTGTGGGCAATAGTTAACGGCTTATATGAGTTCAAGTTATGTTTTTGTGGTATAATTTACGTAAGAGGGGGAGTGGTTTATGTTGATATATCAAATAATCAAAAATTAGGCTTCTAAACCCTTAACTTTCACAATGTCCACAGGAGAGACGCGAACCTAATTGATCAGTATAACCCTTACAGAGTTTATTTTTGACGCTGCTATAGCAACAACTACAAAAAGAAATGATATTCCAATATACAGTAAGTAATACAGTTGACATAAGTCACGTTTTTACGTCAATATGTTCTGTATTATTTCTTCATACAAATATTTCATACGGACGCTTTTAGCGAGTACGTCCGCGAACATCTAAGTTTGTATGTTTCGTGCACCTTTCTCTTTTACTCCAATTAAAGCGCCATGCGAGTGACAGAGACAATCGTACGTTTCGAATATCGTTTTCGCGGTAGCGCCGCAGGTAGGATTCGTGACTTAACCGTCCAAATACTTGGAAAATTACGAAAATTATGACATTCCAATTCCAACTGCATTTTTTACTTTTAAGACGCGGTGCATTCGCGTTTAAAAAATATGATATTGATAATCATCATCATCTCAGCCATTAGACGTCCACTGTTGAACAAAGGTCTCCCCTGGACCTCCGTAGGCATCGGTTGGAGGCGCCTGCATCTAGCGTCTTCCAGTGACCTTTATAAGGTCGTTTATCCATCTTGTGGGGGGACGTCCTACGCTGCCCTTGCTAGTCCACTCGAGCACTTTTCAACCCATCTTATCAAGTTGTTACCGAAATATTTAAACTTATTTAAATTTACTATTATGGTATTATTATACCCATCATCCTATCCCATCTCCTGTCACGGGAGTCCTAAGAGGCGACAGGGAAAAAACTGACTGCAGCGTCCGTCGAACCCGAATCACTCTGATCGCCAACCCGCCTGCCAAGCGTGGCGACTATTTTATATCCCCCTCGATACAAGTTAATTTGGGGGAGGGCTATGTCCAGCAACGGCTGAAATGATAGTTTCTATGCCGCTATGCAATAAGTTGTGGTTAAATAAATGTGTCATATGCTTTTTACGACGCCATATTGAGCACGTCACCATGTCGTATAACGGAACCGAATAGCTATTTAAACCGCCATTGGTAATACGTGTGCTTTATGGCTGTTTATACAACCTTTATACCGCTTCATGCTTCCAAGTTTTCCAATCATCTAACTTAGACGAATACCACAGACTGTGTATTCACTAGATTCCGCTAATGACCACTTTTACTTTACCCAACTACCGATTTGGCAGGGAGGGGCACGTGAAATATACTCATTTTCTTTTTGTATTATTTTACTTGTAAAGGATTTTATGATATAAAACAGCTTTTATAAGATATTCAAAATGTAGATTTAACTACATTACTTTTCAAACTAGCATAAATCACAAAAAACAGATCAAGAAAAAACAGTCCATTGTCCAGAAACAGATGTTAAAAGTAAAATAAATTATAAAAAATATAAAGAAAGAATTCTATTTTTTTTGTCTGACTTCAGCGTATACTCGTAGTAAGAGCATTCAATTGCAAGTTGTTCATGGAGTTAGAAAACATATTTTGTATCTAATATTATCTTCGGTTGCCGCGATAATTACTCATGAAATAAAACAAATAGAACAGCCTGTATTTTGCTCGAGTTTTGCAAAGTACGATTCACCTGTACGATTCGTGATAGGTTGTCCCCAAATATATATTCTATAGCTTTCCAACTAGTTCTAATTATGTTAACTTTAGTAAAATCGACGCGCTTTGGTTTGCCATATACTATTGAGAATATGCACCATCTAGTACACTATATGGTCTGTGACAGATACTTAGCTAAGTGTATGAAAAGACCATGCCAAGAAGTTATATAGAGAAGACTGAAGTTTCAGTAAGGGATGAAATTAAATTTTGACTTTTTGTGCCCTATGTACAAAGTTGGGCGAGAACCGGCCAAGTGCGAATCGAATTTGGAACAGGAGGGTTCCGTCGGTCTAACTTAAAACATCCCTATTGAGTTGGTATTTTTTTTTAAGTACCTTACCTTACAAGACACTTATGTTATTATGTGTGTAGTTTATGTATATATGAAGTAGGTATACTTGTTGTATTTGTAAATTGTATTGGATGAACAGCCTACAATCTTATTTGCCCTAAGATTGACTGGTAGAGAATGCCTCATGGCATTAAATCCGTCTTTTGTTCGATAAGTGTTTTTTATGTAAAATAAAGATAATAAAAGATAGATTCAGTTACGTAAGGGGATAGATAAATAAAAACATTGCTAATTACTAATTAGTCTAGATAACCTAACTTTAACATTTTACTTTATGTTTTCCTTATTATTCATTATAATATTGTTTTAAAACTATATTAAATACATAGAAAACTACCATGACTCAGGAACAGATATCTGTGCTCGTCACACAAATAAATGCCCTGACTGGGTTTTGAACCTAGAACCATCGGCTTCATAGGCAGGGTCACCAAAATATTCGTTAAATATTTATTGTAACCTTTGCTGTACAACTAATCACTAAAAAGTAATAAAGAAACTTTTACAACAAATAACAGAACAAGAGGGAATTTCAATACTAAAAGAACAGAATTCACAATAAGGCCCATTATACTTAATGGCTAAGAAAGGGAAGCGAACATTTTAATTAGGTTATTAGCAAAACTCTGTTAATGACAGAAAGAAAAGTTAGGCGGCCATTTTCTTGCCAAAATCCTTGTATCCGGGCGGAAAAGTTTACAAAAAAATTAAGAAATCGGCAAGATTTCTACTCAGAATCACCAAGCAGGTAATGAGGCTCTAGTGTAAGTTACTTTTGACGTTAAAAACGCTTACGAACGCGTAAGTGATAATGTTATTTATATGGGAAACGCAAACGCGTTTGTGACGTAAAGTTACGTTAAAAACTTACACTCAGGGCTCAGAATTAGTAATTTAAACAGTACCCGACAGTTAACAGGTCTGGCCTAGTGATGACATGCCTTGCCTACCCTAAAAGTTGTAGGATTTGAGTAAATATTGGTAAAATATTGGTGGTATTGGTTTATGAGAGGTAGGGCACAGCGATGACCATCACGCTTGAATCTGGGGCAGCCCAACTGGGGAAGTACCTCCTCCTTATAGAAGACCACAGCCATAATAGTACTGCTACCTTTCAGGTATGTAGTGCTGTGTTCCTGATGGTGAGTAAGGTTCCCAGAGCTCCAACCCCCCTTAAAGGCCGGCAACGCGCTTGTGACTCCCCTGGTGTTGTGGGTGCCCATGGGCGACGGTAATTGCTTACCACCAGGCAATCCGTCTGCTCGTTTGCCGTCTATGTCATAAAAAAAAAAACAGACAAATAAATGCCCTTCCCAGGATTCTAACCAGGAACTTCGCACTTCGTAGGCAACCTAGTCTCTTGACTCCTACGAAGCGAAGGTCGCTGTGAACACATGTCAGATATCGGACAAAATGGCCGCCAAAAAGGGCTCGCCTCCCGTCCTTTACCTTTGACGTGGGTTTTATGACTATTTTATGATGTCAAAGTCAACGATATCGATATATTCAAAGCTCATAAACAGGCAGCGGAACTTTGGTGCCGATGACAGACGCATGACGTAGCGGCTGTACACAGAGTGTTTTTTATCTAGATGATAGATAATCATTAATCATTAACAACTTATTGGCCTCTTTAGTTCACGGATGTTTTATTGACATTTGAGACGGCCAGTACTTATAAAAAAATAATCACTTAAATCATCGGAAAATTATCGAAAACAATATTGTACATCGTTATATGATTTTTTGTTCGTGAATTTTAGAAATGTGAATTGATAAGGTACAATATTTATAATTAACTCATTATCAATATCGCTTGACCGCAGTCGCCATGGAGTCGATGCAGCCGTTTTTGCAGACATTACCTTTCTTAGTTGTTAAAGATAAAAAAATGTTTTGCTCTTGCTGTCAGTAAAATATAACAGCTAAACCTAGTAACATAGAAATACATACATCGAATCACGCAAGTCGAAACTTTCCTTAGTTTATTTGAGTCAGGTTGAATATCAAGTTTGACATTGCTATTAACTCGGCGAGCTAGTGACAACTTTTGCATCTGTCAAAGCGTGATAAAAGTTAATAGTTATGTTGTGTATAATTTATAAGAACATCCTATATCACTATTATTTTACGTCATAATGATGTCATCGGCACCAAAGTTCCGCTGCCTGCTCATAAATATTCATAATATAATAAATACATAAATTTTACAGGACATTCTAACTATATTGATTGAGCCCCAGCGGTAAGCTCAAGAAGGCTTGTGTTGTGCGTACTCCGCCAACGATATACATAATATAATATACTTAAATACTCAAAAGAAATTTATTTAAAACATGAAAATAACAATGAAAGATATCGTAATATTAATTCCTAATAACTAACTAAAAATAAATTATACTAAGTAAATATACAAATACTTAAATACATATGTATATTTTCCTGTGATATTTATTATTTATTTATTTATTATTTATTTATTATAAGAGTGAGCGTCCATAATGGGTCATAGGTGACATACTTATGTGCCTTAAGCAGAAAGTACACTGAACCAAGAGATGCCATAGTTGACATATTCGTATTTTACATAATTATTTTTTGAGTGTAAGTTTTTAACGTAACTTTACGTCACAAACGCGTCTGCGTTTCCCATATAAATAACATTATCACTTACGCGTTCGTAAACGTTTTTTTACGTCAAAAGAAACTTACACTACAGCCTCTGAGACTCTACCGCGAAACACGATATTCGTAAATTTCGGACGAGTGTCTCCGTCACTCTCCGATGCCGTCTTCATTGGAGCAAGGAGAAAAATGCTCGAAATATACGAACTTCGATGTTTGCGGTACTGGGCCTGTACATTTTCTCTGTATAAATACTTTACGCAATCGCTATCGAGTACGTTTTGCCAACTCGTATTAAAGGCGAAAAGGTGTGTGTAAGGTTTAACATGTCGGAGCTTAGCTTTTCGAAAGGCATTTTTCTGGCGGCTCGTTACCGTCAGTTTGTAAAGGGATTTAGCTACAGTTAAAGGCAGGTTAAGTTCTTAAGGTTCCGTAGGCAACAAAAACCCGTATGGTTTCACCAAGTTTGTCTCCCTTATGCTTGGTATCCCTTAGTCCCAGAAAGCCGTAATTTGGTATGAGTACGAGTATATCAATTAGGGAATAAAAAAAAAAATTCAAAGAATTGGTGTCTATGGGATCTAGAGACTAATTACTTAAGGACTTAAGGCTGGAATCCATTAGCCTCTTGATCATGTCTTCAGTAAAGACGGACATAGTGTTGTTTTTATCCCATTCATATCGGGCAATTGGACTATTACACAATACATTATATTCAACTAGCTGCGCCCCGCGGTGTTACCCGCTGTTTATTAGGGAAATACTTTGTCTATATGTCAATCCAGGGCATCAGCTAACTCCATACCAAATTTTATTAAAATCTCTCCAGCCGTTTAGTCGTGAAGAAGTAAACATACACACTCATAAACTTTCCCCTTTATAATATTAGTGTAGATTGCGAACCACACAATTCTAAGACTCTCCAAAAATATACCCAAAATTCTTACTTAATATTATAAATGCGAAAGTAACTCTCTCTGTCTGTCTGCCTGTTACCTCTTCACACTTAAACCGCTGAACCAATTGGGATGAAATTTGGTATGGAGAGAGTTTAAGCTACGAGAGAGGACTCAGGATGTTTTTTATCCCGCAACCATACTATAATACTGGCATGGCTGGCCACGAAGTCGCGAGGAAAAGCCAGTACTAGCATTTTTGGTTGTAAACCTGGATTTTTCTTGTATATTATTTGTAGTTACGCATAATTACCCCAACTTACCTCAACAGTCGCCGTACGCCAAACTTACCTATCTCCCAATCTCAAACATTCACATCCCCAAGCCAAGCTATTCAACCTTTATTACAACGAGTTAAGATTCAAAATCGTATGGCGTATGTAAAGGTTACACTGACGGGTGTAACAATGACCGAGACGCGGTGACAGCGTGTGTACCCAGCTTTATTCTCTTTGTCTTATATGAAGCTAGACAATTCACATTGGTTATACAGGGTGATTCGAGAGACGTGAGTAGGACCAAGCCTACAGACATTAATGATACTGTATCATTTATAAATAAATAATAAATAAATATTTCGGTAATCTTACACAAATCGACGTATTCTTATGATAAGCTCAGTAAGGCTTGTGTTGTAGGTACTAGACGACGATATATATAATAGATAGATACATATAAATACTTAAATACATAGAAAATACCCATGACTCAATAACAAATATCTGTGCTCATCACACATATAAATGCCCCGACTGGGATACGAACCCAGGACCATTATTTTTAGAGGCAGGGTCACTACCCACTAGGCCCGGGCTCTTTCTTTAACACTTTTTGTTAAGAAACAATTTCGTTTTTCTATTTAAACTTTCGTGAGACATTGTAATATTTTATAAAAGATAATCACGGCTGTACTCACGCGGATTCACACGAGCGGCGAACCGAACGGACACTCAGCACTCTTAGTGCTTGAAAATGGAGGCCTATGTTCTCCGAAACATGTCGTGCGAGTGACTAAATAAACGTGAGTACAGCCATGATTTTCATTTATAAAATAAAACAATTTCGTCCTAAATAATTACGGTCGATAACTAATTAATTAACATAAATTCTCTTTAATTGTTGTGACAAATCTTTGATTATGAAGATAGTAAATTGTCAAAAGTCGCTAACCAATCTGATGAGTTGATGAAATTTTATCGGGACTTTTCAAATTGTAGGGTTGTAATGCATTTAAAATATATTTAAAAATATATATATTATCCAATTCACTAAGGGTCCGGGCATACTAGAGCGGCGTCTCCGTACGTGCACTTTGTTATGGGAACGTCGAGAAATCGCGGTACAATTAAGTACCCTTACCATGAGTTGTGACATTGAGGTTTTCGATAACGAGTATCGAGTTTACTATCTGTGCATCTCGCTTATACTATTTTAGTGCGAACGAGATGCACAGATAGCAAACTCGATACTCGTTATCGTAAACGTCGAAGTCACAATTCATGGTAAGGGTACTGAAGCGCTAGAGTATTCCTGCGCTCTTTAGACTTTTTTTTAATTAATGATATAATTTAAATAACATTAGGACATTACACAAAACATTATAACACAATTTTTTTAACAAATAGACATAAAATAAAACGGAAAAAGATAAAGTTCGTAAATCAGTCAGCGTGTGGCCTTCCACACCAACATCTGTTACGAGTAGCAGTTTCATTCTGAACACGTCTCCTGAATCAACCTGTATATCATTCACGAATTTGATTTCTATATGAGAATGTATATGAAACCCTTAAGATAAGGTATATTAATGTCACTGTATCTTGAGAATCATACAATTGCACTGTTGAATAAATACTTATAGGTGAAAACCTTAGCTAAAGCACCTGGCCTATGTAGTAGTAACGTGTGTACACGCATGTCGGCGTTCTATATTCAAATATTGACGTAAGTTCCATATTCATTCTCTGCACAACTACATAGACGTGGTCCAGTCAGCGTCATATAGTTGGTAGCATTCAAAGTACTCAAATAGTTCGGTACACCATACAAATTCTATGGTTTTACAGTTTTTGACCTATAACAGTTATTTATAATAAATAAATAAATAAATATTTCGGGACAATCTTACACAAATCGAACTAGTCCTACGGCAAGCTCAGTAAGGCTTGTGTTGTAGGTACTAGACGACGATATATATAATATATAGATACATATAATATATAGATACATATAATATATAGATACATATAAATACTTAAATACATAGAAAAACACCCATGACTCAGGAACAAATATCTGTGCTCATCACACTATCACTCAATAATATTATGATTACTATAGATTCGGAGTTCCAATGACTAAAGATGTATATGAGCAAATATTATTAGATTGTAAAGTTGTATGAGATACATATTCGGAGTTCCAATAATCGAATTTGTATTTTTTTATGAACACCCGGCAATGGGCCAAGTAGCCCGGAGAGTCGATAGTCATTTAAGCAGAAAAACCCTAGAGCGGTAAACATATATAGGATATTTATATGTACAGCTAGAAATCTCATATTAATATTATAAAAAAACCTAACCTAGAGTGCCACTGGCAACGGGGCAGGGCCCAGGCTGCCGGTGGTTAGGGTCGCAGAGAGAGGAACCGTCGGACTATGCGCGCCGTGTCCAGGATTACCGCCTTCTGAATCTGACCCTTGATCCTACCACAACCACGTAGCGAAGGTCTCTCAAGATGTCGGTCGAGTCTGTTCGCTATGAGACCGTTCGCGGAAACAACTATCGGTACAATGATCGCCGAATCAACTTCCCACTTGGCGGTTAATCAACTTCCCACATGGCGGTTAATCAACTTCATTAACATTACCTTAAGAATAGTAGAATTGATTACTACCTATACGACCCCCATAACTTCAAGAAAAGAGCGTATTCCTACCTCAAAGGCCGGCAACGCGCTTGTGACTCCACTGGTGTTGCGCCCGTGGGGGACGGTAATTGCTTACCATCAGGCAATCCGTGTGCTCGTTTACCACCTTTGTCAAAAATGTGTCATGTATGTACCTAAGTGCGTTGAAGTGGCAATGGACAGGCCACGTAAGATCGCTCTCTGTGTTCTATGGGGGAGACCTTTGTCCAGCAGTGGGCCTTAGATAATTTATATATTTATTTGCCTATGAAGCCGATGGTCCTGGGTTCGAATCCAAGTCGCGGCATTTATTTGTGTGATGAGCACAGATATTTGTTCCTGAGTCATGGGTGTTTTCTATATATTTAAGTATCTCTATTTATCTATTATATATATCGTCGTTTAGCACCTACAACACAAGCCTTACTGAGTTTACCGTGGGTCTAAGTCAATACAATACGATACAAATATTCTTTATTGCACACCTCAAAAATGAAAAAATAAAACATACATGAGCAGAATAAAAATAGAGGCAGACAACAGGCGGTCTTATCGCTAGAGAGCGATCTCTTCCAGACAACCTTTGAGTAGCGGAAAACTTAATATACAATAAAAACCGAGTGAGTAAAGCCCCATTTAGACCATGCAAGAACTTGTATACGATTTTCATTTTCGATTTTCATTGGGACCCGGGTATGTCCTTAAACTACGTCCAACAATGAGAGGTAGGGCACAGCGTTGACCATCACGCTTGAGTCTGGGGCAGCCCAACTGGGGAAGTACCTCCTCCTTACAGAAGACCACAGCCATAATAGCACTGCTACCTTTCAGGTATGTAGTGTTGTGTTCCTGATGGTGAGTAAGGTTCCCAGAGCTCCAACCCCCCTTAAAGGCCGGCAACGCGCTTGTGACTCTCCTGGTGTTGCGGGTGCCCATGGGCGACGGTAATTGCTTAACACCAGGCAATCCGTCTGCTCGTTTGCCGCCTATGTCATAAAAAAAAATACATTGCGGGGTTATATAAAGCGACCGAATTCACCGTACGCCCATAGCCCGCAATGTAATGAAAATCGTATTCAAGTTCTTGCCTGGTCTAAATGGGGCTTAAGATTCGTAGATTTGTGTAAGATTGTCCCGAAATATTTATTTATGTCTAACTGAAACTGTATCGGTCTCGGCCACCGGTGGGCTTGGCCGCTTTATCTTAAGTAGGTATAGTATAAGTATTTCAATGTATATCAACTACACTCAGACACCTGACCTATTCTCTAACAGCCAATTGATCACTTGACTCCATTAACGACACCATTGTATTAATGAGCCGGGCTGGCCACAGTGGGCACAGATTTATGATCGTGGCAAAACTGGGTTTTGCTGTCTATATTCATGTACAAGATAATAGTCGCCACACCTTATCGTACTTATTTTGTTTCGTTTTTATAGTAATGTTTTACTTTATTCCAGGGGCATAAGAAAGATGAGGTAACATTTTTTTTTCTTCAGAGCAGACTCTTAAATAAAAATATAATAAATATTGGATTATTAAAGGCAAGATTCAGCTCACCGGTTCGGAAAGCCCTATTTATTTTTACAAGCAGATAACAAAACTGCATTTTATTCACAGACTGCATTTTATTCATAAGCTGGTTCGAGTGTATTTTTTTGATTGATTTTTAATGATAAAAATGTATACCAATCATTTGGATTTTTGTAGTGTAAGTTTTGTAAGGTAGTTTTAGTGATGTGAAACATTTTTTGTTTCACTAGGTTGCAAAGTTTTGTTTGCCTCTCTTGCCTTGAAACCAGTCGAATGCTCAAGATTCCATATTATGTACCTAATCACTTGTTTTAATCCTGGTTTAATTTTGAATCTTTCGTTAGCTCGGGTCTCAATACTCTTAGCGGTAAAGCACCAACTTTGCTCCCTCGTGAAACAAAAAGAAAATGGTAAGTGTTCATAGATTAATTGTATCATAAAATAAAATTAAGTAGTCTAGTGGGCTGGGCATAAACAGAATATTTATGGTTATGGTAATTCTATGGGCGTTTGATGTATCTGTTCATTTCGTGATTCGACCGAATCTCTTGGAATAGATGAGTCTTTTATGTGACATCGTTTTAGTGATGAGTCAGGGTAATCTGATGAGTCAGAGTCTAGACGAAAAAGGCCCGAGGGGAATAGAAATCATCACCATCTTTCTCGCTTTGTTCCGGCATTTTGCTCATTTAAGCCTTTTTTTTATGACATAGGCGGCAAACGAGCAGACGGATTGCCTGGTGTTAAGCAATTACCGTCGCCCATGGGCACCCGCAACACCACGGGAGTCACAAGCGCGTTGCCGGCCTTTAAGGGGGGTTGGAGCTCTGGGTACCTTACTCACCATCAGGAACACAACACTACATACCTGAAAGGTGGCAGTGCTATTATGGCTGTGGTCTTCTGTAAGGAGGAGGTACTTCCCCAGTTGGGCTGCCCCAGATTCAAGCGTGATGGTCAACGCTGTGCCCTACCTCTCATTGTTGGACGTAGTTTAAGGACATACCCGGGTCCAAATAATCAAATGTTCCGGCATTTTGCTCATTTAAGCTTGGGGTTCACTTGGCAACTAATTTCAGGATTTGGCACTAGTTTTACCAAAGTGACTACCATCTGACCGTCAGAGGGTAAACTAGGCCTTGGGATTAGTCCGGTTTCATCGATGTTTTCCTTTACCGGAAAGCGACTGGTAAATATCAAATGATATTTCGAATATAAGTTCCGAAAAATTCATTGGTATGAGCCGGGGTTCGAACGTGAGACCGCCGGATTGTAAGTCGCACGCTCTTACCGCTAGGCCACTAATCCACCATTGCTCCGAGTGGAATAGAAATCTAATTACATAAAAGATAAAAAAATTAAAAGAGCTGGGAAAATCTTTTCTAATTGGTGTTATGAAGTTATTCGACGAAGGAATATGTTACTTAGGGCGAAAGCGTTATAAGAAGACTTTGTTCTAGAGCGATAGAAGGCGCTTTTAACATTGAGTCGCTGACACTAAAATAAAATAAAAATAGTTTATTGTATGCAACAGCACCGTTTTCACTTCAGCATAATACCACGTGTTATTATTGTTATTAATAAATAAAAATAAATAAAGATTTCGGGACAATCTTACACAAATCGACCTAGTCCTACGGTAAGCTCAGTAAGGCTTGTGTTGTAGGTACTAGACGATGATATATATAATAGATAGATATAAATACTTAATACATCGAATCGGAGAGAGGGGGTCTGACGCCCGCGCGGGTTCGTATCTGGTGCAAAGGTTGTCCGTCGCTATTCAGCGTTGCACCAGGGACGACTCGAGAGGGACTATTTGACTAGGCTTAAGTTAGTCTTAAGTTAGCCGGTAAAATGTATTTTTGACATGAATAAATACCTAAATGTTTCAAATAAAAAATAAAAAATATACTTAAATACATAGAAAACACTCAGGAACAAATATCTGTGCTCATCGCACAAATGAATTTCCTGACTGGGATTTGAACCCGGAACCATCGGCTTTATAGGCGGGGTCACTACCCACTAGGCCAGACCGGTCGTCAATTGTTTACCAACAATGATAGTGTTAAACAATAACCATCCTAGAACGTTGGTTCCTAGAGCTCCAACCCCCCTTAAAGGCCGGCAACGCGATTGTGACTCATCTGGTGTTGCGGGTGCCTATGGGCGACGGTAATTGCTTACCACCAGGCAATCCGTCTGCTCGTTTGCCGCCTATGTCATATAAAAAAAAACGTTCTGTGTTGGATATAGGCCTCACCCAAAGTGTCCCACAGTGAGCGGTATTGCGCCACCGTCATCCAGTAGATTCCCGCGATATATACCATATCGTCGGTCCACCTTGTGGGGGATCTGACCACACTTCAACTTCTACGTGGTCGCCACTCGCGAACTTCTACGCCCCAATAGATATAAGTAAAAAAATACAAATAAAAATCTCATTAGACTTTCATTTGCTTTGAATGTGGGTCACACTCATAAAAAATCCGAATGGGGGAAAAATATGTTACTTTTTGTTTTATCTCCTGTTCGCACGGATGATAATATACGTGTTACGTATTTAATTCATCCCCCGGAAAATTTCAGTCTCTTATTTTTTTAATTTAACGTGATTTATAGAGGCAACTTATAAAGCTGCAAGTTGTAACCGTACTGAGTAAAATGTATTTAACCAGCACAGAATCCACTGCTGGGTTTAGGCCTCCCCCATAGATCGCCACAGAGACCGAGCGGTCTCTGAGCATATGGAGTTGAGTGCTATAATCGCCACGCTTGGCAGGCGGGTTGGAGATCGCAATTAGTTTCACCGCTCTTAAGGGACACTGTTGCACTTACGGGTTTTCTGAACGTACACTCAAGAGCAATTATAACTTGTAGCTTTGTGTAAACATTGCCATGTTAAGTGACCCGTTTTTATTGCCCTTGATAGTTCAGACATAAAAATATTATTATAAAAAATATTGTTATTTTTATTTTTGTATTTTACTTTAATTAAACGTAAAATACGAAAGTCATTACTATGACAGACATACTGACACTTTATATTAATTAGCCGAATAATTAGTTACAATCAAGTAAATGAAACTTTCTGTTTTGAAACGCTAGTATTTTTTTAATATTTTGCATGGATGTTACTAAATTATGACAACGTGCTCTAATTACTTTGAAAAGTAATTATGTTTATTAATTTGTGACAGGTTTGGCTTAGTGGGTAGTGAAACTGCCTGTGAAGCCGATGGTTGTGTCTTCAAATCCCAGTAAGGACATTTATTTGTGTGATGAGCACAGATATTTGTTCCTGAGTCACGGGTGTTTTCTATGTATTTAAGTATTTGTATTTTATATCGGGTGAAATCTGGGTCGTGATCCAAAATGTCAAGTGATAAAGACAATACTTAACAACTTTTCCCATGGGACCAATATTAAATTCGTGAAAAAATCTGCTACTTCATACATACTAGGACTTACTAATTTTTTTTCGTGATTTCAATATTGGTCCCATGAGAAAAGTTGATAAGTATGATCGTCTTTATCACTTTTTGACATTTTGGATCACGACCCAGAATTCATTCTGTATATATCGTTGGCTGAGTACCCACAGGACAAGCCTTGTCGAGCTTACCGTGAGACTCAGACAACTTGTGTAAGAATGTCCCGTAATGTTTATCAATTTATTTACTGGTTCTGAATTTAAAAGTTATTTTTAAAGCGCCAAGGTTTAGAACTAATATAAATGTTTCCCATTGTTTACGCATAATTTGTTTTGTAATATTTTTTAACTTTTTTTTTATACAAGACTGACCAGCGTTTGACCTCAGTCGCAACTGATGGTAAGTGTCGACGAGGTCGAGGGTGCAGCACGCTGGTTCAGTAACAGCCTATTCTTGCCTTGAAGAGACCCAAATTATATCTTTCCGGGAATACAGACGAAGGGAGCGAATTCCGTTCCTTAGTAGTCCGCATTAGGAAGGTAGATAACCACATACATGATGGCATAATTGTATGCAATCAGAAACTGACACTTGACACTTGTAGACTTGACACTTGGCTACGATTTCTGCTACGTTGCCCAGAATCTACCGAGAAAATCGAAATTCCAAAATATATGGGATTTATCTCCTTTAATCCAGTTAGGACGGAACTAGAGTGACAGAGAAATGGAAATGGTCGCGGTAGGCATTCCGAGGCGCTACCGCGAAAAACGAGATTCGTAAATTTCGGACGATTGTCTCTGTCACTCTCATCATCTTCCTCGCGTTGTCCCGGCATTTGCCACGGCTCATGAGAGGCTGGGGTCCGCTTGGTAACTAATCCCAGGAATTGGCGTAAGCGCTAGTTTTACAAAAGCGTCTGCTATCTGACCTTCTAACCCAGAGGGTAAACTAGGCCTTATTGGAATTAGTCCGGTTTCCTCACGATTCCTTCACCGAAAAGCGACAGGTAAATATCAAATGATATTTCGTACATAAGTTCCGAAAAACTCATTGGTACGAGCCGGGGTTTGAACTAGCGACCTCCGGATTGCAAGTCGCACACTCTTTCCGCTAGACTACCAGCGCTCTAATGTCTCTGTCACTCCCATGACGCCTTAATTGGAGTAAAAGAGAAAATGCTCGAAATATACGAACTTCGATGTTCGCGGTACCGGGTATGTTGTTGTACTCCGAGCATAGCTCTTGCAATTCCAACCACGTTTCGTTAAATAAACGCAATTTACTTGCGGGGAACTTCCATTCGTAAACAGAATTACGTTAACGGTTTAACGTACACGTAAATTACGTTAGATTTACGTTGACATTTACGTACGTGTCCGTTATTTGATATTTCTGTGTTACACATAAAGTGTAGAAGATGGAGATTGTAAATCAAGCATATGAATTGTATAGAAGCGGGTAACTCACGTTTTATAACACCTATGAAACTCTACGACGACCGGTCTGACCTAGTGGGTAGTGACCCTGCCTATGAAGCCAATGGTCCTGGGTTCGAATCCCAGTCAGGGCATTTATTTGTGTGATGAGCACAGATATTTGTTCCTGAGTCATGGGTGTTTTCTATGTATTTAAGTATTTATATGTATCTATTATATATATCGTCGTCTAGTACCTACAACACAAGCCTTACTGAGCTTACCGTAGGACTAGGTCGATTTGTGTAAGATTGTCCCGAAATATTTATTTATTTATTAATACAATTAATATTTTTGAATCTCATGATAGTTTTGTGTTTAAAAATATAAATGGGCTCAGCGGAAGATCAGCGCTGGCTCCTAAGCTGCCTATATGCTGAGTTGAGTCCATTTTGTGATGCACACCGGGTGTATTTTTCTTTGTCTGTCATCGTTTTTGTATATGTGTTGTCACAGATAAATGTTTTTTTTTCTTTTAAATCAAGTTGTGGTTCATCATAATCTTAGCCATAAGACTGAACTGAACATAGGCCTCCCCCCTGTACCGGTACATAGCTCCTACCTATCAAGCCTATTTCGACTTCAAACAGATGAGTAGGTACGAAGGTATAATTAGATTATTAATTTTTTTAGTGCTGTTGTTATTTTTCAAAGTTGGTTATCCTTTTTTTTATTTTGGTTATATTGCTTGCATTTCTTTATACTGTTACGGAGACAGAGACCGCATCAGAGAAACCTACAGTATGGGGTTCTTCAAAAAGGGTGTAAAGAGAATGATGCCTGGGTATTGTAAACGTCCATAGCCTGCGGTGACCGCCTACCATCAAGCGGGCCGCATGCTTGTTTGCCACCTTTGTGGTATTTAAAAAAACCCTTTTTTTCGATTTTCTATCAAATTAATTTAACGTTACCAACGGCTATTTTCTATCAAACGAACCCTACGGCTCGTAATACTAGTCGTAGTATCACGGAATAACCAAGTATCACCTATAAGCCAAAGTTGACCCTATACTCTGTTACTACGCGTGTCTCACGGCCAACATGGAATTAGCGAAGTTGCTCTAATTAACCCCAATTTGGCGATTAGTTAATGAATATGGTCACGGAATAGTCATACGGGTGTACATAATTGGATAATATCATTATTTACGAATATCGCCATTTCTAATTATCAAATGGATTGTTGACATCATCAAGGCGTATCTTTGAATACTCGGACAACAGTGAAGAGGCTAGACTAAGAGGAAAATCAAAAGTAGGTTCGTTTTTTTTATGACAAAGGCGGCAAACCAGCAGACGGATTGCCTGATAGTAAGCAATTACAGTCGCCCATGAGCACCCGCAACACCAGGGGAGTCATAAGCGCGTTGCCGGCCTTTAAGGGGGGTTGGAGCTCTGGGAACCTTACTCACCATCAGGAACACAACACTACATACCTGAAAGATAGCAGTACTATTATGGCTGTGGTCTTCTGTAAGGAGATTCTTCTTCTTCTCTCATTGTTGGACGTAGTTTAAGGACATACCCGGGTCCGAGTCCGGGTCGTTTAGTTTTCTCGAGGGATTAAAGTACGGGGTTCTTTAAAAAGGAGTGTACAGTCATACAATTAAACACCCTCATCGCGATCGGTGTGTCCTGACTCGGCTTGAAGATGGGTACCAGAGCTTACCCGAAACATGTCGCCTAGTGCGATATAATTACACGTGAGTTTATCCATTTGTAACTAAGTAACTAAGTAAGGAGTGTACAGATTTATAAACGGTCGTGTAACACCTGTGGAGTTGCATTCATAGGCTGCGGTAACTGCTTACCGCCAGGCGGGCCGTATGTTTGTTTGCCACCGACGTAGTATTGAAAAGACTCCGGAAAACAGCGTTGACACTTATTAACAAAAAACCATTCATATAAAAAAAATGTCGGACTACCCTCTAAAAATATAAGCCTCGAATTGAGAACCTCCTCCGTTTTTTCGTCGGTTAGAAAGCTTTTCGTATCAGCTTAATTTTAACGGATAAAGTTGTATTTTAAACATGGTTTCGATAATGGATGGGCGCACCGCAAAGTCCGGTTTAAGCTGGCCTAAAAAATAACAGGCATATTCATTAATTAAATTTGGAGGGTCCCACAGGGCACTGTTCGTGGTACACGTTTTAACACGGCTTGACATGAGTAACCTACATTATTTTATTTATTTTTTATGCAGAATTACGAATTATTTCTAATATAATAGAAAGCAAATGTGTGTGATGCCGGCTGACTAGAATAGCATCCCCATCGCCTCCCGCGGGTGTCGTAAGAGGCGACAAAGGGAAAAATACTACTTACGGGCAGCAGCGTCCGTCGCAACCCAATCTACAGCTACTGCGGTCGCCAACCCGCCTGCCAAGCGTGGCGACTATGGCAACTACCCCCAAACATGATACAAGTCATATTTGTGAGAGGCCTATGTCCAGCAGTGGACTGCATACGGCTGAAATGTATGTATGTGTATGTAGAAAGCAAATCATCATTAGCCGAAGAACGTCTAATGCCGACATAGGCCTCCCCCAAAGAGACCCACAGTGATAGGTTTTGCGTCACTCGCTTCCAGTGGATTGACGAAATCTTTACCATGTCGTCGGTCTGCCTTGTGGGGGGTCTACCCATGCCATGCCTTTTGGTAAGTGGTCACCACTCCGGAAACTTTACGCCGTAACGGCCATCGGTTCCACACAAATTGGCTCAAGGTTTTTTTTTATTTGCGTTTTTTCATTTTTGTATGGTTGTGACATAAGCGGACCTTTCCAAATTATATGGAATTGTATGGGACATATCATTTTCTATTGGAATAGCTTGTTTGAACAATTTGTTTTGGTTAAAGGTTAAAACATGGCAGGTGCTGTCTCTGTGCGCGTACGGACAGGGGCAGCATCCGCTTAGTGTACCCCTTGCATTTCATTAAATTGTCGAAAGGGCCTCTGCGCGTTGGCTCGATCCGGCTCCGCGTACGCCTCCCAAATGTCCGGAACACCATTGTTCCGTGTACGGAAGAGACATACAAAAAAGTGTACAAATTTAAATAAAATGACCCAAGAAAGACATACGAACATCAGATATTCACAGAAGGAAAAATTATATGGGAATAATTACACCAGCTAAGTTATTACCAATCAATACTACTTTACTTTGCCCTTGCAATTTGTTGCAATGGCCCGTTAACTATGTTATGACAAGCTCTTTTCAAGTTAAAGGAAATTTCTAATCGCCAATAAATACTTTTTTTATGATATAGGCGGCAAACGAACTGGCGGATTGCTTGCAGCCACACCAGGGGAGTCACAAGCGCGATGCCGGTTTTTAAGGGGGGTTGAAACTCTGGGAACCTTACTCACCTTCAGGAACACAACACATACCTGAAAGGTAGCAGTGGCATTATGGCTGCACTCTGTAAGGAGGTACTTCCCCAGTTGGGCTTCTCCAGACTCAAGCGTGATGGTACTTACCCTACCTCTCATTGTTGGACGTAAGGACGTTTAAGGACATACCCGGGTCCGAGTATTTTGTGACTCCAGAAAAAAAGTGTGTGAGAAATGTTTCTTTACACGATAAGACAAGTAAGGTTGAATAGACTGTATTCATGCACCTTGCCGTGTGATGCCGGCTGATTAGAATAGCAACACCCCATCTCCTCCCGCGGGTGTCGTAAGAGGCGACAAAGGGAAAAATCCTACGGACGGGCAGCAGCGTCCGTCGATACCCAATCTACAGCTACTTCGGCCGCTAAGGTCGCAAGCGTGATACAAGACCCCTATGATGATACAAGTCATATTTGTGGGAGGCCTATGTCCAGCAGTGGACTGCATACGGCTGAAATGTAATGTAATGTATGCACTTTATGGTAGTAATATTAATGTTCATTTTCTGGCACTTTGTCGTATCGATCATTTTGACCTTGACTATCGTAGGACAATATATTGACAAAATAAGTTCCACTGAGTTTCTTGCCAATAATCTTCGCAGGTCAGAGGTGTCTTGACGTTCATAAGTGCATTGCAATGTGCCTAAATTGGAAAATAATAGTACATTACATCAGAGGCCGGGAATATGAGGATTTCCGGCCAAGTATATATAAGGATATATCACGCATATATCACGGGTAGTGATACGAGGCCGGGAATCCGTTTTGACGACGACGCATGTATTAGTGCTTTTCTCAAACATACAATGAAATCAAAGAAATGCTTCAAAAAATGAAATTTGCAAAATCACAACTAACAATGAAATGGTAATGTATTAAAAACCGGCCAAGAGCGTGTCGGGCCACGCTCAGTGTAGGGTTCCGTAGTTTTTCGTCCGTCACAGTAAGTGTTCCCACTTAAGAGTTAAAAACCGGCCAAGAGCGTGTCGGGCCACGCTCAGTGTAGGGTTCCGTAGTTTTTCGTCCGTCACAGTAAATGTTCCCACTTAAAATTTAAAAATGGGCTATTTGATACATTGTTGTTGACATATTAATATTAAGTACAGAACCCTAAAAACGGGCACACAAAGGACGCTGAAAACTAAAGAAAGAGTTATAGATCCCAACTATACATGGAAAATTCGAAAAAATGTTGTCAATTTCAGTCCCACCACGAGTAGTAAGAAGGGGTTGTAACATGGAGTGATAACCAGCCAGCGTCATTTGAAGTCAATCAGTCAGATTCAACTTAATGTATGGGCATGTATGCTCCGACCCCATTATTCAGAAAGAATCTTAAAACCACCATGTAGGGTATGAGCGTTTCACCTACAGCGACATCTATCGCCAAATTAAGTAAACTATGCGCGCGAGCTTAAAGTATCAGAGAGTGTAAGTTTCTTTTGACGTAAAAAATGTCTCGAATGCGTAAGTGATACTGATATAATATCCTCGGGGCTCAGATGTAGTGAATAATCCTTTCCTGTCGTATTTTCTCGGAAATGTTCGTATTTGTCTTACTACTTCACTCACATTCAGTACCCATAAGACAACGGAGGGGACGGTCGCATTGGGCGATGAATATTAGGGCAGATTCTTATTTACGGTTAAAACTAAACGCGAAATTATACATAAAACGGACGATTGTCTCTGTCACTCTTATCTCCTTAATTGGAGTAAAAGAGAAATGCTCGACATATACGAACTTCGATCTTCGCGGTACCGGGCCCAAAGTGAGGAAGTGTGTCTTGTCATTCAATAGAGATTTTGACAGCCATATCTTAGGGAATAAGGGCTAATTTATTAACAATTTGTAAGAAACTATCGCCTTAACGACTTTAGTGCTGGAATAATATAAAGTACCTATTTTGCTCGCAAAAAAGCCTAAGATATATGCAATCCTGCGGCGCTTCCGTCTTTCTCGAGTGAAAGCAGAGACCATTTTACCAAAAACGCGTAAGATGTATGAAATCCTGCAGCGCTTACAGATTTTTCGAGTTGATAAGTTTGTATGGGGGAACAATATTTTAGTTTTTTAGTATATTACTCGATCTTTTTTCAAAAGTTCTCACCGTTTAAACCTTCCCTGAGCTACTACAAATATTTTAAGACCAAAATTAGCCAAATCGGTAAAGCCGTTCGCAAGTTATAGCGTGACCAGGAGAAATAGGGGTTCATTTTTATATATATTGATTTTTCTCAAAAACCATTGAATCTATCAAGTTCAAAATAATTTTCCTAGAAAGTATATGTAAAGTTCTACTTTTGAGAATTTTTTCATATTTTTGAAACTTATGGTTCAAAAGTTAGAGGGGGGGGGACGCACTTTTTTTTACTTCTGGAGCGATTATTTCCGAAAATATTGACATTATCAAAAAATGATGTTAGTAAACTCGTATTCATTTTTAAATACCTATTCAACAATATATCACACGTTAGGATTAGAATGAATAAAAAAATCACTCCCCACTTTACGTATAGGGGGGGTACCCTAAGAAAACATTTTTTTCCACTTTTTATTTTTGCACTTTGTCGGCGTGATTGATATACATATTACTACCAAATTTCAGCTTTGTAGTGCTAAGGGTCACTGAGATTATCCGCGGACGGACGGACGGACGGACAGACATGGCGAAACTATAAGGGTTCCTAGTTGACTACGGAACCCTAAAAATTAACATCAGCTGTTATGACACCCACCATCTTTGCCTTTATACGGATAATCGTCGAAAAGAAAGTTACTTTGCAGACCTAGGCCTGCAAAGTTATAAGAAATTCCATTCCCGTCCCCTTCAGTTGCCGCGCCCAAAAACATGCTTTCGAGTCTATTATAAGGAATGTAAAGACAATATTTCATTGCATCTTTTTACACGGATCATGGGATCTGGCATAAAACATTACTCCCGACAACCGGGTCATGTCAAAACTAATGAAATGTTTACACGAAAACATCAAGAAACTCCACAATCATTCATACTCCCATAAGTTATACAAACACATCGGCCTTCAGTTGCAGAAATAAGATTTTATTGAGCATCTTGTACTGAAATAAACATTACGTCTTACGCGTGTTTAGCAACAATAATCTCTATTCACTAAGCTGGAATAGCCAAATTTCAATAAATTTACTTATATCCTCTACCTCCCGGAGACCTGTAAAAAGGTCTCCCATTGAATGCCATTTTGAATTTTAATTATGACAAACTGTAGTTACATTTGGCCTGGCGAGTTTTGATCTCTAGGCGGCTAGAGGATAAAGATTTACAAACTTAGTTTTGCAGTTGGACCCGGGTATGTCCTTAAACTACGTCCAACAATGAGAGGTAGGGCACAGCGATGACCATCACGCTTGAATCTGGGGCAGCCCAACTGGGGAAGTACCTCCTCCTTACAGAAGACCACAGCCATAATAGCACTGCTACCTTTCAGGTCTGTAGTGTTGTGTTCCTGATGGTGAGTAAGGTTCTCAGAGCTCAAAACCCCTTAAAGGCCGGCAGCGCGCTTGTGACTCATCTGGTGTTGCGGGTGCCTATGGGCGACGGTAATTGCTTACCACCAGGCAATCCGTCTGCTCGTTTGCCGTCTATGTCATAAAAAAAAAAGTTACTTCTATGAGGTTATGGGTTGGATGTTTACATTTTTCGTTGTATCACAATGCTGATACGTTGTAAAAATTCGTTCACTGCCAAAATTTCAAAAATATGTACCGAGCAACTTTATTGTACAGCAAATAAGGTTGTAGGACGTATTTATGAAAGGATTCTTTCGGTAAGTATTTTTGCACTTGACTTTGCGAGGAAGCTGCCAGCTCTTCGGTCACCGGTTACATCAACAAGACGCTTCGCGATTTCTGCAAAAAGTTGCTTGCTGGGACCCCATGGACTTAACGTCTCTACAATCTATTTTAATTTTTACTGCGTGGCAGCAGGGTTTATTAATTTTATAGCTCTTTGATGAGACGATGTCAAAGTATCAATGATTACTATTTATGGTAATCAACATCAAATACGTGACACAGTGACATGAATACGTGAACCATTTAATACTATATTAGGGTCCCATACCAATACATATTGCTTGATTCTTGAGTGGCGCTCACGTAGCATTGGGAGGCCCCTCTAGGTGGTCGACGATCTAGCGAGAGTCGCAGAAAATACGAAAAACGATATCCGTAAATTCCGGACGATTCTCCTGTTACTCTCGGAGCAGTGGTAGCCTAGTAAGAGCGTGCGACTTGCAATTCGGAGGTCGCAAGTTCAAAAAATATAGACTCAACCAAAGTTCCAAAATATGTATACATGTACCTTAATAGTAAGACGATAAGGTGCATGTATTTTTTGAACGACCGGTCTGACTTAGTGGGTAGTGACCCTGGCTATGAAGCCTATGGTCCTGGGTTTAAATTCCAGTCAGGTCATTTATTTGTGTGATGAGATGAGATGCGATCAGATGTTCCTGAGTCATGGGTGTTTTCTATGTATTTAAGTATTAATATGTATCTATCTATTTTTAAAATCGTCGTCTAGTGCCTACAACACAAGTCTTACTGAGCTTAGGATTAGGATTAGGTCGATTTGTGTAAGATTGTCCCGAAATAATAAAAAAAAATGCAAATAATGGACTTAGACCGTTGTTGTACTAAAAACACTATGAGCGATTATATCTGATTTAAGGAAATGTTACGCTTCACAGGCGGGTTGTCGACCTCAGTAGGTATGTTTAATTCTAAAAGGAATCTGCTGCCCGTGCCTCAGTGGTTTCTGCTTGAAAGTATGATAAAATACTTGTCCCCAGGCAGACACTGAAAATGATAAATAAATAAAAAAAGATAGTAGAGAGTGACCCGTAGCTAAGCAATAACGCGGTCCCGGGTCAAGCCCCCGGGGAATAGGGATTAAAGAAACATGGATCTGCTATCCTTAAGAAATTGTCAGTAGTACAGTCAACAACACTCCTAGCTATACATTGGTAGACCTTATTATATAAGGCATAAAGTCCACCGATGTATAGTTAAGAGTGTTGCTGTGTGTACAGTCGTTAGAAATACTCGTATTGGATGTGGTAACATTGCCTTGACAATGAACCGATATTTAAATCGAAAGAAAAATAGATTTTTTTTGACTTCAGGAGGACTAAGAGGTACTCGTATAGCACAGGCTGAGATTCCGATGCCTACTGATCCAGTGGTTGTGGGTTCGAGTCCCGCTGCGAGTCATTTTTTTTCTATTTTTCTTTCGATTTAAATATCGAAGATATTCGCTAGCATCCGTTTCTGCATAGTAATATAATTTGACAATGAACCATCATTATTTCAGCCATAAGACGTCCACTGCTGAACATAGGCCTTCCCCTTGGAGCTCCACATGTACCGGCTGGAAGCGACCTGCATTCAGCGTCTTCCGGCGACCTTAATGAGGTCGTCTGTTCATGGATGGACGTCCTACGCTACGCTTGCTAGTCCGTGGTCTCCACTCGAGGACTTTTCCACCCCATCGGCCATCTTCTCTGCGTGCAATGTGGCCTGCCCATTACCACTTCAGTTTGCTAACCCGGTGCGCTATGTCGGTAATCTTCTTAATAAAGACAATGAATGTATTCATGCGAGGAAAATGCTCCGTGGTATTGATGTCCATACCACGATGTAAATACTAGCTTTTCCTCGCGTCGGCCAACCATGCCCATCTTTGAAGTATGGTTGCAGAATAAAAAATATCCTATGTCCTTTCTCGCAGCTCAAACTCTCAAAGGGGAAATAATTACGGATGGGCAACAGCGTCCAAACCGCCTGCCACGCGTGGCGACTATGACAATTCCCGCCCAAGACGATACAAATCATATCTGGGACGACTTACGATTAAAATGATGATGGTGAATATTCTTGCCGTGTGATGCCGGCTGACTAGAATAGCACCACTCCATCTCCTCCCGCGGGTGTCGTAAGAGGCGACAAAGGGAAAAATCCTACAGACGGGCAGCAGCGTCCGTCGAAACCCAATGTACAGCTACTGCGGTCGCCAACCCGCCTGCCAAGCGTGGTGACTATGGCAACAACCCCCAAGATGATACAAGTCATATTTGTGGGAGGCCTATGTCCAGCAGTGGACTACATACGGCTGAAATGATGAATGAATATTCATGCCAGGATTCGAATCCAAGACCTTCTGCAAGCAAGCAGACAGTTAAATTAATGGAATTTTCTAGAATCTTTTCGTACCTCTTTGACGCTCGGAGTCCTCGCAAAAACTTATTTCGAACTACCAAGATAATGCCGATCGGATCTAAGCGAGTTTTTGTGAAAATATCCCGAGCCTAAACCTTCATCAAACAGTTGTCTAAATCTAATCTTAGATTAGATGTGCCGCGAGTGCCGTATGGGGCCTTAGAATAGCACCACCCCATCACCTCCCGCGGGTGTCGTAAGAGGCAAACGAACAAACAGATGGTTTTTTTTTATACAAGACTGACCAGCGTTTGACCTCAGTAGTACCTGATGGTAAGTGACGACGAGGTCGAGGGTGTAGCACGCTGGTTCAGTAACAGCCTTCACTCTTGCCTTGAAGAGATTGATGATGGATGATGATGCGAGATGGGTGGGCATCAGCGTCAGTCAAAACCGAACAGCTACTGCGCTTGCCAAACCGCCTGCTAAGCGTTGTGACTATGGCAACTCCCCACCAAGGTGATACAAGTCATATTTGGGGGCCTATGTCCAGCAGTGGACTTACGGCTGAAGTGATCTAAGAAGCAGCTAACTAGCCCGGTTATTGTATGATGTTATGTATATGAGTACAGTCAGCAGCAGAAGTAGCTAAGCATTTGAGGTGTTCAAAATGAGGTCAACACGTCTCTATTGTGAAGAGAATAAGAGCGCGTATAGGTCATTTTGAACACTTCAAACGCTTAGCAATGTTTGCTGCTGACTTGCATTTAGTCTTAATATCGACTCCATATTATTTCTTATTATGCAATCGTCGCGAATATCTTCGATAGTTAAATCGATAGGAAAATAAAAAAAATTGACTCGCAGCGGGACTCGAACCCACAACCAAGCCCGGACCCACAAGAAAGGGGTAGCACATTGTTATCGATGAATTCTAAATGAAAATTGAGTCTTCAATGCCGTTAAGTGTTTAATATGCTGGCGGCAGATGTGTTTACACGTCACCCATGATGACGAGGGATAGATGGAAAAATTTGACAAGGTTAAGCGGTACTCGTATAGCACAATTGGTAGTGCACTGGGCTAGTGATCCAGTGGTTGTGGGTTCGAGTCCCGCTGCGAGTCAAAATTTTCTATTTTTCTTTAGATTTAAATATCGACTCCATAGTTTTCGTTCATCTTACCGTGCGATACAAAATTTTTATACAATGAGGTATACTTCACAAAAGTTTAAATACAAGTAAAAAATGTTTCTCTAATGCAACTAATTACATAATAACATAATCCTTGTGGTGCATCCATCCATCAAGGCAATGCGGCTACGAAGAGTACCGTTCTGTATACGTTTACTTGTACTGTGTGTGAACGAGATGGATATATTTACTCTACTCCGTCACCAACTCCAACAGACAATTTGCAGTAATTCACGTGTAATTTAAAAATAATGTTATATGTAAAGCGTTTCGGTGCAGCTGTCTTGCTTGCGCTTATGGAATTAGCGTTGAAAGCTCTCATAAATTTAATATTTAATGGATATGTATGAAATTGGTCATAATTAAGAAAAACTTTATCTCATATAATTTTTAGGGTTCCGTAGTCAACAAGGAACCCTTAGAGCTCGTTCCCAATATAGTCGTGTATCGGGACAATTTTTAATGGTGTGTTGTACCGGCAGAACTGTTCATACACAAACTTGTCGTTCGTGTGTGACTCACAGCTTCATAGAAAATGTTATATGCGAAATAGTGGGAACGAGCTCTTATAGTTTCGCACTGTCTGTCTGTTTGTCTGTCTGTCCGACCGCAGCCTAGCTCAGTGATCCGTAGTACAGTCAGCAGCAGAAGTGGCGTGAATGAGAGCGCGTGTAAGTCATTTTGAACACTTCACCCGCCCAGCCATTTTTCCTGCTGACTGTACTAGAAAACTGAAATTTGTTAGGAGTGTATTTATTAAGTAAAATAAAAAACTAAACTACTGGACACAGGATACAGGACTATATTCCAATAGCAAGCCGGCCTTTAAGGGTGGTTGGACCTCTGGGAACCTTACTCACTATCAGGAACACAACACTACGAGTACATACCTGAAAGGTAGCAGTGCTATCATGGCTGTGTTCTTCTGTAAGGAGGTACTTCCCCAGTTGGGCTTCTCCAGACTCAAGCGTGATAATTCGCTGTGCCCTACCTCTCATTGTTGGACGTTGTTTAAGGACATACCCGGGTACTTTGAAGAAAAGATTTTTTGTGAAACAACAATAGGAGAAAACGTAAAACTAACAAGGTGTAACTGTTGAGCAAAGGTAGTGCTTCATTACACGCCGTTTCTCGCCGATTCTACCTCTCATTGTTGGACGTATAAAAATAGTTCATTACCGAACATTAACACACAGCCTTCCTCCCTTCCCTCACTCCCTGTCGGTGGAACATACTACTATTACCGCCTGCCTCAAACGTGATGCCCACCTCTCATTGTTGGACGTAAGAAGATAGTTCATTACTGAATATTAACAGCCTACTAAGCCTCCCTTCCCTCCCTCCCTGCCGGTGGAACAAACTATTGTCACCGCCTCCCTCAAGCGTGTTGGTACTTCGCTGTGCCCTACCTCTCATTGTTGGACGTTAAAAAATAGTTCATTACCGAACATTAACACACAGCCTTCCTCCCTTCCCTCACTCCCTGTCGGTGGAACATACTACTATTACCGCCTGCCTCAAACGTGATGCCCACCTCTCATTGTTGGACGTAAGAAGATAGTTCATTACTGAATATTAACAGCCTACTAAGCCTCCCTTCCCTCCCTCCCTGCCGGTGGAACAAATTATTGTCACCGCCTCCCTCAAGCGTGTTGGTACTTCGCTGTGCCCTACCTCTCATTGTTGGACGTTAAAAAATTGTTCATTACCTAAAATTAACAGTTCGGGAACAGGGAGGGAAGGGAGGAAGGCTGTGTACCTTCCTCCCTTCCCTCCTTCCCTGTCGGTGGAACAAACTATTGGCACCGCCTGCCTCAAGCGTGATGGTACTTCGCTGTGCCCTACCTCTCATGTTGGACGTAGTTTAAGCACATACCAGGGTGGTGTGTTGTGTAAAGTACGGTACCCTTCAACCTTGAAGGTTCGTGATCCGACCAGCTGTTGCTTCGTTTCCATATAAACCGCCGTTGGTTCGATAACGTCTCGCTTTTGACCCAGTTTGGTAAACTTTGACCTTAAAGATAACGAGTTTCGTAAGCACAAACAGGATACTGCAATTGCAAAAAATTCTTTTCACTTCTCATGCTCTAAAAGTGTGACACATATCGAAGTTAATCGCAACTCTAGATTCTTTTTTGGTGCGAATACTGTTTAAAAATGTGAAATGAATAAACAAAACTTTATACAAAGTATCAACTAATCAGAATACCGCAATATTAAAATCGACCAATGAGGAAACGCAATCAAATTCTCAAAGCATTAGGTGCTTTTTAGTTCCTACTTCACAAGCATAAAAAAAAAGTTTAAATCGTTGGCAAACTCTTTGAAGCCCCAATTATACGTTGTCTATGACATTTATTCACGGCGTAGATATATCCTATCTGTATCAACGCAGTGAAAAAAATACAAAGACTGCGAACTTAAACATTTTTGGACTCAGAATTCATTGCGGGCGAATAAAATTGTATTTGTTAATTGTTGAAATGTTTTTTTTTTTTTTTTTTCTCGCAAAGTGAAAACTAGTATGCATAACTCGGGTCTAAACGCCATATTACCCCTCGAACAATTTTCCCTTACGTCGTTCGGGAAAA
Organism: Grapholita molesta; assembly: GCA_022674325.2. Taxonomy (NCBI): domain Eukaryota; kingdom Metazoa; phylum Arthropoda; class Insecta; order Lepidoptera; family Tortricidae; genus Grapholita; species Grapholita molesta. The sequence continues at coordinate 8,068,038 of CP053143.2, forward strand.
TAACCATCTCGTGGTACTATGGCCTACTTTAGCCCCTTGTCAAACAATCTACTATTATTTTATATAAAGCACAGAAATATCACATAAGGGATGGTGTCCCCCGATAAGTCTGTGTTGGGGGACATCGCTTTTCCTTAGGATAGGTTACTTATTTACATTCCGAAATTGAGACAGAACACAAAGAATTCACATCACTGAACAGTAAATCGGGTTAAAAAACTTTATTTATCTCAAAAGAAATTTACATTTCACTTTATGGGAGGGATTACTTTACTTAAGAATTGCATGCCTCATATTAATTGCGCCAGTGAGCGTCAATACAAACTTATAGGTTAATTTTACTTACTTATTTATATTTTACTTATTATATTTATTTTTGGACCCGGGTATGTCCTTAAACTACGTCCAACAATGAGAGGTAGGGCACAGCGATGACCATCACGCTTGAATCTGGGGCAGCCCAACTGGGGAAGTACCTCCTCCTTACAGAAGACCACAGCCATAATAGCACTGCTACCTTTCCGGTATGTAGTGTTGTGTTCCTGATGGTGAGTAAGGTTCCCAGAGCTCCAACCCCCCTTTAAAGGCCAGCAACGCGCTTGTGACTCCCCTGGTGTTGCGGGTGCCCATGGGCGACGGTAATTGCTTACCATCAGGCAAACCGTCTGCTCATTTGCCGCCTATGTCATAAAAAAAAATACATCATCAACATACATAACACTATTAAAGCACATAATGATTAAAATAACTTGAACAGGTAGTTTTAAATATGTAGCATTGAGGAATATTCGCAGATGTGGGTATGTATAAAACCCCACTGATAACGACAGAAAGGAATGTAATAACCGGGGCCGGGCTTGTTTAGCATTGGGTTAGGTTAGTTTTTTAAAATGATAAAATAAATAATCTTGATAATATTATCTTGAAAAATAAAACAAATAAAAATGTAGCAGCAGTCTTGCCTGCTGTTTTATTAAATGAACCACAGGATCCCAAGCTGGTGGTACAGAAAAACCATCATCTCTGTTGAAGTTTGGATACTTCTTAATTTCAATAGCTTCTTATTAGCACGCTCCGTCTAATGAAATGGTATATCTATGGTTTTTTACTAATTTGAACGCTTCAGTTTCTGTGCTAGTTATTCTTTTTTTTTTTTATGTCATAGGCGGCAAACGAGCAGACGGATTGCCTGGTGGTAAGCAATTACCGTCGCCCATGGGCACCCGTAACACCAGAGGAGTCACAAGCGCGTTGCCGGCCTTTAAGGGGGGTTGGAGCTCTGGGAACCTTACTCACCATCAGGAACACAGCACTACATACCTGAAAGGTAGCAGTGCTATTATGGCTGTGGTCTTCTGTAAGGAGGAGGTACTTCCCCAGTTGGGCTACCCCAGATTCAAGCGTGATGGTCATCGCTGTGCCCTACCTCTCATTAAAAAACCACCTACAGAAAAACCATCCTCTCTGTTGAAGTTTGGATACTTCTTAATTTCAATAGCTTCTTATTAGCACGCTCCGTCTAATGAAATGGTATATCTATGGTTTTTTTACTAATTTGAACGCTTCAGTTTCTGTGCTAGTTATTCTGTTTTCTGATCGCGTGTCCATGGAGCCCAACCCATAGCCTAAACTGGATTTACACGAAGCGACGCGGCAATAGGCTTTAATTTATTTCGACTGTTAGAGAGCCTATTTTAGTGATGTACTCGAACGTTCCCGTCTTGGGAATGTTACGCGGGAATATTACCTGTGACTTTACGAAACTAAAGGATTATTACTTACTGGATTAAGACGGAGCGAAGTGGCAATAAGCCTTAATTACAGCCAGAGAGATAGGTAATGTTTTTAAACTGGCATTGAGTTTTATTTTAACTCATAGAATATTAAAAATTCGTGCCCTATTTTCTACTCTATTTCTTTTTCTAAAAGATTTAAACTCCATTGAAAGGGAGTGTACATTGTAATGTACACTGGGTCTTACGAGGATAAAGTATAACTTATTTACGTAAACATTTTTGCACAATACAAGCAAAAATAGCAGATCAATAAAGCATTGAATCAAACAGAAATTATTGTAAGTGCAGGCATTTAACACAACAGAATAGGAAACTTAAAACACACACTAAAGCAGAAAAAAAAGTCCCGTCGAGTTTCTTGCCGGTAATTATCTTCACGGGTCAGAGGTTAGAACGGGTGGTAGATTTTTTTTGACGTTCCTAAGTGCACTCATTTGGACAAAATAAAGATCTTTTATTTTTTTATGATCGACAAATAATACACGGTAATATTGTTACATAAATACATTACAATACAATAATATTATATATTTTAATTTAACATTGGCGCCAACATCGGATACAATTGCAATTTAGCGCGGGAACGCTGTCTGGATGATAGGCACTCTGCCCAGAGGCCCAGGTTTAATCCGTTTTTTAATCAATTTATGGGTTTAAGTAAAAACAATTACATTAAAATTGGCAAAATAAAAAAATAAAACGTGCGTTCCAGTCTCCGCTAATCTGAATAGTCCTCAAAGTTTAAAAAAATAAACAAAAAGATGGTCAAATAATGTGTATCACCGGTAATACACTGCATATCATGGGAACGTCGGTAAAACTAGAATATTCCCTGCACTGTGACATCACTAGAAGCATCTTTATTAGGATTGGTGGCCCGAAGAGAATTAAAAATAAATATTTATGTCGCCATATTTCTTTTGAAGTGGCTTGAGACGCGCCTTGGTTTTATTACAGTAAATTATCCAAGAATATTTTTCATTAAGTAGCTGTCTTCTTAGGGTTCCGTAGTCAACTAGGAACTCTTATAGTTTTGCCGTGACGGGTAAAAAATAATCATGGGGACGAAGAAATCTAAAAAAAATGTTTTCCGATTAAACACTACAGCGTCGATAGATAGCTGTTTGAAAAAAACAATTGATTAAGTTACGTTAATACTCGTAGTTAATTACGTTTGAACCGGGTACGTATCAGAGTAGGCACTAGTATGGCAGGGCATGACGTAAATTTTCTTTAACATTTTGAAATTAGTTTTAGTTTAAGATAAATTTTATTGTTCGTTTTAATTATTAATTGCACAAACAAGAATTATTTTGAATGATATTTTATGCCAATAAAAGATTTCTTAATTGATAAAGTGATTTTTCGGAAATAGTCGCTCTGGGAGTCTTCCTTCAAAGTCCAAAAAATATGAAAAAAGTCATGAAAGTATAGCTTAATAAAGACTTTCAAGGAAAATTGTTTTTTGTCATGTTCGGTTGAACCATTTTTGGGTTACGTATCGAAAACTACAGAACCCTACACTGAGCATAGCCCGATATCCTTATAGCCGTCTTTTTTACTTATGGTATTTATTGGCGTTATAGTATTTCTTATATATTTACCATATGTGTTATACGTATAATATAACAACCAAGTTTTTTTTTTGTTTCAGATCTGTAAACCAACTATGTTATAGCCACTTTCAGTCACCGACAGTGTAGTGTGTTTGGCTCGTTAGTGTTTTAGTGTATACTTCAGTGCAAATAAAATGGGGTGCAACACTAGTTCGGACGCGAAGGCGGCGAAAGAGGAGACCGGGGCAAATGGCGCAGCGAAGGAAAGTGCGGAAAAAACTCAGAATCATACTAATTCTGTGAAGGGTAAAGGTGAGTCCCTCTAACTTTTCAAATACAGGATGTAACTTAGATCGTGAATAGTATGCTTTTCTAACTCCATAAACAAGTAGCAATTCAACGTCAAGACTGAATAAATCTGGACAGATGTTTTTTACTAATATTTTTATAATTTATTTTTCCCCTCACTAGCTCGTAAAGCGCTTGTTTATCCTTTAATACGAGAGGGTAAAAACGCATTTTATCCACTAGTGATTAAAGTAAGTTGAATTCTCATAGCTCTTATTGCTATGGTTTTAAAGTCTAAATTCGCGAAGTACAGCTCACTTGCCCCCGCGGCGGCGGCGGCGGGCGCGGGCGAGCCTCGCTAACGCAACGAGTTGAAAATCGAAGTAGAACATTCGAAAATCGCACTGGCTACCACAAGCTAACCAAGCTATAGGCACCTTTAGTAAAAATGTTGAATGTATCTAAACGCAAAGAAAAAGTCAATGCGATTTCAAAACGTTTTTTTGCATGTTTCACTTTCCTCGCTGTAGTGAGGGGTGCAATTGTAATTTACTTCTCGTGTATTGAAACACTCGCTACGCTCAGGATTCTATTTTAAAACCACTCGCTTTGCTCGTGGTTAAACTATAGAATCCATTCGCTTGCTCGAGTTTCAATCCCACACTCGCAGTTAAAATACAATTTCGCACCCTTGTATAACAAATAACTATTACTTTTTACAGCGATTTCAGATTTCTTTAACGACTTTTTACCACGTACTTTACAAAACATATACAACTTACACGTATTATCCACACTAATATTATAACTGCGAAAGTAACTCTCTCTGTCTATCTGTTACCTCTTCACGCTTCAACCGCTGAACCAACTGGGATGAAATATGGTATGGAGAGAGTTTGAGCTACGAGAAAGGACATAGGACAACTTTATCCCGCAACCTTACTTTAAAGACGGGCATGGCTGGCCGACGAAGTAGCGAGGAGAAGCTAGTATATTATATACACAAAAGCAAAAACTACTACAATTAACTATGGAACAAAACTTTTTTTACCGATTAAGGTGGTAAACAAGCTCACGGTTTGCATCACTAGGGGAGTCACAAGCGCGTTGCCGGCCTTTAAGACACGCTCTTTGCTTGAAGGTATGAGGATCGTATCGGTTCAGAAATACTGCTAACGGCAAGTCATTCCACAGTTTTGATGTGCGAATTATGTGATGTGACTCTTGTTAGTCTGGTTGACTAGTAGCTTTAATGGCCAAGATAACTTGCATGAGCCAAATTGTTACTGCTGTTACAGTCATAAAGTAGGTTCGTAAACGACTGATTTATATCTTTGTTACAAGAACAAAAACATGTTTGTTGTGTCTACAAAATCAAAGTACCGAAAAGAGAAAAATAGCAAGTCGTAGGAACGCCAATTCTACTTAGCCAACGATATATAATATACAAATAGTTTCTTAGAAAACATCCATGACTCAGAATTCTATAAATATCTGTTCATCACATAAATAAATGCCCTAACAGGGATTTGGACCCAGATCGGCTTCATAGGCAGGACCACTAATCACTACCCACTAGGCCAGACCTGCGCCGTCGTATTTATTTCTTCGTTTTTCGTAAGTGTAAAAACAATACCTCAAGTTCTTCTGATATATTTTGCTACTGTCATGCGTGAATGTCAAAATAACTAACAATCCGTAATGACCCTATCGACGAATCAGACTGGGTTTGAATTCTGAATAGCAAAATTTTGTATGTTTATCACGAAATGCTCCTAAGTTAAAGATGCACTTTACCGTCACCGAAAAATAATAATATATGACTGTTACATTCTGCCATACTGATAAATAAAATGGTCATATTCCTTGTAGAAACAATGGTAAGGCATTTTAGGGACGTTAAATTTCTTATATTGTTATGAGATCACACCTAGAAATAATGAATACTGAGCGACATGCCTAAGCGTGCGAAATACTAATAAAATTTCAGAAATGCCATCCAAAAGTTATCAGTACTAAACACGCAAATAACAACCGGTATTATATCTTAGTTAAATTAAGCGTATTTATTATCACGCCATCTACACACGATTTTTCAAACTAGTTAAAACGAGACTCCGCAACTGTTTAAAAGCCACACCTCCCACGTTGTGTTGGTAGTAACACGTAAACTTACTAGATGGCGCTAATATCAATGTTGAAAAATGTAGGGCGGGAATGCCTAGTAAAGATTTTCTTTTCGTAGCCACAATGCTGAGGATATTTTTGCGCCTCTGTCAAGGATATTATTCGTTGTCAGCGGCTTTTGTCACAATGGGATAAAATTTAAGGCGTGATAAAGTATACTGCTAAATTTTGCTGAATTTGATTGTAGAAATAATTTTGCTGTGAAGAAAATAAAGGTTTTGAAGTTCGTATCTTCAATTGTGTTTTATTATTGTCAGCGTATCCTGACTCTTGTCGGATATTGTCTATTCCAATGCCCAGTTTTATGTAAATACCTTCAGCCTTTATTGACAACCAACATAGTTGAGAAGGTAGTTTTGGAAAGGAACCATGTCACTGAACCAGCGTGCTACACCCTCGACCTCGTCACTTACCATCAGGTGCGACTGAGGTCAAACGCTGGTCAGTCTTATTTATATCAAATCATCATAATTTTATCATTGCAATAAATTGCTTATGGTTTTAATATACAGCTCAAATTCCATTGACAGAAGTTTGTGGGATGAATACTTTTCCATAAGCTACGTTCATTTTAATAGGTGACTCTAGTTGTCTACTTTTAAAGAAGACGTTCAGTTGTTTTTTTTATCGGTGGCAAACAGGCATACGGCCCGCCTGATCGTAAGCAGCCACCGCAGCCAATGAACGCCTGCAACTCCAGAGGTGTTACATGCGCGTACAGTCAAGTGTAAACATTCGTTCACTGCCAAAGTTACAAAAATATGTACCGAGCAACTCTATTGTACAGTAAATAAGGTTGTAGGACGTATTTATGAAAGGATTCTTTCGGTACGTATTTTTGCAGTTGACTGTACACTCCTGTTTTGAAGAACTCCATACTGTAATCCCTCGGGAAACCGTGGCAGGGAGCTCATTCCACAGCCGGAGCGTTCGCGGGAGGAAGTTCCTCATAAATCTCATAGTTGTGAAATTAAAAGGATAACTGAAGAAATATCATCATCATCATCATGCCAGCCGAAAGACGTCCACTGCTGGACATAGGCTTCCCCCAACATAAGCCTCCCCCAAGGAAGAAATATCGCTGTGCTTGAATTATAGGTTTTCAATATACATTATACATACATCATACAATTCAGCCGTTTGCAGTCCACTGCTGGACATAGGCCTCCCACAAATATGACTTGTATTATCTTGGTGGGTAATTGCCATAGTTTGCCGTGTGATGCCGGCCGACTACAATAGCACCACCCCATCTCCTCCCGCGGGTGTCGTAAGAGGCGACAAAGGGAAAAATCCTACGGACGGGCAGCAGCGTCCGTCGAAACCCAATGTACAGCTACTGCGGTCGCCAACCCGCCTGCAACTACCCCAAGATGATACAAGTCATATTTGTGGGAGGCCTATGTCCAGCAGTGGGCTACATAAGGCTGAAATGTGTGAATTGCCATAATCGCCACGCTCGGTAGGCGGATTGGCGAGCGCAGTAGCTGTAGATTGGGTTTCGACGGACGCTGCTGCCCGTCCGTAGGATTTTTCCCTTTGTCGCCTCTTACGACACCCGCGAGAGATGGGGTGGTGCTATTCTAGTCAGCCGGCATCACGAAATTATCAAAGTTTCGTAGATTAAAAAAATATGGTAAAATCATAATATCTAAGGTAAACAGATGGTACAATCATTTATCAAGATTTAATTTCAAAGTTAGTTTGACCAATAACAAATGATCCGGCTAGAAGATTAATGTTTTCCTTATTTTTCTAAAGGCTTATTTTTGATTGATTGCTTTGATAAGCTCTCAATAATGTTATTACAAAATAGTTTATGGTTTTTTGTTGGTGTTTAGTAAGTTTTTTTTTTTTTTTTTATGACATAGGCGGCAAACGAGCAAACAGATTGCCTGGTGGTAAGCAATTACCGTCGCCCATGGGCACCCGTAACACCAGGGGAGTCACAAGCGCGTTGCCGGCCTTTAAGGGGGTTGGAGCTCTGGGAACCTTACTCACCATCAGGAACACAACACTACATACCTGAAAGGTAGCAGTGCTATTATGGCTGTGGTCTTCTGTAAGGAGGAGGTTACTTCCCCAGTTGGGCTGCCCCAGACTCAAGCGTGATGGTCATCGCTGTGCCCTACCTCTCATTGTTGGACGTAGTTTAAGGACATACCCGGGTCCAAAACGTAACACGTAAACGTAAGTAAACGAAATTTATGTTTTTTTTTTTATATAGGTACCAAATTGACCACACGCTTGACCTCAGCTACACAGTGGTTTAGAAAATTCTAAAAATTCTGAATTTAGTGAGAGAACCCTAAAACAAAAGTACAAAAACAAAACTTGTTTAATATTACTTTGACGACCGGTATGGCCTAGTGGGTAGTGATCCTGCCTATGAAGCTGATGGTCCTGGGTTCGATTCCCAGTCGGGGCATTTATTTGAGTGATGAGCACAGATATTTGTTCCAGAGTCATGGGTGTTTTCTATGTATTTAAGTTTTTATATGTATCTATCTATTGTATGTATCGTCGTTTAGTACCTACAACGCAAGCCTTACTGAGCTTACCGTAGGACTAGGTCGATTTGTGTAAGATTGTCCCGAAATATTTATTTATTATTACTAATCCATACTTTACAAGCTTCGTTTAACACCTTCACAGCAGTCCGGGGTTGATATTGATTGCGAAGTGTTAACTTGCAATATAAGTATGTAAATATGTAAGTATGTCCGGGTGAAGTCTTGCAACTCAATTTTGAAGCAGATATCTTTAACCGATTGAGGTGAATTTTAGCACACTTATTTAGTTTTGTGACAATGACTAGGGCTCGGAATTTGCGTGCGGTTTTGGAAAAGGCTAAAGGAGAGAACACTAATGTTTATCGATGTATCGATAATCCGAGTTTTTTTATTAGCATTTTTAAAGATAATACCTCAACTTTCCGATAAAAGATTCTAAAATAAATGCCAGTGTCTATACATGTTAGATAGGTATCTTATTTATAAAGAGTTGATAACCCGAGCAGGTATTTGATTGCAATAATGCAAGTACAATAAATTAATCTCAATTACTCTTTCTGAGCTTTGAGTGCACCACCGATTTGTCGATACATCGATAAAAGTTAGTGTTCTCTCCCTTAGTCTTTTCCAAAATCGCACGCAAAATTCCGGGCCCTAACAATGACAATACAATATTATGGTACCACTGATCTGATCTTATGCTGGAGCTAGAAGGTAACCATAGCAACTACTAATTCACACAAGATAAACTCGTCGTGTTTAGGCTCGTTAGAATCATCTCGATGAGTTGACGATTGTGCAAAGAAAGTACAGTCGGCAAAAAGCTTGTACCAAAAATTAAATTTTGACAGAAACTTATGTCATAGATTATATAAAAAATAGGATAAGAACACGGGTATATTAAACGAAATTTGGTATGAAAAACGTTTGAGTACCGAGAAAGGACATAGTATAGTTGTTATTCCAAAATCATCCCCGAAGGGGGTAAAAACGGGATTTAAGTGTGTATAGGTTATTTACGCAGATAAAGTCGCGGGCAAAAGCTACATGTACATAGAATAAAAATATTTAAGTCTTTATGGCCGTCGTTTCTTTGTCTCCAAATTATTTATTATCTTGTTAAAATATTTCCTTTTCTTAATTCAATTTCTTTGCAAATACAAAGCATTTGATTAGAATAATGTCCATAATTTCTAAAAACTTGTTATTACGAATGCGACCTTAATTATTTAAACATAAGGTTCAGTTTAAAACTGCGTCAACAGGAGTTACGACGTTTAAGAAAAGAAGCAACTCTAAAAATATCTAACCTAATTTGAAGAAATGCGTTTCGTTCGACCAGAGACTAGTAAGCAATAAAGATTGTCAGAGTTAACGAAGATTGTCAATCACTTTAAAATCAGTTGCTGTCTTTTAGAAAAGACGTGAAAGAGAAAGACTGTTTATTTGTCAACCGATTGGATTGCTGAATCAGTAAACATATAAATTACTTTGAAAAATAGCGCATTTATTGTGTACTAAGATGAAATATTCGGTATTTACGGTGATTCTTTCGGATGTTCCTTTCTTTTAAAATACAATGTAACGTAAGCAGAGTTATTATTTTTTAGCTATTCTTTCGATTGGCATCTTAAAAGTAGTATGATTTTTTGTTGACATTTAAGTTGGTTCGATTCCCAGAGGAACAAGTAATTTTTAGAGAATCTATGAATGACTAACTTTAAAAATAACATTAAGTCTTCTTTCAGCAAAATACACTATCTACGATATTTAAGGTACTTCCCCTTCATGTCCCATAAGGTTGGGACGCCCTGTATATGCTTTTGGCTATATATTTTAGCTCTTATAGAAGCCGAAACTATACTGCTAACATTTATCATGATAGAAAAAAAACGAATTTGGGTTATTTTATTACTTTACTTCCTAACGCTAACTATGCGATGTACTGTCAGCGTCACATAGTTGGTAGCATCCAAAGTACTCATAAAGTTCGATACGCCATAGCCTCCTGTACATGCAGAACTAATTACTTTAAAGAAATTTGAATTTTATGTAATTGGAACAGAGTTGAATTTCATTTGTTTTGCTTCGATTTTGACACAAAAGAAATTATACGTTATTTCCTACTCTATAAAGAACGAATTCGAGTGGCATGGTCGGCCTTAGGAGGATAGAATTTATATGGTGTACAGAACTATATGTCTACTTTGAATACTGCCAACTATATGACACTGACAGTATGACAACAGGAATGAATAAAAAAAATGGTATTCTGTTATATGTAAAAAAAGATTAACAAATTCATTAATCGTAAAAAAAAATTACTACCAAGAGCCATCAGCATCTCGTTATTTCGCCACAAGATATAAATGTGATGGGCGTGGTTAACGCAAATCTATGTAACGTAACAGTAAATAAATAAATAATAAATATTTCGGGACAATCTTACAAAAATCGAGTAGTCGTAAGCTCAGTAAGGCTTGTGTTGTAGGTCCTAGACGACAATATATACAATAGATAGATACATATAAATACTTAAATACATAGAAAACACCCATGACTCAGGAACAAATATCTGTGCTCATCACACAAATAAATGCCCCGACTGGGAATCGAACCCAGAACCATCGTCTTCATAGGTAGGGTCACTACCCACTGGGCCAGACCGGTAGTCACACACACACGTAACAGTAATTAATTTACGTGTCTTTGGTTCTAAGAGGGTAGCGCTCGAGAACCTTTTTAGACTCAGTTATATTACGTAGTAAATGGTTGACGACACCTGCCCATAGTCCGAAGGCGCCTCTATATTAAAGTATTATTGGATTAAAGGTAGTTTCCGACCACTGGCTTCGTACTTCTTGTGATAAGTCTGTTAACTAAAATCGAATACCAAATAAAAAAAATCGTGTTACTATTTGAAGCTAACATTGCAACTAATACTCAACCTCTAGCCGCCCGGAGACCTATAAAAAATTCATTGAATGCCAATTTGAATTTTAATTATGACAAAGCATAGTTGCATTTGTTCTGGCATGTTTGATCTCTGGGCGGCTAGAAGTTAAAACGGCAAAGTTACCATGTATGTTAATATGAGAGGTAGGGCACAGCGATGACCATCACGCTTGAATCTGGGGCAGCCCAACTGGGGAAGTACCTCCTCCTTACAGAAGACCACAGCCACAATAGCACTGCTACCTTTCAGGTATGTAGTGCTGTGTTCCTGATGGTGAGTAAGGTTCCCAGAGCTCCAACCCCCCTTAAAGGTCGGCAACGCCCTTGTGACTCCTCTGGTGTTGTGGTTGCCCATGGGCGACGGTAATTGCTTACCACCGGGCAATCCGTCTGCTCGGTTGCCACCTAAGTCACAAAAAAATAATTTTGAAAAATTGAACCACGAACGTAGCGAGTGGTTAAAAAAAACGAATCTCAAGCGTTGCGACTATCTTAAAAACGCTTTAAGTTCTAGTAACTAATAACCACAATTCTGAGTGTACATTTCACTGTGACCCATATCCCAAAGTTGACTGTACCGAAGTGCTACGCAATTTGCATATGAATTCGTTGGCGTAGCTGCTACGAACGTAGACCCTCTACGAGCTTCGTAGCAGGAGATGTGTGGAATTGTTTTGGAAATATTTTGTGAATGGTTTTAATACTCAAAGGAATATACAGGGTGACTTCGGCGTCGTGGCTTAACAGGTCAAGACATGACATAGAATTCACAGGTGAAGCTGATTATCTGAATCATTAATTGATTCTCTCTAACAACTTTTAGGGTAGCCAACGCTTATGTACTGCAACTGCTCATACAACTGGGGAAGTACCTCCTTACAGAAGACCACAGCCATAATAGCACTGCTACCGTTCAGGTTTTGGTGAGTAAGGTTCCCAGAGCTCCAATTCCCCTTAAAGGCCGGCAACGCGCTTGTGACTCCTCGGGTGCCCATGGGCGACGGTCATTGCTTACCATCAGGCAATCCGTCATGCCGCCTTTGTCATTAAATAATGTGAATCCTCTGGAGTTGCAGGCGTCTTTAGGCTACTGTAACTGCTTGCCAGGCGGGCCGTGTGCTTGTTTGCCACCGTCGTTGTATAAAAAAGATTATGAAGAATATTCAATTTCCCGCTTTCAAAAAGCCAACAAGCAAGCCTGTACGCGCCCACAATCAGATTAATAGAAGACTGAATCCAGGTACGCGGTGGAGCGTGACCGCTCGATACCGGCGGGCAGAAAGCTATCATATCCGCTGTCATTGTGGGCACGTATTTAATATAGCTTTGGCTACTGATATTCTTGAAAAGGCTCGGCTAGGAATATGTACCTATATTGCAGAGTTTTATCGGAAAAATCCCGCTTTTTTGCGGAACATTGCATACATAACTGACCGGTTTGGCCTAGTGGGTAGACCCTGCCTATGAAGCCAATGGTCATGGGTTCGTTCGTTTATTTGTGTGATCAGCACAGTTTCATGTTCGTGAGTCATGGGTGTTTTGTATGTATTTAAGTATTTATATGTATCTATTTATTATATATATCGCCTAGTACCTAGAACACAAGCCTTACTAAGCTTACCGTAGGGCTAGGTTGATTTGTGTAAGATTGTCCCAAAATATTTATTATTATTTATTTATATTTAAAATATTTATTTATAATTACTAAACAGCCGTATGCAGTTCACTGCTGGACATAGGTCTCCCACAAATATAACTTGTATCATCTTGGGGGTAGTTGCCATACCGCGCTTGGCAGGCGGGTTGGCGACCGCAGTAGCTGTAGATTGAGTTTCGACGGACGCTGCTGCCCGTCCGTAGGATTTTTCCCTTTGTCGCCTCTTAAGACACCCGCGGGAGGAGATGGGGTGGTGCTATTCTAGTCAGCCGGCATCACACGGCAACAATATAATAAGTTAATTTGCAGGCGTTAACTATTGAATGTAATGAACGAAATCCTATATTTTAAACATATTACACTAATAAGTTCTTTAATATTGTGTGTTAATGTATCTCTTATGTATTTATTTTTATTTTCAGTCTTGGTGCCATTTAAAACGAAATGCCTAGAAGATGAACGCATGCACTAGATACACTTAATATTCCATATTTATTTTAGTATTTCATAATCCAGCGTCAAATGATCGACTCATCAAGCCTAGTCACTTATTTTCCTCACGTTGAAACCGATATCAAATCGATTGCAAATAAACACACAAGTACAATCAGCAGCAACGAATCCTAAATGCCACTCACTGCCTTACACTCTTAAGAATAAAGTCCACAATCTCACAGTTGCCTAGTTCAGCAACTTATGTCGCCGACTGTTCAGTGGATAAAAATTGCTGATAAATAGTAGCTCTTATTACAAAGTGGTAAGGTCTGTTATAGTGCAGTGTTCTATGCAATAGTGCATGCGCGCAGATTGACATCCGACACCGATATCACCCGGACGGCACCAATCAAGTTGATCACGGATAAGCTATTCACACTTTCTGACTATTTTATAGTTTTCATTTCTCACTTTCTGACTATTTTATATTTTTCATTTCTCATGCTCGCAAAGTGGGTCATTGTTTATCTATGAAGCGGGTGGAAAGTTATACGTTTCCAGTTTTCCCTAGGGTCGCAATGTGGTATGTTCCTATTAGTATTCCCCTTGTAAGCAACAAGTAGAATTAGTGCTGAAAATAACCTTAATTGCCGACGCCAGAAACAAATACATATATGGTTCTTTCTCTTTAATTATTGGAATTTATTGTAAAGTGTTTAGTTCAATAAATATGTCTTGAGTTAAATACCATGATATTTTAAAGAAGTCTAAAACTTATTTAGCTTTGTCATAAAATATTTGATTTGAATTAAGACTTTTTTTTCTACTAAAAACGGTTTCATCAATAACAATAATTAAATAACTAAATAAACATTAAGTGTGTTGGTTCTATATTGCATTAACAGAAGGTAATAAAACCATGACTCGGGAACGAATATCTGTGCTCATCACACAAATAAATGGCCTGACTGGGATTTGAGCCCAGGACCATCGATTTCATAGGCAGGGTCACTACCCACTAGGTCCGAGCGGTCGGTATAAAAAACAATTAAGGGTACACTACACTCTATCCATACAACTTTATTGATCGGAAAAAGGCTTAAAAAGCATTTTATCGCTGGCAACTCGTGCGAGTATAAGCTATCGGTCAATACAGTAGGTAACCTTACCATGAGATGTGACTTTGAGGTTTTCCATAACGTGTATCGAGTTTACTATCTGTGCATTTCGTTCGCAATAAACTAGTACAAGCGAGATGCACAGATAGTAAACTCGATACTCGTCATCGAAAACCTCAATGTCACAACTCATGGTAAGGGCACAGGCGCTGACAGGCGTTACCTGACCGGCATGCAGTGTGGATTCAAGATGGCGAAAAGGGTTACTGATATAAGCTATCACAGCTCAGTTGACACGGCACATACCTAGCCGACCGACGATCGGTCAGGCTTAGTGGGCCCAACTATGAAGCCGATGGTTTTGGGTACGGTTGCCAATGTGGGCATTTATTTGTGTGATGAATATAGGTGCCTAGATATTTCTTTCTTTCTACAATCTGACAAAACGCAAGGTTTACCATACCACCGAACGACGCCATACTTTAAGAGCAAACTTGATATGTTATATCAACTTATTTCACTTATTTGTTGTCATTAAATAGCAAATCCGTAAAATAACACATAAGTTTACCCTTAGAGCATGACGTTGTTCGGTAGTAGGCCTTGCGTTTTGTAAAGTGCTAGCTGGACTTTACAGAAAGCGAAGAGGCGGCCGTGACCCCGGGTGATGACCAAAACAGTGGTGAAACGCGTTTTGAAATCAATTTCTTCATTAGCTGCACAATTCTGCATTAGATCACTGCAACGTAATCAATAATACACACTAAAGTACGTTTGAACAAAAAACAACAAATATATTCTCAAGACGAACAAAGCAATGCTTTAAGAGCAAACTTGATATGTTATATTCAATTGTCTTATTTGACTAATTTTATTTGTTGTCATTGGCAAAATTGTCGACTGATTAAACCATATTTCAAAATAAGAAGTAAAGCGGCCGAAAAGCTTAAGCACTACAAATACCGGGGTCTCGGCTCCGAATACATTTTTATGCCATTCGGAGTCGAAACCCGTGGGGTCCCAGCGCCCATATCATATCAAAGACCTTTCTAAAAGGCTCGTCGACTCCACTGGTGATAGCAGAGCTGGCTGCTTTCTCTCGCAACGCATCAGTATCGCGATACAGCGGGGGAATGCTGCCAGCATACTCGGCACCATGCCAAAGGGGCCCAATTTTAACGACGTTTTTTAAATTTCTATTATTATTTTTTCTTTAGTTAAGACTAAAGAAAAAATAATAATTTGTTTACGTTGTATTTATCTGTAAATTGTTGGTTATTCTAAATAAATATTATTGCTTACATAGGTATGTTATATCAATTTATCGCTATTCAAGAAGAAGTTAAGTTAGTCACAATACATTGTGATATTTCAAATCAATATATCTCCGTAATTTATTGATCACGTGTGAAAAGAAACAATACGCGTCCATCCCTTTTTATGTATTTGCCTGATGGAAAAAATGATTATTACTTGACGGTGTCCATTCCGATATCGATTTGAAAATGTGACTTACTCAGTTAAAGGTTTGTTTAGTCATATCAGGATTTTAGCAGCGTAACAAGATTAATACATGTTAGACTTGTATTTAAAAACAACTAAATATATATTAACGAAAAGTAACTATAAAATTCAAATAGTGTAAATACTCCTTATATTTCATAAATGTGTCGAAAGGCCTTTGCACGTTGGCTTGACCCGCTCCGCGTAAGCCTCCCAAATGTCCGGAACGCCATTGTTCTGCACGGGAAAGAGACAAAATCAAAACATAACGAACATAAATCTCAAAAAAGGCAGCCTAATGAAAAGAGTCTCAAAAAGGCTATGGCATGGTATCGAAGACGCTGGCAGCATTTTCTCGCTGAATCGTAAGGTTGATACCCTGAGCGAGGTAGCCAGCTCTTTGATCTGCTGTGGCGTCTCTGAGTGTCTTTGAGAGATACTTAAATATATTCAGAGCGCCAGAGAATGAGATCAAATTGTTGCCTGCGCAGAGGACACGATATTTTCCATTTTTAATACATTACGTATTTGCCAAAAAACTGTATTCAGTTTTAAGTGACGACTAATAAATAAATAAATAAATATTTCGGGACAATCTTACACAAATCAACCAAGTCCTACGGTAAGCTCAGTAAGGCTTGTGTTGTAGGTACTAGACGACGACATATATAATAGATAGATACATATATAAATACTTAAATACATAGAAAACACCCATGACTCAGGTACCTACAAATATCTGTGCTCATCACACAGATAAATGCCCTGACTGGGAATCGAACCCAGGACCATCGGCTTCATAGGCAGGGTCACTACCCACTAGGCCAGACCGGTCGTCTGACCTAGTGAGTAGTGACTGTATCACCCAACTTTTAAATTTTCTTAGAAAAATTAAAAATGAGAAAAAATTGCCCGGCGCGGTCTTGGTTCAAACTGGTTGAGGGCGGTTTGAGAATACTCAACTTATATGAGATACGAGCCTGATAGGAGAAAAAATGAGTACCAAGCTGTTCATACATTTTTTTTATTACTTCCGTTCCGTTACCGCCATATGAAATATATGAAAAATTGTAACGGAATGGAATAAAAAAGCTTGACACATTTTTTCTCGTATGAGGTTAGAAAATGCTCATGATGCTGAGTAGAAACCTCACAAAAATATCTAACCCGGACCCGGGTATGTCCTTAAACTACGTCCAACAATGAGATGTAGGGCACAGCGATGACCATCACGCTTGAATCTGGGGCAGCCCAACTGGGGAAGTACCTCCTCCTTACAGAAGACCACAGCCATAATACCACTGCTACCTTTCAGGTATGTAGTACTGTGTTCCTGATGGTGAGTAGGGTTCCCAGAGCTCCAACCCCCCTTATAGGCCGGCAACGCGCTTGTGACTCCCCTGGTGTTGCGGGTGCCCATGGGCGACGGTAATTGCTTACCAGCAGGCAATCCGTCTGCTCGTTTGCCGCCTATGTCATAAAAAAAAAAATCTAATTAAAAAAAAGTTATGCTAGCGGTGCAGCCCTGGTTCAGCTCTAAATTTTAATCCTGATGGTGGCTACCATCAGGATTAAAATTTAGACGCCCGTTCTCAATCGCATCGCGTATTCTGCGTGGTACGTAACATATTTCACGCACCAGCAACCTCGCTTTATCGAAGCTAAGGAAATAGGACAGGCTTCTTGAGTGCGCGGGAAGTAAGTTAACCTAGTAAGGCCCACGAGCCTTCCTGTGGTACTAATTACTTTAAAGAAATTTGAATTCTTTAAAATTGGAACACAGTTGATTTTAATTTGATTCGATTTTGACACAAAAGAAATAAATTCAAACACCGGATTGACGGGAGCAAATCTGAATTGACTTTTAATAGTGCGAGGACAAATTAATGTAATTTTATTACTTGATATCGATATAAATGACGTACAACCGTTGTGTAATTTTTAGAATGAATTTTTAACTGACTAAAAAAAACTAAAAGTTAAAAGGCGTAATAATCGGAAAGCTAAATAATATTGTTGTACTGAATTAATTATTCAATGTAATTTCAATACTTGCGATAAGTATATATGAAAGAGGTTTGCACACAATTATATGTATTCAAACTTAGCCATTAGCCATTTTGATAATAATGGATAAAATTGTTTTTTTACTATGTCGACAAATTTAGTCGATTTCTAGCACTGGTGGCACTTTTACCCCCGTCGTTCCGGTGTTTGGAAATTATACTTTATTTCCTACCCTAAAAAGAACGAATTCGAGTAACATTTTAATTGTAAGGTGGGCCTTAGGAGGGCTGGTTGGGATGTTCTCGTATGGACTCGCCGCCACTGATTCAGTGTAACAGTTTACAGCACCGACAGGCGTTGATGCGGGAACGGAGCGATTGGTCGACGGCAATGATTTATGGCTTTGAAACCTCTCGCTATCCGCCCCTAGAGTTGCTAAATTGGCAATTCAAGTGTGTATCTGGCAACTTATAAACTATCGGGGATTTTTTTGGTTATTGCCACATTCAATCCGATGTTTAGCTGACTAGCAACGGCCCGGAACGACGAATATCGAAATTCGTATATTCCGGATATATTTCTCTTTTACTCCAATCAAGGCGCCATGAGAGTGACAGAGACACTCGTCCGAAATTTACGAATATCGTTTTTCATGTAGCTCCGCAGTACTCAAATGATAATTTAAATGTTTGACTTAGCAATGGTTATTGCAATAAAACAAAAATAAAAGTTTATTCTAGTCAAACTTTTCGGGAAGGAAATTGTCGACGACATTTATTTATTAATCCATATATTGCCACTTAGCAAATTTTAATTGCTAAATTAGCAAGTCTTCATGTTTCAAAATAAGCTAATTGGCTACTTTTTCCTACATTTAGCAACAGTTTCTAATTTGCCACCGAAAGCTTTAATTCTTACATGTCCGAGTCAGCAAGTAAGTATTAAAGGGATTAAAACTTGCTGACTCGGACACCTTCATCGAAACATGCCAACTGGCAACTTTTATTATACATTTGGAGACCGTTACGTGTCTAATTTGCCAATAATCACATTACGGTACATAGAAACTTGCTAATTCGTATATCTAGTCTAGTACATCAAGGCATGCTAATTGGCAACTTTAATCATACATTTAGCAACAATGTCTGATTGTGGTTCGACAAGCACTGACGCGAGAACTCGCCGAGTGGGCGACATCATTGATTTATTGCTACAATGCCATCCGGAGGCGCTTTCACAATTTGTAAACCTCAACTTGACTTGACTACAAGTATCAGGGGCGCTACCGTGAAAATAGATTTTCAGCTTCGAACGATATTCTCTGTCACTCTTAAGACGCCTTAATTGGAGTACAAGAGAAAGACTCTCGAAATCTTCGATGTTCGCGGTAAGCCTACAGCAACGAATATGTATAAGCATTTTGACGTTCTATATTCGAATTTTTCGCAAAAAAAGACAACAGTGGCGCTACCGCGAACAACGATATTAGTAAATCTCGGACGCTTGTCTCTGTCACTCTCATGACACCCTTAATTGGAGTAAAAGAGACAGATGCCCGTAATATACGAATTTCGACGTTCGCGGTACCAGGCCAGGGGACAACTAACGGATGGGCAGCAGCGTTCTTCGAAACGGAATGAACAGTTATTGCAGTCACCAACCCGCCTGCAGAGTTACTTTCGCATTTATAATATTAGTATGGATTATATCAACCGGAGCACAAGTAAAAAAAAAATATAAACTTCTTAAAATCGGGATCTAATTAATCAATTACTTTTATTAAGACGTCCAGTCCGACGGGAAAAAGGAATTCTAAAAACAGTACAAGTTTAATTAAATATAAACACAAAGATGTTTCCGAAGAGTGTTTTAAAAGTCTTGGAAGTAACATAAATCATCAGGAAAAAGGTTATATAAGGGCCCTTTAAGGGTAAGTAATTTCAGTCTCTTACAAAATATACCGTGTTTTAGTACTCTTTGACACGTTGCTTGGAATAAAAACTTAAGCTTAGGTCAATCAATCCAATAAATAAATAAATATTACAAGACATTCTTACACAAATTGACTGAGCCCCACGGTAAGCTCAAGAAGGCTTGTATTGTGGGTACTCAGCCAACGGTATATATAATATACACATATTTAAATACATATATGAAACACCCATGACTCAAGAACAACCTTTGCTCATCACACAAATAAATGACCTTACTAGAATTAGAACCCAGGACCATCGGCTACCCACTAGGCAAATTCTGTCGTCAAACCTACCAACATATAAATTATTAAACAATTTGTGTGCTTGCACATTATAATTGCACACGCCAGATGTGCATACAAGAGATAACGCCCAAAAATTATAAACTAGGTATCGTCATTAAATATATCGGAGCTGTGGAGGTAGTTAGAGTCTGGCTAACCAATTATTACTCGATTGTTACTCTTAAAGTTGAAAAAATAAACTATACTCATCCCTTTTTTTGAGGTCGTAGTGCAAGCGAAAGAAAGAGACGGTATGATTCAATCATCTATGCTTTAAGTGAGTAAACCATTTTTTTTTCACTGGCCAAACTCTAGTAGCACAAATATTAGAACAACGCCTCTATTATCAAGGCAATAAAGTGCATGTTCCGAAATTTTTGAATACCTTGGCAGCTCCGATATATTTGATGGCGACTGTACAACGCTATGGTTTCAGTCTTGCATGCTGTTTTATTAAATTAGTCACGGGATCCATATATCCTCCTAAGGCCCACCATAGAAATAGTATCCTACTCGAATTTGTTCTTTATAGTGCAGGAAATAAAGTAGAATCTCTTTTGTGTCAAAATTGAGGGAAACAAATGAAATAGCTCTGTTCCAATTTTATAAAATTCAAATTTCATTATAATAATTAGTACTACAGATAGGCCCGTGGGCCTTACTAGGATATGGACCCGGGCCCGGGTATGTCCTTAAACTACGTCCAACAATGAGAGGTAGAGCACAGCGATGACCATCACGCTTGAATCTGGGGCAGCCCAACTGGGGAAGTACCTCCTCCTTACAGAAGACCACAGTCATAATAGCACTGCTACCTTTCAGGTATGCAGTGTTGTGTTCCTGATGGTGAGTAAGGTTCCCAGAGCTCCATCCCCCCTTAAAGGCCGGCAACGCGCTTGTGACGCCCCTGGTGTTACGGGTGCCAATGGGCGACGGTAATTGCTTACCACCAGGCAATCAGTCTGCTCGTTTGCCGCCTATGTCATAAAAAAAAACAGATATAAATGGACCTGACAAACTCCCAAATTTTATTTTCATCCCTAATGGTAGACTCAACTCACTTAATTTTTCACAGATCGTCTGTGAAAAATGTGGATCGCGGGCATCAACTAGTTCATAATTAGCAAACAACCATACATCGTATAGCCACAGATAACACAGCCACTAATTGTGCGGGACCCAACTAAGCCCATGAAGGCTTGTCACACGGACCCTTATCAATTAACATGGACCCTTAAACCCTTTCAATGCCGTTATGAAATGGTTCATTAATATTTAAATATAAATATAAAATATTATTACAGGACATTATGACACACATTGACTGGCATAATACCATATTTTGAAGCGTATAATATATTTTATCTACGTACATATCATAAGTGCTCTAAAATGCGTCCAGAAACCGTAGGCAATGACCAGCATTACCAACCATCAGAAAATAATGGAGATGTAATGTTAACGTTACCTACTCAAATCCGTAGGTTATGAGTTAAATTTGGAACAGCTGTCAAATTCAATTAACAGTCATTGATACGAAACGCCAATTCGTTATGTTTTTTAATAAAAATCGAACGACATTAGAACTCGAGTGACAATAGAATAGGGAGTTCATTCGCTTGTCTATGGTTTAAAAAAATATTTGACTGAGATATGAAATACGCAACGCCGCCATTCCAAGCTGTCATTTGTTTTGTTCGTTGAACTTTTAATGTTTCAAGTAACACTAGTAATACTGCAGGTCATTTCCCTACGGTTTCTGAACCCATCTTAAAACATTTATGATATGTGTGTAGATAAAGTAGTGTATGCAACTATACATACGAGTAATTAGGCATTACAACAATCGTGTCGCCCTTCATTATGCACAGATACATAAACTACTATTTCTCAAACATGCAATGAAATATTGTCTTTACATGTCTTTACACTCGGAAGTGTGGTTTTTTGGGCGCGGCAACTGAAGGGGACGGAAATGGAATTTCATATAACTTTTTTTTCGACGATCCATACAGAGGCAAAGATGGCGGGTGTCATAGCAAACAACATTTCGATTTCATTGTTACTTGTGATTTAGCAAATTTCATTTATTGAAGAATTTCTTTTATTTCAATTGTTTGAGAAAAGCACTATACATGCCTCGTCGTGAAAACGGATTACCGGCCTCGTATCACTATCCGGCCCGGCCCCGTATATACCCAGTTGGCTGGAAATCCTCATTTTCCCGGCCCCTGATGTAATGTACTATATTATCGCAGCCCAAGGTGGCAGGTTCAGGCTTATTAAAAAAAAAACAAAAATGGTTCTATTTATTGTACGTCTTTTCCGTACACGGAACAATGGTCTTCAGGACATTTAGGACGCGTACGCGGCGCCGGATCGACCCAACGTGCAGAGCCCTTTCGATAAATTAATGAAATGCAAGGGGTACACTAAGCGGATGTTGCCCGCCAGCTCTTCGGTCACCAGTTACGTGAACTAGATGCTTCGCGATTTTTACAAAAAGTTTTTGCCCGCTGGCACCCCATGGACCTAGCGTTTCTACGCCAAACGGTACAAAATGGTACTCTCTGCCCAGGCTCTTACAATTGTTACGTTTAATAAGCTCCTCCTTTTTTTAAGGTGGGTTAAAAATTGTATTGTATTTCATTAATTTAATACACGTACTTTAATCAGCATCATTATGTAGACGGAACCGTCTCAACTTTATTACTGCCTTGAAAATTAAAAGCTACACAATTTATTTGTCTGAAAACTGCCTCAAACCTACCTTAACTCGGTTCATATCCAACCTTACACTGCATTCAAAATTTACCAAACCTCAAAACCAATATAAATATGGCCTATCTAACACACAAATACATTAAAAACCAGAGATCAGCTTACACTGGATTATATCCCATTATAACATAAAATGATCTAACCGACAGTGACTCTGAACTTCCAAATGTAGACCTTAAACACTTGATATAAGGTTCACTAATAATCAGTTGCTTGGAACGAACGAACGAGACACCGCGCCGCCGCGGCACAGTCCCCTCGAGCGCGAAACGGAACGCACGTCGCTTCCAAATTTGAAATTTCGATTCCACCCGCCTTTTTAACCAATCAGAGTTGCTCTCGTGTAAAACGGCCAATCAAAATCAATTAGTGCATTCAAAAAGGATCTGTGTACACAGGTGAGTTTTGACCGTTTTTGACAAGTTGGCAAGTTTGCTCATACGGATTAATTAGGAGTAGAAGCAATTAGTAGGGTTCCTCAGGCTATATTTACATGTGGGTGTAGCCTTGACAAGGGGTTTTACCTGTGAAAGATTTATTAAATCAACCTTGAAAGCGGTCCAATTATTAAGACGGGTTCTTTGTTACCTTTGGCTTTTTATGGGCGGAATATGATCGCAGGCATGAAAAGGTACGGGAAATCTGTCGGTGGAAGTAGCTATAAACTTTTATATTTTCATACAAAAGATGATGATATCTTTGTAATAAATATGGTGTGAAAATACAATTTTGTCCGAAATTGAATGACGATTTCATTCCACTAAGTTTTCGACTAAAATTCCAACTTTTACCATTTCCTACGTACGGCCAATTTGATTTCTCAGCCACTTCGAACCTTGTCACAGTGACGGTAATAAGAGATCTTTTGCGTTTTTCATATAGAGTTTCACTGTGACAAGGAACGAAGTGGCCCATAAACCATATTGGTTGACTATACTTAAATTATCGGCCGCGGACGTTCAGACCTAGGCCTCCCCCACAGACCTCCACCTCCCCTACAGACCTCCACAGGGAGCTATCAGATGTCCGTCAATGCTCGTTTCTATACGTTATCACTATTCTGCCACAACGGACATCGAATCTCCGGGCTAAGTGGCCTGTCCATTGTCATGTCAACTGCGCAAACCTGCGAACTATATCGGTTACTTTAGTTCTAAGGATATCCGCATTTCAAATTCTATCGTAAAGATATTCTGAGCATAACTCTTTCCATTCTACATTGAGTGACAATTTCAAGCTGATAGAATTCGTACTGCACAACTGTGAACGAACTGTCGCCCGAGGTATCGGAAGCAAAGAAAGAGCGTTTAAAGGCCGACAACGCACCTTTTTTTATGACAGGCAAACGAGCAGACGGATTGTCTGGTGGTAAGCAATTACCGTCACCCATGGGCACCCGCAACACCAAGGGCGTCACGCGCGTTGTCGGCCTTTAAGGGGGGTTGGAGCTCTGGGAACCTTACCATCAGGAACGCAACACTACATACCTGAAAGGTAGCAGTGCTGTTATGGCTGTGGTCTTCTAAGGAGGAGGTACTTACCCAGTTGGGCTGCCCCAGATTCAAGCGTGATGGTCACCGCTGTGCCCTACATCGCATTCCTGATGATGAGTAAGGTTCCCAGAGCTCCAACCTCCCTTAACCCGGCAACGCGCTCGTGACTTCCCTGGAGTTACAGGTGCCCATGGGCGACGGTAATTGCTTACCGTCAGGCAATCCGCCTGTTCTTTTGCCACCTATATAATAAAAAAAAAACATATAAAACACTCAAGACTGAAGAAAAATATCTCTGCACGTCACAAAAATAAATGCCCTTACTGGATTTTGAATCCAGGACTATAGGCAAGGTCTACCCACTAGACCAAACCTCTCATTAAATACAGTACCCTTAACATGAGTTGTGACATTGAAGTTTTCTATAACGAGTATCGAGTTTACTATCTGCTGCATATCATTCGCACTAACAGTACAAGCGAGATGCACAGATAGTAAACTCGATACTCGTTATCGAAAACCTCAATGTCACAACTCATGGTAAGGGTACTGGAGAAACAGAACTTAATAAGCTTCGTACTTGGGCAATTTCATAAAAACACGATCGTTAAGCTTTTAGTACAGCGATAGCAGTAAAGCTTTCATAATTAACTTACTTCCCTTTGAAGGAAGAGTTTCTAACGATCATGTAATTAGCAGTTTTTGTCTTAACGGACTGGAATATGGCGAGAATCTGTATTGTATAAGATAATTACTTTTTTATTGGCTTTGTTCTTGAAAAATTTATAGAGCAAATTTTGGATCTGATGGTGATAATACATGAAATAGATAAAAAAACTTATTTTCACATCAAGCCTCTGTAGCTCATTTGGTAGAGCGGTGAGCATGTATCCGAAAGACTTGAGTTCGAGTCTCGCTCAAGGCAGTTTTGACGTTTCTGCTTAAAATTTTTTTTCATCTCAATAGCTCGGATTGTCTATTTTTATTATTTGAACACAGAGGAAGGGGAAGGGAGGGACCAAGGGAGCAAAGCAAGGGAGTTAGATTTTCATACATTTATTTTTTGTCGTTTGTCGTCCAACAATCAGAGGTAGCGCACAGCGAAAGTGGAATCTTGGGATTTCAAGGCATGAGATGGGAAAAAAACTTTTCTACTGAGTGAAACATATCTACCATTTTTCAGTTCACTACCGTGAGGAAAAATTTAAGTCTAAAACATTAATAAAATTATTGGTATAGGTCGTTTCACGAGAGTTGAAGTCACGCACACAACAACATCTCATGTAATGACAGGAAGATTTTGAAATTACTCATTCATTCCATTCATTCAATCAGTACTTCATATAGTTGTGTGCGTAATCCATTCGCCTCAACTCTCGTGGAACTACCTATATCCATAATTTAACCAGCCTTCCAAACCTTCCATTAGTGATTAACAATTTGTATAAAATTACTTTGCACTCTTGTGAATAAAACGCAACTTTCCTCAGTTTTTAAAGAATGGAACAGATCTTTCCAAGCTGGTGACGTTAACATATTTAATGGGAGCCCCATACAATAAACGCGATTTAATCATATAGTGGCTAATGTTTTTAGGGTCGGCAACGCGCATGTAACACCTCTGGAGTTGCAGGCGTTCATAGGCTGCGGTAACTACTTACCATCAGGCGGCCCGTATGCTTGTTTGCCACCGACGTAGGGCCGGAACCCATAGTATATAGTCTAATTCGCTCTTAGCCATTGTTTTCTAACAATCTTGCGATCCTTTTATGTTTTATGGGCAAATGTTTTATAACTTCGCTTTATGCATTAGACGCATAATCTTCTATTTTGTATCACCATTAAATGTTGCATAATGTGAGGTTATAAAACACGGGTAATATTTACCTAGCATAGAAAGTTGACATATTGGTATCATCATCATCATCTCAGCTATAAGACGTCCATTGCTGAACATAGGCCTCCCCCCTGGATCTCCATAGGCATCGGTTAGAAGCATCTAGCGTCTTCCGGCGACATTTATAAAGTCGTCTGTCCACCTTGTGGGTGGTCATCCTACGCTACGCTTGTTCCATTAAAGCCCTATTGGTATTTAATTTAAATAAAATCTTATTCTATCATATTTATCTGATAGGTATTTTGACACAAATACCATAATAATTTAGCACATAGGCTATACTATACTTTTAACACACAAGACTATCGTGAGACTCAAACATACGTTTTATAAGCCATGCTTATTGACTAAGCTCATCGTTATGGAGCGAAACATGTAGGTAAATTGTTGACTTATATGAGTTGCCCGTTAATTAACAAATTTAATTTTGTTGTGATCTTATAGTTTTGACCGACCGACCGACCGACACCGCCACTTTTGGACCCGGGTATGTCCTTAAACTACGCCCAACAATGAGAGGTAGGGCACAGCGATTACCATCATGCTTGAATCTGGGGCAGTCCAACTGGGGAAGTACCTCCTCCTTCCAGAAGACCACAGCCATAATAGCACTGCCACCTTTCAGGTATGTAGTGTTGTGTTCCTGATGGTGAGTAAGGTTCCCAGAGCTCCAACCGCCCTTGAAGGCCGGCAACGCGCTTGTGACTCCCCTGGTGTTGCGGGTGCCCATGGGCGACGGTAATTGCTTAACACCAGGCAATCCGTCTGCTCGTTTGCCGCCTATGTCATTAAAAAAAAACCCCGCCTCGCCATAAGGCACTACAGTGACTACATAAAACGCTATCTGTTGAGTTATTTTGACAGTGAAAAATGTGAAATGTGAAAAAACAATGTCTATAGAACGGAGACCTAACTAATATTTTATACTTATATGTGGTAGTCCACATGGAAAGGAACCTTATGATGCTTGGCGCTTACGTTGCAAAGTGTCATATTAGTATTGAAGCGTCATTAACAAGCGCCAAGCGCCATAAGGTACCTTTCCATGTGGACTATCACATATAATAAAACAAAGCGAAAATACATAATAAATATATATTAAATATATTAAAATAATATTATACAGTGTGGAAGTCTTATACGGGCGAATCTCTTAACGGAGGGTAGAATAGGACATAAGAAATATATTTAGATAACTTTTACTTAGAAGTGCAATTAAAATTTTATCCATATAAAAAAATTCGGCCCGCAATGTAATGCAACACACTCGAGTTAAACACTCGTTGACAGTTAGTTTCAAAAGCTCATATCGCGTAATGTTCGCAGTACATTACTGCTCAGAAATTTTACAAAAATTAATTACATGTGTATAATAGGTATAATTAAAGAAAAACCTTTTGGTTAATGATTGTACTGGTAAATCCTATGTCTGGTTTAATTCTTCGTCCGTATTAGACTTACACACAGTATATATTAAAATGAACTAGTAATCTATATTGTTAACAAAATCCGAACGTTTTCAGACACAAGTCTGCTCATAAAAAAAAAACAGTTACATATTATGTATTATGTGACTACTAGTAGTTGTATAAAGTAGCTTTACCGCCCCTTGTTGTAATGATTTTATATGCCACTATCAGCCTTATAAGTGGCATATTAAAGTGCAGAAGTAGAAAAAAATACATTATCTACTGTAACATAATGTAAAGTATCTATTATACAGCTCCTCTATATCGGTCAAGTGAATAAAATTTGCAAACATTTTCCCCTAGAATACTTTGTATTCTATCGCCATATTTTTATTGAAAATTCGATACTTCGATAGCTATTTGGATAGTTTACGATCTGTGACATTGTAGGCAGCAAATGGACCGAATGTAATGGTATTTTATTATAAGTCGTTTTATAAATTGAATTTTATCACCGTATTTGAGGTTTTCATACAGTTCAGTGTTCGGATGTGTGATGTTTGTCTGTAGGAAGAGATCGCTCTTTAGCGATAAGATCGCTAATTGAGTTACCTATGTTAAGTGGGTGACCTTTATTGTTTATATTTGGTTTGGGATGTACTGGGTTTTATAAAAAACGTAATACAAGTTTAACAAACCGGCATCTGTTCATGATTTTGAACATCTTTTACTATGGGGTCAAATTTGTAAAATTTAATAAAAATTTACCTTTTCTTTGGAAAAGCTCAAAATAAATATAAGTTGCACGAATGTATGAGAGAGTTGTTTTTTTATTTCAATTTACAAAGTTGACCTTATAGTCAAAATTGTTCCAAATAATGATGGCTTGATAATCTTGTATCACGTTTTTTATAACACCCGGTATGCTATAAAGAGTGTTGTTATTAATTGTTCACTTGTGTTGTACTTTTACCTCAACAGTTCGGAAAATCCGCTTTTGTTTTTTTAAACCAGCAAAACTGCATATTCACAAGGGGGCAAAGTAATTTCATACAAATTTTGAATGTTTATGGCTGGTAGCGGGGTTGGATGACTTGGATGCAATTTTAAATGTTGACTTTGAATGATAAATTATTGATAATAATAATTTGGAGTTCATTTTAATGTTTAAAAGTATTTTGATGTTCGCGGTACCGCTCTTGAGCGTAAGTTTTATAACGTAAAAAAACGTCACCATCGCGATAGTGTTTCCCATATAAATAACATTATCACTTACGCGTTCGAGACGTTTTTTTTACGTCAAAAGAAACTTACACTAGGGCCTCAGGACACTCTTTATAACAAAAATATAAGATTGTCTTCGGTTGCTGCGATAATTACTCATGAACTAAAACAATTATATCGCGTATACTAATTTAAACTTCATCTCGACGTTTCGAACCCTTTATCAGCGTTCGCGGTCATCGGTACTGGTTCGTTTCAGTTGTGTTATTTCACTCTCTTATTTTCTTACCAGTAAAGTGTCAAGCTAATTTTGAACATCTTGTCCGTGTAGCAACTTATCACTGTTGACTACCATGGCATGACGTCATACATATAAATATATCCTTTTTAATATACCACTGACAAAGTAAAATTAATAGCCCTGTTATTATAAACTATAGTTTGAAAAGTCTGTTATAGATAGTCGCCATCAGATATATCGGAGCTGTAAAGGTGGTCATAAATATCTGAACAACGCCTCTATTGTCAAGGCGTTAAGGTGCAAGTTTAGATATTTGTGACCAATCCACAGCTCAGATATATCTGGCGCGTGGGTTGGACTTGAAATTAAACTTATAATCTATAAATGTATGTGAGAACGAACGCATATTGTTAATAGTGGGTTGTATTGACGTCGTTCTATGGCGGCGCGTCCGTAAGCCGATTCCCGCTGGCTTAACAAATTTTCCCACACAACATAACCCAAATATAACTTGTAATATTTCGGGACAATCTTACACAAATCGACCTAGTCCTACGGTAAGCTCAGTAGGGGTTGTATTGGTACTACTAGACGACGATATATATAATACATAGTTACATATAAATGACTCAGAAACAAATATCTGTGCTCATCACACAAATAAATGCCCCGACTGGGATTTGAACCCAGGACCATCGGCTTCATAGGCGGGATCACTACCCACTAGGCCAGACCGATCGTCAAAACTAGGTAATCTTGGGGGGCAGTTGCCATAGCCACGCTTGACAGGCGGGTTGGCAACCGATAGCTATAGGTATACGAACGCTGTGTTACGCATCCGTCGGATTTTTCCCTTTTTTGTCGCCTCTTACGACACCCGCCGGAGGAGATTGGGTGGTGTTATTCTAGTCAGTTGGTGCCAAGGCCATATATTTTGAGGAACTACTGTTTATTTACTTAAAAACTCCCAAGGTCCAAAAGACTATGATGGCCTTAAGGACTAGTTTCAAGGCCATAAATATAAAAAAAAGACTATGAAGGATTTCGTGTAAAAACTCACAACGAAAGGGCGGATCTCGATAGCTCACACAGGTGAACTATAATTACTTAGTGGGGACTTAGAGACCCAAGGCACTAAAACACAAAGAAAAAACGAATTTGCAATCATAAGTCTAATCGATTAAAGCCCGTTTCACATCAAACGCGGGCGCGTGTCAATGGCGCGATTGTTCAGCTAGTTTTAAATGAACACCTTCACCGCCCGCACCCGCCCGCGCCCGCTCGCCACTGTCACACACAGAGCGCGGGTGATGAGGCTCATACAGAGAGCGCAAATCGCAGCGCCGCGGCCGGTAGTCTGTACCAAGATGTCGCAGGATACGGACACAGACGAAGAATTGTTATATCTACTTATTTTGAGAAATAGAGTTGGAAAAAGAAAGAGACAGTGGGTTCACGATATTATTAAAATTTGGAGGTTAGACGAGATTTTGGAGAGTACTCTGCACTGTGTATGGAATTGAAATCATATGAAGGTAAGTGTTCCAAATACTTTCATATGTCAAAGACAAGCTTAGAAGAATTATATGATACACTGAATGCAAGAATATTCACACAAGATACGAACTACAGACAGTACTACAAACAAATTGGCCGATCGAAAGACCAATACACATGAAAATTGAATTTTTAAAGGATTATTTTGTAAACTAGACGATTAAATGGTCTTCCCGTGTTGTTTACCTCTTATATTAGCGTACACGTTCCATCATTCTTTCGTTGGAGTGGATATTATTTGTAATAAAATACAACGTAAATGAAACGCACGCGCCCGCCCGACCCGCACCCGCTCGCTGTGTGAAAGGTTGTTCACGAATGTACGTGAGACAAAAAAAGCTCCCGCTCGCCACCCGCGCTCTGTGTGAAATGGTGTGGCGAGCGGGCGCGGGCGTGCGCGATTGCCGGCGAGCGCGGGCCTGTGTTCTTTATACAAAGAGCGCTAATAGGACCCGCGGCGGGCCCTCGCTTCCTCGCATCGCAGACAGCTTGGTATAGACTAGCGGCCGCGGCGCTGTTATGCAGCCAAGCGCGGGTCCGCCGCGGGCCCGACCCGCGCTCTGTGTGGAAGCTTGAGACCCGCCGCGGGCCCGCGTTGACACGCTACCGCGCTATGTGTGAATTGGGCTTAAGAGATAGGATAAATAAGTAAGGTTTTTTTTTTTATGACAAAGGCGGCAAACGAGCAGGCGGATTGCCTGATGGTAAGATATTACCGCCGCCCGCAACACCAGGGGAGTCAGAAGCGTGTTGCCGGCCTTTAAGGGGCTCTGGGAACCTTACTCACCACCAGGAACACAACACTACATACCTGAAAGGTAGCAGTGCTGTTATAGCTGTGGTCTTCTGTAAGGAGGTACTTTCCCAGTTGGGTTGCTCCAGATTCAAGCGTGATGGTACTTCGCTGTGCCCTACCTCTCATAAAAATGTTGCTAAAGCCGTGTCTGCCTAAGTCTCTAAAGTAAATGGCTTTTCAAAAATTCATATAATTTTTTAAACATTCTCATAACGCTGGTCATACTCGGTGAACAAAAGCCAACAACGAAACTCTCTCTGAAACTTAAAATTATTCCAAAACAAGCGAACATCGCGACCTAACAAACCTCTACTTCTACCGAATTTCATTCCCATAACGATGTAACTACACTACTGTCGCAAATCACTTAATACCTTATGGTCGTGGATGTATACAATCTAATTTCGAGAAAGACTTAAACCAGCCTGTATTTATGTCGTTTACTACTTTACGGATATGAGAAGAAGACTTGCAGCCTAATTTGAAAACGACATAAGTACAATTAGGTCACCTGTCGCATAGTACATTACGGTTTGGTGTGCTTGTAAGTTTACAGTGCAAAAGTTTGGTTACTTTGCATTTTTATCCTTACCTTTGAGACTGCTGACATATTTGTTTTACGGATAGGTGAAGTTTGTTTGAGCATTGACATGAAACACAAGTTAACCGTGGCTGGAATTCACGCTTGTACAGTCAGAAACATTTAGTACAGTCAGCAGAAGAGGTCGCCAAGCCAGCCCTGGCCCCTATTTCACTATACCGACAATTGTCACGATTTCCGACATATATATATTTTTTTATGACATAGGCGGCAAACGAGCAGACGGATTGCCTGGTGGTAAGCAATTACCGTCGCCCATGAGCACCCGTAACACCAGAGGAGTCACAAGCGCGTTGCCGGCCTTTAAGGGGGGGTTGGAGCTCTGGGAACCTTACTCACCATCAGGAACACAACACTGCATACCTGAAAGGTAGCAGTGCTATTATGGCTGTGGTCTTCTGTAAGGAGGAGGTACTTCCCCAGTCGGGCTGCCCCAGATTCAAGCGTGATGGTCATCGCTGTGCCCTACATCTCATTGTTGGACGTAGTTTAAGGACATACCCGGGTCCAAATCCATATGTAAATTTCTGACGTTGCAGGTATCCATCGGTTACATTGACCGCTTACTATCGAGTGGGACGTGAGTTTGTTTGCCACTAACGTATTACTTTTAATAAAATACCGTTCATTTTTATTTTATCTATAAATAGGTAGTTAGGTGAAAGGCTCATGGCAATTGTCACGAGAAATACGACAATAGGTAGTCGCAAAATTCCGACAGAGGACTATTAATTACATGTCGACAAATATCGAAAATTCTTCTGAGGATCGTATTTTGAGGGAGTCCTTCTACCAACAAACTGTCTTGAAGTTTGTGAAGAAATGTTTTTTTGTATATTGACGAGAATAGCACCATCCTATCTCCTCCCGCGGGTGTCGTAAGAGACGACAAAGGGAAAAATCCTACGGGCGGGCAGCAATGTCCGTCGAAACCCAATCTACAGCTACTGCCGTCGCCAACCCGCCTGCTAAGCGTGGCGACTATGGCAATTACCCCCCAAGATGATGTAAGTCATATTTGTGGGACGCCTATGTCCAGCAGTGGACGGCATATGTAATATTACATTATAACCTCCTGAGACCCACAGGCCTACATGTAGTACTAATTATTTTAAACAAATTTGAATTTTATAAAAATGGAACAGAGTTGAATATTATTTGTTTTCTTCGATTTTGACACAATAGAAATTATATTTTATTTCCTACACTATAAAGAACGAATCCGAGTAGAATTTTACTTGTATGGTCGGCCTCAGGAAGATAATGTAATATAACATCGAAGTTATAATTATAACATTACATATCGAGTGTAGTTTGCTAATAGGATTAGGCGCGAATCAAGAAGCGTAATAACTAAAAGCTGGGCTTACGTTTGGTGTTCGTAGAGTTTGTATGTATTTTACCATTACATTTTTTTCACCGACATAGCCCACCGGGTTTGCAAGCTAAAGTGGCAATGGGCAGGGCACATTACACGTAAAGAAGATGGCCGGTCGAAAAGTGCTCGAGTGGAGACCACGGACTATCAAGCGCAGCGTAGGGCGTCCACCGATAAGGTGGACAGACGACCTCATTAAGGTCGCCAAAAGACGCTGGACGCAGGTCGCTTCCAACCGGTACACGTGGAGGTTCAAGGGGGAGGCCTATGTTTAGCAGTAGAGTTCTTATGGCTGAGATGATGATGCTGAAGACAATTTTTTTCATTGTAATTGTGTGTTTTAACACCTTTAAGTATAATATTAGTAGGTTTTGGGTGGGGGAGGGGGTATGTCCTTAATGTACGTTCAATCGTATCTCTTTTGTCCCTTGAAATAGCTGATAGCTCATAGTTTACTAGCTCGAGGTGCGACCAGTGCCTAGAGGTGAAAAACTTAGCTACAGCATCTGGTCTATGTAGTAGTAACGTGTGTTCGCCAGCCTTGTATGGACGTAAGTTCCCTATTTCTCCACACAACTACATAGACATGGTGATTTCATTGTTTAACCTATATGTTCAGATATTCAACGAATATTACGACAAAGTAAATCAGAATAGTGTTGTAGCAAGAATGGAGAATCCACGGATTCTCGTAAACCCTCAAATTGTTGCTAAGTTAGGCCCGACGAAGGGACGGGTCATAATTATATCATCAAAGTATCTTAACGGTTTTGAGGTTTAATCCTGCCAATTTGTCCCTACTTTTGTGCACGATCGGGGACTCTGATTTTTGAGCCACTTAAGCTTGAAGCGCTGGCCTAGTGGTAAGAGCGTGCGACATGCAATCCGTAGGTCGCAGGTTCAGTTCGTAGCAATTAGTTTTTCGGAGCTTATCTACGAATATAATTTACCAACATTTCGGTGAAAGAAAACATAAAAAAAAATTAAACTGTTTAATTCAAAGTAATATAGAAATTGATAAAGTTACATGTGAGTTAGTTATAATCTCTTATTATTGAGATTATCTTAACTAAGTAAGTATGGGGGTGTCGCCTCTTACATTTTTTTTGTTTTAAGTTTTAAGTATTGTTCTATATTTATCAGTGCTGTTTTCATGATATGTTTTATTCTCTCTGTATTATTTTTTACTTTTTTCTTGTTTGTTGTTCAGAATACTAGCTATCCAGTGCCTTTTTCCATATATGTTAGTGCATTTTGGTATTTTAAAGTACATCTTGAAGGATATTTAAAATTAAATGGTCAACATCTTTTTCAGTCGTAAGTATTCTACTGCTGAACTCTTGGGGCCATAGCCGTTACACTTAGCAGGTGGGTTGGCGACCGCAGTAGTTGTCAAAAAGTAAGGTGTAATAAATTTGGCACAGTAAAAAAGGGTAATTATTAAATCTCTCTGTTGCTGTCTCGTTTATCTACACTTCTACACCAATATTATAAAGGCGAAAGTTTGTGAGTAACACACATACACACGTTTGTTACTTCTTGACGTCTTAACGGCCGATTTTAATAAAATTTGGTATGGATTTAGCTGACACCCTGGATTAACACATACGAGTAGGCTACGTTTTTTTCCTAATTAACTGCGGGTGACACCGACACAGGTAATTCTGTATTTAAAAAGCTAATATTACCTATGAAAGAACCACCAGATTTACCATCTGCCCTTTAGGGTCAATTGTCGGACTTTAAGCGCAGATTCTGGCTTGTCCGTTTGTGTTACGGTTTAATAGCATTGACAGACAGACGTAAAACTGTTATAGTCGTGTGTTTAATGTGGATGGGGGGTTTTAGCAGTTAACAGCGACATTAGTTTGCTTAAGGTACTATGATAGCCTTAACCTCCTCAAGGTTAGTTTCTTAACCTTGACTCCGCACATTACAGCAGTAGGTACTGGATGATGTCGAGAACCTTTACGCCCCAACGGCTACCGGTTCTGTGTCTCTCTTGACTGTACCATCTTGGGGGAAGTTGCCATAGTCGACACGCTTGGCAGGTGTCTTGACGACTGCAGTAG
Source organism: Grapholita molesta (assembly GCA_022674325.2). Taxonomy (NCBI): domain Eukaryota; kingdom Metazoa; phylum Arthropoda; class Insecta; order Lepidoptera; family Tortricidae; genus Grapholita; species Grapholita molesta. The sequence continues at coordinate 8,103,762 of CP053143.2, forward strand.
CTGTAGATTCGGTTTTGACGGACGCTGCTGCCCATTCGTCGTTTTTTTTCCTTCGTCGCCTCTTACGACACCTGTGGGAAGAGATGGGCTGGTGCTGTTAAAATCAGCCGGCACCACACGGAAAAATTTGCCGGCACCACACGCAAAATCAGCCGGCACAACGCGGCTAAATCAGCCGGCACCCCACGGCGAAATCAGCTGGCACCACACGAAAATATTTGCCGGCACCACACGGAAAAAAATTGCCGGCACCACACGCAAAATCAGCCGGCACTAAACGGAAAAATTTGCCGGCACCACACGCAAAATCAGCCGGCACCACACGCAAAATCAGCCGGCACCATAAGTATACCTATATGCATTATCAAGGTCTGTTATCCTAGTCGATAGTAACTCTGTCTACGATGCTCCCAACCCTAGAGGCAAAGATTCGAAGCCTGACCAGGGAATTGTGTGTATTTATTTGTGCCCAGATTATGGTGCTGTGAGCTTCTCTTTAAAATATTACCACTGTTCCAAGTTTTTTTTTTATGACAAAGGTGCAAACGAGCAGACGGATTACCTGACGGTAAGCAATTACCGTCGTCCATGGGCACTCGGAACACCAAGGGCAATCACAAGCGCGTTGCCGACCTATAAGTGGGTTGGAGCTCTGGGAACCTTACTCACCATCAGGAACACAACACTACATACCTGAAAGGTAGCAGTGCTATTATGGCTGTGGTCTTCTGTAAGGAGGAGGTACTTCCCCAGTTGGGCTGCCCCAGATTCAAGCGTGATGGTCAACGCTGTGCCCTACCTCTCATTGTTGGACGTAGTTTAAGGACATACCCGTGTCCAAAAGTTTTGTTTACTAAGAATCATATTAGCGTTTTGTAATAAGGTCAAAATACCTGGGTACTGTCCCTAAATTACCGGAAACCACCGGAGGACGGGTAGCATCTAGCATCAAGTCTATTGGGGGTTGAACACTACATTTTCCCCGTTTAGGCCCAGCAGTGGATATCCTTCGTCTGAAATGATAAAAGGCCGTAAGCGCCCTTGAGAATTGTGGAATATGTAACGTTTTTGTATTGAGATATTGGTTGAGACGCTTACATTATTGAGCTTGCATTGTTCATCGAAGCATGAATAATCGCATGAGACACAGTAGTTTTCATACAACAGTATTACATTGTTTATATAACCGGATTTTTGGTCTGCGGTCGCCAACCCGCCTGCCAAGCGTGGCTACTATGACTACCAAGATGATACAAGGTTCATTTTGAGGGAGACCTATGTCCAGCGCTGGGCGTGTCACTGCTGAAATAATAATGATGATATTTTTGGAACTAAGAGTGGAAATCCGTTTAAATAAACAATTGTGACAACTTGGCCACTCATATTTGGGGGAGTTTGTCCAGCAGTGGGCATCTGACGGCTAAAATGATGATGTTAAACCTCTGAATATAACTCAAGGACTCAAAGTGGGTGTAATCGTTTGAGAAGTATCGATTTCAGCCGCTGTCCGATAATTTTACATTTTACCTTCTAAATACATGAAAACCAAAACGACCTAAGTCTTTTCCTTGCTACGCGATTTTACTACTAATAACTTCTGTAATAGAGCATCTTTTCTTGAGCATTTAGGCTTGATATTATATAAGAATATCTAAAACATAATGACTTAAGTCTATTAATTGATACGCGATTTTAGTACTAATTACGTCGTAAATAGAGCATATTTTCTAGAGCATTTGAGCTTGTAATGCTTCAGTATATACATTTTTAAACGTAACAAATATAAGAGCCTGGGCAGAGAGTACCATTTTATACCGTTTGGAATAGAAACGCTAGGTCCATGGGGTCCCAGCGCGCACAAACTCTTTGCAGAAATCGCGAAGCGTCTGGTTGACGTAACCGGTGATTCAAGAGCTGGCGGCTTCCTCGCACAACGTATCAGCATTGCGATACAACGAGGAAATGCCGCTTGGTACAATGCCACAAGGGCCTATTTTTAGACTTAATAACATAACGTATCCATTACAAAATGAAACAGCAGTAATATTATGTAAGCTGCTACATTGGCGCTCACCGTTTGCGTGTCCTTAACATTTCGATTTAAGCACGCAACGCCAACAATGTGACAGCTTACATATAATCCCAAACATTACAACTGACAAGTGCACGCAGCTGGTTGTTAACGAATAGAAGACATCTTTGATTGGATTCGAACCCACAACCAGTAATTTTCTAGCAGGTTTACAAATACAGTAATTATTAATCTTTATATAACGTAACTAAGAATAAATCTCTAAGAGAATGAAATTGGAATAAATTGTCGTGTGCATTATGTCCGGACCGATATGACCTCCAAACCTTCAAGAAAAGAGCGTATAGAGTAGAGATCTTAAAGGTCGACAACGTACTTGTAACTCCTCTGGTGTTGCTGGTCGCATGGGCGGCGGTAGTACCATCAGGCAATCCGTCTGCTCGTTTGCCTCCTATATCATAAAAAAATGTTACGTTTAAAAATTTCGGCGCTTTTCGCCACTGCGCCTGCTTTAACGTTACATTCTTTTCTCAAGACGACTTCGTCATTTTGAATCCCAACGGGAAGTCCTCAGTTTAGAACTAAAGAAGCCAGCAACAGGGCCTTTGTTCTGTGTTCGACTCGTCCACACTCAGCAAACTATTCAGCCGATGGCAGTATAACGGGTTTTATGATGCTCTATTGCAACCTATTTGTCGTCTATTATCGTTGGCGATATAATAGAGCTGATATGCATTGTATGCTCTGTTAGCGAAACGATACAATTATGATAAAACTACTATTAAATTAATACTACATACATTAAATTTCAGCCGTATGCTGTCCACTGCTGAACATAGGCCTCCAACAAATATGTCTTGTATGATCTTGGGGGTAGTTGCCATAGTCGCCACGCTTGGCAGGCGTGTTGGCGACCGCAGAAGCTGTATATTGGACGACGGATGCTGCTGCCCACCCGTAGGAACTAATACTATTAATAGTTAATTTATTCGTTTTTTATACTTTTAAAGAAACCATGCGATTGCCAAATGTTTTAGGAAAAGGTTCCCTTTTTTTGGCATACTTTGTTTTGTCAGAATCTTTATACGCATATCAAGTTTCGCATAATTTATTTACGCCAGGTTAGGTTAGTATTTTTATTTAGCATAATTATTTATTAGTCCGAATACTACTTTGTTCCAAAAAAAGCTGGCATACTATTATTGAGAACGAATGTCCGAAAGTGGGTTAGGTTAGAACTGCGACCACAACAGAATCGCACTCCTATACCATTCGGTCTTTCCAAATTATGGGTATCAGCCATTCGGCTTGGTTTAGTTCTGCGTAATAGAATTCAGCGAAAAACAATTATGCGAGATTAGTTTCTGCTTATGTACAATTATGCGAACACTGGGTATGCGACTAATAACTATTACAAAATCAATGGTAAATGAATTTATTAATAGAAACATCTCAATTACTATAACAAATCATCATCATCATTAAAACAAATATAAAAACGTAACTAGATAAATACATAAATAAATATTTGCGTAAGATTTACACAAATCGACCTAGTCCTACGGTAAGCCCGGTAAGGCTTGTGTTATAGGTATTAGACGACGATGTATATAATGGATAGATACATATAAATACTTAAACACATAGAAAACACCCATGACTCGTATTTGACGAGTATCTGTGCTCAGCACACAAATAAATGCCCTGACTGGGAATCGGTACCAGGACCATCGGCTTCATAGGCAGGGTCACTACCCACTAGGCCAGACCGGTCTTCAAAATAATATAACCAAAACATATTTACATATAAAAAATCGAGTCTGAGCCGGACGGAAGGGTGTCCAGAGGGCTGGCAGAGTTGCCACGCTAAATGGCAATGGAGATGCGTCGAGTAAGAATAGCGCCAGCCCTCTGGTCACCTGTAACGTCGACGAGTCTTATTCCCAATTTTTAAAAAACTTGGTGAGTTTCAATGTCCCCATGGCACAAGCGTCTCCACCCCTAATGGCACTAAATTAATTATGTGTAGACAAGAGGAACCTTTAAAGAGATAAAGATAATAATAATAGCGTTCCCCTTACATTTCATTAAATTGTGTGGGCCTCTGCGCGTTGGCTCGATCCGGCTCCGCGTACGCCTCCCAAATGTCCGGTACACCATTGTCCCGTGTACGGAAAAGACGTAATAATAAATATTTCGGGACAATCTTACACAAATCGACCTAGTCCTACGGTAAGCTCAGTAAGGCTTGTGTTGTAGGTACTAGACAACGATATATATAATAGATAGATACCAGTGGCGGCGCGTAAATTTTTTTATTAGGCAAGACGGAGCCGATATGTCTTAGCCTTTTCTTCTTGATCTTAAGGAAAACCGTTGAACTGCAGTAAAGTTAGGCAAGCCGGCGGGAATCGGCTTGCAGAAACGCGCCGCCACTGGTAGATACATACAGTGTGTATTTTTCATACGGGCGTATAAGTTGCCCACATACAGTATCCAGTCAATAATTTTGTTAATTAGTGTTATAACATAGTTGTAACGATTTTTTTAAGTCTGGCCGGGCAGCAATGTACGCAGTCCAACTTATTTTGACATGACAAGTAATACTGACATGACATAACGCATCGGTACATTAATTACTATGGATGCAATACATTGCGTGCTTAATTTTTATGTATGAAATAAAAATAACCTATTTTTTTAACAAAATGAATGTAAATAGGTTCTTGAAGTCCAATACTAATCGCCACTACAATATACGCCCGTATGAAAAATACACATAGTATCTCAGCTTTTTTTAGGATAATAATTTTAAAATTGGCTAGTAACGTGCCTTTTAGTTTCTTTGAAATCAGCCCGTATCCCATATAATGTTTGTGGTCTGAGTTTGAAATTAGCATATCACACGGACGCAATGCAGTGTCTACGTGACAAAAAAGTTTGTCGCCAGTATGATATACAGGGTGGCATTTAGATCGGTTAGTCTGCCGAAATCCGGAACTAAAAGACATAGGAAGAATTGTTAGAAACCATGTCATCGATTTTAGGGACAAGAAAAACTGCATACATGGATTTAAAAAACTATATAGGCCAGGTGCTTTAGCTAAGTTTTTCTCCTATAATAGTAGGTACAGTCGCCATCAGATATATCGGCGGTCTAGCTAGTCACAAATATCGGAACAACGCCTTTATAGTCATGTAGAGAATTCGATAGCTTAAACAATGGGCTGAAAGAACTAAAAGGCGACCGTGGTTGAAAAATATATTGACAACTGTAAAACAATAGAATCACAAAAATATATAGACTACAAAACCAGAGACAATATGAAAAGTATAAAAACCTCGTCGACATCGTCCCCCCCGTGTAGCGAAGCTACACAACTTCGCCATTTAGGCGTGCCAGTTTTCTTGCGGGTCTGCGTAGCACTCCCCCTTTAGTGGCCACACCAACCACTCGCACTACACCGTCTCTGCCCGGATAAACTTGTTCGATACGGCCTATGGGTCACACACCTCTAGGCATGCTAGGGTCTACGACTAGGACGACGTCATTGACTTTCAAATTGGAAAACTGACTTCCAGACGAAATCGTTCTTCGTGTGCCGCTGTCAGATAGAATTTTGCTTGGAATTCCTCGACGTGCAATGAAACGGGGAATGCTCATGATGGCAGAATCAGCTGACAGGCTCGTGACAATTTCAAGGTGGACTGCTCTCGTCGACGACCAATTGTCACTTCAACGGGACCAAAATAGTCCAAACCGGTGTTCGTGAACGGGCGCTTATGGTGCTCTAGACGGCCGTCTGGCAAGTCGCCTGTTGTAGGAATCTGAGGCGTCGCCTTCTGCTTGATACAGTAAGCGCATTTTCTCACAGTCATTCGTACTTAACTGCGGCAACGAAAAATCAAAAATCTCTGTTTCAGCTCATTAATCACCAACTCGTTAAATCCATGTGTAGCAAGAACGTGGTAATGTCGAATGAGAAGTCGAACGATAGGGTGACGTCCATCTAGAATTATCGGGGCTTTGATAGCATAATCAGTGTGCTGCATGCGTTTTATGCGGCTATCCAACCTTAGGAGGCCATTTTCATCAATTGTTGGGCAGAGAGGATTCAATTTGCTTGATTTTGGTAGTGGGTTGGCATTTTGATGCAAGGCGAGTTCTTCGCCGAACGAATCATTCTGTGCTTGTTGAAAAGATAGCAATTTCGGCTTTCTTCATCTCTGTAGCGGACAGCGACGGAAGCTTGGATGAAGAATGGTTAGAAATGTTATTTGAATTTGGATCATTATGTGCCAAAAGAGATCGAAACTTGTTCGCACATTGGATGACGCGTGCAGTTGCACGAACAAAACGTAACCATGCACTGAAACGTGCAGGATCTGGTACAACCGATGAAGGTTTATCCAGACTGATGTGTCCTACATGCACCTTACAAGGTTTTAACTCTTCTAAGGTGGATGCAGTTATAGGTGCAGATGGTTCTTTAGGCCACTCGCTGGACGGCAGCAATAAAAAATTCGGTCCAGAGAACCATCGCGCTAAATCAACCTCGCGATCTTTTAGTCTTGTCACGTCGTCTGCTACATTCAAACTACCTGGTACAAACTTCCAGTCACTCACGTTGGTTATTTCGGTAATTTGACCCACACGGTTTGCAACAAATGGTTTGAATGTCCGTGCGTCACTACGGATCCAACTCAGAACTGTGGTTGAATCCGACCAAAAGTAAGTTGAATCTGGGATAATGTTATGACCGGTACACACAGTGTTGGCAAACCGAGCAGCAATTAAGCCTGCTTGGAGCTCAAGTCTTGGTATGGATGTGGGTTCCAGGGGACTAAGACGCGCTTTTCCACCGATCAGAGACAGCTTTACAGAACCGTTCGCGAATGTAAAGCGCCAGTATGCGACACACGCGTATGCTTCCTCACTCGCATCAGCAAATGTGTGCAATTGTCTGTCTGTGACAGTATCATCTTGGAAACCACACCTATACCAACGAGAAATTTGGACGTTTTTAATCAAACCCAGTTGTTGAGACCAAGCCTGCCATTTTGAAAAGCGCTGGTGGCAGCTCAGTATCCCAATCAATACCAGGGTCATAAACCCTCACTAAATAGTATAAAAACTTGCGCTTTGTTAGCTTGTCACTTACGGGAATTGGAGAACTAGTGCGTAATCCAAAGGTGTCGCTTTTAGGATAACAACTCAGTCCTAAAGTTCTCACAAAGGCGTCAGGGCCCACGTGAACAGTCTCAGGTGCAGGAGCTCTTAAATTCTCTGGCACGGAAGCGAGTGCAGCTGGGATGTTATAAATCCGACTGCGCATGGGAAAATGAGGAAAATACCAGCCTAAGAATTTATGTGTATCATTTGTGTTCATAATTATATCGTAGTATGTCTCCTTTGAGCACTCTTCCGCATAACCTTTTGACATCATGTTATTAATGAGAGCACAATAATCTTTCTTAAATTCTAAATCCCTAGTCATGCGTCTTTCCAAACCATGGAACCTCGAAAGCGCATGAGGATAACTGTCAGGTATGTTTGGCGTGTCTTTACGCCAAAGTAGGCCTACTTCGAACCTGCCTGACGGTAAACGATTAGTCGTAGTATCTAATATCTCTAAAGCGTGTTTATCCTCCTTGGAACACAAATTTTCTGGCTTAGAAATACCTATAGCATCAAGGCGAAAATAATCCTTGACGAGTTTATCCATGGATGAATCACCAATTGATGAACCAATGAATTTAGTTGAGACGTGGTTAATAAAATAGACGGATTTTGTTAAGACATTGGCTTTTCCATGTAATACCCAACCTAAAGCAGTGCGTGTGGCAACTGGTTCAGTTTTAGTACCTTCCCTAAGTTCACGGCAAATTGTTAGATACCAGTGTTCCGCACCGAGCAAGACTCTAGGCGTGGCGTCAGATAATGTAAGAACATCCACAAGATCAGTCAGATGAGAATATTTCGCAATATCACTTTGGTTGACAGTTTGTGTAAATAATGACAGTGAATCTACGGCCTTGGCGTTATTCACTAAGAATGTTTTAGAACATTGTTTACCTTTAATTGAAAAGCTTACGTATTGCACAGGTTTGTGTGTTGACATACCACATGCTCCGTCAACCTTGATAGAATGCATGGGGCCAGTCGCTCCAATGTGACGTGCCACCTCCCAGTCGATCAAAGTTGACATGGCGCCGTCGTCAAGCAATGCATATGTGTCATATTTTCCTTGAGGTCCACTAACTTCCACAGGAATAACTTTTAAAAACACTTGAGAATTCTGAGATTGCGTGGTGGTTGTTTGGTCGTTTGAGTGTGATTCGGTAACGTTAGAAATTGTAGCAATATTATTTTCATGTTCAGGTGTATTGTAGGAGGACGATGGAAACTCGTCAGCAGTTTTAGAAACCTGGGGTAATGACGCTGAATGCAGTAGCGGGTGATGGAAACGCACGCACCCGTCAACGCCGCATCGACCAACCATACACGACTTCCAACGATGTGATTTAGTTTTTAAACACTTATAGCATATTTTAGCTTTACGCAACCAAAGCCACTTATCATCTAATGTCAGTGACTTAAAATCTTCGCAATCCGTTAGTTTGTGTTTTTTATTACAATAACGACATAAATCAGTATTTGTGTGACGTATAGATGCCACATGTATGTTTTCACTTTGTATAGGTTTGTGTGTGAAATTATTATTGTTGACTGTACCATGACCTTTATTTGGCCAAGAACCTGAATTAGCACCAGTTTGCCTACCTAAAAAGGGCATAAATGTGCCAGCTCGCCTACCTGAATTGGGCATAAACGTGCCAGCTCGCCTACCTGAATTGGGCACAACATTGCCAGGTTGCTTAGCATAGTCATGTACTAAACCAAAACGGTTGTGTTTTATAGCTTCAATATCCAGAAATTCAGAAAGTAATTGTATTTTGGGCACTTGTCTATCACTTTTATACGCAAAATCTTTCCACTGACTGTACAATATAGGTGTCAGTTTACTTAACACAGAGTGAAATAATTCTACGGAATAAATATGTTCTATTTGATCTAAATTTCTAATTACTGCTATGCAATTGCGCAATCTACAAGCAAAGTTACCAATTTCTTTTTTAATAAGCTTATCTTTGGCAGATCCCGTACGAGACCAATCTCGTGAAGCACGATCATTTCAGGAAGAGCAAAAGTTTGCTCCAGCACGTCGAGAACTTGTTCAGGGTGCTCCGCCGTGTACAGCAACGACGACACACTCTCTAGGGCTTGGCCGCGCAGCGCGCCGCTCAAACGTACAAGATTCTCTGTGGGTGTAAATAAGTGTTGAGTATCACGATAGACACGCTTAAACATCAACCACTCTGTAGTCTTACCCGAAAAAGGAGTGAGTTGCAGTTTATGAGAACATCTCTGTGAATAAAATATAGGTTCGGGTTGTTTTGACAGCGCTTGACATTTATTTTCATCAAGCAATTGCGAAAATGACAGTGCCTTATTCGCAGAGGTTTGCAAAGGGTTTGAGTAGTCATTGACGGGCATTTCAAACCTAACTGGTTTTTTGCAAACATCACGTTGACATTCACGATAATCATGATTGTGATTGTAATGGTTATGATTGCGATGCGATGCAATCACATCATTCGCATGAAACTCATCATCTATAATATTTTGTTCCTGTGATAAATCTAGGTTTAGTGGCTTGTTCATCTTATTTACTTGAACATAAGTAGGCTCTAAACCTAAATTTATGTTTTGTACAGGGGTAGTAACCGCTGCCTGCGTAGGCGGGATTTGTGGTACAATACTATTAACGTTATAGTTAATAGGGTGATGCACACTGTGGTTCACGTCGTGAACCCACGATGCGGTACGCAAATAAGAGTGACTTACTGTCTGGGTAGTGGATTGTCTGTCAGCTCCTTGCGCCGCTAAACTTGCCTCAATTTCAAGCACTTCCACTTGTTTTGTCTGCTCCAAAAGTTTACGCTGAAAATTAAGTTGCAGACGCGCGACTTCCTGTTCGCGCTCAATACGTTGTCGCGCAAGCTCCTGCTCGCACTGAATTTGTTGCCGCACGAGCTCCTGCTCGCGCTCGAACAGCTGCTTCTCCCGTTCCAGGCTGCGACGAGCCAACTGTGCCTCCGCGGTCAGTCTCAGTGCCTTTACAGTGGCAGACGACCGCGAAGACGACCCGCGTGACCTGGAACTAGGGGAAACAGTAATGGGCTGTTCGGAACTAGCTGTAGGGGGCTGAAGAGGCGTCCCGGAACTCTCAGGGACAGCGGCTGCAGGAGCACTTGTGGCTTTAGTCGCAACTGTGCCCAACTTAGGGGCCCGACCGAGCCCTCCCGCGGCGCTGTCTGAGTTTGCCCTTTCAGCATCCTTTGCTGGTGTGGTCAACCATTTAGTTTTAGATCGCGTCAGCATCGCGGTGAGAAGGACCAAAAATGTAGAGAATTCGATAGCTTAAACAATGGGCTGAAAGAACTAAAAGGCGACCGTGGTTGAAAAATATATTGACAACTGTAAAACAATAGAATCACAAAAATATATAGACTACAAAACCAGAGACAATATGAAAAGTATAAAAACCTCGTCGACAAGTCAAGACGATAAAGTGGATATTTCGCACAGCTCCGATATATCTGATGTCGACTTACCGTATTTTATTTTTATAAAACGACGTTGGCGAACAAGCATACGGCCCGCCTGATGGTAAGCAGTTACCGTAGCCTACCAGAGGATTCAGATGCGCGTTGCCTACTCTAAAAGTTCTTGGAGCTCTGGGAACCTTACTCACCATCAGGAACACAACACTACATACCTGAAAGGTAGCAGTGCTATTATGGCTGTGGTCTGTAAGGAGGAGGTACTTCCCCAGTTGGGCTTATCCAGACTGAAGCGTGATGGTTTTTCGTTGTGCCCTACCTCTCATTGTTGGACGTAGTTTAACCTCTAGCCGCCCGGAGTCCTATAAAAAGTCTCCTATTGAATGCCATTTTAAATTTTAAGAATGACAAACCATAGTTGCTTATAGCCTGGCAAGTTATCTCTGGGCGGCTAGAGGTTGGACATACCTGGGTAAAAATACATCGCGTCAGGTATTTATGATATTAAAACTCAATCATCCAAGTACATTTGAAGCATTAATGAATACACTTGAATGTAGTCCACTGACAATCATTTTGATTAAAAATAAAACGAAGGACGCGGGAATGATCATAAAAAACATTCACGTTCGTGACCAATATACATAAAAAGGTGATGTTTGGCTGTATCGGTGATTATTTTTAGATGTTATCATTAGACGAATGTTAGCAACGGCCACTAACCGGTAACCGGCCTATCCGATCACATTTTTTCTTTTCGGCCGAAATCCGGATAGTGGTCTAGTATTCGGCCGGATATCGGATAGTACGTAAACACGTACAGCGGTTAACGAAGGGTTAACAAACTGTAAGTAATACTATAGAAAAAATTTGACTCGTAGCGGGACATGAACCCACAACCACTGGATCACTAGCCCGCTGAGTCCCGCTACGAGTGATTTTTTTTTCAATTTTTCTTTCGATTTAAATATCGAAAATATTCGCTAGCAGACATTTCTGCATAATAAAAAAAATTTGCAAGTAATACATTATTAAATCAGTTTAATAATTTAAAGGCCATATTTGTGAGGGACTCAGCGGGCTAGTGATGCAGTAGTTGTGGGTTTGAGGCCCGCTGCGATTCAATTTTTTTCTATTTTTCTTTCGATTTAAATATCAAAGATATTCGCTAGCTGACGTTTCTGCATAATTATAAAATAATTTGCAAGTAATACATTATTAAATCAGTTTAATAATTTAATATAATATCCATAAATTGAATTGCGGACATGAATAAACAGTTTAAATTATTAAACTGATTTAATAATGTATTACTTGCAAATGGATCATTGATTCGAACGCCGACATGCGTGTTCATACATGTTAGGCTACCTATGTAGTAGTAACGTATGTGTCCAGTCGCCATCAGATATATCGGAGCTGTGGTTGTCACAAATATCTGAACATGCACTTTATCGCCTTGACAATAGAGGCGTTCAGATACTTGTGACCGATATACATGTGCTTTGTCGATTCAAGGGTCACAGATAACCATGATAAGTTCCAGAAAGAAACACGCAAAGGTCACTTATTTGATAAAGACGTATCTGCATATAAAACATGTACACTTATGCCCTTTTTGTGAATAGTGAAGTTAGTCGTTAATATCTAATGGTGGTATCAGTAGATAGCGGAGGTTTACGAGTTATGTTTTAGATTGGCAGTACTAATGGGTCAAGTGATATTACACGGGCTTGGTCACAAGTATTGAGCATCCATGCTTTTTATGCTCGATATTTCAGTGTAGTATGTACGGTCAACCAATTTTATTTCTAGGCCACTTCGAACCTTGTCATAGTGACGTTAATAGGAGCTCTTTTGCGTCTTTCATATAGATTTTCACTGTGACAAGGAAAGAAGTGGCCTATAAATCAAATTGGTTGACTGTACATACTTACTGATGATATTTCAATTAATTTAAACTGATTAGGTATGGGTCGGTGACTGGTGATTGTATAGAAAATTTGCAATAAGTCACTTCGTTGTAAATTATACAACAACGGTAAACAAGCATACGGCCCGCCTATGCCTATGTTACCGTAGCCTATGGACGCTTGCAACTCCAGAGGATTCAGATGCGCGTTGCCTACACTTTAAGAACTATATACAGTTCTGTTTTGAAGAACCTCATACTGTAGTCCCTAGAGAAAACCTCGGCAGGAGTTCATTCCACAGCTTTTTGTTTTCTCATTCAATACGTAGATTTAAGAACTCTCGTTGTGTACTGATGTTCTCTTGTTGTGTACATATCTGGACCCGGGTATGTCCTTAAACTACGTCCAACAATGAGAGGTAGGGCACAGCGATGACCATCACGCTTGAATCTGGGGCAGCCCAACTGGGGAAGTACCTCCTCCTTACAGAAGACCACAGCCATAATAGCACTGCTACCTTTCAGGTATGCAGTGTTGTGTTCCTGATGGTGAGTAAGGTTCCCAGAGCTCCAACCCCCCTTAAAGGCCGGCAACGCGCTTGTGACTCCTCTGGTGTTACGGGTGCCCATGGGCGACGGTAATTGCTTACCACCAGACAATCCGTCTGCTCGTTTGCCGCCTATGTCATACGTACATATACTTCCCCAGTTGGGCTTCTCCAGACTCAAGCGTGTTGGTACTTCGCTGTGCCCTACCTCTCATTGTTGGACGTAGTCTAAGGACCCGGGTCCTGGTTCTGCTGCGAAAGACATCATTTCTTGAATGCGAAGAGACTCAGCATAGCCCTCTTTGGGTGACTATAGGTCTTCTTATGAGGCCCATAAGCGACCACGTTTCAATACCATATGTCATCACTGGCAACACATACTGTCAGTACAATTCCTTTATGAATAGTGCAGGATCCAGCCATTAGATAAAGTGTCTCATTAAATATTGAGTCGATCGATACGTGGCTGCGGAGGTATCCTTGCTTAACATGGGCTATTCTGTTTGTTACGAGCTATGTCATTAGAACTAATTGGATGGGGTACCTTCCATGCGTGTTTGTTTGATAATAATTGAAAAATATTGATCACATTCTAAAGTATATTCATTCTTACTTGTCTTATCATGTAAACAAACGCGACGTCAAAGATGGACGATGACTAGTGACTGAAATACATTTCAGTGATCGGTTTTTTGGATTCACCCTCGCGGAATATCATGTAGAAAAGTTAATATAGATACGACAGTTTCCCGCGATACCGAACAAATTAATCAAAAATATTTAAATTGTGTGAAAGGGATTTTTTACTTACTCGTCGAACTTTTGTACAAACGGTACAAAATATGCCGATTTGGTGGCAGCAAATGAGCTGTCAGTGTGAAAACTTATTGTGCTCATTTGTTCAATTTGGACAAAATAACGGCGAGTAAGTCGCTTGTATATCAGCTATTTAGATGTTTTAATGTATAACAAAATAAACACAATGTATTTTTATTGTCTTTTCTAACAACCTAAAGCCCGGATTCCCGGGGCATTTCCATACTAACATAATGTTTGAGGTCGTTCACCCCATTCGAATCCAAAAAACCGATCGCTGTACATTATTGTGATTGCATTTAATGTATTTTATTGAATGTATTTATTTTCCTACCTCTCTTCGACCAGCAAACGTGCCGGCGCTGCGGCTGACGCCCGAGAACGTATTAAAATCTCGAAGAACGAGTGTCTCGACACCCAATACGAGTTTGTCGCGTTTGGTGTCGAGACTCTCGACTCGTGGGGCAAAGGTGCGTGTGGGCTCCACAGAGAGATTAGCAAGCGGGTCAGGGAGGCAACAGGCGACCCTCGCGCAGGCAGCTTTCTCGCACAAAGGATTGCCATCGCAATCCAGCACGGGAACGCTGCCTGCGTGATGGGGACCCTTCCTTAATATTTTAATATATTTACCTATCCATATCGATATTTTCGATAAGTTGTTAATCTCAACAATACGATGCATTGAAAATACTTCGCAATGTTTGATGTTTTTGAGGTGATTCGTTCGTTACTGCGATTATTGATGAGAATCTTATTCTTCATGAAATTTTTAATTTTTTGGTTTATTTCCGCATTTTGTGAGTTTCTTTAAGTATATAATGTTTAAGTATTGTGTACTTCCAGATAAATGAATTCGAGAAGTGTAGGTTCTGAGTTCAAACCTAGCCAGGGCATTTATTAAAGTATTCTCCACCAATGTGTTGTTAAATATTATGACTTTTAAATGATAATGGTCTATTTTGAATGAATATAATTTTGGTACATAATTTCATACGGAAACATCCAAGTCTAACTTAAATAAATATATTGGTTTTCCTTGATGCGTCATGACAGAGCAAGCGCAGCCATCTTGTTGAAGGTATAATTTAGCAAATGGCCCATGAGTAGCAATTTTATTGGTTGGCAAATTTATTGAGGGAAGGAGAAACATTTATTTTAATCAAGTTTCTATTGAAGATGTTACTTTACTAGCAGTTCTGCGACTTCGTTACAAAGAAATTACAATCATCTTTAACCACTATTTCTATTAAAATAACTAAATAAGGAACCTTGAATGAACGATTTAAAGTGTATCTCTTTATAATGTAGACATTCCTTAAAGAACCGATACATGGAACAATGGTGTCCCGGACATTTGGGATGCGTAAGCGGAGCCGGATCGAACCAACGCGCAAGCGCGCGCGAGACTCTTTCGACAATTTAATGAAATGTAAGGGGTACAATAAGCGGATGTTGCCCCTGTTCGTACAGAGACAGCACCCGCCATGATGTAAGGACTATAGAGTTTTAATGAGATCTAAAAAAACGATTATTATTATTTTTCCTGTATATGCAATTGGTCATATTTAATTTAATATTTGTTACGAAATATGTTTATACAGCCTTGGCTTAAGTATTGAGCGCGCACTTTATTTCTTCTGACTCCAAAAACCATATTTTCTAATTGTTGTTAATATATTTTTTTATATTTCTAACCTTATATGTACACAACAAGAGAACAACAATTAATAATACTTTGAAGTACGTGAAGTGCCTTATTGTAACTATGCAATCACCAGTCACCGCAACGACCAATACCTAATCAGTTGAAATTAATTGATGAAATTATCAGAACACATGTAAATACTGCACTAAAATATCTAGTTTTCATATAAAAAGTACCTATGGGTGGGCCATTTTATATAAAGTGGTAATCTCAACTTTTTTTTTAAATTTGTATTTTTTGTGTGGTTTCTATTCAGAATCATGAGCGCTTTCGAGCCTGATAGGAGAAAAAAGTGTCCCAAAATTTTCATAATTTTTTTATTACTTCCGTACCGCCATATGAAATGTATGAAAAATAGTCACGGAATGGAACAAAAAAGGTATATGGGCTATTTTTGTAACAACCTGATAAAAAAGCTGACCTACAATTAAGGCTTTATTTTGGGTATTGTATTGTATTGTATGGTGGTTTGTATGGCAGGCCACTACAACGTTACACCAGTTCTGGCAAGAATAGGGTAACCTTTCAATACCTATTGTAGACTGTGGCGAAGAAGAAGAGACAATAGAACACATAACGTGTGAATGTCATGCTCTCGCCAGACAAAGAATGAAGGACTTTGGAGCAGGCTACCTGGATCCGAAAGACTTCAGAGCTACCCCTGAGCTCCATTACCCAATAAAGGCTTTGGAATAGGCTCAACGGGGGACAACTACACAAAAATCCCAATGGGTCGAAGTGTATCTGAAAAGGTCCCCATAACATAAGATAAGATGGTGGTTACTGCAATTCGTACATTGAGTCAGGGTTGCCGTGGTATAATAAAATTTTAATTATCAAATAAGATTTTAATTACATTTTTGGTTACAGGTATGTCCACTGTTATCACCGAGAGCATTATGAAGGTATTAAGAAGCTTACAGCTGTATAAAATTACATATAAATTCTCTATATAGCTACGAGTCTTTATAAAAGCTTATCAAGGCGCTTCAAAGCGGAAAAAGGCGGCAAGGTAAAATTTTAAAATTATGTTTTTTACGAAAATGTGTTTATTACCAATACAATTACGATTTAGCAGGATTATATACGGTTTAATAAAGAATTAAGCCCCAGCGGCCATTGGTTCTTTATAGTATCCCACCCACTGGCATTTAAATTTAGCAATTCGGGAGGCTGTATCGATTATTTTGGTTCTGCTACAAACGACATCATTTCTATTGCGATCACGCAGAGACACTCCCAACATAGCCCCTACATTTAGCCTTTGGGTGTCTTTGAGCCTTCTTATGAGGCCCGTAGTAAGCGACCACGTTTCAGTACTATATGTCATCACTGGCAACACACTGGTCAAACACTTTCGACTTGCGACTCTGTGGAAGAAAAGCCATGAACCGGAAGGCGCAGCGTGGGCAAGCCCCCCACAAGGTGGACCGACGACGTGGTAACGCTCGTGGAATCCACTGGATGCGGGCGGCGTAGTACCGGTCTTTGTGGGTCGCTATGGGGGAGTCCTGTCCAGCATTGGCCAATGTTTCCTTCACCGAAACGCGTCTGGAAAATAACAAATGATATTTCGTACATTAGTTCCGGAAAACCCATTGGTACAGTCACGGAATGAAAAGGTTGACCAGAGGCTCTAGTGTAAGTTTCTTTTGACGTAAAAAAACGTTTACGAACGCGTAAGTGATAATGTTATTTATATGGGAAACGCAAACGTGTTCGTGACGTAAAGTGACGTTAAAAACTTACACTCAGGGCTCAGTTCTCAAACAAATCCATTTACGAGTGGCAAGCACATGTTACCTTTTTGAACTGTGTAATGGATGAGTATATTGAAAATTATGTTTAACTGTTTGACAACAAAGTTCAAATTTAATAAGACGAATGTTCCTTGACTATTAAGAGTTGAACTAAAACCTTTTTATCAAGAGTAGATATAAAAACATTGTCTCAAGATTGATAAATCCTCTTCGCTTATATATTGCGATCCTCTTTTAAGTTTCCTGAAATAACTGAAGAATGAATGAGATAAAAAGTTTTCTTTTTAATTTTAACTCGCCTCTCTAAAATGCAAAAAGGTCAATTTCTCATTGGGGTAAGTATCTGTCATGTAGCGAAGTGACATTAATTATGACAGAAAGTGTCATACTTACTCGGCCGATAAAGCAGATACTGATAATCTGTACTAAGCAAGCAATAACAGATCTTAAGCTGGTCAACCTTTTCATTCTGCGACTGTACAAGGCGGGGTTTGAACTTGACACCTTCGGATTGCAAATCGCACGTACAGTCAGCAGCAGAAGTGGCTAAGCGTTTTCAAAATGAGGTCAACACATCTCTATTGTCAAGAGAATAAGAGCGCGTGTAGGTCATTGTGAACACTTCAAACGCTAAGCCACTTTTGCTGCTGACTGTACGTACCACTAAACCAGCGCTTCATGCTGGGGACTTAGCGTATCTAATTTTAGTCTTTATACAACTAGACAGAAACATTTTCAAAGGTCTGTATAAAAGTCCAACAATGAGAGGTAGGGCACAGCGAAGTACCATCACGCTTGAGTCCGGAGAAGCCCAACTGGGGAAGTACCGGTTACAGAAGACCACAGCTATAATAGCACTGCTACCTTTCAGGTATGTAGTGTTGTGTTCCTGATGGTGAGTAAGGTTCCCAGAGCTCCAACCCCCTTAATGGTCGGCAACGCGCTTGTGACTCCCCTGGTGGTTAACTAAAACCTTTTTATCAAGAGTAGATATAAAAACGTTGTCTCAAGATTGATAAATCCTCTTCGCTTATATCTTGCGATCCTCTTTTAAGTTTCCTGAAATAGCTGAAGAATGAATGAGATAAAAAGTTTTCTTTTTAATTTTTACTCGCCTCTCTAAAAAGCAAAGAGGTCAATTTCTCATTGGGGTAAGTATCTGTCATGTAGCGAAGTGACATTCATTATGACGGAAAGTGTCATACTTACTCGGTCGATAAAGCAGATACTGATAATTTATACTAAGCAAGCAATAACAGGGGGATTGACGGTTGAACCTCAAAATGGCGAAGTCGTCTTGTTTTTTGTTCAAACGTAGTTTAGTGTGTAATATTGATAGCGTATTATGCAGTGAACTAACGCAGAATTGTGCAGCTAATGGAGAATTGATTTCAAAACGTGTTTCACCACTATTTTGGTCATCACCCGGCAATCCCGGGGTCACGGCCGCCTCTGAGCTTTCTGTAAAGTCCAGCTACCACTTTACAAAACGCAAGGCCTACTACCGAACAACGTCATGCTCTAAGGGCAAACTTATATGTTATTATACTTATTTGTTATTTTACTTGACATTGGCGAAATCATCGATTGATTTATTGATGGAAGCCATATTTTTTTTAAAGAAGAAGAAGAAGAAGCAATAACAGATCTTAAGCTGGACAACCTTTTCATTCTGCGACTGTACAAGGCGGGGTTTGAACGACACTTTCGGATTGCAAATCGCACGTACATTCAGCAGCAGAAGTGGCTAAGCGTTTGAGGTGTTCAAAATGAGGTCAACACATCTCTATTGTCAAGAGAATAAGAGCGCGTGTAGGTCATTGTGAACACTTCAATCGCTAAGCCACTTTTGCTGCTGACTGTACGTACCACTAAACCAGCGCTTCATGCTGGGGACTTAGCGTATCTAATTTTAGTATTTATACAACTAGACAGAAACGTTTCCAAAGGTCTGTATAAAAGTCCAACAATGAGAGGTAGGGCACAGCGAAGTACCATCACGCTTGAGTCCGGAGAAGCCCAACTGGGGAAGTACCTCCTCCTTACAGAAGACCACAGCTATAATAGCACTGCTACCTTTCAGGTATGTAGTGTTGTGTTCCTGATGGTGAGTAAGGTTCCCAGAGCTCCAACCCCCTTAATGGTCGGCAACGCGCTTGTGACCCCTGGTGTTACGTGCGCCCATGGGCGACGGTAATTGCTTACCATCAGGCAATCCGTCTGCTCGTTTGCCTCCTATATCATAAAAAAAAGTTGTATCAGAAACTATTATAGTACAATTCGGTCCCTAAACATGATCAAGAATACTCTTGAATCTGTCGGGTTGGTGTCGTACCCACCGTTTTTACCGAGTTTTTTACCTTCGGGCCGCAAATATTATAACCCTAACTTTTGCCCAACAACGTGTTACCGCGAAAAGGATCACGCATTTCAGTACGAAAGGGTTTTAGACAAAAACCGGCAAAGTGTTAAATTTGCGCCCGGGTTCTGTACTGTTAGAATAACATGTCCATACAAATTCTCACAAAATAAATAAAACTTGACCAAAAATTCAATTAAAACAGGAGAAAGCTATGTACAGTCGCCAATCAGATATATCGGAGCTGTGGAGGTGGTCACAAATATCGGAACATGCACTTTATCGCCTTGCCAATGGAGGCGTTGCTCCGATATTTATGACCACCTCCGCAGCTCCGATATATCTGATGGTGACTGTACCAGTTGTTATTCTACAACTTATGTTTTTTTTTGTAAATATAGAAATACATGTGCTACACGACGACCTCGTTGACACTTACTATCAGGCGTGACTGCGGTCAAACGCTGGTCAGTCTTGTATAAAAATAACATGTGTTTTAATATTGAGACTATAAGGTACATGTATACATATTTCGGGACTTTGTTTGTGTCAATATCTCTGACCTTGATTATAGGATATATGTATAGGACCAGGGTCCTAAACGGATATACATTTTTGGTTTTTTAAATAGTACCTACAGCAGAAATTACGGACCCCTAATCTCGACCGCAAGGATTCTATTTACCGGTTTTCGACCGGAAAGTCCATATAAAGGATCTCGAGCAGGTGGGAAATGGGACCTATAATCCTACCGACCCTACTCAGTTTGATTATTGTTATAATGGTTTCAGTATTTCGATATTTTATTTATTTCATGATAATAAACATAAAGAAAAATATGTATGTGCAAGATTTTATGTATGTGTAATAATACCGTTTTGAATAAGACCCTACTCAGTTTGAGTATTATCCAGTGCTCGGACAAGTCATCGCAGAAACAAATATGGACATGGAATAAGACTCTATAGAGTCGAGATTTAACGCCTACCTACGCCTCCTAAATGTCCGGAACAATGGTGTTCCGGACATTTAGGATGCGTACGCGGAGCCAGATCGAGCCAACGCGCAGAGGGGCCTCTGCGCGTCGACAATTTAATGAAATGTAAGGGGTACACTAAGCGGATGTTGCCCCTGTCCGTATCATGGGATGCGCACAGAGACAGCACCCGCCATGGTGTAAGGACTATTGAGTTTGTAAGGACTATAGATTATTATTATCTAAAGCGGATATTATCGTAATTTAACATTTGATCTATTTAGTCGTATATGTGTCATTGATTTGTCAGTGGCATGCTGGAGGTGAAAATTTATATTAATACAATTATTTCCTAAGATAATTATGGTTATTTCTAAAATATTTTAATTATGGTGCAAATAAATACAATGCAATCATCAGCTAAAAAAAACTTTAATAGAAATACCTTCACACACATATGCTGGATATTCGGTTGCAATAATAAATGTCATTGAAAAATATAATTAGTTAATATTGTTCATAATAAGATTCTATTAATCTTGTTCTATTGCCGTGTTGCGATAGTTTTGCGATGACTTGTCCGAGCACTGGTATAATAATGGTTTCAGTAATTAGATATTTTATTTATTTCATGATAATAAATAAAAAAGACAAATGTATGTGTAAGATTTCAGTGAAGAGTGAATATCAAATGATATTTCGTACAAAAGCTCCGACTAATTCATTGGTAAAAGACAAGGTTTGAAACTGCGACCACCGGATTTGAAGTCACACGCTCTCGCTTAAGCCAAGCGCTTCATAAATATATTTACAAACGAACGTAAATATGTATGTTGCGACCTTCCATTTGTCCAGTTTTTACGTACTTTTGATCAATGTTGCCATTTCAAAGGTCTGACCTCTGACCCGAATTATGTGAAAAATGGACGCTCCCTTAATATCAAATTACCTTTATATAACCTTTACTCGACCTCGTCTTATCGTATTCTGAATATTACTATAAGCTATATTTCGTTGACAATTTCTTTATATTTTGTTATTGTACTTATATTTTGTGTTTTTTATACTTAGAATCACGAATTAAAAAAAAAACACTTATTACTTAAATAGGAATTAAAAATATATTTTTTTACTGTGTTATTTTCAATTTATTTAGTATGGTGATAGCCCAACAGGTCATTAATATATAAAATGTTTAGTTTTGTCTGTTTTTTTTTGTGGTAATTTGTAATACTGTCCCGAAGATATACAGCAGTTAGGTAATTGTCTTGTGACTTGAGGGGCGAGCAGTCCAGCGATGGCGGTCATTACTGTCCTGTATACGTATGTATCACAAAAGGTCTCTAGGGATTTTTTTCTAATTGTGTTTTTTCTAATTTTTTCTAGTTGTCTCTAGGGAATTTAACTACCAACGCTACGCTTGCTACTCCGTAGTCGAGTACTTTTTGACCCCATCGGCCATGCGTGCAATGTGGCCTGCCCATTGCCACATCAGCTTACTAATCCGGTGGGCTATGTCAAAAAATCTCTTCTAGTCCATATAATGTCCTAGTTTCAAACATCTGTGTAAACGGGGTGTCAGGTGGGCTCGTGACGTTATATAGATAAGCCGGGCTAATACGATGCTTTGTTCTTGTACCTAAGACAACGACCTACTTTGATCCTGTATGTAGAGATATAACTTAGGGTATTTATTAGGTCGTCAATATTACCGCGATACGACTAAAACCTCGTAAGTAGTCCGCGTCACATGTCGCTTGAATTGCTATTTATGTATACATTTTTTATTTGTTAACTAGCTGACCCGGCGAACTTCGTACCGCCTAAAAACGACAAAAGTAGTGATAGCTTTTAATTAGCTAAAACATATATGATTTTAATTAAGGTAATTACACAAACAATTCTAAAATTACTAATTTTACTGAAGGACCTTACAATTGAGGTCATATTTATTTTTCGAAATTACGGGATATTTGTGACTTTTTAGTACTTAATGTCTCAATCAGGGCTGTGACGATTCCAACCAATCCAAAATCATTTTAATCGGTTCAGCCGTTCTCGAGTTATAAGCGGTTGAACCAACCCCACTTTCTTTTATATATATAGATATCTGTATTGTAAGGATGGATTTATTTCAAAAACATTGTTGTTCTTATTTTTGCAGGTTTAAAGTTTTGTTGTATTTTTGAACCGATAATAATTTTGCTGTCTGGCCTAGTGGGTAGTGACCCTGCCTCCGATGGTCCTGGGTTCGATTCCCAGTCAGGGCATATATTTGTATGATAGGTACAGGTATTTTTTCCTGAGTCATGGGTGTTTCCTATGTATTTAAGTATTTTATGTATCTATCTATTATATATATCGTCGTCTAGTACCTATAACAAAAGCCTTACTGAGCTTACCGTAGGACTTGGTCGATTTGTGTAACATTGTCCCGATTTTTTTTATATAAGCCTATAGTGTCCCACTGCTGGGCAAAGGCCTCCCTTCTTGATTTCCACTCTTCCCTGTCATTTACAATCATTGGCCATTTGTGGAATGAATCCAAGTGGTCCCGACACCTCCATCATGGCCTACCACGTCGTCGCCGAAATAAATATTTATTTATTTTATTAGGCCATACTGACTGTATCTAACTATATGACGCCGACTGTACATACCGTGTCGCATGTTCCTACATCCATGGAGGGGTGCCAGGTGGGTTATGACGTCACGCAGATAAGCCGAGCCACTACCCTTGTTCAGCCAGACAGCGATCTAATACCGAGACTTACCGGTTTGCCTTTCTAGTGAAACTAACACGATACCGGTATGAAATTTTATTGATTGGTTTTGTCTTTCATTAGCGTTATTCGTTATTGTATTTAATTAATGTCATTCTAACATTGACACCTTTATTTAGCGAGTAATTCGCACGACAGGATTCGAAAAAATCGGTTCAAACTAGGTCTTTCTGTGTCGCTTTGGGCTGAGCCTCTGTCCAGCAGTGGACATCCTTCGGCTGATATGATGATGATTATGAAGTTAAACATCTACAAACGTTTGTATTTAAACTTTCGTGAGTCATTCTAACGTTGACACGGTTATTTAGCGAGTAATTCGCGAGACAGGATTCGAGGAAATCGGTTCAAACTCGGTCTTTGTTAGTCGCTTTGGGCTTGGCCTCTGTCCAGCAGTGGACGTCCTTCGGCTGACATAATGATGATTATGAAGTTAAATAACTACAAACGTTTGTATTAAAATTTTTGTGAGTCATTCTAATATTGACACGTTTATTTACCGCGCAATTCGTAAGACAGGAGTCGAAGAATTCGGTTCAAACTCGGTCTTTGTTAGTCGCTTTGGGCTTGGCCTCTGTCCAGCATTGGTCGTCCTTTGGCTGATATGATGATGATTATGAAGTTATACAACTAAAAACGTTTGTATTTAAACTTTCGTGAGTCATTCTAACATTGACACCTTCATTTAGCGGTGGCTTTGGGCTGGGAGTCCAGCAGTGGAAGTCCTTCGGTTGATATGATGATGATGATTATGAAATTAAACAACTAAAAATGTTTGTATTTAAATTTTCGTGAGTCATTTTAATATTGACACCTTTATTTACCTCGCAATTCGTCAGTAGTCGAAGAAATCGGTTCAAACTCGGTCTTTGTGGGTCGCTTGGGGCTGGGCCTCAGTCTCGTAATTTTGGTATATCCTCGTAAGGCCCACGGGCCTAGCTGTAGTACTAATTATTATAATGAAATTTGAATCTTCTAAAATTAGAACAGTGTCATTTCATTTGTTTCTAAGAGAAAAAGATTCTACTTTATTTCCTAAACTATATAGAACAAATTCGAGTAGGCTATTATTTGTATGCGTGGGCCTTAGGCGGGTATAATATATTTCATATAATATGTCAATTTCAAATCTAACGATATGTATTTGGAACAAGTGACAGAGTATATAGCATAGTTATTTATTGCCTGTCGTGTCTCCAATAACCTAAATCCTTGAACACACGCCAATCCTTTGGCATGCAAATTTTTCACGCCATTTCTATTTTTCCATATATTCGTGTTACTGAAACTTTTGGAAAAAATAAGGGTGATAACTGATAACTAGTTTTGTCTTCGTTTGTCAGATGATAATTAAAAGGTTGAATCAACTTGTCAACTTTCGTGTCACTAGTTGCCGAGTGAAAGTACCAGGGTCTTAAACAATTGTCCAATTGGACGTTGCTATGGCAACGATTAACACCAAAACGTAAACAAATCGCTTTAATACATACTGAAAAACTATACAGTAAAGAGAAAAAACATATGTCAAAAACTGTAACTGGTGGGACGTTGATATTTAGCATAAATATTCTTTACCATAACAGTTACAAGAATAACCCTGAGTCAAAACGACTTAGTGGCGAAATAATAGGTAATGGCCACACAGGGCTCGCAGCCTCGCGGGAAATTGCCGTACGAGGCAGCTCGGTGAGTGTAGATGTGCCTCGACAAACGTTCAAACTGCCTTGGTCAGTGTGTGCCTTGTCAGAGCGCTAACATTCAATACTCAATAGAATATGGTAAAATAGAGTTTACTGGAACTATTGTAGGTGTGGAAAGGTTTTGGGTCTGGATTTACGCGACTGCGTTTAAGTGTCAATGTTAATGAGGCGAGCGTCTACAAAATCTTTCACACTCGTCATATTTTTGATGTCTAATAGTTGAGGGTTGCGACAGCAATTGTAGGTAATTTATCCACTAGAGCTGTCCATGTGATCCTATCTTTGGCTTTTTGGATAGATGCCTGCAGGTTTGCTTGGCATGCTTCCTTCGCTGCGTCAGTCCATCGGATCGGTGATCTTCCACGGCGGTGAAATTCCCAACATCTTGCGCCAGCACCCCATCTCGAACGCATCGATTCTGGTGCGAGTGCGTGCTCTTAGCGTCCAAGTCTCGGAAACGTAGAGGAATATGGAAAATATAAGGGTTCGCATGAGATTAACTTTCGTTTTCCTACCTATTCCCTTGTTCCTCCAAACCTTATCCAAACGCTTCACAGCTGATTTTGCAATATATGATGTCTAATAGTGGTGGAACTTTATTTTCGTATCGCCTTGCATATGGCAGCCTCGCGAGGAAATTGCCGCACAAGGCAGCTTGGTCAGTGTACATGTGCCTCGGCAAACGTTCGAGCCGCCTCGATCCGTGTGTGCCTAATCAGAGTGCTAACAAACTCATGTATAATGCACAACCTTAATTAGCCCCCGAAGGGATCCGAATCGATCAACGAAATATTTCGTCCAAAATGCACAATTTCATTTGTTAGTAAGGGCGATTTCTGACTTAATAATTCAGATATACATGAAGAATTTAATTGGTAGTTAAGTTGGAAATAAGGAATTAATAGCAACCGAGTACGATTCTCGCTAACCGTAAAGTTGTCAGCGTCCCGGATCGCTAATTTTAAATGGCAGTGGGCGGGACAGGTTGCACTTCAGTAATTTATAAATGTCTCCTATGTTCATAACGGATAATTTAAGAAGTAAAAACCCTTTTGAAAGTTCTTCCACTATTAGAATTATTGTGGAAAAAATTCTCAAATCAGTTCAGTAGTTTCGGAGCCTGTTCATTTCAAACAAACAAGCAATCAAATAGTAAAAACTTAACTGAAGGACCATGTCTATGTACTAGTGCAGATAACTTATATGGAACTTACGTCAAAATTTTAATTTAGAACGCCGACATGCGTATGTACACGTTACTACTACATAGGCTTTAACTAAGTCACTTATAGATTCGCGACGGTCAGATATTATTTGTTACACGCTGTATATCTGTTGCTGCTATACCAACCGGTCAATGTACGACAAATGTCACGACAGAGTGACATTTAAATGCAACCGCCACGCTCGCGTGTCACGTCCTTGAAAACTTAGTTAAATTATTTTTGTTTTACCAAAGTTTGACCCCCTTAAAATCAAATCTTTATTTTTGGTAACATCTTGTATACCAGGCCATAAACAAATATTTTTGCAACAAGAGAGGAAAGTTGGTTTTTATTGCGAGTTTTTTGCTAAGTTCAGTATAATCTTGAGCGTAGTTAGGGACTCAAAAACACGACTTGTGAAACAACTTTGTTTTCGTGTGACACATACTTTTCACCTCAGTACCGAAAATAGGCCTCCCCCATAGACCGCTACTGAGACATATATTGCCGTGTGATGCCGGCTGACTAGAATAGCACCACCCCATATCCTCCCGAGGGTATCGTAAGAGGCGACAAAGGAAAACCCCACGGACGATCAGCAGCGTCCGTCGAAACCCAATCTACAACTACTGCGGTCGCCAACCCGCCTACCAAGCGTGGCGACTATGGGAACTATCCCCAAGATGATACAAGTCATATTTGTGGGAGGCCTATGTCCAGCAGTGGACTGCATACAGCTGAAATGTATGTATGAGACATATCTCTGAGAAAGGGAATTCGAAATCAATGCCGTAATTGCCACGATTAGCAGGCGGGTTGGCGATCGTATCGTTTTCAGTATATCGTATCGCAGTACGGTATATGGCTGGTATGACCGTTCCGCCGCTGCTACCGACTAGGCCGTTTATATATGCTTTCCGCAGCATTAGGGTTAAGGGTTAACTAACCTTTAACGTTGGCATTATAAACCCTTTATCGGCCCAGTAACGCAGACTAACCAATCGCATTTAAATGTCACTGTCATGACATTTGGGAACCGGGTATTGTCCTAGCTGCGAGGACGGACAGCATTTTCCGTCGAAACCTAACCCAAACTGCGGTCGCTAACCCGCCTGCCGAGCGTGCCCCGACGGAACCCAACTCCAAGTTACTGCGGTTGCTAAGCCGCCTGTCGATAGTGCCGACTATGGCAACTGGCCCAAGATGATACAAGTTAAGTTTGGGGGAGGCCTATTTCCAGCAGTAGACGTCTTACGGCTGACATGATGACAGAGATGAATAACTAGCTGTGCCCCGCGGTGTTACCCGCGGTTTATTAGGGAAACAACGTATGTGTTAATTCAGGGTGTCAGCTAACTCCATAACAAATTTTATTAAAACGCTCCAGCCGTTTAGACGTGAAGAAGTAACAAACATACACACTCAAAACTTTCGCCTTTATAATATTAGTGTAGATATACTTAAATTGTTGGCTGAGTACCCACGGTATGCTCAAGAAGGCCTGTGTTGTACCCACAACACAGGCCTTCTTGCGTCAAAATTTTAATTTAGAACGCCGACATGCGTATGTACACGTTACTACTACATAGGCTTTAACTAAGTCACTTATAGATTCGCGACGGTCAGATATTATTTGTTACACGCTGTATATCTGTTGCTGCTATACCAACCGGTCAATGTACGACAAATGTCACGACAGAGTGACATTTAAATGCAACCGCCACGCCCGCTTGTCACGTCCTTGAAAACTTAGTTAAATTATTTTTGTTTTACCAAAGTTTGATCCCCTTAAAAGCAAATCTTTATTTTTGGTAACATCTTGTATACCAGGCCATAAACAAATATCAGTCAATGTGTATACGGATATCCTCTAGGTAAACAGATTATAAGTATACCAAAAACAACTAAACTAATTAAAACTAACAATATAACTAAAACTAACATAAATCTAAAAAAGGCACCTGCGGCATAGTACCGAAGATCAGCATTTTCTCGCTGAATCGTAAGACTGATACGCTGAGCGAAGTAGCTGGCAGCTCTTCGGTCTCCTGTGGTATCTCTGAGTCTCTTTGAAAGGTCCTTAAAGAGACTCAGAGCGCCGAGGCCCTACGCCGAGGGTCACGACCTCGATCCGTAGGGCCTTAGGGATCCGATAATATAGAAAAAAAAGACAAATTTAAGCGGTACTCATATAGCACAATTGTTAGTGCACTGGACTAATGGTTTGCATGTTTGAGAAAAGCATTACCTATATATACGTTGGCGTAAAAAGGCGTCTACATACGAGTACCCTTTCTTCCCAGACTCTGTATTGTGCAATATTCATTTATTTGCCGCTTTCACAAAACTAATACTATTATTGTACACATTACCTCATTATTTACTGGTACGTTAGCATACTAAATAACAATTCTGAAACTTCCCCACATCGCAGTAAATAACGTAGGTTTAGCACATTTATTATCATAATGTACGCACGTGTTTACACCGCGGTGTAACCGTGTTGGTATAAGTTAATAGAATACAGGTTATTTTAGGCTTTAAGGGTGATATTTGTTACTTGTATGTTTTGGTGACAGGTATGTCCTAGTTGATTCCGTGGTCACCACTATGAATTTTATCTACGTACATGTCATAAGTGCTCTAAAATGCGTCCAGAAACCGTAGGCAATGACCAGCATTACCAACCATCAGAAAGATTTCAGTAGGTAATGTTAACATTACCTACGGAAATCAGTAGGTTATGAATTTAAATTTGGAACAGCTGTCAAATTCAAGTGGGGTGTCTAATCTAGTATCTATAGATATTAAAACAGCCATTGATACGAAACGCCAATTCGTTATGTTTTTTTAATATAAATCGAACGACATTTGAACTCGAGTGACAGTAGAATAGGGAGTTCATTCGCTTGTCTATGGTTTAAAAAATTTTTTTACTGAGATACGAAATACGCAACGCCGCCGTTCCAAGCTGTCATTTGTTTTGTTCGTTGACTTTTTAATGTTTACAAGTAACCCTAGTAATAAGTCATTTCCCTACGGTTTCTGAACCCATCTTAAAACACTTAATGATATGTGTGTAGATAAAGTAGTGTATGTATCTATACATAATTAGGCATTACAACAATCGTGTGATATTATTATGAAACTCGCCTTCGGCTCGTTTCATAAACCCACACTCTTGTTGTAATGCCCTTCATTATGCACAGATACATAAACTACTATTATGCCACAATGGTAGTTTATTCTTGTAGGTAAAAATAAAATAAAGTATTTCGAGACAACCACACACAAATCGACCTAGTCCTACGGTAAGCTCAGTAAGGCTTGTGTTGTAGGTACTAGACGACAATATATATAATAGATACCTAGATACATATAAATACTTAAACATAAAAATAATAAAAAAACACCCATGACTCAGGAACAAATATCTGTGCTCATCACACAAATAAATGCCCTCATTGGGATTCAAACCCAGGACCATCGGCTTCATAGGCACTACCCACTAGAAAAGACCGGTCGTCAACTAGACCAAAATAAAGCAACTGGCAAATAGGTATTACAAGATATTTTGTAAATAAGTCCCAAAAACCTCATTGGTACAGTCAAAAACACTCCTAGCTATACATTATTATATAAGGCATAAAGTCCACCCATGTACAGTTAAGAGTGTTGCTGTGTGTTCAAGCCGCGATTCGTACCTACGACCTCCGGATTGCAAGTCGCACGTTCTTACCACTTGGCCACCAGCGCTCTTTAGTTGGAGAGGCGCCATAAGAAGAATATTTTAAAGGTCACATTAAACTGGTGACTCAGACAGCATTTGTGATACACGGGCACGGAAATAATTAAAGTCAATTTCGGTCGCACTGTTCGAGATATGGCACGCTCGGGCTATTCGAGAATCTTAGGTTATTTATATGTGTGAAGAGAGCTACTGAATTTTGTAAGGGACACAAACATTTACAGCCTAGTTGTGACCCTGACTAGTCCTGAGGCAGGTACGCAAAACGTTCAAATTGATAAACAAGATCAAGTGCGGGTAGTTCGAAAAACTCGTGTGGCTAGATGTTGATTTTTTTTTATACTACGCTGACTAGCTTTTGACCTCAGTCACACCTGATGGTAAGTGTCGACGAGGTCGAGGGTGTAGTACGCTGGTTCAGTAACAGCCTATTCACTTTTGCCTTGAAAAGACACAAAATATATCTTTCCGGGAATACAGACGAACGGAGCGAATTCCAATCCTTAGCATTAGGAAGGTAGAAGCGAATCACTTCGTGCGAATGAATGTAATATTCACAACGTAAGAATGAAACCGCTCTCCTCGCCTCGACTTCCAGTGGTGGAACAGCGATGGCGAAATTAAATCGTGCAATTCCTGTGCACACTCTCCAGAATGTACCCTGTAAAACACAGACAAACTAGCAACCCTGCGACGGTGCTCCAGGCTCTGTAAACTTACACTCACTAATTCAAGAACTAAACTTTAGATAGCCTTTATCCGACACCACCAGGACAAACCCATCTCCGTTCCACCACCAGACGTCCAGGCGTGGGGAGCGATTTCATCCTTACGTTGTAAATATTCCATTCATTCGCACGAAGCGATTCGCTTGTACCTTCCTAATGTGGACTGCTAAGGAATGGAATTCGCTACCTTCGTCTGTATTCCCGGAAATATATACGAGAGGTAGGGCATAGCGATGACCATCACGCTTGAATCTGGGGCAGCCCAACTGGGGAAGTACCTCCTCCTTACAGAAGACCACAGCCATAATAGCACTGCTACCTTTCAGGTATGTAGTGAGTAAGGTTCCCAGAGCTCCAACCCCCCTTAAAGGCCGGCAACGCACTTGTGACTCCCCTGGTGTTGCGGGTGCCCATGGGCGATGGTAATTGCTTACCACCAGGCAATCCATCTGCTCGTATGCCGCCTATGGCATAAAAAAAAAAAATAGAAGCGATTCGCTTCTACCTTCCTAATGCGGGCTGCTAAAAGAGCGTGGCCTCATGTCCACGTCACGACGCCGCATCGTATAACGGATCGTTTTACGTTTACGGCGCCGTGGCGATGACGTGGAAATGGGGCGCGTGGCGTGTGGTGGGTGCGCTCTAAGGAATGGAATTCGCTCTCTTCGTCTGTATTCCCGGAAATATATAATTTGGGTTGGATGGATGCGGGTGGCGCAAAAACGGGCACTGTGGATCGCTTTGGGGGAGGTCTTCCAGCAGTGGACATTTTTCAGCTGATGTTCTGATAATGATGATGATGAATTTTAACCAATTATAAAAAATAGAAAAAGTGAAAGTTTATTTTTTCAAATCAACCGGGTTCGATTCCCGAGCTGGGTACAGTTTTTTTTTCAAATGCATGAATGCAGTTTTTCTATTTATCACAATCGGTGACATGGTTCCTAAGAACAAATCTTCGTATGTTTTATAGTTTCAGACATTCCCATACTGACCGATTTGAATGAGCCAACCTGTATATATGTCGAGTGTACAGTATCAGTGGCTGCTGACAAAGGGCCCCTCAAGTGGGTAGGCGAGGGCGGGAGTAATGAACACTCCACGGTGTTTGCTGGGGACTTAACGTACACGTGTCGGGGGAATGTCGTTAAGGGGATACTGTCGTGTCGTGACGTCACGACACGATTTACGGACGTGTTTTTTTCGAACCCAGGTATGTCCTTTAACTACGTCCGACGTCCGACAATGAGAGGTAGGGCTCAGCGAAGTACCATCACGCTCGAGTCTGGAGAAGCCCAACTGGGGAAGTACCTCCTCCTTACAGAAGACCACAGCCATAATAGCACTGCTACCTTTCAGGTATGTAGTGTTGTGTTCCTGATGGTGAGTAAGGTTCCCAGAGCTCCAACCCCCCTTAAAGGTCGGCAACGCGCTTGTGACTCCCTTGGTGTTGCGGGTGCCCATGGGCGACGGTAATTGCTTACCATCAGGCAATCCGTCTGCTCGTTTGCCACCTTATGTCATAAAAAAAAAAGCCCATGAAAGTGAAAAACTTAGCTAAATCACCTGGTCTATGTAGTAGTAACGTGTGTGTATACTGTACACGCATGTCGGCGTTCTATATTCAAATTTTAACGTAAGTTCCATATTAATTCTCTGCACAACTACATAGACATGGTGCTACGTGTATTTTGTGATGCCGCAATATAAGACAGCTGTTTCAGTATACTGCTTACAGTTTTTTTTGTAAGTAAATATAATAATGTTTTTGTTAAAGATAAGACTAAAACTAAACAGGTTGATGTAACTGATGACCGGAGAGCTGGCGGCTTCCTCGCACAACGTATCAGCATTGCGATACAACGAGGAAATGCCGCCAGCATCCTTGGTACAATGCCTCAAGCCCTTGGTTCGTTTTCGTAACTATGGTTTTCGTAACTGGCTACCAAAGAAGAATTATTTTTCTTGTTTCATAATCATAACTGATTATCAAACAAGAATTCACTTTCTGCTTTGGTAATCGAGTATTTTTTCCTCGTTCGTAACTAATCAATTATGAAAACATATTACTTTTTCTTTTTTCATAATTGGACATTTTTGCACCTTAGTACTCTTTTACGTATAAAACGATACACTCACCTGTTTTTAAGGGATTAAAATTTTATGGTATTTTTATTTGGAATCATGACTGTAGGAGGATGGCCTCCTACGAAAAAGTAGGCACATTTTAACATTATACATATACATTCCACTTTGCTTGCCATAGTCCATTCCGTAAAACGCCGTACAAAGCGTTTACAAAATTTTAAACGGAATGTGAAAAAAAAATCTTAGGAGGATTTCTTTTTTTCCGAACGACAAACGCAGTTGAGGCGTGGCACTTGCGTATACCGTGAATAGATAAGTGGGAAGAATGAATTATTAAATGTTTTATAAATGGAAACTAAACTTAGCAATTACAAACCATCAATGAAGATAAATAAAAACTATCAAGAAATCGACTGTTACTACGGGTACTCTATTTGAACAAGATTTTTTACACTGATCTAAAAAGTAGATGATTTAAAATATTCGTATATTTTTGTCTCTAATTTACTGTAGGGATATCTATGTACTTATTTTATCTCTTTCTTCTTTCTCTTTGCCTTGTCTCACATCAGGTGGGGCTGCTCTCCTAATAAGTGTACATTGGGTTAATCTGTCCTGGGCTGTCAGGTCTTGGATCTGGGCTTTTTCCATTAGTTTGGCCATACTGGACCACCATGTCGCAGGCAGACGTCCTCTGCCTCTTTCCTTCTTCGGGATTTTGAGTGCTTTTTGGATCGCGTGCTCCTCTCCCCTCCAGGCGCAACTTTAAAGTACCTACTTATTTTATTTAAGTTTTTTTTTAATCGAAATTTATGGAGAAAATAACCCTGGATCTTGTTCTCTTCTCTTTTATAGTCAACATACACAGTTAACATAGACACTCACAGGATAAATTGGCAACTAAAGGGCAACTTAACAAAAAAAAAATACATAATTATTATCACAGCTAATAAGGAAACTCCATTACTAAAAGAATAATAAATTCTTCTTTGATAACTAATTACGAACCAGTAAAATATCATTCACATTTCGTATTTAATCCAGACGAAAACAGAAAGAAAAATCTTATTTCATAACCAGTTACGAAACTCGGTTACAAAAGCAGAAAGTGAATTCTTCTTTGATAATCAATTACGAAACAAGAAAATTAATTCTTCTTTGGTAGCCAGTTACGAAAACCATAGTTACGAAAACGAACTAAGGGGCCTCAAGAGCCTTTTTTAAATTTTTTACCGGAACTAGGTAAGTACCTGTAGTTATCATAATACGATTGTAATTTCAAGATTGTAATCATGACGTATGGAGCCGAAACGTGGACACTGACGGTACGGCTGGTCCACAAGTTGAAAGTCGCTCAGCGGGCTATGGAAAGGCTATGCTCGGCGATCCTCTGCGGGATCGAATCAGAAATGAGGTAATCCGGCAGAGAACCAAATTCATCGACATAGCCCACCGTATTGAAGTTGAAGTGGCAGTGGGCTGGCCATATTAGCCGTAGAACCGATAACCGTTGGGGTAAACGAGTTCTTGAGTGGAGGCCGCGTCTCGGCAAGCGTAGTGTAGGACGCCCTCAGGCTAGGTGGAGTGACGACTTGCGCAAGATGGCTGGCAGGAGCTGGATGCGAACAGCCGAAAATCGAACACGATGGCGTAAAATTGGGGAGCAGCAGCAGCAGTGGATTGCGATAGGCTGATGATGATGATGATGATTGTAATTTCTGTAAATAAATATTTTTGTCAGTCAAAAGGTGTCGACATACACGTTATCGAGAAAATCAACTGATTAAAATAGGAACCCATAACCCATAACAATTACTGGCTTATAACCTGTAACGATTCCTTACACCTAATATAAAACAACCAACTTTACAGTCAAGAGATACGAAACTCAATTATACTCGAGGCGAGTACCCTGTCTGCGCAGTCGACACTACGCCAGAAACAGCCTTATTCAAGAAATCGTTCGACAGAAAGATAATAAAGAACAGAGATGGCGAAAAGGCCGTTACCGTGTGATGCCGGCTGACTAGAATAGTACCACCCTCTTCCCGCGGGTGTCGTAAGAGGCGACAAAGGGAAAAATCCTACGGACGGGCAGCAGCCTCCGTCGAAATACAATCTAAAGCTACTGCGGTCGCCAACCCGCCTGCCAACTACCCTCAATATGATACAAGTCATATTTGTGGGAGGTCTATGTCCAGCAGTGGACTGCATAAGGCTGAAATGTATGTAATTGTACGTCGAAAAGTATAACCACAATTCAAGCCATGGCGCTAGTCTGGGCTGAGCTGTAAAATCATCATCATCATATCGGCAGAAGGACGAGAAGCGACTCACAGTCATAGGTTTTTCGCCACACGTATTCATAGTGGATTCCGCCATCTTTTGGACCCGGGTATGTCCTTAAGCTACGTCCAACAATGAGAGGTAGGGCACAGCGATGACCATCACGCTTGAATCTGGGGCAGCCCAACTGGGGAAGTACCTCCTCCTTACAGAAGACCACAGCCATAATAGCACTGCTACCTTTCAGGTATGTAGTGCTGTGTTCCTGATGGTGAGTAAGGTTCCCAGAGCTCCAACCCCCCTTAATGGCTGGCAACGCGCTTGTGACTCCCTGGTGTTACGTGTGCCCATGGGCGACGGTAATTGCTTACCATCAGGCAATCCGTCTGCTCGTTTGCCACCTTTTGTCGCCGTTAAAGGCCGTTACTGTGCGATGCCGGCTGACTAGAATATAGCACCACCCCAACTCCTCCCGCGGGTGTTGTAAGAGGCGACAAAGGGAAAAGTCCTACGGACGGGCAGCATCCTCCGTCGAAACCCAATCTACAGCTACTGCGGCCGCCAACCCGCCTGCCAACTACCTCCAAGATGATACAAGTCATATTTGTGGGAGGCCTATGTCCAGCAGTGGACTGCATAAGGGTGAAATGTATGTAATTGTACGTCGAAAAGAACGTCTCAGTGTAACCACAATTCAAGCCATGGCGCTGGTCTGAGCTGAAAAATAAACTCATCATCATCATAGATATTTAAATCGAAAGAAAAATAGAAAAATTTGTCTCGCAGCGGGACTCGAACCCACAACCACTGGATCACTTAGACGTGCCAATTTTTAGGGTTCCGTACCTCAAAAGGAAAAAACGGAACCCTTATAGGATCACTTTGTTGTCCGTCTGTCCGTCCGTCCGTCCGTCCGTCTGTCAAGACCCTTTTTCTCAGGAACGCGTGGAGGTATGAAGCTGAAATTTATATCAATTACTCAGGTCTACTGTCCCTTGAAGCTGTGAAAAAATCAAACTTCTAAGCCAACGCAATCAAAAGATACAGCCGTTTATGCCGCAAATTTTCGACACTTGCAAGGGAATCAAAACCTACAGGGTGCTTCCCGTAAACTCAGAATCTTGAAATTTGGTACGAAGCAACGTCTTATAGCATAGATAAAGGAAAAATTACGAAAACCATAAATTTTTAGTTACATCACATAATATTTTTTTTTTTTAATAATTTTAAAATTACTACCCATTTCCTCATAAACGCGTAGAGGTATTAAATTAAAATTCATACCAAATACTCAGGTCTATAATACCTTTAAGCTGTAGCAAAATCAAACTTCTATGTCAACGCAATCAAAAGAAACAGCAATTTAAGCTGCATATTTTGAAACTCGCAAGTACTCGCAAGGGAATCAAAACCTAAAGGGTACTTCCAGTCGACCTAGAATCTTGAAATTTGGCATGAAGCAACGTTTTATAGCACACATAAAGGAAAAATTCCGAAAACCTTAAATTTTTAGTTACATTGCAAAATATATATTTTTTAATAAATATAAACTTTGTAAACCTTGCAGGTTTGTACGGAACCCTCGGTGCGCGAGTCCGACTCGCACTTGGCCGGTTTTTTCTATTTTTCTTTCGATTTAAATATCTTTGATATGCTAGCAGACTTTTCTGCTTAATATAAAAATCATCATCATCATATCAGCAGAAGGACGAGGAGCGACCACACAGTCACCGGTTTTTCGCCACCAGTATCCAGTGGACTCCGCCAACTTTATAATGTCATCGTTCCACCTTGTGGGGGTCTGCTAATGCGCTTCCCGGTACCTGGTTGCCACTCGAGAACCTTGACGCCCCACTGGCCATCGGTTCTACGTGCAATGTACGTCGCCCATTGCCGATCCGGTGGACTATATCGGTTACTTTGGTACTGCGGCGAATTTTTTTTTGACACAGGCGGCAAACGAGCAGACGGATTGCCCGTTAGTAAGCAATTACCGTCGCCCATGGGCACCCGCAACAACAGGGGAGTCACAAGCCCGTTGCCGGCCTTTTAGGGGGGTTGGAGCTCTGGGAACCTTACTCACCATCAGGAAAACGTTACGACACTACAGACCTGAAAGTTAGCAGTATTATGGCTGTGGTCCTCTGTAAGGAGGAGGTACTTCCCCAGTTGGGCTGCCCCAGATTCAAGCGTGATGGACGTAGTTTAAGCCTCATTGTTGGACGTAGTTTAAGGACGTATCATGACATAATTTCTGATGCGATCGCGCAGACACTCCCAGCATTAGAAAACTAAACTAAAACTAAAAAGTACCTACACGTCACTGAGGAGTTACAGAACGAAAGAAAAATGAGAAACATGCAGGTATAAATTAGAACACATGTTATTTATTTTTTCTCATACGTGCACTACAATGTTGACATAATGTTTCTTAATAGGCTTCGTTGCAGGTCTGACGAGTGGTCGTTAAGGTTAACATTGGCGGCCTAGACCGGTAAGGTCCTCTTTTTAATTGCCATTCCGCATAGATTTATGACAGCATCACGGCGATAGGCCATAAGAAAACATTGGCCACTTTGCTGGTGGCTTCAATGATATTCTGGTACTACCAAAATAATAAGCTACTTTTGGTAAATTTTCCAGTTTTATTTGGAAAGTTTACTTTGTCTTTCTAAAAATTAAACTTTTATTTCATGGAGTTTATTTTAAACTATTGTATTGCATCTCTGCAAAAAAAAGCACTAAATAATGTGGCCTGAAAAGGGGTTGCTGGCCTCGTAACAATCCGTCTATATATACTCAGCCGGAAACCAGTTACTTCCCGGCTTCTTTAGTAATGTACTACCTACCTTAATCCTGATACAAAATAAACTACATTACAGTCGACAGCTACGAGAACTCAATTATACTCGAGGCGAGAGTATCCCGTCTGCGTAATCGATACTACACTAGAAACGGCCTAGTACCTCGAAAATCGAAGTTCGTCAATCACGAGCAACTTTCTCTTTTACTCCAATTAAGGCGTCAGGAGAGTGACTGAGACAATCGTTCGAAAACTATAGATTTTCGCGGTAGCGCCACAGTATTCAAGAAGTCCTTTATCGATTAATGATTAAAAAGATAGAAGACTTATTCCAGACAGTCACAAGCATGTGCAGACAAGAAAGACAGAGAACTAGAATATTAACTGAGAGTCTTAGATTGGACCCAACTATTAATATGCTGTAGAAATATTATTTTTTGAGATTGGCCGGATTTTTATATTGAATATACACTGTGTAACATGAAGAAACCGAATAATTTTAACAGCGTATTCCTGAGCCCAAAAGAAGTAAAAAATATCATATAACTTTTGGTCTACTCCGGCAAAAAAAAAAGTTTTTTTGTTCCGTTTTTCATGTTTTTTGATAAAAAAAAATCGATTGTAGTAAAATCGCCCTTAAGAAAGCGAACGGTGCTGAGTTATAACGATTTTTTTTTTGTAATGGGTTGTAACTCCGAAACGAGATGAATTTCTAAAAGGTTTTTTGGACATTTTAGTCTCTAAATATGGTCAGAATAACTTTAGCAAAATTATTTGGTTCCCTCATGTTACGCGGTGTATATTTATGTGTATATTTCGTTTTTTATCATTGCGATACAAATGATAAAAAACGAAATAGTAAAACAAACGCACTGTTGCACCGTTATTCACGAATGACCGAATGAACGGATGAACGAGTGAATGGGTGAGCGAGCAAACGCAGCAGAACCTACGCGCACTTCAAACGAGCTATAAATAGCGATGCAACCTTTGCTGGGTTCCTAGGAAAGTGTAAGGGCAGACTGAAATAAGGCATAGACTACATGTATTTATGTACTGCTAGTTTACGATTTTATGTAGTTTAAAACCGTAACTTATTTATACCACGACGGTGACAAACGGTAAGAGCGAGCGACTTGCAATCCAATCTTGCGAGTGTCCATGGGCGGCGGTAGTTGCTTACCATCAGGCAATCCGTCTGCTCGTGCATCCTATATCATAAAAAAAAAATCCAATGATGACCTCAGTACCCTCACCATGATTTGTGACATTACGGTTTTCGATAACGAGTATCGAGTTTACTATTTGTGCATCTCGTTCGCACTGAAATAGTACAAGCGAGATGCACAGATAGTAAACTCGATAGTTGAAGTGGCAGTGGGCTGGCCATATTAGCCGTAGAACCGATAACCGTTGGGGTAAACGAGTTCTTGAGTGGAGACCGCGTCTCGGCAAGCGTAGTGTAGGACGCCCTCAGGCTAGGTGGAGTGACGACTTGCGCAAGATGGCTGGCAGGAGCTGGATGCGAACAGCCGAAAATCGAACACGATGGCTTGAAATGCAGGGCAGGGCAGTGGACTACGATAGGCTGATGATGATGATGTTGATGATGATGATGATGATGATGATGATGATGATTCCGTGAGGATGGCTCTTGCAGTGCCATCGTTCCACCTTTTGGGGGTCTGCCTACGTTGAGCCTACCGCTACGTGGTCCATACTCGAGAACATTTACGGCCCAACGGCTATCAGCAGTGCTCGGACAAGTCATCGCAATACAATCACAACAAGGCAATAGAACAACATTTATAGAGTCGTATTATGTACAGTACTATTTAATTATATTTTTCAATGATATTTATTACTGCAACCCAAAATTCACCATAAGTGTGTGAATTATGGTGTAATTACGTGCATTAAATATTTAGAAATAACCATAATTAAGCAAATTATTGTATTAATTTAGATTGTCACCACAAAACTGTTTCAAGCATGGCATTTTGACAAATCCATGACAGATATGCGACTAAAAAGGTCAAATGTTAAATTACGATAATATCCGCTTTAGATGACGACCGGTCTGGCCTAGTGGGTAGTGACCCTGCCTATGAAGCCGATGGTCCTGGGTTCGAATCCCAGTCAGGGCATTTATTTGTGTGATAAGCACAGATATTTGTTCCTGAGTCATGGGTGTTTTCTATGTATTTAAGTATTTACATGTATCTATCTGTTATATATATCGTCGTCTATTACCTACAACACAAGCCTTACTGAGCTTATCGTAGGACTAGGTCGATGTAGTGTAAGATTGTCCTAAAATATTTATTTATTATTTATTTAGATAATAATAATCTAAGTCTCGACTCTATAAGAGTCTTGTTCCATGTCAATATCTGTTTCTGCGTTGACTTGTCCGAGCACTGGCCATCAGTTCTACATGCAATGTCCTATGTCATAAAAAAAACTAATAAAATGTCTTCTTTTACAGGTAACGCCATCTTGATTTAGCTGGCTTTGAATCGACGTACAGTAAGAATTAAATCCTTCAATATCTATAAATACCAACTTAATAAAAAAATGTACAGTCAGCAGCAGAAGTGGCTACGCGTCTGAGGTGTTCCAAATGTCAACACATCTCTGTTGTCAAGAGAATAAGAGCGCGTGTAGATCATTTTGAACATTTCACCCGCTCAGCCACTTGCTGCTGACTGTACACCCGCCTGTGATCGCCGTGTCTCTTAAGCCCCATTTAGACCATGCAGACACTTGTATACGATTTTCATTAGATTGCGGGGTTATATAAAGCGACCGAATTCGCCGTACGCCCATAGCCCGCAATGTAATGAAAATCGTATACAAGTTCTTGCCTGGTCTAAATGGGGCTTAGGGCGATACTTGCTTGGACTCTTGCTGGGGACCAATTTTAGTTCCCTGTAGGCCTAGCACATGAAGGGCGCGACAACATCTCGAGCCGAGATAGACTATCCGTCCCTCTTTCATTAATATAGTTAGAAAAGGACGGGTGGTCATCGCCGCGAGACACTGTCGCTACCTTCATCCACCTACTTGTAACAAAAAGAGAAGAGAGACAATATCTTATTCGATATTTCAATCGAAAGAAAAAAAAGAAAAATTTTACTCGAAGCGGGTCTCGAAGCCATAACCACTGGATCACTAGCCCAGTGCCAATTGTGCTATCCGAGTACCACTTAGACCTGTCAAATTTTTCTATCTTATCCTTCGTGGTATACGTCATCATGGGTGACGTGTATTTTTCTTTCGATTTAAATATCGAAGATATTCGCTGGCAGACGTTTCTGCATAATAAAAAATAATTCAAAATCTTATTTTTAACAAAATTTAGCATAAAGTATCGGACTCCGACACCGAAATGTACCGCACCGGCGCAGCCCTAACCGCGCCCTCCTAATATCCGGCGTAGTTCCTATTAACGCGGGAAATTACTACGGTGGCGTATTTTTAGACTACAATGCCGGTGTTCGCTTAGAAAATATGAAATGTCGAGAATAAGCAAACAAAAATAATCACTTTCTGCCTCTATTTCAACAAATAAACGACTATAACGATTCCCGACGTGTATTTTAACATAATTCAATACGCTTAGGTGGCGCTTAGCGACATCTATCGTAAATTTGTTGACACTTTTTAGCGGCATCGCAATCTTAAATCATACAGACGCTTCTGATAAAAAAAACTTAGGTTAGGTTATATAAAAAATAACTAGGGTTCTGAAATTGCAGATGCCCATTGGTTACATTGACCGCTTACAACCTAGTGAGATATAATTAAACTGTTGCCATATTACTACTACTTAGTTAGAAACAGATAAAATCGCGTGTAATTATATCGCACTAGGCGACATTTTTCGGGTAAGCTCTTTTATCCATTTTTAAGCCGAGTCAGGACACAC
This sequence comes from Grapholita molesta, assembly GCA_022674325.2. NCBI lineage: Eukaryota > Metazoa > Arthropoda > Insecta > Lepidoptera > Tortricidae > Grapholita > Grapholita molesta. Next base: position 8,145,767 of record CP053143.2, read on the forward strand.
CACTCGGGGTGAGGGTGTACTACTCAGTGAAGTAGTATCGGGTGGGATGAAGCACACATCCCACCCGATACTACTTCACTTGATACCAACTCATACCAGACTCCTCACACCCTGGAGCCTATAAGGTCACGCACTAAGCTGTTTAAGAGAAATGTTCAAAAATTTACCCTTACCTACCACTAGATGCCACAATTAACATAAGTTATGCTACCGCCACACATTCGCGCGAGTACCGAGGCGAATAACGAGGCGAAACACGAGCACGCATATGTACGCGGACGTCTCGCTATTCCTCTCGTCCCTCGCATCGCGTTTTTGTAGGCAAAGTTTCGTCGAACGTTTCGACGAATAGCGAGGCGAGTGACGAGCCAGTACGCTTACCATGAGTTGTGACTTTGAGGTTTTCGATAACGAGTATCGAGTTTACTCGCTTGTACTATTTTAGTGCGAACGAGATCCACAGATAGTAAACTCGATACTCGTTATAGAAAACCTCAATGTCACAACTCATGGTAAGGGTACGGCATGTATAATCGCGGATTTACGTTTCATGTCGCAATTTGTTAGGCTATGTACAATTTACTCATACAAATATTTCATACACACGCTACTAGTATGTTTTATCTCATGGTAGAGGGTTCTATAATGACGATGAAAGAACAAAATGCTTTTGTTTTTATTGCACCCTAAAATGCCCACTGTGCAGTATCGTCGCCATTTTAAAATGCAAGCAAAAATAGTCGGCAATAAATACACCAATTTAGTCCGTAATGTGTCGACTGTGCTACAGCCAAGTCGCCGCATTGCGTAGTGGTTCGTTTTGATTTTATACGAGACACAAAAAGATATTAAAGTTGGGTTGTTATTTCGCAATTGTAAAATTAATGAATCAAGGATAGATGCATAAATATGTGAACAGGGACTTTGTTAATAGCGTATGGATTGTTGTTGCATCTAAACCTTCAAGAAAAGAGCGTATAGAGATCTTAAAGGTTGTCAATGTAGTTGTGACTCCTCTGCTGTTGCTAGTGTCCATGGGCGGCGGCAGTTGCTTACCATCAGGCAATCCGTCTACTTGTTTGCCACCTGTATCATAAAAAAATCAACGTGTATATTTAAAACATCAATTGTGTACTCAAAGCAAAATATATCCCCCAAAGCACCAATTACCTAATTATAACATATACCTTATTATGTTAGTATTTAAGTGGATGAAAACACATTTTGAAGGTTTGTCTGTATTGAAACCAATCTATATTGAACCTTGAGCTAATTTTGTCGCGTATATGTAATAGTATCATCTTACTTTTTTTTTATAAATAAATACTAACTCAAAAACATTACAAATAATTCCAAATCAGTAGTATCAATCATTTATCAAAACATCATTTCAAAATGTATTTATATGTGTCCGTTTTAAAGAACCGCTCAGAAATAACTATTACTTAATTTGCTTTTGCATCCAATTTATTTCATGTGTCGTAAAAATAACGAATCCACTTTATTTTCCAAGTTAATTTCGGTTTACGTCCTAAATTGTCCACTGTGCATTGCGGAATGCACAGTGGTCCGATTCTGCGATAAAGTTGGAAATAAAAGAATTTTCTTAATAAAAGTTACTGCCGTTTGTTATGTACAGTCACCATCAGATATAACGGAGCTGTGGAGCTGGTCACAAATATCTAAACAACGCCTCTATTGTCAAGGCGATAAAGTTCATGTTCACATATTTGTGACCACCCCACAGCTCCGATATATCTGATGGTGATTGTAGTTACACTGTTTTTTTTTTTATACAACGACGGTGTAAAACAAGCATACGGCCCGCCTGATGGTAAGCAGTTACCGTAGCCTATGGACGCTTGCAACTCCAGAGGATTCACATGCGCGTTGCCTACCCTTTAAGAGCCTATACACTCCGGTTTATATAAAATGCGTGTATAAATATTTTTGACTCTACGAGTTTATCATTCATCAATCATCATCATTTTAGCCCTAACTAAAGGAGTGGCGAGTTGCTGTAGATTGTGTTTCGACGGACGAATGCCCATCCGACGTTTTCTCCCTTTGTCGCCTCCTACGATAACCGCGGGAGGAGATGGTGTGGTGCTATTCTAGTCAGCCGGCACCACACAGCACGGATGATATATCTACACTAATATTATAAAGGCGAAAGTTTGTAAGTGTGTATGTTTGTTACTTCTTCACGCCTAAACGGACGGGGCGATTTTAACAAAATTTGGTATGGAGTTAGCTGACACCCTGGATTAACACGTAGGCTAAGTTTTATCTCTAATAAACCGCGGGTAACACCGCGGGGCACAGTTAGTATTACATAAGAGTGTCTCCAAAACGTCAAGTCAATTTGGACCCGGGTATGTCCTTAAACTACGTCCAACAATGAGAGGTAGGGTACAGCGATGACCATCACGCTTCGGCATCTGGGGCAGCCCAACTGGGGAAGTACCTCCTCCTTACAGAAGACCACAGCCATAATAGCACTGCTACCTTTCAGGTATGTAGTTTTGTCTTCCTGATGGTGGGTAAGGTTCCCAGTGCTCCAACCCCCCTTAAAGGTCGGCAACGCGCTTGTGACTCCCCTGGTGTTACGGGTGCCTATGGGCGACGGTAATTGCTTACCATCAGGCAATCCGTCTGGTCGTTTGCCACCTTTGTCATAAAAAAAAAAGTTAGTTGCGCTTAGATAGCTATTGGAATGATCGCTCAGTATGGCTTTTAAGGGATAATAGTCTTTGTTTAGACTTGTGAAAGTTTTTCGATTTTTCAATACAGCCTTTAAGCTCCGTCGTTTTTCGTTATTGCGTTTTGTGAAATTACATTTTATTGTTACGCTAGCCAGGAGACAACAGAAACACAAAAATAAGGGGTTAAGTCTTACACGGACTATAACATAAAATGAGTACATTAGTGGTGCTACCGCGAACAACGATATTCATAAATTACGGACAATTATCTCTGTCACTCTCATGACACCTTGATTGGAGTAAAAGAGAAAGATGCCCGAAATATACGAACTTCGATGTTTGCGGTACCGCATAGTCCAAAACTTAAAACAGCAGAAACACGAAATGACTACAACACAGTCGACATCTTAAAATACTGAAATACTCACATAAGTTTTGTAGGTATGTAAACAATTCAAATAATACATTCATGAGCAAATTAACTGCATAAAATAATAAAATAAGCTATGGACCAAGCGTAAGTATAATTATGCGAGTCTATACTTCCCAACAGGCATTCTGTCATTTCTGTCACTTAGTGATCCGGAGGGCTATACAAGGTGGGATTTTACCAGGTAAGGATTTCGGGAATCCACTGGGTACGGGTGTCGCTTTGGGGGAGGCCTATGTCCAGCGGTGGGCATCCTTCGACTACTATTAGTCGTCCTAGGGCCTATTAGGTCCTAGGGCGGCTAGTACAAAATATACCCGTATAAAAATCTAATAGTATTGCATTGACCAAAAATTATGTCGTGTGATGCCGGCTGACTAGAATAGCACCACCCCATCTCCTCCCGCGGCCGTCGTAAGAGGCGGCAAAGGGAAAAATCCTACGGGCAGAGAGTGCAGTGCGAAACCAAAATTACAGCAACTGCGGTCGCTATACAAGTCATTTGTGGGAGGCCTATGTCCAGCAATGGACTGCATATGGCTGAAATGTTATGTGTGACCAAAAAAATATATAACCACCGTAGCAAACATCACTATATATCCCAGTAAAAGATCTCATTACATATTCAAATATAAGAAACGCCCAACATATGAATAATACGAGTTTTTTAAACCACAAAGCTTTGTTAGTCCAATGCGCCAAAACGGTCAGAGTAAAAAGAGTAGAATCTCCAGATTTTTTATTAATTTTGCATCTTGTTTTAGGAAGACTTGGAACAATTTTAATAAAATAAAATAAAATAGTTAAAATAATAATAATAACGACTGAAACTGGTTGTGGTTGGATCAAGGGTCCGATTCAGATGCCGGTAACCCTGGACACGGCGCGTTTTGTTCGTTTCAGCATTGAAAGAGCTCGTGTAGTGAGTGGCACTGAAAAATAAGAGGTTTCAACTTTCAAAGTTTTAAACAATAAAGTTTAGTGCCGGTATCTTCTCGGGTCAGAAGTATAGGGTTTGAACCGGTGGTAGGTTTTTGACGTTCATAAGTGCATGTAGACTTTCATAAGTGCATGCAATCTTTGACAGCTACATTTATTTACAGAAATTACAATCGTATTATGATAACTACAAGTACGTAACTAGTTACAGTATAAAATCTAAAAAAGGCCCTTGAGGCATTGTACCAAGGATGCTGGCGGCATTTCCCCGTTATATCGCAATGCTGATACGTTGTGCAACGAAGCCGCCAGCTCTTCGGTGGCCAGTTACATCAACCAGACGCTTCGCGATTTCTGCAAAAAGTTTGTGCGCGCTGGGACCCCACGGACCTAGCGTCTCTACGCCAAACGGTACAAGATCTTTTATCTTAAAAAAACATGGCCTTAAATAGGTACACAAAAAATACTTGTAATTGTGCATTTTCTACTCACAGCTCAGCATTCTCAATAATGAATCTCTTTTGGTCTGCGTTGACTTACTCATTCCTCTTTACTTTGTTAAGGTTGTAATTATGAATTCCTCTACAAAGGCTTTTTAGAGCATATTTTAGCAAAGAAAGAACAAAGAGCGCGTCACGGAGACGTCTCGTTTTGGACTAGTGCTGCTATTTTTAAACGCGGTTTCGTGGCATTTTCGTTTTTACAACCCTTTTAGTTATTCACCCTGTATAAAATAAAATAGTGAGTTTTTTATGGTATACTTTAAAGGCTCCATCATCATCATATCAGCCAAAGTTTTGCGCGACCCACGTCCAGTGTATTTCCGTGATCTTTATCAGTCGTCGGTCAACCTTGTGGGGTGTCTGCCCACGCTGAGCCTTCTGGTACGCGGTCACCACTCGAGAACCTTTACGGCCATCGGTTTTAGGTGCAATGTGCCCCACCCACTGCCACTTAAGTTTAGCGAGGGCTGTATAAAATAATGAATATTGGTTATGGTCTCAACTTAAGAGGTTCTAAAATTTATAGTACGTATTAACTTTTCTTCTTGTTTATGCATTTATAATTGTAAATATTAATAAATATTACGTAGACAAAATATTTACTTAGTAGGTATCAATATTTACTCAGCAATATATAAAATAATTCTAAGATTTTAATTGGAACTAAAAACGACTGATCCGCAGCAGCGGATGTTGAAACTGAATCAATAGCCAGTGCGGTCGCCAAACCGCCTGCCAAGCGTGGCAACTATACAAATCATTTTTGAGGGAAAGCTATTCATAAAAATGTATTTATTTCAAGTATCACATAAATAAATAAATACAATAAATAAATATTTCGGGACAATCTTACACAAATCGACCTAGTCCTACGGTAAGCTCAGTAAGGCTTGTGTTGTAGGTACAGTCAACAACACTCCTATACATTGGTAGCTATACATTGGTAGACCTTATTATATAAGGCATAAAGTCCACCGATGTACACTTAAGAGTGTTGCTGTGTGTACTAGACGACGATGTATATAATAGATAGATAAATATAAATACTTAAATACATAGAAACCACCCATGACGCAGGAACAAATATCTGTGCTCATCACACAAATAAATGGCCTGACTTGGATTTGAACCCAGGACCATAGGCTTCATAGGCAGGATCACTACCCACTAGGCCAGACCGGTCATCATATACAGTATGTAGTAGTATTACCTAGTACCTAAAAATCAAAGCAAATTAAAATATTTCATAAAAAGTCATAATTAATCCAAAATAAACTTTAGTTACTTCTAATAAGGTAACTTTTCTTTTAAAACAACTTCTGTATCAGCCGAAGTAAAACCTAAACCAATTTATTTTGTGGACGAACCAAGTGGCTCGAAATATAATTCTCAAAGCCTCGTAACTTGATAATATGTGAAATTGTAAATATAACCTTATGCTTGAGGTAATAAGGATCAAAATGATGAGACGAACGTATTGGCATACACGTATATATACGTTAGAGTTTCTTCTACTTGAGTATTTTTGTCATTAGGATTATATTTGAAGTATATACTTGAAAATTTGTTTTCTCTTCCTTAGGGTTCCGTAGTCAACTAGGAACCCTCACAGTTTCGCAGTCCAATTTTGGCTGTGGTCTTCTGTAAAGGGTACTTCCCCAGTTGGGCTGCCCCAGACTCAAGCGTGATGGTACTTCGCTGTGCCCTACCTCTCATTGTTGGACGTAGTTTAAAGACACACGGGTCCAAAATGTGTAAAGACTTTTTACGGCATCGAATTATGGTTTTGTTAGCAGACATTATTGGAAACAAAATTAATTAACTCCCGATCTATTTGTACAGTCGCCATCAAATATATCGGAGCTGTGGAGGTGGTCACAAATATCGGAACATGCACTTTATCGCCTTGACAATAGAGGCGTTGTTGCGATATTTGTGACCACCTCCACAGCTCCGATGTATTTGATGGCGACTGTATTTACACAAGTTACTGAATAACCACAAACACGTACTTTAGGTATCAACCCGAAAATAGCAACACAACCACAAATGCGGCTACAAATATCAAAAATAGCACTGAACTTGTAGTATTATTGTGTTCAGCTGACGCAAATGTAAGTTTGTTGAAGCTGTACCCTTACCATGAGTTGAGGTTTTCGATAACGAGCATCTAGTTTACTATCTGTGCATCAGGGTTGTTCTATTTCAGTGCGAACGAGAACCACGGATAGTAAACTCGATACTTTTTTTTTTTAATGAAATAGGCGGCAAACGAGCAGACGGATTGCCTGGTGTTAAGCAATTACCGTCGCCCATGGGCACTCGCAACACCAGGGGAGTCACAAGCTCGTTGCCGGCCTTTAAGGGGGGTTGGAGCTCTGGGAACCTTACTCACCATCAGGAACACAACACTACATACCTGAAAGGTGGCAATGCTATTATGGCTGTGGTCTTCTGTAAGGAGGAGGTACTTCCCCAGTTGGGCTGTCCCAGATTCAAGCGTGATGGTCAACGCTGTGCTGTCAACTCGTTATCGAAAACCTCAAAGTCACAACTCATGGTAAGGGTACTGTATTCAAATATTTAGTACGGGCAAAGGTACGATCTAGTTTAAGGTTTACGGTTTCTGTGAATAGGAAATCATGATTTATGTCGGACAGTGGTCGTAAGATCTGTTAAGCAAATTTAACTGGAATATTAATTCGCGTTCCCGAACTATTTCGGCTAGTTTCCTTTTTAACCGACGAAAAAAACGGAGGAGGTTCTCAATACGTATACCATCAATAGTATGACCATCATCATCATCATCATCATTGTAGAGAATTCGATAGCTTAAACAATGGGCTGAAAGAACTAAAAAGGCGACCGTGGTTGAAAAATATATTGACAACTGTAAAACAATAGAATCACAAAAATATATAGACTACAAAACTAGAGACAATATGAAAAGTATAAAAACCTCGTCGACATCGTCCCCCCCGTGTCGCGAAGCTACACAACTTCGCCATTTAGGCGTGCCAGTTTTCTTGCGGGTCTGCGTAGCACGCCGCCTTTAGTGGCCACATCAGCCACTCGCACTACACCGTCTCTGCCCGGATAAACTTTTTCAATACGGCCTATGGGCCACACACCTCTAGGCATGCTAGGGTCTACGACTAGGATGACGTCATCGACTTTCAAATTGGAAAACTGACTTACAGACGAAATCGTTCTTCGTGGCTTTAGTATTGGCAGGTATTCTTTAAGCCAACGGGACCAAAAATGCTCAGAAAGACGAAGAACCTTCTGCCACTCTCTTTTGATGAAAATACACCGTCATCAAATTGGGCGGGAAGCTGTTGATTAGATGAAGAACCAATTAGAAAATGGAACGGTGTAAGGCTTTCATAATCTTTGTTTTCCGTGACGTAGGTTAAAGGACGCGAGTTAACTATAGCTTCTGCTTCAAGAAGCAGCGTTTGCAGAAGTTCTTCTTTAGGGGCTTTTTCTTTTAAAGTAGCGAGAAGTGCTGTCTTTACCGTCTTCACCAGTCTCTCCCAGCAACCACCCATGAATGGTGACGCAGGAGGAATGAAGCACCACTCTATGCACTTGTTTGCAGTGAAGTCTTGCACGGCGGCGTTATAAAATTCACAGAGTTGTTTGTTTGCTCCGACAAACGATGTGCCGTTGTCAGATAGAATTTTGTTTGGAATTCCTCGGCGTGCAATGAAACGGCGAATGCTCATGATGGCAGAATCAGCTGACAGGCTCGTGACAATTTCTAGGTGGACTGCTCGTGTAGTCATGCAGGTAAAAAGAGCAACCCATCGCTTTTCTCGTCGACGACCAATTGTCACTTCAACGGGACCAAAATAGTCCAAACCGGTGTTTGTGAACGGGCGCTTATGGTGCTCTAGACGGACATCTGGCAAGTCGCCTGTTGGAGGAATCTGAGGCGTCGCCTTCTGTTTGATACAGTAAGCGCATTTTCTCGCAGTCATTCGCACTTCACTGCGGCAACGAAAAATCCAGAATCTCTGTTTTAGCTCATTAATCACCAATTCGTTAAATCCATGTGTGGCAAGAACGTGGTAATGTCGAATGAGAAGTCGAACGCTAGGGTGACGTCCATCTAGGATTACCGGGGCTTTGATAGCGTAATCAATGTCCTTCATGCGTTTTATGCGGCTATCCAACCTTAGGAGGCCATTTTCATCAATTATTGGGCAGAGAGGATTCAATTTGCTTGATTTTGGTAGCGGCTTGGCATTTCGAAGCAAGGCGAGTTCTTCGCCGAACGAATCATTCTGTGCTTGTTGAAAAATAGCAATTTCGGCTTTCTTCATCTCTGTAGCGGACAGCGACGGAAGCTTGGATGAAGGTTGGTTAGAAATGTTATTTGAATTTGGATCATTATGTGCCAAAAGAGATCGAAACTTGTTCGCGCATTGGATGACGCGTGCAGTTGCACGAACAAAACGTAACCATGCACTGAAACGTGCAGGATCTGGTACAACCGATGAAGGTTTATCCAGACTGATGTGTCCTACATGCACCTTACAAGGTTTTAACTCAGAAGAGTTAAAACCTTGTAAGAAAAGGTGGATGCAGTTATAGGTGCAGATGGTTCTTTAGGCCACTCGCTGGACGGCAGCAATAAAAAATTCGGTCCAGAGAACCATCGCGCTAAATCAACCTCGCGATCTTTTAGTCTTGTCGCGTCGTCTGCTACATTCAAACTACCTGGTACAAACTTCCAGTCACTGACGTTGGTTATTTCGGTAATTTCACCCACACGGTTTGCAACAAATGGTTTGAATGTCCGTGCGTCACTACGGATCCAACTCAGAACTGTGGTTGAATCCGACCAAAAGTAAGTTGATTCTGGGATAATGTTATGACCGGTACACACAGTGTTGGCAAACCGAGCAGCAATCAAGCCTGCTTGGAGCTCAAGTCTTGGTATGGATGTGGGTTTCAGGGACTAAGACGCGCTTTTCCACCGATTAGAGATAGCTTTACAGAACCGTTCGCGAATGTAAAGCGCCAGTATGCGACACATGCGTATGCTTCCTCACTCGCATCAGCGAATGTGTGTAATTGTCTGTCTGTAACAGTATCATCTTGGAAACCACACCTATACCAACGATGAATTTTGACGTTTTTAATCAAAGCTAGTTGTTGGGACCAAGCTTGCCATTTTTGAAAAGCGTCTGGTGGCAGCTCGGTGTCCCAATCAATACCAGTCCGCCATGTCTGCTGGAACAAAATGCGTCCTTGAATGACAAGCGGAGTTAAAAGACCGAGAGGGTCATAAACGCTCATTAAGTAGGACAAAACCTTGCGCTTTGTTAGTTGGTCACTTACAGGAATTGGAGAACTAGTGCGGAATCCAAAGGTGTCACTTCCAGGATACCAAATCAGTCCTAAAGTTCTCACAAAGGCCTCTGGGCCCACGTGAACAGTCTCAGGTGGAGGAGCTCTTAACTTCTCTGGCACGGAAGCGAGTGCAGCTGGGACGTTAGAAACCCAACCGCGCATCTCCATGCCTGCTGCTTTGTGCACTGATACTATGTCCGCTGCAAGTTGCGCGGCTTCGTGGACGTTGTCAAGACTACCTAAATAATCATCCATGTAGTGGTCATGAACGATGGCCTTGGCAGCGGCGGGATAAACATTCTGATGTTCGTGGGCGTTACGATTTTTTATATATAACGCAGTGCACGGACTGCACACAGCACCAAATATGACAGAAGTCATCCTAAATTCTTTTAACTCACTTTGAGGGTCTTCCCTCCAAATATAGCGTAAGGCGTCACGATCCTCCTGTCTAATTTTGATTTGTGGAAACATTTCCTTTATGTCAGCTGTCATAGCTACGAAACCTTCACGAAACCTTAATAGTATATGCAGCAAAGACTGCAAAAGATCAGGCCCCGGAAGTAATAGAGAGTTTAAGCTTACTCCCGAAGATCTTGCAGCTGCATCATGCACCACTCGTAATTTTTGTTTTTGAGGATGTATAACGGGAAAATGAGGTAAATACCAGCGTAAGGATTTGTGTGTATCATTTGTGTTCATCATTATATCATGGTATGTCTCCTTTGAGCACTCTTCCGCATAACCTTTTGACATCATGTTATTAATGAAAGCATAATAATCTTTTTTAAATTCTAAATCCCTAGTCATGCGTCTTTCCAAACCATGGAACCTCGAAAGCGCATGAGGATAACTGTCAGGTATGTTTAGCGTGTCCTTACGCCAAAGTAGGCCTACTTCGAACCTGCCTGACGGTAAACGATTAGTCGTAGTATCTAATATCTCTAAAGCGTGTTTATCCTCCTTGGAACACAAATTTTCTGGCTTAGAAATACCTATAGCATCAAGACGAAAATAATCCTTGACGAGTTTATCCATGGATGAATCACCATCATCTTTAGTTGAGACGTGGTTAATAAAATAGACGGGTTTTGTTAAGACATTGGCTTTTCCATGTAATACCCAACCTAAAGCAGTGCGTGTGGCAACTGGTTCAGTTTTAGTACCTTCCCTAAGTTCACGGCAAATTGTTAGATACCAGTGTTCCGCACCGAGCAAGACTCTAGGTGTGGCGTCAGATAATGTAAGAACATCCACAAGATCAGTCAGATGAGAATATTTCGCAATATCACTTTGGTTGACAGTTTGTGTAAATAATGACAGTGAATCTACGGCCTTGGCGTTATTCACTAAGAATGTTTTAGAACATTGTTTACCTTTAATTGAAAAGCTTACGTATTGCACAGGTTTGTGTGTTGACATACCACAGGCTCCGTCAACCTTGATAGAATGCATGGGGCCGGTCGCTCCAATGTGACGTGCCACCTCCCAGTCGATCAAAGTTGACATGGCACCGTCGTCAAGCAATGCATATGTGTCATATTTTCCTTGAGGTCCACTAACTTCAACAGGAATAACTTTTAAAAACACTTGAGAATTCTGAGATTGCGTGGTGGTTGTTTGGTCGTTTGAGTGTGATTCGGTAACGTTAGAAATTGTAGCAATATTATTTTCATGTTCAGGTGTATTGTAGGAGGACGATGGAAACTCGTCAGCAGTTTTAGAAACCTGGGGTAATGACGCTGAATGCAGTAGCGGGTGATGGAAACGTACGCACCCGTCAACGCCGCATCGACCAACCATACACGACTTCCAACGATGTGATTTAGTTTTTAACACTTATAGCATATTTTAGCTTCACGCAACCAAAGCCACTTATCATCTAATGTCAGTGACTTAAAATCTTCGCAATCCGTTAGTTTGTGTTTTTTATTACAATAACGACATAAATCAGTATTTGTGTGACATATAGATGCCACATGTATGTTTTCACTTTGTATAGGTTTGTGTGTGAAATTATTATTGTTGACTGTACCATGACCTTTATTTGGCCAAGAACCTGAATTAGCACCAGTTTGCCTACCTAAAAAGGGCATAAATGTGCCAGCTCGCCTACCTGAATTGGGCATAAACGTGCCAGCCCGCCTACCTGAATTGGGCACAACATTGCCAGGTTGCTTAGCATAGTCATGTACTAAACTGTTGTGTTTTATAGCTTCAATATCCAGAAATTCAGAAAGTAATTGTATTTTGGGCACTTGTCTATCACTTTTATACGCAAAATCTTTCCACTGACTGTACAATATAGGTGTCAGTTTACTTAACACAGAGTGAAATAATTCTACGGAATAAATATGTTCTATTTGATCTAAATTTCTAATTACTGCTATGCAATTGCGCAATCTACTAGCAAAGTTACCGATTTCTTTTTGATCAAAGCTTATCTTTGGCAGATCCCGTACGAGACCAATCTCGTGAAGCACGATCATTTCAGGAAGAGCAAAAGTTTGCTCCAGCACGCCGAGAACTTGTTCAGGGTGCTCCGCCGTGTACAGCAACGACGACACACTCTCTAGGGCTTGGCCGCGCAGCGCGCCGCTCAAACGTACAAGATTCTCTGTGGGTGTAAATAAGTGTTGAGTATCACGATAGACACGCTTAAACATCAACCACTCTGTAGTCTTACCCGAAAAAGGAGTGAGTTGCAGTTTATGAGAACATCTCTGTGAATAAAATATAGGTTCGGGTTGTTTTGACAGCGCTTGACATTTATTTTCATCAAGCGATTGCGAAAATGACAGTGCCTTATTCGCAGAGGTTTGCAAAGGGTTTGAGTAGTCATTGACGGGCATTTCAAACCTAATTGGTTTTTTGCAAAAATCACGTTGACATTCACGATAATCATGAATGTGATTGTAATGGTTGTGATTGCGATGCGATGCAATCACATCATTCGAATGAAACTCATGATCTATAATATTTTGTTCCTGTGATAAATCTAGGTTTAGTGGCTTGTTCATTTTATTTACTTGAACATAAGTAGGCTCTAAACCTAAATTTATGTTTTGTACAGGGGTAGTAACCGCTGCCTGCGTAGGCGGGATTTGTGGTACAATACTATTAACGTTATAGTTAATAGGGTGATGCACACTGTGGTTCACGTCGTGAACCCACGATGCGGTACGCAAATAAGAGTGACTTACTGTCTGGGTAGTGGATTGTCTGTCAGCTCCTTGCGCTGCTAAACTTGCCTCAATTTCGAGCACTTCCACTTGTTTTGTCTGCTCCAAAAGTTTACGCTGAAAATTAAGTTGCAGACGCGCGACTTCCTGTTCGCGCTCAATACGTTGTCGCGCAAGCTCCTGCTCGCACTGAATTTGTTGCCGCACGAGCTCCTGCTCGCGCTCGAACAGCTGCTTCTCCCGTTCCAGGCTGCGACGAGCCAACTGTGCCTCCGCAGTCAGTCTTAGTGCCTTTACAGTGGCAGACGACCGCGAAGACGACCCGCGTGACCTGGAACTAGGGGAAACAGTAACGGGCTGTTCGGAACTAGCTGTAGGGGGCTGAAGAGGCGTCCCGGAACTCTCAGGGACAGCGGCTGCAGGAGCACTTGTGGCTTTAGTCGCAACTGTGCCCAACTTAGGGGCCCGACCGAGCCCTCCCGCGGCGCTGTCTGAGTTTGCCCTTTCAGCATCCTTTGCTGGTGTGGTCAACCATTTAGTTTTAGATCGCGTCAGCATCGCGGTGAGAAGGACCAAAATGTAGAGAATTCGATAGCTTAAACAATGGGCTGAAAGAACTAAAAAGGCGACCGTGGTTGAAAAATATATTGACAACTGTAAAACAATAGAATCACAAAAATATATAGACTACAAAACTAGAGACAATATGAAAAGTATAAAAACCTCGTCGACAATCATCCTATCGTAGTCCACTGCTGGACATAGGCCTGTCGGCTGTTCGCATCCAGCTCCTGTCAGCCATCTTGCGCAAGTCGTCACTCCACCTAGCCTGAGGGCGTCTTACACTACGCTTGCCGAGACGCGGTCTCCACTCAAGAACTCGTTTACCCCAACAGTTAGCGGGTCTACGGCTAATATGGCCAGCCCACTGCCACTTCAACTTGCTAATACGGTAGGCTATGTCGATGACTTTAGTTTAGTTTTAGTATGACCATTATTTTGATAATTCTTTTTTTATTGGAAAGGAACTACCCTGAAGGTGGTCCCATATAAAAAAAATACAAGCTTAAGGGTAGGAATATAGGGAATGATTGAATTTTTACTCAACAATTGTAACGTATAACCACGCATAATTTTTAACAGAGTAGTCCGATTTTTATAATTCTTCAAAGTTTGGACTTATAAAAAAAACGGAAAAATAGTGGTAATTTCACTTACAGATTTTAAAGCTGAGTTTTTACAAAAAAAACCTCACAAATAATGAGTTTTAGTCCTGCCAGAACACAGAAACACAGAACAGATACAGAACTTAACTTCAGTGGACGAGATCAACAACGGAGTGGATACTGCCCACACAGTGGGGTCTAAGTTTCTTAGACGCCCGTATCACAAATCGTCCCATGTTTTTTTATTTTTTTTTTGTTTATCTGGAAACAACACTATTCATGCTAATGAACTAGCTTTCTGTACACTTGTCTATTTCACGTCGTCAAAATAACAGATACGAAAGGAATCCTTTATGAAGGCGACGTCATACACTATTGTGAACAAGTTGTTCCATCCTCGATGTATGAGCAGAACTTGTCTGAACTTGTCCTACATATGTTCCTCGGATCCCGGAATAGCTATTTTCATATAACATTAAATTCACGGGCTGGTGTTGGTAACGTTTCCCTGAGGCCTGCGGGTAAGTGTTTGTGTTTCGTAACATTTGCGTGGCGTGTCGTATTTGTAGTAACATTTTGTTAGATATTAAATTGTTTAAGGCATAGGAGGCATGTAAGTGCATAATATAAGTGAAGTTTGAAGATGTTATTGACACGTTCACGTACACATTGGTGAGGTCATCTGTAAAACAAACGACTATTCCACGGCTTTCGACGTACTTTCAGTAAACGTGTTAATTGGTTGAAATTTTCATATTAGAGAAATTTCATACTGATATACTGAATCATACTTTTACGGCAAAATTGATATTCATAGTCATCGATGTATAATAAACGTAGATTCACAATCAGCCCCAAAAAAGGGCTCTAAAAAACAGCCGGTCGAACAACTTGGGCGGCACATTTAGTTAGTCTTCTTTGAACCGCTGTCAGTGCAAGTGTCAACAATGACTGAAAAGTTATTACTTTATCAATAGTGAAGTTTGATACTTAATAATTAAAACACTGAGCTCTTTTTTTGTTTCATCATATTATCTAAAAGAAGATTATAAATTAGCATTATTAGCATAAACTGGAACGTGATAGAAATGTCATTTAGTGCCATATTTTTCTACATAATTTGTTCGCGTGTAGGAGTCCATTTCTTTATGTCAGTGTTCATACTAGAAAATGGGCTTAAATAAATCTTCTGGAGAGGAAACTCAGTTGAGTTTTCTTTATACCTGTAGATAATTATAGTTATGAGTATTTTTATAAAAAAAAGTCGTCTATATTTATTAAAACGTCGACAGACGTGGCGTACTCATTTGTTTCCTTTGACCTATGATACATGTGGTTCATGACGTCTGTGTACGTGCAAAATATATTTTTTTGTACATTAAAACTACAAATACAATTTAAACTACAAGTAAACAAAAACAAAATACAAATAATTTATTATTCCCTTTCCAAAACACATGAAACTCAATTCCAAACCAATTATTTGTAGGCTTTTCCACATTCACGTCATATAATTCAATGCGATTCATGCACTTTTAAACATGCCGTCCAATAAAATACTGGCAAGCAAAAATCGATTCGGTTCCCTCTGACTGAATAAAACGGTTTTAAATATGGAATACCGTTTAAAAACAAGATGACGTAACGGCCGGCCGTTATAATATGGCGTCCAGGTAAATGGAACTAAGAACTTATGTCTAAACTAGATGATGCCCGCGGCTTCGTCTGCATGGTTAGAGGAAAATGTAACATGTATGTAGTCTTCCCGTGGGAATGAGATGTTTTCCCGCTGGAAAAAGTAGCATATGTCACTCTCCATCCCTTCAACTAACTCCGCTTATTAAATAAACACGTAATTCGTGGTCGCTAGGTTTTGCCGTGAAAGACGGACAAACAAACAGACACTCTTTATAATTTACAATATTAGAATGGATTTAATGTAAATAATAAATAACAGGGATCCTAGATTAGCTAAGTTCATCAGAGAGCTGTATTAGTAATTTACAACTCGTATTTTCATCCTTTTCCATGATGGCGAAAAAATATCTATATTTAAGGTATACATTCGGATGCTTTATCTAGTTTTAATGTATGTTTTGGACCCGGGTATGTCCTTAAACTACGTCCAACAATGAGAGGTAGGGCACAGCGATGACCATTACGCTTGAATCTGGGGCAGCCCAACTGGGGAAGTACCTCCTCCTTACAGAAGACCACAGCCATAATAGCACTGCTACCTTTCAGGTATGTAGTGTTGTGTTCCTGATGGTGAGTAAGGTTCCCAGAGCTCCAACCCCCCTTAAAGGCCAGCAACGCGCTTGTGACTCCCCTGGTGTTGCGGGTGCCCATGGGCGACGGTAATTGCTTACCATCAGGCAATCCGTCTGCTCGTTTGCCGCCTATGTCATAAAAAAAAAAGTTTAATATTAATTTTTTTTTCACTTTTACAGCATATAATTTATTTTTTATAATTGTAACCGTAATTTCTAGTTAAACTTATTTATTGTGTCCAATACAACATTTATACAAAAACAATATGAGTACACCTGAGTTTATCCGTTTGTAACTAAGTACAGATATAGTGAGAAATTATTTTTCTACGGGAAAACTTTTTTTACCCAGTTGTCCGCCATTTTTACAAATTCACCTTACGCCATATTGAATTTGGAAGTCGCGGACAAACGAATGTTAAATAAAGAACACGCGACCGTTTATTTCGCGTATTTTTGTGGCAGATTTATTCAAATCCCAGGCTTTGGTTCCATCCGTTACGGTCTTAATCGAATTCCATGTTGGTAAATTGTATTTTTTTTAGTTCTGATTGAGACGGGAAGTGAATACAGATAAAAAAATATTTTTACAAATAAAAATATTGTTCAGTTTGACGAAGAAATCGTATCCATGGGATCCTGGTGCACACAAATTTCTTTCAGAAATCTCGAAGCGTCTGGTTGACGTGACTCTTGACCGAAGAGCTGGCGATTTCCTCGCTCAACGTAACAGCATTGCGATACAACGAGGAAATGTCGCCAGCATCCTTGGTATAGTGACCTTTAATGTAACAAGTGCCTCATAAGATTAGCGATTCAGATGCGGAAGGCGCAGCGTGGGCAATCCTCCCACAAGGTGTTCAATATTCCGCTTTTTCTTTTACTCCTCTGTAAGATGAATGCCGTTTTTTTAATCCGCGTCATGTTACATCTATGAATTCCCAAACTCATTAGTACGAGCCGGGGTTTTAACCTGCGACCGGATTGCAAGTTTCACGCTTTTACCACTAAGCCACATATCTGATTAGATCATAAAAATGCAAAACTGCATACCTACCGTCTCATTTCATTTTTTTTTATGACATAGGCGGCAAACGAGCAGACGGATTGCCTGGTGGTAAGCAATTACCGTCGCCCATAGGCACCCGCAACACCAGATGAGTCACAAGCGCGTTGCCGGCCTTTAAGGGGGGTTGGAGCTCTGGGAACCTTACTCACCATCAGGAACACAGCACTACATACCTGAAAGGTAGCAGTGCAGTATTATGGCTGTGGTCTGTAAGGAGGAGGTACTTCCCCAGTTGGGCTGCCTCAGATTCAAGCGTGATGGTCATCGCTGTGCCCTACCTCTCATTGTTGGACGTAGTTTAAGGACATACCCGGGTCTACACCCGGCCGGGTCATTGCAAACAAACGGGACTTAACCGCGTATATTAACTTTAAAATTACCTCCGACGTTCCGGGGACGACGCTGTCCTCGTGCTCTCCGATAAAGACTGGTTAAAGTTCACAACAACACCTAGCGCGGGATTTCGAACTACCCGCACTTGATCTTGTTTATCAACTTGAAGGTATTTCGCACTAGGTATGTCACTCGGACGGTCGGTTATTTGCAATAATATGTAATAATCAGTATTTTGTGAACCGGTTCGTTTATACAAGCTCTATAAATAAAAAAAATATCTCAAGTATTTTAATAATTACAGAAATTATTTAGATAGAAAAAATCTTTACAAAATGAGTTTTGATTTTTTTTTGTGTAAAAACTACATGTATTATGGTATTTAAAAGGGCCGTGTTAGATAGCAGGGCTATACTTAAGTTACCAAAAACAAATAAAAACAGGAATATTTGAATATTTGTAGACATGGTCGTAAACAATACCATTGTTTAGGGATGTCGATTTTCAATGAATTTCATTTTTTTCTGTAATTTCTAAAATAATTGTGATATATTTTTTTCATTTCATATATTCATTTCATCATAAGCAGGTCCATCCTCTGGTGCCGGTTTATCTTTGAGTTTTGGGACAGGTTGTATATACAGGTTTTCGAACCCGTTTTTAACCAACTTCAAAAAAAGGAGGAGGTTATATAATGTTAGATTGTCTCACGAAACTAATACAAATACTTTGTCAGCGTCTGCTTTTAATTAATTCGATCAGGGCAAGAAAAAAATGGCGTCGCTCATCACAACCTTCAATTGATTTAACCTCTAGACCTTTTAAGCTGACTCAATAAATTCTGTCTTTTGTCAGCGCAAAATTAATTTCAGAAATGCTCTGCTCAATTCTTAAAAACTTAAGGACTCGACAATAAAACCACTTCACGCCTATACCGCTGAACTAATTGGGATATAATTTGGTATGTAGAGAGTTTGAGCCACGAGAAAGGATATGGGATTTGTATTATCCCGCAAGCACACTTTAAGGCTGGCCGACAAAGTCGCGATGAAAAGCTACTACACACACATTTCAGCCGTATGCAGTCCACTGCTGGACATAGGCCTCCCACAGATATGACTTGTATCATCTTGGGGGTAGTTGCCATAGTCGCCACGCTTGGCAGGCGGGTTGGCGACCGCATTAGCTGTAGATTTTTGTTTCGACGGACGCTGCTGCCTGCCCGTAGAATTTTTCCCTTTGTCGCCTCTTACGACACCCGCGGGAGGAGATGGAGTGGTGCTATTCTAGTCAGCCGGCATCACACGGCATAAAGCTACTATAATATTATAAATGTGAAAGTAACTCTCTCTGTCTTTATGTATTTATGTCGGTTACCTTTTCACGCTTAAAGCGCTGAACCTTTTTTTTTATGACATAGGCGGCAAACGAGCAGACGGATTGCCTGATGGTAAGCAATTAGCGTCGCCCATGGGCACCCGCAACACCAGGGGAGTCACAGGCGCGTTGCCGGCCTTTAAGGGGGGTTGGAGCTCTGGGAACCTTACTCACCATCAGGAACACAACATTACATACCTGAAAGGTAGCAGTGCTATTATGGCTGTGGTCTTCTGTAAGGAGGAGGTACTTCCCCAGTTGGGCTGCCCCAGATTCAAGCGTGATGATCATCGCTGTGCCCTACCTCTCATTGTTGGACGTAGTTTAAGGACATACCCGGGTCTGGACTAATTCCGATAAGACCTACTTTAGCCTTGGGGTTGGAAGGACGATTACCAGTCGCTTTCCTAAAAACTAGTGTCTACGCCAATTCCCGTGATTACTAGCCAGGACAACGCGAGAAAGAAATTTTGAGACGTTAAAAAACACGCGGGTAAAAATTTCAAATTAAATAATTATCCATGTTTGATGGTAATAACCCAAAAATAAATTACCATAACAAACGAAACGAGGGTAAATGGTAATTCGAATTTCCTAACAAAGTAAAAGAAATGCAAATTACCGCACCGCATTTCTCGAAGCTTATTTTCTTTAACGTAAGAGTTCGACTTGTAAGCCGTTAGCCATTATTTAGCAATTTAGGTTAGTCGTCAGAGTAGATGCACGAAACAGTACTGTAGCTTTAGGGTGAATAATCAAATTACTTTCGCGTCGATAAATAAATAAATAATATAGGACATCCTAACACAAATTAACCGAGCCCCACGCGGTAAGCTCAGTACTCGGCGAACGATATACATATATAATATAATGTACTAATACTTTTAATGAAAATAATAACTAACAATAAACTTTAACTAAAACTAACGTCAATTTAAATTCCAAGGGACAATAGACGAGTATTTGATAGAAATTTCAGATTGGTACCTCCACCCGTTCCAGAGAAAAATGACAGACAGACAACAAAGTGATCCTATAAGGGTTCCGTTTTTTTTATTTTGAGGTACGGAACCCTAACAGGCGCCTGCGGCATGGTACCGGAAACGCTGGCAGCAATTCCTCGTAGAATCATGCGGCTGATAAGCTGAGCGAGATAGTTGCTTCTGTAGTGTAGCTGGTCCAAACACTGGGCAAGGCATTTATTTGTGTGTTTATCACAAATATAATATGTGTACTTATTTAATGCATCTATGACACTTATCGCAGGTCTGGATAAGTCCATACCAAAAATAGGTCGATTTGTGTAAGATTAAGAATTAAGAACAGTTTATGATCACACAAGATTATCAATTATATTAGTTTATTAAGTACATGATTTTTTGTCTGTGACAAAAGGAGTTCAAGATTATCCCTTATATATTTTTATTTGAATTTTCAGAAATATAACTTATTGTATTTTATTGTATTTTATTTATGTAAGTTTTATTGTATTTTATTCTGGTATTTACATTGTTTTCGTGATTTAATCGTGTATTTTATGATTTGGGTGTACGCCTGAAATAAAGACAATTTAATTATTTATTATTATTTATTTACGTATCTTTTTTTTTTCAACATCACTCTTACATTTTACTTAATAAGCTGGAATGTATTCTGTTATTACTTTAAACATTTACATGTCACTAAGAAATAATCTTTATTACCAAAAATAACTAAATACGTAGAAAATAAATTAATTAAAACTACCATAACCTAACTTCGCTATCTTACGTATCATACTTTTACTGTGTTATAATGTTTCCTAGTAACGCTCGTTTAGAATAATTATTATATTTCAGTACTAATGTACTGAAAATGAAACACCTAATCGTGTATTTAATACCTTATAGCACGCGAATACTTTATGTATATGTCATGGACCAAGTGATAACTTGGGTATTATTGAAAATGCCCGGGCATTATGAAAAACTGTCAATATCCGAGGGCAATTCGATTATAAATATTCAAATTATTAAGTTGAAAGGGCATTATTAATAATATCTATCACCTATTGGGCAGAATACTAAGCTAAGAATGTCGACCAAATGATAGATGAGTTATTATACATAATGCTAAGGCATACATTTTTGAGAAAACCCCCGGTCCATCATTTTTTTCATACAATTAGTACTGAGCTTGAACAATCATATTAGGGAAAAACAGAAATTCAGTCTCAGAGTCACCGGTAGGTACGACGACGAGCGAAGCGAGGAGTGATAGGTTTTTTGCATTCACAACACAGCCGACTTGCTAAGAAAAAAAAAATAGTTTAACACGTGTCACGAGTTTGTTTCTCTCACCGACCAAATTGCCGAACGACGATGTAGCAGTATGTATTTATAATGACCAGACAATGTGATAAATATTGAAGTTTAGCTTGTCACTTGCCACTTGGCCCAGTATAGCCAGTCATTATTCATAATGCCCGGGCATTACAAATAATGCCCGTCCTTATCACTTGGTCCATAACATATATATATAACAGCCTTAATTAAATATAATAAATAGGGACTAGGAAGAGTGAGCCGGATAAATCCACGAATTAATTTAACACGAGTAATAAATATGCCTAGATTTTTTTCTAGCAGGAACGACATTTGCTTAGTGCTTACCACAATAAAAATATCGACAATCCTGTTATCGATAAGTATAGTCAAATAATTTGATATCTAGGCCACTTCGAACCTTGTCACTGTGACGTTAATAAGAGATCTTTTGCGTCTTTCGTATATATTTTCACTGTGACAAGGTACTCATTCAGCGGTAAAAACCGCAGTACAATTTTTTTCAGTCAATTATTTACTGGAAAAGTAAGCTTTTATGTGAATTTCCTATTTTTAAAATTTTGGGGTTGCTAGGGAGATACTCTCCAGCCACCCCAAATTCAATATATTGTACTCTCGAACTGTTGAGGTACATTTTTTTTAAAGTATGTACTAATTCAGTACATATATTGTGTATATCAGCATATTAAGTTTCAATAAATCACAAAAAAAAAAACACTCCGGTTTCCAGGGAGCATGACGTCAAATTTGACGTAAGTACCATATTAATTCTCTGCACAACTACATAGACATAGTCCTTCAAGTAAATAGTTCTGGTTCTCTTTCGTTCTAGTCTCTTTGGCTGTTGTAAAAAGAATAACAGTTTTGACGCCATATTTAATGTTGTCGAAATGTCCACAGAGGGCGTTGAAAACCAAACGAGTTAAGTTTTAGGCCACCAGCTCCCTTGACACTTGCACTATAACAAAACGTCGTAGTTATGTAGTAAGATTGTGTCACTTAAGTCGTTCTTCCGCGAATTTCGTTTCCACCCGTAAGCATAGTGTCGGAAATTCATATGAAATCTCTGGCGGATACGTCCTTTCTGTAAGTCGTTGAAGTTCTAGGTTTTACTGTGAGAATAGTAAAACGTTTACAGCTTTTAAGTGTTAAAGTAATTTGTTTTACACTCAGCTGTAGTGGGTAGTTGCATTTGAGGAAATAAACTTTACGATACTTTTGGCTAAGTGTGAAATATACGGTTTGAAAGTTACTACCTCGCTTAACTGTAAACAATGTTAAGGCTAACTGAGTATGCTGCTTTAGGCTATGCATAGGAAAACTGCACTTTTTCTAATGCCGGGCACATTACTGCAGTCCAACAATCCAGCGGACTAATCCAGTCCAGTGCTGAACTGGATCATATCGTTTATATTATTCCAACACTGGACTGGATTAGCCTGCTGGATTACTGGACTGGAGTAATGTGAACCGGGCATATTCCAGTCTTTCACTGTGCGTTCCATCCAACGCTGGATTGCAACAGGAATGGCTGTCTACACTATTCCAGTGGCGCTGGATTGGGTGAGCTGGTATAAAAAGGTAGATGGTGTCTCCAGTCACTGGATTGGAATGCTCATTGGAATGGGTACATTTCAGTGCATTCCAGTGTTAGTTCACATTATTCCAGTAGCATTCCAGCACTGGACTGGAATGCTCACTGGAATGGGTACATTCCGGTGCGTTCCAGTGTCAGTTCACATTATTCCAGTAGCATTCCAGCACTGGATTGGAATGCTTACTGGAATGCTCCAGGGTCTGAATGGGAAAAGGAACGTGACTTATTTTCGGGTATATTTTTTAATAGTTACTTGTTATACAAGGGAACAAAGTTAGTGTTTACCTTCTCGTGGTAATATTGAGACCCGAGGTAGCGAAAGATTCCAAAATTGAAAGTTCAAAGAGTGAAATATTAAGCATTAGGATGGTTTCAAAGCATGAGAAGGTAACACACTTTGCTACCGAGTGAAATACACAATTTTTCAGGAAAAAAATAACTCTAAAACTTTAAAAATGTATCCACAATATTTTGGATCCATCATTTATCATTCAAAAATATTAAATAAAAGAACACCCAGCCAGTTAACGTCACATGGAACATCAAGCAGAAACGTCTGCTAGCCAATATCATCGATATTTCTCCAGTGGTTGTGGATTCGAGTCCCGCTGTTTTCTATTTTTCTTCTTAATAAAAAACAATTTAGAAAGGGGTAGCACATTGTTATCGATGAATTCTCAATCAAATTTTGAGACTTCGATGCCGTTAGGGTTCAATACTCTTTCGGTAGATGTGCCTACACGTCACCCGTAATGACGAATACCAGGAAGGATAAAATAGAAAAAAAAATATTCATAAAAAATATTTTTTTTTTTTTCGATTTAAATATCGATGTTCAAAATGACATAGACAACTTTTTAGAGTTAAGAGAATATGAGCTACTTATCCAAGATCATTGTAAACAGTACGAGCCCCAATGCAAATGAGTACGTCTGGTAGGAAAAAAATGTACTAAACTAACGTTAACCTAAAAATTCTGGGGGACGAAGGTGTTTGGAAGAATTAGCAATATAAAAACAGTATAAGTTATAAATCGTATTTTATTTATTCAATGAAAAAAAAAACGAACTTTCCTTGGTAATAAAAAAAAACATTGTTTCACCAATTGTACTAAAATGCAAAAAAGTTCGTCTTTAGTGTTACCGACGCAGATTAGAACGTCTACCACTTGGTGGCGTCTCCTTTTGCATCTAAAACGGCTTTAATTCTGAGCGGCATTGTATCTACCAGCTGTCGACACTCTTCCGGGGTTGTTTCATTCCAAACACAGGTAAGTTTCTCTTTAAGATCAGCTTTTGATCTGGACGGGTCCTTTCGCAACTTCTTCATTTTCCACCACAACGTTTCTATGGGAGACAAGTCCGGGCTGCTGGATGGCCACGACATGGTAGGTATTTTTTTCTTTTTCAGCCACGCCATCGTTGCTTTAGCGGTATGGCATGAGGCACCATCTTGTTGAAAAGTATACGCATTTTTATACTTTAACTTACGTATAGACGGCAGCAAACTCTCTTGTAAGATGCTTTTGTATTTTTCGGCATTGACGGTTCCATCTATAAATTGCAGACAGCCGACACCCTGTGCCAACATGCAGCCCCAAATCATTAAGGAAGCTGGAAACTTTACCTTACGCTTAAGACAATCTTTTTGAAATGCCTTTCCTTTATCGCGAATGACTTTACTTCGTTCATCGCCTACTGTGACTTCAAATTTAGATTCGTCACTCCATATAATTTTACGCCACTGATCGACGGTCCAATTTCTGTACTTTTTGGCGAATTTCAACCTGTTAGTTTTCTGCCGTTGTGTAAGTAACGGTTTCTCTTTAGCAGTGTAAAAACCGTAGCCCATCCTCTTCATCACTCTCTTGCAAGTATCCACTGAAATGTTTTTTTTAATTGCGTCACGCCATAGTACCGTAAGTTCTCCAGCTCTTGCACGACGATTTTTCTTGATGATCTTCCTCAGAATCCTGGTTTCTGCTTTAGTAGTAATTCGTGGGCGGCCGGATTTCTTTAAACAAGAAATTTTGTCGTGTTTTCGATGATGCTCGATGATAGTTTGGATTGTAGACCTTGGCATAGAAAGGTCCTTGGCAATTTGGTACGTAGATTTGCGTTTATTGTTACTGGAGATTATAATTTTCCGCACTTCTTCAGTCACTGGCTTACCTCGTGCCATCTCGATAGAAAAACGATTTGGAGTAATAAAAAATTAGGCTGAATTTGCCCTTTTATATAGTGGTTTGTCATTTTACATGACAGAGAATATTCCGTATTCAATTTGAAAATAATATTTTATATTACGAACCCTGGTAAACAGGTTTTATTTTAAATAGACGACCTATTTTGCCTTAAATATGAAGCAGACGTAATTATTTGCGTGTGAGATGTAATATTTATAATTAAATTATTTTAAAATAAATAACGAGATGTACACTTTGTACAACTCAAAACTAAGCTAGCTTTAGTGACATTGCGTCTAGTGTATTCCATTAATCATCAAAGTCGATTCGGGTAGAAATACTAGTTTTTGAAAAAAAATACGCATGCAGAATTGCGACTAGACGAGCTATTTTGCATTGGGGCTCGTAAGTACCTACGTGGCTCGTTTAGTAACTTCTGCTGACTGTACATATTTGGCCAAGATACTTGGCATTGTTGTTTATAACATAGTGTAAATATTTCGGTATGCTGCGAGCGAAGCCGTGAAACCTCGCCTAACCTTTGTTTCTGCTGTTGACACTACACAGTTTCTAGTTTCTGAACAGTAATATAACTAAAATTTTCGGACCCGGGTATGTCCTTAAACTACGTCCAACAATGAGAGGTAGGGCACAGCGATGACCATCACGCTTGAATCTGGGGCAGCCCAACTGGGGAAGTACCTCCTCCTTACAGAAAACCACAGCCATAATAGCACTGCTACCTTTCAGGTATGTAGTGTTGTGTTCCTGATGGTGAGTAAGGTTCCCAGAGCTCCAACCCCCCTTAAAGGCCGGCAACGCGCTTGTGACTCCCCTGGTATTGCGAGTGCCCATGGCCGACGGTAATTGCTTACCATCAGGCAATCCGTCTGCTCGTTTGCCGCCTATGACATAAAAAAAAAAAAAAAACATAATTCGATAACTGTAATTTTCTTTTTCTATGAAACAACATGTTAGTTGAAACTAAGAACAAATAAAATTATTTTTTATTAAATATTTTGATTTGCTTTGATTTTTAGTGTACGGGTGGCCAAATTGGTTAAGGCGTCAGCCGCGATAGCTGGAGATGCGGGTTCGAATCCCGTCTCGAACACCGGAGGTCCTAGTCGTTTTTTCTTAAGTATATATAACCTATTTCAACTTTTAACATATTAGTTCTTTTTAAAATATAATAAATTAAACATTTAGGGTTTCGCGCCAATGTAAAAAACCGACGACCTTAATGAGGTCGTCTGTCCATCTTGTGGGTGGACGTCTTACGCTGCGCTTGCTAGTCCGTGGTCTCCACTCGAGCACCTTTCGCTGGATGCAGGTCGCTTCCAACCCGTATATGTGGAGGTACAAGGGGGAGGCCTATGTTCAGTACTGGACGTCTTGTGGCTGAGATGATGATGATGGATTCGATTTTTAATTTCTTATGTTTTGATGAAAACGCGAACATAGTACCCAATACGGTCTTGAGTTTTTTAGATTGACGCGGAACCCTACCTATAATGTTTAATTTTTTATATTTTAAAAAGAACTAACAATAGTTTATGTCATAGAAAAACAAAATTACAGTTATCGAATTATGTCCAGGTTTTGGTACTTTTACTGATCTATTTTCGTAATTTTACTGGTCTATTTCCAAAACTTGCCAAGACATAAAATACTCCTTCAAACTTTCACGTTATCTTGTTATTAGTTACCATGAAGACGGTTTTCTAGGTAATTCTTTAAGTCACTTTACTGATTCCTTGAAGTTGTTTGTGACAGACCTATCACAGACATGAAAGACTTAAAGCAGATGACCTAGCACAAGAAAGGGGTGACAATTTCTGGCGGCGAGACTGGCTACCCGTTCTTTTCTAAGTATATTATTTGAAGAAGTCCGTACTTCTATAGAGATAGACTACCCGTGTAGTCTCTCTCTGCTCGCGAGATATTGTCGCTATATGGAAGACTATTACAGGTTAGAATACGTCAGAAGTAGAGTATTGATGACAGGTCTGGCCTAGTGGGTAGTGACTGCCTATGAAGTCGACCGTTCTTGTTTCAAACTGGGTTGACCTATAACCTGTTTGCTTGAGAGATGGTTGCGTGCCGTCAATGTTTGAGGTTTTGTGAGTTGACGGATAGGCTATCTAGCACGAATAAAGTATGATTCACGTTACACCGTCGCCCTTCCTACACGTCGACCTCACGAGCCCGAGAACACCGTCAACCTGCCGGGGCGACCAAGGCTCGGATACCGGTTAAATTTTCAAACCGTTATCATGTACTTGACGCAAAACCTTTTCATTTCGGTTTCACTAGCGAAACCGTTATTTTTTAACCGGTTTTTAGGGGGACATTTTCATAAAGTTCTTGTCAAGTTAACCGGTTTGGAACTTTAAAAACCGGTTTATTCTTAAGAAGCATAAGTTGCTAGTAGCCAATTGCTACGTGTCTGTATTTACGCGGCACACGCGGCATGCCGGCCATCGTCAATCGTCGAATAAACCGGTTTATTTAGGTTTTAAAAAAGTTCTTCAAACGCGTTCTCATAATAGTTCAGAGTAAAATCGAAATAAACCGGTTTTAACCGCTATTTTTTAAACCGGTTCCGAGCCTTGGAGGCGACACTCGAATATTGACATTAATACGAGCGTCGTTCCATCCAGCCATTTGTTGCGAGTAGACGATTGTCACACGCCCGTCGATATCGCGTGGCATCACGTCGCCTTACTGTCACCGGAGCAGCGCCTTTTTACATAGCTGTAACGGCCGTCGCACGACCGGCCCGTGCCCGGACCGAGTGACTCGGGCGGCTCGGTGGTCACGTGTTTCATTCCATAGAAAATGCGATGGCCTCGGCACGGACACGGGCCAGTGTGACGTGAGTCAATCTTAAGTCGAATAATTTGTATTTCCTTCCCTGCTTCGGTCGTAACCGGTCTGGCCTAGTGGATAGTGACCCTGCCTATGAAGCCGATGGTCCTGGGTTCGAATCCAAGTTAGGGCATTTATTTGTGTGATGAGCACAGATATTTGTTCCTGAGTCATGGGTGTTTTCTATGTATTTAAGTATTTATATGTATTTATTAAGTATTTATATCTACCTATTAATATATATCGTCGTCTAGTACCTACAACACAAGCCTTACTGAGCTTACCGTAGGACTAGGTCGATTTGTGTAAGATTGTCCCGAAATATTTATTTATTTATTATTTATTTACGTGTTATTCTTACTTAGTTAGTTTCTCGGTGCATTAGTGTATCTTGTGATGTTGACATATTGTTGTTTTAAAAATATATATTTCTGATATTTAGATAGAAAAATTTGACTCGAAGCGGGACTCGAACCCATAACCACTGGATCACTAGCCCAGTGCACTATCAATTGTACTATTCCAGTACTGCTTGGAATTGTCAATTTATTATATTTTTTCCTTCCTAGTATACGTCATTACGGGTGACGTGTAGACACATGCACCGAAATAGTATTGTACGCCTTTAACGGTATAGAAGTCTCTTTCATTGAGAATCCATCGATAACAATGTGCTACCCTTTCTAAATTATTTTTTACTATGCAGAAACGTCTGCTAGAGAATGTCATCGATATTCAAATCGAAAGAAATAGTATATATTTCTGATTTTAATACGTAACCCACTTACTGATATTTAAAGTGGACTATACTCTCAGAGCTTGTTATTTCGTACTTGCAGTCGAGTGATGGCACATTTGCGAAATTCTACTCTTTGTCTATAAAAGCTTTTTAAAACCTTGTCATAAGAATATAGAGGGAAAATGTATTAAGTCATATTGTCAATTTTATGAGAGGTAGGGCACAGCGATGACCATCACGCTTGAATCTGGGGCAGCCCAACTGGGGAAGTACCTCCTCCTTACAGAAGACCACAGCCATAATAGCACTGCTACCTTTCAGGTATGTAGTGTTGTGTTCCTGATGGTGAGTAAGGTTCCCAGAGCTCCAACCCCCCTTAAAGGCCGGCAACGCGCTTGTGACTCCCCTGGTGTTGCGGGTGCCCATGGGCGACGGTAATTGCTTACCATCAGGCAATCCGTCTGCTCGTTTGCCGCCTATGTCATAAAAAAATATATATATATTTGTTATACTTTCGTAACCGATGGGGTATTAAACTGTCACTAGAAACCAATGGAGGATGCTCGTCTTTAAAGATGGCTGGCAACCGAAGTCGCGAGGAAAGACTATTTAGTTCATACATTTTTACAATTTAGGTATATACCGGGTGTGGCCTGTAATAGAAGCAATAACTTTAGGGATCGCTTCTACACCAAGAACGTAGCAACATTTGTTCTACAACTTAAAAAAATTGTGTAATTTATTACTTGTGATTTTTTCTAATAAACTAAATAGTATTTGCAATGAACAGCATCCAATAGTCTCGTTGACATTTACTGTCAGCCTACAAAGTTCATAGTTTTCACAATACATTGCTTGCTCGGAAAGTCTTGTTTTATTAATATTTAGTAACTACAATTTATTTTCAAAAGTCGTAGAACTAATATTGCTACGTTTATGGTGTAGAAACGATGCCTAGAGTTATTGCTCTTATTTATTACAGGCCATACCCGATAGATAAAAAATATAACCTTTTAAAATAAAACTTCTTAAAACAAAACTTTTCTAAATGTTAATTAGATAAAGATTCTGAAAAAGTGTTTTTTGGATCACACCTAGAAATCACCTGTATAGATTTTAAGTAAAATCATGTTGCACCAATATATATGCACTTTGCAAGTTAAATGCAGCGAATCGGGCTTGCATATTCATCGCCCCGGGCTTTCGGACGATAGTGCTATGAGAATTTAAAATAGCACACAAATTTGTGCAGGTAATAAATATTATAGCAAGACCCTGGGGCGGGGTAGAATTTAGACAGGATTCAAAGCCTGCGGCGGACACTGCCGGCGGTGCTAGAAGTACAGGGTTCGAATCGTGGCGTTGCCAATTTATCTGTGTATATGTTGCCTGAAAGCCTACTCGTATTATAGAAATTGTATTACTTTTTAAAAACTGCCTTATTCAAAAAACATATTATATCGAACATGTTCTGTAACAAGAGCAATAACTTAAGGCATCGTTTTTACACCACAAACGTAGCAACATTTGTTCTTCTATGACTTTTGAAAATAACTTATAGTTTACTAAATATGAATCCAAGAGAGCAATGCATTGTGAAAACTATGAAGTTTTTAGGTTGACAGTAAACGTCACTAGACTAATGGATGTTGTTAATTGAAAATACTTTTTTTTTTGTTCGAAAAATGGCAATTAATAAATTAAACATTTTTTTTAAGTCGTAGAACAAATTTTCCTACGTTCGTGGTGTAGAAGCGATCCCTAAAGTTATTGCTCTTATTATAGGTAACACCCGGTATATACCTATGTTATAGAGACATCAATTATGGTCGACCGATCTAACCAAGTAGGAAATGTCCTGGGTTCAAATCCCAATAATGGCATTTATTTGTGTCGCTTGGTATCTACAACATAAGCCTTCTTAAGCCTCCTGTGGGGCGCAAGTAAATTTGTGTTAGATAGTCCTGACATAGGATAATGCTAAGTGCTAATGATAATACCACGAAAGGGATGATCTCATGTAACATTCCGTAGGTATGGCAGGGACGGCGCTATTTTCGTCCGTCCTTGTCATAGTCTCACATATTTTTGAACCCTTCAAACTGAGGCTCTAGTGTAAGTTTCTTTTGACGGAAAAAAAACGTTTACGAACGCGTAAGTGATAATGTAATTTATATGGGAAACGCAAACGCGTTCGTGACGTAAAGTTACGTTAAAAACTTACACTCAGAGGCTGTGGTGTAAGTTTTTGTTGACGTAAAAAAACGTTTACGAACGCGTAAGTGATAATGTTATTTATATGGGAAACGCAAACGCGTCCGTGACGTAAAGTAACGTTAAAAACTTACACTCAGGGCTCTGAACCTGTCAGAAATGTCAAAGTTGGAGGGATACAAACAAATACAATTGGAGTTTTCTTGTGTCTTCAATCGGAGTTGCGGTAATTAATACAGAATAAACTTATATTTTTGTTATAAAGAGTGTCCTGTACAGCAAAACTATAGTGAACTGTTACATTTTGGGCTGCAAAAGCCAGAATATCTTTGTACCTTACTGGCGTACGCGGATGCGTGCTCTAGTCATTATTCCTCCTTGTTGCCCTGTAATATTTATATGTTTTATAATATAATCTGTTATATTTAAAATTATAACTGTCTAAGTAGAATTTACTCGTATTATCTCATTGTTAATAATAATAAATCTACGCTTTTAGTTAAAAGGTTTTTCAGAGTATTATACGATACTTATCTCGCACGTAGGCTTTGAAATGTATTATTACCGCAAAACGTGATGTCATTAAAATTATCTTAACCGCCTTCCAAAAAAGGTGGTTCTCAATTCATCGGCCTTTTGTAAAATGTTTGTTACCTCAGAACTCCATTATTTATTAACTGTTTAAAATTATATGTATTTTTTGTCGTGTAATTTATATCATTTTACATTATTAAATATACAGTGTAGAAATCTTATACGGGCGAATCTCTTAACGGAGGGTAGAATAGTACATAAGAAATATTTTTAGATAACTTTTGCTTAGAAGTACAATTAAAATTTTATCCATATAAATAAAATTCGGCCCGCAATGTAATGTAAGACACTCTAGTTGAACACTCGTTGACAGTTAGTTTCAAAAGCTTAATCGCATAATGTTTGCTGCTCAGAAATTTTACAAAAAATAATTACATATGTATAATAGGTATAATTAAAGAAAAACCTTTTGGTTAATGATTATACTGGTAAATCCTATGTCTGGTTTAATTCTTCGCCCGAATTAGACTTACTACTGTGTGTAAAATATCACGTTAGAAAAGTACTTTGGAGTTATTTATTTAAACAAATAAACACAAAAATCAATAAAATTCAACTAAAACTCTTAAGATGGCCTCTGCGGTACTGAAGACGCTGGCAGCATTTCCTGGCTGAATCGTTTTGTCTTTATACCCATACATACTGCTAACAAAATCAGAGATTGCCAACCTTTTGTGCACCCTTTAAATCACCCACCCAGGGGTCACCAACATTTTCACGGTACATCTTTTTAATAATAATCCGGCCGCCATCTTTGTCGTGTTATTTTGACAATTTGACATGCTTACATATAACATGACATACACACTTCCCAGGTGGGGTGCCATGCTGACTATCACCGCCGTGGTTAATGGCATTCTCAACGAATTCATATTTGCAGGTAAATTTGCCACATTTTACGCTGCTGAAGCTAGAAATTGCTTACATATGATATTTGCTTCAGTTGCACTAATACTTTAAGAATTACAACAGTCTTATAACAATATTATAAAGAATAATAAGAAAAACATAGAGTAAAATGACAAAAATATACCCAAATCGCTGCTAATAGAAAATGTGCCAAGGAGGCTGGCCGCATTGCCTCGTTGGATGGCAATGCTAATTCGCTGAGCAAAGGCCTTCTGGTGACCTGTAGTGTCAATTAAAAGTGACGCTAAAGCCTTGTACATCCTACGGACACTCGGTTCCGTAGTTACTGCTTACCACCAGGCGGGCCATATGCTTGTTTGCCAACGTCGTTGTATAGTCAGCAGCAAAAGTGGCGAAGCGTTTGAAGTGTTCAAAATGACCTACACGCGCTCTTATTCTCTTGACAATAGAGATGTGTAGACCTCATTTTGAACACCACAAATGCTTAGCTACGTCTGCTGCTGACTGTATATAAAAAAATCTAACAGAACAAAAATTTTCACCGCGCTGGTAGGTAAGTATACTATATTTTTAGCTAAATACTGAACATTTTTACATTTAAAATATTTTCCAGAATCATAGCTTTTAAAAAACCATTACATTGATGTGAGGGGATCTTTTTACAAAAAAAGGCGACAGCTGTATCAATATTACGGAAATGGGTCAGCCGTGACGTCACGGCTCTTCGTACTGAGTAAAGGTGTCGTGTCAGTTCTGACAGCAAGTAGCAGCACGGATAGCGGTTCGAGTTCGTTTTTTAAACCGCGTGCACGCGCGGTCAGGTACGGATTTGTTTTCTTCGGGTATCGACGCAATATAAGCTCGCATAAGCGCGAGCGAGTGACCGCACCATTTCATGTTTCGAGCAAACACGCAGGAAACGCGGACTTCAATTTTATGTAGCACGCGTGTAAGTGCGTATGCCAGAAACGAGCGTATACGCGCAGAAAAAAACGTCTGAAACCGCTCTAAAGTCAACTATAATTGATATAAACTTTTACGGTTTTTACACATTTCTCTACAATATTAACTTTAAAAATTACCTCTGACATTTCAAGGACGTCGTTCTTGTAGTTTGGGATGATGAAACGTCAAACGTCTCGCAATCGTGAGAATCGTATCTACATACGATGAGCAAGGTAGCTGTCAGCTCTTCTGTCTCCTGTGTTATCTCTGAGTCTCTTTGAATTTATAATTTATCTATTAGCTTGGTAAATTAAAAAAAAACCGATACATATATGAATTTAGAATGGCCTAGGGCCTATTGCATAATAGTTTATAATTAATAATATTAGCGGAAGTCCCTTTCCAATTCCTTTTATTAGAATTTAAATTCTGAGTGATTCGCAACTCTGAGCCCTGAGTGTAGGTTTTTTATGTAACAAAACATCACCATTGCGTTAGTGTTTTCCATATAAATAACATTGTCACTAACGCGTGACTTTTTTACGTCAAAAGAAACTTACACTAGAGCCTGAACCCTGAGTGTAAGTTTTTAACGTAACTTTACGTCACAAACCCGTTTGCGTTTCCCATATAAATAATATTGTCACTAACGCGTTACTTTTTTACGTCAAAAGAAACTGACACTAGAGCCTCTGAGCCCTGAGTGTAAGTTTTTAACGTAACTTTACGTCACAAACCCGTTTGCGTTTCCCATATAAATAATATTGTCACTAACGCGTTACTTTTTTACGTCAAAAGAAACTGACACTAGAGCCTCTGAGCCCTGAGTGTAAGTTTTTAACGTAACTTTACGTCACGAACGCGTTTGCGTTTCCCATATAAATAACATTGTCACTAACGCGTTCGAGACGTTTTTTTTACGTCTTAAGTTTACACTAGAGTCTCAGGACACTTCTCCTTGTCCGTCGCAATTGGACTCACACCTTAACTTGTATCAACACGTAATTTTTCAATGCCACGCTAGATTTGAATTTCAATTTTAAATCGCGATGTGGACGATTTATCATACAGTTTGAGAATTCTTTTGTATATATTTAAATGCCAAGGTGAGGAGAATAAGTTATGTTTAATGTACTTTGTATTTATGTTACGGACATTATGATGTTAGCGAGAAAATACGATTTTTATCGACCGGTATTGACGACCGGTCTGGCCTAGTGGGTAGTGACCATGCCTATGAAGCCCATGGTCCTGGGATCGATTCCCAGTCGGGGCATTTATTTGTGTGATGAGCACAGATATTTGTTCCTGAGTCATGGTTGTTTTCTATGTATTTAAGTATCGTCGCCTAGTACCTACAACACAAGCCTTACTGAGCTTACCGTAGGACTAGGTACGATTTGTGTAAGTTGATTGTCCCGAAATATTTATTTATCGACCACGAGCAGGTTTGATTCCCAAACTGAGTACAAGTTTTTTTAAAATCTTATAAGCAGTTCTCCTTTGTCCTTAAAATCGAGGTTCCTAAGACCAAATCTTTGTATGTCTTCGACAAGTCTATTACTGATGGATCATACTGACGCATCTTAATATGCCACCCTGTATACTAGTTTAAAAAACAATCACAGTTTCATTGTCATGAATTTGTTAATTACATTCTTGTTAGTTCCAATATGCGATAATTACATCATCATCATCATCATCATGTCAGCTATAAGACGTCCACTGCTGGAGATCTGAGGCCTCCCCCATACATACCCATACAGTGAAAATAAACTCTCTTTTTTGCTTGGAAGTTCAGTTGTTTGTTCAGCCATGTTTGTTTACATTAAGGTCTATGTGGGTAAGTCCGTCTATCACGAAAGACCGTCCACCAACCAATTTCCTACATTATCTCATCGCTATTTAGTATCATATGACGGACTTCTCTTAAAAATAAAGTATGCCTGTATTACCCATATTAACCTTATTTTCGTTTTCTATATCGTCGTCCAAATATATATACCTACTTCAACGAAGAATATAGAAAAAAAGGAAATTAAGCAACTAGATTATAACATATCCTAACTATTCATCTTAATATATTCATAAAACTGCATATTTTGATAAACATAGCATATTAGTTAACTTCTGAAATAGAAAATATTATATTTGTGCATCTATTAACTTCATACTCGGAAAATACAGTGTTCTCGAGGGAAATTTTCGGAGAGTATGCTTTTAAAATATCACCCCACAGGTACTTACGAGTAGTCTTATAGTTTTAAAACAAAGACACAATAAACAATATACCTTTTTTTTTGCATTTTATTTTGCAACAATATTATCCGGCGGTTGACTAGAATAGCACCACCCAACTCTTCCCGCGGGAGTCTTAAAAGAGACAAAGGGATAATACCTACGAATAGGCAGCAGCGTCTGGTGAAACCGAACAGCTATTGCAGTCGCCAATCCGCCTGCCAAGCGTGACTACTATGGCGACTGCCCTCCCAAGATGAAACAAAAGTCACCCAAGATTGGAGGAGACTTATGTCCAGAAGATAATGATTTACGACTGAATTGTTGATAACGAATGTTAGCCACTCAGCATTACCGGGGGTAATGCCGAGTGGCTCCTTGAAGGAAGGGGTTCCTTCCTCTAAACCAGTGATTATTACCGGTAATACTAGAAATCTAAACATTTCCTTAAAGTCCCAATTTTTTGCAAAAGTCCCCGACTATTACAAAAAATCGTTACTTATTGGATTGCTGGATGTTTATGAAAATAGGAAATGTTATCGCTATGTAAATTCCACCCTGTATATCTTTTTGAAGCACTTCACGCAATGTTATCAGGGCGCAACATACACGCTTCTAGTTCCTAAGCGTCCTTCATCTCCACTTAACTTCGGGTAACTTAAGCCAAAGCAAATAAGTAAACAGGAATATTGGCATTCGTTTTATCGGCGCTTACATACTTAAGTTTCACAGTGGTACAGAAACACTATACAGAAGGATCATAGAATTATATCGCACGAAGCGATTCGCTTCTACTTTCCTTGGGTGCCTTTTCACCAGAGCTATGTTGTGCCACATACATATACATAGCTATGCTATGAAGCTATGTGTTATTTGTATATAAACGTAGTGCAGCATAGCTCTAGTGGAAAGGCACCCTAAAGGTTGACACGTTAGAGCGGCCCGTCGCCGAGTCGAGGCGACCGTCGCTACATTTTGTATGGAATCACGTGATCACCGAGCCTTCGATCCACTCGTCCCGGGCTCGGGCCGGTCGTGCGACGGCCGTTACAATATAAAAAGGCTCTGCTCGGCCCAGTGATGGGAAGGCGACGTGATGTACACGCGATATCGACGGGCGTGTGACGATCGTCTACTCGCAACAAATGGCTGGATGGAACGACGCTCGTGTTATTATCAATATTCGAGTGTCGGGCCGCTCGCGCCCGGGCCGCCCCGGTGGGTCGACGGTGGGTCAACGGAAGGCTCGGGCTCGGGAGGGCGACGGTGTCATGTGAGTCATCCTTGCGTTGCTATTGAATGGAATTCGCTCCCTTCGTCTGTATTTCTACAAGGATATAATTTGGATCTTTTCAAGGCAAGAATAAATAGGCTGTTGGTGAAACAGCGTACTACACCCTCGACCTCGTTGGTACTTGCCGTTAGGTTTGACTGAGGCGGGTTGGCAACCGCATTAGCGGTGATTTGGTTTCGACGGACGCTGATGCCTGTACGTCGATTTTTCTTTTTGTCACCTGTTACGACACCCGCAGGAGATGGGATGGTGGTATTCTTAGCCGATCCCTCAAGACACAGCGTTCCCAACATATCTAGTTGAGTACTTATCGAATTATGTCATCCATCTCGCCAATAATCTCTTAATAATGACGCCAGGGAAAACGCGTGATTCATCATACGCGACCTCAATTAGATTGATCAAACAAAACCCCGATTCAGAATATACCCTTCTGGCATGTAAAGCCTGAGCCAGATTTTAGAATAGCGATTCATGTCACGATTTCACTATCACTGTAATACGAAAGAGCGAAGGAGATAGTATTACAACTAGATATTTTTCTAACACGAACGATTTGTTATAAGTGCTTACAAAATAAAAAAAATCGACAGTCCTGTTATCGATACACACTTCAATGTCAGACAGGTAATATAAAGACAAATATAGGGTAATATGTTGCGATAAAAAATAAATAAAAATACAATAATAACTAACAATTTACTTACATACTTCAGAAAACTATTTGAAATTATTCATTGCAAATTATAAAAATAAATTGGATCAAAAGTGTATGGATTACGTTCAATTTGTACAAGATCGGTGTACGTAGCCGATATAAATAAGACTGTAGTTGTATGTACGTCTTGTCGTTGTAGTAGTATGTACTTATCGATAAGAGGATTGTCGATATTTTATTGTGGCAAGCACTAAGCAAATGTTGTTACTGCTCGAAAAATATCTAACTCCGCGTTTAGACATGCTGGCTCGTCACTCGCCTCGCTATTCGTCGAAACGTTCGACGAGACTTTGCCCATACAAAAACGCGATGCGAGCGACGAGAGGAATGGCGAGACGTCCGCGTACACATGCGTGCTCGCGTCTCGCCTCGCCATTCGCCTCGCTACTCGCGCGAATGTGTGGCGGCAGCATAAGTATAGATATTATATTCTTGAAATAAAAAAAATATCGCGTCTGTCACGTGAATATAACCACCAACCAGCCCTTTTTAAGGATTTTTAATTAATTCTAAACTCAAATGTTTATAAGGGCCCAAGGGCACTTTTACACGTCGTATTTAAAAAATAAAAACTACATTGCTCGTAGCTCTACACCTCTGACCCGAGAAGCATTTTGACTTTTATGTCCGGTGAGAAACTCGACGGGACTTATTTTTTCAAAACAGTATTGCAGAAAAAAAACTTAACTATACATTCAAATGCGTTTTTCTTGTAAGAAAACATATAAAAACATTACTAAATTAAATTTGTGGTTAATAAATAAAAATTATCTCACAAGTCTAAATCTGACTGCTTAGAACGAAGTAAAAAAAACGTTTCTTATGCTTTCTTACCTAACTGTGTGCTTTACTCTAATTTCCAAATTACAATAATTCATCAGCAATAGTTTGAAATACATACCGGCTAAATGAATAATAATAAATAATAAATAAATACATATTTCGGGATAATCTGACACAAATCGACCTAGTCCTACGATAAGCTCAATAAGGCTTGTGTTGTAGGTGCTAGACGACGATATATATAATAGATAGATACATATAAATAGGTACTTAAATACATAGAAAACATCCATAACTCAGGAACAAATATCTGTGCTCATCACAAAAATAAATGCCCTGACTGGGAACCCAGGACCATCGGCTTCATAGGCAGGGTCACTATACCCCCTAGGCTAGACCGGTCGTTAAAGCGAATTACTAATACTTACCTGCACCTCCTAAATATTCGACTCACCGAGTGTCGCACCATTAATTCGTTTCGGAACTCCAATTTCTTCAAAATGGAGGCCTAAGGCTCTTGAAAATCTATCACTCGAGTTGACTGAAGCCCAACCCAATACTTTTGTCCTCGCGATCTTTTGCCAAAACTCGTCCTATTTTCATTCAGCCAAAAACTTTCTGTATTTATTACACCGACTCACAAAACGACATTGTTATTCTAAGTAATCCCCTTAGTGTAGCCATAAATTTCTTTATTCCGTCCTCGCCGGCTTCTGACCTAATTTCGGCATAAATAAGTGAAGTCCAAAATCCTCTCTGAAATGCATGGAGGTTCGTGTTTCCACGTTAATTGCATTTCTTGTATTACATGCTAGTTTTGACTTAAGGATGATTGAAACATTGTATTAAATAATTAAGTAAGTGTAATACTGTCAGGTA
This sequence comes from Grapholita molesta, assembly GCA_022674325.2. Classification (NCBI taxonomy): domain Eukaryota; kingdom Metazoa; phylum Arthropoda; class Insecta; order Lepidoptera; family Tortricidae; genus Grapholita; species Grapholita molesta. The sequence goes on from CP053143.2 coordinate 8,185,353, forward strand.
ATTGTAAATTTTTTAAATTGAAAAAATGCTCTGGTGGCCTAGCAGCATGCGACTTGCAATCCGGAGAACGCAGGTTCGAACCCCGACCTGTATCAATGAGTCTTTCTGAACTTATGTACGAAATATCATTTGATATTTACCAGTCGTTTTTCGGTGAAGGAAAACATCGTGAAGAAACCGGACTCCCAAATAAGGCCTAGTTTACCCTCTGGGTTGGAAGAGCAGATGGCAATCGCTTTCATAAAACTAGTGTCTTACGCCAAATCCTGAGATTAGTTGCCAAGCGGACCCCAGGCTCCCATGAGCCATGGCAAAAATGCCGGGACAACGCAAGGAGGAGGATGAATACTATTTGGTAATATATTCTCTTTAGTTTATTTTTTTTTTATCATTTCTGAACGCACGCATAACATTTGACAATGAAGTTTCACTAATAATAATTGACACTATTCTAAAATTCTAAAATGTAAAAATACGTGATTATTCATATATATTAAATGTGGTCGATACGACAACCTTAATTATTAAAAATAGTAAATTACAATATAGTAAATTACATCAATTTGAGGGGAGAGCTTACAATATCGAAGGGATGAACGAGAAACGTTTGACAGGTATGAAACTCATGAACATATGCCGTGTGATGCCGGCTGACTAGAATAGCACCACCCCATCTCCTCCCGCGGGTGTCGTAAGAGACGACAAAGGGAAAAATTCTACGGACGGGCAGTAGCGTCCGTCGGAACCCGGGTATGTCCTTAAACTACGTCCAACAATGAGAGGTAGGGCACAGCGAAGTACCATCAACGCTTGAATCTGGGGCAGCCCAACTGGGGAAGTACCTCCTCCTTACAGAAGACCACAGCCATAATAGCACTGCTAGCTTTCAAGTATGTAGTGTTGCGTTCCTGATGGTGAGTAAGTTTCCCAGAGCTCCAACCCCCCTTAAAGACCGGCAACGCGCTTGTGACTCCCCTGGTGTTACGGTTGCCCATGGGCGACGGTAATTGCTTACCACCAGGCAATCCGTCTGCTCGTTTGCCGCCTATGTCATAAAAAAAAACCCAATCTACAGCTACTGCGGCCGAGAACCCGCCTGCCAAGCGTGGCGACTATGGCAACTACCCCCAAGATGGCAAGTCATATTTGTGGGAGGCCTGCATACGGCTGAAATGTATGATGTATGTATGTATGTATGTATGAACATGTTGTATAAGAAAAAGATCAGTTATTTATTTTTAATTCCATCTTCCTCGCGTCAACCCGGTATTCTGCCACGGCTCATGGGAGCTACTTGGTAACCTGTCCCTGGAATTGTCGTAGGCACTAGTTTTATAAAAGCGACTGCCATCTTACCTTGTCGGAGTGGGGAATACCTTTACGCATGGTCTCCACTGACCGAAGGCCATATTGGGGGCATGTGGGGCTCGCCGCTCTTGTCTCCTCCTCTGAGGAGAGTTTGGCCCTACCCTCTAAACCCCACTCCGGCGTTTCATCCTCTTAGCCGTTTGCGAGGGTAGGATCGCGAACATTCTACCACGGCGCTCTCCGGCCGGTCCGGTGTGCCGTGTGATGCCGGCTGACTAGAATAGCACCACCCCATCTCCTACTGCGGGTGTCGTAAGATGCGACAAAAGGAAAATTCGTACGGACGGGCAGCAGCGTCCGTCGAAACCCAATCTACAGCTACTGCGGTCGCCAACCCGCCTGCCAAGCGTGGCGACTATGGCAACTACCCCCCAAGATGATACAAGTCATATTTGTGGGAGGCCTATGTCCGGAGCCGGAGCTACTTGGCAACTAGTTCCTGGAATTGGCGTAGCCACTAGTTTTATAAAAGCGACTGCCATCTTACCTTGTCGGAGTGGGGAATACCTTTACGCATGGTCTCCACTGACCGAAGGCCATATTGGGGGGTATGTGGGGCTCGCCGCTCTTGTCTCCTCCTCTGAGGAGAGATTGGCCCTACCCACTAAACCCCACTCCGGCGTTTCATCCTCTTAGCCGTTTGCGAGGGCGCCATAGGATCGCGAACATTCTACCACGGCGCTCCCGGCGGCCCCAGCTTAGCGCCTAACCATCATTAACACCATCCCTACATTTAACCTGACCTAACCCAGAGATTAAACTAGTTCTTATTGGGATTCGTCCGATTTCGTCAAGATGTCTTCCTTCACGGAAATACGACTGGTAAACATCATAATGATATTTCGTACATAAATTCATAAATTCTGAAAATTGTACGAGCCAGGGTCAAGTCAAACTTAACTGAGGGTATTGTAATTGTGCAGAGAATTCATATGAAACTTACGTCAACATTTGATTACAGAACGCCGACACAAACACGTTACTACTACATATTTAGGCCAAGCCCCTATTTCACCACAGCGACAATTGTCACGATTAGTGGCGAACAAGCACACGTCCCACCCGATGGTAAGCGGTCAATGTGACCAATGGACACCTGCAACGTTAGAAATTTACATAATCGAGACAATTGTCACTGTGGTGAAATAGGGGCCAGGTGCTTTAACTTAGTTTTTCACATTATAACCAATCGATATTCTATACCCGCATTGACTAATGCACTAAAACAACGATAAATATGTATATAAAGAACGTTTTGAATAGTCAGTAAGTCCTCCAAATTGGATTTAGGTACCAGGAGAATTGGTTTTCGTGGCTTCCTCACCGATTTATGTAAAGACTTGTAGGATTAGCACGACGTTTACATAGTTAAAAACTACGCTTTGGTTTTATAACATTCTTTAGCTGTGTATCGTTGTTGTATATGAATAACAAGATTTTTGATATAGTTTTTATGTATTATCAAATAGCTTATACAAATCTGATATTTTGTACTCATCTTCCTCTTATTGTCCAGGAATGTTTGCCATGGCTCATGGGAGCCCGTACCGTTACCATGAGTTGTGACATTGAGGTTTTCGATAACGAGTATCGAGTTTACTATCTGTGCATCTGGCTTGTACTATTTTAGTGCGAACGAGACGCACAGATCGTAAACTCGATACTCGTTATCGAAAACCTCAAAGTCACAACTCATGGTAAGAGCACTTGGGTCTGCTTGCAAATAGTCTTAGAATTTGGCGTAGCATTAGTTTTCACGAAACTGCCATCTGACCTTCCAATCCAAACTAGGCAACAAGGCCATATTGGCATTAGTCCGGTTTCCTTCACATAAAAGCGACTGGTAAATATCATATATACATAAGTTCTGATAAACTCAATGGTACGCCAGGGTTTGAAGTCGCGACTTCGAGATTGCAAGTCGCACGCTCTTTAATTATAGCTAACCCACCAGTGGTTTCTATTTTGTACTCGTATTGTTTTTTAGACGATATAAAATATTCGATTAAGGAGAACAAATCTTGACCAATTGATGAGTCTTAACTGACTTTGATCCTTTCGGATGATAGAGGTTGTTAGTACAAAGAAATCCCAAGTTGAAGCTAATGAGTGTTTGAGCAAGATCGGTTTACCGAGAAGATTAGCTAAGACTACTACTGCTGATAAGGCTCTTAACCACCATTACAAGGAATTAAAGGCTTATAGCTTGTTTTCATAGGATTCGAAGAATCGTGCGATTATCGTCGAGTGATTTTTAGGAAAATAATTAAAAGCTGTCATAGTTGCCTCTCATTTTCTTCACTATAACGTTGATGAAATGTTAAATCTTATTAACAAGATTATAATTAATGAAAGGTAGGCGAAATCGACCGTTATTTTTCAATATTAAGAAAAACGAGGTACAGTCGCCATCAGATTAATCGGAGCTGTGAAGGTTGTCATAAATATCGGAGCATGCACTGTACCGCCTTGTCAATAGAGGCGTTGCTCCGATATTTGTGACCACCTCCACAGCTCCGATATATCTGATGGCGACTGTACAGTTGGTGGCATTTTTGACGGTAGGTTTGGCCTAGTGGATATTGGCCCTGCCTATGAAGCCCCAGAAGAAGAAATGCCAGTAAGGGCATTCCTTTTTGTGATGAGCTCTTATATTTCTTCCTAAGTCATAGGTGTTGTCTATGTATTTAAGTATTTGTATATTATATATATCGTTGGTTGAGTACCCACAACACAAGCCTTCTTGAGTTTACCGTGGGGCTCAAGCAATTTGGATTATTGATGTTCTGTAATAGTTATTTATTTTATACAATATCCCTAATTGGATCCTTTCCTTTTCAGACGATAAGAGCCCCACAGAAGAGGAGGCAGCGACCAAGATCCAGGCAGCGTTCCGCGGACACCAGACCAGGAAATCCATTACCATGAAGACCAGCAAGACTCAGCAGCAGCCGGAGCCCGAGCCTACCCGCGCCGAGCTGGAGGCGGAGTTCCGTGCTGACGACAAAGGTTAGTTAAGGAATAGTAGGAGACCCAAAATGTCTTGTGGTACTCTGCACTTGAGGAATATCAGCGAATAATAAAAAGGGGCCGAATGAACTTGGTTCATTTTAACCCCAGTAAGACACAGGTTTGCGCGTTCACGTCAAAGAAACTCCCGTTTGTCGTATCGCCTCGCTTTGAGGGCACTCTCCTAACAGCCACAGCCAGTATCGAAATTCTGGGTGTCGACATCTCTAGCTCAGTCCAGTTCCGCGGTCATTTAGAGGGAAAGGCCAAGTTGGCCTCGAAGAAGCTTGGTGTGCTCAACATATCGCGGCAGTATTTCCGTTCGGCCCTCCGCCTACAACTGTACAAGGCGCAAGTACGGCCACATATGGAATACTGTTCTCATCTCCGGTCAGGGGCACCCCAATACCAGCTTCTCCCTTTGGACCGCATCCAGCGGAGAGCGACTACAATTGTCGGTAGCCAGGATATCTCGGACCGGCTTGACTCCTTGGCACTGCGTAGAGATGTGGCCTCACTCTGCATTTTCTACCGCATCTACTACGGAGAGTGCTCCGAGGAATTGTTCGGGTTAATACCTGCTGCTTCCTTCCGCCAGCGCTCTACACGACAATACTTCCATCATCACCACTTAGATGGTTGGCAGTTCTCAACTGTGCATTTTACTAGAAACTTCCTGCCTCACACAGCAAAACTCTGGAATAAATTGTCGTGTGCAGTATTTCCGGACCGATATGACATCCAAGCCTTCAAGAAAAGAGCGTATAAGGATCTTAAAGGCCGACAACCTACTTGTGACTCCTCTGGTGTTGCGAGTGTCCATGGGCGGCGGTAGTTGCTTACCATCAGGCAATCCGTCTGCTCGTTTGCCTCCATATCATAAAAAAAAACCAAAATGTTGCCTTGTGGTACTCTACACTTGAGGAATATCAGCGGAACCAAAATATTGCCTTGTGATAGATACACTAAACTTGAACAATTATCATCATCATCAGCTGACAGTTGTACTGCTGGACAAATATCCTGTACCGCTCGGATACAATATTTTTTTCGCGACCGTAAGTATTTTGCAAAACTTCACCAATAAAAGCCTTTTCGGAGGTTTTCTATTCGTGCTGAGTCGCTCTCAATTCTCAATACAATTTCCGGGCTAACCTTCCTCGTGAGTTAGGAAAAGTAACAGAGAAACAGTTTTAACATACCTAAGCTGACTGAGTACCTGTAGATATTTTTTATTTTCTTGTGTGGAATATTATTTATACAACAAAGGAAGAAAAAAATAATAATTGTATGAACCTAAGTACAAAAATATTAATATATGATTTTTTTAAAATAAATAATGTGTCTAATTATTATTGCTGCTTCAAATTATTATTTTTTTCTTTAATTTAGGGGTTTCTACTACACTGTATTTGTTTTGTTCCAAGTTCTTATTTTTTTGAAAACCCAAAGTTTACCAATATATTAATAACAGTCTTAGCTGTCTGGCATAGCATACATACATCATACATTTCAGCCGTATTCAGTCCACTGGTGGACATAGGGCTCCCACAAATATATGACTCGTATCAGTCACCACGCTTGGCAGGCGGATTGGCGACCGCAGTAGCTGTAGATTGGGTTTCGACGGACGCTGCTGCCCATCCGTGTCTGTCGTAGGCTAGGTAAAAAGTATTCTCTAGAACAGCTTGCACAAATCCTACCTACCACACTAATACACACGTAAGCCTCAAATGTGCTAGTACTACAATACAAATATTCTTTACAACAACTGATAGACCTCCAGCTTGTCAATGCCTGCCTCCCGAATGATTCGCTCAACGATCGCTCATTATGCCACCGGGCTACAACGCGTGCCCATGACAAATTCCAAATTCCCCGCTGGCATTCCAAAGCTATGTATTTCAGTACGTTGTCGCCGTTCGAAAGCCTTTCAGTGCCTTCTTTCTTTATTGCACACCTCAATGAAAGAACAACGAGCAAGCAGAATAAAAATCAAGACAGCCTACGGCGGGTCTTATCGTTCCTGGAAATACTACTACTATTCTATTTGGATTACTAATATTAATATAAGGGAGTTTTCAGAAAAAAAAATCCGCTATTAGCGTGACTTATACAAAGTTAACTGTCAGTTATATAGTCAGTTTTGTGACGATGATTTAGTATTACATTTGTGTAAATACTTGATTTGGCCATGCTCGTTTCATAAACTTTAACCAGTAAAACAATGCAAAACAGGCAAAATTATATCCATACTTTCATGCTTAATTATCGTCAAAAAACTGACACAATTTACGTTTTTCACATCATGTTAATTGGAAGTGCTTTTTTTCAGAAAACTGACGTAATGTACATCATCTATTAACAACTCTCTCAAGCAACTCTCTTAGCTGTTCATTGGTGAACCTTATTACATAAGGCATAAGGTCCACCGATGTAGAGCTAATAATGTTGCTGTATGTACAGTTGTGAAAGTTGTTACTCTGTTACATTGCTATCCTCCTATATCAGTTTCAAATCTTACAAAGGCGCACCTGACGAAATAAGATTTTACGAGATTACAAATACTTGAGCCAGGGGCTTGTGTTTCAAAGGAAATGTCCATGATTCTGAGCATGTTACGTTTCATGTCCTCTGCCAACGATATAAATACTATACACATGTTTAAATACTAAGAAATCCCTGTAAGTTTATTTGTGTGATGAGCACAGATATTTGCTTCTGAGACATGAGTGTTCTCTATGTATTTATGTATTTGTATATTATATGGTTGCCTGATACCCACAACACAACCCTTCTTGAGATTACTGTACGGCTTATTCAATTTATGAAAGGATTTCCTGTAATATATATTTATTTATTTATAAATTGCTACTGACCCGTCACGCATCAAAAACTAGGCCCTGCCGTCGATTTTATTATTTGGCTTTCTTTAAACCGTCATCTGTTGAAGATAATAATGCAGTATCACCAAATTAACAAGTAAAACCGAGAAACGAATATATCTTACTTAATTTGACGACCGGTCTGGCCTAGTGGGTACCCTGCCTCTGAAGTCGATGGTCCTGGTTTCGATTCCCAGTCGGGGCATTTATTTGTGTGATGAGTACAGATATTTTTTCTCCTGAGTCATGGGTGTTTTCTATGTATTTAAGTATTTATATGTATCGATCTATTATATATATCGTCGTCTAGCACCTACAACACAAGCCTTACTGAGCTTACCGTAGCACTAGGTCGATTTGGGTAAGATTGTCCCGAAATATTTATTTATTTATTTTATTATAGTGCCTTCCTTTATCCTTATTTAATACTTTGACCTCGAAAGGGTAGAGGTATACATTTCCTGTTTATGCTTATTTTTCTCTTCACAGTTACCCTCAAATCCTGGGCTTATTTCCCAGTGGATCCATTCAGACGTTGTAATATTTAATTTACCTCATTCTTCGGAACTACAGCTGGTTTTTTTAGGGTTTGAAAAATCGTGCGACCTTCAGGAAAACAATTTGGAAGCTATCATATTTGCCTCTTATTTTCTTCACCAGACGTTAACAATAGAATGTAATATCTTATTTACGAGATTACTGAAATTTTTATAGAAATCATTTCAGTTATTTTGTAAAAAATCATGAATAAACCTAGCCGCTCCGTCTTTTTCATATCATGGATATATTTAAGTAGATTAGTAATGTGACCTAGAACTTCTAGTATTTTTTTTGTTTATGGCTCCATCAAGGCCTTGATGATTCTGCCAATGTCGAGGTTGGATAAGACACGTAAGTAGGTACTTAATTAGACCATCTCAATATACACAGATGACAGTGTTCGGTAGAATCTCCAACTGTGAGTCCAATCTAGAACAAACAACATAAAACCTAGAACTTATGAACTCATCAGTCTGGTTAATTTCTTTTGACAATTTACTTTCTTCATAATAAAAGATCTGTCATAACAATCAAAGAGGATTTCAGCCATAAGACGTCCACTGCTGAACATAGGCGTCCCCCATGGACCTCTATAAGCGACCTGTAGGTCGCTGGATGTATCCAGCGTCTTCTGGCGACCTGAATGAGGTTGCTTGTCCGTCTTGTGGGTGGACGTCCTATGCTGCACTTGCTAGGGCCATTGTCTCCACTCGAGCACTGTTCGACCCCATCTGCCATCTTGTCTGTGTGCAATGTGACCTGCTCATTGCCACGTCAGCTTGCTAGCCGGTAGGCTATGGCGGTGACTTTACTTCGCCTACGGATCTCCTCATTTCTGATTCGGTCGCGTAGAGAAGAGAATCTATATTAATATACTTACTTAATAATTAATTAGTTGTTGTAAGGGTGGCCATACCATAACAAATGGGCTCTAGAAGCACATGGGTCTCCATCCCAAACGGCTCGAACTTGCAGCTGGAATCTATAGCTGTATATTTGGGCCTATTGAGATGTTCGGTCACATTAGCAGCCGAATACAATATAATAGTTCAATAACTTTGATTGTATATATTAGGTATATTTTCTCCCTTTCACAAATGTCTTAATGTATATTTGGCCATTTGGTTTAAATGCGTAAGGATCTTTTTAAAAATCGGAATAGCTTTTGTTGAAATTTCTATTTTTTTAATGCAAGATCAGACGGAATTCAGAAAAGCCAGGAGAGAAAACCTTCTTTTTACTAAGTCAGTTAAAAATCCTGATTTCGTTCGTAAATCTTGATTTTTCCGCACCGGTGTGCTGCGGGCATAGTGATGTGAAGGTGGTGTAGCCGGTAATATTCCTGGATGTAGAAGAAAGATATAATAAAATAAAAAGACATTGCAACAACTTAGTAATTGCACATACCCTATATGTAGGGTATATATAAGGGTACCCTATATGTACAATCACTAAGTTGTACGTTCAAGGAAACGTAATAATGAAAACAAGAACTTAAAACCTTAGAAAGTAAACTGAATACTAGCTAAAAGTTTTATAGGGAATGTGTAGTCTGATCTTTTGCTAGATGTGTATTGCATGTATCGCTGATTTTCAGATAGATCATAGTATTGGTATTTAAATATAACTCAACCGTATCTATGAGTAGGTGTGCACCAAAGATGAAAATAATGCACAAAGGCAGGCTGCGAATCTGAGAAAGCAACAAATAAATACTAAAAGGCACACTTTTGTTCCCAAAATATAATAGTTTATACAAAAAACAAAGTATTTAATCTTAATTGCTTTTCTCCGCGTCACAGAACAAATTTGCTCATAGTCGTATAGGTGGAAAACTTAGCTAAAGCACCTGTACCCGTACCATGAGTTGTGACATTGAGGTTTTCGATAACGAGTATCGAGTTTACTATCTGTGCATCTCGCTTGTACTATTTTAGTGCGAAGTCGATACTCGTTATCGAAAACCGTAATGTCACAACTCATGGTACGGGTACCGGTCTATGTAGTAATAACGTGTCTGTACACGCATTTCGGCGTTCTATATTACAATTTTGACGTAAGTTCCATATTAATTTTCCGCACAACTACATCGACATGATGACTTTCTTACGTTTTTCACCGTGCGTATAGTGCGGATTACAAAGAGACAAAAGAACAAAAAGGATATTGAGGTATGCATTATTCCAACCGTACAATTGTCAATAAATTTTTGTTTTAAGCTGAACCAGATGCGAACTATATTACCTACTTCGCGTAAAACAATTAAAAGTCCAGTGTGACTCCAAATCTCGCCTTAATCTCACATTTCCCCGATTGCTTAGCGTTAACAAGACATTTCCCAGGAAGGGGAATATTCCCACGGCCCATCCCTAGCTGGTAAATATTTGATTAATTCAGCCAGTCCACCACCCGTTTTACACGGCCGGACTGGCATTTAATATGTATGCAGCTGAATGTTTCATGGGACAACATTGATTGGAAGGTTTTATGAGGGTTTTCTTATAGAAATACCTCTTTAATGTATTGTACGTCGTTCCATTCTCGCACGTACGGGTTTTAAAGGAATCTAGCCAAGAGAATCTAATTCGTCTGGCTGAATTACTGCCAACAGTATACTATTTAAATATCATTAACGACAGGTTTGGCCTAGTGGTAGTGAGTGACCCTGGCTATGAAGCCTATGGTCCTCGGTTCAAATCCCCAGTAAGGAATATTTGCGTGATTAGCATAGATTTTTCTTCCTGGGTCATGGGTGTTTCATATATATATTTTATATATTTGTATCGTTGGCTGAGTACCCACAACACATGCCTTCTTAAGCATAGTTTGTGTAAGAATGTCCTATAATATTTATTTTATTGTTAATAAGTTGGGCTGCCTTATCTTCTCCAATAGGTTGGTCAGATCAAAGCAGTGGCTTTGCATCATCATCATCAGTCGAAGGACGTCCACAGCCGGACATAGGTCTCCCCATAGCGACCCACAGTGCCCAGTTTTGTGCCAACCGCATCCACTAATAAACTCTTGATCTAAATTCTAAATTCACAATTTTTCAAATAAATCCAAAAAAAAACATAATACGGTTGACCTACATAAAATTGAAATAAAATCTGATGTAACACAGCAGTCTAATTGCTAACCTCATTTTCAAAGTCGGTCAAACAAGGAACCTTCAGCGATGTAAAAGTTTAACCTTCAATACTTTTCCCTCGTAAACCCTTAAGGGGGCACTCAGTGTAATGGCGTCTGTGATGACGTCATCTGTCAAAACGTCATGGGAGCGTTGGGCATTATTCATAACTAGATGAGCGGATAATTTCTTGGCGTAGAAAAGGACATGTTCTTAAACTTTATTGTCAATGTTAATTCACCAAATGTCACTTGTATTCTGTATAGGAGCACAAAAATGATGTTGATTATGTATGATGCTTTGCTACTCTCCTACTCTAGTCTGGGACCGGTCTGAAAACCAGCGCCGAGCATCTCTGCCCGGCACACGCTGAGACCGATACCCATTGCCCTGTACCAACCTACTTAAGACTTATTTATTTTTAATATCTGTCTTCTTTATATTGTAATTGTTTCGTTGTATAATTTTCCTACTCCTTTTTTTGGCAATAAACGTTTCTTATTCTTATTGTTATTCTTATGTAAAATAATAATACCCACAATTTTACACAGAAATCAGGAAAACAAATGGCCATGATTCGATCCCGGCATAATTTTTCATGCAATTTATTTAGAGGACACAGCGAAGTACCATCACGCTTAGGTCTGGAGAAGTCCAACTGGGGAAGTACCTCCTTACAGAAGACCACAGCCATAATAGCACTGCTACCTTTTAGATATGTAGTATTGTGTTCCTGATGGTAACTAAGGTTCCCAAAGCTCCAACCCCCCTTAAAGGCCGGCAACGCGCTTGTGACTCCCCTGGCGAACGCACCAACTGCCTTAACTGCATATGAGGGCGGAAAATCGTCTTGATGCAATATCTCCGGCGTAACAAGTGTCCGATCTTATCTGTCACGCCCTTAATATATGGTAGGAATAAGGGCAGTCGTTCCACTACAGCCTACATACTTTACAACTAAATGTCACTACTTGTCATAACTTGATATTTAAAACAAAAAAACATGAAATAAAACAACTAAAACGGATTAAATCGCGTATACTAATTTAAACTTCATCCCGACGTTTCGTACCCTTTAGCAGCGTTCGTGGTCATCGGGTGGACTGAGGAAAAATATTAATTTACCTCCATCCTCAAAAAATTACAAAATGCAAACCTACCCACATATAAATAATTAAACAATTTTGGTGCTTGCACACGATAATTGTACACGCCAGAGGGGCTTATTACAAATTAAAGTTAAAACATTTATAAATTACAAAGGATACGCGATTTAATCCGTTTTAGTTGTTTTATTTCATGAGTAATTATCGCGGCAACCGAAGACAATATAACAAAAAAACTAAAAAAAAACTTAAAAATCAGAAATACGTGTATTTTTTTATCGTCTTAAACCCATAAAATCTAATAAATCTGAGTTCATAAGTAACAGAGGGAGTATGTCCTTAAACTACGTCCAACAATGAGAGGTAGGGCACAGCGAAGTACCATCACGCTTGAATCTGGAGAGGCCCAACTGGGGAAGTGCCTCCTCCTTACAGAAGACCACAGCCGTAATAACACTGCTACCTTTCAGGTATGTAGTGTTGTGTTCCTGATGGTGGGTAAGGTTCCCAGAGCTCCAACCCCCCTTTAATGGAAATTGCCCATGGGCGACGGTAATTGCTTACCATCAGGCAATCCGTTTGCTCGTTTGCAAGCTATGTCATAAAAAAGGGATTAAGTCCGCTATTCGCACTTTTTGTATTTGCAATAACGATTGAGTAAATAAATAGATTGCTTTTTAACAAACAGTACAACTATCTCTGTAACTAACAAGTACAAAAATAAACAATAGCTCGGAGCTCTTTGAACCTTATCTCATCCCAAACCACTTCAAAGTAAACAGGCAAAGCCTAAGGCCAGTCGCACAGTGAACTCAAAGACAAGCGTCACTCACGTTTTTTTTTTTATGTCAGGACAATCTTACACAAATCGACCTAGTCCTACGGTAAGCTCAGTAAAGCTTGTATTGTAGGCACTAGACGACGATATATATAATAGATAGATACATATAAATACTTAAATACATAGAAAACCCATGACTCAGGAACAAATCTGTGCTCATCACACAAATAAATGCCCTGACTGGGATTCGAACCCAGGACCATCGGCTTCATAGGCAGTGCCACTACCCACTAAGCCAGATTGGTCGGACGTTATAGTCACTCACGCGACGTGTTTTGGCGTGACCAGTACCCTTACCATGAGTTGTGACATTGAGGTTTTCGATAACGCGTATCGAGTTTACTATCTGTGCATCTCGCTTGTACTATTTTAGTGCTAACGGGATGCACATATAGTAAACTCGATACTCGTTATCGAAAACGTCAATGTCACAACTCATGGTAAGGGTACATAGGCATATTTCTCGAACACTTGTAACTTGTAATACAAGCAGAAGTCACTTTTTGACACCTAAAAAGGGTTCAATACTCTTCGGTAGATGTCGCTACACGTCACCCGTAATGACGTATACCAGGAAGGATAAGATAGAATTTGACACGTCTAAGCGGCGCTCGTATAGCACAACTGGTAGTGCACTGGGCTAGTGATCCAGTAGTTGTGGGTTCGAGTCCCGCTGCGAGTCAAATTTTTGTTTCGATTTAAATATCTTTGATATGCTAGCAGACGTTTCAGCTTAATATAAAAAAAAAATTTACACCTGTTGTTAGAAAGAGACTTCCGCTTGTATTACAGGTTACTAGTGTTCGAGAAATTTTTCAAGCAATGGTGCGTACCCTGGTAAACAATAGTAGTTTTTGATCCGAGGCACGTTTTGCATTGACGGCACATCTCGGACTGTTGATACTAATGTTAGAATTACTCATGAAAGTTTATTTGAAGTTGCCGTTATAAAATGCATACTGAATTTGTTGATCACTGTCAAAAACGCACACCATACTAAACATTTTAAAAATTAAAATCAAGCTTATTACACAGTTAATTAGGTTTTTTTTTATGACAAACGTGCCCATGGGAACACAACACCAAGGGAGTCACAAGCGCGCTTTTCAGTGGTGTTGGAGCTCTGGGAACCTTACTCACCATCAAGAATACAACGCAACGTACCTGAAAAGTAGCAGTGCTATTATGGCTGTGTCCTTCTGTAAGGTACTTACCCAGTTGGGCTTCTCCAGACTCAAGCGTGACGGTACTTCGCTGTGCCCTACCTCTCATTGTTGAACGTACTTTAAGGACATCACCTCACTAAAATTAAATGCAGTTTTGCTATTTGTTTCTAAAGATTAAAAAGGGCTTTCCGAGCTAGTTATGTTAAATTCGTTTTCGGAGAAAATATACACAACTTAGCCGACCCTTAATTAACACATACAATTCAGGTTATTATCTAAACGCTGCACGCTACGCTCGTCGCTACGCTTACCGCTTCGCTCAATTACGAAGTCCTCAGTCTAAACGGAGCTACCTACAGTAAAAACAATAGCATTATAGACTTGCCCGTCCCTTTTGCCGTGAAATCCGATTAGGATTCAACTGAAATCGAAACTTGATAGTTAATACAGAACAGAAGTTGACTGTAATTTTGATAATAAAAAACTTAATATCTTAAGATAGACGGTAATTACTTTTGGACCCGGGTATGTCCTTAAACTACGTCGAACAATGAGAGGTAGGGCACAGCGTTGACCATCACGTTTGAATCTGGGGCAGCCCAACTGGGGAAGTACCTCCTCCTTACAGAAGACCACAGCCATAATAGCATTGCCACCTTTCAGGTATGTAGTGTTGTGTTCCTGATGGTGAGTAAGGTTCCCAGAGCTACAACCCCCCTTAAAGGCCGGCAACGCGCTTGTGACTCCCCTGGTGTTGCGAGTGCCCATGGGCGACGGTAATTGCTTAACACCAGGCAATCCGTCTACTCGTTTGCCGCCTATTTCATAAAAAAAAAAAAACTATGTAATTACATAATAAAATGGAAAATAAGCTTGGAACAAAGGTTATGAGTGATACACGTCATTCAAGTACCTGTAAAGGTGAAGCATTACTTTTGTAATATCAGTTATAGAATGAATGGATTGAATCTATTTAATCATAGAAATCACTGGAAATGAGACAACAAGAGAGTATTAAGAAGCTCACAGTTGTTGTGCAATGCAGCTAATAAGCGGTTTGTGGGTAATTATATTCAATCATAGTTGACGTGTGGAGGCGGCTGAGTATAGCACCACCGCATCTCCTCCCGCGGGTGTCGTAAGTGACGACAAGGAAAAAACCGACGGGTGAGCAGCAGCGTCCGTCGAAACCGAATCAGCAGCTACTGCGGTCGCCAACCCGCCTGCTAAGTGTAATGACTTTGGCACCTCCCCCCAAGATGATTATTTATAGTTTAGATACTGACAATCACGGCAATTAATATTAACTTTAAAGATTACCTCTGACGTTTCGAGAATGACGTTGTCCTCGTGGTCTAGTTTATTTGTAACTAGCTGTGCCCCGCGGTGTTGCCCGCCGTTTATTAGGGAAAAAACGAAGCCTATGTGTTAATCCAGGGTATCAGCTAACTCCATACCAAATATTAAAATCGCTCCAGCCGTATAGACGTGAAGAAGTAACAAACATACACACTCACAAACTTTCGCCTTTATAATATTAGTGTAAATAAATCATTTTAAACACAAAACTATCGTGAGATTGAAACATATTAATTGTATAAAAGCGGGTAACTCAGGTTTTATAAGTCGAATATTGCTCGACATGTTTCATTCCGTAACGAGGACCATAATCAATAGATGTCGAGCAATATTCGACTTATAGAACGTGAGTTATCCGCGTTTATACAATTAATATAGATAAATCATTTGTAAAAATCGTGAAAGTTTCAGAATCAATTAACATTTCTTTCAAGTTTTAATCTGTTTTTTTATTTATTTATTATGCAGTAACGTCTGCTAGCGAACATCTTCGATATTTAAATCGAAAGAAAAATAGAAAAAATTGACTCGCGGCGGGACTCGAACCCACAACCACTGGATCACTGCACCAGTGCACTACCTACCAATTGTGCTACACGAGTACCGCTTAGACTTGTCAAATTTTTCTATCTATCCCTCGTCGTATACGTTTTAAACTGATTTAGTTTTTTAATATATCTACATAGATATATATATTATATTATTGTTATAAAAGCTATAAAACCTATAATGTTGTAGATGAATCAAGTAATCCATATACCGGTTAGAATTACCTCATCTACCTCAATAAATGAGGTGATTACAGATCGCAAAGCGCTTCACCCGAGGTTAGGGGGATCGGAGCAACATTGATGTTGAAGGTTGAGCAAAATCAATATGTTTTGTACACGGAGACACAGGTTGTAAAGCTGGCTACACACATAGTTTTTTGTATTAAATATATTTTGAGTAAATACTATTTAAGAAATTCTTTGTTTTTTATTTAGAACTAGCTGACCCGGCGAACTTTGTACCGCCACAAAGGCCGCCGACAAAAGTAGAGATAGATTTCAAAAATCACGGGATTTTTGTGATTTTTTTAGTACTTAATGTCTCAATCAGGGCTGTGACGATTCCAACCAATCCAAAATCATTGTAATCGGTTCAACCGTTCTCGAGTTATAAGCGGTTGAACAAACCCCACTTTCTTTTATATATATAGAAGATAGAAGAAATAGAAGTAGAAGATTAGAACTTCATAAGTTTGTGTAATAAAAGAGAAACGATGACCCCTAAATATATTCGGGGTCAATAGAAAATAAAAATAAATTTCATAGCTTCGCAATTACGCTATTTAAACAAAACAATCACGGTTTCATTTTCATTTATATACATTTGAAAGTTACTGTATTCTTGTTTAATTCAAATATGCGCTAATTAGTAATTAGCGACAATGCGCGACTTTCGGCGGGGCAAGTGTTTGATCTGTTCGTTGCGCGGTCAAGACGCGCAATGCACTGCAGTTAGTTGGCATCACACGCAATGAACAGATAAAACGCTTGCCGCGCCGCAATGTCGTGGCCGGGCCGTAAAGACGCTTCTATCCATCCTCCCATTGGACCAACTAGACTGTGACTCGTAACAGTTGTTTGTGGTCAGTTTAGGGACAGTACCCGGTACCAGTCTATACCCAGCATTAGGTTAATGTGCACACCATTGAGTCAATTAACCCTTGTGTAGAATGGGGGTGCGTGGGCGTTATTAATTGATGTGGCGAGGTTTTGCAAGCCATTTAGCCTGTTAGACCGCATAATAAAAAGAAATATAATGATTATCCTGTATTTTGCAGGCCTGTACAAAGAACTGCAAAGCTCCTATTGTGGGAAAACGACCTTAAATTATTGAAACATGCTCGCTTACTATGGGCCTCGTAAGAAGGCTCAGAGTCACAAAGGGCAATGGAGAGGGCTATGCTGAGAGTGTCTCAACGCGATCGCATCAGAAATGATGTCATTCACAGCGGAACTAAAGTAACCGATATAGCGACCCGGATCTCTAATTTATAGTGGTAGTAGTAGTGGGCACATTGTAGGCAGAACCGACGGCCTTTATGGCGTAAAGGTTATCGATTAGCGACCACGTACCGGTAGGCGCAGCCGGACCGTCCCACAAGATGGACCGACGACATGGTAAAGATCGGAATTCACTGGATTCGGGTGGCACAAAACCGGTCACTGTGGGTAGCATAGGAGAGACCTATGTCCAGCACTGGACCTTATTCGGCTGATATGATGATGATGACCTCATCTAAAAATAATCCACACAATATGACACTCAAGGACAGCAAAGTTGTACGAAAATCAATTGCCGGCGAGTTGCGAAACAGAATTTGATATTGCGATGTATATTATTGTTATGTTGTATTGTTTTATTAAAACGGTCACTTAACACATGTACCTAAATAGACGTGAGTGAAGCCGTCTTTTTCATACAAACTCAATTCAACTTTATAGTTTTCCAGGTTAATCTATTTTGATTGTTCTCTTTTTGAATCAATCAATGAATAATCGATTGAGAAATTTAATGAATCCATACTAATATTATAAATGCGAAAGTAACCCATGTCTGTCTGTTACCTCTTCACGCTTAAACCGCTGAACCAATTGGGACGAAATTTGGTATGGAGAGAGTTTGAGCTGCGAGAAAAGACATAGGATAATTTTAATCCCGCAACAACTTTAAAGACGGGCATGGCTGACCGGCGAAGTCGCGAGGAAAAGCTAGTATTATAATAAATAAAGAAAATTATCGGCTTAATGGCAGAGTCACCCACTAACCCGACCCGGACCCGGGTATGTCCTTAAACTACGTCCAACAATGAGAGGTAGGGCACAGCGTTGACCATCGCGCTTGAATCTGGGGCAGCCCAACTGGGGAAGTACCTCCTCCTTACAGAAACCACAGCCATAATAGCATTGCCACCTTTCAGGTATGTAGTGTTGTGTTCCTGATGGCGAGTAAGGTTCCCAGAGCTCCAACCCCTCTTAAAGGCCGGCAACGCGCTTGTGACTCCCCTGGTGTTGCGAGTGCCCATGGGCGACGGTAATTGCTTAACACCAGGCAATCCGTCTGCTTGTTTGCCGCCTATGTCAAAAAAAAACTAAGCCAGGCAAGTCGCCATTTTGTACAAATGTCACATACGTGCCAAGATATTTTTAAGCATTGTATGCGAGGTCCCAAAACCGCATCGTATCTTGAGTGCAACATACCCATTGACCCAAAGGCCTAGTTTAAAGAAATGTCCTAGTTTTCCTCCTGAAAAAAGATAGCAAAGTTCTACCGACAACCGGTCTGGTCTAGGGGGTAGTGACCCTGCCTATGAAGCCGATGTTCCTGGTTTTGAATCCCAGTCAGGGCATTTATTTGTGGGATGAGCACATATATTTGTTTCTGAGTCATAGGTGTTTTCTCTGTATTTAAGTATTTATATGTATCTCTCTATTATATATATTCTCGTCTAGTACTACTAAGCCTTACTGAGCTTACCGTAGGACTAGGTCGATTTGTGGAAAATTGTCCCGAAATATTTATTTATTTATTTAATTTCGACTCGTACATTAATACAATTCTGAAATTATATTTTCCTGCTCATATCCTATGCTAAACTCAGGGGAAGGAAAACTTTGACGTTTCACTATCTGACCCAATTTTTTCTTAATCCCCGCAAAAACAACTCTGAATCCCCCCAAACTTAAGGAAAAAATGAACGTGAAACTACCCCGAAATGACAGTTGTAGTAAAATGTATTATTCTACTAGTTAGGGAACTGACATTGTGCCAAGAATAAGATGAGCCGTAAGGATTATGAAGAGCCGAATTTTGGGGAAACCAGTATAAGTGAATCTTGGACCAAACAAACTAAAAAATTGAAATAGACCGTATAAATGCTATATGGTTACATTTCATACGCCTATGTACCGCCATTACTTATAGTCATGAATTGATTAAAAAAAATGCATATCTCAAACGCTTTTGCGTTCGATGGTGAAAAGAAACGTGACGTATTTTCGGATATGATAAAAAAAGATAAAAGATATTTATTTTTCAATTTAAACACATTACAATGCACTTATGAACGTCAAAAAATCTATCACCGGTTCGAACCCTACACCTCTCAACCGAGAAGGTAGTTACCGGCAAGAAACTCGGCGGGACTTATTTTTTCAAAACAGTGATACATCAAATCTTAAAGTACATAATTATGTAGTCCCACAAAAAAACATAAATGTTTCTTTGGCTATATATTTTAGTATCAGCAGAAACCAAACTTTTGAAAAAAAATTCTATAGTCAAGTCATTTTATTCAAACGCAAAAAAACAACGGGAATGATTAGATGTAGAGCCTGACAGAAAAAATGCATAGAAAGATTGCATGTTTCATGAAAAAATGCATAGAAACATTACTTTTTTTCGTGTACCATTAGAATAATTCGATACAAAGAGCCTTGCATCTCTTTCTTTCTTGCATGCCACAAAAAAGAGCCAACAACCTCTGCTGAATAGATGTTGATGCCTATTCTTTGGCTGAGGAATGAGCCAGCTTCGGGTCACGAGTACATTGGAAGATATTGTCTTAAAGCAAATCTAGAGCCCCTAGAGTCCCTAGAGTCTCAAAGCAAATCCCCAGCTTTTTGTATTATTTCATAAGATTCTAACATGTACACTGGTTTGGTTAGCTTCGACTAACTCTCAATAAGAACGCCTCTTGATTTGTGGGGCGACTAGCCGTCTGGGCCAAGGGGTAGATATACAGATAAAGGGGTCGGAGGCGGAAAACTGCCACGAACATTTTTTGTAAGTGGCCTCTGACGTCAGAGACAGTAAATCTAATGATCGGTTTTGTCTTCAAACTGACGGAGTACGAGTTGCTATTAGAACTTGTTTTTACAGAATAAACTTTACATTTTTTTTTATTACCGTCGCCCATAGGCACCTGCAACACCACATGAGTCACAAGCGCGTTGCCGGACTTTAAGGGGTTGGAGCTCTGGGAACCTTACTCACCATCAGGAACACAGCACTACATACCTGAAAGGTAGCAGTTCTATTATGGCTGTGGTCTTCTGTAAGGAGGAGGTACTTCCCCAGTTGGGCTGCCCCAGATTCAAGCGTGATGGGCATCGCTGTGCCCTACCTCTCATTGTTGGACGTAGTTTAAGGACATACCCGGGTCCGGGTGTTATCTATAGTTAATCATCATCATAAACCGAAAGACGTCCTAGTGGACGTCCTGCTGGACAAATGACTCCTCGATTTCCACAACAACTGGTCGTGTCACCAGAGTCCACTAATTTCCCGATACCAGATCGTCGGTTGGCCTGGTTGACCTCCATTATTTATCACATACAAAAGCACTTCAAACTAATCTAACTTTATTCAATTTCGTTCATTGATTTTAGATTGATATTAAAAGTAATGTCGATTCTCAAACAAAAGTCTAAAGTAGTCAGACTTTTTTTACATTGAAATTTACCTTGAATCTACTTGCGAAAAACGAAATTATTATACCATTTATATTCGAAAACTTGTCAACTAGCAATTCAGATTTTATTTCATCAAGTTCTAATTTCAAATTCGTGACGGTTCAATTTTAAATTTCGAAGTTCGGTAGGTATTCGATTTCAACGGTCATAACTACAACGGTCAGAGTTTTTAGTGGGCATACTTAGCAAGCCGGGCGTATTTAAAAAGAAAAAAAAATGTGACGCGAAGGTGAATTTGCTAAGGGGACCAAATTTTTTTTTATTTTTATGACAAAGGTGGCAAACGAGCAGACGGATTGCCTGATGGTAAGCAATTACCGTCGCCCATGGGCACTCGCAACACCAAGGGAGTCACAAGCGCGTTGCCGACCTATAAGTGGGTTGGAGCTCTGGGAACCTTATTCACCATCAGGAACACAACACTACATACCTGAAAGGTAGCAGTGCTATTATGGCTGTGGTCTTCTGTAAGGAGGAGGTACTTCCCCAGTTGGGCTTCTCCAGATTCAAGCGTGATGGTACTTCGCTGTGCCCTACCTCTCATTATTGGACGTAGTTTAAGGACGTACCCGGGTCCAATGTCCAAAGTCAAATGTTAAGAATGATCTTAACACGCGCATCCATTTAGGTTATTGTGAACATGTCACACGCTTAGCAACTTCTTCTACTGACTGAACAGTCGCCATCAGATATATCAGAGCTGTGGAGGTGGTCATAAATATCTCAACATTATACGCTTTGACACTAGAAGCGTTGTTTCGATATATCGATTATCGATACACATATATGTGACCACCTCCCCAGCTTCGATATATCTGATGGCGACTGAGCAACCACAGATTACTAAGTAGTTACTACGTAAATACAGCGTTGGAACAAAATATTGAGCACTACGGTATTTGTCATACAAATATTTAATTAAAATGGCCTATCTTTGGCGATTATACCATACTGGAAAATTTAGCTTATTTATTAAAAAAAGTTGTAAAACCCCCTGAGGACTGCGGCCACTATTAATTGATTGGAGGCACATTTCCAGAGTATAACTTTATTTAATTATATTATTTGTTTACAGTACTTGTTTACATTGTCGCGGTAGTCAAAATAGTGAGAATTGCCTATGTTTTGAACGTCAGTACAAATCGACATTTAAAAACTTTGGCAAGCCAGCGTCGATTGCCAGTAACTCTCGAATCTCCAACAAAAACGTGTGTCATATAACATAACTTTAGATACCTACGTAGTTTAAATATCGTTTTTTTTTATGACATAGGCGGCAAACGAGCAGACGGATTGCCTGATGGTAAGCAATTACCGTCCATGGGCACCCGCAACATCAGCGGAGTCACAAGCGCGTTGCCGGTTTTTAAGTGGGGTTGGAGCTTTGGGAACCTTACTCACCATCAGGAACACAACACTTCATATTTGAAAGGTAGCAGTGCTATTATGGATGTGGTCTTCTCTAAGGAGGAGGTACTTCCCCAGTTGGGCTGCCTCAGATTCAAGCGTGATGGTCAACGCTGTGCCCTACCTCTCGTTAAATGAATCCAGAGATACCAGTTTTGTACCTATTATAAAAAAATTCCCGGCATAATAATAGGAACTCAAACTCTCCATACTGACAGCAGACATACTCTCACGTATATAATATTTAAATAGAATTATCCTCACATAAAGTACAAAGATTTCCCTTATTATTCTCATCAGTATTCTCTTTCCTTCCTTTTGATCGTAAGCCTGTTTAAGACAAGATTCCATTAAGCACTCCGAATTCCGATATGCTTACCGGAATCCGGTAAATATCCCGGAATTCGGGAAGAAGATTTTAGATTGGCGATACAATTTAGCTAGTTTCCGTGTAAGCCCTAATTAGGTTTTATTGCCTGCCTAGGACGCCTTAGAACCTGTACCCTCACCATGAGTTGTGACTTTGACGTTTTCGATAACGAGTATCGAGTTTACTGTCTGTGCATCTCGTTCGCACTAAAATAGTAAAACCTACAAGGGTAGTAGTACAAGGGTACTATTACGGGGTGGATCAGGAAGATCTTTTTAAAAAACAGTTTTTAATACAAACACGACTTTATTACTTTAAAAAACTAAATATAGAGTACAAATATTTAAACCGCACGAAAGTCCAATCCGATCTGATTGCAATTTATAAATTACTTAATAACGTAAACTAACTCGTGCTGATGTAGCATTACGGCATTGACGTCAATGCGGCATCAGCATTTGAATCGGCATGGCCAACCCTGAGTAGCATGAATATAACAACCCCCCCGTTAAGATCGATCATCATAATTAAAATGATGAGAGATTTTAACTGTAGTATTGATGGTTTGGACTTACGTTTACAATCAAAATGTAAAAATTAAGTTAATCTATTATAAAGGACAACACGTTAATTATCATGAGCTTTAGTGACAAGGATATTCCTTCTGACCGGGGATGGTGTACAGATATCATCCTCTGAGGAGCATTCAGCTGCTGCTGTTTCTTTTACGATTACCATTTGCGTGGATGGATGTTCTGTTCTGGTGTTGTGACACTGGTTAAAGATCTTAACGCAGCATCCGGTTCCTGTAGGTTGATTTCGGCAGAAGAGGTTTCGGCCTTTGTAAAGCAAGAACAGAAGGAACAAGGTAGTAATTACGTAGCTTATGGACATATAATGCATTCCATATTTATGGAAGTGTGAAGGATTTTCTAATTTATCAAGTTCTTCTTCAAATAAATTTAAATGGGTACTGGCATGTAAGAGTGAATCTAGGTTATTAGTTTTATCTATTTTTATAAATGGTAATCTATCCAGTGTCTTATTTAATTTGATTTTTTCGCAACAATCATCCTGTACAATGTTAAAATCAGAGATCTTATTCGTTACGTTACTTAAGGTGGTATCACCAGTAGGTGTGAACTGAAGGGTTTTGTAAAAAGCTTTGCAGTTTTTCGGCAATGTTAGTATGCCCGTTCCAAATAATACCAATTCTGTGTTATCAGGTTGATTATTGCAAGTTATGTGACATTTCCCTGGATCGGACTGTACAAAGATCCAGCGGTTTCCTTTGAGTCTGTGGAATACATCAATTAATCCGTGGATTAGTCTAGTTACACATGTTTCGGGTAATTTATTGACAGCTTCTGTTAAAAATGTAGTTTCACAAATAGGATTTGCTATTGTTGAATAAATACTTTCTAAAACGCACACATAGCACTTTTCACTTATCACTTGGCACTTTTCAATGTCAGTAATGAGTGAGTAGAACATATGATCCGTCGTTATCGCTACATATGAATTGGTCGGTGCAATAAGAGCATATGTATCCGGTTTCGTTACGTCATACGGCGCAGGCAAAGGGATTACGTGATATAAATTATAAACTTGAGGTAGGACTAAAGGAATTTTTACAACAACAATTATTCTGTTTGAATGATAGTAGCAAATTAATTTGGATATGTCAATAAGGTCGTGAATGTTCTGAAGTGTCAGGGACACGGGGAGTTCGTAGTGCTTAGGTAGGCTATTTCTATGTCTGTCAAGTTCGTTATAGAGCTGATGTGGGTTAAGTACAGTCGGGTGCATAACATTTAGTTTTGCAAACAATATGGCATTATTAACGTCGTCAATGTCTAGTGAAAGAGTTATAATTATGGATTCTAGTGAATTTAAAAGGGAATTTATTTGAGATTTAATTTCTAGTTTATCATTAGAGTTCGAGATGTTTTCCATGATGCTGTGTAGTGTTTTGATGTTTTCCATTAGATGGTTTTCATTTTCATTAACTTTGCTTAAGGAGTGATTGAAGGTGGATATAGTTGATATTATTACATGTATATTATCTTTCATCAAATGCGCTAACTGTTTTTCGTCTGTCTGTACGTCGTTGATGGCCTGGGAGAATTTTAATGCATCTTCGGTGTCTAAGGTGCCAAATATGGTTTTTAATAAGGAGCCTCCGAAATCCATCAGTGATCTTTTAAAACGCCTGTTAGGTTTGTCATCAGTAAGCAGATATGAAATAGAGGAAAATTTGTTAATGTTTTTTAAGTTTTGATGTTTAAGGGCGGAGAGAGAGTTATTACAATCGGTTTGTATTTTGGAAGAAGTGAGCGTGTTGCACAATGCGCGTGTCCTCTCGAATAGAAACTCTATATTATCTAAAGTAGGTAAAATATGACTTATATCTAAGTATGTTATTATATTCCAATTATTATTAGTAAACTTAACATCTAAATCCTTGTCAAAGTATAAGCCCGGGCTTCCTCTTATGGGCGAGATGAATTCGCCGGCTGCGGGCGACTGTACACACCTGTAATAGAATGATACGACTATGTCAGCAATAGTTCACGTCACGGCGACGTGTGGTCTGTCGCGGGTTTGATTTCATCGTAGTGATGACGTACGTGTCTGCGACCTATTTGTAATGTCACCGAGTGATTGCCATTTGTCTTAATTACTTTAAACGGACCCTTCCAAAGGGGTAACAGAGCTTTATTTTGCTTGTGATGACATCGAACATATACCATGTCACCTATTTTATACGATACTGGTTTTGCATGTGAATCATAATATGTTTTAGATTTTTCTTTGACGAGCTGATGTTTTGAATGGCTTTTTGGCGGCTGTAGTAGAGACGGTGATTAAGAGCTCGGACATAGTCTGTGTAATTGTTAATATCAAGGTTATCGATACTACTGGGAATGTAGGGCTTAAAACCAAACAACAATTCCCAAGGCGAGAAACCCGTCGTGCTATGCACGTTAGAATTGTATGCAATCATGGCGCTTGGAATATAAAGGTCCCAAGTATGTTGGTTTTCTCCTATGTATGACCTTAGATATTCCTTAAGGGTCGAGTGGCTCCTTTCCAGAGCCCCACAAGTTTGAGGGTGATAAGGAGATGCGAAAATGTGTTTTATTCCGAAGAGTTTGTTTATTTGTTTGAATACTTCGGAGCAGAAGTTAGTGCCCTGATCGGACACGACTATTTTAGGGATTCCCATATAAGAGACATATGTGACTAATAACATGGCCGTTTCCTCGGCAGAACAGGAAAGCATAGGATAGGCTTGCGAGAATTTTGTTAAATCATCTTGCAGAGTTAATATGAATTTGTATTTTCGTTCGTGGGTCTCTGGTAGTGGGCCCACGAGGTCTAGGTATATTTTTTCATTTGGTCGAGTAGCATTAGAAGTGATAATCATTGGTGCTCGATTTGTTTGGCGTAATGGCTTATTGACTTGACAGGATCGACAGTTTTTTACGTATTCCTCTACGTCCTGTCGCATGGATTTCCACCAAAATTGGGATTTAATTCTTTCGAGCATACGGGCAATACCAGGGTGACCAGCTAAAGGTGAATCGTGATTATCCTTTAGAATTTGTTTTACTTCTATTGGAGTAGGGTATTTAATAGAATTATGATAGATATTTACTTTTATGGACGTATTATGAAATAAAAAGGATATAATGTTATAAATCTTGGTGAAGGATAGTTTACTAAATGGGTCATTAAAGTCGGATATTGCTATCTCTTTTTCCTCCAAATACCAGTATTTAACCATATCTCGATAATCACGAATCAAGTTAAAAATATCTTTATACGTCATTTCATCGAAGTGATGAACTCGTGTAAATAGAATCGTAGAAATAGTTTGCATTTAACTTTCCTTGTTTGTAAACAATTTCGTAATCATATTCCTCTAGTTTTAAACGCCATCGGATGAGTTTAGATCCGGGGTCTTTGACATTCATAAGCCATACTAGTGGCCTATGGTCAGTGACGATTTTGAACCTTCTACCATATAGATAAGGTCGAAATGTTTTGACTCCAAACAAGATTGCTACTAATTCTTTTTCAGTAGTCGAATAATTACCCTCGGCTTTGTTTAATGTTCGCGATGCGTAGGCGATTGGTTTATCCTTACCAATCTCACCTTGAGATAGAATTGCTCCGACTGCATAATTTGACGAGTCGGTAGTTAGGACAAATTCTTTTTGGAAATCAGGATATTGGAGTAGCGGGGCGCTCGTTAGCTTATGGGCAGTTCTCAGAGGTGGCGTTTTTACGTGTCCGAGGCTATATTTGCGTGAATTTTTAGCCCAATATTTTTGAAAAAATTCACACACATATTTCAGTGTCTGTTATATCTCGACAATAAATAAAATATTCCATAACACCATATTCAATATTATAAAAAAAATAAAAAGTGCAGAAATTGACGTACAGTGGGCGTGTCCCGCACCCAAATTTGTTGAAACAAAAAATTATAATTCAAGTTGGGGATGTTGTATTAATTTTTAATATTAGTTCACATATTCTTAATTAGTTTAGTTCCACTATAATTTCACTGAACATAATATATGAATTACCCTTATTAAATAAAAACATATTTTCGCCATGTCCCGCGCCAACGCTTGATTTTGCTGGAGTTTACAAAACTTGGCGGTATCGCACAAAGCAATATATCAGGAACTCAATGCCGCGTCCACAGGTAGCCTCAGTTGCGCCGCGTTCACCGACGAGAGCGGACGTAGGCTCACAGAGTAATAGCAGAATTCGCAAAGGTATCTTCATCATTCGGTGGGTTTGGTTTCGTGTTTTCTTGAATTCGGTGAACAAAATTTTTCGTTCTGTGTTTGTGCTTTTCTTAGTGCAATAGTGGCTAAGTCATGCCAAGAAGTATGTGATTTGGTAACCAGTGAGTCTTTTCAATACAATGGTTACTTTTTGTGTAATTGTTCAATAACGATAAAATTTGAATTCAGTGGGTGTGATTTCCGTGGATTCGGTGGGATTTTAGGCCACCGAAATCAAAAAAGGTGCCACCGTGATCAATCTTGACTATAAAAACAGGTTAATTGTTTGTTTTTAAATAATTTGTATGTTATAATTGTATTCAAAACAGTTGAATATGTTGTTAATGTTAACAACAACGTTGTTAGTATACTCGTATATTTAATCGCAACTTTAAAAAATTTTTGGTTATGCTATCTGCGGATATTTTTCCTATTTAATCAGTTATGTAATCTATCAAGTTCAGTGCCTTCTGATAAAGATTCTCCTTCTGGGCCTATAATAGACGCTTAAGGTCATCAAGATTCTTGGAGCCGACTCTCTACTCTTTCAAGTCTTTATAGTTCCGTCTGATGAAATATTGGGTCCTAAATTACTGTTTAAATTATGAAGTTTAAAGTTCACACTAGCTAAAAGTATACTAGTTTAAAGAAACATGATAATGAAACCCTCTTTCTTTTTAGTTAATCTTCAAAATACCTCGACAATCCCAGAAAAATTTGGCCATCAACTTTCCAGCCATTTTGTATTCAATGATGTTTAGGCTCTGGTTCAAAATTATAAGCCCGGGTTTCATCTTCTTCAAAATTGATGTGCTGTGTTCACCACACCGCTATAAAAACCTCCTCGATGCGTCGGTGTGCGCATTCACGGCACTCATCTTGCATATAAAAGCTCCAGAAGGCTTGTGTTGCGGATGCGGGTGCTCGCCAGCGATATATTAACTACAAATAAGCTGTTTTTTAAGGATAAAGATTTCATTGCGGCCTGGCATCACTACTATAAACAACTTCTAAACCCTACGCCTGCTGCTACACAGCTTCCGGAAATGGCGGCAAATGTAGGTCTCATACCTCCGATATAGCCACATGAGGCCTATTTTGCAGCGCTTTCTTCGCTGAAAAAATAGGCCCCGTAGGTACCCAAGTGGAAGCTTGGAAATGCCTGCAAGAAACTGGTGTGTTGCTACTTTCTAATCTCTTCAGTCAGGTGTTGCTCTCTTCCAAAATGCCAGAGGCATGGAGATTGCGCACTATCGTTCCGATTTACATTTAGAGAGGGAAACATGTACGAGTGCAACAACTACCGAGGCATCAAGCTCTTAAGCCATACTATGAAGCTTTACGAAAGAGTAATCGACAACCGAATGAGGTCAGAGTGCTCACTATCTAGACATTATTATGGCTTCGTACCTGGTTTACCAACTACCGATCCTAATATGTCTGCTCTGTCCACAATTGCCGAAGAATATCGCTCGAAGAAAAAACCGCTGTTCGTTGCGTTCCTGGACATGAAAAAGGCATTTCACCGTGCTCCAAGGGATACTATTTGGTGGAGCCTTCGAAAGAAAAATGTCCCAGAGCAATATGTCAAGACCATTGCTGACATGTATAGGGATGCACGATCAGTGGTCCGGACATCGATGGGTGAGAGCAAAGCAATAGCGGTCAAAAAAGGTGTTCATCAGGGCTCAGTACTGAGCCCCTTCCTGTTTTGCTTAGTTTTTGGACTCGCTTACTAAAGAAGCACAAGATTGTGGACATTTATATACGCTGACGATGTAGCCATATGCACTGGAAACCGTACCGAGCTGCAGAAAGCGCCCGCTACATGGAAGCACCAGTTGCAATCCGGCGGCCTGGTGTTGAGTGTTGCCAAAACACAATTCATGTCCCTGAACGAACCAGATCCACGTGACGACAGTCCGATACCCATCGATGGGAAATTAGTCCAAATACCTGGGTGGTATAATGCACATGTCCGGAGACATCGAATGCAATGCAACATTCATCACCGAATAGCCGCTACATGGCAAAAATGGCGAGAAGTGACTGGTGTGACCTGCGACAAGAAAATGCTGCTCAAACTAAAGGGGCTGATCTATAAGACCATGATTAGACCAGTTTTAACCTATGGCAGCGAGACGTGGGCGGTGATGCAGAAGCACTTGCGTACCATCTAAGTTGCTGAAATGAAGATTCTGAGGTGGATGTGCGGCGTTACCAGGCTCGATAAAATCCGCAACAAGTACGTGCGAGGAAGCCTGGGCGTGCGTGACATCGCCGACAAAATGCAAGAGAGTTAGGCTGCGATACTTCCGAATTGACTAGTTTGGTTGCTAAAATCAGCTCGTTGGGCTGAAAATGTGAAACTAAGTATGTACTTTATAGTTAACGAGTTTCCAAAGCAAGATTTTTCTGAATTTAATAAGAAAACTTTATATGGACAAGTATTTTTTGATAAAAACTTAAAGACATAAACACTTTTAAAGTTATTTTAACACCAATTTTGAACTTTTTTATGAATATTGATTTCGGTGGGTGGACTTGATTTCGGTGATTTAAAAAACTAAAATATCTTAAAAACCGTTAAGTCTACAAGTGGGCCTTTCCCGGCAATATTTTTTAAATTTAAGCCTGAATCTAGGCTTTAATGTTTCACATTAAAATAGTAAAAAAAAAATTGTTCCACCGAAGTCACGCAAAACAGCTCGTCTCGGAGAATCGCCCTTATGTTTAAGAGTATTAAATGCTTGGTCTTGTTCCGTGGTCCATAAGTAACGAGCATCCTTTTTGAGTAGCGAAGTAAGAGGTTTTGTGATTTTTGAGAAGTTGTCGATGAAACGACGATAATAACCTACTAAGCCCAAAAAGGACTTGATTTCTTTTGGATTTTTAGGAACTGGGAATTCGATAACTGCCTTTACTTTGTCGGGATTTGGTGCAACTCCTTTGTCAGTGATAATATGACCTAGGTAAGCGGCTTCGCGTCTTAAAAATTCGCATTTGTCAGGTTGTAGTTTTAAATTAAACTGACGCAGTCTGTTAAATACTAACTTGAGTTTTTCCATATGGGATCGAAGGTCGTGCGAGTAGATTATGCAATCGTCTAAGTAGACGTAACAGTGGAGGCCTTGCAGGCCTGATAGGACAGTATTCATCAATTTTTGGAAGGTCGCCGGTGCATTTTTAAACAAAAGGCATCCGGGTATATTCAAAGTGGCCTTGGACCCCGTTAGTAGTAACCGTGAAGCCGGTTTTAAGGGCGTCATAACTTTTGATTTTTATCTGATGAAAGCCACTAACAAGGTCAAGGGTGGTAAAGTATTTAGAATGACCTAATTGGTCGAGAATATCTGTGATCAAGGGCAAGGGATAGATTTCGGTGACAGTAGCGTCATTTAATTTACGATAGTCAATTACAATACGCCACTTTTGTTTGCCTGAAGCGTCTCGTTTCTTAGGAACTACCCATACTGGGGCACTCCAAGGTGAATTAGAAGGACGGATTATGTTTTGTTCTAACATTTTTTTTATTTGGCTTTCTACTTCATTTTTATGGCATTCTGGGAAACGATAGGATTTTACGTGAACCGGTACCGAATCTTTTGTATTGATTGAATGTTCTATGGCGGAAGTGCAGCTCAGAGGCTCACCTTCGAGGTAAAAGATATCTGTATAGTCTGAACAACATTCTAGTAATATTCTCGTCTCTTCTTCGTTTAAGTGAGACGTTCGAATGAGATCTAGGACTTCTTGTGATCTATCTCGCGAGAAGGTCGTCACGTTCAGTATGTCAGCGGCGGCGGATTCAACTACTTGTTTTGAATTTTGTATGTCAAAAGGTTGTAAGTTAACTTTATAATCTTTTATTAGAACTTCGGAGTTGGTTGTATTAAGAATTGAGACGTTAACACGTCCGTTGAGTTTGGGTTTTACTATGCAATTCGCGAGATAAACTCCGGTGGAAATTTGGTGATCTAGGATTATGCCTTCGGTAAGATTCGATTTTGATAGTTGATTTGATATTTGACACTCAATTACAGCTTCCGATCGTGGAGGGATGGTGTAAACTGGTTCGTTAAAATAAAATGGCAACGCGTGACCTTGGATAACAAGGTGATTGGTAGAATATTTAATGTCAGCATTTGTATATTTTAGGAAATCGTTTCCTAGGATACCGTCATATTTCAAGTAAACGTCATCTGTTAAGCCGTGAAATTTGAATTGGAACATTGCGCTTTGTTTGTAGTTTCGGCACGAAAACATCATTTTGAAAGAACCTAGGGTTTCACAGGTGGAACCGTTTTTACTCAGTCCTTTGAGTAGGATTTTTTCATTAGAAAGTAAAGGTTTAGTATCAAAATTATTGAACTTAGCTATGCTGACACTTGATCCAGTGTCTATAAGAAAACAGAGGGCTTTGGTGGCATATTTTGTTTGAAGATGTATATATGGTAAAGATATTTTATTGACTAATGTATTTATTTCGTATATAGGGAGTGAATTAGAGACATCCTTAGGAGTAGTTTGAGATTTCGAGATCAACGAGTTAGACGCTTCCACTAGGAAGGGTTGAGAATTAGAGGATTTATGGCTCAACGAAACAGAGGCTCCCGTAAGGGAGGGTTGAGGATTATTAGATTTTGGACTCAACGAAACAGAGGCTCCCGAAAGGGAGGGTTGAGGATTAATAGATTTAGGACTCAACGAAACAGAGGCTCCCGAAAGGGAGGGTTGAGGATTAATTGATTTAGGACTCAACGAAACAGAGGCTCCCGTAAGGGAGGGTTGAGGATTAATTGATTTAGGACTCAACGAAACAGAGGCTCCCGAAAGGGAGGGTTGAGGATTAATTGATTTAGGACTCAACGAAACAGAGGCTCCCGAAAGGGAGGGTTGAGGATTAATAGATTTAGGACTCAACGAAACAGAGGCTCCCGAAAGGGAGGGTTGAGGATTAATTGATTTAGGACTCAACGAAACAGAGGCTCCCGAAAGGGAGGGTTGAGGATTAATTGATTTAGGACTCAACGAAACAGAGGCTCCCGAAAGGGAGGGTTGAGGATTAATAGATTTACGTCTCAACGAAACAGAGGCTCCCGAAAGGGAGGGTTGAGGATTACCTTTTAGGTGGTTTTTAGGATTGGTGCCTTTAGAATTCGGAGGTTTCGGAGCACGTTGGCACATATTCGTGATCCGATTACTTAGTTTAAATCATATTCGTAATCGCCATTGTTTTCGCAATTGATAGTATCGGGTAACGGAGACAATGCACGCGCTTGAACCGCTTCGTTTGTAACATGATGCGCGGCGGCCTGATTATCATTATTGCGTTTATATTTTTCATTATTAAATTGTCTCTTCCGGCACTGTGTAATGTCATGACCGGGTCGTTTGCAATACCTGCAGAAAACTTGAGGCCCCGTGTTTTGCTGAGAGCTACTTGCTTGCGTACCGAAAAATGCACGCGGCTGAGCCACGTGTTTTGATTTATTTAAACATTCCTGTTCGGAGTGCCCAGTTTTACCGCAGGTTTTGCATTTAGGTTTGAAAGTCGTCTTAAATACCAAATTTTGAATCTTTTCCTCTTCGAGCGCGATATTAATTGCGTTATTTAAGTTTTTCGGCTGTCTACACCGGACCATATTTCCTAATCTAGGATGCAGCCCCAAAGAGAACGTATGTAAAGCAAGATCCTCTGTCATAGCGATACGACCAGAGAGATCCTTTTTATAAGAATCGGAATTATGTATTTCGGATTGTAGATCGGTCAGACAGGATTCTATTCGTAGTGCGAATTGTGCAACAGATTCGTTATTCTCTTGTTTGCATGATTGTAAGTCAATTAACAAGTGATTATAATGTTTTCTTTCTCCGAAATTCTGTTTCAAGAAGGATTTTAGGCTTTCAAAATTGTCGAAGATTTTATTAGAACAGGCTATTTGGGCCTTACCCTCTAACCGTGCGTAAATATATTTAAATAATAAGGTCTTTTGGCTTACTGATGCCAAATCTAGGGCGTTTTGGCAGTTGGTGAGAAAAGCCGTGAGTGTCTCACGGTCTCCTTTATAAGGACTAATGAATTTACATAACACAGAAATCGAAAACTCTTCATTTGTAGTTGGGGGTGGCACAACTATCGAGTCGGTTGCCATTGATTTAAGAGGGGTCTTGTTATCAGTTTGGGACATCTTGTACTATGCCGTGAAAAATCGACCTTGATATATATATATAAGGAAAATATGTAGCGTTAACGAAGAATAAAATGCTTTACTCACAGGAAGAAAGCGATGACGATCTTCATTGCAGAAATGATGCTAGCGAAGTAGGAGAATGCAGGGTTGGTCGGAGTCGTAGGGCGGCTCGTCGGCAGGCTTACTCAAAATAAGGCTGACTGTCGCAACGGCTGGCTCACGAAGAAAATGAAGGGTTGGTCGGCTTCCGTAGGTGGCTCGTCGGCAGGCTTATTGGAAAATAAGACTGACTGTCGCGACGGTGGCTCACGAAGGGTCAGGAACTTGACGGGGCAAGCAGGAACTCTTGAATTTGAAGCCCCGGAGATGGATCGGCGATGCCTTGCAGTAGGCGATTCTGGATGCTTATTTTCTTGTTTGTAAAAAGTCTTTATGGATTTTGCGCGTCGCGTTTGATATCCAGCAGAAAGTTACGATTTTCTGTGCTGGATCCCACTTCTGACACCACTATTACGGGGTGGATCAGGAAGATCTTTTTAAAAAACAGTTTTTAATACAAACACGACTTTATTACTTTAAAAAACTAAATATAGAGTACAAATATTTAAACCGCACGAAAGTCCAATCCGATCTGATTGCAATTTATAAATTACTTAATAACGTAAACTAACTCGTGCTGATGTAGCATTACGGCATTGACGTCAATGCGGCATCAGCATTTGAATCGGCATGGCCAACCCTGAGTAGCATGAATATAACAGTACTGTAAGCATTCCGAATGCCGATATGCTTACCGGAATCCGGTAAACATCTCAATGAGGAATTCCGTAAGAACTGCGATGTTAGTTGCTAGTTGGTCACTTTCTGATGTAATGGTACATTATATCAGAGGCCAGGAATATGAGGATTTCCGGCCAAGTGGGTATATACCTTGCCTCCCGTGGGGATAGTGATACGAGGCCGGGAATCCGTTTTCACGACGAGGTATGTAGGTATAGTGCTTTTGTCAAACATACAATGAAATAAAAGAAACGCTTCAAAAAATTAAATTTGCAAAATCACAACTAACAATGAATCGAAATGTATTAAAAATTAGCATCAGCTGTTTGCTATGACACCCGCCATCTTTGCCTCTGTATGGATAATCGTCGAAAAAAAAGTTACAATATTTCATTGCATGTTTGAGAAAAATATGTTATCTATTTCAATTTGAGTATACAACTAAGAAACCAAGAACAAATAAAATTATTTTCCTAACTAGTGCGTAAAAAGTGCAGTTTGCGCACACTTCGCGTGCGTAAATTTCACTTTTTAAGGCACTTGTTATGAAAAATTGGGTTCAATACACACGTAAAAACTTCTTTAAGACTCGGGTGATTGTTACCCTCGTTTCACTCGGGCTCCAACTTTCACCCTAATCGAAAAAAATTTTTTTTCACTAGTATCGAATTGTACTATTTTAATGAAGTATTTTGATTGGTTTGGATTTTTTTGTAGTCACACTACTCTAACCTCTATCCGCCCGGAGACCTATAAAAAGGTTTCCCATTGAATGCCATTTTGAATTTTAATTATGACAAACCAGAGTTGCATTTGGCCTGGCGAGTTTTGATCTTTCGGCGGCTAGAGGATAAATTATAAAACCGCTATATCTGGAGACGTGGGTTCGAATCCTGCCTCGGACATTTCTAAGTATTCATCAGCTAGTTCAATTTAAGGTTTTATACAGTAACGAGTACGTTACAGTAAGTACTATTATTCTTCATGCAACTAACGAATGACCTCAAATTTCTGGTATTACAATATCTACATTTTCTATGGGTGAAGAGAACTTAGACCGCATCTACTACGGAGAGTGCTCCGAGGAATTGTTCGGGTTAATCCCTGCTGCTTCCTTCCGCCAGCACTCTACACGACAACACTTCCATCATCACCACTTAGATGGTTGGAAGTCCTCAACTGTGCGTTTTTCTAGAAACTTCCTGCCTCACATAGCAAAACTCTGGAATAAATTGTCGTGTGCAGTATTTCCGGACCGATATGACATCCAAACCTTCTAGAAAAGAGCGTATAGGGATCTTAAAGGCCGGCAACGTACTTGTGACTCCTCTGGTGTTGCGAGTGTCTATGGGCGGCGGTAGTTGCTTACCATCAGGCAATCCGTCTGCTTGTTTGCCTCCTATATCATAAAAAAAAACATAAAAAGAACTCGAAACAGAATGTTTGTGACGAACAATGCATTTACATGGAATTAAACCCGTACCCGCTACACGCTCATATTAGCCTACTATAAAATCATAGCTACCGTAACAACCATAATTAACTACACAACGTGTCAACACTTACCGTAACTGCTCAAATATAAACCTTATGTCGTGCTATTATGGCTCATAGTTCTGTGTCAAACTCTGTACTTATGTATGCTATGAATATTCCATTGGAGTTAGTTCATTAGTACTATCCAATTTTACAAAGCTGGATTCAGCCATTTGCAAATTAGTACATTGCAAGTATGATGCTGGACTTGTTATATTTGTGGACGTAATTATAACGACCTTTAACTCGAACCACCGCATCTCCTCTCGTGGGTGTCGTAAGAGGCGACAAAGGGGAAAAAACCGACGGATGGGCAGCAGCGTCCGTTGAAACCGAATCTACAGCTTTGCGGTCGCCAAGCCGCATGCTAAGCGTGGCGACTATGACAATTTGATACACGTCATATTTGAACTTCTTACGGTGGAAATTATGAAAAATAGACAATTTTTTATATGACTGTGGCAAACAAGCATACCGCCAGCCTGATGGTCAGCAGTTACCGTAACCTGTGGACGCCTGCAACTCCAGAGGATTCACATGCACGTTGCCTACCCAAAAGTTGTTGGAGCTCTGGGAACCTTACTCACCATCAGGAACACAACACTACATACCTGAAAGGTAGCAGTGCTATTATGGCCGTGGTCTTCTGTAAGGAGGAGGTACTTCTCCAGTTGGGCTGCTGCGGATTCAAGCGTGTTGATACTTCGCTAAGCCCTACCTCTCATTGTTGGACGTAGTTTAAGGACATACCCGAGTCCATTACTACAGAGTACATTTCTTACACTACTACAGAGGCCGAGAAGGAAGGGGTCTGAGGCTGAGGGTACCTCCTACTTACAGAAGACCACAGCCGTAATAGCACTGCGACCTTTCAGGTATGTAGTGTTGTGTTCCTGATGGTGAGTAAGGTTCCCAGAGCTTCAATCCCCCTTAAAGGCTGGCAACGCGTTTGCAACCCCCTGCTGTTGCGAATGCCCATGGGCGACGGTAATTGCTTACCATCAGGCAATCCGTCTGTTCGTTAGCCACTTTTGTTATAAAAAAAATATTTTACACGAAATAAATGCATCGAATATGAATCTGCATTGTAGATAAAAGTTAATGAGGTTCTTCAAAGGTATATAACACGTGTCTAAGATCCCCTGACACTCAACAAAACACTATCAAATTCTATTGGGGTCACGGCGTGACCCAATTCTAAGCAGGTCAAATCGTAAGCCACAGAGTTCTACTCAAACATAATGTAGTAAGTTATTATGATTTTCCTGGCACTTAAGATCTTTTATATAAGGACGTATTAATCACAGATCATATACTAGATGAGGCATGTATGTGAGTAACTTGGCTAATGCATACGGTATAATATGGATTAGTGATGTGTTACAAAAGATTTCCTATTTGTGTTATTAACCGTACAGGTTGCAAATTCAAGTTTTACATAATATACAACTAAGAAATTGCATCATTATTATCATTAAGTAGGTACCGTTCTTGTAATCAAATTGAAAATATTTATTTATTTAAACGCGTTTTTGTAAACTATACGCGCACCGAGAGTTCTAGTTAAGTTTTTACCTAAACAAGGCATAGGCGTAGCCAATTTAATCTAAGTACCTAAAATGTATATTATAAATGATATATGAAATTTCATTAATATTGTGTATAAATTAGTGTTAAACATACAGTTTGCTGTTATAATAAAATAAAATTAAATGTAAAAAACCTCGCCAAATCCCCCGCCTCCGGTATGCTTCCCAGAATACTGGCGGCGTTGCCCTTCTGGATTATTATTATTATTTATTTATTCTTCTATATATATTTATTTTTTAATTTCGAATTGTAGTAAATAAACTGATTGTATTCATAATTTATTGTTAACTACTATAGCTGTTGACACTAATAACTAATCAAGTTTTGGGAGTGCTGTGACTTCCATGGTTTCGACCAGATCGTGCAAGTTTAAATCAGTGTACTCAAATTGACAACTACAAAAAACTTTTTTTTAGGTTTTGTGGTTTTTTTATGAAACTTGTTCCCTTTTTACTAGGACACATAATTGAGCAAGCAATTCATTATGTATTCACTAAAAGAATAGTCAGTAAAGGAACGCCTTTGTTTATTAACAAGACTAGCTTTTATTCGCGACTTCGTTGGCCAGCCATGCCTGTCTTTAAAGTATGGTACCATAATAAAAATTGTCCTATGCCCTTTCTCGTAGCTCAAACTCTCTTCATACCAAGTTTCATCCCAATGTTTCAGCGGTTTAAGCGTTAACAGCCAGAGAGACTTACATTCGCATTTATAAAATCATAAGTAAAGTACCTATTAATAAATAAATAATATAAGAGAGTAAGAGCTTTATAACAATACGGAGTCCATAAGGTAGTCTATAGGAAATATGCTCTGCTTCAATAGTGAATAGACAGAACTTAGTATAAAGGTTATAGAGCTTATGACCTTTTGTAATAATTGAGGGTTCTTTGGAAATAAAATAGGAAGATATTCGAGTCACGGGCTGTTAGGCTTGTAGGGATAAGGGTACTATGGAGATGAGGGCTGTTTTTACCCCTTCACTCTTTTATGCTATCACATTAATATTATATTGAGATCGGAAATAAATGAATAGTTAGAACTTGACTTACAAATCAATAAATGACAGCGTTGTTTTGTTTTAGTAGTAGTTTTAGCAGGCTCCACTGAAAATCAGCAATCTTATCTTATCTAAATGGCTGAATCAACTATTCTTTGTCCCTCGTTGCCATGGTTACGTTCCCCTGGGTCACTCTTAAAACCACAGTTTTATGGCATCTAAATGCACTAAACATGCATATATCTGGTAGCGATATGTCCCTTCCATAATGTGTCACCTGCCAAGCGTGTTAGTAGAACGCGGTGCCATATTTCTTCTAACAAACTATGCCACAGATGTCTCCTGGCTGACCGGACAGAATACAACAACAAATAGTTGATTCACTCAAATATTATATTAATACAAATTGACTAAGCCCTACGGTAAGCACAAGAACGCTTGAGTTGAGAGTATTCAGCCAACGATATATATAATATACCTGCTTAAATACATAGGTAGACTCAGGAACAAATGTGCTCATCACACAAATAAATGCCCTTACTGGGATTTGAATTTGGGACCATCAGGTTCATAGATTCACTACACAATGGGTTAGACTTGTCGTCTATATTTTTATTGTCTTAGTCTAATTGTCTAAAATTAATTTTACTGCCAAGACAAAATTATATTAAGAGAAAATTTATTCATTTTAGATTGCAGAATTCCCTTAAAATAATACTCAAAGTCTCATATTATCAAGCGTTACATGAAAAATTCCAATCCTCTTGTAACTTGAGCAAATCCACATTCTAAGCATACTTCAATTATTGAAAAATACCAATTCTCTTTTGCTCCTCGGCAACCGTATCCTTG
This sequence comes from Grapholita molesta, assembly GCA_022674325.2. NCBI lineage: Eukaryota > Metazoa > Arthropoda > Insecta > Lepidoptera > Tortricidae > Grapholita > Grapholita molesta. The sequence goes on from CP053143.2 coordinate 8,224,813, forward strand.
ATCTTAACAATATCTACATAAGGCTTATAATCGTTTGATTTCCAATTGCCAATTGTTACATAATTTCGAATGTATTCTCAATTGCGGATGAGAAAATTACACGTAATCCTTGATGTAATATGCTTAAGGGCCAATTTCGAATGGCATTGTATTTAGAAAAAGCAAATTGAGATTACAATATTTGTTTTTAGATTTTTTTTTTTTTTTTTTTTTTTTTTATGCAAGACTGACCAACGTTTGACTTCAGTCGCACCTGATGGTAAGTGACGACGAGGTCGAAGGTGTAGCACGCTGGTTCAGTAACAGCCTATTCACTCTTGACTTGAAGAGACCCAAATTATATCTTGCCGGGAATACAGACGAAGGGAGCGAATTCCATTCCTTAGCAGTCCGCATTAGGAAGGTAGAAGCGAATCGCTTCGTGCGAATGAATGGAATATTCACAACGTAAGGATGAAACTGCTCCCCTCGCCTGGACGTCCGGTGATGGAACGGAGATGGCGGAATTAAATCGTGCAATTCCTGAGCACACTCTCCAAAATGTATCCTGTAAAACACAGACAAACTAGCAACCTTGCGGCGATGCTCAAGGCTCTGCAACCTTACACTCACTAATTTAGGATCGCCAATGAGTCTGCGAGCTCGGCGTTCTATTGAATCCAAAGCGGCCAACTGATACTTGGCAGACCCGTCCCAAAGGTGGCAACAGTACTCCATACACGACCGAACCTGCGCTTGGTAAAGTGTTAGGAGCTGTTCCGGCATGAAGTACCGCTTCACCCTATGTAAGACTCCTAGTTTTTTAGCAGCGGATTTCGCTTTGGCCTCAATAGTGGTGCCGAAGTTCAGCTTAGTGGTAAATTTAACCCCAAGCAGCTCGAGGTGGTCTGTAATTGTTAAGGACACATTCTGGAAAGCAGGAGTCAAGTTAAAAAGGCTCCTTTTGGCGGTGAATAAACACGCCTGTGTTTTGGAGGCGTTAAACCTAACCAAGTTAGCTTCGCCCCACTCATCAACGGCCTTCAAGGTCTGGTTCGTTCGCTCAACCAAAGCTTTCCTTAAGGACTCAGTCTCTCCACCGGTAGTTTGGGCCTCAGAAAAATATCTCTCAGTCACCGTACTGTCGTCTGCATACCCAAAGATACCGGGTTTAAGCAGATCGTTAATATGCAGCAAAAAGATTGGATTGGTCGTAATGTAGATGTTTACTTGTTTCGCTTGTTTATTGTTTAACCTTGTTCTCTTGTTACAGGTAAGGAGATGGGAAGTAAATAAGAAATGGTCTGTACGAGTATATTATGGACATCGAACACGAGTTTCAAACTCCCTTTCAATGAAACTTGACTCTTTTGTTAAAGGAAATAAAGTAGAATTTTATATACATTATTTTTCGAATGTAAGAAAATTTAACCCATGATAATTTCACTTCATAATAAAATCTTATAGTTCAAAGCAAACGCTTTTAATTGACGACCGGTCTGGCCTAGTGGGCAGTGACCATGAAGCCGATGGTTCTGGGTTAAAATCCCAGTCAGCGCATTTATTATTTAGTGTGATGACTGATGAACATATTTGTTCCTGAGTCATGGGTGTTTTCTATGTATTTAAGTATTTATCTATTATATACAGGGCGTCCCACGGCCATGCCACATGGAGGAAAAGTACTACCTTTAATATTGTAGATGGAACATTTTACTGAAAGAAGACATTATTTCAATTTGTACCCCCGTTTGTAAACGCCCTGTATATCGTCGTCTAGTACTTACAATACAACACAAGCCTTACAGAGCTTACCGTACTAGGTCGATTTGTGTAAGATTGTCCCGAAAAAAGAAAAGAAAACTTTTCATATGGCTTGCTTATGAGATTAAACCGTATGATATATAATTCAATATATTCTCGGTTGTAAAACTTGTTTTGCATATATATATATAAATGTGAATGTCCTGACTGACTGACTGATCAACGCATAGCCGTTTAAACTAGATGGCTGAATTTTTCACAATAGGTAGTTTATATACCGTAAGCACCCACTAAGAAGGGATTTGTGGAAATTCTACCATTAAGGGGCAAAAAGGGGTTGAAAGTGTGTATGGGCATTGTGTAAAATTTAAGGCTAGGAACTTGAAATTTTATGTAAACACTCCTTATTCAAGCACAAGAAAAGTAATTTCAGCGTTTTTTGATATTCATCCCCGAATAGGTCAATAAGAGGATTCTTCTGCGCGCAAGCCGGGGGCAAAAGTTATATCAAATAAAGTTCAAGTATAATAATAGGAAAATTTTCTCATTCAACGATAGAATCATCAGAAGCAATCTGTAGGATAGAGTGAATAGACTGCAATTTGACGACAAAAGAGCAGTCGACGGAGAAATGAAACTAATAGCGAGGCATTTATTGTAGTGTGTAAGGGTTCGGGCAAACTAGCGGCGGCTGCTTGACGTTTTTTTGGCGATTTCATAGTAATCGGCACGCCGAGAAAACGCGGGAGAGTAACGTTCTAAGAATACGGGCGAATTTCTTAACGGACTACTAACGAACGGTTAGCATAGGAAGACATTATGAAGCCGTCATCATCATCATCAGCCGACGTCCACTGCTTGACGCTGCTCCCATAACGATTCTATACAATGACCGGTCCTGTGGCGGCCGGGTGGCTGCAATACACTATCGCTGATCACCAGTGATCGGCACTAACGGTGCAAAACTTTAACAAAACTTGTTGAAATGAGGTATAGTAATACTGACCATCAAGAAAAATACGAATAACTTTGGCAAATTAGTGTCAAATTGAATTGTATATCGGAATTTCAATACGCATATATTTGGGTGCAAGCATATAATTGTTTTATGGCTCTATACACTCCTTTATGTCCACTCAACAAGTTTTGTTAAAGTTTTGCACCCATAGTAGCGATCATTGCTGATCACAGATGATTACAGGCGAACACGATTGTATTGAGGACATAATCGGCTTTGGCCGCCGATCATCGCCGATCATCTTCTATGATCGGCGATGATCGTCTGTATACCCGTGCCTTATCGGTTTTTTGGGCACGCATCAAAGGGATTCGCCGGAGTTTGCGTCGCGCTGCCCACACGATCGCTGTTGAACAGTGGAGTGTAGAAGTCGTGTGGATTAACTTACCTAACTTTACGTTGGAACACATTTACGTAATGGTTTTAAACCGCCATTAAATAAATGGCGGCTGCTGCAACACATTCCACGTCCATTACGTACGCTTGCCGTTCGACAACTATCACACGGCCGTGTATGGATGCTTGCACGATGATCGTGCCAATTATGAACGATCATCGGTGATTGTCTATTGCAAACAATACGGTTTTCTGTGACATTGATCCGATTATCGGTCCACTTAGGGGCGGTATTCTAAACACTTCTTCGTCTCATTGTCCTGACATTTTCCCAGGAATTTACCTACGTATATTCCTACTACCCTACGCCTAGCCTACGCCTGGCCTACGCTAGTTTTTATGAAAGCACCTGTCGTCAGATCTTCCAACCCAGAGGGTAAACTAGGCCTTATTGGGATTAGTCCGGTCCCTGGCCAAGAGTCTTGGGAACACATTTTCTTTCTTCTATCTCTAAAAACTAAGTAGTTAAACAATTTTCTGATATTTCAAACTTCAAACCTTAATATATGTATACAAACACAGAATATCAGCTAATAATCAATGAACACTTAAAAATACGTATTAGGAAGTAAACAAAAAGCACTAAAAATTCAGATCAACAACGAAGTAGGTAATCACCAGTCACCGCAACGACCAATACCTAATCAGATTAATATAGTTGATAATATGTCATCAGAAAATATGTAAATACCTACTACACTAAAATATCGAGTTTTCATATAATACTTCTGAGCCCTGAGTGTAAGTTTTTAACGTAACATTACTTCACCATCGCGTTAGAGTTACCCATATAAATAACATTATCACTTACGCGTTCGAAACTTACACTAGAGCCTCTGGCTAAGTCTGTGAGTTCAGTAAAACTCATCCAGGCTTTAACCGCGCGACGCAAAGTCGCGGACTTTCACCGCTAGGCTCACTAGACCACCAGCATGAATTCTGTACACCTATGTAGCTAAAATTAGACGGGCCCGTGTAATGTCACTCCATATTTTACTCCCCCTTCGTCCCCTTTCTCCCTCGAATAGCGGCAATCATTTATTCGCAATTCTTGCGTGCTGCGGTATTTTATTCTTCAAACACAACTGTAACAAATATGCTGAGTCTTACGTCTGGCATTATTCAAATAAATTGGTACGGAGTGAATATGTACTGTACCCTTACCATGAGCTGTGACATTGACGTTTTCGATAACGAGTATCGAGTTTACTATCTGTGCATCTCGCTTGTACTATTTTAGTGCGAACGAGATGCACAGATAGTAAACTCGATACTCGTTATCGAAAACCTCAAAGGTATAGTAAGGGTACTGAGAGATGAACGCGTTTGCGTTTCCCACATAAATAACATTATCACTTACGCGTTCATAAACGTTTCCTTATGTCAAAACTAACTTACACTAGAGCCTCTGAGTATAAGTTTTTAACGTAACAAAATGTCACCATCGCACCCATATAAATATCATAGATGTATTACTTACGCGTTCGAGACTTTTTTTACGTCAAAAGAACTTACTAGAGCCTCTGGTATTAGGAATCTTCTAGCTATAATATAATTCATTCACGACTGTCACAGAATATGGATAGTACAGTGATGCGTTTGCCGTATCATATGGAGGATTAAGACTTGTCTGGCCAGAGTGTGATGTTACACATTAAGTGTGGGTCGCAATACGAACTGATTATCCTTAAATATGGCGGCGCAGTTACCATATAAATTTGTCAAATCTTTCATTTTTTTTAAATTACATGAGCCTTAAAATGGCGTAGAAGTCTTAAGAATATATTTATTTGTTATTCGTTCTTTAACGTTGTTTAGCGTGTAATATAAGCTATATATATAGCTTATGCAGAGTTCTAACGCAGAATTGGGCAGCTAATGAAGAATTGAGTTCAAAGCTCGTTTTTCCACTATTTTGGTCATCATTCGTAGGTTGGGTATCGTTATGATCAATTTGGATGCCGGATAATTGCTACCAGTTAAAGGATTATTTTGCGCGTGCGAAGCCGTGGGCAAATATACTAGTATGATGTTGTTATGAAACTTAGTTTCACTTCGTTTTATAAAATCAAACTTGTAATTTTATGCCTTACATTATGTAACAGTAACATATACTACTAAAATACCCCAATAACCATATATTTTCAATATACTATCATAATACTAGACCCATAAAACTGATACGCAATACTTTGTCTATTAAACTTAACGTCAAGGTAAAATATATCGATACAGCCAAAGTTCCAAAACATGTATACATGTACCGAAATATTGGGATAATAATGTATACATGATACACCCACCTTATAACATAAATATAAAAAACAATGTGAATCAGTAGAGAATAGTACTCCCCTTTCTTCTCCTACTGGTGTTATAAGAGGCAACCAACAGAGAAAACCGACAGATAGGCAACAGCATCTATCGAAGCCGACCGAACAATTACTGCGGTCGCCAACCCGCATGCTAATCGTGGTGACAACGGCAACTCCCACCCAAGATACAAGTCAGACTTCTTACGGCTAAAATGATGATTTTATATTTTGTGAGTATGTAGTTAGAAACGGATAAACTCTAGTGTAGGTACTTATACGAGTATAGCACTAGGCAATATGTTTCGGGGAAGCTCGGGTATTTTCAAGTCGAGTCAGGACACACCTCGGGGTATAAGTATATGTGAGTGAATCCGTGTGTAACTAACAAGAAAGGGTACCCAACTGTCCGACTTCGATTTGATTCATTTTGGTATATTATGTTATAGTCAGAGATCGGACAAATTTGCGACATTGCTCGCAATAATCTGGATACGATTTTAAAATTAGTCATATAAGGTAATCATTTAATTAATTTCTTACTTGACGTATAATTTGATTCCTGGTCAATAAAAACAAAAGTTTGTGAATAAAAAGTTTTTAAATAAACAAACTGTATTTTGTCCTAATTCCACTTCTTTACACGTGAAAAATATACCTACTTAAGTTCCGAAAAACTCCGCTCGCAATCCACTGATGTTAATTAATAGGAATATCCACGGATACCTATAAAACTAAAAAACGTCATAGTAGAATATTTATAATGTCAGTTTAACATCGGAACTTATTTTCTTCTGACGAGAATGCTAACACATTAAATGACATTTTCATAAAAAATATAAGAAACAAAAATTTTATTTCATAAATAATTAATTGAATAACATTTTGATTAATTTTGGAGTCATGTCCACATTACTACGAGCATTGACGCAAATTTTTCCGATCTCTGGTTATAGTAGACTAAATAACGGACACGTATTTTTTTTAGCTGCCCAAACTCAACATGTTTGGAGAATAGTCCTTCAAAATACTCAAAATCAACCAAACCTAACTCAAATCAGCCATTAATTAGCAAGTTACTTGGGCATCACTTTCTATAGGAGTTAGAAGGTTTGGTAAATTTTCAGTAATTTGAAAGGCATTTTTCCCAAACAGGTTGGGCAGCTAAATAGAATAATTTCATTGTGAATATGAATCAAATCGGAATCGAACAGTTAGGTACCTTTTCTTGTAAGCAGTAGTAATATGACTCACAGCTTTCGCCCGCGGCTTCGCTCGCGTCACGAAGTATTTAAGTTATTTTTAGCACACTATCGTTCAAAACATAGTTTTGTATGCATGCATGCTTCTTGTTCGGAAAATGCCGTTTTATCCACTAATGCCTCATAGTGGCTTTTTGCGTGCAAAGTCTCAGCCCGATCGGTTTAGAATTGACAAAGTTTCATACAAACTCTCATCCCCTATTTTATCCCCTTGGGGGTAGAATTGATCAAAATCCTTTCTTAGCGGATGCCTACACCATAACATCTAGCTACATGCCGAATTTCAGTCCGATCCGTCCAGTGGTTTGGGCTGTGCGTTGATAGATCACTATGTCAGTCAGTCACCTTTGAGTTATATATATTTAGACTATGTCGCATTTTGGACGTATCGATATTTTTGACCTTGTACAAACTAGTGTGCCCTTCAGTATTCGTAATCTAGATTAGAAACAGACATTCGAGGCCCGAGAATCATTATTCTACGTCCTTGTACCCAAGGTAAGGCGAAGCCGAGGTTTCATAGAGTTAATATTGGAATAGAATGGGGGCGGGCTTAGGTTATTATTTACGGTTATGGTGGAATACGTAGATACTAATATTATAAATATACCTAGATGTTTTTCTAGCAGGAACGATTTCTTGTAAGCGATGGACAAAATAAAAACATCGACAGTCCCTGTTATCGATAAGTAGGTACTACTTCAAGACAAATACTGGGTGTGGCCTGTAATAGAAGCAATAACATTAAAGAACCCTTCTACATCACAAACGTAGCAACATTTATTTGTTCTACAACTTACAAAAATGTGTAGTAGCACTTGATTTTTTTTCGAACAAGCTATTCCAATGAACAGCTTCCAATAATCTAGATAACATTTACTGTCAGCCTACAAACTTCATAGTTTTCACATTACATTGCTTGCGTTGAAAATCTTTTTTTTTTTTATATTTAGTACCTAAACTACACGAGTAAGTTATTTTTAAATGTTGCAGCGTTTAAGGTGTAGAAAATATGTCTAAACTTATTGCTCTTATTACAGGGTATAGGGTCATAGGGTTAAAAATAGATAACAATAATAGAACTATCTATTTATATTTTACATACTTCAGAAAACAATTTGGAACTATTAAATGCAAATCATAAAAATTAATGGATCAAAAGTGTGATTACGTTAATGTTCAAGATCGGTGGCACGCAGCGTCTAGGTAGGTAGCTGATATAAGACGGTACTTCTTAAATAATAAATAAATATTTTGGGACAATCTGACACAAATCGACCTAGTCCTACGGTAAGCTCAGTAAGGCTTGTGTTGTAGGTACTAGACGACGATATATTTAATAAATAGATATGTACATATAAATACTTAAATACATAGAAAACACCGGCCATGACAAAATCTGTGCTCATCACACAAATAAATGCCCTGACTGGGATTTGAACCCGGGACCATCGGCTTCATAGGCAGGGTAACTACCCACTAGGCCAGACCGGTGGTCAAATTACAATCCGTGTCCATAAAAAAACTTACTAGAATCAAACGGAAAATATCGTAAAAATCTAAAAACAGACTCATCTGCTTTGCAGCACAAAATTCGCTCACATTTTTAAGCAAAATCTTTTATTTAATTTGCGCAGTCATGTCTAAATGACCAAACATACCCATCGCGTCTAAAACGTCATAACATATTAACTTGCGCACAATAGTAAACCTAATTTCGCTCTCGGAGAGTTCAAAATCAAGTGCACTTTAATGTATAATAATACGAGTACTAACAGCAACACTCTTAGCTGTACATTGGTGGACCTTATTATATAAGGCATAAGGTTCACATATGTACAGCTAAGAGTGTTGCTGTGTGTACTGTATATGAGTACATATACGTATAAAATGAACAAGTTAAACAGCCCGCCAAAGCTTGGCGTGTCTAATGAGGAAGGGATTAAAAAGTATTTTGAAAAGTGTATCCTTCTCCCTGTACCACGAGTAGCCAAAACATACTCGATAGCCTCTGCCTACTTCTTCTTCTTGTAAAATATGTTTTCCACCAATATATCAATCGATGATTTCGCCGATGTCCAGGCCCGGTACCGCGAACATCGAAGTTCGTATATTTCGGGCATCTATCTCTTTTTCTCCAATTAAGGCGTCATGAGAGTGACAGAGACAATCGTCCGAAATTTACGAATATCGTGGTTCGCGGTAGCGCCGCAGTAAAGTAACAATTTGGACCCGAGTATGTCATTCAACTACGTCCAACAATGAGAGGTAAGGTACAGCGAAGTACCATCACGCTTGAGTCTGGAGAAGCCCAACTGTGGAAGTATCTCCTCCTTACAGAACACCACAGCCATAATAACACTGCTACCTTTCAGGTATGTAGTGTTGTGTTCCAGATGGTGAGTAAGATTCCCAGAGCTCCAACCCCCTTTAAAGGCCGGCAACGAGATTGTCACACCCCTGGTGTTGCAGGTGCCCATAGGGGACGGTAATTTCTAATTTAATTAAAATATATATCAAGTTTGCTCTTGCACGACGTTGCTCGGTGGTAGGCCTTACGTTGTGTAAAGTGGTAGCTGGACTTTACAGAAAGCCAACTCCGGGACTGCCGGGTGATGACCAAAATAGTGGTGAAACGCGTTTGAAATCAATACTTCATTATCTGCAGAATTCTGCGTTAGACTGCATAATATTCCAAATTTTACTATGCAATCACCAGTCACCGCAACGACCAATACCGAATCAGGGGCCGAATTTTGAGAGTCGTGCACTAGAATTCAATAAATTTTAATACGGACGAAAATAATCGCACACAAGAACTCTTGTGCAAAATAATGGTGAGAAACTTCTCACCATTATTTTTGCACGAAATGTACAGTTTCGATATTCTTTGTGTCTTTAAAATGTCATGAGACGAGTACTTGATGCTAAAAAATCACTCCCAGTTTAAATTTATTTGTAATACTCGTATGTCATCAGAAAAGATGTAAATACTACACTAAAATATCGAGTTTTCATGTAAAAATATATATAATGTATATATTAAGATTTTACACATGTATTCATTTTGGCTTTGAAGGCAATGTTATTATTATTACTTATTAGTACCCAATATTTTTTCTAAATTTTGAATAACATTCAATCAAAAGTTATCAAGATATTTCAGTAGCAAAAGTATTTCTCGACAAATATTCGAATTTCAAGATTATAATCTTCATTCGATGATTTTCCAATATTCACTTTGATAAGATTTTTATCCTGCTTTTTAATGGAAAATCTTAAGAATGTTTTAGACTTATTTTTGTTTGAGTACCTAGACGAGACGTGATTAAGGAATATTTAATGAAAACTAACTTGTCTATGAATAGTTGATCTTTTGAAGAATTTGTAAAACACTGTTTTTCTAAAATTATATATAATCGATGTAGCCAAATTTTCAACTGATTAACTCATTTAAACCATATACAGGGTGATTACTGTCGTGATTCTGAACCAGTTTTTCTAACTCAGTAATTGCTTAATATTATCTTATGGTCGTATTTGATCGACAATGTTAATTATCTTTTCTTATTACTATTCAACAAAAAATCTTAGACTAGGCAAATAATGGTCATCATAATGGTTTTGACATATCAAGTATGGGAAGCGACAAGACGTCACATTGAGTAGGGTGACCACATTGTAAGCATTTTTTTTTTACCATCTGTAAAATAGTTATGATTTTCGGTGATATATAATTAATGATTGCCTTGTCTCTTACTCCATGGCCTCATAATTTCCCTGTATATATGTAAGTAGTATGTACATATTTGATTTCTTAAGCAGGTAGGTACATGACTATATATGCATATAAGTACACTTTATATATTTAGATGTTATGTTACATATTCATATCTGTAGTCCATCCTATTAATTAATTAGGAATTATTTTCTGTTTAATAGTAAAAACATTATTCATATACGATTTTTTTTAGTTTTTAAGTCAATAACTAAGGTCTTAAATATACGATATGAAGCAAATAACAACTATTACTTAAAACGGGACTATGTTGTATATCAAATATGAGTTTCCGCTATATCGGCACAGTTGCGAGCGCCATCCTTACGGAATATCTTAAAATATCGAAATCTAATTCTAATTATTAAACATGATTACTATCCCGATTTAAATAATGGGTATAACAAAAAGTATGCACACAAACTGTTAGCTATTTACTATATGAGAAAAATATACCCACTTTTTTTGACTCAAAACCGATCGTCATACCAAATTTGATGTTGCTCATTGGCTCAACAGAACCCCTATAAGAGCAAACTCCATTGAATCAGAAATGGCCGATTCATCCTATTGAAAAGACGATATAAAAGCATTCATTCCATTGCCCCTCGAATCTCAGCGTATAAAAGATTTACGAGAAAAATAGGACACAGATGTATGAGAGCACAAAATATAAATATGACAAGATTTTAATGAAATGTTAAAAAGTCTATAGTTAAAACTGTTGTGATCCATCATACTACTACTTACTTGCAAACGGATAAACACACGTACTTTTTTTTAATTCAACGACGGTGGCAAACAAACATACGGCCCGCCTGATGGTAGGCAGTTACCGTAGCCTATAGACGCCTGAAACTTCAGAGAATTCACTTGCACGATGCCTAACATTTAAGAACCTATACACTCCTTTTTTGAAGAAACTCATCATACTGTAATTATACCGCACTAGGCGATACACCCTCACCCCAAACAGTGTGTCCTGACTTGGCTTGAAAATGGGTACCAGAGCTTACCCGAAACATGGTGCCTAGTGCGATATAAGTACACGTGAGTTTGTAACTAATTAGTAATTAAAAAAGCCTTAGTTTTTGTAAACTCTTGTATATACATAAATGGATACGCCTCCGCCCCGAATTTATAAAGTTTTGTTTTATTTCCTTACGCTTTTTTAAAAACATTCATCGTACCATCTACCTCACTACTAGAACTACGAAGTAAAAACGTTATTTTGACAACTTTTATACAACCACTTAGGTAATTATTGTAATGATCGCTTACCCCAAATCAGATAACGCAGACGTAGTAACAAAATAATCTTATGGCTGCGCCGAAGAAATGACAGCAGACTTTCGTTTGTTAGATACCTTTTTTGTATGGTTAATTCTTAATCTTAGTCTATGTGCGTCATAAGTTACATATTTAAGGATTAACTAAATATATCATACGATTCAGAAACACGATTACTTGAATTTTGCGTTATAAAGATTACATCAAAAGTGAAGTTGCAAATACTCAACAGAAGATCATAAGTTTTTGAATAATAACAAACTTACTTATTTTCTATAACGTCGTATACACCACTTACATTTGTAAAAAATATCATTTTTTTTAATGATACGAACGAACATTCGTAAATTCGCGAGCGGTTCGTCCATCGTTACCTGAGCCTTGAGTGTAAGTTTTTAACGTAACTTTAAGGCCCATTTAGACGATACAAGTTTCTTGAACATTCAATACAAGAAAGTTGAGGCAACAAAATAATTGTACTGTACGAGTATAAACATAACGTGCCATTATTGTATTCAAGCAGCAACTTGAATTCAATACTGGTATACATGTAAAAAAAGCCTAGGTAGTTAATTGAATACAAGAAATGTGAATCAAATCAATGTTTTTTTTTCACAATGGATTCCGTGTGTGAAGGTGTGGTCCTTGTCGCTGCTGTACCTAATAGCAACTGTACTGCGGGAAAAACTAGTCGAAAAACGTCGCAAAAGATTGTGGACAAGAAAATGGATACACAGAAGAAGCATGCTGGGGGCTTCAAAAACTCTGTGCGTGGAACTCAGAGCTGAAGAAGATGCCGTGTTCAAAAACATGTTTCGTGTGAACAAAGCTCAGTTTTCATACTTGTTTGATAAAATCACTCCCACAATTCAAAGATGGAATATGCTATAGTTTTTTCATTATCTCTTTTGGACCGAAACCTTCTACTCCGAATTCTTTAGAAAAAGCTGCAAAGACAGCATCACGAGCCTCACGGTTTTTATAGTTTTTATTTTCTGTGTCCCAGAGACATTCGTCACCTCTATAAATTTCTATTAATTTAATTATGTCCGAACTACCAAATTTGAAATTATTTTTGCTCATCGTGCTACCCTCAGCGAACGTTTAATATTTAATGAAAATCTGCCAATGCAAATCGGTTCAATTCTTGCTTCAATACGCCATAGTTGATTCAACTCAAAGTTTAGACGTGTCAATACTTGCAAGCAAATATTGCCTTGCAATAAATGTCCTTGGTATAAACAAGACACGGTCAAGAAGATTGACTGTCAAGAATTGTATACAATAATTTCATTCAAGAATTCGGTTATTGCTCATGTGTAAACACTTTGATTCAATTCTTGAATTCAATTATTGAATGGCAAAACTTGCATACAATTATTAAACAAAAATCCGCATTTGTTCAAGAATCTTGTATCGTGTAAATGAGCCTTTACGTCACGAACGCGTTTGCGTTACCCATATAAATAACATTATCACTTACGCGTTCGTAAACGTTTTTTTACGACAAAAGAAACTTAAAACACTAGAGGCTCTGAGCCGCCATGATTAGATTGAATCGAGTAGCTCGAAAAGCTCGGCACCCTTAAGCTTAACCTAATTTTCTGTTTACCTTACAAAAGAGCTTGGCTTGTAAATTAAGCATAATTTGAAACACAATTATACTGTTCTCCAGTTCCTGTATTAAAACCACGAAAACTTGAATCCCAACTCAATTACTTTCTCAGAGTCTTATATGCTTCAATCATTTGATTTTATTTTAAGCCTTATAACGGTAGTAATACGGTTGTTTTGCTATCAAATGCTTGTCTTAGGTCAGAGTTTCAAAGTCTTTTTTGTCGCCGCAACCTTCAAGTAATTTAGCAGAGTACAATTCAGTTCGTTCAAGGTGCTTAGGCTATGTGTATTGTTGGTCTAATTAGGTATACAATTATATAGTTACAAACACATTTGCTTATTTGTTTTATCCTATTAATATTATAACAAGCCGGCTTACTGTAGATCGAATTATATACAAAAATAATGTATTTATTATAATGCCAAAAAATATGGTACCGATCTATTTTTTTTATAAGACTAGCAGCTATTCCTCGCGACTTCATCGGCCAGCCACACCCGTATTTACAGGATGGTTGCGGGATAAAAATTGTCCTATGTCCTTTCTTGTAACTCAAACTCTCTCCATACCAAATTTCGTCCCAATAGGTTCAGCGGTTTAAGCGTGAAGAGGAGACGACAGATAGAGTTACTTTCGTATTTATAATATTAGTATAGATTTACTAATTCACTCTTCATATAAGAATTACAATTATGATATAATTTTATGTTATAATTTGAATATAGGTCTGGGCTAGCCCTGCCTATGAAACCGACGGTCCAAATCAGAGGGCATTCATTTCTGTGATGAGCACGTTCCTGAATCATGGGTGGTTCTATGTATTTAGGTATTCGTATATTGTATATATCACCGTAAAATTGTAAATTCCGTTAGATTATAATCTAACTCGCGAGATTATAAACTGTCGAAAAATTGTGAACTGTAACTCACTGCTTACAATTTAACAGCTTCTTTAATATATTTTCTGAATCTATTCGTGATTACGATCAACTATGGGGTCACAACCGAAATATCAGTTAAAAAAGAGACCTTCTCATACTAGCTGCTAGCTGTGTAGTTGTTAGTATGGGCAGGTCATTTTTTAAACTGATTTTTCAGTTATGCCTCCATATTAAAAGTTGATCGTAATCATGAATAGCTTCGGAAAATCCATACTAATATTATAAATGCGAAAGTGTGTCTGTTTGTTTGTCCGTCTTTCACGGCACGGCATAACGGAGCGACGAATTGAGGTGATTTGTTAAGTAGAGGTAGTTGAAGGGATTGAGAGTGACATAGGCTTTTTCCAGCGGGAAAACATCTCCTTCCCACGTGAAGACTCTATATGTTACGTTTTCCTCTAACCATGCGGGCGAAAGCTCGAGCATCGTCTAGTATAGGAATATAACTTTGTATCGCCATTTTGATTTCACTAAGTATAGTTTACAATCATAAACTAACTACAAGAAACCGTGAAATTGTGAACTGAACCTTAGAGTGTAAGTTTTTAACGTATCTTTACGTCACGACCGCGTTTGCGTTTACCATATAAATAACATTATCACTTACGCGTTCGTAAACGTTTTTTTACGTCAAAAGAAACTTACACTAGAGCCTCTGGTATACGTCAGAACGCTTCCCGACGCTGATTCGGCGCTGGATCCACATGGTACAAGACAATTAGTGGTGGAGGTCAAAGGTGTAATATATGGCTATATGAATATCTAATGTAGTCGATCGGAGGAGTTTAAGTATAGCTTGATTGACGGTTTCTAGCTTTTCTTTTTCTTTTTTTTTATGTCGTAGGCGGCAAACGAGCAGATGGATTGCCTGATGGTAAGCAATTACCGTCGCCCATGGGTACCCGCAACACCAGGGGAGTCACAAGCGAGTTGCCGGCCTTTACGGGGGGTTGGAGCTCTGGGAACCTTACTCCCCATCAGGAACACAACACTACATACCTGAAAGGTAGCAGTGCTATTATGGCTGTGGTTTTCTGTAAGGAGGAGGTACTTCCCTAAGTTGGGCTGCCCCAGATTCAAGCGTGATGGTCATATTGGTCATCGCTGTGCCCTAGCTCTCATTGTTGGACGTAGTTTAAGGACATACCCGGGTCCAAAACGTACGGGTTTCGTTTAAAGATAGTAAACATCAAATCTAAAATGACGATATCGTTATCGTATTGTCGGCTGAGAAATTCCTAATGAGTATTCCTAATGTTGTAAATGTGGATAATAAATTGAGGATACTATAGTATGTCTAACGGAACCGACATGGTCTTAGAGACAAACAAGAAAAAAAAAAAGGATTTGTGGGTAGTTCGGAAAGCTCAGGTGGTTAGAAGATGTCAACTTTGGTTAGTCTTATTTCGGAATCACGAGGATGCGAGGAGGAGGAGGATGTCCTGTCAATTTAAATATAATTTTTGTATTTAAGTATGTCTAGACCTACAGTAAATCATCTAAAGCTAATAATTAATTACTTGTAATTTCTCATTTGTAATTAATTTTATGAAATAAAGTATCTTTATCTTATCTTATCTTAAAGCAATTCATTGGTGCAATTACTACTACAAAAAAATGTAGTAGGGATATGTCAAAAATAATACTCAATTTAAACTAGGGTTGTCATAAATATAGCAATTTGCTATCTTATGGCTTATTAATCTTATTTTTTTAATTGTAAACTGATTAACCGTGGTGAGAGTTCATTATAATATGTTCTACTATACAAATATTTAGGTACATTTGTGTCATTATCTAGGAAAAGGGACCTTATTGTCGATGGCACTTACGTCGAATCACGTTGTGTTTGTGTTGTATCGTCTTGAACAACGACATAAGCGCCATCGACAATAAGGTCCCTTTTCGTAGATAATGTCACATTTATAAAGTGTTATTGGAAAGCTTTAACAGAAACTAATTTGCATAGCACTTACCCGCCTCTTTTTACCCTATATTTTCTATAAAAAGCTATAAAGGTTACCAATTAAATGAGACTATACCTTTTCTAAAGTGTGCAATTAAGTGGTTTAAACGATAATTATGCCATTGGAAAATACTTTGGGGCAACGATAACTCAAGCATGGAGAGGAATTCTCTTCTAGCTGATCTTTTCCCATTGCAATACAACCATGTTTTCAAGTAGAGAGTGAACAAGCACTTGCTAGGTAAGCATGCTCCATCATCGGCCTCATCGTCACTTACCATCAGGTGAGATTGGGGACAAATGCTAAAACAAAGTATTTGCGGGAGTCTATTGTACAAATCGCACAGTATTAGTCTCGAAAGGGACCATAAAAAATAAGATATTTTTTTTATGACATAAGGTGGCAAACGAGCAGACGGATTGCCTGATGGTAAGCAATTACCGTCACCCATGGGCACCCGCAACCGCATTACATACCTGAAATGTAGCAGTGCTATTATGGCTGTGGTCTTCTGTAAGGAGGAGGTACTTCCCCAGTTGGGCTGCCCCAGATTCAAGCGTGATGGTCATCGCTGTGCCCTACCTCTCATTGTTGGACGTAGTTTAAGGACATACCCGAGTCCAAAAGATAGATAAAAGAAAGATAAAAGATATTTATTCGTCATGTACACAAAAACAAAAACAAAAAGAAGAGAATATCAGGTAGTAAAACATCACGAATTGGACCCAACTCAGCTTATTGCTGGCTTGAAAGTGAGCGCTGATCTTCCGTTAGGCCCACTTGGTGATGTCACGACAGATAACACAAAATCTGAGAGGTGAAAGTACAGTACAATACTATTTCAATAAGTAATAACTTGGATTATATTTAATCTAGTCCAAATACCCACAAAAGTTGACTTTTTTGTACCTGACCTTTACAAACCTATGTGGGGGGAAGTTAGCTTCAGAGTCGGTTGAGACCACCTCAACCAATCCCGCTGGAATAGTAGACTCAGTAGGAGTATTCGGATAGTACAAATCAAGTTTGTACAGTATTCCAGTAGGAAAGTAGGAATACTCCTACTGAGTTTACTTTTCCACTCAGATTTAATTGAGGCGATCTCAACCGAATCTGAGTGATGATAACATGACTTAATTCTACTTAACCCTTAGGCACTGGTCCTACCGCGAGCTAGTAAGCTATGAGCTATCACCTATTTCAAGGCACAAAAGATAATCGGTCCCGTGTAAATAAAAGAGACATATATATATATATATATATATATGTCATAGTCGGGCGATCGTAGTACATCGCCGGGCGATGAGTTATAAATATATATCTCTCTCTTTTATTTACACGGGAGCGATTATCTATTGTCCCTTGATATAGCTGATAGCTCATAGCTTACTAGCTCGCGGTGGGACCAGTTCCATAATTTGGCAGTGCTCAGCCGGCTGAACACGTAATTAGACTATCTTTTTGTATTTTTTTTATGATTAGAATTTTTAGGACTATTCAGATCTGCAACGCTGGAACGCCCGTTTTTTTGCCAAATTAAGGGTGTCTACGGCAGGCTAACGTAAGCGCGTTGTACAATTTGTTCTAGACAGAACAGTGCCATCTACCATGAAATTGTGTAAACCAAATACGTAAGGCGTTTTGAACTGCGAGATTCTGGTAGCTTCCATTAATTAGTTGAGTAAACTACGACGAGAAATAATATTTGAATAATTTTCTTAAACTAACAAATATTGTGCATGAAAATAAACATGAATATCGTTTGTAGCTACAACTGTTTTACTTTATGTACCTTTATTTACATGTAGTCTAGAAATCTACATTGAAAATAATGTTTGTTTATGATGAAACGTTCATAAAGGCAATATGTATTTTTAATGAGTTACTCAATTAATTAAAAATGTTAGAAGGTAATACAGGATCATTCGTGATTCATGAGCAGGACTGTTAAAGTATTGAGATAAATGTTTATTTATGTGTCCAGATTAAACGCTAGATATCGCTGTTCCCATCGCAAACTAGCGAACAGTATTATGTTAGAATGATTTATATGATTTTTGTGTTTTTAATTAATGTTCGTTGTTCTTCTGGATAAATAAAGTTTGATTTAGTGAACAACACCGTGGTTTTTATACAAGGACTGAGCCCACAGACGCAGTAAATGATACTGTATCATTTAGTATCGCACTTAAGTAAAACACTTTTAAATTTTTTTTATACTTTTTGTTAAGAAACAATGTCTTGCTCAGAAATTATGGCCACCCTACAACTAATTAGTGAACATAAATCCTCTTTATTGTTATGACAGATCTTTGATTATGAAGAAAGTAAATTGTAACCAGACTGATGAGTTGATGACATCTAATTTGGCGAGAGCATTCATATTGTAGGGTCACCATGCACTTTGTAAATAATTGAAAAAATGTTTTTTAACATTTAAAATTAAAAAAAACATTATTATTTTCACTAAGACAACAGATACACAGTCACGAACAGAAGCTTATTATTATCTGAATTCGTTGGGTGAGTCCTGCTCAAGTCTCCTGAATAACCCTGTATATTTAATAACCTAAGTTATAAATAAATAATATTAGATTTGAATTTTTTTGAATTTTGAAGACTTAAGAAATAAATGGCTTATTCAGAACGAATTTTATAACCTCCACGAATTTTTAGGCCATGCATGCGGCAATTATTCCTTTGCATATAAAATACAACGATGGTGGCAAAAAAGAAATCATGGTTAGCATACGGTTCCTCGCACAACGTATCAGCATTGCGATACAACGAGGAAACGCAGCCAGCATCCTTGGTACAATGCCTCAAGGGCCTTTTTTAGATTTATTGTAATAACTAGTTAAGTACTCGTAGTTGGTTTTAATTAATGCAATTATTGTAAATAAAGTCAACAACAAAGTGACAATAAATATTTGTGATTCTGATTCTGATTTAGGATCTTAAGTTAAGACCTGAAGGCATAACTTAGAGCAAGTGTGCTCGCATGGGAACTATAAATTTCGATCTAATGCTTTCCCGCTTTCTCCGTAATGGTTGCGAATCGGCTTAGGTCGATTTCATTAAATAGTTCGATTAAACGTAACGGCTTTGAAAGTAGGGAAACTGCCCATTTATTGACTCCGTAAAATACCTGTTATTGGTACTTTGTAGAAAATTGAGTTTAAGAACTAAGTCAAATAAATATAATAAATATTGCAGGACATTCTGACACAAATTGACTGAGCCCTACGGTAAGCTCAAGAAGACTTGTGTTGTGGGTACTCGGCCAACGATTATATATAATACTAGCTGTGCCCCACGGTGTTACCCACGGTTGATTAGCGAAAAAACGTAGCTTATGTGTTAATCCAGGTTGTCAACTAACTCCGTACCAAATTTTATTAAAATCACTCCAGCCGTTTAGACGTGAAGAAGTAACAAACATACACAGTCACAGACTTTCGCCTTTATAATATTAGTGTAGATATAAATACTTAAATACATATATAAAATACCCATGACTCAGGAACGATCTGTGTTCATCACACAAATAAATGTTCTTACTTGGATTTGAACCAAGGACCACCGGCTTCATAAGCAGGGTCACTATCCACTAGGCTAAAGCTGTCGACAAATACCAAAATAAAAAATTAAATAAGTATAGGTGAAAAACATAGCTACAGCACCTGCCTATGTAGTAGTAACGTGTGTGTACACGCATGTCGGCGTTTTATATTCAAATGTTGACGTAAGTTCCACCCGGGTATGTCCTTAAACGACGTCCAACAATGAGAGGTAGGGCACAGCGATGACCATCACGCTTGAATCTGGGGTAGCCCAACTGGGGAAGTACCTCCTCCTTACAGAAGACCACAGCCATAATAGCACTGCTACCTTTCAGGTATGTAGTGTTGTGTTCCTGATGGTGAGTAAGGTTCCCAGAGCTCCAACCCCACTTAAAGGCTGGCAACGCGCTTGTGACTCCCCTGGTGTTGCGGGTGCCCATGGGCGACGGTAATTGCTTACCATCAGGCAATCCGTCTGCTCGTTTGCCGTTAAAAAAAAAAATAATTCTCCGCACAACTATATCGACATGGTGACTTTCTTAAGTTTTTCACCTATACATTATTAAAACCCCGATACATTGTGTTGTGTTCCTGCCAGTGAGTAAGGTTGCTTGAAACCTACCAAGCTTGAAAGGTAGGCAACGCGCGTGTGAATTCTCCGGAATTACACCCGTCCTTAGACGGCGACTGCTTAACATTGGGCAGCACGTTGGAAACTGTCGTATTTTATTAATAAAAACAAACCATAAATAAATAAATATTTCGGGACAATCTTACACAAATCGACCTAGTCCTACGGTAAGCTCAGTAAGGCCTGTGTTGTAGGCACTAGTTAGACGACGATATATATAATAGATAGATACATATAAATACTTAAATACATAAAAAACACCCATGACTCAGGAACTATCTGTGCTCATCACACAAATAAATGCCCCGACTGGGAATCGAACCCAGGACTATCGGCTTCATAGGCAGGGTCACCACCCACTAGGCCAGACCGGTCGTCAAAAATAATAGATAAAAAGGAACAAGTTATTTTTGCGCGCCTACTTTGAAGTCGATAGCCCGCCTGATTAGATTTGATGATAACTCAGAAAATTGTTTTACATAGGCACTTATCTTATCTAATATAATATTAATGTTATATGAGGGATGTTCAATGAATAATTATAATGATAAGGATGCAAATATTGTTTCATACCCTAAATAGGGTTATAAAAATACATATTTTTTTTATTACAACGACGGCATACAAGCATACGGCCCACCTGATGGTAAGCTGTTACCGTAGCCTATGGACGCCTGCAACTCCAGAGGATTCACATGCGCGTTGCCTACCCTAAAAGTGATTGAAGCTTTACTCACCATACAGCCATAATACCTTAAAGGTAGCAGTGCTATTATGGCTGTGGTCTTCTGTAAGGAGGAAGTTCCTCCCCCAGTTGGGCTTCTCAAGACTCAAGTGTGATCGACTTCACTGTACCCTACCTCTCAGTTGGACGTAGTTTAAGGACATCCAAAAATCAAAGCAAATGTGACCCCCGTTTCGGGTCATTCCTGGTGCAACGTCTGTCCATCGCGATTCAGCGCGGCAACGCGGCTAGCGTGATGGGCACCTTTCCACCGGGGGTGGCGCGGGGCGGGCTCTTTGACTAAGTTAATAATTTATTATTGACCATTTTGTAAAATCTACTCGTAAGTTATGACAATTGTTTTAATAAAAAATATTTATAAATAAATATATGTATAAGAAAATGTAGGTTTCTGGTTCATTAATGATGGACACATTTTTTCTCCTATCAAGCTCTAAAGAAATCCCGAGTCTGAGTAGACACCACAAAAAAATCTCCAAATAAAAAAAAAAGTCGAGTGTACAACTTTAAATAAAATGACCCATTAGAGTACGCGACTATTTTATGGAAGGAAGCAGTGTCCATTGGGACATGGGTCAAAAGTTGGACAGCCTCATCTAAACTCATCAGATCTTAGTTTTGTGAGAGGAAAGTTTGATAATGAAGAGTAATGTGTTAGCTACGCGGTGCCTGCAGAGAATAACACTACCCCATTTCCTCCCGCGAGGCGACTGTGGGAAAAAACACGAAAAACAGCAGCGTCCGTCGAAACCAAATTAAAACTCGTGCGGTCACCAACCCGCCTATCAAGCGTGGCTACTATAAATAAATAAATATTTCGGGACAATCTTACACAAATCGACCTAGTCCTACAGGAAGCTCAGTAAGGCTTGTGTTGTAGGTGCTAGACGACGATATATATAATATATAGGTACATATAAATACTTAAATACATAGAAAACACCCATGACTCAGGAACAAATATCTGTGCTCATCACACAAATAAATGCCCCACTGGGAATCGAACCCAGGACCATCGGCTTCATAGGCAGGGTTACTACCCACTAGGCCAGACCGGTCGTCTTTAGCAACTCCCCCAAGATTACGCAGTGATAACGCAGCAGTGGACGTCTTAAGGCTGAAGTGATGATATGATTTTTTTCTAATTACTTACATGTATACGTAGTAGGAGAAGCCCTCAGTCCATTTCGCTGATACGTGTTTAAGTTTTTAGAGTAAATAATCATTAAAAACTAAAAAAAAATATTCCTATTCTAATCAGCCGACTCAGCATAAGTATTTATAAAACTTACTTAGCGTCTGGTTGATGTAACTGGTGACCGAAGAGCTGGCGGCTTCCTCGCACAACGTATCAGCATTGCGATACAACGAGGAAATGCCGCCAGCATCCTTGGTACAATGCCTCAAGGGCCTTTTTTAGATTTAATACTGTAACTAGTTAAGTACTTGTAATTATCATAATACGATTGTAATTACTGTAAATAAATGTAATTTAAAAACTAACTCTGAAATATACAATCAGGGAGAAAAGAATTTTAGTGTGAGATCAATTCTTATAACAAAATTTTATATATACAATATAAATGAACTTAAAAAAACTTGAATTAATTTAAAACTAAGAACTAAAGAAAACTAAAACAACGTATATACATATATTTATTATATATATAGTATATTTTGGACCCGGGTATGTCCTTAAACTACGTCCGACAATGAGAGGTAGGGCACAGCGAAGTACCATCACGCTCGAGTCTGGAGAAGCCCAACTGGGGAAGTACCTCCTCCTTACAGAAGACCACAGCCATAATAGCACTGCTACCTTTTAGGTATGTAGTGTTGTGTTCCTGATGGTGAGTAAGGTTTCCAGAGCTCCAACCCCCCGACCCAAAGGTCGGCAACGCGCCTGTGACTCCCCTGGTGTTGCGGGTGCCCATGGGCGACGGTAATTGCTTACCATCAGGCAATCCGTCTGCTCGTTTGCCACCATATGACATAAAAAAAAAAAAAAAAAAAAAAAATTTACAAATAAAAAATAGGAGCTAACTCAGCGCCGCATTGAAGGGTACCCAGAAGGCTAGCAGCATTCCCGCGCTGAATAGCGATACTAATTCTCTGCGCAAGGAATGAGCCAGCCCTCTGGTCACCCGTGGTATCCACGAGGCGCTTAAAATAGAAAATGGAAATAGTTCAAAAAATTAAGGGTGCCAATTTAATAGTCTTTAATTATTGTCGTTTCTAACAGGAATCAACAGTATATTACAGACGATCCGATTAAGGTATAAACAGGTGTGGGGGTAGCGGCATGATGAGTAAAGACACCGTTGACTGGTTGACTTAGACTTATTTATTCCTTACTTACTAGTGCATATATACATGTGTGCTTCCTTATTATTACGTTGTTAATCTACATATGTACAATCATAATCTTACAGAATCGGCGCGTGATAAAATACTATGAACCTATCGTCACGCGCCGAGATACTGCATACACTATTACGTGCCTACCGCCATAGTATTCCCCCCCAGTCAACCATTAATGGTTGACGACAGACTTCATACACGCTGCTGATGGTGATCAGATCAGTGAATTTATGGTGTAAATGACACTTTACATATTCCACTGACTAATATTTATGATGCACGCTTGACCACGAACTTGACACTGAATTTCTGACCGCTTCTACCGCCATAACATGCAAAAATCTAAAACTTCTATTGTGTTTTTGTTTTTAATATTGTGTTAATTTGTATGTTGTTGTCTGTCGTGATGTCTCCACCCGACGGCCTCATCGGAAGTGTTGCTAGCGCTGGCAACTCCGCTGGCAACACGCTAGCAATATGCTGAGATGGGGTCATTTTGTGGCACTTCTTGTAATGTTGATTGTGATCGTCTGTTTCATGCTTTGTGTAAATATTATGTGCTCACTGCAATAATTAATCTATTCTGAAATTAAAGCCTAAAAATAGTCCGCCATTTATACCATCTTGTATTGTGCAAGGAAGATTAAATAAATGAATTTAAAAAAATGCGACAATTTTTTAACACTCATAATCAGAGCCCGGAAAATCCATAGCGAAACAAAAGACTGTCGCAATCAAACTAGTGATAGAAACATTTTTTTATCGATATCGAGTAAGTTTTGTCTAAAAAAATCATACCGACATGTTAAGGTACATTATTTTATAATCATTCACGCCAAACGTAAAAGAAGTGGTAAGTTAAGGGTTTATTTTATATGAGTTGTTTTATATAAAACGCAACGTAACTTATATTATCAACGTTACTTATATTTCATATTAAGTAATAACCCTTCCCTTTTGGCTTGGCCGTAGTCGGGTGACAAGGATCTAATCAACCTCATTGAAAATAATAGACACCTCAGAAAATTAGTATTCCATAAGACATCGATAAACTCGATATCGATAAAAAAATGTTTCTAACACTAGTTTGATTGCGACAGTCTTTTGTTTTGCTATGGATTTTCCGGGCTCTGCTCATAATATATACAGGGTGGCAGGTATTTTGCTACGTATTTGTCTCAAACACCTGAATCGCACCCTCGGGTCCTAATCCGGTAGAAATCTGACGACAAAAAGTCCTTTCCGACTTTATCGTGAATCATGAGCGATTTACGAGTCGGTAAAACGGCGATTTCTGTTCTAGTGAGAAAACAAAATGTCGCCGTAATCGTGATTTAAAAGAAAGGGTTGGTTCGCGTCTATAATAATTCCAATTTTTTTCTCATATGATCTGATATTTATGTTATACTAATGCATGATCTATTTTTATTAATGGAAAGCTTCATTTTGATCAGTAGTTTTTGCTTGAAAAATTTTTTTTAAGTAAAGTGTTGCAATGGGATCGAGGAATACAGTGACCACTTTAATTCCACCCTGTATATCATTGGCATGTTAGGTATAAATAATTTTTCATCACACTTGCTCGTCAACGGCGTTGTTACTTCCGAGAGTACAGAGCAGTTATAGCCGATTTAGCTCACACGGGCTGTTAAGTTTAGTTTTAAAAATATACAGAACCTATACTTCATTTGGACTGAGGATGTTTCTAAACAGCCAAGGTGTATTTCATATCTTCAAAAGTTTGCTACAACCAACTTTTAATATGTATAAAACATATCTTTATATTAAATTTGACTGCAATTTAATGTTTAGTATTTATTAAAAACCGGCCAAGAGCGTGTCGGGCCACGCTCAGTGTAGGGTTCCGTAGTTTTTCGTCCGTCACGGTAAGTGTTCCCACTTCAGAGTTAAAAATGGGCTATTTGATACATTGTTGATGACATATTAACATTAAGTACAGAACCCTAAAAACGGGCTCTCAAAGGACGGTGACAACTAAAGAAAGGGTTTTAGATCCCTACTATACATGGAAAATTCGAAAAAATGTTGTCAATTTCAGTCCCACCACGAGTAGTAAGAAGGGGTTGTAACATGGAGTGATAACCAGCCAGCGTCATTTGAAGTCAGTTAGTCAGTTTCAACCTAATGTATGGGCATGTATGCTCCAACCCCATTAAATCAGAAAGAATCTTAAAACCGCCATGTAGGGTATGAGCGTTCCACCTACAGCGACATCTATCGGCAAATTAAGTAAACTATGTGCGCAAGCTTAAAGTACAGAGCTAAAAGCTCTAGTGTAAGTTTCTTTTGACGTAAAAAATGTCTCGAATGCGTAAGTGATACTGATATAATATGGGTAACTCTAACGCGATGGTGACGTTTCGTTACGTTAAAAACATACCTCGGGGCTCAGATGTAGTGAATAATCCTTTCCTATCGTATTTTCTCGGAAATGTTCGTATTTGTCTTACTGCTTCACTCACACTCAGATGGGTACTGAGTGTGAGTGAAGTAGTAAGACAACACAGCAATGCAGAATCTTATTTACGATTAAAACTAAACGCGGAATTATACATAAAACGGCGGCGCTACCGCGAACAACGATATTCGTAAATTTCAGACGATTATCGCTGTCACGAGTCACGACGCCTTATTTGGAGTAAAAGAAAAAGCTCCGGAAAACTGCGGCGCTACCGCGAACATCGGAGTTCGTATATTTCGAACATCTTTCTGTTTTACTCCAAATAAGGTGTCGTAAACCATATTCGTAAATTTCGGACGATTGTCTCTGTCACTCTTTTAACGCCTTAATTGGAGTAAAAGAAAAATGCTCGACATATACGAACTTCGATGTTCGCGGTACCGGGCCGGAAGTGATGAAGTGTGTCTTGTCATTCAATAGAGATTTTGACAGCCATATCTTAGGGAATAAGGGCTAATTTATTAACAATTTGTAAGAAACTATCGCCTTAACGACTTTAGTGCTGAAATAATATTAAGTACCTATTTTGCTCGCAAAAAAGCCTAAGATATATGCAATCCTGCGGCGCTTCCGTCTTTCTCGAGCGAAAGCAGAGACCATTTTACCAAAAACGCGTAAGATGTATGAAATCCTGCGGCGCTTACAGTTCTTTCGAGTTGATAAAGTTTGTATGTGGAACAATATTTTCGTTTTTTAGTATATTACTCGATTTTTTTTCATACTTTCTCACCGTTTAAACCTTCTCTGAGCTACTACAAATATTTCAAGACCAAAACTAGCCAAATCGGTAAAGCCCTTCTCAAGTTATAGCGTGACCAAGAGAAATAGGGGTTAATTTTTATATACTTTTTTTTTTTCAAAAACTACTGAACCTATCAAGTTCAAAATAATTTTCCTAGAAAGTTTATGTAAAGTTCTACTTTTGAGATTTTTTTCATATTTTTGAAACTTGTGGTTCAAAAGTTAGAGGGGGGGGGACGCACTTTTTTTTACTTCTGGAGCGATTATTTCCGAAAATATTTACATTATCAAAATTTGATGTTAGTAAACCCCAATTCATTTTTAAATACCTATCCAACAATATATCGCACGTTAGGATTACAATGAAAAAAAAAATCACTCCCCACTTTACGTATAGGGGGGGTACCCTAAGAAAACATTTTTTTCCCATTTTTATTTTTGCACTTTGTTGGCGTGATTGATATACATATTACTACCAAATTTCAGCTCTCTAGTACTAACGGTCACTGAGATTATCCGCGGACGGACGGACGGACGGACAGACATGGCGAAACTATAAGGGTTCCTAGTTGACTACGGAACCCTAAAAATAGTTGTTTGCTATTTGATTTTGATAATTGATACTATTTGGCAGGATGATCTATCAACTTCGAAAACAAAACGCAGTTGTTAACATTATCTGTGGAAGACATTGAACAAAGTTGACATTGTTGACAATCTTTTATAGTGGATGCGGTCTGATAGGTAAAACTACACTACACTAGTAACTAATATTTTACCAACGAATTTATTTTATTTCCTCGCAACTGTGATGAAAAACATTGTATGTACCACGGGTGGTAAGTGTATAACAAATTTGAGTCATTAAAAGCACTCCGACTTCGTCGTCGGGCTTCTAATAGACTCGCGTTTACTATACCTTACTTACCATCCTCGTTGCACAATGTACTGTTATTAAATGTATGTATAATGTATCAATGGCGGCGCGTATAATTGAACTAACATTCCCACAGTTAAAAATGTTCCTTAAGATAATGAGCATCACAGGCAAAGCAATATTGGCTCCGTCTTGTCTAAACAAAATGACCCTCCGCCACTGATGATAATATTTAGTTATGTATTAAGTAACTCCACTCCTACTAACGCGATAAAAAGCTTTTTCGGAATGGCAATAGTTTTGTTAGAATTTATGACATTTGTTGTCATCCCCAATTAGATATCCATACAATATTTTCGAAAAGAATCCCTCCAATAGCAGACGGATGAATACACACAAAATCTATTAAACAAACTCATTTAAACGATATTATTGGACTTTTCTTTTTTTTATCAAGTACTGGCTGAAAGACTGTCTCCTTCGCCTGCCACGGACATTGTAATTAAAAAGTTAGCCGCTTTTTTAACGCGTTGATATTTCAATCTTTGTAACGATGTTTTTTTTCGTTGTTTTGGTACATTTTTTGTTATTATTTTTTTTACTCTTTAATAATGAAGATATTTATATATAATAGGTAATAGTAATAAAACTACTATCATGAGGAAAAACTACCGGAAGTATAAGGAACTTTAAAAAAAGAATACATAATTTTTTTCTTTCAATATTTTACTTTCATGATATATCACATACCTTGCTATTTACTTACTTCTTTAACTATTTTGAAATAAAATGTCGTCCCTATTATTTCATAATAAGTGCTTCTCTGTCTATACATGTATCTTAATAGGCAAAGATACGGTACAGGGCAAAGTTCCACAGTCGCATACACAAACTCAGCTAGTAATAATTAAAACCAAGCGCGGTAAGTAAACTACATTATATTTAACTACGCTCCATGCTAAACATCAGCGTTATATGTAACTTAGTTTAAAATTCAAGCGAGTTTCCTTCGTGCTTTTGAGCAAAACTAGCAAAGTACAGTCGCTTTCAGATATATCGGAGCTGTAATGGTGGTCACAAATATCTGAACAACGCCTCTATAAAGGCAATAAAGTTCATGTTCAGATATTTGTGACCTCCGAAGCTCTGATGTATCTGACAGCGACTGTAAAACTACCACGAGTCGGCGGACGTACTCGTAGTAGAATTTAGAAGAAACGGTAGAAACGGGATGCAAGAAGTGGTAGAAACTGGAAGATTTCAAAATTAAAAATAGGCTGATCGTACACGACATTAATACACTCCTGACAAACAGACAAATCAAGGTTTATCTTACTACTCTTAGTCTTACTGCTAGCTGAAAATTCTTGCCTGAATAATCGTACGAATGATGGACCAAATTACATTAGTGAATACTCTACCAAAAAACCACCGATGCTGTTAGTCATACCCTCAAAAAGCGTCCTAAGAGACCAACACATAAATTCCCACTAAATAACATTTTAGATGCTCTCAGAAGACTAATGTGAAAATCTAATTTCATCACACTAATTTGCATCCACTCGTCTTTCATAATTGACAACAGGTCTGGCCTAATGGGCAGTACCGACATAGCCCACCGGGTTAGCAAGCAGAAAGTGGTAATGGGCAGGCCACATTGCACGCAGAGGGGTGGCCGATGGGGTTGGAAAGTGCTCGAGTGTAGACCACGGACTAGCAAGCGCAGCGTAGGACGTTCACCCACAAGATGTACACATGACCTCATTAAGGTCGCCGGAAGACGCTGGATGCAGCTTCCAACCGGTACATGTTTAGGTCCAAGGCTGGCACCGACTCCAAAAATAACAGATTGCGTTCTTAAGACAATTTTTTTTTTCTTCTTAGTGCGCTATTGATTTGTTTTTTCGGCAGGTTAATTTTTTTGTTAAAAAGTTTTATTATTTTTCAAGATTCAATGCCTTTTTCCTAGGTAAAGCAAGGTTATGACAATTGTATTTTTGAGTTTTATGTACCTTAACATTTGGAATTCATCTGAAGATAACTTCTCTTTGTTACAGGTATGGAGCTGAGTCTTCTTAACGAGCCACAATAGTTTTAAGTGCGATTTTCTAAGATAATTCCACTGATAGCAATAATTAAAATAAATAAATATTATAAGAAATCCTCACACAAATTGACAGCCCCCCGGTAAACTAATCAGCCAATGATTTATATGATAAACAAATACTTAGACATAGAAAACACCCATGACTCAGGAACAAATATTTGTGCTAATCCAACAATTAAATGCCCGACATGCCCATACTGGGATTTGAATCCAGGACCAGGCGTCAAAAATAGGATTGAACAATCGGACTCTGAACTAGAATAGAAAATAAATGTACAGATAGGAGAAGCAAAAAAAAAAGGTTCATGAGTTTGTCGGGCTGTCCGTGTAGGGTCCGATCCGTAACTAAAAAAAAATAAAAAAATACAATTTCACATTATTCATACTGATGTATTGTTGCCGACTGTACCTCTTATCGTGCCAACTGTACAAGCTCCACAGCACTCGTAATGGCGAACGTTTAAAACTTAGGTTTTGTTTATTCAGATGTTTATTTTGTTTTGTGCAGTTCCAACTAATTGCTGTTTAAACTGTTTATTTACTAAATTTAGAAAGCTTTTAGCGTGGTCTCTTTCTAACTAATAGACAGGTCAAAGTAAGCGATAGGGACAGACAGTTATCAAAAATACGTGACATTTGACGGACGTTTACAAAACTTAGCAAGCTTTTAGTATTGCCTCTTTCTAACTAATAGACACGCAGGTAGGGACATACAGTTATTATAGTTAACAATACTTGAGAGTCCCGCTGCGAGTCAAATTTTTTCTATTTTTCTTTAAATATCGAACACGTGAGACATGAAATAATAAATAATAATAAATATTTCGGGACAATCTTACATAAATCGATCTAGTCCTACGGTAAGCTCAGTAAGGCTTGTGTTGTAGGTACTAGACGACGATATATATAATAGATAGATACTTATAAATACTTAATACATAGAAAACATCCATGACTTAGGAACAAATATCTGTGCTCATCACACAAATGAATGGGATTTGAAACCAAGATCGGCTTCATAGGCAGGCTCACTACCCACTAGGCCAGACCGGTCGACATATAGTCATATAAACATTAATTCAAAACAGCTTTGATGTCTAAATACCAGTGTCCCAAAGGCTAAAACCAATTAAGATCTTATTTTAATCATGTACTTCTATGATCACCTAATGTCATAAAGGGTGAAGCTCAAAACAAACTAATAGGGTAATTTGAGTTTAGGTTCTAACGAACCGGAAACCGGCTCTAATATCAATTGCCTATTGTTCAAAGGAATCTTCGATTTTAGGTGAAGCTACCATTGATATTTGAAACGCAATTTCAAACTTCTCCTTACCTTAAAATTAATATAACGTTTGTAATTGACGACCATTATCAATCAACGTCTACAATTTACAAAATGTAGTATCAGTTGTAATACCTATTCCATTTTGACCCTAAACACATACAGATAAGATGTAATATTCTGTGACAGTACATGTGAAATACAACCTTTAATATCCATGCTCGTAACATCTGGGTCTAACAGTCGATATTACAGTAATATACCTACAAGCTTTATTACAAGTACTTTATATGTTTAATTAATTAATGTAACAAATTATGGTCGGTAATTAAATTATTTTTATGACTTCGGTCAAAATTATGTTAGGCAGTAAGTTGGGTCGTAAAGTTGCTGGGAATTAATATGAAATGTTTAAAAACAGGAGGTATACAATATAAACAAGGCGGTACAGTCAGCTGCAAAAAATTCTAAGGGGGCAGGGTGTTGAAAATGATCTTGACTTGACTTTTATTAAGAGAATAAGAAAGAGCATGTTAAGATAATTCTGAACACGTGACCAGTAGCTGTATTAGAACGGGTAATCAGAAAGACTCGATCCGGACCCGGGTATGTCCTTAAACTACGTCCAACAATGAGAGGTAGGGCACAGCGATGACCATCATGCTTGAATCTGGGGCAACCTAACTGGGGAAGTACCTCCTCCTTACAGAAGACCACAGCCATAATAGAACTGCTACCTTTCAGGTATGTAGTGCTGTGTTCCTGATGGTGAGTAAGTTTCCCAGAGCTCTAACCCCCGTTAAAGGCCGGCAACGCGCTTGTCACTCATCTGGTGTTGCGGGTACCCATGAATCTCGTTTGCCACCTATGTCATAAAAAAAATTTGGTAACAAAAAAGAAAAGTTCTATACAAACTTTATGTGTCATTTTGGGAAATATGGTAGATCTTGCTATGCGTCATTTGCTCTATCTGTCTACCGCTTTTAATCAAAATCGAAGACGTGATCCAAATGTACAAACTTTTAGAGAAATGCTCATGAAAGATTCAACTTCTAACAGAGTAGGTATCGATACAATGAAATACGATGAATGCTTCGTCTGCGATGCTATTTGGTACGTTTTAATTAAACTTACGTGTTCTTTTTGCTACAATATTGCGAACTGCAACTATTTAACTGTAACTGGTAGCATACTGAAACTACTTTCTAACGTACAGTTTTTGCAACCTCTGTTCTGTTTTTTTTTTTGTAATAATGGTTGTTATAAAAATAACTTTTTTTTAACCGATTTAGTGCAGATGGCACGACGGGCAAGTCATCATTGTTTTTAACGTGTGGCGTATGGCACGAGAAGAGTGTCATCTCATTATGTCGCGTAAGGCATGCCTGCCGCGTCATGAAATAGTTGTTCGCCGCCCCAAACAAAAAAAATAAAATTGGAAGAAGCAACGAATCGGTTAATTCGTAACAATAAATAGATGAATACTAAAGAGAGTGACTAAGTCCGTAGGTCCCGAGGCAGGATTTGAACCTGAAACTTCTGAATTTGCAATGGCGTCTTTGAGTGACGTGGGATAACGAATGTGCGGGTTCAAATCCTCCCATGGACACGGATCAATGGTCATTTTTCTCAAGTACGTCATTTTATTCAATTTATAATTTATAGTATTATTACTAGTTAAAAACCAAAGCAAATCACTCGCAAGTTACTCATGCTATATTTACATTCTTCTAGATCACTGTTAAACGGCTTCGTCCTACCTTCCACGCAATTTTAATTATTACAAGCTTGATTGGTTAATAAGTTTAAGACAGACATACAACAACTTTTTTGCCTTTATAATAGTAGGATCTTCTTTGTCGGTGTCACTCTTGACAGAGTGGTCGTGGTCATCACTTTAGGTGTTGGTGGCAAGCTTAACAACACGCCGCCACTCCTCTCTGATGGCCGCCCTCCTCGTACATACAGTGATGATGAGCCATTTACTGCCACTTTTATCTGGTCAGTCCACCTCATAGGAGATCTTCCACGCGGTCTTGTACCCCCGACCTTTCCCTGGACCACAAGTCTCTCAATAGCCACCGCCCCACCACAGCATAGTAGGATAGATGAACATATATTAAAAAAATAACCTTCTCGGTTCAACAATGTCATAGTTTGTCATTAAGGCGCATTAATGAACCCGAAAGTCATTCTTTGAAATTGAAAGTGTCCATGCTTTGCAAAGTTTGTCGCCGTTTTAAAAGTGTGAATTTTATTAATATAATTACACGTCTGTCTGTCTATCTGAAGTGTGAATATTATTAATATACACGTCAATTATTATTAAACTGTAACAAAGCTTACAATAATATTGATCCATCTAAAAACCCAATTTATATAAAGCTATGTGTATTTAATTGCTTCGCTAACATTTAACTGTATCAATATTGACAATTAATCATTAATGTAACTAAACTATCATTAACATTCCATTTAACAAATCGAAAACGTTAACACAATGTCTCCTTTGTCGAATTTGTCACCATTAATAACTGAAAACGACAATTTGACTTACTATATCATTAGTCATATAACTTATGGGATCCATTTATCAAACGGGCATTCGACAGTCCGACAAAAGAGATCCAACATGGTGGATTACTCTTTATGTTCGGGGAAATTGGCGTTTGATCATCGGGAAAGAAAGTGTGAATGGGTCTTTCAATGTCTTGTAATTAATCGTACGCGTCTAATAAAACTTGGTCTTTTTTGCTTTGGCAGCTTTCTTAGCAGACTGCTAGGTTTTATTTACTTTCGATAATATAAATCTTTGTGTAGTTTAATAGTAGTTTATGTTACTTCTACATAATGTTAGGCATAAAAATACAAGTTTGGTTTTATGAAACGAAGCGAAACGGAGTTTCATAATAACATCAAACGAGTATTTTACATACACAGCTTTATCTACACACACATATGCGTCGTACATATTCTACGTAAGGGCGACGAATAAAAACTTTTTCCAAGCAACCGTAGTTTTTTTTAATTCAGAGACATTCTAGAGTCAAGATAAGATAAGATAAGATACCATTTATTGTTCAAGTAAGCCCAGTTCTCAGATAGTTATTAGTTTGTTCTTTAGAGACGTTCCAAATTTGAAAGTCATAAGATCGATTTTTCGCTTATTTATTAATACATTTTCACAGATAAGAAAATTATTGTAATGAAGGAGTTTGACATTATACTCGTCGGTTTTTGAACGCATTAATGAGGGTTTATGATATGTGTGTAGTGAAAGACTATTTTCATACATATCATCAAGGTGATTGGTACATTACTGAAGTATATAGTTTTTTGTTGGTTTCCTTTTCTTTTAGGTTTTTCATACATCGTAAACAATATTTCAGAGTTATTCTGCTTCATTAGGCTAGCCTTACATATTATATATATACGTATGCTAGTCATTATGACATATTACGAGTTTTTTTTATTAGCCTGTGTTTGTGTCCCACTGCTGGGCAAAGGCCTCTCTTCTTTTTCTCCACTCAACCCTGTCACTTGAGTGATCCCACCAATTTATGCAGAACGCGTCCAAGTCGTCGCGCCATCTTCAATTCGGTCTACCTGTACTCCGGTGTGCATTGTCTATGGTGTGTCGTGGGTCCCTGTGGCGCATCTTTCCGGGTACATATTACGAGTAATTGTGCAAAATATTTTTTTCCTAACTAGTGCGTAAAAAGTACATTTTTAAATAAAATTTAAGTAAATTTCACTTTTTAAGTCACTTGTTATGAAAAATTGGGTTCGATACACGTGTAAAAAAACTTCTTTAAGACTCGGGTGACAATCACCCGAGTCTTAAAGAAGTTTTTACCTCGTTTCACTCGGGCTCCAACTTTCACCCTCGTCGAAAAAAAAATTTTTTTTACTAGTATCGAAATGTACTATTTTGCTCTGATCAAAGTTTTTTTTTTTGTCGTAACATAAAAGTCTAAAATCAAGGCGTTAGAGTTCAGAGAGTAACCAAGTAAATGGTTAAGGGTAAGAGTTCTTGTTGTTCTATAGTTATACAGAAAACGTTTTCAAGGCATTGCAGAGGTTAATAAAACGGAATACAAAAACCAACGTCATCCGCAAATTGTCACAAACTTGAACAGCGCGGGCAAAGTTGTGCGAAATGATTCGAATGGAATTGAAAAAGTTGCGGAACCAGCCGTTTTGAAGTAGCTCAGTATTCGAGAACATTAAGCTAACTGCAATATTAAAAATGTATGAAAAAACCTTCATTCAGAATCACTTTGTATTCTTTAATTATATGAACGGTAAAAATGTATAATATTGTCTTCGGTTGCCGCGATAATTACTCATGAAATAAAACAACTAAAACGGATTAAATTGCGTATACTACGGGTGGACTGTCCGATGACCACGAACGCTGCTAAAGGGTTCTAAACGTCGGGATGAAGTTTAAATTAGTATACGCGATTTCGTCCGTTTTAGTTGTTTTATTTCATGGGTAAAAATGTAATTTTAATGACTGTACACTTATAGTCAACCAATTTGATTTCTAGGCCACTTCGAACCTGGTCACAGTGACGTTAATAAGAGATCTTTTGCATCTTTCATATATATTTTCACTGTGACGAGAAACAAATTGGCTTATAAAAGTTATAAATCAAATTGGTTGACTGTACCTAAATTTTATATGGATTACTTATATATGATTTCACTCGCTACTAGAACTTGTTGTTCAAGAATTCGATCTGAGAGATATATACTATATTTGTTTTCATATTTCATCATCATCGTCATGTATCCTTCAGTCTTGGCAGTAAGACCTCCAGCAAATATGACTTGTATCATCTTGGGGGGTAGTTACGCTTAGCAGGCATCCATGGGTAACTACTTGCCGGCAGGCGAGCAATGTGCTTGTTTCCTCCTTACAGAAGACCACAGCCATAATAGCACTGCCACCTTTCAGGTATGTAGTGTTGTGTTCCTGATGGTGAGTAAGGTTCCCAGAGCTCCAACCCCCCTAAAAGGCCGGCAACGCGCTTGTGACTCCCCTGGTGTTGCGAGTGCCCATGGGCGACAGTAATTGCTTAACACCAGGCAATCTGTCTGCTCATTTGCCGCCTATGTTATAAAAAAAAAAATAGTTGTATGCCGTAGTATACCTAAAAAACTTTACAAGAGTATTAATTAAGATTATGTTTTATCCGAGAGCTTTTAGAATAAAAGCTTTAACAAACGGTTGATGAAAGTTCTCACTCATTCACGTAGTGTTTTGTATGAGCATTAATTATGAAAGCTATATAAAATACATTTTGCCAACGAATAGGTTTGCGTAAAATTAATTTAAGGTGATTACCGATGACCATTGGGGCGTAAAGGTTCTCTAGTGGCGTCCACGTACTGGATGGCGCGGCGTGGGCAGTCTCCGACAAGGTGGTGTAAAGGTCGCCGGAATCCATTGAATACGGGTGGGGCAAAATTGATCATTGTGAGTCACTTTGGGGGATTCCTACGCCTAGCAGTGGACGTCCTTTGGCTGATATGAAGATGATGATGACCGGGACTGACTGTACTTTTGTTTAAAAGAAATGAGACATTGTAATATTTTAATAGTTATTTTTTTTTTAATCAAGACTGACCGGCGTTTGACATTAGTCACACCTGATGGTAAGTGTCGACAAGGTCGAGGGTGTAGCACGCTGGTTCAGTAACAACCTATTCACTCTTACCTTGAAAATACCAAAATTATACTTTTCCGGGACCGGGAATACAGACGAAGGAGCAAATTCCATTCCTCCGCAGTCCGTATTAGGAAGATAGAAGCGAATCGATTCGTGCGAATCAATGGAATAAATATTCAAAACGTAAGGATGAAACCGCTTTCCGCGCAAATTTCGTTTAATATGAACTTAAGAAACTAAATTATTTTTTATTATGCAGAAACGTCTGCTAACGAATATCTTCGATATTTAGTTCGAAAGAAAAATAGAAAAATTTGACTCGGAGCGGGACTCGAACCCACAACCACTGGATCACTAGCCCAGTGCACTTCCAATTGTGCTATCCGAGTACCGCTTAGACTTGTCAAATTTTTCTATCTTATCCTTCGTGGTATACGTCATCATGGGTGACGTGTAGTCACATCTACCGTCAACGTATTGAACACTTAACGGCATCGAAGTCTCAATTTACATTGAGAATTCATCGATAACAATGTGCTACCCCATTCTTAATTATTTTTTATTATGCAGAAACGTCTGCTAACGAATATCTTCGATATTTAAATCAAAAGAAAAATAGAAAATTTTGACTCGGAGCGGGACTCGAACCCACAACCACTGGATCACTAGCCCAGTGCACTTCCAACTGTGCTATCCGAGTACCGCTTAGACTTGTCAAATCTTATCCTTCGTGGTATACGTCATCATGAAGGACGTGTGGTTAAGAAACTAAGTCCTAAACCTGTCAAAAAACTTATTATACAATTAAAGAAATACTACAAAACAAGATAAAACATCGGAATAATCCCCAATTATTTCCAAATTAAAATGCCGCATTCCATTTGCCGTTTGGAGCATTCATGATCCCCAACGGCATTTAATCGAAATCAAGCGTCCCTTTTGCAATGAAACATCCGAACCGCTGAAACAATGGCTACCCTATAAAGAATGGACCATAAAAAGCCATGGAATTAATATAATCAGTTACAACCCTTTCATAGGTTCGGTGGAAATAAAAAAACCCGCTCGTTTTCACATGGTTTACTGTCTGTACCATCTCGTCTGCGCTTGCGGTATTCCATTAAAAAATATCGCTTGATTGTACGTAGATCGCGACTTGCAAGCGTTTAAGCGATATTTCTGCTTGTATACTCACTGGCAATAATATCTTAAGATATTAAGGCCGCAAAAAAATCTGACAGCTCCTTATGGCCTTGACATATGATGCTATCAGATATTTTTGCGTCTTGATATCGTAAGGTACTATTCCCGATGACTGTACGGTCAACCAATAGGATCTCCGCCTTATTACAAGTTATAATGTTATGTGTATGTTAAAAAATGTTAAGTATTTACAGAAAAAAGAGAGTAGAGAAGTAAAAATGCTGAATGATTAAAATCTTGAGATTTCAGTCGGAGTTTTTTTTTTATTATACAACGATTGTGGAAAACAAGCATACTGCCCGCCTGATGGTAAGCAGTTACCGTAGCCTATGGACGCCTGCAACTCCAGAGGGTTCATATGCATGTTGCCTATTCTTTAAGAACCTATACACTTCTCTTTTGAAGATACTTATACTGTAGTGTGGAAAACCTCGGCAGGGAATTCATTCCACAACCGGAACTTGTACAAAATAAAACGCATGTATAAATCAAGTTATATTCTCAGAATATTAATATATATATATATATATATATATATATATATATAATAATACATATATAATATATATATATATACATAAACTTTAAAGTCATTTCATTCTTAATAAAAGCGCAAGTTCTCAATTTAAACTGAATTAAGAATTACAGTTTAAGCACAAGCGAGTTCTTAATGTTACTTATTAAAACGAGAAGTTAGCAGTTTAAAAGTAGGTAATATTTAATGTGTGTTTTATATATGAAAATATTTCAGCACTATATTTCTTAAATTGTTTAACCATTCTGATATTTTGATGCAAAATAATCCAAAATATCAATAATAAGAACACTTTTTAGAAAATCTCACCTTCGTCAACAATTATCTTATAAGTCCTGAGTACTAGTTACTCGATAACCATGTACGGGCAACCAATTGGATTTTTGGGTTACTTCGTTCCTTGTCACAGTGAAAATCTATATGAAAGACGCAAAATATATCTTATTAACGTCACTGTGACAAGGTTCGAAGTGGCCTAGAAATCAGATTGGTTGACTGTACAAATACTAAAATACATGGATAAATTGCAAAATACCAAACTCCAGGAAGAAATACTCGTTATTATTGCTCCGACCAGGACTCGAACCCGGGAAATCCAACGTCGTAGTCTGTTCCAATACAGATTAGGCTAAAAGGCTGATAAAAATAACAAGAAATATTTAAATAACTAAAATAATATTAAATGAAATATAGACAATAAGAAAACTAAATACAAAATGAAAATATATAACGTCGCTAAACTAAGAATAAATATAAGAACGGAATATTCTGATAAATATACTTTAGTTTATTTTTCATCTACAACATTTGGAAATTGCTAGATTTGTTAAAAAAATACAGCTCAGAACGCATTTGAGCAAGCAAAGTATTGCAAAATCATCAGTTTTTGAAGTTTAACACAAGATATAATTTGGTTCATTGGATGTGGTACATAGAAAATAGTATTTACTTTAAATGAAAACTGTAGACTAAAAGTAGCTCAGTTTTATAAGCAAAATCGATCCTTACATTTAAAGTCCAGTACCCTTACCATGAGTTGTGACATGTAGGTTTTCGATAACAAGTATCGAGTAATATGTGTGCATCTCGTTCGCACTAAAATAGTACAAGCGAGATGCACAGATAGTAAACTCGATACTCGTTATCGAAAACGTCAATACCACAACTCATGGTAAGGGTACAGAGCTTAGAGTGTAGGTTTTTAACGTAACATAACGTCACCATCGCGTAGAATTACCCATATAAATAACATTATCACTAGTGTCTGACCGAAGTTTCGGTTTCTGTGTCGGCCAGTTTCGACCAAAAAATCGAGTTTCGGCCCAAGTTTCGGTTTCGGCCAAAGTCAAGGCCACAGGCACTAGTGATCCAGTGGTTGTGGGTTTTTTCTATTATTCTTTCGATTTAAATATCTATGATATTCGCTAGCAGACGACTGTATAAACTGTGTACTTTTGTAGGTGACACCTATAAAGGTACACAGTTAATTTACAATATCTTTCCTAAAATGATTGCCAAAGGTGATTAGATTATCTAATTAGGTATATTCGCCTTTCTAGACTAGCTGATTTTGACGTTTGTGACTGAAATTAAAATGAATAAGAAACGTGTAATATTAGGTTGGCGAGATATTGTATTAATAAAATTTTATGAAGCTAAAATCAAACCGAACCTTCGGTTTCGGTTTCGGCACAAAAAACATGTTTCGGTCGGTCACTAATTATCACTTACTCGTTAGATACGTTATTTTTACGTCAATAGAAACTTACACTAAAGCCTCCGATGTCAGAGATACTAAGCTAAGCCGTTAAATAACATACAGTAACATCTACATACATAATAAAGGTATAATTAAGTAAGCACTTTGCACTACTCTGAAAAGCTCACACACGGGCTTTGCGCAGCTTACTATAATTAGTGGTTAAGAGTTCTCATCTGCAGCTTTAGCTATGAAATAAACTTTCATATATTTAAGCAATGTTTATAGACTAGATTTTGCCTGCGGTTTTGTTTGCGTACAAGTTGATAATGAGTGTTCTTTGGCGTCGTAAAATTTCGAAGGTAAAACTGAGCAAATGATGCTTCTTGATGGTAGTTTTATTTTTCGGGGATATATTCTTTTATGTACCGAGTTTTAAAATATTTTAAAATATGTGGGCCATGGAAAATGAAGAATTATCTATGCTTTGCCACTGTATTTATTTATTTCATCATCATCATTTTATCAGCCGAAGGACGTGTACTGCTGGACATAGGCCTCCCCCAAAGCGACCCACAGTTTTTTTTTTTTTTTATGACAAAGGTGGCAAACGTGCAGACGGATTGCCTGATGGTAAGCAATTACCGTCGCCCATGGGCACTCGCAACACCAAGGGAGTAACAAGCGCGTTGCCGACCTATAAGTGGGTTGGAGCTCTGG
Organism: Grapholita molesta; assembly: GCA_022674325.2. Lineage (NCBI taxonomy): Eukaryota > Metazoa > Arthropoda > Insecta > Lepidoptera > Tortricidae > Grapholita > Grapholita molesta. The sequence goes on from CP053143.2 coordinate 8,265,765, forward strand.
GAACCTTATTCACCATCAGGAACACAACACTATATACCTGAAAGGTAGCAGTGCTATTATGGCTGTAGTCTTCTGTAAGGAGGAGGTACTTCCCCAGTTGGGCTTCTCCAGATTCAAGCGTTATGTTACTTCGCTGTGCCCTACCTCTCATTGTTGGACGTAGTTTAAGGACATACCCGGGTCCAAAAGTGACTGGTTTAGCGCCACCCGCATGCAGTGGATTCCTGAACCTTTAACATGTCGTCGGTCCACCTGGTGGGGGTCTGCCCACTCCGCGCCTTCCAGTACGTAGTGGCCGTTCGAGAACCTTTATACCCCATTGGCCATCGGTTCACGTGCAATGTGACCCGCCCTTTGATTAAGATTAGGGATCCGGGGGGCTATATCGGTTACTTTGGTTCTGTTGCGAATGACATCATTTCTGATACGATTATTGCTTTTATTTATTTAATACACCTGTATTACACAAGCTAAAAATATACTGATTCTGACCTACTTTAAAGTTTATTGGTATCAGGGCGTTTCACGAACTGTTCTAAAATCGAGTATTGGTCACATTTCGAAAACCAGGTTATTTCTAATCAAAATCACAAATTGATTTTAATAGGACACGAAATCATTTTTTATAAACTGATGCTACTTTACCATAGGCACTCTGTACGGTTAATAGACAATAAATCATACTATCTTTTTCCTAAGCTAGTACTTCAACCACAAGAAAGATATAGTCTAAATTGAACTCTATTCTGAACTCTATGTGTTCCAATCCAAACCCACAGAAATTATAACACTGCGGGGTATCACGAACATGGCAATATTGGATCATATCCTAATTACATCAATTTTCGCTCATTTTCATTCGTTATTCCGATTGTGTTTGAGTTTATTACTGTTTGGATTACATTTGTCTCTCATTTCTCTAATGAGCTATCGAAATATGTTATGTAAACGCAACCTAGCTGAAATATACAAGCAATGATGAATCATTATCAACATTTAAGTCGTATGACGTCTACTGCTTTACATATATGACTAGCGTTATCTTTTATTTTTGCATTTCTAAAATGCGTGTAATAATTATTTATTTTACAAGGGCGTAAAGTTAATGTTTATCCTCTCTTGCTAAATATTATTGAGCCCCGAGCTAACGATTCCAAAATTGAACCGCGAGCACGGTGACTGGTTTAAAATCTGAATTCTTGAACGTTGGGAGGGTTTTAAGGCAAGAGAGAGAACAAACTTTTCTGCCGAGTGCATCACATTTTTTTCACTGCATCGATTGAGGAAAATAGTGGTATCAAATATTATTGAGACAAAATCAGTAAAAAATAGTACATTGTGCAACGAGGATGGTAAGTAAGGTACAGTAAACGCGAGTCTATTACAAGCCCGACGACGAAGTCGGAGGGCTTTTAATGACTCAAGTTTGTTATACACTTACCAACCGTGGTACATACAATGTTTTTCATCACATTTGCGAGGAAATAAAATAAATTCGTTGGTAAAATATTAGTTACTAGTGTAGTGTAGTTTTACCTATCAGACCGCATCCACTATAAAAGATTGTCAACACTGTCAACTTTGTTCAATGTCTTCCACAGATAATGTTAACAACTGCGTTTTGTTTTCGAAGTTGATAGATCATCCTGCCAAATAGTATCAATTATCAAAATCAAATAGAAAACAACTATTTTTAATAAATACTAAACATTAAATTGCAGTCAAATTTAATAATTTAATAAAGATATGTTTTATACATATTAAAAGTTGGTTGTAGCAAACTTTTGAAGATATGAAATACACCTTGGCTGTTTAGAAACATCCTCAGTCCAAGTGAAGTATAGGTTCTGTATATTTTTAAAACTAAACTTAACAGCCCGTGTGAGCTAAATCGGCTATAACTTCTCTGTACTCTCGCAAGTAACAACGCCATTGACGAGCAAGTGTGATGAAAAGGTATTTAATAGTCTATCCAATCAGCTACTGTCAAACATACACTCAAAATTTGTATTACTTTGTTTTTAAAGAATATAAAGGAGATTCCAAGCTGGAGAAGTGAAAAATAATAATTGCAGACCTACAGAAAAATGCACTATAGTGACGATTGACTGTGGCTAAAGATTTGGGAGAATTCACACAATACGACGGTATTTAGCAGTAACATTTGAGTTGCAGTATACGAGTGTACTTTGGAAATGCCGCCGTCACAATTCATTTCATTAATCTGCGAGCTAGTACTTGGCAGTTTCATTAAAACGTCAGCAGGCTTTTCAAGATGGCTGCATTGTTCCTTTCATAGACATACCATCTAACTAGACGGAGCGTGCTAATAAAACCATGATCAAAAGGGATGGTCTTATGTAATTTTCCATAGGTATAGCAGAGATGGCGCTATTTTCGTCCGTGCTTGTCATAGTTTCACACATTTTTGTTCCCCTCCAAACTGGACCCTTCAGAACTGTCAAAGTTGGAGGGGAACAAACAAATATAATTGGACTTTTCTTGGGTTTTCAACCTAAGTTGCGGTAATGAATACAGAATATGCTAATATTTTTATTATAAAGAATGTCCTGTATGGCAAAACTATAGTGAATTGTTACATTTTGGGCTTCAAAAGCCATAATATTTTTGTCCCTTACTGGCGGTCGCGGTTGGGTTTTCCAGTCATTATTCCTCCTAGGTTCCTTTGCCGCTACCACGAGTCACAGTTGCCGTAACGTCACGATTTGTTAGCCCCTATACGAAATTTCCATACAAATCACGCAAACGCTAGCGAATACATTTCTGCCAGCTCGTGGTAAAGGTGTTTATTATAAAATAAATAAATATTTCGGAACAATCTTACAAAAATCGTCGTAGTCCTACGGTAAGCTCAGTAAGGCTTGTGTTATAGGTACTAGACGACGATATATATAATAGATATAGATACATACAAATACTTAAATATATAGAAAACACCCATGGCTCAGGAACAAATATCTGTGCTCATCACACAAATAAACGCCGTGACTGGGATTCGAACCCAGGACTATAGACTTCATAGGCAGGGTCACTAGGCTAGACCGATCGTCAAAATTTATTAGCTCCTGTACAAATCCATACTAATAATCACGCAAACGCTAGCGAATACATTTTTGCCAACTCGTGGTAAAGGTATTTATTATATTCCTTGTTTTAAAGCGTTTTTCGAAAAAACTACATTTTTGCCAAATAAGTTTTTTTCAAATATTTTTTTTCAGTATCACGAAATCTATTCTTTCCAATTTACTACAAAAATGTCGAAGAATTTTTTTAATTTTTTTTAAATATCCTCTTGTGTTTAATCCAAAAAATTTACGCCGCATAACATGAGAAAACCGAACAATTTTATTACAGCGAGCGGTATCCTGAACATAATATAACTATTTAGAGACTAAAATGTCCAATAAATCTTTTTGAACTCTGAACTTACATTTCAAGATTTTTTTTATTATTATTACTTTTCTCATTCACATTGACTTTTTATGGCAAAATACTTTTAGAAAATAAGTAGATAAAAAAAATACTTACAATTTGGTCACCCTATTCAATGTGCCTTCTTGTCACTTCCCATACTGCGTATGTCAAAAGGCATAGAGTGACCGTGATTTTGTAAGTTTAAGATTATTTTAATTAAAAAAATAAGAAAAGTTAGTTAACGTTGTTGGAGGACAGGTTTGGCCTAGTAGGTAGTGACCCTGCCTATAAAGCCGAAGCGCTTGTGACTCCCCTGGTGTTGCGGGTGCCCATGGGCGACGGCAATTGCTTACCACCAGGCAATCCGTCTGCTCGTTTGCCGCCTATGTCATAAAAAAAAAGTACATTAGCGACGTAAAAAACAGACTACTGGAAGTTCTAATTTCTCCAGAGGAAGTCGCAGGCAAAAGCTAGCAATTTACAAGAATGAACATAGGGTGTTTTAGAAGTAAATTTCCGGGTATTTTCATATCACGATCCATTGTTCGGTATTCTGTAGTCGATCAGCCCAACTCCGCCAATTTGCGGCAAACTTCTGTGATTGATTGATCTTTATGCTATTCTGGTTCTGTACATAGACACGCGTTATGCAAACCAGTTTAAACTGGACCTTTATAATAACCTAAGTTGTAAAATGAAACTAAACCTAACCTAGATGAATCAACTATTGTCGCCAACCCGCCTGCCAAGCGTGCCGACTATAGCGACCCACCCAAGATGATACAAGTCATATAAAAAAAAATGATGACTAGAGCGGGCCTATATTATCCTATCACGCAGTCTAATACGTCCCCTGCCTGACATAAAAGTCGTCATCATCATCATCAGCCTATCGCAGGCCACTGCTGGACATAGGCCTCCCCAATTTCACGCCATCGTGTTCGATCTTCGGCTGTTCGCATCCAGCTCCTGCCAGCCATCTTGCGCAAGTCGTCACTCCACCTTGCCTGAGGGCGTCCTAGACTACGCTTGCCGAGACGCGGTCTCCACTAAAGAACTCATAAGAGTCATAAGCCTCCCTCATTGACTGCCACACCACCACGGAGATCTTTGTCCAGCATTTTACGCCCATACATTTTTACATTTCAGCCATATGCAGTTCACTGCTGGACATAGGCCTCCCACAAATATGACTTGTATCATCTTGGGGGTAGTTGCCATAGTCGCCACGCTGGGCAGGCGGGTTGGCGACCGCAGTAGCTGTAGATTGGGTTTCAACGGACACTGCTGCCCGTCCGTAGGATTTTTTCCTTTGTCGCCTCTTACGACACCCGCGGGAAGAGATGGGGTGGTGCTATTCTAGTCAGCCGGCACGGCATCACACGGCAACGCCCATAGTCTAAAAAATTGACACTTTTCAAAGTTTTGTTATTTTATTATTTATTTATTTAAGGAACTTCAACAGCTATTAAAACACAATAATCTTTTTATGTACACAGCCAATTATCAATACTCACAAATATAATCTGTATAGATATATAGGATTACACAGTACGCATTAAGATCTGTATCAAGTGTTATGTTTTTTATAGTTAAAATCACAAAAAAAAATGTCCAAAAGTTTATATTCTTATTTTGTTACCATCTTCTATATATTTTGAAGGAGACAAAAGAGAAAATTTTCTGGCACAATGTATGCTTTTATTGGAATGGCTTTCCATTCCAGCTTGTGATTCAGGGTAAAAAATTTTTTTTTTTTGGAAAAAAGCACTTTTGTTAAAAGTGGAAATTTTTCGTAAAAACTCTCAGACAAAAGTATCACGGACTGCAACTAAGAACAAATCAAATTATATTTTTATACAAATTATTTTGATTTGCTTTTTTAAGTTAGTAAAACTACTACAAAAAATATAAATTAACATATTTCACGGACTGGTCTGAAGGAACGTAAAGTTATGTAGTCGTCGAGCGAAGCGAAGAGCGCAGTTGGTTTTAAACTTTAAATTCATTAATGGTTTATGCTTTTAAGATAAACGATTAATTGATGTAGCTTGTAAATACTATCGGAGCTGAATTTAGGAGCTATCAATTTTAAGGCCAGGTCTGGCCTAGTGGGTACCTTGCCTATAAGGGTATTTATTTATGTGATGAGCACAATTTGTTCCTGAGTCATGGGTGTAGCTATGTTTTTAAGAATTTGTATATTATTTCGTTGGCTGAGTATTCACAGAACAAGCCTTCTTTAGCTTATCGTTAGGTTCAGTCAATTTGTGTAAGAATCTCCTGTAAAATATATATTTTTATTATGTACATCGAGAGCTTACCCGAAACATGTCGCGTAGCGCGATACAATTACACGTGACTTTAACAGTTTGTAACGAATAGTATCTATATAATGATCGTTGGCTGTGTACGCGGTTTCTTGACTTTACCGTGGGGTTCAGTTTATTATTATTATTATTTTGGTCGCAGTTTAGGTACAATTCCCCTGCATTTTAAATAAATTACAAAAGAAACTTAAGAGGAAGGTAAACTTATCCCTATAAGGGATCTCTTCCGACTAACCTTAGATCAGCTGAGAGGAGAATGGAACCAGCGTGCTACACCCTCGACCTCGTCGACACTTACCATCAGGTGCGACTGAAGTCAAACGCTGGTCAATCTTGTTTAAAAAAAAAAGAGGTTAGGAGTTTATTTTAGTAAAATATGGAAAAATCCATCGTTATAATAATATAATCATTTACATAAACTCCCACGTATTATGACAGAAAGTTAAATATAATTTTATTAAGCCTCTCAAGTTAATAATTAAAATTTTACGTCATAGCGATTCAAGATGGCGGGCGGATTAATTAAATTTAGATAATTATTCTGGTTATAGGAATAAGAATCTACTCGCATTCTTAATTTTATTGTGATTTGATTGTTTTTAATCATATTAAAAATTTCTTAACCATATTAGGTTTGGCCTAGCGGGTAATGAAGCCGATGCTTCCTGGTTCAAATCCAAGTAAGGGCATTTCTTTAAGCGATGAGCACAGATGTTTGTTCCTGGGTCATATATGTTTTCTATGTATTTAAGTATTTGTATAGTATATATATCGTTAGCCAAGTATCCACAACACAAGCCCATGGCATCCCATGGGGATCCCATCGGATTTGAACCCAGGACCATCGGCTTCATAGGCAGGCCAAATCTGTCGTCAAATAACAAATGGTACACACAAATACCAAGTTTCATAAATCATCTTGTTCCAATATTCTCGTTCGAAAACTTATAATGGCTGAAAGAAATTCCAATGCACTTTTTCTTTTAACAAACTTTACATAATAATGCAACTGGGGCGCTATGAGGCAACTTCGATGATAGAGTTCACTTCTATTAGCGGTATCTAAGCATAGAGTTTCTTAGGAGGGCAAGTTTTTTTTAATCTACTACACTCACATATCAGTCATCAAAGCGCTGGATGCCTTTTTGTACGTGGTGGCAAGCAAGCATACGGTCTACATGGTGGTAAGCAGTATGGACGCCTGCAACTTCAGAGGATTTTCATTCGCGTTGCCTACCCTAAAAGTTGTTGGAGCTCTGGGAACCTTACTCACCATCAACACAACATACCTGAAAGGTAACAGTGCTATTATGGCTGTGGTCTTCTGTAAGGAGGAGGTACTTCCCCAGTCGGGCTTCTCCAGACTCAAGCGTGATGGTACTTCGCTGTGCCCTACCGTACGTTACGTCGTAAGAGGCGACATCCTACGGACGGGCAACATCGTCCGTCGAAACCCAATCTACAGCTACTGCGATTGCCAACCCGCCTGCCGAGCGTGGCGACTATGGCAACTACCCCCCCAATACAAGTCATATTTGAGGGAGGCCTATGTCCAGCAGTCCATACGGCTGATATGTATGTATGTATGATGATCGAGAGGACCCAATCCCACACGCTGGTCAGACCAGACCAAAGAACTGCAGATGCCAATGTCACAGCTCTCCATCAATCTCAAGACCGCAATAAATGGAGAAGCCTATGCCTACGTTTCCGTCGAAGCGAAGATTCTCAGCAGTGAGCGACTTAAGGAGGCTATGAAAGTCGAAAGAATGCAAATCAAAATATCCATATACACAAAAGAAGATGGCCTCACTAATCATCAACGCATAGTGGAAACTACTGAGCCGGCCTTAAATATTCAATAAAATATAATTTGACAAGCTTTTGCCCGTGGCTTCGCTCGCGTTAAGAAGTATTTAAGTTATTTTTAACACACTTTAATTCAAAACGTATGCATTCTTTTTGTTTGAAAAAAAACCGTTTTATCCACAAATGCCTTCGTCATAACATAATGGCCTTATGCATGCAAAGTCTCAGCCCGATCGGTTTAAAATTGACAAAGTTTAATACAAACTTTCATCCGCTATTTATCCTCTTGAGGGTGCATGCCAAATTTCAGCCTGATCCGTGTGGTTTGTGCTGTGCGTTGATAGATCACTATGTCAGTCAGTCAATCTTTGAGTTATATATATTTAGATTTATCTTTGTTCAAAAACTCATTAACGTAAAATAAAGTATTAGAACCTTCCAATCCCAAACATGTTCGAGCATGTTATTAAAGAAAATTATTTCTGGAAACCTCGATTGACATTCAAGTAGAATTGGAGCAATATTGAATTTAATAATGGAGGCTCGCTGATAACATTCTGTGTCGCTCGGATTCTGTTTATTAAAATAATTTTGCGATTCTTGCTTTTAAATATTGACTCGTGTTATTTTCTTGCTTTTAAAAGCTTTTATTTAACTTGCAATGTAAGTATATTCAGGTGAAATCTTGCAACTCAATTTTAAAGCAGAGCTAATGTCGTACACGCCACGTTCCGATACTACAGAGCCCTGAGTGTAAGTTTTTAACGAAACTTTACGTCACGAACGCGTCTGCGTTTCCCATATAAATAATATTATCACTTACGCATTCGTAAACGTTTTTTTAATTCAAAAGTAACTTAAACTAGAGCCTCTGAAGCCAGTAAAAACTTAAAACCTTAAAGCAGTTAATTTGAATCGAAATATATAAATTAATGAATAAAAATGACAAGTAATGTTTAAATTAACGTTTAATATTTTATTTTAGTTATTAGGTCAGTTTTTAAATAACATTTTAACATTTTAAAAATATCTTATGCAATGAAATTGTATACGACCTTGGTTAGGAACTTAAAATTTGCCAAAACTTTAAACGACGTTTACAAATTGAAAAGTTACTTTACAGCCCTAAGGCGTAATTTAAGACTTACGGCCCAATTTGATTATGTGTAATAACATATTTTACGAGCAAGTGTGATGAAAAATATGTTTGCAGTAAGGTACCTCTACCTTAAACGTAAACCTTCGATAAAACGATAACAAACTTAACCCGATGTACATTCGTCAGAATTGAAACCTGGGGCATATATAGGTGAAAAACTTAAACAGAAAGACAACGTCTATGTAGCTGTGCAGAGAATTAATATGGAACTTACGTCTAAATTTGAATATAGAACGCCGACATGCGTGTACACACGTTACTACATAGGCCAGGTGCTTTAGCTAAGTTTTTCACCTATACATCTCGAGTCTCGACGATTCGAACACTTTCTACATTCATGGTCAAATGAGGGAAATATAGATTTACTTCCGTCCAAAAGTTAGAATTAATGCAAACATATAAATTATTAAACAATTTGCTTTCTTAAACATAATTTTTGGATACTTCCGCATACGATATGTGTTTGTTCAGACCTCTGAAGATGGTCTGCGCCTAAAATTTGTTACTGCAATTTTCTTCTAAGTTTTTCACTAGGTGGAAAAAAAGGTTGTAATTGTTAACATTTTCCGTTGTAAAATAAAGGGTTACAAAAGCTTTTTTTATTGCAATCGCAATGTCTAGAGTCTGGATGATTATTTTCTTTTCTCTTGTTTAATTGTTTTGAAACCGAGCCAGCGCAGTGTTTTGCTTTCTTAATATTTTACAATTTCACTTTACCATTTCTCTTCACTTGGCATCGTTTGTAAAGTACAGTTGGTACAGTCACCTTGAATATTATGTTACAGAATAGAACGAAATTTTTTTGAAGCGCTGGTGGCCTAGTGGTAAGAGCGTGCGTCTTGCAATCCGGAGGTCGCAGGATTAAACCCCGGCTTGTACCCGGCTTTTCGGTAAACGAAAACATAGTGATGAAACGAACCCCAATAAGGCCTCGTTTATCCTCTGGGTTGAAAGGTCAGATGATAGTCTCGTAAAACTAGTGCCTACGCCAAATCCTGGGATCAGTTGCCAAACGGACCCCAGGCTCCCATGAGCCGTGGCAAAATGCCGGGACAACGCGAGGAAGATGATGAGAACGCTTTTTTTTGTTATTCTACAGCCTTGGCCAAAAATATTGTGCACACACGTTTTTTCTTCTATCTCTAAAAACCATGTCTTTCTAAATTCTGTTAAATATTTTTCTTATCTTTCAAACCGTAATATGTACACAACAAGAGAACATCAGTTAATACTACCTAAAAGTACATGGTGCAGGGCGCCCTCAGGCAAGGTGGAGTGACGACTTGCGCAAGATGGCTGGCAGGAGCTGGATGCGAACAGCCGAAGATCGAACACGACGGCGTGAAATTGGGGAGGCCTATGTCCAGCAGTGGACTGCGATAGGCTAATGATGATGATGATGATGAAAAGTACATATTAAATATAACAAATCGGATTTTGGGGGAGGCTTATGTCTAAGAGAACGTCCTTTGTCTCATATGATGATGATGAGTTATTGCAATGCCTAGCTTGGTTTGTATTTAATTCTAAAATACATTATTAGTTTTATTACCGAGCAAACTATTTATAGTCAACTCAATTTGTTTCGTGTTTGAGCCAAATAATTTCTGATTACGCTTGAAAGCAGGTATTTACCACACATTCCCAATAAACTGATAATTTAACAATTGCGGCAATATATGGTCGTGGAGCGATGAATAAGTTGCAATCAGTTTCGTTCAATTAATTATTTGTGTAAATTGATTCTCTTACATGCATCGGTTTTGGTAGCTAAAATAATCTTTGGAAATCCAATCCCGTGGCGCAATTACGGCGTTATCACACTTGGGCGATTTGCAAGCGATTTCTGTACCCTTACCATGAGTTGTGACATTGACGTTTTCGATAACAAGTATCGAGTTTACTATCTGTGCATCTTGTTCGCACTAAAATAGTACAAGCGAGATGCACAGATAGTAAACTCGATACTCGTTATCGAAAACGTCAATGTCACAACTCATGGTAAGGGTACTGTACAAAACTCGTACGCGGCAAACTCGCTGCGTATTCGCCTCCATACAAAACTCGCTCGCAAATCGCAAGTGTGATATCAGCCTTAGCTACAGCCTTGGCCAAAAGCATTGAGGACACACTTTTTTACTTCTAACTCTCAAAACTAACTTTAAAATTACATATTAAATAAGAAAACATAATCACCGAAAATTCGGATCTATAACGAAGTGACTTTTGATAAATTTTCTATGCAATCACCAGTCATCGCAACGACCAATACCTAATCAGCAGGGATCGGAAACTCGGGAGCTATTATACCTACAACTAGCAAAATTCCGAAAAAAGCTAAGCAAGTATGGAGTCGGCTTCTTAAAAATAATATTTTTTATTATTTAAATCCCGGTATTTTTTTGTGAAAAGAATTATGGTATAGTTTCGGCCAAAAGTCTAGTTTTTCTTATCAGAACACGATGCCCGTTATCCTCTTAAACGGATCACCAGTACTTTTGTCACACTTTGTTTGTGCTTAATGCATAAAGTATATAGGAACAACTAAAATAGTCTATTTAAATACTTTAATACATTTGTATGGCTGTTATTCTAATTTTCGGTATTTCGGGTAATCCCGGGAAATTTATTATTAAAATTAAATTGAATCCACCTCCATACTAGTCAACATCGACGCGGCGTAGGTACTGAGCCCGAAGTTTAGGTATAATAGCTCCCGAGTTTCCGATCCCTGCTAATCAGTTTCAAATGTTTCAATTAATTGATGAATTTGTCTCTGAATTATAAAAATAAACAACTGTTACTTGAAAAATGTTTTCATTCTCCGCCATTACAAATGTTCTTTTGCTGTTCTAGAAATAATCTTCGGAGCTTATATTGTGTGTAGAGAAAGCAAGGTATGTCACTGTATATAATCAGGCATATAAATACAAGTTTGGTGTTATGAACCGAAGCGAAGTTGATGAACATAAACTACTATTAATGTTCTAATTTTTATGAAAAATACACGAGGAATTGAATTAATAACAATAATATAAAACGAAACTTAAAACTAACTTAATATTACAAAAACTAAACATTAAACACTCCGGTCAGGGAGTGGTACAAAAGTACCCATCACACTCACTGCGTTTCCACGTTGAACTGCGATAGACAACCTTTCAGCCAGGAACAGACCGGAACGAGGATCATGGCCCCTCTCATGAAGGCCTCCCTCCCTGAGGAACACCATGGCTTCCGCGCACCAACACCCAGACGTATCCACAGCCAAGGGCACAAATAAGTAGCCAGAGAGCGCCGAGTATTTTTCTATTTTTTTTAAAGCGGCATGCTCAGCGGTTGCTCCTGCCATGCGGGTGGTGTGCCCAAGATGTGAGGCGGCATTTCTAGGAGAAATATAGGATCTGGCCGATTCTCTGAGATACTTTTTAGGTATAAACATCTTCATTTTTACAGTATTCCTTATGTAACATGTCTGTTTGTTTTTCCACAGACCTGTGCAACGCCGCCACGAAGATCCAGGCTTCGTTCCGCGGGCACCAGGCGCGCAAAGTCACCCAGGCGGAGAAAGATAAAGAACTACAGGATCTGCAGGATAAGGTTAGTCTGTTACATTCTCTCTCTCTCTTCCTCTTTGTATCATCATCATTGTCAACATCTATTGACTTAAAACCAAGTAGGTATCATAAAGATAGTGGATTGATACACAGGTTTTGTAGTGGCGACCACGAACTGGAAGACGCAGCGTAGGTAGGCCTACCACAAGGTGGACCGACGACCTAGTTAGAGTCGCGGGATACCGGTGGATGTGGAAGGCGCAGAATCGGTCTTCTTGGGTCGTTCTGGGGGAAGCCTATGTCCAGCAGTGGACGTCTTTCGGCTGACATGATGATGATGATGCGACGTGCTTTCAAAATGCTAGACCATTTGTCTTTTTGTCCCATAAAGCATAAGTGCAATAATAATGAAATATCGTTCAAATACTTACTTTCCTGTAAAATAGTAAGGTAAATATTGAGAAATAAAATGAAATTATTTTTTCCTAACTAGTGCGTAAAAAGTGCAGTTTTCGCACGCTTCGCGTGCGTAAATTTCACTATTTAAAGCACTTGCTATGAAAAATTAGGTTCGATACTCGTGTAAAAACTTCTTTAAGACTCGGGTGATTGTCACCCTCGTTTCACTCGGGCTCCAACGTTCACCCTCGTCAAAAAAAATTTTTTTTCACTAGTATCGAAATGTACTATTTTGCACTATTGGGCAGTGTTTTCGGTTCTATGTGGCGCAGCGCCATCTATCGAGTCATGTTGAGTTATTTTGACAGTGAGGCATCATCTCCGTCGAACTAGTAGATAAGGAGGAATAATTACTGGAGAACGCATCCGCGTGCGCCAGTAAGGGACAAAGATACTGGCTTTTGTAGCCCAAAATGTAACATATCACTATAGTTTTACTATACAGGACATTATTTATAACAACAACTTACAACTTTCTTTACAACTTTGATTGAAAACCCAAGAAAACTCCAATCGTATTTGTTTATTCCCCTCCAACTTTGACAGTTCTGAAGGGTCCAGTTTGGAGGGGAACAAAAATGTGTGAAACTATGACAAGGATTGACGAAAATAGTGCCGTCTCTGCCATACCTATGAAAAGTTACATAAGACACAGTGATTTTGTATAGATAGACATATCAACCAATTGTGTTTTATAATCCTTTGTTAACTAATAAACTCACGTGTACTATTGCAATAGGCAATGTTTGGGTATGCTACGCCCATGGGTACTTACCATGTAAGTACCCATGGGCGCATATGTTCCACATCTATGGGTACTTACCATGTAAGTACCCATAGATGTGGAACATATGGGTGGAACTCATTGAGAAGTCAAGCTGAGAGCAAACCTTGCCTTATCTTAATGGTACTTACCCATGTAAGTACCCATAGATGTGGAACTCATTGAGAAGTCAAGTTGAGAGCAAACCTTGCCTTATCTTAATGGTACTTACCCATGTAAGTACCCATAGATGTGGAACATATGGGTGGAACTCATTGAGAAGTCAAGTTGAGAGCAAACCTTGCCTTATCTTAATGGTACTTACCCATGTTAGTACCCATAGATGTTGAACATATGGGTGGAAGTCATTGAGAAGTCAAGTTGAGAGCAAACCTTGCCTTATCTTAATGGTACTTACCCATGTAAGTACCCATAGATGTGGAACATATGGGTGGAACTCATTGAGAAGTCAAGTTGAGAGCAAACCTTGCCTTATCTTAATGGTACTTACCCATGTAAGTACCCATAGATGTGGAACATATGAGTGGAACTCATTGAGAAGTCAAGTTGAGAGCAAACCTTGCCTTATCTTAATGGTACTTACCCATGTAAGTACCCATAGATGTGGAACATATGGGTGGAACTCATTGAGAAGTCAAGTTGAGAGCAAACCTTGCCTTATCTTAATGGTACTTACCCATGTAAGTACCCATAGATGTGGAACATATGGGTGGAACTCATTGAGAAGTCAAGTTGAGAGCAAACCTTGCCTTATCTTAATGGTACTTACCCATGTAAGTACCCATAGATGTGGAACATATGGGTGGAACTCATTGAGAAGTCAAGTTGAGAGCAAACCTTGCCTTATCTTAATGGTACTTACCCATGTAAGTACTCATAGATGTGGTACCCATGGGTGCGGAACCCATTTGGAAGTCAAGTCGGGAGTAATTCTTACCTTATCGGTGGTATTTGTTGGTTCGGTGACACTGAATTATTATTTAACACATTTTTAAATGTATACATATTTCAGCACTTTGTTCGGGTCGATATCTTTGACCTTGGCTGTACATCTTGGTAATAAGTATATAATTTATACAAAAAATGGAATTAACTGGTGGAAGGAAATCGAACAAAATATGTTACTAAAATCTGATCACACACAGCATAGGTAATGATGACGTATACAACGAAGGATAAGATAGAAAAAAATTACAAGCCTAAGCGGTACTCGGATAGCACAATTGGTAGTGCACTGGGCTAGTGATCCAGTGGTTGTGGATTCGAGTCCCGCTTCGAGTAAATTTTTTCAATTTTTCTTTCTATTTAAATATCGAAGATGGCATAGGTACCGTTACTTGTTTTTGGATTTTTTTTTAAATCGAAACTTGATATACTGCTTTTCCTTACTTAGCTGTGCGGAGTTGCTTAAAAATTTACAACAGCTTAGAAGAAAATCCTTTGTATTAGTAATGACTCTTGTTTGTTAGCAACTTTCGGCCTCTTTGCATTATTAAATTTCACAAAGTAATGCTGTGTTGGTAAAAAGATTATAAAAGCCAACAGAAGAAACGAAATCATCATTTTATAGCTGTAAACCTTAACTAAAGCACCTCGCCTATGTAGTAGTAACGTGTGTAGGTACTGTACACGCATGCCGGCGTTCTATATTAAAATGTTGACGTAAGTTCCGTATTGGATATAACATTTATTTACAGAAATTACAATCGTATTATGATAACTACAAGTACTTAACTAGTTACAGTATAAAATCTAAAAAAGGCCCTTGAGGCATTGTACCAAGGATGCTGGCGGCATTTCCTCTTCCGTATTAATTCTCTGCACGACTACATAGACATGGTCCTTGAGTTAAGTTAGTTTATTTTACATTCAGTGTACGCGATGTAACCCGTTTTTTAGTTGTTTTATTTCATGAATAATTTTCGCAGCTGTCAAAGACAAATATTGCGTATTTGTAATTAATCAATCAATCGATCAAGCAACTAAGAATGAATTAAAAAGGACTTAAAATTTTCATAAAAAAAATGATTTTATTAATCGAACACCCTTTTCTTTTTCACCTCGCTAGCTCGGAAAGCCCGTTTTTTTTTTAATAGATAGCGTAGCTCCTATTTCTTCACAAGAGAGCAATGAAACTTCATACAAATTTAGAATGTTTTTTAGCTGGCTAGATGTAATGTTAAACGTTGATTTTGAATGATGATAAATTATTGCTACTAGTTGTTAACTCGTGGATACGATTAACAGCGCCATCTATACAATATTATCAAAAACAAATCATTATATAGATGGCTACAATAGGTACTCACGGTCGATAAGTACTTGATTCGTTGACACCTCCAATAGGAGGCGTTGTAATCAATTATTATTTCATAATTAAATATATAGCTAGCGAGTAAGTACTTCACTTTTAAAATGTACACGATACGAAGCACACGGCGTTCTGATTCTCCAACCTGGTCCCTCAACTCAATCCACGAGCCAACACTAGTAATCTCGAGTAAATACTGAATGTTTTAGAGTTAGCATTTTCCTCGCGATAGTGAAGTGGAAAATTATATGTTTCACACGGCATCAAGGTATTCCCTTTTACGTACCTTGATACCCTCCCAATACTCAAGATTTCATTCATCGAACCATTCGCTATTTTAGTGATAGAATTTTGGAAACTTTCTCTAGCTCGGGCCTCAATATTAGAACAAGAAGATAAACACAAACTTTGCTCCCTTGTATAACAAATAGCTGTTAAACCTTCCAAAAGCGATTAATCGGAGGATTAGAAATATCACTGAATTTGCATTCCTGACACTACGCAAAGTCCATAGGGATAAACGCTACCTCTAAATGCAAGTTCGTCTCAGAACAACTAACTAAACAATTTGTCTAAAAACCCATATCACCCGCCAATCCTAACCCCGGGGATTTCCACCAAACACAACACTCTACTCTGTAGCGAGATTAATGGCGGATTTTGGTAAAATTACCCGGTGGTAAATTGGGATTGATTGAAGGATTAATTCCTGTCGTTAGGTATTGTATTATTGGATTTTTTTCCCGGACATTTGGGAGGCGTACGCGAAGCCGGATAAACACAACGCGCAGAAGCCCTTTCGACAATTTAATGAAATATAAGGGGTACACCAAGCGGATGTTGCCCTTGTCCGTATCATGGGACGCGCACAGAGACAGCACCCGGCAAGCCCGGTGTAAGGACTATTAGTTTTAATGGAATCTACAATTTAGTACTAAGCTATTGGGCGGAAAGGATGGATTAGCTATTGGGTAAAAAACCGGACGCCTGCCTAATAAAATGGTATACAGTTTTATTTTATTGGATTCATCAGTATATCAGACGATTATACGTCTACTGCTGGACGTCCAGTGGGTTCCCTCGATGTCTTACCATGTCGTCGGTCCACCTTGTGGGGGGGTGTCCACGCAGCGCCTTCCGGTACGTGGTTGCCACTCGAGAACCTTTACGCTCCAACGCCGACAGGTCTGGCCTATTGGGAGTTCAAATCCCGGTAATGGCATTTCTTTGTATAATGGGTACAGATATTTCTACAGTGACTTCCTGAGTGACGAGTATTTTCTGTATATAAGTATTGTATCTTATATATATATATATATATATAAATATATATAATAAAAGGGAATATATATATATATATATATATATATATATATATATCGTTGGCTGATTAGGGGAGAGTGGGGTAATTGCGAACACTCAGGCGAAGTTGTAATAAAAAATAACATGATTACAGAGGCCATATATGTGTTTAATTATTTTACTTGCTGAGACTTACATTTTAAAATAAAATCAAGTTATAAGAAAAAGTTTTCAATTTGTGTAAAGATGTCATGTAATACTTACATAAGTATGTCATTAAATATAAAACTGTGACATCATAAAACTTTTAATGAATCTTCGCAAAATAAGTTATTAATAAATAAAATGTCTGAAGCTACATAACGGGCCAAAGAGATTTGTAAACTTTTAAGTTGGAAACTGTATAAATACTTAGCGAACTCGGAAAGAAACTTACCCTAATTGAGCATAACTCAATTTGAACTGCTTTATGTATTTGTACTTAACTTAATTATGCACCTGGAGAGATTAAAGTTCTTTTTCATGTTTCGTTTATGAGAAAAGAAAATTGTTAAAAATTAATTATGGTTTTAAGTGATATATTGTAACTGGGGGGATACAAAACAAAAAATCAAACTTCGGTAAATATTTTTCACGTAACTAGCTCGGGAAGCCAGTTTAGTTATTGTTTAAAAACAAATAGCAAAACATCATTTTATTCACGAGGGAGCAAAGTTATTTTATACAAGTTTTGAATGTTTCCTTTGCCGTTGGCTGGTTGGGTGTAATTTTAATAATGATAAATACTTGATACTAATAATTTTCAGTGTAATGTATTCCTCCTCCTCCTCAATTTAACCTTTTGAACGCTTTTCCTATCGCGTCAAAATGTGACGTGTACGCCATGGTATGACTTGTGAAGAACAAATACATATAAACCTTATCTGTCAGCAGGACAATTGCTTTGACAGCGTCCGCCATAGCCACTTTAGTGGTAGGTGGCGTGGCAGGCACGACATCACGCGACCACTTTAGTGGTGCTTGGTGTTCAAAAGGTTAAGAGCTAGGTGTCCTCTTGTCGGTGGAACAATTTCCATGTGGATCTGTCCTGGGCCTTTTCCTTGACATCCTGATACGACATGACATTTACTAAGTACTAGAGAAAGTAAATTAAAGGATGAACATTCTAAATACCATAGGAAATAGGAGAGGAAAAATGTTAGGTCACCTTTTACGACCTGACGATTACATCAAGACCATCTTAGAAGGAAGAGTAGAAGGGAAGAGGATGAGAGGAAGACCCAGAAGGACGTAATTGACCAAATAAAAGGGAAAATAAATGTCATGTCGCAATGTTTTAGAGTTACCTACTATTTTCCTCGCGATATGGAGTTTAAAAATGTGCTTTACTTGGCAGCAAAGTTCCCTTCTCATGCCTTGAAACTTTGCGCCCTTGTAGAACAAATAACTATTCTCACTTGTGAAAGTTTGTGAAGAGATTTCACAAACGCGCTAAAACTGCTGAATCTATTCACTACCGTATTATTATTGTTTAAGCAAAAACGTCTGTTAACGAAAGCATAATTTTTAGAAATGAAGGAAGAAGGATACCATACCGTAGCTAGCCTACTGAATTTAGTCGGGTTCTTTGTTGGATTTACTTAAGCAAGTACTTACTAGGTTTTAGTAGTAAGCCATAATCACAAAGTGAGACTATGACAAGGCCCGGTACCGCGAAAAATCGAAGTTCGTATATTTCGAGCATCTGTTTTACTCCAACTAAGGCTCATGAAAGTGACAGAGACAAGCGCCCGAAATTTACGAGTATCGTTTTTCGCGGTAGCGCCGAAGGATCGATCTTGGTACTACGGCGCGTTTATGATCATGTCTATGACCTAAAAGTTGTTGTTTCACCATATTAACCAAGAATTTTCTTTCCAGGAAGACATAGAGAAGATCGACCTTACCGATCCCGACCTGAACAAGGCAGCCACCAAAATACAGGCCTCCTTCCGCGGCCACAAAGTCCGCAAGGACGTCCCCAACTAAGGTGACCACAAAGAGTCTCTGACTTCAAGTCTCGGCTTCATTTCTCCTGAACCACTGCATCTTGGTAACTCTCTTCGACGAGCTTTCTTGTAGCTTTAACGTCTTGTAGATGTGTATTTGGTGGGTTTAAGTGGAAGGTCAATTTCGGGTTTAGGCTGACAGAATCGTAATATGAAACTTTTGTCGGGTTTTTGAGTAAAATTAGTACTTTCTCGATTATGTGTTTTAGTAGTAAGATAATAAGTAAGTTATTGTTTTGTATTCAATTGTTTCAGTTGATGAAGATTTATTTGTCTTCTCCGCAAAATGTGCTTTAAGTATTATCTTTTATTGTATAACTTTGACATTTACTTTGTTAAAGTTTTCTGTCTTAACAGGGATATGGAAGTCATTACTATATCATCGTTGTTATTTTACTGAGGACTTTATTTTCTCCGATTAGTTTAAGTTATTGAAGTGTTATTAACTTGACAGCATTGTAATCGTATTTATGTATATGTGTTAATTATAAGTCAGAAATTGACCTTCAGAATTGGCAACCGATTGATGTTTAAAGAAAAGCTTGTAGAACGAGGGGTTTTGATTATTTTTTGTTACTTGGGTGGTTGGAGTCAGAGAGCCGTTTACTAGTTATGTAATTGAATGAAGTAATTGTGACCGATATGTCAATTCGTTACTCATGTATCACTGTCAATTTATACCCTAACTATCTTGACATTGAGTTGACGTGTCTCATAAATACCAAAGAGTAGATTTAAATCGGAATGAATTGAACTATTTATAAATTATGTAATATTAGGACCTCTAACTGTCCCGTCTTTTCTTACTAAACTTTTGGTAACACTATTTCGCGAGTCGATAACAAATTTCATGCATTATGCTTTTTTATTGACATTCCAGGTCTTTCAATGTTGGTTGAAGATATAAGATTTTATTTTAGAATAATGTAGATTAAGATATTTAAATAGTTTTAGCAAGATACAAACTGCTTTCCTTCTGTTAAATATATTAACACTATTTTTAATATTGTTTAATCATTTGTTATTCCATTTTCAATTTTTATTGTAACATGTTTGTTTGTCTGTTTTTCATCGTTTTTCAATTCTGCTGATTGTTCCTGTAAATTGCTGGAAATTACTAGGGTTTTTGTTAAATAAAATATTTAATATTCGCCTATAATAATAGGGGTAATTGTTTTATTTACTCCTACCCACCTACGTAATATTACTATATATGTCTTTCCCGTACATGGAACAATGGAGTCGGAGGCAACACGTAGAGGTCCTTTCGAATGCAAGGTGTAAACTAAGCGGATGTTGTCACTGCCAGTGTCATAGAATGCGCACAGAGGCAGGGCCCACCAGGGATTGCATTTTTATTGCGCTCTTCTAAAATACCGTTATATGGTCTGCTATTATTTTTTAAATAAACAAATCGAAATATGGGACAATTTAATAACAAACGACCGAAACCCTTATTAGTAAAATTAAGTTCATATAAAATGTAAAAATTAAATTGCATTCAGGTTTTTTTCCTATTATGTTACGATTTCCACATACATTAACAAGAGAGAAAAAATCAAAAATATATAGAATTTTTGGGATTTTTTTTTTGTCAAATGGAATGGAAAGAGTTTGTGTTTTTTTGTGAAAAAAAAACATTTATTAGAATATCCATGTTTTTCTTAAACACAAAGCTGTCAGGAGGCTAAAACTTCATTCAATTATTGAAATACATCTAACTAATACATTTCTCTTATTTTTTTAACGTAGGTTTGCATTTTCATACTGAAAATTGTCTAAGTTTCCGTTTCCAGAAAAATGCTTCTGTGTGAAAGTATTATATTTCCTGTAAAAGTTAGGGCTTTGTATTCTTGTGACTTCTTTTCTATCTTCGTTTATATTTTTGACGACTTCTTCATTTGAATTTACATTAATCACAGTATCACGATCTAAAACAATTTTTTTATATTGTATATAATCATTGTTCACTTGATAGTTCCCTTGGTTTAATGAATTTAGATTTTCATTAAATTTTTTATCATAATATTCTTTATTTCCATTGTAACCTTCATATGAATAGTTATTACCATTAGTTCCATAGTTTTCATCATTATTGCCGTTTCCCATATAAATGTTTCCATTACTGTCTTTATAGTAATAGTTTTGTTTATTATACGAATTGTACATATCTTTTTGACCATATGGATTGCGGATAAATAGTTCTTCATATTCTTGTTTTTTAAGTTTCATGTGATTATCATCTGAAAAAGTTTAATACAATTCAGTTATAATGGCCAAAAGGCAGTTATACAGGCAGATACTAATATAATTCGAAAGCATAACATAATTTTACATTAAAAGTATATTTTATTATTTTGAGTTAACTTTAAAATATTGAATTAGTTATGACATCGTGTGTTTTGATTTGCCTTTCATTTTATACTCAGATTTAACAAGCGTTACTATAAAAATAAATACTGGAATTAATCACAAGGTCATTTCTGTAGGCACATCTCACAAATCCATCCGAGCGTCCTACAATTTAAATAAAACATTGAAAAACGAAAACTATTGCCAATTAAACCTTGGGGCACCCTCATTTGGCATAAAATGTTGTTTTTTGACATGAAACTGACAGCAGTGGTTCACGTACGTTCAATACGTGGCATGGTATAAAATTGAATGTTATAATTCGTTATTTAGCATAATTCATTATTCCGTACAATGTGTTGTTTTCTGAAACTGTATAACTTTCAGGAATTTTTAAGCATCCTGCTAAATAGATTAGGTTAAGTTAGGTTTGTTTTGCAATAATCCTTAAAAATCTACAATACCAGAAAAAAAGTAGATTATGCGAAATGATGAATTAGATATGCCAAAGGATATTAATGCAACTTTTGTGCAAGATAATGGTGAAACACCAGTTATTTTACATTATGGGAAAATCATTTGTATTTAAATGTTCGTGAGCCATATAATACAATATGAAAAAATAATATTTCAACTTATGTAGTACTAATCATTTAAACTTATGTATGTTAACACATTACCTTTCAACGCGCTTCTTGTTGAATCAACACCATGATTAACTAAGTCATCACTTCTCCGTTTTTCGTTAGTGAACAATATCTTCTCAGGTTCTATTTCCGTTAAGTCTTTGATTTTTTGAGTGTCCAAAGTTATGGGTTCCTTAATTGTAACAAATTTAACAAATGGTTCTTCAGATCTTGTCTCCGTTCTTGGAGGTACATGTTTCAAAGTTATAGGCATGTTCTTCGTTATGACTTGATCTGTTTTTAAAGGTTGAGTAGGTATTTTAGTTGTAACCGTATTAATAGTTTCTTTTGTTTCAATATCAGATATTGGTTCAATATACTTTAAAACTGAATTTACAGCATTCGTTTTATATGATTGCTCTGTTTTAGGAGGTTTGCTAACATCTATTTCAGCGATGTGTTTCGTTTTAGCAATTTCATCAACTAAGTGTCTAATTTTTTGAATTCCTCTAGTATTGTTTTTATTTTTAGCCATTTTCGCTATATCTATAAGTATGTTATTGATGTCTTTAACATCTTTAGGTTCATCACTTTTAGGTATCGACAGATTTATTTGCAATGCGGATTTTGGTACGATGTCCGTAGGTAGCTGTGTAGTACCTGATATGTTGATCGTTTTAGCTAACTCATTACTACGTTTTGTCTTTTGGCAGTCACTCTCAAGGCATCTTTTGTATCGCACATTATAGTTCTTCAAATACCTGTTAATCTATAAAATAACAACAATAATAACATTTATAACTTACAAAAATACCTCCATCTTGAAATCATACAGAAATAACATCACATATTTTCTATCATAGTAATGATATCAAAAATTATATGACCTATATACTCTTTTTTTTATACCACAATGGTGGCAAACAAGCATGCGGCCCGCTTGATGGTAGGCGGTCACCGCAGCCTATGGACGTTTACAATACCCAGGCATCATTCACGCGTTGCCGACCCCGTAAAAACCTCTTTACACCCTTTTTAAAGAACCCCATACTGTAGTCCTTTGGGATAACCTCCGCAGGAAGCTCATTCCACAACCTTAATCATAAAAAAGTGTATTATGAATTTTAATCCAGTATCCTATTTCTATTTGATAGTAAACCAGTTTGGTACTAAGATTTAGAATTTAAACCGTCAAATTGTTAAAGCATTTTTTTACTCACCATTTCATTTTGATCACTCGAAACACCAAAACTCCACAAAACAACCAAACATGTCAGAACTTGCAACACATTCATGGTAACCAACCTGACTGATGTTCAAAGCGAATGTACATTTCTAATCAATGTTTATAATATTTTGTTTTAAATCAATTAGAACAGGTCCTTGTTTAAACATACGTTATCATAATTTAATAAAATATAGGAGCTGACGTATGTAAATAGATTTCCTCATAACATATATTATAAACGCTGACATTATACTATAAATGTATTTTTTTATTACATTTAAAATATTTGTATTTAAACTTACGTGAGACATGTCTGATAAATTAAACATTAACACGGCTCTACTCACGTTTATTTAGTCACTCGCGCGACATGTTTCGGAGAACATAGGCCTCCATTATCAAGCACTAAGAGTGCTGAGTGTCCGTTCGATTCGGCGATCGCGTCGCCGGCCCGTCGCGCACTAACGCGTGCCGCGCTGCTCACGCCGCTCTTGATGTCAAAACCGGTTGACGGCGGTCCGACACTCTTAGTGCTTGATAATGGAGGCCTATGTTCTCCGAAACATGTCGCGCGAGTGACTAAATAAACGTGAGTAGAGCCGTGTTAATGTTTAATTTATTTAAAATATTATTTTGTCTTTGGTTGCCGCGATAATTACTCATGAAATAAAACAACTAAAACAGATTATAACGCGTATACTAATTTAAACTTCATTCAGACTTTTCGAACCCTTTAGCAGCGTTCGGGGTCATCGGGTGGACTGAGGAAAAATATAAATTTATCTCGATCCCAAAAATCCCCTGAAATTTAATGGCTAACATGTTGAATCCCACGGTTGACCATAGGAGTCAGACAGTTAGCTTAGTTAATAGTAAGCTTATTAGTAATCATACAATTATCAACAGAAAAACACATTAAAAATGGCCACTGCTGGTATAGCGCGATAATTTAAATCCACAATTTACGAACGATTGTCATTCTTATTACGCCTTAATTGGGGTAAAGGAAACAGAAAATTTTCGAACTACGATTTTAGCAGCAAGTCCTCTAACACTGACAGAAATATGTCCCAAGTATTCCATCTCTCCAAATACTGTCACTTCCATTCACAAACTTCATCAACAAGTGACCCGGGTATGTCCTTAAACTACAACAATAAGAGGTAGGGCACAGCGAAGTACCATCACGCTTGAGTCCGGAGAAGTTCAACTGGGGAAGTACATCCTCCTTACAGAAGACCACAGCCATAATAGCACTGCTACCTTTCAGGTATGTAGTGTTGTGTTCCTGACTTGACTAACTTTTAGGGTAGGCGATGAATCATCTGGAGCAGGCGTCCATAGGCTACAGTAACGGGCCGTATCCATGTTTGCCACCGTCGTTGTTTTAAAAAAAGGGACTTGGTAAGGCAATAAGGATAAATGTATAAACTTCTCGCATCACGTAAATCACGTTTCCTCCTATTATAATCCGAAGGCTGATTGATAGTAAGTAGTATGGTAAGCTCAGGAAAGCTTGTGTTATGGGTACTCAATGGACGATAATATATATAATAATTAAATTTATAGAAAACACTCATGACTCAGAAACAAATCCGTGCTCATCACATAAATAAATGCCCGTACTGGGATTTGAACAAAGAACAAATACGTTACTCAGTATATTTGCCTGAACTTTAGTTGCTATTCGTACCATGTGATTACTGTAGGGGTAAAAATACAACACTTTTAAAAGATTTATATAATTAACCTAAGCAAATAGTTAAATGTATGCGCAAGCGTCGGGTAGAACTCCACCACAGCTGTCACAGCTAGCGCCATCACTGCTGCCAGGCGGGTTATAGTTCGGACCACTTCTAGCCTGTCAAATACAATACAACTTATAATATTATAAATTACTAGCTTTTCCCCACGGCTTCTCTCGCGTTAAGAAGTATAAGTTATTTTTAGCACACTATCGTTCAAAACATAGTTTTGTATGCATGCATGCTTTTTGTTCGGAAAATGCCGTTTTATTCACAAATGCCTACGTCGTAGTAGCTTTATTCATGCAAAGTCTCAGCCCGATCGGTTTAAAATTAACAAACTTTCATCCCCTATTTTATCCCCTTGAGGGTAGAATTGATCGAAATCCTTTCTTAGCGGATGCTTACGTCATAACATCTATCTGTATGCCAAATTTCAGCCAGATCCGTCCAGTGGTTTGGGCTGTGCGTTGAAAGATCACTGTGTCAGTCAGTCAGTCACCTTTGAGTTATATATATTTAGATTATAGATTATATATAATTTTGATGCTTACACCGATATACCAATATAAGTGGTTCAAGCCCCCAATCACTGTTCAGTTGTGAATGTGTGGTGTGGCGCTCAAATAGAAGTAATAATACAGGCTGATTCGCAAATGTAAACAGGACCAAGCCCACACCAAATTATACTGTATCTGTTAGTACCGCACTAAGTGAAACCTGCACATTTTTCTTTATTTTGCACTTTTTGTTCAGAAACAATTTCATCCTGAAGAATTATGGTCACCCTACATCAACTAATGAATGGACATCAATTCTCTTTGTTTGTTATGAGTATGACTGATCTTTGATTATGAAGCAAGTGAATTGTCAAAATAAAGTGATGCGTTGAGCATTCGATTGTAGGATGGCCATATTTTGTAAACAATAACACTTAAAAAAACATTATTAATTCTACTAAGACTTGTACAAAACAGTAGCTTATTATTAACCGAATTCGTATGGTAAATTCAGTTACAGTTTCCTGAATCACCCTGTATAATATAACTATTTTAGCGGCGTAATTACCAAAACTACTGCATACATAAAAGTCAAAAGTCAGGGTAAAGTAGGATTTAGGTATACCTGCCAGGCGTTTGCAGAAATTTTCGTCCTGATTGTTGAAAGACGGTAACTGGTGGAGTTACCTGAAAAAACAGAATGTATTAGTAATAAAACTAAGATTAGACAAAAATGAGATGAAATACAAAATTCAATATTACATGACCTTCTTACACAAATTGACTGAGCCCCGCGGTAAGCTCAAGAAGGCTTGCGTTGTGGGTACTCAGCCAGCGATGTATATAATATTTGTATATAGCATGTGTATTTAAGTATACAAATACGGGGATTTGAATCCAGGATCGTCAGTTTCATAGGCAGTGTACCCACTAGGCCAGACATGGCGTCAGATCTATTTTGAAGTGAGGGCTTTGATAAATCCCAACGAGAAAAATAGAAAACCCACTTTAGTCTTCGCGAGCAGCATAAAGCGTACATAGGGCGCTGTATGGCCATTAAATTTGAAAGCTAGACTAAGCAGAGTCTTATAATAAGTTAGTTCAAGTACTTTATCGCAATGGACAGACGACGTGATTAAGGTCGCCGGGAGACGCTGGATGCAGGTCGCTTCCAACCGGTACATACGGAGGTACAAGGGGCCTATGTTCGTCAGTGGAAGTCTTATTTATGGCTGAAATGATGATGATGACTTATTCGCAATATGGCAAGAGTTTTTTTGTCTCTGTGCGTACGCATTGAAGACGGAGGGCCTGACCACTAAATGTTTCCTTATGTACAGTCAGCAGCAGAAGTGGCTAAGCGCTTGAGGTATTCAAAATGATATCAACACAATACATCTCTATTGTCAAGAGAATAAGAGCGCGTGTAGGTCATTTTGAACACTTCAAACGCTTAGCCACTTTTGTAGCCGACTGTACATGTCATCTACCTCAATGTATATAATTTATGTATGTTTTAAGATTAAGTTACTAATGAAATCGGAAAAAAAATCAATCAATATAAAAATATTTACAAAACATCAATCCAACTAAGAAAAAAGAGCTGGGGCTTCCTCGCACAACGTATCAGCATTGCGATACAACGAGGCAATGCCGCCTTTGGTAATTGGTATAATGCCTCCAGAGCCTTTTTTAGATTTAACATAGTAGTTAAGTAGTTTGTATAATATTGTAATTGTTGTATATTTATTTGAAAACAAAAAGCAATCAAATACTTTTCCTCCAGCCTCGGACGCTGGAGGCAAGTCCTTCGTCTCTCTGTCTTAAGTGTATGTTATCTATTCCATTTAAAACATCAATCGTGAAAATTTTAAGAAAATAATGTCGCTTTCAATGCAAAGAACCACCTTGCTTTAAATAGCCCAGAGTGCAAATTAATAAAGTTTCAAAGTGAGCGTTCGTGGCGTGTTTTGTAGTAAGTTTTAAACTGTAGCAAAGCTAAATAAGCCCGAGCTTGTACCGCTTGGACCGAAGCTTCGTAGAGGAAGACTAGAAACAGTAAGAAATTTTCAAATAATGTCTACGGTTGCGGCCATATTATTGTATTAAATATATTTAACTTTTCAATAACAAGTGAATACCTAGAAAAATTATGAAATAATAAAGTTCAACTAAAACTTTATAACCTTTCAAAGAGACTCAGAGATGCCACAAGAGACCGAAGACGCTGGCAAGCAGTCATCGTTATGAGTAATAGCCCTATAGCCTCCTAAGGTCCACCATACAAGTAAAATGCTACTTGAATTCGTTCTTTACAGTGTAAGGAATAAAGTATAATTTCTTTTCTGTCAAAATCAAAGGAAACAAATAAAATTCAACTCTGTTCAAATTTTAAAAAATCCTGTAAAATTCTATAAAGTAATTAGTGCAGTAAATGAAAATCCGGTTGGAAGTTGACTGACGTTTATTCATTTGTTTTCGTATACTTCACATTATAACGTGCCAGTATTTACTAATAACATAATAACCTATAAAACAACCTTTTTACAGTTGTAGCAATTAGTACTACATGTAGGCCCGTGGGCTTTAGGAGGATATTGTATTTATACGACCCAAACTATTTGCGTTAACAGTTGAAAAATTGATGTACCGGTCGACGTGTGACATCCACTAGCATTTTGAGGTGCCATATTCATAGTTCAAAGTTTCAAATTTGCCTTACTGTTTGAGTCTTATAAGCTACATAGCTGTTTGCTGTCACCGCCTTGACATAGAGGACAGTGTCGCTCCTCAACTTGTCTTAGTAAATACTTGTACTATTCCAAAAGGACTCAAGAATACTCTGACCTCAATAAAGTAAGGACTTCTGTTTATTATATCATTTATATAAAGAGATCAAAGTGTCTTAATTCTTTATGAAACTTGATTAAAAAATATCTCGGCAAAACGTGATACTTTGCTTTTAAGAAGAACTGAAGAACGCAAAAAGGTCTTTACCAGATAAGCTTAATGCCGTTTGGCCTATTTTATGCTGCGATGCAATTTATTTTTAATTACTTTAGTTTCATGAAATAAAACAACTAAAACGGATTAAATCGCGTATACTAATTTAAACTTCATCCCGACGTTTCGAACCCTTTAGCAGCGTTCGTGGTCATCGGGTGGACTCGAACGCTGCTAAAGGGTTCGAAACGTCGGGATGAAGTTTAAATTAGTATACGCGATTTAATCCGTTTTAGTTGTTTTATTTTATGAGTAATTATCGCGGCAACCGAAGACAATATTATGTACTTTAGTTATATATTTTCATTTGTTTATTTACTTAAGTCCTAAATTTAACAAAGGTGTGCCCAGGGCTCGTACGCTTTAATGTCTAACAGCCGTAGACATTTCATGAAATATGTAATCTTACTGAAGTAGCCCTTTAAAATATAGTACTATTCGTACCTTCCATCTCAATCACATAGCAATTATTAATAAACGAGCTGATAATATAATTACAGACATACTACTAGTTCTTGTACATTGAATATTTACTTTTGGGACTTGACACCAGGAAATAATTCGTTTTTTGTTACTGAACTCAATTTCTGAAGTGAGTTATATTATTCTCTATTTCTCCAATAAGTTTTAACAATTTTTGAAGCTTAGAAAGAATTTTTGCTAGCAGACATTTCTGCATAATAAAAATATTTTTTGAAGGTTTGATGTTAGATTTGTTATTTTGATAAACAACTTATTGTTCATCTGAGAAGATACTTGAGATATACATATTTTTGTTTGTCCGTGTTATTGTTGAGTTTCAGCACAACACAAACAACAAACAAAGTGTCTCGCAGCCTTGGTCGGGCGCGTTTTGAAACTGATACACAATCTAACACTGTGGGGAAATTCACGAGCAGCAGCGAGAGCGGGAGCGAGAGCGGCAGCGAGAGCGGTAGCGAGAGCGGCAGGGAGAGCGGGAGCGGTTGTGAGTTTCAGAAATACGATAAAGAACATGGTATCACGTCGACTCTGCTGAGGGTAAGAAGATGACAAAGTTTTATAGAACTAATATTGACAAAACCTCTTGCAACATTTTTTTTGTACTAGGGGAAATTACGTACGTTTGTATCTCATTGATTATCTCACGAAACCTGCGTTGTTAATAGGTGCTTTCTATTAATTTATCTATAGTCACTAACGGTAAAACAATATTCAAAATCGAATGAACTGTTCAAATTTTTGATTTAAGTTTGTTAATAATTACAACAGCAATTTATTTTATTTATCTTTTTTAAAATAATGTGTAAAAAGAATTCCTTTTTAATAAATGATCAATTTCATCGCAATGAAAGCTAAAAGAATGGAAGATTTGGCTAAAATGTATGTAAATTCTTTATGTAATTCTATTTCTATAGCAAATTGCTAGTGTAGAAATTAATTGTAATAAGCAAATTCAGCTGAAGAGTAAGAGAAAAGTACCATTTGCGTACAAACTTTGTACTCAGGATTTCTTTTCTGCAGCTGACTCAACTTAGAAGTCGTTTCTTATGAATTGGACTAAAGCAAGCCTGAGTAAGAAGTTACCTGAAAAACTATCCCGGGCTCGATTTGCGAAGGAACGTAGCCGGTCGAGCACGGCTGCAAACGATTAACACTGCTTAGTGGTCGGTCGTTGATAAATTTACTTGTAGGAATAGGAAACTTTAAGCCTTATTTCACTGACTTTAAGACTGATTTCAATAATAGTATTTTAACTGATTTATTTCATAAACAACTTGTATTTCAACTAGTTTATTTCATAAACAACCTGGATTTCAACTAGTTGATTTCATAAACAACTATAATTTAAAGCAGTTAATATGATAAACAACTAGCGTTTCAAGTAGTTGATTTTATAAACAACTAGCATTTCAACTAGTTTATTTCATAAACAACCTGTATTTCAACTACTTGATTTCATAGATAACTAGAATTTCAACCAGTTAATTTGATACACAACTAGCGTTTCAAGTAGTTTCATAAAAAACTAGTATTTCAACAAGTTGATAATGTGGTCGTGTCTTTTAATGACCTTTCAAAAGATGTCGCTAATTAATTTTTTTCATACACAATAAAAATCTCTAGAAAATAATGCCAAAATGAGTTGTTATAATGGCAATTTTGTAATGTTTTTTCTTTACTTATACATTTTTTAATTATTTCAAAACGCAAAAACTTAATTGTTTTTTTACGTTTATGGGGCCCTTGCGCACTGAGTCTTTTTAAAGACCTTTCAATAAGACTCAGAGATGCCACAAGAGACCGAAGAGCTGGCAGCTACCTCGCTCAGCGTATCAGCCGTACGCTTCAGCGAGGAAATGCTGCGAGCGTCTTCGGTACCATGCCGCAGGGGCCTTATTAGATTTATGTCAGTTTTAGTTGAATTTTATTGTTAGTTTAAATTAGTAAATGTTTTTCTACGCATTCAATTGTTTTTTGAGTAAACAACGTTTGTTTCGTTTTATTTACAGTCGCCTGCTAATTGTTACATATTGATGTTCTCTCATCACATTAAATATTTAATTCTCTCAACTATCAACTTGGTACTCGTATAAGCTTCTACAGTAAACGTTAATTCTTGACCCAGTTATACAAAATGTTGAATATTCTTTGACGAACGATTAACTATTGAATCAACTAGATTTGTTGAATCAACGACCACCACTATACAGATGTCATCAGTGTCTGAGTAGCTCATTTAGAGTAGTAGTGTAGTAGAGGGTAGATTTTACACACAAATCCGTCATATTTGTGACATTATCTATGATAAAGGACCTTATTGTCGATGGCGCTTACGCTGTTGTTCAAGATAGCGCAATACAAACACAACGCGGTTCGACGTAAGCGCCATCGACAATAAGGTCCCTTTTGCTAGATAATGTCACATTTTATATGATTCCAATACCAGCTTCTTCATAAACCAAACCTAAACTATGCAAGCCTTCTCGGATTCCGTGGTGGGAAGGTGAAGTTAACCGAACGAAGATTGCCAGTGCCTACACTTCCATTATGCAAGTTTGCACACCTCATGAAAAAATCAGCGTGTCCTAACTGCGAAGACTGCGGAACGATTGATGATGTGCAGCACTTCTTAATGGAGTACAAAGTAGAGCAAAGAGGAACAGTTATTTCAATGTTGGGGTTACTTAATGACCGATTCGGAGTCTTCTAATCAATGTTGCCGGAACCCCCGTCCCAAGTTATAGAATAATCTATGAAAAACCCAGAAAAAGAAGAAGAAGATTTTATTTAAAAAAAAATATTGATGTTTTTATATTATGTGGATCTAATTGTTTGTTAATATGTATATTATGGATGTAAATATCTGAAATAAAATGATTGAATTGAATTGAATTATTTATGATGCTATAGTAAGTAGAAGCGGAGCCGATATAGCCGTAGAGACGAAGGCTACATTGAGCGTGTCCCGACATGCACTTGGCCGGTTTTTTATATTTAAGCTAGTATTGGTAGAGTTACTGTAATTATTATGTTTACATTATTTGTAAATAATCACGATTTTTAAAGGTTGATTCTCACGTTACACCGGCCCGCGTCCGAGCCGAGCTAGGCTTCCGTCGCGATATTTTGTATGGAATGAGTCACGTGACCAACGAGTCGCCTGAGTCTCTCGGCCCGGGCTCGGGCCGGTCGTGCTACGGCCGTTACAGCTATGTAAAAAGGCTCTGCTCGGCCCGGTGATGTGTAGGCGACGTGATATCCACGCGATATCGACGGGCGTGTGATGATCGTCTACTCGCAACAAATGGCTGGATAGAACGATGCTCGTGTTAAAATCAATATTCGAGTGTCGGGCCGCTCGGGCCCGGGCCGCGATGGGTGGACTCGGGCTCGTGAGGTCGACGTGTAGGAGGGGCGACGGTGTAACGTAATTCATCTTTTAGGTGTTATGTTTGTTGTATACGTACTTCGGGTGTAGATTCGAAGGTGCACATAGTACTCCGCGATGCAGGCTAAGAGAAAAAATATCATCTGATAGACTGTAGCTAAATCGTTCTTATATATTTTAATGGATATATGCATATAAGTTATTTTTAGAATTACTTGACATACATAACAATCAATGAATTGTGACAAATGAACTCATAGCATTCAAAACATCGACCTCATAGACATCGACCTCATAGGCAGCGCACAGCAACGACGCCATCTTTAAAATAGGAAATACTATATCTCTCAGAAAAAACATTTACTTTGGGTTTCTACCAGAGATGTGTAGCGAAGAATGTGTTTAATAATTTACGATTAATACGGTAATACTCACGTTTATTTAGTCACTCGCGCGACATGTTTCGGAGAACATAGGCCTCCATTTTCAAGCACTAAGAGTGCTGAGTGTCCGATCGGTTCGCCGCTCGCGTCACCGGCCCGACGCGCACTGACCGACGCGACGGGCCGGTAAATTATTAAATATGTCTCATGTAAGTTTAAATACAAAGAATGTGTTTTTTAAGAACCAATAAAATTTCATTTTTTATGAATTATTATGAATGACCAATAGGGTCACTACCCTATTGGTTGTTGACAAACATATCCCTCTCAACGAATTCTCGCTCATCTCTGGTGAAAACTCTGCTAATGCTGGTGGCATAGCGGTAAGAGTGTGTCTTGCTATCCGGACGTCGCAAGTTCAAACCTAGGCTCAATAAGCCCTAGTTTACCGTCTGGGTTGGGAGGTCAGATGACAGTCGCTTTCGTAAAACTAGTGCCTACGCTAAATGCTGGTATTAGTTGCAAAGCGGACCCCAGGCAAGCAGGATTATTGACAAAATGCCGGGACAACGCAAGAAAGATGATGAGCCCGAGTTATGTCTATTAATAAAATAAAGTTGTGTTACTTCCGGCTTTTATAACTCGAGAACGGCTGAACCGATTTGGATGATTTTGGGTTCGTTGTGATCGTCTTGGCCAAGATTTTAATAGTATGCTTTAAAAAAGTAAAAAAAAAATACACACTTTCAGACGGTACAAAGTTCGCCGGGACAGCTAGTTACTTATAAACCGTAAAAGTATAGACTGATATATACTTTTTTTCTTTCTACGTATATGTTAAATTACAAAATGTGAACACATTAATACATCAATCCATGGCGTGTTAATAAAAGGGGTTCTATACAATAGGACCAACACAAAGACTCCATTGTGATACATGAGATTTAAACGCTTTTGTCTTCGCAAATACCAAATTACCTTTACATTCTCTTATCTAAAAAAACGTATTATTTAAAAAGTAACCTTATTAATTTGGAAATAGGATCGATTATAAATTGAGGGAAAAAAGAGTTTTAGGATGTTGCCAAAGAGTCAATAGTAAATGGAGTGAGTCATGTGATCTGGTAAATACTAGTTAACGCATATTGACTTTTATAAAATAATATATATTATGTGAATAAATTAATCGAACTTGGTGGCTTAAGTAAAAATTTATGAATAACAATGGTTTCATGATATTTGTCTCACTATTTTTCCTTTCATTGAAAAACGAACAGCACTGATACAATTATAATAATGCTTTGCTCTTAGAGCATATCGTTGTTCGGTAGTAGACTGCGTTTTGTAAAGTGGTAGCTGGACTTCACCAAACCACCTAAATACTTTTTGGTCTGACTAGTGCGCCCGTAAAGAACGAACTGAGTATTATTAAACATAAGGTGCATATGAAATTTTATGTTCTAAGTACTCAATAAATACCTGTTGGTCTTGTTTACCTAGCTTTCTTATTTTATTATCTCGGTACTTTATCTTGACTTCTGGGATATTATATGTATTTCCACCTTCATAACGCTTTTTCTGCCCTAATGCGTCATTTGTTTTTTATGAAATGTATTTACATATCTTTTATTAATATTTTAGTTCAAATGGACAACCTCGTTAACAAAAATATGTCGTTAAAATTTTCTTTTGAATATTAAGTATGCTGGTAAGAGGGGTAGTAGTAGAACAAAACTACAAAGTAAACTAAGATGTCCCTTTTTTTGTGCATCCGTTGAATCGACCTTCATGACATCACATTGGAGATGTACTTTCTGTTATAAAGGCGATACTTTTAAAAGTAGCTATAACATTCATTTTAATTTTTCCAGTTCCGATTTTTCCTAAAAAGGGTGCCAAATTAGTGCGGGTTAATAGAGCATATTTTTCGGTTTGACGGAATACATTTTAGCCGAACGTAGCCCACTGCTGAACATAGGCCTCCCACAAATATGACTTGTATCATCTTGGGGGTAGTTGCCAAAGTCGCCACGCTTGGTAGGCGGGTTGGCAACCGCAGTAGCTGTAGATTGGGTTTCGACGGACGCTGCTGCCCGTCCGTAGGACTTTTCCCTTTGAGCCTCTTACGACACCCGCGGGAAGAGATGGGGTGGTGCTATTCTAGTCAGCCGGCATCACACAGCAACGGAATATTAATAGCTGAACGGTGCCGCTTCCGTCAGCCAGAGTCGCGAGTTCACGTCCCGCCTAAGGCAGTTGATTCTTACTGTATTTCCAAGAATTATAGTTTCGTAAGCTTAAATTTCAGTTTAAAAAAATATATTAGAACTATTTCTTATCACCTGTTCCCATAGTCACTCTTAAAATAAATCTTTTATGCCATCAGCATTTCAAAGGGATTCATATTCTTTCCTAGCTGAACCATTTAGGACCATTAGGTCCTATTGAGCGTGTTAGTTGAACTTGGTATCATATTTCTTCTAACAAACTGTGCTTTTGTTATTGTCTGACTGGGCAGAATAACAATAAGTAATTGGTTTACTGTACAAATACGTAAAAAGACACTTCTGTCACAATCGTAGTAACATAATATCAATCAACGAATATAAATAAATAAATATTTCGGGACAATCTGACGACCTAGTCCTACGGTAAGCTCAGTGAGGCTTGTGTTGTAGGTACTAGACGACGATATATATAATAGATAGATACATATAAATACTTAAATACAAAGAAGACACCCATGACTAAGGAACAAATATCTGCGCTCATCATACAAATAAATGCCCTGACTGGGAATCGAACCCAGGACCATCAGCTTCATAGGCAGGGTCACTACCCACTAGGCCAGAACGGTCGTCGAAACAAAGAACAATATGCTGTTGTGTATAGTTAAAAAAACGCAAAGTAAAGAATTAAATAAATAACCTATTAGTTACTTATGCTATTTAAAAAGAAGTTTTAATTATCAAACATACATACGCATTTCGATGAAGGCTAACATCGTGAGGAAACCAGACTAGTCCTAATAAGGCCTAGTTTACCCTCTGGGTTGGAAGGTCAGATGGCAGTTGCTTTTGTAAGACTAGTGCCTAAGCCAAATCCTGCGATTAGTTGCTAAGTGCCAGGCTCCCATGAGCCGTGGCAAAATGCCGGGACAATGCGAGGATGAAGGGAAGAATCAAAGCTACGTCCGAATTGACTAAAGAATTAAAGAATGTCATATGTATTTGGTATAAAGTTATTTATGAGTTTGATCAACTATTTATTAACAAAAACCTATAACTAAGAATATCTCTACCACGAATTGGCAAAGACGACAAACGCTTTTCACGACCATTTGTTATGCTTTATACAATTTTTCGTATTCGACGTTTTGGTTTGCGACGGTCTGGCCTAGTGGGTAGTGAGGTAGTAACCCTGTCAATGAAGCCTGGTTCAAATCCCAGTAAGGGCATTTATTTGTGTGATGTGCACAAATATTTGTTCTTGAGTCATGACACTCATGAATGTTTCCTGTGTATTTAAGTATTTGTATATCATATAATATAAATGAGTGAACCACACCACAAGTCTTATTGAGCTTACCGTGGGGTCTAATGGATGAATGCCCTGTAATATTTATTAATTTATTTTGTCTACTCGTGGTAGAGTTGCCACAGTTGACTTAAGTCACATTTTTTTGTCAATTTGTTACGCTGTGTATTACATTGAGGTTTTCGATAACGAGTATCGATTTGTATTTAAACTTACATGAGACATGTTTAATAATTAACGATTAACACGGTACTACTCACGTTTATTTACATAGTCACTCGCGCGACACGCAACGAGTATCGAGTTTACTATCTGAGCATCTCGTTCGGACTAAAATAGTCCATCAAGATGCACAGATAGTAAACACGATACTCGTTATCGAAAACCTCAAAGTCACAAATAATAGGTAAGGGTACTGTACAATTCGTGATAGAGGTAGAGTTTACTATAGACATCTAGGTACCTGCTCAGTGACGGTAATTTCAGATTTGACATCAGCATGTATAGGTTGTACATTCTTGGAGACGATGTCGAGACTTCCTCCAACGACGTCGCGGCGGTGCCGTGATGGAGACTGAAATAAGGCAAGATCAGAGGTAAAGTATCTAATTTTATTATAAGTCATCTTTCTCATCATTATACATAGATATTTTTCTAGCTGAACGACGTTTGTTTAGTGCATGTCATAATAAAAATATCGACAATTCTGTTATCGATAAGTACATATTACTTCAACGACAAGACGTACATACAACCACAGTCTTATATCGGCTACCTACCTAGACGGCTCGTGCCACCGATCTTGAACAAATTCAACGCTTTTGATCCAATTTACTTTTATAATTTTCAATGTATAATTACCAAATTATATAAATAAAATATGTATTATATAAATAAATTGATAATGTTGTTATTGTTATCTATTTTGAACGCGCATGGAGTAATAGCCATGTTTGTCTTTGTATTACCCGTAGGAGGTTGAAGTGGTGCTTATTTGTTCTGGTTTTCATCCCTTGTTCTGGCTACGTTTAGGGGAGGTCTATTTTTTATGACAAAGTAGCAATTACCGTCTCCCATGGGCACCTGCAACACCAGAGGAGTCACTAGCACGTTGTCGGCCTTTAAGAGGGGTTGGAGCTCTGGGAACCTTGCTCACCATCAGGAACATAACACTACATACTTGAAAGTTTGCAGTGCTATTATGGCTGTGGTCTTCTGTAAGGAGGAGGTACTTCCTCAGTTTGGCTTCTCCAGACTCAAGCGTGATGGTGCTTCGCTGTGCCCTACCTTTCATAAACCTACTCTCTCTGGTCTATGTCCGGCAGTAGACGTCTTTCGGCTGATCATGAAGAAAAGGAGATGGTTCTTAATATATTTGATGGCAGGGATGATGACAGATGGAGTCAGCGAGAGCTGTTCAGAACCCAAGATGGCGAAAGAACATGAGCCAGATTGGAGACAACATTAAAAAAACATCAGGCCGACCAGGTGCAGACCCCTTCAAGAACTATATGGAAATCTATCAAAGAGGCATATGTCCAGCTGTGGACACAAATATACTGGGAAGAAGAAGAGTACTAGTTGTAGCCATTTATTGGATAGTCAGCGTCATATAGTTAGTAGCATCCAAAGTACTCATAAAGTTTGGTACACCATAAAATTTATAAGGTGTACCGAACTATTTGACTGACGCTGACTGCACTCGTCCTTCCCATACACGGAACAATGGTGTTCCGGACATTTGGGAGGCGTATGCGGAACCGGATGGAGCCAACGATTAATGAAATATACGGGGTACACTAAGCAGATGTTACCCCTGCCCGAATACACACAGCGGGTGCTGTCTCTGTACGCGCACAGAGACACCCGCCATGGTGCAAGGACTATTGAGTTTTAATGAAATCTAGAATGTACTAGGCTATTGGGTGGAAAGGATGAACTAGCTACTGGGCTATTGGTTAAAGAACCGGACGCCAAAATGGTATACAATTTTATTAGGGCTAAGGATAGAGAGGTGTCACTGGACTTTAAACATATAGCCAACTCGCCACTTAGGTTTCCACGTCTACCCTCGAGAACGCAGCTCTAGCGACCCCACACTAGACGTCCGGTTAAGGCAAGCCAGAGGCAGGGGACCTGTCCCAACAGGGCACGCCAGGGGCACTCGGGTACGTGGTTATTATTATGGCAACTTCGTTCAACTTACTGGTCTTGTAAAATATCCTTTGACATTTATATAAAAGATGGCGTTTATTACAAAAACACAACTCCAATTTTTCATATTGTTTCACAACATACTGCTCTAAAAGTAAGTTGTCGCATAAGCAATTTGAGTCATAAAACTTTTAGGTCGATCGAAAACTATACGTAACTTGTACGGACGCCATGTTTTAGGGTTACGTAAGAGTCTGAGTTCATATATTTTTGAGATACGTAACTTTTGATTACGAGGTTTTTTCTTAGCTGGCCACTTAAATATAACTTTAGTTCTCAAATAAAGACTAATATATTTTTCCCTTCACTAGTTCGTAAAGCGCTTGTTTGTCCTTTAATACGAGAGGGTAAAAACGCATTTTATCCACTAGTGATTAAAGTAATTTGACTTATCATAGCTCTTACTTATTGCTATGGTTTTAAAGTCTAAATTCGCGAAGTACAGCTCACCCGCCCCCGTGGCAGCGGCGGCGGGCGCGACGAGCCTCGCTAACGCCTAACGCACAGAGTTGAAAATCGAATTAGAACATTCGAAAATCGTACTGGCCACCACAAGCTAACCTAAGCTAAAGGCACTTTTTGTAAAAATGTTGAATGTATCTAAATGCAAAGAAAAAGTCAATGCGATTTCAAAACGTTTTTTTGCATGTTTCACTTTCCTCGCTGTAGTGAAGGGAAAAGTTTTGTGTTACACACGGGTGCAATTGTAATTTAATTCTCGTGTATTGAAACACTCGCTACGCTCAGGATTCTATTTTAAAACCACTCGCTTTGCTCGTGGTTAAACTATAGAATCCATTCGCTAGCTCGAGTTTCAATCTCACACTCGCAGTTAAAATACAATTTTGCACCCTTGTATAACAAATGACTATTTAATTTCAACCGTATATATGTACTACGCAACTCAAATATTTTGTTATTAAGTTTTTTGGTCGCCATTTTGAATAAAATTTCACATTCTGGTTTAGTAAAATTATCTCAATCTCATTAATCATGACATATAAAAACTTTATTTTCTAAGAATGTACAAACTATAGCTAAACATATTATAAGTATAATAACTAAGAGTACTTATAACTACCTATTATAATAACTACTTATTACATTAAATCTAGAAAAGGCCCTTGAGGCATTGTACCAAGGATACTGGTGGCATTTCCTCGTTTTTGACCCGGGTATGTCCTTAAACTACGTCCAGCAATAAGAGGTGACAGCGATGACCATCACGCTTGAGTCTGGGGCAGCGCAACTGGGGAAGTTCTGTTCTTTCCTGACAGAAGACCACAGCCATAATAGCACTGCTACCTTTCAGGTATGTAGTGTTGTTCCTGATGGTGAGTAAGGTTCCCAGAGCTCCAACCACTTTTAGGGTAGGCAACGCGCATTTGAATCTTCTGGAGTTGCAGTCGTCCATAGGCTACGGTAACTGCTTACCATCAGGCCGTATGTTTGTTTGCCACCGTCGTTGTATTTAAAAAAAAAAGTGATATTTGGGGGGACGCTTAGGTCCAGCACTGGACGTCTTTATGGTTGAAATGCTGATAACGTTTTCTTACTAAGCTTGCTTGGATTTTCTTTTACGTATTATTGATCTAGTTGCTTTTGCATTTTTAATTATAAATTCGTTTTCTTGAAATAGGCACCTAAAACTTTTCTACTGGTAAAAGTATTTTATGAAAGAACCAACGGAACAAAATCTATTAATATAAATAAGTTTGGCAACTCCTGTTGTGTTTGATAAGCCCATTTTTATCGTCAATTTTTTTGTATCCATTTTTGCTTTTCAATATTGAATTTTATATTTTACAGTTTAACACGTGACTTATTGAGACGACAACAATGCTGAGAATATTATACCTAATTTCTATAAGTACTTTTGTTACTTATGCACATAATGATGTAAGTATTCATTAACCTATTTTTTTATTATCATCATCAGCTTGTATTTTTTATGTATACTTTTAATTGAAAATACCTACAACTATACCTACAAAACTACTTTGCTGGTAGAACTGAAAAACCTCAGTATTTCTGTCTTGTAGAGTTTCATCTGATTTCATACCTATATTTCCGTCAGTTTATGTTAGTATTATGTATGTATGTTTATGCATGTATCTTATAGTCATATATACTGTGTGTAAGTCTAATACGAGCGAAGAATTAAACCACACATAGGATTTACCAGTATAATCATTAACCAAAAGGTTTTTCATTATTTATACCTATTATACATATGTAATTAATTTTTGTAATATTTCTGAGCAGTAATGTACTGCAACATTACGCGATATGAGATTTTGAAACTAACTGTCAACGAGTGTTCAACTCGAGTGTGTTGCATTACATTGCGGGCCGATTTTTTTTATATGGGTAAAATTTTAATTGTACTTCTAAGCGAAAGTTATCTAAATATATTTCTTATGTCCTATTCTATCCTCCGTTAAGAGATTCGCCCGTATAAGATACACTGTATATGTATGTTTAACTATGTTTGAACGTGTTTTGGTTTATGTTTATTTTGTTTTGTTATGAACCGCCTGCAACTTATCCGCTTTGTCAAAGTACTTTTGTCTTTTGTGCAATAAAGATTAAATAAATAAATAAATAAAACAATTAAAAATGAATTTTAAATAAGGCTCTATCCGTATCATGCAACATGCTCGACTTTGAGTGCCTTTGAAAAACCTTAACCGATTCGTGGCTTCTTCCATTTTCAAACTTCTTTGTCTGCGGCGAACAACTATTCCATGACGCGGCAGCCGTGCCTTACGCCATAGAATATGATGACACTCCTCTCGTGTCATACGCCACACGTTAAAAACATTGATGACTCGCCTGTCGTGCCATCCGCACTGCATCGGTTCAGAGCTCCAAGAGACTCAGAGCGCCAGGACCCTCGGACCGGGGGTTTCGACGCCGAATGGGATAACATTGTATTCTGCGCCGAGATCACTATATTTCCTCACCTTGCCCTTGACTTTAAATAATGACTCAACAGATTAATATAGATATTACATATGTATGTAATAATGATGATGCCATCATACATACATTTCACCCGTATGCAGTCCACTGCTGGACATAGGCCTCCCACTAATATGACTTGTATCATCTTGGGGGTAGTTGCCGTAGTCGCCACGCTTGGCAGGCGGGTTGGCGACCGCAGTAGCTGTAGATTGGGTTTCGACGGACGCTGCTGCCCGTCCGTAGGATGATTCCATTTGTCGCCTCTTACGACACCCGCGGGAGGAGATGGGGTGATGCTATTCTAGTCAGCCGACATCACACGGCACTACATAGATATTGGTAACTATTAACCTCTTAAAAAATATATGTATAAAGTTCCCTCAATTAACGTGTAATGTCAGTTTTGTGACGATAATTAAACATTCACACGAAGCGATTCGCGCTTCTACCTTTCGCTCCCTTCGTCTGTATTTCCGGAAATATATACATAGCTTGGGTCTTTTCAAAGCAAGAGTGAATACGCTGAATGAACCAGCGCGCTACCCCCTCGACTTCGTCGACACTTACCATCAGGTGCGACTGAGGTCAAACGCTGGTCAATCTTTTATAAAAAAAGCATAAACTCTGTATGGATTTTTTATTTGCATATTTTTGCTTTATTTAAAATTTATGAAACGTGCACCAAATCTAAGTATATATAAAAAATGTACTTAATTAATAATTATCGTCACAAAACTTTTCAGGAAGTCATTATAATTGGGGTAATTTTTCTGAAAAGTCGAGGAAATTAAATGTAAAGCAATTTACGGTCCACTTTAAATTAGACCAATACACAATAAGTATTTATAATTATAACCAAACTTATTTGAATTATAAATTGACAAACACTAAATTTTCTGTACTGTATTTGGTCTTCATAAGTATGGTAGAATTTCATATTAAATGTTCTTAATAAGCAACTTTGGAATAACCTTCTAGAAGCAAGAATTTACCTTAAAAAAGATACAGTAAATTGGCAAAGTTTCACAACTTTACCCATTTATGAAATGCCAATGGAACTGATTTACATGAAATAATGACGACATGAATCCATCGTTTATTCTTTAGGAATTAGAGCGTCTAACATAAATATTTTACCATAGTGCTCGACACTCCAATGCCCAATGGATGACACCCTTCTCTCACCTCTATTGACAATG
This sequence comes from Grapholita molesta, assembly GCA_022674325.2. Taxonomy (NCBI): domain Eukaryota; kingdom Metazoa; phylum Arthropoda; class Insecta; order Lepidoptera; family Tortricidae; genus Grapholita; species Grapholita molesta. The sequence goes on from CP053143.2 coordinate 8,308,584, forward strand.
ACTTAACTTCGAAAGTGATATCTATTGGAACGTTGTCGGACACCCGGGCAATTATCTTAAACACTCGAATTTCAATAAGAAAACTGACACATTCTTCACCAACTTAATTGCTATAATTATTTAACAGTTTTTACAAGGCCAACAATGACACTCATATTTTTATAAAATTCAAAGTTTGTTGGTGTTTCTGCCAGTTTATTTTAAATTTGAATCAACTACCTACTCGAGGTAACAGAAAATGTATTCAGTTCCCTCGTTTAAACTTTTACTTTCGTATCTAAGTTATTTATTTCCACGACAGACAGTGTAAAATTACAACATTACTAAAGCATTTAATAGAACGGATACTAAAGCTATTCTATTTATTTCAACTTTATAGCACAAAAAACAAAAGCAAATTTAATTATTTATTTAGAAATAGAAGACAATTTACAAAAGAAATTAAAAACTAAAAATGATTTGACAAACCTACCTCGAAATGGTCCCGACTCAGCATGATGCTAGCCCTTGTAGCCAGCGCTGGTCTTCCGTCGGGGCCATTAACGACTGAGGTCACGGAGCGAACAGTCTAACAACTAATATGAAACAATAGGTACAGTCAACAACACTCCTAGCTATACATTGGTAGACCTTATTGTATAAGGCATAAAGTCCAACGATGTACAGTTAAGAGTGTTGCTGTGTGTACGGTAACAGTTACAAAACTTATTAAAACTTTATATTTTCCAGAAAGTTAGTAACGATGCAGAACTACAGTCGGAGCTCATGCCGCAGGAGTTGAATCCGTTCTTCGTACCAGCTGCGGAGTCGGTGCGTCTGCAATCTACCTAAGCCATGGGTGCCCACTGCTGGACGAAAGACTTCCCCATAAACTGCCCCAGGGAGCTTGAGCTTCATCATGAGTCCATAAGATTTGTGAAAGGGAACTGTACGGTGTCGCCACTATGGTTTTTCTGCTCCAATATCATATTCTGTTTAAGTCACAGAAGGAGAAGCTAGAGAATCTATCCTATTCGAAATACCCTCTTCCAAATATGTCGACAGGTCTGGCCTAGTGATGGTCCCGGGTCAGTCAGGGCATTTATTTGTGTGATGAGCACAGTTATTTGTTCCTGAGTCATGGGTGTTTTCTATATATTATATATCGTCGTCTAGTACCTACAACACAAGCCCTACAGAGCTTACTGTAGGACTAGGTTTCTTTATTTACTAGCTTTTGCCCGAGGCTTCGCTCGCGTTAAGAAGTATTTAAGTTGTTTTTAGCACACTATCGTTCAAAACGAAGTTTTGTATGCACGCATGCTTTTTGTTTGGAAAATGCCGTTTTTTCCACAAATGCCTCTAGCTTTATGCATGCAAAGTCTCAGCCCGATCGGTTTATAATTGACAAAGTTTATATAAGCATACAAACTTTCATCACCTATTTTATCCCCTTGGGGGTAGAATTGATCAAAATCCTTTCTTAGCGGATGCCTACGTCATAACATCTACCTGCATGCCAAATTTCAGCCCGATCCGTCCAGTGGTTTGGGCTGTACGTTGATAGATCACTATGTCAGTCAGTCAGTCACCTTTGAGTTATATATATTTAGATTATATGATTATCACGATTTTTCTTCTGACAATTGTTTTTTTTGTCAGTCTCGTCTCTGTCGTTATATTTCTCTTTTCTTCAAAAATACGGTTTCTCCAAATATAATTATTAATTTCGCTGAGGTCAACAAAGTAAAATAACGTTTGTATTTGCCCCCTATACAAACAGTGGTAGCTGGACTTTGCAAATAGCCACGAGGCGGTCCCGAGACTGCCGGGTGTTTACCAAAGAGTGCATAAAAGCGTTTAGAATCTTCATTGCATACCTATTAGGTACTTTATACTTTTAGGTAGTTAAGAAAAGGTAAACAATCTTGACATGTCTATTTATTGAAGATCATTTTTGAAAAATAAATCATGACAAGTATGTGAAAATTCTGAATCACATATGGTTATTTACATTATTTTGCTTTCGTAAGTAATCGTCACTGATTTATAAAAACCGTTTTTCAATAAAAAGACACGTCAAGATTGTTAACCTTTTTTTTAATACCTAAAAGTATAGATTATAGTTTTATCACTGCATATTATAAGTATATAACAATGTTACACTATCTATAACTTACATCATCATCATGGCTGGCACATTTCTCGGCCAAAGATTAGGCATAGCCATTCAGCGGGTGAATGTAGCCAGCCTTATGGTCACCCTTTCGCAAGGGACAGACTTAGGGGACTAAGGTTAGTGTTATATTTCTGTATTCATTGTTTATTAGGAATAATTGTAAACATTGTATATATACAGAGTACAATAAAAGTTATAATCATCATTTTATCCGTACGCACAGCTGGACATAGGTCTCTTCTAAGATGACTTGTACATATCTTCATAAGGCCCAAGGTCCTACCTATAAGCTTAACTGACACTGTCATTCAGACCCAGCTCCTGTAACAGTTGTGTAGTCATAGCGTACCATCGTCCTACCCGTAGTATTTTCAAATCAAATCAAATTTTGATTTCGAATTTCGCGCTCATCTTAATTTACATTTTCAAATGTCCAATAAGGTATAATATAGTGATAATAAGCAAGCTACAGTAACTATCTGTACTACACAAGTAGAATTAAACATTATAAAAAGTGACCTAAGTACCTGGGCCTGAATGAGTATAAAACGTTAGTACTACTGGTGGTACCGTGGTCCGCAATGACTATGTACTGAATTTTGCGTTGGGCCTTAGGAGGATATAATATTAATATATGTACCTATTAATTGCCTAACTCAAGGTGTGATTTTTAAAAGTATTTACGCCCTTCACTGTAGCTATATAATAATACGTTTAATTAATTGGATATTACAGCAAATGCCGGCCATACCTATACCACTTCGTGTTCGTCGGAATTCCGAAGTTGTCACAATACCGGAGAGTACAACAATGCAGCAGGTAATATTGTCTGTTGCCGACAGAATTATGTGGCCCTGGTGAAATACGATATAAGTTTCATACTAGTATAGTAGTTCACAACGTGGTCTTTCACTATCGGCCTCATCTCATAACTCAAAGTCGCTCAACGAGCTATGGAGAGAGCTATGCTCGGAGTTTCTCTACGAGTTCGACTCAGAAATGAGGAGATCTGCAGGCGAACTAAAGTCACCGACATAGCCCACCGGGTTAGCAATTAGGAATTAACATTAGGACTCTATTGTAGTGGACGTAACCTAACCTTCATTGATTTATTAAAACTCGTGTTTTTATATATTCTAAGTATATTTAATTACGAGAACGTCTTGTACAAAAAGTGACGAATAGTAGGAACATTAAAATTGTTAAGCGCCTAGAAGAAAATTGCGGCAACGAATGACACGCGTAAAATTTAGGCGCAGACCACCTTCAGAGGTTTGAACAAATATATCGTATGTGCAAGCATCGAATTATGTATAAAAAAGCGAATTATTTAATAAACTTAAACAAGGTTTGCGGAACTTGTAGTTTTTGGAAGAAAGTAAACCACCAGTTTCACCACCAATGTTGAAAGTGTTCGATCGTCGGGATATATAGGTGAAAACCTTAGCTAAAGCACCTGGCCTATGTAGTAGTAACGTGTGTACACGCATGTCGGCGTTCTATATTCAAAATATGACGTACGTTCCATATTAATTCTCTGCACAACTACATAGACATGGTCCTTTAAGTTTTTCACCTATAACTTAGTGTCTCAGCACTCGATTATTTCTCGGAAAGATGTAGAAATTATTTTTCTTAAAATTTTGGACAAAAAAAAGATGTTTTTTTCAGGTGAAGACATACACTCGCATCATAGCGGGAGTGGTTGTGGTACTGTCAGCGATCGTGGAAATTGTGACCTACATTATGGAGTCATACGCCACGTAGATAAATAAACCATATTGTTTTACACTTGTCTTTTAATAAATCCACTTAACCCTTCCTAGCAGTAGCGGCGCGTTCATATAAGGCTTTACTAACATTCCGCAGTTTAACAGATTTCCATGGACTCATGAAGGAAAGGCAAAACTATATTAGTTACGCCTGAGAATAAAATTGACCCACCGCCATTGCTACCTAATACCTACCCACCAGTGATGTTACAGAGCTCCGGTTCCGGTTCCGTTAAGTCGGAACTTCCGATATTCTTACACATTTCGGGATATTCTTACACAAATCGACCTAGTCCCACGGTAAGCTCAATAAGGCTTGTGTTGCAGGTACAAAGCGACGATATATATAATAAATAGATACATATAAATACTTAAATACATAGAAAACACCCATGACTCAGGAACAAATATCTGTGCTCATCACACAAATAAATGCCCTGACTGGGAATCGAACCCAGGACCTTCGGCTTCATAGGCAGGGTCACTATCCACTAGGCCAGACCGGTCGTCAATGAATGAATGGGTTTGAACATCCGCTTCGGTTCCGGTAAATGTTTATTTGCTCATGTCCCGCGTGCTGCACTCATCGTATTTGTTTTGTTAAATAAGTATTATTCTATTAAAAATCCCTATTAGTATCTGTTGGTGTGAAATCTGTGAAGCACTCTTAACATCTCGCCAATCTATCTCTCGGGTTCCGATTCAGGTTCCGCATCCGTTTTCGGTTCTGGTTCCGTTTCTGGTTCCGATAAACTAAATGTAAAACATCTGATTCCGCTTTCAGTTCCGATAAAATCACATCTGTTACATCCCTGCTACCCTCATACCTTGAAGAAAAGAGCGTACTCTTATCTTAAAGGCCGGCAACGTGCTTGTGACTCCCCTGGTTTTACGGGTGCCCATGGGCGACGGCAATTGCTTACCATCAGGCGATCCGCTCGTTTGGCATCTTTGTCATAAGAAAAACCTATCAACCATGGATGTCCACTGCTGGGGAGCTCCTCCCTAGATCCCTACAGAGAGCGATCTCTGAGCATATGTTGAATGCTATAATCTCCTCGCTTGGCAGGCGGGTTTGCGATCGCAGCATGTTCTACAGGGAAGCAACCTGTCATCCGATGTTTTTGTGGTCGCAGATTAAAGACAAAGGTGACCATGTCTATGTAGCAAAGAATTAATATGGAACTTAAGTCAAATTTTGAATATAGAACGTTGACAAGCGTGTACACACGTTACTACTACATAGGCCAGGTGCTTTAGCTAAGTATTTCACCCTGGTTCATTGAAATCCTTCAACTTGGCGTGGTACTGTTAAAATAGAGTAAAACGCCAAGCTTATATACGTGTTACTACATAGGCTTATACTTAAGTTTTTCTTCCATCCATCGTCATCATTGTCGTCTCCAGTGGAAAGACGCCCACTGCTGGACAAAGGCCTGCAATAATTTATCATACAACGATCAAGGTTTGCTAGAACGACTGGTCCTGTGCCACCCGGGGACCAACGATTTCCTGCGACCCTTACCCGATCGTCGGCCCACCTAACTGGGGCCTTTTAACATTAAATAATTCTTCCGATAATTGATCGCCACTTAAAAACCTTAACAGACAGAATCAAAAGACTTACTCCCAATTCAGAATGATTCCTTATTGACCTAATCAAAAGAATGTCGAATTCTAAGAAAAGGGATCGCTTAAAAGTAAGAAAGTGAAACAAAACATTAACATAAATTTATTCCCCATTAGTCCCGCTTTTCGTCACTCTGATTATCTGCATCATGTTTCTTCTCCGGACTCTCGTTCAAAAACCTCCTATTAAACCTTTTAGTCATATAAGGGTCGTCCACATCAACATCTTTATATTTATCAAACGTACCCATAAAACTGTTGACAGCTTTGTTAAACGCTCTTCTGTAACTGGTTACAGGCATTCTCTCTCTTAAAGTGACTACTGGTTCAAAGGGTATGATCATACCTGCCGCAGAAGCTATTAGAGGAATCATAGGTGCCGGTACATAATATGTTATTATCTCCATTGCTCCGTTTACCATACAAGTTCCTACGTTCCTTAAAACTGTAATTACTCTTGCACTGTTAAAGAAATCTTGTATAGCCTTTACAAAACTGTTATACAGCTTTATAAAAAAGTTTGAACCAGGTTGCGTCACTTCGGTTTGTGGATTGGTTGAATTGTTGATTGGTTGACTTGTTGCATTTGTGTTGTCGTTTGTAGACACGGTGGTTTGTGTTTCAACAAAATGGACGTCGTTGTCGGTGTGTTGAGACTGTAAATCAATATTATCATTATTTGAGGAGTATCTTTTCAAAAAGGCTTATTTCTAAATGTAAGCAGGAGTTATTTTTTAAGAAAACCGTACAAAACAAGCCTTATTGACAAAAGAAATAAGCCCTTTGGAAAAGATACTCTTCATTTACGTACATAATTTAACTTGATGTAAAATGTGTAAGGATCTGATGGGCGGAAAAGAGGTATAGAAGAAAATATGTAATGTAAATTGAGAAAAAGGCAAGACAAAAAAAGATGTTAAACTTTAGATAGATACAAGAAGGAACGTACAGAATTTTACTGTGACAAATAAATATGAATCTGATAGCATACCATAGTTATTGCCACTCCTTGAATCAGTTAAGAAAAGTAATAATTTATTGTTTACTTAAATGTCTTTTCAAATAGGTACCTAACCTAATTTTGCCTATTTTACCGACTCCTAAAAACAAAGCATCCATGGGAATACCGTACTTTTATACTTATGTATTTTTTTTAACTTCTTTCTAAAAATAGTCCATTATTAAAAAAAATAAAAACCTTATCCATCCATACCGGTATACACGGGTATACGGCTAGTATTAGACTAGTTTATTCGTACCTCACGGAAGGTGTTTTTATTTTACTTAAACTACAAGATTCGGATTCTCAAAGCAAAATAGCTCTGAAATACCTTTTTCTAAGTCTTTTTTGACAGTAAACTTTGCCGCATGGCAAACTTCGGAGAACCAAAACAGTGTTACATTGCTGCGGCAAATATGACAAACTGTTTTCAGGACATACAGCTATATTCCCACCCGTTTCTAACAGCATTGTCTCTGAACTATTTAGTTTGACCTCCGTATGTTTGTTAATTCTAGTCCGAGTATCCTCTAAATCGTTTCTTGATTCCAGTCTTTGAAGCAGTTTCTGTATACCACCAAGTAGTAAATTTCCCTTGACAAAATTTTACCCCATTATTCTTGCACGAATATGATTTCAGGATATTCATATTATTAAATATCAATCCGAAGTTTCTCACATTTCTAAAACTGCTGCAAAATTTTCCCCAAGTTTTGCACGACTCTCAAAAATTTCTCCAAATATTGGCCAGTTTCTATAATTTCTCTGAAAGCACTGTGAACCAAAAACTTACCATAACTTTATCTGCAGTAGCAACTACAAGCAAACACACCAGAACTTTGCTTGCTATCATCACGGTCCTGCACACATGTTCCCTGCAATACAAGAATATAGCTAAGCAGAAATAAAGCTGTTAAATTCGGCTATAAAAATATTTATATGCGACGCAAAACAACATTATTACCTTATGTTTTTATTCATCTTTCATCATCATTCTCTAACCTAACCCCGGCATCAAGGTATAAGTCCCAGGCTACCGGTGGTTGGGGGTGTAGGGAGAGGAACCGCTGAACTATGCGCGCTGAGTCCAGAATTACCGTCTTCTGAATCTGACCCTTGATTCTTCTTTCATCTATTTTAAGTTGAGTTGTGACTTAGAGGTTTTCGGTAACGAGTATCGAGTTTACTATATGTGCCTCTCGTTCACACTAAAATAGTACAAGCGAGATGCACAGATAGTAAACTCGATACTCGTTATCGAAAACCTCAATGTCACAACCCATGGTTAGGGTACTGATGTGGCTCTTTTGTGTTGTGTGATCTAGAATTTATGAAAATGGCTCATGTCTATCAGGAGCCATTGCTAATACCTCCTATCATGACTAAACTTGCATTATGACGTACAGGATTTAATAAAAAAACATTTGCTACACTTGCTAACAAAAAGTAAAGACTATGGCTTCTCATCAATAACTTCAATAGAATAATGGAATATGAAACTTGTACAATTGGGAGAGACTTACATTTCTTTTGATTATGAAAGAAAATAAATTTTATTTATTTGTTATCGAAAACCTCAATGTCACAACTCATGGTAAGGTTACTGCACTAAAGACCACATCCATTCCGGAACTCATTCGAAAGTTTTGAAATAAATTCGAATTTAAATTTAAAACTGTTGAATAGGATCCCAAGAATCTTTAAATATGTCTTTATCAGTTTGAAGATATTACTGCGTCTTTCTTTATAAGGTATTTTTATAGCACTAAGGCGCAAACACACCGCTGTTAAAAATACGCAGACGCTACTAAATCGCAGTTACGCATTGAGCGTGTACCGTTCCATATGTTCCCCACAACTCTGCCCAAAATACGCAGTCGGTACGGAATCTCAATAGGTACCTAAGATTCGTATGGGTTACGTCATGGCGTACTTCTGCGCGTTTTGAACAGCCTGCGATAAAGTATTGGCATTTACGGTACGTCACTGCGATTCTGTAACGTCAGCGTATTGATCAGCGGTTTGGCTGAACTTTTCGCCACAAAGAAACGACACAACGATATTATTAGCACGTGAAAACAGGTGAAAACTTAGCTAAAGCACCTGGCGTATGTAGTAGTAACGTGTGTACACACATGTAGGCGTTCTATATTCAAATTTTGACGTTAGTTCATTATTGTCTGCACAACTACTTAGACATGGTTTTTCAGTTAAGTTTTTCACCTATAGCATTCCTGCATCTGTAGAATCGTTAGTTAAAATTAATCAGTACCATTCAAAACAAGTCGAAATTTTATTACCAATAAACAATTTTACTATCCAAGACCCGGACCCGGACCCGGGTATGTCCTTAAACTACGTCCAACAATGAGAGGTAGGGCACAGCGTTGACCATCACGCTTGAATCTGGGGCAGCCCAACTGGGGAGTACCTCCTCCTTACAGAAGACCACAGCCATAATAGCATTGCCACCTTTCAGGTATGTAGTGTTGTGTTCCTGATGGTGAGTAAGGTTCCCAGAGCTCCAACCCCCCTTAAAGGCCGGCAACGCGCTTGTGACTCCCCTGGTGTTGCGAGTGCCCATGGGCGACGGTAATTGCTTAACACCAAGCAATCCGTCTGCTCGTTTGCCGCCTATTTCATAAAAAAAAAAAAAAAAAGAAAATAAATCAACTAGTAACTAGTTGAATAAATTGTTATGCAAACGAGAATATTTTCTACAAACTTCATTATGATTTCGCAATCTCATTACTTTTATAAAATATTTATTAAACTTTGACTTGAACCCTGATCGATCATAAAAACACATGCATTAAAACTAAGTCATAAAACCGTATTGGAAATATAACATTTTAAAACTAGGTCGCCGTGAACGCTCGCTTGACTGAGAAAATGAATATCATAGTCTTTTGTGTTTTCATACTGTTGGGTATTGTGAACGCGTTTCCACAGGTAATCAATTCTATTTTAATTACATTCCTTGCCTGAAAGCCTCCAGCGAAAAACATCAAAATCAAACGTTAAAAACTTAGCTGAAAAACCGTGTGTAGTAGTAACGTGTGTACAAGCATATCGACGTTCTATATTCAAATGTTGACGTAAGTTTCATATTAATTCTCTGCACAACTACATAGACATGGTCCTTCAGTTAAGTTTTTCACATATACTTGTAAGTGTATTTATATTTTACTAAACTCGTATAACTATGAATTAACATTAACCATTATGTCCAGTAAGATATTGCATACCCTCTTTGAAAATATTTGCAGCGCGCATTATGGCAATCGCCATTAAGTTACATTAAAATCATAGACATTCCAATTAACTAGATAGAGCGTGCTCATAATAATACCACTATCGAAAGAGATGGTGTTATCTAAGTTTCCATAGGTATGGCAGAGACGGTGCTATCTTCGTCTGTCCTTATCGTAGTCTCACATATTTTTGTTTCCCGTCAAACTGAACCTTTCAGAACTGTCAAAGTTGCAGTTTTCAACCGAAGTTGCGGTAATTAATACAGAATAAGCTTATATTTTTTGTTATGAAGAGTCCTGTAAAGCAAAACTTTAGTGAACTGTCACATTTTGGGCTGCAAAAGCCAGAATATCTTTGTCCCTTACTGGCGTACGCGGATGCGTGCTCCTGTCATTATTCCTCCTAGATTAAAATAGTTTAAACTGTCAAAAGGACAACAAGCTGGGTGAAGACCTATTAGCTCAATCTACTGTGTTGTAAATATTATACTTCATCATATGTACTTACCTACTTTTGTGCTAAAAAAATATTTCTTATCTTATCTTATCTATAAAAGTGCTAAGGTCAAGCTTAGTATACCCATATATATTAATTAATACTCTTATAATAACTTTTTATTTTACAAGGGAGTAGAGTTAATGTTTACCCTCTCGTCCTAATATTGAGACCCAGTCTACTGAAATAATCAAAAACTGAAGCACGAGCATAGCGAGTGGTCGTAAAGTGGTGCCAAACTTTGCAGCCGAGTGAATTTTGAATTCGCTAGCTTGGGTCTCAATTATCATCATCGTCTCAGCCATAAGACATCAACTGCTGAACATAGGCCTCCCCCTTGGACCTCCACATGTGCGGTTGGAAGCGACCTGCATACAGCGTCTTCCGGCGACTTAATGAGGTCGTCTGTCCATCTTGTGGATGTCCTACGCTGCGCTTGCTAGTCCGTGGTCTCCACTCGAGCACCTTTCGACCCCATCGGCCATTTCCTCTGCGTGCAATGTGGCCTGCCCATTGCCACTTCAGCTTGCTAGCCCGGTGGGCTATATCGGTGACTTTAGTTCGCCTACGGATCTCCTCATTTCTGATTCGATCAGGTCTCAATATTAGCACGAGAAGGTAAACACTTTTGCACCCTTGTATAACGAATAACTATTCCGAGCTGAAAAATAAATAATATACTTACTTCCAGGTCCCATACGACTACATCCCACTCGGTCGCAAGTCCGCGTCCAACCACCCCTCCGATGTCAACCTTAACTACGAGCGTCTCTTTCCCTCCCGGCGCAAATACATCGAATAAATACACGAAATAAAATATAAATACCTACTGGAGTAATTCAATTTAAAAATATCACTAATTTTACTAATATTACACGTCTTACAGAAGACCACAGCCATAATAGCACTGCTACCTTTCAGGTATGTAGTGTTGTGTTCCTGATGGTGAGTAAGGTTCCCAGAGCTCCAACCCCCCATTAAAGGCCGGCAACGCGCTTGTGACTGGTGTTGCGGGTGCCTATGGGCGACGGTAATTGCTTACCACCAGGCAATCCGTCTGCTCGTTTACCGCTTATGTCATAAAAAAAAAATCCCAAAGGAATGCATTAAAGGATCACTCACGTTACACCGTCGCGTCTCCTACACGTCGCCCTCCCGACCGTCGACCCACCGTGGCGGCCCGGGCGCGAGCGGCCCGACACTCAAATATTGACATTAACACGAGTGTCGTTCCATCCAGCCATTTGTTGCGAGTAGACGATCGTCACTCGCCCGTCGATATCACGTGGACATTACGTCGCCATCTCATCACCGGGCCGAGCAGAGCCTTTTTACATAGCTGTAACGACCGTCGCGTGACCGGCCCGAGCCCGGGCCGAGTGGCTCGGAGGGCTCGGTGATCACGTGATTCATTCCATATAAAATGTAGCGACGGTGGCCTCGGCTCGGTGACGGGCCGCTCTAACGTGAGTCAACCTTTACTGGAATATCAAGTATCTTATGTCTCCATTCTGATCTGTGTCTATCTACGCCAAGTTTCATGTGAGACTGTTCATCTGTTTTTTAAATTTCCTTTATCTACGTACATATCATAAGTGCTCTAAAATGCGTCCAGAAACCGTAGGCAATGACCAGCATTACCAACCATCAGAAATGAATGGAGATGTAATGTTAACATTACCTACTGAAATCAGTAGGTTATGAATTTAAATTTGGAACAGCTGTCAAATTCAAGTGTGGTGTCTAATCTAGTATCTATAGATATTAAAACAGTCATTGATACGAAACGCCAATTCGTTATGTTTTTTTAATATAAATCGAACGACATTTGAACTCGAGTGACAGTAGAATAGGGAGTTCATTCGCTTGTCTATGGTTTAAAAAAATTGACAGAGATACGAAATACGCAACGCCGCCGTTCCAAGCTGTCATTTGTTTTATTCGTTGACTTTTTAATGTTTACAAGTAACCCTAGTAATAAGTCAGTTCCCTACGGTTCCTGAACCCATCTTAAAACACTTATGATATGTGTGTAGATAAAGTAGTGTATGTAACTATACATAATTAGGCATTACACCACTCGTGTGCTCAAACCCACACTCTTGTTGTAATGCCCTTCATTATTCACAGATACATAAACTACTATTGTTTTTTATACATATAAGCAAACAGTAGAAAAAACAATGATTACAGTACGCTTACCATGAGTTGTGACATTGAGGTTTTCGATAACAAGTAACGAGTTTACTATTTGTGCATCTCGCTTGTACTATTTTAGTGCGAACGAGATGCACAGATAGTAAACTCGATACATCCAAACCTTCAAGAAAAGAGCGTACAGGGATCTTAAAGGCCGGCAACGTACCTGTGACTCCTCTGGTGTTGCGAGTGTCCATGGGCGGCGGTAGTTGCTTACCATAAGGCAATCCGTCTGCTCGTTTGCCTCCTATATCATAAAAAAAAACTTGTTAACTTAAATGTAACAACTCATGGTAAGCACACAGGTGACAAACTTTACTGAAGGACCATGTCTATGTAGTTGTGCAGAGAATTAATATGGAACTTACGTCAACATTTGAATATAGAACGCCGACATGCGTGTATACGTTACTACTACATAGGACAGGTGCTTTAGCTTTTACCTATACACATTTCAAATTTAATGAAAAATACAATAGGAATATAAAGAATACATTTACATCTATGTGCTAAATTGCAAAACCAAGCTAATTTGACAAACACGTCCAAATTGTCAGGAAATATGTCGACACCCGGGATGTGGGTCAACATATTATTTAATAGCCGAATAACTCAGGCACTAGATGTATTCGCGGTGCGCGGCTGTAGGATCGCCAGCATATTCCGGCCGTACTCGCAACTGAGAATCGCAACCAATGCGATAAAAAAATCTTTGTTAAGAAAGACGCAGTAATATATCTTCAAACTGATAAAGACACATTTAAAGATTCTTGGGATCCTATTGAACAGTATTAAATTTAAATTCGAATTTATTTCGAAACTCGAATGAGTTCCGGAATGGATGTGGTCTTTTGTGCAGGACCTTTACCATGAGTTGCGACATTGAGGTTTTCGATAACGAGTAGCGAGTTTACTATCTGTGCTACTCGTTGGCACTAAAATAGTACAAGCGAGATGCACTAATAGTAAACTCGATACTCGTTATCGAAAACCTTAATGTCACAACTCATGGTAAGGGTGCAGAGCCCTGAGTGTAAGTTTTTAACGTAACTTTTCGTTAAACGCGTAAGTGATAATGTTATTTATAACGATTTTTTACGTCAAAAGAAAGTTACACTAGAGCCTCAGTTTCTAGTTGAGAATATTCACTCTTCTGTTGTAATCTGTTGCTATGGAAAAATTTTGGTTCTTTGTACAAATCAAGCTGCGATTATATTTCGAATTTCGAGAGTTACGACGATGCCTCGCTTAGCCTTCGGGTATTTAAAGCTACCAAACGAAACTAACCTACATTAGGTTACACTTGCATGGGTTTCTCCCAAAGAATATAATTGCGCTGCAGTTGCGAAAACGGCCGGAAGTCAGACAGCCGGTAATTTGTCCCTTCCAGGCCAACATTTTGTGACGCACTACCCCAAAAAATGATATTCGCAAACGGACGATTGTCTATACCACTCTCATGACGCCTTAATTGGAGTAAAAGAGAAAACTGTTCGAAATATACGAACTTCGATGTTTGCGGTGCCGCACCTGATAACGTGATTATAAATAAAAACACCATCAAATCATTAATGAAACAAATATCCAATCATATTCACAAACTATCACATTTATAATGTTAGTGGCATCCACTATGTACAGTCAGCGTCATATAGTTGGTAGCATTCAAAGTAGTCAAATACTTCGGTACACCATACAAATTCTATGGTGTACCGAACTTTATGAGTACTTTGGATGCTGCCAACTATATGACGCTGACTGTACTATAAATTGAAATCTAGATAAGAGTATATACACTTTTGATATACCATGCCTAGATGTGTATATGGATGGTATTACATAAAACACTACTTAGTTACAAACGGATAAACTCTCGTGTAATTATATCGCACTAGGCGACACGTTTCGGATAAGCTCTGGTACCCATTTTCAAGCCTAGTCAGGACACACCGCTCGCGTTGCGGGTGTATCGCTCACTCAATACTAATTACACGTGAGTTTATCCATTTGTGACTAAGTAATATAACATGGCTCACAACAGTTTTAATTACATATATAAAACACACTTACAACCTTTCACCTTTTCTACGCCATTGACTTGATATAAAGTCAGAACATTTCGCGCCCGCGACTCAAGTCGAGCTCTTGAACCTACGAACAGTCACGTCAGTTAATTTGTAACCCATTTCGCCAAAAATCCTTTGAACTTCAATATAGTTTGACAGGACTGTCACCCTTAAGTGGGTACGTGGGCCACAAACAAATGCACGCGACCATACTGAGAGGTAAAGTTTATTTTCGTTTGTTTGCCTTTGACATGTGACGCATGTCAGAGACTTTTAGACGTAGCGGCGAAAAGGTTAATTACTAGAGGGCGGAGTACCGGTGGCAAATTTCACACTAAATGTATGGAGTCGCCTAAGTATTCTTCTTTAAATAAATAACGAGTAAATGATTAAAAGTTGAAATAGATAACATATACTTAAGAAAAACGACGAGGACCACCGGTGTTCGAGACGGGATTCGAACCCGCATCTCCAGCTATCGCGGCTGACGCCTTAACCAATTCGGCCACCCGTACACAGCGGACCCCGTCGAAATGAATCAAGTATATGTGATCTTGTTTATTTTAACGGTTTTAGGCACCGTTTTACCAGCTCTAAGGTGAAACACTACGTGTTTGCACCTCCTATATGAATACATTTCGGGATTCTGATATAGCTAGAGAGGTGGTGCTGCCATCTATGAAACTAAGAACTACTACTAAGTATTACTACTTAAAAATCAAAGCAAATCAAAATATTTCATAAAAAATAATTTGATTTGTTCTTAGTTGAATAAATGATTCATTTTGCATAATATTTTTTAGGAACTTATAGAAATTATCTTACGAGCATACAAGTATAATGTAATATGTTGTTAATATCTATAATAATACGACATAACATTTAGGTGTTCCTGAAATCGATTTATGAAAACAAATGTTAAGTACTTACTTCCAATTTACGAGTAGGTACCATACTAAGTACATTAGGTAAATGAATAATTTTATTATTCAAGCCTAAAATAATTATTATAAAAACGACTCCATACCTTTTGTGTGAAATTTGCCACCGGTACTCCGGCCTCTATTTATTACATTGAACTTCGTATAGGCATATAACTAAGACCAACCACAATTGTCCCTTAAAATACTATTAGTTTCCATGCCATAAATATTTTAAAAATCTACTTTTACTTTTTAATTTCTTAATACAATTGTATAATTTAACTAGATGAGAACCCTGTTACGCTCGGGCAATAAACCTTCACGGGCCAACCTGCCTTCTCAAACAAAAGTTTCTGAACGCACCCCGCGCACCCGTCACTGTCAAGTTGTCAATAAATAAATTAAATATGGCGGTGAGGATTGACGGTTGAACCTCAAAATGGCGAAGACGTCTTGAAAATATATTTTTTGTTTTTTGTTATAACGTAGTTTAGTGTGTAATATAGATAGCGTATTATGCAGTAATCTAACGAAGAATTGTGCAGCTAATGAAAAATTGATTTCAAAACGTGTTTCACCACTATTTTGGTCATCACCCGGCAACCCCGGGGTCACGGCCGCCTCTTAGCTTTCTGTAAAGTCCAGCTACCACTTTACAAACCGCAAGGCCTACTAACGAACAACGTCATGCTCTAAGGGCAAAATTATATGTTATTATACTTATTTGTTATTCTACTTGACACTGGCGAAATCATCGATTGATTTATTGATGGAAGCCATATTTTTTTAAAAGAAGAAGAAGAAATATGGCGGTCCAAATATGTCATTAAATAACACATTTGAACGCATAATACGCGACCATACGAATTTTGCCGATATATGTGTCCAATTCAAAACTTTTTTTTTTACGCTTATTTATTTGAGTTCAATTTCGTTCGGGTCTACCGTACCCCTCGACGGAACTATTTATATAGATCTGGCCACTTTCAAACTGAAATACATACTAAAATACATTAAGATATATATAAATAAATAATAAATAAATATTTCGGGACAATCTTACACAAATCGACCTAGTCCTACAGTAAGCTCAGTAAGGCTTGTGTTGTAGGTACTAGACGACGATATATATAATAGATAGATACATATAAATACTTAAATACATAGAAAACACCCATGACTCAGGAACAAATATCTGTGCTCATCACACAAATAAATGCCCTGACTGGGAATCGAACCCAGGACCTTCGGCTTCATAGGCAGGGTCACTACCGGTCGTCATAGATATAGGATATAGGATATAGTGCTGTTAATTCTACTCTCGATTCTGAACAGTTTTCTGGTGTTCAGTGTTACCTGTTACACAATATATAGGCCGTGACCACACTAAAGGACAAAGTTAAATACCGTACCTACCGTTTATACTTCATGTGGTTACTGCTTTAACAAGTCACTTACACAAGTTTCGTACTAAGTATTCATATTATGTGATGCGTATTTGATCCCTAATTTCAATGTTTTAGAGTTCATTTTGGTTTGAAATTCGAATTAAATAAGCTGTTTTATTTAGCGTGAAGTGTGGCTCGCTCTATTTAGTGCCAGTTTGATACGTAATTAAATGTGAAAGAGATTTATAGTAAGTATATATGTATAACAATGAGAATGAATGAAATAATAGAGTTTGATAGACATTGAATGAGTAGGTACATAAATATATCCGTGAATTATTAGAAAGTTTATATTTTTAATAAAAAAAATAACTACAAATTATGTGTGCGGAATGTAGATTATAATTTAAAGTTAATAATTCTCTTCACCTCCAAAAGTACGTATGCACCAATTTTATACTCATGTATAAAATTGGTGCATTGGTGTAAGCGTCTGGCAGAATCTCAGACATCTTTGGAAAGGATATTCGCAATAAGAAAACAACATTTTTGTTCGACTTAAGCGCACCTCATAACTTTAATACGATAAATACAATAACATTAAAACATCGCCAAACAATAAAAAATACTTACATACTAGTAAAATATAAATTTCAATAAATTTACATCTAGTGGGATATATCCGAATTAGAAACCACAGCAAGAAGTAACGTCAAGCTGACATTTAGATCAAAGATGGCGGGTGATACAAAATGGCGGTCATTGGAGTTTTCTAGTCTCTTTGAGCTGATCTAAGGTTGTCAACCAGTTGACGGATGTCTACGTTTCTGGGGACAGGTGACGCGAGCTCAGCATAGCGACTGTGGTAATCTTGACCCTGAAATAATAAATAATAATAATAGATACCATTTTATTAGACAGACGTCCGGTTTTTTATCCAATAGCCCAGTAGCTAGTCCATCCTTCCACCCAATAGCCTGGTACATTCTAGATTTCATTAAAACTCAATAGTCCTTACACCATTCCGGGTGCTGTCTCTGTGCGCGTCCCATGATACGGACAGGGCCAGCATCTGCTTAGTGTATTTCATTAAAATTGTCGAAAGGGCCTCTGCGCATTGGCCCGATCCGGCTGCGCGTACTCCTCCCAAATGACCGGAACACCATTGTTCCGTGTACGAAAAAGACATACAAATAATAATAAATATTTCGGGACAATCTTACACAAATCGACATAGTCCTTCGGTAAGCTCAGTAAGGCTTGTGTTGTAGGTACTAGACGACGATATATATAATAGATAGATATATATAAATACTTAAATACATAGAAAACACCCATGACTCAGGAATGATATGTGCTCATCACGCAAACAAATGCCCTGACTGGGAATCGAACCCAGGACCATCGGCTACATAGGCAGGGTCACTACCCACTAGTCCCGACCGGTCGTCTGAAATGGAAGGTGTCATTAGATTTGTTGACTTAACCCGCGTTGGTATTCTTTAGGTCTCCTCAAACCAGTCTACGCGGATTGACTTTCTCTTGTCGACACCATAGATATACCATTTAACTAGACGGAGCGTGCTAATAATAATACCACAATAGAAAGGGATGGTCTTATATAGCTTTCCGTAAGTATTTTCATCCGTCCTTGTCATAGTCTCACATATTTTTGTTCCCCTCCAAACTGGACCTTTCAGAACTGTCAAAGTTGGGGGGGAACAAACAAATACAATTGGAGTTTTCTTGGGTGTTCAACCAAAGTTGCGGTAATTATAAGAATAAGCTTTTGTTATAAAGAATGTCATGTAAAGCAAAACTATAGTGAATTGTTACATTTTGGCGTACAAAAGCCCAGAATATTTTGTCCCTTACTGGCACACGCGGATGCGTTCTCCAGTCATTATTCCTCCTAGGTCAACACTGATTTGGCTAATGGCAGCTGTTAAAACCTCTAGTGCAGTAATAGCGATAACGGTCAACCAGCGTTGGACGAGTTCATGCAAGCCCCATGACGTTATTATTAAGGAGTTTCTTCGAGAACCTTACGAATAATTGTGACATTATCCATCAAAAGGGACCTTATTGTCGACGGCGCTTATGTCGTTGTTCAAGACGATACAATACAAACGCATAGCGATTCGACGTAAGTGCCATCGACAATAAGGTCCCTTTTCCTAGATAATGTCACAATTTAGACCCCGATAAAAATGGATCATAACTAGCTAAAAGGAACTAGTTTTTTCAAATTGTTAATTAAATTACCAAAACGAATGACAACTTTTTTTGCAATTCGAATCAAAAATCACAAAAAGCGGTTCAACGTTTCGAAGCTGTACAAAAATTACGAACACGAAATTTTAGGGCGCGTGCACATTAGCAGCGATCACTCGACGGTTTCCTGGCGATTCCAAGATGGCGATTAGTCGTTAAAGCCGCCTAGGTAAGTGGAACTAGGCTATCTAATCTACCGTAATGCACCCGAACCTGGCCCCTATTTCACCACACCGACAATTGTCACGATTCGCGATATATGTCAATTTCTGGCGTTGCAGGTGTCCATTGGTTACATTGAACTCTTACCATCGGGTGAGATGTTTGCTTGTTTGCCATCGACACGTTACTTAAATACCGATATTTTTTGTTATATCATCAATAAATAAGTAGTAGTTTGGTGAAGAGCTCTTGACAATTGTTGTGTTGAAGAGATCTTGTTACGATACTCAAATTCTTCTGAATTTTCGTTATTTTTCGACATGTGATTAAGTCCCCTGTCGGAATTTTGCAACAATAAAATTGTCGTATTTCTCGTGCCAATTGTCAAGAGCTTTTTCAGAAAGTAGTCACTATGAAATTACCATATAATGATAACTACAAGTATTGAACTAGTTACTGCATAAAAATGTGGATAATATTATGAAGTTATTAAACATCACATTGGTGGCATAACAAACATACAGCCCGCATAATGGGAAGCGGTCTACGTAGCTCTGCACACCAGAAACAATGGTGCTGACATATGCACCTGTCAGTTTGGTAAAATAGGGCCCTGGGCTAAATTAACCACTGAGTGGACCGAAGAAGTCGGACGGGCAGAGGCAGACCTAACAGGAGATGGCGGGATGATCTGGATGAGTTTTGTAGCGTTTGGCGAGAGCATACATTAGGCCATGACTAGTGGCGAAAGCGAGGACTAGCTTTGCCCAGCAGTGGGAAAGGCTAAGGAAAAAAATAATCTTATTGAAATATATAATTAATCAATTTATATTCCCGGACCGATACGACCCTCATACCTTCAGGAGCGTACACTTATCTTAAAGGCCGGCAACGCGCTGACTCCCCTAGTGTTGCCCTAGTGCCCATGGGTGAAGGTAATTGCTTACCATCAGGCAATCCGTTAGCCGTGTGATGCCGGCTGACTAGAATAGCACCACCCCATCTACCGTGGGTGTCGTAAGAGGCGAAAAAGGGAAAAATCCTACGGACGGGCAGCAGCGTCCGTCGAAACCCAATCTACAGCTACTGCGGTCGCCAACCCGCCTGCCAAGCGTGGCGACTATGGCAACTACCCCCAAGATGATACAAGTCATATTTGTGGGAGGCCTATGTCCAGCAGTGGACTGCATACAGCTGAAATGTATGTATGTGTATGTAGGCAATCCGTCTGCTCGTTTGCCACCTTTGTCATAAAAATAAAAAATAAAAAAAACTCACCAGCGCCGTGCATACCAATGCGACGACCACACACAACGCCAAAAACCACTTCATGGTGCCGTATGACAAAAATCGACTCCCGCGCACCCTTTTATACTACGTGGTTTAATCAATATAACGAGAGGCGTGCATAATAGTTTATTTAGACACGGACATAAACATGTATAATCGTACAAGTGTGAAAAGATAAATTAAATAATGGCTGAATTAAATAGGGTCGTAAATGGGACATTTTATTTAAAGTTGTATACTCTACTTTTTATTTTTTTAGGTGGTTTTTAATGTGTCGCAAATTTTTCATACATTTTTTATTACTTCCGTTCCGTTACCGCCAAAAATTGTAACGGAATGGAATAAAAAAGCTTGGGACACATTTTTTCTCTTATCAGGCTCGAAAGAACTCATAATTCTGAGTAGAAAACACACAAAAAAATCCAAATAAAAAAAAAGTTGAGGCCCATTTTGCAAATGTAACACTGTAATAGTTTCAATTTTCAAATGATTGAAACTGACGATTAAGAGAGAACCACGCCAAATTGTGTCGAGATAGGTATATTAATAATGAATCAATATTTATCCAATAGCTCCATACTTTGTTAATGTGGCATGATTGGAGATCGCAGGTTCAACGCGGCAGCAACGAGTTTGACATTTTGTGTGCGAAATATGATCTGATACCAGTCGCTTTTCGGTTAAGGAGAACACGTTGAGGAAACCGGACTAAACCCAATAAACCTAGTTTACCCTCTGGGTTGGAAGGTTAGATGGCAGATACTTTCGTAAAACGAGTACCTACGCCAATGGGATTAGTTGCCAAGCGGATTCCAGGCTCCTATGGCAAGATGCCCCGACAACTCTAGGAAGATGATGATTTACCCAACAGCCCAGATCCTAGTCCATCCTTTTCACCTAATAGCCTAGTACATTAATTTTTTTTTTATATACAAGACTGACTTTTATCAATTATATATACTTATATTATATCTTCATAATTCTTACACTATGGCGGGTGCTGTCTCTGCGTGTTAAATACATGACACCGACAAAGGCAACATCCTCTTAGTGTACCCCTTACATTTCATTAAATTGTAGAAAGGGGCTGCGCGTTGGCTCCAGCTCCGCATACGCCTACCAAATGTCCGGAACACCATTGATCCATGTAGGAAAAATAATATAGATATTTAATTTTACTATAGGTACATATGTATTTGGGACATTCAGAAACACAGACAGAATGTGACAGAAGACATTATGTGCGGTTATTTATTTTATGTGTTACGGATCGTTATTTTAGTTCCATGAGTGAACACAATATTTTACGCAAATGCCAGCGAGTACATTTTTGCCAATTCAGCGTGGTTATGGTCATTTATAGAAATTTACACCAGTGATGGAAATTTTTGTTCGACATTAAAATTTCTGTTATACTTCATCATCATTTCAAATGTAAGACGTCCACTGCTGGACAAGTGGACATAGGCCTCCCCCAAATAAGATCACTTGTATCAACATGGGGGCTTCCATAGTCTCCACGCACGGCATACGCAAAAAAAAATCTAATGATGTATAAAGTATATAGATTTTTTTACAATTGACTGATTTGGTTCCCCGTTCATGTCAGCCGAAAGACGTCCACTGCTGGACATAGGCCTCCCCAAAGCGACTCAAAAACACCGATCCTGTACCTTCCACATCACCCCTGACTCCATTTGTACCCTGGCTGCTACCGGTGTACCAAACTATTTGACTACTTTGAATGCTACCAACTATATGACGCTGACTGTACAGGGGCCCCCAGGTCATGGTTTTTGGGTGTCCTTCATGAGGAGTAAATGCCATAATCGCCACGCTTGGCATGCGGGTTGGCGATCGCAGTGCTTCCACCGCACTCTAGGGATTCTGCTGCCCATCCCCCGGTGGTCTTGGTCGTAGTTTTAGGACATAACCGGCCTTTTAGGCCATACCCGGGTTCCGCGATATATTTTTTATATTTTTGAACTGTATTGAGATGATACTACGGAATGTAGAGGGTCTTCACACGTACCACTCAGTTTCTCTAAATTAAGACGGAACCAATCCCTTATGGCTTATAGGGATAAGTTCGCCATTGTACTTTTTTATATATTGTTTTGCCGTGTCGGCTGACTAGAATAGCACCACCCCATCTCCTCCCGCGGGTGTCGTAAGAGGCGACAAAGGGAAACATCATACGGATGGGCAGCAGCATCCGTCGAAACCCAATCTACAGCTACTGCGCCAACCCGCCTGCCAAGCGTGGTGACTATGGCAACTACCCCCAAGATGATACAAGTCATATTTGTGGGAGGCCTATGTCCAGCAGTGGACTGCATACGGCTGAAATGTATTTATGATGTATGTATATTGTTTTGTAATGGCCATCAGAACTCTAGATCTAGTCTTACCAAGTCTGCGAAGAAATGCAGTTATTTTTCTCTAAACTCCAATAATGAAACTGAATATTTCATGAAATTCAGCAATGAACTTGTTTACCCGGCCTTGACATGTTGAGACCTGTTCCAGGAATTTTAGACCGCTGTCACCCGGGTGTCACTGCTGATTAGGGTCTCATTGAGCTGTCGGACATCTATAAACGTCTAGGCACGTGTAGTTTTATTTTGTATAAGGATGGTTTTGTCTAACAAGTAAGAGCAGAGGCTATTGGAGAACTTTTACAATTGTTTATAATTTTCGGATAATTATCAAATTAATAAATTCTTTTATTTTTCCAAGTACTTTTAACGGCTTTACGAGTTGCTTTATGTAACGAACCGAACCTATAGATAACCCAGACCCAGTGTTGGGCAGACAGTAATTAATTACCTATTCCTATTAATAGTTATAATTACAATTAAATAAAAATAGTACATTTCGATAGTAGTGAAAAAAAATTTTTTTTCGACGAGAGTGAAAGTTGGAGCCCGCGTGAAACGAGGGTGACAATCACCCGAGTTTTAAAAAAGTTTTTACAAGTACACTTTTTACGGACTAGTTAGGAAAAAAATGTTGCAGCTTCATATATTCTATAATATTTTGTAGGTATTTACTTTAATCAGTCACCTTTATAAAATTGGCTTAACCTTTTCCACGTCAGAGACGTATATATTGGCACCGCAGGTTCAACGCCAAAGACGTGTATATATGTCCTTCACCACAGAGCAAATTAAATCAACGTGCACACGCATAAAGTTCAACATTAGTTTTGACATTTCGACGAGGTAACATGTGAGGGAGCGTTAGCGTTTTTGCGTTCGACATGGCGCCGAAAAGGTTAATAATTATAAAATTATGTAAAGATAAAAATATAAATAAAGGAAAACTGGAAAAATTAACTGACTGACAAAATTATTTACCCTTATTTTTTTAAATAATTTATTGTAACATGCTCCTAACAATAAAAAAAACTACACGTTTTAAATAAGATTAAGTTTTATTCATGTCAAAAATACATTTTACAGGCTAACTTAAGACTAACTTAAGCCTAGTCAAATAGTCCCTCTCGAGTCGTCCCTGGCGCAAAGGTACCCATTACACTAGCCGCGTTGCCACGCTGAATAGGACAACCTTTGCACCAGATACGAACCCGCGCGGGCGTCAGACCCTCTCTCTCTAATTCGACGTCCCACTTCCCTAATGAAGGCAATAGCCTCTGACCCCCAGCACCCAGTAGTCTCGAAAGCAAGGGGTACAAAAAAGTAATTACTGCCCAGAGCCAAATACTTTTCGCGCTTTTTGACTGCCGCAAAATCCGCAGCGGCCCCAGCTACTCGCACTGTTCGACCGAGGTGTGAGGCGGCGAACGTACTGACGCACGTGGCGTCCCATAGCAGACACTTTCCCCGCTGCCACGGCACCAACGTTAAGCCGTCCGGCCTTTTGCCGTCGGCGCGACAGAGGCCCGGAGGTTCTAGCACACAGGGGATGTTGGCGGATATTAAGGCCCTCCGTACGATGTCGTTGAGAGCGTGGTGGCGCGGAAATCTTCCCGAACAACGACAACAACTTAATGCGTGGTGGCCATTAGCCTCCACCATGGCGCCGCAGATGCATTTATGAGGTACACAAACATCACAGCCCAGGCGGAGAGCTACAGCCACCCGCAATGAGTCGTTGTCCAGAAGTGTTCCCAAATGAGGAGCAGGCAAAGCCTGCAACCACGCTCCCGCTTCGACTCTCGACACCGACTTCAGCCTGGCCAAATCCACCCCCTTGGCCCCCTCCACAAGCCGAGAAAGAGTATCCCTGGCCCCCACATCATCCCACGAACGCTGCACCTGTGGAACTTCAGGCAGCGATGCAGATGGGTAACGGGCCCCCCACCTTGCCTGTGCATCTCCCGCAAATAGAATGGTAGCCCTATCCCCATGAAAATTTAAAATTTTAGACACAAGGCCACCAACCCCATAAGCGGAAGCCAGGAAAGCTGGCAAGCCCACATCACCCGCACACCGCAACCCGAGGCCACCGTGGCGTATCGGCAGAGACGCCTGGATCCATTGCTGATCCGACAAAGACACATTAAGGATAATCTCTGTGGTATCCTTCAACACAACGTCAAAAGAGGCCATGTCACCCGGACACAACCACGTGGGAGCAGTTCTCAAGAGGTATGTAATTTTGGGAACCGCGAAACACATACGCAACAAGGTCAGGGCGACATGGGCATTAATATGCTTAAGACGTTCTTGGGCAAGCAAAAGAAGACGCTTTCTGATCTCAATCGCGCTAGAAATACCCTCTTGGAAAATAGGAGACCCCAATAGGGTAAACGTTTTCTCCGAAAGCTCTTTGAGACCAGGAAGTAAAGCCCTGAAAGAGGATAAAGAAGAAGAAGAGGTAGGTCCACAGCAGAAAATCTCGCACTTCTCCGCATTCACTTCCAGTCCCATATCCCTGAGGCGGGGGATAAGAATAGCCAAGTCCTGTTGTACTACTTCCGGCCTCCCCCCTAAGGTGCCGTCATCCAAATACCAAATATTAAGGGGGGAACCTAGGGACGACACCGCCTCATGAATGGCAAGACTGAAAATAAGCGGCCCGAGCGGATCACCCTGCTGCGCACCCACCTGCGAAACAATTAGGGAATCATCGTACACGAGGTTAGACGGAGAATGATACACCTGATACAAATATGGATATAAGTTAGGGATATGCTTAACAACCTCGCCCAGCAGAACGTCCCTCTCCACAGTATTGAATGCATTTTTCAGGTCCAACTTCACGATGACACAGTCTGCGTTTCCGGTCTCCATCACAAAGGTACGCGCGGCGTGAATCGCAGCCTCACAGCCTCTCTGCGTACCAAAACCTAACTGATGCGGCTGAAGATACCCAGCCATTCGATCCTTAACCGCACGACAGCCTAGCTTGGCTACTAAACGGCGAAAAGTGCTACCCACTGCGATTGGCCGTATTCCACCCTCCTTTTTCATCAGCGCACACAGGGACGCTCCGTAAAGATACGGGCAAACTTCAGCATTTAATTGTCCACTAAGTAAAAAAAAAAAAAATTAAATAAGATTGTATTCAAAGCTTAGGTTTTTCTTCCCACGGCCACCAATCTAGAGGTTCATAGCTGACAGTATTGTATCTTCTAACAAACTGCAATTGCCCTAAAAACGGGCAATATGTACTGAAAACTATAAGTCCCTCGGTGCCATTTTGTGTCACATTCGCCCTTCTTGTTTGCTTCCATAATGACTTATATAGCCTAAAAAATAAAAAAAAGATCTATATTTTTCAACTTAGGCACATTACATGCACTTATGAACGTCAAAGAAAAATCTACAACGGTTCTAACCCTACACCTCTGACCCGGGCAAGAAGCTACGGCGGGACTTAGTTTTTCAAAACAGTGATACAAGTACATAATTACGCGTAGTCCCAAAAGAATATATTTTCTTTTGGGACTACGCGTAATTCTGTACTTTAAGATTTAAGAAACAGTTTATTACAAGATATAACTAAAAATACTAAAATATTAACGTAAAATTTGTAATGTATAAACAAAAACTCCACAAAAATAGGCATACTTTGATATGCTTTCTTGCCTGAACTGTGTCATTTAACCTTTTGAACGCCAAGCATCACTAAAGTGGTCGCGTGATGTCGTGCCTGCCATGCCACCGACCACTAAACTGGCTAACTGGTTATGGCGGACTCTGTTAAAGCAATTATCCAGCTGAAAGATAAGGTTTATATTTGTTTGTCACAAGTCGACACGTTGTCGTACACGTCACATTTTGACGCGAGAGGAAAAGCGTTCAAAAGATTAAATAATCTGGCAGTACATACAATTGATGATTTAAATGTTACGCGGTCTAGTTATAGTTTTTGGTTACCTATTTGACATAAATATTTTCTTTCTGTCAAATTGACGTTTTAAACTTTTTTTTGTACTCGGCCAATAATTCCAAAGATTGACCGGCCGGTTATTTTTACGCAGAATTTCTGATTCTTCTTTAATAATATGAGTGCTAGGTTGTAAAATCTTGTATGTTTCATTGTTAATATTAATTTCGCCTAGTTTTACGAAATCAATGTGGACTGTGTGTTGATATGATATGTGGCACTGAAACCAAGACAAGTTATATGAAAATCGAAAAGCTTTACTACATAGTATAAAACAAAGTCACTTTCTCTGTCCCTATATCTCTATATATGCTTTTAAAACTACGCAGCGGATTTTGCTGCAGTTTTTTTAAATAGATAGAGTGATTGAAGAGGAAGGTTTATGTGTTTAATAACTTCCATTAAATAGTAGAGAAATACTAATATCAGCATTGCACCCGTGCGAAGCCGGGTCGGTTCGCTAGTTTATAATAAACGGCAAAATATTGGTAGAACTGGTGTAAGGATTGCAGGGAAACATTATAAATTTTATGTGCTACAAGGCTACAGATAGAATGACACACACAGTTAGTGCTCTAATCTATTACACCCATCTTTTTACGTCGAGGGTAAAAAAAAATCTAATGACATTACTTGCAGAAAAAATAACAAAATGATCAAGAGGATAGAAATCGTGGGGTAATACGGGCATGAATACGACTGTCAGAATGTAATGGGGGTTATAACGAATTGTTAGTTGGAGGAACCAAGTTAAAGAACTTAGATGAATTTTACGCAAACGAAACGGCGGGCAACAGCTAGTATTGATAAATGCCTCCGCAATACTATAACATACGAGTACGTGACTAACTTTATGAATATGCGATATAAAATGCGTAAATATATATTGAGAATTAAAATTCCTTATATTATTAAAACGCAGTATTTTTTAAAATTTATTTAAAAAATACGCCGTGAGGTGCCGGCAGACTAGAATAGCACCACCCCATCTCCCCCTGCGAGAGGCGACAAAGGGAAAAACCAACGAATGAGCAGTAGTGTCCGTCGAAATGCAATATACAACTACTGTGGTCGCCAACCCACCTGCGTGGCGACTATGGCAACTGCCCAAGCTGATACAAGTCATATTTGGGGGAGGCCTCTATCCAGCAGTGTGATGACATACAGCTGAAAAAATGATAATGATATTTTTAAATATGTATACCGTAAGGCTTTTCTAAGATAACTTACCTGTAAAACGTACAAAATCCAAAGTAAAATCATATATATTTCTTCGTTCACTGTTTAAGTACCGCAAAATTACCAAGTCTAGTCCAAAACTAAGTTCGTTTAGGTGTGAGCATTATTTAAATTACGCAGTTACAAGACAATATTCATAAACGAATGAAACAATAAAAAAAAACAAAAATATTATTGGTATTGTTAATTACGAATAGAACTTGTGGACCATAGTCGCACTATTGGACTGTACCCTTACCATGATTTGTGACATTGAGGTTTTCGATAACGAGTATCGAGTTGTGCAAATCGCTTGTACTATTTTGCTGCCGCCACACATTCGCGCGAGTAGCGAGGCGAATGGCGAGGCGAAACGCGAGCACGCATCTGTACGCGGACGTCTCGCTATTCCTCTCGTCCCTCGCATCGCGTTTTTGTATAGGAAAAGTCTCGTCGAACGGTGCGACGAATAGCGCGGAGTTTTAGTGCGAACGAGTTGCACAGATAGTAAACTCGATACTCGTTATCGAAAACCTCAAAGTCACAACTCATGGTAAGGTTACAGTCCAATAGTAAACTCTTTCAAAAGTAAAGTTTGGTTTTATAGTACCCACATTTGCGAACACAATTTATATATAGGTGAATACTTAACTTAAGGACCAAATCTGTGGAGTGAAAAACGATATATAAGTTTTTTAGTGCGCACGAGATACACAGATAGTAAACTCGGTACTCGTTATCGAAAAACTCAAAGTCACAAATCATGGTAAGGTTTAGTCGAGTGGTTTTACGGTGATTCTAATTAAAAATATTGTAATAAAGATAACATTCAACCCGGTCACGAATCATGTTGACGGTTGTAACAAGCTATTAAAATGTTTGTTACATAAACTTAATTGTTTTAGCTGATTTTGATTTAGTAATTAAGACGGGTTGGTCTTGGACTATCTAGAAAACAATTTGACTACCTTAAAACTACCCAACTATAGTCCAAAAGGTCCCAACTATGGTCCAAAACTAAATTGAATATCTTCGTTCAGATGTATTTGACCGGGTATGTCCTTAAACTACGTCCAACAATGAGAAGTAAGGCACAGCGATGACCATCACGCTCGAGTCTGGAGAAACACAACTGGGGAAGTACCTCCTTACAGAAGACCACAACCATAATGGTACCTACTGCTACCTTTCAGGTATGTAGTGTTGTGTTCCTGGTGGTGAGTAAGGTTCCCAGAGCTCCAACCCCCCTTAAAGGTCAGCAACGCGCTTGTGACTCCCCTGGTGTTGTGGGTGCCCATGGGCGACGGTAATTGCTTACCACCAGGCAATCCGTCTGCTCGTTTGCCGTATGTCATAAAAAAAAGAGTATGATTTAAATTACTCAGTTGAATTCATAAACGAGTGAATCAATAAAGAAAAAAAGAAAAAATATTGGGATTGATACTTAATTACGTATTTAACTTGTGTACCATGGTTTATTTGACTAATAGTTGAGTGGTGTTACGGTACACTTCATAGTTGTCTATTTAGACCTTAAATAATGGGTCGAGCACATATGTACGTACTGATTGCAAAAGCGTGAAGGAATGGAATGAATGAGTAATCTTCCTATCATTACATGAGATGTTGCTGTCTGACTTCAACTCTCGTGAAACTACCTATACTAGCAGCCAGAGTTCTCCTATTATTTTAAGCTGTTTTGGGAACAATAAAACGACATAAATAATTTTACTGAATTATAATATATTTGCGACATCCTTACTAAAGCGTAAAACCAGGCAGCCTCAACATTCCAATGCTCCATAGCCAAATATTCGAACAATTATCAACTAAATTAACCCCTTCACTGCACGGGTAAACAAACAAAAAAAAAGATTTTACTGCTTCCATGTAAACAATAAACAAGCATGTTCATTTAACGTGAGTCCATGAACTAACTGATGAAAATACAGATCCACCGAACAAATTCAAACATAATCAAAAACTTAATATAACAAATGATTAGAAATCATTTCAGTACTCTTTAAAAAATAATATTTGACATTTTTTTTACAGTGTGCACATTCGCGGACATAATTTCTATATAGGTGAAAACTTAACTTAAGGACCATGTCTGTAGAGTGAAAAACGATATTTTCATACTAATTGTTAGTCACTTATACCCTTTTTCACTAGGGTCACAGATGTCTATGTAGTTGTGCAGAGAATTGCTATGGAACGTACATCAAAATTTGAATATAGAACGCCGACATGCGTGTACACACACGTTACTACTACATAGACCAGCTTGAGTTAAGTGTTTTCACATATAGCAGTCCAGTAGTATTTTGTTTCCGATGACATAACACACTGTCCACAAATGTGTTTGAGCGAGTATGACGAGCGAGTAGTCTTTTTCGCGTGACAATGTACAGAGGCTCTAGTGTAAGTTTATTTTGACGTAAAAAAACTACGCGAACGCGTATGTGATTATTTGTTGGAAACTCAAACGCGATGGTGACGTTTTGTGACGTTAAAACTTACACTGAGGTTTCTGTGGCGCTACCGCAAACAACGTTATGGGTAAATTTCGGACGATTGTCTCTGTCGCTCTCATGACACCCTTAATTGGAGTAAAAGAGAAAGATGCCCGAAATATACGAACTTCGATGTTTGCGGTACCGCTCCTGGTCAATAGGGGGAAGTGTAACTACGGGGCAAGTGCAACTGGGACCATAGCCAAGATGATTATCGTTTATAAGAAAACAAAACGATAATTGTACTTATGGAAAATATAAAGCGACTTTTTGTACGATCTGTCATTTAATTAAGGATTAATCAAATATTTTTTATTATATATTTTTATTTCCTTTGATTTTTAAGTAGTACCTAACACATAAATTATGAATTTAAATTAGATGACATATGTTTAAGAAAATGTGACGAAGACCTCCAGCGTCCGAGAAGGTATTTGAACCCGCACCGTTTCACGGCTGAGGCCTTAACCAATTGGGCCACCTGAACACAGCGGAACCGGATACCGGAGCAGGAGCGATTGTCATTTTGGCTATGTCTTAGCTACATTTGCCACATAACTGTAGTTATACTTACATAATATAATCGTTATTAAATATCGACTGTTAAACTCAAAGTATTATTTAAAACGAAACATGTACAAATAACACTAAACGTCTTTACATTCCAAATCCATCGTATATCCCAAAGCTAACAAGAAACTTTAGTAAATGTGTAAGTTTGTATGATCAGCTATTCACTATAACTTGACTTGATATGAGAATCAAAGTTTCAAACTACGAACCAATTCACTTTCCATTCATCCCAAATTTAAGGGCACACATATTTGTAGTTACTTTGGTATAAATCATTTGGTTATGTGGGGTAAGTCCGTGAAATCATGTTGAACTTTTATCTTACTTTTCCTGGCTTATGCACGCAAAGAAGTATTCTGAAATCTTTGCTTATCCGACAAATTGATCTATAATAATGAAGGCATTGAATGAACAAGATGAAAAGCTTACATTTACCATGTGATTTTCAACATTAAAATATTTTCTGTAGGTATTCATAGCTTTTGAGTATAATTTAACACATAAATGATGCAACTAAATATGATTTTATATAAAATTATTGCAGTAAAATGAAACTGCATTTGGTTTTTGTGACTTGTACTGTATACACATTATTAATTTTATTCTCGCTAATATTTACCACGGTATATAATCGATTTCACTAAGCGATAGTGTATACACAGCCTAAGATTATAAGATACTATTATTACATTTGGACAAGAATATAAAACTATATGTGTGTAATATTATCTACATTGGGGTTACTTCGAACATCGGATAAAAAATACCTACTAAAACAGTATATTTTGGCAACCCTTATGGTGCTCCCACATTGGGTGTTATAAATGTTATATAATGTTATAAAACACAGTGTAACAAGGGTGCCGTTATGATGGCACAATAGTAGTAACCGTGTTACACTGTGTTTTATAACGTTATATAACATTTATAACACCCAATGTTGGAGCACCATAATTGTGTAGTCAAAGTAGGTTGTAGCGAAATGTAACCATATGCGTTGTTCGGTATTAGCCAGTGCCCGAAGTTACCTCAATGCACCTAAGATTTTTTAATTGGATGAATTATAGTTTTTTTTTGTTATGGGAAATATTTGTAGCTTTATAAGTTATTTTGCAAACTTTCGTGAAATCTTATTATTATCACACACATATTGGTTTATATAATTCATGTCAAAGTATATAATCTGGTGGATATGTATTTATTCATAATTACCTTACGGTCCTGTTAGACTACTTAATATTATTACAATGGTTTATTAATTACGGGGCTATGAATAGAGTTACAATGGATTGGATTCATTATTTAAAAATAAATAAGAAAAAAGAAGCAGGCAAGTTTTTAAACAAATATTTTTTGTTGTAGAACTTTGTACAATTTTTGTATATTTTTGAAATAGGGATATACTTGTAATGATAGATCGTTCTTTATGAATGCGTGTTTGATTTAATTTATATTATTTTAATTAACAATGAGCCGGAGTTTTTGTCGAAATTCAGTACTATTCAAACTTATTTGCTTGTTAAAAAAAATATAACTAATATTCAGTCAGATTATTACAGCAATGAAAATAACATTAAGGTCAATGTGGGTAAGACCAGCATACAATATTTTGAAGGGAAGTCCGTCATATGACACTAAATACCTAAGAGATAATGTAGGAAATTGGTTGGTAGACGGTTTTTCCAGATAGACGGTCTTACCCACATTGTCCTTAGTTCCCTAGTATCCTGTGAAAATATAAGTTCTAAAATTTCGGGCATCCTTCTCTTTTCCTCCAATTTAGTTGTAATTATAGTGACAGAGGCAATCGTTTGGGTACCGTACAACATTTTAGATTTTCGTGGAAAGCCTGGGAAAAATTTCTGTCATATGTCTGAATGCTCCACTGTCTACTATAGAGGGTAATTTTTGAGAGTCAGAAATGAAGAAACACTATTTTGGAAATATGAGCAATAGCAATAAAAGATCTTAGGCATTTAAAATTATTTAGTTAGGAAATATTGATGACAAATATTTTACGGGCGTTTTTTGACCTGTATTTGATTTAGAACGCTCGAAATTCCAAATTCGGAAACTGGTAGCATATCTAGACAGATTCTTTTGAAATTTAGCGAATCATCATTACAGGCGTTCCCTCAAGTTTGTTTTTAACCTCCATGGGGTTGAACGTGGGGTTGAAAAGAAGGCTAATATAATGTAAGATGATGTTAATTATTTACTTTAGAGATTTTTTTTATAAATATTATATTATGAATATTTCTAAATGTGACATTTGGTGGTCATATTAAAGACGACATATAAAAACAAAGATTGTAGAATATTTTTTGAAAATCGTGGGCCTCGCCTTCTTATTGTATGGTTTTACTTTAATAATTGTAATTATAGCACTATTTTTTATTATATATAGTCGAAATGAATTGTAAGTAGACTGTCAAGTTATAAAGTCAGTAAAAAATGTAGGATTAAAGATATTAAAAAAAAACGTTGGTGCGGTTTAAGCTCATACGATATTGAACTAAAATTATACTAGATTCTTAATTATTTAAAAGGAAGATGTTCGTTTCATATCGAACAATAAAATATATTTACATTCACGATTTAAAATAGAAGTTAATGCTAAATATTAATATTGCAAATGTCATAAGTCAGAGTGTCCAAATTTGTATTTTATAACATCATTCGTTTATACACATTATTAAAAAATATAATCTATATGAACGACTATTTAAGTAATTTCAAGACAGCATTTTCTCATATGAAAATATACGCAATATTTATTTTACAAATATATTTACAAAGCTTACTGAAATTAGCTTATGAGTAATACTGATTAGAAAATAAAAATGGAATTAATTGTTCGTCACTACATTAAGGAGCAAAATAAATACGTTGTTATATAAAAATGTGCTTTACTTCTAGAGTTTTAAGTTTGTTTTTTCAATAAGCCTATAATACTATCACACGTTTTTTTAGAAATGAAACCGCTATGTAACACCTCGCCTCATGTTCGAAAAGGCATTTATAAAACTATTTACGAATATTTAAATACAAAAACATCGAGATTAACAACAATGGCGATTTTCGAATGAATTAACTCGGCGACTGAATATACAGACTTTGTTTGCAGTGCAAAATAGCTCAAAAATGGCCCTAATATTCAAATAAATTATTTTCCTTCTGTAAAACTCGGATCTTTATCGGAATACGATGACATCCGAACTGTCAATGAATGATCGTATTAAATGAGTGACATTTACATATTACTATTTTTTTTAAATATGGCTTCCATCAATAAATCAATCGATGATTTCGCCAATGTCAAGTAAAATAACATATAAGTTTTAGAGTATGACGTTGTTCGGTAGTAGGCCTTGCGTTTTGTAAAGTGGTAGCTGGACTTTACAGAAAGCTAAGAGGCGGCCGTGACCCCGGGATTGCCGGGTGTTGACCAAAATAGTGGTGAAACACGTTTTTAAATCAATTCTTCTTTAGCTAGACAATTCTGCGTCAGATCACTGCATAATAAGCTATCAATATTACGCACTAAACAACGTAAATGAACAAAAAATATAATCTCAAGACGACTTCGCCATTTTGAGGTTCAACCAGAAAATCCATTTTCATATACATTAATATGAAACTTTATTATTCGGTAATGTCAAAGTGAAAAATGACATGTGACATTAAATATTAATAGATATGACAATGTCACTCATTTAATAAAAAATTGTCGTGTGTCGATCGAGATACGAGTTTTCCTGATGGAAAATAGTTCTGCACTACATCTGTACAGTCGCCATCAAATATATCGGAGCTGTGGAGGTGGTCACAAATATCGGAACAACGCCTCTATAGTCCAGGCGATAAAGTGCATGTTCCGATAGTTGTGACCACCTCCACAGCTCCGATATATCTGATGTCGACTGTACCCTCAACGTTAGATATTATCCAATAAGCAAACGACCGCTGTTAGAAAAGTGATTGGCAAAAATAAAAAGTCATATCTAATCTCGCGGTTGAAGTAGGTACTATCTTTGTGAACTAATTTTTGTAGGGTTATACTTAATTTGTCATCTATGTATATTATCAATTGCCGATTAAATTATGCTATTTGAAAATGAAGTACTTAATTGTATCATTATTAATTTTATTCGTATTTGGGAGTTTTCAAAAAAATGTACCCATTTTTTCTTAGTCAAAGCGCCAATGTGGTTGTGCATTCTTCATAAGCCCAATCAACGCCTATTGTCAATTAGATAAAGTATACGTTCAGATATTTGTGATCACTTCCACAGCTCCGATATATCTGATGTCTGGATGGTAGTTGACGGCTACGCTAATAGGGCACACTATTTTTTGAAAAACCCCAATTTGTTATGAATTGGATGAATACTTGTGTTTTTATTACATTTATTCGGAAATGTGAAAAATGTTTTTTATTTCTGTAATTATCAGTACAGTCGCCGTCAGATATATCGGAGCTGTGGAGGTGGTCACAAATATCTGAACACCGCCTCTATTCAAGGCGATATAGTGCATGTTCCGATCTTTATGACTAACTCCACAGCTCCGATATTTCTGATAGCGACTGTACAGTCAGCGTCACATACAAGAGCTCTCACGTCTATAGGCGGCTGCTTACCGTCACTCGGGCCGTACGCTTGTTTGCCACCGTCGTAGTATAAAAAACTCAGTGGCCAAATACAATTGATAATATCATTTCAGTCGTAACACGTTAGCCATAGTCACCACGCTTGTGTACATATATATTTGGCTGTTCTAGTTGCTACTTAATATTTGACACTGACTTAACAAGTTTGAACCGGTAACTTTACATACCTTTTAATTTTAGTAAAAAAACTTTCCTTACAATATTGAGATTATAAGATGCATTTAAGGTCAATTCACACACAGCGCGGGCGCGGGTCGGGCGCGTGTCAACGCGGGCCCGCGGCGCAATTGTTCAGCTAGTTTTAAATGGACACCTTCACACAGCCGGCGGGCGCGGGCGTGCGCGGGCGGGTGCGTGTGGTGCGTTGACACGCGCCCGACCCGCGCCCGCCTGTGTGTGAATCGAGCATTAGGTACAAAAGTGCCTATTCTGTCATTAATTAACCTGATTCGATTTTCATCATATAAAAACAATATTCTCGGAAATAATTGAGAATATACTTAAAGTTGCCACTTGCTGATAGTAGTCAAGATAAAAGACTTCGATAGAGAAAATGTTCCAAAATATACCGGGTGCGGCCTGTAATAGGAGAAAAAAATTTAGAGATCGCTTCTACACCACGAAGCTAACAACATTTGTTCTACAACTTTAAATAATTGGGTAATTTATTACTTGTGAATTTTTCGAACAAACTAAATAGTATTTTCAATGAACAGCATCCAATAGTCTAGTTGACGTTTACTGTCAGCCTACAAACTTCATAGTTTTTGCAATACATTGCTTGCTTTGAAAATCTTTTTTTATTAATATTTATTAAACTATAAGTTATTTTCAAAAGTCGTAGAACAAATGTTGCTACGTTTTTGGTGTAGAAACGATGCTTAAAGTTAAAGCTCCTGTTACAGGCCACACCCGGTATACATGCGCTTTAGTATTGAGACAATAAAGTGCATGTATACTTAACTATAGTAGATTTTTTTTTAATGTCCGAAGGGCCATAAAACTCTTATCTTTAGCAGTTCAAACTGAAAGATAATATATAAAAATATTATCCATTAAAATATCTTCCATTGTACGCAATAAGGTTGTCAAGATCAGATATTTGTGACCACCTCCACAACTCCGATATATTTGACGGCGACTGTAAGTACAGTCACCGACTTTAATTGTTGAGCCACTTACGGTTCAAGCTGTTTCTTTTGTCTAGTACTTACTCTATGAATGCCCATTGAAAGGTGAACCCTAAATGGCTCAACAATTAAAGTCCCTGACCGTACCATATATTCTATTTTAGAAAATGCTATATTTTCCTAAATAGATGGCAACCTTAAATATACTCTACTATATCCAAGTTTCAATTTGTCCGTGTTTTTTTTTTAAACAAATTATTTTTGTTGTCATTTGACAATTGTATTGTAGTTATTATAATATGAGATTATTAGAAAATGTAATATTACAAAATAAGTTACTATGGCTTAATAAATATATTATAACGCAAATAGTGACATTATCTGTGTGGAGGGACCTACTTACCTACCTTTCGCACAAAACATATTTGTTTGTATTTAGTGTAAAGCCTGAGGAAACGCTAGTTGAGCGTGTAGCGGGGCGGGCAGGGTTCATATCAAACAAGTGCAAATGTATGTGAGCGGCCGCAGTACACGCTCATATCTTGGAAGCTCGACGCAACCGCTCCGCTCACCGCTCTGCTTGAAGTGCCCACTCAGCCCGATTTTTGAGCATCGAGAACGCGATTCGTGCCACTTAAAATCTTTCAGAAACAAAGAAGTATTTTAGAAACACGAATGATAGTAGTTAATAACCAGCCATCGGATTCCCTGGGGCGAAACTTCTTGACAGCTAGGGACTTCCTATATCGATAAACTCATTTATCGATACTAGTTCTAAATACTAGTGATCACACAAAGGTTTGCTTATAAAATATTTTTGTATTAAAAGAGTATTATATAATAAAATAAGAACTCAATTTTCTTCTTCTTTTTTGAAAACGTTTTTAAAAGTTTACTCGTCACAATTTATTTCTTCATGACTGTCCCATCTATTATTGTTAAAGTAAACCACCAGATTTTTTTCCATATTTTCGGGCGTTAAGCGTCTCCGTCTTGGCTGAAAAATCCATTTCAGGTGGCTAAAAGACTTTTCAATTTCTGTGGAGGTTATAGGAGCATAGCAAAATTTCATAAAGTGATCAATGGTATTTCGTTTATTTTTCGGTTGTAATGTAACTTCTTCACCTTTTAATAACTAGTATCGATAAATGAGTTTATCGATATAGGAAGTCCCTAGCTGTCAAGAAGTTTCGCCCTAGGGAATCCGATGTCTGTTAATAACTATACATTTTGTGCAAAAATAAAAATAATTTTTATTCTCTTTTTTTTTAATTCGAGCGCATTAAGTACTCTCAAAAATCGGCCGCCAGGCCGTACACGTGTTGATGGCACTTATACTGACATTTAAGATGACGCAATATAAGCGGAAAGCGTCAAAGACAATATATGTCCCTTTTTGTAGTTACTGTCACAATTTGTTTGTTTGCAAGAAAGTACAGATGACTTCATCCATTGCTTGAATAAATATTCCCAATTGACGAGGAATAAGAAAGATGGAATTGAAAAGTCAAGTATAATTAATTATTATACTTAAACGTTATCAGGTTTTATAGTAATTTACTAAGCCATAATAACATTATGCTTTACAATTTTGAAATCCCAGAATCATATAGGAAGATATAAATGTGAAAACGTCAAGTAAAAATGCTTCTTAATTTGAAGTAGGAACAATAGCTATTGCTTGAGTCGAGAATATATCTATATGAGAAGTTTATTATGTGTTACGATTCTTATAATATTGGTGTTAATGATACTATCACAAAATGTACAA
Source organism: Grapholita molesta (assembly GCA_022674325.2). Classification (NCBI taxonomy): domain Eukaryota; kingdom Metazoa; phylum Arthropoda; class Insecta; order Lepidoptera; family Tortricidae; genus Grapholita; species Grapholita molesta. The sequence goes on from CP053143.2 coordinate 8,347,432, forward strand.
TTTGCGATGATTTAATAAATAAAGCTGGTTATTTATGAGCAAATGTCTAAAATTATACGGTAAAACTAAACATGGTAATATGGTGATTAACCGTTAGACCTGTTTCATTACCATTAGTCATAATAATTAACTATTACTGTCTGGCTATTACAGAAAACGTGTATTTAACCCATATTTGGAACACAAAAAAAAACTATAAGCAATGTTTGTACTATATATTCAGGAGTGTCCTTTAATACACACGCTTCAGTCGACGTCAAATATGTTTCTTAAACCTTTGTAATAAGGTGCAAAACCCTTTGACGACGACTGTTCCAAATATGGTACATATTCAGTCTAACGATTTCCCATCAAGTAAACTAAAACACTAGCACTTATTTGACACTTTAGATCCGAATTCGTGTAAAATGTCGCACGCCATTTCTAAATCGTTCCTCGTGATGCCTAATGCTCGCACTACGATATCCTTAGGGTATCCCTCGCCTACTAAACGAGCGATGTAGTCTAAATTAATGTTTTCGTACGAGACGTTCTCACCGTATTTTCGGCCGTGCTTGTCGTGTGTTAGAGGGTTGAATTTATTGGCTGAAAGCAACAGAAAAAAGTAAATTTAGATATTTAAAAATTACAAAAATACATATATATATATTAAAAAATATATAGTATTTTTAGTTTGAAGTATAAATAAAAAATACATTTTTGAACGTGATTATTAAGGTTTTACTAACATTTCAACTTAATATTACAAAATATAGTTTTGAGATATAGCATTTAGCAAGAAACTTTACTCTATTTCCTTTTATAAAAGTATTTTATGTATCTGTGCATAATGAAGGACATTACAACAAGAGCGGGGATTGGCGAGTTTCATAATAACATCACACGAGTGTTGTAATGCCTAATTATGTATAGTTGCATACACTACTTTATCTACACACATATCATAAGTGTTTTAAGATGGGTTCAGGAACCGTAGGGAAATGACCTGCATTATTTTATTACTAGTGCTACTTGTAAACATTAAAAAGTCAACGAACAAAACAAATGACAGCTTGGAATGGCGGCGTTTCGTATTTCGTATCTTAGTCAAATATTTTTTTAAACCATAGACAAGCGAATGAACTCCCTATTCTATTGTCACTCGAGTTCAAATGTCGTTCGGGTTATATTAAAAAAGACAACGAATTGGCGTTTCGTATCAATGACTTTTTTAATATCTAGAGATTAGAATAGACATCCCACTTGAATTTGACAACTGTTCCAAATTTAAAATCATAACCTACTGTTTTCAGGAGGTAATATTAACTTTACATCTCCATTAATTTCTGGATGCCTACGGTTTCTGGAAGCATTTTAGAGCACTAATGATATGTACGTAGATAAAAGATTTAAACTTCATGGAAAGGGAGTGTACATTGTGATGCACACAGGGTTTTACGAGGTTAAAAAAAACTTACGTGCAGCCAATTCATTCTTCTCCGACGCAACATTTTCATACGGAGGATCCTTGATATCCTCACTCGGGAATTTCGGCATGGTTGTAGACTTGGTGGGCTGGTGCTCCGCCCCACTCGTACATGACGGCAGCGACCTTTGCCGCGGCGGCGCCCGGTTTTCAACCCTGTCGAAACACCTATCCGGCTTCTCTGGGATCTCTGGTGCTCGGAGTTCTAAATGTAAATTTTCTAAAGGCACTACTCTCTCTCTATTGTCGAGTCTCTCTGGGAGTGAAGGTCTATCTAATTCTCTATCAGCTATTCTATTTTCTATCCTATGTTCTCTTTCCGCTGGCACTGGTCTGTCTATAAGTCTTTCTGCTGGTATAGGTCGATCTCTTTCGGTTGGGATGGGTGTTCTGTGTTCTTTGTCTGGTCGGGAGGGGTCGTGGTCGGGAGGGGGGGCGGGGAGGGGGCGGCTGTTGGATTGTGGCGTGTTGGCGCGTCGAGGTTTCTCGAATGCTCTAGGATCCGGTGGAACCTGGAATTGAGTTTAAACTTGTTTGAAATTGGAGTTTGAGGTCTTTGGTAAAAACATATTATAAAAATAGTATATTATGCTCTAAATTATTTTTATTATGCAGAAACGTCTGCTAGCGAATATCTTCGATATTTAAATCGAAAGAAAAATAGAAAATTTTGACTCGCAGCGGGACTCGAACCCATAGCCACTGGATAACTAGCCCAGTGCATTACCAATTGTGCTATACGAGTACCACTGAGACTTGTCAAATTTTTCTATATCCCTCGTCCTATACGTCATCATGGGTGACGTGTAAACACATCTACCTCCAGCGTATTGAACGCCAGTAGTTGTGGGTTCGAGTCCCGCTGCGAGTCAAATTTTTCAATTTTTCTTTCGATTGAAATATCGGATATTATGCTCTACATGATAAATTGATGGTGAAAAACTTAACTGAAGGACCATGTCTGTGTAGTTGTGTAGGGAATTAATATTTACGTCTAAATGTGATTATAGAACGCCCACATACGTATACAGACACGTTACTACTACATAGGGCAGATGCTTTGGTTAAGGTTTTTACCTATAATACATATTGTTGTTAAGTTATATATTCTTTCTGTTCAATCACTACTTACAATTTCCCGCGTTCTTATACAAACGTCAAAAAGTTATAATTACTCATTTTTAAATGCTCAAAAGAAGGTTGAGAGATAATCTTTAGGATAACAACGCAATCGAGGTGATAAAAATACCTACATAATGAAAGCTAGTGTTAAACATCTAGGAAAAATAAACAAGGAGTTTTCTTGGTAATGGCGTGGACAAGATTTTAGCAGAAATCGCGAAGTATTTTTTGACGTAACTGGTGACCGAAGAGCTTGCGGGTTCGTCGCACAACGTATCAGCATTGCGATACAACAAAGAATTGCCGCTGGCATCCATGGTTGCAATGCCCTAAGGGTCCTTTTTAGATGTAAGCTAGCTAGTTGTGGAGTTGATGATTAGAAAGTAAGTTAGCATAATATAAATACTTTTTTTTTATACAAGTCAGACTCTGGTCTGACCTCAGTCACACCTGATGGTAAGTGTCGACTAGGTAGGAAGGTGGAAGCGAATCGCTTTGTGCAAATGAATTTAAAAAAACAAAGTCACCTCGTGCCGCGTGTCTATGATGCCGGTTATGGTTTCCGTGGAGCCAGTGATGATGGAAGTCAAACGATGCCTCGAGTCCGGTTCAGGTTCTAGGGATGATCTTCTTCTTGGTTCAGCGAGCGATGAACCTAAACGGATAGATAGGTTTTGTTAGAAAGTCTAACTTAAATTTGAAAAGTTATAATGTATAGTTGACGGCAGGTTTGGCAGTGGATAGTGTCTATGAAGCCGATAGTCCTGGGTTCAAATCGCAGTCAGGGCATTTATTTGTGTAATGAGCACAGAGTTGTTCCTGAGTCATGGGTGTATTCTATGTATTTAAGTATTTGTATATAAATATTTATTTATAGGAACAATATAACATGATTAAATTAAAATGACTAATTCTAAATTACACTAAACTAAGAACTATAAGACTTAAATTAAGAATTCCCCCCGTGACAAGGTACCGTAGATGCTGGCAGCATTACCCCGCTGCATTGCAATACTAATTCGCTGTGCGAGGAAGCTGCCAGCTCTACGGTCTCCGGTCGCATCCACCAGTCTCTTTGATAGTGCCCCAAACATTGTATATTATATATATCGTTGCCTTAGTACCCACAACATAATTCTTCATGAGCTTACCGTGGGATTCAGTCAGCTATATATTTAATACAATCATTGATTGACGATTCGGGCGTCGTCTCCTTTCGATCAAAATCCGAGTTTTCCTGATGGAAAATAGTTTTGTGGTATAGAAACGATGCTTAGAGTTATTGTTCTAATTAGGTTATGGTTTCCTATAAATGCCGTCGGCCGCATACAGCGGATGCGTCATAATGCTGTCTATAGAGATATATTGTTGAGGCCTCTCTCGCGCGTCGACACTAAAGTCTTACAGGTCACACCCGATGACTGTTAGTAACTATACGGTGCTACATCTGTACAGTCGCCATCAGATATATCGAAGCTGTCACAAATATCGGAACAACGCCTCTATTGTCAAGGCGATAAAGTGCATGTTCCGATATTTTTGACCACCTCCACAGCTCTGATGTATCTAATGGCGACTGTACAGTCCTTGCTGCAGAGAAACCTAGAAGCTAGTATATAGCGAGCGTGCACCGACCGTGCGCGGCGGCGGCGGCGGGCAGGTCCTGCACGCTGGCGGCGGCGGGAGGGCGACGAGGGCGGCCGGGGACAGCGCGCGGCGCGGCGGGAGGGGGCGCGCGCAGCTCCCCGTAGGCGTTCTCGGGCGGCGCGCGCCGGCCCGCGCGCGGCGACTGGCGCGGCGACGCGGCCGGCGAGCGCGCGCCGCCGGCCGCAGCGCCGCGATGCTCGACAGCGCCGCGTTGAACTCCGACCACTCCTGCGTCACGAGCCGCTCGGTGAGGGCCTCCGCTGGCTGACGCGGCCGCCCGCCGCGTGCCCGTATAAAAGTCGCCCGCGCGGATTTAAAGTTATATGGGCACGCGGCGGGCGTCCGCGTCAACTAGAGGAGGTCAGCGATCGGCACTATGGGTGCAAAACTTTAACAAAACTCGTTAAGCGGACATAAAAGTATATAACCATAAAAACAATTATATTCTTACACCCAAATATTGGCATGTCGAGATTCAGATACACAATTAAATTGGACACAAAGTTATTCGTATTTTTCTTGATAGTGAGTATTACTATACCTCAATTCAACAAGTTTTGTTAAAATTTTGCACCGTTAGTGCTGATCACTGCTTATAATGTCTATTATTCCGAATGCCGGTTATACCTAATACTAATATGTACCCCTTAAAGGGCCTGCGCGTTGGCTCAATCTGTACCCTTACCATGAGTTGTGACATTGACATTTTCGATGAGGAGTACTGAGTTCTGTTAGTGGCAGCGCGACATTTTTTCTTAGGCAAGACGGAGCCTATATGTCTTAGCCTTTTTTTCTTAAACCTAAAAACCGTTAAACTCCAGTAAAATTAGTCAAGCCGGCGGAAATCGGCTTGTATAAACGCGGCGCCACCTATTTGTACATCTCGTTCGCACTAAAATACAAGCGAGATGCTCATATAGTAAACTCGATACTTATTATCGAAAACGTCAATGTCACACCTCATGGTAAGGGTACAGTTCACACGTTCACTGCGGTACGGTACAACTCGACCCCGTACGAGTAGGTATGTTTAACTAACTGCCCCGCGGTTTATTACGGAAAAAACGTAGCCAATGTGTTAATCCAGGGTGTCAGCTAACTCCGTAACAAAATTAAAATCCCTCCAGCCGTTTAGACGTGAAGACGTAACAAACATACACACTCACAAACTTCGCCTTTATAATATTAGCGTAGATTGCGAAGTTAACTAAATTACCGCAGCGAAGGTGTGTAATACTTCAAATCAATATTGTTCAATCACCATCATATAAATCTGAGCTGTGGAGGTGGTCACAAATATGTGAACAACGCCTCTATTGTGAAGGGGGTAAAGTGCTTGTTCCGATGTTTATGGCCACCTCCACAGCTCCGATATATCGGATGGAGACGGTACAGTTAATTTAAAATCTACCTTTTCGTTTATTCCTTTATACTGGGTCAAATCAAAAAGGTGATACAAAGTTATATTTTCTGAATCTATTAATGATTACGATCAACTTTTACTATGGAGCCATAACTGAAAAATCAGTTACTGTTTTACTAAGAATTATAACAAAGTTATTGCCTAAGAAAAGAAATAGAAAAAATAAAAAAAAGCAAACACTTACTTTCATTTTGCAAGCACATACATGCTCAATGCAGTCGATGCATGCCAGACCAAGCACACACGGGCAAACGGAATGAATTATATGATAATGTAACACAAATAATATAAACCAACTGAAAAACTGGTTAGCGTAATTCGCTAGTAACTGGCCTTGTAAAAGGCCCAAAAATAAATCATAAACCATACAATAATGTGACCTAATGAACGTAAGAGCGGTTTCAGACTAGCCTTATTTTATGCACGTATACGTTTCTGGCGTATGCACTTATACGCGCGCTACATTAAATCGATTACGCGTGTACGCGCTTATTCCCGCGTGTTTGCTCGAAACATGAAATGGAGCGGTTACTCGCTCGCGCTTATGCGAGCTTATATGCGCGTCGATGGTCGAAGAAAACAAATCCGCACCTGTGCGCGCGTGCACGCGTTTAAAAAGACGAGGTCATACGCGCGTATAAAAGGCTAGTTTGAAACAGCTCAACTGATATCACAAAAGCCGGACAATTAAAAACTATCTGCAGGGGCTATGTCTTAATATAAAATATATTGGGATAAAAATTAAAACGCGTTATGCCAGGTACAGTACCCTTATCAGTTATCAGTTGTGACTTTGAGGTTATCAATAACGAGTATCGAGTTTACTATCTGTGCATCTCGTTCGCACTAAAATAGTACAACCGAGATGCACAGATAGTAAACTCGATACTCGTTATCGAAAACCTCAATGTGTCAACTCATGGTAAGGGTACAGTAATGTACAGTCAGCAGCAGAAGTTGCTAAGCGGGCGAAGTCTTCAAAATGACTTCAACACTACTTTATTGTTAAGAGAATAAGAGCGTGAAAAGATTATAATGAACACGTGGCCCGCTTAGTAAATTATGCTGCTGACTGTACCATAAACGTGTCGAATTTAACGGAAATTAAAAAATCAAGAATGTATGATGCTAAACAACTACAAAACGAATGTCAATAAAATGGTTATGTGGCCAGCATCCTTGGTACAATGCCTCAAGGGCCTTTTTTACATTTAATGTAGTAAGTTGTTAAGTACTATAATATTTATACCTACATATTTTCTAGCACGAACGATTAGTAAGTGATTGACAAAATAAAAACATCGACAGTCGATTATCGATAAGTGCCACTTCAACGTCATACAGGTAATATAAAGACAAATATAGGGTATAATATTATGTAGTGTTAAAAATAAATAACAATAACCTATCTATTTATTTATATTTTACATACTTCAGAAAACAATTTCGAACAAATTATAAAAGTGAATAAGATCAAAAGTGTACGGATTACGTTAAATTTGTTCAAGATTGGTGGCACGCGGTGTCTAGGTAGGTAGCCGATATAAGACTGTGTGTACGTTATCGATAGCAGGATTGTCGATATTTTTATTGTGGCAAGCACTAAGCAAATGTTGTTCCTGCTAGAAAAATATCTAGGTCTTTTAAGGTGACGGCACCATTAATGGACAAGGAACCAAGCATGAACATTACTGCTTCAAAGGAGTTAAGTGTTGTGCATTTGTGTCCGACATTAGTGCCATTACCTTATTGGAAATAAATATGTTTTACCATGTCAATTAAAACAATCTTATAAAATTAAAACAAAAACACATAAAGCGAATCACCAAGCATATAATTGTCAACGTCAAAAACTTACAAATAATATAAATCAATACATTGCAATAAACATTATTTAAATACATTGGACACAACATAAAACGCACCTTATTGTACACGAATTAAGGACTTTCAAACAGCAAGTTTAAGTATGTATTCGTTGAAATTTTGACAATAGATGTAATACTTTCTGACAGTAATGTGGGTGTTAAAAATAACTACAAGTCGTGTGAACTTAGACTTGATACAATTTTATTAATTTGTAGTAATTTTTTTAATGTATAGTTACTGTAGTATATTTACTTGGTAGCATTAGTAGTAGTCAAATAGTGCGGTACATTCTATAGTGTACAGTCTCCGTCAGATATAACGGAGCTGTGGAGGTGGTCACAAATATCTAAACAACGCCCCTATTATTAAGTCGAGTGCATGTTCAGATATTTAGTAGATTAATTAATAGAGGCGTTGTTCAGATAGTGACCACCTCCACCTCCAATGTTATTATTTTATCTTATCCGATATATCTGATGGCGACTGTACCAAAGTTTATGAGTAGGTACTTGGGATGCTCCAACTATATGACACTGACTGTACTGATTCGACAAATCAGTTATTTCGTATGAGAACCTTTAACTTGTACCTAATATTAGAAGTTTCTTCATTATGTTTTATGAGAAAGAGTTCAAGTAAAATTATGAGTAACACCTTCTAGCCTAAATTGGTCGGGTGTTTATCTTTTGTTACAATAACTGTCTTAAGTGCGACAGTGACGGATAGTTCGGTATATGACAATATCGCAACCATGCTAGCGTGCCTGAATTGTATTTAAAATTAAAGTTTATTTTTGAATCCATTTTGCGTACTCATCATTCCGACTCGATGGTTGTCAAACCTTGAAGTCTAATAAACATTTTTTACAATATAAACCATGCACTGATTCACATCAAATTTAAGGCGTACGCGCGTACACGTTAAATTCGCGCGTATTAAGTAGGTACGCGCGTACAAAACGCGTGTCTCGGAAAAATACAACAGTATCGAAAACAAAAATACATTTATATACTTGACCAATTTTAAATGCAGCTAAAGTTTATAAGTACAGTTCTAATTAAGTGATCAAATTTAAAATACTACTTTGATAATACTAATTTTTTAAATTTGACTTAAACGCGCTGTGTTAACTTAGATCATTAAAATATTTTTAAGTTAATTATAATCGAATGAATAAAGCTAAGATAAGTTTATTAACATAAACAGGCTTATAATGACTTGAAACATGTAATAAAACAATGGCATAATTCGACAACTATATAATAAAAAAAAAAGATTTGTGTATAATAAAAAAAAAACCTTTTTGGCGTATAATTTTTTTTATATTATTGTGCAAAAGTTTTTTTCTGTGTAAACAAGTCTACAGAATTGATTATAATGATGGTTATTTGTAAATAGTAATTTATTAAAGTAAGAAATAAAACTGAACTACAAGGCCGGAAATAATTTTTATTATAATTATAAATTCTGCCATTTTTTATTGCATAGCGAAATGAAAAATGATTATCAGTACTTTTTTTATAAATTAACGACACTAACCTAAATATAAATGAAATGTATATTATAAGTCGTAACAAGTATTTACAAAAAAATACTTATTGTCTAATACTTGTGCATAATTCATAAATAATATATATTAAATTCAATTCAACTCATTCTTATCATGTCATAACTCAAATATACTGGGATTTTTCAACATACTTTAAAAAAAATAATTAAGTACTTACAAATACTTTTTAAAAATGAAATTGATTAATATTTCATTTATGTATGAAAAAATATATCATACAAGTAAATATAGCATTAAAAATAGTTGACAGAGTGATTTTACGTATTTCATTTAGGTACCTAATTTAACTCCATTCATATTATGAAAGTTTTCAGTAAAAAATGTCCCCAATTATCGCGATTTGTAAAAAGGTTAATTATGTTTTGTGGCGATAATTAAGCATTAAATTTCCATAGTTTGATTTGGTGCTCGTTTCATAAGCTATAAGCAAGATTACAATGTAAGAAACGGCAAAAATATAATTTCCATACAGATTTCAATCTTAATAATCGTCACAAAACAGATATCAATCTCTCTTTGACTTCCCCCTACTGACCCATATGGATCGGTCACCCTGTATTATACAACTTGTAAGAACATTAAATAATAGTCCCAACGTGTCACACAGAAAAGGGACGTCCGAATTAAAGTCGATTGTCTAAAAACAACATGCCAACCGAATTGATAACCTCCTTCTTTTTTTGAAGTCGGTTAAAAAGCGAACTGCGTCAAGGCTTGGTCACATAGGCGCGTTTTGAGAGCGTGGCGCAGCGGGGCGTGACGCTGTCGTCGGAATGTGTGCCTTTTTTTTATGACAAAGGTGGCAAACGAGCAGACGGATTGCCTGATGGTAAGCAATTACCGTCGCCCGTGGGCACTCGCAACACCGAGGGAGTATAAGTGGGTTGGAGCTCTGGGAACCTTATTCACCATCAGGAACACAACACTACATACCTGAAAGGTAGCAGTGCCATTATGGCTGTGGTCTTCTGTAAGGAGGAGGTACTTCCCCAGTTGGGCTTCTCCAGACTCAAGCGTGATGGTACTTCGCTGTGCCCTACCTCTCATTGTTGGACGTAGTTTAAGGACATACCCGGGTCCGGGGTTTCGTTACATTAGCCACACTGGTGTCGCGCCCCGCTGCGCCACGCTCACAAATCGCGGCTATTTGCCTTTAGTCAAAATGGTCCGGGGTCCCTTTTCCGCGGTAAGCGCACACGAATGAATGGAATGTATGTAACATTGCGATTGCGAACTGCACACAAACAAAGACACGTGCAAACACTAAGCATGCGGTGATTTCCTCTCTTGTCTCTGCGAAACAAAACAAAACGGTTTTGGCTTAAACAATCCATGCAAAAAGCATTACCGTAACAGCCGTATGTTACTTCGATAAATATTTGTATTGTCTATCTAATACCTCCGCCACACACTCGACAAGCGGCGTGGGAAGTAGGCAGAGACATAGTGTGGCCGCAATACTCGCCATGCCGCTCGTCATGCCCACCGCTCCCTATTTTGTCGGTTATTTGGCGCGAGTCAAAGGGCCGGCAAGGAGCGTCGCGATTAATCGCGCGAGTAGGGCAGCGTGTGGCCGGAGGGGGCGACATCGCGGCAGCGGGAGGAGCAGCGCGAGGGGCATAGTGTGGCCGAGGTATAATATATCAGTAGTCCAGAACCCAAGAGGTTCACGGGAAACCCGATTGGTTGGGGTTGGGGGTGTTTCTATGTCAGCGTGACAAACAAAGGGGATTTGTTTCTTGTGCAGTGTTAAAAAAGTAAAGTTGGAAGTAATCAGTCTCATAAGTGCATGTAATGTGCCTAAATTGAAGAATAAAGGTATTTTTTCTTTTTTTTTTGGACTTTTATTGGGTCTACCGGTACAAGCCAAATTTTAAAATTGATCTACAAAAAAAAGTGTGTGTACATCTGCACTACATTTTTTTTAATTTTCAAGAGCGTTAATATAGCGTTTTGACGACCGGTCTAGCCTAGTGGGTAGTGACCCTGCCTATGAAGCCGAAGGTCCTGGGTTCGATTCCCAGTCAGGGCATTTATTTGTGTGATGAGACTGATGAGCACAGATATTTGTTCCTGAGTCATGGGTGTTATCTATGTATTTAAGTATCTATATGTATCTATTTATTATATATATCGTCGTCTAGTACCTGCAACACAAGCCTTATTGAGCTTACAGTGGGACTAGGTCGATTTGTGTAAGATAGTCCCGGAATATTTATTTATTTATTTATAATATGGTCTCTTGGTACAGTTGCCATCAGATATATATCGGAGCTGTGGAGGAGGTCACAAATATCGGAATATGCACTTCATCGCCTTGTCAATAGAGGCGTTGTTCCGATATTTGTGACCACCTCCACAGCTCCGATATATCTGATGGCGACCGTACTCTATATTTAATTTTAGAAAATGCTATATTTTCCTAAATAAATAGCAACCTTAAATATACTCTACTATATCCAAGTGACTGTACATAATTATGTCAGTCGCGTAGGTAAAAAATTATGACGGACTAAACCACGGATTTATTTTGCAGATCTGAGGCAAAACGCCGGGATACTAGGATGATGATGATGACTTATTTAACGTAACATACGACTGTTAAATGATAGGAGAGAAAAAAAATGGAATTCCTAGTCTCATATTTATTACAACTGCATTGACGTTAATAAACTTTTTCTAATAATTAATGAGAATCAACATTAAAATCAAGAAATAAAAAAATAATCAAAAAAATTAAGCAAAAATGACACAAAACACAAGCTTAACGCTTAAACGGAAAGCAAAAGACATGTCATGCCAAAAAACAAGGCGTTAAAATATGCTACATGCTTTATTTGGAAAAGGAATGGCCAATATAAACGGATAACATGTCCAAACATATGGCCAAAGTATTGAGCAAAAATTTTTTTTTACTCAAGCATTTCTTTCTAAATGCATTTAAACAATTTTCTGAAATTACGAGCTTCAATATGTGTACACAACAAGAGAACATCAGTTAATAGCTTTCGATATTTAAATCGAAAGAAAAATAAAAAAAAATTGACTCGCAGCGGGACTCGAACCCACAACCACTGCATCACTAGCCCAGTGCACTACCAATTGTGCTATACGAGTCGAGAATTTTTTATATTTTTATTTCGATTTAAATATAGAAGATATTCGCTAGCAGACGTTTCTGCATAATGAAAAAATAATCAGTTAATAGTACTTGACAAGTACGTATTAAACAAGAAAACAAAAGGCAAAAATTCGGATCTACAACGAAGTGATTTTTGCAAATTTTTAATGCAATCACCAGTGACCGCAACAACCAATATCTAATTAATTGATAATATGTCATCAGAAAACATTATGGGACATATTTTTTAAAGTTGTATAAGCAACTTTTTTTTTAATTTGTTTTTTTTTGTGTGGTTTCTACTCAGAATCATGAGTTCTTTCGAGCCTGATAGGAAAAAAATGTGTCCCAAAACTTTCATACATTATTTATTACTTCCGTTCCGTTACCGCCATATGAATAATGAAATATATGAAAAATGGTAGCGGAATGGAATAAAAAAAGCTTGGGATATATTTTTTCTCCTATCAGGCTCTAAACAACTCATGATTCTGAATAGAATCCACACAAAAAATCCAAATAAAATCCCTTTTGTGGCAAAAATGTTTTTATTTTTTTTTATTCATGTTTATGGTCTTTTGTTTTGTCATGAATAAATGTTTTTTCTTTCTTTCAAATAAAAAAAAAAGTTGAGTATACAACTTTTAATAAAATGGCCCAAATACTATAATAAAATATCTAGTTTTAATATAACAAGCCTATCGGTTCAATACCGGCCATGGCTCCGCTGTATATCCGTTTATAGTAACCAGACCCCGTCATTGAAAAATGAACCTTAAAGCGTTGGAAATAGAATTTACCTCAGCGTCGTCGATGTCGTCCGTAAGTCCGTTGAACGTCGCGTTCCGTGACGACCAACCGTTGGCGCTCGCGTTGCTGGATATTGTCACGTCGACGCCTGAAACAGTCATTTGTTTTACACACACACACACAGACATTTCAGCCGTATGCAGTCCACTGCTGGACATAGGCCTCCCACAAATATGTCTTGTATCATCTTGGGGCTAGTTGCCATAGTCGCCACGCTTAGCGCGGGCGATCGCAGTACCTGTAGATTGGGTTTATGAGGGAGAAAAAATAATGTTTACCCTCTGGCTAGATTACTACGAGCAAGCGAGTGGTTCAAGAAGTGGGATCTTTAGGGATTCAAGGCATTGCGGAGTAAAACACAAATGTTTATGATTAAAACTGTTGTGAGCCTTGTTACTACAAACGGATAGACTCACGTGTAATTATATCGCGCTAGGCGAAATGTTTCGAGAAAGCTCTGGTAACCATTTTCAAACCCAGTCAAGACACAGGAGTTAGGATGTACTCACAAACATGTCGCCTAGTGCGATATAATTACACGTAAGTTTATCCGTTTGTAACAAAGTAGTATAAAATGTTTAACTCACTGCTGTAAGGAAATAATGAAAACATTTCAATTTTTATAAACTTATTTAACTGATAGTTCACAGAACATAATATACCTGATTACCGTGTTTAATTTAGAAAAGTTAATATCTTTCAGTTTCAGGCGATAGGTTAACTAATAAATTATTGTCGATCATTATAGCTGTCACATTCTTATTTAAGTGCGAAATTGACGTGACTAATCAATTTGATAATACTAACTTGAAAGAAAAATAGAAAAATTAGTTTCGCAGCGGGACTCGAACCCATAACCACTGGATCACTAGCACAGTGCACTACCAATTGTGCTATATGTATTGTGCAATGTAAATTGAGACTTCGATGCCGTTAAGTGTTTAATACGCTGGCGGTAGATGTGTTTACACGTCACCTATGATGACGTATACGACGAGGGATAGATGGAAAAATTTGACAAGTCTAAGCGGTACTCGTATAGCACAATTGGTAGTGCACTGGGCTAGTGATCCAGTGGTTGTGGGTTCGAGTCCCGCTGCGAGTAATTTTTTTCTGTTTTTCTTTCGATTTAAATATCGAAAATATTCGCTAGCAGACGTTTCTGCACGATAAAAAATTATACTAACTTGAACCATTGCAGCCTGACGATCCCGACGAACCAGAAGAATTCGAAGAGACCTGTTTCACAGTAGTCTTTGTGTGTCTGCGGAAGAATACCCTCAATAAGTACTAGTCCTTTGGACCCGGGTATGTCCTTATGGCACTGAGGCGCTACCGCGAAACACGATATTCGTAAATTGCGGACGATTGTCTCTGTCAACCTCATGACGCCTTGACATTGCAGTGACAGAGACAATCGTCCGAAATTTACGAACTTCGATATTCGCGATACCGCTCCTGGTCTCACCGCGAGCTAGTAAGCTATAAGCTATCAGCTATTTCAAGGGACAAAAGATAATCGATCCCGTGTAAATAAAAGAGACATATATAATTATAGCTCATCGCCCGGCGATGAACTACGATTGCCCGGCTATGACATATACAGGGTGTTACAAAAATCCTGGTGATCCGTTTAAGGGGGTATACATACATCAATGTAGAACACGTAAAAAATAAAAAATATATAAAAAACGCCAAGGTTAAAAAGTTATCAAGGTTCTCTTTTTTGCTTAAAATCCGAACTGACGTAGAAAATGTTTACGATACTTACGCACGATCAGCTGTTTGACTTGAGTGAGTTCGGTGACCCATGGCAGTCTTGGCGTTAGGCCGATCGCACATTAGCTTTTTAATGTTTACGTAATTTAATTTTAAAAGTTAGTACTGGCATAATTACTAGTCGACAATAACAGTTAGTCCCTAAAAAAATATTAAAAAAGAAAATTACACTCTTTTCGACCTAAGTTGGATACGCCGACGGTCGCTACCTCAATTTGCACCCTATGGTCTCTTGTACAGCACAACGGATAACGAGCCCATTTTTGTAACGGGCGACGCGCAGTGTTAAATAGGCTTGTGGTGTGTGTATTAACGCAAAAGTTTCGTGTACTAAGGTAACCATTTGGTGTTAGCCCGTTATCCGTTAGCAAATAGTCACTAATAAGAGCCCTAAGGTGTAACATCCGTGACCACCTTGTACCAAAGCGACTGGACAGCCTCCCATAAACATTTTAAACGTTAACTTCCAGGGGCCCCAGACACGTTTGGACTGGACAATAAACATGAAAGGGCCTCAAACTTAGCGCCGCTGCCGCTAACATTTTACGAAACGTCGCCCATTACTGTATCACCGCAAAGTTCTGCGCTCTTCAAAGATCAAATTTACCTACTTTGCTCAAACTACCACTGTGCAATTCAACAATAAAAAATATTTCCATAAACAGTTTGTAGCCTGCCTTAGCCCCGCCCACCACGTGCGCTTGCGACGTTCCGAACACGAACCAAACCGATTAATTAGTGTTATCTCTGTCTAACGCTAGCAAAATGTGTCACGATGTCTTGGTATTACGTCTCATTCTCGCAGTCAAAGTGCCGACACGGCGCGCGGCGGCCCTTTCAACGCGGCGTGCTTTAGCGGCGAATCAAAGATGGCCGGCGAATAGGCGATATTGAATAAAGCCGCGTTTTCACTTTGTTTACATTTGAATTGTTTTAGGATTTTTTGTGTTATGTAAGTTTTTGGTTTTTAAGTTATTTATGATAATTTAAATCGGGCCTAGAATTTTGTCTCTTATTAATTTAAGTAATTTAAGCGGAATCATAAACTTTATTTTTCTTATCAGACAATTGGGTGTCAGAAAATCGCCTTATCTAAATCAACAACCCTTTGCATAATTCAATCCGCATTGTAATTTCTTTACAAAACCAGACTTATTCGTAGGTACAGACAGATCGTATGTAGTACCAATGCGAGGAATAAAACTTTTATTTTAGAATCTGAAGAATGAAAACTAATCCGCTTATTCATACAAGTTTCTCAAACATACTTTACTTGAATTATGTTTTGTCTATCTGTAAATTACTGATAAGGACAAAACATTTAACTAAAGTAGGTTTGAGACACGTTTATGAATAAGTGGGTAAGTAATAAGTCTCTGCCCCTCCTGGGCTAAGTACCTAACTACGCATATCTACTTCTGTTCTGTTTTCGGATACAATCAATAAAAACGTTCTAAATAAATAAAATATTTTTTTGTCTGCGCAAACTTTGATTAACACGGTGTTTTGAATTTAACTTACATACTAAAATGTTTGTCATTTGAAATGAAAATTGCACCTCATCTCTTCCCGCGGGTGTCGTAAGAAGTGACAAAGAGAAAAAAACCAACGGCGTCGGTCGAAACCGAACTAACAGCTACTGAGGTCCCCAACCCGCCTGCCAAGCGTGGCGACTATGGCACCACCCCCCCAAGATGATACAAGTAATCTTTGGGGGAGGCCTATGTCCATCAGTGCACGTCATAAAGCGGAAATGATGATGATGATGATGAAAGTATTTGATCTCGTGTAAACCGCCTTTACGAGTAAGTTACCTTCAACTAGCTGGACGCGGCACTCGCGGTAGCCATTTTCCGAGAACCGTTACTGTGCTAGTCCAAAAGTCATAACTCCATTTGAATTTCGAAACTACTTACGGCTTTTCGGCTTCTGAGAATGCTAATAAATCGGAGAATTTTGCAAACGTAGGCGTAGGTTTTTCGAAAATTTTAAATTTCGTCTAGTCACAATTGGACATCGATCGGTACCGGATGTTTGCTAGTGCGCTTGTAAAGTTTATTCGATCGTGATTAGTGCAATATTGTTAGTGAGAAAATGGAGTTTAGGTACTAATGAATACTTTAACATGTTGATGTGCCTACGTGGAATAGGTACTTTCGCCCGGTTACATACGCGAGTGTTTAACACAGGCAGCTTGATGCTGGCCGCCTTCGAAGGCAGGATGAGCGGTTTGAAGATCAGGTCCTCAGTAGCGCTAGACCTCGGCGCGAATCACTTGGATGTTTGGAGAGTGTTAAAAAATAACAACTAGCATGCCTTCCAACGAGTGCATGATGTACTGCCGGGTGACCTCGGTTCAAGATTCGAGTTTTGTCAGTGGATGGTGGACAAATTGGAGGAGGACGCAAACTTTTTGGCTAAAATCCTGTTCACAGACGAGTGCTCGTTCAGTCGCACAGGCGACTTTTTAATATCCATAACGAGCACGTTTGGTCAGTGATTAATTAATTACTACACACCTAATTGCAGTTTGTTTTGCCTAGGTAGGTACATCTTCATTTTGAAAGCCCTTTTAAGGGCTAAAACAATTCATGTTTCGTGTTTGAACACAAATCAATCGCTTATTTCAATCAATTTGCCCGTCCCACTCTTGTTCGCGTTAGAGCGGGACGGCGGCAATGGCCGGCGCGTGCGCGCCTGCTCACTCATGACTTACAGGGGTAAGCAACATTTTTTTAACAGTCCTAATTTATTAATTTTTTTGTCATACGTTTTTTTTAATGTGTTTAAAATTAAAAATTGGTATGATTTCCGTGATCTCGATTCGATACTGGATATGCCCTTAAACGGATCACCAGGATTTTTGTAACACCCTGTATGTCTCTTTTATTTACGCGGGATCGATTATCTTTTGTCTCTTGAAATAGCTGATAGCACATAGCTTGCTAGCTCGCGGTGGGACCAGTGCCTAAAGTATGGAAAAATAATGCAATTTTAATTTTTATCGTAAAATAATGGGTTTATATAGTTATTAATATATAGTTAGAATACATTTCATTTTTCAGAATAATGTAAGGAGCCGACTGAAAATAACTATTTTTCTTAATTTTGCAAATATCTTTGAAACATTAAAGTATTTTATTCAATATCGTCGTAATTAAGTCAAATTGCTCGTAAAATATCTATTTAACTTAAATTTGTTAGAATTTGTAACATGTGTAGCGTATTTCGTGTTATTTCAGAGTACTTACTTCTCGCCCGAAGTGTTGGGTGGTCTTGGAGGTACGAAGGCGTCGACCACAACCTGCTCCGTACCCTTGATCTCAGCGCGGCAGAACGGGCAGCCCTGGCCCTCAGAGTCCTGTGAAAAAAAAACATAGTTAGTAAACCTCTGGTCTAGGAGGAATGACTGGAGAACGCATCCGCGAGCGCCCGTAAGGGACAAAGATATTCTGGCTGTTGTAGCCCAAAATGTAGCAATTCTTTATAGTTTTGCTTTACAGGACATTCTTTATGACGAAAATATTATCATATTCAGTATTAATTACAGCAATTTTGGTTGAAAACCCAAGAAAACCCCAATTATATTTGTTTGTTCCCCTCCAACTTTGACTGTTCTGAAGGGTCCAGTTTGAAGGGGAACTAAAATATATGAAACTATGACAAAGACGGACGCAAATAGCGCCGTCTCTGCCATATCTATGGAAACTTACATAAGACCATCTCTCTCGATCGTGGTATTATTGACCTACCTACTAACCAGGACCTAGGTCAATATTTTTTATTTATAGTTATGTTTTTTGTTAGTATCTCTATTATGTTTTTATCTTATACTAGCTTTTGCCCGCAGCTTCGCACGCGCAGAAGGACCCCCTTTTTGAGCCCTTAGGGGATGAATTTCAAAAAACGCTGAAATTACTTTTCTTGTATTCGAATAAGGAGTATTTACAAAAAAAATCTTGAAATTTCTCTCGAGAGAGACTTGTCTCACGCTTTAAATTTTACACTATCCCTATACAAACTTTCAACCCCCTTTTTACCCCCTTAATGATGAAATTTCCAAAAACCCTTTCTTAGTGGGTCATCACGGTATATAAACTGCCTTATTGTGAAAATATCAGCCATCAAGGTTAAGCGGTTGGGGCTGGGCGTTGATCAGTCAGTCAGTCAGGACTTTCACGTTTATATATATATATAGATTTTTGTGTTAATGATAAATAAATAAAATACGTCATAATATTGATAAAAAGAAATATTAATTAATTAAACCGAGTACTCACGATTTGCCAAGCTGTCAAACACGGCGTACAAAGCAAATGTCCGCACGGCTCTATTCTGATGTCCTTGTCGTTTTCCGCGCAGATCTTGCAAAGTTGAAACGTGCTTCCTGTAACATTTAGCTTTTCATTAGACATGTTATTAATAACTATTTAAATAAATAAATATTTCGAGACAATCTTACACAAATCGACCTAGTCCTACGGTAAGCTCAGTAAGGCTTGTGTTGTAGGTACTAGACGTATATATATAATAGATAGATACATATAAATACTTAAATACATACAAAACACCCATGACTCGGGAACAAATATCTGTGCTCATCACAAAAATAAATGCCCTGACTTGGCATTTATAATGAGCACAGGAATTGTACGATTTAATTCCGCCATCTCCGTTCTACCACCAGACGTCCAGACGAGGGGAGCGGTTCCATCCTTACGTTGTGGATATTCCATTCATTCGCACGAAGCGATTCGCTTCTACCTTCCTAATGCGGACTGCTAAGTAATGGAATTCGCATCCTTCGTCTGTATTCCCGGTAAGATATAATTTGGGTCTTTTCAAGGCAAGAGTGAATAGGCTGTTACTGAACCAGCGTGCTACACCCTCTTCGACACTTACGATCAGGTGTGACTGAGGTAAAACGCTGGTCAGTCTTGTTTAAAAAAAAATTTTTTTTTTTTGGTACTACATACCCATTTCGCAATACAGCTCATACTGCTCCTGAGTGACGGTTATGTGGTCTTCGGCTGGAGATATGATTGCGCTGCTCAGATCTGGATTCACGTCTCGGCCGTCAGGGTATAGGTAGCTGAAACGTAAGTATATTCGATAAATACTTGTTACTTTTTTTTAATGAATTACGACGTCTTTAATCGCCTTTACTAAGTCACCGAAATTTTTTGACGTAAAGAGCGGCGCGGATAGCGCGGCGCGCGGCAGTACGTGCGGCGCCGGCGGCCGGAGCGGCGACGCGAGCAGATACTCAGCACTCTTAGGAAGTGAAAATAAAGACCTATGCTATCCGAAACATGCCGCGCGAGTGACTAAATAAACGTATAAAAAATCCGTTATTTTTAAAATAGTCTAAATGACTACGTAAGTTTAAATACAAATATGTGTTAAATAGTTAATCCAAGTGGAGACTTATGTTATACCATACCTGCTTAGGCGGTTTCTCATGAGTTCGCATAGAAAAGATAAAGTCCTAACCCGCCACCACGTTTTAGATTTAGTCCTATATTTAAACTCACTGGCTTAAACAAAAATTGTATGGAATGCAATTGTAAATATTATAGTCTATGTTCAGTACTCTAGAACGTTTCCTATGTCGAACCTTATGACTTATGAGTTAACACCCTTAGTGTAAGTCATGCAGCTGCTCTCATATGTTTGTATTTATTTCTATGTATTTAAGTGTTTGTATATTATACATTTGCTTGGCTAAGTACCCAGAACACAAACCTTCTTGAGCTTACCGTAGGGTTCAGACAATTTGTGTAAGAATATCCTGTGTAGCGACATGGCGGCGACGCAAATCAGAGTCAGCGTTTTTGGTTTACCGTGGAAATGAACGTGGAGTTAACACTACTTATTAACTGACTCGATACCGCGACGCCGCCTGGCCTGCAACACTTATTTACATATGTATCTTGCATTTGATTGATTACCTTCTGATAGAGTTGTAGAGTTGTAATAAATAGACATTATAATTTATTTATCGTTGTTTACCTAGTCACCTAGGATACCCGTAAAGTTTCTAAATCTGTAATATTTATTTATTTTATTTAACATGTACACCGCACGCCCCGCTACTCGGCCATCTCAGAACATACACTTAGTCGCTCGTCAAATAATGAATGGTAAACTTACAAGCCCTCTCTATACCCGTCGAGGAGCGCTTGCACCAAACTCTTGTTCTGCGGTATGGTCTGTAGAATTTCACCGTCCACGGTCACATATCCTATTGCCCATTGGCCCAGTCTTGTACACGATAATCTGTAAAAAAGAAACGAAATATATATTATAAGGATTAACAATAATAAACAAATTATAATAATCATTCCAGTCATGAATATGGAGGGCACAGCACTTCTGAAACGTCGGCAAGTAGACTACTTTTTTTATGACAAAGGTGGCAAACCAGCAGAC
This sequence comes from Grapholita molesta, assembly GCA_022674325.2. Lineage (NCBI taxonomy): Eukaryota > Metazoa > Arthropoda > Insecta > Lepidoptera > Tortricidae > Grapholita > Grapholita molesta. The sequence goes on from CP053143.2 coordinate 8,368,670, forward strand.
GGATTGCCTGATGGTAAGCAATTACCGTCGCCCATGGGCACCCGCAACACCAAGGGAGTCACAAGCACGTTGCCGGCCTTTTCGTTGAACCTTACTCACCATCAGGAACACAACACTACATACCTGAAAGGTAGCATTGCCATTATGGCTGTGGTCTTCTGTAAGGAGGAGGTACTTTTCCAGTTGGGCTGCTCCAGACTCAAGCGTGGTGGTACTTCGCTGTGCCCTACCTCTCATTGTTGGACGTAGTTTAAGGACATGCCCGGGTCAAAAGACTCGCTAGTAGACATACAGCGTGACCAATTTATATGTAACTATACTTTGACATATAAATCGTCCACGCTTTGCTAGCTATGTGTGAGTTATATTAATTGTATAAAACCGGGTAACTCACGTTTTATAAGTCGAATATTGCTCGACATGTTTCACTCCGTAACGAGGAGCATAATCATATCAACGGACGTAGTAAGTGTAGTGTGCAACCCTACTATTGACAATATTGCTGAAAATGAGGGTAGTTTCTCGCCTCCCCGCCCTCAGCTGTTGCCGGCGTCGAGTGCACGGTCGCGGAGAGCTGCGGCCCGCAGTCTGCGTCGGTTAGCCAACGCGAATGGCTCATGATTATGCTCCTCGTTACGGAGTGAAACATGTCGAGCAATATTCGACTTATAAAACGTGAGTTACCCGCTGTTATACAATTAATATGTTTCAATCTCACGATAGTTTTGTGTTTAAAATTGCTAATCTATATGTGTGAGTTGTACATAAACGATCGATCGATCTGGTAAAAAGGCACTCTTAAGTATATAATTATATGATTGAGTAATAATATAATTATATGAACAGGGAGCGAAATTTGTTATGTGCCTTTTTATCCAAGCGAGTTCTCATTTACGCATCCCAACTTTTAACCCCGGCTCCTACCACTGACTTTTTGGATCTACGAAATATATGTTGATATTTACTCTTTTTGATGAGTGAAAACACCTCGAAAATGCCTCGATTTCCCTAGAGGTCGAAGGTCAATCAATAACATATCCAACACAAACAATGTGGCTTATTGCTATTATTTATTTATTTATTTTGTTTTATTTTATTCTATATGCGCTTTTGTGTTTGTTGCCCTCTGTGTATTGTTCCACTGAGTGGTTTCTTCGGAAGATCAGCGCTGGCTAACGCTGGCAACATGCTGAGAAGGGACCAATTCGTGACATATTTCTGTCTTATTTTATTTTTCTATTATTTGCCTCTTTTTTATGTCATGAATAAAGATTTTTCTTTCTTTCTTTCTAAATCGTTGGACAAGGTTGTCGAGCATCCTTCATAATGCAACGAAACGACTTTCGGTGGTGATAAAAAATATACCTAATCTTTCTAAAATATATTAGGGCTAAGATAACAGTTTAAAAACGTTTCGGGTAACTTTTATAATTAATTTGTTTCATCTTATGCCGCTTTAGTTATTTATCACAAATAAAATCTATGTCATAAATCACAAACAAGCCTATTTATTATACTTAATATGATTAGATTTCCGATAAAACTGTAACAATTCGTGTATTCAGAGAGTTTAATGCGTTTTTAATCTCGTTATGAGTACCTAAAGCCTAGTTATCCAAGGACGTGTAAGTGCAATACGGTCATTACCCTACTTTGATATAAATAAAGACGAGAAATCATTCTAACATATATGGGATGAGAGCTAAATAAATAAAAAATTGCGTTTTTTATGCACCTAAACTTTAACACCATTTTATGTTTACGTGAAATTGTAATGTATTTGATTGAATTGCGTATTTTTTTTAATGATATAGGAGGCAAACGAGCAGACGGATTGCCTGATGGTAAGCAACTACCGCCGCCCATGGACACTCGCAACACCACAGGAGTCACAAGTACGTTGCCGGCCTTTAAGATCCCTATACGCTCTTTTCTTGAAGGTTTGGATGTCATATCGGTCCGGAAATACTGCACACGACAATTTATTCCAGAGTTTTGCTGTGCGAGGCAGGAAGTTTCTAGAAAAACGCACAGTTGAGGACTGCCAACCATCTAAGTGGTAATGATGGAAGTGTTGTCGTGTAGAGCGCTGGCGGAAGGAAGCAGCTGGGATTAATCCATTGTATGGTTCTTCAATTGTGCTAATCAAGCTAAAACGCTTATAACGCTGGTGATGCTTGATAAGTAATTGGACAAACAATATGGCGTTAAAAAAATGCAATGGCACGCGGACGGCGTTTCACTCTGTAGCAAAGTGTGTTCCCCTCTCGTGCTTTGATACCCTTCCAATGCTCAAGATTCCACTCTTTGAACCACTCGCTATGCTCGTAGTTTAATTGTGGAATTTTTCGCTAGCTCGGGTCTCAATATTAGCACGAGAAGGTAAACACTAACTTTGCCCCCTTGTATAACAAATAACTATTGACGCTTCGAGGAGATGAATGCCAGTCTTGTTTCCCAAGTTTCCCTATTAGTTAACAAATATATATCAAACCACGTATGTTTTCCCCTTTACCTCATTCTAATTCCGTTTCTCGTTGTAACATTATAAATAGATATGAAATGTTGTAATATTTAGCCCTCGGTTTTGCGGTTATTGCTGTACTTGGGAACACCTAAATGTAATTTTCTCGACATTCCTACGTAATTATACATTTATGTAAGTATTTGAGGTTATTTGAATTGGGACTGAGTGTATATTATTCATGTTAAGTAGTTTAGGTAGACCTACATTTACATACGGTGTTTTAGAACATAACTAAATAGCAACATACAATTTGCGATGTCAATAGTATTTACCCTATAAGATTGAGATGTCCCTAATAAAACTAGGTTTTACAATCATCATCACCAGCCTATCGCAGTCACTGCTGGACATAGGCTTCCCCAATTTCACGCCATCGTGTTCGATCGTCGGCTGGTTTACCTTGTGTTTCTCTTGTTAGTTATATGAGTGAATCAACTATTTGTTGTTGTTATTCTGTCCCATCAGCCAGGGGACCACTGAAGCATAGTTTGTTAGAAGAAATGTGGCCCTGCGTACTACTGACGCGCTTGGTTGATGACCCATTATGGAAGGGACATATAGCGACTACAAATATCTATATTTTGTGTATTTGGATGCAATTAAACTGTGGCTAGTTACACAGGGGAACGTAACCATGGCAACGAGGGACAAAGAATAGTTTATTCAGCTATGTACTTATTGTTTCCTATACACATACACACATATCAGCCGTATGCAGTCCACTGCTGGACATAGGCCTCCCTCAAATATATCTTGGGGGGTAGTTGCCATAGTCGCCACGCTTGGCAGGCGGGTTGGCGACCGCAGTTACTGTAGATTGGGTTTCGACGGACGCTGCTGCCCGTCCGTAGATTGTTTCCCTTTGTCGCCTCTTACGACACCCGCGGGAGGAGATGGGGTGGTGCTATTCTAATCAGCCGGCATCACACGGCACCCGGCATCACACGGCAATATGATGCCGGGTCCTATAAACTACTAATATAAGAGAATACCAGACGCACCGCTAGTTACTTGCCACGGTTTTCCAGAGGGATTACAGTATGGGATTCTTTAAAGAACGAACTGTAGTGTGTACAGATTTATAAAGGGTCGGCAACGCGCACGTGACACCTCTGGAGTTACAGGCGTCCATAGGCCGCGGTAACTGCTTACCATTAGGCAGGCCGTATGCTTGTTTGCCACCGACGTCGTATTTAAAAAAAAGAGTTAAAACGGGCCTCCAAAACTCACCTAAAAACATAACTGCCAGCCTTATGTATGTATTTCTGTAGTCTAGCTTTGACCTCGTCGTACGTGAGGAAGGCGACGTAGCCAGGATGCGTCACCGCCAAGAGTTGCCAGTTCCGCAGCAGCGTACTCCAAGGCTGGAATAACCTGGAATGGAAGATGGACATAGGTTAAGTTCGACCTGCCTTCAAATTTTATACTCTGTGTGTTTTCCATGTTGTACCCTAGCCTGTTATTATACTGTGTGCCTAATACGGGCGAAGAATTAAACCAGACACAGGATTTACCAGTATAATCATTAACCAAAATATTTTTCTTTAATTAACCTATTATACATATGCAATTATTTTTTGTAAAATTTCTGAGCAGTAATGTACTGCGAACATTACGCGATATGAGCTTTTGAAACTAGCTGTCAACGAGTGTTTAACTCGAGTGTGATGCATTACATTGCAGGCCAATTTTTTTTATATGGATAACATTTCAATTGTACTTCTAAGCAAAAGTTATCTTAATATATTTCTTATGTCCTATTCTACCCTTAAGAGATTCGCCCGTATAAGATTTACACACTGTATATGTTATAATATTAGTATAATAATTGTATTTTACAACATACAAAATAACACATTACAAAAACCTAATCCAACCAACAGGGCAGGGCTCAGGCTGCCGGTGGTTAGGGCCGCAGAGAAGAACCGCCGTAGATAGAGTGATATTTTCATACTTATTCGTATAGAACGTTATTGTTTGATGTATTTTTGACGTTTGACGCTAAATAAATAAAGTTACCTATTAATCGATATGAAAACGTCACCCATTTATTAGAATCATTGATTGACAATTCGGGTGCCTTCGGAGTTTTCCCGATGGAAAATAATGTGTCAAGATCGACAGTTTGCGGAAGTTTTAATTCTATAGATGGTGCTGTTTTTCTCTTGTGATCATTATACAATCAAGAAACTAATAAAAAAAGTTTATATCCATACATGACAAATACCCTTGAGATCTTTATTGCAATGCATTTAACACCTTGCATACTAAACGATTCTTTACCATAAAAATAATTTACAGCACATTTAAAATCACATGCTACTTGCATTTACAACATATACGTCTTTATCCGAAACTAGGCTTTATATGCACGCAGCAAAGTTTAGTTTTGAATGGTAGAATGTAGTGATTTTATTTGCCTAATGAATAACCAAGTCGGTGTGCCACAGGGAGTAAACATTTGTTTGGGTCCTATATTGTTAATTATACAGTTGCGCCCGGTACGACTTATTTGTTTACTGTGTTCGCAGAATACTTGTTTTATGATGCGCAGATTTTGAAATAGTGTGTGTAAATTAGATTTTCAAGTGGTAGTGTAGTGTGTAGTTTAAAAAAGAGGTATTTGTTGTGGAATATGTAATGTATGGATGCATGCCTAATTGCCTATTATTCTTAAACACGTAGGTACTGTAATGTTGACATTATGTTCCTTATAATAGGCTGCAAAACGCAAGACCTACTACCGAACGACGTCAATTGGATCTGAATTGGAAAGATATCTGTTTCAAAATTGAGTTGCAAAATCCCACCCGAACATACTTAGGTACATTGCAAATTAAATAAAAGCTTGTAAAAACTTTTTGGATTACAGTGAAAAGTGACGTCTTATGTCTGAGATGATGATGAAATATTTTAGGAAATAATCACTGTGTAAGTTAAAGCCCCTCCTCCACTTATTTTATTTTATTTTATCTTAACTTTTAAACCCCAAATCGTAAACTTACCTAGTGAAGACATCAAACTCGAAATTGGATATGAAGTCGTTGCAAGTGAGATCGATGGTGGTCTTGAGAGCCATGGTCTCCAAGCCTGAGGATATTGGGTGCACGTTGTTCAGCTCTTCACGGAACAGCTTCCATGGTACCAGGGTGCTGTGGACAATATAAGCAGACGTTTATTCAGTAAGTAGGCCACAAGGGCACTTTTACACGTCGAGTACACAAAAGAAGAAAAATAAAAAGTAACATGGGTTCTAACACTTCTAACCCTACACCTCTAACCCGGAAGCATTTAGACTTTTATGACCGGCAAGAAACTCGGCGGAACTTATTTTTTCAAAACAGTAAGAGATATCTTAAACATATTACATAAAAATTACATATTATATATTAAACATAAATACAAAACGGTCGTCAAACAAAAAAAAAACAGAACGTTTGGCGTTTGGTTTTAGGTTGACAAGTTTAAATCGCATCTCAAATCTAGAGCTCAATGATAAACGGTTCATTTCAACAAGTAATATTGGATAGTACAAACAATATTGCGACCTGCAATCCGGATTCTAACCGCTGACCCCAGGCTCCCATGAGCGGTGGCTAATGCCGGGACAACAAGATGATGATATGATGAAGGCTATGAAATCAGTTTATTAAAAGATATAAGATCTTTATTTTTCAATTTAGGCACATTACATCAAAGAACGTAAAAGAAAATTCTACCACCGGTTCTGACCTTACACCCTGACCCGAGATGATACCGGCAAGAAACTACGGCGGGACTTATTTTTACAAAACAGTGACACAACAAATCTTTAAGTACATAATCATGCGTAGTCCCAAGAGAAACATATCAAATAGTTTATTACAAGATACAACTAAAAATATAAAAGTAAAATTTTATAAACTTTGACTTCAAAAAATAGACATACTTTGATATGCTTTCTTACCTGAACTGTGTCATTAAATAAATAATAAATAAATAAATATTTCGGGACAATCTTACACAAATCAACCTAGTCCTACGGTAAGCTCAGTAAGGCTTGTGTTGTAGATCCTAGACGACGATATAATTATATAATATATAAATACATATAAATACTGAAATACATAGAAAACACTCTTGACTCAGGAACAAATATCTGTGCTCATCACATAAATAAATGCTGGGAATCGAACCCAGGACCATCGGTTTCATAGGCAGGGTCACTCCCCACTTGGCTAGATCGATCGTCTATTCGATGTTCAAAGACAGCAAAATGTGGAACATAATGGAAAGATAAATTTAAAACACAATCATTTCCGCTAAAGTATTTTTAGCTATTCGATATCGAAACAATCCCAGCGGGGAGGAGGTCGGACCTACATTTTTAAACGGTTGACCCCTCCCGTAAACCTAAAAACAGAGGTAATTTTACCCAAATTGGGCCGGGACCTTGCCTAATAGTGTTATTCCCACTAGAAAGAAAATTTTGAAAGAAAAGACTCCGTAACTGGTCCCGAGTGGTTTGGTTGATTGGCAATCGTCAAGTTTAAGTTACGTCAACTATGTGTTTTTGAATATTGATAAAATGTATTGTTTTATTCAGTAATGCTTATGGTTATAAATCGAGCTGCTTGTTTCCTATTATTTTTTGTTTTTGTTTACCTACATTTGTGATGCCCGTTTTCAGTCATCATTAAAGAAACTTCACGAAACCAACGAAAGAGAGAAGTTTTTTTAATGCTACTAAAGTACTTTAAAAATAAATAAATAAATATTTCGGGACAATCTTACACAAATCGACCAAGTCTTACGGTAAGCTCAGTAAGGCTTGTGTTGGAGGTACTAGACGACGATATATATAATAGATAGATAAATATAAATACATAGAAAACACCCATGACTCAGGAACAAATATCTGTGCTCATCACACAAATAAATGCCCTGACTGGGAATCAAACCCAGGACCGTCGGCTTCATAGGCAGGGTCACTACCCACTAGGCCAGACCGGTCGTCAATGGGGATAGCCAATTTCACTTTAAAGAAACATCCCATTGTTTTAGAAAAAAACACAAAAGCGTATTCAAAGATTTCTAAAATTCGCCGCCCTCACCCAGGAACTGAATATCACTAGAGTATGTCAATGACTACAGTCCAAACAATACAAAAGCTAATTGGAATTGTATTTCAAAAGCTTCATACACCGTACGTTTAATACAGCAAACGACAATCTCTATTGTTACACCCTAAATGGAACCAATTAGGAACCGCAAGGATTACCTACATACAGCCTAATGTTCGATGTCCAAACGGATTTAGTGTACCTATGTAACTAGAATGACTTTGCATTAATGCTCTGGTGAAGGAACCAGATAGCAACCATGAGTACTGATCGTTAGATAGTTTACAGAGGGTATTATTAACCCTTAGATGATGTTCAAGCTAAAAATAACACACAAATAAGATTCACAAATAGAATACCCCAATACCTATAAACTCTAGGTCCATAGGGTCCCAGTTGGCAGTCTGATTGACGTAAGTAACTAGTGACCAGAGAACAGGCGGCTTCCTCGCACAACATACCAGCGTTGCGATACAACGAGAAAATGCCGCGGCATAAGGGCTTTCTTTAGTTTTACGATAGTTTCGTTTGTACAGTTACTGTATGAACATGTTTTTATGACAAATTTTAGGTTGGAGCTCTAGGAACCTTACTCACCACCAGGAACACAACACTACATACCTGAAAGGTAGCAGTGCTATTATGGCTGTGGTCTTCTGTAAGGAGGAGGTACTTCCCCAATTGGGCTACTCCAGACTCAAGCGTGATGGTACTTCGCTGTGCCCTACCTCTCATTGTTCAGCATTCCACTCTAAAACTTATTTTGAGTACTTGCTGAATCAGTCCAAAATCACAATCACAAAAAGGTCGTGGCTTTAGTAAAAGGTTACAGCTCTTCGGTGCTACCGCGAAACACGATATTCGTAAATTTCGCAGGATTGTTTCTGTCACTCTTATAATGTCTTAATTGGAGTAAAAGAGAAACACGCTCGAAATATACGAACTTCGATGTTCGCGGTACCGGGCCTTTTCTCGAAACACTTTTTTATGTAGACATCCTTTTACATGGCAGTAGAATTCACCATAAGATTTGGTTTATAGACCGCAACTACATTTTTTTGCGACCTACTCAAGTTTTACAAACTACGAACTGTAGTAGGTACATTCAGGGCAATTAGGTAAACCGACACCCGATACTTTTTAATGGCCTCCAGGTAATTGACAAGTGTACTCGGCTAATGGTTGTGTAATACACAATGTGTGCTTACCCATAATGTTACAAGGGTAATTGACTGTGCTATTGTATTACACGATTGGGTAAGAAAGAGGTCGGATAGCGCAGGGTGACGATGGTTTGAAGTTTATTTCATCAACTATATTTAGCTGCTACAAATATGATGAAGCGGTTTAAGAGGAATTTCCTCCCGCGAACGCTCCGGCTCTGAAATGAACCCCCAGCCGTGGTTTTCCTTAGGGACTACACTATGAGGTTCTTCAAAAAAGGAGTGTATAGGTTCTTAAAGGGTAGGCAACGCGCATGTGGATCCTCTGGAGTTGCAGCCGTCCATAGGCTTCGGTAACTGCTTACAGTCAGGCTGGCCGTATGCTTGTTTGCGTTGCGTTGTTGCACACCCTGGAGCCTAAAGGGTCGCCCTTTAGACTCCAGGGTGTGAGGATGAATGCACTGCCGACGGCGACCGGTGCGGTGGTAGAAAGCGGCCGTTGGCATTATGTCAAACAGTTCTTCAGAGCACAACCCATTGTACAAGCGATAGTATAAACACAGGGAGAACCTTAGACTCAAAGGCTGAATATTGCTCGTGAGTTTGGGATAGTCAACGATTCGCACAGCGCGTCTTTGTACCGAGTCAAAGGGTCCAAGCTCGATACTGAATACATGTGTTGCTAAGTGCCAACACCTCCATATTGAAATTCGGTCACCAGGCTACCAAAGCTTCGACAATATTATTTCAAAAAACTGCAAATCCATTAGGAGCCCAACCCAATCCCGTTTTCATTTAATCTCATTCACTAACAGTATTTGTCTCTGCAAACGCGACACTCTGAAGACAAAAGGTCGTGGCAAAGTATTGGATGCAGTTGATTTATAACGTTATTCTTCTGAGGAGAGGATAGTGATGGGTCAGCAGCGACACATGGGCTGAATACAAAACAAATGTGGACGTAAAGGTTTGTTCATATATGGTTCATAATACATAAATACATGTACATCTAAAAGAGCAACAGAAACAATATAATAATTTACTTTTTTATTGAAAAAGGCTAAGCATTAAGGGTGAAGCCGGGTTTCCCGCTACTCGATTCAATCTAATCATGGCGACTCAGGTAAAGATGGGAGAACCGGTCGCGGATTTAGGAATTTTGGTTCGTATTATTAAAAAAAAATATATATTTTAAAAAATATAATTTCTACAAGTACGTTATACAAAATAAGTAATTTTGTTATTACTAAAAAACTTATAACCTTCTGTTGAGTATTTGCAAGTTTTGCCACGTATTAAGTGAATGAAGCCTATCTTTTTCAAAGGTCATTTAGGATGTAATTTTTATAAGTTTCATAACGCAAAATTCAAGCAATAGTGTTTCTGAAACGTATGATATCTAGTTAACCCCTAAACATGTAACTTATGACGCACAAAGACTGAGATTAAGGATTAACTATACAAAAAAAGGTATCTAACAAACGAAGTTATGCTGACATTTCTTTGGCGCAGCCTTGAGCGCTTTGGAACAGAAGAATTATTATAACCTAACATTTGAAGAAAGCTTGACTCTACAACATAGATCTGGTGTGTGTGTGGTGTACTGCCATGGGGGAGGGGGGGTGCCGTGGTGAATGCTAAGCCAACCAGTTGCACCCCCCTTAAATGACGGAAACGCCGCAGGGTTATTAGTGGGTATTCCCCTCCCATATGGAGGGGCGAGTCCCACATACCCCTTGTAAGACCCTCCCCAGGGCTGGGGGGATGCGTAAATGCATTACCCTGCGTCAAAAAAAAAAGGGTAGAACTGCCATGTGGTCGAAATATTTTCCGCCTAATTTCACTTCCCAACCAACTGATTGTAACATTTTTAGTTGGCAAACCAATGCTTGGCATAATGTTACTTAGCATATTTTTCTTTTCATACTACAACGCACATCCACTGTGGACGGCCACCAGCACATTGCAGCCACCAACTCCCAGATACCCGTATGAAGTCATTGTTACATCTAGTTAGTGGACATCCGACAATGCGCTTTCCTATAGGTAGGTTCATCAGATATATCGGAGCTGTGGAGATGGTCACAAATATCTGAACAACGCCTCTATTGTCAAGGCGATAAAGTGCATGTTCCGATATATCTGACGGCGACTGTACCTCTCGATGTGGTCGTCAATGTACGACTACAGCTCCTATTAGTTTATTAGTCTTTACAATATTCTCTAATTAATGTCATTTGGAAAATATGTTGTAGACATGGTTATCATCTGTCACTTTAACTGTCTCGTTCTAACAAAAGAGGTAGGGCACAGCGATGACCATCACGCTTGAATCTGGAGCAGCCCAACTGGGTAAGTACCTCCTCCTTACAGAAGACCACAGCCATAATAGCACTGCTACCTTTCAGGTCTGTAGTGTTGTGTTCCTGATGGTGAGTAAGGTTCTCAGAGCTCCAACCCCCCTTAAAGGCCGGCAACGCGCTTGTGACTCCCCTGGTGTTGCGGGTGCCCATGGGCGACGGTAATTGCTTACCACCAGGCAATCCGTCTGCTCGTTTGCAGCCTATGTCATAAAAAAAAAGTAAGTGCTAAAGTGACACCAGCACCCTGAACGCAGCTTTAGAATGAGCGTATGGCAATTCACTAGAATTTTACTGGATTCAATTTGAATATTTGGAACTATTGTGGATGGCCCGGTCAGTTTCATTTGATGATTAATCAATACCACAGTAGTCGCACGTACTTGCTTTGCCGTACAAATAAGTGCATGTGATATATACGATGAATAACAATACAAGACTGACAAGCGTTTGACTTTAGTCACACCTGATGGTAAGTGTCGACGAGGTCGAGTAGCACGCTGGTTCAGCAACAGCTTGGATTAGATTAGAATTTTAGTTTTACTTATTTTCTAATATAGTTTATTTTTAAGTTATGTATAACCTAGTATATTATATATATTTTTTTTTTATTAGATAGGCGGCAAACGAGCAGACGGATTGCCTGGTGTTAAGCAATTACCGTCGCCCATGGGCACTCGCAACACCAGGGGAGTCACAAGCGCGTTGCCGGCCTTTAAGGGGGGTTGGAGCTCTGGGAACCTTACTCACCATCAGGAACACAACACTAATACCTGAAAGGTGGCAGTGCTATTATGGCTGTGGTCTTCTGTAAGGAGGAGGTACTTCCCCAGTTGGGCTGCCCCAGATTCAAGCGTGATGGTCAACGCTGTACCTCTCATTGTTGGACGTAGTTTAAGGACATACCCGGGTCCAAATTAATAATCTTTACAATACAAGACTGACAAGCGTTTGGCTTTAGTCACACCTGACGGTAAGTGTCGACGAGGTCGAGTAGCACGCTGGTTCAGTAACAGCCTATTCACTCTTGCCTTAGATTAGATTTTTAGTTTTACTTATTTTTAATATACTTTATTTTTAAGTTATTTATAACCGAGTATATTATCTTTATTTAATTCTTGACTACTTGTAATAATATTTCTTGAATACAAGTCATTCCACTATATTGCTCAATAAAACAGATTTTTACAAACGCCAAGCTATTTTTATTAGCTTAGTCCCCGGGGCTGAAATAAAAAACCTAAGTCTAACCTAACAAGAATACTAAAACGTGGGCGTTTTTATCAAACGGCAGCCCATTTTACTGTGAAATGTTTGTAACTAAAAATAATCTAAGCTTTCATAAGACATTGGCCGGTCTGGCCTAGTAGGTAGTGACCCTGCCTATGAAGCCGATGGTCCTGGGTTTGAATCCCAGTCAGGGCATTTATTTGTGTGATGAGCACAGATTTTGTCATGGCCGGTGTTTTCTATGTATTTAAGTATTTATATGTAAACATTGATATAACATTTTTGTAACGTTATATCCATATGAAATAACATGGTTACAAAAATGTTATATCAATGTTCTTAATGCCGCCACCAACTCACCATTAAAAAAAGGAACATCAACAAGAAATCTTGCTACGGGCTACGGCGTAGCGCTACAAGATTAGCAACGCAATTGACTTTTGGCCTTAACTACGAGCAAGGGGGGATTCTAACTTTGCAGATGTAGTGTAGGGACGATAGGCAGAATCAGGTGGGCTGTCGATCGCTTGTTGCATTCATTCAGCCCAGTTCCCTGTAGTTGGAGCTGCAGATTTTATCTTTAATATTTGGATTACCTTTTATGATGCAGAAACGTCTGCTAGCGAATATCTTCGATATTTAAATCGAAAGTAAAATAAAAAAAATTGACTCGAAGCGGGCCTCGAATCTCGGGAATTCTCAATGAAAATTCTTCGATGCCGTTAAGTGTTCAATACGCTTGCGATAGATTTGTCTACACGTCACCCATGATGACGTATACCACGAAGGATAAAATAGAAAAAAAAGACAAGTCTAAGACAAGTCCGGAGAAGCCCAACTGGGGAAGTACCTCCTCCTTACAGAAGACCACAGCCATAATATCACTGCCACCTTCCAGGTATGTAGTGTTGTTCCTGATAGTGAGTAAGGTTCCCAGAGCTCCAACCCCCCTTAAAGGTCGGCAACGAGCTTGTGACTCCCCTGGTGTTGCGGGTGCCCATGGGCGACGGTAATTGCTTACCATCAGGCAATCCGTTTGCTCGTTTGCCACCTTTTGTCATAAAAAAAAAGCGATACGAATAGCACAATTGTTAGTGCACTGAGCTAGTGATCCATTTGTTGTGGGTTAGAGTCCCGCTTCGAGTAAAATTATTCTATTTTTCTTTCAATTTAAATATTTTATATTTGGCTAGAATTTAACTTAGCTCAGTTGTTTTTTTTAGTATATTAATCAGGTCATTTTTATATCGCTTCACTATCTATAAGGAGATTCTTACTTTTCTTATTTAATAACCTAGACTAATACATGCCACATTTTATACTTGACAATATTCACTGATATTCATGCCACCTGAGTGGGTGCCAATATCGACAGTTGAGTGGGCGTGGGGTGTCCACGTGTGGGTATACTTAACGACGTTTTCCAAAGACAATTAATTAAAATGCACGTTAAATATGGATGCCATTAAACTATTTAGCAGGAAAATCCTACAAAGGTACCTACACTTGTCAGTCTCTGAGAAACCTAAATCACAATCAACATTGTAAAATTTCATGGATATCTTTAATAATTACAACCTCTTAATAAAGTCTGGCATTAAGAAGGTCAAAATTGGATTTTTTAAGCGGCATATCTGTAACTTTGTTAGTAGACTACTGAGATAAACCAAATAAATAACACAATACAATTAAAACTAAAAGCGCGGCGTGCGGAACGCCGTGCAAGGCAGCGGACAGCGGTGAGCGATACACCCTCAACGCGAGCGGTGTGTCCTGACTCGGTTTGAAGATGGGTACCAGAGCTTACCCGAAACATGTCGCCTAGTGCGATATAATTACACGTGAGTTTATCCGTTTGTAACTAAGTAGTAAAAAAAAATAACCTTGTAACTAGAACTACTATTATGTTGATATTTGCTTTAGTGGTCAACTTTCATATTTTTATGACAGAGACGGCACAGGAGCGGTACGGCGAACATCGAAGTTCGTATATTTCGGACATCTTTCTCTTTTACTCCAATTAAGGTGTCATCAGAGTGACAGAGACAATATTCCGAAATTTACGAATATCGTTGTTCGCGGTAGCGCCGCAGGACCAGACGAATTAACTAAGAAATAAGAAGCTGTTTCGCAAAATGTAGTGTAGTATAGTATAGTGCTTTTCTCAAACATACAATACAATAACAAACAAACAAAAAAAAAACATATTTTTAGATAACCATAAGTAAACTTGCCAAATAATACTGCTAAATTTAGCAAAAGATTAATGTGTATCGAAATGATGATATTATGTGGAATTGCAATTTAAAAAAAAAAACCTTGCCGTCCTTATGCCGACAAAGTTAACCTAACTACCTCTTGTGACTCACGTCTAGCCAAACCCGTAACGAGATACTTATTGTAGGAACATAATGTCAACATTGTAGTGCATGTTTGAGAAATAGTACATTGTTGCCCAGGTATAGAAAGTAAGCAATAGATGGACGAGTAAGTTCGCGGGCGGGGCTGCAGGTGAGGCCCGCAAAGATGCGAGTCCATCTATTGCACTTTCTACCGAGGCATTACTATGTGCTTTTCATGACTAATGTAATGAAATAAAACAGGTTGAGTACATATATAATATTGAGGTTGAGTACATAGTTTAATTAATAGTAATATTGATATACGTATCAGGGCAGTTGTTGAATAACAAGGAAATGTAATGTTGCTCTCATAATTTTGTTTTTTTAAAGATTTACTAATGTCAAAAATAATCGACCAATAGCAGAGTAGAAAGTAAAAAAGGCTGCAAAACACTACACTTTACTTTGCAAATCTACATTATTGGACTGTTTTTGAATAGTGCTACTAAGAGCAACTTTCTACTCTCATTTCAATCCATCTTTGGCCATATTTCCGAACTGTGGAAAAGTTAGTAACTCCTTAAAAATCCAAAACCTACAAGTTACAAGAAAGCATTACAAGCATAAAATTTTCAAGCAAAAGTCGCAGGCGAGTTGTAGTCATCCATACCAGAGCCCCGAGTGTAAGTTTTTAACGTAACTTTATGTTACGAACGCGTTTGCGTTTCCCATATAAATAACATTATCACTTACGCGTTCGTAATAGTAGTTTATGTATCTGTGCATAATGAAGGGCATTACAACAAGAGTGTGGGTGTTCATAATAATATCACACGATTGTTGTAATGCCTAATTATGTATAGTTACATACACTACTTTATCTACACACATATCATTAAGTGTTTTAAGATGGGTTCAAAAACCGTAGGGAAATGACTTATTACTAGGGTTACTTGTAAACATTAAAAAGTCAACGAACAAAACAAATGACAGCTTGGAACGGCGGCGTTGTGTTGTTCGTAACTCAGTCAATTTTTTTTTTAAACCATAGACAAGCGAATGAACTCCCTATTCTACTGTTACTCGAATTCAAATGTCGTTCGATTTATATAAAAAAAACATAACGAATTGGCGTTTCGTATCAATGGCTGTTTTAATATCTATAGATACTAAATTAGACACCCCACTTGAATTTGACAGCTGTTCCAAATTTAAATTCATAACCTACGGATTTCAGTAGGTAATGTTAACATTACCTACTGAAATCTTTCTGATGGTTGGTAATGCTGGTCATTGCCTACGGTTTCTGGACGCATTTTAGAGCACTTATGATATATACGTAGATAAACGTTTTTTTACGTCAAAAGACACTTACACTAGAGCCTCATTGTACACAGGTCTTCTACAAGTTCCATAACTAGTGTAATCGGAAACTGCCGGTTGCCGAACGGCAGTGGCAGGGTTGACTCGATTTTCCACTTAGCTAAGTGCTCCAATGATGAGGTTAATGACGTGACCGAGTTGGGAAATGGGGAAAAACTTTCAAGTAGTATTAATATAATTATAAAATATACAAAAAATGTATGTTTGTTACTCATTCACTCAATATAACGCCAGAGGCTCTAGTGTTTCTTTTAACGTAAAAAAACGTTTACGAACGCGTAAGTGATAATATTATTTATATGGGAAACGCAAACGCGTTCGTGACGTAAAGTTACGTTAAAAACTTACACTCAGGGCTCCGAACTAACTTACATGAATGTTGGCGTACAGATACGATTAGACAAAGATCTTAATTAAAACAAAACTTGATCTTCCTACTGGAAGATCAAGTACAAGGAAGGTCAAGGGAACACATAGTAATGTGTTCCCTTGGTATCTTACGCGGACGAAGTCGTAGGCAGAAGTTAGTAGTAGGCAGTGGCGGCGCGTTAATTTTTATCTTAGGCAAGACGAAGCCGATATGGCTTAACCTTTTCTTCATGTGCCCAAGGAAAACCGTTGAACTGCAGTAAGTTAGGGAAGCCGGCGGGAATCGGCTTGTATACACACCGCCACTGGTAGTAGGCCATAATTTAAATTATGTAATGTGTACTCCAAATACTAATTTCGCGCAGAGAAAGTTGCGGGCAAAAGTCAGTATTATTTTATAAATAAACCGAGAATATATCAGTATCATGTACCAAGATAACATAAAGCGTAGGGAGCTAGATAAAGTAGGAAACAAGAAGAGGTACAGTCAGACGGTACGGAGAGAAATAAAGGTAATCTTCGATGCAAAACAGCGCAAATAAACTAGGGATAATTAACTTGTTCTTTTAAAACTTACGTTAGTTTTAATTTCAAAATAACTTTTATGAAAACACGTTCGAAAATGATCTACAGAATTCGTACTTATACAGACTTGGCTAAAAGTATTGAGTACCAGTGGCGGCGTGTCAATGTTTTTCTTAGGCAAGACGGAGGATATTTTTTAGCCTTTTTTTCTTGAGCCCAAGGAACACCGTTGAACTGCAGTAAAGTTAGTCAAGACGCGCCGCCATTGTTGAGTACACACTTTTTTTCTTCTAACTCTTAAAACCATATCTTTCTAAATGCATAAAAAAATCTGATATTTCAAACCTAATATACATAATATAAACACAACAAGAGAACATCAGTTAATAATACTTAAAAGTACGTATTAAATAAGAAAACATAAAGCAACAAAATTTCGGATCTACATACAACGAAATGACTAATTGCAATCGCCAGTCTCCACAACGACCATATAACTAATCAGTTTAAATAATCTGTCATCAGAAAGCATGTAAATACCACACTATAATAACGAGTTTTCATATAATAAGCATGTGTGCTGGCCAAAACTGTAGAATAATTTAGAAAAAAAAAAATCGAAACGATTCACGCATTTCATAATTGTCCTTCCAAAGATTTTAAAATCGCAAACCATCGCGCTCTGTGTCAAGTGTCCACACGGACGGACAAAGTGGGACATTCTCGAAACTCTCCAAATCCTGGCTCGCTCGTATTACAATGCCTGCAAATTGGGATGTCACAGGTCCGATTACAAAAGGTCTCGCCAGCTGAGAGCATTGATTCACGGGTCACGTGATGACGGGTCATTGCTTAATGAAATGATTCGTATGAAAAGGTGAAGCGAAAAAATCAAGGAAACATCACCTTTGCGTATTTCCACCAAGCACAGTGACTATATAATCTAATTTACATATTCGCACGAAGCGATTCTATCTTCCTAATGCGGACTGCTAAGGAATGGAATTCGCTCCCTTCGTCTGTATTCCCGGAAAGATATAATTTGGGTCTTTTCAAGGCAAGAGTGGAATAGGCTGTTACTGAACCAGCGTGCTACACCCTCGTCGACACTTACCATCAGGTGTGACTGAGGTCAAACGCTGGTCAGTCGTGTATTAAAAAATATTTAGCATGCATGCGACGTACAGTTAGCGTCAAATACATCTAACCAGATAACATATAAAAGAAGGGTAATTTTATTAAACACACAAAAAGATAGACATATACAATTCAATTAAAACTAAATCTAACTTAAAAAATTAAATATTATTAAATATTTACAAATAAAAAACTGGCTCTAGCACGGAGCCTGACGGAAGGGTGCCCAGAAGGCTGGCGGAGTTGCCACGCTGAATAGCGATGCCAATGCGCTGGGCAAGGAATGAACCAGCCTCTGGTCATCCGTAGCGTCTTTTAGACGTTTGCTCAGCTGTTTGAAAATTGCGTGTGCTCCGGGTCCCCAGGGTCCAAGGGTCTCGTACATAGTTTTACACTACATCCGTACCTATTGGCCTCCTCCATATAAATAGAAGGGTAGGTACAGATATAGTGAGAAATTATTTTCCTTCGGGAAAACTCGGATCTTTATCGGAATACGATGACACCCGAACTGTCAATGAATGGTCAAATGAAATGTCCTTTATTATTTGGTGTCAAATGTCAAAGTGAATAATGACATGTGACATTAAACAAATTCCACATTAATATGAAAATTTCACTTCATATAATAGTCATTGATTGACAGTTCCGCTGCCGTCGTATGTCGATCGAAATACTAGTTTTCCCGATGGAAAATAGTTTTGCACTACATCTGTACTTACCTATCGGCCTTCTCCATAAACCACCACAGGGAGCAATCTCTGAACATCAGGGGTTTCTTAATAGCCACGCTTAACAGACGGGTTGGTTAACGCAGTACGTTGTCTATGCGACGATGCTGCCCGTGGTTTAGGTACAATACTCAGATGCCACAAAGATCCCGGTCATGACTCTAATAATGCTGATTGTTCACTACGCAACTAATCCAATCTTTAACCAGCCCAGTACCCTTACCATGAGTTGTGCCATTGACGTTTTCGATAACGAGTATCGAGTTTACTATCTGTGCATCTCGCTTGTACTATTTTAGTGCGAACGAAATGCACAGATAGTAAACACGATACTCGTTATCGAAAACGTCAATGTCACAACTCATGGTAAGGGTACAGAAAGTACACGGGTCTAATGAAGTAATAAGTAGACGGATAACCGTAAAGCGACCGTTATGGTACCTATAAACGCTGACGCCCTTAGGTTTACGAGTAGATATAAATTTAGCTAAAGATATTGGTTCGTTTACGAGACATCTGTTGATTGTAGTGATGTTGGTAATCTATATGTCTGCAAAGAGTTGTGCAAAATAATAAATATCAAAGAAGAGCCATACACAAATCGACTAAGTTATACGGTAAGATCTAGGCTTGTGTTGTGACTACCATATACATAATATACAAATACTTAAATACACAGATAACACCCATGACTCAGGAAAGATATCTGTGCTCGTCTCACAAATAAATGCACTACTGGGATTCTAACCCAGAGCCATCGGCTTCATAGGCAGGTTCACTATGTAGTGACCCTGCCTAAGAAGCCCATAGCTCTGATAAGAAGCTCATAGCTATCTGACGATCTGTCTGGCCTACATATGTATGTAGGCCAGACAGATCGTCAAAATGATAAATAAATAAATATTTCGGGACAATCTTATACATATCGACCTAATCCTACGGTAAGCTCAGTAAGGCTTGTGTTGTAGGTACTAGACGCCGATATATATAATAGATAGATACATACATACTTAGATACATATAAAATACCCATGACTCAGGAAAAAATATCTATGCTCATCACACAAATAAATGCCCTGGCTGGGTTTGGAACCTAGGACCATCGGCTTCATAAGCAGGGTCACTACCCACTAGGCCAGACCGGTCGATGGAAATATTTTTAAGGTAATATCGCAGTATGCCCATAAATAGAGAAGTCGACTTTTGTCCAGTCGCCATCACATATCGGAGCTGTGGAGGTGGTCACAAATATCTGAACGTGCACTTTATCACCTTGACAATAGAGGCGTTGTTCAGATATTTGTGACCAGCTCCGTAGCTCCGATATATTTGATGGCGATTGTCCATAAATTGTAGCAATTAAAGTGCAGTTTTAGTATTTGTTGGTACACACAGCAACACTCTTAGCTGTACATTGGTGAACATTATTATATAAGGCATAAGGTCCACCAATGTACAGCTAAGTGTTGCTGTGTGTACCAGGCGGGCCGTATGCTTGTTTGCCACCATCTTATATAATTAAAAAAAAAAAAAGAAAACGAAAAATGTGAAAAGGAATATAACGGATCGAGTTATACTCGTACGGTACTCGTGGTTATAATACGACCGAGTATATTGGCAAATTGTCGCCTCACCTTGAATTTAAATCCAACCATTGGTACCATTCAACCGTTGTATGAATGAACCGAGCCATTGATAAATATTATTTTGCCATTGAACTTGCAAGATTTATAAATAGTAGAAGCGTTAGAAATAAATAAATATTTCGGGACAATCTTACACAAATCGACCTTGTCCTACGGTAAGCTCAGTAAGGCTTGTGTTGTAGGTACTAGACGACGAACGATACATATAAATACTTAAATACACAGAAAACACCCATGACTCAGGAACAAATATCTGTCCTCATCACACAAATAAATGCCCTAACTGGGATTCGAACCCAGGACCATCGGCTTCATAAGCAAGGTCACTACCCACTAGGCCAGACCGGTCGTCAAATGATATAGATTGTTACTAAATTGATACAACATGGACCTCATAAGGGCTTAGCCAGGGAATGGAGAGGGCTATGCTGGGAGTGTTACTGCGCGATCGTATCAGAAGTGATGTTATTCGCAGCAGACGTAAAGTAACTGATATACCCCTCCGGATGGCTAAAGTTATGTGGCAATTGGCGGGGCTTAAAGGTTCTCGAGTGGCGATCACGTAAGGAAGGTGGAGCGTAGGCAGACCACAAGGTGGACCGACGACCTGGCAAAAGATCGCGGCAATCTACTGGAGGCGGGTAGCGCAAAACCGGGCATTGTTAGTCCGTTTTGGGGAGGCCCATGTCCAGCGTAGGGCACAGCGATGACCATCACGCTTGAATCTGGGGTAGCCCAACTGGGGAAGTACTTCCTCCTTACCTTGCTATTCCAGATTCAAGCGTGATGGTCATCGCTGTGCCCTACTTCTCATTGTTGGACGTAGTTTAAGGACATACCGGGTCCAAAAACGGGTTATATAACATTTATAACAGCCAGTGTGGGAGCACCATTAGGCTGAGTTTTGTTTTAATATACTTCATATCCGAGTGAAAATAGGTACACAATAACAAAAGACTAACTGCCTACAGGCTCAGATTTACAATTAAATGATTTTTTCTATTTAATACATTTAGAACGTTCACAAACATACTTTAATTAGGCCTTTATCGCATAATTAATTTCCAGGTTTAGACATTGTACCAGAACTCATTAATATATTATAAACTAGATGATGCCCCCGGCTTCGCCCGCATGGTTAGAGGACAATGTAACACATTGAGTCTTCCCGTAGGAATGAGATGTTTTCCCGCTGGAAAAGTAGCCTATGTCACTCTCCATCCCTTCAACTACCTCCACTTAAAAAAACACGTCAATTCGTCGCTCCGTTTTGCCGTGAAAGACGGACAAACAGAGACGCTTTCGCATTTATAATACTAGTATGGATCATATGGCTGCTTTATTTTTACACGGGCTAACTTTCATCCCACCTACAATTTTAAACACACAAATTATACTAAAATAAATTGGTCTACCCCGTCACAAGTCATACGCCTCCTAGACTTGAACCCACGAATGCCAGAACAGAAACGCCTACATTATCTTTATCCTTAAAACTTTTGGATTTTCCTAACCTGTTCATGGGCGGAATTTTAGTGCCATTGCGTGTATTTTCATTGATACCTGGGAAAAATGTTTTAAGTACTTTATTGTTGTATAAATAAATAAATAAATAAATAAATATTTCGGGACAATCTTACACAAATCGACCTAGTCCTACGGTAAGCTCAGTAGGGCTTGTGTTGTAGGTACTAGACGACGATATATATAAATTATATAATAGATAGATACATATAAATACTTAAATACAAAGAAAACACCCATGACTCAGGAACAAATATCTGTGCTCATCACACAAATAAATGCCCTGACTGGGAATCGAACCCAGGACCTTCGGTTTCATAGGCAGGGTTACTACCCACTAGGCCAGACCGGTCGTCATTAATATACGTTAATTGAATTTATTTATAAGGAGAAGAGACATTAAATTGTTTACGGGAAAAGGTATAAAAAGATATCATTACTTAAAAATCTGAATTTGTTGCAGATTAGAAAATGTATTAAAAAATTTGCATGTTACATTTATCGTTGACTTAGTACCTACCCACAACACACGCCTTCTTGAGCTTACCGTGGAGCTTAGTCAATTTGTGTAAGGATGTCCTACTAGCCTAATAAGGTCGAGTGTTTATCATTTGTCGGAATACCTGTCACGCTTCAACATGTATGTGAGTGCGAAAGTGATAGCGCGATGGACGATAGAATGACAATCATGCTATACGTATGCTGTAATATTTATTTATTAAAAAGATAATGCAAAGAAGATGGCAGATGGGGTCGAAAAGTCCTCGAGAAGAGACCACGGACTAGCAAGCGCAGCGTAGGACGTCCACCCAGATGGACAGACGACCTCATTAAGGTTGCCGGAAGACGCTGGATGCCGGTCGCTTCCAACCGGTACATGTGGAGGTCCACAGCCTATTATCAGCAGTAGACGTCTTATGGCTGAGATGATGATGAAAAAGATGAAGCAATGAGCCATCAGCTATTTCAAGAGACAAAAGATAATCGATCCCGGGTAAATAAAAGAGACATATATGTCATAGCCGGGCGATCGTAGTTCATCAGCTATAAATAGCAGCTCTCTTTTATTTACACGGGAGCGATTATCTTTTGTCCCTTGAAATAGTTGATAGCTCATAGCTTACTAGCTCGCGGTGAGAACAGTGAACAATGTCCGGTGTACGGATGATTCAAGGTATAGTCGCATGCAGGCGATATGCCTACCAGAGAAGAGAAGATCACGGCTTTCTCCATCAGTCACATCCGCCTGGCACCTAGCGTTTGATGTAAATTTTAAGTAATATAAACACTCCCATTTAAATTGCAAAAAGGCAAGGCCTTACAGATTACAATATGGCATAATGTACCTTTCGAATGACTCAGAAGCCCGAAAAGGAGTGCACGGACACAATGCATTGCTCACTGAATTGTCTAGTAGATGTTGCAAGCGTTACTATTTTAGAAAATAATGAGTAATGTTCTGGTATACTCATTGGATAGGATTTTAAAACACTAAAAGGATTTCTACAGGACTAAGCTGTTTCCCACGATCTCGACCAACTAGCTAGCGAATCATCATTATCATCTCAGCCACAAGACGTCCACTGCTGAAAATAGGCCTCCCCCTTGGACCACATGTACCGGCTGGAAGCGACCTGCATCCAGCGTCTTCCGGCGACATTAATGAGGTGGTGTGTCCATCTTGTGGGTGGACGTCTCACGCTGCGCTTGCTAGTCCGTGATCTCCACTCGAGCACTTTTCGACCCCATCGGCCATTTCCTCTGCGCGCAATGTGGCCTCCCCAACCTAGCAGCCAACTTTAACCTAGCAGCTCGTAAATGCAATTTTGATTTGTCGGAATTAAATTTCAAAATAACATGGAATAGAAGAGCGACCATTATATCCAAAACACGAAAATTAGTGTAACTTAAAACACATTTTGCTGACAACGACAAGTCCCTTAAAAACGTCAAGAACGACGAAAGTAATAACTTTGGCAGACTTTGATTTGGAAACAATATGTACAGTTCCCAAAATAAAACTAAATAACATAGAACTTTTCGCTAAAAGGTTTACAGATTCCACAAAATTAAGCTGATTATATTGTCAAGCACCTGACAAACTTTTGAAGTTTCAAAATAAACGCTCAGAACTTCGGAAGCGCGTTTTAACTCTTGAAAAGTTTGAGCGAGTTTAAACATTGTTATATTGTAATACGAAGATCAAAAGATTCAACTGTATTTTTTCAGATGAAAAGAATAATTGCGCATTTTTAATATAAGATATGTTTGAGGAAAACCGGAAAATACCATTATCATTATCATGTTTGATGAGATGCCTTTGTTGTTTTTTCTAACAATCATACTTTTACATTTCATCTAATTATAACAATATTTTCAATATTGCAAAAATCCATTGTATAAATCCATATATTGTATAGATAACCGTTAAACGAGAAATAACGAAGAAACAATAAAATTATATAATGCAAATACATTTTTAGGGTAAGTTGAATCTACTAGATTCACATTAATGTGCTTCATACAACAACTATTACGTGTATGTGAATTAATTAGTCGTTATTGACCCAATAAGCTATTTCCATCCTTTTGTGTGTAGATAGATTGTTCGATCTAAACAAGACAACTAATTAAAGCTTGCAAACTTAACTCCAATGAGAATCAATACACCGCCGCAAACATTCCTCCATTATCTGTTATATGCCAAACAATCTCGGGCCACTTTGAAATTCTAGATACACTGTTCGGAGTAAGCAACGTACGAAGTTTGATGCAAACTTAACGTCAACTACACCCATAGTGCAGAAACTTACGACCCAGTTTTGCCACTCATCTCTAACTTAATTGAAACATAAACACTTCAGTACTATAACTTGCAAATTTTCAAATGGACGATATGACTTTTGGTCTTCGCAGCGCACCAAGTTTTTATTTGCAAGCTTATCGTAAATCTTATAACTTTATAAACTCTTTAAGGATAGATAAAATGCAAACACTATGAAATTGAATACTGTTCAGCGTTATCAATATAAAGTTCGTGTTAACTTTACGTCAACTGCACCGGAAAACTGCAATGGATAACTGTGCAGAATAGGGCTTGACCTAGTTCCGTAACTCATCGGGTGACACACTCTTCAAGTACTCTTTCGGATTGACTCGAGCATTAACTTTTAAAAGTTAGGACTTTCGAACAGTTTTGGTCTCAGCGGTGTCGACATTTTGTGTCACCTGCAAAGTTTTCACTAACTTCGAGATTTGTTGCAATTGACAGATTTACATTCATCTTCATCCGTCCACTGCTGTACAAAGATCACCTCCAATTAATTCCACAACAACGGTTCCAACGATTTTATTAGGCTACAAAATTCTTTGAGTTTATCTGTCACTCTCCTACGATTACATTAAAATACTAAAAACACAACATAACTTGAAATATGGTCTTTTTAGAATTATGGAGTTGGTTGATGTTATTAATATTGAATAGTGACATTGTTGATTACAGCTCAAAATTTTATATAAATGTATATTGTATATACAAACATGTATAATTTATTCGTATTCTCAAGTAATAACTTAAAAATTCAACGTCCTTGGAAAACGAATGTTGGTACAATTTTTATTAAGATTAGTTTTATAGCAACAACTACAACCAACATAGGAAAGAATATGAAAAGGTCGTAGTCAAAAGAAACTTTGCCCGACACGCTTCGCGTAGTCCAAGTTTAATTATCCCATTAGAATTAAATTATCCCCGACGGCAGTTACTCCTCCAAGGAAAAACTTTTAGAATTAATCTTGCTTCGTTTCCTACTTATGTGTTTTTCTTGGGTCTTGAATTATTACATCGTTATTAGAAACAAATGCTTAATAAAATTCTCCATCAATTGGTCTTGCTAACGTTTTTTTAAACAACGATACACTTTTCGCCGCTTTAGTATTTGCACTTAAAAAAAGTTTAAAATCAAGATTTTGCAATTTTCCATTGAACAGTTAAGCTTGTGGTATGTCTGTCAGTTTTTGCATTTTTTTTTTGTTTTATATTGGTAGTTACAGGTAGTAACAGTTCTAGTAAAGCAGAAACTAATACAACTTGTAAGACACTATCATTATTTGTCTGTTCTGATATAAATTTACAAAATTGACAAAGAGACTACTTTTCTGCTAAGTAAAAAGACAAAAATCTGAAGCCGAAAATATTGATCTTCAGAGAATTGGGCATGACTTGAGGAAAGTATCTAAGTAACTTCTAATGGACTAGTCCAAAGTTAGAGGGTCTGAAAGTAAAAAATAGATCTTGTAATACTTGGTTAACGAATGACAATGGAGATTGATCATTTAGTTTGTATTATAAAACGAGCCTTTTACTTTGGAGGAATGGTATTAAAGGTGCTTCTTTGCTCCCCCATTACAAAGCGGGTAGAATGTAATATATTCAGCCACTTTACCTTTGCGAAAGCTTCTTTGAAAACAGTGCTATCGTCGAAGTTCGTATATTTCGAGCATCTGTCTTTACTCCAATTAAGGCGCCATGAGATGAAGAGTGACCGAGACAATCGTCCGAAAACGATAATTAAACTGTAGGTTAGCCTTTTGACTAATCATTGTGCATTATAAAATTAGAAAAATACCTTCAACTCATAGTAATCAAATGTGCTATGACGGATACCAAATGTTGCAAAATACAGTAAACACGAGTCTCACGCTTCAATCGCTTCCACAGCTCGTTAGTGGCGCGTGAGAAAACCAGGTCAAGTGAATCAATTTGCTTGCCTTGCAAAAAAGGGCATATGTTGGAAGGAAAATTGTTACTATTGAACCAATCAATTCAAAGGTAAATATGGTAAGACCATGTTGATATGATAACAACAATTTGCTTTAATACGCTCATTGTCTCACCAACTATGTATTCTGTATGCGGATGTAAATCTATAGTCGAAGAGTTGACTGCTGCCAAGGTATCATATGGATACCCGGACTGAGAATCAGCTTCTTTATTGATACATCTATTCAAAATTCAGGGAATTTCTAAACCCTATCTCAAATGACTATAGGTAAAAAACTTAGCTAAAGCACCTGGTCTATGTAGTAGTAACGTGTCTGTACACGCATTTCGGCGTTGTATATTCAAATATTGACGTAAGTTCCATATTAATTCTCCGCACAACTACATCGACATGGTGACTTTCTTAAGTTTTTCACCTATAGTGTGTTATTTTGTTTGTACATAAGAAACATAATTTATATCACATAATTTATCATTTATAATCACGGGCATACTGACTTGGCAGGCGCGGGAACAAGTCGTGGCTGTGGAACATTCGGAAATGGACAGGAGTAACAAGTGCAGCGGAGCTATCAAAACTCTCCAAATACCGAGAGAACAATAAGAAGCTAATTGCCAACCTTCACTAGTTGGGGAGGTACAATAAGAAGAAGAAACCATCATTGATCATGTCACTAAGCGCCTCGGTTTCAGGAAAAAATATTAAATTCGTATATACTACATGTCGCTTTCCTCATCCGATTTTTGTAAATTTTGTAACCAACTTCTTTAATGTGGATGTTAAATATGTCGTCATTTTTTAAATTATTATGACCTTAGGTCATAACAAAAAAAGGGAGCATTTTTATTTATATTAATGGAGGTCGTGAGTTCTAAAGCCCAGAGTTTAATTTCTACAGTAAAAATATTTTTCCAGGCCATGTTTTCCCTATACTAAATGAGATAAAATTCCGCTGTGTCGTACCTCGACTAATGTGACCCCAATGGCCCCCGATATTCATTATTCATCTCAACGGAACTAGGGATGCAGGACGTGAATTACGAAGCATTCGTTTAATGACCGTTTGCAATCCCCTGGGAGTTTTCTTGAGCACGGAAACATTCAACGAATTACATGGTGCAATAAGGGAGGTATATCCAAAGGCCCTTGAGGCCCTTAATTAAAAAGATTTATATTGGCTATATATATATTTTTTGTATTAGTTTGTGAAGATAGCCAAGAAAACTGATTATTACTTTATTTTCGCTCATGGTACTAGTACATTTATTGATTGTATTTAAGAAAATAAATATGTGTAAATCCAAATTATACAAAATCAGGAATTAAGCGAAGTGCCTATTTTTAATTAGAAAGCAAATCAGATGTTAAAACAGTGTCGACTAAGAGTACTCGTGCACGGTTTATGTATTATTATAGACATAAGCTTAATTAAAACAGCTCACGAGAGGAAAATTCATTAAACTTGACTAGTTAAACTAGGACAGTCGGGTGGATAGACTAATAAGTGCTTCTTTACTTCAAAATGAACATTAATATTATTATATTAAGAACTAATTTCAAACCGTTATCATTCTAAAACAGCCTATTTCGCTCGGAGAAGTGGAGATAGCAAAGCATGAGCTTTGAGTCTTAATAAACTGTCACACGCTTAATCACATAAATATATTATGTCGCTTTACATAAGTTTATGCTTTATTGATTTTACCGTGGGGTTCAGTCAATCTCTGTAAGGATGCCTTGTAATATTTGTAATTTGTAATATGTGTGACCGTAAAGGACTCTGCGGCAAACATAGGGAAAAAGTGGTTTCAGTCAGATCTCACGAAATTTTAGTATGATATAAATTCGAGTCTACTCAATTCGTTTTTTATAAGGGCTCAACACTCCCAGAAGTATACTTTCAGAAATAATCTAGTAAATATTTTACTATTTACGCGGAGTTTTTTCTAAAATCAATATGTACTGACGTTGTCATGTCAAGCTCAGCCACCAACTGTCAGTAAATAGGTACGTAACCTACATCGTACATGTATGTTGTATAAAACAATTAAATTAATTATTTTAAAGTATACTTCCGAGAGAGTTGTGCTCCTATAAAAAAATATTCAGTCTGAATTTCAGAAGCCTCGAATTAACAACATACTAAAATTTCGTGAGATTTAACTGAAACCACTTTTTTGCTGTTTGCTGCGGGGTCCTTTGAATATCTCATTACGGCTATGATTATTATGTTATAATTAAAACTGTTGTGAGTCACGTTACTACTATTTAGTTACAAACGGATAAACTCACATGTACTTATATCGTGCATGTCGCCTAATGTTTCGGGTAAGCTCTGGACTCTGGTATCCATTTTCAAGCTCAGCCAGGACACACCGTTCGGGTGATAGTAACTCAAGTAGTTAAGAATGCAGTTATTATCTTAAAAGTTACTTCTGATTTTGTCCCAGTCGACATACCCAGAATATTCGTAAAGCAACATTACCTCAAGATCAAAATGACCACAATGACCATATATTTTGAATGTTAGTAACATTCCAAATATATGGACCGTAGGAGCACAATAGAAACTTATTTGATATTCGTGTGAAGTTTCTTGCTTTATTTCGTCGTAACAGTAATACAAATTGAATCAGCTCCGACACAAGAGAGCACATTATTTCGATTTTCCAGAACCAATTGAATTTCACAAGAGCAACCGTACTGTTCAGATTTCACGAAAATCCCGAGATATCTGGAGCTCGCAAATATTTTCAGATTTTTACTTGTAGTGTTTGCTTAAGAAATACTTGATTTATGATAATTCTTACGTACCTCAAAATGAAATACTTATCAGATATGTTGGCGTACAATTCCATATCGGAATGAAGCATAATGCTGAGGTGAATTTGCATTTCAATTGTACATACCTGAAACAAAAAAAAAACTATTATTTAAAAGGCAATAATTAAATAAACCATCGAAATTTGTTATAAAGACATAGGCAGTTTTTGTAGTTATAATTATAAGTTTATAACGGAGTTTTGTTCAGTACAACCAACAACGAGTAGTTCGAGCACTTTGGGAGTAGACATCCCCAGAATAGTTACCTAGCTACCAGCCACGAACGCGTAGTGATGGACATGGGGCTCCTTCCTTAGATTGCCACAAGGAGCAATTTCTTAGCGTGGGGGGTTAAGTCGAGTTGGCGATCACTATGTTGTTCCACCCTTCCACTGCTCTATAGGAACGCTGCTGCTGCCCCGTCCTTCAGAGGTTTCTGGTCGCAGTTAAAGGACACGGACAAAGTGGTTACACCATCCCCTATTTTTTTAACGTTACATTAGTTTTGCGATTACATTTTGTGTATTTAAACTACGTTATTATTCTATAGTTAATTGTTTTAGAAATTATGTTTTTTATCATAATCAGGATATGTTCAACTATCCAAAGAGGCGTATTCGGGTTATATTGCTATCAATAAATTAACATTATCAGAAAAATTTATAGCAACCAAGCATACGGCCCGCCTGATGGTAAGCAGTTACCCTAGCCTATGGTCGTCTGTAAATCCAGATGATTCACATGCGCGTTGCCTACCTCCTATACACTCCTTTTTTGAATAACCTCATACTGTAGTCGTATCAAAGAAACGAAGTATATTGTAAGCAAATTTCATAGTAGTGTAAAGATTTATTTATACAATTATTTTTATCAATAAAGGCAGAAATTATAAAATAGAAATTCGTGTATAACCAACGAAAACAGCCAGGTTAATAAATAAAAAAACATTGATTCACAAAGTTCAAAGACTTGAACAGCAACAATGAACAATGCCATTACCAAACATTATAATTGCATTCATAACGATACAATAGATAAGCTCAATGCTGATTTTGCAATTGACTGCGATGCGTCTCGCATTATGAAACCGATGGTGAATTTTTTAAACCAATAGTATAACATAAACAAGTAAGATACTATTTAATGTACTGTAGTCCCCGCCATTATTACCGTGTTTAACAGAATAATTGACACAATTTGTGTTCCAATATAATTTTGATATTTTTTCGATTAGTTGATGCCCCGAACAAGATAAAGTAAACTTACATGGAAAATGTTATTTCGTGTACATCATGCATATAACCCAATATATATACGTGATGCTAACCGAATTGATCATTCAGAAAATCTTCGAAATAAAGGGTTTTAATTTTCAAAAGTTTTCAATTAAAACTAAAATTAGTTTAACTTCTTTTGTACCTTAACTCTTGTAACTTACAAATAATAATAAACGCATCGACTTCTATGACAGTTTAAGTAAAGGACGGGTACAGTCAGCAGCAGAAGTGGCTAAGCGTTTGAGGTGTTCAAAATGAGGTCAACACATCTCTATTGTCAAAAGAATAAGAGCGCCTGTACGTCATTTTGAACACTTCAAACGCTTAGCCACTTTTGCTGCTGACTGTACAAAACGAACGCACATGACATTTTAATTTTACCTTTTAATAACATAGCCACGAAGATGAACCTGCAATGCAATAATACATGACAGAAGGGGTTGATCATTGAGTAGCATTCGCGAAAAATAGGGGAATACGATACGCTACGTAAGCGATTCACGGATGGTGCCGAAGTGACAAATTTATCGGTTCTCCCCAAGGGAGTGGGGTGGTAAATGAATTCTTCCTTCCGACGACTAATTTGTCCCAAGCGGCCTTTGTTTACGCAGATTTATATTTAAGGCAGTGGTCGCGTGGTGAACAGATTAAATTAGAAGAACAAATGAAATTAAAATTAAGTGAAGCAAGTGAAATTAAAGTAAACGTGTTCATCAGAGACGCGAGGAACTTCGCCCGGAGCTATGAATCTTTCGTCTTGTAATAATATTACGGAACTGTTATTTGTAAAAAAAGCGAGGACAGGTTCTATCACGGAAAACTAACAATCTGACCTGAATGACCTAAACAAATGTTAAATATGGTGAGCTCTGCTATCCCAGAAAACCAGCCAGACAGATACCAGTCCCTAAGACTAGATTTCATGTATCTATTCGTTTTCTTTAGATATAGTTATTTCCTAAGCTAAAACTTGCATAATCCATACTGTATTGGTCAAATCGATTTTGCAGAAGCTGCATTTGAACGTGTTGAAGGATTGCACAGAGCCCTGAGTGTAAGTTTTAACGTAATATTACTTTACCATCGCGTTAGTGTTTTCCATATAAATAACATTATCACTTACGCGTTTGAGAAGTTTTTTTACGTCAAAAGAAACTTACACTATACTTCATCCACGGAGTCGAGTTAGTACTAGAAAAGTGAGCAAGCACGCAATTGGTCAGCGATAAGGGCATCGGAGCGGTTTACATGGTGGTAAACTTTTAGTCAACATCTGTCTCTCGTACGGCGCGGACGCGTTATCCTCCTTCTTTGTAATTAGCGATTTTTAACGTTTACCTGGCTTTGTGTATTGGACTGATTCCCGTTTGTTTTGTGACTTGGCTTGTGTACTGGACCGATTTCCGTTTATTTTGTTTTATTTACTACAAACTTTATTTATGCACTAATAAAATATAAATATTCCGAACGACGGCATGTAAGCCTTTCCGCCCATTGTTTACGCCCATCGGTCATCCTTTGTCCCTTTCATTTCCTTGCAAAAGTGCAACAAAGCGGACGCTATATTAACTCGACTCCGTGGATGGAGTATAGAGCCTCAGATTACATTCATTCATGTCACGGTTATTCCTCATCAACTGCATCACTGATGGTTTAAATATTCTCTATGATCTGAGCGATGTTACCATTTGATAATCGTCACACAATGTTCCCTGTAATCTGTGCTTTTGTCACTTCTGTTTGGATATTTAGTGTATTCGTCGCATTAGAAAATACAAATTCAGATTGTGTAAAATCCATTCTCATAAGATTGTCCCCAGATATTTGCTTCCGCCAAGTTTTAACAAGACCGGGATGAGGTTTACAGAGTAATCTGTCTTGGAAATTGTTCGTTATTTATTATTCCTCTCAATCAACGTTCTGAGTAAATCCCGTGCAATTTTTTTTACCTGTACAGTGTTATTATCATTATCTTTCTCGTGTCGTCCCGGTATTTTGCCACGGCTCATGGGAGTAAAGTTGGAGTCGGCTTGGCAACTAATCCCAGAATTTGACGTAGGCACTAGTTTTACGAAAACGACTGCCATTAGACCTTCCAACCCAGAGGGGTTATTGGAATTAGTCCGATTTCCTTTTTTTTTATGACATAGGCGGCAAACGAGCAGACGGATTACCTGGTGTTAAGCAACTACCGTCGCCGATGGGCACCCGCAACATCAGGGGAGTCATAAGCGCGTTGCCGGCCTTTAAGGGGGGTTGGAGCTCTGGGAACCTTACTCACCATCAGGAATACAACACTACATACCTGAAAGGTGGCAGTGCTATTATGGCTGTGGCTCCTTACGATTTATTCCCTCACCGAAAAGCAACTGGTGAATATCAAATGATATTTCGTACGTAAGTTCCGAAAACTAATTGGTACAAGCCTGGGTTCCATCCTGCGACATCCGGATTGCAAGTAGTATGCGCTTACCGTTAGGCCACCAGCGCTTTAACTACTTATTGAGCTTAGATAAGTTATGTTTACAACGCATATATGTACTCTTGTTACTTATAGTCATTATCAAATACTTATTATCAACCAAACTAACAAAATATATTGGCGAACAAATCTTACTAGCAGTAATACGATATGGTTATGTTATATGTTTTTAGACAGGCAGCTTGCGATACGTCTAAATCAGAGTTCACAAAGCACTAATTCACTGTTTTAGATAGTTAGTGCGATTTTTCCAAACTACCTCACTTGATCTTTTGTATCTAGTTGATCGTCGGAAATCAACTAAAAAGTTTATATACACGGTTAAGTCATGTTTACTTGCAATACTTAAAGCTGCTACCTTTTATTTAATTTTGTCAAATCTTACACATTATCTTGCCTAAATATTCTGATTGTACAATGAATCATTCACAAAAATTTCCGTTGACACGATTACAATTACGTTCGAACGACTTACATAAAACCCTCTGAAAAGTCTTTTTATTTATATGATGAAAGGAAACAAAAAAGAACGATAGCTTCGTTTATCGAACGAAAGGTTAATTGTAAATGAGACTACGGGGCAGGGCTGTTATTCGGAGAACAGGATTCATTACAACACAACGTTAGAAGCGTACAAGAGATTTACTCTGCACGTTTTAAGTTCAGACTTCCTAATTTTTAATTTTTTTAACGCCTCGTCAAAATAACCTCCGTAGATACTGGTGCACTGATCAATATGTTTGGTAGTTTATTTTCAGAATGCGGCCGCGTCGGAGGAGCGAGCTAAATTATTCATAATACGAAGGAGGTGTTAGCCTGCGCGATGTGCGACTTGTATTACTTTTGCATTAGCTGTAAAAAAAGGTACCTGATTGCCGTGTGAACTAAATTCACATCATTTTGATGTATAATATTCTAGCGAACTTTGTAAAACATTTTATCAACCAAGCTTTGCCAGCGAGATTCGATATTTATAAAGACTTAAAGACTAGCTTCATTGGGAGATTAACCTTGTCATCTTATAACAAATTTAAAAAATCTATTTAAAAACAGTCATATTAAGATGTCCAGTCTAAACCATTAATAATGCCATGGATAAACTTATACTTTTTCATGAAATAAATAATTAAGATACTAGAGCCTATAATGTGTTATGACTACACCAGTAAATCAATAAGATGCCTGTGTGTAGTAATCCGAATAGTAAATGAGCAAGCTACGAAAGACACTACGTGTTGTGGTACCACAAGTAAA
This sequence comes from Grapholita molesta, assembly GCA_022674325.2. Taxonomy (NCBI): domain Eukaryota; kingdom Metazoa; phylum Arthropoda; class Insecta; order Lepidoptera; family Tortricidae; genus Grapholita; species Grapholita molesta. The sequence continues at coordinate 8,403,329 of CP053143.2, forward strand.
TGATAAGACATAAGAGAGCCTATCTGTGGTGAGCCAGAAGAATGTATAAAAGCAAGTCTGGTGACCACATTACTAAATCGTAAGATACATTGTATAAAACTTAAGTGTCAGAACAAAAAAAAAAGATATACGAGAACCTACGTGTAGTATGGTAAGTAGTTTTAAACGATCTAATAGTTTAGATGAAGTAATTTTGTCAATTATAGATTGTTAAGTTTTTAATACCGGAAGGTTTTAATCGGAATTGACACACCCTTTTTCATTTATTTCTTTCGTACATCTCATTTTCTATACATTTATCTCGCTTTGGGGATGGGGCATGTGAGGAGCGGCAATTGGGTACCTTAAGTTTTTTAATGTGGTCCATATTATATTTTTTGTAGTAAGTAAACTGCTAATAGTGTTCAAAACTGTGGATATCCCTTTTTTATTCCTTCCTGTTTTTTTGAAAAATTTTTTTGAATACTTCATTTGACAGATGAAGCGGTTGGTGATATGAATAGAGCTCGTGCCTAAGTCTGTAATACGTGTCTTCCATTAAAAAAAAAAGTAAAACCGTCAAGTTGTCATTTGACAGATTTGAAACATCGCCGTTATTATTTCGACTTTGTTTGTACGCTATGCTCCCTAATTTCTGCTGTTCTCGAGTGTTTTTCAACGGCTTCTGCCTGCCCCTGGATTTTGTAGTGCCCGCATCTCAAGACGACCACCAACATTCGCTTTACATTCAGAAAGGACGCCTTTACGACGACGACGGCGCTCACGTATTTCTGGACAATTATTCCGCTTTTTCGCCGACTATTGCACTGACCTAAGGACTGATTCCCCGGGCTAGTTTAGCAAATAAATTGAGCTTGTCATGGCGGTTATTATGGAATATTCAAGGACTGGCGATAAGCACAACGTTGCTGAGATTCGGGGTGCGAAAACAATGATGAAAGTTGCTTAAGCTTCATGATTGACGTTAAAATGTCTTTTCTATATATATAAAACATTATTATCACTTATAATATGATTGTTTTCTTATTTCTAGGGCTTCTAGAAGTGTTTATGTCCAAAGTGCAACCAACTGCACTGTTTTGCGTAGTAGCGGTGTGGAATCGTTTTGTTCGAACGCCACACTATACGGTAGCAGTGTGGCGTTCGAAACGAATTCAGTATAAAGATATATTTTCACTCATACAAGTGAAAATAAGAAAGCTTTTGTCACTTTATTTATAAGTTGTGTTACTGCATTAAAACAACAAAAAAATCCATCAATCTAGTTTTATTAAATTATCCTGCAAATTTATCAAAGCATAGGCTATGATAATGATAACACTATCATTCAAATATCTGATGTGACTGTGGTTCACTCCAGAGTGAGGTTTCAAATATTTAAACTCCCTCACTCGCCGTATTAGACGCTCGACGTGTATGCGTAAGCTAGCTATTACTTTCCCGAGCAAAACTTCTTTTTTGTGGAGGTTTCTTTGGATGAGACACTTCGTGGGTGAAGGAGCTTAACATTTCTTGTCGTTGTTTGTTGTCTTGATCGTTGTCCAGAAATACGTGAGCGTCGTCGTCGTCCTAAAGGCGTCCTTTCCGAATGTAGGTAAAGTGGATGTATGGTGGTCGTCGTGAGATGCGGGCACTACAAAATCCAGGGCTAGGCAGTAGCCGTTGAAAAACACTCGAGAACAGCAGAAATTAGGGAGCATAGCGTACAAACAAAGTCGAAATAATAAGTATAATAGCGGCGATGTTTTAAATCTGTCAAATGACAACTTGACGGTTTTACTTTTTTTTTAATGGAAGACACATATTGCAGACTTAGGCGCGAGCTCTATTCATATCACCAACCGCTTCATCTGTCAAATGAGGTATTCAAAAAAATATTTCTAAAAAACAGAAAGGAATAAAAAAAGAATAGCCACAGTTTTGAACACCATTAGCAGTTTACTTACTACAAAAAATATAACATGGACCACTTTAAAAAACTTAAGGTACCCAATTTGATAGAAGAATAAAAAAAAACGTGAAATATGTAAAACTCGAAAAACTGTTGCGGAAACACGGATATTGCATTGCGGAAATTATTTATTAATATATACATTATATGCCTATAAGAAGCTCTCAAAATTAAGCGGAGTGAGTGCGTAGGGATTTTATTTTATTATATTTTTAGTGTTCATCTTTTCTTTCATCACACTAAAAATCTGATCAGAATATGCAAGGAGCCAGTTAAACTTTGAATCAGCTACTATATTTTACGTGTGTATGTCAAAATTTCCCTCCCCAGGAGGAGAAGGCATTTTCAGAACATAAAAGATATTGGTTGTTATTGATGCCGTTAATGTTTTTATGAAAAGCGAACTTCCCAATTTCTTGTGGCCACACGCCATGATTGTACCAGATGTCAAACTTTTCGAAGTTGAACTTGTGAAAGAGCCTCAGAGGCTTATTGCAGAGTAAATATTTAAATTTTGAATTCAGAGTTTCTCAAATCATTTGCACTTTGTAAAGGGAAAAGGGACCTTTTCGTCACTACATGGGTGCCAAAAACTTTCATGTCGTCTTTAGGAATACATTAAATAATATCATTATCATTAAATATTTAAATAATATTATTTGCTCTTAGTAGTACTTAAATTGATGTTGCATTCGCACCTTCAGAAAACGCGACTAACAATTAGACCATTTTTTGTGACATTATCTAAGAAAAGGGACCTTATTGTCGATGGCGCTTATGTCGATGTTCAAGACGATACAATACAAACGCAGCGATTGGACATAAGTGCCATCGACAATAAGGTCCCTTTTCCTACATAATGACACATTTTATTTCATGTATTTGAAATCGTTTGGATTACGGATCCATTATCGTCTCCTGAATCACCGTGTACAGACTAAACAAACTATAACTAAGCTGAACTGATAATATTTGCATCTAACCAAGTATGGTTACCACATTCGCTGCCACCCCCTCCAAAAATGTATGGAAATGAACGCACATGCGCGTCGGAGGCAGTGAATGCGTTAAGCAAGTGTGGTTGTACAACCTTTATGTATTACATTGAATAATTTTCATGAGTGTGACAGTTCTGGTGACCTTTGTCAAATGATCAGTCGACCGTAGTGTAGCCTTTATCTCAGCAGGCATTTAAGTCTTAAGTCTGTCATCCTTATATCACAAGCGGGTCACTTACGTTAATAATTAAAAGCAAGTGACCCGATAAAACACACTTACATGGGATCCGACCGAGTGGATAATGAAAAATTCAGGTTTCGTTTTTTCAACTAGGTTTTAGTCATTTCATTCATTTCTTTAAAGTGGAATTTAAACAAATTCTTTATAAAATAGTGCTCCGTCATTTGAATAAATAATACCCATGTTTCAAATTTCTATAATTTATCTACAACTTTGAGTATATGTCATTTATAATTTATATAGTAGTGTTACAACTTAGAAGTCAAAGCAAAATAAAATAGTTAATAGAAATAATTTGATTTGTTCTTAGTTGCTTATACGAGTAGTATTGTTTTGACATTAGGGTGATTAGACATTTTGGGAATTAGACATAACGGACAGACTGGACATTAGACCACATGAACCGCTCCATTTTTCATTACAAAAAAAAACATTCATTGTTTACAGAAGATTTGTTAATTGATTTTTTTGTATATTTATAGACTAACATTCAGTTATATAGGTAGGATTACCAGCATTACATATGTGACATTATCTAGCAAAAGGGACCTTATTGTCGATGGCGTTTACGCCGTTGTTCACGATGTCGAAATACAAACGCAACGCGGTTCGACGTAAGCGCCATCGACAATAAGGTCCCTTTTGCTAGATAACGTCACATATATTATTGAATTGAATGTCATCTTCGAGCTCAAATGAACATACTACTGTTTAGTACAGTATAAATGTATCATATATACCTAAAGAATACGGTTTAAAATTGCATATAGCGTATGATTATATGACCTTCTTGTAAGGAAACACGACTTCTGAGTTTCAAGAAGTTAGTTACTGTTTAAAATGAGTTTTGAAATGACTATCGTCGCTAATATAGGTACTTTGTACTCTGGCAAGTTAATACTTTGACGGGAAACTTTTGTTATCAAGTTTACAAAGGAATTGAATGCTGTATTTCGTTTAGATATACGTGCATAACAGTGTGATGAAAAGTGACTCTTTTAGTATTTGTGCAACGTGAACAATTCGAATAACGGAAAGTAACATTCTAGGGAACAAAATATTTTTTTTATAAAGGAACAAAATACCGGGTGTGGCCTGTAATAGCAGCTTTAACTTTAGGCATTGTTTCTACACCAAAAACGTAGCAACATTTGTTCTACGACTTTTGAAAATAACTTATAGTTTAATAAATATTAATAAAAAAATGTTTTCCAAGCAAGCAATGTATTGCAAAAACTATGAAGTTTGTAGGCTGGCAGTAAACGTCAACTAGACTCTTGGATGCTGTTAATTGAAAATACTATTTACATTGTTCGAAAAATCACAAGTAATATATTATCCAATTATTTAAAGTTGTAGAACAAATGTTGTTTCGTTCGTGGTGTAGAAGCGATCCCTAAAATTTTTGCTGCTATTACAGGCCGCACCCGGTATATATTTTTTTTTATTTGGCTAGTATTACGCAGTATTACTTATTTTTCACATCTTTTTTTTTGACTAGGTCTGAGTAGGTAGTTAGTCCTACAGAATCTATAATAAACGAGTAATTGTACCAACCTGATAGTCACAGTCTATATTGAAAATTTACTTACTTAAAATATAAACAATATCTTTTTTGGGACTTTATACACATCTCTATTTACATTTAATAAGCACATTCTCGGACATACCAAATAAGTATTACAAAAAGGTGTTTTTCAAAAAGAAAACTTACATTCAAAAGAATGTTCTCCATAGTAAGTTCTGGCTTATCGGCCCACTTGCAAAACAGGGTAAATTACAGTCCTACATATATTAATAAAAACTTAGTGATGTCATAACATAACCGGGAATTTTCTGTACAACATTTATTTTCTCTTCATTTTCCTTGACATGTCAGTAGGTACACGTATCATGTAAAGTTTTTACCAACAGTTGGGATTAATGAATAAGTAACTGCCAGTTCAACAACCTTTCTGTTAACATTATTCACAGTATTATATGTATCACATCCACAGTTCTTCAAACAGTTCGTATTCTACAAATCTGGAACGTGGCCGTTCACAATGGGACTTAAAGGGCTGATTCAAAAATCATGTTATCGTTTTTGGGGTCAAAGAAATTGATATTTCAATATCAAAGAAATTGATATGGATATATCAAATGATCACGATGGGGGAGGGGGGAGTCCAAGACCACATCATGTGTACTTTAGTTTAGTTTTAGTAGTACTGTTTTCGGTGTGATGTAATATAATTTAATTGACTTTGTAGTGAAAAGTGTCGACACAAATCACTCGAAAACTACACGTGATCTTGACTTTGGAGGGGTAGCGTTAAGATCACCAAAAGGCCAAAAACGATCACATGATCTTTGAATGAGCCGTTAATCAGGTGTCAGAGTCACTTAGACTTAAATGGAAAGAGCTGAGCTGAAACGTGATAGGATCAGATATGAAAATTTCTATACCAAACTAAAGCACATAGGGGGGCTCAGAGTAGCTCACCGTGGAATGGAAAGAGCTATGCTCGGAGTATCTCTGCGTGATAGCATAAGAAATGAGGATATCCATAGAAGAACCAAAGCAAGTTAGCTCGCAGGATTGCACAGTTGAAGTGGCATTGAGCACAGGATCCCGGTTAGTCGATGGCTGTTGGAGCAGTCCTCTAGAGTGGCGACCAGAGAAAGAAAGTAGGTAGAAAAGCGCATCGCAGTGTGAGACATCCAGAAACTAATAGAAAGGTTGTCCTTTGCGATTTGTAAATTGAAGAAGAAGCTGGTTTATAAAAACGTATAGTCACAAGGAATCCGCGGTCCTAGAAAATTATGGTGAAACTCATTTGGACCCAGTTATTGCCCACTACGATCAGAAGCGCGGAATACAATTTGCTGCGATTACCATGGCATTGAACTGTTCAAGGACAGATATCGCTCCCAGTGGCGGTCTGAGGGGCAGCCCGATGTCCAGCACACAGCTACCGCGAAAGACGATATTCGCAAATTTCGGCCCATTGTCTCTGTTACTCCCGTGAGTCGTGACGCCTTGATGAGTAAAAGAAAAAGAGAAAGATCGCGGTACCGGGCCAGGATGTCCGTAGCTCGTGTTGTTCTTATCTTAATTATACTGCCATTTAAAATTTCTCTTTCATCCCGTATAAAGAAACACTCCCTTTTAATTGTTCTTTTAAGGCGTTTATCCACAACCACGCAACGGTGCCAACAAACGTAACGTAGGTACGTCATTTACGTCAATGTCATACGTAACCTACGCGTAACCTACGCTCGGTGTAATGACTAATACGTGACAAATCCGAGTGGTTTGGAATCTTTACGATCGACACTTTTCGACCCACGCCTGCTTCCTAACTATCCCAACGGTACGTCACAAGTTTATTATAAGATTTTTTGGGAATATTTTACATTACATAATTCTTTTTAGATTCAGTTTTTATTACAAAAAAGGGCCAAGAGCATCATCCGTAGTTTTCGATCCGTACCTCAAAAATGGGTTCACTTGATCAACATTATCATCATCATCATCATCAATCACCTCAGCCATAAGTCGTTCACTGCTGAACAAAGGCCCCCTGGATCGGTTGGAACTTCTAACTTGGAAGCGACCTGCATCCAGCGACTTCTGGCGGGCTTTATAAGTTCGTCTGCCTATCTTGTGGGTGGACGACCTACGCTGCGCTTGCAGATCGTGGTGTCAACTCGCGCACTTTTCGACCCCGTCGGCCATCTGCTTTGCGTGCAATCTGGCCTGCCACTTCAGCTTGCTAATCCGGTGGGCTATGTCAGTGACTTAAGTTCTTCTACCACCGAGCAAGTTCAAAATATTTTTCCTTGAAAATCTTTATTAAGCTGTACTTTCACGACTTTTTTCATGTTTTTGGACTTGTTGTTTCAAAATTATAGACTCGACATAATAAAATTCGCGAGACTCAAATATATTAATTGTATTAGCCCTTAATTTGGCAGAAAATTACCAAGGTCATGGTCCATGATCCTCGATAGGCTACATGATCCTGTCCAAGAAAAAAATACAAAAAGTCATAAACAATACGAACAATATACAATTAAGGGTTAAAACGGTTACCCGTTACACCTTTTTAAGTCAAATATAGCTCGACATGTTTCGCTTCATAACGATGGCCATCAAGAGCTATTTGCGTTGGTAGACCAAGAAAGACTAAGAAAATTCATTAAAGAATCTGTAAGTCTTTAAACATGTTTAATCTTCCATCGCGGTTACACGGGCGTATCACCTTGATGGAAATGTGTCAAACTCCTCACGTCATTTGTATCTATCAATCTATCAGCCTCGGATGTCCACTGCTGGACATAGGCCTCCCATAGACCGCTAACGGGAGCAATCTCCAGCGACTTCCAACTCCCCGTACGAGGTCATTGGACCATCTAGTTTATAAACGTCCGACATTGCACTATCCACTGTAGCCACTCCAACACTTTTCTGGCCAGCCCATTGCCACTTCAACAGTGTAATTCTGCGAGCTAAGTGGCTTACCCGTCACGATTAGTTAAGTTTTGGAGGTGGAAGCAGTTGAACGAAACCTCGACTTTTCAGAATTTGACGCTAGGTTTTTCGCCGACTGCAGTCGACCTTGTCACACTGTTTTATGCGCCTCGCTCGACAGTACGACAGATATACACAATTCAAAATGTCTAATCTGAAGGCGAGATACAGTTACCTCTTAACTTTCATTCCTGAAGCGTTAGGAACATTGGGGCAGGGTGTGACGTTGAACAAACATTTGAGGTAAGCCTTTTTCCGAGTCACGAGGCACGCCTCGGGTAAGATAAACACGGTTTATACAGTTATTATATACGGACCCTTTAGCTATAGTTGACTTTTATAATATTTAGAACAATGGCATTGTGCTGTAAATTGAAATAATGACCAAGTAACCAAAGATTTGAACCCGCTCCTTTAGCATTCAGCCGTCCTACCTTCGACGCCATAAGCTTGGCCCTTTTTTTATTATAAAGTATATATCATACATTTCAATTGATACATACCTATACCTAGTGTTACTACTTAGTACCTAAAGAACATATATCAAAATATTTTATAGAACCATTTGGCAAGTTCCTAGTTAAATGAATTTTTATTTTGATTAAAAACATATATTATTTATTTCAGACTAGTAGTTTCATTTTACACATAGTTTTACATTCCGTTTAAAATAACTGCTTGCCTTACTTTCAATGGAAATTGTCGTATCCTGGGGAAGCAATGTCGTCATACCTGAAACAATTAACAGAAAACTATTAGTGTGATAATGATAAAGTCTACAAAATTAAACCGAACAAATGTAATAATTATCTGATGTAAAGTCAAACAATTTGATTTCTAGGTCATTTCGAACCTTGCCACAGTGACGTTAATAAGATCTTTTGCGTCTTTCATACAGATTTTCACTGTGACAAGGAACCAAGTGGCGTATAAATCAAATTAGTTGACTGTACGAACTGCGTGTGACATGTCAGATCAAACCGAAGGATACAGCTTTAAATTGTTGAAAAAAGAAAACAAAAGCTCACCAAAACAAGTTTCCGAACGGTGAGGCAAATGCCAGTAAGAGTTTATAAGCCACAAACGTCTAATGCTGGATATCGGCCTCCCCCATGCCGCAGTATTATCTCTAACACACTAATTCCCGGCGTCCGAAGTCATACGTCTATTTAGTTTGTGGACGTCCGATACCGAGCTTTCCTATCCGTGACTCTCTGACTTTTCTGTACCAAAAAGCAGAAATAATATATCTAATTTCCAAGACTTTGAAATCCTAAATTCGAAACCGGCAAAATTTTCTCAATCACTATATTCAAGATCAAACTCAGCTCATTTACCATCACCGAATATATTTGACGTTTTAAAAATACAAGTCCCCTCATCTCACTAGCATGTAGGGAACCCAATTTGCAAAACTAATTTTGTACAAAGTTATTTTTTACATAGAAAACGGTATAAAAGATAATCATCTCCTACCAAGTCATCAGCCTTTTGAGAAAGATGCAGTGTGAAATATCAATTTTGTTAATTTGAGAATAAAAAATATGGATTTAACATATTTCCGTTCAATTGTATAATTTAGACGAAGTTTAATGACAAAGTCCCATCCTCATAACATGTCAATCAACTTAATTAATTTAGTTTATGACGGTAAGTAAAAAAAATGACTTTTTAAGATGATACAAGTCATATTTGAGGGAGGCCTATGTCCAGCAGTGGACTGCATACGGCTGATATGTATGTAGGTATATTTCCTTAAGCAATGTTCACTTCGAGTGTTCTAGTAGTTTTTACGTTGGATATTACTGTATTAAATTCACTGAACAAAAACGTACTTTAGTTTATGTTACTTAAAATACATTTGCATGGTTAATTTTCGTAACACAAATTAAACAATCCACCCAAACTCTAATTAATGATTTAGGGAATGCCAAAATTTCTAGCAAGGCAATTAAAGAAAAAGCGAGGCCAGACATCGTAATGGAAACAGTAAAATTCGTAAACACAACCAATGTAATAAACAACAAAGTTATTGATTGAACAAACAAAGAGCCAAAACGTTTCACGATATTAGAAACAAATTCGACGCGTGAAGGAGAATTTTCGGCAGCATCAGATCTAATATAATAAAACGTGTAGAAGGGTGATATAATAAAAAGGATATTAAACTGGAAAGATGGCACGTTTAGCAAACTGTATCACGATTTAGACGAATTGGGATAAAATAGACATTATAATAAGTCTGAAGTGCGAAGAGTCACTTAAGTTTGACAGTTGAAAAACTGTATTAAAGTTTCAAGGATTTTTTTGTGAAATGGGTTACAAATTCACGCGATTCATATATTTCGAGCATCTTTCTCTTTTACTCCAATTAAGGCGTCACGAGAGTGACAGAGATAATCGTCCGAAATTTAAGAATAACGTTTTTCATGATAGCGCCGCAGTTTCTTGTTTTGCCGATAATATCTTAACACTAAACGCTCAATAAATGACTTGTAGCTTCCAAGTACAAAAATGAGAAAATGGAAACGGATGAGTTGCAAGGTTTTTTTGTATGAATAAATTTTGCTCCCATGAAAGATCTACTATCTTATTCGGCAATGTAACAAATTAGATACACATTTTATTTTAGCCTGTAGGTACTAGTTGCGGCCGACAAGTATTGTTTCTTAGGTTAATTCTTTTTTTTAATGACAAAGGTGGCAAACGAGCAGAGCAACACCAGAGGAATCACAAGCGCGTTGCCGGCCTTCAAGGGAGGTTGGAGCTCTGGGAACCTTACTCACCATCAGGAACACAACACTACATACTTGAAAGGTAGCAGTGCTATTATGGCTGTGGTCTTCTGTAAGGAAGAGGTACATCCCCAATTGGGCTTCTCCAGACTCAAGCGTGAACACACGTTTACTAAATACAATAAAATATGTGGACACACGTTCACTGCGGTACTGGGTTGATTCGACCCCGTACAAGTATGGTTAATAGCGATGTTAACTAATTGCCGGAGTGAAGGTGTTAAATGTTAGTGCCACTTTCTGTCCGGTCCTGACCTTATTTCATAACGGAACTCGTACTATTAGCGGTCCACAGAACTCATATACATAACATGTTCCTAGTAAAAACGGTAATTGCACATCTGCTTAGTTTTTAGTACAGTGCTCAAACTGGTACTCAACATTAACTACATTTTTACACTAATAACTTTCAAGTAGTGATGTGACTCCTGTAGAGAAAGGTCTTAGAACGACTTGACGATCGGCCTGACCTAGTGGGTAGCCCGGCCTACGCAGCCGATGATCCTGGGTTCAAATCCCAGTCAGGGCATTTATTTGTGTGATGAGCACAGAATATATTTTTTCCTGAGTCATGGGTGTTTTGCGATATATCTATTATATATATCGTCGTCTAGTACCTACAACACAAGCCTTACTGAGCATACCGTAGGATTAGGTTGATTTGTGTAAGATTGTCCCGAAATATTTATTTTTTATTTTCATACAGAGAACCTAAGACTCTCAGAAGCGCACGATATGCTTTGAAGACGTGGTCATTTGTGAAGCTTACCTAGAGCTTACCCTGTGATAACTGGACAGGTACTAGATGAGAAAGGTAACTAAAAATATGAGTAACTTAACTTAATAGTACATTTCGATACAAGTGAAAAAATATTTTTTTTCGACGAGGGTGAAAGTTGGAGCCCGAGTGAAACGAGGGTGACAATCACCCGAGTCTTAAAGAAGTTTTTACACGAGTATCGAACCTAATTTTTCATAGCAAGTGCCTTAAAAAGTGAAATTTACGCACGCTAAGCGTGCGAAAAGTTCACTTTTTACGCACTAGTTAGGAAAAGTATATTTTAAATATTGATTGTGTTTCATTTAATATTTACAATTAAGTATAAAAACATAATAAAGAAAATAAAACCTTAACAACTTAACGTACAACTTAATCAAAATTATTGATAAAAAAACTTGGCCAAAATCGCTATCAACGGGCAAGGTGCCCATAAGGCTGTAGGCAAAATAGTAACCAGCCCTCTGGTCATCTGAGGGCTCTTGAACTTGTATAGCTGATATTTATATACATATATTTTGTAGAATATTCTTAAGTTTGGACGGGCCAAAACTTTTCTCAGAAGCTCCACAAAAATAAATGATATTCCCATATGTCTGATTTTATGTATATTTTTGTATTTAGTTACGGGATGTTTAGTCCTTACATTACAATTTGTGTAACATATAATTACCAGTATGGCCAACGCACCAAAATCATCAATCTACTCTCAAAACACAAGTTTCCAAAATCCACCTTGTTTAAACAATGGGAATGAATAATCAGAAAATAAACCAAAATAGGATTATCTCTGCAAGTTAAAAAACAGGAAAGCAACATCAATGTTTGAACACAAACAAAATGAAGAAATATACGGAATGGCATACACTCTAACTGCATCGGTAAGAAGGCCAGGATTACCGAGATGCGCGGTAACGGTGCGCACTATTAATTGATCCGGCGAAACTGTGACGCTTAACGGCACTGAGGAGACAATGTAGCACAACGCAGCATTATAGCACTACATCTACCTCGAGATGCTAAAACCTACACGAGTCGCGTCTGCGTAAAATATTTCTTCATCATCTCCATCATTTCAGAGATTCATCATTCCAGGAGATACGCTCGTATTGGGAGGTAGATGCCATAGTCGCCACGCTTGACAAGCGAGTTGGCGACCGGAGTAGCTGTAAATTGGGTTCCGACGAACGCTGCTACCCATCCGTCGTTATTTTCCCTATGTCGCCTCTTACGCGGGAGATGAGGTGATGCTATTCCAGTCAGCCGACACCACACGGCAAAATATTTGTTTGGATTTTTTTAATCGATATAAAAACGAGATATATGTCAAACTATGACAACTGGTTACCACCTACCGGGTTTACAGTACCTTTATCACGAGTTGGCAAATACGTACTGCTAACGTAATCTTAACGCTAGCGTTTGCGTAAACTATTTTTAGGAAGAAATTGTGTGGATTGTAAGGGCCCGGGCTCGACAACGTTTACCTGACGATCCCATAGTAACACTAACTCATACAAGTCATATTTTTGGTAAAGCTTACTTCCAACTGTAGACGTCTTACGGCTGAAATGATGATGATGAAATGACTAAACCTACCAATTCTGTGCATAGACTTCAAGACACTCAAATATTTGATTAAATTTGTACAAAATCCACAACAACCCTTATTCAATTGTGCTCTCCAAATTAATGTTGAAACTGTTCAGATGATAGATTACGAAGAGATTTATTACCGAGATTCTTAGGTGATTAAACTGAACAAGATGGAATGACTGTCGACAATCGCCTGTACTATTATATCACTTTAACGGGGTGCTTCGAGAAACATGATCAAGTAATATGCCATGTGCCTTGTTAGCGGGATTAATTATTGGAAGGGTAACTTAATAAGGAAAGTAAGTTCTGGGTTGCTTAAAATTATGCGATGAATTTCCAGAGAATTCACTAAAAAATAAAGCCCCGTTATCAACAGTTTTAATAAAACGTAAACTTTCGTATAGCGGCTCTGTTTAAAGTCAGGAGATTTGTTCAGATTTTTAAAACATGGCTCCAATTTTTACAAGTCGTCCGCCTCAATTTTACATGTCTTATAAATATTTTAAAGAGTCTCACTGCTGGGCAATCATTTAGTATTATTTATTGCACTCTCTCTCCATCCTTCACAATACGTGTCGTACAGTCAGCAGCAAAAGTAGCTAAGCGTTTGAAGTGTTTAAAATGACCTACGCACGCTCTTATTCTCTTGACAATAGAGATGTGTTGACCTCAATTTGAACACCTGAAACGCTTAGCAACTTCTGCTGCTGACTGTACATCTCTCTTTGACTCTGCCAAAATGTCCATCCTGCTGGGATCAGTTTGTAGACGGTTTGATCCAGCGTTGCGGATCTAGCCGAAAAAACAACACATTTACAAAAATACCAAAATTAGATGGTTGTAGGCATTCTTCGGCGAGGAATCCGGTAATTAGTAAATAAATCAAATAATACTGCAAGTGTTACCTGTGTCTGTGCAATTTATTCAAGAAGTAGGGGTAGTTAGAAGCTCTCACATAAAGATTACGTTGCCTCTTCAGTACACCCGCGACCACGGTGGTAACAACACGTAGGCAAATATCTTAGGTAGCAATTAGCTTCAGCTTTAAATAAGTCTCATTTAATTTAATCCCGAACTAGAATCTAGAAATCTTCGAAGAGTTCTAAAAGTAAGCATTGACAGATTTGTGATTGACCAGGCAATCTGTCTGCTCGTTTGCCGCCTATGTCATAAAATAAAAGAGAACTCAGGGATTCCCTCTCGTTCTCTCACCGTGCGTGTGAGACAAAATTAAGAAAAAATCAAGACGTCATATATTAAAATCGCAATAATCTTTCAGACACTGTTTACTTTGCAAAAACCTTTTAGTAGGTACAAGTTTTCTCATTATACGACGTAGGTACATGCAGGGAACGTTCTGAAACTCCAAACAAAGCAGCTGTTTCCGAATTATAATCAAAATTAAATTAACTTGCTTCTGAACGGGGCTTTTCGTAAGACGCTTTTCTTATTAACGTCTCTTTATACACGGGCGTTGAAAATCTTCTAAAAAATAACGATGTAATACATATTTTGATTAATTTTTCGCTGGAAAAATATACAAGATGTTACTCCAATCTTAATGTAAGATTCACATGAAACGTGTCAAAGAAATGTGAACCTTCTACACAGTAGTTACATTCCAATTTCAAATTGCAGTAGTAATGGTACCGCGAAAATCAAACTTCAAAGATGTTGGGCATCTTTTTTTACTTCAGTTAACGCGTAAAGGTGCGCTGCTGTCATTCAAATATGGAATGTAACAGCTATGACATCATCATCATCATATCAGCTGAAGGACGTCCACTTCTAGACATAGGCGTCCCCCAAAGCTCCCCGCAGTGACCGTTTTTGTCCCCAAGTGGTTTCCCGCGATCTTTACCAGGTCGTCGGTCCATTTTGTGTGCGATCTGCCCACGCTGTACGTGGGGGCCACTCGAGAACCTTTACGTCCCAATGGCCATCGGTTCTAGGGCGTAAAAGACCTGGGGGATGGGCAGCAGCATCCCTAAAGTACGGTGGAAGCACTGCGATCACCAACCCGCATGCCAAGCGTGGCGATTATGGCATATAACCCCCATAAGAAATGAACACCCAAAAATCATTATATACGCAGCGAACAAGGTGGACCGACGACCTAGTTAGAGTCGCGGGATACCGCTGGATGTGGAAGGCGCAGGATCGGTCTTCTTGGGTCGTTCTGGGGGAGGCCTATGTACAGCAGTGGACGTCTTCCGGCTGACATGATGATGAAATTCATTAGGCTCACCGATTTTAGCGTTTTATATACAGTTACTCTACCAGACAATAATTAGATTTAACAGTACATTAGTGTTATATTATATTATATGCAACAACGAAATATTATTATAAAAAAGATACATATAAATTTTTATTGGTATATATTTTCTATTGAAGGAAAACTAGAAACAATAAAAAAATTCCGAACAAATTAACCGACATTTCAAATCCTAAACGAATGCAATACACGCCATTTTATCGCCTATCATGCATCTTTTTCTCACTTAAAACTTTACAAAGACAGAGAGACAGAGATAAAAACTTAACCCAACTTACGTTAGCGGCAGGATATAATTATAAGCACAATATTACGACATACTGAAGAGCGCTGGTAGTCTAGCGGTAAGCGCGTGCGACTTGCAATCGGAGGTCGCAAGTTCGAACCCCGGCTCGTACCAATGAGTTTTTCCGGAATTTATTTACAATACATCATTTCATACCAGTCGCTTTTCGGCGAAGGAAAACCTCGTGAGGAAACCGGACTGATTCCAATAAGGCCTAGTTTACCCTCTGGTTTGGAAGGTCAGATGGCAGTCGCTTTTGTAAAACTAGCTATGCTATGACATACTGAACAAATAAATAAATAAATATTTCGCGACAATCTTACACAAATCGACCTAGTCCTACGGTAAGCCAGTAAGGCTTGTGTTGTAGGTACTAGACAACGATATATATCATAGATAGATACATATAAATACTTAAATACATAGAAAACACCCATGGCTCAGGAACAAATATCTATGCTCATCGCACACATAAATACCCTGACTGGGATTTGAACCCAGGACCATCGGCTTCATAGGCAGGGTCACTACCCACTAGGCCAGACCGGTCGTCTGCCAGACAAAGCGCTGTAAATTCTCCCTTCGAGGTCAGAAGTGGGACTAGAGTAAAATGTAGGTTATATAAAGCGAAAAATACACAAAAGACCGGAAAGGACGTAAAAATACAGTGCGCTGAAATGAAAATTAATTTCAGGAGACGGTATGTAATGGAGTTGGCTGTAGTAAAGAGAAAATACATATTCTTAAGTAAAATAACACCAATGTTATATAATTTTGGTATATACTCGTATTGTTATAGAATGTGTAGAAGACTGGTGTGTTTAACAGATCGAGACAGTTTCACTCCGGGCAACCACCTTCAGCTTTATAAGGCGCAGGTCTGCCCGCACATGGAATACTGCTCTCATCTGTGGGCAGGGGCTCCCCAGTACCTCGTCCCTCTAGACCGCATCCAATGGAGAGTAGTTCGAATCGGCGGTTCCAAGGATCTCTCGGATCGGTTTGATCCTTTAGCGTTGCGTAGAGATGTAGCCTCGCTCTGCGTCTTCTATCGCGTTTACAACGGAGTTTTCTGAGGAATTGTTCGGATTAATCCCTGTCGCCTCCTTCCGCCATCGTTCTACGCGGCAACATTTCCACCCCCACCACCCGGATAGTTGGAAATCCTCTCTGTGCGTTTCTCTAGAAACTTCCTGCCTCGCACATCAAAACTGGAATGATTTGCCGTCAGCGGTATTTCCGGACCGATACGACCCTCATACCTTCAAGAAAAGAAAACACTCCTATCTTAAACGCCGGCAACGTTCTAGTTACTCCCCTGGTGTTGCGGGTGCCCATGGGTCACCGGTAAGGAGCGCCTTGGTAAAGCAAAGTAAAACACATAATCGAGATCATAGCAGCCCCAAGGCGTTCGCAGCTGGACAAAGCCTCCCCCAAGGTATGATCTCGGGGGTCAGTTGGCATGATGGGAGTAGCTGGAGAATTTAATCATTACAAGTAAATTATATTACATTCACCGTAAAATTAGTTGAGAGTTTAGAGCACTCGAGTTAACAACATAGTCGTAACAATTAACAATGTCGTAAATGTAAATAAAACATAAACGACACTTTACAAATTTTGGACGCAAATGTTTACTCAACCGGATTAGACATTTGTATTTTGTTCGGTAATCACTTTGTTGATGAATGATGATCTAAAATATATTAGCATAGCAGCCATATATTTTTTTTATGCGACGGTGGCCAAGCATACGGCCTGCCTGATGGTAAGCAGTTACCATATCCTATGGACCCCTGCAACTCCAGAGGATTTACATGCGCGTTGCCTAACCTAAAAGTTGTTGGAGCTCTGGGAACCTTACCATCAGGAACTACATACCTGAAAGGTAGCATCAGTGCTATTATAGCTGTGGTCTTCTGTAAGGAGGAGGTACGGTCAGGGACTTGAATTGTTGAGCCATTTAGGGTTCACTTTACATTGGGCATTTCATAGATTAAGTACTAAACAAAAGAAAATAGCTTGAACCGTAAGTGGTTCAACAATTAAAGTCGGTGACTGTACTTCCCCAGTTGGGCTACTCCAGACTCAAACGTGATGGTACTTCGCTGTGCCCTACCTCTCATTGTTGGACGTAGTTTAAGGACATACCCTGGTCCAATTTCTAATCATCATTATCATATCAGCCGAAGGACATCCACTTCTGGGCATAGGAGTAGGACCCCCGAATCGACCCACAATGACCGGTTTTGCGCCACCCGTATCCAGTGGATTCCCGCGATTTCGGATATGCGGAATTAAATATGGTCATTTTGCCCTTAGGCGTATAAAAAAAGTCCGTGTAGACCCGGTTGAGAATAGCACCAACCTGTCTCCCGGAGGTGTATGAGGCGACAAAGGGAAAAAGAATCGAGATCGAATCAAAAGCTACTGCGGTTGTCAACCCTTCTGCCAAACCTGGAGACTATGATAACTACCCCCAAAATGCATGATATATGTCCGACAGACCGCTAACAACTGGATAGATGATGATGATACTTTTAAAAATAAAACGAAAATTTGCCAACCCAATTACTAAAGTCGAAGGTCGTAGATAATTTTACTAAGATGGGGGAATGCAGAAACATTATTTATACATATAACTACTAGTTAATCTGATTCAGCGAAGGTAAGCAGTTTGAACATCAATTCTTATATTTTTTGTCTCTTTTTATCATATACAAATGTTACAATCACAAGAAACGACTATCAACGTTATTTTGACTTAAGACTTGCGCCTCAAAGTTACTTAGAAAAAGGTTTACAATCCATTCAACAACAGAAGCATGAAAAAAAAAACCAAGAACGTCAAAGAAGGAAATTTCTAGTAATATTTACCTACAAAAATACCCAACAACTGTAAAATTATACATTTTCGTTCCCAACCGTGAAGTCATGAAAGCCGTCACGGGAATTACCTCCATAAAGTGAAAGCAATAAAAACGATATCGCCGTGAGATAACGGTGTGCCATTCTGAATGCTTACGGAGAAGAAACGAATCAGAGTAACTGTGACATGGGGAACTGCGGCGAAAAACTACATTCGTGAATTTCGGACTCTCTCTGTCACTCTCATGACGTCTCTGTGACAGTGTAACACGGATGCCGTTATTTTGGCACAATACCTAATAGCATCCTTGTTACTATGTGTTTTATCTACGTACATGTCATAAGCGCTCTAAAATGCGTCCAGAAACCGTAGGCAATGACCAGCATTACCAACCATCAGAAAGATTTCAGTAGGTAATGTTAACATTACCTACTGAAATCAGTAGGTTATGAATTTAAATTTGGAACAGCTGTCAAATTCAAGTGGGGTGTCTAATCTAGTATCTATAGATATTAAAACAGCCATTGATACGAAACGCCAATTCGTTATGTTTTTTTAATATAAATCGAACGACATTTGAACTCGAGTGACAGTAGAATAGGGAGTTCATTCGCTTGTCTATGGTTTAAAAAAAAATTGACTGAGATACGAAATACGCAACGCCGCCGTTCCAAGCTGTCATTTGTTTTGTTCGTTGACTTTTTAATGTTTACAAGTAACCCTAGTAATAAGTCATTTCCCTACGGTTTCTGAACCCATCTTAAAACACTTAATGATATGTGTGTAGATTTACATAATTAGGCATTACAACAATCGTGTGATATTATTATAAAAACCCACACTCTAGTTGTAATGCCCTTCATTATGCACAGATACATAAACTACTATTATAACGTTATATAACATTTATAACAGCCAGTGTGGAAGCACCATTAGACTACTGCTTAAGAACCAACGAGCTATTTTCTCTAGAGCTGCGGCGCTACCGCGAACAACGATATTCTTAAATTTCGGGCGATTGCCTCTGTCACACGCGTGTCACCTTAATTGGAGTAAAAGAGAAAGATGCGCGAAATATACGAACTTCGATGTTCGCGGTACCGCTTCTGTGCTGACCGAGGATAGGCAAATGTCTCATTTTTATTTCTATTGTTTTTTTTGTTTATATAAACAGCAGGCCAACACTTGGTACAAATAACAGAAACAAAAGCTTTTGCATACTGTGGCCTTTACCTACAGAGGGGTTTTGCGAAATATTAATTAATATATTTTCACGACACATAAATAACTAAGACATCAATATATATCATTAATATAAATATTTACTTAGATTCTAAATGGCAAGTAAGTAGTGTTACTTGCACTAAAAAACCATACTTATTATGTAAAACATATGTAAGAAATAAAACGTTACTTTTTTAAGTAATTACACTTGATACACATTCTCTCGTGTCTTTGGTCACCACAGTCTAGTGGAAAGTCATACTGGTTTGACTTAACCTTTAGCTGTAGGCTGATAGAACAACAGCTAAACTGGCACAGACACAGAAATACTGTCTTCAAGACAGCTTTTATAGATTCTAAAGTGAATATATTATATAATAAAATTTCAATTTGGTTATGAGATGCTTGTAGATGGAGTTACTCTATTGTATTCGATGACATGCAGCGATTTTTTCTTCTTTTCTCTGTGCAACATTCAATGATATATTACTCGTAGTTTTCGTGTTCTCTTATCAAAAAAAAATATTAAAAGCTCAAAAGAAAATAACATGCATGGAAAACTCTAGAAAATAAGCCCAAGAACAACCAGAAGATCATATCGTCAAAACAGCCCTAAACTGGCAACGACTCGTAGAAGCGAACGACCCACTACCACTTAGGATGATGACGGTTCGAAAATATCTTAAGAACCAGAATACTGATAAGAACTACTTAACTAGGAACCGTGCTGTCTGGAAGTGTAGGACAAGGAAGGCCGACCCCAAATACAGACAATGGCCAAGGAAAATGACGATAGAAGTAAGTAAGCGAACTACGTCTTTAAAATTATCGTGGAGCGAATTTAAAGGCAATAAGAACTCTCATTAAGTACATCTGGTCTTGACTATCCCGTGACCAAAGATGGTAACAAAATCCGTAAACGTGTGTGTGTAAGTGTAATATCCATTATCTAGAAAACAACTCACCTTTTTGCAAAAAAGTGCACCTGTCTCACAACCGCAAGCGCTTGAATAGTGTTCATCGATTTGCATACAAATAAGGCATTTTCAACTTTATCTCATTGTAGTTAAGTATGAAATTGCTTAAAAGTTTGCACCAGAGTACTTGCCTTGTATGTCGTAGAGGGATAACGACGTAGCGAACGTCCGCGAGGCATTGGTTTGTTTATAGCGCTTATTACAAAGTAATAAGGTCGAGTATAGGTGCGTTAAGTTCGAGCTTGGGTTGACCACAACGGACACGGTCTAACGACGTGTATTGACGTCTACCACTAAACCGGCACTGCAGGTGTCATCTTATAATGAATGCACTGTTGCGGGTGAATTTATTCAGTTGAATTCACTCCTCATTTTTAAACTTTAGCAAACCTAAGCCACAAACACAAATGTTCTTCTTCAACAATGTCTATAGAGAGAAGGTTCAGTTAACTAGGCCTATCATAATACGATTGTAATTTCTGTAAATAAATGTATACGTATACATACCAACCAACATTAGTAAATCTAGAGCTTTCCTTAGTTAACTTTTACCTTTCCTCTCATCTCACGTAATTCTGCAAATGATTTCTCCGGACTCCGGTTTTCAGCCAAGAAGCATTCGGAATTTAAGAGTATCTGCCAGCCATTTTTTTTACAATCTCCATATTTACCTGCAACTAACCATGTAGATCGTATTTCAAACTTACGCTGACTAAAATTTGTTTATATTTCTTCTACTTTGTGGCAAGTGTAGTTTTATTTTGGTGTATTTTTATTACTTCAGTATCCGTCCTATACACCTTTTGTTTGATGAAGCTAAAGTTGATGCTTCGCTGTTGTTACATCACAAACAACTTATATGTATGTTTTTACATTACACGACCCTCCAAATTACTCTAATTGCGCTAAGTGGAAAGTCCCACCAACGTTAAAGTTTGACCAACATATCAAGGAGAGTGGTCTATTTTTCAAAACTTCCATGCCCGCTCATTTCCCTAAGAACCCTTCTCAATTGTTAAATTTCTAGTCTGAATTGTCGAAATGTACATACTTAACCAGTAAAACATAATACCTTTTCATATTGGACACATTTCAAAAAGGACCCTTTAGAATCATTATTCAAACAGCAAAATAAATATGACTGTTGACGAACAGAAGTTTGTAGAAGAATATATTTTTTGAGAAGAGTAAAATAAAAAGTATCAAATCAAAGAGAATAATGATGGTAATTAATTAGGTTGACTTACAAAACCAGAAGACAGGAAACATCCTAATTAATGAATAGAAAATGAAGAATTCAAAATTGCATAACATTATTAGAGACCGTTACAAGAGTACGTAAGAAAATGTCTATATGTTTTAATTTTTTTTTTATACAAGACTGACCAGCGTTTGACCTCAGTCGCACCTGATGGTAAGTGACGACGAGGTCGAAGGTGTAGCACGCTGGTTCAGTAACAGCCTATTCACTCTTGCCTTGAAGAGACCCAAATTATATCTTTCCGGGAATACAGACGAAGGGAGCGAATTCCATTCCTTAGCAGTCCGCATTAGGAGCAAGCGAATCGCTTCGTGCGAATGAATGGAATATTCACAACGTAAGGATGAAATTGCTCCCCTCGTCTGGACGTCCGGTGATGGAACTATCTACATTTTCAAAATAGCAAGCTACTGAACTGGGGTGTTTAAAAGTGTAATTCTTCTATTAAGATCCTTACTTACAACAATCAGACATCGACATACAGAAGGTACTAGAAAAGCGAGTAATTATTTCATGTTTTCCTTTCATTTATAATACAAAGAACGACAGAAAATTGCTCAAGGGACTAAAATCAGTTTCTATTCCCTTACCAATGAACGATTTATTACGTCCTTCGGTAAAAAGTTATATATTTATTGCAATTGTTTTAGAGAAACTAGTAGATATAGTTGAACAAACTAGTGTTATAATTTATTATAAATAAAACGAGAATTGACGTATATAAATTTGAAAATTATAGATAAATTAGCGAGAGCATGGAAATGCATTTGTAGTGGTCGTACAGGAAAAAGGAAATTTCAAATATAAAATGCCTATAAACACACAATTATCATTATGTTCTCGAAATCCCAAATAAATATTTAGTTTTTCTTCAGAGTCAGGCGAAAGGCGTTATTAAGTACATTTTCCAATTTCAAACATAGCAACTGTCATATTCGCCATATTGAAACTCATTCATCGAGTACGTTCGATCCTTTTCAAAGCACACAATGCTTGTAATATTGTATCAATGGATGGCCAAAGGATCGTGTGTATTGTTTCTTGGATTCTCTGCTTCTATTATAATATTTCCTATTATATTGATGATTGAATTGGGAACCATCAATCTTGTTTTATTCCTATCGGTACATTTACACGTATCAAATCAATACTAGACCCAGTCCGAGACACCGATCGATACATGAAATTATATAAATACAAAATCTCAAAGATCTCATTAGGGCTGTCCGCAAATATTTAAGTAGCTACAAGGTTATTTATATTTATATACCTACATGGGAAGGTATGAATATTTATTTTCACCCCATTAGACCGGAAAGAACAGCTTTAATCTTAAAAACAGATAGCAAAATTGCATTTTTTTCACAAGAGTGCAAAGTAATTGAATACAAATTGTTTATTACTAATCGAGTGTTTTTTTTATGTTAGCTGGTTGGATGTTTTTGAATGATGATACCAATAAATTTAAATTATTTTTTAAGTTTTCGTGTTAATTTCTTTCTCGCGGTAGAGAGGTGAAAAATTTTGCGTTTCACTCGGTAGCAAAGTTCCCCTCTCGTGCTTTGAAACCCTCTCAATGCTGTAGATTCCACTCTATTTTGGAATCTTTCGCTAGCTCGGGTGTCAATATTAGGGAGCAATACCTTGTATGACAAATAACTATTTTATTAACTTGAATAACAACATCAAAAGCAAATAATCTCACGTTGTTTTAAGTTTCACGGTAATTTAAGCACAGATTAAATTGTTTAAGTGAGACGAAATCTTGTAATAAGCCACTGTCTCCATTTAGATAACAATTAACTTTACGTCTGCCGAGCTTCGCCATTAAACCGTTGTTTAGTTTTATGACGCCGGTCTGACGTCTTTTTAAAGTTTTGAAAGAGTTTTAACATGTTGCTTGAAATCTTCAGTAAAAAGTCAAGTACATACGTGAGCGAGTCATATTTAATAACAGCTTACCAATGCCACGCATTTAATTTAGAGCATCCCCTTTTGACTTTCTAGGGTACGCAAAATTTGCAAGTATGCGTCGTCCGACGAAATCATTTCGAGATGATAACAGAATATGATACTAAAGGAGTACCTAACTTTCTCTAGAAAATAAATAGATAAGTACAGTTAGCTTAACGTCAAAACAGCCCTTTACCAAATAGGATATTTAATAAAAATTGCACATATAAGATACATTTTCGGTTTTATAAAACAAGACATATTTATATGCACAAAAAAACACAAAATGTCGTTCTTGCGACGCTAATAGAACCTGTTTATAATCTAGAATTCTAACAGTAATTTAAATATTTGTCAGGACATTAACCCAGAATCTTTTTTTAGTAAATGTACGATATACAATTCTTAGAAAATATTTGAAAACTTAGTTATTACTACAACAGTTGTATTTTCATCTTGCATAAGATTCCATTCCAACAACATAAACTTTATATCAATGGCGACATGACAATTTGTTTCTTAAGGTAAGATGAGGCAAAATAATAACAAAACATGTATTTACAAACAGGCCTTTTACAAAATTACTTTCACAACCGAAATCAAACGAAATTTCATAACACCAAATCTCGTCTAAACAAATCGATATCAAGCAATAATCTCTCCGGCTATGAAAAAAGTAAACAACACAGATCTTATACATTTCATATATGAAAGGGAAAATGGTACAGATTTACTCAAAGTTAAGTAGACTTCGGTAAAGCGTTCTATCACATATAAACATTACGCCCGGCGTAAAAAAAAACGATAAGATAATCCAGTACCTCATTTCCACCGTCTCCAACCATTTGCATTTCAAATATGTTAATTGATTCTATTACTCGTATTTCAACTGCTGACTCAGTCGTAATTCGCGTTTCTGCGTATATATTCGATTAATTTTCGCCATTACTCATACAGGATATTGCTATAATCATCGAGATACTTTGTCGTTAGTTTACTTTGTTGCGTCCACATGGGTGGCCAAGTCACTAGGAGGAATAATGACTGGACAACGCATCCCCGAGCGCCAGTAATGGACAATGTTATTTGGCTTTTGCGGCCCAAAATTTTACAATTTTTATAGTTTTGCTTTACAGGACACTCTTTATAACTAAAATATTAGCTTGTTCTGTATTAATTACCGAAACTTCGGTTGTAAACACAAGAAAACTCGAATTGTATTTGTTTGTATCCCTCCAACTTTGACAGTTCTGAAGGGTCCAGTTTGGAGGGGAACTAAAATATGTGACAGTATAACAAGGATGGAAGAAAATAGCGCCGTCTTTGCTGTACCTATGGAAAGTTATATACCATCCCTTCCATATATACCATCCCTTTCGATCGTGGTATTATTATTATCACGCTCTGTCTAGTTAAATGGTTTGTCTATGTCTAGTCAGGATTTTTTGTCAAACATCGTTGTTACAAACGTGATAAATGATAATAAACTGTAAACATCGCTTAGGGAACCGTAAAAGAGATATTATTGCCATACGAGTTGCAAAAACGTATCATCGATAGTGCCTGCCTCATACTACTGAGAGATAATACGATTATTTTCGGCACGCGAGGCATGTTTCAATCGATTTGCAAAATTTATCTGAAAAAACTCGGATCCGTCTAGCAGTTCTTGTTTAAGCGCCAACTAGACATGGTTTAATATGTCAAACTAGTTTTTTCATAGACGAGATATCTTTTTATACGTTTGCGTGCAAGAATTCAAATATATATTTATGCCATTGTGATAAGGTACCAGTTACCATAAAACTTTAATGATAAAAAGTTGATGTGTCCAAATACGGAAAATCGGGATATTTTTGTAAAGCTTAAGTATGTTTCAATTCTAAGTTACAATGTTACTTTTTTTTTAATTTACATTATGTCACTAAGTCTAGACTGTTTTATTATCATTGGAAATTATAGGTAATCAATTAATCATGCATCATAGCTTCAAGTTGAATTTAGAGAATTTATAATTGACTATCTGGAATTACATATTTTCAAATATTCTAACGGTACTTTCTCAATGTACTCTGTATAGAAGTCGCGTAATCATCATCGTCATCATCTCAGCCATTAGACGTCCACTGCTGAACAAGTGAACATAGGTCTCCCCCTTGGTCCTAATAAGTAGCGTAATGTATGGTCGTTATATTTTGTATAACATGGACGCATTTCTTGATTCAGTTGAATCAAAATTCAATTTGTAATTTATATAGTACTATTTCAACTTAAAAATCAAAGCAAATCAAAATTATTGATAAAAAATGATAAAATAATTTGTTCTTAGTTGAGTCTTTTATGAGAGGTAGGGCGCAGCGAAGTACCATCACGCTTGAATCTGGAGAAGCCGAACTGGCGAAGTACCTCCTCCTTACAGAAGACCACAGCCATTATAGCACTGCTACCTTTCAGGTCTGTAGTGTTGTATTCCTGATGGTGAGTAAGGTTCCCAGAGCTCCAATCTCCCTTAAAGGCTGGCAACGCGCTTGTGACCCTGCCCCTGGTGTTGCGAGTGCCCATGGGCGACGGTAATTGCTTACCATCAGGCAATCCGTCTGCTGGTTTGCCCCCTTTGTCATAAAAAAAGTCTTGTTGTTAATAATCGTGGGTATCGAAACTATACATTCCGTGGAAAATTAATGGTGAGAAACTTTCACGTCATTATTTTCGTCCACCAAGTTTTTTGAATTCGAGTGTACGACTCAAAAATCGGCCCCCATGTTATTACCCGAGATGAAGACACAGTTCATATTTCACTAGTTCACTTCACAGGAACATTCGCTCTCTTACGAATCGCGGTCCTGCCTGTAACACACTTTACAAATTACCTCTTAGCAATTTAACCGCCGCAAATTTCAATTAATTCTCGGCTGTTCGTTTGAACGTTGATTATAATTAGTGCTGATAAAGGATATATTAAACTGTGGCTTTGTTTCTTTAATAAACTTGAAATTGTTTTAGTTGTGACAATGAGCTGTAATTGACGGAGCACTGGTTGTTGTAAGACCTGTACTAAGGTCTCTAGCCATTACCGAGATGTTTCTCTTCAAGAAACCCCGGCTTCCACCCGAAGCCATGAAATAATTGTACTATACCGAGAAATAGAAACACGGCCTTCGCTAACGAGCCTAATAAAAGCATTAATTAATTTAGTGGTTGGTAGACTTACAAACAACGCCGTTAGCGATATTGGATGGATGGATTATTACAATTTGAAAGGCGGCAAGGATTTCTATTTACTTTATAAAATTGATTCGAGCTCCTAGCTCAGAGGTTCCCATACTTTTTTTTCTCGTGGACCTCTTTCAAAATTTTACTGGTTTCGGTGGACCCCCTTGCTGCTACATTTCTACTACATACCCATAAGTCGTCAACCAACGTAGACCCCCATCGAGCGTCCAGTGGACCCCTGGGGGTCCACCTGGACCACTTTGGGAATCACTCTACTAGCTCATCACGGAGAAACCAACTACCATATTACCCATAAATGTTTGGGGACAATCTTACACAAATTGACCTAGTCCTACGGTAAGCGAGTAAGGCTTGTGTTGTAGGTACTAGACGACGATATACATAATATATAAATACTTAAATTCATAGAAAACACCCATGACTCCGGAACAAATATCTGTGCTCATCACACAAATAAATGCCCCGACTGGGATTAGCACCCAGGACCATCGGCTTCATAGGCAAGGTCACTACCCACTAGGCCAGACCGGTCGACCAACGCACAATCACAACTGAACGCAGTTCTCGGGACTATACGATGATTGGAAATTGCCGTGTCGAAGGGCAACAAATGTCCGATTCTTGTGAGGATACTCTTTCGAAGCCGAGGTTTAGATGTAGTCGTATTTCGTTGAAATGAAAGCATATGCCTGCCTTGTGATATTCAGCGACCTCGATCTGCCAGTTTATAATAATTAGTAAACCCTTATCATTCCCCTTCCCTTCTACAAGTTTTACACTAAAACATGCCATTTTTAATTATTACACGAATTTTACGATTAGAGAATTAGCTTTTTTTAAAGATTTAAACAAAGATTCTCGTATTTATAATTTAGGGTATATAAAAAACACAGGGATTACCAAGTTTATTGCCAGCTTGGAAGACAATAAAGATCCTAGCATTCAAATCACCAGTACCATTTGAAGCGCTACAATGACGAAACTGCATACGAATTACAAATCTGCATAGGCAAATGCAGTTGCATCAACATCTACCAGCAAACAATGCGCTTGGGCAATGTGTAATTAATGATACATTAGTGTGCACCTACACATAGAATTGGCATACATTGTCATTCTATCACTTGGCTATGGTTGTTTTATTATGGCTATAGCAACTTAGACGACCGGTCTGGCCTAGTGGGTAGTGACCCTGCCTATGAAGCCGATGGTCCTGGGTTCAAATCCAGGGCATTTATTTGTGTGATGAGCACAGATATTTGTTCCTGAGTCATGGGTGTTCTCTATGTATTTAAGTATTTATATGTATCTATCTGTTATATATATCGTCGTCTAGTACGAACAACACAAACCTTAGTGAGCTTGCCGGAGGACTAGGTCGATTTGTGAAAGATTATCCC
Organism: Grapholita molesta; assembly: GCA_022674325.2. NCBI lineage: Eukaryota > Metazoa > Arthropoda > Insecta > Lepidoptera > Tortricidae > Grapholita > Grapholita molesta. Next base: position 8,431,689 of record CP053143.2, read on the forward strand.
GAAATATTTATTTATTTTACTGTCAAGGGTAACATCTAAAAATTTCATTCGTATTAAGTAATAGAGAGGCACTTTCGTCAACTCCTTTATCGGATAAATTGCAGAAATTTTGTATCTAAATTAAGGACTTTACCTTTTCGAATTTATCATTATGGTTACGAATTTTTTTATTAAAGTTTGAGTGTTAAAGTTTAACAGGAAGGAATGATACCCAAGTTATCATGTAGTTCTGTAAATCATCCTTCATCTAACCGTCCCCGGACCCGGGTATGTCCTTAAACTACGTCCAACAATGAGAGGGAGGGCACAGCGAAGTACCATCAACGCTTGAAATTTGGGCAGCCTAACTGGGGAAGTACCTCCTCCTTACAGAAGACCACAGCCATAATAGCACTGCTACCTTTCAAGTATGTAGTGTTGTGTTCCTGATGGTGAGTAAGGTTCCCAGAGCTCCAGGCCAACAGTTTACCATAAGAGCAATCATTAAACAATTTGAAGGAACCATAATTTATAAACTTGTTAAAGCTAAATTCGCACAAATAAACAACAGTTGTTCTAAAATCGTTGCTAAGACACGCAACTTTATTGTCGGCGAAACTCTAATTGCAACTACTATTAATGAGACAACAAAGAAGTCACTGGAGTTTGATGCATTCCTATTAGTTGACGAGTTGAAGTCTCGGACAACTAGTTTAACCTAGATTTGAGATCTGTTGATATTTAGGGAAAGATTACCTTTAGACACCCGGAATAAACAGACTTTTAAAACGCAAATATAAATAACACGATATTCGAGGTGAAGTAGGCATGCCCGTCTTTAAAGTATGGTTCGGGATAAAAATTATCAATGTCCTTTCTCGTAGCTCAAACTCTCTCTATATCAAATTTCATCCCAATTGGTTCAGCGGTTTAAGCGTGAAGAGGTAACAGAAAGACAGAGTTACATTCGCATTTATAATATTAGTATGCATATTGATATGTGAGAAAAAATTTTGAAAAAATCTCATTTTGGTTTGAAAAAATGTTTACAATGCCCTTCCCAGTACTTAAGAAAATTCTTAAAAATGTCTTTGATGTCTAAGGGCTATTACAGAGCAGAGGACTATTTGACAGACCATGCATGGCCCAAACCAGAAACTAACTAAACCGCCTAGCAATTAATTCAACAATTGTATGAAATGCCAGATCATGTAAATGCCACAGTTCAGGTAAGAAAGCATATAACATAAAAGTACGTCTATTTTGTGAAGTCAGATTTGTTTATACATTATTATTTTTACTTTTTTAATATTTTTCTGGTCTTGTCTATATTGTAATATATAAACTGTTTGATATGTTTTCTTATTGGACTACGCATAATTATGTATCTACTTTAAGATTTGATGTCTCACTGTTTTGAAAAATTAACTCCCGCCGTAGTTTCTTGCCGGTATCTTCTCGTGTCAGAGGTGTAGGGTTCGAACCGGTGTAGATTTTTCTTTGACTTTCTATAAGTGCATGTAATGTACCTATATTGAAAAATAAAGATCTTTTATCTTTTAATGATCTGTCAAAAATAGTCAAAAACTTTAAATTTGTATCTAGTAACAAACACTTCGTGGATAGGAATGCTGGTTTTTCAGAGCCGGTCGCCTCACACGCACTCTAGTATAATACTCAAGATCCTTTCAATTAATGGCACGCGATTCCGTTCTCACAGTTAACGAAAAATAAGACGCCAACGGACTTTCATAGTTATAGTTAATTGGGAATAATTTGCGGGCAGAACCTGAGTTGTTATGTTTGCTGGAATATTTCGAAAATTGCCGTTAACATTAGATACAAACCCACCGTTACAAAACTAACAAGTTTTGGGAATAAGATACTTAGTATATTGTGCCGTTACTAGCAAAGTTGTTAAACGGGCCATGTGTTCATAATGATCTTGACACGCTCTTACTATAAAGTCACCATTTTGAACACCTCGCCCCGCTTAGTAACTTCTGCTGCTGGCTCTTAGCAAATTCTGCTACATCAGCTATTTTGTATTACCAAAACAATTCCTTATAATCAATCGTTTTTCTCTGTAGTCGCTTTTGGAAGATAGTATACAGAGTAAAACCGCCTGCCAAGCGTGGCGACTTTTTATTTTTATACAACGACGGTGGCAAACAAGCATACGGCCCGCTCGACTATGGCAAATACGCCCAAGATGATATAAATCATTTTTGGAGGAGTGTTGTCCAGCAGTGAACAATTTCCGGCTGCAATGAAGATGATACAAAATCTGACAGAGCCCTTTGTATGTCTAATCTTAATTTTTACGACAAACGCACACAAGTCAAAAATGATTACATTTTTACGCTCAATCTTCGTTACGCAATAGTAAATGATGATATATTTCCACATCAAGCTTTGCCCACAGAGACTTATCAAAACGGCGCGATGAAATGAAATTACGACCACGATTCAATAAAACAATGGCAATTCCCGTCACATATAAAGATAATAAAAGCTAAATTGAAGGCATCTGTAAGCCGGGCACGTTCTCAAAAGAAATGTACAATCTTTTAGCCAAATTAGAGACATATATTATGTAGGACCCCTACACGCTCGATTGACAGTCTCGGCAAATAATGAAATACCGGAATGCTATACGAATATACGAATAAACACATTTGGCAAATATCCTAAATTGCGCTAATAAAACATTTGTAAATTCCTAGTGCCAAGTGTTTAAGCGACTGCGAAAAGTATGGAGGTTGATGTGTCATACCTTTCATTCGCTGAAATTCTAACACACCAGTACAAACGCAGTTTTGCATAGATATAAAACTAGCTTTGCCCCGCGGTGTTACCCGCGGTTTATTAGTGAAATTTAATTTTGCGGGAAACAAAACGTAGCCTATTTGTTAATCCAGGGTGTCAGCTAACTCCAATCCAAATTGTATAAAATCGCCCCAGAAGTTTTTTACAAACATAAACTCACAAACTTTCGCCTTTATAATATTAGTGTAGATTTAATGCAAAGCAGATGGCCGGTGGGGTCTAAAAGTGCTCGAATGGACACCACGAACTAGCAAACGCAGCGAAGGACCTCCACCCACAAGATGGACAGACCTTATAAAGGTCGCCGGAAGATGTTAAATATAGGTCTAGGGAGAGGCCTACGTTCAGCAGTGGACGTCTTATCGCTGAGATTATGATGGTGATAAAACAATAAATCATTCTAGAGCTTAGATATGCCAGTATGTAAAATTCAATGCTGTGAAATTACTGATAATAGTCACCCATATACCTACTTACTTCAATAAGGATACAAGTAAGTCTACCGTCAATAAATAAATGGAAGGTTACCACTTACACGCATATTCAAAGGCACGCTTCTAATCCTAACTAAGATAATGATGAATGGTGTGGACTGTAATAATAGCATTAACTTTAGGCATCGTTTCTACACCACAGACGTAGCAACATTTGTTCTACGATATTTAAATCGAAAGAAAAATAGAAAAATTTGACTCGCAGCGGGACTCGAACCCACAACCACTGGATCACTAGCCCAGTGCACTTCCAATTGTGCTATACGAGTACCGCTGAGACTTGTCGAATTTTTCTATCTATCCCTCGTCGTATACGTCATCATGGGTGACGTGTAAACACATCTACCGCCAGCGTATTGAACACTATACGGCATCGAAGTCTCAATTCATATTGAGAATTCATCGATAACAATGTGCTACCCCTTTCTAAATTATTTTTTATTATGCAGAAACGTCTGCTAGCGAATATCTTCGTGCGAGTCAAAAAAAAAAATTCGCTAGCAGACGTTTCTGCATAATAAAAAATAATTTGTTCTACGACTTTTGAAAATAACTTATAGTTTAATAAATACGAATAAATAAAAAAATCCAAGCAAGCAATGTATTGCGAAAACTATGAAGTTTGTAGGCTGACTGTAGACGTCAACTAGACTATTGGATGCTGTTCATTGAAAATACTATTTAGTTTGTTCGAAAAAATCACAAGTGATAAATTACCCAATTATTTAAAGTTGTAGAAAAAATGTTGTTACGTTCGTGGTGTAGAAGCGATCCCTAAAATTGTTGCTCCTATTACAGGCCACACCCGGTATATATGAAGCATCTATTAATAGTCGCGGGTAATATGTCCAGATATATAAATGTCGATTGCTGTCCTTGGTTAATTAGCTCTTATTATGTTTGTTGACGAAGTCTTAGACTGAGGTGAATTGTGAAACAATTTCTCGAGAACTTCATGTAAATAGTTTGTAAGTCTAAATTCTCTTGGAAGTTTTCGTACGTACATTACGTACATTAAGAAGATTATCGCTTGAACGTTTGCAGATAGCGATAGGCCCGGTTCCACGAACATAGAAGTTCGTGTATTTCGAGCATCTTTCTCTTTTACTCCAATTAAGGCGTCATGAGAGTGACAGAGAGAATCGTCCGAAATCCGAGTATCGACGTAAGGGTGGCACACCGCAAATCCAACGTTTAGTGACGACGATTTTCTTAAGGATTCACCGCGTAGGCGATGGTAATTCAGCATTCTATAAGTCCGTTCTAACTTTGATATGTATTGTCATACGTAGATCTCACCTCACATAATAACCCAAAAACCACTCAAACCCACACACTAATTTCTCTTTGCAAGTCGGAAAATAAAATAAAACTGAGACATCAATGGATATAGAATTACAATATTCAAAGTCACGAGGGTTATTTAACATAACGTCCGCAATAAATCCAAGATGGCCGAAACGAAACTGTAACAGATCTCGTGGCGAGAATTCTGAAATCACTTAGAATAGGCGTCCGCGAGTTGACAGCTCAGGCAATCCAATATAAATGTACATATTATGAAAAAGTATATGATTTTGATAAAGATTTGTATGAGAATGATATGGGAAAATATACACAAGGGTTTTCGTCAAATACATTGTTTTTATGACAAAGGTGACAAACGAGCAGACGGATTGCCTGATGGTAAGCAATTACCGTTGCCAATGGGCACCCGCAACACCAACAAGCGGTCACAAGCGCGTTGCCAGCCTTTAAGGGGGATTGGAGCTCTGGGAACCTTACTCACCATCAGGAACACAACACTACATACCTGAAAGGTAGCAGTGTTATTATGGCTGTGGTCTTCTGTAAGGAGGAGGTACTTCCCCAGTTGGGCTGCTCCGGATTCAAGCTTGATGGTACTCCGCTGAGCCCTACCTCTCATTGTTGGTGAAATGATCACATAGTAGATAAATCGGCTTCGTCAGAGAAGAGTAGAATTTTAAGTAATCTTCATAGTTGTGATATCTTAACATAATGTGTTATTTACATACAGTTTCATATAATTCGAAACTTAGCAAAGCAAACGACTGGCGCAGAACAAGCCTCGAATTTTGTAGAAATGTGGATTAGAAATTCGAAACGAAAACTATTGAAAATATTATCAATAGGTTAAGAGCAGGTCATGTTATTTTGTTAAGCAAAACCATAGTGTCTCAGTTTACATGGGTTACTAACGTCACAGCAGGAAACGCCGGCTCTCGCGCATGCAATGGGAACGGACTCAACGGACGGACAGATGACGCGGACGCGGGTTCATTACCGGTCGCTGCCTTTTTGCTCTTTCGGCGCATACACATTCTATATAAATGCATTATGCTTGGATGAGTTTCTTTAGCGCAGGTGGTATTGTAAATCTTTATAAATATACTTTTGAGAATATAGCCTTATAAATCTTTGAGATTTCAAATAAACCCGTTCCTTTTTCGTTGGCCAATTTTCCAAACCAATGGTGTTAAGTGAACAAGTAATTGGGCGCATTTTGGATTGTGGGTTAAAACAAGTTTATTTAAAGATCTTATTTTTAACATCTAATGTTTTGTGAAGCCCTCTTGCTGCTGCTATATGTCCTCCGACGGTGGTTATCCGATGGCCCAATATATGGCACCAGCTATATAAAAACGTGTTGATTTTTTGTTTACCTTATGTGGCATACATGTTGATTATCATGTCCTTGAATATGCGATCTTACCTGAAATAATAAAAAAAAAACACTATTAAAACACTGGACATACTTATTAACATTCATGATTTCGACATATGTTAGAGATATTAAGGATATAAGACAAAAAAAATCTATTTTTTTATACAAGAATGACCAGCGGTTGACCTCAGTCACACCTGATGGTAAGTGTCGATAAGGTCGAGGGTGTAGCACGCTGGTTCAGTAACAGCCTATTCACTCTTGCCTTAAAAACACCCATTATAAAGATAAGAATGTTTTTCATTGCCTCTAAGCTTAGTAGGGAGCTTGCGGTTTTAACAACACTACAAATTCTACGCAATCACTACATACATATCCAAACAAAACAACGGCGTCCAAGATTCAAGTGTAAAACACACTGAACCATTTATTTACAGAAAGACAGGCTCAACGGTTAGTAAACAAAATAAGATGCGATGGCCGTGCACACTTTGCAGAACTAATTGTATTCAGAAACAAGTCAACCTTTTTCCTGTATTAAAAAAACAACTACTCAAAATCGTAAAACATTTTTAGATACTGTTGACTATTTGTCAAGTAGTAGTTTCCTATCAGAAACTGAATACGAAAGCCGCAAAGACAAAATCGAATATCGCATATTTCAGGCACCTGACTCTTTTACTCCAATCAAAGTAGAGTGACAGAGACAATCGTCCAAAATTTGCGAACTCCTCTGGGATCAAGTTGACGAGAACATCCGAACCTCAAATATGCAAACTAAAGGGAAAGTCAATAATTACAAATATTGTCAAGAATCTTGTGCAAGATTCAAGTGCAGAGCAAACATTACAACTCCGTTTACAGCGAGATAGTTTGCAAACGGAAAACAAATGGAGAACAAGGGTTGGGTAACTTGGTATCAATTCTGAGTTTTTGTCATTAATTTATACAATTAATCAGTTATTATATAAACCGAATTAACAGCTACTGCAGTCGTCCGGCTGCCAAGCTTATCGACTATGGCAACTCCGCGCAAGATGATACAAGTTATATTTTGTGGGGGCCTATCTCCAGCAGTGGACGTCTTACGACAGAATTGATAAAGATGATATTAAACGTCAAATAATAATAGGATATGGATGGATGGATGGATGGACGTGAAAATATTGCTAAAAAGAAGAAAGTTCTTTTCAAAAACTCGTACACTCAATCACTCACTCGTCGTAAACAAGTACTTACATGTTGAATTTGCTTATTATAAGTAACAATTTTATCCAGTAACTAAACCATATTAATTATAGTTATACTATAGTCTTCAAACAATCCGATAAATTTCAGATAATTTTGGAAACGGCTCTTAAACCTATTAGATAACATGCGGTATCTAATTTAACTTTTTTCAATGTTAATTTTAACCAGAGTTTGTACAACGGTTGCTAAGATAAAGTGTTAATTTAGTTAATACATAATTCTCCATTGACAAGTCAGAACAGGCCCTTTTTTATGACATAGGCGGCAAACGAGCAGACGGATTGCCTGGTGGTAAGCAATTACCGTCGCCCATGGGCACCCGCAACACCAGGGGAGTCACAAGCGCGTTGCCGACCTTTAAGGGGGGTTGGAGCTCTGGGAACTTTACTCACCATAACAGGAACACAACACTATATACCTGAAAGATAGCAGTGCTGGCTGTGGTCTTCTGTAAGTAACTCCTGCTTCCCCAGTTGGGCTGCCCAGATTCAAGCGTGATGGTCATCGCTGTGCCCTACCTCTCTCCCTGTAGATGTTACGTCCTTGAATGCCAAATATATTTATAAATTGCAGAATGCAGCCGTGACAATGCAAGATCCGTTTGAACGGACTTCAAATTTATTTGTATTGTCGTATTACTCATTTTATAATGAGTCTCATGTTACTGGCCTTCGCATCCTTTTTGTGGGCGTGTGAAAAAATGCGAAGCCCACTTAAAGCATTTAATAACATAAGTATTTTAATGGGACGCCTTTCAATTTGGATTGCAAGTGGCAAAGATATTTGGTTAAATTATTTGCACAAATGATGGGAATTATATTTCAGCGGTATTAAATTTTTCCAAGTATCAAGCAAAATAATTATTAAGGGAAGTGTTTGCCGGGATTTTTTTTTCCGACAATTGGATACTTTTCCAAGTCAAAAATATCTGCTCGCGAAATAATATCCAAATCATTCCCTTACTTTTAAAAATAATTGTAAATGTTGACACACGTTGAATATGTTTTTATTACGATAAGAGTGATGTCTAAACATTTGCAACAAGCGCTAATTACTTTTAGTTTTTACACAAACACCACAGTACTACACCCAAAAACTTTCGTAACAAGCTTTTGCTCTAGGGGTCTCTATAAAGTTGGCACTTTATTTCAAACTTCAGTTTTGTTTTAGTTCGTAATTGGAAAGGCATTTGACAGTATTTCAAAGCCAAGGGAATATATGAATTCTAAAATATTCTCTTTGCTTGGAAAGATTTCTATATTATTTTATTGTGGTTTATAAAACTCACGTTTGCCAAATTTCAACAGACTGTCTATTACGATTTTTGAGTTATTGCCCTCTGATGAAGAACACACTTAGGAATATTTCATAAAGTCACATTTAACACAATTTATCCAGCTAAGCCCACGACGACGCTGCAACATTCATCGATATGGAATAGTGACAAAAGTCCGAGTTGCAATTTGAAAAATAATTAAGCTCATAACTTTACTTTTTGTTTCTTCTTATTGATTTCTATTTCTGCAAACGTTGAAACAAGTTTGTTCCTTTAAGGCTTGCAGTTAATAAAAACACCCCATTTGTGCAACGATCGAAGCGATTAAGCTATATTTAGAAGTCAGTAGTCTATTTTGTCTTTTTCATTGCATTACCAGACAGCAATGGCGAAATACATTATAGATCAGTTGAACTGCGAGACGGAGAATATAAGTGGAAACCTCACAAATGCTATCAAATATCAGCCACGGAGGTCTAATCTGGGGCATAGGCTCCCTAATGACTGCCTCCAGACTCCAGGCCACCAACACCAAGGTCTTTCCTTACAGATTGCGGACGCCTGACATCGCGCTTTCCTAGCCACTTTTGGACTTCTGCTTCAACGACCATCGAGTCTTCGGGATATGTGGCCCAAAGCCAAATCAACTTTTCAATCCTGTTAACTATGTCGTCTACACGTAGGTAGACTCGTTCATACTAATTAAGTATTGGAACGCGACCGCTTATTTGTATTTCTGTTGGGACCACATTTACTACTGTGTAGTATTACAGTTGGGCTGATAGAGTCGCAGCATTTTACAAGTAAAAAAATACCATATGTGATTTAGCACTTTTTGTTAACGCTTCATAAAACGATGTCTGTAACTAAAGTTGCGGTTTCATTGCCAATATTTCATTAGAAAATTTCTAAGGGGAATAGAAAATACAATACAAAATAACAGATATTAGTTTAGAGAATTGTCGGAGGTAATTTGTAAAAACATTTTTCATTTAGCGTAAAAGCATTGCAACAAAGCTACATATTCCCTATGCCATAGCTACCAGACTACGACCAGTGTTAATGCATAAAAGTAACAAAGACCCACGCTGGTTGCAGTGAGCGTTCATTTTGGCAATCTTCTTGAATAACACGTCACATCAATCAATTGGACGTATCCGCATTCTAAGTTCGAATTTATTTCTAAAGCCATTTCCAAGTTCAAGGAGGTACTAACGAGACTTAGAATTTATTGAACAGCGATACAAGTTGATGTAAATCCTTGGTGAAGAAAATTCATTAATAGCAGCGGATATGAATATAAAAATGAATATTAAGCTTCTAAAGTTAATGACATAAGATAACTTGCAAAAATATGTGAATGACATAAGATATATATCAAAATGCTAAATTATTTTTTGAACAGTGAATAATATTTTAAACACAAAACTATCGTGAGATTGAAACATATTAATTGTATAAAAGCGGGTAACTCACGTTTTACGAACCCTCGGCTCGTCCCCGGCCGGCTGTAGTGGAACGACTGCCCTTATTCCTGCCATATATTAAGGGCGTGACGGATAAGATCGGACACTTGTTACGCCGGAGATATTGCATCAAGACGATTTTCCGCCCTCATATGCAGTTAAGGCAGTTGGTGCGTTCGCCGAAGGACAAAGAGCCCTTGAACTGTCCAGGTGTATATAGGATTCCTTGCTCCTGTGGGAAGAGCTATATAGGAGAAACGGGCCGCAACATTGCCACCAGGATATCAGAACACATACGTAGCATGAAAAACAGGGACAGCCGTGGTTCTGCAGTGACGGAGCATATATTGGACTCGGACTCGACTCATTACATACGTTTCGATAAGGTAACCGTACTTTCGAAGGAAAAATTTGTAGTTCAGCGCAAAGTACGGGAGGCTATTGAAATTAGTCGTTATCCGAACTTTAACCGTGACTGTGGATGGTCTGTGCCCCCTAGTTGGAGAACTGTTTTGTGTGGTGCGTCGGCGTTTTGTGTGGACGGACCTTTGTCAACGGACGTAGTAAGTGTAGTGTGCAACCCTACTATTGACAATATTGCTGAAAATGAGGGTAGTTTCTCGCCTCCCCGCCCTCAGCTGTTGCCGGCGTCGAGTGCGCGGTCGCGGAGAGCTGCGGCCCGCAGTCTGCGTCGGTTAGCCAACGCGAATGGCTCATGATTATGCTCCTCGTTACGGAGTGAAACATGTCGAGCAATATTCGACTTATAAAGTGAATAATATTATCAGTGTTTGTTATTTATATGAAAAAACTGATGTAAATATTGCAAATAATTGTAGCGTTTTAATACTAGTAGCACAAGATACGAGACATTTGGAAAATGATCACTTAAGATTTGGTTTCGTGACTAGTTCCTATTTGATTTTTTTGGGTACACTTGTCGACCAAATATAAGCTTGCTTAGATGGTGTGTGTTCTGAAGATGATAATAAAAAAAACTATTCTTCAACTAGCCCTAAAGACATAGAAGATATTGTTTGTCTATGAACTTTAGAGCCAATCAAAGCCACATTCGGTACAACTATTACATATTACATGCCTAAGTTACTCGTGTAAGTAATAAATTTATTAAATTCTTGAGGCGAAAGATCCATCAAATAGCTTCAATCGATTCATAATGTTCAATAGACGGCTTCAACGGAAGTTTTTGCCGGTAACGGGAGAGAAACGTGAAAAACAGTGTGAAATTCCAAGTTTATATTGAAAACATCTTGTTGAGATGGTTTCTAGGAAACAAAGTGAGAAAGTTTATTTTACAATGTTTGTGTCACTATCATGATGATGATACGCATGTATCACTATTACTGACATAATTATTATTTTATTATTGTCTTTATAAACATCTTCGTTTATACTTATCAAAATATTCACAATAAAATTGTTGCCATCAAATAATTCCTTTACTGCATCGGAATTGGTTCTAAAATCAGACAAAAAGCTTATAGCAAAAGTTTTAAGTGTGTACGCACCAATGTAGATTCCCTATTCCCTTTAAATATCAGCCATACATGATAACCCATACATCCGTTTAATGACCTACTGTTCCAAAATAGTCCACATCCGATCGGCGCCAAGGTCGCCCGCGGACAAATCCGGCGACGTTGGCATAGGGCCACGCGCAGCGTACCAACGCACTTGAACTTTATCACGATGCAATAAAGATCATGTCGGGTCAGTAACTTAGTTAACTATGCTATTCCAATTGATTGCTAAAGCGCTGGTCAATGTAACGTGACCTTGGGATATGGAAATATCCTATGTAGTTAAAGGCTGCGTTTATACTAGATACACTGGAGCTCTGGAAGTGCTTGGAGTACAGACTGTCTAACCTGATTGATTGCACCGGCTAAGACAAGATTTCGAGTGGACCGCTGTAATGTGACATCTCGACTTATACTATAGAGTTAAGAGCTTCCAAACCCCTTCGTCTCCCTTCGTCTGTATTCCTGGAAAGATAAAATTTGGGTCTTTTCAAAGCAAGAGCGAATAGGCTGTTACTGAACCAGCGTGCTAGACCCTCGACCTCGTCGACACTTACCATCGGGTGTGCCTCAGGTTAAACGTTGGACAGTCTTGTATAAAAAAAATCTGAGGTTTTAAACCCCGACTCGTACACGAATTTTTCAAGATTTAATTTTTAATGAAAAAATAATACCGTGCCTCAATGAAAAATTTATCAAGATCTGCAATAGTCAAATACTTTAAGCACATGCTCTCCGGAGACGCTGCAGCCGGCGAGCACAGGGAGTTATTTTGTGAAAAGACGGCTTTCCTATTTCACAGTACACATACATACATACGTACATTTCAGCCGTATGCAGTCCACTGCTGGACATAGGCCTCCCACAAATATGACAGTAGCTGTAGATTAGGTTTCAACGGACGCTGCTGCCCGTCCGTAGGATGTTTCCCTTTGTCGCCTCTTACAAAACCCGCGGGAGGAGATGGGGTGGTGCTATTCTAGTCAGCCGGCATCACACGGCACAGTAGACGCCAGTTTGTTTATATGTGGGATGGATTAAAAATGATATGCATGTATAAAACTTTACGACCCTAAGATAAACTTAGCTACAGTTCGTTAAGTAGACCAAAATGTTTAGGGAAAGACCGGGAGACATGCTGATGGTCTTACCAATGCTCGCGATTGGAACATCAACCATGGAATTTGAACGACAAACAGACCGCCGTTAGACATTTGGCACCGTATAACAAACAATAAATCCATATCTTTATATACGAAAATGGGCTCGAAAGCATAATATATGACGTCGTTGTTTTCGCAAATATCGGGATTCCAGTCTTGGAATGAGTGGTTTGGCAAAGAAATATATTTGATAAAGCAATGGGTTTCTAACGTTTGAAAAAGGTTTTTTTAGATTTTGTGGTAGCTCTTGCCTACCAGTGTGAACGGAGTAACAAGAGTTCCAATACTGCCAGGTAAGCTGATATTTTACACGAACTCCTTGGAGGACACGCTATGAATAACGATGTTATTTTAACCGACATAAGTTTTGGACATACCTATTAGATTTATCATTTATTCGTGTAACACAATTTTAACCGTTTCGAGTTTTCGGCGGTCAGCAACGAATAACTGTTTTCGGTAATAAAAGGTTTTCGCTACGGAGCGCAATCGAGCAATGTTCGTAAATTTATATTCGTTAACTGGGGCGCTACCGCGAAAATTGTCTCTGTCAATCTTATGACGCCTTAATTGGAGGAAAAGAGAAAGATGCTCGCAATATACGAACTTCGATGTTCGCGGTACCGGGCCCGTAATCTCGAGCCGACATAGAATACCCGTCCTTCTATATTTTTTAAATAATATACTTAGAAAACGATGGGTACTGGGTAGTCTATCTCGCATCGATATACTCTCGCGCCCCTCATGTCACCTGAGGCCACTTGATTCAATATATTGTTGACCCAATAAACACGAATGAACCCATGTAAACCAAACTCGAGTTTTAATTTGTTTGTTCATTCCTTACTTAGATGTTTTATTCATGACACTTTTTCAGGACTTGAATTCTTGTATGCGTCCTTACAAGAATTCAAGTCCTATGCAATCACGAATAGGGTTTCTGCTCGAGACTTCTCGAACTCGAGCCAACTCGAGAAATTTGAGTCGAGATTTCTCGAAACTCGAGAATGAGGCGGGAAACCAGAAACCCTAATCACGAATAACAAACTCAGACGAAATAGTAAAAAGTAGTAAACAGGTGACTTCATAAGGCTAACAGTTGAAAACGCCGTATAGAGCACAAAAGCAAGAGAGGAAAGGTTTCACAGAGGACAGAGAAGCGATAAAATAAATCAAAGATAGACAATAAAGGCAACCTTTGGCACGAATCCAACGCGACGATAATACGACACTTACATTCGCTCCATTCACTTCACGGCAGTCTGACTTAAATTGGCGTCGCAGATTTCATTCACAAATTCGAGCTACAGACAGACTTGATATTAAGGCACGGCAATAATACGAGTATCTATATTATCACCCTCATCTTTAGGACATATTCTCTTCTCCTCATAGGAATAGAATATCTTAGGAACGTTAATTGTACTGGAACTTGAGTTACCAGTTTCAATACAATTTGATATGATTGAGACACACACGCCACATCAAGCTGCTACTGTTTGCATAGGTTAGCCTATAGGTTCGTAGATAAGCGATAAATAATTAGGCTTTTCTTTTTTTCATGAGCTGAGGTAAAAATACGCCTATACTCAAACTCCGTTCCAAAGAGTATCCCTCAAAGCCACATTTCAATAACGTTTCAATAAAAGCACAATGTTGAAAAACTGGTCCATCGATTTATTTGCTAAAGTTATTTGTCTGAAGAGCGAGTCACCTACGCGATAGTAATAAGTCAATAGTGAAGAATATATATGAAACTGTTATTCAGAACGGGTAGAGTGTAAAAATAGCCCATTCACTAAAAGGTAAATAAGAATCAATTGCTGCCGACGCAAACCATTCATCGCGAAATCAGTTCTAATCCTATAACGCTCTTAGTCGAAAATCCTATGTATTTTCATCACGATCTCAAGTTTTGTGAAGGGATTTGGCGAATTGAGTATTAGATCAGTTTCCTTAGGGTTCAGATTACAGTGTAAGGGATATTTGAGAATGGATCGTTACTTCTGCAAGGGGTCAAGTTCGAATGTCGATTGCTTTTCAGACTAAAATCTTACCAATAATAGGAAAATCAGATTAACATTGAGAATCTACGACCGGAGTAATTCATCACTTAATTATCCATTTTATTGGAATTTTTAACACAACATTTGAACAAAGATAAATTGCATGTTCAGATATGTGTGACCACTTCCGCAGCTCCAATATATCTCATGGCGATTAAACGTCATGTCATGACACATAGGAAATGCGAAATAGGTAAAAATAGGATAAGGCATAAGGAAAAATGATAATTAAGTTGCAATTTCGGTTTGGCTATTGCGGAGATCGCGATTTATGGCTAATCAAACAAAAACATATTAACACAATGTATATGTGGCCAACAATTTAATTTGGACAGTCGAAAAAGAAGATAATGTTTAAACATTTTTAACGAAGTGTAGAAAAAAATTTGAAGGAAATGAATTCACGAAAGTTATAAGCTGAGAAAAAGAAAGCCCAGAACAGATCAGATAACTATGGAAACTCAGACAAAACTCAGCTTTTGATATTAGCATAGCTTGAATGACCATATTCGTTTCCACCGTCTAGCGTACATGTTGTTTTTAACAATTTGTCGAATATCGTAAACAGTTTCCTCTCCCCGTTGAATAATATTGTTGGAGAATTTATCAATGAGATTGTTTGTTTTTCTAAAAGGCCCTCGAGCGAAATCAATCAGTTGTTTTGTCAGGAACAAACCAATAAACTGGCAGCATAACAAATTTCTTAGGCAAACTCCCAAGTATCAGTTGGTGGGAATTTATGTTGATTAATAATCAAAACAAAGTGTAATTAATTAGATAGATTGCTACGTTAAAGGGAAAAACGTTGAGAGTTAAAGCTTGAACACGCCAAAACGTGGGCACATACATTACCAAATTAAAAAAGCTATAGCCCGAAAAAAAATATGTTTATGTACAAAGTTATTGTACATTTTAAACTACAATAATAATACAAATTTTTAACTATATTTTGAATGTACCATCATGCGTACTTTGCGTCTAATACGTCTCAAAAGAAGACTCTTATGAGCAGACGTTTTTGTGCAAACGTACAGCAGTGTTGTTGTACTTCTTGTTAGCCCAAGTTCATATTTTTTGGAACTCCGCAGGTGATTTTACTTATCCGCCTTTTTTTTCAATATTCCTTTCATCAGTGTGTTTCATGGGTTTGAGTTCAGGACAATTAGGAGGATTCCACTGTTAGGTACCACAGCAACCACATTCTGCTCGTACTCTTACCATTCTGTCACTGCTTTAGAGTACACAAAGAATGGTTGTGAGCTATGACTTCTGATGAAGGGTAAAAGACGCTTGTAAACATTTTTTTTTATATATTTCACCATTGACTTCGTTTACTACTGGAAATAACTTGCCATAACTAAAACTTTTTTTGTAAACTTGGATCAATTTTCCTTGTTCTGTGCGCAAGGAAAACTGTGGAACTGCAGAAAATTTAGTAAAGCCGACGGGAATCGGTTTGTATTGAATCGCCGCCACTGGTAAATTGTACAATTCCACATTGTTCGTTGAGAACCCACCATCACCCCGACAAATTGCGTTGAACATTTCAATTCCCCGTTTCCACGTAACATCGGATGTTGTGAATTAATTCATAAACTCAATTATGTATACTCACGCGATTATTGAGGCAACCAGTGTAAGAAATAAGTTTTATCAAACCATGTAACTCATCAATACAAATACTTTAGAGTTTCCATTAATTTCTCACAATGTTCATAAATTCATCTTTAATCTACATACTCTTCATCGTCATATTAGCTCGAAATATTTACATAGCCAATAAAAAAATGTGTAAATCCGAAGACGATAACCCCCATGAATCGGAGTCGGGAACTCTTAAACCCAAAATTATTGGTGCTAAGATAAGTCGAGTCTGCGATTTCTTTCAAAAGTCACCCTTCATTACCTGCCACGGATGTCCACTGCTGGACATAGCCTCCCCCACAGGCTCCGATCTCTACTTACAGATCCCCATACTTCAGGGACGTTCAATGCCA
This sequence comes from Grapholita molesta, assembly GCA_022674325.2. NCBI lineage: Eukaryota > Metazoa > Arthropoda > Insecta > Lepidoptera > Tortricidae > Grapholita > Grapholita molesta. The sequence goes on from CP053143.2 coordinate 8,448,437, forward strand.
TTATCGCACGCTTAGAGTTTGCGATAGCAATATGTACCACAACGGGATGCTGTTGCCCGTACTCCAGTAATTTCTGGGCGTAATTTCGGGACAGTACGAGGAACGAACACCTTATGTGGTTGTAATACGGTATATAATCAAACAACAGTGTTGACGAATCTCTGAGCTTTTCGTATACTGGTTTTGAATGAATTTATGCAGGAAGTGTCCTAGTGAACCACGCAAGTTTATAAGCGTGGGAGTATTTTGTTTACGCGGGGAATGTTTATCCTTCGAATGAATGATTATTTCACAGGAAATTCGAATGGAGTTTGGTATAGTCACGTCTTTTGGTTAACCTTTTTCTCAGACTCAATGAATTGTACCGTAAGTATGACATTGACCGGCGGCAGATGATGTCGCGGCGTCTAGGACATAGCTGCTTTCCATTGACGCGATTTTCCGCATGTGGCACTTAAAGGTTAAACATGTAATGTATTTTTCCTTAAATAATTGTTGATGACTATTTTATAAAAAGGTGATATAACATTTTGCAATATTGACCCTTCTTATTTTACTGGAAGGACATGTAGCTAGCAGTCTCTTTATCCTAGCTCGCTGATATTAAGTATAGCATAGTGAATTCTCCTTACCAGGCTTTTGTCTTCCAGACCTATATTGTTTTAGAGACGAGAGAGAGTTTAAACTTTAAAAGCATAAATTTACACTTTCCTATACTCACAAATAGAAAGACATCATTCCCCAAACTCATGCTTTCATATCTAATATAATGTAGAAGTCAGTGCGTCCGTATTACACAAGCAATTTGACATTGATCCAAACACATGCACACAGTTGATCTAGTACAGAGTACTAATAGGCAAAACATTATGCACCAGATTCATTCATAAACGATAAGTACGAGCACAAGTATCAAAAACACATAAGCACTCAGCGTTGAAGGCCATTCTTTGCCTTTACTACACAGCAATAAGGTCTAGATTGGTTTGTGTATGCACTGGCCGTCGTATTAATACATTGACCACGCCCCTTCGCGCCAGTATCAATGAAACTGCGATTCATTCATGCTACTACATGTACTGGAACGCAGAGAATCAGAGGGCTGTTCGTAGAGCATAAGTTGTTATTGATTTCATATTAATTTGTTATTAAGAAGTGTTGTTTGGCTAAATTTAGATCAAGAATAATGATACTTATAGAATGAAACATCTCTCCCACTCTCTTCTTAAGAATAAGGATTATTTTTCTTCGATTAAATTGCCTCTTTTCCTATTAAGTCCTTTCATTGAACGATTTCCTTTAACTAATAAAAGAGATGTTTTATATTGTGTATGATATTCTATATTACATCATTCTTTTCTTTGGTGTTTGAAATACTTATCAATGCGATTAGTTAAAAAAATATAAGATACCAGCTTTTCCTCGCGACTTCGTCGGCCAGCCATGCCCGTCATTCTTCATGGTTGCAGGATAAAAAATATCCTATGTCCTTTCTCGTAGCTCAAACTCTCTCCATACCATGGTTTAAGCGTGAAGATGTAACAGACAGAGTTACTTTCGCAGTTAAAATATTAGTATTGATGGATATGGATTTTGATCCTAAAGAAAGAAATACATTTCTTAATGTTTTGTGACAATCTTACAGTTACAATAAGCTCAACACGGCTTGTATTTTGTAAGGTACTTGACGATGATATGTATAAATATAAACACTTAAATGCATAGGACAACGTCAATAACCCAAAATCCAGAGACGTTTAGTTTCACATCTATCACCGTCTAAGCTAGGAAACCTGATAAATACACATATTGACATTAAATCCATTAAATTACAGAGTTTGAAGTTCGAATACCGCTTCAGCCGGATATCAAGGGCATGACGAAACTTCCGGCACGGTCGAGACGTTGATAACACGCTGAGCGGATTTCACAGTTTTTAGTGCCATGAAATTTCCCTGCCAGTTATTCATTCTGGGATTTTCGGTACGTTGTTGTTGTTGATAAGAACTTAATCGTGAGGTTCGCCTAGTATTTCCCTCTGTATATATAATTTATTAATAGCTTTTCCTCGCGACTCCGTCAGCCAGACATGCCCGTCTTTAAAGTATGGTTGCGGGAGAAAAACTCTCCATACCAAATTTCATCCCAATTAGTTCAGCGGTTTAAGCTTGAACAGGTAACAGAGAGACAGATAGAGTTACTTTCGTATTTATAATATTAGTATGGATATATTGCACATTGGAATACTTATCGTATATAAGGCGAACTATGAGGCATTCTCTTCAATATATAAGAAATAGTAGGTATCATGCTTCAACAACTACAACGACATATAAAAACATACATTGCAAATATTTTATACAAAAATGTGCGAATTAAATTATTGGAGGAATTCCATCTGTTACTGGCATCGGCAGTTTTTTTTATACAATAAATATCAGTAGTCTGTCAGTTAAACTACCAAAAATTATTGAACAATTGTTTTCTCTTTTGTCATCACCATAAACTTAGTTAGTCTCTTGTCGGTGAAGTATCTTCCAGCGCTCCTATCTTGAGCAAGCTCCTTAACTTTTGATATGACATGGCCCCAACTCTTTCTTTCACTTGATCCAAGCGTACTTAAGTCTGGGATTTCCTTTAATGAACTTGCATCGTATCCGCCCCTGTAGGATAGTTTTGAAGAAATTGTCGTCCTATGTTCTATATCGTGTCTGTGTTCCATAGTCTTCAGAGCAGCTCTCCACACCTAAAACGACAAAGATAAAGCGCCCAAAATTTCGGGAGTGGAGGCTTGTGACATAATTTTTAAAGTCCACAATTTAATTTCTGGACCACTTCATACCTTCCAAAGTGAAATTGCTATAAGATCTCTAGCTTACATATAGCTGTGATATGGTACGAACTTCGTATTACGAAGTAGGTCAGTAATTAAGTTGGTTGATTAACTGTACGGAGGCGCGATGCCATACGTTATTTCAAATCAATTTCTTCATATTGTTTTGATAACATGAATCAATATTTCTAAATCCTGATATTTATCATAATCGAAGGACATCTACGGCTGGACATAAGCCTCCCCTAAAGCAACCTACAGTGCCCGGTTTCGCGTCACCCGCAACCTGTGCATTCCCGAGATCATTACCCTTGTGGGGGTCTGCCCACGCCGCACCTCCCGGTACGTGGTTGCCACTCGAAAACCATTACGCCGCAATTGTGATGACGGTATAAGACGACTTGGCGCAAAAGACCCTAAGTAGTTTACCATAAAACCTTTACCCCATTTTAGTTCATCTAACAGTATTTCTATTGCTCAACAGTCTTTTATAAAACACGACTATAAAACTGTCACGTCTACAAGTTTTTACGACGTCGTATTTTAGAATAATCGAGATATACCGCGGTAATATTAAATTGGAAGTCAGTAAATGCATTACATTTTGAAAGGACTTTATCAAATTAAGTCTTGTGTTTTGTAGCGTCCGATGGGGACCGGTTTTTTTTTCAACAAGAGGCGATTGTAAGCGTTTTGTTATTCCGGTAACTTCATTTCAATCAACGCAGATAGTTCTTGCTTCATTAAAAAAACGCTTGTGTAGTGTACTATTATGTATTTAGAGCGCTCCTGCACTAAATTTCAAAAAACGATATGTTTTCGTACTTGTCTGTATTTTAGTCAGTCACAAAGTGTTCCCTGAGTTGTTAGTAAAGAAGTCCTAAAAATATAGTCAAAAACGCTTCGCTTTTTTATACTACCCATAACCAAATAACAATACGTATACAATATTTAAAAAAATATACAAATTCCACCAACGACGTGTTTAAAGTGTTATAACATAATAAAAATAAATATTATAAAAAAATTCTGTGAATTACAAATTTTTTGCGACTTACTTATTATGCAAATATTATTGACACCATGACGATCAAGAGGAAAATTTACTATGTCGTAAAAATAATGTTTACTGCATCTATCAGTAACTGCTACATACCTGTAACAAAAAAAGACTTCATTAAATTTTAAGTAAATAGTAATCGCTAAATTAAAACACTCTCGAAAAACATAACCGTTCATTCAGCAGACTGGTAAAAACGGTTTCTATTTTCAAATTATAAGGCCGTAGTGAACAGTTAGAAGTCCCTTTAATTAACGAATAAGAAGTCCTTAAATAGTAGGTAGCTTTATCCAACGCTATGCAATTGTATTCCTTTGTTGACAGCATAAAGGTTATGTTTCCCTTCATCACAATCGTACAAAGGGTCGGACCATTATCATTTCGCAATAGTCATGATAAACTGGGCCACATACGGACACATATTTTATACAAGAACATTTCATATTATTATTAAGAACATTGAAGAAAAATGTATCCACCAATTTTTTTTGAATTTGTACCTTGTGAAGAACATACAGCATTGGCCAGAAGTATTATTACTCATGCTTTTATATGAAAACTCGATATTTTAGTGTAGTATGTACATGTTTTCTGAGGACATATTAGCATTCAGTTTGGACTGGTAGTTGCGGTGACTGGTGACTGGTGGTGGTGCATAGAAAATTTGCAATAAGTCACTTCATTGAAGATCCGAATTTTTGGGTGCTTTTTGTTTACTTTTAATTATAATTAACAGATGTTGTGCAAGGTTTGAAATAGAAAGTGATGGTTTTTGGAGTCAGAAGACAAAAAGTTTCTCAATATTTTCGGCAAAGGCTGTAGGACACCCTGGACATCTAAATTAATACCGATTTGAAATATTGACCTACTAAGTTTGCAAATTTAAGAATTTGCTTACAAACATTCTCAAACCGCTCCCTCCAACCTAAATGTCTATTTTGCAACTTCTTTGTCTTACTGACTGGACGGTATCGTCGTCATAGCATTTAACTGATTATTCGTAACTCTTATTCCAATGGCATAGGGTTCATCTATAGTTATTCTGTCAGTTCAAATGTCAGCAATCTGACATTTAAGTGATCACGAAGTTGCCGCCTAGTGCGTCGGCAGCGGGTTCGATTGTGTTAAAGATTAGAATTTAGAGAGTCTTTGTAATATAATAATGGTCTGGATCACGAATCGCTTTTATTGGGAAATAAGTCGTTTAGGTCTTCGTTTTATTCGTGTTTCATTGTAATATCACTGGTTTATTTAATGGGTTATATCTGGGAGTTTTCAGGAAAAAATTACTTCAACGTGACATGTAGTAGGAAAGTGAAATTATGACAGTTTTGTGGCGATAATTAAGCTGTAAATCTCTATAAACACTTAGATTTTGGGCTCGTTGCATATTCATGCAATATAAATATTTCTATACAGATTTCATGCTTAATTATCGTCACAAAACTGACATACTTAATTTAGCTTTTCTACTAATACTCCCATTTTACAAATAATCCTTACATAACAGTTCTTAGTGCATTCCTGAAGAACCGAATCCATAAAGGCCATTTTGTCATGAGTATTTTTTTGTAATTTTTGTGTTGCTGTTTTCGTTTTTATTATCAGAACAGCTTACTTGCTCATCTGTAATCTAATATAATTTTCTCAAACATGCAATGAAATGTCTTCGTTACGTGCGTCATAATAGGCTTCGAAGTATCACGTTTAGGACGGATCGACTCCAGAGGACAGGTAACGAATTTCATATAAAATTGAAGGCCTAGGCCGGGAAGTAATTTTTTTTTAATTTTTATGTATACCTGGCGTCTGTGTTCATGAAGCCTGTTCAAACAGCTGAATTATATTTTTTTATCATTTTTAGTGACTAAATGATTAGCGGGCTAAAAAATAATCTCGCTTATTTCAGACGAAATGGTATGAAGAGATTTATTTTATTTATCATGTAAATGAATATTCATATCATCAGGTTATTACATTATTCTATTTATTATTCATGCTCTCAATTTTAAAATTGTATTGGCAACACCAAACACTACTCCACGCATGCGCGTTTTTGAACGCATTTTTGAGTCAACCAATCACAGGACACTTTTACTTGTTTTAATAATGGCGGAATGGAAAACTTTCTCGGCGTGTAAAACTCTGTTTATTAAGACTAAATAGTGGTAAATGGTGTGATTCAATGCTTTTGTGACTTAGATATAGTGTTACGGGTGTATAAAAATTGAATAATCTAACCGGGCCCGGTTTTATTTATCTATATTTTGTTATTGTGTACCGCCAAAGGCAGATGCCGTAGCGCCATTATTTAAAAGGTAAGTGGATTCTTTTTTGGTGGTTTTTTAAATGTTGTATATAGTAATTATAGCCAGACTATTTATGATAGTCATTAATTATTACATCGAAGGCAAAAATACTACAAAGCGGGATTGGAGGGAAAATTAAAAAACTTATGTCGTGAAGCTGTTTTGTTCAGTGGTATTTTTTTATTTATTTCATTGCATTAGTTTGAGAAAAGCACTATACATGCCTAGCCGTGAAAGGGTCTTGAAGGCTTCGTATACTATCCGGCCTCCCTACGGTCGGCCGTATATACAACTCAGCCTTCAACCCCCTTTTTCCCGGCGGCTGCAGTAATGTACTATATTATCAAGGGAAACATAGTTCTATGGGTACCTAGCAAGTGAATCTCAAGAATTATACTGTTCAGTACTTTGCTTGTTTTGAGCATGTAAAGTCAATAATGCTCACGCGCCCGCCATTCAAAGAAAAGTCAGCCAGCAGAGAAACAATTCTCCTTCAGCGTACTCTCCTGTACAGTACCGTGGCGGTTATATAAAGAATGGAATTAAACAGTTTGAGTAGTTATTCGGTAGCATACAAGAGGGTAGTCGTTTTATATGTGAAAAACTTAAATGAAGAACCATGTCTATGTAGTTGTGTAAAAAATTAATATGGAACTTACGTCAAAATTTGAATATTGAACGACAACAATGGCAACATGCATGTACAGACACGTAACAACTACATAGGCCAGGTGCTTTAGCTATTTTTTTCACCAACATAGCTGAAGTTCCACTACAAGAAAAATACTGTAATATTTACATATTCTTATCTCACGAGAAAAAGATTGGCATCTTTGGAAGCCGCGACTGCTTCAACCTTGGCACGACCGTAGAAGATGGCACCCACGACATATTGATACTATTATCACCATTGGCTCACATTTGAAGTTAGTTCATTCATTCGTTCATCTATTTTCCGTTTTATCGCTATTATTTTCAAGAGCTATAGAGTGAAACTAGAAACGAGGAAGAGACGGAGAGAGCCGTTTGTAATTTTAAATTTGGCGGTAGGCCCTCAGCACACTATACTAACTACTCCGAATAAAAAGAAAGAATACTTCCTGTTTGCCCAATAATGTTTTAGATGCTGCGTAACTGATACCTAAATGTTATGGTAAGCTTGCGTCATTGTTTGCTTATAGGCCATTCTGGCATAGATATTCAACCATACCAGAATCACTGCATAAATTATGTTATATCCAAACAATCCAACGCCTGCATAATTCTGCAGCAGACGGAATGGTTCGTCTCATTTGCATGCAGAGAGACTTGTTATGCTAGTTTCAAGTAAAATGTTCATTAGAGTGCTTGTAAGAAGTCTGATATGCCAAATCCATGGATAAAAGAGACTACTAATATTTATCATGACTATAATTTGGTAAACTACGTGTTTTACATTTTAAACTAAAAACAAACGAAAGGCTATAAATCCCAATAATTCCTTTAGTAATCATTGTGACGTCACACTGCTGGGGTCAATGCGACTACCGGATATGGGTCGGGTCTGGTACTATTTGCAGAATTTAACGAGCCCTGACCGTTCAGTCTTACGTAAAAGATATCCCAGTCTAGACATTTTTAAATCCAATAGTACATCAAGTTCCTAATTTCCTATAAATGTTCCTCCAGTAAACATTGTAGTAGTAGTTGTGGCGTCACAACATTTAATGGGGCGGGTAATCTTGCCGGATGTTGTTCGACTTGTTAGATATTCCCAAGAGCTCGCTAAGATGAAAAGACTTGAAACTGAAAATATTTGTAAAATACACTCCTGTCGACATACATTCTGAAGTCCAAATGGTATAACATCAAATTCATAAAGGCCCAAGCAGCAGATGTGACGTCACGATATTGAATGGGGCCGCCTAGTCTACCGGATGTTGTCCGGATGCTCCGTGGTATTCCGGGAGCCCGCTTAACACTCCGTTCCGTCTGTCAATTGAAAGGTCGGATGTTTTATCTTTACGTCTAGAGATGTGGGAAAAGACAGGACGTGACAAAAGATGTCATCTGATCGTTGCCATTTGTAAATTGCAATACATATTAGATTGTACTACATATTAGTCGGCTAGACCGGCTAATATGTAGTACAATGTACAAGTTTTTTAAATGTAAATTTCGTTAAAACAAACAAGCAAACGAAATTCAACCCAATAAATGATGTAAATAGATTCAAATTGCCTCACTAAACGTGATGGTGGGCGGGTCGAGGGTAGATAAATCGAGTCGGGCTCTCTTACCTACTTCTACTGATTGTAAAACCCACAACAATGTGACAAGATTAGTATCTCATTTTAAATGCCATCATAATAAATGTTTTTTCTTCATAGAAACGAAAACGATATTCTCCATTAAAGCCGTGCCACATAAAGGTGTGGAATAGGCCTAATTCCGTTTGCAAACCCATTCACATGGAACTAATGCGATTTGACGTCGCTAATACAAAATTGCCTTTCATTATGGGAGAATTTGCTCAATTTTATATGTGTTGGTTAAATATTTAAGTCGTTAGGAGTACGAAATTAGGTCAGAATTGATTGCTGTTTGTACTGCGCCCTACTTCTTACTTGAATTTGTCTAAAAATGTATTTAATCATATGTAATTTTGCGAAATTCTATACGAACATTGAAGCGATTTTATTACTTAGGTATATCTTCCTTACCACATATGTAACCACACAGCTTCGGTTTAGGCCGTAAATTCAGTAGGAGTATTCCAGTAGTACAAAACAAGTCTGTTGGATTTTCCCAGGCTACCTTCCCCCACACAGTCCGAGCCCTGAGTGTAAGTTTTTAACGTAACTTTACGTCACGAACGCGTTTGCGTTTCCCATATAAATAATATTATCACTAACGTACACTAGAGCCTCTGATCGCTCTGTGCCGAATGAACATAGAACCTAAGTCAGTTTAAAAAAAGACATGTAAAGATATTATTTCCAAACATGTATTTTGTAACATCGCTGTTTGTAAAAAAATATTGTATCGTCTATTTTTGTAATATTTTCCCTTCTTCATTTTGTCAATCTCTCTCGCCATCGGATGATCAAAAGCCAGAAACCGCGTCGTACGTTCATCAATTTGCCTCGTTATTGCTGTACCTATATGCGAGAGCGAGATATGAATTTCTTTCATTCTTCCATTTCTTGACTTGTGAATAAATTATTTGTACATTATTTAATTCCAATAATATTTAAATCTGAATATTGGAAGAACGTGATTTGGCCTGGGCAATAATGTCTACGGTATTTCTTTAATTCCTACTTATTAGTAAAGCATGTATAAACACGCAGTAATTATATTCGTCTTAGAATACATAGGGCACTATAGATATGTTCCGTCAGCGTCAAATAGTTAGTGGCATTTAAAGTAACCAAATATATCGATACAGATTTTTATTTATATCGCAGTAAGGATATGGTACGATATATTTGGCCATACTGTCTGTAACTAATTATATGATGCGACGGTACGACTATAATAAAACCATTTTGCAGTGGCAGCGTAAGCTCGATTTTTTATAAATAGACGTTATAAAAAGTCGAGCTTGTTCTACAGGTAATTAAGACAAGGAAACACAAATTAGCTTCGCATATGAATATTTCATCGCTTCCACGGTTATGCTTTTTTTTAATCCGTTCTTTCAGACTAATTTTAAACCCTACCCGCCCAAAGGCCAAAAAGGACTGCCGTTCTATATATTTAGTTAATAAATATACTTATTTCTCGAAGTTAATATTATTTACTTCGAGAAAAAAGTATTCAGTTATATTCGCAATATTTGATTTGTAACTAGCTAATTGACCAGATATATCACGCAGCAGACAGCGAAGTACCATCACGCTCGAGTCTGGTGAAGCCCAACTGGGGAAGTACCTCCTCCTTACAGAAGACCACAGTTATAATAGCACTGCGACCGTTCATGTATGTAGTGTTATGTTCCTGATGGTGAGTAAGGTTCCCTGAGCTCCAACCCCCCTTAAAAGCCGGCAATGCGCGCGACTCCCCTATTGTTGCAGGTGCCCATGGGCGAAGGTAATTACTTACCATCAGGCCATCCCTCAGCTCGTTTGCCACCTTTGTCATAAAAATAAAGCAGTGATGTGTCTATAAGCATTTTGGCTTACTATATTCGAATTTTGACTTAAGTTCTATATTCATTCTCTACAACTACATGTATATATATGATCTTTTAGTTACGTTTATCAATTTTTACACCTGTACGGGATATGTTTTGATATTAGCCTCACACAAAACGGCTCACTAGATTTAAATAAAATTTGGCAAACAGATAGATAACCACGAAACGTAATATACTTTTTACCACAGAATTCCTTCCCCAAGTGATATACGATAATGTTCGTACCTTATTTATGTACTACCCGAGAGGGCGAGATGAAAAGAGGGATTTGGTCATTTCACGATTTATAAGTATTAAAGGTCATTCACACTTAGATACTTAAAGATTAAGGTTGTATCTTGTTTGTCAATTATATATTGAAGATTTATTTAATAATGCTTTTATTAGTTCAATATGGGCAACCTTGAAATTGGGGTCCATCCAAATCTGGGTTTCCATCTTTTTTATATTCTACTATACAGAGTTGTAGGATTTGTAGGTACCGCTTGGAATTGAAATTTACCTACATATTAATGCACTATAAATAGATAGATGAGGCATATTTAAACTGTTCATACCATATGGCCACAGTACTGGTATAAAATTTTATTGAGACCCTATAAACAACTGCCAATGAGGTAACTAGGCTAAAAACCTACCTCTGATTTGACGACCGGTCTGGCCTAGTGGGTAGGGACCTAGGGACCCTGCCTCTTCGAATCCTAGTCAGAGGCTCTAGTGTAAGTTTCTTTTGACGAAAAAAAACGTTTACGAACGCGTAAGTGATAATGTTATTTATATGGGAAACGATATCTGTTAACGATATAAGTTACGTTAACAACTTACACTCAGGGCTCTGAGTGTAAGTTTTTAACGTAACTTTACGTCACGAACGCGTTTGCGTTTCCCATATAAATAACATTATCACTTACGCGTTCGTAAACGTTTTTTTACGTCAAAAGTAACTTACACTAGAGCCTCAGGGCTCTGGGCATTTATTTGTGTGATGAGCACAGATATTTGTTCCTGTATTGGGCGTTTTCTATGTATTCAAGTATTTATATGTATTTAACTACGATATATATATCGTCGTCTCGTACCTACAACACAAGCCATACTGAGCTTACCGTAGACTAGGTCGATTTGTGTAAGATTGTCCCGAAATATTTATTATTTATTACCTCTGAAAACCACTCATATGCAGGTTGTTACCATGCAACCTGAATCTACATAAATAGGGTTTTACGTCCTCTACATACAGCTAAATTCAACATTAATAATTTATGTAGCTCTCGTCAGACTAGGTGCTATTGTTATGAATAGGATTAAATACCTCAGCATTTATGCAAATCCCAACAACGAGCACGTCCAACCAACACATTAGCCTTAATACGATCTGTCCTGTTGATAACAGAAGGGCTTATCTTTGTTGGTGTAACCTTAACTGTAAGTCATTTCTAATTGATATATTATGTAATTAGATAGGCATTTAGCGTCGAGTTACACTTAGTAATATTAGTATAACACTAATTACTAAGGCAGTATTAGTAATAGTAATTTCATCTATACTAGGTGTTTTTGAGTGTAATGTTTAGTACTTCAGCCACGGATGTCCAGTTCAGTACCCTTATCATGAGTTGTGACATTCAGGTTTTCGATAACGAGTATCGAGTTCTGTATCTCGTTCGCACTAAAATAGTACAAGCGAGATGCACAGATAGTAAACTCGATACTCGTTATCGAAAACCTCAATGTCACAACTCTTGGTAAGGGTATACTGTGCATGCCCTTAGAGCGTAAGCAGCATGGGGGTTCATTCCATAATTGTCAAGCTTGCGCAGTCGAGTTAGCGTTAACACTATGATCCGCCAGTTTAAGAAAAAATGTCGACCGGCATCGACCGAGCCGAATGTAGACTGTTTCGAGTTTTGGCTTTGGTCTCCTATTTTGTGCTACACGCGACGTTTGACGTCAGCGTCAATGTTTCTGTATCCTTACCATGAGTTGTGACTTTGAGGTTTTCGATAACGAGTATCGAGTTTACTATCTGAGCAACTCGTTCGCACTAAAATAGTACAAGCGAGATGCACAGATAGTAAACTCGATACTCGTTATCGAAAACCTCAATGTCAGCACTCATGGTAAGGGTATACTGTGCATGCCCTTAGACCGTAAGCAGCATGGGGGGTTTAATTCCATAATAGTCACGCTTGCGCAGTCAAGTTAGCGTTAACACTATGATCCGCCAGTTTAAGATAAAAATGACGACCGGCATCGACCGAGCCGAATGTAGACTGTTTCGATTTTAGGCTGATATCACACTTCCGATAAGCGAGCTAGTTTACTATGGAGGCGAATAGCGAGTTCGCCACATACGAGTTTTGTATAGAAATCGCTTGCATAACGCCCAAGTGTGATAACGTCCTTAGGTTTTGGTCTCCTATTTTGTGCTACACGCGACATTTGACATCAACGTCAATGTTTCTGAGCAAAAAATACTCCAACATCGACGTGTGAGAGACCACATCAGTACATCTCTAGAGGCAGCATGGTGATGCAGACGCTGTAAGCGGCCGACAGCGTTTATAGGAGACCATAGCCTTACTGCATGGCCATGGTCACAGTTTTTTACGACCGGCTTTCGGCGAATCTGCATCGAGTAGTTGATGGTCTTAAAGAAACTCTGCTGAAGACTACTCGTCGTAGTTTCTGGACAATACCCAATAAAATCGAACCAACCTAATATATATATATTTTTGTTATACAAGACTGACCAGCGTTTGATCTCAGTCGCACCTGATGGTAAGTGACGACGAGGTCGAAGGTGTAGCACGCTGGTTCAGTAACAGCCTATTCACTCTTGCATTGAAGAGACCCAAATTATATCTTTCCGGCAATACAGACGAAGGGAGCGAATTCCATTCCTTAGCAGTCCGCATTAGGAAGGTAGAAGAAGCGAATCGCTTCGTGCGAATATTCACAACGTAAGGATGAAATTGCTCCCCTCGCCTGGACGTCCGGTGATGGAATGGAGATGGCAGAATCAAATCGTGCAATTCCTGAGCACATTAAAACTGTTGTGAGCCATGTTACTACTACTTACTCGTCCAGTGAGCGATACAACCTCAACGCGAGCGGTGTGTCCTGACTCGGCTTGAAAATGGGTACCAGAGCTTACCCGAAACATGTCGCCTAATGCGATATAATTACAGTGACTTTATCCGTTTGTAAGTAGTAAGATGACCGTGTTTATTCGACATATTTTTCTCAGGGATTCCCTTCAACCTAATTCGTATATTATAAAATTTATCGATATCGACCGGAAACGACTTATCCATATCGATTGTATCTCAAATATAGGATTAACTTTACTTATCTCAGATCTGAACTGTTGATATGTTCACTCATGATCATATCATGCGCAATAATTTCTCACGCGGCGAAGAGCGATAAAATATCTCTGTAGTCAGCGGCGCTACAACAACGATATTCGTAAATTTCGGACGATTGTCTTTGTCACTCATATTACCTTAATTGGAGTAAAAGAGAAACATGCCCGAAATATACGAACTTCGATGTTCGCGGTACCGCTCCCGTGTCGTCGTCGTATTAATATCTTAGTTATTGTGTTGGTTGTTTGGACCTGGGTTGGTTGGAGTAAGTAAGTTGGCACAGTCGGCATCAGATAATCGGAGCTGTGAAGGTGGTCACAAATATCTGAACAAAGTGCATGTTCAGATATTTGTACGCAAAATGGCCCAATGAGGCGTCTAATTGCGGAAAGACCCTGGTAAACTTAACTAAATTAATATAATCTGGAAGAAATCGCTCTATAGCGATAAGACCGCCTGTTGTTTGCCTGTACTCTCTGTATTGTATTTTTGTTTTCCATTTTTATCATGGTGGGCAATAATAGTATATTACGTACTCAGGGCGGTAAAACAAAGAATGGCTCAGATCGCGGGTATTTGTGGCCCAAACCGCAGTTGAGGACCATAAACAAGCGATCTGAGGCTTTCTTTATGGCCCGTGGTGCGTACATAGTTTTACGTCTTCATCTGGGTGTAAAGTGAGATTTTCCGTCGCGCCCCAGGGCGGTAAATCTCTCTTACCGCCCAGTATGACATAAATAATATTTGTATTGTATTGTATAATGTTAGGTTCGTCTTATGATTGTATTTGCTAACGATACATTATGTTTAATATATATACTTTGATCAATCGATATAGATAATTTATCAGAGACATATCCCACACCTACCTAGGCGGCACAGGCCCGAACAAAGCGAATAATGAACTGAAACGATTGACAAATATCTTTATCGATACTGTGACGAATAATATGAACGAAATTATCAGTTCTAGTGAATGAATTGATAACTAATACAGGAAACGGTATAGACAAGAAGTTGTTGACGATAACAACTGATAACATCTTATCTAAGCCATAAGTCGTCCACTGGACATAGGCCTCCCCAAATTTGACGACCAGTCTGGCATAGTGAGTAGTGACCCTGCCTATGAAGTCGATGGTCCTGGGTCCGATTCCAAGTCGGGGTTATTTATTTGTGTGATGAGCACAGATTCATGTTCCTGAGTCATGGGTGTTTTCTATGTATTTAAGTATTTATATGTATCTATCTATTATATATATCGTCGTCTAGTATCTACAACACAAGCCTTACTGAGCTTACCGTAGGACTAGGTCGATTTGTGTAAGATTGCCCAAAATATTTATTTATTAAAAAAAAAAAAATATGTCTTGTGTCAACTTGGGCGTTAGTTCACCGCACGGTTCGTCGTAGTAAGTGCATTCATCCTCACACCCTGGAGCCTAAAGGTTTAGGTTTGGGCTCCAGATTTGCCCTAGGGACTATAGTATAGGGTTCTTCAAAAAAGGAGTGTATAGCTCAAAGGGTTGGCAACGCGCATGTGAATCCTCTGGAGTTGCAGGCGTCCATAGGCTACTGTAACTGCTTAACATCAGCATCCTCGTTTGCCACCGTCGCGTCGTTGTATAAAAAAATAGTTACCATAGTCACCACTCTTTTATTACTATTTATCTGTAATGTTTCATTTGAGGTACAATAAAGAGTATTTCACTCATACACTACGCTTGTCAGGCGGGTTGGCGACTGGCAATTCTACGAACTATGTCTTCTATGGATATGCCCATTTCTGATTCTATCACGTAGATATACTCCGAGCATAGCTCTTTCCATTCCTCGCTAAGATTGTCCTATAATATAATGTTGGTACAATCAATATTAAGTGTTTTTCCTAGTCGACAGTCAGAGGAAATTGCACCGATAACGACTGATATGTGTTATCGGTGAATAAGTTGTTTATCAGGGTATAAGGGTAATCTCTCCATTCATAAAACAGCTGTCGGCGGACGTGTTATGAATGAAATGTAATCACTAAGCGTAGATTAAATAGACATGCCTTTATAGCAGATACATCACTCTTGTTTTGAGTCGTGACATATGCTGCGACTTAAGCTGAGCGGCATCGGTGGTGATTGTACGTATGTGTAAGAGTTGTTAAATATTTTATCTTCACTTCACTCAAATAGATGTGATACCATGTGCATGGCAATTATCAAGGATCGGACAAACGCCCGTCATTTTGAAAACATAACCCTGTTCCGTACAACGGAGACTTCCTTGTTATGCTACTATATTATATTTTATATTATTTATTCATTAACGCGTCTCTATATTATCCGACCTGAAGTCAATTGCACCTTTCATTTATCGCGTAAGTGAAAAGATGGAAACAATTATTCGTTTTTTTTAACCACGACAGTTCACATAACCCCACTTACCATTCTAGCTTCATTGATTAATTGTCGCTGAATGTTATACTTACGAATTATGATATAAAAATTTTAAAAATATTAATATTTTACAACTTAAGGAAGTCTCCGTTAAAGCAAGGAACAGGGTTATGTTTTCAAAAAGACGGGCGTTTGTCCGAACCTTGGCAATTATACATACGTGAACCAAAATAACCTACATAGTTAACATAATGCAGACAATTAGCAAGGTGAAGTGGCAGTGGCATCGTCAACTGTTATGGCAGACGTGTTATTGACTGGAAACCGCCGACAAACCTAGTATTAGACACCTTTTAGCAGGACGGGTTGATGCTTTGCGAAACTCTCGTGACAGATGCTGGATGCGACAAAGCTAATTATAGTCATTATTAAATTAAATACTTATTATCAAAAACTAATAATTTAAGCTGATACAATTGCGTTTTTCACGGTTCTTGGTTAGTAAACGAATGATGATGAAAGTATTTATTTTATTATAGACTTACTCTGTCATTAGATACCTGGAATTTGATCATGTAATTTGGACCCGTATTTTCCCTGCGTACCGAGTTAATACCTACTATGATTGAAAAAAGTGTTTTTTATGCCCCTTATCAAGTCCAGATCGGTTCAAGTGTCAATTTTTTTTTGCATGAGGAACTTTTATACTTCATTATTTGCCAGTAGGACTTGCAGGATGACGTATCTCTGATTCCTTTGGCTAGTACATCTGTGTCAGAGGGAATGATGAATTTTTCGTGTGACCCTTTCAGGTAGGATGAGATGGGATTATACGATTATATTTTTGTTTGGTCATGAATATTTATTCAATGTACAGATTAATGTCAACATCGCTTTTATTCTTTTGTATAAATGTTGTTTTTATAAATATAGAACCTCGGTTGCCGAACATATCTAGATACAGCGGCACTACCGCGAAAAACGATATTCGTAAATTTCGAATGATTGTCTCTGCACTCTTCTGACGCCTTAATTAGAGTTCTTTTACTCGAAATACCGGTACCGGCCCAGTCGTGTGTGTTCGAGGTGTACCACTTTTAGAGCGATTCTCACTTGAACGTTTATATGTACCTTACGCCTTTATTGTCAAGGCAATAAAGTGCATGTTCACATATTTGTAACCACCACCACATCTCCGAAAGCATTTTGTATAGGGATTTTTTTTTATGACATAGGAGGCAAACGAGCAGACGGATTGCCTGATGGTAAGCAATTACCGTCGCCCATGGGCACCCGCAACACCAGGGGAGTCACAAGCGCGTTGCCGACCTTTAAGGGGGGTTGGAGCTCTGGGAACCTTATTCACCATCAGGAACACAACACTACATACCTGAAAGGTAGCAGTGCTATTGGCTGTGGTCTTCTGTAAGGAGGAGGTACTTCCCCAGTTGGGCTGCCGTGATTCAAGCGTGATGGTCATCGCTGTGCCCTACCTCTCATTGTTGGACGTAGTTTAAGGACATACCCGGACTGTGATCGGTTTAATATTAAAAGTCCATTAATGTCTAGTATATCGTCGGTCTGTGGCTTGTCATTGTTATCACTATATTGGCATAATTTTTTGTCCGTCTGTTTATTCCGCTTGAGTGTTAGGTATGCTTGTTTCCCATGTGAAATCAACTGCTAATACATGTGAGAACATTGTCTCTGCTTCAATTATTGCATTACCAAAGAACCCACATAAAAACATGGGTATGACATAATAATAGTTAGGAATGATACGAACATATACAGAGACATATATACAAAACTACAGTCAATATGTATGCAAAATGACGCAGCTCTAATTGTCTTAGGAAGGTCTTAATAGTTTATCCAACTAACCCTTGGTTATAGTGTAGTTTAAAACAACATTAAGTTTCTGTCGTCTTTTTGCATTTTTTATTTGGTTTTTACTTATCAAAACAATAGAAATATTGATCATTCTGGCTTGAACACAATAATAGCCAAAGAATGCGTGTATTGCTTAACAATCTAAATCTACCATTTTCCCTAGCTATGCTGGAATTAGAGTCTTATCAAAACTACATCTTACTTTAAAAAAACCTTCTGATCAGAGGCGCTACCGGCAAAAACGATATTCGAAAATTGCGGACGATTGTCTCTGTCACTCTCATGACGTTTTAATTGGAATAAAAAAAAAAGATTCCCGATATTTACTAATATCGTTTTGACGGTAGCCCCTTTGTCAAGTGTCTGAATTTCCGACTTCAATGAAAGCTTCACTACTTTTAATCACGAGTAGCGCAGAAAGGGTATGGAGATTCCCTATCTTTATTATTACCGTGTCTCTGGGATATTGTTAAGTAAAACAAGTGATTAAGCTGTCTTACTATAATTACAATTAAGAAATAATTCTCCTTTAACTTGAAACAACAATACATAGTTTTTATGTGTGAGAATGAGAAACATATTAACAGCTGTTTTGTGATGGGACTACATATCATTTAATAGTTATGTATACACTTCTTCTACTTGTAGGAATGGCAGTATTTACATATTTATAGTTGTAAAGACATTAAAGAAATTAAGTCGAAGTCTTTTTTTTTTGTTATGATATAAGAGGCAAACGAGCAGACGGATTGCCTGATGGTAAGTAACTACCGCCGCCCATGGACACTCGCAACACCAGAGGAGTCACAAGTACGTTGCCGGCCTTTAAGATCCCTATACGCTCTTTTCTTGAAGGTTTGGATGTCATAGCGGTCCGGAAATACTGTACACGACAATTTATTCCAGAGTTTATAGTGAATAATGAATAGTTGTGTCAAAATTTCGGGATTTTTTCAAAAATAACATATTTTTACCACAGCGGCGCTACCGCGAAACACGATATTCGTAGATTTCGTGGGATTGTCTCCGTCACTCTTGTGAGGCCTTAATTGAAGTAAAAGAGAAAAATGCTCTAAATATACGAACTTTTGCGGTAACAGGCCAGGAAGCAAGATTTGAAATATGTGGACCTTTGACGAAGGCCAGACTCATCATCATCATCTCAGCCATAAGACGTCCACTGCTGAACATAGGCCTCCCCCTTGGACCTCCACAGTGGAAGCGACCAGCATCCAGCGTCTTCCGGCGACCTTAATGAGGTCGCCGGTCTGTCCATCTTGCGTGTGGACGTCCTACGCTGTCCTCGCTAGTCCGTGGTCTCCACTCGAGCACTTTTTGACCCCATCTGCCATCTTCTCTGCGTGCAATGTGGCCTGCCCATTGCCACTTCAGTTTGCTAACCCGGTGGGCTGTGTCGGCTATGTAAGGCTAATTACTTTAGTCAATATATAATAAGCCCTGGCCTTAGAACATGGCAACTCTGCAAGTATAATAGAAACCTTTGAACCTTTGGTCAGAAGAATGAAGATAAAATTTTTAGGGTCGAATTTATGATCTATTTACTTTTATTTACGTATGTTTTTTTTTAGTTTAAATGTAATTGTAATTTGATGAACTTTAAGTAAATACAACTAAAAATTAAAACAGTAAAAAAATTGTCTTTTTCATTTCAAACACCAACAGTTAAGTGATAAAAATAGTTATTTGTTATACAAGGGGGCAAAGTTAGTGTTTACTTTCTCGTGCTAATATTGAGACCTGAGCTTAGCGAAAGATTACAAAATTGAAAGTTGAAAGAGTGGAATCTTGTGCATTGCGAGGGTCTCAAGCACGAGAGGTGAACACACTTTGCCACCGAGTGAAACACACAATTTTTCACCTCACTACCGCGAGGAACAAATTAACTATAAAAATGTAATGAACATTATTGGCATCTATAATTAATCATTCAAAAACATTAAATAAAAGAACATCCAACCAGCTGACGTCAAAAAAACATTCAATTAGTAAAACAATTCGTATGAAATCACTTTGCACTCTAGTGAATAAAATGCAACTTTGATATCTGTTTTTAAAGAACAAAACAGTTCTTTCTGAGCTAGTGAGGTGAAAAATAATACTTTTACCTCATTCCCGAAAATTACAAAGTGCATATAATTACATATAAAATCAAATACCTACTCTGCAAACTGTTTGAAACATAAAGATGAATATAGAATATGCAAAGCATTTTTAGTTATTTTATATCATTCATTACTAGATGACTCTTTAATGTTTTGAGTGAGGCCCTAACCAACAACGCTTCCTTAAAATAAACCTATCAACATACCAGAGGCGCTACCGCGAAAGACGATGTGTTCGTAACTTTCTGACAATTGTCTCTGTCACTCTAATGACTCCTCGTTGGAATAAAAGAGTTAGATGCTCGAAATATACACACTTCGATGTTCGTATGTCTGTTTGATTCACTTCTGCATGTTATGTGAGAAGGTGTGCATTTAGATTACATTCAATATTTTTTAAATAATATTATTTCAAATGGGGTCCACTCGGTCAGTACCAAGTGGACCCCACGCTACAACACAAAGAGAAAAAGAGGCAGACAACACAAGAGATGGTCAGATGATTTAAAGAAAACAGCTGGTCCACTATGGACACGATTAGCCAGAGATAGAGAGGCATGGAAGGCAACGGAGGAGGCCTTTGTGTCAAAAGGACACGTCGAGCCGACGGTTGTTTTGATGCATAAAAAAAAAAAAATTAATAAACTTGTATTAAAATTGTAACTGTATGTTCGATACTAAAAGGCTTTGAAATTGAAATTGAATTATTTCAAATAATATGTATGACTGATATTTTATAAGCTAAACTATTTTATGAATACATCCTGTTACCACTAATTACTTCCTTCCTTTCCATAAATATTTTATACTCGTATATAAATACCATGTTATGTAGCGGAAGTTGACTTTGAAAACATGTTTGCAATATTAAATAAATAAATATTTCAGGACGATCTTACACAAATCGACCTAGTCCTACGGTAAGCTCAGTAAGGCTTGTGTTGTAGGTACTAGACGACGATATATATAATAAATAGATACATATAGATACTTAAATACATAGAAAACACCCATGACTCAGGAACAAGTATCTGTGCTCATCACACAAATAAATGCTCCAGGGGATCGAACCCAGGACCATTGGCTTCATAGGCAAGGTCAATATTAACTCGTAAAATTGATGCAGCAAAAATATGTAATATGTCAACCAAGCACTAACTACTTATCCAAAAAATGTGGATACATGCTTTAGGAATCTATTCCACGTCTGTCTAAGTACTGTCCTTGAAAGTGTGAAAAAAAAACGAAAACCTTCATAGGGTTATATTTAAGTAATTTAAATCCACTGTGGTTTCATTGTCATTCTACAGTCAGCAGCAGAAGTGGCTGAGCGGTTGAAGTTTTTTTTTTATGACATAGGCGGCAAACAAGCAGACGGATTGCCTGCTGGTAAGCAATTACCGTCGCCCATGGGCACCCGCAACACCAGGGGAGTCTCAAGCGCGTTGCCGGCCTTTAAGGGGGGTTGGAGCTCTGGGAACCCTACTCACCATCAGGAACACAACACTACATACCTGAAAGGTAGCAGTGCTATTATGGCTGTGGTCTTCTGTACGGAGGAGGTACTTCCCCAGTTGGGCTGCCCCAGATTCAAGCGTGATGGTCATTGCTGTGCCCTACCTCTAATTGTTGGACATAGTTTAAGGACATACCCGGGTCCAAAGTGTTCGAAATGACTTACATGCGCTCTTATTCTCTTGACAATAGAGATGTGTCGACCTCGTTTTGAACACCTCAAACGCTTAGCCACTTCTGCTGACTGTATATTCTTACATTTGTTCTTACAATCTTGTTCAGTTCAAATATGTGATTGGTACCTGTATATTCAGTGAAATTATTGCTTACAAATGTAGCTGTCAATCAGAGAGTTATTTACATTGTTTATGTGTTCTATTGACCCTGAATATATGTATTGTTATTATATATTCCATGTATCTCAACATAACATAACAATACTCTTTATTGCATAACCCAAACAAAATATAAATATCAACTGTAAGGTAGCTCAACTATTTTATTTATTTATTTAAACTTTATTGCACAAAAGAAAATCCTACAGTACAAAAGGCTGACTTAATGCTATAAAGCATTCTCTACCAGTCAACCTTTAGGCAAAGCGGAGAAATTGTTGTTGGTATTTTATTTTAAACATTGCAATGTTTAAGCCTGCAAATTTATACTTAGGTAAAAATTTACATTATAGACCGTCGATTTATGGGGGTTTGGGGGGGAGGGGGGCTACCCCCCCATACCACCCCCACCATGCGAAACCCCATGGTTATGGAGATATCCATGGTTAAAGTTTTGAGGTTATATAATAGCCTTTTGCAATGAAAACCATGCGTTTATGGGAGTTTATGGGGGGAGGGGGGGAAGAGGGCAACCAGCCCACCCCATGGTAAATGCGGAACCCCATGGTTATGGAAATATCCAAGGTTAAATTGTTAAAATTTTAAGGTTATAAATATTGTTATGAGGAGAGGGGAAGGGGAAGGGGGAGAGGGAGGGGGGGATAAGGGGCAGGGGAGGAGTGAGGGGAAGCGGGAGGGGGGGGAATTGGCTTCGGCCGAAGGCCCGCTTCGTCGCCCCTGAGGTCGCGAGCACGAGACCATCGCTCCGCTAGGGACGTCGCCGGCTCGCTACGCTCGCCATCTCCCCCCCTACGCTCCGCTCTTTGGTCTCGTTGCTCGCTGACCTCAGGAGCTCCTCCGCGAGCCTTCGACCTCCGCGTCGGACTCCGTGACAGAGTCGGACTCCGCGACAGAGTCGGACTCCGCGACAGAGTCGGACTCCGAGACATAGTCGGTCTCCGCGACAGAGTCGGGTGTGTTGGGGATGCAAGATACCTAACACTCCTCCTCGCTTTGCTCGTCGTCGTACCTAACGGTGACTTTGGGAATGTATTTTTCTTTGTGGATAGTAGATAAGTTGGGTGTGTTGAGGACGTAATATACCTTTAGGACATTATAAGTCAAGCTAAATAACAATTAGATCTAACAATGTTATGGATTTTAACTTTCGGACATAAAATATGTATGTAAAATATTCTTTCTACTAAAAAAGAAGTATGCCATTCAATATTAAACCAAACATTTTCTCGAAATAATTTTAGACCATACAATTTTAGAGCATGCGAAGGGCACCTGGTTATTTTTTTTATTTGGACTAATTCCATGTTTTATTAAGTAATACTGATTGTTGATGATATCTATATTTAAAGAAATAAAGATTAATTTCAGGTATTTTTTGAATTGGGTTATTCTCAGGGGTGTACATGTGAATAAAACACTAAAAATTTACTAATATAATTTAATCAATTTTGTAAACATAATTGATTGCTTTAATAAGCTCCTCGTAGGGATCGAGATGATTAATAAATATTCTCCTTCTCCAGGACGTTTCGCAGAGCCAGTCAGCGAAGTCATGCTTATTCTGCCCTGATCTAAATTGTTTCTTTAGACCTCGCCACTGGCTCTCGATTCGCTGGGTGTGTGTCCCGTCTGGTGCCACAAATTTATTAATTGGGTCACTGTGATTGACCCTCTTGTGAATGTACCCATAGTTGGGAAGGCTCATATACGCTCTCCAATAATCTGTATGAATTATCGAGCCTTCCTCTACATGTTTTTGTATAAGTGGCACCAATATCTCCGCAGACCTTTCGTTATCCGGACACACCTCCAGCCGTAAATCATCATTATTGTCCTCTATCATCCCGATCACCCAGTGGCCTTCTATTTGTCTGCCACGGTTATATTTTCTTTTTCCAAATTTCGATTCATCAATCTGCACCACTTTATTAGGGCCCCCTATCTTCCCTTGGGCCCTTTGATTTTCAATCTCGTAGATCACGATAGTCTCCCGGCAGTAATTGAACCAGTCGGCCACTGTCCGACTGGAAACTACCGGGCCCTCCTCGTTCGCCAGCTCCTTCCTCGTTGCTTCGTAAGAAATGTCCACGCAAAATGCGTACATTATTTGGAAGATTAAGGTTAGATTCAGCCTGGCATTTTCAAACCATGTCCCAATGGCCCGGGACACTGGCTTGGTACGGCAGTTGCTCTTCCGGCATCTGAACTGCCCAACCTGCCCAGACTCTTTGTTAAGAGTCATGGGCTTCCGATGGTGGCTGCACATCTTCTGCCGCGGTAACATCCCCCTCTCCTCCGCAAACTGGATACATTGGGCCGATGTACCCAACTTGCAGAAACTCTTCCTCCAATTCCACATAGACCTGAAATATTAAGTGATTAAAATATGTGATTATCTGTTGCGGGGCTTTAATGAATGAGTTGGCACTAAAAATAAATAAAGTATTCATGACATTAAAAACATAATATTAAAATATTTGCAAAATATATAAAAAAAGTAGGGGGATAATTATTATTATATACAATAAGAAATATTGTATTCAACAAGAAAACCTACCTTAACTCATCCGAGTAGGGATTGCGCCTTCTGCCCGACGACCCAGTAGGTCTGGGCACCGCAGCAGCAAGTTCCTCGTCCTCGTCCTCCGAAGAACTAGCGATAGCTGGTAGGCTACCGCTAGGGCCAGTTGATAGTCCACTAGGACCAGCAACCGCTTCGTCAAGGACCGACGACGATCCCGCAGTAGGCACAAGCGGCTCTATTGAGTCCATCACTCGCACACCACTGGTTGGCACAGAAGAGGAGGCCGTGACAAGCGGCTCATTTGAGTCCAACACTTGCACATCACTCGACTCTTCAGACACAGAAGCATAGGGCTTCGGAGACGCCATGGTAGTCACACGTTCGTAGCACACAGGAGTACGTAAAAACGATCTCAACTGCAGGAGCAACAAACGATGACTGACGTGCACGCAAACAAAACAAAGAAGAGACGCTATAAAACAAAATGGCGTCGCGCGTTTCGTTTCACAAAGTTTGAACTATAATTTATGATTTTTGTATAAATATGTAAAAATAATTTGAGTATACAGCACAAATTATTAATTAAGTGAATAATATTGCTATTATATTATTTGCAAATAAAAAATAATAAGTAAAAGACATGATATAAAACCGTTTAAGCTGGGCCTCAACGGTTAACAAAACGTAACGTAATATGGCAATTCGCAATTGTCCAACTAAACTTAAAAAATAATAACAATAAAATGTTATTATTAATAATGTTTTTAACGATTTGTAGAAATGATGACATTACTTCATAAATATGTATACGGCCAAAACGCCAAAAATATGTATCCATAAAGGTCAAAATCCGTGTTATTTTCCGATTTGTATGAAACGCAAAATTATGGATATCTCCATAACCATGGGGTTCCGCATGGTGGGGGTGGTATGGGGGGGTAGCCCTCTTCCTCCCTCCCCCCATAAACCCCCTTAAACCCATGGTTTTTATTGCAAAAGGCTATTATAACCTCAAAACTTTAACCATGGATATCTCCATAACCATGGGGTTCCGCATGGTGGGGGTGGTATGGGGGGGTAGCCCTCTTCCCCCCCTACCACCCTCCACCCATAAACCCCCATAAATCGACGGTCTATAATGTAAAGTTTATCCAATTCTTTCTCTTAAAAATGTATTCAAAATTATTAGTATCCATCATTTGTCATTCAAAAACATTAAATAAAAGAACATCCAACGGGCAACATCAAAAAAATTCTTGAGTAGTAATAAACCATTTGTATGAAATTACTTTGCATTCTTGTGAATAAAATGTAACTTTGCTATCTGTTTTTAAAGAAACAGTGCTTTCCAAGCTAGTGAGGTGAAAAGATTAAAGTTATATCAGACGGTTCACCCAAATGAACGCTCACTGGAGTGAATAATTGTGCCGAATTTGATTGCAAAATTACAATCTAAAACTGACCTGTTTCCAAAGTTGGTTTTCCAGAACTCCGCAGCATCACTCTTCGTTATACGGAACTGGTCGCCAGCAAACGTGCCATTCGGGAACATAGCCTTCAACTCACTCAGCATATGACTAAACACTAAACTAAGCTTAGTCAAATTCCTTCTGTAATGTGAGTTTTCATCAAACATTTTCTCTTTTCCCTCTTTGAACAACTTTATAGCCTGCTTACATTTTCTTATCAAATTTATTATAAATATATTGAAATGTTCATTGCTATTAAGAGCCTGCATGTTATCCTCATATTTAGAATAAATAATACGCAACCTCTGATATGTGTCCGGCAGAATATCTAGAATGAAAGGTGGGCTATTTTTCAAGTTCATCTTGTGATGTTGACACAGTTTAACCACTTTATCCATCAACTCCCAGGTTTTATTCAAGGTTCTTTTATCTGTCGCCAGCTTCGTAGGGCACACGGCACCGGAAAAGGCGCCGTGTAGTTTCGAAAATATCGAAGAGATGTTTTTCTGTTGTGATTTTTGACGGGGGGCCGCCATGTTGCAAAGTCCGATGACATACAAATGAAAACAATTACAACGAGACACTGAACTTAAAAAGCTTTCATCACTTAATAATAATGGTGTCCAGCGTAGGTTTTCTCATTATCACTTGAACACACCACATTTACGACACAAATATGTACACGGCAACGATCACCCACTGACACATCTCCGACGCGTATGACAAATTGACAAATTTATGAATTAACTCCTGTTTTTTTCCTTGTGTGACCGAGTTTGAGCGTGGACGCTGTTGGCCAATAGGAAGCTAGACCGCCTACTGAATTGTGAGTTATGATTGGCTGAACGGCATGAGCACAGCTACAAAGCGTACAAGGAAAACATGCTACAGTTATGAGGTTAAATTGGTGTTGCAAGACTAATCTTACTTTTTCCCTATTTCTAATGATGTTGTTTTCGTACTATTTTTTTGAATTGCTAGCGTATCCGACAAACGTTATCCTGTCCTAACTATGAATTATACGTGATATGCACTTATGTAATTATTTTTTTACATTCTCTTTAACGACATTTACAGCACGCATTCTTTATATAATATGTAGGTATACATTATATGCCATACCTATTTAACAGTATAAATTGTCAAAGCGCTTAGGTTAGGTTAGGTTAGAAAGTTGGGTTTAGGTTAGTTAAAGATCAATTTAAATAGTGGTTAAGTATTCTTAAATTTTCTAATTCTCAACCTAGTTCTTTTATTTATTTTTTCTTAAAACAAGGAAATTGCAAAATCGGTCCAGCCGTTCGCAAGTGATGCCGTGACCAAGGGAAATGGATCCATTTATACATACCGGTTGTTTCCTGAAATAAGAGCAATAACTTTAGGCATAGTTTCTACACCACAAACGTACCTAGCAATATTTTGTTCTACCTTCTAAAACCTCCTATTACCTACTTTAGAATCAATAAGCAGATGTTTTGTTTCTATAAGGCAATCGATTTTAAAATATGGTGCCAGTTTTGTTCATTCGATGACCCCTTTTCTCATTTCAAAAATACTAAAATGGGCAACAATAAGGCTAATGAAATCTTATTGAGAAATCAATTTTACTTATTAATATTTTACCTCGAAGAAAATTACCTTCAGACGCTGGCAACTCTATGTACCTTGCGTTTTGTTAATGTTCAAAGAAAATTTTATAACGGGAATAATTACTGTTATGTATTACAATATTATCAAAATTCTGCTTTTCAAAATTATAGTAATAGTCTAATTATAACTAAATAAATAAGTTATTTAAAAAAAACAATACGTAAGTGTCATGTTGCCATCTAGTTCTTGCCCTAAGAAATATTGGTTATATTATTGTGGTCGTAATTTCATTGTCCATACCTAGATGTCGCTATTATCAAAAATTTACATAATTACATAAAGAAACTTTAGATGGCGCTGTAATAAGAGGGTAGAAACTTGCTGTGTTGATGATGGCTTTTTATTTTTATTTGGTAAATAAGAATAAGAAACTAATCAGAAAACGTAGGCTGATGATAATATTATTAGTTGCAGAAATGCGTTTTTAATATGGTAGTAATGGAAAAAGCAAATCTATTTACGGCCAGAATAATTATTGGTCAATTGTTTCTCATGCACATTCCAAGACCAATTAATGATAAAAATAACTGCAAGTAATAAATCATAACATATTTTCTTCCTCAAGGTTACTTAATTAAATGTTTACCGTTTGCACGGTTGTTTCAGTTGTTTCACTATTCCGCCCCTGAATTCAATATCTCATCAAAACAGTATGCAAAAGAAATTGCCATGACAGTATTTACAGGCGCAATATTTTGTATATTGTTGTTTTGATTCACCTTCTCTAAACTGTCGTTTTCTTTATTTCATTCTTATCGATAACCTACTTTAGGAATCAATACCAATGGTATTACATTCTCTATTACCAATATGAAGACGGGTACTAGTCTAGTGTGGTACTAGTGTGTTTTTCATTCAGTCTGCAAACAAATTGGACCCGGGTATGTCCTTAAACTACGTCCAACAATGAGAGGTAGGGCACAGCGATGACCATCACGCTTAATCTGGGGCAGCCCAACTGGGGAAGTACCTCCTCCTTACAGAAGAGCACAACCATAATAGCACTGCTACCTTTCAGGTATGTAGTGCTGTGTTCCTGATGGCGAGTAAGGTTCCCAGAGCTCCAACCCCCCTTAAAGGCCGGCAACGCGCTTGTGACTCATCTGGTGTTGCGGGTGCCTATGGGCGACGGTAATTGCTTACCACCAGGCAATCCTACTGCTCCTTTGCCGCCTATGTCATAAATAAAAAATCACTAATCACTAGACTAGATCTGTAGACTATAAAGTCTTTGACTATGGGTGCTTTAAATGGAAGGTTTGATTTGAATCCCCAAACTGAGCATTTATTATTCTAAAACTTTAAAAAAACACGTTCATTTTTAATTTTATTTTTATCATACAAGTTAAATGTACACATCATAGTAATAGATATATTTTAAACAGGGAAATGTCGCTCTCATACGAGATAACGATGATATCTCATTGTTTAAAACACACACACAAACTCACACTCAGATACAGAGGTATTGTATTGTATACTATACGTATTGTGAGTTTTTATAGTTATAATCTTTTTTCCAACGGATCTGTCTTCATACTCTTTTTGTACTTACTGTATGTATACCTAACATATACTGCACACCAGGGTCTCAAGATACAGACACAGCCTATTTTGGGGTGCGCCATACATTTCATGTAATTATATTTTACTTTTAGCCAATTTTCTTGTTTATATTGACGTAAGATTAAACTTTGAAGTCTAATTAATTTATTTAAATTGTCAATAGGTATTTGTTAGTCACAAAACAAAATTAGATCAGGAAGTGTGAAGAATCGAGCCTTGAATTTAAAGCTCCATAGATGGAGACACGCTTCAATAATGTCTAGTAAAGTGACAGCATTTTTTATTGCTGTGTAGTTGTAGAGTGAAAAGGTGCCAAGCTGAGGGGCCATTTTCGAGAGAGAGAGAGAGAGAGAGAGAGAAAATAAAAGAAGAAAAAACAAAAGTTACTCCAAATTATTTTTCAACAAAATGTAGGGAAGACCTAGGAGGGTTAACAAAAATTTTAGATTTCCGTATTATTTCTTTGTTATAAGGGCTAGAACTAGATGTAGATGTAGTGTAGGGACGCTCAGCTGGACTCATGCGGGCTGTCGATCGCTAGTTGCAGTCATTCAGCCTAGTTCCCTGTAGTTGGAGGTGCAGGTAACAGTTCCGGCTGCTAGGGCTAGTAGGTACTTTATTACAAATTTTATACTTTATTTATGTATCTCAATTAGGACATTAATTAATATATAAACATTAGATCCCTATAGTTATGATACTAACGATAACTAATCTCTATCATTCATGTTTCTAAAATACCATTCGTTTCTTTCAAAGTTTAAAATGTCGCGATTCGAGCTCTGGACGCTCAGAAATTGGGCCCCGTTTGTACGTCTATTTGCCTCTCTATTGCTCATATACATAGGTATACAAAGGCGAGACAGATAAACAATTTTCTTCCGATGTCGCTTGGTACGCTTACCTGCAAGTGTTTCTAACTACTATTACTAAGGTAATTTTGATGTAACTGGTG
Source organism: Grapholita molesta (assembly GCA_022674325.2). NCBI lineage: Eukaryota > Metazoa > Arthropoda > Insecta > Lepidoptera > Tortricidae > Grapholita > Grapholita molesta. The sequence continues at coordinate 8,478,628 of CP053143.2, forward strand.
ACCGAAGAGCTGGCAGCTCCTTCGCACAACGTATCAGCATTGCGACCCGGACCCTGGTATGTCCTTAAACTACGTCCAACAATGAGAGGTAGGGAAGAGCGAAGTACCAACACGCTTGAATCTGGAGCAGCCCAATTGGGAAAGTACTTCGTCCTTACAGAAGACCACAGCCATAACAACACTTCTAACCTTTAAGGTATGAAGTGTTGTGTTCCTGGTGGTGAGTAAGGTTCCCAGAGCGTCAACCCCCCTTAAAGGCCGGCAACGCGCTTATGACTCCCCTGGTGTTGCGGGTGCCCATGGGCGGCGGTAATTGCTTACCATCAGGCAATCCGCCTGCTCGTTTACCACCTTTGTCGTAAATAAAAATCGAGTTATTTCAGCCAGCATCCTTCGTGTCGTGTGAGACGTGTTGACCTCATTTTGAACACCTCAAATGCTTAGCTACTCCTGCTGCTGACTGTACAATACCTCAAGGGCCTTATTTAGATTTAATGCAATAACTAGTTTTCATAATATAGTAATTATTGTAAATAAAGATATATTATTTAGATCATGTTCTGCTTGTATGCCGTCGTAGAATCTGATACACAGCTTTCTATCGACATGAGATGATGAGATGACGTCTTTGGCGTTCAAAAGGTTATCTGAATGTCCTGTGAATGTAGATATTACATAGCTACAGTTGTTTTCAATAATGTCTTGAACAAGGCCGCAAAATATATCATAAGTACAGTGATTGACTTTAATTGTTACGGTTCAAGCAAGTCTTTTTTTTTATGATATAGGGGGCAAACGAGCAGACGGATTGCCTGATGGTAAGCAATCACCGTCGCCCATGGGCACCCACCAGGGGAGTCACAAGCGCGTTGCCGGCCTTTAAAGGGGGATTGGAGCTCTGGGAACCTTATACACCATCAGGAACACAACACTACCTACCTGGTAGCAGTGCTATTATGGCTGTGGTCTTCTGTAAGGAGGAGGTACTTCCCCAGTTGGGCTGCTCCAGATTCAAGCGTGATGGTCATCGCTGTGCCCTACTTCTCATTGTTGGACGTAGTTTAAGGACATACCCGGGTCCAAAAAGTCTTTTGTTTAGTACTTAATACATGAAATGTCCAATGTAAAGTGAACCCTAAATGGTTCAACAATTAAAGTCCCTGACCGTACCATGCTAACGAGGTCTACTTTTCATAACTTTTTTTAATTAACTTTTTACTCGGTTTATTTATTGTTAATGTTAGTTTTTAAAATAAAATGTTTATAATTCTCAATCTTAAATTGAACCCTCGTATGTCTAAATATTTTATATGCTCAGGTTTTGGGTTTATCTGACGAAGTTTTGGCGAAAAGGATTCCATCTTTAATTTTTTTATTGGTATTAATGACATCAGCTTTTGACGAATATTTCAGTTTCTAGTAGCATTGACAGAATTTTATACCGGCCTGTAATAGAAGCATTAACTTTAGGGATCGCTTCTACACCACGAACGTAGCAACATTTGTTTTACAACTTCAAAAAACTGTGTGATTTATTACTTGGGATTTTTTTCGAACAAACTAAATAGTATTTTCAACAGCATCTCGTTAACATAATATTATACTGTCAAACATATATCATAGTTCATAGTTTTCACATTACATTTCTTGCGCAGAAAATCTTACTTTATTCATATTTCGTAAACTATAAGTTATTTTCAAAAGTCCCCAGTTCAAAAATGTGTTCCCCGTATAGGTAGTTGTTGTATCGTATGATAATATTTGATGGATTAACTGAAACTCATAATATTCGAGGTAATCGCTCGGAATAAAAAATATAATTATAAAATTACAGGTGTATAATTGTAACTTTATAAAAATGTTATTTGATGATCACACTAATTTAATGCCCGGTTTCATTTATTCATGTTTTAAACACTCACATAGTAGTATTTAACAGTTTTCTTAAATCAGTCCTTAACACAGAACACGGAGACTCCTCCATCTTGTTATATTTCAAAATGGCGCCCTTTATGCCTATAAGCACATTATCCAACTCGTCCAAGCCAAACGCATTCACACCTTCAACTTGAAATGAACCAAGTAACGTAGCTTTCGCATTTTCCGGATCTATTATGTACATACAACCTATTTCATCCATACCATAAACTTTATCTGATCTGCTTACAAAAATCCCCGTCATTTTATTAGTTGGTAACCCTTTGATTTTTATTGGTATGTTATGGTTTGCTTGTAATATGTACGAAGTTTTTGATGCAACGAAGTAAATGTTGTTGGCAGTGTCTATTGTTAAATCATGTCCATTTGGTATAACGAAGAATGTTTCCTGCTTTTGTCCGTTTTGTGTGATTATGTGCACTCTATTCTGTGGCCAAGTTGCAATGTACAAGGCGGTACTATCATTAGATACAGCGATATACATTATATCTTCTCCTAAAGCTGCGTAGTATTCTGCCGTACCGTTAATGTATTTATACACTCCGTCATTAGTAGCTATGTACACGATGTTGTTATGGTTGTCTACAGTGGAAGATTGTCCGATAACATCCATTTTGATAGGGCGTATACGATTCTTGTGGAGAACTTTGATGCTCATTTTTAAATAATCATCGCTGATGAATGTGAAGAAAACTTTACGTGATTGCCACTGGACGGAGAAATCTGATGGCATACCGGTTATATTAAAAGGTTCTGTTTTGACGTAGTAATAGTTGTTTATCCTTCTTATATCCAATTGTTCGCATTCCTCTCGAGTCAGTTGTTTTCTGTACACGGCAGCCTTTATCACTATCACCATCATTAGAATATGTAGAAATCGCTGCATCTGTAAAAAAGCTTACGTCAATATTTGTTTATGTTAATTGTGTGCGTATTATTGGAAATTCAATCAGAATTTAGTTGCTATTGTTTTATGGCCTTATTCTTAAATAATTAATTGTTTGTTTTTTTTTTTATGACAGTGATGGCAAAGGAGGAGACGGATTGCCTGGTGGTAAGCAATTACCGTCGCCCATGGGCACCCACAACACCAGGGGAGTCACAAGCGCGTTGCCGGCCTTTAAGGGGAGTTGGATCTCTGGGAACCTAACTCACCACCAGGAACACAACACTACATACCTTAAAGGTAGCAGTGTTGTTATGTCTGTGGTCTTCTGTAAGGAGGAGGTACTTCCCCAGTTGGGATGCCCCAGATTCAAGCGTGATGGTCATCGCTGTGCCCTACCTCTCATTGTTTGACGCAGTTTAAGGACATACCCGGGTCCAAAATTGAATTGAAAATCCTTATGCCTCTAAACTAATACTAGAAACCAACGCATTGGTGAACACCCGAGTCTCAAATAGGACATACAGTATAGATCATATTGGCCTAAATACTCTTCCTTTAAAGTTGATGGAAATAAAAATAAAAAACACTGAATATATCATCATTTCGTAGTACCTCGTACACCCGGTGCCGTAATAACAAAGCGAAAAAACAGTACAGCCACTGCAGTCGCCAACCCGCCTGCCAAGCGAGGCGACTATGGCTACCCCCCCAAGATCATACAAGTCATATTTACGAGAGTCCAGCAGTGGACGACTTGCGACACAAGCCTTATTGATTATAATAAATAATAAATAAATATTTCGGGACAATCTGACACAAATCGACCTAGTCCTACGTAAGCTCAGTAAGGCTTGTGTTGTAGGTACTAGACGACGATATATATAATAGATATATATCTACATATAAATACATAGAAAACACCCATGACTCAGGAACAAATATCTGTGCTCATCACACAAAAAAATGCCCTGACTGGGAATCGAACCCAGGACCATCAGCTTCATAGGCAGGGTAGTGAGTCATATCCATCCGAAATAAAAAAATATCCGTAACCGTAACGGAATCCGAAATATAAGTTGTAGATATTCGGATAGGGCGGAGTCTAACTTGGACCCGGGTATGTCCTTAAACTACGTCCAACAATGAGAGGTAGGGCACAGCGATGACCATCACGCTTGAATCTGGGGCAGCCCAACTGGGGAAGTACCTCCTCCTTACAGAAGACCACAGCCATAATAGCACTGCTACCTTTCAGGTATGTAGTGTTGTGTTCCTGATGGTGAGTAAGGTTCCCAGAGCCCCAACCCCCCTTAAAGGCCGGCAACGCGCTTGTGACTCCCCTGGTGTTGCGGGTGCCCATAGGCGACGGTAATTGCTTACCATCAGGCAATCCGTCTGCTCGTTTGCCGCCTATGTCATAAAAAAAAAAATACTACACTCGTACCAATTAACTGTGCACTCCGCTGGTCGTAAGGGTTATACTTTATAGTAACTGACCGGCAGACCAGTGTTGTTATGGATATCCAACCGTAACCGAAACTATCGGATAATCCGAAATAATTTAATATCTATAACCGTAACCGAAACCGATATAAAACTATACAATTTTATTTATTTATCCAACAAACGGACGGACCGCATCCGTAACACCACACTGCGCTCTAGGACCCGAATTGCTGACGTTGGCCAGAAAGCTGCCAGGCTCAAATGGGACTGGGCCGGCCACGTCCAACGCATGCATCCGGATAGGTGGGCTAACATAGCTACCAAGTGGATGCCGCAACAGAGACGTGGAAGGGGCCGGCCCAGGCGGAGATGGCGGGACGACCTAGACGCGTTTGATGGGAACTGGCCCTCAAAAACAGCGGATCGGGAGTCATGGAAAACAAGGGGAGAGGCCTTTGCCCAGCAGTGGGACACACTCATAGGCTAATAAAAAAAAAAAAACTTAAATAAAATAAAATACTAAAACTATAAATAACTAAAAACTAAACCTAAAATACCTATCTAAAATAAGAGATACCCCCGTGGCATGGTGCCGTAAACGCTGGCTGCATTTCCTCGCTGTATCGCAATGCTTATACGTTGAGCGAGGAAGCTGCCAGCTCTCCGGTCACCAGTAACGTCGATAAGACGTTTGGCCAAATCTTTGAAAAAGGCATGGGCACTTGGTCCCCACGGGCCGAGGGTCTCGACGCCAAAAGGTACAAAATTGTATTCGGCCCCGAGACCCTTATATTTTGCCTTTTTCAAAGATTCAGCCGTCTCTGCAGCCGATACTATATTATACCAATATCCATATCCATATCAGAAATTATATATACATAACATCCCCAATTATGATTAAATTTACCTTCTAATTTAGATGGAGACAACACTCACTTATGACACTTGCACTCACACTGATTTGTTTATCAACATAGTTTATTATTTATTGCATTATCATTTGTTCTATTGACGGCCGCTACTACGAGTTGTCACGGACTTATCTCATGTTTATGAACGCAAAGCTATCGTGAGATTCAAACATAATTATTTAATTATAGTCGTCTTGAAAATATATTTTTTGTTTTTTGTTCAAACGTAGTTTAGTGTGTAATATTGATAGCGTATTATGCAGTGATCTAACGATAAATTGTGCAGCTAATGAATTGATTTCAAAACGTGTTTCACCACTATTTTGGTCATCACCCGGCAGCCCGGGGTCACGGCCGCCTCTAAGCTTTCTGTAAAGTCCAGCTATCACTTTATAAAACGCAAGGCCTACTACCGAACAGCGTCATGCCCTAAGGGCAAACTTATATGTTATTTTACTTATTTGCTATTTTACTTGACATTGGAAAAATCATCGATTGATTTATTGATGGAAGCCATATTTTATTAAAAGAAGAAGAAGACCTTTATTTTTATAGTTATTCCATGTTGTTGGTGTTTTGTATGCTAGTTTTTAAGTTTATATCTAGGTAATTTTTATTTATTTTTAGTGTACATGCCCTCACAACCCTGCATAAATCCGCCGGAGTTGCTGTACTGCCCCATTTGCAATGACAATAAACAATACAAAGGGCGGCGAGGACTCGCTATCCATACGGCACACAAGCATGGCTCCCGTGTGGCTATCGATCCTCCGCCGTCCAGCGTGTCTCAGCCTACACCATCATCTTCGGCAAGGGGCTCTACAGCAACTTTGCCTTCTTCAAGCGAAGTTTCGCTTACAGAAAAATTAGGATTGTTGAAGGCTAATATACCAATTGTAAAAAGAATACCTCGCGGTGCGCGCATCAGTGTCGCTCGTTGCCTCACGGAGTGCGTGGCCAAGGTCGTTACGGATAATTCCCTCAAGGCATGGGAGCGTCTTCTCACTTTCCCTTACACGGTTTTACACGCAGATAAATCAAAGAAAGCATCTCTTACCTCTCAAATTAAAAATAACACATCTTCCATCTCCGACTTACCAAGCATCCCAGATAATTTTAATAGTAGATATGATACAAGTTTATTGCATAATTCGGTTAATTCCAAGATAAAGTCCATTGAAAATAAACTGTCTGAAGGTAACGTTAGTGCAGCTGCCCGCCTTCTATTTTCTCGCGACGACTTGGCTACGCATTCTGCCGAGACCTACGCCGCCTTGAAAGACAAACACCCCGCCCCTGCCGCCTCCTCCAGTCTGCCAGATCCTCCTGCTAATGACGATCCCTCTGTCCTCGTATCCGAAGATGCTGTAAGTCTTGCTTTAGCTTCTTTTCCCAATGGTTCCGCTGGTGGGATGGATGGATTGTCACCGCAGCATCTAAAAGACCTTACCACTATTTCACTCGGTGATGCGAGGTCCGAGCTACTAAAAGCTCTTACGGCTTTAATTAATTTAATGCTGTCTGGTCGAGTCACCCCAGAGATAACTCCATTTTTATACGGAGCCAACCTAGTGGCCCTAGCTAAAAGAGATGGCGGTATTCGTCCAATTGCGGTGGGGTGTACATTCAGATGCTTGGCTTCGAAACTCTGCTGCCGTAAGTTCAAAGATAAACTGATCAATATTTTTAAGCCTAGGCAGCTGGGTTTTGGAATTAAAGGTGGGTGTGAGGCAGCAGTGCACGCTGCGCGCACTTTTCTGAATCGTCCGGATTATGAAGTTTTTTTAAAAATAGACGTCAAAAATGCTTTCAAATCGATTGACCGCGGTGCTCTGTTAGCTGTGGTAAAAAAAAAAATTCCAGACCTTTACCAATACTTATGGCAATGTTACGGAGCACCATCGAAATTATTTTATGGCAATAAAATTATTTCCTCAAGTATGGGCTGCCAGCAAGGAGACCCGCTTGGGCCCGCCCTTTTTAGTTTAGTTATTCACCCTATAATCTCATGTTTAAATTCAAAATTTAACTTGTGGTATTTAGATGACGGTTCCCTTGGTGGTGATGCTGTCACCGTACTTCATGACGTACAAACTGTTATAGATAAGTTCTCCAAAATCGGCCTTTCTCTAAATTTTACTAAATGCGAAATATTTATGCCAGATCATCTTACCTCAGACAAAAAAGTAGATATTTTAACTAATTTTAACGCAATTTTGCCAAATATTTCGGTCCACTCCAAATCATCTCTCACCCTATTAGGCTCTCCACTTTTCAGTGATTCCGTTCAATCTGTTATCACTTGCAAATTAAATTTGTTCCATAAAACATCCGACCTCCTTTTTGAAATAAACCCCCATATGGCCCTTTTCATCATTCGTTTCTGTTTATTTACACCTAAATTTATGTACTTACTACGGAGCTGCCCAGTTTGGAAATTTCCTGCCATATTGTCATCCATAGACTCATCCCTTCAGGCTACTCTCTCCAAAATTATGAACATAAATTTTGATACAAGGTCCTGGTCCCAAGCGGTTCTTCCGATTAGATTTGGCGGCCTGGGCGTTCGCACCTCTGCCAGCACGGCTCTGCCTGCCTTTCTTGCCTCTGGATATAGTTCGCTGTCTCTCGTGGGTATTATTTTAAACTCACCACAGATATCCGACGATGAGATAGCGAACTTGAAGGAGGCCAGGGAGGCCTGGTGTGAGTCGTGCCCGGGTGCGGACGTGCCGGTCGCCAGATACTTGCAGCGGGCTTGGGATTCTCCCCGCTTGCTGGCAGTCCATACCGCCCTACTAGAGAATAGTCCGGACGATTCTGATCGTGCACGTATTCTTGCGGTGTCGGCCCCGGAGTCCGGCCACTGGCTAAGAGCGCTACCGTCGAGGCAGATTGGCACTGTACTGGACTCAAGTAGCTTACGCATAGCAGTATGCTTAAGGCTTGGATCCAGTATATGTGTCCCTCACGTGTGCGCTTGCGGCAAAAGTGTGGACCAGCTGGGACGACATGGCCTCTCATGTGTTCGGAGCGCCGGCCGTTTATATCGCCACGGTACAATCAATGACCTGGTTCGTCGCTCACTTGCTACCGTCTCTATGCCCGCAGTTCTTGAACCCGTGGGCATGGCAAGAGACGATGGCAAGCGCCCCGACGGTGCCACATTGGTACCGTGGAGGTTGGGCAGAGCTCTGGTTTGGGACGCAACGTGCGTCGATACTTTCGCACAGTCCCATATCCAGGCGACGCGCTTAAAGGCCGGTGCTGCGGCTGACCAGGCCCAGGTTCTCAAACGCCGCAAATACTCGTCCTTACTCAAGGATTACGAGTTCGCGGCAATCGCAGTTGAGACCCTGGGCCCCTGGTCAGACGACACGAAACAATTCGTGAGGGCTCTGTCGGCGCGGCTGGTCAACACTACAGGGGACCCAAAAGCTGGCTCTTACCTCTCCCAGCGTATCGCCCTAGCGGTACAGAGAGGTAATGCAGCCAGCGTTATGGGGTCCATGCCGCAGGGGGACTTGCTAGATGGGGTATTCTTTTTATAGTTAGTTTAGCAGTCATTATTAATTTTATTTTATTTTTAATTAGTATAATTTATTTTTATTTTTGTTATTAGGTATTAATATGTTGCATTTATCTTTTATTGATTAAATAAATGTATTTTTCATTATAGTATCATCAATTTTTGTTATTCGGAGATCCAACAGCTGCTAATATTATTATAGATTTAACAAATATGATACATGAAGCCATTAACAGTAATAACATTTTAGCAAGAATAAAATGGTGGTTAGCACTAATAAATTGATAGATATTAAAGATACACTTTAGGGCCAAAGCCACCTAAAAACCTAATGAAAATAACAGCAAATAACTATTTTTAGAATAAATTACTTATAAATAGAATATAACAAATCAAAGGTGACATTTGGTCAAAGTTAGAATATGGCATGCTCACTAGGGAATGCAATCTCGTACGAGATTTCCGCCTAGCGAGATCTCGCGAGACTCAAAACCCAGTCTCGCGAGATCTCGCAAATTACGGGATCTCGCGAGATTGGGAGAATCGCAATTAAAACATATGCAAATGCTTGTTTTAAGAACTAGTAATTGACATGATATGTAATTAAATAGAAACTGCGTTGCTTAGTTATAAAAATAATGTTAGTTTTATTTTTAAAATCAACAGAGTACTTATTATTTTGTCTCTAACTCTAATAACATTTGTTTATGTCTATAATTATTATACCTACTGTAGCTAATCAGTTTAAATTCTTACAATATTGGTAACAAAAGAATAATTATCTATATTTAGTATTTTGTAAATTATTACTTTAGTTTCAATAATTAAGAGTAATAGGAACATTACTTATCTCGTTATCTCGCGAGATCTCGTACGAAATTTGATGAGATACAATCTCGTAAAATATGGCCGGGATCTCGTGAGATCGGGATCTCGGCGAGACGAGATTTCATTCCCTAATGCTCACGTTTAAAGAACTCCTCCGTCAGAATACGACGCGCAGTTTGGATGTTGCTATTGAAAATGTCAATGTCCTGCTCCTTCGTTAGTTTGTTTAGGCTCATCATTCATTACATTATATTGTATTGTATTTTAGTTATATTTTTAGTTTTTAGTTTAGTTTCGTTACGAGTATAATGTATGATTAAGCGCGTCAGTACAGCTGCCTCGTCAGCGAACGGTATACACCTGGGCCACAACGGAAGAACAGCGCTGGCTTTGCCAGCTACAATGCTGAGTTGTGACCCTTTTGTGGCAAAAATGTTTTTTTTTTTAATTGATTTTTATGGTCTTTTGTTTTGTGTTGTTTTGTCATTAATAAATGTTTTTTCTTTCTTCTTTCTTTCTTTTTTCTTTACATTAGCTGCTGGACGTCCACTGCTGGACATAGGCCCAGTAGCGATCCACATAGTGACCGGTTTTGCGTCGCCAGAATCCAGTAGATTCCCGCAATCTTTACTATGTCCTCGGTCCATCTTGTGGGGGACCACGCTGCGTTTTCCGGTTCGTGGTCGCCACTCGAGAACCTTTACGCCCCAACTGCGATTGCTTCTACGTGTAATATTTATATAGAATATTTGTATAGAAGCAGGTACTCGTAATTTACGTTTTGTATGTCGAATATTGCGCCACATGTTTCACGTTGTAACGAGGAGCATATCATGAGCCGTTCGCGTTGGATGACCGACGAAAGCTGCGGGCCTCAACTGTCCGCGACCGAGCATTCGACGCGGGCGCTAGTAGAGGGCGGAGAGGCGAGAAACTACCCTTTTTTCCGCAAAAATTGTCAAGTAGGGTTGCACACAATACTTACTACGTTAGTAGGAAAAGGCCTAACGTTTTTGTTACGCTCTGTACAATATCTTAGCCCTGAGTGTAAGTTTAACGTAACTTTACGTCACGAACGCGTTTGCGTTTCCCATATAAATAACATTATCATTTACGCGTTCGTAAACGTTTTTTTACGTCAAAAGAAACTTACACTAGAGCCTCTCAGTGTAAGTTTTTAACGTAACTTTACGTCACGAACGCGTTTGCGTTTCCCATATAAATAACATTATCACTTACGCGTTCGTAAACGTTTTTTTACGTCAAAAATAACTTACAATGGAGCCTCTTAATACTAATATTTTAGCTAGACGTTAGTGTGTAGATTTGCTAACTCTTGGCAGGCTCAGTACCTCCCACAACTTGCCATAGTTGTCATACCTCACTTTGAATGTCGATTTGTTAGGCTCTGTCCAATCTCTTCATACTAATATTTTATGCAGACATTTTAGGTACAATTTCAACAATTTTTCTATGTAGGTTTGTCAACTCGTGGCACAAGTAGCCACAGTTACCTCACTTTTTTACGTCGATTTATTAGGCTCTGTCCAATCTCTTCATACCAATATAAATAATTGAAATAATAAATGAAATATTTTATGCATAAATGAGTACGATTGCATACTCATAGTAGGGGCAGTTGACATCTAGTGAGTTCTTCTTCTTCTTCTTTTAAAAAAATATGGCTTCCATCAATAAAAGAATTGAAAAATGCATGGAGTAGTTGTGGGATTAGGTATTGCGCACGCGTCGCTAGCTTTTGCTTTTTTTTAATAATATAATTCATATGAATTAATACACAGCGTTGGCCAAAACTATTGAGCATACACTTTTTTATGCTAACTATAAAAACCATTTCTAAATGCAGTTAAGAAAGATTAGTTTAGGAAGATTTATATAAATATAATAAATAAATATTTCCGGACAATCTTACACAAATCGACCTAGTCCTACGGTAAGCTCCGCAAGGCTTGTGTTGTAGTGTACTAGACGACGATTTAAATAATAGATATATACATATAAATACTTAAATGCATAGAAAACACCCATGACTCAGGAACAATTATCTGTGCTTATCACACAAATAAATGCCCTGACTGGGATTCGAAACCAGGACCATCGGCTTCATAGACACGGTCACTACCCACTAGGCCAGACCGGTCGACATATATAATTCAGATATTATTCTCAAACCATTTTCAAATTCTCTGAACTGGCTTCACATTTACATAACTTACTCGTATACAATCGAATGTAAAAAACCGAAAAAAATAATTATATAATTCTAGATATGACAGTATCTTACGTACGTAAAAGATACTTATATTATCCCTACTCGACGTACAAAAATATTCGCGATAAAACACAATAAATACCCTTAGCTGGGAATCGAACCCGGGACACTGCTCGTTCACCGACCAGTCCGGAAGGCCGCTATAATTATGTAAGCAACTCCAAAGAACATTGCTATGCTCAGATAATAATGATAACCTACTGACTCCCAGATACAAAGTGCCCAGACATAATATTATTGTGTTCTTAATGATACTTACTTATTTTTAGAAATTGAGGTAATTGGTGAATGAGCATTTCTCTAAAAGTTTGTACATTTGGATCACGTCTTCGATTTTGATTAAAAGCGGTAGATTGATAGAGCAAATGACGCTAGATCTAGCAAGATCTACCATATTTCCCAAAATGTCCCATAAATTATTTTTCCTAACTAGTGCGTAAAAAGTGCACTTTTCGCACGCTTCGCGTGCGTAAATTTCACTTTTTAAGGCACTTGCTATGAAAAATTAGGTTCGATACTCGTGTAAAAACTTCTTTAAGACTCGGGTGATTGTCACCCTCGTTTCACTCGGGCTCCAACGTTCACCCTCGTCGAAAAAAATGTTTTTTTCACTAGTATCGAAATGTACTATTTCATTATGCAGAAATGTCTGCTAGAGAATCTTCGATATTTAAATCGAAAGAAAAATAGAAAAAAAAAATTGGTAGTGCACTGGGCTAGTGATCCAGTGGTTGTGGGTTCGAGTCCCGCTTCGAGTCAAATTTTTCTATTTTTCTTTCGATTTAAATATGTCCCATAAAGTTTGTATGGAACTTTTCTTTTTTGTTACCGAAAGTCTATAGAAATTTGGTAACAAAAAAGAAAAGTTCGATCTTGCTAAGCATCATTTGCTCTATCAGCCTGCCGCTTTTAATCAAAATCGAAGACGTGATCCAAATGTACAAACTTTTTGAGAATTGCTCGAATATATTTTAACAGATAATACTTTGATTGAAACTATTAATGAACAAAACTCTAACAGAAACTACATCGCGTGTACTATAGAAATATACTTACATATACTAACCTTAGTCCCCTAAGTCTGTGGAAGGGTACCCAGGCCATAAGTCTAATAAATAATAAATAAATATTTCGGGACAATCTGACACAAATCGACCTAATCCTACGGTAAGCTCAGTAAGGCTTGTAGGTACTAGACGACGATGTATATAGATAGATATATATACTTGAATACATAGAAAACACTCATGACGCAGGAACAAATATCTGTGCTCATCACACAAATAAATGCCATGATTGGGAATCGAACCCAGAACCATCGGCTCCATAGGCAAAGTCACTACCCACTAGGCCAGACCGGTCGTCAAAGACTAGTTATATTCCCTCGCTGAATGGCTATGTCTATTCTCTGGCGGAGAAATGCCATACAACCGGGCCATTTTTAGATAAATGTTAGTTTTAGTTGTGTGTCTCTTCCGTACACGGAACAATGGTGTTCCGGACATTTGGGAGGCGTACGCGGAGCCGTATCGAGCCAACGCGCAGAGGCCGTTCGACAATTTTAATGATATGTAAGGGGTACACTAAACGGATGCTGCCCCTGTCCGTATCATGGGACGCGCACAGAGACAGCACCCGCCATGGTGTAAGGACTATTGAATTTTAATGGAATCTAGAATGTACCAGGCTATTAGGTGGAAAGGATGGACTAGCTACTGGGCTATTGGATAAAACTGGTATCCAATTTTATTTCCGGCAGACGGTGACTCGCCCGGTGCGAGATGGCCCCCACAAAAAGCGACATCAAAGATGGCTCAAGGGCAACACCGGTGCATAGGGCTAAGGGTAGAGAGGTGTCACTGGACGTTAATTAGTTTTATTATTATTTTATATAGTACTACTTAAAGATCAAAGAAAATCAATATATTTAAAAAATAATAATTTGATTTGTTCTTAATTTTTTTTTTTATGACATAAGGTGGCAAACGAGCAGACGGATTGCCTGATGGTAAGCAATTACCGTCGCCCATGGGAACCCGCAACACCAGGGGAGTCACAAGCGCGTTGCCGACCTTTAAGGGGGGTTGGAGCTCTGAGAACCTTACTCACCATCAGGAACACAACACTACATACCTGAAAGGTAGCAGTGCTATTATGGCTGTGGTCTTCTGTAAGGAGGAGGTACTTCCCCAGTTGGGCTTCTCCGGACTCAAGCGTGATGGTACTTCGCTGTGCCCTACCTCTCATTGTTGGACGTAGTTTAAGGACATACCCGGGTCCAAAATTCTACGTATTTAAATAATTTACCTTATACTCACCTCATCTATTCACAAACGGAATAAATATTTGCAGTTGTTCCGTGTATTACCAACATAAATATGTGAGCAAAACTCTCATGCATTCAGAGACTTGACATGAACAAATCTAATATTGTAACAAAATATTGCTATGTACGTGCCCAAACAAAATTGTTTACGGAATCTTACTACGGAGCTAGGGTTGTCAAAACCGCGCATTGTAGCTCGTAGTTAAGGATTAGTATCGGCCATTTACGTCCACTATCCGACCACACGTATACACTAGTACGGGGGTCAGAATGACACTTACTGGCCTTTGGTTTTTAAAGCATCCGGTATACCACCTGACCGTTGGGAAGACCTTGCGTCGATGAGGCCGGAATGGCGCAAAAGGGTTAGTTTAGGTGTAGCTTCTTTTGAAGAAGCTCGGCTTGAACACCTGGACCAAAAGCGCTATCATCGGAAGACTCGGCCTAAGCCGTCCTACGTTTACACTCTTAACGACCAGGGACAGCTTTTCTGTTCTCTGTGCAACAGGGTTTTCAAAACTAAGTTTGGTTTTGCAAGCCACATAAGGGCTCATCAGAGAAGGTAAGGGTCGCCGTTGTCGAATACGACATGGAGGGGACTATACTATACTTTGGTTTTTACCATAGCTGTTTTTAAATTAACAAATATAAGTAGTACTAGGTTCTTATATTGTCTCAATAAATACATTATACATTATACTCACACACACTATCCATGGCCACAGGCTACCTATGAACATGGTGGTTTAGCGATATCGCAACGCTTGGCAGGCGGGTTGGTGATCGCAGTATATTCCACCACTCTAAAGGGACAAAGGGACGCTAATGTTCGTCCTCTTATGGTTTCTGGTCGCAGGCCATAAAATTATTGGTAAACTCATGAAATTTAGTTTATTTTCGAATTTTGAATAATCATTGTTCGGGTTAATCCCTGCTGCTTCCTTCCGCCAGCGCTCTACACGACAACACTTCCATCATCACCACTGGGAATGTTGGCAGTCCTCAATGTTGAGGTTGTATATAGTTTTTAAGTATTTATTATTTCCTTTATGTTTCGATTTTTAACTTATTTTGTCATGTTTGATTTTTGTATGTCAATTTATTAGTTTTGTTTTTGAATCAGTATATTTTCGTTGCTCCAAGCTGTTGGTGTGTTATTTATAACAACACCGTGTCCTTTTTACTCAACTTTCCGGAAACTTCCTGCGGACAGCAAAACTTTGGAATGAATTGTCGTGTGCAGTATTTCCGGATCGATATAACATCAAAACCTTCAAGAAAAGAGAGTATAGAGATCTTAAAGGTCGGCAACGAACTTGTGACTCCTCTGGTATTGCGAGTGTCCTTGGGCGGCGGTAGTGCAAACCATCTGCTCGTTTGCCTCCTATATCATAAAAAAATGACTTTGTTAACTAATTTACTAACCAAGAACATCCCGTTGTTTCTGAAGTAAGGACTCTTTTAAGTAAAGAGGTAGTGGTAGATGAACTTTACAAATAAATATTAGATAGATGCGCCTTAAGATGACTTTTATTAAGAGAATACATAATACAAATAGAAGTAATTTATTGAAGTAGGCGTAACTTTGTGGAAGTCCATATTAATAACAAAAAATGATTATAAGGTACAGTTTTTTATCCAGTAGCCCAGTAGCTCCATCCTTTCCACCTAATAACCTAGTACATTTTAGATTTCATTAAAACTCAATAGTCCTTACACCATGGCAGTTGCTGTCTCTGTGCGCGTCAAATGACACAGACAGAGGCAACATCCGCTTAGTGTACATTACATAACATTAAATTGTAGTACGGGCCTCTGCGTGTTGGCTCGATCCGGCTCCGCATACGCCTCCCAAATGTCCGGAACACCATTGTTTCGTGTACGGGATAGACAAAAATAATAATTTTCTATGCCGTTGTTTCCTATATGCAACAAGAACGAATTGACATAATTTTTTGAACCTATTCTCGAAAACAGCGCCGTATCAGTCGTCTTAGCGATCCTTGGGCCTATGGCCAGCAGTGGGTATATTCAGCTGAAATAATGATGACGACGTAGGCAGAAACATTTGTTAAACGATTTACGCTAGGCGTTTTGAATTTACGAACGTTGACAACCCTAAAAGTATACGCGGTGATAGATTTTCCAGTGTACACTTTGAAACAAAGTAAGCACGTACTTCAGATCCGGTAGATGTTAAAGAAGTTACGCAAATGTATACACGTTACAAATTAGTATGCAAATCGGTAACGCCATCTGTTGAACGGAAATTGAGTTATTTCGGCTTCATGCCGAACATAATGTATGTGTAAGATTGCAATTACGGCGCGATAGATGCTAAGGGATGCGATAGCCGAGGACGACCGGTCTGGCCTAGTGGGTAGTGGCCCTGCCTATGAAGCCGAAGGTCCTGGGTTCGTCAGTCAGGGCATTTATTTGTGTAATGAGCACAGTTATTTGTTCCTGAGTTGGTGTTTTCTATGTATTTAAGTATTTATATGTATCTATCTATTGTATATACCGTCGCGTCGCCTAGTATCTACAACACAAGCCTTACTGAGCTTACCGTAGGACTAGGTCGAATTGTGTAAGATTGTCCCGAAATATTTATTTATTTATTATAACACGATGAGTTAAATCATTTATATATATATATATATATATACATATTATATAATAAATAAATAAATATTTCGAGACTAGACGACGATATATAAATATAATGTATCTAAGTAATCAATAAGAGTTACATTATGGCTTAGCCAAATCCGTTCATTGCAAAACGCGTTTCACCACTATTTTGGTTATCACCCGGCAGTCCCGGGGTCGCGACCGCCTCTTGGCTTTCTGTAAAGTCCAGCTACCACTTTGACAAATCACAACGCCTACTACCAAACAACGTCAAGCTCTAAGAGCAAACTTGAAGTTTTTTTTATGACAGAGGTGGCAAACGAGCAGACAGATTGCCTGATGGTAAGCAATTACCGTCGCCCATAGGCACCCGCAACACCAAGGGAGCCCAAGCGCGTTGCCGGCCTTTAAGGGGGGTTGGAGCTCTGGGAACCTTACTCACTATCACACATTACACAACACTACATACCTTAAAGGTAGCAGTGCTATTCTGTCTGTGGTCTCCTGTAAGGAGGTATGTACTTCCCCAGTTGGGCTTCTCCAAACTCAAGCATGATGGTACTTCGCTGTGTCCGACCTCTCATTGTTGGACGTAGTTTAAGGACATACCCGGGTCCAATCTTATTTGACTTATTTCTTACTTTACATTGGCGGAATATCGATTGGTATATTGATTGATAGAAGCCATATTTCAAAAGAAGATCCAATACTAGTAGTTTTCAAAGACCGGAATGTTATTTTCAAGTCTAACATCAGAAACATCCTAAGGACAGCACTAGATAAATCAATCCACAACAACTGTAGTGCCCATAAATCGTAGCTACGCGAGACAGGAAATATCCTGAATGTGATTCTTGGAAGATCTAATTTCCTTGAAAAAGGGTTACCCTCAGGACATAAGTATAAGTAATGATATTAATACTTATATAGGTTTCTGTGAGTGACGGAAAACAATCAGTTTTACGTCAGGAATTGAAATTGAATCAGTTTTTAACCGACGAATAAAAATGGAGGAGGTTCTCAAGTCGACAAGTATATATATATTTTTTATATATAAATAAATATTTCGGGACAATCTGACACAAATCGACCTAGTCCTACGGTAAGCTCAGTAAGGCTTGTGTTGTAGGTACTAGACGACGATATATAGATACATATAAATGCTTAAATAGGTACATAGAAAACACCCTTTAAAAAAATGTGCAAGTTATTACTTGGGATTTTTTATAATAATAACAAACTAAATAGTAGTATTTTCAATAAATAGCATCTAATTTACTATTTGACGTTTACTATCAGCCTTTTTTATGGCATAGGCGGCAAACGAGCAGATGGATTGCCTGGTGGTAAGCAATTATCGTCGCCCATGGGCACTCGCAACACCAAGGGAGTCACAAGCGCGTTGCCGGCCTTTAAGGGGTGTTTACAAACTTTTTTATTAATATTTAGTAAAGTATAACTTATTTTCAAAAGTAGTAGAACAAATGTGGATACGTTTGCGAAGTAGAAACGATGCCTAAAGTTATGGCCCTTATTACAGGCCACACCCGATAGACTACGGCGATTGCTTACCATTAGGCGGGCCGTATGCTAGTTTGCCTTCGTAGTATAAAAATAAATACATCGATTACCCAGCTAGAATCTAGAATGCCAGGAACAAGCGTTTTACAAGTCCCTGGACACAATTCCGCCGCTTTTAAATGGACTGCGGACTAATATTTGTTACTAAATGTATTAACAATGTTACTGTACCAAATGTTTATATATATATTTAATAAAAGTCCTAGACTACTTAAAATTCACCCTGCCTCAGATAAATACCTGTTCTTGCCAATTGGCAGCATGAAACATATCTGTACTTTAAAAGTCAATTAGTTTGTAAGTATGTTCTTAGTTTAATGTCAGCAATGTAAATCTTTCAAGAAACTCTCGAGGTAGGAACCAACCTCCTTATTACAATTAAGTGAAATTTTTCTTCTTTTTTGTGGTACCTAGTTTAAGATAGCTTGCTTCATCTGACGACAATGCCACCTTTAATACTTCATCACTTTATGTCTCAGTGGGAATTGTCCCAGGATGTAGGTAGAACCTATATTTCTAATGTTACTCATTTGTTTTCTATATCTCCCTATGTCTGTTTTTTTCCCCAGTAAAGAAAATAAAATAAAATAAAAATGGATTAAGGAAAACTCTTTACAGAAGGCGCCACTAGCACACCATTATGACATACTTATACAAGCTGAAATTTTATCGGTAATCAGGAACCAAATTTTCTAATTCAGTAATCGATAGCGATCACATATATGTAGTCATCATCATCGTCATCATGTCAGCCGAAAGACGTCCATTGCTGGACATAGGCCTCCCCCAGAACGACCCAAGAAGACCGATCCTGCGCATTCAATATCCAGCGGTATCCCGCGACTCTAACTAGGTCATCGGTTCACCTTGTGGGAGGCCTACCTACGCTGCGTCTTCCAGTTCGTGGTCGCCACTCCAGAACCTTTCTGCCCCAACGGCCATCGGTTCCGTGTAAGTACATATATGTAGTACTTACACGGAACTAAGCCTTTCTTATCATACCTAATTTAAGAGGTGAAATAAAATTTTAATTGAAAATTATTGTCACCCTACTAGCGGTGTAGTCTAAAGAGTTTAAAACCTTCGCAAGTTAGTCATAGTTATAAGAAACTAAAAACAAATAAGAAATAAGCTGCCAATTTGTCAACGCGATGGCACTTGACGTCCACTAATTCCATTTAATAAAATTACGTAGGGTGTCCATGTATTGCCGTGTGATGCCGGCTGACTAGAATAGCACCATTCTATCTCGTGGTTGGGTTTTTGTTTACGCCATAATTATGTTATTTTTTAGCATTAAGGAACCGGGTATGTCCTTAAACTACGTCCAACAATGAGAAGGGCACAGCGAAGTACCATCACGCTTGAGTCTGGAGAAGCCCCACAGGGGAAGTACCTCCTCCTTACAGTGGTCTTCATAGCCATAATAGCACTGCTACCTTTCAGGTATGTAGTGTTGTTTCTGATGGTGAGTAAGATTCCCAGAGCTCCAACAACTTTTAGGGTAGGTCGCATGTGAATCCTCTGGAGTAGCAGGCGTCCATAGGATACGTTAACTAGTTAACATCAGGCGGGCCGTATGCTTTGCCACCATTGTTGTATATGAAAAAGCTCGATTTTCCGCTCTAGACGACTATCCTACGTTTTGTTAGACTAAACTCTAATGCGCAGTTTAAGAATTCATTCCCTCACGATAAACACAACGAGACAGCACAATGGAGATTTATCTCTTGGAAATACAAGAGCTATTTATAGTATGGAAAACTAGGAAAGAAAGAAAAAGGCAAATCGGAATTACGCTTTGAATAGAACTGATTGCGCATAAGTAAAAGAGGGAATTTGTTTTATTCAGTATTTCAGGTATTTTATCAATAAGTACAAAAGTCTAAAACAAGCATCTAACAAAATTATTTTCTTTTATTATTTTTTATTATGCAGAAACGTCTGCTAGCGAATATCTTCGATATTTAAATCGAAAGAAAAATAGAAAATACTCGTACACAACTCGTACTCGTATAGCACAATTGGTAGTGCACTGGGCTAGTGATCCAGTGGTTGTGGGTTCGAGTCCCGCTGCGAGTCAAATTTTTCTATTTTTCTTTCGATTTAAAAATCGAAGCATCTAACAGGTTCTTTCTTCCCAGGTTCCAATCCTAGCAAGGGTAATTATTCTAGATATTATATTTGTTTAGGTATAATATGAATATATATTAGGTATTTTTAAATTATAATGTATATGACGACAAGTTTGGCCTAGTGGGTAGTGACCATGCCTATCAAGCCGGTCCTGGGTTCAAATCCCAGTAAGGGAATTTATTTATGTGATGAGCAAATTCGATCCTGGGTCACGGGTGTTTTATATATGTATTTAAGTATTTGTGTATTATATATATGGATGTGTATTATACAATGGATGAGTGCTCACAACACAAGACTTCTTGAGCTTACCGTAGGGCTCAGACAATCTGTGTAAGAATGTCCTGTAATATTTATTTATTTTATCATTTAATACATATACAGCTTCATTAAACTACATACAGTAGGACTAGGTCGATTTATATAAGATTATACAAAATATATATTTATTTAATATACTTCTGATAAGCAAGTCTTGTCACATCTCATGCTGCGAGAAACGCCAGTAATTTCCAGTAAGATTGGGTTACTAAATTATATAAAGTCGTTATAGTTAATATTGTATTAGTATATTAACTTTGAAAATACTGAGTCATATAATTTCAATATATGTATGTAAGTATGAGTTAAAAGGTTTAATTTCATGAACGTCATATTTTTTTATCGTGGTTAATGGTAATGGGTATTTAGCTTCCATACTTGATCTGTCAATTAATTGTCGAAATGGAAAATGTTGCGCTTAAGTATTTATTTCCCTCGTAGTAAGAATAGAATACAATTTCTCTGTTTCAGGTATAAATCTGTAATAAACTTTATATCACATTGAGCTGAGTTATAATATTTAATTCGATTAAAATTTCGTTTCTTTTTGCACAACATTGTATGTGACAAGTTTACTGTCGCTAACTATACCAACCTTGTTGCACAATGTAATATTATAATTGTATTACGCCAGTTTCATTTTAATCAGTTAGTTACAATATTGCTTTAAACTCTTTTACGTAGATTTCCTTCAAAATTATAATAAAAAATACTTAAAAAAATGTTAGTACGGCGTATAGATATAATGCTATAATTCAGCACTCGAATCTCAAATGTGAAATACACTTTTCATGAAACTATAGGTAGCAAAAGCCACTCGCGATGTTGACCTTCGACGGAAACCCAAGTACCTAAATTTCAAAAGATGTCCATTTTATTAAGAGCTCCCTTCCCCACCGGCCTTTCAAAGAAAACAGGTGTGGCAGGGGAAAATAATTACGCTCTTGCAGTTCTGATATCATTAGTCGTTCCATGAAATAGCATTCTGTTTGCCGTTTGCCATTACGAATTCGAACGAATGCCATTTGGTTTAGAGTGCGCTCAGAATTTTTAAGAAGCAAAGTTATGTTGGCAATTCTAAAGGCTTCATTCATTACCTACCTTGACGCGGGGTAGTGAAAAATGATGTCTTTCTCGAACCTTACTCAAACGCTGAAAGAAGGGATGTTGGATGTAGCATAGGTAATGGAAGATTTACGTGCTTGTAACGTTATAGATTTTTGGGGTCGCAATGTGCGTTTTCGAGATGGGTTTTGTAAAATCGGAGGGTTATTATGTGAAGTGATATGGAGTGGACAACTTCAATTGCGATATTAATTTATGGTAGATTAAGTTGTAAATGAAAAAATATCTAGTTTTGTATCAAACCACAGTCGAATTGGGCATCTTATCTTATTGGGTATAGTACAATAGGACTTTTTTTGAACATTGATCTCGGTTTTTTTGCCACATTAAAAAAAAACTTGAAAATTATTTTAGGGATTATTTGTCGGAGTACCTATCTAACATATTGATCGTATATCACCATCATTATCATATCAGCCAAAGGACGTCTACTGCTGGACATAGGCCTTCCCCAAAGCGACCCACAATGACCGGTTTCGCACCACTCACATCCAGTGGATTTCCGGCGATCTTTAATAAAGAGGCGAAAGGAAGATTGGAATCGTTAGGCGGGTTGGAAGGTTCTAGAGTGGCGATCACTTACCAAAAAGCGCAGCGTTGGACCCCCTCAAGATGGACCGACGACATGGTATTGATCGGTAAATGAAAATGAAAACTCCTACTACAAACAATATTTTATTCACAAAGCCCCAAAAAATTAGGTTAAAACCTACCTTTTTACGTATTAACAGTAAAGATGTAAAACACGTATGAAAAATGAACGTCTGTCACCATATATCATTCTTAATCATTTGTCGTGTTTGTAAGGCATGTGATGCTTTCTTAATAATATAATCGAAAGAGTTAATCGTCAAGACATCTGAGATGTTGACAGATGTTTTGAATATTGTAACAACATTAAGTATAATGGGTACATAATGACCAATATAATCAATACAAGGAAAACTTAAAGATAATATATTGACATTATTTATACGAAATAGGATCCTGTCTTGGATGTCGGAGGTCCTCGTCGCTTTTTTTAAGTGTCATCTATTTACATTTTTACAATATAGTATAATACAAATGCGTTTATTTCATTACCTTTTACAATTTTCAATTTATATAGAATTTAATATTGTCTTCGGTTGCCGCGATAATTACTCATGAAATAATACAACTAAAACGGATTAAATCGCGTATACTAATTTAAACTTCATCCCGACGTTTCGAAACCTTTAGCAGCGTTCATGGTCATTGGGTGGACGTTTTAGTTGTTTTATTTCATTATATAGTATTATTACTACTTAAAAATTGAAACAAATCAAAATAGTAAAAAAAAAAATATTTGATTTGTTCTCTGTTGCATTATTCAAAGATATCATACTTCGGATTAAAAAAATGATTTTCATCCAAATTTCAAAAAAGCTAGGTTCATATTTTTGTAAATTAAAAATTAATTTTACGGTATCATCTGGCCGATAGAATAGCACCACCCCATCCTACGTCTTATGTATCTATCTATTATATATATCGCCTTACTGAGCTTACCGTAGGACTGGGGCGATTTGTGAAAGATTGTCTCGAAATATTTATCTAAATATATAGGTATATTTAACTCAAAGGTGACTGACTGACTGACATAGTGATCTATCAACGCACAGGCCATACCACTGCACGCATCGGGCTGAAATTTGGAATGCAGGTAGATGTTATAACGTAGGCATCCGCTAAAAAGGATTTTGATCAATTCTACCCCCAAGGGGATAAAATAGAGGGTGAAAGTTTGTATGAAACTTTTTCAATTTTAGTAGGCATTTGTGGATAAAACGACATTTTCCCAACAAAAAGCATGCATGCATGCAACTACTTTTTGAACGATAGTGTGCTAAAAATAACTTAAATACTTCTTAACGCGAGCGAAGCCGCGGGCAAAAGCTATTTATAAAACCTTAGGAAAATGGGCTGTCAATGGAGTCAATGGCCGTCAACGGTCAACTATTATCACCTAATCTATACCAACCTTCTTAAGGTTAGTATACTACATATATATGGTGGTTGGTATAGGTGAAAAACGTAACTAAAGCTAAAAATAACCATGTCTATGTAGTTGTGCAAAGAATTAATAATATAAGTACCATCACGCTTGAATCTGGAGAAGCCCAACTGGGGAAGTACCTCCTCCTTACAGAAGACCACAGCCATAATAGCACCGCTACCTTTCAGGTATGTAGTGTTGTGTTCCTGATGGTGAATAAGGTTCCCAGAGCTCCAACCCACTTATAGGTCGGCAACGCGCTTGTGACTCCCTTGGTGTTGCGAGTGCCCGGGATGGGCGACGGTAATTGCTTACCATCAGGTAATCCGTCTGCTCGTTTGCCACCTTTGTCAGAAAAAAAAATGAAACTTAATTTTAATATAGAACGCCAATATCCGTGTACATACACGTTACTACTACATTGGTGCTTTAGATAAGTTTTTCACCTATATTGTATTTCAATAATTTGTAATCATTATGTATCTGCTTCCACCAATGAGAACAATCAATCAAACACACAAAAAAACCCGCGGCACAAAACTAACACCCAATAACTAAACATTCCAAAACTCGTTCCAAGAAATACTTGACCGTTTTTAGTCAAATCAACTAGGCGAACCACTCGCGAACTTATTCTATTATAACTAAATGACTTATATCATCATCAAATATACTTGATATAAACCCTTTTTCAATTGGACTGTGCTAGCTCTTAATATTAAAACGGCTTATGTTGTCATGAACTAGTTAAAGATATGCGATGTTTTGGTATTCAAATGGTCAAGTCATCAAAGTGTTTAGGAGAGTTTGGTACAAGTTAGAAACTTTTCGTTTGTGAAGTTATTGAGAAATACGTGAATTTACGAGGGAAAGTTTATACGTATCCTTCGTTGTTAGGATTTTCAATTTTGTAGGTTATAAATAAACGTATAAGACTCTCGCTTTCCTTTATATAAGAATATGTATATATTATTGGGTCGCTTGGTCAGGATAAAAACAACACATCAACTTTATATAATCATATATCTTAGCTCTAGGAATAGTATTTCTTCTGGTTCGTCACCTAATGCCCTGCTCAGGTACTCGCTTGTGTTTTGTTTTTAAAAGTCACACTGTTCCCGCCAATTTACACCGTTCAGCCGGTCCGTATTGGACAAATCATGCGACAGGCCACGTGACTTGTCCAATACGACAAATATACGTTACATACTTGTCAAATATCTTGGTTTAATCTGTGAATTGTTGAAAAATATCTATACTAATTCTAATAATATATCATTACCTTACAATATATATATAGGACATCCTTATACAAATTAACTGAGTCTCAAGGCAAGCTCAATAACGTTTGTGTTGTGGATACGTAGCCAACGATATATGTATATACGGGGTTCCTCTAATAAGAGCAATAACTGTAGGGATAATTTCTACACCAGAAACCTAGCAATATTTGTTCTACAACTTTAAAAAATTGTAATATACTTGTGATTTTTTCGAACAAATTAAATCGTATTTTCAATGAATAGTAACTAATTGTACCTACTGTCAGCTTACTAGCTTCACAGTTTTCATAATACATTGTTTGCTTGGAAAAAATATTTTATTCATATTTAGTGAATTATAATTGCGTGGAATTGTATCTGTAGTGGTATTACGTGTTTATAGGCATTCTATATTTGAAATTTCCGTTTTCCCATACAACCACTCCAAATGCATTCCATGCTCTCGCTAATCCATATTAATAATTCCGATTTAATTTCAAGTGGTACGGTAGACCCGAACGAATTGGTACTCAAATGAAAGAGCGTAAAAAATAAGGAGTTTTGAATCGAGGACATATATCGGCAAAATTCGTATTGCCGCGCATTTTGTGTTTAAAAGTAATTAATATAATGACAAATCGGTCGGCCATATTAAATTTGGTTGACAACATGACATTTGCGTGGGTTGCGTTCGGATACTTTGTCCGGAATTTTGGCCGTGTAGGTTTATTATGCCCGAGAGAAGCTGGGTTCTCATCTAGTTTATCTATATTTTCAAAAGCCGTAGAACAAATGTTGCTACGTTTGTGGTAAAAACGATGTCTGAAGTTATTGCCCTTAGTACAGAAAACTCAGTAAGTAACAATACTTAAATACATAGTACGTTGCGTTATCTCGTAATACGTTCTCTCTTGTCATGGGTTGTACGACAAAATGTACCGGTGCCTGCGCGAGCGCCGCGCAGGCGCCGTCGTTCGTGACAAGTCTAGCTGGCAAGTATGATGTGGATAAGACATTATTCAACCCTTTTATCGACATCGATAGACTATCGCTATATCGAAGTGCTGAAGTGTATGTATGGGCTGCGATAAAAGTTGTTTAGTGTATTACGTTGTTCTAGAGTTTATCGTATAGTTTCATTTAGTTTTTTTATTTTTTTTATATATTATTTGGAACTAGGGAAGTCGCATATGACTTACAGGCCTTTGAAATATTGTATTTTTTTTCCTACTCATGAGGTATAAAGCGTAACAAAGAAAATGGTTCTTATTTATCATCTAAAATGCGAAAGTATTTTAATGCAAGGTTTAACTCCAGTGTATTAAATGAGATTTTTGCACTCTGTTCTCTGTTTATTGAAAGAAAAGTACGTGTTTAAATTAACAGTAATTCAGTATAGGTACGTAAATAATTATGATGATTGGCCACTAAAATGGTAATTACGGTAATTACGTAATTTGATATATTATTATACACTACTATTATCAAAGCAATTTGATCGTTTGTTTACAATCAATTGGATTCGAAACAACTGTACCGATTGAAATAAAACTTTCATCATTATACTATATGTATCATCATCAACGCAAACCCTATTGAGCATACTCTATTAAATATTTTTTTTTAATACAAAACTGACCAGTTTGAACTCAGTCACACCTGATGGTAAGTGTCGATGGGGTCGAGCACGCTGGTTCAGCAACAGCCTATTTACTCTTGCCTTTAAAAAACACACATTATATTAAGATAAAAAAAAATACCAAAGCATATCCATAGAAATCCAACGCACACGAATCGTGGCCACGCGTGGGCGTCCCCAAATAAGGTCACCCATTGTGAGCTCCATGCAAAACTAGTCTTTAATTACATGTCTATCATTAATATTGACTTAATTATATATTCTATGTTTATTGTTTGTGCTTTGGTGAAACACCCATCGGTGTTGAATCTGATTTCAAGATGAATATCTGTCAAAAATGAATTTTGATGCAAGTTTTTGTCGCATCATTGAGCCAAAAGTCATCCACTGCTGATGTTTTGAACGCCAGAATGACCGCATCTTCGCCGGCCCATCAATCCTCCTTGTGGGGGGCCTAATAACGCTTCACCTTCCGGTATATGAACACCATAACTTTACTACCTCAACGGCCATTAGTTGTCCATGCCTAAAATTTGCAATATGCCCTGCCAATCGCCATCAGATATATCGGAGCTGTGCAGGTGGTCACAAATATCAGAACAGCGCCTCTATTCTCAAGGTGAGAAGACGCATTTTCAGATATTTGTGACCACCTCCGCAGCTCCGATATATCTAATGGCGACTGTTTCATCAGTGGAAGTCTTTCAGATGATAAAAAAGATTCCTTTAATATTTAACTAGCTTTCAATTTCAATTTCATTTATTTGCTTTTACCCTCGTCTTCGTCAAACCTTAGCTTGGTGATACTTGGTAATTCGGTGATACGGTATTGTTATAATAAATAAATAAAAATTACAGGAGATTCTTACAAAAAATATTAAGCTCAAGAAGGCTTGTGTTGTAGGTACTCAGTCAACGAAATAAATTTTACAGGACATTCTTATACAAATTGACTGAGTCACAATGTAAGCTCAAGAAGGCTAGTGTTGTGGGCACTTAGCCAAAATACATAATATATTACACTGATTTCGCTATAACGAAATGAAAGCTACAACATAGTTGGCAGTTTAGGTTTTGATGCTTACAATCAGCTTAGCAGCTATTTATAGACATAGATTTATAGAGAAAGAGTAATAATAATACATATGCATATTTACATATTACATATTTCGGGACAATCTTACACTAATCGACATAGTTCTACGGTAAGATCAGTAAGGCTTGTGTTGTAGCTACTAGACGACGATATATAATAGATAGATACATATAAAAACTTAAATACATAGAAAACACCGATGACGCAGGAACAAATATCTCTGCTCATCACATAAATAAATGCCCTGACTGGGATATGGACCATCGGCTCCATAGGCAGGGTCACTACCCACTAGACCAGACCGGTCATCAGTAATGCCATACCACTGAACTACCAAGTACCCAGAGAAGTTTAGTATTGCCTAAATATTGTTCGACATTCTGAATCAAGGTTCTGTAATAAACCATTATATTCCATGCCAAATACAGGTATCTCCTAATCATATTATTCCCAAAATTCCTTGTGATCTATTTTCAATACGCAAGACGCTTTGTGAAGTAATTACATAGCCCGAGGCCAAAGCGTTAATATGGATTTAATTGACAATTAACTAGGAAATGGTATTTAAATTGTTATTTTATAATGCTTATACAATACTTATAATATTTGATTTAGTTGTATGTCTTTCCCGTGAACGGTATAATGGTCCCGGACATTTATGAGGCGTAAATGAGAGGTAGGTTTATGAGAGGTAGGGCACAGCGAAGTACCATCACGCTTGAGTCCGGAGAAGCCCAACTGGGGAAGTACCTCCTCCTTACAGAAGACCAGAGCCATAATAGCACTGCTACCTTTCACGTATGTAGTGTTGTGTTCCTGATGGTGAGTAAGGTTCCCAGAGCTCCCTTAAAGGTCGGCAACGCGCTTGTGACTCCCCTGGTATTGCGGATGCCCATGGGTGACGGTAATTGCTTACAATCTGTCTGCTCGTTTGACACCTTTTGTCATAAAAAATAAATATAATGTTTGATTTAGTTGTATACCTTTCCCGTAACGGTATAATGGTCCCGGACATTTGGAAGGCGTAAATGCAGCTAGGTCGAGCCAACATGCAGAGGCCCTTTTGACACTTTAATGAAATATATGGGGTAGCGGATGTTGCTCCTGTCCGTGTGATAGGAAGCGCACAAAAACAGCAACCGCCATGTTTTTTTATGACAAAGGTGGCAAACGAGCAGACGGATTACCTGATGGTAAGGAATTACATCGCCCAACACCAGGGGAGTCACAAACGCGTTGCCGGCCTTTAGGGCGAGTTGGAGTTCTGGGAACCTTCCTCACCATAAGGAACACAACACTACATACCTGAAAAGTAACAGTGCTATTATGGCTGAGGTGTTCTATAAGGAGGTGGTAGTTCCCCAGTTGGGCTTCTCCAGACTCTAGCGTGATGGTACTTCGCTGTGCCCTATCTCTCATTGTTGGACATAGTTTAAGGACATACCCGGGTCCAAAATGTCATGGTAAACGGACTGTTGAGATTTTATGGAATCTGAAATGCACCAGGCAATTTGGGTGAAAAGGATTGACTACTGGCTTCTCGACGCCGAATGGGATAAAATTGTATTCTGCATCGGCGCACTGTATTTCCCCACCCTGGAGTTTTGGGCCGCCTCTGCCGCTGTCGCTGTTCTCAATGAGGTTAGATGAAGAAGAGACGGTGCTAGTGTGTCTACACTTGTATACCACACCAGCAGCCGTCTAAAACCGATTATATAATATATAGACACGGGGTGAACGATCGCAATGTTAGTATGGATATGCCCCGGGAATCCGGGCTTTATGTTTTTAGAAAAGGCAAATAAATATAATGTGTTTATTTTAT
The DNA here is from genome assembly GCA_022674325.2 of Grapholita molesta. Taxonomy (NCBI): domain Eukaryota; kingdom Metazoa; phylum Arthropoda; class Insecta; order Lepidoptera; family Tortricidae; genus Grapholita; species Grapholita molesta. The sequence goes on from CP053143.2 coordinate 8,508,421, forward strand.
TACACTTTGAAACATCTAAGTAGCTGATAGACACGCGTACTTACTTTTTTTTTATGACATAGGCGGCAAACGAGCAGACGGATTGCCTGGTGGTAAGCAATTACCGTCGCCCATGGGCACCCGTAACACCAGAGGAGTCAGAAGCGCGTTGCCGGCCTTTAAGGGGGGTTGGAGCTCTGGGAACCTTACTCACCATCAGGAACACAACACTGCATACCTGAAAGGTGGCAGTATTATGGCTGTGGTCTTCTGTAAGGAGGAGGTACTTCCCCAGTTGGGCTGCCCCAGATTCAAGCGTGATGGTCTTCGCTGTGCCCTACCTGTCATTGTTGGACGTAGTTTAAGGACATACCCGGGTATACTTGCCGTTCGTTTGTCCCAATCGAACTAATGAGCATTAGTGTTCACACTGACAGCTCATTTACTGCCACCAAAGCGGAACGTTTGGTACCGTTTGGATAAAAGTTCGGCGAGTAAGTAAAAAATCTTACAGACAATTTAAATTGTTTTATTTTTTGAAAGATTTGTTCGGTATTGCGGGAAACTGTCGTATCTATATTAACTTTTCTACATGATATCCCGCGAATGAAGAATCCAAATAACCGATCACTGATATAAACTGAGAATTGGAATTTAAAGAGGCTGGTATTAACCACTCTGTATACAGTATTGAAACGAGGTCAGGCAAAACATCTCGAGTTATATAAACACGTAAACAAACAAAGCGTTCGCAAAACTTGAATTAATAATAAAGAAACGTAACACAAACGTGTTACGTACATTTCTACGTATAATAACTCACGGTAACTCTTAAGTAGACCGACAAAGCGAAAACTTCAAGTTGCCGGAACCGGCGAAAACCGGAGAAAACTGCCGGAAACTCAGAGTTGCGAATTGGCCCCTGTAGGCCGGGAGCTGGAGCCAGCTAAGATCACCTCAACCGGGCTCGCTGGAAGCGTGAATTCAATCATAAATAGTAGTTTATGTGACGGCTACATAATAAGACTTTATGAAACGATCTCGTTTGATGTTATTATGAAACTCAGCATCACTTAGTTTGGTGTATGTTGTACAGTAATATGCCCTACTTAGACACATAATAATATGTTCCAGGAACAGCGGCAGACTAGGAGAAATAATGACTGGAGCACGCATCCGCGTACGCCAGTAAGGGACAGAGATACTTTCGCTTTTGCAGCCTAAAATGTAGTAGTTTGCTTTAGTTTTGCTTTACAGGACACTCTTTATAACAAAAATAAACACAGTGTGTTCTACCGCTTGTAAAATGGGATTTGTTCTGAGGAATTGTTTGATATGATGCCCACGGCTACTTTTTATCATCGCACCGCTCGCCATCATCAGGGTGTTCACCCACATACTTTAAAACCAAAATACACAATGGTTTCAGAGGAATTTCCTCCGGCGTATGCTAAGGTTGTAGAATGAGCTTCCTGCGGTGGTCATCCCACATAACTACAGTATGGGGTTCTTAAAAAAGTGTGTAAAGAGGTTTTTACGGGGTCAGCAACGCGTGACTGATGCCTCGGTATTGTAAACGTCAATAGGTTGCGGTCACCGCCTATTATCAAGCGGGCCGCAAGCTTGTTTGTCACCTTTGTGGTATAAAAAAGCGACTCAACAGTAGAACGCAGTCGCTGTGGTCGGAAACGGTTATTATTATGTCTATGGGAACAGATGAGGGTAGAATTTTGCGTCCGTCTCCTGTACTAGACGTGAAACGAGGATTTATATACGTTAGACCGCGTCGTTAGCGAACTTTTGCGACCATTGACGTGATTTGCCGCTTTAGGTCGCGTCGTGCTGTGGCCAAATAAAAATTGAACCAAACGTGAAGGGTGCTCTATAGGTTCTATGGAATTTGTTGCAAAACCAGGTTAACACATCCGCTGCAGCAATTAGTTTTTTTTTTTTATGACAAAGGTGGCAAACGAGCAGACGGATTGCCTGATGGTAAGCAATTACCGTCGCCCATGGGCACTCGCAACACCAAGGGAGTCACAAGCGCGTTGCCGATCTATAAGTGGGTTGGAGGTCTGGGAACCTTACTCACCATCAGGAACACAACACTACATACCTGAAAGGTAGCAGTGCTATTATGGCTGTGGTCTTCTGTAAGGAGGAGGTACTTCCCCAGTTGGGCTTCTCCAGATTCAAGCGTGATGGTACTTCGCTGTGCCCTACCTCTCATTGTTGGACGCAGTTGTTCATATGCAACGACGGTGGCAAACAAGCACACGGCCCGCCTGATGATAAGCAGTTACCATAGCCTATGGATGCCTGCAACTCCAGAGGATTCACATGCGCCCTTTTTTCCAATTTGCACTTGATGAGGTAGCGTTATTAATAGTCCTATCTCAGCCTATAATCGTGTGCCGAACGTTATTACGCGTAAATCGTTCCTGTTCAGAATCTCATCTCCAATGATCCATCGTAGCCTGATCCAACTTGAACCTTATTGCTTAAGCCATAAGGTCTACCATAGGTCAGTGCTGTTCCAAAGCCTGGACAATTGTTCCAAAATTACATGGAACATGGAACAAGCAAACATGAAATGGGATTAATTGAGATATCGCTTCGATGGAACTTGGAATTATAAATGGAGTTTTTTTGGAGTGGGTTTTGTTTATAGTCTCACTAGCGCAAGAACGCAGTAGCAATGTACAGCGAACAAACTCGCAATACTGTTCAGCGAGATAAACTGCAATGAACACCAAAACATTCTTCAGGTGACATTTCTTTTTTTTTAATTTTATATTTATTTATTTTTTATTTATTTAACTATTTATTAATTCACAAACAATACAAGTATTGTGTTGGAAATACACTCTTAAAATTATAATAAGTAAGTAACTTAAAAATAAATAGAATATAATATTACACAAAAACACATAAGGCATTAAATAAAAATAAGGCAGAAATAAACGTCAATAACCTTACCCTACATTTAACACGTTATCAAAAATTTCCTCTACAGTGTAAAAACAACCCCTCAATAAAAATCTTTTTAATTCCTTATGAAACATAGAATTTACCGTAATAATTTTCAGTTCAGTAGGCAATCTGTTGTAGAGTCTTATAGCTTGGTACAACGACGGTTGGTTATACAACGACGGTGTTACCCTTTTCGTGGAGGTATATACCAGACGTATGATTTAAAAAACTAATTAACCTCTAGCCGCCCAGAGATCATAACTTGCCAGGCCAAATGCAACTATACGTTGTCATAATTACGATTCAAAATAGCATTCAATGGGAGACCTTTTTATAGGTCTCCGGGCGGCTGGAGGTTAAAACGTTTTAGTACTGCTACATCGTTTTTGCTAATTATTTAAGAAATTATGTGTCTGTTTGAACCCGGGTATGTCCTTAAACTACGTCCAACAATGAGAGGTAGGGCACAGCGATGACCATCACGCTTGAATCTGGAGAAGCCCAACTGGGGAAGTACCTCCTCCTTACAGACCACAGCCATAATAGCACTGCTACCTATCAGGTATGTAGTGTTGTGTTCCTGATGGTGAGTAAGGTTCCCAGAGCTCCAACCCCCCTTAAAGGCCGGCAACGCGCTTGTGACTCCCCTGGTGTTGCGGGTGCCCATGGGCGACGGTAATTGCTTACCACCAGGCAATCCGTCTGCTCGTTTGCCGCCTTTGTCATAAAAATAAAAAAAGAGCTTTGTATTTATTGTATTTTTGGTACTTATATTATTTTTGACGTCTGCTTTTTTTTAATGGTGGCTTACACTTCTTGCTGTTTTTGCCAATGGCAAGTTGGATTTGGCAAGGTGGGCTTTTTTACCAATGTCAAGATAAAGCTTTTGACTTTTGATTTATAGAGAATGTTTGGTACATCTGCATTTTTTGACATTAAAATATTTGAATATTTGAAAAGTCATTCTATGAAAAAAAACGGCGCGATCGTCCAAAGAGTTAATTACATGTAAATACATCTCATCATTACTAGCCAGCCATATTTGTACAGTCGAGGTCAAAAATATCTATATTAAGGTCCATTTATAGGTACAGATTTTGCCAGTTTTTCTATACTTTTAACCTTGACGTACATAATATAACTTTGTCAGAATTTGCAAGTATCCTCAACACATCTGTGACTACATAGCTGTCGTCTAGCTAGAATATTGCTTTATATTTAATTCGAGTAGGTACAGTCAACCAATTTGATTTATAGGCCACTTCGTTCCTTGCCACAGTGAAAATCTATATGAAAGACGCAGAAGATCTCTTATTAACAGTCACTGTGACAAGGTTCGAAGTGGCCTAGAAATCAGATTGGTTGACTGTACATTACCATACCTGGGATGATTCGGGGCATCTCGTGACCAAATATTTTATCGATAATAAAATATATCGATGTTAATGACACCATCTAAATTAGACATATAGAAATATTCTTTTAGTCATTTTGTAAAAAAAAATAATTAAAACTGGTATTTACATGTTTATTTTAAAATAGTTTTCATAATATACAATCAATATTTTTTTCATGTTCGTCGGTATTAATGATTATGCCCTGAGTTATACCATATAATCAGTAATAGAAATTAGTGACATTTTTTATCGATATCCCTAAAACTTGACCCGAGTTGTCCCAGGTCTGTACATTACAAATACAATTGCCAGATCCATCATCGCACTTTTAAAACTCGGTGGCGCTCACAAACCCGAAATCCGAGTATAATGCTTTAACTACCGGACGTAAAACCTACCATTTTGAATTGTTAGCGTGCGTTTTTTGCTGCCCTGTTTTTGAAGTTCAGGTGTGGTTTAGACGTATGGAGAGATTATTTCATCATCATCATTTCAGCGACTAGTTCAGCGCTGGTCCTCCCCCAAATATGACTTGTATCATCGTGGTTGCAAATTGGATACGCTTGGCAGGCCAGTTGGTGACCGCAGTAGCAATCCCGTGTTGAAAGACTCTTCTATCTATCCTTCGGTTTTTTTTCCATTTGTCGCCTCTTACGACACCTGCGACGGGGTGATGCTGTTGTCAAACGGCGATAAATAACAAATAAATAACAGCTAAAATAATTATACAATTACTAAATAAATAACAGTACAAAACACAGTTTTTGACATAATTACAGTATAAACCTAACACTAATTGTCTGAGCTCGACGGTAAGCTCAAGAAGGTTTGTCAATTATTGTGTTTCTCGGTACCCCTTTTTAATACTAACACCCGTGCGCCGTCCATACCATTAATTGTTTTTTTTTTTAAAGTCTGTATTTTTGAATTATGAACGTAAAAAAATACTACCACCGAGACCGAATGCCACCGAATGCCTCAAGGTCCTTTTTTAGATTTAGTACAATAACTAGTTAAATACTCGTATTTTAATGAATTATTGTAAATAAAAAAAAAAAAGCGACTTCCTTACTTTCTGTACCAAGCATATACTTATAGAAAATCGGTAAGAAGATTCGGCAGCATCCGGCAATTATGAGCACATATCATAGCCTTAACGTAAAACATACATAAATTGTATTTTAAACCTTATTCCCAGCACATACAGCCTATATGGTCAGATAAGTTTATTCTTGACTCTAGTAAGAAAAATTCGTCGCATATTGGTTGTTCTTTTGTTCCTACTGTTAGCAAAAATCCACACTAATATTGTAAATGCGAAAGTAAGTCTGTCTGTCACCTCTTCACGCTTAAACCGTTGAACCAATTGGAATGAAATTTGGTATGGAGAGAGTTTGAGCTAAGAGGAAGGACATAGGATAATTTTTATCCCGCTACCACGCTGTAAAGACGTGCATGGCTGGTTGAGGAAGTCGCTAGGAAAAGCTAGTAATATATAAAATCGAGTATTTTATTTAGGTATTCGTAGGCAAATAGGAACCCTTATAGTTTCACTATGTCTGTCTGTCTGTTTGTCTGTCCCAGGATATGCTCAATAACCGTCTTAGAAAGCTGTAATTTTGTATGAAAAATAAATAAAAAAACTGGGTTTCTCCCCTACATGTAAAGTGGGGGGTATTTTTTTAGTACCTTAAAGTCTAAGTTGTTGTTAGATAGGAATTTAAAACAATATTGGGGTTTGCATAAAACATTTTTTGATAAAGTGATTATTTTCAAAAATACGAGTCCTTTGGAACTGTAAGCCCAAAAAATATGAAAAAAAAAACTAAATAAAGACTTTTAACGTAAATTATTTTGGACTTGATCGGTAGAACCGTTTTTGAGTTACGGATCAAATTGCTCAGTGTAGGGTTAACACTGCGTATAAATATTTCGGGACAATCTTACACTAATCGACATAGTTCTACGGTAAGATCAGTAAGGCTTGTGTTGTAGGTACTAGACGACGATATATATAATAGACAGATACGTATAAATACTTAAATACATAGAAAACACCCATGACTCAGGAACAAATATCTGTGCTCATAACACAAATAAATGCCCTGACTCGGATTTGAACCCAGGACCATCGGTTTCATAGGCAGGGTCACTACCCATTAGGCCAGACCAGTCGTCAGCATGGTCCGACACGTACTTAAATGGCCGGTCAAACTCAAACGTTTATTCAGTAAGTAGGCCACAAGGGCACTTTTACACGTCGAGTATACAAAAGTAAAAGAGAAAGAAAACTACACCGGTTCTAACCCTACACCTCTGACCCGAGAAGCATTTTGACTTAGCAAGAAACTCGGCGGGACATTTTTTTTCAAAACAGTATTACAAAAAAAAAGTGTTTTTGAAAAATACTAACAAACCAAACCAACCCCTTTACCACCGCTCGCTCAGTTTCCAAAGTTAGACGCTTGAGACTAATTTTATCCTAAATTATACTAGAATATACTACAGAAGTATTTTGGATGTGATCCAAATTGTGGGTATTTAACTGTAGTTCAGAACTTACCATCAGAAGCAGAAATTACGAATTTAAATACTGAACTGCTTAGTTAATGATTAGAGGAAATACCACGAACATCAAAAATAATCCAAACTTGTTCACCAAACTTAGTGATATTTCCCATAAAAATTTAAGATCAATGTATGTACACAATATCTGCTCAACTGATACAGCACTGAAGAAAAAAAGTGTGTATTATTTAGCTAGCAAAATATACAACAAATTACCAAATAACCTTAAGTGTCTGAATGTGTCGGAATTAAAAAATAAATTAATGACATTATTAGTAAACAAATGCTTTTATACCCTTGCAGATTATTTTGTAGACAATTTAGAATAAAAAAAAAATGACATAAAATGATTAATCTTTATTATTGCGATTACATGAAATTGACACACTGTTTTTTTTAAGTCTCATATATTTGATAGCATTGCTGTATATTAAACTGTAAATAAGCAATTATATAGAGTGAGCATGATAGATATATAAGCACACGCATGATACTTTAGTTTTTAGGAATAAGGTTAATAATATTTGTATGCCTGTTGGGAAAATATAGTGAAACTATGTTCAAAATTACCACCATTGTAACTACCTATATTTACAAATAAAGCTTACTTACTTACTTACTTACTTACTCATCATCATCTATCTATTATATATATCGTCGTCTACTACCTACAACAAGCTTTACTGTGCTTACCGTAGGACTAGGTCGATTTGTGTCAGATTATCCCGAAATAATTATTTATTTTATTTATAATCCTCGCGCTGTCCCGGCATTTTGGATCATCATGGCTCATTGGGAGCCTGGGGTCGGCTTTACAACTAAACCCAGGATTTGGCGTAGGCGTACATACGTGGCACGCGTAGTTTTACAAAGCGACTGCCATATGAACTTCCAACCCAGAGGGTAAACTAGGCTTTAATGGGATTAGTCCTTTCTCACGATGTTATGTTTTCCTTCAACGAAAAGCGACTGGTAAATATCAAATGATATTTCGTACATATGTTCTGAAAAACTCATTGGTACGAGACGGGGTTTGAACTTGCGACCATTATACTTAATGTTGTTACAATATTCAACATCTGTCAACATCTCTGTAACCTCAGTTTTCGATAACGAGTATCGAGTTTACTATCTGTGCATCTCGCTTGTACAATTTTAGTGCGAACGAGATGCACAGATAGTAACTCGATTCTCGTTATCGAAAACCTCAAAGTCACAACTCATGGTAAGGCTACAGAGCCCTGAGTGTAAGTTTTTAACGTAACTTTACTTCAAGAACGCGTTTGCGTTTCCCATATAAATAACATTATCACTTACGCATTCGTAAACGTTATCTTACTTCAAAAGTAACTTACACTAGAGCCTCAGATGTCTTGACTATTAACTCTTTCGATTAGATTATTCAGGAAGCATCACATGCAAAGACGACAAATGGAGGAGGAATAATTAGGAATGATATAAAATGAAAGGAAAAGAAAACATCGTGAGAAAACCTAACGATGTTTTCCTTTATCGAAAAGCGACTGGTAAATTTCAAATGATATTTCGTATAGACAACCCTTACCATGAGTTGTGACTTTGAGGTTTTCGATAACGAGTACCGAGCTTACTGTCTGTGCATTTCGTTTGCACTAAAATAGTACAAGCGAGATGTACAGATAGTAAACTCTGTACTCGTTATCGTAAACCTCAATGTCATAACTCATGGTAAGGGTACAGAAGTCCCGAAAAACTCATAGGTACAAGCCGGGGTTTGAATCTGCGACCTGCGCATTGCAAGTCGCACGCTCTTGCTGCTAGGCCACCAAAATTCCTGTAATGATAAAGATATCACCCGGACCCGGGTATGTCCTTAAACTACGTCCAACAATTAGAGGTAGGGCACAGCGATGACCATCACGCTTAAATCTGGGGCAGCCCAACTGGGGAAGTACCTCCTCCTTACAGAAGACCACAGCCATAATAGCACTGCTACCTTTCTGATATGTAGTGTTGTGTTCCTGATGGTAACTAAGGTTCCCAGAGCTCCAACCCCCCTTAAAGGCCGGCAACGCGCTTGTGACTGGTATAGCGGGTGCCCATGGGCGATGGTAATAACTTACCACCAGGCAATCCATCTGCTCGTTTGCCGCCTGTGTCATAAAAAAAAGATATTAAAAAAGCATGACCTTGATATCTGAATGAGTAGAGTAACAATCTTTTTGCTTGACCGTACACGTAAAATAAAAGAGTGGGGGGGAGGGGAGTGAGGGGATGTTTCCCGCATCTCGGAGTCGAGGGCTTAATCATGCGCAAGATAAGCGGTAGGGTTGTCCAAAACATATTTTTTACATCCACAAAATTCTAACTTGTCAAGTATGCCTTTACAATTAAAACGGTTGTGAGCCATGTTACTACTTCTTAGTTGCAAACGGATAAACTCTCGTGTAATTATATCGCACTAGGCGACATGTTCCGGGTAAGCTTTGGTACCCATCTTCAAGCCGAGTCAGGATACACCGATCGCGTTGAGGGTGTATCGCTCACTCATGTCGCCTAGTGCGATATAATTACACGTGAGTTTATCCGTTTGTAACTAAGCAGAAGTATGCCTTTCATTGAAAAGAGTAGAATATAAAAAAAAAATGTATTTTAAATAAAATATTTTACAACCTTTTTACAGCGTTTCAGTCAGCCCACAATGTGGCTCTGGGGGGCACGAAATTATAATTGTTGAGGGTAAATTTTGTTAATTTTATTATAATACCTAAAGATATAGAGCAACATTTAAGTTTAGGAACCAACATAGTCATGACTTGCTGGATGGGGTATTCTTTTTATAGTTATTATAGCAATAATAATTTATTTTATTTTATTTTTAATTAGTATAATTTAGTTTTAGTTTTCATTATATCATTGTTATTTTCATGTTTTCTTAATAAATCATAGGAGGCGTTGGGGTTGGAGTCATTTAAGTCTTTTTACTAATTCTATTTGTAATCTGAAAAAAAATGTAATTGTTGCTTGTAAGTTATGGACACCTGTGGTCTTAATTAAATGGTTTTTATTTATTTTATTTTAATATACAAATAAAAAATATTACAGGACATCATTACGCAAATTGACTTAGCCCCACAGTAAGCTCAAGAGCTTGTGTTGTGAGTACTCAGCTAATGATATATAATATACAAATACTTAACCATCAATCACTCGGGAAATATCTGTGCTCATCACACAAATAAATGCCCTTACCGGAGTTTGATCCCAGGTCCGTCGGTTCAATTTCAATTTCAATTAAATTTAATTTTTTTATTCAAGTAGGCCTAGCAACAAGCACTTTCGAATAGTCAAATCCATATAATCTTAATCTCATAATTAATTAATACAGAGCAATTCATTGGTAAAATTATTACAATATAATATTTATATGTATATTAATAATAATGTAAAATAAAAGAAAAAATATTTTTAACATTAAACATCTTGTATCCATAGGCAGACAGCTTCTAATATAATGTGAAATATAGAAAGTGGCAACCCTAAGGTCCATTTCGGCGGTCCCGGACCTTTTGTCCCGGGCAATTCAATTTGGTGATAAGGGCAGAGTTTTATCGATAAATAGGAAGACAAATAAAAACCGAATAACCGTATGTGGGGGTTAGGCCGGCGGTGGAAGGGTTATTTACATGTGAAAAGAAAAGTTTTTGTAGCTAACTGTTTCGTTTGGAATCACTGTGCGTGCTTAGATAAATAAACAAGCTTTATTTTCATCATCATCATCATCATCACAGCTGTAACTCCACTGCTTTTTTATACAACAACGGTGGCAAACAAGCACACGACCCGCCTGATGGTAAGAAAGTGCCGTAGCCTATGGGCACCCGCAACACCAGGGAAGTCACAAGCGCGTTGCCGGCCTTTAAAGGGGGTTGGAGCTCTGGGAACCTTACTCACCATTAGGAACACAACACTACATACCTGAAAAGAAGCAGTGCTATTATGGCTGTGGTCTTCTGTAAGGAGGTACTTCCCCAGTTGGACTACTTCCTACTCAAGGGTGATGGTACTTCGCTGTGGCCTACCTCTCATTGTTGGACGTAGTTTAAGGACGTCATCATCATCATCATCATCATGTCAGCCAAAAGACGTCCACTGCTGGACATAGGCCTCCCCCAGAACGACCCAAGAAGACCGATCCTGCGACTCTAACTAGGTCGTCGGTCCACCTTGTGGGAGGCCTACCTACGCTGCGTCTTCCAGTTCGTGGTCGCCACTCCAGAACCTTTCCGCCCCACCGGCCATCGGTTCTAAGGGCAATGTGCCCCGCCCACTGCCACTTAAGGTTGGCGATGCGGAGGGCTATATCGGTAACTTTGGTTCTACTGCGGATGAAATCATTCCTGATGCGATCACGCAGTGACACTCCCAACATAGCCCTCTCCATTGCTCTTTGGGTGACTTTGAGCCTTCTTATGAGGCCAATAGTAAGCGACCACGTTTCAGCACCATAAGTCATCACTGGCAACACACACTGGTCGAAGACCTTCGTTTTGAGACACTGCGGGATATTGGAAGAAAAGATGTGTTGTAGCTTCCCGAACGCTGCCCAGCTGAGTCGGATTCGACGATTGACCTCTTTCTCGAAGTTGGATCTTCCTAACTGGAAGTTTGACCTAGGTATACCTATATACTCATCTACAACTTCGAGTGTAACGTCTCTGATTACAATGGGAGTTGGTACGACATGGGCATTCGACGAGTTTAAGGACATACCCGGGTCCAACTGCTGGACATTGCCCGCCTAATACTTGGGGGAGTCCCCATAGTCGCTTAGCGGCTTGCCGATCGCAGTAGCTGATTCGGTTTCGACGGACACTTCTTTCCCTTCGTCGTAGTTGTGATCGCCAACCCGCCTTCCAAGCGTGGTAATTATTGCATTGGGGTAACTGCGAGCCCCATGTCCAGCAGTGGACATGTCTGTATTAGATATTTGTATCACAATAATAGTGATATAATTTTCGTGTATGCTTTTTGGAATTACGCTATCACGTGTAACATATGTCACCCGTTATCGCGCGGGATACGATAAAACGTCGTATTTGGTGACTAAGCCTATTTACTATAAATACGAGTAATAATGTTATTTGAGCGAATTAATAGCCCTGTGCCGGCTGACTAGAATAGCATCACTCCATCTCCTCCCGCGGGTGTCGTAAGAGGCGACAAAGGGACAAACCTACGGACGGGCAGCAGCGTCCGTCAAAACCCAATCTACAGCTACTGCAGTCGCCAACCCGCCTGCCAAGCGTGCTAACTATGGCAACTACCCCCAAGATGATACAAGTCATATTTGTGGGAGGCCAATGTCCAGCAGTGGACTGCAGATGTAATCATTTTAATACTTCCAACATTCCAACGGTTTTATAACGTAACAAATTTCCCCGATGCAAAAAATATGGCGCTATAATTACCCCGGACAAATCCCCAAACAGTGGTAAAACAAAAAGTTCCACCCCAAACTCCTAAACAACCGTTAAAAAGAGGCTAAATACACCCCGTACGCGAATTAAACTGTCCGATAGACGAAAGTTAATGCTCTATAAAATTTTGCAAATATTAACGTTGGTTTGACGGCCATGTTTGTTTTATTGGGTTTTTGTTTGGGGAAAACCTCGGCTTATCAAAGGGGTCCCCAAAGTGTGGGGCGCGCCGTGGAAAGTTCAGAAGGGCGCCGTGAGTCGATCATCTATTATTATTACACCCCGTTATTTTATGCTCAGTTTAGGGGCAAGTGATTGGGCAGTTACGATATTATAAATACGCTACAATAATAATACAATACAATACAATAGCATGGCTACGAGGAGAAAACCAAAACTATTTCCCGATATGTTCAGCCCTGTTAATTACTATGGAGAACGTACATTTGAATATCTAATCCCTAAAATATGTAACCCTTTGCCCGAAAAATTGTTGTTAGATAAAGTAAAAACGAGTACTTTTAAGAAAAATGTCAGTAAGATACTACTAGAAAATTGTAGTAAGGACCAATGAGAATGTACACACACATTCTTATTGGCCCTGACTACATTAACATGTAATGTAATTTCTGCATGATGGTAGTTCTGTATAGGTATTTAAAAATAACAGCATGAATATATATGTATAGCTTCATGTCTGACACAACTGTATATCAAGAGCAAATACACTGCCAACAAACTGTTACGCAGTTTGGCGGTTTAATATTGTGTAATTGTTAATGTGTCTTTCCTGAATAAATGATTAATTAATAATAATAAGTCGATAAAAAATTAAGTTGACTTACTAACACAATAACATGTCAAAAGATCTTGGGTCCGATTTTTAAAATAGTCACCAAGTGATTTCCATAGAGAATGAGAATCTCTATCAAGATTACTCTGTGACTATTTCAAAAATCGGACCCCAAATTGACGATATTCGATATTTATAATTGTCGCCCTCCGATTTGACTACAAAGACGAATGAATGTGTCTCTATAGCTTTCAGTAAAGAAGAATTTTAGTTTGACAAATAACTTTATAGATAAATAAAAATCGACTAATTATGTGAAGCAACATCACTATTTTAGATTGCCCCCAAAATGAGCATTAGATAACCCCCGTTATTGTAATTATTATCTATGTACAACGATAGATTCATATTGTGGATGTTTAATTTTCTTCCTACCTCCCTCTAACTAAACTAACCTAACCTGACTACTATTATTGTAGGTAATATAGGTAATTAATTTATTTCTACTACATCTTTTTGAAATAGCTAGGACAGGGCGTCGTGACAAACTACTAATTTTGTAACTGCGTGTTGTGTTGTGGACCCGGGTATGTCCTTAAACTACGTCCAACAATGAGAGGTAGGGCACATCGATGACCATCACGCTTGAATCTGGGGCAGCCCAACTGGGGAAGTACCTCCTCCTTACAGAAGACCACAGCCATAATAGCACTGCTACCTTTTAGGTATGTAGTGTTGTGTTCCTGATGGTGAGTAAGGTTCCCAGAGCTCCAACCCCCCTTAAAGGCCGGCAACGCGCTTGTGAGTCCCCTGGTGGTGCCCATGGGCGACGGTAATTGCTTACCATCAGGCAATCCGTCTGCTCGTTTGCCGCCTATGTCATAAAAAAATAAAAATAAAAACTGTGCAGCAGGTTGAAAAAGATTAGGAATCCCTGGCTGCTGTCAGTATATGAATGAATGATTGAAATATTTATTTCGAACGTCCATAGGGTTACAATTTTACATTAACTTATATATCAGGTAAAGATGGGCGAACCGCTCGCAAATTTAGGAATTTTCATATTGTTAAAAAAATGTTATATTTTACATATGTGAGACGTATATTTATAGAAAAAAAGTAATTTTGTTATAATAAAAAATATCGTTTAAAATTGTAAAAAATTGTCGACCGGTCTGGCCTAGTGGGTTGTGACACTGGCTATGAAGTCCTGGGTTCTAATCCCAGTCAGGGCATTTATTAGATAAAAAGATAAATAAAGATAAAAGATCTTTATTTTTCAATTTAGGCACATTACATGCACTTAACGTCAAAAAATATTGATATTTGTGTGATGAGCACAGATATTTGTTCCTGCGTCATTGCTGTTTTCTATGTATTTAAGTTTTTATATGTTTCTATCTATTAAGTATATCGTCGTCTAGTACCTACAACACAAGCCTTACTGAGCTTACCGTAGGACTGGGTCGATTTGTGTAAGATTGTCCCGAAATCTATATATATATAAACGTGAATGTCCTGACTGACTTATCAACACACAGCCCAAATCGGTAAACCTAGATAGATGAGAGGTAGGGCACAGCGAAGTACCATCAGTCCATCACGCTCGAGTCTGGAGAAGCCCAACTGGGGAAGTACCTCTTCCTTACAGAAGACCACAGCCATAATAACACTGCTACGTTTCAAGTATGTAGTGTTGTGTTCCTGATGGTGAGTAAGGTTCCCAGAGCTCCAACCCCCCATGAAGGTCGGCAACGCGGTTGTTACTCCCCTGGTATTACGGGTGCCCTTGGGCGACGGTAATTGCTTACCATCAGACAATCCGTCTGCTCGTTTGCCACCTTATGTCATAAAAAAAAGATAGCTGATTTTTTCAAAATAGGTAGTTTATTAGAACAGAATTAAATTTCACTTGTTTCCTTCGATTTTGACACATAAGAAATTATACTTTATTTCCTACACTATAAAGAACGAATTTGAGTAACGTTTTACTTGTATGGTGGGCCTTAGGAAGCTATAGCCTGATGATGATGATGATGATGATGATGTGGGACCTAGAGTTCAGCAAATGACACTTAGCGAGATGATATTCACAGTGCACATATACCTCTTATACCTTTATTTACCGTTACTTATACCTCTCTTTAATATTTTTTTAACAATGTCGTAAAGCTTCTGCTACATTAGAATAAAACTGTGTCCGTCCAGGCACGTGTCTGCTCGGCTTAATGAGAATTCCTCTTAAAAACGACACATTTTTTATTATTTTATGTTAGCGGTTTCAGAGCCTTGAGCGTAAGTTTTTAACGTAACAAAACTTCACCATTGCGTTAGAGTTACCCATATAAATAACATTATCTCTTAAACTTTTTTTTACGTCAAAAGAAACTTACACTAGAGCCTCAGACTAGCGTTTTTTTCTGCGCGTATACGCTCGTTTCTGGCATACGCACGTACACGCGCGCCACATTAAATCGAACACGCGTGTACGCGCTTATCACTGCGTGTTTGCTCGGAACATGAAATGGAGCGGTTACTCGCTCGCGCTTATGCGAGCTTATATGCGCGTCGATGCTCGAAGATAACGAATCCGCACCTGTGCGCGCGTGCACTTAAAAAAACGAGCTCGTTTAAAACGCTAATTTGAAACAGCTCTTAATATTATTTAATGCTCAGAAACACTAGCTGTTTCTAATACAACGGGTAAGTAGAAATATTATTGATTTAAAGAATGAAAAAAAATAACAAAAAATTTTTTTTTTTATGTTCCACTTTACATATTTATTAGAGCGCTGGTAGCCTAGTGGTAAGAGCGTGCGACTAGCAATCCGGAGGTCGCAAGTTCAAACCCCGGCTCGTACCGAGGAATTTTTCATATCATTTGATATTTACCAGTCGCATTTCGGTGAAATAAAACATCGTGATTAAACCGGACTAATTCCAATAAGGCTTAGTTTATCGTCTGGATTGGAAGGTCAGATGGCAGTCGTTTTCTTAAAACTAGTGCCTACAAATGCAGGGATTAGTTGCCAAGCGGACCCCAGGCTCCCATGAGCCGTGGCGAATTCCGGGACAACGATAAATGATTTCTTGCATATGAAACAAACCCCCGTCATAAACTACGTTGTGCTGACAACACTGACAACAAGAGCCATTGTGAGGACGGTTTAATTCGTGTAAGTGCACATTATGCACTACACAAAGATGCGGGAAAAATTGCACCAAACGGGACGGTGCACTCCTCTTGTCACCGGTTCTACAGCGGCTATACTCTCCATTTTTTTTAATAGAAAAACGCTGAATGTTTAGAAACCACCGGCACTGCAGCGTTTCTTAAGGGTCATTTCACACGAACCACAACCACGCGACAACCACGACCACGCGACAAGCGCGACCACGTGGTCAGGTGCAAATTTTGTATTAGAAATAAATAGTACAATTCACACGTACCACATTTTGCAGTCATTATCGAGCACGTCTGTGGCAACGGCCAGCAACTACACAATTCACACTTAACCACTGCGTGACCACATTTTGACGCTGCGACGTGGTGTGGTTGTGGTCCGTGTGAAACAACCCTAAGAGTTGTGAGCTGCGATCGCTAACCCGCTTACCAAGGGTGGCGATTTATGGCACTGAACTGTAGGTATATATAGTCCATGTTCAGCATTTTTCGTCTTTGATGCGAATATTTTGAGCATCACGCTTGAAGTCCAACTGCGGAAGTACCTCCTCCTTACAGGAGACCACAACCATAATAGCACTCAGCACTAATAGCACTCTTTCAGGTATGTAGTATTGTGTTCCTGATGGTGAGCAGGGTTCCTAGAGGTCCAACCTCCCTTAAATACTGGGTGTTGCGGGTGCCCATGGGCGACCGTAATTGCGTACCATCAGGCAATCCGTCTGCTCGTTTGCCACCTTTGAAATATAACGTGAATAAACAAGTAAAATAAAGTATATGTATTAACGGCGTAGAAACGCTTGGTCCATGGGATCCCCGCGCGCTTTTGTAATTTCTAGAAATCGCGAAGCGTCTGGTTGACGTAACTGGTGACCGAAGAGCTGGCGGCTTCCTCGCATAACGTATCAACATTGCAATACCACGAGGAAATGCCACCAGCATCCTTGGGCCTTTTTTTTAGATTGAATGTAGTAAATATGTAACTAATACCATAGATTGCTACAAGTGTCTTAGAAATGGCATTATTAGTTAAAACTGGAACACGATGCCAGTCGCAACGGAAACGCCACAACACGCCACTCTTCCGGAATGTCTTCGTGGTTTCTTCCCTTGAAACTTACGGTGCAAGTATATAAACTAAGGGAAAACTCTTCATTGTGTCTGCATGTGTCGAGTTCCTAATCGATCCAACTGGGGAAGTACCTTACAGAATTAACAACAATAATATTACTTTGCTATTCCGCTGTTAATAACGTGCTAATCAATCAGTGCCAACCCGTTATATTTACTTGCGTATTTTTTCATGCATTAATGTTCCCTCCCTCCCACCGCAAAATTAAATACGCAAATAAACATAACAAACCACACCAATAATACCAAAACTCGAATTCCGTTGTCGGACGTCAGACCGGCAACATATCAAGCGTCTCCCGAGGATGCCTCGTAGAGAGGCGAAACACGTGTCGAGTTTTGGTATTATTGGTGTGGTTGGTTATGTTTATTTGCGTATTTAATTTTGCGGTGGGAGGGAGGGAACATTAATGCATGAAAAAATACGCAAGTAAATATAACGGGTTGGCACTGATTGATTAGCACGTTATTAAACAGCGGAATAGCAAAGTAATATTATTGTTGTTAATAATATGGACTTCCGCAAAGTAACGCCTGATTCAATTAATTACTTACCTTACAGAAGACCACAGTCATAATAGCACTGCTACCTTTCAGGTCTGTAGTTTTGTGTTCCTGATGGTACGCAAGGTTCCCAGAGCTCCAACCCCCCTTAAAGACCGACAACGCGCTTGTGACTCCACTGGTGTTGCGGGTGCCCATGGGCGACGGTAATTGCTTACCATCAGGCGATCCGTCTGCTCGTTTGCCAACTTTGTCATAAAAAAGGCCTCCCCCATATATGACTTCTATATTCTTGGAGGGAAATTTCCATAGTCGCCTTGCAGGCGGGTGCAGTAGCAGTAGACTCGGTTTTGACGGACGCTGATGTCTATACGTTGGTTTTTACGACACCCGCGAGAGGAGATAGGGTGGTGCTATTCTCAGCACATTCGGATAAAAGCCTGGACCCAATAAGAATTCATCTAAAATGTAATCATACAGCTTGGTTTCATTCGTGTTTACGTACGTGGAATTCATAAATATGAATACAAATCTGCACCTTATGTCAAGCGGTTAAGGTAAAGCGTGGATATTTATGAAGTTGAATACCTGTGACCACTATACTCACTACAATTATGACATATATCTGTGGAGAACGTTACGACATGGTTTATTTAAGGAAAGCTTTGGTAACCTTGTTAGCTTGTATAAATTTTGAAGACTGCGATTTTGCAGCAATTAAACAACGTTAAAAATTTAAATTTGGACCCGGGTATGTCCTTAAACTACGTCCAACAATGAGAGGTAGGGCACAGCGAAGTACCATCACGCTTGAGTCTGGAGCAGCCCAACTGGGGAAGTACCTCCTTACAGAAGACCACAGCCATAATAGCACTGCTACCTTTCAGGTATGTAGTGTTGTGTTCCTGATGGTGAGTAAGGTTCCCAGAGCTCCAACCCCCCTTAAAGGCCGGCAACGCGCCTGTGACTCCCCTGGTGTTTCGGGTGCCCATGGGCGACGGTAATTGCTTACCATCAGGCAATCCGTCTGCTGGTTTGCCACCTTTGTCATAAAAAAAATATACTTAAGAAGAAGTAGCGAGGATCTTGGCGTTCGGGACGTTCGAGATTATATAATAGTATTAGTACTTTTTTTTTTATTACCACAAAGGTGGTAAACAAGCAGGCGGCCCGCTTGATGGTAGGCGGTCACCGTAGCCTATGGACGTTTACAATACCGAGGCATCATTCACGCGTTACCGACCGCGTAATAACTTAGGTACGCCGAGCTTTTCGCGCAACTCGATTCAATCTAATCACGGCGACTTAGGGCGAACCACTCGCGAATTTAGGAATTTTCGTTTGTATTAATTAAAAAATAGATATTTGTTATACAAGGCAGCAAAGTTAGTGTTTACCTTCTCGTGCTAATATTGAGACCAGAGCTAGCGAAAAATTCCAAAATTAAAATCTTTCGCTAGCTCGGGTCAAAGACGAAACGTCAATAACACACCTGTGTCCTTCCTTACCTTTAATTTCCAAATTACAATAATTCATCTTCAACAGTTTGAAATACATGTCGGTAGATTTATTTTATAAAATAGTTATTATGGTTTCTAAATATAAATATAAGCTTATTACAAATTAACTCAAAATGCAAAAATTTGGTCTCCATCAGCTGTCTTGATCTAACAAAAAAGACATTTTTTGATGATGATGAAATGAAGAAATAATTTAATTCATTGGGCGAGACTCGAATTTGGGCTACAAATCCGCCCATCGACATGTTACAACATGATTACATGATATGCATATACATGACTTATTCATAATGTCCATCATACAATGTGGTTTGTACAGTTAGGGAAAGCTGAAGTCGTAATAATATATTCGGGGTCAATGGAAAACGAAAAAAAATCGAAAGCCTTTCGCTGCCATTGACTTGATATGAAGTCCGAACATTTCGTGCCCCACACGCCACGACTTGATATCAAGTCTAGGCCTTGGACCTGCGTACTGAGAGGTAAGGTTGATTTTGTTTCTAATGGGTAAGAAACAAGATGCAACATGCAGGTTCTGCCAGGAATCAGAGGAAACTGCAATGCACACCCTCTGCTCCTGCGGGCCACTAATGCATAAAAGAAGTATCCACCTAGGCAGGCAGGTACTGAAACCTTATGAGGTGCACAACATTACAGCCCGAATAATCTGGAGCTTTCTGGACTCAACGGGAATCAGTAATGAATTATAAAAAGGGCTGCCACACTATTGTGGCATATCATAACTGGTCGATGCCGCGCAGTCAATAGCCCAAAAAACAGCAATAATAATAAGGTTGATTAATAAATTCTAAATAAATTCTGTTGTGAGGCATGATACTACTACTTAGTTACAAACGGATAAACTCACGTGTGATTATATCGCACTAGGCGACATGTTTCGGGTAAGCTCTGGTACCCATTTTCAAGCTGAGTTAGGACACACCGCTCGCGTTGAGGGTATATCGCTCATTGTTTTCATTGTGATTGTATACACATACATTTATTACTCACATGCTTTTTTAGTTCAAATAAATAAACATTTGGGGACAATCTTGCACAAATCGACCTAATCCTACAGTAAGCTCAGTAATGCTTGTATTGTAGGTACTAGACGATATATATAATAGATATATACATAATAGGTAACCGCTGCTACTTTCAGGTATGTAGTGTTGTGTTCCTGATGGTGACTAAGGTTCCCAGAGCCCCAACAAATTTTGGGGTAGGCAACGCGCATGTGAATCCTCTGGATTTGCAGGTGTCCATAGCCTACAGCAACTGCTTACCAGGCGGACCGTATACTTGTTTGCCACTATCCAAATTAATTCATACTTAATATTATAAATCCGAAAGTAACTGTCTCTTTCGGTCTGTCTGTTACCTCTTCACGCTTAAACCGCTGAACCAATTAGGATGAAATTTGGTATGGACAGTTTGAGCTACAAGCACAGATAAAGAAACCTCTAGATAGGCTATACAAGGCGACTGGTGACTGCAAGTCGTTTGTGATATGGGGCTTATATGTGGCATTATCTATGAACAGGGACCTTATTGTCGATGGCACTTACGTCGAATAACGTTGTGTTTGTATCACGTCATCTTGAACAACGACTTAAGCGCCATCGACAATAAGGTCCCTTTTCTTAGATAATGTCACATATTATGCCGGGCGCGCGCTGTTTAGTTGCGTCCAAGACACAGACCTGCGCGTAATGAATGTGTATGCCTCTAATAAAAGTAGAAACCCGACCCGGGTATGTCCTTAAACTACGTCCAACAATGAGAGGTAGGGCACAGCGATGACCATCATGCTAAGATCTGGGGCAGCCCGACTGGGGAAGTACCTCCTCCTTACAGAAGACCACAGCCATAATAGCACTGCTACCTTTCAGGTATGTAGTGTTGTGTTCCTGATGGTGACTAAGGTTCCCAGAGCTCCAACCCCCCTTAAAGGCCGGCAACGCGGTTGTGACTCCTCTGGTGTAGCGGGTGCCCATGGGCGATGGTAAGTGCTTACCACCAGGCAATCTATCAGCTCGTTTGCCGCCTATGTCATAAAAAAAAATATTAAAAAAGCATGATCTTGATATCTGAATGGGTAAAGCAACAATCTTTTTGCTTGACCGTACACGTAAAATAAAAGAGTGGGGGGGAGGGGAGTGAGGGGATGTTTCCCGCATCTCGGAGTCGAGGGCTTAATCATGCGCAAGATAAGCGCGATAAGGCCGGCAACGCGCCTGTGACTCCCCTGGTGTTGCGAGTGCCCATGGGCGACGGTAATTGCTTACCACCAGGCAATCCGTCTGCTCGTTTGCCGCCTATGTCATAAAAAAAAAAGAAATTGTACAAGAAAGAACATAGGATATTTTTTATCCAGTTATTAATAATATTTGCCTTCAATTTAGATTTCAATTCTATCTAGGCAATGCCGAGGACCATGACATGGTTAATATAGCCGACTGCACTGTTCAGATATTAATGCAAATTACCTCAGTTCAGAACATATCAGACGGAAGGCTAATAAGGCTTTTGATTGATGATTGATGTGTTACAGCGGGAATGTTCGCTTTGTTCCCAGTACACTGCAGGACAAATCACGGTTCAACCAAATTATTATCATTATCATCATCATTTCAGCCCAAGGATGTGCTGCTGGACATAGGCCTCCACCAAATATGACTCCAGCAGTGGAGGAACTTTTTTATGACAAACGAGCAGACGGATTGCCTGATGGTAAGCAATTACCGTCGCCTATGGGCACACGCAACACCAAGGGAGTCTCAAGCGGGTTGTCGGCCGGGTTGGAGCTCTGGGAACCTTACTCACCGTCAGGAACACAACACTACATACCTGAAAGGCAGCAGTTTTATTATGGCTGTGGTCTTCTGTAAGGAGGAGGTACATCTCCAGTTGGGCTGCTCCAGATTCAAGCGTGATGGTACTTCGCTGTGCCCTACCTCTCATTGTTATACTTATGTTTAAGGATAGGTATATACCCGGGTCCAATTTCCTTAAACTGCTACCAGAAATCACAGGAGAACAGCAGCGGAGTTTCTTTATCTGTCATCTTAATATTTTACTACCACTATCTATGAATATCCACGAAATACCATAAAACTGGGTAAGTAGGGATAACTTTAATTCCGTCATCTACGTTCCACCACCGGTCTAGGCGAGGGGAGAGGTTTCATCCTTACGTTGTGAATATTCCATTCATTCACGAAGTGATTCGCTTTTACCTTCCTAATGGGGACTACTCTCTCTCTTCCTAGCTAAGCGTCCCATATGGTGGTGGGATCAGCTTTCCTTACTTTTTACTTCCACTTCCCCTTATCTTCGACGTCTTCGGATACATGGCACTTACACATGTTTTTAGAACTACATCTTTCCATCTCGGTTTTGCTTTGCCTCTGAACCTAATGCGGACTGCTAAGTAATGGAGTTCGCTCCCTTCGTCTATCAAGCGTGGCAAAACTACCCAAGATGATACAAGTCATATTTAGGGGAGCAGGAGCTATGTCCAGCAGTGGACTTACGGCTGAAAATGAAATGTAAGGCTACTTTTCTCTAAGGTAGATGTTTATTACCAAAAACAACTAAATACTTACGTAGAAAACAATTAATAATTACAACTAACAATAAAATTTAACTAAAACTAACATAAGTCTAAAAAATGCTCTTGCGGCATAGTACCAAAGATGCTGGCAGCATTTCCTCGCTGAAGCGTAAGACTGATACGCTGAGCGAGGTAGCTGCCAACTCTTTGGTCTCCTGTGGCGTCTCTTAGTCTCTTTGAAAGGTGCTTAAAGCCACTCAAAGCGCCAGGGCCCCATGGACCGATTTGGGCGGAGGTTACCAAATTCGGAGTAGGTTTAATTCTAACTGTTCCAGATTCTTATTTAGTCAGCTTCTGAGTAGATCGTGTTCTTATTAGATTGAATTCGGAGTACGTCAGTTTCTGAAAATGTCTCATAGTCTATGTATACAGCATGTTCTTATTTAATCGTTTACAAGCTTTTATTTCATTTTCAATGTATGTACCTGTATGTGGTGGAATCTAATACTCAGAAGCTTAACTAAATAAGAATCTGGAACAGTCAGAATTAAGCCTACTCCGAATCTGGTAACCTCCGCTCGAACCCACGGAGCGAGGGTCTCGACGCCGAATGGAATAAAATTGTATTAGGCGACTTTAGTTGCCCGCTAGTGTACGCGGCAGTCAATTTGTGGAGATTAGTGCCGTCTGCTGTCAATGACGCAGCTCTATTGCGGGAATCACGAATATATGATGTGCTTCAGACAGACTAGCGAATCCCACGTATATATGTAGGGCCCCTATTAGTTCAAAAGTAACATAACTACACATCGGTAACTCGTGGCATTTGGGCAGCGCTAGAATTTTTTTCTCATTTCAGATGAGATTATAGTTAGGTATACATACAAAGGAGCAAAGTTAGTTTTTACCTTCTCATGCTAATATTAAGACCCGAGCTAGCGAAAGATTCCAAACTCATGGAATCTTGAGTATTGGAAGGGTTTCAAAGCACGAGAGGGAAACACACTTTACTACCGAGTGTAACACACAATTTTTCACCTCACTAGCGCGAGGAAAACTGTGACACTAATACTTTAGAAATGTAATCGAAATTATTAATATCCTACATTTTACATTCAAAAACATTACACAAAAGAACATCCAACCAGCTAAGGTCAAAAAAACACTTGATTAGTTGTGAACAATTTGTATGAAATTACTTTGCACTCTTGTAAATAAAATGCAACTTTACTATCTGTTTTAAAGAACAAAACAGTTCTTTCCGAGCTAGTGGGGTCAAAAGATACAAAAAATGGTCAAAAATGTGTGGAAATGAACGCACATGTGCGTCGGTGGCAGTGAATGCGTTAACCGATTGAGCTAAAATTTAGCTGAGCGAGGTAGCTGCCAGCTCTTCGGTCTTCTGTGGCATCTCTGAGTCTATAATTATGTTTTCACAAATAATTTCTTTAGGTGATATGTAAATCATACTATTACTATTCATACTTCCATCCAAACTATCCATACTAATACTATAAATGCGAAAGTAACTCTGTCCTTCTGTCTGTTACCTCTTCACGCTTAAACCGCTAAACCAATTGGGATGAAATTTGGTGTGGAGAGAGTTTGAGTTACGAGAAAGGACATAGAATATTTTTTATCTCGCAACCATAATTTAAAGACATGAATGGCTGGCCGACGAAGTCGCGAGGAATAGCTAGTAAAAAATATCTTAACAACGTAAAACTTTAATATATTAAAACATACGCTTACCTGACTATGTATTTTTAATTTAACTAAAAAGTTTTGAATTTTAATACTAAAGACCAGCGCACACGGGTGTTTACACTGTGGACGAATATCAAACTCTACCTGCCCATAGTACTATAAGAAGTTCTACCAATTCATGACATATTGAGTTTTAATTATAACAATTTTTTTTATGACAAAAGTGGCAAACGAGCAGACGCACCACCAGGGGAGTCTCAAGCGCGTTGCTGGCCTTTAAGGGGGGTTGGAGCTCTGGGAACCTTAGTCACCATCAGGAACACTACACTACATGCTGAAATGTAGCAGTGTTATTATGGCTGTGGTCTTCTGTAAGGAGGTACTTCTCCAATTGGGTTTCTCCAGACTCATGCGTGATGGTACTTTGCTGTGCCCTACCTCTCATTGTTGGACGTAGTTTAAGGACATACCCGGGTTCAAGAATACCTTCTCCGAAACATGTCGCGCGAGTGACTAAATAAACGTGAGTAGAGCCGTTCTTGACCTGAAATTCCATGTGTACGTTGTTCTTAATGCCGGCAGAAATTCCTGTGACCACAACAAAGAGCGGAGAAGCTCACAAAATGCAAAATTTTGTAATTATTAACGGAATCTAGTTTTAAAGTAGAACAAAGTATGGTCATACGAAACCTGTGATGAGAGTTTCATTAAAGTTATTACTAACGGGCGATATGTTATGTATATTTTGGACGAGAATCCGTTGTACGGGCCATTTTCACAGATTAACTGAATAACCATAAACCAAGGCGAATAGGGACAAAATTGGCATTCAGGTGATTTGTCCCAATTTTTTTTACACAGGATAAAATCTGGGTTGTTATCCAAAATGTCAAAATATGATAAAGACAATCATACTTAACAATTTTTCCCATGGGACCAATATTGAAATTGCGAAAATTAGCTGGCCCATACATTGAATCGCAATTAAGTCCCAGTATGTATGGAGTAGCAGATTTTTTTTGCAAATTGAATATTTTGACATTTTGGATCTTGACCTAGATTTCAACCAGTATAGGTACAGTCAGCAGCAGAAGTAGCTAAGCATTTGAGGTGTTCAAAATGAGGTCAACACGTCTCTATTGCCAAGAGAATAAGAGCGCGTGTAGGTCATTTTGAACACTTCAAACGCTTAGCAATTTTTGCTGCTGACTGTACCCTGGTCAAAGTAATAAACCCAATTAGCATGTTTTTCCTAAATAAAGAAGTTTCACGAACATCTATCGGTGAAATCTTAAACGCATTTGTATAAGAGACGACAGGTGTGGCCTAGTGGGTAGACACCCTGTGAAACCGATGGTCCTGGGTTCGAATCCCAGTTAAGACATTAGTGCGGTGAGCGCAGGTTTTGTTCCTGGCTCATGAGTGCTTTCTAAATATTTAAGTATATGTATATTATATATATCGTTGGCTGAGTACCCACAACCCAAGCCTTCTTGAGCTTACCGTGGGACTCAGTCAATTTGTGTAAGAATGGCCTGTAATATTAATATATTTATTATTTACGTAAGAGAACAATGCTGTAATGCCTTCTCACTCGCTTGCAAATTAAACATAACTCTAGCGACATGTGTGGCCAGGAGAGAAGCGGGTTAATTCCGCGTACGTTAGCAAATATTCTTAGTGTCCTACAGAGGAAATAAATACAAATAAAAGCTAGAATTACAACGTAAATAAAGGTAGGAAGTAACAGGGAACAGGCGATCATATCGCTTTACGCGATATCTTCCAGAGAACCAATCTTCCAGATTTTAATGTAAAATGAAAATGACCATTTAATTGATTTACATATGTTTTTGATGTCTGTTGTTCAAGTATTATTAAAGGTACCAATATTAAATTATTACTTATAGTGCTTGAAAATGGAGGCCTATGTGCTCCGAAACATGTCGCGCGAGTGACTAAATAAACGTGAGTATAACCGTGTTAATCGTTAATAATCCCAAGTAATATTAAATTAAAAATAACACATTTTTTTAAACTTGTTGCTACTTTCGTGGCTTTTTTTTTATGACATAGGCGGCAAAGGAGCAGACGGATTGCCTGGTGTTAAGCAATTACCGTCGCCCATGGGCACTCGCAACACCAGGGGAGTCACAAGCGCATTGCCGGCCTTTAAGGGGGGTTGGAGCTCTGGGAACCTTACTCACCATCAGGAACACAACACTACATACCTGAAAGGTGGCAGTGCTATTATGGCTGTGGTCTTCTGTAAGGAGGAGGTACTTCCCCAGTTGGGCTGCCCCAGATTCAAGCGTGATGGTCAACGCTGTGCCCTACCTCTCATTGTTGGACGTAGTTTAAGGATATACCCGGGTCCAAAATCGGGTTTATAGGTAAGTCATGATAGTTTCTATTACAGGCCAATCGGGTGTGGATAGACAGCTGCATACTGCGGCGTGGTATCCGTAATTATGCCACGGACCCACGGCTCAGAACATCAGATTTAGTGGCCCCATATGCAGTTTATACAATAGCCATGTTACTCTGATTAGGTTACTACACTGTGATAGTCTTACTGAAACTGTCAGATGTAACCCGAATATCTATGATTTCATCAATATACTACTATGGTATCATCCACACTATTATCATCATCATCATGTCAGTCCACGTCCACTGCTGGACATAGGCCTCCCCCAGAACGACCCAAGAAGACCGATCCTGCGCCTTCCACAAGCGCTATCCCGCGACTCTAACTAGGTCGTCGGTCCACCTTGTGGGAGGCCTACCTACGCTGCGTCTTCCAGTTTGTGGTCGCCACTCCAGAACCTTTCCGCCCCACCGGCCATCGGTTTTGCGCGCACTGTGCCCCGCCCACTGTCACTAAAGTTTGGCGATCCGGAGGGCTATATCGGTAACTTTGGTTCTACTGCGGATGAAATCATTCCTGATGCGATCACGCAGAGACACTTCCAACATAGCCCTCTCCATTGCTCTTTGGTTAATATTATAAAGGCAAAGGTTTGTGAGTATGTGAGGGTGTATGTTTGTTACTTCTTCACGTCTAAACGGCTGGAGCGATTTTATTATAATTTGCTATGGAGTTAGCTGACACCCTGGATTAACAAGTTTTACCCTAAAAAAACCGCGGGGCACAGCTATATGGTATATGATAGACCGGGTAGATCCGGGTATATGTGGACCATCACATTGTAAGACCAGATACTTATTTTTGTGCCATTCGCATCCAGCGCATTCCCGCGATGCATGCCTCTCGGTAAGTGGTCGTCACTCGAGAACCTTTAGGCCGTGACGGGCATTGGACCCTAAAAGTATTTATATCAAATGTTTTATCACATTTAGTAAGTTAGATCTGTGTATTATAGTTAGGATTGTAGACTGAATTGCATTCTAGTGCCAGTAGACACTTTGGTCTACTACACTACTTCTACTACTACACATCATACTTGTACAAGTTTCTTAAGTTTAGACTTATTTATATGTATGTGTAGCACCACCGCATCACCTCCCGCGGGTGTCGTAGGCGACCAAGGGACAAAACCGACGGATGGACGGCGTCCGTCGAAACCCAATCTACAGCTACTGTGGTCGCCAACCCGCGTGGTGACTATGGCAGTTGCCATGTTTGTGGGGTAGTTACCCCACAAACTGTTAATGGCAACTACACTACAAGTCATATTTGTTTTGTTTCAATTATTTAATCTGTATGAGTCTAATATAATTTCCTTGCTATTCCGGGAAACAAGTACAATGTGTATTACGACAGGTTTGGCCTAGTGGTTAGTGACCCTGCCTATGAACCCGATGGTTCTGGGTTCAATTCCCAGTAAGGGCATTTATTTGTGTGATGATCACAGATATTTGTTCCTGAGTCATGGGTGTTTTATACAGTGTATATTTTCCATACGGGCGTATAAGTTGCCCACATACAGTATCCAGTAATACGACTAGTGTTATGTTAATAATTTTGTTAAATAGTTTTATAACATAGTTATAACGATTTTTTAAATTATGACCGGGCTGCAATGTACGCAGTCCAACTTAGGTATTTTGACATGACAAGTAATACTGACATGACATGACGCATCGGTATGTTAATTACTATGGATGCAATACATTGCGTGCTTAATTTTTATGTATGAAATAAAATTATCCTATTTTTTTTAACAAAATGAATGTAAATAGGTTCTTGAGGTCCAATACTAATCGCCAGTACAATATACGCCCGAATGAAAAATACACACTGTATGTGTATTTAAGTATTTGTATATTATATATATCATTGGCTGAGTACCACAACACAAACCTTCTTGAGCTTACCGTGGGGCTTAGTTAATTTGTGGAAAAATATCCTGTAATATTCATTTATTTATTTTATATTTATATTCATCGCGCATGCAGATAATGAATATGGAACTTACGTCATTTGAATATAGAACGCCGACATGCGTGTACACACGTTACTACTACATAGACAAGGTGCTTGAGCTAATATTTTCACCTATACCTCATATTAATTATTGAATAGTTTGATTGGCAGCGATACTCATTAAGTATCAACCTTGATAGATCTAATCTAGGTTACCTAGGCAACCACTTAGGTTATCTAGATTTAAATATAGTATACTGTAACGGTGTTAACTACGCTTTATGCGGAATTCAGACTATAAATATAAAAGCTTGATTGTACTAACCTCGCCTTTTCATAGTCGGTATAAACCCTGCCTCGGTAGGAGGAAGTCTCGGGTTCATAACTTGGTCTCTTATCCTGGTTTATATTGAATGAATGAATGAATACTTTATTGCACACCTCAAAAAGTAGAACAATGAAGTAAAATAAATAATATAAAAACTACTACAATACAATTAAAATCAGTTAAGACTTCGGCCAACCTCGGTAATTGTCGTGAATCCCTCGTCTATCACATAGAGTTATTAATTTACAGATTTGACCTTTAATTATATATATTACTCGTTGTCTTATTGAATACAGTAGGTACAAGAACGATATGAGCAACGAAACCTCCTTTGTAGCTCAAAACTAACACAACCTTTATATAGAAATAAGAAAGATGCTAGCAAGTACTAGATAGTTTGACAGTGTGCCTTCTTAGTGTCAAATAAAAGATATAGTCGTTAATGGTGCAAATTTCAGACTTTTCAACACTCGCAAAATCTAGGGGGTACTTCCCGTGAATTCAGATACTTGAAATTTGGCACGAAGCACCCAGATCAAGGAAAAATTACGAAAAGTATTTTTTAAAATTTTGAGCTTAGCTCTTAGACTAAATATATACCTATAGACGCACAGTCCCGAACAAAGGAGTCGGAAAAAATGGCCTCAAATGACATTCTAGTTTTCAAATAAGTAACATATAAACCGTTTTCGTCGGATCACCGCGATACTGGCAACTACTGAAACGTCATTAGAAAATAATAAATGTCAAACTCCAAGTCATCAGAATATCGGATGCATGGAGTCGCATAAATAATATTAGGCACGTTGAGTAATAAAAATGTCTAATAACAAAATAAGTTTATTTACACTTTTTACATTTTATATTACAATATTTGACTTAAGACATCTATAATAAACAGATTCACTTGTTTGCCAAATTGGCAGTATACCTAGGTTTTCGTTATAAATATAGTCTTTTTTAGGGTTTCATACCCAAAAGCCTTTATTGGTCAAATATATGTTTGGCGCTGGGAAATGGGCCGAACACACGGGACGCCAGTCGTTAGGTCTGAAAAAATCATCACCCCTATCTCGTGCTATGATAGCGGCCCATTCCGATCGTCGCTTGGGATCCCGTGGGAATCTTGAATTAAAATATAACGCTATTAAAGTACATACGAGACGAAGTGATTAAATCTGCCATTTCAAATTTGCTAGATGTAATTTAAAAATGTACAGTCAGATATATCGCAACGTACGAGTTACTCAAAGATATCAGAAAACGTTCTCAATTGTCAAGGCGTTAGAGTGTATGTTCAGATATTTTTGAACATCTCGTTTGTTGCGATATATCTGATGGCTACTGTACACTCCCTATCTCCTTTTTCATCAATAGGTACATGTATAAGAAAACGCACGTAAATAAAATATTAGCGACTCCGTACCTTTTTGTTCCATGAAAATCCTTTATTTTTGCAATTAATTAAATTCATTCTAAAACACGAAATTGCATCGAGTTAATACATAATTTGTCAATCATCATCATCATCATCATGTCAGCCGAAAGACGACCACTGCTGGACATAGGCCTCCCCCAGAACCACCCAAGAAGACCGATCCTGCGCCTTCCACATCCAGCGGTATCCCGCGACTCTAACTAGGTCGTCGGTCCATCTTGTGGGAGGCCTACCTACGCTGCGTCTTCCAGTTCGTGGTCGCCACTCCAGAACCTTTCCGCCCCACCGGCCATCGGTTCTGCGTGCAATGTGCCCCGCCCACTGCCACTTAAGTTTGGCGATTCGGAGGGCTATATCGGTGACTTTGGTTCTACTGCGGATAAAATCATTCCTGATGCGATCACGCAGAGACACTCCCAACATAGCCCTCTCCATTGCTCTTTGGGTGACTTTGAGCCTTCTTATGAGGCCCATAGTAAGCGACCACGTTTCAGCACCATAAGTCATCACTGGCAACACACACTGGTCGAAGACCTTTGTTTTGAGACACTGCGGGATATTGGAAGAAAATATGTGTTGTAGCTTCCCGAACGCTGCCCAGCCGAGTCGGATTCGACGATTGACCTCTTTCTCGAAGTTGGATCTTCCTAGCTGGATAGTTTGTCCTAGGTATATATACTCATCTACAACTTCGAGTGTAACGTCTCTAATTACAATGGGAGTTGGTACGACATGGGCATTCGACATGATTTTTGTCTTGTCCATGTTCATCCTTAGACCAACTCGCTCAGAGGCATTACTGAGGTCATCTAGCATTGTGCTCAAATCCTCCATGGTCTCAGCCAAGACTACAATGTCGTCGGCAAATCGAAGGTGAGTGATGTACTCGCCGTTAATTTTGATGCCTTTCCTCCTCCAGTCCAAAGTCTTGAAGACGTCCTCCAGTGCAGCAGTAAACAGCTTTGGAGAGATAACGTCTCCTTGTCTGACCCCACGCTGCAGTGGAATAGGCTTCGAGCTCTGGTTCTGAACTCGGACTGACATGGTGGCGTTCTCGTACAGACACTTCAGCACTTCGATATAGCGGTAGTCCACTTGGCACCGTTGGAGGGATTGTAGCACAGCCCAAGTTTCGATCGAATCAAAGGCTTTCTCGTAGTCCACAAACGCCAAACAGAGGGCAAGTTATACTCCTCAGTTTTCTGTATAACTTGACGTAGCGTATGTATGTGGTCTACGGTACTAAAGCTCTTCGGAAACCGGCTTGTTCGGGAGGCTGGAAGTCATCTAACTTGCGTGCGAGACGATTCGTAATGACTCTTGAAAACAGCTTGTAGACATGGCTCAAAAGTGAGATGGGTCGATAGTTCTTCAATAAAGCGTTGTCGCCTTTTTTGAAAAACAACGCCACCACACTTCTGTTCCATGCCTTTGGCGTTCTCCCTTCCAGTAGGACAGAATTGAACAGCTTCTGAAGGGCCATTAGGACCGGTGTACCACCCGCCTTCAGAAGTTCGGCTGTTATTCCGTCCTCACCTGGCGCCTTGTTGTTTTTTAGCTGTTTAAGAGCCATTCTAATCTCGTACAAGCAGATGTCCGGGATATCTTCAGTATAGTGCCGGGTTAGTCTGGCTCTAGGGTCTTCCGCCAGATCAACTACGGGTCTGCTAGTTGATGTGTAAAGCTGTCCGTAAAAGCGCTCTATTTCACTCAGAAGCTCCGGTCTGGATGAAACGATCCTACCATCATCAGTTTTCAACCTGGCGAGCTGACTTTGCCCAATAGACAGGTCGTTCGCAAAAACCTTCGAGCCCTTGTTCTGCTCAATGGCCTCTTTAATACGATCAGTATTAAATTGGCGCATATCACGGGTAAGGGACTTAGAGATCTGTCTATTGAGCTGCCGGTATAATGTCGCATCAACTGAAGATTGCAGGATCATCCCGCTCCTTTCCTTAATGAGTTTCCGAGTAGAGCTAGAGAGCCTTTTAGTTCTACTGCTCCGTTGGGCCTTAAAGAACTTAGACCCGGAGCTGTGGACAGCTTCTACAAACCCGTCGTTGAGTTCGTCCACCTCGCTTCCTAGACAATCGAAACGGTTCCGGAGCTCTAACTGAAAGCTCTCGGGGTTTTGGATTTGGATCGGTGCTGGCCGGAGAGTAGACTTCATCAGTCGAGAACGTTCTAACTTAACACTTATATTCAATGTGCCCCTAACCAGACGGTGATCACTACCGGTTTTAACCGTATTGATCACAGAGACATCATTGAATATATGTTTCTTCGTCGACATGATGAAGTCTATCTCGTTTTTTGTTGCACCATCGGGACTCATCCAGGTCCATTTTCTGTGCTCACGTTTCTTGAAGAAAGAGTTCATCATATAGAGTCCCTCTTTCTCCAAGAAACCAGCCAGTAGTTGGCCCCGGTGGTTCCGACGTCCGTATCCAAATTGCCCCACTCTCAGCTCAGCAATTTGTCAATACATTTGAATTACTTACGTAAAAAAACTTATCCCACTGTCCTTCTTGTGTTTTTTTGTGCTATTGTTACATGTCTTAACTGAGCACGACGACATTGTTATTTGACGCCGGTCGGTGAAAGACTAAGTCACCAACTCCATCCTTTTTCGAAATTACTAGAGTTTGAATGTAGCCATTTTTTTCGCCTGACTGTGTATCTGTATATATTTAGTCTAAGGCTTAGCTTTGTTGTTTTACTATATGAAAATGAAATATTACCAAAATCGGCCAAGCCGTTTACGAAATATGAATAAAAAACGGTTGAAGCCGGTTATTCTTAATTTTAATTTTATGATTATTTTATTATCAATGATTAATGCGACATAATATCGTACCAACTTACACCAAACCGTAAAATATTGACTCATGTATGTATGTATATATATATATTTATAATATACTGTATACAAGTATAGCTCCATTAAATAATGAATGTTCAAATTCATGTCGCTTCTGCATAACAAATTTCCTAGGTCTACCGGTTAATAATGTCATCTTGGCAGGTGCTTAACATTGCGTTTATGATACTTCAAATGAAATGCTACCTAAAAGTAATCGCGGCAATGTATATCGTGTCATTTCCGACTCCGGAATTAAGCGATGATACCCGAGAAAACCGAAGTCTTAACTGATTTTAATTGTATTGTAACTATTCATCTATATATTTTTGTATAGTCTAGTACTTTGTAAAACAATCTTTTTTGGCCTTTAACGTTGGACTCGATTGGTATTTGTAAAATTTGTCCTTAAATGTTTATTAAAAATATATATTTTTGGGATTAAAAAAAGTGTTCCCAAATTGGGTACAAAACTTAGTTTCTTATTCGTGACTTGTAGAAAAGATAGATATATAAGAGGTAGCAAACATATAAAACATAGTACCCGGGTTATAATCCCTATGTTAAACTCGAGATATAGTACTTGCCATAATTATATTATATACTTATTGAGTATCAAATATACACTACAAATACCGGGGTCTCGGCTCCGAATACATTTTCATGCCATTCCGAGTCGAAACCCTAGGCCCGTGGGGTCCCAGCGCCATCATGTTCAAAGACCGTTCTAAAAGGCTCGTCGACTCCACTGGTGACCGCAGAGCTGGCAGCTTTCTCGCGCAACTGATGCGATACAGCGGGGGAATGCTGCCAGCATCCTCAACACCATGTCAAAGGGGCCCAATTTTAACGACGTTTTTTAAATTTCTATTATTATTTTTTCCTTTGTCTTATTGTTTACGTTGTATTTGTCTGTAAATTGTTGGTTATTCTAAATATATATTTTCAAGTATCAAATCAAGTTAAGATATGTTAAATCCTAAAGGCGCTGGGAATTAGTTTATTAGGGTAAGAAACTTGCAGTAATTGAGAAATTATCGTTCAAGAATACTAATGGTAACATTTAAAATGCAAATTGTGGTATTTCTGGTTTTGGAATAGTAAAATCATCATCATCTTCCCCTCGTTCCAGCATTTTGCTACGGCTTATTGGAGCCCGAGGCCAGCTTGGCAAATATTCCAAGGATTTGGCGTAGGCACTAGTTTTACGAAAGCGATTGCCATCTGACCTTCCTAGAGGCTAAACTAGGCCTTAGGCAGGTTTCCTCACAACCTCCGAAATTTCCTGCCTCGCACATCAAAACTGTGGAATAATTTGCCGTCAGCGGTATTTCCGGACCGATACGACCTTCATACTTTCAAGAGCGTACTCCTATCTTAAAGTAGCAACAAGTTTAAAAAAATGTGTTATTTTTAATTTAATATTACCTACTTGGGATTATTAACGATTAACACGGTTCTACTCACGTTTATTTAGTCACTTGCGCGACATGTTTCGGAGAACATAGGCCTCCATTTTCAAGCACTATAGGTAATAATTTAACATTGGTACCTTTAATAATACTTGAACAACAGACATCAAAAACAAATGAAAATCAATTAAATTGTCATTTTCATTTTACAGTAAAATCTGGAAGACTGGACTGGTTGTCTGGAAGATATCGCGTAAAGCGATATGGTCGCTTGTTCCCTGTTACCTCCTACCTTTATTTACGTTGTAATTCTAGCTTTTATTTGTCTTTATTTTCTCTGTAGGGCACTAAGAATATTTGCTAACGTACGCGGATTTAACCCGCTACTCTCCTGGCCACACTTGTCACTAGAGTTATGTTTAATTTGCAAGCGAGTGAGACAGCATTACAGTATTGCTCTCTTACGTAAATAATAAATATATTAATATTACAGGACATTCTTACACAAATTGACTGAGCCCCACGGTAAACTCAAGAAGGCTTGTGTTGTGAGTACTCAGCCAACGATATATATAACCGGGTATGTCCTTAAACTACGTCCAACAATGAGAGGTAGGGCACAGCGTTGACCATCACGCTTGAATCTGGGGCAGCCCAACTGGGGAAGTACCTCCTCCTTACAGAAGACCACAGCCATAATAGCACTGCCACCTTTCAGGTGTGTAGTGTTGTGTTCCTGATGGTGAGTAAGGTTCCCAGAGCTCCAACCCCCCTTAAAGGCCGGCAACGCGCTTGTGACTCCCTTAGTGTTGCGAGTGCCAGTGAGCGACGGTAATTGCTTACCATCAGGCAATCCGTCTGGTCGTTTGTCATAAAAAAGATGATGGGTCGTCCTCAGGCTGATGGGACGCAGAATACAAAATAGTTTGTTAACCGTTGTATATATTTTAAATTTAAACAAAAAAAATTGTTCTTATTTTGTTTTGCAAACTGCACGCTTGATCAAACAGTTGCGTTCAAAAAACAATATTTGCTTAACGAAATCGTTTTTTTGTTCAGTTTTACTTTTGTTACGACATGGCTTTAGTTGTTCGCCTATTTGTCACGGTTATTCATAGTAAAATTAAAAGTTTATTGCATCATCAATATCATCATATTATTGAGACACGACCAAAAAAAAGCTGGTGGCTTAGCGGTGAGAGCGTGCGGTAATAAGGTTCGAATCCCGGTTGGTACCAATGAGTTTCTCGGAACTTGGGGTCGGCAACGCGTGAATGATGCCTCGGTATTGTAAACGTCCATAGGCTGCGGTGACCGCCTACCATCAAGCGGGCCGCATGCTTGTTTGCCACCTTTGTGGTATAAAACTTACCGGTGAAGAAATTGTGAGGAAACCGGTCTAATCCCAATAAGTCCTAGTTTACCCTCTGGGTTGGAAGGTCTACGACAAATCCTGGGATTAGATGCCAAGCGGACCTCAGGCTTTCTTGAACCGTGGCAGAAAGCGCAAGGAAGATGATGATTGTTGAAACAAGACAATGAGTATTTGTACTATACATATAACATTAGAAAGAGGAATGCAACTGATTTGATTATTTATGCCGAAACCAAATTCACCCATTATGAGATTATGACGAACTATAAATATTTCGGAACAATCTTACACAAATCGACCTAGTCCTACGGTAAGCTCAGTAAGGCTTGCGTTGTAGGTACTAG
The DNA here is from genome assembly GCA_022674325.2 of Grapholita molesta. Lineage (NCBI taxonomy): Eukaryota > Metazoa > Arthropoda > Insecta > Lepidoptera > Tortricidae > Grapholita > Grapholita molesta. The sequence goes on from CP053143.2 coordinate 8,545,339, forward strand.
ACGACGATACATATAATAGATAGAAACATATAAATACTTAAATACATAGAAAACACCCATGACCCAGGAACAAATATGTGTGCTCATCACACAAATAAATGCCCTGACTGGGATTCGAACCCAGGACCATCGGCTTCATAGACAGGGTCACTACTTAAGCCAGACCGGTCGTCAAACTATGCCACCAAAAATATCGCATTTTGAAAAGATAACGTTTTTAATTAATTAAATATATATATATATATATATATATATGAAACCATTCGATAAAAGATAATTGGCACATGTAAAAACTTGGTATAGAATTACATAAATGAATTTCTTTAAAATAAAGTTTGCCTAATTGAAAAATTTTCTTATAAAGTTTTTGAAGGTATTGAAAAACAATTTATCTTACTGAAGTCTTAGTAAAATATAAAGTAATTTATTGGTAGTCCACTGATGTTTTAATTAAAACTAAGATTTATCACCTTAATTAATAATCACTGATATTAAAATTTCATCGTGTTTACTGAATCTAAAATACCTTTCTTAGTCTAACCATTATGCTTTTAAATGTTTTTGTAAGAAAAATATTGTTTGTCTAGCTATATCAGAATCCCGAAAGGGATTCATATAGGAGGCGCAAATACGTAGTGTTCCACCTTAGAGCTGGTAAAACGGTGCCCAAAACCGTTTAAAAATTAACAAGGTTACATATACTTGATTAATTTCGACGGATTCCACTGTGTACGGGTGGCCGAATTGGGTAAGGCGTCAGCCGCGATAGCTGGAGATGCGGGTTCGAATCCCGTTTCGAACGCCGGAGGTCCTCGTCGCTATTTCTTAAGTATATGTCATCTATTTCAACTTTTAATTTATATAGTAGTATTACTACTTAAAAATCAAAGCAAATCAAAATATTTCATAAAAACATAGTTTGATTTGTTCTTACTTTCAAAAATATTGTTATTATAATATTTTAATACAAATAATAGTAATCAATGTGTGTTATCAGTGATGACTTACGGCTCTGAAACGTGGTCTTTCACTATCGTTCTCATCTCAATGCTGAAAGTCGCTCAACGAGCTATGGAGAGGGCTATGCTCGGAGTTTCTCTACGTGATGGAATCAGAAATGAGGAGATCCGTAGGCGAACTAAAGTCACCGATATAGCCCACTGGGTTAGCAAGCTGAAGTGGCAATGGGCAGGCCACATTGCACGCAGAGAAGATGGACGATGGGGTTGAAAAGTGCTCGAGGGGAGACCACGGACTAGCAAGCGCAGCGCAGATGTTCACCCACAAGATGGATAGACAACCTCATTTATTTCTGGTTTGGGGCAAAGCAGCTGACATACAGACTATATTTGTATTACAAAAAAGAGCCATTCGTTTTATGTATAACTTAAAAGCAGGTGCATCTGTTAGAAAACTTTTTAAAGAAATTAATATATTAACTGTAGCTTGTCAATATATATATGAAAACATTATGTACGTTATTAAAAACCTTCAGTTGTTTACCAAAAATTGTGACATCCATACCTATAACACTAGAAATAAAAATAAGCTTGCTATTAGAAAGTGTCGTGTGCGTAAAGTGTATAAATCATTTTATGGGCAATGTATTCATTTATATAACAAGCTACCTGATGATGCCTTAAAATTACCCTTCCCAGTACTTAAGAATTACTTAAAAAAGTCTTTGATGTCTAAGGGCTATTACAGAGTAGAGGATTATTTGACAGACAAACATGCATGGCCCAAACCAGAAACTACCAAAACCACCTAGCAATTAATTCAACAATTGTATGTACTGCCAGCTCATGTAAATGACACAGTTCAGATAAGAAAGCATATTAAAGTATGTCTATTTTGTGAAGTCGAATTTGTTTATACATTATTATTTTTACTTTTATATTTTGTATTTTCATATCTTGTATTAAACTGTTTGATATGTTTTCTTATCGGACTACGCATAATTATGTAAGTACTTTAAGATTTGATGTATCACTGTATTGAAAAAATAAGTCCCGCCGTCGTTTCTTGCCGGTATCTTCACGGGTCAGAGGTGTAGGGTTTGAACCGGTGTAGATTTTTTTTTTTGACGTTCATAAGTGCATGTAATGTGCCTAAATTGAAAAATAAAGATCTTTTATCTTTTTTTTTATCTTTTTAAGGTCGCCGGAAGACGTTGGATGCAGGTTACTTCCAACCGGCACATGAGGTCCAAGGGGTCCTATGTTCTTGTGGCTGAGATGATGATGGTGATGATAATAGTAAAAATCCTTAGTACAATTAGTCTAGACAGACGCTAGTATTTTATTCTAGACAGTTCTAGACTCATCTAGAAAATTTGTATTTAAACTTTGGTGAGACATTGTAAAATTATATAAATGTAAAATTAAAAATTACATTAATTAGTTGTAAAATTATATTAATTATTTTTATATTAAGCAGAAACGTCTGCTAGCATATCAAAGATATTTAAATCGAAAGAAAAATAGAAAAATTTGACTCGCAGACGGACTCGAACCCAGTCCAAAGTCCAGTTCAAATCTAGTGGTTGTGGGTTCGAGTCCCGCTGCGAGTCAAATTTTTCTATTTTTCTTTCGATTTAAATATCCTATATTAATTAATTATATAAATTATATAAAATTAACACGGCTATACTCACGTTTATATAGTTACTTGCGCGCCATGTTTCGGAGAACATAGACCTCCATTTTCAAGCACTAAGAGTGCTGAGTGGTTATTTATTTATTCTTTATTCTACAATACAGGAAGGTACAAATGGCGGACTTAATGCCATACCACTGTCTACCAGTCAACCAACGGGAGTAACAGAAAGATTGTTCGATGTGTTCGTACTGAGTAAGCGTTTCGGGGGCATTATGCGTCCTTTAGAGCGGTGAATCATACTGCGAATGCCAACCCGCCTGCCAAGCGTAACCATTATGTTGATTCGCAGTCTTTGGGGGAGGCCCCAGGTAGGCTCCAGTAGTAGATTGCAAATATCAAAAATACAGTATCACCGAATTGCCAAGTGTCACTGATAACCAAAGTTTGTCCTACCCTCTTCCCACCCAGCCGTCCGTTCTTACCTCTATGTTGATCTAAGCACTCAAGCACTTCCCCCCCTAATGTCCCCTAATGCGACTGAAACATCGAACTCCGCCATTTATCCCCCAGATCTGAATAAGGACAAATTTGAAATTTAAATCCTGCTTTACCCAAATTGATGGGAATCCTGAGTTCAAAAGCTTTCAGCTAGGGACACATAGGCGTCTATTAACGCGAAGAAGCGCTACGTTTTAAAAACGCGCGTTTTTAAACCTTAATAAGTCATAATCATGTCAGTCGCAAGTCGTTCACTGCTAGATGAACTCCCCGAAACATGACTTGTATATGTGCCCATAGTCGACACGCTTGGCAGGCGGATTGGCGACTACAGTAGCTGTAGAATGGGTTTTGACGGACGCTGCTGCCCATCCGTCGGTATTTTTTCTATTGTTGTCTCTGACACCCGCGAGAGGAGATAAAGTCAAGTTGGTATTAGCGCTGTCATTGTTAGGTGTACATATTTGGTAATAATGAATCAGAAATGAGACTTGAAGAACTTAGAGGCTTAAGTGAGAACAGGGCTCCGATGATTGACGGGGAAGGAAGGGTCTTAAGTAGCAACCACGTACCGGGAAACGTAGCGTTGGAACCCATCTTGGTGGACCGACGATCTGGTTAAGATCGCGGAAATCGTTGGACCCGAGTGGATTAGGACCGGGCGCTATGGAAATTATTGGGGGATATCTTTGCCGAGCGTTGAACGTCTTTTCGTTTATAATGACAATACTTATTATTTATCGTATCTATTTTTTATTTATTTTATCGTATCAAACCTAGGTTTATATAATTTTAAAATTTTGTATACTTTTAAGTAACAATTTTACACAGGAAAAGCCTATACATAGTAGTTATTTTTTGTACGTAAAATGTTCAATACTGAGATACTATGGTACCTGCTTTCTAATAATTTAAATACATACTTTTTATAAGTGATATGTTAGTATTTGGCCCCAATCTCACCTGATGGTAAGCGACGATGAGGCTGATGATGGAGCCTGCTTACCTAGCAAGTTCTTGTTCTCTCGACTTGAAGACATCCAGGTTGTATTGCACCGGGAAAAGATCAACTGGAAGAGAATTCCACTCCCTGGCTGTGTGGACCATAAAAGTAGAAGCAAAGCTCTTTTTTCTGGTTAAAGGAACATCCACAACATACCTATAGAGATGGAATCTCAACCCATGCCTATTATCTTTTATTACAGTGTCACCAAGGATCTTAATTTAATTATGGAGTATTGTGATCAAGGCCTTTTCTAGTAGTCAATTCGGTCAAAGTTTAATATTGTTTTTTACAGTTTTGTGACGCTTTAATTTTTTAAGTGAAAAAGACAGTTGCGTGCACCAAAAAACGCCGCGTTTTTACCAAGTTTTCGGTTCGTGTATTTTCGCGTATGTTCGTGATTTCAGGTAAAATAAATGCTGCTATTATACCCACTGATTGCTATTTTTACCCGACTTCGGAGAAAATGCTTTGGATATGAATATATCAGACTTCTCATACATATTTTGATGTCAAACAAATTTTCGCGCAAAATAAGTGTAATAGTTTAGTACTTGTGAAACTTTTTTTAGGACGTTAATGCGTTAGAAGTTCATTTAATACCATTTATTTACCATGTGTATAATAAAACTGAATAGCATTAAAAATATTATGTTGGTGGCAAACTCGCATAATCCCACGTAAAGGCCAGCGGTCTCTTTAGTCCATGAACTAGGTGCCATGGCTATTATATAACAGTTACGTAATACATTTTTATATTATGGCAAAATATGATGAAGCACTGCTGCCCTATACGACTTGCAATCCCGAGGTCTCAGGTTCAAACCCTGGCTCGTACCAATGAGTTTTTCGGAACTTATGTATGAAAAATAATTTGATATTTACCAGCTCTATTCCGCGAATTAAAACTTCGCCAGGGAATTTTTACGGACTAATCCCAACAAGGCATACTTTATCCGTTAGGAGGTCAGATGGCAGTTGCTTTCGTAAAACTAACGCCACATGTGGCAAAATGCCAGGACAACGCGAGGAAAATTACGATAATTATTTTGGACCCGGGTATGTCCTTAAACTACGTCCAACAATGAGAGGTAGGGCACAGCGAAGTACCATCACGCTTGAGTCTGGAGAAGCCTCCTCCTTACAGAAGACCACAGCCATAATAGCACTGCTACCTTTCAGGTATGTAGTGTTGTGTTCCTGATGGTGAGTAAGGTTCCCAGAACTCCAACACCCTTTAAAGGTCGACAACACCTTGGTGTTGCGGGTGCCCATGGGCGACGGTAATTTCTTACCATCAGGCAATCCCTCTGCTCGTTTGCCACCTTTTGTCATAAAAAAATAATAATAAAAAAAATATATGACATAACATAACATTAAAAAAAGCCACATAAATAATCCACCAAACATTATAACATTTTTAATATTCTTAAAACATTCCAACACTTAACAAAAAGGTAAAATACAAAAGTTGCCTAAACACTGCAACAAAATACTTGCCTCGTGTAAACGTGCTGGAACACTGTCGCTTTAAGTACTTACGTGGAACAGTGGAACTTTTTTTACCTTTAAAAAAAAACAGAGTGTACAGACATTAATACAATACTTTAAGTTAGGGCAATCTTACAGAAATCAACCTATTCCAGTATGTAGTGTTGTGTTCCTGATGGTGAGTAAGGTTCCCAGAGCTCCAACATCTTTAGGGTAGGCAACGCCCATAGTGTTGTGTTCCTGATGGTAAGGTTCCCAGGGCTTCAACTTCAACCAGGGTAGGCAACGCGCATTTTAACCCTCTGGAGTTGCAGACGTCCATAGGCTACGGTAACTGCTTATCATCAGGCAGGTTTGTCACCGTCGTTGTATAAAAAAAAAATCACTGCAGTAGTGAATAAGCCACCGAATGGTACCGACTGACTAGAATAGCACCACCTCATTCGCGGGTGTAAGAGGCGAGAAAGGGAAAAACTGACGGATGAGCAGCAGCGTCCATTTAAACCCAATCTACAACTACTGCGGTTGCCAACCCACCTGCCAAGCGTGGCGACTATGGCTACCACCCAAGTCATATTGGGGGAGAGTCTTATGTCCAGCAGTAGATGAGTTACGGCTGAATTGAAGAGATGAATAAAGCTCGTTTAGGTAGACGATGGTATATGTAAAAAATGGATGCACAAATAAAAAAACATTTCGGAAAAAAACATTTTTATTCTTCAAAAACAGATAGCAAACCGGTTTGGCGTCACCGCATCCATTGAATTCCCGCGATCTTTACTATGTCGCCGGTCCACCTTGTGGGGGTGTCCACGATGCGTTCGTGGGCAAAGTTGGTCCTGGGTCCAAATCCCAGCAAGATCATTTATTTGTGCGATGATCACAGATATTTGTTCCTGCGTCATTGGTATTTCGTACATGTATTTAAGTATTATCGTTGGCTGAGCACAACACAAGCTTTCTTGACCATACCGTAGGGCTCAGACAATTTGTGTAAGAATATACTGTAACAACATTTATTTATTTTTGTATAGTCAACCAATTTGATTTCTAGGCCACTTCGAACCTTGTCACAGTGACGTTAATCTTTCATATAGATTTTCACGGTCACAAGGAACGAAGTGGCCTATAAATCAAATTGGTTCACTGTATACTTTCCGTCCTATTCTCATCTTTGTGCCCCGCTTTCTTAACAAGGAACGAAGTGGCCTATAAATCAAATTGGTTCACTGTATACTTTCCGTCCTATTCTCATCTTTGTGCCCCGCTTTCTTACCCCAGCTTCGAGTTAATTCTCTAGAGATTTCATTTGGACTTTTGCCGACTTAACTTTGAACCTGGCACTTGAAGTTTTACTGTGTACACTGCTACTGGAATATATCGGCATTCCGTGTTCATCGGTTCGTAGGGATACCAAACGTGCTTTTGGCTTTGCTGCGTTGATATGACTGTAATTTCGTGATGAAAGGAACCGGGTATTATCCAACTGCGACTAGAAACCATCATGGTATGGGCAGCAATCGTGGTGATTATGGTAAGACCCCTCATGTGTCAGAAATCGCTCCCGGAGGCGGTTTATGGCGGCCTGTGTCCTACAGTGGATGTCTGTGGCTGTAAGTAGTAGTACCTAATATCTCGATTAACATAATAACATCCAACTTTATTAATGGTGCTTGAAGGTGTACTTGCGATCGTCTGTTGACAATGCAATCCAGCGAATACTAAGTTATTTTGGTCATGTAGCCAGGGCCCGACAACTTAGAAAAGCAGGGTAAAGTTAGTGTTTGCATTCTCGTGCTAATATTGAGACTCGAACTAGCGAAAGACTGAAATCTTGAGCATTGGGTGGGTTCCAAAGCACGCGAGGGGAACATCCAACCAGCTAACGTCAAAAAAACACTCGATTAGTAATAAACAATTTGTATGAAACTACTTTGCACTCTTGTGAATGCTTGGCAGAGTACAAGGCAAACGGTCGCGCAGAGCACCGTACCGCTGGTCTGACCATATAAGAGTCCTTAATCTATCCATGACTACCGCTCTCTGATTGGCTGAGGACCGAAGCTTTTGGAGGCACCTAGAAGAATGCTACTGAAGCTCATGAACAGCAGAGTTAGACACGACATTCAGAGAACTGAAGAGCACGACGAAGAAAAAGGATGGTGTTTGAATATTTGAATATCGAACGAAGCATCTTGTTTTTAAAAACGTACGCGTACCCAGGCCGGGAGCGGACTGATGTTGGCGGTGAGCAATGCAGCCATTAAGGCGACTTTATACCACGCGAGATAATAGTCTTTATTCTTTTTCACCTCATTAGCTCGGAAATAACTGTTTTATTCTTTAAAAACAGCAAAGTTGCATTTTATTCACAAGAGTACAAAGTAGTTTCATACAAATTGTTTATTACTAATCGAGTGTTTTTTTGACGTTAGCTGGTTGGATGTTCCCCTCTCGTGTTTTGGAACCCTCCCAATGCTCAAGATTTCAGTCTTTCGCTAGTTCGAGTCTCAACATTAGCACGAGAATGCAAACACTAACTTCCCCCCCCTTGTATAATATATAACTATTTTGATATAGTTATGTAGATGCTGCAGATTAGGAAATAGTGACTCATTTACTTTTTTAACTACTTAGTTAAACATTTTTTTTTATTATCCATAAAATTTTGCTACTTCCATATTAGCCAAATATCTGTGCGGATATTTATATGTATAGTGTTTGCCACTTTGACTGCTACTGTCTGGTGCTGGCTTTGTGTATTGTGAGTTTCGTGATTGAAACTACTATTTGGCATAAGTCCGCATTAGTACCTCAAAAAGGTATATACATATATTACAATTTCATAAACTTAGGTAAAACGATATTCTAACAAAAGCGTCTCACGACCCCTTTAAAGGTAAATATGTGTTTACAATATTGCACCCTATATCTTTGTAATAAGGTGCAAAGTATATTTAGTGCATATGTTTATCTTGAACGGAAACGACTTGCGTTGCGTGCCGGGTTTTAACGTTGGCTTAAAATGTCGGGTTAAATACAAAACACTATGAATATATATATACATACATACATACATGGGAAACTTAACTACGGCGCCATATCCATATATAGCTGTGTAGAGAATCTATACAGTAAGGTCAATGTGGGTAAGACCGGCATACTATATTATATTAAGAGAAGTCCGTCATATGACACTAAACACCTATGGGATAATGTAGGAAATTGGTTGGTAGACGGTCTTACCCACATTGACCTTACTGTATAGACCCTTACCCTATTACCCTTTTTTTATGACATAGGCGGCGTCGCCCGTGGGCACCCGCAACACCGGATGAGTCACAAGCGCGTTGCCGGCCTTTAAGGTGGGTTGGAGCTCTGGGAACCTTACTCACCATCAGGAACACAGCACTACATACCTGAAAGGTAGCAGTGCTATTATGGCTGTGGTCTTATGTAAGGAGGAGGTACTTCCCCAATTGGGCTACCCCAGATTCAAGCGTGATGGTCATCGCTGTGCCATACCTCTCATTGTTGGACGTAGTTTAAAGACATACCCGGGTCCAAAACAAGTAACCATGAGTTGTGACATTGACGTTTTCGATAACGAGTATCGAGTTTACTATCTGTGCATCTCGCTTGTACTATATTAGTGCGAATGCGTTGCACAGATAGTAAACACGATACTCGTTTTCGAAAACGTCAATGTCACAACTCATGGTAAGGGTACTGTACTGGGTGTGGCCTGTATTAGATGCAATAAATTTAGGGGTCGCTTCTACACCGCGAACGTAGCAACATATCTTGTACAACTTAAAAAAAAACTGTGTAATGTGTTACTTGGGATTTGTTCGAACATACTAAATAGTACTTTCAAATACAACATCCAATAGTCTAGTTGACATTTACTGTCAGCTTACAAATTTCACAGTATTCACAATACATTGCTTGCTTGGAAAATCTTTTGTTATGAATATTTAGTAAACTATAAGTTATTTTCAAAAGTCGTAGAACAAATATTGCTACGTTTGTGGTGTAGAAACGATGCCTAAAGTTATTGCTCTTATTACAGGCCACACCTGATATATATATAAACGTGAAAGTCCTGACTGACTGATCAACGCCCAACCCAAACCGCTTAAGTAGATAGCTGATTTTTTCGTCAGAATTTTCGTCAGAATTTATGTACGAAAAATATCATTTGATATTTACCAGTCGCTTTCCGGTGAAGGAAGACATCGTAAGGAAACCGGACTAATCGCAAAAAGGCCTAGTTTAAACTGGGTTGGAAGGTCAGATGGCTTTAGCTTTTCGTAAAATTAGTACTTATATGCCAAATTCTGGGATTAGTTGCCAAGCGGACCCCAAACTCCGACGAGCCGTGGCGTGGTACGTAGACGTAATGTATACATCATCATCATAGACACTGTTGAAAGCGTCATTCAGAGGCTCTAGTGTAAGTTTCTTTTGACGTAAAAAAACGTTTACGAACGCGTAAGTGATAATGTTATTTATATGGGAAACGCAAACGCGTTCGTGACGTAAAGTTACGCTAAACACTTACACTCAGGGCTCTGACAAAATAACTGAAGAACCTACCGTCAAAATTTTATGAGAGGTAGGGCACAGCGAAGTACCATCATGCTCGAATCTGGAGAAGCCCAACTGGGGAAGTACCTCCTCCTTACAGAAGACCAGAGCCATAATAGCACTGCTACCTTTCAGGTATGTAGTGTTGTGTTCCTGATGGTGAGTAAGGTTCCCAGAGCTCCAACCCCCCCTTAAAGGTCGGCAACGCGCTTGTGACTCCCCTGGTGTTGCGGGTGCCCATGGGTGACGGTGATTGTTTATCATCAGGCAATCCGTCTGCTCGTTTGCCACCTTTTGGCATAAAAAAAAAATAAAAAAATATCGGATACTCATTTGAATTTAACATAAATGGTAACTTTCCCGTTTTAAGTAATAGATATAATATAAACGATCATGTTAGTTTAAAATCAAATATATAAATGTTTGAAAACTTAAAGTTACATTTTCCAATTTCAGAACCAATCTCTCATGCATGGAAATGTAACTTTTGCTGACCGTACTTCTAAGAAACGTTTTAATATGCTAATGGTCCAAAATAAGTTTGATGTCGTCGTTTCACGGAAAATGAAGTACAGATTCAATTTGTGAGGCGAATATAGTTTTATATCGAGTGTAAAAATGGCGTTTCGTATTATAAGTAAAAGGTAATAATGTGAAATAAGTAAATACAAGTACTTAACTAGTTAGCGCCGAAATTTTAAACGTAACAAATATAAGAGTCTGGGCAAAACCATTTTGTATCGTTTGTCGTCGAAAAGCTGTCCACGGGGTCCCAGCGCGCACAAACTTTTTGCAGAAATCGCGAAGCGTCTGGTATCAGCATTGCGTATAACGAGGAAATGCCGCCAGCATCCTTGGTACAATCTCTCAAGGGCTGCTGCAAGCTGAATGTAATTATTGTAAATAAAGTCTTAAAATATAATATTTCTGTGGGCTGTCGGGCTGTGGAATGAACTTGACACAAATTTATTGTTAAAAGAATAAGAGGGTGTCAAAAGCCTGAACCCTGAAAAAAGTCGGAGGGTCGGGAAAGGGCTTTGCTTCATATTTTATAATTTTTCACCTCACTAGCTCGGAAAGAACTGTTTTGTTCTTTAAAAACAGTTAGCAAAGTTACATTTTATTCACAAGAGTGCAAAGTAATTTCATACAAATTGTTTATTACTAATCCCGTGTTTATTTGACGTGAGCTAGTTGGATGTTATTGTATTTACTGTTTTTAAATGATAAATGATGGATGCCAATAATTTTCATTACATGTTTGTAGTTTTAGAGTATATGTATACTTTTTTTTTAAATTGTGTGTTCCATTTTGGAATCTCTCGCTAGCTCACGATTCAATATTAGCACGAGAAGGTAAACACTAACTTTGACCCCTTGTATAACAAATAAGTATTACTTGTTAGTTTTCATGATAAATATACCTCCCTCTTACACAAATCGACCTAGCCCTACGGTAAGCTCAGTAAGATTTGTGTTGTAGGTACTAAACGACAATATATATAATAGATAGATACATATAAATACTTAAATACATAGAAAACACCCATGACTCAGGAACAAATATATGTATGTGCTCATCACACAAATACATGCCTTGACTGGGATTCGAACTCAGGCCGATCGGCTTCATAGGCAGGGTCACTACCCACTAGGCCAGACCGCCATCCATTAAAGTTTGCAAGAAACAGCCCTATGATAGACGCAAAAACAGTTTAGTAATATCCCGTTGGTCATTGCACAGAACCCTAAAGACAAATGAATACTTCTTCCGGCTTCCTCAGAAATATTGCAGCCCTATAACCCTCCTTTTATAGACCGCAACGAACCATTTGAATGCTAACACCATTATAAGACTGTTAACATTTAACGACCTAAACGGGAGGTCCTATAAAAAGCTATCGAGTCAGCGGTGCCACAAACATGCGCTATAGAGCAGATTGATTGCAAAAAGATAGCGAGTTACGTCGGTCTGTTTTAACTTTTAAAACATTATGTAGGCCTCAGTCGTCATCAGATATATCGGAGCTGTGGAGGTGGTCACAAATATCTGAACACCGTCAGTACATAAATACATGTTTGCGAAAGCGACTGCCATCTTATTTTCTAACACAGAGGGTAAACTAGGCCTTATTGGGATCAGTTCGGTTTCCTCGAGATGTTTTCATTAACCGAAAAGCGACTGGTAATTTGGATATTTCGTACATAAGTTCCGAAAAACTCATTGGTACACACAACAACACTTTTAACTGTACATAGGTGGACCTTATGCTTTATATAATAAGGTTCATCAATGTACAGCTAAGAGTGTTGCTGTGTGTAGGAGCCAGGGTTTAAATCTGCGTTCTCCGGAATGCAAGTCGCACGCTCTTACCGCTAGGCCACCAAGCGCTCATGTGTGTTCCCTGTGATAATTAAACAAGAAAGGAACATCAGAAGGATCAGACACAAGACAAGGAAGTAACACTTTACAGTACCTTTACCATGAGTTGTGACAGTGAGGTTTTCGATAACGAGTATCGCGTTTACTATCTGTATAGTCCCAATTTGATTTCTAGGCCACTTCGAATCTTGTAACAGTGACGTTAATAAGAGATCTAGCGTTTTTCATATAGATTTTCACTGTGTCGAGGAACCTAGTGGCCTATAAATCAAATTGGTTGACTGTACATCTTGTTCGCACTAAAATAGTACAAGCGAGATTCACAGATAGTAAACTCGATACTCGTTATCGAAAACCTCAATGTCACAACTCATGGTAAGGACTGGTAGGCCGATTTAGATCGGTCGGTATGGGAAATCCTGAAACTATAAGACCTACAAAGATCTGATCTTAGGAACCATGTTCTCGATTTTAGGGACAAGAAAAAATGCATATACATAGATTTAGTTTTGTGTGTTGCCAGTGATGACATATGGCACTGAAACGTTGTCGCTTACTATGGGTCTCATAAAAAGACTCAAAGTCACCCAAAGAGCAATGGAGAGGGCTATGTTGGGAGTGTCTACGCGATCGCATCAGAAATTTTGTTATTCGCAGAACCAAAGTAAACTGATATAGCCCTCCGGACCGCACATTACACGTAGAGCCGATGGACGTTGGGGCGTAAAGGTTCTCGAGTGGCGACCACGTACCGAAAGGCGCAGCGTGGATAGACCCCCCACAAGGTTGACCGACGATATGGTAAAGATTGCGGGAATCTACGGGATGCAGATGGCGCAATACCGGTCACTGTGGGTCGCCTTGGGGTCATTTCCAGGATTAGACGTCATGCGGCTGCTATGATGATGATGACACCTTAATATCATGTAATTAATAATCTATATTGACTATGTGACAAGTGACGTGGGTGGTAATAACCACTTTTCCAACGAGTATTTACGTTTACGTACTGAAAACGTTCTATACAAGTCAAGATTACCTTTGAAAGTAAACAACCTTCAAAGGACATGGATTGCTTTCATAAGACTTCGCATTTTGTACTTTATAGTATTCATGAACGATACAAATAGATTAATTTTGAAAAAGTACATACTCATATATACGCTTTTCTATTTGCTGATGTTTTATAGAACTCTTTTATAGCATTTGTTGCATTCTAATAGCTAGCTCACAATGAGTGCCAATGAATGCCATTTTGAATCTTAAAGGGGAATCCATTGGGAATTCGCGAGTCAAGTACTGCTAAATTTACATTAGTTTTCTTGACATACAAAATATTTGCTTTGTTTAAGCTGGAAGAGACTTTTCGCTCGCACGGGCAACATCAATATATAACTTTAAGGTACATCGGTGTCGTAAGATTCGACAAAGAGAAAATACCAACGTATGGGCAGCGGCGTACATCTAAACCCAATCTCTATACACCTTTTTATTATAACAAAGGTGGCAAACGAGTAGACGGATTGCCTGATGGTGAGCAATTACCGTCGCCCTTGGGCATCCGCAACACCAGGGGGTCACAAGTGCGTTGCTAGCCTTTAAGGGGGATTAGAGCTCTGGGAACCTTATCACCATCAGGAACACAACACTAGTTCGTTGCGCCCTACCTCTCATTGTTGGACGTAGTTTAAGGACATACCCAGGTCCAAGAACATATCCGTCTACCCGCCGAGCGTGGTGACTATGGTAACTGACAACTAGTCTCCCTGATGAGATGACACAGTCAGCAGCAAAAGTGGCTGAGCGGGTGAAGTGTTCAAAATGACCTTCACGCGCTCTTATTCTCTTGGCAATAGAAATATGTTGACTTCATTTTGAACACCTCAACCGCTTAGCCACTTCTGCTGCTGACTGTGCAAGTCATATTTGGAAGAAGCCTTTGTAAAACAGTGGATGACTTATGGATGAAATTATGATGGTGATGATTATGTATTTTTCTTTATTACTCGAATAAGCCCTGTAATGCAGCATTTAGTATCAGTAATCTGTGCTTGAAGGTTAAGGTACGTAATGCTTTTCTCGTGAAATGTGTGAGTAGAGTGTTAAATCAACTAATGAGTTATGTGGAAAGCCTTGTATAGGTTAAATTTAACTTAACGAAACGAAAAACTTAACTGAAGGACCATGTCTATGTAGTTATGCAGTTAATTAATACGTCCAACAATAAGAGGTAGGGCGCAGCGAAGTACCATCACGCTTGAGTCTGGAGCAGCCCAACTGGGGAAGTACCTCCTCCTTACAGAAGACCACAGCCATAATAGCACTACTACCTTTCAGGTCTGTAGTGTTGTGTTTCTGATGGTGAGTAAGGTTCCCAGAGCTCCCATCCCGCTTAAAGGCTGGCAACGCGCTTATGACCCCCTGGTGTTGCGGGTGCCTATGGGCGACGGTAATTGCTTACCATCAGGCAATCTGTCTGCTCGTTTGCCACATTTGCCATAAAAAAAAGAATATGGAACACTGAGGAGAGGAACGCCGAAAATCGTGGGACAGATATATTTTCTTGTACGACAAAGGATGAATCTCGTTATACCGTCGCGTCTCCTACAGGTCGCCCTTCCGAGCCCGAGCCTTCCGTTGACCCACCGGGCACTTACCGGGGCGGCCCGGGCCCGAGCGGCCCGACACTCGAATATTGACATTAACACGAGCGTCATTCCATCCACCATTTTTTGCAAGTAGACGATCATAGCATGCCCGTCGAGTGGAGGTCGCCTTCCCATCACCAAGCAGACGCCTTTTTACGTATCTGTAACGGCCATCGCACGACCGGCCCGTACCCGGACCGAGTGACTCGGGCGGCTCGGTGGTCACGTGATTCATTCCATACAAAATGTAGCGACGTTGGCCTCGGCTCGGAGACGGGCCGGTGGTGTAACGTGAATCAACCTTAAATAAAAGATTGCCTTTTTACTAACTTGACGAGATCCAAAAGGTTAAGCAGTATTTCTCTATAGTTTCAAATTCAATAAACGGAACAAATCGGCAATGGCATAATTATGTAACTCCTAACTGAAAATTTTCAAATTCCGAATCTGCAAGTTAGGCTAACGGTTTCCCGATTGAAATTTGAATTTAGAATAGTATTGGTGTTGTTACAAAGGCTCTTTGAGTAGAGGCGAGTTACTCCCGACTAAACCAGTTATTGGAATATGTTTTGAATCCGGGATATGGTCCTGGTTGTCCTTAAACTCTGTCCAAAAGATAGGTAGGCGCAATGCGAATGTAATCTTGCTAAAGTACGATCAGGGAACGACATATCGCAAAAATCTGTAGCGGAGCCCGACTGAGGTACCATTGCCAATTAAGTAAATTATCGCTTGAACGTTTGCAGGTAGTGACATGCAAGCGTTCAAGCGAGTATCGCCCTAAAGGTGTCACCACGAGGTCAGCCGAATGTACTATACAAAAAACTAAATAGCACTAGACTTTACCCATAGTGTTGTGTTTCTGCCGGTGAGTAACTTCGCCAGAGTGCTAAAAGCCTTAAAGGATAAAGCTTTATGGATGCTACTGTACAGGCTTCCATAGGCTACGTTGACGGTTTACCATTAGACGGATCACATACTTATTGATCACCATCATAGTATGAAATAGTATTGGCAATAATATAATTTCTTAGTAGGAAAGCTATACCAATGATGGCACTTGCCTTAATTTCTAAAATAATATTAATGAGACATAACAAAACAACAAAAATATTACAAAGAACCTAACCTAAGCTGCTGGTGGGTAGGGCTACAGAGAGAGGAGCCGTCGGATTACGCGCCGTGTCCAGGATTACCGCCTTCTGAATCTGACCCTTGATCCAACCACAACCACGTAGCGAGAGTCTCTCAAGATGGTCGAGACTCTTCGCTATGAGACCGTTCGTGGAAACAACTATCGGTACAATGATCGCTGAATCAACTTCCCACATGCCCATTACCTCGTGAACTAAGTCAACTTACAGTACTAACAGTTCTCGGGAACTTCTGAGAACTATCTCGCATCACAGTCCACTGCTGGACATAGGCCTCCCACAAATATGACTTTTATCATCTTGGGGAGTAGTTGCCATATTCGTCACGCTTGGCAGCCGGATTGGCGAACGCAGTAGCTGTAAATTGGGTTTCGACGGACGCTGCTGTCCGTCCGTAGGATTTTTCCCTTTGTTGCCTTTTACGACACCCGCGGGAGGAGATAGGGTGGTGCTATTCTAGTCAGCCGGCATCACACGGGCCAACTTGTACCACCTACTCGGAGCTAACCACAAAACTAAACTGCCAAGAGCTATAGTTTTATTCGAAAAAAAAAAGTAAAATCCGCCTTACACTGGTTGTCTCTTTCCATTAGCCAATTGGAATCCAGAAACCGTTCGAACTCCGTGTTCCTATTCCTAATTCAAATGGAATATATTCCAAAGGCTTGGACGTTGTAATAAGCTGGGTTAATGTCCAATTCCATTCAGTTAGGCAGAGCAGGTGGGGCAGCGAACTCCACAAACGAGATGGACGAACCTTTGGCTGAGTGGATAAGCAAAAGTGGATAAAAAATTAAATTAATACTGTCTTAAGACTTTTCAGTCATAGGTGATAAACTTAACTGAAAGACCATGTCTATGTAATTGTGCAGATAATTAATATGGAACTTACGTCAAAATTTGAATATCGAACGCCGACATGCGTGTACACACGTTACTACTACATAGGCCAGATGCTTTAGCTAAGTTTTTCATCTATACTACTTAGTTTAGAAAAGAGCGTACTCGCGTAAAGGCCAGCAACGCGCTTGTGACTCCCCTGGTGTTGCGGGTGCCCTTTATGCGGCTGTAATTGCTTACAATCTGGCGATCGGTCTGCTCGTTCGTCACCTTTGTCATAAATAGCTTAGCTTAGCTAAGTTTTTCATCTATACTACTAAGTTACAAATGGATGAGCTCACGTGTATTTATATCGCACTAGCTGACATGTTTTGAGTACCTAAGCTCTCCCATTCTCAAGCCGAGTCAAGACAGCTCGGGGTGAGGATATGTCAGTATGTCACTCACTGCTATCAACATGTCGCATGTCACCTAGTGCGATATAAGTACACGTGGGTTTGTCCGTTTATAACGCCAGAGGCTCTAGTGTGAGTTTCTTTTGACGTAATAAAGCGTTTACGAACGCGTAAGTGATAATGTTATTTATATGGGAAACGCAAACGCGTTCGTGACGTAAAGTTACGTTAAAATTTACACTCAGGGCTCTGCACCCTTACCATGAGTTGTGACATTGAAGTTTTCGATAGTCAGTATCGGGTATACTATCTGTGCATCTCGTTCGCACTAAAATAAATAGTACAAGCGAGATGCACAGATAGTAAACTCGATACTCGTTATCGAAAACCTCAACGTCACAGCTCATGGTAAACGTACAGACTACCGAAAATGTCAAAATCTTTGTGGGTAGTGGGGATAAAAATATACAATAAGCTGAGCTCTAAGATAAAAGAGGCTTCGTATGAGCAGTATAAAATAATAAATACATAAATATATATATATATTTCGGGACAATCTGACACAAATCGACCTAGTCCAACGGTAAGCTCAGTAAGGCTTGTCTTGTAGGTGCTAGACGACGATATATATAGTAGATAGATACATATATATACTTAAATACATAGAAAACACCCATGACTCAGGAACAAATATCTGTACTCATGACACAAATAAATGCCCTGACTGGGAATCGAACCCAGGACCATCGGCTTCATAGGCCCCACTAGGCCAGACCGGTCGTATGTTGCCAGGATAAAGATATTTTTACTGGATAAAGTGTATTAGGTATAAATATAATAAAATAAGTAAATGGATTAATAAAACCGTGTATAGCATTTTATTATATTAATTTTAAACCAAAACTTGCAATTCTTTCCCAAATTGGGTTAATATGATACTGCGTCAGGTATTCTCTGAGTCCACTTTGATTCAAACTTAACCACAATGTCTTAACTACACACAAATAGCATATCACGTATGTCCTTTCATTCGAGCAGATAATATAGCAGTGCCAAAGCAAATTTGAGTTTTAAAGGCATTGTTTTAAAGTAGTGTTTACAGTGAACGATTGCTGGAAAGCCTTAGAGTTTAATGTGGAAATGGCATTTTCTAAGTATTAGAATCGGTGTGGGAACGGCGGCTTATGGGTCCTTTCTATTCCAACTTTTAGCATCTTTTTATTTATACAAGACAGACCTCAGTCACACCTGATGGTAAGTGTCGACCGAGCTAGAAGGTGTAGCACGCTGGTTCAGTAACAGCCTACTCTTGCCTTGAAAAGACCTGAGTTATCTTTCCGGGAATACAGACGAAGGGAGCGTATTACATTCCTTAGCAGTCAGACGGATTACCTGATGGTAAGCAATTATCGTCGTCCATGGGCACCCGCAACACCAAGGGAGTCACAAACGCGTTGCTGGCCTCTAAGGGGGTTTGGAACAGAGTAACTGCCCACTAGGCCAGACCGGTCGTCAAATGTAATTTAACTAATACAACCTTTGTCCAGGGGCAACGAGTGATATAGAAAAAAACCATTAATCCAATAAAGTATTTATTTGGAAATAAACTAAGGTCGAAAGTGGAAAGCCCCATCTACCTCTAATACTCACAATGTCATAGTTTCATACTAAAAGCGAGAGGCATTAGTCGTAGTCCGTCGGTAGTGAAAAGGAAAAAGATAGAGTTTCTCGGTACTACCTAGGTATAAGAGGACAAATGCATTTCTTCTCATCTTCTTTAAAAAAATATGGTTTCCATCAATAAATCAAGTAAAATAACATATAAGTTTGCCCTTAGGGCATGACGTTGTTCGGTAGTAGGCGTTGCGTTTTGTAAAGCGGTAGCTGGACTTTACAGAAAGCTAAGAGGCGGCCGTGACCCCGGGACTGCCGGGTGATGACCAAAATAGTGGTGAAATGCGTTTTGAAATCAATTCTTCATTAGCTGCACAATTCCGCGTCAGATCACTGCATAATAAGCTATTGCAACCAGAAAATCCCACAAATGCTTTTAAATAAATAAATATCAAAAAAACCCGTGCCTCGTGCCGTGTGATGCCGACTGACTAGAATAGCACCACCCCATCTCCTCCCGCGTGTGTCCTAAATGGCGACAAAGGGAAAAATCCTACGGACAGGCAGCGGCATCCGTTGAAACCTAATCTACAGCTACTGCGGTCGCCAACCCGCCTGCCAAGCGTGGCGACTATGGCAACTACCCCCAAGATGATACAAGTCATTATTGTGGGAAGCCTATGTCCAGCAGTAGACTGCATGCGGCTGAAATGTGTCTTAGCCACTTCTGCTGCTGACTGTACAGGTGAAAAACTTAGCTAAAGCGCCTGGCCTGTGTAGAAAGTAACGTGTGTGTCTACACACGTACGCATGTCAGCATTCTATATTCAAATTTTGACGTAATTTTCCATACCTATATTCGTTCTCTGCACAACTACATAGACATGGTGCTTCAGTTAAGTTTTTCCCCTATATCCATATTTTCTTTCGTGACCTAACCTAACAATTAATTCCAATAAACTTGCTAATTAACCCTAGCGTTGATAAAATTAATTAATTTCACCGCTAGCCTAATATGGTCGCTTTTATAATTTGTCGCAATATCTATCACGCTCTAAAAATATGAGAGCGAAAGTGACGGATAACTCGATAAACTATAAAATGGCAACCATGCTATCGGTTCTGCAACTGAAAACTACTAAAGAGTCATACAGTTTCGAAGAAGAGCTTAAGCGACAGTATTATCATAGTATTTTACGTCCTTTGTACATAAGAAAAGGCTACACGTGACACCTTTATTAACCAATTACATTTTCAATAACCTCAAGTGTACACTGTAGTTAAATCGAAACTAAACTTTATTTCGTTGTCTTAAAGTGGAGTTTGAAATGCGTAACAAGGGAGATACGTCGTTATTAAAATTGGTGAATGATTTTTCTTTCTTGTCACTTCGAGTGCAGGTGCTCTTGAAAAATTTGTCTTATGTCACGGGAATAAAGTAGATTTCAGCTAGAAGCTTTTCGGTGGATATGATGTTTTTGTATAGGAATGCCGTTTGTTAGACGGGTATATCGTGTATTTTTAAGTAATTAAAATTTTCTAAGAAAAATGTTATTTTTAGCGTTTTTCTAGTCTTTGTGTCGAGTTAGAAATCAATGCTTGCAATTAGTAATATATATGACATACAAACCTTCAAGAAAAGAGCGTATAGGGGATCTTAAAGGCCGGCAACGTACTTGTGACTCCCCTGGTGTTGCGAGTGTCCATGGGCGGCGGTAGTTGCTTACCATCAGGCAATCCGTCTGCTCATTCGCCTCCTATATCATAAAAAAAAAATCATAAGGAAGCGCTGATGGCCTAGGGGTAAGAGCGTGCGACTTGCAATCCGGAGGTCACAGGTTTACTCCGGCTTTTTTTTTCTTCGTATGGACTTTGGGGCGGTGTTTACTCCGGCTTGTAATTTGAAAAACTTAGCTAAAGCACCTAGTCCATGTAGTAGTAACGTGTGTACACGCATGTCGGCGTTCTGTATTCAAAATTTGACGTAAGTTCCATATTAATTCTCTGCACAACTACATAGACATAGTCCTTGAGTTAAGTTTTTTACCTACATCTGATTATAAATAGTTCTTATTACGAAGGCAATAAGGCTTAAGCCTGGTCATTGTTGATCGTATACTTATTTATGCGACTGTAGACAAATAAATGAGAATCTGGAATGTAGGGACGCTTACCACCTGCTCGGAAGAAACTTAATGTATTGATAGTTAACGATTTTGAATCTTATGCAATTGACATAAGGAAGTATATTTCTTTGTGTACAATGGATCATAGGTTCGATGAACCTAAATTACGTAAATAGTATATCTATGCGTATAAATCTAATCAATATACTATGCTTTACTTACTAAAGGGCTTTTCAACTTATTAATTTTATTAAATATGACTTCACCAATTTACAAGTGACTATAACTTTTCCTCGCGACTTCGTCGGCCAGCCATGCCCATCTTTAAAGTATGGTTAATTATCTTATGTCCTTTCTCGTAGCTCCAACTCTCTCCATTCAAAATTTTCAAGTTTAGTCTGGCGCGGAAGGGTCCAGGATTTTCCCCAGGCTACCTTCCCCCCACACAGTCCGCTTGCTCTATCGCACAACACATGTGCACAAAGCCCAAGTTAGGTTTCAAAAAAAAAAATCCAAATTTCATCCCAATTGGTTCAGCGGTTTAAGCGTGAAGAGTTAAAGTTAAGAAGAGGTTAAGTCATATTTAGGGGCGGCCTATGTGTATAATATTAGTATTTTTTTTTGAGTCATGGGTGTTGTATTATGTATTTACACACAACACTAACCTTTTTGAGCTTACCGTGGGTATCAGCCAATTTTTGTTTATACAAGACTGACCAGCGTTTGACCTCAGTCGCACCTGATGGTAAGTGTCGACGAGGCCTAGAGTGTAGCACGCTGGTTAACAGCCTATTCGTGTAAGAATGTCCTGTGATACTTATTTATTTATAAATATATAGACAATAGAAACCTTAGAGACGAAGGACTAATTGGATCTGTAAAAGATTGTCCTTAAACCTTTATTTATTTACAAATTCCCCTTTCCTCCATATTGGTATTTATAAGCAATCAGAAGTCTGCAATGCAAATTGTTTAGAGTAATTAAGAGACTTTAGAACCAAAGTTATTTTAACTACGATAATTTAGCGTCCATTAACTTAACGGACATCCAAACTACTACTACTAAAGATTGTGGTTTTTCATACTGATCATTAAACGATTCCATAAAGTGAGAGATGACAAGCATTTACAGAAATATATAGACGCCATCAATAGAGCTAGAATAATAGTTTATGCAATCCGAGCATAAGGCCTTAAAACAGGAGTCTGTTTAATTTCATACTCGCTGGCGCTCGTTTGAAAATAGCATCATACGAGTATTTTAAAACCTAATTATGTATTGTTGCACACACTACTTTATCTACACACATATCATAAGTACTCTAAGATGGGTTCAGAAGCCGTAGGGAAATGACCAGCATTACTGTAACCAGTTTTACTATGCATTTTATTTTTTAATCATAGACAATCCCTCTGGCTTCTGTAAACCTCTATTGTCATGTCACTCGAGATCAGATTTTGTGTAGTTAAAAAACATAATGAATTGACCGTTCATGGAAGACACTGGTCAAATATTAGCCAAGGGTCAATTACAGAAACTACCCTCTCAATAATCTGTGTACCACATTCTCAGTATTACTCAGTATACCTACATCCTTAAATAAATAAATATTTCAGGACAAATCAACCTAGTCTTACGGTAAGCTCAGTAAGGCTTGTGTTGTAGGTACTATACTACGATATATATATTAGATAGATACATATACATACTTAAATACATAGAAAACACCAAGCCCATGACTCAGGAACAAATATCTGTGATCATCACACAAATAAAAGCCTTGACTGGGATTCGAACCTAGGACCATCGGCTTCATAGGCAGGGTCGCTACCCATTAGGCCAGACCGTTCGTCAATTTAAAATGTTTAAGAGGTTTCCAGATTAAGCAGGTTTACTACCTAGGGCTATTATAGTAGAATGTAGAATGTTCAGTTTATTAAGAGTAAAGAATGAAACAAAACTGCATCGCCAAGTAGAAACAGCTAGCGACAAACGATGGAGCAGGTGCGCGCTATATAGCTCGTACATCTCGTTTCGATCTCTGGGGTTCTGCTAGGGATACACCGGCGGGGAAAATGCAGCGTTTCCATTATCTTTGTCTAACTTCACCAAGTTATAGTTAATATAAGTTATAGTTTAGTTTGGACCCGGGTATGTCCTTAAACTACGTCCAACAATGAGAGGTAGGGCACAGCGATGACCATCACGCTTGAATCTGGGGCAGCCCAACTGGGTAAGTACCTCCTCCTTACTGAAGACCACAGCCATAATAGCACTGCTACCTTTCAGGTATGCAGTGTTGTGTTCCTGATGGTGAGTAAGGTTCCCAGAGCTCCAACCCCCCTTAAAGGCCGGCAACGCGCTTGTGACTCCTCTGGTGTTACGGGTGTCCATGGGCGACGGTAATTGCTTACCACCAGGCAATCCGTCTGCTCGTTTGCCGCCTATGTCATAAAAAAAAAAAAAAGGTCTCCCATTGAATGGCATTATGAATTTTAATTATGACAAACGTAGTTGCATTTAGCCCGGCAAATTTTGATCCCTGGGCGGGATATCATTTTATCAATTCGAAAAACATAGGCATACAAATACTTAAATTGAAAATATTTTTTGTGGTAAATATAAACAATATTGTTGTAAATTATAGCATATGTGTTAACTTAATCCTTTGTAATAAGGTGGAAAAATGTAAACATATTTGACGTCGACGTACCTATAAGCTACATTATTGTAAAATTTCATTAAAATAAAATCGGTAGTTTTGAGTAAAAGAGTAACAAACATCAATAGGTACATACATACTCACATAAACGCAGACTTTTCTTTTATTATTACTGTCTTGATGGCCTCAATTTGTAGAAAGATTTCATACGTTAACGGTCTTTGACTACCTAATTTTAAGAAAATGATTAACATACCAGTATATTATGCAGCAGATCCAAAAACTTTATTGTTTCTTTATTCTAAAGATTGATTCAATATTTCAGTCACTTATTTTGCTCATTTCGTTCAGTAGATCAGAGCCCTGAGTGTAAGTATTTAACGTAAAAAAAAATAGAGCCTCAGAAGTCTATATCGACCAAGAGTATTGTTTGTTTTTTCCTATTAATTCGCATTTATTAAATTGGAAGTGTAGCAGCAAGTGCTTAATACCGATTCATTAATCATTAATTCATCTGCGTATTAATAACGAATACTTTCCAGGGCATAATTTGGAACACAAATACTACGCAGTATTTAAGTTTTCGTGAGTTATTATAATCAATTGTTTTTGTTTTCATTTATAAATAAAAGCGTATGAATTCGAGTTATTGATAAAAAATATAACTGGCGATAAACGATGCAAATTATATCTAGTCGTTTTTTCACCAGTTGTAGCGCCAGCATTATATAAATCAAGCACCGAAGGTTGGCAATCTACGCTCGTAGAGTCAATCGATATTGTATGCGAATCGTTGGAAGAAATCGCCAACAGTTGGTGCATTTCATTATGTTCGTGTCAAGTATAAAATATTAGACATGGCGGTTTTGACTTTGGTAACTTGTTCTTAGGTTAGTAGTTACAGGATTTCTATTTTTATCGTATTATATATAGTATCATAGTATCGTCCGCAGGGCTTACTTTGGTTCTACGGCTAATAACATCAACACATCATAATTATATCATATACAAGATAAACTCATTTGTTTTTACTAAAGTGTACATTAAGCGCAGCGTAGTACATCCACCCGATGGACAGACGATCTCATTAAGGTCGCCGGAAGACGCTGGATACAGGTCGCTTCCAACCGGTACATGTGGAGGTCGAAGGGGGAGGCCTATGTTCAGCAGTGGACATCTTTTGACTGAGATGATGATGATGACGATGAAAGTGTACATTCAATGTGGTGTTGACGTATCAGAAAATTGAAACTCTTCATTTCCAAAGGATTACCTGTCTTTCAAAACAATATGACGGAGAAAATTATTGTAAGATCTAGAAAATTTCATGCTGTCTGTGTCTTACACATCTAATCCTTAGAGAACTTACTCTAAAAGGGCTTAGAGTTGATACACTAAAGATGAGGTATGTAATTTTAGGTATTACAGACGTTTTTCTATTAAAAATAAAGGTTTTGAGGTATTAGTCTCACGATAAGATGATATTATGAGTCGAGCCGCGTGGTTGGACCAAGGACATCGAGGATTTAGGACTTGCCTAGATTTTCGATTGGATGGGTGACCAGGCTGGGTCATACTCTGCCCAGCGCATCAGTATCGTGCAGCGCGGAATTGCTGCCAGGCTTCTAGGCACCCTACTAACTGGCATTGAGCACGCTTGAGCTTGATTGGAGCCAATTTTTTTTATTCATATTATATGTTATTTAAGTTACGAGTATATTTAAAAATGGTTGTAATGTCTTTAAGTTCAATGAGTTTACAAAATAGCCTATACATTTCATTTAAATGACTAATAACCATACATATTGACGACTGCTCTGGCCTAGTGGGTAATGACTCTGCCTATGAAGCCGATGGTCCTGGGTTCGAATCCCAGTCAGGGCATTTATTTGTGTGATAACCGCAGATATTTGTTCCTGAATCATGGGTGTTTTCTATTTATTTAAGTATTTTTATGTATCTATCTATTATATATATCGTCGTCTAGTACCTGTAACACAAGCCTTACTGCTTACCGTAGGACTAGGTCCATTTGTGTAAGATGGTCCCGAAATATTCATTTAAATATTCATAAAAGAAAAAATATAAAAATATACTGACATCAGTATGTTTAAAGATAAAATAAAAACAAAAGAAAGATAACACTAAATATATACCTGAAAGGTAGCAGTGCTATTATGACTGTGGTCTTCTGTAAGGAGGAGGTACTTCCCCAGTTGGGCTTCTCCAGGCTCAAGCGTGATGGTATTTCGTTGTGCCCTACCTCTCCATTGCCCTCAAAATAATATAGTACATAGGGTAAGCAAGCAATTTATAATTATAATTAAACAATTAAACAACCAAGTTAATAACTACGCTGTTACCGTAGCCTACAGACGTAAAAGTGGAAAAGTGCCGCGAAAAACCATTTCTTGGTTAAAAATCTGAATTGTGCAGAATCGGGCACAAGTGCATAATCGACATTGCATTTAGGTCAACCTGTCTTGAGCTTTCTTGCATTCTTTTAAAGACTCACGGAATAGTAACGGCGGCTCGCTATGTTAAATATAGAAATAGTATATTATACAGTAAGTAAATCTTATACAGGCGAATCTCTTAACGGACCCTCCTTCGGCTCGTTTCATAATAATATCACACGATTGTTGTAATGCCTAATTATGTATAGTTGCATACACTACTTTATCTACACACATATCATAAGTGTTTTAAGATGGGTTAAGGAACCGTAGGGACATGACCTGCATTTACATGAAACATTAAAAAGTCAACGAACAAAACAAATGACAGCTTGGAATGGCGGCGTTGCGTATTTCGTATCTCAGTCAAATATTTTTTTAAACCATAGACAAGCCAATTAACTGCCTATTCTATTGTCACTCGAGTTCAAATGTCGTTCGATTTTTATTAAAACAACATAAAGAATTGGCATTTCGTATCAATGACTGTTTTAATATCTCTAGATACTAGAATAGACACCCCACTTGAGTTTGACAGCTGTTCCAAATTTGAACTCATAACCTACTGATTTCAGTAGGTAATGTTAACATTACATCTCCATTTCTTATGGTTGGTAATGCTGGTCATTGCTTACGGTTTCTGGACGCATTTTAGAGCAATTATGATATGTACGTAGATAAATGTATTTAGATCACTTTTGCTTAGAAGTACAATAAAAATTGTATCCATATAAAAAAATCGACCCGCAATGTAATGCAACACACTCGAGTTAAACACTCGTTGACAGTTAGTTTCAAAAACTTAGGTATATCGCGTAATGTTCGCAGTACTGCTCAGAAATTTTACAAAAATAATTACATATGTATAATAGGTTAAAGAAAAACCTTTTGGTTAATAATTATACTGGTAAATCCTATGTCTGGTTTAATTCTTCGCTCGTATTAGACTTACACACAGTAGAGTAGGAATAAAAATCCTTTATTCGGGACAAAACACAAAATCATAAAATATATATGAAACAAACAACAAGAATATATTTTGTCACGAAATGGTTGCAAACAGTGACCCTGCCTATGAAGCGATGGTCCTGGGTTCAATTCCCAGTCAGGGCATTTATTTGTGTGATAAGCACAGATATTTGTTCCTGAGTCATGGGTGTTTTCTATGTATTTAAGTATTCATATGTATGTATCTATTATATACAGTGTGGAAATTTAACTCGGGCCCTGGAGGGAAACTACCTTAAATCCTTGAGCTAGCTCATTCTACTTAAAAGAGACATTCTTTTATTTTTAAAAAGAAACAAAACTGCATTCAAAGATTTTCTAAAATTCGCTTGCTTTGCCCGGGACTCGAACCAACTAAAATAAAAAAAAAAACACACGCTCTCTATTTTATTATACTAATTACGACGCTACGCTACGTGCGTCGACACACTGGCCCCTTCCCACATTCCCGGAACAAATAAATAAGCAGGTGCGGCGGCTAAAGCGGCCGAAAAGGTAAAGCACCGAAAATACTCGCGTCTCGGCCCCGAATACATTTTTATGCCATTCGGTGTCGAGACCCTCGGCCCGTGGGGACCCAGCGCGCTCCAGCTTTTTAAAGAGCTCGCCAAGCATCTAAAGGACTCGACAAATGACCGAAGAGCTGGCAGCTTCCTCGCCCAACGAATAAGTTTAGCTATACAGCGGGGAAATGCTGCCAGCATCCTTGGCACTATACCGAAGGGGCCCAATTTTTTAAATTTATTTTAGTTTTATATAGGTTTAATTGTTGTTTAGTTTCAATTTAATTATAATTATAGTAGTTAGTTTTATTTGCAAAATAAAAGGGTAGTTTTGACATGTCAAATGATAAAAAAAAATTAACTTCTATATTTATATTTTTGATCAATATTCTAGTTTACAATTTACATAAAAATTTTGCTTTTTCTTAATCAAAGGTGGCAAACGAGCAAACGGATTGCCTGATGGTAATCAATTACCGTCGCCTATGGGCACCACCAGGGGAGTCACAAGCGCGTTGCCGGCCTTAAGGGGGGTTGGAGCTCTGGGAACCTTACTCACCATCAGGAACACAACACTACATACCTGAAAGGTAGCAGTGCTATTATGGCTGTGGTCTTCTGTAAGGAGGAGGTACTTCCCCAGTGGGGCTTCTCCAAACTCAAGCATGCTGGTACTTCGCTGTGCCCTACCTCTCATTGTTGGACGTAGTTTAAAGACATACCCGGGTCCAAATAAATCAAATAACAAATCATAAAGTCTATTTTTAGGGATCTGTAAAAACGGAATCCTTTAGGATAAATCGTGCGTCTGTTAGTCCGTCTGACACAGTTTTTTTTAAAGAGTCATATTCGGGGGGCAAATTTGTTAGTTAAAAAAGATTTTAAACACAAAACTATCGTGAGATTGAAACTTGTATAAAAGCGGGTAACTCACGTATAGGAGAAACGGGCCGCAACATTGCCACCAGGATATCAGAACACATACGCAGCATGAAAAACAGGGACAGCCGTGGTTCTGCAGTGACGGAGCATAATATACTGGACTCGGACTCGACTCACATATCGGTCCGGAAATACTGCACACGACAATTTATTCCAGAGTTTTGCTGTGCGAGGCAGGAAGTTTCTAGAAAAACGCACAGTTGAGAACTGCCAACCATCTATGTGGTGATGATGGAAATGCTGGACACCATTGGAAGCGTGGACTTCTGGTCGAAGGGGGTAAGTGTTTCGGAGGTTCCGGGGCAATCTGCCGAATCCTACTCCAGTGCTATCTGTGCAACAATGCCCCACTGCTGCGTTGCCAAAATGTAGATAGTTTTATTGTATTTTTTATTTGATTTTTTCATGTTATATTATGTTATATATATACTTAGTTATATGATGCATTGGTTTTACTGTTATGTCATATAAACTTATTTGAATAAATGAAATGAAATAATAGTGGTTTATGTATCTGTACATAATGAAGGGCTTTACTACAAGAGAACATCACACGAGTGTTATAATGCCTAATTATGTATAGATGCATACATTACTATATCTACACACAAGTTTCAAGATGGGTTCAGGAACCATAGGGAAATGACCTGCATTATTACTAGTGCTACTTGTAAACATTAAAAAGTTAACGAACAAAACAAATGACAGTTTGGAATGGCGGCGTTTCGTATTTCGTATCTCAGTCTAATATTTTTTAAACCATAGACAAGCGAATGAACTCCCTATTATATTGTCACTAGAGTTCAAATGTCGTTCGATTTATATTAAAAAAACATAAAGCATTGGCGTTTCGTATCAATGACTGTTTTAATATATATAGATACTAGAATACATGCCTCACTTGAATTTGACAGCTGTTCTAAATTTAAACTCATAACCTACTGTTTTCAGGAGGTAAAGTTAACTTTACATCTCCATTAGTTTCTGATGGTTGGTAATGCTGGTCATTGCCTACGGTTTCTGGACGCATTTTAGAGCATTTATGATATGTAAGTAGATAAACATACAATGATCCATATACTTGCGAGTACAATGAACAAAGTAACGGTAAAATGCGTTTTATTTAAAATTATAAGATTAATAAGGCCATTATATAAAACTCTAAAGCCTGCTTCAGATAAAATTAAGAATAATGATATCACAAGTAACACGATACATAAAATAAAACCTATATTAAAACCACGCCATAAAAGACAACATTCTGGATAACCACAGACGCCATCTGGCACCACAGATAAAAAAAAACAACCGGCCAAGGCATTCTCTGGTCAGCCGAGATGACTTGACATTCCAAAATCAAAACGTCCCAAGCACATTTAAAAGCCATCCCAAATTCAACCTTACACACAACTGTTAAGGTCTATAATTGAACTGCTTGATATTTCCGATAAGTTTTTTAGCTTTTAAGTAATCAAGTTGTTTTTGCACCTGTATACCAGTTTGAGCGGACGTTGCGTGCGTTCACCCAATACGAACGGGATAGATGAATAAGCGTGCCGCGAGAGAGGGATCGATTTATTAATTGTTTTGGTGTGTGATAGGGAGAGGTAGCGTCGCGTGGCGGTAGAGTGAGATGAAATAGTTATACTAGTTAGAGTAGTTAGTATGGGCTTCCGAAGGGTCATCTTGATTTTGCGGGTATTTGAGATGTATCTTTAAAAGCAGGTGTCAGGGCAGTATTGATAAAGCAAAGACAATTTTTTTATGACCGGGTGGTCTACTGGTCATCTTCCTTTTTTTATGACAAACGAGCAGACGGATTGCCTGCTGAGCAATTACCGTCGTCCATGGGCACCCGTAACACCAGCCGTCACATAGCGCGTTGCCGGCCTTTAAGGACCCGGGTATGTCCTTAAACTACGTCCAACAATGAGAGGTACGGCACAGCGATGACCATCACGCTTGAATCTGGAGCAGCCCAACTGGGGAAGTACCTCCTCCTTACAGAAGACCACAGCCATAATAGCACTGCTACCTTTCAGGTATGTAGTGTTGTGTTCCTGATGGTGAATAAGGTTCCCAGAGCTCCAACCCCCCCTTAAAGGCCCTGCCCTGCCAAGGGTGGCGACTATGGCAAATACCCCCCAAGATGATACGAGTCATATTTGTGGGAGGCCTATGTCCAGCAGTGGCCTGCATACGGCTGAAATGTAAGTTATATTTTAAAACAGCATTCTAGAAATCAATTTAGAAAAAAGTTCCTGTAAAAAGAAAAAAAAAACATTTTTGGTACGGTCAGCTGCAGAGAAAAGGTACCGTGCCCTACAAACTCGTATAGCGGGGTGGTACCTTTTCTCTGCAGCTGACTGTACTAGCTTTTATTGCCGACTGTACTTTATTGCACAAATATCTACTCTCCGAGAGAATTCTAACGAGCCTAAACACCCCGGGTTTATCTTGTGTATTTTAGGAGTTGTTATGGTTACCTTCTGGCTCCATCATCAGATCAGATCAGTGGTACCATAATATTGCATTATCACCGAACGTACATAAATATAATACAGCCTTGAACAAAAGTATTGCACCCATGATTTTTATATGAAAACTCGAAATTTAAACTGATTAGGTATTTGGTCGTTGCGGTGACTGGTGATTGCATAGAAAATTTGCAATAAGTCACTTCGTTGTAGATTTTTGGTACTTCTTGTTTTCTTATTTAATACGTACTTGGAAGTGTTATACAAATCTGCAATTTGAAGTAGACGACTATGTAAGTACAGGTAAATACATAAGTATTATTCCTAAAAAACAAAGTAAGAACGTACTTTAAAGTTACGTATGTACTTGCGCAAGATGGCTGCCAGGAGCTGGATGCGAACAGCCGAAGATTGAACACGACGGCGTGAAATTGGGGAGGCCTATGTCCAGCAGTGGACTGAGATAGGCTCATGGTTTTTTTTTTTATTTATGACAAAGGTGGCAAACAAGCAGACGGATTGCCTGATGGTAAGCAATTACCGTCGCCCATGGGCACTCTCAACACCAAAGGAGTTACAAGCGCGTTGCCGACCTATAAGTGTGTTGGAGCTCTGGGAACCTTATTCACCATCAGGAACACAACACTACATACCTGAAAGGTAGCAGTGCTATTATGGCTGTGGTCTTCTGTAAGGAGGAGGTACTTCCCCAGTTGGGCTGCTCTAGATTCAAGCGTGATGGTACTTCGCTGTGCCCTACCTCTCATTGTCGGACGTAGTTTAAGGACATACCCGGGTCCAAAAAGTAAGTATTTATATATTTATATAGTTTGGGTTTGAAAAATCGGAATATTGCATGCTGCATTTAGATAGATATGGTTTTTAGAGTTAGGAGTAAAAAGTGTGTGCTCTTTTGGCCATGGCCGTAGTTATAAAATGTGGTTTTTGAAATTCTTAGCGCGCTTATGGCATTTTATGTGTGTAGATAATGGTAGTTTATGTTACTGCTACATAATCAAAATGAAAAAATGATTTGTTATTATTCGTATCAATTTTTTTTTATCTCTTGTCAATGTGTCAATATGTAACTAATACGTTGGCTTAAGGCGTTGTTTAGAACATACTAATAAATGATAGTAATTGACCTTGTTTACTACCGTATATAATATGGTCTGGCCTAGTAGGTAATGACCCTGTCTATGAAGCCGATTGTCCTGGGTTCGAATCCCAGGACCTACTGGGATTTGAACCCAGGACCATCGGCGTCATAGGCAGGATCACTACCAACTAGACCTAACCTGTCGTTATTATTAAGGCTTTTCTTTATAATAAACATTTTTGTCATTAGTCTTCGCAATCTTTTCGAAAGTTTCGATGCATGCAAATGCTGAAATAATGATTAAAGTGCAATTCTTTGTTTCACTTTCTTTCACTAAATACCTAACATTAATCGCAGTTCTGAGCGTTTCAAATTAGATTCTACGCCGTTGGCTCATAGAATTTATATATGTTTTGTTGGCTAATAGTGAATAAGGCATTAAGCCCGCCTTTTATACTTTAAGTTACTATTTACTGTGTCAATAAAAATATAAGTAATACTAACTAAAAACTTAACTATAAATAAAAAAATTGACCTAGGTCCTGGTCATTAGGTAGGGTGCCCACATTTTCTTTCTGTAAACAGTTTTTTTCCTGTTTTTCTTTCATATATTATGTGTTCAAAACTTAAAAAGAGTGTCACTATGGCAACCATAAATATTAAAAGTAATCTGTGGATAATACTGTTGACCATTCACATTTTAACACGGGATCTTTTGTAACTCTTATTGTAAACTTAACTGTATGGTTGTTTGTTAACCCTGAGTGATGATGATGAATAAAAAAAAGAAAACAAATAAAAAAGTGTAAATAAATAAAGCTTTACAAAGCAATTATTATTTTAAATTTGTAATAGGTCCATGTGGTTCTATTGGGTTCTGGTAAGCCACGTATCAGCATTACGGTACAACGAGGAAATGCCGCCAGCAACTTTGGTAAAATGCCTCAAGGGCCTGTTTTAGGTTCAATCTAGAATAAGATCCCCTTTTGAAAAATAATAAGTGCATAAATGCGTCAGGTTTTTTTATCCAATAGCTCAGTAACAAGTCCATCCATTTTACCCAAAAGCCTAGTGCATTTTTGACACGGACAGGAGCAACACCCGCTTAGAGTAACCCTTACAATTCCAATTCTCCTCATTATTATTATTTTTATGAGAGCTAGGGCACAGCGATGACCATCACGCTTGAATCTGGGGCAGCCCAACTGGGGAAGTACCTCCTCCAGACCACAGCCATAATGGCAATGCTACCTTTCAGGTATGTAGTGTTGTGTTCCTGATGGTGAGTAAGGTTCCCAGAGCTCCAACCCCCCTTAAAAGCCGGCAACGCGCTTGTGACTCCCCTGGTGTTGCGGGTGCCCATGGGCGACGGTAATTGCTTACCACCAGGCAATCCGTCTGCTCGTTTGCCGCCTATGTCATAAAAAAATCATATAACGTAATCCGTAAGAAACTAAATTACTATCGTAAGATTATTACTGACAAAAAACTTTACATAAAAAACGGCGTTTAAAAAAAAACGCAAAAAAACTCACAAAAAATTTGTATGGCTACCGGCGTCACTCAAATCTTAACGTCAGCGAAAGACGAAAAACTATAGTCGGCACAGTTTTTAATAACCACGGTTTACGTCCATTTGATAGTCATTCAGCTTCCAATTGTGCCAGACAAGAACGACACTGTTATATCTCACATTCAACAACACCATCAACGCTTAAAGCAAACGGAAATGCACCTTATTAGTAACAGAACAAAGTTGAAATTACAACATCAACATTTGCGTCTTAAGTCATTTTGATATACCAATCAGTTAAACTGATATGAGTCTCATAGCGGAGATTTTAAAGTTGAAGTTGGCTTGGCATGTAAAGCGAGTTACGACGTTTTGTAATTAGTGTTAGTGGGAGAAAAAGAGACCTGTATACATAAAGGAAGACGATGGGAAAAAAGTCATAAAACCTTTTGTGTGCTTGAATGAAACAAAGGAATCGTGTGAGCGGTGTTATTAAGTCCATGGAATGAGTTTGAGGTCTATCAAGGTCGCTTTTTCAAGGGAAATATTTAGTGCCGTTAGCAGTGCTTGTTCTGTAGTTTGCGAAGTTTATGGATCATCATCATCATCACGTGAATGATGCCTCGGTATTGTAAACGTACGTATGGCACAGCGAAGTACCATCACACTTGAGTCTGGAGAAGCCCAACTGGGGAAGTACCTCCTCCTTACAGAAGACCACAGCCATAATAGCACTGCTACCTTTCAGGTATGTAGTGTTGTGTTCCTGATGGTGAGTAAGGTTCCCAGAGCTCCAA
Source organism: Grapholita molesta (assembly GCA_022674325.2). Classification (NCBI taxonomy): domain Eukaryota; kingdom Metazoa; phylum Arthropoda; class Insecta; order Lepidoptera; family Tortricidae; genus Grapholita; species Grapholita molesta. The sequence goes on from CP053143.2 coordinate 8,580,140, forward strand.
CCCCCTTAAAGGCCGGCAACGCGTCTGTGACTCCCCTGGTGTTACGGGTGCCCATGGGCGACGTGATTGCTTAACATCAGGCAATCCGTCTGCTCCTTTGCCAGCTTTGTCATAAAAAAAAAAATCAAGCGGGCCGCATGCTTGTTTGCCACCTTTGTGGTATTAAAAAATCACACAGGTTTGGTCCAGTGCAAGGCTTCCGAAACTTTTTTTTGATGCGACCCTTGGGCATACACCATTTTTTTGCGACGCCCCTCTCTAGCCTAAAACTAACTACCACTGGGGATTATCCAAAACCTAGGGGAGTACCTAGTGGGTAGCGACCCTGCCTATGAAGCCGATGGTCCTGGGTTCAAATCCCAGTAAGGGCAATTATTTGTATGATGATCGCAGATATTTGTTCCTGAGTCATGGGTGTTTTATTGTATATGTATAGTTTATATGTGTATTTGTATATTGTATATGTATGTAAATAATAAATAATAGTCCCCGAATAAGACTTGTATCATCTTGCCCGTGACAACCCCACTGAACAGTCAGGCGAGTGTGTTTTAGTGGGTATTCCCTTCTCCCCCTTTTATTAGAAGAGAGGTTAGAAAAGCGAGTCTCACATACCCCGCGTAAGACCCTACCCTGGGGGTATTGCACACCTTAAAAAAATGAGTTGCCATTGTCACCACGCTTGACAGGCGGGTTTTAATGTATTGCGAAGCGAAATTACTAATTTAATTATCACGATATTTCGACGAGGTGTCAATGTACAGTGAACGTCGATATAATAATATGTGCAGTCAACCAATTTGATTTATGGGCCACTTCGTTCCTTGTCACAGTGTATATCTATATTAAAGGCGCAAAAGATCTCGTATTAACGTCACTGTGACAAGGTTCGAAGTGGCCTAGAAATCAAATTGGTTGACTATTGGGACCGAGCGCGACGACAGCGCCACGTGACAGGCGGCCATTATGGACAATATTGTCACCGCTGTCAAACAAGAAGTAAGTAAATATTGTGAAAAATATTAATGAAATCTTGTGTTATTTCACTATTTACACAATTTTGGACAATGCTAGTCAGTAACATTATTAAAACGATTAGAAAATGTTTACTGCAATATGGATTTGACGGCTCAAGTCAGCGACAAAAATGACAATTTTAGCCGTAGCGAGCGCTGTGATCGTTTAGGCTACCCCCTCCACCCGCTTTGCACTCTGCCAATACGACACGTTATCATTTCAATATGAATGTTTTTCATAGACTAGCAATTTATTAGAAAATATAATTAGTCAATTATAAATTATAATCGAAGATATTACGCCAGTGACTTAGGCGATGTCGCGCATTAACACGTTCATTGCGGTATCGGGTCTGCAAGATCCGATGATGAACTATCCCGCGGGGCGGCACTTAATGTACTGTTCTTACCGCTGGTGCGGGACAGGTATCTTTTATTTGCAAAGGAGTAGGAAGGAGATAAATATATATTTAAAAATGTCTCTTTGAATATTTTACATCGGCATGATAAAACTGTATCGGGTCGATTGTATCTAATACCGATAGAAAAGAAAATTCGTTCACCTAGTGCGGATATCGGATCTTTTCGACCTGATACCCGATGACCTGATAACCGCACTAGAATTAGGATTAGTTTATCTAGTGCCGCCCTCAAGTGCAGTCGGTGTAAACAATACTCGATAGACTATTTAGTGTAAAAAATTACACGTGAATAAAGTGCAATCTCGAATACAATATTTAAACAATATTGGATCATTGTTTTGTGGTTTAGGTGTGTTTGTGTTTTGGACCTGGGTATGTCCTTAAACTACGTCCAACAATGAGAGGTAGGGCACAGCGTTGACCATCACGCTTGAGTCTGGGGCAGCCCAACTGGGAAAGTACCTCCTCCTTACAGAAGACCACGGCCATAATAGCACTGCCACCTTTCAGGTATGTAGTGTTGTGTTCCTGATGGTGAGTAAGGTTCCCAGAGCTCCAACCCCCCTTAAAGGCCGGCAACGCGCTTGTGACTCCCCTGGTGTTGCGGGTGCCCATGGGCGACGGTAATTGCTTAACACCAGGCAATCTGTCTGCTCGTTTGCCGCCTGTCATAAAAAAAAAAAAAAAACATCATGAAAATGCTTTTAATGTCTATTGGAAATGTTGAAACTACCGTCAAATGTCGAAGAGATAATGAAGATATTGATGCTGGACCACGGAATAACAAAAGACTTATGCATTTGACACCAGTTTATCGACTGCGTAACAGAGTGAGTACAGATACTAACATATATACGAGTCCGACTAGTGGTCACACATTAACAATTTTTAAAATGCATCTCATCCGCTTCCGCTAATCCAAACAGCAAAAAAATACAAATATTAGACAATATCTCCATACCAACAGAGTGCAACAGTTTTATATTAATACGAAAAAAAAAGACACAAATCATGTATTTTCTACACCTCCTATCCTCATCGATATTTTATTATTACAACCCTAATCCTCTATCGATAAAACAATCATTCTGAACGCACATAGGGTCGAAAGGATCTGACAGATTATTCTTTTTATTGAATAGTCTTCCGGTTATTCGATTTAGAAACGGCTTAAATATTAAAATTATAAGTTCATCGAAAATATGTTCCAGTAAAAAAATCGATACAAATGATTACTACTAGCCAGTAAGTTGCACTTAAAAACTTGCATCTCGAACAGATCCATTCGACCCTATGACGCTACAATGAAAAGTTAAGTAACAGATCTAATGTACCTGATACAGCACCAAGGTAAAGTACACGAAATTGACTGCCGCAATGAACGTGTTAAGAGAGCGAGAGGATAGCGATTGCTGTCCAGTCGGTATCAGATATATCGGAGCTGTGGAGGTGGTCACAAATATCGAATCAACGTCTCTATTGTCAAGGCGGTGCATGTTCCGATATTTATGACTACCTCCACAGCTCCGATATATCTGATGGCCACTGTACGGGGCAATATGATCGCAAATTCGCACGCTGAAGTAGCGAAATCAAACTGACACTTTTCAAGGCCTACTGTCAGACGTTATTGGGACCGAGCGCGAGGACAGCGCCACGTGACAGGCGGCCATTATGGACAATATTGTCACCGCTGTCGAACAAGAAGTAAGTAAATATTGTGAAAAATATTAATGAAATCTTGTGTTATTTTACTATATTACACAATTTTGGACAATGGTAGTCAGTAACATTATTAAAACAATTAGAAAATGTTTACTGCTATATGGATTTGACAGCTCAGCGACAAAAATGACAATTTTAGCCGTAGCGAGCGCTGTGATCGTTTAGGCTACCCCCTCCACCCGCTTTGCACTCTGCCAATATCTGATGGCGACTGTACGGGGCAATATGATCGCAAATTCGCACGCTGTACCCTTACCATGAGTTGTGACAGTGACGTTTTCGATAATGAGTATCGAGTTTACTATCTGTGCATCTCGTTCGCACTAAAATAGTACAAGCGAGATACACAGATAGTAAACTCGATACTCGTTATCAAAAACGTCACTGTCACAACTCATGGTAAGGGTACTGTTGTAACGAACTCAAACTGATACTTTTCAATTGCCTAATGTCAGACGTTGTAAAGGTGTAGTTTGTGGGTGCTTACACAGAGAACTTACAACGCAATTCGTGTGCAATACAACAACGTCCTCAGAATGTTGTTGCAACTTTGTTGACGACAGGTCTGGCCTAGTGGGTAGTGACCCTGCCTATGAAGCCGAAGGTCCTGGGTTCGATTCCCAGTCAGGGCATTTATTTGTGTGATGAGCACAGATTCCTGAGTCATGGGGGTTTTCTATGTATTTAAGTATTTATATGTATCTATCTATAATATATATCGTCGTCTAGTACCTACAACACAAGCCTTACTGAGCTTACCGTAGGACTAGGTCGATTTGTGTAAGATTGTTCCGAAATATTTATTATTATTATTTATTTATTAACTGCCACTGCAGTTCATTCAGCACCCTTACCATGAGTTGTGCAATTTAGGATTTCGCTAACGAGCATCGAGTTTACTATCTGTGCATCTCGTTCGCACTTATATAGTACAAGCGAGATGCACAGATAGTAAACTGGATACTCGTTAGCGAAAACCTAAATTGCACAACTCATGGTAAGGGTGCTGAATGTTTGCAGAGGCGAGTTCAGATGACTTTTCCGCTACCCTTAGACTAAGGAACCCTAAAGAACTTAAGTGGCAAACAAGCATACGGCCCGCCTGATGGTAAGCAGTTACCGTTGCCTATGGCCGTATGCTACTCTAGAAGATTCACATGCGCGTTGCCTAGCCTAAAAGTTTTTGGAGCTCTGGGAACCTTACTCACCATCAGGAATACAACACTACATACCTGAAAGGTAGCAGTGCTATTACGGCTGTGTGCTATTACGTCTTCTGTAAGGAGGCGGTACTTCCCCAGATGGGCTTCTCCAGACTCAAGCATGATGGTACTTCGCTGTGCCCTACCTCTCATAATATAAGAAACTGTAAGATCTCAAGAAACAGTATGGGGTTCTTCAAAAAAAGAGTGTACCCTAACACCTCTGGAGTTTCAGGCGGGCTGTATGCTTGTTTGCCACCGACGTAGTATTAAAAAAACAATAAGGAATGCTTTATTTGCTTTCAACTGACAATGACCGTGCCAAATCGTGCTTCAAACATTAGTCGCCTTTTGTCACGTGATAGGTGATAAAAAGTGGACCGTTACTTATCGGCTTGTGTCATTCAAATTGTCTAGTATAACGTGTTAATGTGACAATTATATCGACGTCCGATTTTTGAGAGTCGTGCACTCAGGCAAAATGACGACGAAAATAATCGCACACAAAAATTCATGTCATGCTCATAAATAATAATAAATAAATAATAAATATTTCGGGACAATCTTACACAAATCGACCTAGTCCTACGGTAAGCTCAGTAAGGCTTGTGTTGTAGGTACTAGACGACGATATATATAATAGATAGATACATATAAATACTTAAATACATAGAAAACACCCACGACTCAGGAACAAATGTGCTCATCATACAAATAAATGCCCCGACTGCGAATCGAACCCAAGACCATCGGCTTCATAGGCAGGGTCACTACCCACTAGGCCAGACCGGTCGTCAAATGGCACAATAACTTTGTTTCTGACAGATTTTTAAAATGTCACCAGTCGAGTAGAATCCTGCTCGTTTGCCATAAAAAAAAATATATGTTCGAAATTTGCACGACTTCCGCGGGAAGCGTTCAGATGGCCTACCGCGAAAATCAGAGTTGTGAAGTTTCTGGCTTCTTTCTCTTTTACTACAATTAAAGCTTAATTAGAGTGACAAGGACAATCAGTCGCGATAAGCGTTCAGGCAGTAACGTTCTATATTCGAATTTTGACGTTAGTTTCATATTTATTTTTACAACTACACGGTCCTTTAGTAAACATTTTCATCTAAGCACTATGTTTACTCTTCACGTCGGATTCAAATTTCGAATGCATCGGCAGATGTTCATAAAACCAGTATCCAAGTAAAAAAAAAAAATTAGACCACGGAGAGCACCCGAACAGCCAACGCTAATCACTACTGCAGCTGCAGTACGAAGGCCGCACGCATCTTTGACAGTGCGGGCCGAAACGTCGCGACAAACGCACGTCAGTGTCAACCGGCGCGATCGTGTTTTGTTTTCGGACGCTCCGAGTGACAGTTCGAATTTGGAACGCGGGATTTTTGTGCAGTGATTTTTTTTAATTAAGTACTTTTTTAAAGGACTAAAGTTGTGTTATTTTGAGGTTTAGTGTTGTGTTTGGAAATTGGATTTTTATAACTGTTATTGTTTGTTGAGGTAAGTTTTTTATATTTTCAGCCTATTGTTTTGTTAGTTTAATTTGGTTTTTTGTTAAGATTTAAAGTGAACGAACTTTGAATGCTTGTTATAATAGCATTTGCGTGACTGTAAGCTTAACCGGCAATTATGAAATGAAAGTTAATGGTACCAATTTGTTGTTTCTATAATTTTGTGTGGCTGTTTATATCCTTGTTAACAAAAAATTTAATATTTTAATGAAAAAAAAAGCGTTCTTATGTTGTTATTTATTTGCTTACAATTAGAACCGGGTATTAGATTACGACCAGAAACCATCGGAATACAGGCAATAGCGTTCTTTAGAGCGATGGAACATACTGCGACCTCCAACCCGCCTGTAAAGCGTGGCGATAAAGGCATTAAACCTGCATGCTTTGGCGGTATATGGAAACATCTCTAGCAGTGGACGTCTCTTGCTAGAGTTGTAGAAAGTTTATTTTCTCTTAGACAATAAGAGCTTCGGTGAAATATCACGAGATGGCGCTAGTAGTATCAAATTAATTTAGATTCAGGCGTGCTTTTAGTTATTAATAATAGTAGGGTTAAAAATCTAATTTATTTACGAGATAATTAACTAATTTAAGCTGAAGTTTTTTTGGCTTTTGCTTACCTATATTGCATTTTTTTAAATTAATTAGAATTACCAACCGAACGCCTACAATCTTATTCACTAAAGTTGACTGGTATGGTTGAAAATGCCTCACGGTATAAGTCCTTCTTCTGTACGTTAATTTTTTTTTTATGTGAAAGAAAGATTAAATAAATAAATAAACTAAGTATCATCACATATTTACTTTCAAGTTAAAGAATTATTAATATAACAATAAATAATATAAGCCTGATATAATAATATAATTATACTATATTAATATTATACTATTGTAGCCAATAAGCCTGATATCGTGGTGATAGATCGATCGCAACGCCGGGCAATACCGTCCCATGTGACGAGAACCTCGTGAAGGCCGAGAAGGACAAGTCCAGCAACTACTTAGACTTGGCTCACGAGGTAACCGCCATGTGGGAAGTTGATTCGGCGATCATTGTACCCATAGTTGTTTCCGCAAACGGTCTCATAGCGAAGAGTCTCGACCAACATCTCAAGAGACTCGCTACGTGGATCAAGGGTCAGATTCAGAAGGCGGTAATCCTGGACACGGCGCGCATAGTCCGACGGTTCCTCTCTCTGCAGCCCTAACCACCGGCAGCCTGGGCCCTGCTCCGTTGCCGGCGGCACCCTAGGTTGGGTTTTTAATAATATTTTTATTGTTTTGATACGTTTTAGATGTATTTTTATATTTTAATTGTATAAGAAACCTAACTAAAGGGATGAAATAAATAAACACGAATAATCTACACTATAAAGGCGAAACTACTTATAAAGGCGAAAGTGTGTGAGTGTGTATGTTTGTTACTTCTTCACGTGTAAACGGCTGGAGCGATTTTAATAAAATTTGGTATGGAGTTAGCTAACACCCTGGATTAACACATAGGCTACGTTTTCCCCTTAATAAACGGCGGGTGACACCGCGGGGCATTATTAATATTATAAACGTCTTTATTCACTGATCATAATCTACTAATAAATAATACAATAAAAAACAAATAGTATATTACACACAGTACGCAGAAAACAGGCTTATAGCTAGAGAGCGATGTTTTCCAGACAACCTTCCAAGTAATTTCTATTGATTAATAAAACGCTACCGACTGTAACAAAACGCAAAACAAACGCAACAAAATTTCTAATAAAAAAGACATTACCAGGTAGCCGGCTGTCCTAAAAAAAGGACAATCAAGCGATGCTACAGACTCGAGATGATCAAAATACAATCTTACAAATACACTTCGTTATAATTATTCACATGATTAACAACCTTAAGGGTTCGTGATAAGGTTTAAAGGTATTAAAGTAGCAGTAAAGATATGTTGGTGAATAAGTGTTTTTTGTGGCTTAACTGGTTTTGATACATGTTTGTAATTAGGGCAGGTGTTCGATACGGCGGCATTTTTTGTTTTGAACACTAGATTTTTATTTTCGTTGCGATGCTTTTTAAAGATGGTTTGAAGCTGTACTTTGTAATAGTTATATGACAAAGGGAGCAAAGCTAGTGTTTACCTCGTGCTCATATTGAGATACGAGCTAGCGAAAGATTCCAAAATTGAACCGCGAGCATAGCGAGAAAAAATTAAGTCCTAAACTTTAAAAGTGTATTCAAAATTATTGGATCCATGTATCATACGAAAACATTAAATAAAAGAACATCTAACCAAATAACATAAAAAATACTCGATTAGTAATAAACAATTTGTATGAAACGTTGTACTATTGTGAATGAAATTCAACTTTGCTATCTGTTTCAGAAGAATAAAACAGTTCTTTCCGAGCTAGCGAGGTAAAAAATAGTATATTTTTGTGACGGAATGACAGCCATGTTTAATTGTGTATATATTAATGATGGTTGTTGATAAATTAATGTGAAAACTAAGGTAGGCAACGTGCGAAGGTACGGAACGAGCGTGTGAACCTCTGGAGTTGCATGCGTCCATAGGCTACAGTAATTGCTTACCATCAGGCAAATGCCTTAAGGCATTAAGTCCGCCATTTGTACCATCTTGTATTGTGCAATAAAGATTAAATAAATAAATATTCGTATTTTTTGTTACCGTCGATAAAAAAAAAATAAGCAAGATCAGATCATTTTAATTAGACTAAAGAAAGCGTACAATGTTTTAATAATCATACCACAAAAAATAACATATCGATTATTAATGCACAATTAAAATCAATATACGAAATTATCGATTCGAAAAGGCATGTATGGCTATTTTAAATCGATTAAGTTTTTATGTCAACTGTGAAACCTGTTTTAGCCACCTAGGAATAAACTTAACAGTCAGCAGCAAAAGTCGCTAAGCGTTTGAAGTGTTCAAAATGACCTACACGCAATCTTATTCTCTTGACAATAGAGATGTGTTGACCTCATTTTGAATACCTCAAACGCTTAGTGACTTCTTTTTTTTTTTTTATGACAGTCGGCACACGAGCAGACGGATTGCCTGATGGTAAGCAATTACCGTCGCCCATGGGCAGGGGCACCCGCAACACCAAATGAGTCACAAGCGCGTTGTCGGCCTTTAAAGGGGGTTGGAGCTCTGGGAACCTTACTCACCATCAGGAACACAGCACTACATACCTGAAAGGTAGCAGTGCTATTATGGCTGTGGTCTTCTGTAAGGAGGAGGTACTTCCCCAGTTGGGCTGCGCCAGATTCAAGCGTGATGCTGACTGTACAGTAAAGATGAATAACTTAGCTAAAGCACCTGGTCTATGTAGTAGTAACGTGTGTACAGTTGCCATCAGATATATCGGAGCGGCCAAGGTGGTAAATATCGGAACAACGCCTCTATTATCAAGGGATAAAGTTTATGTTCCGATATTTTTGATTACCTTGGCTGCTCCGATATATTTGATGGCGGTTGTACACGCATGTGGGCGTTCTATATTCAAAATTTGACGTAAGTTACATATTAATCTGCACAACTACAGACAATACCTAATGTAGTTGCATAAAACACATTACAACAGTACGTATAGGTGCAAAACTTAAGTGAAGAGAGAGTGAAGAATGTAGTTGTGCAGAGAATTAATATAAAACTTACGTCAAAATTTGAATATAGAACGCCGACATGCATGTACACACGTAACTGAGCGTTTATCTAAATTTTTGCCACTTTTCTCGACCTAAATTTTTTTGGTAAGTTTTATGTTTTTTCTGGTCAGAATCATTAGCTGATTCGATTTATGCAATAAAAAAATATGTCCCATAAAATTCCATACATTTTTGAATTTCCTATTATGTTACCTCCATAGAAAATATATAGAAACAGGTAACACAATAGGAAAAAAATCTTTGGGACACATTTTTTTCTTGCATGAATCGAATCAGCTCGCAATTTTGACAAGAAAAAACATAAAATTTACCAAAATATTTGAAGTCGAGAAAAGTGGCAAAAATTTTTAGAAACGTTCAACTACTACATAGACATTGCACCCGGGTATGTGCTTAAACTACGTCCAACAATGAGAGGTAGGACACAGCGATGACCATCACGCTTGAATCTGGGGCAGCCCAACTGGGGAAGTACCTCCTCCTTACAGAAGACCACAGCCATAATAGCACTGCTACCTTTCAGGTATGTAGTGTTGTGTTCCTGATGGTGAGTATGGTTCCCAGAGCTCCAACCCCCCTTAAAGGCCGGCAACGTGCTTGTGACTCCCCCTGGTGTTGCGGGTGCCCAAGGGCGACGGTAATTGCTTAACATCAGGCAATCCGTCTGCTCGTTTGCCGTTTATGTCACATAAGTTTTTTACCTATAATAGTCTATGACGCAGAACTAAACACGAACATTTTGAGTTATAAAAGTATTTAATATTAAAAAGACCTAAAACTTTCCTTATTTAGTATTTACAACCAAGAACTGACCCACATACGTGGCAAAACTCCTATACAATTTTCTTTATTACAAAACAAAACACCAAGTTTATCAAAAATAGACCTTACATCAATAGCATAAAGCACAAAATTCAATACCGTACAGTCACATTACAAGCCACTTATTTTAACGTACCACGTGTATATATCTATACGGACATAGCTGCAAAATATGTATACGCGCACCTTAACAAGAACATAATAAGGTATATGTTTACATATTTTGACACGATGACCGTATCGATATAATTGACCTAGTAAGAATAATTGACCTTATGCCATTGGAATAAAGTTCATAATGATTAAAGATACTACGACGCCGCTAAGCTTAAATAAAAAAGCGTTAGTATTTTGTTTATATTTGCCATACCAACATTGCAGTTTGTTAGAACCTTATTGGATAGACATTAGAGTTGGATTTCGAGTGAGTAAACTGTATTCGGGTTTTGTATAACTCAGCACTGGTTCACCTACGCGAATTCTTCGCTCTTGTCGTACGAGAATGTAAAATAATAGGCGGGTTATCGACCAATGTATAAAGAGCCAAAGAGCTTTAAATTAAAAAAAAAAACTAAATGAAACATGAAAAGGAAGCTGATATTTTTAAAATTCTATCTTTTCTTGAAGTATAAAAATCTTTGGTTTTCACCCATTGTACAGTAAGCAGAAGTGGCTAAGCGGTTGAGGTGTTCAAAATGAGGTCAACACATTAATTGTCAAGAGAATAAGAGAGCGTGTAGGTCATTTTGAACACTTCACCCGCTCAGCTACTTTTGCCGCTGACTGTACCAAATAAAGGCAGAGATCAATATCAATTTATATAGATAATATAATAACGTATAAGATAACTCAGATATATTAATAGCAAACGTACAAACAAATGCTCATACCAGGATTCGAACCCGGGACAAGCTAGACAAGGTCACTACCGACTAAGCTAGCCGTTAAACAATACATTTTAAATTTGGAAACTCCACACATACATAAATACTACAGGTCGTACTATAATGGTACATTATGAATCAGTTACATAAAACCAGTCAAACGAAAATAAATCTTGCTAATTCGATATAAGGATAAAACTAATTTGTCTATCAGTAACAAATAATTTAAATGATAATGGAGTCGGAAATACCAAATTAATTCTTGGGAAATCTATTATTATGACTGTTAAGATTTATTTAGATATATAATAAAAAGTTTGATATGTGCGAAACTGTTTAAGTTATTTTGATCTGAATTTTGTACCTATTTTATGTTTTATATTTATGCCTTGTTTTTGTATAGACCTGGTTATTGACACTAAAGATGCGGCCGAAATCACTGCCGGGGTGCACTCGAATAAAAAAAAAATAGGACGAAAATAATTGCACTCAAAAGTTTTTGACCATTATTTTTCAATAAAATGTATAGTTTCGATACCCACGATTATCAATTTACATAACTCTTGTTCCTAAAATACCATTTCTTTGTATCTGACAGAGTTTAAAATGTCACGATTCGAGTACAGTCAGCAGCAAAAGTACACTAAGGGTTTGAAGTGTTCAAAATGACCTACACGCGCTCTTATTCTCTTGACAATAGACATGTGTTGACCTCATTTTGAACACGTCAAACGCTTAGCAACTTCTGCTGCTTACTGTACTCGACGCTCAAAAATTGCCCCCCAGGACTGACGGCAGCGTCCCTTAGAGTGGTCGAATTTGCGATCACATAACCACCCGTCAAGCGTGGCAATGCAATTATGCCCACTAGGGACTAGGCAGATATTGAACCTATATACCTATCAATCACGGACGTCCACAACTGGAGGCCTCTCCAATAGACTGTCGCAGATCTCATTGGGGTTCAAAAGTATAATCGCACGCTTGGCAGGCGGGTTGGCGATTGCCGTATGTTTCGAAGATCTAACGAGAGCGTCGAAACATACTGCGATGGCGGTTATACATACATTTCCGCCGTATGCAGTCCAGTGCTGGACAAAGGCCTCCCACAAATATGACTTGTATTACTTGGGGGTAGTTGCCATAGTCGCCACGCTTGGCAGGCAGGTTGGCGACCGCAGCAGCTGTAGATTCGGTTAAGACAGACCCTGCTGCCTGTCCGTAGAATATTCCCTTTATCGCCTCTTACGATACCCGCGGAAGGAGATGGGGTGGTGCTATTCTAGTCAGCCGGCATCACACGGTAACACAGTTAGAGTATAACTGCTAAAGTTAGTGTAATAACTTAGTTTCAACATTGTTTTAAACATACCTTACTATTTTACAGGAAAGTAAGTAATTAAATATTTCTTATCTTATCTTATCTTATCTTATCTTATCTTAAACGAGTAAACGAGAATTTCAGTATTCGCTTCTACCTTCCTAATGCGGACTGCTAAAGAATGGAATACGCTCCGTTCGTCTGTATTCCTGGAATGATAATATATACTTTGAGTCTTTTTCAAGGCAAGAGTGTAGGCTGTTACTGATCCAGCGTGCTAAACCCTTGACCTCGTCGACACTTCCCATCAGGTCTGAGGTCAAACGCTTTTGACGACCGTTCTGACCTAGTGGGTAGTGACCCTGCCTATGAAGCCGATGGTCCTGGGTTCGATTCCCAGTCAGGGTATTTATTTGAGTGATGAGCACAGATATTTGTTCCTGAGTCATGGGTGTTTTCTATGTATTTAAGTATTTATATGTATCTATCTATTACATATATCGTCGTCTAGTACTTACAACACAAGCCTTACTGAGCTTACCGTAGGACTAGGTCGATTTGTGTAAGATTGTCTCGAAGTATTAGTTATTTATTTAAACGCTGCGCTGGTCAGTCTTTTTTAAAAAGGTATTGCACTTATCCTACGCTGTTGCCCTAAGATTTTTTTACATAAAATTTTACATTATGCTACAAGTTATTGTGTACAAGTAATTCGGCAACTTCCGTACACTCATCGTCCAAATAGTTTAATGGACGGATACACCCATTGACCATTTAATTGTTGTCTGACTTTTAATTGTGCCCATGAAAACATTTAAATTGACCAGACATTCCTGGTAAAGATGTAATTTGATATTTAAATGAACTGATGTGATGACAAACGCACTGAAAACGGGTTGCAGTGTTTAGTTTATAAAAGTCCAGATTTAAGTTTCTTGAAGTTTACCTTAATATTGGGACAATACTATACAATTCGAATAGTCCTACTGTAAGTATAGGTTTTAGTTATTAAAATTGATTTAAGAATCGAAATAGACTCAAGTGTAAATTGCGTATGATTTAAAAAAAATATCGGCATTCATTCGTTTTGCCCAAAGGACGGTGAAAAAATTATGGCAACATTATGATATGTACATAATTAGGTATTATGTAGCTGTACCATAAACTAGTATAATATGAAACTCACGATAATTTTGTGTTTAAAATACTCGGTGTATCAATAAACTGTAGTGTAACGGTCTGATCAGCTCTGTTTGTTCCGTGACGAAACCGTCACAGGCCGTCACGGGCCGTCACGAACCGTCACTAAAGTCACAAACCGTCAGATTTAGTCACGGACACCCCGTGGGTAATAATTAATTTATTAATAACGTGTTAGAAAAATGTTTATTAATTCTCAGCACAACTACACATACATGGTCCTACAGTCAATTTTTCGCCTATACCGAGCTTTGCTATCCCATTTGATGTTCAGTGTAATATAATGTGCTTAAACTAAGAAAAAACTTTTCCTAACTAGTGCGTAGAAAGTGCACTTTGCGCACGCTTCGCGTAAATTTCACTCTTTAAGGCACTTGTTATGAAAATTTGCAATTTTTTTTACTAGTATCGAAATGTACTATTAGCTGTTTATCTTTATCCAAGGTTCATCCTAAATAAATATTAAATAATATTTCATACATTTGTATTAAAACTTTCGTGAGACATTATATATAAATGATAAAAACGGCTCTACTCACTTTTATTTAGTGATCCATAGAATCGAACGGACATTCAGCACTCTTTGTGCCTGAAAATAGAGTATAATATTTGATACATATGCTCCGTTTTACAATTCATAAGCAACTTTTTTTTACAAGTGCAGTCAGCAGTAGTTAGACCGAGGTGCTCAAAATAATCCTAACTGGACTTTATTGTTAATAATAACACACACAGAACACAGTATTGTAAGATAACAGAGGCTTGAGCACCGTCGCAGGGTTGCTAGTTTGTCTGTGTTTTACAGGATACATTTTGAAGAGTGCACAGGAATTGCATGATTTCATTCCGCCATCTCCGTTCCAACGGACGTCCAGGCGAGGGGAGCGGTTTCATCCTTACGTTGTGAATATTCCATTCATTTGCACGAAGCGATTTGCTTCTACCTTCCTAGCGGACTACTAAAGACTGGAATTTGCTCCCTTCGTCTGTATTCCCGAAAAGATATAAGTTGGGTCTTTTCAAGAGTGAATAGGCTGTTACTGAAACACCGTGCTATACCCTCGACCTCGTCGACACTTACCATCAGGTGTGACTGAGGTCAAACGCTGGTCAGTCTGATATAAAAAAAAAAACAAAGCATATCAGGATTATTTTGAACACCTTAGCAACTTCTGCTGCACACCGTACAATGTTTTTCAACTTCTATCCATCTATAAACAACTACCGTATTACTTCACAGCGGGAGATCTTGTCAAACAAGTCAAACAACGGTTGCTCTCTTTTACACTCACATAGGCACAGTAAGAGTGAAAGAGACGGTGTGAGCGTTGTAGTTATGTACCGGTTGGACGGCAAAAAATCGGTGTCATTATAGTTCGCATGTTTTATTATGTATTGATTACACATTGTTTTATGCTTACAGTCGTGTTTATTAATATTTATACCATTGTTTTCCTTATTTCAATTGATTAAGGTCGAGATCTTTATAATTATACATGTTTATCTTGACTGCAGACTTCGAAAGTTTCTTAAATAATATTTCTATATATCATCATAACTCCTCTATGATGCGTTCAAAAACAGTAAATAAATAAGACATAATACACTACTTTGTTACAACATATTTATTATCTGTGTAAATGTTATAATTGCTTCAATAATATATGTTAATGACATTTAAATTTCGAACGTCTCTGAAAAACAAAGCAATTAGTTACTTACATAGAAACTAAATGAGAATTGGACGTAATTGAAAATTGGTTACTCTAAAAAAAGTATTTTCCTAACTAGTGCGTAAGAAGTGACCTTTGCGCACGTTTTGCGTGCGTAAATTTCGCTTTTTAAGGCACTTGTTATGAAAAATTGGGTTTAACACACGTGTAAAAACTTCTTTATTCTAATTTTTTTTTCACTAGTATCGAAATGTATCATTACAAATGTTCGTTTGAATTTACTTTTGCGGTTTTAAAAAATATTATTGAAAGCTTGTGTGTAGATAAAGCAGTGTAGATAATGTGTCACTCTACATTATTATTAATTAGGCATAATGAAACGTTTAAAAACAAATGATAATCGCTAAAATTAATAGGTGTGTATTACGAATAACGGTATTAATCTTTAAACTATTCTTTATTAAATAAAAACAGCTAAGTAGAAGCCTCATCACAATGGCCGCTTTTCTCCCAGCCAACTATAACAGAACATTAATTGAAATGTTAAATTAACTGTATAATAGCTTCCCGATTAACCCTTTCGCTAGTCACGAACCTGCCAACCGTTGCTAAGAAACTAGTTTAACTTGGCCTGTAGGTACCAGGTTTCAGAGGTCGGTTTTAGTCCATTAACTTTCAGCCATATTGCTACAGTTAGGGTGAGGTGTGCGGTTTGATACGACTTTATTATTGGGATTGGATTGGACCCTGGTATATCCTTAAACTATGTCGAACAATGTAGGGCACAGCGAATCATCAGCACGCTTGAATCTGGAGTAGCGCGACTGGTGTACCTCCTCCTTTACAGAAGACCAAAGCCATAAAACACTACTTAATGAATAATAAATATTTCGGGACAATCTTACACAAATAGACCTAGTCCTACGGTAAGCTCAGTAAGGCTTGTGTTGTAGGTAGTAGATATATATAATAGATAGATACATATATTCAATAATTGAATACATAAAAAAACACACATGACTCAGGAAAAAAGATCTGTGTGAAAGGTATTGCCTGGTGTTAAGCAATTACCGTCGCCCATGGGCACCCGCAACACCAGGGGAGTCACAAGCGCGTTGCCAATCTTTAAGGGAGGTTGGAGCTCTGGGAACCTTACTCACCAACAGGAACACAACATACCTGAAAGGTGGCAGTGCTATTATGGCTGTGGTCTTCTGTAAGGAGGAGGTACTTCCCCAGCTGGGCTTCTCCAGATTCAAGCGTGATGGTACTTCGCTGTGCCCTACCTCTCATTATTGGACGTAGTTTAAGGACATACCCGGGTCCAAATGAGTCCGGGAGCTCCACATGGAACGGTATAGAGCTTACCGTAAGGCTGAGTGCTTAGTCAATTTGTGTAAGGATGTTCTATAATATTTAGTTACTTACCGTTAACTAGCCGTTCTGTAAATTAAATATTTAAACTATAGATAATGGATGTCTACATTCCCAAGCCCTCACTCACTTCGCCCTAAATGTATATTCAAGTGTGTGGGCCGCTACCTTTTATATAATTTACAATAAGTTGTCTGGATATTTATAGTAACTTAATAACATGTTATTATGAAACGGTTTTATTACGTACCATTGTATTGGAAATAAATATTAAATGAAGTTAAGGTGGGCAGGACATTTGGCGAGACAGAATGATGGAGACATGGACAGGGTATAAATAAATTAGATATTACTGGATAATCTTACACAAAATGGCTGGCACAGTAAGTGAAAAAAGCCAAGCGATATACAAACACTTAAAAACATATCCATACTAATATTATAAATGCGAAAGTGTATCTGCTTGTTTGTCCGTCTTTTATGGCAAAACGGAGCGACGAATTGACGTGATTTTTTAAGTGGAAGGGATGTATAGTGACATACATACATTTCAGCCATATGCAGTCCACTGCTGGACATAGGCCTCCCACAAATATGACTTGTATTGTCTTGGAGGTAGTTGCCGTAGTCGCCACACTTGGCAGGCGGGTTTTTGACCGCAGTAGCTGTAGATTGGGTTTCGATGGACGTTGCTGCCAGTCCGTAGGATTTTTCCCTCTTACGACACCCGCGGGAGGAGATGGGGCGGTGCTATTATAGTTAGCTGGCATCACACAGCGGCTGAGTTTCTTGCCGGTCATAAAAGTCAAAATACATCTCAGGTCAGAGGTGTAGGGTAAGAACCGGTGTAATATTTTTCTCTTTTACTTTTATCTAGTCGATGTGTAAAAGTGCCCTTGTGGCCTACTGAATAAACGTTTGAGTTTGAGTTTGAAAGCATGGGTGCTCAATACCACTGGCCGAGACTGAAATTGAGTCATTTTTTTTTTTATGACATAGGCGGAAAACCAGCAGACGGATTGCCTGATGGTAAGCAATCACCAGGCACCCGCAACACCAGGGGAGTCACAAGCGCGTTGGCCTTTAAGGGGGGGTTGGAGCTCTGGGAACCTTACTCACCATCAGGAACACAACACTACATACCTGAAAGGTAGCAGTGCTATTATAGCTGTGGTCTTCTGTAAGTAGGAGGTACTGCCCCAGTTGGGCTGTCCCAGATTCAAGCGTGATGGTCATCGCTTTGCCCTACCTCTCATTGTTGGATGTAGTTTAAGGACATACCCGGGTCCAAGTTTTATGAGATTTCAGTTAATTCTTTAAAAATAGGAAATCAAGAGTTCCAAATGCACTACGGCCTCAAAGTCTTGCTTTGTGAACATTGCCGTAGCCCACGGACCGAGAAGACAGTATCGATTCCACGCCCGTGGGAGAATCGAATCGTTACGATTAATCGATTGTGTAGCGATCAAGGCTATCCAAGGCACCTCAATGCAAGCATTTATTGTGGCTCTGTAGAGAATTCCGTTTAACAACTATGTTACACCTCAATTGGTTACCGGGCTGTTTAAAAAAATATATATTACAGGACATCCTAACAGAAATAAGCTCAAAAATGATTGTTTTTTTTAAATATACAACGACGGTGGCAAACAAGCATACGGACAGCCTGATGGAAAGCAGATGCCGTAGTCTACGGACGCCTGCAACTCTAGAGGATTTACTTGCGCGCTTTAAGAACCTATGCACACCTTTTTTGAAGAACCTCATATTGTAGTCCTCCTCCTTACAGAAGACCACAGCCATAATAGCACTGCTACCTTTCAGGTATGTAGTGTTGTGTTCCTGATGGTGAGTAGGGTTCCCAGAGCTCCAACAACTCCAGGGTAGGTACACGCATGTGAATCCTCTGGAGCTGCAGGCGTCTATAAGCTACGGTAACTGCTTACCATCAGGCCGTATGCTTATTTTCTATATTATTAGACGTTTCTGCATAAAAAAAAAAAAATAGTTAAATAATTTCGTATGCTTATTTGCCACCGTCGTAGTATAAAAAAAGAATATTGTCAATATTACCTGTCCCGTAAAATGTCTCCGTGTTGCTAAGTGGGCCAAGACAGCAATCAGGCTTTGTACGGCTTCAGCACACAGTTTATGGCAGTAAGGCAATGGGCTCTTTACACTTTCTATAGCGTAAGATTTCGCTGACGTATAAACAATATAAATATAAATGCTAAAGTACTGATTTAAGTATTAGGACAAATGTTATTATTTACCTAGCTGTGCCCCGCGGTGTTACCCCCGTTTTATTAGGGAAAAAATGTAGCCTGTGTGTTAATCCAGCTGCCTCCATACCAAATTTTATTTCGTTCCAGCCGTTTGGACGTGAAGAAGTAACAAACATACACACTCACAAACTGTTGCCTTTATAATATTAGTGTAGATTTTAATATTGCCGTATTTATAGTAAAGTAACGCCTTCTTGCCTTACTGTTTATCTTTGTTTAATGTTCGTGCTTCTTAGTTAATAAGATTTCACCAAGGCGACATTTTGTAGGTTTCTCTCCACTCGATCGGACCAAAATAACTTAATAGCTTAGCTCCGAAGACGTACAAACTTTAAATTAACTTCAAATATAGTGACTTTCATTACAGTCCTACTTATATACGAAAAGTTCGTGTTTGTCCAATTAATTTGAAATGTTTTTGAAATTTTAACCTTGTTATTTAATATTATAAAACATGATTTATTTATTAGTACAACTATAATTAATTAATTACTGTTAAGTGAGAAAGTTTTATCGCGAATTAAATTTACGACTCATGGTAATTAACTAGCGATAGATCTGCCGTGTGATGCCGGCTGACTAGAATAGCACCACCCCATCTCCATCGCGGCTGTCGTAAGAGGCGACAAAGGCGAAAATCCTACGGACGGGCAGCAGCGTCGGTTGAAACCCAATCTACAGCTACTGCGGTTACCGACCCGCCTGCCAAGCGTGGCGACTATGGCAAATACCCCCCAAGATGATACAAGTCATATGTGTGGGAGGCCTATGTCCAGCATGCATACGGCTGAAATGTATGTATGTAACTCTCCATTCCTTCAACTACCACCACTTAAAAATCACGTCAATTCGTCGCTCCGTTTTGCCAAGAAAGATGGACAAACAAACAGACACACTTTCGCATTTATAATATTAGTATGGATATGTTTTTAAGAATTTGTATATCTATGCATACGGATGAAATGTATGTATGTATAAATGAGAAAGGTTTTTTAAAGTTGATTATGTAACGGGTGAGCAAATCGAGGATATTTATCGCAACACTAACAAAGCGGTTCGTTTCATAAAACCAAACTTATATTTTTATGCCTTACATTGTGTAGCAGTAACATAAACTACTATAATAGATAGTTGTGTTTAAAATCTGTATTGTGTCCCCAGTTTTCAATACGTATCGGACAATATCAGTCAATAACAACATACAATCTAGTTAGCATGCAACATATGTTAGAATACACGGGCAGTTTACACTACGGGGTGTGGCGGGGACACACACGGACGGACAGAATGACAAGCTTCGATAGAGTTGTGTTTAACATTTGGGAAGCAATTTTTGAGTCGATCATTCCAGTCTTACATTTAAAATTCTGTCAGATATATTTTCTCAAAATGGTTCAAAAAATGTGCGAAATATTGAGAATTGAAAATTAGGGAAACTTTTCTTATTTAAAAATTTTGTGTGGGATTATTTTCGCAACCAAAATTTTGATCCCTGTCCCTAGTTTTCAATTCTCAATGTTTACTTGTTTAGTGTAAAAAGTAGAAAATTGGTAGTATTTTATTTTATTCAAGAAGTTTATACTTGCAATGTTGCAGGTGCCTACATGAATTATCATGTAGGCGGGTTTTTTCCTAGTCTAGTACAATTTGTTTACTGGTTTAGTATACAGACAAAAAATATTTTTGAAACATAACTCAGATTTATCTCAAAGCACTTTGGATTTTTAAGGTAATCTCACAAACTGTTGAATTGTTTGATTGAACAAGAATGTTTAATTTACAAATCTGACTAAATCTGAATCTAACTAAACTGATTATAGGTAAATAGATTTAGAACCGGTGTAGATTTTATAATTCTTTTTTACTTTTTATATACTCGACGTGTAAAAGTGCCCTTATGGCCTACTTACTGAATAAACGTTAGACTGTGAGTTTATCCAAACTTTTTTTAAATCTAAATCTGGTCTCGGTATTGTCGATGTTGGTATGAAGGCCGCCAAGCTGAAGTGGGACTGGGCAGGGCCGTCTGCCGAATGCACCCAGAGCGCTGGACGAAGCTAGCAACAGAATGGGTCCCACAGGCCGGATCTCGGGGTAGAGGAAGACCAAAACGAAGATGGCGGGATGACTTTGATAAACATTTTAAAGAGTGGCGAGAGAGTGCATTGGATAGGACCAAATAGAAAGAGGGGAGGCCTTTTCCCAGCAGTGGGATACTCTTATAGGTTAAAAAAAAATAGTCTTGTTTTTAGTGACTAGTCTGGCTCGACGAACGGTCCGTCTGTCTGTCCGACCATGTTTTTCTTGTTTGCCGGATGGCATCGTATCTATGTAAATTGCACCATGTACAGGGTGCGTCCTGTTTTGCACGGGCTATACAGCGTGTACTAACAAGCCGTGGAATAAGCAATTTGCCTTGATTAGCGTTTTTTTGCCGTTTTTTCTTTGATACTGGATTTTTTTAGCGTCGCACGGGTTAAGTGAAAGAGATCATTAGTTATGTAAAGAGTTTTACAAGTTTAAAAAAGGTACTTTAATTTTCTAAACTTAAAAAAATACCTATTGAAATTCTAAGGTCATAAATTGGGACACTAATATCTTATGCGCCGTGGGTAGATAGCTGCTGGAAATCGCTCACTGTGGTGGTCTATAGGGAAGGCCTAGTAGTAGTCGTCCGTGGCAAAGACTATACTTGTAGGTGCTTTTTATATCGAAAGACTATTGTTGGCCTGTACCCTGACCATGAGTTGTGACTTTGAGGTTTTCGATAACGAGTATCGAGTTTACTATCTGTGCATCTCGCTTGTACTATTTTAGTGCGTACGAGATGCACAGATAGTAAACTCGATAATCGTTATCGAAAACGTCAAAGTCACAACTCATGATAAGGATATAGCTGTGGTTGACGTTGACTAGCTTGCAGGTAAATTCTGAATACTGAACCAATGCAAAATCTTAGTGAAACCTATAGTGATGACATTCCTTCAAACTAGTTATACTGTTACTGTACTGATACCGCGAACGTCGAAGTTCGTATATTTCGAGCATCTTTCTCTTTTGAAACCAATGAAGGCGTCATGAAAGTGACAGAGAAAATCATCCGTTTAAGAATATCGTTTCTCGCGGTAGAGCGTATAGGCCTCAATACCAATGAGTTTTTCGGAACTTATGTATGAAATATCATTTGATATTTACCAGTCGCTTTTCGGTATCCCAATAAGGTCTATTTTACCTTTTGTGTTGGTAGGTCATTCGTAAAAACTAGTGCTAATACCTGATGCCTGAGTGTATGTTTTTAACGTAGTTTTACGTCACGAACGCGTTTGCGTTTCCCATATAAATCACATTATCACTTACGCGTTCGTAAACCTTTTTTTACGTCAAAAGAAACTTACACTAGAGCCTCTGAGCTTATTTGTCGAGCCTACAGTCTCCTGCCCGACCCGATGATGATGATGAACGGATATGCCAATGCATACACAAATATGCCAATATTGGCATATTCATACGTTTACATTAATGTAATTGGTTGGGTATGATATTACAGTGTGTTTAACAGTTGCTCTATATCCAGTAGCGCAACATGACTTCTAACGAGTTTGGCAGCCCGTTTCCGTGCCGGATCGGACACGGAACGGACACGCAATGATACCGTTAATGTAATAATTATAAACTACAGAGCCCTGAGTGTAAGTTTTTAACGTAACTTTACGTCACGAACGCGTTTCCGTTTCCCATATAAATAACATTATCACTTACGTGTTCGTAAACGAGCCTGATAAGTAAGTAAGTTTTTTTAGACGTAAAAATACGTCTCGAGCGCGTAAGTGATAAATGTGATAATGCTATTTATATGGGTAACTCTAACTCGATGGTAACGTTTTGTTACGTTAAAAACTTACACTTAGAGGCTCTAGTATAAGTATCTTTTAGCGTAAAAAAAAACGTTTACGAACATGTAAGTGATAATATTATTTGAATGGGTAACTTTAACGCGATAGTGACGTTTTGTTACGTT
The DNA here is from genome assembly GCA_022674325.2 of Grapholita molesta. NCBI lineage: Eukaryota > Metazoa > Arthropoda > Insecta > Lepidoptera > Tortricidae > Grapholita > Grapholita molesta. The sequence continues at coordinate 8,603,283 of CP053143.2, forward strand.
AAAAACTTATAGTCAGGGCTCAGGCTGTACAGGCTGATTCACGGGACGAGATCAGGAATTCAGGATTGACCTCACGAATTTATTTAACAATAAGTAGTACTTTTATACATTTTTTTTAGTATTTAAAAAATTAATTCAAATTAATTTCTATAGCGGTCTATAAAGCGGTGAATTAAAATTAATTTACTTTGAGTATCGACGTTGTGCACCGGTCATTCTCGCGGATAATAATTGACGTCCGAGCAAGTGTCGAATCTGAGGTGCAGTACCCTTACCATGAGTTGTGACATTGAGGTTTTCGATAACGAGTATTTACTGTCTGTGCATCTCGTTCGCACTACAATAGTACAAGCGAGATGCACAGACAGTAAACTCGGTACTCGTTATCGAAAACCTCAAAGACACAACACTCACAACTCATGGTAATGGTACGGTCAGAATTTCTATGTGAAAGTTTTGCATTTTTATTTTTTAGCAATCTTCTTTCAAATGTTAAAATAATGAAATATATAGTCAAAAAACATTATATCGAAACAAAAAAGATACAATTCGGGTATTTTTAAGGCAACAGTGAATAGGCTGTTACTGAACCAGCGTGCTACACCCTCGACCTAGTCGACACTTACCATCAGGCCCCTATTTCACCAACTAACGCGTTGGTGGCAAACAGGCACACGTCCCACCCGATGGTAAGCAGTCAATGCAATCAATGGACACCTGTAACGTCAGAAATTTACATATGTCGGGAATCGTGACAATTGTCGCTGTGGTGAAATAGGGGCCAGGAGTCAAACGCTGGTCAGTCTTGTATAAAAAAAAACGGAATTAAGTAACTTTTCCCATTCGGATGCGCGCTCGAAATATTGCATTATTTTTCAATGCACGGCCTTAAATCGTCTATCGTCAACATTGCAAATCCAAATAGAAATTACAAATAGCACCTAAGTCTAAAACCTTCAAGTGAATCGAAGCGATTAGTCATCAATCGAGATTGCGTGGTAACGCTACCGAATATATTTCATCAGTGGGAGTAACACCGGTGGCGATCAGAATCTTATTAATGGAAACATTATGCGATATAGATGAAGTTAAGTTATCGTACTAATAATTTTAAAAAGTATCGTAACTAAATTATTTATTAAATAAATAAATAAATATTCGGGACAATCTTACACAAATTGACCTAGTCCTACGGTAAGCTCAGTAAGGCTTGTGTTGTAGGTACTAGACGACGATATATATAATAGATAGATACATATAAATACTTAAATACATAGAAAACAACCATGACCCAAGAACAAATATCTGTGCTCATCACATAAATAAATGCCCTGACTGGGAATCGAACCCAGGACCATCGGCTTCATAGGCAGGGTCACTACCCACTAGGCCAGACCGGTCGTCAAGCCTGCTAACAAAACGATAATTGTTAGAAATGAGACTGATACCACACTTTCGATTTGCGAGCGAGTTTTGTATGTAGGCGAATACGCAGCGATTTTGCTGCGTACGAGTTTTGTATAGAAATCGCAACAAGTGTGTAAATAGTATATTACGTACCCAGGGCGGTAAAACAAAGAAAGGCTCAGGTCGTGGGTATTTGTAACAAGCGATCCGAGGCTTTTTTTATTACCGCCCGTGGTGCGTACATAGTTTAACGTCTTCATCTGAGTGTAAAGTGAGATTTTCCGTCGTGCCCTAGGGCGGTAAATCTCACTTACCACCCAGTGTGACGTAAAAAAAAAAGTTTGAAGGACATCACTATAGGTTTCAAAAGTACAGGTTTTAGTAAGATTTGGCATTGGTTCAGTATTCAGAATTTACCTGCAAGCTAGTCAACGTCAACCACAGCTATATCCTTATCATGAGTTGTGACTTTGACGTTTTCGATAACGATTATCGAGTTTACTATCATTGCATCTCGTTTGCACTAAAATACTACAAGCGAGATTCATAGATAGTAAACTCGATACTCGTTATCGTAACGTCACAACTCATGGTAAGGGTACAGTAGCTGTTAAGTTATTAAAGCATACGTAAGTAACTGTTGCTTATAATTCTAGCTAGTTAAATATAATACGTAACATCCTTTAAAAGTAAGTGTGATAAAATGTAAGTTATAGGTGAGAAACTTAGCTAAAGCACCTGGTCTATGTAGTAGTAACGTGTGTACACGCATGTCGGCGTTCTATATTCAAATTTTGATGTAAGTTCCATATTAATTCTCTACACAACTACGTAGACATGGTCCTTCAGTTAAGTTTTTCACCTATAGATGGTAATTATCAAGTTTTAGGTAATAGTTGTAATGTTTTGTGGACTTGTAATCGCATAATAATGTAAGTATTTTAGTATTACATATAGTATTTTTATTTATTTGACGACCGCTCTGGTCTAGTGGGTAGTGATCCTGCCTATGAACCCGATGGTCCTGGGTTCGATTCCCAGTCAGGGCATTTATTTTTGATGAGCAGAGATATTTGTTCCTGAGTCATGGGTGTTTTCTATGTATTTAAGTATTTATATGTATCTATCTATTATATATATCGTCGTCTAGTACCTACAACACAAGCCTTACTGAGCTTACCGTAGGACTAGGTCGATTTGTGCCGATTGTCCAGAAATATATAAAATAATATATATACATATATATATTAAAATTTATGTTATTGACACAGTCTTATATAAGTCAACTTAGCCCTTCAGTATAAATTTGTAAGACAGTGAACTTAAAATAATGAGAGCTATCGATTTGTACAGTACAGTTGTAATCAGATATATCGGAGCTGTGGAGGTGATCACAAATATCTAACCAACGCCTCTATTGTCAAGGCGATAAAGTGCATGTTCAGATATTTCTGAACTCCTCCAGCTCCGATATATCTGATGGCGACTGTACACTAAAAATGTGTCCCAAATGTGTCAATTGTGTGACGCCATTTTAAAATTAAACGGCCATAATTACCATTTACACTTTTAAATGGTAATTTTGAGTAAAAAATAAATAAAAATAATACTTTCTATTTTAAAAGCCAAACTCCCAAACCGCACGTAAGTGCTCCAATGGGAACAAAGCGTAACTTAATAGCACTCAAATGGCGACACGCTTTAACATTGCAAACGCATCTAACGCTTTGAAAGCAGTCTCCTAATTGCAACAGATTTGTCCGTGCCTCGTTCACACTGGCTGGTTACTTGAAAGCTTACTGTCATGCCAGTGGCCAGATATAAGTCTACTCCTGTTATGACGTTGCTGAAATTAAGTCGACGTTGGGGGATAAAATTGTTGGCAGGTTCGTCGCACAGCGATATTGCGATATAGAGTGGTAATGCTGTTTGTACCCGAGGTCCGTCTGCCACAGGGACCTAAATTAGACATTACATTTTAGTACCTTACAAATTAAAATGTATGTTTAGGTTACCTTATTTTTGTTCTAGTTTTCTGTTATATATACAGTGCTATTTGTTTTACGACCGGTCTGGCCTAGTGGGTAGTGACTCTGCCTATGAAGCGAAAGGTCCTGGGTGAAAATCCCAGGACGGGTATTTATTTCTGTGATGAACATATGTATACTGAGACATGGGTTTTTTCTATGTATTTAAGCACTTGTATATTATAAATATCTATCGTTCTCTGAGTACTCACAACAAAATACTTTTTTAAGCTTACCGTACTGTGAGACTCAGTCGATTTATGTAAGATTTTCAAACAAAATCACTCAAACTGTGTGGGTTTTATACTGCTTAGTAAAATCAAATTTTAATATCTTTTTTTTTTTTATGACATAGGCGACAAACGAGCAGACGGATTGCCTGGTGTTAAGCAATTACCGTCGCCCATGGGCACTCGCAACAGCAGGGGAGTCACAAGCGCGTTGCCGGCCTTTAAGGGGGGTTGGAGCTCTGGAAACCTTACTCACCATCAGGAACACAGCACTACATACCTGAAAGGTGGCAGTGCTATTATGGCTGTGGTCTTCTGTAAGGAGGAGGTACTTCCCCAGTTGGGCTGCCCCAGATTCAAGCGTGATGGTCAACGCTGTACCCTACCTCTCATAAATAATATCACAGTATTTGTAATACAATGTAATAACTCTCAGATGTAAACTCATCTCAACATTGCAAACGCATCAAGCTCCTGGAAAGCATTCGCCTAATTGCTACAGATTTGTCTAAGGTGTGATGTAGCTCTGTCTCGTGCCTCGTTTACACCTCACTCGACCGTTAACTTAACTAATCCTATATGTTCGTACAAGTTACTTTTGAACTAGATACAGGTGCCTACTAACTAGATAGTAAAATAGTAAAACCGGCAATAATCGCCTTTTACGGGCGCCCCGCCGCTGATATATAAGAAATTACCACTTTATTGGACTGTATGTGTAATAAGTGCTTATTAATTAGAGCATCTGAAAATAAATTATTAATTATTATTAATAGATTTTTTTTCTGTTACAGGTAAGCTTGCAATTGAGTTACAAGCGTATTTGATTGGTAAGGCTGTGTTTTACGGCTAATAAAAAGAACCTTATTAACTGTTCCCACGTATCTAAAATAAATATAATAAATTACCACATACAGTCAGCAGCAGAAGTGGATAAGCGTTTGAGGTGTTCAAAATGAGGTCAACGCGTCTCTATTGTCAAGAGAATAAGAGCGCGTGCAGGTCATTTTGGACACTTCAAACGCTTGGCCACTTTTGCAGCTGACTGTATTAGCGATCCGCTTTGAAATCACTGTTTACAGATAAAAATTGCATTAAAATCCGTTGCATATGCGGCTTGCGGCATAATGTGTTGGCTGAGGTACGTCGACAGGCGGGTTAATTGTTGGCTTAACGATGCGCCGCTTAAGTCTCGCAGTGTCAACTAAAGTGTTAATCACTACATAGTATAAAACAAAGTCGCTTTCTTTGTCCCTATATCCCTATGTATGCTTAAATGTTTAAAACTGTGGAACGGATTTCAGGCAGTTTTTTAAAATAGATAGAGTGATTGAAGAGAAAGGTTCAATATTGTATGATAACATCCATTAAATAGTGGAGAAATACTAATATCAGCATTACACCCGAAGCCGGGGCGGGGCGCTAGTTAAACTATATTAATAATAAAAATATAGCAAAGAGTCTCGACCAACATCTTGAGAGACTCTCGCTACGTGGTTGTGGTTGGATCAAGGGTCAGATTCAGAAGGCGGTAGGTAATCCTGGACACGGTGCGCATAGTCCGACGGTTCCTCTCTGCAGCCCTAACCACCGGCAGCCTGGGCCCTGCCCGTTGCCGGCAGCACTCTTAGTTAGGTTTTTTATAATGTTTTTATTGTTTTCATATGTTTCAGATGTATTTTTATATATTTTTTTATAACAATATTGTAAAAAAACCTAATCTAAGAAAGAAGATAAATAAAATAATATAATAAAATATATCTTAGTATTTACCTGATATAACTATTATAAACTCCGAAGCTCTGAATTGTAACAACTGTTGTTGGAATCTATGGAATAATTACTTGCGAAAGATGTATACTTGATAAGTAAATAGTTTCCTAGTTGTAATTTTGGTTCTTAAAAAAATATATTATTCATTCAGCAAAAATAATTCCTCAATTCATGTCTAGTTTAGTACTCGCTCCAGTACTAAACACAACTAAACACGTCGGCACGTGAGAACGTATATTATTTATATTCCTCCCATTTAGACGCGTGGAACGCAATCAGCCGAGCCGGTATGCAACTATTAACTCAACACCAGGGGCATAATGCAGTAAATTAATGGGAGCTTAAAGGCAGTTACGGCGTTTTGGGATTGAGGTGGTGGCGTGTTAGGGTGAAGTTATGTTTTGATGAATTTGTTGTTATGTTTCCTCGAATATCTAAAATGTATGCGTTAAGGCTGCGCCGAATAAATGACAGCAGAATTTCTTTTGTTAGATACTTTTTTTTGTATAGTTCATCCTTAATCTTAGTCTATGTGCGTCATAAGTTACATGGTTAAGGATTAACTAAATAAATTATACGATTCAGAAACAAGATTACCACGGACCCGGGTATGTCCTCAAACTACGCCCAACAATGAGAGGAAGGGCACAGCGATGACCATCACGCTTGAATCTGGAGCAGCCCAACTGGGGAAGTACCTCCTCCTTACAGAAGACCACAGCCATAATAGCACTGCTACCTTTCAGGTATGTAGTGTTGTGTTCCTGATGGTGAGTAAGGTTCCCAGAGCTCCAACCCCCCTTAAAGGCCGGCAACGCGCTTGTGACTCCCCTGCTGTTGCGGGTGCCCATGGGCGACGGTAATTGCTTACCATCAGGCAATCCGTCTGCTCGTTTGCCACCTATGTCATAAAAAAAAAAGATTACTTGAATTTTACTTTATAGAAATTAGATCTAAAGTGACCTTTAAAAAAGATCGGATTCCCTTATTACGCCAGGCGGGTTGGCGATCGCCCTACAGCCAGTCGCTACCAATATTTGATGTATTATAATTGCACACACAACACAATAAGATGAACACACAATAGCTCACACACAACGATAGCACACGATATTGATCGTTGTTATGCGAGTCTGTATTATTCAGTGATCCGGCTCGAAGGACCAGCACAATTCCCGTCAATTACTGTGATAGCATTAATATAGTACAGTCTAGTTGGTATACAGAGTGGGATTTACATTGTGATCATTTGAACATTTTGTCATTTTGAGGTCTAAAGTAAGCTAATAATGTAATATAAAAAGTAATGATTAATACAACAATTTTGACTCGCAGCGGGACTCGAACCCACAACCACTGGGTTCGAGTACCGCTGCCAGTCAACAAATGAAATAGTTATTTAACTATATTTACAGTTTTATGAAGATGTGTTTTTGCATAATATTGTCTTCGGTTGCCGCGATAATTACTCATGAAATAAAACAACAAAAACGGATTAAATCGCGTATACAATTTAAACTTCATCTTCATCATCATTGGGGATGAAGTTTTAATTAGTATACGCGATTTAATCCGTTTTAGTTGTTTGTTTCATGGGTTATTGCGTCATGACAAACATGACATTTCACATGATGATATGGGAAGTGTTAACCGACTTAGAAAAGGTAACTTGTCATTTATAAATAAAATTATGTATCAAAAGATAGTCGGTAAAAATTAAAAGGAAGTGCGAAATAGTAGTACATTCGTCATGTCCATTAACGGGTAAATGCTTTGCCTACTATATTGATACACACTGTATAATGTATTATACTGCCTCTAATTGATACTTGTTGAACAAAAAGCCATATGTGTTTTTAACATGAAATTGATTATAAGGACTTAACTAGGTAGACCATACAGTAATCAGTTGCCATAAAAAGCCATAATTAAATCATAAAGTAACAAAAATCTTTTTACATCATTAAATCCAGTTACTTGCAAATTTCATGGACTCATTAAAAAAATATCGACAACAGTCATTATTTTGACATGCTACTATGTCGGTGTATTCATATTTCTTGATATTATTTATAACATGTTTAAGGTTAACAAAACAATTAAATATCGACTTTAAATCATTCGCACTACGATTGAAATTCACTTACAAAATGCTGTGTCACTCTGTCCCGGTTCAAAGTGACGTATGAATAAAACGGCGTAACAAACTTAGAAATTCCATGACTTAAGCCCTTATATACATGAGGAGTTGCATGCAATTATGACTTGACACTAATAACTTGTCACTGGCTGGTTTGAAAAATATTTCCTTGCAAATTATTTTGCAGTCACTACAACTCCGTTTACACTTTAACTCTTTGTTATAAAGGTCAGGCGAAGTGTAAATAGAAATTTGTCGTATAACAGGGTTGGTAACACTAACATTTAGAAGCTGAAGGTCGTAACTGCCGCGAGATTTATAGTAAATTGCGCTGTTTTAATTGCAAATGATAGAACAGCGGCTGTTATATAATAACGTCGTCATTTAACTAGTAGTTAACAAGAAATGTTTAAGAATGTAGCGAAGAAAATACAACTAACGCCTTCAGGTATAGACGTTTAGTTCGCAAACGAACAAAGAAAATAACAAACAATGCAGGAAGGAAGACATAATCTTGTATATTTTTCAAGAAAGCAGATAAAATATTTAAAACAAATTGAAGACAAAGATCGGAATATCTCATTAAACAAGATTGTCGTTCTGAGACTCGTGTAAGTATGGAGTTCCGCAAGGTAGTAATCTGGGACCGGTAATATTCCTTATTAACAGTAATGGTCTGCCACAGGGTATAACTGCAGAAAACGATCTGTTTGCGCACACCACTCGTGTCACAAAAAAATCCGATAAACATAAAATTGTAAACTGAGGTGTTTTTCAAAAGTATTTATCTTATTTTGAAAATAAACTTGACACAATTGTCAGTGTCATTATTGTTAAAGTATATAATTACCTTGACAGAAATAAAGCAGGAAACCAATTTGGAACTCCTTAAATAACTACGCAATGTATGGCGTCAATAATTATATGTTTATTTACGACAGGCCTGGCATAGTAGGTAGTTATCTGCCTATGAAGGCGATGGTCTTGGATTGAAATCTCAATCAGGGCATTTATTTGTGTAATAAGATATTTGATTCTGAGTCATGGGTGTTTGTATTTAAGCATCTGTGTTTACATACATCGTTGGCTGAGTATCCACAACACAAGCCTTCTTGAGCTTATCTTGGAGCTCAGTCAATTTATGTACAGATGTCGGTAATATTTATTTATTATACTTTTGTATTTTCTTTCCAAGGCTTTTGCAGAATTATAATATAACTTTAAAAATAAACGGTACAAACGAAACTAATTTCATGATTTAAAATTGTCTTGTAAGTACTTAACTTACAAGGCAATTTTGTACAATTCTGCAAAATTCAGAAGTATACTTTGTATATTAATAACAAACCTTTATTTTTAAACAAGATAAAATTTTACAATAACTAGATGACTAACTACCTTTTTTAGATTTAATGTAAAATCTAGAAAAGGCCTTTCTTCGTTGTAACGCAATGCTGATAAGTTCTGCGAGGAAGCCGCTAGTTCTAAAAAATTCGGCGCTTTCCACCGTCGTGTGTATAAAAAAAATGGAACTATTATAACCGATTTTAAACTACCAAAGTGGCCCGAAAACTTCTAAGCAAGCTACAGTTCTCAGTGTCAAGAAGTGTATCTGTCAATTCATATTAAAATGCTTTTAAATCAGGATGTCCAACCGGTACAGAAACTTGTATCGTTACGGTAACGAATCGTTATCTCTGTAATCTGAGCTCACTGTAATTACCGTAAGTCAGATATTAGAGAGATTATCGATACGGCCAAGCTTGAACTGTGATTTTACTTTTCCTCTTTAGTTATTAATACACCTAGATATTTTTCTAGCACGAACGATTTCTTTTAGGTGATTGACAAAATAAAAACATCGACAGTCCTGTTATCGATAAGTACCACTTCAACGTCACACAGGTAATACAAAGAGGATTGTAGGGTAATATGTTTAAACATAAATGACAATAACAAAGCTATCTATTTATTTATATTAAACATAGGTAAATTATTTTTAAATAAAATAAAATAGAAAAATTTGACTCGGAGCGGGACTCGAACCCACAACCACTGGATCACTAGCCCAGTGCACTTCCAATTGTGCTATCCGAGTACCGCTTAGACTTGTCAAATTTTTCTATCTTATCCTTCGTGGTATACGTCATCATGGGTGACGTGTAGTCACATCTACCGTCAGCGTATTGAACACTTAACGGCATCGAAGTCTCAATTTACATTGAGAATTCATCGATAACAATGTGCTACCCCATTCTAAATTATTTTTTATTATGCAGAAACGTCTGCTAGCGAATATCTTCGATATTTAAATCGAAAGAAAAATAGAAAAAATTGACTCGGAGCGGGACTCAAACCCACAACCACTGGATCACTAGGATAAGATACCACGAAGGATAAGATAGAAAAAATTGACAAGTCTCAGCGGTACTCGGATAGCACAATTGGAAGTGCACTGGGCTAGTTTTACATAGGTACTACAGAAAAAAATTGGATTAAAAGTTTACGGATTACTTCCAATTTGTTCAAGATCGGTGGCACGCGGCGTCTAGATAGGTAGCCGATATATAAAACTGTATGTACGCCTTGTCGTTGAATATAGTATGTACTTATCGATAACAGGATTGTCGATATTTTTTTTATGGCAAGCACTAAGCAAATGTCGATCTAGCCAGAAAAATATCAAGGTGTACTTATAGTTATTAGTTATTAGACTAAAGTTTTGAGAATTGTATGTCGTGTACTGGCTGACTAGTAAAGCACCCTATCTCCTCTCTTGCCGTAAGATAAAGAGGAAAACGGACGGATGGGCAGCAGCGTCTGTCGAACTCCAATCTACATTTATTGCGGTCGCCAACCCGCCAAGCGTAGCGTCTATAGCAACTACTGCCCAATATGATACAACTCATATTTAGGGGAAGCCTGTATCCAGATCTACGACTATGCCGACGAATGTTGCCTCTGTATTGATAACGTCCGTAGGCTGCGGTGACCGCCTACCACCAAGCGAGCCGCATGCTAGTTTGCCACGTTTGTGGTATAAAAAGAATGATACAGAATGATATCTGCTGTAGTATATTTAAAAGGTTTAAGTAGTTTTGTTATTTTTTACAAATTGTATTTCATTTTTTGTTCTTAACTCTGAGAAACAACTTTAGCAGTTCTAGTAATGAATTCAATGCAAACTTGATAAATAAGTATTTCTGTCTTTTTAAAACTGTCTATAGGTATCATGGAGCATTCAAAACTAGACGTAAATACTAAGAGCATTAGGTATAAATTTATAATGTCATTATCTAGGAAACGGGACCTTATTGTCGATGGCACTTAAGTCGAATCGCGTTGCGTTTGTATTGTATCGTCTTGAACATCGACATAAGCGCCATCGAGAATAAGGTCCCTTTTCATAGATAATGTCACATATACTGTAATGCTATAAAGATTCATCTGATCTAAGAGATAAAGAACTGGTTGGCTTCCTGTTAACATGAGATATAGTAATACTTAACACACTATGACATACTGATTTATATTAAACTGCTGGCTTTCTGATTTATGCAGCAATAATCTAATTTACTGGTGATAATGTAATGGGTAATTGAAATTTATTTTTATTAGCTTCACGTAATTCATCATCATCATTTCAACCGAAGTACATCCATTGCTGGACATGTCCCCCAATCTTCTGGATACTTTTTAATACAACGACGGTGGCAAACAAGCATACGGCTCGCCTGATGGTAAACAGTTACCGTACCTAGCCGTAGCATGGATGCCTGCAATTCAAGAGGATTGAGGAGGAGGACAGGAGGAAGACCACCTTAAAAAAAGAAAAAGGGTACGTAGGAGATCGCTGATTCGCTGGACCGACATAGACAGGGAAGCTTGCAAATTATCTATTCAAGAGTCAGCAACGAGGAAGAAGAATAAGAACGACCCTCATACCTTCAAGAAAAGAGCGTAATCCTATCTTAAAGGCCGGCAACGCGCTTGTGACTCCCCTGGTGTTGCATAGCACATGAGCGACTATAATTGCTTACCATCAAGCCATCCGTTTGCTCGTTTGCCACGTTTGCCATAAAAAAATATAACCATAAAGTCAAAGTCGGATAAAATATGAATTTTCTAAAAAATACTATTTACAAACTAATGACTATAGAACTTAATCCCAAAATTGGTTTCGGAAAGGGGACTATCAGATATTGAAATTAAAACTAATTAAAAACAAGAAAACTCTGGTCTATCGTTTAATCACAAATATATGTCTTAAACAGTTAATTCGTTGAATCATAATGTTGCTTTTGATTTCAATCATTTGTGGTCCACAGCATAGGAGAAAGCTTAAGTGGATGCGAGAGCGGATTGAATAAGTTTATGTTAATATAAATATTTTATTTTTCAAATGTTGAGTTAAAAACTACCAAAAGTATAATAATCATCATTTTTAATAAGCAATCTTTTATTTATTCCAAGTTACATAAAAGTGATGCTTATAAAATACTAGCTTTTCCTAATGACTTCATTAACGTGGCATGCCCGTCTTTAAAGAATGGTTGCGGGATAAAAGTTATCCTATGTCCTTTCTCGTAGCTCAAACTCTCTCCATACCAAATTTTAATCCATACCCAATTGGTTCAGCAGTTTGAGTGTAAAGAGGTAACAGGCATAGTCACCTTCGCATTTATAATATTAGTATGGATTTGTTTTCTCAAATTGGTAATTAATAGTTCTTTTATGACAGGGGTCGTTATTGTATTTCTACTTTAAATTTGTTAATAGCAATACCATTTTCCCCATTGTTAAGTACTTTGCTTGAACTTAGCAAAAAACAAGTTTCAAAAAAGTAGGTTAAACAACGCGCATATGAAGCCTCTGGAGCTACAGACTTCCATAGCTGCAGTGACTCAATACCATCAGGCGGTTCGAATGCTTGATTGATACCGTGATAGTATAAAATAAGTAAAAAACGCTCTCGTCTGTAAATTGAAGCAGAATGATTAAAAAGAAGGATCGTAAAGCCACACATTCATTATCTCAGACTGTCCTCAATTAGTTTGAATTACTAAGATTGTTTTATTGTCTTCAGAAAAGAGATTGGTGGTTAAATTAATTTCGTAACATCCATGCTTGAAATGCATGTTAATTATTTGAAAAAACAATCAGTATTAACAATAATATGACGAGATAAGTAACCTTACAGAAATTGACTGAGTCTCGCGGTAAGCTCAAGAAGGCTTGTGTTGTGGGTACTCAGCCAACGCAACTAATATTATAATTAGTTTTTCCTTGAACTTCGTTAACCTGCCATGCCCGTCTTTAAAGTATGGTTGTGGGATAGAAGTTATCCTATGTCCTTTTTTACAGCTCAAACTCTCTCCATACCAAATTTCATCTCAATTGGTTCAGCGGTTTAAGCGTGAAGTAACAGACAGAGAGAGTTACTTTCGTATTTATAATATTAGTATGGATACAAATACTTAAATACATAGGAAACACCCATGACTCAAGAACAAATATCTGTGCTCTTCACACAAATACATGCACTTACTGGGATTTGAACCCAGGGCCATCTGCTTCATAGGCACAACTACCCACTAGGCCAGACCTGTCGTCAATAAACATAATATATAATTATTGACGACATAAATTGCGTAGTAATTTAAGGAATACAACTTGGTTTCCTAATTTATTTCTGTACTTACGTTATATATAACGTAATTACATTATAACGATAATGACACTGACAATTGTGTCAACTTTATTTTCAAAATAAGTTAAATACTTTCGAAAAACACCTCAGTTTATAATAAATTTAAGTTTAACGGATATTTTTTTGACACACAAAGTGATGTTGTGCGCAAACAGATCGTTTTCTGCAGTTATACCCTGTGGCAGACCATTACTGTTAATAAGGAATATTACCGGTCCCAGATTACTACCTTGGGTAACTTCATACTAGGCAGGGTTATATACCCACTAGGCTAGACTTGTTGTCAATGACACGTCGTCATGATAGTATTAATATAAGACTTCGCTATGTTTCCATCATCATCATTTCAGTCGTAAGTTGTTCACTGCTGGACAGAGACGATATTAGTACATGTTTTTTAATGACAGAGGTGGCAAACGAGCAGGCGGATGGCCTGATGGTAAGCAATCACCGGCGCCCATGGGCACCCGCAACACCTGGGGAGTCATAAGCGCGTTGCCGGCCTTTAAGGGGGGTTGGAGCTCTAGGAACCTTACTCATCACCAGGAACACAACACTACATACCTTAAAGGTAGCAGTGCTATTATGGCTGTGGTCTTCTGTAAGGAGGAGGTACTTCCCCAGTTGGGCTTCTCCAAACTCAAGCATGATGGTACTTCGTTGTGCCCTACCTCTCATTGTTGGACGTAGTTTAAGGACATACCTGGGTCCATTGATGAGTATAATAAAAATAAAGTAAAGATGATGTCCACTGCTGGATCTCCCCCATAGCCTGCGATAAGCAGCATGGGGGCTTTAGTATCATAATCACCATGCTTGGCAGGCGGATTGGCGATCGCTGTAAGTTCCACCGCTAAAGGACAGTGCCCGTCTCGGTCGCAGTTTAGGAACAATGCTCGGGCCCTTGAATCATTTAGATTCAATTAATTTCTAACTTTAATGATAGTTGTTTCATTAAAATTGTTTTAAACTTGTAATTAATGATTTGCAGTACAATTGTTTATTTTAATTGAAAATGATTTGTCGTGCGGTTTACTAAATCAATCAACATTCATTATCAGTAAGTTAATAAAATTAGAATTTGGTTACGATTTATTTTTCAAACCTTTTTTTTTCTGGTTTTGGAAACATTTAAAAGTTTTGAACCGACGTTCTGATAGTGTAAGATAACATAATATTAATCACCATCAACTCTGCCATAAGACGTCCACTGCTGAACATAGACCTTCAAATTATAAAAAAAAAACATCTTTATTTTTCAATTAAGCGAAATGCACTTATGACCGTCAAAGAAAAATCTACACCGGTTCTAACCCTACATGTCTGACCCGAGGAGATACCGGCAAGAAACTACGGCGGGACTTATTTTTTCAAAACAGTGATACATCAAATCTTAAAGTACCATTTATACCTTATACAATAAGGTCCACCGATGTACAGCTAAGAGTGTTGCTGTGTGTACCTAATTATGCTTAGTTATTATTTATTGATCATATTTTTTTAGGAAGGCATATAACATATGGTTGGAACCTTACCCACAACACTGCATACCAAGTAGCAGTGTTAAATATTATCCCTCCGGGAGTGTCGTAAGAGGCGACAAAGGGAAACATCCTACGGACGGGCAGCAGCGTCCGTCGAAACCCAATCTACAGCTACTGCTTTCGCCAAAAGCCAAAACGTGGCGACTATGGCAACTAGCCCCAAGAGGATACAAGTCATATTTGTGGAAGGCCTATGTCCAGCAGTGGACTGCATACCGCTGAAGTGTATGTATGTGGCTGTGGTCTTCTCTAAGGAGGAGGTACACGATTCAGGCTACTCCAGACTCAAGTGTGGTGATGATTCGCTGTGCCCTACCTCTCATTGTTGGACGTAGTTTAAGGATACCCGTGTCCGTTTCAAAATAATCAAAAGTTTAACCTCAAGCCCTGAATTTGACCGCCATTTTTAATTAAGATATTAATAAGCTGTTGATGCCATCATGATGTATGGTGATTGGCTTCCAGATTGCTGACATCTTTATTTATTGGTCTATGCATATTTGAGCGTTTTATAAATATGGAAAAATGTGATAATGGTTTTCTCTTCAATGTTTTTATAATAACTTATGTAATGGTTGAGGCTTTTAGTGTTTTATTTATGGGATTCACGTAGAAAAACCTTTTATTGGATTTGACCAGAAGTTGACCTAGTCAAACAATGTAACAATAGTAGATTTCTCCTTTTCCGTGACGTCCACTGCTGGACACAAGCCTGCCCCATATACGATCATAGTAAGCTGATCGGTTTCTATGCAATAATCACAACGCTTAGCAGGCGGGTTGGCGATCGCAGTTTTATCTTAAAGCTGCTGCCCGTTCTCCGGTGTTTTCTGATTGCCGTATATACAGTGTGGAAATTTAACTCGGGCCCTGGAAGGAAACTACCATAAATCCTTGAGCTAGCTCATTTTACTTAAAGGAGACATTCTTTTATTTTTAAAAAGAAACAAAACTGCATTCAAAGATTTTCTAAAACTCGCTTGCCTCGCCCGGGACTCGAACAAACTAAAATAATAAAAATACTCTCACTCTCTATTTTATTATACTAATCGATAGTATTAATACTCAGGAAAAAAATCTCTAAAAACATTTGGTCTTAAAAATAAAAACAATCGCTAAATCTAACATTAACTTTGTTTTACAGAATTGTTACGTGTCTTTTACCTGTTAAAAGTGAACAGTAAACAAATGTTTGTTAGAAAAATTTTATCCTGAGTATTAATACTATCGATTAGTATAATAAAATAGAGAGTGTGAGTATTTTTTTATTTTTGGTTGGTTCGAGTCCCGGGCGAGGCAAGCAAGTATTAGAAAATCTTTGAATGCAATTTTGTTTCTTTTTAAAAATAAAAGAATGTCTTCTTTAAGTAAAATGAGCTAGACCAAGGATTTAAGGTAGTTTCCCTCCAGGGCCCGAGTTAAATTTCCACACTGTATAGGCAACCGTTGTATTGTTGTGTTACTACTTAAAATCACAAATAAATAAATATTTAAGTAAAGCATCTATGTATGAATATATACACATCAAAATTGTAGCAACTGTACAAATATTACCTAAACTAGCTGAAGTCTAAAAAAGGCCCTTGAGGCTTTGTACAGTCGCTCTCATATCGGAGTTGTGGACGTGGAATATATCTGAACAACGCCTACATGGTCAAGGCGATAAATTGCATGGTCAGATATATGTGAACACCTCTACAGCCCCAATATATCTGATGGCGATCGATGGATACTGGCGGCATTTCCTCATTTCGCAATGCAGATACGTTGTGCGTGGAAGCCAGCTCTTCGGTCACCAATTGAATAATACATTACATCAGAGGCCGGGAAAAGGGGGATTTCCGCCCCAAGTGGATATATACGGGAATCCGTTTTCACAAATAGTGCTTTTCTCGAACATACAATGAAATAAAAGAAATGCTGCAAAAAATGAAATTTGAAAAATCACAACTAACAATGAAATCGAAATGTATTAAAAATTAACATCAGCTGTTTGCTATTTCACCCGATATCTTTGCCTCTGTATAGAGATATACAGATAATCATAGAAAAAAAGTTAGTTAAGTTATATGAAATTCCATTTCCGTCCTCTTCAGTTGCCGCGCCCAACAAACCATACTTCCGAGTCTATTATAAGGAATGTAAAGACAATATTTCATTGCATGTTCGAGAAATTTGTTTTTTCCTACATGCCAAAAAAATATAAATATCACGTTTCTGCAATAGGGTTCGTTAAAACTCTCCTAAAAAACGTCCAGCACTCTGGAAAGAGCTGAAACGTTCGCTGCCTATTTTAATTCTTGATACTGTTGGTAAATATACCTTGGAAAGGGTGTCTAGTACTTTTTGCACGCTTTTCCCTTTCTTGCTACAGAATAAATTTTACCAGAGTGTACACCAGTGGCAGCGCGACAATTTTTTTCTAAGGCAAGACGGAGCCGATATGTCTTAGCCTTTTCTTCTTGAGCCCACGGAAAATCGTTGAACTGTAGTAAAGTTAGTCAAGCCGGCGGGAATCGGCTTGTATATCCTCCCAACTTCGTCGGCAAGCCATTCTCGTCTTTAAATAATGGTTGCGGGATAAAAATTATCCTATGTCCTTTCTCGTAGCTCAAACTCTCTTCATACCATATTTAATCCCAATTGGTTCAGCGATTTAAGACAGACAGACAGAGAAAGCTGCATTCGCATTTATCATTTTAGTATAGATTTCAACACGAAAAAACAATAATTAGCATAATTGAATGCATTTACAGTGAAAATACGGTGAACCCAAATTACTACAACTACTATTTGTAGAATCATTTCACAGTTTTGATGTACGAGGAAGAAAGTTTCTAGAGAAACGCACAGTAGACTATTTCCAACTATCCAGGGCGTGAGGGTGGAAAAGTAGCCGTGTAGAACGATGACGATGTTATATTATTATACTTTTAAAAAGATAAAGATAAAAGATAAAAAACATTTATTTGTGACAACACATATACAAAAAAAAAAAAAGTCAAACAAAGAAAGAAAAAATAATACACCTGGTGTGCATCACAAAATGGACTCAACTCAGCATATTGCCAGCTCAGGAGCCAGCGCTGATCTTCCGCTGAGCCCACGATGATATTAATTTTGTTTTTTTTTGAAGTTAAAGATTTTGAATTGAATTAGTCACACTAAAATTGAACTGTCTGTGTTTTAATCTCTGCTCTCGCTAAATTCATCCGCACTGCATCCGCACTTTTATTTTTCAGTCTGGCCTGAAACTTTACGCTTCAACGTAAATCCAACCATAACCCTTTCACCTAAAGCCCATATTCCCGTGAACCCGATAACTTCGTTATTTAGCAGAAGTATTAAGTTGGATTCCTTTTGATACGTAAACGGCTGATATAGAAAAGCTTATGTTTATGTAAATCTTGTGGCGCTTAAGGCGTTTTTGAAGTGCGTGAAAGGGAGATTTTTCAACGTGTTTTAAAAGGATCCTTTTACGAACGGTTTACAAGTTATTGCTGGCTTTGTACATTTAGGCTTTCCGTTTTTTTTCGCGAAAATAGTGGATGTTGATTTTGACGATTTATCTTAAATACCTGGCCCGGTACCGCAAACATCGAAGTTCGTATATTTCGGGTATCTTTCTCATTTACTTCAATATAGGCGTCATTAGAGTGACGGAGACAATCGTCCGAAATTTACGAATATCGCGCGTGTTTCGCGGTAATACATAAATTGCGACTAGAAACCGGAGAAGGAGCAGCGTCCCAATACAGCTTTGAAATGTACTGGGATTGCCAACCCGCCTGCCAAACATGGTGATTAAGGCATTGAACTTTCTTCACAGATGGCTGCTGTGGCGATCTATTAGCAATAGATACCTAGGGGGTCAAACAATCAAATCTTTCCTCGTTATAAATTGATCTCGATGACTCTTTCTGAGCTTTGAGTACACGACCGATTTATCGATATATCGATAAACATTAGTGTTCTCTCCCTTAGGCTTTTAAAAAACCGCACGCAAAATTCCGCTCCCTAATGAGTACAAGCAGCAGCAGAAGTAGCTAAGCATTTGAGGTGTTCAAAATCAGGTCAACACGTCTCTATTGTCAAGAGAATAAGAGCGCGTGTACTTTGAACACTTCAAACGCTTAGCAACTTTTGCTGCTGACTGTACAACATGAGGCTATTTTTGTTAATTAATACTGTCTCGCTTAACTGTTTTGCTATTAAATTCCCATGGAGCCAATCGCTACAATAATATCTATTCATAGTATCAAAACTCATTCAACGTTTTGTCTAACCACCCTACTAACAAAACGTCAATACTTTTGGTAAGAATTACAGCGGTTACGACATTCTGTATTTGAATGCTATAACACTCCCAATTGAAAAATGCCTTATTCTAGGACTGATGAAATTAACTAAACGATTATAGACTTTATGTGCTGGACATAAGAATCAGAATGTATACATGTTTTTGGTAATATATGATATATGATCTTTTAAAATGTTTATACGTGTGAGTCATTTTGTTGAGAATGAAGTTGAGACATATGGTAGTGATAAAACATATGTGGTTTAGGGGTTCATTGAAAAATAGTCTAATTGAATATCACTGATGCCATAGACACGATGATCATCATCATCATCATCATCATGTCAAGCGAAAGACGTCCACTGGACATAGGCCTCCCCCAGAACGACCCAAGACGACCAATGCGCCTACCACATTCAGCGGTAACCCGCGACTGTAACTAGGTCGTCGGTCCACCCTGTGGGAGTCCTACCTACGCTGCGTCTTCCAGTTCATGGTCGCCAGTCCAGAACCTTTCCGGAAAGGCAGGATGATGATCTGATGTATATGTCCAGCGGTTGATGACTGGAATGATGATGAATGAATGAATGAATGATAATGTTTGGGTGAGAACGAGTCAGTATTTTGCAAGTCACTTAGGCCTGCCTCTGGTTGGTGCATTGCAGCACACCAAATGCACAGCGAGAAATAACATCATAAAGATAGGAACTAAATAATCTCGTAATCTTTATACAACAATTTGTTGATTACCGAGAAAGTAAAAAAAAAAAAATGATTTTGCCGTTTGATGCCGGCTCACTAGAATAGCACCACCCCATTTCCTCCCGCGGGTGTAGTAAGAGGCGACAAAGGGCAAAATCCTACGGACGGGCAGCAGCGTCCGTCGAAACCCAATCTACAGGTACTGCGGTCGCCCCGCCTGCCAAGCGTGGCGACTATGACAACTACCCCCAAGATGATACAAGTCATATTTGTGGGAGGCCTATGTCCAGCAGTGGGCTGCATACGGCTGAAATGTAAAATGTAAGAAAAAAAAAGTCATACGATTGCTAATTTCTAACATCTTCTTTAGGTATAAATTTTGCAAACTTTTCAGATTAACGAAAAAAAACGGGAGTCAATAAATAAATATTTTTAAAATAAATAATACTTTTATAAGTATTATAATATGTGTGTTCACACTTCTATAATTTTAAGCTCAACAACAATAAAGTAGGTTTTTTAATGGCGGTTTGACAGTTATGTGGGATATAGCGTCTTATATAAAATACCTCTTATTGCGTGCTTTAGCCTTCTGTCTAATGCTAAAAACGCATTATACAAACATCAATACTGAAAAAAAAATTATATACAGTGTGTAAATCTTATACGGGCGAACCTCTTAACGGAGGGTAGAATAGGACATAAGAAATATATTTAAATAACTTTTGCTTAGAAGTACAGTTAAAATTTTATCCATATAAAAAAATTCGGACAGCAAAGTAATATTGTTCGCAGTAGTACTGCTGAGAAATTTTTACAAAAATTAGGTATAATTAAAGAAAAATCTTTTGGTTAATGATTATACTGGTAAATCCTTTGTCTGGTTTAATTTTTCGCCCGTATTAGACTTACACCCAGTATATTACTTCCTTATTTTCTACTAACAGGGGTTAGAATTAATGATCTTTGGTATGGAAGTCTACCTAACCACTAAGCTACCATCGCTTCAAACCCTCTTCCGTTCCTCGCTGTAACTCTGGCGCCAGTCTTTAAATACCGCCCCCCTGCGGACAAACACATACTAACTTCCGTTTTAAACACAAGCTACAAAATCCTGAATGGAATAAACGAAACCGATCTTTCTTTGAACACGTAAATGACAGTCGGAACTAAACATCCATAAAGCCAAAATGGCGTAAAGCAAGAAAAATCCGCTGCAGTTAATCCGTTTTCTTAAACCGGGTTTATCCCTGCATCCGCTCGCACTTGACCGTTTTTTTTTTAACAACGGATATGGCCACGTGGTAGCGCCCCCAAAGTTCTCAGACAAGGGGGCGTATTCTAAAAATACGCCAGTCCTAAACTACACACGCTGGTTAGTCACGTACCGTCGCTCCCGAATAGTCGACGAATCGGGCGGTTCGAAATCGATTTTCAAAATTCAAATTTGGATTCGCGAAATGGAGAGTGCTTGGTGAAAGGTTCTTTGTGATCGGCCGTGTCTGGAATGAGGTATGGGTTTTTAAAAATGGAACGGTTTTGTTTTTTTTTTTTGGAAATTACGTGGCCAGTATTCTTGAATTTCTGCGGCATTTTTCGGTGGTAAATGTTCCGTTTTAGGTAATTGGAGGAATTTTTAGTTACAATTGTTAAATACCGGTATGGAAATGTCGTGAAAATGGTTTCTTTCAAAATCTGTGTAACATATTGATGTGCAATAAGATGCCGATTTTTCACTTGCATTTTGAAAAAACGCTGACTGAGTAAGTGGCTTAGAAAGTTTCAATAGCGATATAAGTGAAAAGTTTACAAAAAAGTTTTTTTTAAATTGAAAACGCCTACTATAACGTGCCTCTTTAACTGGTAAACGAAGACCTGGCGGTTTTCTCGCAGAATGTATCAGCATTGCGATACAACGAGGAAATGCCGCCAGCATCCTTAGTACAATGCCAAGGCGTATGCCTTTAAGGATGGTCTTTTAAAATTGTATGTAGTAGTTATCGTAAAATTGTATACCTTCTATATTATTATCAATGTATATAAAAAGTATTAGTGTTCTTTCTTACTTAGGGTATAGACAAGAGAGAATCTCTACTGTGTTTTTATATATAAAAGAGACAGCTTACCTATATAAGCCGAAAAAAAAGATGTGTATTCTTTTCTAATTAACTTGTACTGAAAATATTAATTGTATAAAAGCGGGTAACTCACGTTTTATAAGTCGAATATTGCTCGACATGTTTCACTGCGTAACGAGTAGCATAATCATGAGCCATTCGCGTTGGCTAACCGACGCAGACTAGTAGTCTTATACAATTAATATGTTTTAATCTCACGATAGTTTTGAGTTTAAAATTGTACTGAAAATTTTGGTTTCCCAGACTAGAAACTAAAAGTGAAAAACATCTGAAAAGTAACGCATAGCATTTCCACCAACTAAATGTGCCCAACAGGTTTGAACTAGTTTCAGGGCTCACGAGGGCGAACGACGAAGTTCATATTTTTCTCTTCTTTTTTACTCCAATTAAGGCGTCATAAGAGTGACAGAGACAATCGTCCGTTTACGAAAATCGTTTTTTGCGGTAGTACCTACCTCAGAAAGTATGACTGAATATTGCGAAACATCATAAACTTAATACTAGTGATTGATAAAATGAAGTTTCAATTCAGTATAATGTTAAGCCTAGTAACTAGTGGGTAGTAACACTGCCTATGAAGCCGAAAGTCCTGAGTTCAAATCCCAGTAAGGGCATTAATTTGTGTGATGAGCATAGATATTCCTGAGTCATGAGTGTTTTCTATGTATTTAAGTATTTATATGTATCCATCTATTATATATTATCGTTTAGTACCTACAACACAAGCCTGTAGCTTACCGTAATATTTATTTATTTATACCCGCATTTGACATGGCATTAACATTGAAACATACAAATATAAGAAACATATAAATAAAAAGGCATGCAATTTTACCGCTATTATTCTATACACAGAATGGTGCCATGTGACAAAAAGGAGCTGGCTACTTTGACTTATCGATATTTAAATCGAAAGAAAAATAGAAAAAAAAATCGATGATGTTCGCTAGCAGACGGTTCTGCTTAATAAAAAAACAATTTACTTTGACTTAGCTATGTATTTAGGATTCATTTCCGTACAGAGGCTCTAGTGTAAGTTACTTTTCACGTAAAAACGTTTACGAACGCGTAAGTGATAATGTTATTTATATGGGAAACGCAAACGCGTTCGTGACATAAGGTTACGTTAAAAACTTACACTCGGGGCAAACTTTTTTTTTTCTTTTTCAAACGCTTAAACAGCCTTTCTGTACGTATGTTGAAAAAATTAAGTAAATAATAAATGAATAAATATTTTTCGGCACAATCTTACACAAATCGACCCAGTCCTACGGTAAGCTCAGTAAGGCTTGTGTTGTAGGTACTAGACGACGATATATATAATAAATAGATACATATAAATAAATACATAGTAAATATATAATTACGCTCCCCGAGATGATTTCATCGCTTCTGGGAAGACAGACAGACAGACCGACAGAAATAGACGAACGTTTCCTTTTGCAATAAAAGCTTGGGGCTGCTTTAAAGGAAGCTGCGAGCTTAATAAGGCATTAGAAAGGTTTTACGTTAGCCGACTTAATCACAAGTACTCAAGCAGTTTTATTTAATATTCACCTAGCCAACAATAATATACTGTGTGGAAGTCTAATACGGGCGAAGAATTAAACCAGACATAGGATTTACCAGTATAATCATTAACCAAAAGGTTTTTCTTTAATTATACCTATTATACACATGTAATTAATTTTTGTAATATTTCTGAGCAGTAATGTACTGCGAACATTACGCAATATAAGCTTTTTACTAACTGTCAACGAGTGTTTAACTCGTGTGTGATGCATTGCGGGCCGAATTTTTTTATATGGATAAAATTTTATTTGCACTTCTAAGTAAAAAATATCTAAATATATTTCTTATGTCCTATTCTACCCTTCGTTAAGAGATTCGCCCGTATAAGACTTCCACACTGTATATGGTTTACAGACTATGACAAAAATATACTTTTATCATCTAAAACGGGGTGAGTGGGGAGAGGTGGGTTACGAATAGTGAGAGAAGGTTTGAGAGGGGGGTGAGAAGGGATTTTAAGGCTACCGCTACAAAAACAATGTATTCCAATTTAAAATGGAGCTATAGTAATAATAATAATCTCTCCTAGCCGTTTCCGACCACAGCGACTGCATTCTACTGCTGAGAGCGTCGCTGGTGCGCTCTCTGGTGACTGACGTAGCCGATTTTAGCAGTAAATATACGGCCACACTCACTGCAAGTCAGCACCCCTCCAACATAGTTGTAAATTATGGCCACAGGTGGCCTGGCCTTCAACTCGTCACGTTTAGTGTCAAGTTCTGTGCGTCTCGCGTTTTCAAATTCACGCACCTTTACGTGCACAGTACGCCTCCAGTGTGGACGCTGAGATGCCATGGTTTCCCACATCGACGGTTCTATGCACGCTCTCTTCATATGTCGTTTTAACACATCCTTGTACCGCAGAAACTGGCCGCCTTGCTTGCGCTTGCCATTTTGAAGTTCGCAGTAAAAGATGCGTTGTGCCACTCTATTATGTGACATACGAGAGACGTGCCCGCACCATCGTAGCTGTCGTCTCATTAGGTAGGCCTCTATTCCAGCGACACCAGCACGTCTGAGGATCTCCGTGTTTCTAACACGGTCGGACCAATGGACGCCCATAATGTCACGGAGGCATCTAAGGTGAAAGCTGTCTAATGAACGGATGTGCTTACGATACAAGCACCACGTCTCCGAAGCATATAGGAGATTTGGCAGGACGATTGCCATGTATACAGCAACTTTAGTGTGAAGTTTAATGTCGTGTGATCTTAAGACCTTGGAACGAAGTTTTCCGTAAGCTGCTGCAGCGGCTGCTATCCTGCAGTTTACTTCATTGTCAAGGTGACACTTAGCTGTAATCGTGCTGCCTAGGTACTTAAACTGCTCAACTTGCTTAAGCGAGTTTTGGCCGAGTTTTATGTCAACCTGCGGATTGGCAATAGTGTCTAAAACTAAAACTTCAGTCTTTTTGACACTTATTTTAAGGCCGAATCTTTGACATGA
The DNA here is from genome assembly GCA_022674325.2 of Grapholita molesta. Classification (NCBI taxonomy): domain Eukaryota; kingdom Metazoa; phylum Arthropoda; class Insecta; order Lepidoptera; family Tortricidae; genus Grapholita; species Grapholita molesta. The sequence continues at coordinate 8,628,272 of CP053143.2, forward strand.
CTCATCAAGACCCGACATAAGCTGCTGCAGAGCATCTGGGGATTCAGTTACAAAACACAGGTCATCTGCATACATCAACTCTGTTATTATGGCATGTGAAACTTTAGTGCGCGCTCGAAGCCGGGCTAAGTTAAAGATGCCACCATCAGTACGATAACGAATACGGATGCCGTGAGAAAAAGTTTGAAGTGCTTCCCGAACTACTACTGCGAAGTAAAGGGCGAATAGAGTGGGCGCAATCACACAGCCTTGCTTTACGCCACAGCTTACAGAAAAGAACTCGGATTGCTCACCCTTAATGTTAACACAGCATTGCATGTTATCATGCAGTAGCCGAATCAGCCTAACAAACTTTTCAGTGCACCCCAGTTTCGCCAATACCACCCACAAAGCCTCGCGAGGCACGCTGTCGAAAGCTTTTTCAAGGTCCACGAAACATAGGTACATTGGTTGACCTTGCTCTCTACATTTCTCCTGTAGCTGGCGTACAGAGAAAATAGCCTCACAAGTGCCTCGATCTGGCCGGAAGCCGAACTGGGTTTCAGGTAGAATGCTCTCCGACAATGCTCTCTGGCATCAGGCGGTTTAATAGTATACGAGCAAAGACTTTCCCCGGAGAGGTAAGAAGGGATATACCTCTGTATGAATTGCAGTCCGAGCGGTCTCCTTTGTTCTTATATATGGAGCAGATTCGAGAGACTCGAAAGTCAGCAGGTACTCGCTCTTTGTCCCATATATTAGAGAACAACTTCCAGATCGCCTCGTGAAGCTCAGTTCCTCCATACTTTAAAAGCTCCCCGGGTACATTGTCAATGCCCACCGCCTTTTTATTTTGCTGTTGCATTATGGCAGCAACAACCTCAGCCAGCGACAAAGGCTCATCCAATTTTTGTTCAGTAGGCAGTGCTGGTATTAAACCAATGTGTTGCATATCTGCAGCACGGTCAACATTTAACAAGTTGTTGAAATGCTCTGCCCACCTTTTAAGTACGTCAGGCTTGTTGGTAACGAGTCCCGTGCCGTCGTGAGATTTTAGTGGCACAGAGCTTCGGTTTATTGGACCAAGAAGCTGGCGAATCTCACTGTAAAAAGCCCCTAACTGGTTTGTGTCAGCTAGCCACTGTATCCGCATGGCTTTATCGTGCCACCATTTGTCCTTCACTTCCCTAATTTTTTTACGTAGGAGAGCACCATTCTGCTTGACTGCGTCTGCGTGGTCATTACGGTACATACGCAACAGAGCCCGGTGTTTCCTAAGTGCCTCACACAGTGTTTCATCGTTATCGTCAAACCAATCCTCACGATTACATGGTTTTACGCCAAGAATCTGCGAGGCGGTGTCGAGTATGCTGAACGAGACTGATTCCCAGTTAGCAATTAGGTCACCACTATCGTAATCTAGGGTCTGAATCGCATTAGAGACCGCCTGAGCATAGTTCTTCTTAGTATCTAGACATTGTAATTTCTCCACATCTAGCCTCTCAGGTTTCACTGCTCGGGATCTACGCGGTGAATGGAGACGCAGTTTTAACTTGGTAATTACTAGCCGATGGTCACTCCAACAATGAGCTCCTCGCATTACACGGGTAATACGGACCTGGGAAGTATTGTTCATAGTAATATAAGCATAATAAAAAAATCGATATAACAATCTTCCAAAATCATCTTTGTATGCAAATCGTACATCCTCTTAAATACGTGGCACTACGGGGTGAGGTGGGTTTTCGTGTTTATCGTCAAAGTTATATAATGGAACTACACAAACTCATAAAAAAGCTGAAATTCATACCTCCGAAACACTTTTTTTGCAAATAAATCAATGTGCCAGATATAAAAATAAACTTTCACCCCGTTTTACGGTATTCATTTATTACTGGCCAGGACAGTCAGCATGTGGTAAAAAAGTCGGAAACTCTGATTAAAGAAGTCTTCCTTTCTTCAGCGCCTATAGCGCTGCTATACGCCCACTGGCATACGTCTCTCCAATGTTCCTTCATGATGCTCGATACGAAGTTTGTAAGTGGGCCATTTTTTTGTCGTAGTGGGGAATGCCTTTTCGTCTCCCCTGACCGAAGGCCATATTGGGGGGGTATGTGGCTTGTCTCCTCCTCTGAGGAAGGGAGATTGGCCCTACCCTACACCACACTCCGGCGTTTTATCCTCTTAGCCGTTTGCGAGGGCGCCATAGGATCGCGATTCTACCACGGCAGTGGGCCTGCCGTCTTGACTATGTCATCTACCAATCTGGTCAGAATAGAATAGCATTTCGTAAGTGCTTGGCACATAATAGCCACTTTAGCGAGCTGATGATTTAAATGCAGCTTCTGTGAAAGGGGTTTTATTGCCTGTGATGATAGTTTGAGCTCCGTTTCGTAAAAGTGTTAAATGGAGTTAAACTGCCAAAATAATTTTTATATATACCGATTACAAAAATATTTTAGTGTTGGAATTTTAAACGGTAAGAAAATTAGAATGATTTTGGGTGTAAATAAAATATTCACTAAATTGCATTTTTAAAATGTTTAAAAAGTCAAAGAGTTAATCTAAATTTGCTTGATACAGGCTTGGGAACTTTTTTATTAAATGTATGATTATATTATGTATTTTCATTAAGGATAATAAGGTTAATATTGGTTACATATATAAATAATATTACAAAACATTGTTATACAAATTGATTGAGCCCCACGGTAATACAAGAAGGCTTGTATTGTGGGTACTTTTACTTAAAACATGTGCTCGTTACACAAATAATAAATAAATAAATAAATATTTCGGGACAATCTTACACAAATCGACCTAGTCCTACAGTAAGCTCAGTAAGGCTTATGTTGTAGGTACTAGACGACGATATATATAATAGAAAGATATATATAAATACTTATAGAAAACACCCATGACTCAGTAAAAAATATCTGTGCTCATCACACAAGTAAATGCCCTGACTGGGATTCGAACCCAGGACCGTCGGGTTCATAGGCAGGGTCACTACCACTAGGCGAGACCGGTCGGCACAAATGAATGCATTTACCGTGATTTGAATCCAGGACCAAGTTTTATAAGCAAGGTCAGCTACCCACTAGGTCAAACATGTCGTCAAAACAAATATTTGAACTAAAATGAAACTGCAATGACACAAACTGTTTATCCTAGAAACATCTATTTTAAACCGTAGATTTAAATGTACAGTAAACAGAAAAAGTTGTTAAGCTAAGCTCTTCAAAATGAGCTTAACTCGACTTTATTATTAAGACAATAAGAGCGTGTTTAGATCGTTCTGCACACCTGCACGTTAGTAACTTCAGCTGCTGACTGTACCAGATTTTTAAAAGCAATGACTGCTTTTATAATAGCTGATGACGGTTTTATCTTCGCTCGCTTACATCACGGGTTTTATTCGGGGCTTTAACTGTCGAAACATTTTTTACTGTACAAAAAAAAAATGTATGGAGTCCCTGTTTCGATACTAGTTTGTTTTGGTGTATAGTAAAATTTTAACTGGCACGAATTAACCTACTACAAAAAGCCTTATCGAAGCAGATATGAGGAGATCCGTAAGCGAACTAAAGTCACCGACATAGCCTACCGGGTTAGCTTAGCTGAAGTTGCAATAGGCAGGCCACATTGCACATAGATAAGATGTCCACCGCTCTTGTGAATAAAATGCTACTTTGCTGTCTGTTTTTAAAGAATAAAATAGTTCTAGTGAGGTGAAAAGATATGATTTGAGTCTTCAAGGCAAAGTGAATAGGCTGTTACTGAACCAGCGTGCTACACCCTCGACCTCTTCGACACTTACCAGTGTGACTGAGGTTAACCGATTAACAGTCTTGTATAAATATTTTTTTTTTATGACAAAGGTGGCAAACGAGCAGACGGATTGCCTGAGGGTAAGCAATTACCGTCGCCCATTGGCACCCGTAACACCAGGGGAGTCACAAGCGCGTTGCCGACCTTTAAGAGGGTTGGAGCTCTGGGAACCTTACTCACCATCAGGAAGACAACACTACATACCTGAATGGTAGCAGTGCTATTATGACTGTGGTCTTCTGTAAGGAGGAGGTACTTCCCCAGTTGGGCTGCCCCAGATTCAAGCGTGATGGTCATCGCTGTGCCCTACCTCTCATAAATAATGTAGCTGTGGACGGCTAAAATGATGATGATTAGTAAATACTAGCTAGCATATATTTAAAACATTGGCAATGTAGACTGAACATACACGTAGGCGAGGAAAATGGGTTTTAAGGTCGCCCCAATAGACAATTTTACTTTTCCCTTATATTTTACGCTATTGTTAAGAAGTGACCTATTGGCAACTGGCCTGGTTTAGGGCGGGTTGGCGACTTGCCTGAAGGGCTTAGGTAGTTACCTGGAGCAGTAGTAGCAGAGTGTGTTTGACGGACGGACAGAAAGTTGAGTGACAATATAAATAAATTATAGTGAATTAATAGGTAAATTTTTTTTTTTTTAATTTAGATATAATTATAATATTACTAGTTATATTTGAGTGAGGCATATGTCCAGCAGTTATGGCTGAACCTTTATGTTTTTTTTGTTTTTATTTGATGCCAACGGTTCCTGAGTTCGAATTACAGTACGGGGATTTATTTGTGTGATGAGCATAGATATTTGTTCCTGAGTCATGGTTGTTTTCTATGTATTTTAGTATTTGTATATTATTTCGTTGGCTGAGTACCCACAACACAAGCCTTCTTGATCTTACCGTGGGGCTCAGTCAATTTGTGTAAGAATCTTCTGTATTTTTTTTTTACTATGTACATCGCGGTGTGATGCCGGCTGACTAGAATAGCACCACCCCATCTCCTCCCGCGGGTGTCGTAAGAGGCGACAAAGGGAAAAATCCTACGGACGGGCAGCAGCGTCTGTCGAAACCCAATCTACAGCTACTGCGGTCGCCAACCCGCCTGCCAAGCGTGGCGACTATGGCAACTGCCCCCAAGATGATACAAGTCATATTTGTGGGAGGCCTATGTCCAGCAGTGGACTGCATACGGCTGAAATGTATGTGTATGTATGTATGTATGTATGTACATCGAGAGCTTACCCGAACCATGTCGCGTAGCGCGATATAATTACACGTGAGTTTAACAGTTTGTAACGAATAGTATGATCTTGACACGCTTTTATTCTCTTAACAATAAATCCGTGTCCAGCGCATTTTGCACATCTCGCCCGCTTAGCAACTTTTGCTGCTGACTGTACCAACAGACGCAAATAAACAATCCGAATAACAATCCCAAACTTATTTTCACAAGACATTGGATACTGCATTTGTATTTCCATTATCGACTTAAATAAAGAATTCACCCAGACGGGGGTTATTTCGAAAAACAATGGAATTCGACTTAGGTTCAACGCTCGATACAAATTTAGACGCGAACAAAACTAAAACAAGGGGGCTATTCTAAACTCGACAGTCCGCTGCTACTGGCAGTCGCGTTTGGATTAAAACTATCTTTTATCATCCATCATTTTGATGACTGGTCTGGCCTAGTGGGTAGTGACCCTGCCTATGAAGCCGATAGTCCTGGGTTCAAATCCCAATCAGGGCATTTGTTTGTGTGATGAACACAGTTATTTGTTCCTGACTGTTTTCTATGTATTTAAGTATTTAAATATATGATTCTATATATATCGTCGTCTAGTATGTACACAACACAAGCCTTACTGAGCTTACCGTAGGACTAGGTCGATTTGTGTACGATTGTCCCGAAATATTTATTTATTTATTATTTATTTATATCATCATTAAACCAACCACCCACATTATTATCCACATCTCCTCACCTCATTAAGGTCGCCTAAGACGCTGGATGCAGATTGCAGGTCGCTTCCAACCGGTACATGTGGAGATTCGTCCATAGGCTACGGTAACTGCTTACCATCAGGCGGGCCGTATGCTTGTTTGCCACCGTCGTAGTATAAAAAAATGCTGGATACAGGCTGTCCATAGTGTGTTGAATGTTCTATATTAATAACCTAAAACCGCGATAATCGGAATTCGCAAATGAACGTCTCTGTCTAATTACGACTTAAGTGGAGTAAAAGAGATAGATGCTCGAAGTATGTACAGAATAAGCTCGAGTAGTTTAGCTCTATTTTAAGTATGTTCTAAATTTACACTTGTAAGAGGGGGGAGGGGGGACACTTCACAGCCGTGGTCTTTTTATTTGTATTTTGTACTTAGGTGTAGTCAGCAAAAGTCTTAGGGTTCCATTCCTCTTCTGCTTACATTTTTCATCTTAGTGGTTGCCATAGTCGGTCAAGCTATGCTATGAAGTGCCGTGTGGTGCCAGTGGACCAGAATAGCAGGCGACAAAGAAAAAAACCGACGGAATCAAATCTACAGCTACTGCGGTCGCCAACCCGCCTGCGAAGCGTGGCGATTACCGCTTTCAGCCCTTCGTGCTCAAAAACTGCCATAACCCGTTTTCGTCGATACGCACACTTTTTTCATTTTTTTTTTAATTTTTATTTTATTTACTTTTTTTTCTAAAACTTTTATGATTTTGATTTCTTATTTTTGGTTTATGAGAGGTAGGGCACAGCGATGACCATCACGCTTGAATCTGGGGCAGCGCAACTGGGGAAGTACCTCCTTACAGAAGACCACAGCCATAATAGCACTGCTACCTTTCAGGTATGTAGTGCTGTGTTCCTGATGGTGAGTAAGGTTCCCAGAGCTCCAACCCACTTATAGGTCGGCAACGCGCTTGTGACTCCCTTGGTGTTGCGAGTGCCCATGGGCGACGGTAATTGCTTACCATCAGGTAATCCGTCTGCTCGTTTGCCGCCTATGTCATAAAAAAAAATCTACAGCTACTGCGGTCGCCAACCCGCCTGCGATTACCGTTTTGAGCCCTTCATACCTTTTTTTTAAATTATTTTTTACTTTTTTTTCTAAAACCACATTTCCAAACCATCTTGTCACATGACCGATTCCGAACGACATTTGATATTCCATCACCCAACCATCACCAGACCACACGCGTTGATAGAGTCAATGACATGTGCCTATATATAGGTTAACTTAAATAGACTCTAATACAAAGGTTTAGGGTTGAATATTGTTTGACAAGCGTCGATACGAGGTGATAATGAATGTTTCGTAATTAGGCGTAGTTAATAACCCCTTTCTATATCGACTTGGCGTTGATTTGCTTTTCGAATTTGTATCTTTTCGCTATTAGGATAAGGTGCAAATTTTAATGTTTTTTTGTTTAAAGGAAATATCTCCATGTAAATTTTGCGTACATTCGCATAATATTTTTTAAACGTTTAAGCTAAATTGTAATAATTTCTCATTTACTTTTAAACTCCATTAATATAGATTGTAATAAATTAATATACAGTGTGCAAAAAAATAGGGTTTGTACCTTAAAACTGTAAAAAATATTATTATACTACTAATATTTCAATCAGTATTTAGATATTATAATCTTGTATATTTTAAAATGATAAAAAAAAAACATTTAGGTATGTTAAATGAGAGTATCAATTATTTTGTTTTGTTATCATGTCCCATCAGTCAGACAAAAAATTGTTTTTAGAACTTGATACCGCGTTATATTAACCTAGCTTGGAGCACCTTGTATATAAATGCAACAAATGGAGAATGTGATGCCGGTTGACTAGAATTGCACCACCCCATCTCCTCCCGCGGGTGTCGTAAGAAACGACAAAGGGAAAAATCTTACGGACGGGCGGCAGCGACCGTCGAAACCCAATCTACAGCTATCTCGCCTGCGCAGTTGACATGTATAATTGTCATTGTCTTTGCAAAATTACTATGCAAACGAATAACTATAACTTCTCGATATGTTTAGCATAATCCATAGTTTACTCAGCTAAGCTAACCTTTTTCGAAAACGGCTTAACAGCCAACGATTTTCATATAACATAATCCTTTTTGAACAACTTTAGTCTTATAGCAAAACCATGATAGTAAGGCATTTGGAGTAGATCGTATTTGGTTGAGTTAAGGTTGATTTTGGTTTGATTCGGGTTGGTTTAGTGTTGGTATGTCATGCTGTTTAATGTAGACCAGTTACAATTTACGTCTCCAGTTAATGGTTAAATATTAGACTTTAATTAATTATGGTGCGGGTTTAAAAATATTAAGCCTAGTTTACACAGGTTAAGTAAAGTTATTCTGGAAATGAAAATCAAAACATTAATCAGGCAGCCTTCGAAAAACTAAACTAAAAAATATCACACTGAAATAAACTTAAAATACAACAACGAAGGTTTATCACATTTAAAAGGGATGAAGAAGGTCCTCGAAAACAAATCTTATCTTTTATTTTTATTTTTTTATCGAAGCGCGTCCAATTTTTCTATTTTTCTTTCGTTTTAAATATCTTATCTTTTAACATTTATTTATTTATGTTTGACCTGGACGTAGTCATATAAACTTCGCTCGTGTAAGCTATCTTTATTATTTTCTCCTAGAGTTTTCTATCTATCTATATAAATCGTCGAATATCGTATTTAAAAAAATGAATTAATAATCTAACAGAACTTCATCAACTTAGTCCCACAGTCAATAAGGCTTTTGTTATATGTACTAGACAAACCATATATAATAATATAAAGACTTTAAAAAATCAAAATTAAAATTCAAAATTATTTATTTGTAACTTAGGTCATTACATCAAATTATGTCGAACCCTCCTTTTAAGTTAGACACTTGTATTAGGAGGTATTCGCTCTTTTTGCATAAGGTCCGTAAGGTAAAGTTAAAAATAAATAATGTTATTCGTAACTATCATAGTCTTACATATTTTCTTAGAAGTAACCTAACGTGTAAAATAATGTGACAAAACTTACTTATTCGACCGACGTTTTGAGAGTCTCTCGCTACGTGGTTATGGTTGGATCAGAAGGCGGTAATCCTGGACACGGCGCGCATAGTCTGACGGTTCCTCTCTGCAGCCCTAACCACCGGCAGCACCCAAGGTTAGGTTTTTTATAATGTTTTTATTGTTTAGATACGTTTTAGATGTATTTTTATATTTAACTTTTAAGAAAATGTTATAAAAATCTAGCCTAAGATAAAATGAACAAAGAGTTAAATACTCGTGTAAAAGAGGCTTTATAAACATCGAAATGGTAATTTTATGTTTAAAATTAAATGGCGGATATTTAAAACTTATTTTGGGCTATTAAACTAAACGCCGGATTAATAACAGTTAAAAACTTTAGTGGTTGTAAAGTCGAAGTATTTTTACGGATTTTGGAGACATTTTAGATTATGTAAAATTATTGAAAACAATGTCGGATTGTAAAAAATATATAATAAAAAAAATCTAAAATCATGGAGTGGATAGATAACTCTTCGACGGATGGGCAGCAGCGTAAGTCGCCAACCCGCCTATTCCTGTGGTGACTATGGCAACTACCCAACCAAGATAATAAATGGTTATGATGATTTTAGATTTTACACATTTAGACTCAAAGTCTAAATAACATATGATATCATACTAATATAAGTAGTCAATATGCTTGCATTCAAATGATACGTGGGCAGCAAACAAGCACGCATGCCATATCTGAATATAAACAACTTAATTTATAGTAAAATGCGTGGCGATGCATTTTCTTTGCAATTTCATCTTGTATGCACTTAAACCCACGCACTCAGAAATACATATTCTAACTATTACTGATTATGATTCTGAAAAGGATATAATATATAGAACTAGTAAACTCAGTAGAATTTTAAACACAAAACTATCTTGAAATTCAAACATATTAATTGTATAGAATCGGGTAACTAACGTTTTTAAGTCAAATATTGCTCAACGTGTTTCACTCCGTAACGAGGACCATAATCACGAGATATATCGCGAGCAATATTCGATTTATAAAACGCGAGTTACCCCCTTATATACAATAAATAACTTAGTAGAGTATTTATTTGAACTCGGTTTTTTTTATGACATAGGCGACAAACGAGCTGACGGATTGCCTGGTGGAAAAAATGGATTTATAGAAAAACAAAATATCTACAATAAACAATACTTATTTCCTAATTATCCTAATTTAAACCTCACCCTTGCCTTGAAAAGATCGAAATTATATCTTTCCGGAAAATAAATCTTTTTTAATAAGTAAAAATCCGTGTTGTGTGATGGTGAGTAAGGATCCCAGAGCTCCAACCCCCCTTAAAGGCCGGCAACGCGCTTGTGACTCCCCTGGTGTTACGTGTGGCCATGGGCGACGGTAATTGCTTACCGTCAGGGTATCCGCCTGCTCGTTTGCCACCTTTGTCATAAAAAAAATCTTAGCCTACCACCACCAAACCCAGTATCCTTGGTTACATGTAAATATAATCGTGTATTTATTATCTTAAAGTTAGAAGTAAGTAATACCAACCACGGTTTCGCGTAATGTTTGTTTTTGTAGGGTTCCGTGTTGTAAAAAATCAGATCCAGAATTTTTGGTGAAGATTTTTTGTTGTTTAAAATCAGTGTTGTTTGAATTCCGCGAAATATCCTTGTATACAGAGCCTGGGGGGTCGCGTACTAAGCGTTTTATGAGGAACTTCCTCCCGCGAACACTTCGGCTGAATCAATGCTCTTACATTTTTTGTCACTTTATACTTTTTAAGGCTATGTTACGAGTATGATATTCTAGCTTTGTAAGAGATTTATATCAGCATTACGATACAACGACGAAGCCTTGGTACAATGCCTCAAGGGCCTTTTTTAGATTTTATACCATAACTAGTTAAGTACTTCTAGTTATCATAATACGATTGTAATTTCCAGATATTTGTTATCATAATTTTGACTATTTATTTATTTATAATATTACCTTTCAAGCTCAAACAGTTATTCTGTAAGTAGGCCACAAGGGCACTATGAATAAGTGACCAAAAAATATAAAAATAATATTTTATAAATTTTACGAGTTTATTTAGTCACTCGCGCGACATGTTTTGGAGAACATAGGCCTCCATTGAGTGCTGAGTGTCTGTTCGCCTCGCCGCTCTCGCCGACCCGTCACTCACTCTCATGAACTAACAATGACTCACGAAAGATAAATATTAAAAAAAAAAAATTAAACCAAAGCTAGGGACTTTACTTACTACTTATTTATGAAGTTCGAAAAACATACCTATAGCTCTTAAACAATATTTTTAGTCAGAGCAAGGGAATTTACTAACTACTTGTTTGTGGAGTTAGGAAAACGTACCTTTATAAGGCTCTTAAATATAACTTATCTAAAACTCTAGCTATAACTTTTTTTTCTTCTGAAGTCTAATACTTTATTTATAAATCATTCTTACAATTACCTTCTCGTACTTAGAATATACACATAATGGCAAATTTTATAGTAAACATATTTAATTCAATCATTTCACATGTATAAAAACCACTGTGTTGTTCACAAAACTACACTTTATTTAACCACAAAAACACAACCAACATTAGAAAATACAAAAATCATATTACTAATTCTAACAGAATACTGTTCGCTAGTTTGCGATGGGAACAGCGACATCTAGCGGCAAATCTGGTTACATAACTGAACATTGATCTCAATACTTTAACATTACAAACATATACAAACTAGTTATAACTAGATTTTTTTGCAGTAACGGAACCCTGTAGTCAAACGCATTTAACCATATTCGTATAAAAATGTTGCATAAAAACAGTTAACACAAAACTCTATTACCACATGTGGGGCCATGTGTGCCATACTTGTCTGTGTTCGGTTTACTAGAAGTGCCTTGTTGCTTTATTCCATAGTACGCTTTATCAATAATTTCTTGTCAAATTAGGCCCAGTACATCGAAGTTCGTATATGTCGCGCATCTTTCTCTTTTACTCCAATTAAGCCGTCATGAGGGTGACAGGGATAATCGTCCGAAATTTAGGAATTTCGTTTATCGCCGCACTCGCAACCTAAGCGTTCGAACTAGAAATTCTTATAAAAAAATATAATATACTTTTTTATTCATTTAAACTTTATTGTACAAAAATGGCGGCGTCAAAGACAAGTCAGAGCTGCAAAGAGTAAAGTTAAAATATTCATTGTCATTATTGTGTTGTACTACAATGTGACCATTATTAATATAATTGATAGTTACTGGTAAAATATTTGGTAGCAGTATGTGTACTACCAAATAATATAATGTGAGAAAAAAATATTAAGGGAATATTAATGAATTAGCGTCACTGAGGTCGCTAGACCGGTATTCCAATAGCTCACACATTTTAAACACAAATCTATCGTGAGATTCAAATATATTAATTGTATGTACCTATAGGAGCGGGTAACTCACGTTTTATAAGTCGAATTGCTCGACATGTTTCACCCCGTAACGAGGAGCATAATCATAAGCCGGCCCTTCATGCCGTCTGAGATCAAGCGTTTCTGATCTCTTCCTCATTTCTACAAATGCCCTGGTGCTAAGCCGGGGCCGCCGGAGGGCGCCGTGCTAGAATGTTCGTGATCCTACGGCGCCCTCGCAAACGGCTAAGAGTATGAAACGCCGGTGTGGGGTTTAGTCATGTCCAATCTCCCCTCCTCAGAGAAGGGGGCAAGAAGCAGCGAACGCCTACCCCCCAATATGGCCTTCCCTATGGGGAGACGATGCGTAAAGGCATTCCCCACTCCGATAAAAAAAGGGAGTTCATTCCATACCCGCGTTCGCTTTATCTATGCCACTTCCATTAATTCCTATCCACGTGAGCGGGCCACGTGTTTTCAAACATATTTTAACGCCTTCTTTTGATAATGATTTCATGCCCACTCCTGATAATTATCATTGCGGCTTGTTCCCATGACTTTTACACTTGTTGGAAAGGAAATGGTTGGTTTTTTTTTTAATTAAGTGTGCTGCGAATATTTTTGCATGTGGTGTTGAGTCATTGTTACAGTGGGAGTTTTGTACATTCATAATTATAGATTCGGATCATTCCTGTGAAAGTTATGAAAATTATAAGAATAATTATAAGAGTAACATAAAATTCTATTATCGCACATTGTCATAAATTCAGCTATTTGCACTTATACTAATTACAATCACAATTAGTATAAGTGCAAATAGCTGAATTTATGACAATGTGCGATAATAGAATTTTATGGTACTGTCACATAATGAGAGCCATTTTCATACGATTGATTTTATGAAACGAAGCGGAGTTTGCCGAAGCTTAAAAACTTACTTAAGCAATAATATAAAACTATCATTCGCCCGCGAATTTTAAGTGCCTTAACATTCTTCTAGGTTGAATTTTAAAAAACTTGAAGTCACCAACAGAATAAAATATATATTTTTAAGAGGACTCCGCCATTTTGAGTTTTAGTCAGCTTTTTTTGTTTATTTATCTATGTATGTTGAGGCGGGTTTCATTTGCGATAAACTTTAAATGTATGATTTGCTACATACATACATTTCAGCCGTATGCAGTCCACTGCTGGACATAGGCCTCCACAAATATGACTTGTATCATCTTGGGGGTAGTTGCCATAGTCGCCACACTTGGCAGGCGGGGCGACCGCAGTAGCTGTAGATTAGGTTTCGACGGACGCTGCTGCCCGTCCGTAGGATTTTTCCCTTTGTCGCCTCTTACGACACCCGCAGGAGATGGGGTGGTGCTATTCTAGTCAGCCGGCATCACACGGCAAAGTCACCCGGCATAATTTGCTGCATGTGTTTGTATAAATAATATTACCTTCATGACTTTTTTTTTTTATTAATAATTTTGACGACCGGTGGCCTAGTGGGTAGTGACCCTGCCTATGAAGCCGAAGGTCCTGGGTTCGATTCCCGGTCAGGGCATTTATGATGAGCACAGATATTTGTTCCTGAGTCATGGGTGTTTTCTATGTATTTAAGTATTTATATGTATCTATCTATTATATATATCGTCGTCTAGTACCAACAACACAAGCCTTACTGAGCTTACCGTAGGAAGAGGTCGATTTGTGTAAGATTGTCCCGAAATATTTATTATGTATTGAAAAAAAAAAAACTTTTTTTTTATAAATAATTGAACCTGTATCATCATGTTTCAACCAGAATCTGTCTTGTTTCAGACATGTCCCAACCACCTCCGCTATAAACTTGGCAAGACCATGTCAGTGACATGGCGTCCTTACCCAGCGTGTGGACCGGAACGACCGGAACTTGGAGACCGGAAGCGGTGCTGCTGCTACTCCTCCTGAGCTGCAGCCATGGGTACCAGGAGCAGAGCTTCGCTAGAGAGCCTGGAGACCAGGTACGCTATATTATATACATTTCACGTCATACTGGGCGGAAGAGAAGGCGGGAAGAGAGATTTACCGCCCTAGGGCAGGACGGAAAATCTCACTTTACACCCAGGTGAAGACGTAAAACTATGTACGCACCACGGGCGGTAATAAAAAAGTCCTCAGATCGCTTGTTTATGGCAAATACCCACGATCTGAGCCATTCTTTGTTTTAACGCCTTTTACATAATATACTATTACGTCCAGGAGCCCTGATGGTAGCGAACAAGCATACGGCCCGCCTGATGGTAAGCAGTTACCGTAGCCTATAGACGCTTGCAACACCAGAGGATTCACATATGCGTTGCCTATACTTAAAGATACACTTCTTTTTGAAGAACCTCATACTGTAGTCCCTAGGGAAAACCTCGGCAGGGAGTTCATTCCACAGGCGGAGCGCTCGCGGGAGGAAATTCCTCTTAAACCACATAGTGCTCGACCCTTTCGGCCCCTAGGTGTGAGGATTTAGGCACTATTATATATACAGATACCTAAATACATAGAAAACATTATTTATGACTTAGAAACAAAGATCTGTGCTCATCACACAAATATTACCCTTACTGGGATTTGAAGCCAGGATCGCCGGCTTCATAGGCAAGCCAGATGGCAAAGCTGCTATAACACTGTCGAAGCTATCATCGTCATCAGCATTTAGTCGTCCACTGCTGGACATAGGCCTTCCCCAACTCCCAGTTCTTAGCCTTACGTATCCAAACGTTAGAATCGAAGCTATAATTACTTACTAATTAGTCCCCCGACGACATTCTCTTCGTCCAACTCATTAATTTATCTGTTTATTGTCCAACGATTAATCGTTTTTACAGTTTTTCTCAACTTCTGCCATTTTTATAGTCGAATGTTGACCTCAAAACTGGTTTATTTATATATAACTAGCTTTTCTTCGCGACTTCGTCGGCCAGCTATGCCCGTGTTTAAAGTATGGATAATGATCTTATATCCTTTCTCGTAGCCCAAACTCTCTCCATACTAAATTTCATCCCAATTGGTTCAGCGGTTTAAGCGTAAAGGGGTAACAGACAGACAGAGTTACTTTCGCATTTATAATATTAGTTTAATATAATATAAGTTTTAGGTGGCCTATGTAGTAGTAACGTGTGTACATATCGACGTTCTATATTCAAATTTTGACGTAAGCTTCATAGCCGGACTGCTAAGGAATGGAATTCGCTCCCTTCATCTGTGTTCCCGGAAATATATAATTTGGGTCTCTTCAAGGCAAGAGCGAATAGGCTGTTACTAAACCAGCGTACACCCTCGACCTCGTCGACACTTACTATCAAGTGCGACTAAGGTCAAACGCTGGTCAGGCTTGAATAAAAAAAAAATATCTTCACAACTACATCGACAGGGTCCTTCAGTTAAGTTTTTCACCTATAACACTAATTTAGTTATAATCCTATTATACAGCTTCTATTAAGCCTGTAAAGTAATAACTTGTTTATTATCGTACGCTTCTCTGCCTACGGATCAATTATTAATTTTACGACATAATAATTTCGCCATGATATAAAAATGGCGCACAGCCAGGTTAACAAAATGGCAATTATTAATTTACTTGGTCGTAAAATTTTGTAGGGAGCCACAGACTAGAGGCTCTAGTGTAAGTTACTTTTGTCGTAAAAAAACGTCTCGAACGCGTAAGTGATAATGTTATTTATATGGGAAACAGTAACGCGATGGTAAAGTAATATTACGTTAAAAACTTACACTCAGGGCTCGGATATACCGAGTGTGGTCTGTAATAGGCTTATTGCGCCTATTACAGACCACACTCGGTCACTCTTTAGGGATCGCTTTTAACTACGAACGTAGCACAAAGTTCTGGGACGTTAAAAATTATGTAATATATAACTTTCGAACTTTAACTTTTCGAACAACCTGAATAGCTTTATCATTGAACAGCATCCACAAGTCCAATTGATGTTTACTGTCAGCCTAAAAATTTCATAGTTTTCACAATACATTGCTTGCTTAGAAAATCTTTTTTTATTAATATTTAGTAAACGATAAGTTATTTTCGAAAGTCGTAAGACAAATGTTGCTACGTTTGTGGTGTAGAAACGATGCCTTCAGTTATACGTATTGCTCTAGTTACAGGATTACTTGATGTCTCGCTCTCTCGTTGGGAATCAGAATAAGATGTGATACTAAAACAAAATATTTTTTGTTTAAGTACAGTCAGCAGCTAAAGTTGATAAGCGAACAAGGTGTGCAAAATGTAACACGACACGACTTTATTGCTAAGAGAATAAGACCGTGTCAAGATTATTCTGAACACCTGCTGACTACATATGCTTGTTCAGATTCTACTTTGATACTAATAATTTTCGTGTTTGTAATTATTGTTAATCGTCAAGAATTAGATATTTGATTATTGGTTCGTAGCGCTGCTGTTTCATCGTATAAAAATCACAGTTACTTCTCTAAGTCGCTCTTGTCTTGTTTAAAAACTTCTTAGTCTACTAATTTTGTTTTAGATAATAACATTTGGACAGAATAATGTTAAGACTTATTGGCTTGGTACTAGAATTATAAACAAATTTATCCTTAACACTATTATAAAGAACAATAAACAAAATGATGTTGTTTTTGTACATTATAAAAGCCCTAATTTTTTATGCTTGAGAAAACATTGAATTTTAACTAAATAAACAACAATTACAATATTATATTAATTACTTAACTACTTACATTCTAAGACCCTTGAGACAATGTACCTAGGATGCTGTCGACATTTCCTCGTTGTATTGCAACTCATGAAAATCTAGGTGAATTTTTGGTTTTTACGAAATTAAAAAATAATAATCGTAAGTTTAAAGTATACTTGCGAGATCTAGTTACTGGTTATGATCTGTGAAGTTCCCGTGATTAATACTAAGTAGGAATATAGTTCGCTTTGAGATTTTTAATAGGATAATACATTTAATAGCTGCTACAGTGTAGTTATATAACAATAATAATACTGTTATCAGGATATAGTTATATTACCTCTTTACGACCAGGAGCCATATTTAGATTTCTTTAACTCTTAGAGTTTTAACTTTGGCGTTTTGAACTAAGGTTCTCTACACTACCTACTAAGAGGAAAGATTTGTGTGCTTCTTTGTTTTTTTGTTTGTATGAACCGATTTCAGTATTCTTTTTCCATTACAATCTTCAAGGATCCGTGAGGTACATGTTATTTTTAAAATTATATGTTTAATACCTTATGAATCAGTGAGAAGCGGGGTTTAGCCGCTAGTTATTGGCACTGGTCCCACAGCAAGCTAGTAAGCTACAAGCTATCAGCTATTTAAAGGGACAAAAGATAATCGCTCCCGTGTAAATAAAAGAGAGAGATATATATTTATAGCTCATCGCCCGGCGATGAACTACGATCGCCCGGCTATGACATATATGTCTTTTTTATTTACACGGAATCGATTATCTTTTGTCCCCTGAAATAACTGATAGCTCGTAGCTTACTAGCTCGCGGCGTGACCAGTGCCATTTAGAGCAATTAAAATAATGTATTACTAATATAATACTAGAAAAAAAGCAAATGTCCTAGAACTGAAAAGTGGCACTTTGTTGCCTAGCGTGGAAGAAAAGTGCCATTTATACTTGCACCCTCCTCTATGTCCTCGAACGTCCAATAATGAGAGGTAGGGCACAGCTAAGTACCATCACGCTTGAATCTGGAGCAGCCCAACTGGGGAAGTACCTCCTTACGGAAGACCACAGCCATAATAGCACTGCTACCTTTCAGGTATGTAGTGTTTGTTTCTGATGGTGAGTAAGGTTCCCAGAGCTCCAACAACTTTTATGGTAAACAATGCGCATGTGAATCCTCTGGAGTTGCAGGCGTCCATAGGCTACAGTAACTGCTTACTATGAAGCGGGCCGTATGCTTATTTGGCAGCGTCGTAGTATAAAAAAATACAAGCTGGTGGTGTAAAGGTCTTTATTAAGTATAAGTTTATATAAAAATAAATTCCTTCGCTATCAAATTTAGCGTTTTACCAATGACCTCTTTAAGTAAGCCACCTAAAATTATTCATCCAGATACAATCAAAATAAATATTTAACATTATGTCCGACATATCAAAGAAATGCTGAACAATTATGTATTTTGAATATTCATTAGTAGATTAGGCTGATGTATATACATAATTTCTGATGGTATATATTTTATGGGTTAAACCATAAATTTTAAGAGTTAACAATCTTGTGTTCCCGTCAGCGAGTTTTTGAGGAAAGAAATTTAAGTGATGAAATTATAGCGATTATTTTACCAAGTGTAACTATATTCTCACTATAAGAGCGCTGGTGGCCTAGCGGTAAGAGCGTGCGACTTGCAATCCGGAGGTCGCAGCTTCGAACCCCGGCTTGTATCAATGAGTTTTTCGGAACTTATATACGGTCAACCAATTTGATTTCTAGGCCACTTCGAACCTTGTCACGGTGACGTTAATAAGAGATCTTTTGCGTTTTAAATATAGATTTTCACTGTGACAAGGAACGAAGTGGCCCATAAAACAAGTTGGTTTTTAAAATTTGAATTTTTTACAATTGGAACAGAGTTGAATTTAATTTGTTTAATTCGATTTGGATACAAAAGAGATTATACTTTATTTTCTGCACTATAAAGAACAGATTCGAGTAGGATTATACTTGTATTGGCCTTAGGAGGATATGAACCAAGTAAAAGCCTCATCTCTCATCCCAAAGGGAGTAGATTCATTTCCTACACCTACAATTACTTTTAATAATAATAAATAAATAAATATTTCAGGACAATCTTACACAAATCGATACGGTAAGCTCAGTAAGGCTTGTGTTGTAGGTACTAGACGACGATATATATATAATAGATAGATACATATAAATACTTAAATACATAGAAAAACACCCATGACTCAGGAACAAATATCTGTGCTTATCACACAAATAAATGCCCTGACTGGGAATCGAACCCAGGACCTTCGGCTTCATAGGCAGGGTCACTACCCACTAGGCCAGACCGGTCGTCAAATTTTGAATGGACCTTACGTATTACCATCTAAGTTTAAACACTTAGCTGTTCTCACGCTTCAATTTATTAACTCGTTTATAAATGGACTCTGTTAATTAGAAAAACTCATCTAAAACGCATTATTTAAAAAACAATTATCTCATAATGACGATGCAGTTAAGAGTGCATCTGTCTTGTAAATGTGCCGTTATATGCAGATAAAAATGCATTCAATTGACGACCGGTCTGGCCTAGTGGGTAGTGATCCTGCCTATGAAGCTGATGGTCTTGGGTTCGAATCCCAGTCAGTGCATTTATTTGTGTGATGAGCACAGATATGTTCCATGTGTCATGGGTGTTGTCTATGTATTTAAGTATTTATATGTATCTATAGGTCTAGGTCGATTTGTGTAAGTATTGTCAGCAAAAAAAATACGTTTTCAATTATTGAGCCTTTTTAAGGTATAAGGTCTGTTTAAGGTTTTAGTTATTGTAGAGCACCGTACTTATTTAGTATTTGTATGTTTTGTATTTGAGTATATTTCTTAAAAGCCACTTTAAAAACTTTTAACATTATTGTTGAATTGTATATTGCAACATGCAATAATCGTCTATGCAACACGCGTTGTCGCCCGCAACATGCAAGCAACATAGCAACATGCCGAATATGCCGATTCAACAATATTGTTAATTATTTATATATATATATAATTTATCCTGCAGCCATACTTTAAAGAGGGGCATGGCTAACGACGAAGTCGCAAGGAAAAGCTAGTACCGAACAAACGTTTTAGTATTTTTTTTTTTTTATGAAATAGACGGCAAACGAGCAGACGGATTGCCTGGTGTTAAGCAATTACCGTCGCCCATGGGCAACACCAGGGGAGTCACAAGCGCGTCGCCGGCCTTTAAGGGGGGTTGGAGCTCTGGGAACCTTACTCACCATCAGGAACACAACACTACATACCTGAAAGGTGGCAGTGCTATTATGGCTGTGGTCTTCTGTAAGGAGGAGGTACTTCCCCAGTTGGGCTGCCCCAGATTCAAGCGTGATGGTCAACGCTGTGCCCTACCTCTCATAAAGTTTGAGTATTTTTCTGTTTTTGCAATAAAAATCCGCTCGCCGCTTGTGTTATAAAACGTGTTTTACAGTTTTAATTTAAATTTATAATTACTTGAGATTAGCATAGGTATTTGTAGGATCGTAATGCGCCATTTCGCTATAAGAAGCAACGATGTGGCGTAAAATGGAAAATGGTGTTATCAAAAATTGTAGGAACATTTAATTTTAGTTGCAAATTATGCTAATTTGTAAACGCTACCCGGGCTTGTTATAAACTCGGTTTTTACTCTGACTTTGTCTGCGATGAATAATAAAAGTGTTTTTTTTTTCTAAGATGTGTTCCTATACCAATGTTGTTCAGTGTTTTGTCCCCTTAAAGGATTTTGTAGAAAAAACTCTGGCACTTTTCAATTTTGTATCAATAAAAGTTACCAAAATTGCTAAGAAAAAAAAAAAACATTTTTTTACGTTTGCGTCGATTAACATAGTTGTAAAATTTTTTAATTTTAAAGTTATTTAAAGACGACTTCATTTTATCCGTAACGCGCCCACGATGCGAACGGGTCTCGGTACTATGGCTAGAAAAAAGAGATTTATTCTCTTCGAAACATGTCGCGTTGACTAAATAAACTTGATATAAACTTTTTTTTTAAATTTAAATGACTCAAGAAAGTTTAAATACAAAAAGACGTATTTTCACATTTATAATATTAGTAGAGATATATTATCTAGAAGCAGTTTTAGTAACAAATTATGCGAACTTACAGCTAAGGTTGTGTGAGTGTTGATTATGTAAGGAAAATTATGGCTTTAGTGAATAAAAGTATATCTTTCATACAAGTTGTATAGGACTTGTGCCCTTTTTACACTAGGGCCACTGAATTGTGTTAGTAGGAACTACTTACTAAATCTATATTATTAATAGGTTAGTTAGGGCATTGACAAGGAACAATAAAGACTGTTAATGTAGGTTTTAATACATATGACTATCAAACTGATTGAAGTTACATAATTTGAATCTATTGGTCAGGGCGCCAACTGCAAAAATTGGTTAATTATTGCTACAGTGTAATTACTTATTATGCTACTTTTTATTATCTTTTCTATTAACATTAACACATAAAAATGCACACGAAACTCTAACAGGTTGGCATGTTTTGAGAATTGCAATGTGAATCATCATCATCATTAGCCGAAAGTCGTCCACTGCTGGATGAAGACTGTAGAGCAAAGTCACGGTGGTCAAAACACACTCTAAAATAACTATCGTAAACTCATTCAAATTAACACTCATGCTAACTGTCCCATTTTAAGTTAGTTATAATACAAACACGCTTGCGTTGAGCGTGGAAAATTTACAAAAACATTTACAAACATATTCCATACAATATTTCATTATGAAAGAGACAAAAGAGAGAAGTGTAACACTGAATTGTGTTGCGTATCGTAGCGCCATCTACGCTAATAGTCAAGAATGCGATGTATTTAATCGGGACATTAGCAGTTTTTCTTTTTAGTAGTCTCTGGTAAGGACTGAAATATTAGGTCATGGATGAAACCTTGAAACTTAGGTGCCTTGGAAGTTATATTGAAAGGGTCTGATAGTAATTGAGTGGAACTTATCAGGTAACATTCTGCTGATCCCGGGTTCGAATTCTAGTGAAGGTATTTATTTATGTGTTCATACGAATATTTGTTACTTGTATTTGTTGACGACAGATCCGTCTTAGTGGGGAGTAACCCCGCCTATGAAACCGATGGTCCTGAGTTCAAATCCTAGTCAGGGCATTTATTTGTGTGATGACCACAGATATGTTCCTGAGTCATGGGTGTTTTCGACGTATCTAAGTATTTATATGTATCTATCTATTATATATACCTATCGTCGTCTAGTACCTACAACATAAGCCTCACTGAGCTTACCGTAGAACTACGTCGATTTGTTTAAGATTGTCCCGAAATATGTACGGTCAGGGACTTTATTTGTTGAGCCATTTAGGGTTCACCTTACAGTGGGAATTTCATAGAGTAAGCATTAAACAAAAGAAACAGCTTGAACCGTAAGTGGCTCAACAATTAAAGTCGGTGACTGTACTTCTGTCTTCATCTAGCACCTGTTTCTACTACCCAAGCTATTTGATTTTATTTTATTAGAAACAAACAGTCACATAAAGTTAAAGCGAAGTACAACAATATTATCATTAAATCTAGACTTACAGTTTCCTTTATTTAAATATCAAGCCTAACAACATTTAGTGATATAGTACTGTTAAAGTACTAGCAAAGGTAAAAACAAATTAAAAAAAAAGAAATTTTAAACTTTTTGCCATACAGTGAAAATGAGACAAGAAACAAACACCTAGTGATAAGGAATACATTAAGTAAATTCACATCATAGCCTACTGAGGTTCCGAGATACATTGCAAGGATAGCCTTTTGAAACTACTCAAATTATCAATGAATATATCTATATTTAAAAATTTATCATTGTACAGCCTGCAAGCTCTCTCTAAAAAACTGTTGTTTGCATATGCTGTACAGACCTTACTACCTATGTAAGTACTATTTCGATTTGTTTAAGATTATCCAATAATATTTGTTTATTAATCCTTTAACGCCCAAAAGTTACTTTGGACGTGCGTTCAAGCCTCCTCGCGGCTCGATTGTCCTAATAATTCCTGTTAAGAAAAAATAAAACAAAAAGACGATGTTGTTGGGTGGTAATTTTTGCATTGCAATTTCGAACTTGCCCTATGAAAGGTTAATTATTGTTTTTTTTTTGTACACAGGAAGCGATAGTTGGCTCACAAGTTATTCTGCCATGCCGAGTGGAGAACAAAGCCGGTGCACTGCAGTGGACTCAGAATGACTTTGGTCTCGGGATCAACAGGAACCTGAGTGGTTACGATCGATACCTGATGATCGGGAGCGACGAGGAAGGTAGGAGCTTTATCATTGGTGATGGGCCAGTAATGGACGCAATCCAATCATGAACATTAGTGCTTAGTTCAAGGGAGTCAAGTGTTGTGTATTTGTTGGTATTGGTACATATTCAATTTATAACGTTTTTGAATTAAGAACTAAGTGTTTATCATTGGTGCCTGTCAGCTTAAAGTGTCCAACATTAGTGTCATCCTAGCCTAGTGGGTGACCTAAGAAGCTGACGATCCTGGGTTCATATCCTAGTAAGGGCATTTTGTTTTTATAAGCATAGGTTTGTTGCCACTTCATGGGTGTTTTCTATGTATTTAATACTAGCCGGTTGAGCTTACCGTGGGGATCAGTCAATTTGTGTAAGGATGTCCGTTAATATACGAGTATACTTGCTTATTTGTTATGAGATAGCTTCTTGTCGATTAAATCATGACTCGTAGACGACGACGAAGAGAAGAGAAAATCAATATCAGTAAAAGTATACCTACATTACATTTACTGATATTGATTTTCGGATTTTCTTTAATAACAACTCAAATAATTAAAATTAAAGATGTAGAAATTGTATTCATTACAATTATATACTTCTGATAATAAATTATAACTGCTAATATTATAAATGCGAAAGTGACTCTTCTGTCTGTCGGGTTGATAACTCTTCACGTATAAACCGCTAAACCGATTGGGGTGAATTTTGGTATGGAGAGAGTTTGAGCCACGAGAAAGGACATAGGATAATGTTTATGCCGCAGTCATACTTTAAAGACTGACATGGCAGGCCGACGAAGTCGCAAGGAAAAGCTAGTTTTAAATAAATCTACAAAAAAGAATCGCAATGCTGATTCGTTGAGCGAGGAAGCCGTCAGCTCTTCAGTCGTCGGTTACGTCAACAAGAATAGATGAGTTATGATTTAAGATTTATATTTAGAAGAACATTTTTTGTGCAAAAGCCGGCACAACACGGGATAAATTTGTTGTGAATTGGAGGAAGGTAAGCGGAAACATGACTGGCAGCTGGTTGGCACAAAGATGTGCAGATGCGACATATGACGCGTCACATCGATTCGGCTTGAATGCTTTTTTTTATGATATAGGAGGCAAACGAGCAGACGGATTTCTTATGGGCAGTTCTCAGAGGTGGCGTTTTTACGTGTCCGAGGCTATATTTGCGTGAATTTTTAGCCCAATATTTTTGAAAAAATTCATACACATATTTCAGCGTCTGTTATATCTCGACAATTAATAAAATATTCCATAACACCATATTCAATATTATCAAAAAAATAAAAAGTGCAGAAATTGACGTACAGTGGGCGTGTCCCGCACCCAAATTTGTTGAAACAAAAAATTATAATTAAAGTTGGGGAAGTTGTATTAATTTTTAATATTGGTTCACATATTCTTAATTAGTTTAGTTCTACTATAATTTCCCTGAACATAATATATGAATTACCCTTATTAAATAAAAACATATTTTCGCCATGTCCCGCGCCAACGCATTAATTTCGCTGGAGTTTACAAAACTTGGCGGTATCGCACAAAGCAATATACCAGGAACTCAATGCCGCGTCCACAGGTAGCTTCAGTTGCGCCGCGTTCACCGACGAGAGCGGACGTAGGCTCACAGTGTAATAGCAGAATTCGCAAAGGTATCTTCATCATTCGGTGGGTTTGGTTTCGTGTTTTCTTGAATTCGGTGAACAAAATTTTTCGTTCAGTGTTTGTGCTTTTCTTAGTGCAACAGTGCCTAAGTCATGCCAAAAAGTATGTGATTTGGTTACCAGTGAGTCTTTTCAATACAATGGTTACTTTTTGTGTAATTGTTCAATAACGATAAAATTTGAATTCAGTGGGTGTGATCTCCGTGGATTCGGTGGGGTTTTAGGCCACCGAAATCAAAAAAGGTGCCACCGTGATCAACCTTGACTATAAAAACAGGTTAATTGTTTGTTTTTAAATAATTTGTTTGTTATAATTGTATTCAAAACAGTTGAATATGTTGTTAATGTTAACACCAACGTTGTTAGTATACTCGTATATTTCATCGCAACTTTTAAAAATTTTTGGTTATGCTATCTGCGGATATTTTTCCTATTTAATCAGTTATGATTACCGTTGACCTATATCTATCAAGTTCAGTGCCTTCTGATAAAGATTCTCCTTCTGGGCCTATAATAGACGCTTAAGGTCTTCAAGAATCTTGGAGCCGACTCTCTATTCTTTCAAGTCTTTATAGTTCTGTCTGATTAAATTTTGGGTCCTAAATTACTGTTTAAAGTTCACACTAGCTAAAAGCATACTAGTTTAAAGACACATGATAATGAAACCCTCTTTCTTTTTAGTTAATCTTCAAAATACCTCGACAATCCCAGAAAAATTTGGCCATCAACTTTCAAGCCATTTTGTATTCAATGATGTTTAGGCTCTGGTTCAAAATTATAAGCCCGGGTTTCATTATCTTCAAAATTGATGTGCTGTGTTCACCATACAGCTATAAAAAGCTCCTCGATGCGTCAGTGTGCGCATTCTCGGCACCCATCTTGCATATAAAAGCTCCAGAAGGCTTGTGTTGCGGATGCGGGTGTTCGGCCAGCGATATATTAAGTACAAATAAGCTGTTTCTTTAAGGATAAAGATGTCATTGCGGCCTGGCATCACTACTATAAACAACTTCTAAACCCTACGCTTGCTGCTACACAGCTTCCGGAAATGGCAGCAAATGTAGGTCTCATACCTCCGATACAGCCACATGAGGTTAAGAAAGCGTTGCAAAAATAGGCCCCGTTGGTATCCAAGTGGAAGCTTGGAAATGCCTGCAAGAAACTGGTGTGTTGCTATTTTCTAATCTCTTCAGTCAGGTGTTGCTCTCTTCCAAAATGCCAGAGGCATGGAGATTGCGCACTATCGTTCCGATTTACAAGGGAAAGGGAAGCAAGTACGAGTGCAACAACTACCGAGGCATCAAGCTCTTAAGCCATACTATGAAGCTTTACGAAAGAGTATTCGACAACCGAATAAGGTCAGAGTGCTCACTATCTAGACATTATTATGGCTTCGTACCTGGTTTATCAACTACTGATCCTAATATGTTTGCTCTGTCCAAAATTGCCGAAGAATATCGCTCGAAGAAAAAACCGCTGTTTTTTGCGTCCCTGGACATGGAAAAGGCATTTGACCGTGCTCCAAGGGATACTATTTGGTGGAGCCTTCGAAAGAAAAATGTCCCAGAGCAATATGTCAAGACTATTGCTGACATGTATAGGGATACACGATCAGTGGTCCGGACATCGGTGGGTGAGACCAAAGCAATAGCGGTCAAAAAAGGTGTTCGTAAGGGCTCAGTACTGAGCCCCTTCCTGTTTTGCTTAGTTTTTGGACTCGCTTACTAAAGAAGCACAAGATTTGGCAAAGTGGACATTTATATACGCTGACGATGTAGCCATATGCACTGAAAGCCGGTACCGAGCTGCAGAAAGCGCTCGCTTCATGGAAGCACCAGTTGCAATCCGGGGGCCTGGTGTTGAGTGTTGCCAAAACACAATTCATGTCCCTGAACGAACCACATCCACGTAACGACAGTCAGATACCCATCGATGGGCAATTAGTCCAAGTACCTGGGTGGTATATTGCACATGTCCGGAGACATCGAATGCAATGCAACATTCATCACCGAATAGCCGCTACATGGCAAAAAAGGCACTGCTGTGACCTGCGACAAAAAAATGCCGGTCAAACTAAAGGGGCCGATCTATAAGACCATGATTAGACCAGTTTTAACCTATGGCAGCGAGACGTGGGCGGTGACGCAGAAGCACCTGCGTACCATCTAAGTTGCTGAAATGAAGATGCTGAGGTGGATGTGCGGCGTTACCAGGCTCGATAAAATCCGCAACGAGTATTACGTGCGAGGAAGCCTGGGCGTGCGTGACATCGCCGACAAAATGCAAGAGAGTTAGGCTGCGATTCTTCCGAATTGACTAGTTTGCTTGCTAAAATCAGCTCATTGGGCTGAAAATATGAAACTAAGTATTGTATACTTTATAGTTAATGAGTTTCCAATGCAAGATTTTACTGAATTTAATAAGAAAACTTTATATGGACAAGTATTTTTTGATAGTAACTTAAAGACATAAACACTTTTAAAGTGATTTTAACACCAATTTTGAACTTTTTTATGATTATTGATTTCGGTGGGTGGACTTGATTTCGGTGATTTAAAAAACTAAAATATCTTAAAAACCGTTAAGTCTACAAGGGGGCCTATGGCGGTAGGCACGTAATAGTGTATGCAGTATCTCGGCGCGTGACGATAGGTTCATAGTATTTTATCACGCGCCGATTCTGTAAAATTATGATTGTACATATGTAGATTAAGAACGTAATAATAAGGAAGCACACATGTATATATGCACTAGTAAGTAAGGAATAAATTAGTCTAAGTCAACCAGCCAACGGTGTCTTTACTCATCATGCCGCTACCCCTATATTGGTGACCCGACGTGATACCCCTACCCAACCCGGGTAGGGGTGCCCAACAGTGGTGACCATCGACGCTCTCGGGTTCGTACCCGACATGGTGTTCCAACGGGACTGTGTTGCCATTTTTCCAAGTGGCATCCGCCGAAAGGAACACGCGACTGCAAGGAAGCCTGCCTAAGGAGCTCCAGCAAGATACGGAAGTAAGTGCCTGCGATAACTAGCTGATGGCTGAGAAGGACTGCAAAAGTGATCTCGCCATGATATGTTACCAGCACTTTTCCAATAAGATGTAACCATCAACATCTAAGTACAACAGCAACGGCCATACGTGGGGAGTTAGCGGCGATTTCCATTTTATTCCGGTTTCCGGATTCTTGGAGGAAGAAGAAGAAGTCTAATAGGAGCATGAAGAAGATTAAAATAAGCATGAAGAGCCTCATTATAATTTTGAAGAAGAAAATGGTGAAAATATTCCTACGCAAGTTAGTTTTTTTTTTACGCTCGCCTTGTCGGCTGTGAGCATTTCCGCTCGCCACTTGGTTACAGCGTCTTCGGGCCAGGAAGAGGTCTGACATGTCTCCGTTTCCTCCCAAGAATGACAAGTTCAAGGCACAAAGGATCGGGATATAGACTGTCGAAAGGATCAGAAGAATAAGAAGAGCCCCAATTCAAGAAACAATAAGATGAATAAGTTGTGAGCATTACGGAATTCTGGGCCATAACATATGACAAAAACCATATCTATTGAATACAAGGAACGTTAGGTTATCAAGGAAGTAAATATAAATAATCATTAATATACGTTAATATCGCTATAGACAGCAAAACAGCTGTGACATAATAACGCGACTTAGCTCACTAGGAATTTGCCGATGCAGCATATCAGAAGCGGTCAGCAATTCAGTGTCAAGTTCGTGGTCAAGCGTGCATCATAAATATTAGTCAGTGGAATATGTAAGTTGTCATTTATGGTGATCAGCAGCGTTTATGAAGTCTGTCGTCAACCATTAATGGTTGACTGGGGGGGAATACTATGGCGGTAGGCACGTAATAGTGTATGCAGTATCTCGGCGCGTGACGATAGGTTCATAGTATTTTATCACGCGCCGATTCTGTAAGATTATGATTGTACATATGTAGATTAAGAACGTAATAATAAGGAAGCACACATGTATATATGCACTAGTAAGTAAGGAATAAATTAGTCTAAGTCAACCAGTCAACGGTGTCTTTACTCATCATGCCGCTACCCCTATATTTTAAATTTAATAATGGCAAATATTTTTTAAATTTAAGCCTGAATCTAGGATTTAATGTTTCACATTAAAAAAGTAAAAAAAAAATTGTTCCACCGAAGTCACGCAAAACAGCTCGGCTCGGAAATCGCCCTTATGGTAAGCAATTACCGTTGCCCGTGGGCACTCGCAACACCAGAGGAGTCACAAGCACGTTGCCGACCTTTAAGATCTCTACACGCTCTTTTTTTGAAGGTTTGGATGTCATATCGGTCCGGTAATACTGCACACGACAATTTATTCCGAAGTTTTGCTGTGCGAGGCAGGAAGTTTCTGAAAGTTCTTGGCAGCTCAGCGATCTGAATGGCGTAGGATGGTACACAATCAAATCTGCAAATTCGAGGATCAGATCAGAGTAAAAACAACCTTGATGCCAAACGCGACAACCTTTTTCGCGATTTCATTTTTGTGTTTTGAATCTTGGTTTGATAATTATACATTCTGAACTATGAGATCTTAATCCCAAGATAGGCTTATTATTTAGTTAAAGATTTCTAGACACAAATATCAAATATCGAAACTGTCTGTGTCTGTTTCCTTGACCTCAAAACGAAATAGCTTCGAAATTAGGGTTAACAGTAAAAGAGTAGTACTGTAGGTCACATGACAACACTGCTCGTTGCCAATTTTTCATAATATAGTTGGCTATTGACATAATATCGCGGCCGTGAATTCTTGTATCTTACTGTTAGTTTTTTATCTGAAAATTAAATACTACTAAAACTTAATGATGACTAAACTATGACGGCTACTTTGGTTCTTCTACCGATACCCTTATTTCTGATTCTATTACAAAAAAACAATAATATGCAATCACTCTGCCTTAAATCTAAAAAAGGCCCTGGAAGCATTGTATAGGATACTGCTGTTTCGTCGTTGTATCACATTGCTAAGGAAGCCGCCAGCTCTTCGGTCACCAGTTGCATCAACCAGACGCTTCTGCAGAAAGTTTATGTGCACTGGGAGCCCGTTATAAATAAATAAATAAATATTTCGGGACAATCTTACACAAATCGACCTAGTCCTACGGTAAGCTCAGTAAGGCTTGTGTTGTAGGTACTAGACGACGATATATATAATAGATAGATACATATAAATACTTAAATACATAGAAAACACCCATGACTCAAATATCTGTGCTCATCACACAAATAAATGCCCTGACTGGGAATCGAACCCAGGACCTTCGGCTTCATAGGCAGGGTCACTACCCACTAGGCCAGACCGGTCGTCAAATCGTTATATTCCACGTTTTCGACTCTGATCTTCCTGATAAGTGCCATTGTAAACGACTAAGTTTGAGCCGTCACTTCTGGGATTCTTAGCAAAGGGTGTTCCATCACTATCTTGTACGGGTTACTGGAAATCCGTGGCTTCAATAGGCTGAAGATCGAAGGCTCTGTTCAGCAGAGGGAATCATCTATCCTCTAGCCGCCCAGAGATACAAAATTTGCCAGGCCAAATGCAACTATGCTTTGTCATAATTAAAATTCAAAATGGCATTCAATGGTTAACTTTTTATAGGTCCGGGCGGCTAGAGGCTATAAAATCATTGCATTTAGTTTGTAGTAAGATTCTCTAGTAGTTATTCGGTTCAGTCTTGTTTATGTAAATGTATTTGGCACACGCAGAATCTCTACGCATTAGAAATATTTGGGTAAATTACCCACGTATTTATTTTTATACACGCACTACACATACCTACTCTGCAATGAATTCAAACCATGCTTAAATTCTTGCATACATCTTATACTACAGTCATTACTGCCGTAAGACGTCCAATGCTGGTCTTCATGAAGAGAAGGAGATGCCATAGTCGCTACGCTTGGCAGGCAGGTTGGCGAATTGGATTATACTTCAGTATCTTATCTTTATAGGTTCAACGACGTAGGCTAGTTGGTAGTGACCATGGCTCTGAAACTACAAGTCTTGGGTTGGAATCTAGGCAAAGGCGTTTATAAGAATTTGTGTGTTTATAGTTAAAGTCTATACTTTATCTGTGTATTCGTCTTCCAGTAGTCGAATTGTGGAAGGTAGTGTAAAAATACCTATTTATTTCCAATTTAGTATGGTATGGACAAATTTAAGCAAAAGTTTCCGGCGCGCTACCTCCTTCCGAGGGTTCGCGATTTGTGTGTGATCGATGTGGCAAGAAATGCCGTGCTCCTATGGGTCTCTATAGCCATCAACGCAGATGCAGGATCCCGTAAATCCACAAGCGCCGTAACAATCATCTACATCAGATGCTGTGGCCAATGATGAGTATGGTATGGTTAAGACCGCCAAGCTAAAGTGGAACTAGGCAGAACTCATTAGCAGCATGCACTCATGCAGTCCTAAAAGAAAATGGCGGGGCCTGGATGAATTTTGCAGCAAGTGCTGGGAGCGTACATTATACCCAAAGCAAGCCATTGTCCAGCAGTGGGACACAACACAGGCTACGAAAAATATAATTTATTTTCTAGTTCAATTTCCATGTGAACTTTAACCACATGAATTTGACGACCGGTTTGGCTTAGCGGGTAGTGACACTGCCTATGAAGCCGATGGTCCTGGGTTCGAATCCCAGTCAGGGCATTTATTTGTGTGATGAGCACATGTATTTGTTCCTGAGTCGTGGGTATCTATTATATATCTATCTATTATATATATAACGTACGTCGTCTAGTACCTGCAGCACAAGCCTTACTGAGTTTACCGTAGGACTAGGTCGATTTGTGTCAGATTGTCCCGAAATATTTATTTATTATTTTATTTATTTATGAATGACGTTTCCAGAAATTCTAAATATACAACATCGGTGTCTAAAGTTTTAGACGTTCTAGACTCGACGGCTGGTGACTGTAAAGCTGACATCTTGCTTAAGATATTCTGTATGTTTCTGGCTGTTTAGATATAGTTTCTGTCTTATTGTCACTTAAATATTGAGAAGTTTTGAAGTACTGTAAAATGGGGTGAGTAGGTTTCGCGGGGAGAAATGGTTTACGAATGGGGAGTTTTGAGAGGGGAAGAAGAAATTTTAAGGCTACTGCTACAAATTAATTTATTCTAATTTAAAATGGAGCTATAGTAATACGCATGATAAAAAAAATGATCCAACTATCTTCCAAAATCACTTTTGTATGAAAAAACGTCTCACCCCAAATACGAAGCACTACGGGGTGAAGCAGGTTTTTCTCTTTTTCGTCAAAATTATGAAATGGAAATAACCAAACTAAAATAAAAACTAAAATACAAACGTCCGGAACACTTATTATATATACCATTCAGTTTTCATTTGTAAAAATAAAATGTTATCGAGGATTAAATTTCAGTTTTCAGTCAACTCACGCCATTTTACGGTACGGAATAGAAGAGTTTAGGTGCAACCATAATTATCTTATAGAATGTGTTGAACGAGCTTCATAGCGTTAAAACTGAAGATTGCTTCCTAGATTTTGACCAATAACGTTCTTGACTGCCTCCTTAGTCCGGCCGCGAACATGAATGTTAGCAAGTGTGACTTGAGGTCAAACGCTGGTCAGTCTCATAAAAAACTTCGGCAAATGTCTCGGTAACAATACCTTTTCTTTCAACGCGCGTAGACCTGTGACGTGTGATGTCGGCTGACTGTGCCGTGCGATGCCGGCTGACTAGAATAGCACCACCCCATCTCCACCCGCGGCGTAAGAGGCGACAAAGGGAAAAATCCTACGGACGGGCAGGAGCGTCCGTCAAAACCCAATCAGCTACTGCGGTCGCCAACCCGCTTGCCAAGCGGGTACAAGTCATATTTTTGGGAGGCCTATGTCCAGCAGTGGACTGCATACGGTTGAAATGTATGTAAATGTAGACCCGAATAATTTAAATTAGCTCTTTCTTTAAAACTGTCTATTTTTATTTTATCGCTTCCGCAATTGTTTCGCCAGATAAAACATCTCCCAACCTTGACTGGCTTCAACTACAACATGTAACAACTACAGTTGAAAGCGCATTTAATTATGCACTTTAAGCGATTATAATAAGGGGCATGATGGAATGCTCTTCAAAACTAGTTGTTGCAGATGTTTTTTATACATGATGAACGATTGCCAACACGGGGTCAATGGCCTGAGGTTAATAATATGTGGAGTATGATTTGAAGATGTGCAATGTATGAAAATAAACGGATTTTTGAGCGTGGCGCCTTCTTGGCGTAATGTGCCGTGGAAGAATTTAATGCAATTGGAATTTTTGTAAATAACCAGTCTGATAAATAAATATTTCGGGACAATCTTACACAAATCAACCTAGTCCCACCGTAAGCTCAGTAGGTAAGGCTTGTGTTGTAGGTACATATAAATACATAGAAAACACCCATGACTCAGGTACAAATATCTGTGCTCAACACACAAATTATTGACAGGGATTCGAACCCAGGACCATTGGCTTCATAGGCAGAGTCACTATCACTACCTACTAGGCAAGACCGGTCGGTATGTATTTGTATGGAAAATTTCGAACAGGTATGGCAATACTGATATTGAAAGTCGTATTTACGACTTTTGTCAATGGTATATAAGCCAAGAGACATTTACTGCTAGACGTAGGCTTTCCCCAAATGTGCCTTGTTATTAGCATTCACGGCTATGGCATCAGGAGTTGCCATAGTCAGGGCACGGGAGGGGGGGGGTATTATAATCCCTATTCTAATGACATAAGGTAGACTTTATATGTTACAAATGGCCAGAGCTGGCGATGTAACTAGACTATGCGTGGTCTCCAATGTTACTGTTGCTGTTCAAGATTCTCAAAAACAGTTCATATTATCTGGACATCGTATGTTCTTAATTGATTTTACCTTTTGATAAAGTCGGTAAAAATCAAAGCAGCATCAGCAGCAAGCAAAGGTGTTGAAAAATTATGTTTGCTCATCGCTTCGTGATGAATGACGATTTGGAAGGAAATCCACAAAAAATTGGCACAGTTTGTAGTTTGTTTAAAAAGGAAAAAACATTAGTAACGAATTCTTAACTAAGCAAATCATGTTTTGTATTGTTTGGTTTATTACACTGTAGGCGACTGTTGTGTCTCATATTAAAAAGTATTCTTGGTTTCTACTTGTAGTAATATCAGATGGTAACTAAGTCTTCGTTTTCAAATAAAATATAGCTTAGCTATGCTTTACAATAGTTTCACAACTCTAAATTAAATCTTAAATAGGCCCTAAGGACGTTAGTGGCATTTCCTTGTTATATAGCAGTTGATACGTTGTGCGAGGAAGCCGCTAGCTATTCGGTCACCAGTTACGTCGACCAGACGCTTTGCGATTTCTGCAAAAATTTGTGGGTACTGAGACCTGGATATGTGTCTACGCCGGTACAAAATGGTACTCACTGCTCAGGCTCTTAAATTTTTTGCATTTCGAAATTTCGGCACTTTCCGTTACTTTAATATGTTTAGAAAAGTTATATTTGGATGGACACCGCACCAACGTTTTACTGGGAAGCGTAGGTGTACCATAAACAGTAAGTGGTATGAGAGCTAAAATAGTTTAGTGATGATTTAGGATGTTGGGGTAATTAAGTGGGAATTATTTTATAACTCACCAACATGTTTATTTAAATCATAGTTGGGTAGAATTCGACATTCATGCCAATATAATTTATTTCTATTCGCTATTTCGCTATATTATGTACATTTGCGGAATTTTTTAAAAAGGTAGTAGGCGGGCGGCAGTCCAAGTATGTTCTAGAAGAACGCTGCTGCCCGTCGTCCTGTGGTTTCTGGTCACAGTTTGAGGAAATAAGGACATTTATAATATTAGCTAAGTATTAATAAAAAAAAAGATTAAAAATGCATTTTTTTTGTTGCAGGAGACTTCTCCTTGAAGATACAAAATGTGACTCTAGAAGACGATGGCAACTACCAGTGCCAAGTGAGCTCGGGATTAAACGGTAAGTATTCCCTCATTGAGGTACTGATGTTACCTCATTTTTGATGTTTCCTCATTCAAGTATCAGACACATCATTGTTAAATAATTGAGGTATCAATGCTATTTCACTGAGATATCAACAACAAGGTGGTACAACTTCTTACCTTAGTAATAGTTATCTGAATCTGAGATGTAATTTGGTAGCTCTGGATATTAAGAGATGGGAAGACTAAACACTAAATAAAATACCCCTTTTAGACTAAAATTCTTCTAGATCAGTATAGGTTAAAATAAATAATGGATATTCAAAAATTGTATACTTAATAATTTTCCAAAGCTCATGACCGCGTAGTTAGTTAGTACGTCGCGAAAGTAGACTCCGGTTTGAATCCAGTACCAGGTTTGGTATCTATATCCAGTTACTACCCCCCGAGTGGGGGGTATATGGGACTCGCCCCCATAGTGGTGGGGAGAACCCACTGAAAAATCTGGCGTTTCAATTATATTACCGTCTACGGGGTATGCCATGGGGATGCAAGTATTTTACCACGACATCCTCCAAACTATATTTCCACCAAGATATATCAACCTGTGTTTTTTCAGGAGAAACCCCCATCCGCTCCCGGTACGCCAAGCTGACTGTGCTGGTTGCCCCCAACCCGCCTCGCATCGTGCAAGGCGCGTTCATTGACGCCACTGAAGAACAGCCGGTGGACATAGAATGCGTGTCGGTTGGCGGCAAACCAGCGGCTGAGGTAAGAAGATCGTCTGTTTACCTGGAGTTTTCAAAAATTTGGTACACCCAATTAGCGAAAGTTGTTAAGAAAAGTTAAATCACTATCAGTTTCGTGACGATAATAAAGCATGAAATCTTTATAAAGATTCGACTTTTTGCCTTTAATTTGGTTGTAATATCGATTGAACTTTATAAAATGAACATCTAAACCAAGTTGTTATCGAAATTTAATGCTTAATTGTCGTCACCAAACTGACAGTGATTTAACTTTTCTTAACAACTTTCACTAAGTGTGTGTACTATTTTTTTGGAAACTTCCTTGCAATCGTAATAATTGAAAATTTCTGGTATGGATACTTTGACAACTCTATGGGACAAGTGCACCGCCATAAAAAAATTATAGAAAATAATCTATCATCTACCATAAGAGATGAAATATAATCTATTCTTGTATCATAATATGATGATTTTACCTCTGCCACGATAAATTATTCAAGGAATAAAACAACTAAATACCAACAAAACAGTGACAACGAAGAACTATTTTTTTTTAATACAACGACAGTAGCTAACTAGCATATGGCCCGCCTGATGGTAAGCAGTTACCGGAGCCTATGGATACCTGTAGAGGATTCAAATGCGCGTTGCCCACGATTTAAGAACCTTTACTCTACTTTTTTGAAGAACCTCATACTGTAGTCCCTAGGGAAAACCTCGGCAGCATCACAGCCGGGTGGAAATTCCTCGTAAACCGCTTAGTGCCCGACCCTTTAGGCTCCAGGGTGTGAGGATGAATGCGCTGACGGCGAGTGGTACGGTGGTAGAAAGCAGCCGTAGGGAAAACCTCGGGAGGGAGCAATAAATGAAGCTACATTATCCCTTTTCGTCTTCTTTCTATTACAGTGTCTTATTATTTTTTTTGTTCAGATCACTTGGGTCGACGGCAACCAAGCAGTAATCAAGAAGAACGTGAAGACTTCAGAAGAGCTGTTACCAGATGGCCAAAGGTTTAAAACCAGGTAAGATGTTTAAGGGTTTAATATTTCGTTTAGTTCATCCCCCATTAGAGATTAAGGTCAATGTGGGTAAGACCGTCTATCTGGAAAGACCGTCTACCAACCAATTTCCTACATTATCTCATAGGTATTTAGTGTCATATGACGGACCTACCTTAAAAATATAGTATGCCGGTCTTACCCACATTTACCTTAGATGCTCCCATATCAGAGCTGGGATTTGGTGGCTTCAGAGCTTCTTTGGAGCTCACTCTCTGTTAAAAAAAAGATAAAAATCCTTTATTTTTCAAATTAGGCACATTACATGCACTTATGAACGTCAAAGAAAAATCTACACCGGTTTGCACCCTACACCTCTGACCCGAGAAGATACCGGCAAGAAACTACGGAGGGACTTAATTTTTCAAAACAGTGATACATCAAATCTTAACACTTTGGCGGACAGTACGCCTATAGGCGTCGCGTATGTTTTTGTTTCCTATGGCCTATGACAGATGACGTCATTTACTGTCCACCAACGTGTTAAAGTACATAATTATGCGTAGTCCCATCAGAAAAATATCAACCAGTTTATTACAAGATATAACTAAAAATACTAAAATATAAAAGTGAAAATTTGATTTCACAATATGTGTCATTATCTATGAAAAGGGACCTTATTGTCGATGGCACTTACGTCCAATCGCGTTGCGTTTGTATTGTATCGTCTTGAACAACGACATAAGCGCCATCGACAATAAGGTCTCTTTTTATAGATAATGTCACATATAGACATATTTTTTATGAGCTTCAAGTGTGTGTCTTTTAGGTTTAAGGTACAGTTAAACTTGTATATTATTTGAAAATAAAGAACACTAATTGTACACTGATTTAACACATTATTACAACATAAACGGGACTTAACCGCGTATATTTAAAAATTACCTCCGACGTTTTGAGGACGACGTTGTCCTCGTGGTATCGGATTAAGACTGGCTAAAGTCCACATCAACATCTAGCCGCGAGTTTTTCGAACTACCCGCACTTGTACTTGTTTATCAACTTGAACATTTTGCGCACTAGGGATGTCACAGTTAATATCAGATACGATAAGATAAAAGACATTTATTCATGACGTACACGTACAATAAACAGAATACAAGATATTTAAATCAAAAATTGAATTGAGACATCGATGCCGTAAAAAGGGTTTAATACTCTTCGGTAGATGTCGCTACACGTCACCCGTAATGACGTATACCACCAAGGATAGGATAGAAAAATTTGACACGTCTAAGCGGTACTCGTATAAAACAATTGGTAGTGCACTGGGCTTGTGATCCAGTGGTTGTGGGTTCGAGTCCCGCCGCGAGTGAAATTTTTCTATTTTTCTTTCGATTTAGCAGACGTTTCTGCTTAATATAAAAACAAAAATACAAGATGAAGAATAAGTAAGACATAACTAAATGGACCCAAGCGTAATGCTGGCTTAAGAAGTCAGCGCTGATCTTCCGTTGAGCCCATTTGGTGATGTCACGAAAAATAACACAAAACAAAAAGGAAACAAATAAAAAAAATAAAGATAAAAAACAATATTTTAAACACAAAACTATCGTGAGATTTAAACATATGCGTCGGTTAGCCAACGCGAATGGCTCATGGTTATGCTCCTCGTTACGAGTGAAACATGTCGAGCAATATTCGACTTATAAAACGTGAGTTACCCGCTTTTATACAATTAATATAAAAAAGAATAGGTACAAGGCAGAAATAAACTAAAACAAACCACGAAGTGAAAACAGGCATGCAGATTTTTTTTTATACACGGTTAAGTCCCGTTTATTTTGTAATAAAACACTAATTTTAATCTGCTTTTGGTTGACAACCGCTTAGCTAGTAAATCTACGTCACACTAAAACATGAACCCTATTGCAGATCCATATTGCGGTTGACCCCCGACAAGGGCCACCACAAGCAGACTATCACCTGCCAGGCACAGAACACTGCCGACCGCGCTGCAAGGATGGCTACAGTCTATGTTGAGGTATTTATGCAATTATATCGTTACATGTACACAACACGAAAAAAAAAACACTGACGAAATAGGACATCAGAGACCGGGAAAATGAGGATTTCCGGCCAAATGGGTATATACGGCCGAGCGAGCGTGCGAATGAGGCCGGATAGTGATACGAGGCCGGGAATCCGTTTTCACGACGAGGCATGTATAGTGCTTTTCTCAAACATACAATGAAATAAAAGTAATGCTTCAAAAAATGAAATTTGCAAAATTACAACTAACAATGAAATCGAAATGTATTAAAAATTAACATAAGCTGTTTGCTATGACACCCGCCATCTTTGCCTCTGTATGGATAATCGTCGAAAAAAAAGTTACTTTGATGAAATTCCATTTCCGTCCCCTTCAGTTGCCGCGCCCAAAAAACCATACTTCCGAGTCTATTATAAAGAATGTAAAGACAATATTTTATTGCATATTTGAGAAAAATATATTTTCACCTCCCTAGCTTGGAAAAAACTGTTTTAATCTTTAAAAACAGATCGAAAATTAGCATTATATTAACAAGAGTGCAAAGTAATTTCATACAAATTGTTTATAATAATCGAGTGTTTATTTTTCGTGAGCTGGTTGGATGTTCTTTAATTTTGGTTACATTTTTTAAGCTTTAGAGTTATATTTTTCCTCGCGGTAGTGAGGTGAAAAAATATGTGTTTCACTCGGCAGCAAAGTACGTTCCCTTATCGTGCTTCTCTCTGAAATCCTTACAATGCTCAAGATTCCACTCATTGAACCACTCGTATAGCACAACTGGTACCTAGTGCACTGAGCTAGTGATCCAGTGGTTGTGGGTTCGAATCCCGCTGCGAGTCAAAAAAATTTTTTTTCGATTTGTATTTGCTAGCAGACGTTTCTGCTTAACATAAAAACAATAGGAAACACGTATGACTCAGGAACAAATATGTTCACAACAATTAAATAATCTTACTGGGATTTGAATCCAGAACCATCGGCTTCATAGGCAGGATCAATACCCACTACCTGACCTGACCTTAAACTTTCATTTGCACAGGTCAGATACGCCCCCAAAGTGAAGTTATCCATCAGTTCCGGGGCCATAGATGGCAGATTCCCTGAGGGTTCCGAAGCCCGGCTGAGATGCGATGTGGACTCAAACCCTAAAGCCCAGCTGTACCGGTGGTACATCAACAACAGTCCAGTTGTTGGGGATTATACTGAGGAAATGGTAAGTTGAA
The DNA here is from genome assembly GCA_022674325.2 of Grapholita molesta. Lineage (NCBI taxonomy): Eukaryota > Metazoa > Arthropoda > Insecta > Lepidoptera > Tortricidae > Grapholita > Grapholita molesta. Next base: position 8,668,250 of record CP053143.2, read on the forward strand.
TTTTTTCAAAAATCCTTTACTATTTTAACAAAATTTTCGTGTGACTCAGTCGTTAATGGTCCCATCAGCGCCAACGGCTCATGATAGCCTCCTTCCTTTTAACGCCATAGAATCAGAATCAGAAATATTTATTGCCACTGTGTATATAATGGATGTTCTGTACAGTCAACCAATTTGATATATAGGCCACTTCGTTCCTTGTCACAGTGAAAACCTATATGAAAGACGCTAGATCTCTTATTATATTAACGTCACTGTGACAAGGTTCGAAGTGGTTTAGAAATCAAATTGGTTGACCGTACATAAGTCATAATCCTCTACTACTCAGATTCACGATTGTTACCATTTTAATTTAAATCCTAGTAAAACAATATAGTATACGTATTTATTATATATATCGTCGTCTAGTACCTGCAACACAAGCCTTATTGAGCTTACCGTGGGACTAGGTCGATTTGTGTAAGAATGTCCGAAATATATTTTTTTTTGTTTACTGTATCTCTGTCAATTCTGTTACCGACTTATCTGGAATAAAACTTAGGACACTTTTTTGGGATTTTGACAGTAAAAATATAATTAAAAACCACGTAGTAATACATAACGTACATTTTTTTGAGCAAACCACAACTCAAGCAATTTAACATACAAGTAGGGTTATATTAACAAAATACAAAAAAGTCCAACATAAAACAACCAATGTAAAGTCAACCGTGCGTAATACACACTAGATTATCCGATTATGGTACTTCATGAGCAACGAATGCGTTCATTTTTCAGCGAAGCGCATTTATACTTTATGCATGAACGGCTGCAGTATGGAGCCTGGGTACAGACGGCTAAATGAACAGAGTAACTACTCGTATTGTATTATTAAATGAAATGAAATGAAATGAAATGAAATAAAATGAAATAAAATGAAATAATTTATTCCAGACATGACATGACATGACATGATGTCCATATGTTTGGCACAAAACAAAACATGAATTAAAAAAAATATAGTTCAAGTTAACGGATATACAGGGTGATCAATCCAAATGGGTCGGTGGGGGGAAGTCAGAAACAATGATAGATAGCGTAATCTGTTCTTAGGAACCATGGCTTCCATTTCAGATTTAATAATAATGGCATTCAAACTTTTTTTTAAATCTGTCGTACATAACCGGGAATCAACCTCACATGGAAGCGACCTTCATCCAGCGTCTTTCGGCGATCTTAATGGTAGGGTTGATCTCCTACGCTGCGCTTGCTAGTCCGTAGTCTCCACTCGAAGAATTTTCGACCCCATCGGCCAGCTCCTCTGCGTGCAATGTCGCCTGCCCATTGTCACCTCACTTCAACTTTCTAACCCGGTAGCCTATGTCGATGACTTTACTTTGCCTACGGATAACCTAAATTTGATTCGATCACGTAGAGAAACTCCGAGCATAGCCCTCCCCCTCTATTAAGTAGAGTGTTACTCTGTATGTTTTAGGTATTCTGCGACCCGATGCGGAATTGCTAACTTAACTCCGTTGGGTTAAATTAAAATTGTAGTTTTTACTTGCATTTCTGGGAAAAATGTAGTTTTGGCTGAACGTTTTCATTCTAAATTTGGCAAATTGGAGATAATATTTAGTAAGAAATTGCCTTGTTTACTGGTTTTACCAGTAGCTTTTGTCTGCGTTTATTCGATTTTTATGGCCTCTATCACTCCAATGATGCCTCAAAGGGAGTAAAAGAAAAAGATGCTCAAAATTTATGAACTTCAGGCCTAAACTAGACTTCAATAATTTTTATTCCAAATTGAATTTGTTATTGATTCGATTGTCTTAAGATTATTTTAGAAATAAGCTGACTTTATTTCGAAAACCAACGATAATATAAAGGTATACATTTTTAATCTAAATTAATTGTCGGCTATGATTTAATGATTTGTTTATTTACATTAAAGTAAAATACTACATCTATTCACAATAAACAATGGATAAGTCCGATTCTGTCGAAAATTTATCAGTCAAGTAAACAAAACATTTCTTTTTGTCCACAGATAATCTTTAACGTAACAAGGAAGTATCACAACGCCGTGGTCAAGTGTGAAGTGAGCAACTCCGTAGGAAAAAGTGAAGAGACTGTGACACTAGACGTTACTTGTAAGTATTACAAACTGATGTACAATACAATTAAAATCAGTTAAGAGTTCGGCCAACCTCGGTAATTGTCGTGAATCCCTCGTCTATCACATAGAGTTATCAATTTACAGATTTGACCTTTAATTATATATATTACTCGTTGTCTTATAGAATACAGTAGGTACAAGAACGATATGAGCAACGAAACCTCCTTTGTAGCTCAAAACTAACACAACCTTTATATTGAAATAAGAAAGATGCTAGCAAGTACTAGACCAGTTTGACAGTCTGCCTTCTTAGTGTCAAATAAAAGATACAGTCGTTAATGGTGCAAATTTTAGACTTCAACACTCGCATAATCTACGGGGTACTTCCCGTGAATTTAGAAACTTGAAATTTGGCACGAAGCACCCTCATATAGTCTATCATCATCAAGGAAAAATTACGAAAAGTAGACATTTCTAGGAAGATCATACAAAAATTATTTTTTTTAATTTTGAGCTTAGCTTTGTTGTTTTACTATAAGAAAATGAAATATTACCAAAATCGGCCAAGCCGTTTACGAAATATGAATAAAAAAGGTTTTTTTTTAATTTTAATTTCATGATTATTTTATTATCAATGATTAATGCGACATAATATCGTACCTACTTACACCAAACAGTAAAATATTGATTTATGTATGTACTTATATATGTATATATATATATTTATATACTGTATACATACAAGTATAGCTTTATTAAATAATGAATGTTCAAATTCATGTCGCTTCTGCATAACAAATTTCCTAGGTCTACCGGTTAATAATGTCATCTTGGCAGGTGCTTAACATTGCGTTTATGATACTTCAAATTAAATGCTACCTAAAAGTAATCGGGGCAATGTATATCGTGTCATTTCCGACTCGGAAATTAAGCGATGATACCCGAGAAAAACCGAAGTCTTAACTGATTTTAATTGTATTGTAAATACTTTTATGGCGGCCATACACCATGCTTCATATCGTCCAATGGGCATGACTCTACCGATTCGATCAGTTAGAACTGACCGTATGTGGGATAACGTCATGGCAATCCACTCCCACACACGGTCAGTTTTAATTGATATCAAAGAATGGTAGGGGAATTTAGGGACTATCCCTCAACTGTGACTGCTCTATTTGTGATTTTTAATCACAGCGAGCAATGGCGGCAGCATCCATTAGGGCGATGGAACATACTGACATTGGACCCGCCTACGTTTATCATCTGCCCCATGCCGTTTACGGTATTTGGGAAGGCCCATGTCTAACAGTAGAACACATGACGCTGATATGATGACTTGCTAATCTTCTCATGATTTCTTTATTTTCTTTTTCTAATCTAGTCACGACGAAATTCTTTGTCCCTCAAGTATATATACAATAACTGACATGGTCTTAGAGACTCAAGACTCAAAAATATAGTAAAATCTTTATCTCATATGGTAGTTATGGAACTGATGCCCCAGATGATGATGATGTTCACTGCTGACCCGATGGCCTTGGATGGAAGGCTTTAGCCGCCATAAGGAACAAACTTCAGCACACTGCAGCCACCAAATCTCAGCCGAGACTGCATTGTTCTGGAAATTTCTCCATGACGAGGATACGTAGATAATTAACCTTTTTTTTTAGATCCACCAGTTTTCCGCACAAGACCTCGAGATATCGAAGCGGATGAGGGCTCAACTGTCAGTCTGCACTGCGATGTAGACGGCCAGCCAAAACCTGAGATAAAATGGGTGTTACACGAGCCAGGTCGCATCGCGGTAAGTGACTACCATGCTTTTAACAAGCAAACAATATTCATTTATGAGATTATGAGTAACGATTCGGTAAAAATAATTAATCAAGTAATCAATTAAAAATAAAATACTAAATGAATTTTGAAAACCAAAGATGTACAAATGGTAAAATTATTCGGGGGTTTGAACCGTTCTTATTACTCTGTCCAGATTTCTGTAGAAATTATCACACAGTTTAGTGTTATTTTTGGTTTACTGGTAGACAGCTGGGCTGGCTAAAGGACAAGCAAAACCTACTTAACATAACGCAGGGACTTCTACAGAAATCTGGACAGACTAATAAGAACGGTTCAAATGCCCGAATAATCACCCAAAACTTTTGTTAATGTGGCTCAAAATAAACTACTTTGACATATTTATGTGAACTTGCCACACATTTCAGCAGCCTAAGGGGTCCGAACCGACCCTGAAGATAAAGAGGGTAGACGAACAAACTGCAGGCAGGTATGTCTGTATCGCCAAAGTGGAAGGATATAATGAGATCAGGAGCGAAGCTACTGTTTTCATTAAAGGTTAGTATTCCAACTACCCCCAAGGTGCGACAAGTCATATTTGCGGGAGGCCTATGTCCAGCAGTGGACTGCATACTGCTGAAATGTATATATGTATGTATTCCGTATTATTCAATTATATCTTTAAAATCTTACTTATTGATTGACTGTCCCTTGCCGTCAGTTTGGTATTTATGTTTGTTGGAAAGGCACAACATTTTGCCTCTAGTCTAGTGTAGGTTTTTAACGTAATTTTACTTTACCATCGCGTTAGTGTTTCCCATATAAATAACATTATCACTTACGCGTTCTTTACGTCAAAAGAAATTTACACTAGAGCATCAGAGGTTGGTACAATTTTATGGCTAATGGTTTACTCTTAACTATGATATAATTATATTAATCGTTTTATTTTGGGGCATCAAATACAATGTCGCTTAGAGAAGCATTTACAATCAAAGCAATTAGGTATTGAATCGATGGTAATGGTGTTTGAAAAGCTTTAGTGAAATTTAGTGGATTAAATTATCGATATACTTGTAAATATGCTTTCCAATCAAAAAATCAAACAATTATATCGAATTTCAAATGAATAACGTATTTGGATAATGATGCCATTACTTATTTCTAATCTTTTTTTAGGACCACCAAAAGTTCTTTCCAATAGAACACAATTTGGTTCAGAGGGTGAGATGGTGAGGATAGAATGTGCATTCCTCAGTGTTCCTAAATCTTTCGACATCATATGGTACTTCGAAGGTCGAGAAATCAAGCCCATAGAGAATCCGGTAAGAATTTGAAAACAAAATGTTTTAAGATGAAAAATAAGTTTAAAAAATATATTATGTATGTATATTTACTTTTATTGAATTTCACATTGTAAGCAGAATTAAATCATTATCTGCAACTTTTCACTACAAAATTACAAATCTTGTCCAATGAGGCATTGTAAAGTCAGGGTCAAAAATATCGACTCAAACAAAGTGCCAAAATATGTATACATGTACCTTAACAGTAAGACAGGAAATTGCATGTACGAGTATACAAATTTTGGCACTTTGACCGTATCCATATCTCTGACCTTTACTGAACAAATGATGCTAACGGCATTTCCTCATATCGTAATGCTGATACGTTGTGCGAGGAATCCGCTAGCTCTTCAGTCACCAGTTACAACCAGACGCTTTGCTATTTAGATTTTTTTTTAACTATAGAACTAATTACATGAATATTTTCTAGGACTACGCGACCTTAGAAGAAGATATGGGTGATGGAATAGTAAAGGCCAGTTTAGTTATCAGAGCAAGCCAATCCAAGCATTATGGACTTTACAATTGCAGTGTCACCAACGATATTGGAAATGCTAACGCTGGGATCACCCTTAAACCTATAAGTAAGTTTGAACACTTCATTAAATCAAACTTATACTTGACCTTTTCTATGGAACAGCTCAATTTTTATTTAATTTTGCAAACTTGACCCCATAGTAAAAAATGTTTAAAATCATGAACAGATGCCGGTTTGATAATGATAACGTTTTTTATAACACCCAGTAAACATTTTATTAGAAAGCCTTTACAAATGCAATTTATATCAATCATGATATCTCCACTCGACATATTGTCGAATGCTTTGTCTCTATTTACAAGACTAAGAGTAATATCATCATATCAATTGTCATGAATAAATGTTTCTTATTCAATACCTCCATCATCATCGATATTATCTATAACATCTTTATCATCTTCGATATTTAAATCTTTATCATCATTCCAGAAACTTTCCCTCTCTTCATCATCCTCATCGGAGTCACATCAGGCATCATCGTCTTCTCCGCCTTCATCATCGCCCTCGTCATCTGCAACAGGAGAAGGCGGCAGAAGAGCCAGCAGATGAGCGAGAAGCCAGATGTCACTGTCACCACTTGCGATATGTACAACAAGGAGAGCGATAGAAGTTCGAATATAAGCGATTTGAAACTGCAGTTGCCTCATGGGGATGGTAGTTATGAATTGGTAAGTGTTAAATTATTACAACGGTTTTGAAATGTACCGTCAACCAATTTGATTTCTAGACTACTTCGAACCTTGTCACAGTGACGACAAAAGAGATCTTTTGCGTCTTAAATATAGATTTTCACTGTGACAAGGAACGAAGTGGCCCATAAATCAAATTAGTTGACTGTAGTTTGACACTGTATTGTATTTGAATAATTAAAAACATTTTAAACAAACAAAAAATGAACATTCTAAAAGAATGGAATCCTGAGCATTGGGAATGTTCCCGGCTGCCGCAAGGCTGCCGAGTGTGACACAATTTTTTACCTCACTACCGCTAGGAATTTTTTAACCCTAAAACGTAAAATTATTGGTACCCATCATTTATAACTCAAAAACATGAAATAAATGGGCATTTAATAAAATGCACCTTTGCTATCTGTTTTTAAAGAATAAAAGTTCTTTTCATGCTAGTAAGGTGAAAGGATCTCTTTTATAGCTGTGATACCATACTTAATATTATAAATGCGAAAGTAACTCTCTGTCTGTTACCTCTTCACATTTAAACTGCTCAACCAATTGGAATAAAATTTGGTATGGAGAGAGTTTGAGCTACGAGAAAGGCATAGCATAATTTATATCCCTCCACCATACTTTAAAGACGGGCAGGCCGACGAAGTCGCGAGGAATTTCTAGTTGACTATAATACTACTATTTCTAGGACTACACCAGTTCAGACCGGTCGGATTCCAAACTGCAGTCTGGCCTGCCACTGGCTGGGCCCGTGACTCTGCCTTGTATACGACTGGAAGACTCCCTGATGCAGTTCAGATATAGCAACGACTATTCCGACCCTGCTTACAACGAATCTTATTACAAAGTAAGTTTTTAATTGTTTTTATTTAATTAATCATTTTCCAGGCATGGATGAACATGGATAATTTTGTTCTATTATTAGTTCCTTAGTCATAGGTATTTTTTAAGTTATTTAAGTACTTGTATACTATAGTAGTTGTAGTAGTATATTAGTTGTATACTGTAGTATTTTTACGACCGATCTGGCCTAGTGGGTAGTGACCCTGCCTATGAAGCTGATGGTCCTGGGTTCGATTCCCAGTCGGGACATTTATTTGTGTGATGAGATTGTCCCGAAATATTTATATTTATACTGGATGAAATCAAAATGGTGATACAAAGTTATATTTTCTGAATCTATTCATGATTACGATCAACTTTAACTATGGAGCCTTAAATGAAAAATCAGTTAAAAAAATGACCTGCCCATACTAACAGCTAGTATGGGAATGTTTTTTTTTGTAACTGATTTTACGATTGTGAGTCCATAGTAAAAATTGATCATAGTCACGAATAGATAGTCATAGAATAAATTTTTGGACCCGGGTATGTCCGTAAACTACGTCCAACAATGAGAGGTAGGGCACAGCGATGACCATCACGCTTGAATGTGGAGCCCAACTGGGGAAGTACCTCCTCCTTACAGAAGACCACAGCCATAATAGCACTGCTACCTTTCAGGTATGTAGTGTTGTGTTCCTGATGGTGAGTAAGGTTCCCAGAGCTCCAACCCCCCTTAAAGGCCGGCAACGCGCTTGTGACTCCCCTGGTGCCCATGGGCGATGGTAATTGCTTACCACCAGGCAATCCGTCTGCTCGTTTGCCGCCTACATCATAAAAAAAAATAGATCCAGAAAATATATTTTTTATAACCATTTAGATTTCACCTGTATTACGTATATCTTTGGCTGAGTATTCACAACACAAGCCTTCTTCAGCTTACCGTGTGGCTCAGTCAATTTGTGTAAGGATTTGATTAATATATATATACATATTCATTATGTTAACCTGTAACCTAACCCGACATTAGACCAATTAATACACAACAATATACATCGGCTGCAAATTAGAATTTACCAATTGCTAAACACTCAAACCCCTTTACAGTAAGACAAACCAAACAAAACAATATCCAAAACATCCTAACTACATATGCACTAATAACAACTTCAAACCTTATCATCAAACTTTAAGGTACATTTTCCAATGATACCTTAAGCCGTAAAACGAACATCATACGATGTAAAACCCAAGTTTGACCGCAAGCTTGTTGACGTCCGCAGCTGACACGACGCGTTTGTTTGCAGAACCCGGGTGGATACGTGTACGACTATCCGCAGGGGTGTGCTCCACCGAATAATTTGAGGGTCCAGTCGCCGGAACCGGGTAACAGGTTAGTGTGGGGGTGGTTAATTTCGTATGGGAACCAATATGGCTGCCAAATGCCATAGATGTGAAAGCTGATTTTGATTTTGAAATTGTTTTATGGTACTAAGAACGAATGGTACAATTATTTGGCTTACCTAATTTTCCTGTAGTTGAATAATTTGCGGCTCATGAAGAAAGACAATGTCATTTGACTCTTTCTTGCCTAAATAAAACTGGTGAGGACATATATATATGTCACTATTTACATTTTCATGGCAAAAAAACTTATTATGTCCATTTAATCACTGAACTAAACAGTCTACTTTCAGTCAAGAATTTACCTACTTTTCTGCAATATTTATGCAAGTCCTCTACCAATGTAACCAACGACATTTCTTTGCACAGGTCACTTCAAGGCTCATTGACGCGCAGCATCGATACAGCGTCAACGCTACCATTGTCAGCGAGCAATGGCTCGCAGAATAACTCTTTACAACGAACGAAACCTCAAGACGAGACGGACGCAATCAATAATTTGGGGCTCCCTGTTGGTGGTGAGAGTAAGTGAGATTTTGATTAAAGAAATAATTTTGTATCACAACTTCAATTCTTATATGTTCATTTTGGGTGTTGCCCTAGTCGCCACGCTTAACGTGCGGGTTGGTGACTGCAATAGACGTTTCTATTTCAACGGACGCTGCTGCCCATCCATCAGTTTGTCGGTCCCCCATACACATATCATATTTAGGAAAGGTCGATGTCTAGCAGTGGATGTTTTACAGCATGAATTATCATATGTGGCGTAGTTTGTTTTTTGGCTTATGACACATGACGTCACACGTGTTAAAAATTTTTTTAATAGAAAACTCCCGTGAGACTCAGACATACTAGAAATATATACAAACGGGTCACTCACGTAGAACTGGTTCTCGAAGGGCCGCCGCCAGCGACGGTGCGGCACGGAGCTCATCATTATGGTTCACGAATTGGACCGAAACATATGTGGAGCGGTTTTCGACCTTAAGATACGTGAGTGACCCGTTTGTATATATTAAAAAAAATTGTTGCATAGATGGCAGCATCATAATATCTAGGTATCAGATTCTATAATATCTAGAGTTCATAAGTGGAAGGTCAAGGTAGACGCTCGAGCTGAGCGGGTAGCGGGGCGTGCGGGGTACATTTAAAACATATGTAACCGTATGGGAGCGGTCACATCTATTGGAAGCTTCGTCGCTGCGCTACCCGCTCCGCCTACCCGCTTCAAGCGTACACTAAGGCTTCACAATGTGTTTTTTATAGATGCTAGCAAATAGTGTTAAGTTTAATTGTGCCTAAATCTGTTCACAAATTGCATATACTTGTTATATTTCAACGGGTTCAGCTGTGATCAGGTAGTCTATAGTGAGCGCGTCAGCCATGAAATTTAAAGACCTTAATCCCACGTCTGTCCCCGCTGGGTCTTGTAATTTTTTTTAGTATGATATCTGTTATTATTTAAGATTATTAAAGCTTCAGTAATTTTATAAAAATATTTTTTTTATCTACGGTAGAAATCAGAGATATACAGGATGCAATTCATATAATGATCAACTGCAATTTTACAACTAGCTATTAAATGCACTGACTATCACTAAAATAAGACAATTTTTTTTCACAATGTTTTTATTGTAAGGTTAAGGTTGTCACATTGTACGTTAAAAATACTTTTTTTTTTTAACTTTTTAAACATAACTTTGCTAAATGAAAAGAAAAAGAAATCATAAGATGGGTGTTTCGTACATCGGGTTGTGGTTGTGACCGGCAAAAGTTTACCTCGCTTTTTGTAAAGTTTTAAGTTGAATAACAAGCAAAGCGCTAAATAAGCTCACATGGTTAAGCTTTTTAAAAGTCGACTTGAATGCAAAACGCGTCGGCTTGCACCGGACCGCAAGCTTTTGTTTTACAACTTTTTTTTTACGAAAATTTCGCGCATATCTTTTTTTAGCCTGTGGCGTTGCTTAGATATTTTGCTTGTTAAAAATGACGGGGAATAGTTGTTTTTTTATTTATACCGGGTGATTTGAGTATGGGCAAGTTTTAGTTAGAATTATTAAAATCAATAGATGTTTTTGGATTATTAAATGTAATCTTGGGAATGTTAGTGTCAAGAAAATTACTACTTAGTTACAAACGGATAAACTCACGTGTAATTATATCGCACTAGGCAACATGTTTCTAACTAAGTAGTAGTAACATGGCTAACAACAGTTTTAATTGCGTCAAGAAAATTGTTGTTTTAGCATATTCTGCTTGCAATAACTCAAAACTTACTCATTTTTATTTTTAAATTAGTAATGCTCATGAGTCTACTTAACGCACATGTGCGTTCATTTCCATACATTTTTGGAGGGGGTGGCAGCGAATGTGTTAAGAAAAAAATATCCCTAACTTTTAAATAGTAGGCTTTTAAATAAATAATATAAATCGCAGCAGGTTAATCAATAAGATATACACACACAAATACATCATGACATAATGACATGACGCGTAATGGCGGGCATAGCTAGTAGTGCCATCTACGAAAAGCTTTGCGTAATTTTCCCTAATTAGTAACAATGTGAACTGAGTAGAAAACCACCACCCCATCTCTTCCCGGGGGTGTCGTAAGAGGCGACAAAATAAAAAACCGACGGATAGGCAGCAGCGTCCACCGAAACCAAATCTACAGCTACTGCGGTCACCAACCCGCCTGCCAAGCGACTATGGCAACTGCCAAGATGATACAAGTCATATTTGTGAGAGGCCTACGTCCAGTAGTGGACGACTTACGGCAGAAATGATGATGAATATTTATATTTTGAAAGGTTTTTTCGATATTCGTAACATTAATTATTTTTCCAGCGCCACCGATCTACGCTAAGGGCGTGGACCTGCGGTACGCCGCGACATACGGGAACCCGTATCTGAGGAACAGTTCTGGTGAGCGTAAATACTTGATAGAGCTTACAGGTTTATACAGGATGCATTATTTACCACCCGTTAGGACCCGGTATCCTTAAACTACGTCCAACAGTGAGAGGTAGGGCACAGCGAAGTACCATCACGATAGAGTCTGGAGAAGCCCAACTCAAGTATGTTCAAGTATGTAGTGTTGTGTTCCTGATGGCGAGTAAGGTTCCCAGAGCTTCAACAACTTTTAGGGTAAACAGAGCACATGTTAAGTTGCAGGCGTCTATAGGTTACGGAAACTGCTTACCATCAGGCGGGCCGTATGCTTGATTGCCATCGCCGTTGTACGAAAAAAACAGAAAGCCTGTCGCGAAAATCGAAATTTGAAAATGTCTACGACTGTCCCTGTCACTTTAATTACGCATTAATTGGAGTAAAAAAAAAGATGCCCGAAATTTTCAGATTTCAATATACGCTTACACGCGATGATGTTTTGCATACAAAAACTATATTTGTGTTACAAACTTTGTATTCAAAAAGGTTTAAAGATAATTAAATAATATATATATAACATTGATACATCTCCCAGTTTTCCTCAAAGGTCTTAATAATAATCAATACATTAAATCGATTTATTTTCAATAGCTTATTTTAATAGATTATTTTTGTTGTCAATGTGAGGAACGGTACATTCGGTACATTCCTCCCACTGACAATAAAACTACGAATCAATTTGTACATAACAAAACTGAAATTAACTTAAAGTATACACAAACGATCGCACCCTGTATACTAGTTCGTACCGCAAGGGCATAAAATGAGACATTTTGTCAGAGACGAGAGGGTCGGGGATAAAGTCGTTCCCTAGAATCCAGTATGGAGGCTTTTACGAGCATGAGAAATGAAAAAGATGGTTTAATATCACGTTTTAATAAAAAATGTCTGACCACCCGCAGTCCGGAGATACGGCTCCATAAACACACGACATACACAATAGACCGATTGTTTTTACATTGCAACCAGACACCACCGGACGGCGTCTTTTTAGAGCGGCGATACTGCGATCGCCAACCCGCCTAGCGTGGCGATTACTGCGTTGATATGTAATTATATATGTTAATAATAAAATTTATTACACCGACAGTTCGTTATTAACCCGTAGGTGAAATATAAAAAAAACGATATTCGTAAATTTCGGACGCTTGTCCCTGTCACTCTTATGGCGCCTTAATTGGAGTAAAAGAAAAAGATGCCCAAAATATACGAACTTCGATGTTTGCACTACAGTCGTCATCAGATATATCGGAGCTGTGGAGGTGGTCACAAATATCGGAACAACGCCTGTATTATCAAGGCGATAAAGTACATGTCCCAATATTTATGACTACCTCCATAGCTGCGATATATCTGATGGCGACTGTACCGGTCATGTCGTCAAAACTTATCTGTGTGTGTATTTGTCTGTGTCCTGTTCTGTGTGTGTGTAGTGATACTTACACACAATGACATTCATTATCATTATGTATAGTTCATTGAGTCCTACGCATTATCTTCTACTTCATTAAAATGTCTGCCCTAAAAATAACATTGGAGTTTCACAGAAACGGGGGGTTTAACAAGAAATCAGATTCAGAGGTTAAACTCTTAGTATGATTTGTTTTTTTTTTCCCAGATAATACATTGATAATCCGAATTAATCTTATTGTATCGCGGTTTGAAGCGAGCGATAATTTTCATCCACAATTAACCAAATAATTTTATACTTAAAATGAATATTTATTATCATAATACATCATACATACATTTCAGCCGTATGTATTCCACTGCTGGACATAGGCCTCCCACAAATATGACTTGTATCATCTTGGGGGTAGTTGCCATAGTCGCCACGCTTGGCGGGTTGGCGACCGCAGTAGCTGTAGATTGGGTTTCGACGGACGCTGCTGCCCGTCCGTAGGATTTTTCCCTTTGTCGCCTCTTACGACACCCGCGAGAGGAGATGGGTGGTACTTACTATTCTAGTCAGCCGGCATCACACGGCAAAATTTATTATCATAATAACATCTTCCAAATTAAAATAAATGACAAAAAATGCTAACAAAAAAAACTGAAACTATTTTAGTGAAAATAGATAGCATTTAAATGCTGTTTTTATGCAGCTAAAAATACTAATGGTCACGATATTATTATGTTCTTGTATTACATAAAATAGCTTTTATTTGATTGCGAGTTTTTTAAAGTATATAACAACATATTCTGTTTTTTTATAATCCAGCACTGTACAAAAAGTTTTTGACGCGCTTATACAAATATAAACATATCGGTATTGCGAATATCGAAGTTCGTATATTTCTAGCATCTTTCTCTTTTACTTCAAATAAGGCGTCATGAGAGTGACAGAGACAATCGTCCGGAATTTACGAATACTGACAATGAGTGCGTGATGGACCGGCAACGCGAGCGGCGAACCGAACGGACACTCAACTAATCAAGTTAAGATTTTATTCTTGGAAACGTCTTTCAGCCAAAGTCGGTATCAACGTTCTCTGTACAGATTTTAATGGATCTGATCAAAAATCCACTAAGCCGATATTGATAATATTCTATATTCTTGAGGTATCTTGCATACATTTTTGAAATATTCTTTTAAGAGATAAATATGTAATATCGGGATTTAGGTAAGACTGGATTAATCGGGATTAGTTTTGTTTTTCGGCCATATTTTCGAATTGTAAGAAAGCGGTTGATTTATCATGCAATCATTTATAATATTTTTTGTAAAAGTTAATGTTAATAACAAGTCAAGCTTTCCGATATATCTATTATTTTACGGTGGCAAACAAGATCAGATTTTTAAGAAAAAGCATTAGAAATAATACCGACTGACAAGCCTAATGACATTTTTTTTTTCGGAAAAATTGAAGCGCTACTTAAACATGGTTTTTTCCGTAAAAGTCCGAAAAAATCTAACAATTTGGAATGAAACGGGATTTTTTCTTGAAATTTTCAACGGTAATGAGTGACAGTGGACGTCCTTTTTTATGGCCTGGTGGTAAGCAACACCATGGGAGTCACAAGCGCGTTGCCGGCCTTAAAGGAAAGTAGCTCTGGGAACCTTACTCACCATCAGGAATACAACACTACATACCTAAAAGCTAGTAGTGCTTTTATGTCTGTGGTCTTCTGTAAGGAGGAGGTACTTCCCCAGTTGGGCTGCCCCATCAAGCGTGATGGTCATCCCTGTACCTCTCATTGTTGGACGTAGTTCAAGGACACACCCGGGTCCAAAACTGAGGTTATGCTAACGCTTTTCCTATTTTCCAGGGTACCCAAACCAGGTGCACACGGCCAAGCCGGCTTCGACCCCAGCGCCCCCTCCGTACTCCGCGGTCAGGAGTTCGGTTGTCATGCCAACAGGTCAGTGAGGTATTGTGTCGTCTTCATCATTATCATTAGTCATTACATTTTGAGACCAGGTCCTTAAAAGATAAAGACAAAAGATTGTCGGGCAGTGTAGTACAGCAGCGATCGTAACCCACAACTATGGTCGCCGAAAGATCAGCTCTGACTCTCGGGTCAGCATTTATGCTTAGGCTGGTCCATTACGTGGTAAACTTTTTAATTTACACTTTTTTTAATATAATTGTTTTATGTTACATTTTTGTAATGTTTTGTAATTAATGTAGTTTATCACGAATAAAAATTTGCATTACATGCACTTATGAATGTCAAAGAAAAATCTACCACCGGTTCCAACCGTACACTTCTGACCCGAGAAGATACCGGCAAGAAACTACGGCGTGACTTATTTTTTCAAAACAGTGATACATCAAATCTTAAAGTACGTAATTATGTGTAGATCCAAAAGAGAACATATCAGACAGTTTATTACATGATATAACTAAAAATACTAATATATAAAAGTAAAAATAATAATGTATAAACAAAGACTTCACAAAATAGACATAATTACTTTGATATGTTTTTGTACCTGAACTGTGTCATTTAAATGATCTGGCAGTACATACAATTGATGAATGCTAAGCGGTTTAGTTATAATTCGTTAAATTGCTAAGACTAGACTAAAATTACATAAACATGTGGAGTAATTTTTGAGCATCGATTACGCAACTCTTGGCTTTTCAAACGCCTGTCAGAAATTAAGAAATGGTAGTTTAGAAACATGAATCATGTACCATTTCTTCTTCATCTTCCTCGTGTTGTCCTGGTATTTTACCATGGCTCATGGGAGACTGAGGTCCGCTTGGCTATTTATCTCAGGATTTGGCGTAGCCACTAGTGTTACGAAAGCGACTGCCATCTGACCTTCCAACCCAGAGGGTAAACTAGGCCTTATTGGGATTTGTCCGGTTTCCTCACGATGTTTCGCTTCACCGAAAAGCGACTGGTCTACGCAAAATCCTGGCATTAACACGTTGGTGGACAGTAAATTACGTCATCTGTAATAGACCATAGGAAACAAAAACATACGCGACGCCTATAGGCGTACTGTCCGCCAAAGTGTTAATTACAAAAGGACCCCAGGCGGACCCGGTGCCATAATGCCGGGACAACGCGGGGAAGATGATGATGGACATATATGTTTAATGTAATAATTATTAGTGGTCTTCATTATGAAATTGATTGTAAATCTTTTATGCATGACCATTGCCCGGCGTTGATGCAATCATATTAACTTTATTATTTTAATTCATTAATTGATTTTGTGTTGGATTCCGTGTTTCAATTATTTTAATTTGTATTGTGTAATAGCTTATGTTGCTGAAACGTGGTCGCTTACTATGGGCCTCATAAGAAGGCTCAAAGTCACCCATAGGGCAATGGAGAGGGCTATGTTGGGAGTGTCCCTGCGTGATCGCATCAGGAATGATGTCATCCGCAGTAGAACCAAAGTTACCGATATAGCTCTCCGGATCGCTTGCGCCAAGAACCGGTGGCTGATGGGACGGAAAGGTTCTAGAGTAGCGACCACGAACTGGAAGACGCATGTAGGCCTCCCACAAGGAGGAGCGACCTGGTGAAGCTCGCAAGATGCCGCTTGATGTGGAAGGCGTAGGACCGGTTTTCTTGGATCGTTTTGGGGAGGCCTATGTCCAGCAGTGGACGTCTTTCGGCTGACATGATGATGATGATGATGATGTGTGATATGGATGACGTAACGCAAAAGTTATGGAATACAGTCTTTGTATATAAACTTTCGTGAGACATTGTAAGGGACATGTAGTATTTTAAGGCTAATCTATTTCTTTTTTACAGGTCATGGTAACCAACCGGCCCAGGGTACACATGTATAGCAAATGCATGAAACGCGTCTAGTGTAAAAACTGTGCGGTGAACTATTCAGTGACTCCCTGTGAACTTACGTGCTGACGAAAACTTTACAAAATTTCGGAAAGTTTCACATAATATTTCGGAATTTTTCTTAATTGTGTAAAATAGTAATATTTGTGCTTATTTCATGTAAATTTCCTATATTTTGTGTGAAAGTTTCCGGAAATTTCCAAGAAACTTTTGGAAATTTTACCGTAATCGCGTCGTACGTTTACCTCGTCCCCCGCTAGAAAGCAAGGCGATAGAGGGGGTGAAGCCAGTGCATAATATACATTGTAAATGTGTTCCTAAATTAGATTTTTAAAGTATGACTGATTGTAAATAATCATAGTTTAAGTAATCTGTACTTCAGAGAAAGAATGGAATTCATGTTACGTATTTATAATTTTATGCAGCTCATATAATCAGAGCCCGGAAAATCCATAGCAAAACAAAAGACTGTCGCAATGAAACTAGTGTTAGTAACATTTTTTTATCGATGTCTTATGGAATACTAATTTTCAATGTGGTTGATTACCTTTTTGTCACCCGACTACGGCCAAGTCAAAAGGGAAGGATTATTACTTAACATGAAATATAAGTAACGTTGATAATATAAGTTACGTTGCGTTTTAAATAAAATAACACATAAAAAACAAACCCTTAACTTACCACTTCCTCTTTTGCGTTTGGCGTAAATGATTAAAAAATAATGTACCTAAACATATCGGTATGATTTTTTTTAGTCAAACTTACTCGATATCGATAAAAAAACATGTCTATCACTAGTTTGATTCCGACAGTCTTTTGTTTTGCTATGAATTTTCCGGGCTCTGCATATAATTAACAATTAAATTGTATTGTTCTTTAATATTTCATTATTCACCGTTGAATAATGAAATATTATAATATTATGTTCTGTTCTGGGATATTTCATTGTTCACTTCAGAACAATTAAATACAATTTTGTTCTTGCATATTATAGTGTAGAACAATGAAATGTTATGTTGGAAGTGGTCTATACTCAGCAGTGGGTAGATAAAGGCTGAAAAAGAAGTAGAATAAATGTTATATTTTACTATTCACTGTAGAGTAGAACAACAAAATATATTTTTTGCATATTTCATTGTTTTCTGTAAAATAATGAAATATACACATATGTTTTTTTTGCTGATATGATTTAATTGTTCATAGAAATATTGAGTCTGCTAAATGTTTTATCCAGCTTTAGCCAGTTGTATTTTAAATATTCTTTGTGCCGTATTTTAGAGGAAATATATTTAATTGTTTTAAAATTTTTGCATTTGTAAATTATTAGCTTGTAAATATTATAGTTAAAATAGACTGGCTTTTTTGTACAGATAAGTATAGATATCAAAAACCACCAATTATAATTGTAAAAGCGGCCCCAAAATTTAAAAATATTTATGGATATTGTATTTTAAAATATAAAAAAAACACTGTTGCTCAACTTACTAAATTGATGTAAAATTCCAATTTTATTCCATTATTAGTATATTTATAAAATATATTATTGAATAATTCTAGAAATTAAACAGACTGAGAAAGTTATATCTACATTTTTTTTATATTAATTCTTGAATTTTCAATTTTTTTTTTGTCAGCTGGCCAATAATATTATGATTTTTAAGTAGATAATTCAATTAATAGGGAAATAAATGATGAAACTATTAGAAATTCATCTTTTCTGTGATAAAATATAGTATCGGTAAAATATAGAACAATTAAAGATCATTTTAGAATTTTCCCAAAAAATATTGTATGAGAAAAACCTTGTATTTAAATTTCTATTGTAATTAAAAAACACAAAAATGTATAAAAACAATGCATGCCTAAGAGTTTTGTTATTGCATGCGAAATTGATTTGCCATTATTTCCGTATATTGAAAATAAAACATAAACTGGAATTCTGCTTTTATTTTTCCTGGACCTTCCTTTTTTTGGACCCGGGTATGTCCTTAAACTACGTCCAACAATGAGAGGTAGGGCACAGCGATGACCATCACGCTTGAATCTGGGGCAGCCCAGCTGGGGAAGTACCTCCTCCTTACAGAAGACCACAGCCATAATAGCACTGCTACCTTTCAGGTATGTAGTGTTGTGTTCCTGATGGTGAGTAAGGTTCCCAGAGCTCCAACCCCCCTTAAAGGCCGGCAACGCGCTTGTGACTCCCCTGGTGTTGCGGGTGCCCATGGGCGACGGTAATTGCTTACCATCAGGCAATCCGTCTGCTCGTTTGCCGCCTATGTCATAAAAATAAAAAAAAAAACCTAAAATATGCCTTTTATCCTACTAGGATTATATAAAAAGGGATATTGTATCTTGTTAATTATCCTGTAGCCGCCTAGAGATCAAAACTCGCCAGGCTAAATGCAACTCTGTTTTGTTATAATTAAAATTCAAAATGGCATTCAATGGGAGACCTTTTTATAGGCCTCCGGGCGGCTAGAGGTTATGATAGGTTTAATCCTGTATATTCTACAGTTATGTTTTTCATAAGCCAAATTAATTTAACCAACTGAGCTACAGAGGCTTGTCCAAAGGCTGCTGGATTTCTCCACCATACCATACTCATTTATTTCTAAGGATTATGGTATCATTTGCGGACGTTTTTGCTTTGAAAAATAAGATGTGAAAGTAAGTTTATTATCTTTAATTTATTCTAAGCTTATATACAAGAGCTATAATAACGAATTATGTAGAGAACTTTTCAAATAGCTTAAATAAGTAAATAAGCAAACAACGTTTTTTAAAAACTAAATGTCTTAAATATATTATTTTTCATTTAGGTACCCTAACATCATTTAATACCCTGTATATTAATTATGTACAGTCACCATCAGATACATCGGAGCTGTGTAGACGGTCATAAATATCTAACCAACGTCTCTATTGGTAAGGCGATAAACTGCATATTAGCTTTCAATTCCTTTTCACCACTCGGGTTTCATGAGTAACTCCTTCGTCGCCCAGGCAAGTCGTCTCTGGAATTCGCTTCCACTTAATATAAGACAAGCCTCAAGCAAGTTTGCTTTTAAGCGGATGTTACGTAAGAACCTGCTGAAACAAGATCTCGAATAGTATACATTAAATTTAGTATGTATTAAATTAAATATACAGTGTGGAAAGTTAACTCGGGCCCTGGAAGGAAACTACCTTAAATCCTTAAGCTAGCTCATTTTACTTAAAGGAGACATTCCTTTATTACAAAAAAAAAACAAAACTGCATTCAAAGATTTTCTAAATTCACTTGTCTCGCCCGGGAATCGAGGAAAACTAAAAATTTGTAAAAATTAACACGTGCTATTTTATTATACTAGTCGATACAGTTAATGTTTATAATAACATTTCTCGAAGAAACATACGTCTTACACTCATTTTTCGTACTAAATATCCTTAAAATCAAATATTTAGTACTCAGATTTTTTTTTTCTTAGCAAAATTAAAAAAAAATTAAAAGTCCTTGAATACAGTTTTGTTTCTTTTTGAAAATAAAGGATTGTCTCCTTTAAGTAAAATGAGCCAAATTAAGAATTTAATGTAGTTTCCCTCCAGGGCCCGAGTTAACTTTCCACACTGTATAGTAGTAAATATATATCATATTCCTAGTAATTCATTTGTGTATTCCTATGTATTTTATTGTAAAGTTAAATTTTACAATGAATCGTATCGTAATTAATGCTTTTTCTAACTTTACTCCTTGCACCTATTTGTAATGTCTCTGTTTAGCCCTATGGTTGACTGGTAGAGAATGCCTTTAGGCATTAAGTCCGCCATTTGTACATTTATTTTTATTTTTGTGCAATAAAGTTTAAAATAAAATAAATAAAAATAAATAAATATTCCGATATTTGTGACCACCACCACAGCTCCGATATATCTGATAGCGACTGACCACATAAACTTAAAAAAAAAAACTTGACCACAACCTAGAATAGATTGCAAACCTTAATCGTGCATTTTAAAATGTATTAAGCTGATGACAAACAATCCAGAATAACTTTCAAATGGGATTTTATTCCAAGAATCTAATATGACCTTTATAACTACTACCTTAAGGTCCACAATAATTATAAATAATGACAGACCAGTTTGTTCCAAGCACTTGTCTACGCGCAGTACATATAATAGTTTACTTTTTATGTTCTCAAAACTAAAAGAAAATAAGTGCTAAAGAAGCTCATATGTATTTACAACATTCTTCGTCAAGGGATGTAAAGCATGGTGAGATAAAAGGACGGAGTTGTATGGGAAGTGTAAGGTGGATAAGGCGTTTTGGATTGGCGTTGTTTGTATAATTATCGCAATCGTTAGTGGTGGTCATCAAAAACACATTTTCTTGTTTTTACTCCGGACGTCGGTTTTCTTGTGGCGCAGTTAAAATATTGCAGTATTTTGGTGGTCAGGTGTGTGTGTGTTTTTTTAAATAAAAAATAAAAATATTGCCGTGCTATGCCGGCCGACTTTGCCGTGTATCACATGGCAAAGTCACATGGCTGACTAGAATAGCACCACCCCATCTCCTCCCGCGAATCGTAAGTCGCGACAAAGGGAAAAATCCTACGGACGGGCAACAGCGTCCGTCGAAACTTAATCTACAGCTCCTGCTGTCTACCCCCAAGATGATACAAGTCATATTTGTGGGAGGCCTATGTCCAGCAGTGGACTGTATACGGCTGAAATGTATGTATGTATGTATTACAGGACATTTTTACACAAATTAACTGAGCCCCATGGTAAGATCAAGATGACCTGTGTTGTGGGTACTCCGCCATCGATATATAATATATACCATATAAATACTTAAATACAGTATATGAAACACCTGGCCGAAGATGCCTATGGTCTCCAGTTCAAAACCCAGCAAGGGCATTTATTTGTGTGATGAGCTCTAGTTGATCCTGGGCTATGGCTGTTCCATATATTTAATTACTAGCTATGCCCCGCGGTGTTACCCGCAGTTTATTAGAGAAAAAACGTAGCCTATGTGTAAATCCAGAGTGTCAGCTAACTCCATACCATTTTTTTAAAATCACTCCAGCCGTTTAGACGTGAAGAAGGAACAAACATACACACTCACAAACTTTCGCCTTCATAATATTAGTGTGATATATATATATATATATATATATATATATATATACACTTAAGGGTTGGGTAAGACAATTAGCCTTATTAAGGCTATGAGGCAGTCAATGTGTTTTTTTTTTATGAAATAGGCGACAAACGAGCAGACGGATTACCTGGTGTCAAGCAATTACCGTCGCCCATGGGCACCCGCAACACCAGGGGAGTCACAAGCGTGTTGCCAGCCTTTAAAGAGGGTTGGAGCTCTGGGAACCTTACTCACCATCAGGAACACAACACTACATACCTGAAAGGTAGCAGTGCTATTATGGCTAGGATCTTCTGTAAGGAGGGGGTACTTCCCCAGTTGGACTGCCCCATACTCAAGCGTGATGGTAATCGCTGTGCCCTACCTCTCATTGTTGGACGTAGTTTAAGGACATACCCGGGTCCAATGTGTGTAAAGATATCCTGTAATATTTATTAATTTATTATTAAAATTTAGTCAATGTACTGCCTATAATAACTTAACTAAGGTAACTAATCTTCCAATACACATAATAAGTCGAAGTTCTTACCCCATCCGCAGAGAGGTCATAATGGCTTAAACATTACGTTTTCTTTACAAAAATAACTGAAAATATGTGACTCTTGTATTCAACACGCTGAAAGTTTGATTTTACACACCTATCGTATGTTTTTGATACAACTAGGGTAAGTCGCTAATAACTGGCCAAATTATACTAAAAATGAACTCTGTTTATATGAGATTAGAATTCATTTTAGTGTGAGGTGGCCAGTAATTGGAGCCTCATTGGAATATGTATTACATTTATGAACAGAATTCATTTTCAGCATAAGCTGGCTAGTTATTCTAAAGTGTTATTACTGAAAAGTGTAGTTACTGGCAGTTTACCTACATACGCTATTCTCTACTCCTCGTAAAAGGTGCATTATATAAACAACATATCCAGCCGAGGTATGTAAAGTGCTTTTCTAAAATATGTTATACAATACTTAAAAAATCCAAGACATCAAAATATCTTAATCTCTCTTGTCTAGCCAAATCTGCAACGACATACTTCGAAGCCTATTAAAGAACATAATGTCAACATTGCATATTTATAAAAAAAACTTTTCTGAGCAAACTACAAGTATCTTGAAAATAGATGACATACTGGGTGAAATCAAATTGGTGATACAAAGTTAATAGTTTCTCAATCTATTTATGATTACGAACAACTTTTACTTTGGAGCCATAACTGAAAAATCAGTTAAAAATATGACCTGCCGATACTAACAACTACAGTTAGCTAGCAGCTAGTATGGGAAGGTCTATTTATTTAACTGATTTTTCGGTTGTAACCCCTTAGTAAAAGTTGATGGTAATCACGAATATATCAAGTTATTTTTGCATTACCATTTTGATTTCACCTTTTATACGTAAGAAAAAGCTATGAGATCTCTCTAGCTATATGAGAATCCCGAAAGGGATTCATATAGGAGGCGCAAACACGTTGTGTTTCACCTTAGAGCTGGTAAAACGGTGCCAAAAACCGTTAATAATAAACAAGATTAAGTAGATATTATATTCGATATTCAAATCGAGAGAAAAATAGAAAAAAAAATACTCAAAGCGGGACTCGAACCCGCAACCACTGGATCCAGTGAGTCAATTTTTTCTATTATTCTTTCGATTCAAAGATATTCGCTAGCAGACCATTCTGCATAATAAAAAATAAGATTACATACTTGATTAATTTCCCCGGGTTCCGCTGTGTTCGGGTGGCCCGAATGGTTAAGGCGTCAGCCGCGATAGCTGGAGATGCGGGTTCAAATCCCGTCTCGAACGCCTCTCTCTCCATTTCTCCTCTATTTTCAATTTTTAATGTATATGTAGGGCACGTTGATAATATTTTATTTTTTAAGTTAGAGTTTTTTAGTAATTTTAATAACTATTTACAATTGAATTGTAAGTATATGTTTATCTTTATGTGTGTTTACAAATAAATCCTATAATGATTATAATTATAGTAGTATTACTGCTTAAAAATCAAAGCAAATCAAAATATTTTCATAAATAATAAAAAGATTTGTTCTAAGTTACAACAATCTTATTTTCTAACAGTCACGAGCTATCATCACAATCAAAACTAGTTACTTATCAACCGTTCTATCGGTTAAATACAAAATAGTCCTTACAGGCTCCAACATAAGAGCTACAATTAACATAATTATATGTACTTTTTATGGTACACGGACTGTAACCGCAAATATCTTGAGGCTTGAAGAGTTAAATATCAGTAACTGGATATGAGATTCCTATTGATTAATCATTTGTATGGAATATGGAATTTATTGGTTGGATCAAGATGAACGGGTTTCAGAGTTCATAGATTTGTGATATGTAATTTATAGGGAGATTATCTTAAACGCTACGCTATGCTAGCGATACCGAGTGTGAGGCTTTCAATCTGGAGGTCGCAGGATCAAACCCCGGATCGTACCAATGAGGTTTTCTGAACCTATATCATACATACATTTCAGCCGTATACAGTCCACTGCTGGACATAGGCCTCCCACAAATATGGCTTGTATCATCTTGGGGGTTTTGCCATAGTTGCCACGCTTGGCAGGCGGGTTGGCGACCACGGTAGCTGTAGATTGGGTTTCAACGGCTGCTGCCCGTCCGTAGAATTTCCCTTTGTCGCCTCTTACGACACCCGCGGGAGGAGATGGGGTGTTACTATTCTAGTCGGCCGGCATCACACGGCAACCTATATATGAAATATCATTTGATAGTTGCCAGTCGCTTTTCGATGAAGGAAAACATCGTAATAAAACCGGACTAATCCCAATAAGGTCAAGTTTACCCTCTAGGTTGGAAGGTCGGATGGTAGTCGCTTTCGTAAAATTATTGCCAAGAGGAGATTAGTTGCCAAGCGGACCCTAGACTCCCAGAAACCGTGGTTAAACGTGGGACATCGTGAAAACAACAAAAAAACATGCAATACCCTTACCATATATATTTTTTTTTAAATAAATATTTCGGGACGGGACTTACACAAATCGACCTAGTCCTACGGTAAGCTCAGTAAGGCTTGTGTTGTAGGTCCTAGGCGACGATATACATATATAATAGATAGATACATATTGATACATATGAGATTTACTCTAGGGGGATAAGGGCCCTAGAGGGTAAATATATGTATGGAAGAAAACAAGAAATATGTTTTAAAGGTTTATTTATGAAAAATAAACAAATTGTGCCGACTAGCTCGAGAGCTTAAATGGGTTTAAATTAAAGGCTCTAATGAAGCCATAAGGGAGAGACTCTGTGGGCTAACTAACTTATCTCCTAGTGCTTGTTACCACTGCCACGTCAATAACTAAATTTACCGTAGGGGCGCCAGCGCCATCTCAGACAACTCTGAGAAAAATAAAAAAAATAAGATATGTACAATACGTCTGACCTCACTCCGGGACAACTCTGAGAGAAATAAAAAAAATAAGATAGGTACAATACGTCTGACCTCACTCCGGTGACCTGGGGCCGAAGGGGACCGGCTCAGCAGCTTCTGGGGAAGGCCTGTCCTCAGAACCTCTGACGGCTACCACCTGCAGACGATGCACCGACCGTAAGGCGCGACAGCGCGGTGCCAGACAACAGCGAATCCGAATCCATAAGCAGGCTGGTGAATAGGGTTGTAAAGTAGGCCCTGCAAACGAAAGACGTCTTATAAGCTGCGGCTTGGACATGCCGGCGGCGGAGTAGAAGGCTAGCCACAAACAACTGTCGTACTTACCCGACGCAGAAAAGAATCCCTCCGTATTACATCGATGACATATCAATGCGTCGGGGCCTATTAAATCGTCGTAAAATAGGGCTACCGGGTCATTCCAGGACACGAGATGCCGGGACTGAAAATAAATAATCACAACACCCATTACTATTTATATTTCACCACAATCCACTTCAGACTTATTTAATAAAAAAACCCAAATCTACATAATTCTTTGAAATAAAATTATAATGATTTTTCCTAAAGGACAAAATCGATAATTATGTGAATAGCCATATCAGCTCCCGCAGGCTCTGCTAGATGGCGCTAGTGGTACTTTAAATTGCTTAAAATAATTATTTATTTATTTTTCCTTTAGGTTTAAAAAAATAGTTGTTACAGTACATCCCTCCTCGGGTAAAATTTTGACGTAGGCAAAATTTTGAGCTGGTCCCCAGCTCTTAAAACCATTAACAAAATTAATAACAAAAGATATTAAAAAAAAACTCGCTATCAAAAAAAAACAATCCGAACCCACGCACCACTAAACATTAACACTGTAATGTTATTGATTGCATAGCATCCTGCTGTTGACAAAGACTTAACGACCGACAACACGTCTGTAACACCTACAAAACTGCACAACGGTAAGTAACTATAGCAAGTCTGCGTCTAATGCGACACAAGACTGTGCACTACAGGAACAAACAACAAATAAAAACGATGCTTGCGCATAGCCTTTAATGCGGCTACCACAACACACCTACTACTACCAACCTAGTGTTCACGCATAGGGCTTTAAGGCCACTACCGCAGAAGCACCAGTAATTCGACACTTGACATTAAGAGTACATGTGTTTACATCCACCATGGACTCGAAACAGCAAAGTGAAGAACGTGAAATAGGTTTAAAATGCCTACTCACAACACACCCACCAACCAATACCTAGTGTTCACGCATAGGGCTTTAAGGCCACTACCGCAGAAGCACTAGTAATACGACACTAACTATTAAGAGTGCATGTGTTTAAATCCACCATGACTCGAAACAGAAAAGTGAAGAAACGTGAAGTAGCTTTATATCGCCTACTCACAAAACCACGTGAAGAGAACTTTAACTCGCCCACTTCACCCAACAACAAACCACGAACTCGGAGTTAACTAGTTTGCTCCGAGAACGATCGAACATAAAGTAAACACCGAAACGTACAATACACCACGCTTCCGGAGTTTATGTGTTTTCTCCGAAAACGATCGAAAACAAGGTTTAAACCTCATATAAAACATAACACCCATTAACACCCAATAAACACAACGCAGAAAAACATTCATCAACAGCAGTTGCAGCATCTAAAATAAACGGTAAAATACTCCAAACTCCATCAAAAGTAAAAGAAATCTCGATGATAAGTCGAGAAAAGAATGTGTAAATAATAGGTAATTATTAGTTACTCCCATCAAAACAACTTAAAAACTCCAACAAAACTCAAAAAAAGGGTAGTTGTAAAAAAATATCAACGGGCAGTGATCAGTGAAAACGTAATAAATTATCATAAATAACTCTCCCTTAAGCCTTTACAATAAGTATCTAAAGAATTGTAATGTATGTCCCTTAATTAGGGTAAAAAGTATAATAATATTTAAATGGTACAAAAATAAAAGTCGACTTTAATGCGGTCAACTGTACTCCACAACTTCTCAATACATCTTTAATGAATAATATGTTCTATGACATCACCTTCCGTAACATTCAATAGTATTTTTTTTTTATGTAAAAATTGTAACAAAGAAAATGTGTACAACTGTACGTAACTCCTTATCAGCACAACTTTAATTTGTAATAGGTATAAGTAGGTAATTAATTAAATAATTTCACCTTCTAAACTCTTTACAACTTTGAAATCTCCAAGTCATCTTTATGTAGGTAGTAAAATAAATTTAATTGTATGACATGCACCATACAAATGGTAAATAAAAGGTAGGTGGTGCTAAGCCCAAACCAAAGCAAAAATACACAATCACTCTCTAAAGGAAACATTTTAAACATTATATTAATGAGAAGCAGTAACACCCTTGCTCCAAACTACTAAGCATAATTATATTTCTTATTTAACTGACAATCCAGTAAACAAACAGAAGGTATATAAATTCTTTTAAGTAACTGTTCAACCTCTCAACTGTAAATTCAAATTAGAATTTAGAATTAGCAAAAGACATTGCATAATAGCACTTTAGTACTAGACTGATGACTAGTCACCAAAAAAAATTATTAAGATAAATTAAATTACCAGATACAAGAATAACTTAAACTTGAATATAGGAATTCTTGAAAAGAAATAGTGTTTGTACATGATAGCTATCAATAAACTAATACTTGTTTTGACCGCTAACTATTTAACAATAAGTTTAGTTTAAATTACTAGTAAACCACTAAAATAAGCATCAACAATAGTTATCCACTCAAGTACATAAAGATTCAGTGTAGCTAAATCACTTGTCTTATAGTTTTGAAAAAGAAAAATTAACAAAACTTAAATAATTTTAAATTTTGTAAAAGTAGGTAGTGTTTGAAACTACAATTAAGTTTAACTTTTAAATTCACACTATTACACAATTCAACTGTGTTGAAAAAAACACATGGCAATGCACATGTGCTCACAATATGTTTCCAAATTACCACCAATTATGTGAGCAATAATTATATTTAAAATTATAGAAAGTGTAGATAACATTAAAACACACTTCAGAAATAAAGGTAACACATCAAGTAGCAAGTGGTTCAAGCACTAAGATTTCCTCGGGCTAACAAAATACTGTGACACAAGAAAGTTAGTTAATATAGCCCCACGTGGGCCGCCGCTGATACATATGAGAGATTTACTCTAGGGGGATGAGGGCCCTAGAGGGTAAATATATGTATAGAAGAATACAAGAAATATGTTTTAAAGGTTTATTTATGAAAAATAAACAAATTGTGCCGACTAGCTCGTGAGCTTAAATGGGTTTAAATTAAAGGCTCTAATGAAGCCATAAGGGAGAGACTCTGTGGGCTAACTAACTTATCTCCTAGTGCTTGTTACCACTGCCACGTCAATAACTAAATTTACCGTAGGGGCGCCATCTCAGACAACTCTGAGAAAAATAAAAAAAATAAGATAGGTACAATACGTCTGACCTCACTCCGGGACAACTCTGAGAGAAATAAAAAAAATAAGATAGGTACAATACGTCTGACCTCACTCCGGTGACTTGGGGCCGAAGGGGACCGGCTCAGCAGCTTCTGGAGAAGGCCTGTCCTCAGAACCTCTGACGGCTACCACCTGCAGACGATGCACCGACCGTAAGGCGCGACAGCGCGGTGCCAGACAACAGCAAATCCGAATCCATAAGCAGGCTGGTGAATAGGGTTGTAAAGTAGGCCCTGCAAACGAAAGACGTCTTATAAGCTGCGGCTTGGACATGCCGGCGGCGGAGTAGAAGGCTAGCCACAAACACCTGTCGTACTTACCCGACGCAGAAAAGAATCCCTCCGTATTACATCGATGACATATCAATGCGTCGGGGCCTATTAAATCGTCGTAAAATAGGGCTACCGAGTCATTCCAGGACACGAGATGCCGGGACTGAAAATAAATAATCACAACACCCATTACTATTTATATTTCACCACAATCCACTTCAGACTTATTTAATAAAAAAACCCAAATCTACATAATTCTTTGAAATAAAATTATAATGATTTTTCCTAAAGGACAAAATCGATAATTATGTGAATAGCCATATCAGCTCCCGCAGGCTCTGCTAGATGGCGCTAGTGGTACTTTAAATTGCTTAAAATAATTATTTATTTATTTTTCCTTTAGGTTTAAAAAAATAGTTGTTACAATATAAATACTTAAATACATAGAAAACACCCATGACTCAGGAACAAATGTCTGTGCTCATCACACAAATGGATGCCCTGACTGGGACTCGAACCCAGGACCTTCGGAATATATAGGCAGGGTCACTACTCACTAGGCCAGACTGGTCGTCAAAACGTGAGTTGTGACATTGATGTTTTCGATAACGAGTATCGAGTTTAATATCTGTGCATCTCGCTTGTACTATTTTAGTGCGAATGATATGCACAGATAAACTCGATACTCGTTATCGAAAACCTCAAAGTCACAACTCATGGTAAAGGTACAGCTAACTATATTATCCTAACTATATTATATGTACTTACCTACTTTTGTGCTAATAAAATATTTCTTATCTTATCTTATCTTATCTTATGTGACTGGATAATATGCCAGGTTTCTTCCATTATCAAATATAAAGAACGTCTAATATCGAAACAGAACGTACAGTATTACTCTCCATAATTTGCGGCTCCTAGTAGACTCATTCGTATGTGGGTATTTCTAGAAACCGCAGCTTAAATATTTAAGAAGCTTGAATAATGAAAAAAAACTATTATAAATTACAAAGGTGCAATGCAACGTGTACGAAACATTAATGATTAAGGCTTATATATTTAAACGAGACGTTAAAGGTCTGGTTGGATTGCTCGAGGAGTAGGGCTGGCTGAACTAACCGGCCTCCCATCACGCAAAATAGGCGCCCAGTCGTCGAGTTGCGGAAACCCGCCCGTATTACAATACAATACAATTATATATTTAAACAATAAAAAAGTGTATATAAGTCCTAAATACTTACATACATACATACATTTCAGCCGTATGCAGTCCACTGCTGGACATAGGCCTCTCACAAATATGACTTGTATCATCTTGGGGGTAGTTGCCATAGTCGCCACGCATTTAGGTGACTTTGAGTCTTCTTATGAGGCCCATAATAACCGACCACGTTTCAGTACCATATATTATGTCATCAGCAAAGACTGGTCAAAGATTTGAGACACTGCGTAATATTTGAAGGAAAGATGACGTGTTCTCTCAGGGTTTGGTTTAAGTTTTTAAAATGACGGGCGTTGGTCAGAACCTTGATGACGACACATAATTTTTATTAAGTAGTCCGATTTTTTATTCATTGCTTTTGTAGGTTTTTAGTATCTTTTATGAAAACTCCCATATCTGTGTAAACCTACTCTGTGCCAACCGCAGCCCGGGTGCAACGCTCTCTTAAGACCCTCCGTGTATTTGAGACTTTATTGTCACCGTCGAATATTGGCATCTCACTCCCACGACCTACTACTACCCACATAACTGTAAATAATTTTCAACCTTACTTCTTTGAGACAGGGATAGTTTTTGGTGAGCACTGTTTTGGATGATACGATGTTTTGGAAGTTATAAATATTGTTTCTACTTTATTAGGAGAAAATGGTTGAGATGTTTCGCTAGTTGGTTGAAACGTCTTAAATGTGAGCTGTGGGTACATAGTGCTTCTGGGGACGAATTCTAACTTTAAATTAATATGAACTGGTACGATAAAACACGAAACTTTTTGACCAGGGTATGTCCTTAAACTACGTCCAACAATGAGAGGTAAGGCTCAGCGAAGTACCATCACGCTTGAATCTAGAGAAGACCAACTGGGGAAGTACCTCCTTACAGAAGACCACAGCCATAACACAGCTTGGTACTATGTCTCAAGGGCCTTTTTTTGTTAGATTTAACGTAGTAAATATAAGTAGTTAAGTACTAGTAATATTGTAATTATTCTAAATAAAGATATAGGCTAAAATAAATGTCAATTGTATGCCAGTGGTCCACTGCTGATAAAATAAAAGATAAAAGATCTTTATTTTTCAATTTAGGCACATTACATGCACTTATGAACGTTAAAGAAAAATCTACACCGGTTCTAACCCTACTCCGAGAAGATACCGGCAAGAAACTACGGCGGGACTTATTTTTTCAATACATTTATACATAGCCCTCCCTCAAATATTTAAGTCATATGATTTGTATCGTCTTGAGGTGTTGTTTAGATGCAGATGTAGTGTAGGGACGCTCGACCGGACTCAGGGTTGTTCCCATAGTCGCCACGTTTAGCAGGCGGGTTGGCGAACGCAGTAGCTATAAAAAATAGGCATGTTTACAATGTTTGTTAAGGCGTGCTAAGTGGAACAAAGCGAAAAGATGGGCCGAAGTATTGCGTGAACAAATGTTATGCTTGAAGCGCTTTTATGAGCTGTAATACGCTATTAATACCTCCCAACAACAAAGTGTCCTAAACGCCTGTATTTTATTATCACAATACATCCTTTAGTTATATTATAAAAAGCCTGATATATAATTTTTGTGGTTCAAGTCCCATTGAGTGAGTTTCCATTTGACAAATTATTTAATAAACTTTTATTGTTGTATTGTGGTTTTATATTTAGTATAAATACCGTTATAAAGCAATAATAGTCTTCGTTTATTAAAAATAGGGTTTTTATACTTTATCTATACGCAATCATCAGCGGGTGAAAAGCGGTTGAATAAGAAGAATTGACACGAGAAAAAAAAGATGTTATAAAATATTATTCAATCATTTTACACGTGTTTCCCAACAGAAGTTTTTATATTGAAACTCATATTATTATTAATCAAACCTTATTAAATGTTATGACTAGATTACAAAAAAAAAATACGAATAAATAAATTGCCTGAAATACGACGTTTAAAACGTAACCAAAATCATTTGATATTTTAATTTGATTCGGATTAAGTTAATATTTTTATGACATGCACTCTACAGCATGTAAAATAAAACTTTTGAAAAAAAAAAAACATTTAATTTAATCTCATTACGAAATGTTATCGTATTTCTTCGATCTTCTTCTCTTTCTAAATCTGGAAGCGCTGGTGGCCAAGCTGTAAGAGCGTGCGACTTGCAATCCGGGGGCGCAGGTTCCAAACCCGGCTCGTACCAATGATGATTCGGAACGTATATACGAAATATCATTTGACATTTACCGGTCACTTTTCGGTAAAGGTAAATATTGTGAGGAAACCTAAGGCCTACTATACCCAGATGGAAGGCCAGAGGGAAGTAGCTTACGTAAAAATGCGTAAGCGAATTCTTGGGATATATTTCCAAGCGGACTCCAGGCTCCCATGAGCCTTGGCAGAATGCCGGGACAACGCAAGGAGGATGATGCCTCTTAAACCTCCCTATACAGCTAGAGGCTGTATAAACAAACATAAAACTGCAATTTTTATATTATATTAATAACATTATATGGCTGCCCAAACGACAGCATGTCATACGAGACATTCGCCCGGTAATGGAGCTATAACAGGCGTATTATTTTTTATACGACTATTGGTGCTATAAACGTCGTATAGGAGAGTGTATTAAAATGGAATAAGGTATTTAATATGTTTTATGACTGCGAATTCGATGTTAGTGACGTAAATATGTTTGAAAAGGCGTTTTTTTTTTCGAGTAAATGTTATATTAAGTAATAAAATTGCTACCGAAATAAATAAATAAATATTACAGGATATTCTACACTTCAGTTGTCCCCTGGCTGATGACAGAATAACAACAACAAATAGTTGATTCACTCGCCTACAGAACTTTTGACTTTTACTTTTCTGATAACAAAAAAGAGTCATCTTAATAAGAGGTTAATAATTATAATTTATTAATAAATTAGGTGTTATTATGCGCGTGTCAGACACCAAAATTCAATTTAACAGCCAAACTATCTTTATTCCAGCATTAGCCAGGATTCAATTACAGCCATATCTCCAATCTGGACAGCCGTTTTATTCGGGGGTGAGAAAATATTTCAGTTGCTGGCCCTCCGCCAGACCGCATTGTCTTACCACACTACCCCCTTGTAGAGCAAAACAGAAAATTCACTTAGCAGGGCTAACCTTGGATTATTCTCTTTTCTTCTCTTTTTTCACCCACTGCCGGGATTAACGGCTCGAATGAATTTTTACCTCAGTAGCTCGGAAAGAACTGTTTTATTTTTTTAAAGCGGATAGCAAATAAATCATAATTTCAGTCGTAAGACGTCCACTGTTGGACATAGGCCTCCACCAAATATGACTGGTATCATTATGAGTTGCCATAATCGCCACGCTTGGCAGGCGGGTTGGTGACCGCAGTAGCTGTTGTTTCGGTACCGATAGATGCTGCTGCCCATCCGTAGGTTTTTTCTCCTTGTCGCCACTTACGACAGCCGCGGGAGGAGACGGGATGGTGCTTTTCTCAGCCGACGATGATGGCCTAGAGGGTAGTTACCCTGCCTATGAAGCCGATGGTTTTGCATTTATTTATATCATAAGCACAGATATTTGTTCCTTAGTCATGGGTGTTTGCTATGTATTTAAGTATTTATATGTATTACATATATAATCGTCTAGTACGTACAACATAAGCCTTAAAGAGCTAATGAGCTTACCTCAGGACTAGGTCGATTTGTGTAAGATTTCCCGAAATATTTATTTTATTATTTATTTATTGACAGACAAAATTCTATACGTAGCTTATAATAAGTGTAACCGCTGTTATCTAAGCTGTAGCAGCAACAAAGCTGTATAATAGTAATATAGAAGCTCAGACAGTAAAGACTATACGACCGTTAAATGACCAATTGTTTTATTATCGCATATGGCGTCGTGAAACATACAATGTCTGGCAAACCAACCAAGGCAGTAATTGTAGAAAAAAAAGGTCTTTTTTTGTTCTTGTTATCCTGTAAGTGGTTAATTCTTAAGATTTTCTTTATGACCTTGAAAGAGAAATGTCCTTTTTTTACCCAGTGAAGTGCGTTACGCATACTAATACGTTAAAAGAGACCCTCTGGTTGGAGTCAGTTATTACGTTTTAGTTATGTGGGACTTTCCTCTGCAATCATATTCTCAGCGGGCGCGGCGAGCGGAACGCCGAGCAAGTGAGCGTACAGCAGTGAGCGATACACCCTCAACGCGAGCGGTGTGTCCTCGGCTTGAAAATGGGTACCAGAGCTTACCCGAAACATGTCGCCTAGTGAGATATAATAATTATTATATTTTTTTTATGACATAGACGGCAAACGAGCAGACGGATTACCTGGTGTTAAGCAATTACCGTCGCCCATGGCACCCGCAACACCGGGGGAGTCACAAGCGTGTTGCCGGCCTTTAAAGGGGGTTGGAGCTCTGGGAACCTTACTCACCATCAGGAACACAACACTAGATACCTGAAAGGTAGCAGTGCTATTACGGCTGTGGTCTTTTGTAAGGCGGAGGTACTTCCCCAGTTGGGCTGCCCCAGATGCTATGCCCTACCTCTCATTGTTGGACGTAGTTTAATGCCATAGCCGGGCCCAAAAAATTACACGTGAGTTTATTCATTTGTGAATAGTATATGCTAAGTATTCAGTTCTATATGATATATATAATATACCGTTTTCACTAGAAAGAGAGAACTTTGTAAAGTGCATTAAATTACTCGCCTGTCACGTGTTAGAGACAATTTATTGTCCATTTAAAAAATTAGACGCCATTTTGCGTAAGTTGGATAATGAATTAGCATTTATGGAAAACTACGTTTTATTAATTACATGGCCGTTGGGGCGGAAAGGTTCTGGAGTGGCGACCACGAACTGGAAGACGCAGCGTAGGCAGGCCTCCCACAAGGTGGACCGACGACCTAGTTAGAGTCGCGGGATACCGCTGGATATGGAAGGCGCAGGATCGGTCTTCTTGGGTCGTTCTGGGGGAGACGTCTTTTGGCTGACATGATGATGATGATGATGGTTAATTATTTACTTTGAACTTGCTATGTAAGTATGTAATAGTAGTTTATGTATCTGTGCATAATGAAGGGCATTACAACAAGAGTGTGGGTTTATGAAACGAGCCGAAGGCGAGTTTCATAATAATATCACACGATTGTTGTAATGCCTAATTATGTATAGATACATACACTACTTTATCTACACACATATCATTAAGTGTTTTAACATGGGTTCAGAAACCGTAGGGAAATGACTTATTACTAGGGTTACTTGTAAACATTAAAAAGTCAACGAACAAAACAAATGACAGCTTGGAACGGCGGCGTTGCGTATTTCGTATCTGTCAATTTTTTTTTAAACCATAGACAAGCGAATGAACTCCCTATTCTACTGTCACTCGAGTTCAAATGTCGTTCGATTTATATTAAAAAAACGTAACGAATTGGCGTTTCGTATCAATGGCTGTTTTAATATCTATAGATACTAGATTAGACACCCCACTTGAATTTGACAGCTGTTCCAAATTTAAATTCATAACCTACGGATTTCAGTAGGTAATGTTAACATTACCTACTGAAATCTTTCTGATGGTTGGTAATGCTGGTCATTGCCTACGGTTTCTGGACGCATTTTAGAGCACTTATGACATGTACGTAGATAAACATATAAATAGCTATGTACGTTCGGGTGAAGTCTTAAAACTCAATTTTGAGGGAAAAATCTTTACTTTCGTTTAAAGTCATCAGAATTATTTGAGTATTGTATATTATGATTATTGTAGAAAAATGTGCAATCGGAGATAAAAAAAATTCTAGCAAGAATATAATTATGTATAGCCGAATAGTTCGAACCGATAAAGTGTCATCTCTTAAGTCAGGTCTTTGTCTAACACACGCCAAATTGCATGTAAATCTGTTCAGCTGTTATTGCGTAATTGAATAAACAATATCTAAACATTTTCATAGACTTTTACATTTATATTACTATCTGATCTCGCAAACTTCGTACCACATTCCAGTATTAACAATAAAACATTACTTCGTACCACCTTCCAGTACAGTCAGCAGCAAAAGTGGCTAAGCGTTTGGAGTGTTCAAAATGACCTACACGCGCTCTTATTCTCTTGACAATAGAGATGTGTTGACCTCATTTTGAACACCTCAAACGCTTAGCCACTTCTGCTGCTGACTGTACATAAAGAACGTCCTTATTTCTAGATAGTCGTGTAAACGCCTGCATAAAGTTCAATAGCAGAGATTCAATAAAAGCACAATTCTTTGTCTACTACGCTATAGCACTGCAATACACCCTTTTTGTCCCTAAAAGGTATGATACATGAATTATAGCCTATGTCCTATTCTGATACATAAAGTATTTATCTGGAAAGTTTCATAAAAATACATACATACATTTCAGCCATATGCAGTCAACTGCTGGACATAGGCCCCCCACAAATGTGACTTGTATCATCTTGCGGGTAGTTGCCATAGTCGCCACGCTTGGCAGGCGGGTTGGCGACCCCAGCTGTAGATTGGGTTTCGACGGTCGCCGCTGCCCGTCCGTAGGATTTTTCCTTTTGTCACCTCTTATTACGACATCCGCGGGAAGAAAATACGTTCAGTAGTTTTTGAAATTAAGTGGAACGTACATCCCAATTTTCACGTTTAAACGTTTCACGGTTAAATTGTATGATATACAGTGTGTATTTTTCATACGGGCGTATAAGTTGCCCACATACAGTATTCAGTAACACGACTCGTATTATGTTAATAATTTTGTTAAATAGTGTTATAAGATAATTGTAACGATTTTTTTAAGTCTGACCGGGCAGCAATGTACGCAGTCCAAATTATTTTGACATGACAAGTAACTGACATGACATGACGCATCGGTACGTTAATTACTAAGGATGCAATACATTGCGTGCTTAATTTTTATGTATGAAATAAAAATTACCTATTTTTTTCAACAAAATTAATGTAAATAGGTTCTTGAGGTCCAATACTAATCGCCTCTACAATATACGCCCGTATGAAAAATGCACACTGTATAGGATAGGATAAGGATATAGGAGATTTGTTTTTTTTTTTTATGACATAGGCGGCAAACGAGCAGACGGATTGCCTGGTGTTAAGCAATTACCGTCGCCCATGGGCACTCGCAACACCAGGGGAGTCACAAGCGCGTTGCCGGCCTTTAAGAGTGGTTGGAGCTCTGGGAACCTTACTTACCATCAGGAACACAACACTACATACCTGAAAGGTGGCAGTGCTATTATGGCTGTGGTCTTCTGTAAGGAGGAGGTACTTCCCCAGTTGGGCTGCCCCAGATTCAAGCGTGATGGTCAACGCTGTGCCCTACCTCTCATTGTTGGACGTAGTTTAAGGACATACCCGGGTCTAAAAGTATGATTATATACAATTTTGCAGCTTTATATAACAGGCTGAGGTTGCAATATGTATATATCGTTTTTCTCTTGATTGCACTACAAACATTATCTAAAATCTTCTGCAAACAATCTGTGTACGACGTACAGGAAATAGAAGAACGTGAGTAGAATAATACGCTACATTAGATTCTTAGAACAGTCAACTATATTTGTTATTGCTTTGTGGATGCTGCAGTATTATTGATTAAGAAAACTAAGGTCCGATTCAAGCAAATGTGGTGCAGAAAACCCATTTTTAAACGCGAGTCAGGTGTGCTGGAAACGAAAGACAGGGAACACTCCTCCTCGCTTCGCTCGTCATCGTACCTATGACTCTGGAACTATCATCTGTTAGAATAAAAATAAATAATAATATTTATTACTGGACATTCTTACACAAATTGGCTGAGCCCCACGGTAAACTCAAGAGTTACTTACAGCACAAGCCTTCTTGAGCTTACCGTAAGTCAATGTGTATAAGCATTAAGCATGCCCTGTAATATTTATTTAAGTATGTTTGCCTGAAATTCCGCAACTCAATTTTGAAAAACCTTTAACCGATTTTATAAGCCGAAAACACACTTATGTAAGTTCGGTGATAATTATTATTTTATTTTTAATTTATTAATATGAAAAAGGTTACAGCTTAATTGGTAACAAAGTCCCACAAAACAGTTTACACGGTTTGACTGTTAGTTAATGCAATATTATGGTATCACTGTTCTAATCTGATGCTGGAGCCAAAGGTCCTAAAACACACAAGTAAAACTCGTAGTGTTTAGGCTCTATAGAATCTATAGTCGGCAATAAAAGCTTGTACCACAATAGTACATTACATCAGAGGCCGGGAAAATGAGATTTCCGGCCAAGTGGTATATAACGGATAGTGATACGAGACCGGGAATCCGTTTTCACGACGAGGCATGTGTAGTGCTTTTCTCAAACATACAATGAAAAAAAGAAATACTTCAAAAAATTAAATTTGAAAATCACAACTAACAATGAAATCGAAATGTATTAAAAATTAACATCAGCTGTTTGCTATGACACCCGCCATCTTTGTCTCTGTATGGATAATCGTCGAAAAAAAAGTTACAGGCCTAGGCCTGCAAAGTTATATGAAATTCCAATTGGGCCCCCTTCAGTTGCCGCGCCCAAAAAACCATACTTCCGAGTCTATTATAAGGAATGTAAAGACAATATTAAATTTCATTGCATGTTTGAGTAAATGTAATTTTTGACAGTAACTTATTAATAATATTATCATCCTCGTTACACATTCGGAACACCCGCCATATTTGTTTATACACGAGAATATAAAATATGCTAACATAATTTTTCCCAATGCTATCATTTCATATTTCATATTCGACTCAGGTGACGCAACTGTCAATACGCGTCATGTCATGTCGTAACATGTCGCATTATGATATGCATTATATGGAATAATGGTGATGTTTTCGGTAATAGAATTATTTTATGCTTTACGGGAACGTGGGAGGGATTCTGAGAGGTTTGTAGAAATATTTATCGGATTTTTTTATGTAGGACCATTAAGATGAGGCGAAGCAATAGGAATGAGGTCAGGGATATATGTCAAAAAAATTAACAAGACGTTACATAATGGTTACAAAATCTTGATAAAGAGAAAAGGAAAAATCTGTTGATATTTTTTGACTAAACCGAACTTAGAAGAAATTAAGATTCAAAAGATAAGAAAGAATACTGGTACGAGCGTGGAACAGTCAAGTCAAAGATATCAATACGCTCAAAGTGCCGTAACATGTATACTATACATTCACGTTATTGTCTTAAAATTAGAGTACATGTCATACATATTTTGTCATTGTGAGTATATCGATATTTTTTACCTTGACTACAACTCGATTCATTGTATTATTTTACTCAAATAATAAAAAATAATATTTTTGAAAGTAAAATAATATATACGGAACTAGGATTATTCGCTAGTAACTGGCCACTTTCCAAAACTGGCTAAATTATAATAAAAATGAATTCATTTTAAATATATAGGTATTTATCATACGTCGGACTATAGGGGGGCAGTTAGAGGGCAAGGTAAAGTTTACAAAAAATCTTTACTTACGAGTATTATAATGTACCTAGTATTTGTAACATAGTTAATTAAATTAGTTACTCGTTATCATTTATTCATCTTTAATGTGTAAATACTCTTTGAAGTTGTGTTTTATTCCTTTGTCTTAGCTGCAATTGTCTGAGTGACAGACAAAGCCAAACGATTTTTTTCTTCGCCATTTTCACTTATGTGTAGTCCAAGTACCTTTATAAATAACGGAGTTAGTTGCTATGATATTTGGAATTTCACATTATAAATACTAGGTACCAAATACTCGAAAGTGAATTGATTGATTTGCGAACCTTACCTATCATTCTGACAAGCAATATTAGAAAGTAAGCAATTATAAAACGTGAGTTAAGCGTTTCTATACAATTAATAGTAACCCCTTGTGTCAAAGCTTTACTGTCTGTAAGCAGCATATTACTCCCTGCACACCATAAATCCATACAATTTAGCATAACACCAGTATAACCGTAAATCTTGGTAATTAATCTGCACGATGACTGCTCTTTGGACGGGGTCCAGGTTCGAGTCCGGATTACCTGCTGGAATTAAATGTTATGTGTGAATTCTGGATTTGTTAGGGTGTTCCGCAAGGTAGCGTTTTGGAGCCAATAGTTATTTTAAAGCTAAATTTTACTGTTGTTTCAGTTAATAACTGATTCCATAAATAATTATACATAATGACGTCTGGTCTGGCCTAGTGGGTAGTGACCCTGCCTATGAAGCCGTTTGTCCTGGGTTCAAATCCCAATCAGGGCATTTTTTTGTGTGATGAGCACAGATATGTGTTCCTAAGTCACGGGTTTTTAAGTATTTATAATTATGTACCTACAACACAAATCTTACTGAGCTTACCATAAGACTAGGTCGATTTGTGTAAGATTGTCCCGAAGTATTTATTTATTATTTATCAAACACATAGCATTTATTCACACTTATACACTCTATGGGTTTTTAAGAGCCAATAAAATCATAAGGGGGTGTGCGTAAGTTGACGGAGACGTTCCTGAAAGCCATGTTTAGTGCAAAAATCTACTTCACTGTTGTAAGTTGGAGTTAAGACCAGATATTTTTTCCTAATCGATGTGCGATTAGCCCTGGCACAGGCATCGGTCTTAGCCCTAAACACAGGCCTCGGTCTTTTTGGGCGATTACTGCTCATTGTTTTCAGGTGTAGTTTAATGAGTTTTATGAGAGATAGGGCACAGCGAAGTACCATAACGCTCGAGTCTGGATAAGCCCAACTGGGGAAGTACGGGGTACTTCCCCAGTTGGGCTTCTGTAAGGAGGGGTCCTTACAGAAGACCACAGCCAAGTATGTAGTGTTGTGTTCCTGATGGTGAGTAAGGTTCACAGAGCTCCAACCCCCCCTTAAAGGTCGGCAACGCGCATGTGACTCCCTTGGTGTTGCGGGTGCCCATGGGCGACGGTAATTGCTTACCATCAGGCAATCCGTCTGCTCGTTTGCCACCTTATGTCATAAAAAAAGTGAACAATTTGTAAAGTAAATGTATGTGTTGATAAAAAAAAAAAAAAATATGCTTCTTAGCAAGCACCTACAAAATCTATAAATATATGTACACGAGAAACTCTAAGAGACGCCGCCGTGTGTAAGAGCTTATAAGGTAATGATTGTGGAAGCTGAGAAGCTAATGGAGACGAAATTGAGGAATTTTTGACTTAACGATGTTTTGAAAACATCTCACATTTTTTCCTGTTCAACATTTATGTTCTTAAATTAAAATTCCCTGAATTTCTTGTAAAGGTTAATACATTTTTTTAAAAGCCTTACACAACTTGCAAAATTTTGATCCGAGTTATCTATTATATTTTTTAACACTAATCTCTGGATTTAGCGTGTATTTTTAATATTTACTCAAATTAACCAGAAGTAGGCATTAGTGCTATACCAATGTTCCATGAAAAATATTTTTAACTACTTTTTTTGTTTCCTTATAAAATTATTCAGCACGCAATGTATCGCTACTTTGTCTTATTGTCGCTTCATGAGTGTTGGATGTAATTTGAAATGAAGTTTTATTATAAAAAATATGATACTTTCTAATATTTTAGAGTAAATTCCAATATTTTAGAGCTATTTCCCTCGCGGTTGTGGGATAAACATTTTTGTGTTACACTGGGCAGCAAAGTTTGTTCTACACAAATTACTATTGTCACATAATATATAGTTACATAGGTATGTCGTATTCCATAAGTGAGTCTACATACAACACAAGCCTTATTGAGTATACTGTAGTAAAGTCAGCTGCAAAAGTGGCTAAGTGTTCAAAATGACCTACACTCGCTCTTATAATCTTGACAATCAACACATCTCTGTTGACCTCATTTTGAAAACCTCACACGCTTAACCATTTCTGCTGCTGACTTTACTAGTCGATTTGACCACAGTATGTCGTAATTGTATTTTTTTTTATTAAATAAAACACTAGCTTTTCCTTGCGACTTCGTCGGCCAGCCATACCCGTCTTTAAAGTATGATTGCTGGATAAAAAATATCCTATGTCCTTTCTCGTAGCTCAAACTCTCTCCGTACCCAAATTTCATCCCAATTGGTTTAAGCGTGAAGAGGTAATAGACAGACAGACAGAGTTACTTTAGCATTGAATACATTTATTTAAAGAAATTACAATCGTATTATGATAACTACAAGTACTTAACTAGTTGCAGTATAAAATCTAAAAAAAGGCCCTTGAGGCATTGTACAAAGGATGCTGGCAGCATTTACTCTTTCGCATTTATATTATTAATACGGATATCACCTCTATTTCAGTTTATAGTTTTCAAGTGTCTTAACAGTACAGAGCGAATGTCCTGACTTTGGTTCTTAAACTAGGATTATTAGGTTATTGGATAGGTTCCAAGTTCGAAAACAGGATTATACACCGCGGGTTTAAGAGTAACCTACGGGTTTATGAAAGGATTTTGGAGTAACACAAGGTAATGTGGTGGGACCAACAATGTTCATTATATTAATTTAGTAAAGTAATTTGGTGCAACGATCTAATCTTTCTGAGCTGACCTAGGTTTGATTCCTGGCAAATATTTAATATCTTTGTTGTGTTCTAGGAGGTATTAAGAATAAATACTAAAAAAATAAAATCGGTTCAAACACCACAATGACATGGCTTGATATTGAAATAGAAAGAAAAAAGAAACATGTTGACTCGAAGTAGGACTCGAACCCACAACTGGATAAAAAGAAACATTTTTTTTTCGATTTAAATGTCGACGATGTTCGCTAGCAGACGTATCTGCATAGTAAAAAAATAATTTAGAAAAGAGTAGCACATTGTTTATTGAGACTTCGATGCCGTTAAGAGTTCTATACGCTGGCGATAGATGTGTCTACACGTCACCCATGGTGACGTATACGACGAGGGATAAAATAAAATAAAAATTACAAGCATTAAGTGATACTCGAATAGCACAATTATTTAGTAGTGCACTGGGCTACTGATGCAGTGGTTGTGGGTTAGAGTCCCGCTGCGAGTCT
Organism: Grapholita molesta; assembly: GCA_022674325.2. Taxonomy (NCBI): domain Eukaryota; kingdom Metazoa; phylum Arthropoda; class Insecta; order Lepidoptera; family Tortricidae; genus Grapholita; species Grapholita molesta. The sequence continues at coordinate 8,711,750 of CP053143.2, forward strand.
TTTTTTTTCTATTTTTCTTTCGATTTAAATCTCGAAGTTTTATAGGATTTAAATAGTATTAATAATAAAGTTAATTTTGATTAAGTGTTAATAAAAAAATCAGTTAACTCAGTCACACTATTTAAAAGTCGCACCGCATGGCTCCAGGTGTAAAGGTGCCCATTTGGCTAGCAGCGTTGCGTCGTTGAACCGCAATGGATCGCATGGATAAAAAAATAACTATATGTTAACCCTTGGACCCTGAGGACCCGAAGCACACGCAATTTTCAGACAGCTAAGCAAATGCCTAAAAGACGCTACGGGTGACCAGAGGCCTGGTTCATTCCTTGCCCAGCGCATTGGCATCGCTATTCAGCGTCGCAACTCCGCCAGCCTTCTGGGCACCCTTCCGGCTCCGAGCTAGAGCCAGTTTTTAATTTGTAAATATTTAATAATTTTTATTTTTTTAAGTTAGTTTTAGTATTTGCAACATGGATAATGAATTGATGTAGGATTACTTTCAAAGTTTAATATTTAATAAATAATCATACTATATGTTTAACTGTATTTTTATATTTCGTATTATTGTTTAGTGAGGTGGATGAAGTTTTAATATCCAACTGTCGGACACAACGGAAAGGTTTTCAGTATGGATGGCACGAACGGGCTAGGGTTGTCAGTGGAAGAAAAATATTATGTTTTAATTTATAACGCTTAAATATTGCTTATGCTAATAAATTATTTCATATCTTATCTTAGCTTTTAGAACATATTTTGATCTACGTGGTGTTTTTAATAATGAACATTTTTTTTTTCAATAGTTCAGTAGCTTGTCCATCCTTTCCATCTTAATAGCCTAGTATAATTTAGATTCCATTAAAACTCAATATTCCTTACATCATGGCGAGTGCTTTCTCTGTGTGCGTTCTCTACGGACAGGGAAAACATCCGCTTAGTGTACCCTTTACATATTATAAAATTGTCTAAAGGGCCTCTGCGCGTTGGCTCGATCCGCATACACCTTCTCAGGGTCAAACCCCAGCTTGTACCTACCTATGAGTTTTTCGGAACTTATGTACTAAATATCATTTGATATTTATCATTCGCTTTTCGGTAAAGAAAATGAGAATCATCCAAATAAGACCAAGTTTATCCTCTGGGTTGGACGTTCAGATGGCAGGCGCTTTCGTAAAACTGGTGCCTACGCCAAATCCTGACATTAATTGCCAAGCGGACCCCAGGTTTTCTTGAGCCGTGGCCCAAATGCCGGGACAACGCGAGGAAAATCATCTTCCGAAGATGTTTTTATGTAAATTTGTTTGTGTTGTAACTAACTATTTTTTCTGACAATTTCATGTCTATAAATATTATTATGTATATAATGTTATACTTCTCAGGTTCAAGATTTACATATATTTGTCTTTACTATGTAATGATTATTTGAAAATTAATTATTGTTAATTTTATATCGCGAAATTTATACAAGTTTGAAATAATATGTTCTCCATTAGAAGTCAACTCAACGAAGTCGCGACGGTACGCTAGTAATTCATAATCTTTTTTTGTTCATCCTTTAAAATATTTCACTGTAATACAGCACTTAAGGTACATGCAGTTGAAATTCTATTGACAAATAAATTACGTCCAATTTATCTAAATATAGTTTTTTTTAAATCATTTTTTGTGTTTGTGACAACCCTAGCTTGAATCCGTTTAGAGGTAGCATAGGAAATGAAGAGGCCGTTCCTACGCAGGGTAAATAATTAAACACCAGACTGCGTCGTATGGCCAGTACACTACACGAAACTATGCTCCACAAATATCTACACACATGCCCCTTACCCCGTTGATATAAGAATTAAAATTGTATACATATTAATGAACTATGTATAAAGACCAGACTGCGTATGGCTCACTATACGTAATGAAACTAGGCTCCACAAATATCTATACACGTACCCCTTACCCCGTTGATATAAGGATCAAACTTGTATACATATTTATGAACTGTGTAAAAAAATATTGATTGAGACATTATAAGGCTGTCGTCGTGTTAATTATTGATGAAATGTTCGTGTAAGAAGTGCAATAATTATAGGATATGTTACTAAGTGGCAGTAGGCGGGGCACATTGCAACAAAACCCGGACCCGGACCCGGGTATGTCCTTAAACTACGTCCAACAATGAGAGGTAGGGCACATCACACCATCACGCTTGAGTCTGGAGAAGCCCAACTGGGGAAGTAACTCCTCCTTACAGAAAAACACAGCCATAGTAGCACTGCTACCTTTCAGGTATGTAGTGTTGTGTTCCTGATGGTGAGTAAGGTTCCCAGAGCTCCAAGCCCCAAAGGCCGGCAACGCGCCTGTGATTCCTCTGGTGTTGCGGGTGCCTATGGGCGACGGTAATTGCTTACCATCAGGCAATCTGCTCGTTGGCCACTTTTGTCATAAAAAAAAACCAACCGTTGGGGCATGAAGGTTCTCAGGTACCACGTATTGGATGGCGCTGTGTAGGTAGAACCTGTGAATCGAGATCGCGGGAACCAACTGTACCCTTACCATGAGTTGTGACTTTGAGGTTTTCGATAACGACTATCGAGTTTACTATCTGTGCATCTCGTTAACACTAAAATAGTACAAGCGAGATGCACAGATGGACGATGCGAGATGGACGACCGGTCTGGCCTAGTGGGTAGTGACCCTGTCTGTGAAGGCGATGGTCCTGGGTTCGATTCCGAGTCAGGGCATTTATTTGTGTGATGATCACAGCTATTTGTTCCTGAGTCCATGGGTGTTTTCTAAATTTAAGTATTTATATGTATCTATTATATATATCTTCGTCTAGTATCTACAACACAAGCCTTACTAAGCTTACCGTAGGACTAGGTCGATTTGTGTAAGATTGTCCCGAAATATTTATTTATAATTTTTTTATAAAAAAAATATTTGTGGGAGACCTATGTCCAGCAGTGGACTGCATACGGCTGAAAAGAATGTATTCAAGTGAAAATAATATCTACATAAAACATTCATAAAATTAAGGCTTACAAGCATATCACCTGCCTACACAGAATCTGTAAACGATCCTGATTGGCTGATCGAGAAGACTCTTAACTACCCACTTAAAATAATTGGTGCTTTGAACTGCGATTGCAATTTTAAATTGAAGAGGAATATTCAATTTAAAAAGAGCGGCGGATATTTTACTTTGAAAAGTCTTCATTTCAATTTTCCGTTCTGGCTTCACCGGTCCGCTGGAACTTATGCGAGGTAGGGCACAGCGAAGTACCATCACGCTTGAGTCTGAAGACGAAATGGTGAAGTACATCCTTACAGAAGACCACAGCCATAATAGCACTGCTACCTTTCAGGTATGTATGTGTTCCTGATGGTGAGTAAGGTTCCTAGAGCTCCGACAACTATTAGGGTAGGCAACGCGCATGTGAATCCTCTGGAGTTGCAGGCGTTCATAGGCTACGGTAACTGCTTACCATCAGGCGGGCCGTATGCTTGTTTGCCACCGTCGTTATATAAAAAAACTGCCACTGAACAAAAGCTGCAAATGATTTTTTGAACAACCGGTTCTGTATCGCCAGGAACCAATGATTTTCCGAGACTTTGAAGATAGATTTTTTTTATGACATACGCGGCAAACGTGCAGACGGATTGCCTAGTGGTAAGCAATTACCGTCAAGGGGAGCTCTGGGAACCGTACTCACCATCAGGAACACAGCGCTACATACCTGAAAGGTAGCCGTGCTATTATGGCTGTGGTCTTCTGTAAGGAGGAGGTACTTCCCCAGTTGGGCTGCCCCAGATTCAAGCGTGATCGCGGTGCCCTACCTCTCATTGTTATACCTTTAAGGACATACCCGGGTCCAAAAAGATCCACCTAGTTGGAGCCCTTCAAACACTATGTTTTGGTCGAGTACTTTACTAAGAACTAACGAAATATAATGTGATACAAAACCCGAGCGTATAGAGATCTTAAAGGTCGGCAACGTACTTGTGACTCCCCTGGTGTTGCGAGTGTCCATGGGCGGCGGTAGTTGCTTACCATCAGGCAATCCGTCTGCTCCTTTGCCTCCTATATCATAAAAAAATAGGGTGGGGAAAATGCGAATGGTGACATGCATGAATGAAAACAAACTCGAATGGGGAAAAATATGACGGAGAATTATTCTTCGCAGAACTAACGCCCGGACCCGGGTATGTCCTTAAACTACGTCCAACAATGAGAGGTAGGGCACAGCGATGACCATCACGCTTGAATCTGGGGCAGCCCAACTGGGGAAGTACCTCCTCCTTACAGAAGACCACAGCCAAAATAGCACTGCTACCTTTCAGGTATGCAGTGTTGTGTTCCTGATGGTGAGTAAGGTTCCCAGAGCTCCAACCCCCCTTAAAGGCCGGCAACGCGCTTGTGACTCCTCTGGTGTTACGGGTGCCCATGGGCGACGGTAATTGCTTACCACCAGGCAATCCGTCTGCTCGTTTGCCGCCTATGTCATAAAAAAAAAATAACGCGGTTGCAACTCCTCCCAGAGTTCCTTGATTCGTTCTGGCCTATACCAAAAATCGTTAAAAATACGGTGTATTCACGTGCGAGTGAACGTGAACCAACGTAATACGTTATTCCATACAATGGGGGACAAACAAGCGGCTTGGTAGAAGGCCGAGTGAAATATTACCCCTGAAACTGCGCATTTTTCACCTCGCAGTAAGTTCACCGTGGATGTAGACTTGGTGGAAGCGCCATTTTGTTTTAGGGTTCCGTAGTCTACTAAGAACCATTAACACTTTCGCAACCAAGAACCTGCCTGTCGGGCACACCGCTCGTAGGCGCGTAACCGATAACATGGGTTTCCCTGTATGTAGCGAAAATGCCGTAGCACCGCATAGGGCCCGGTTTCGAGAGTGTTAAGCCTTCATGGCAAACATTATTGTTTAGTTGCTGGATACAATGTTTCGGGCATGACAAAAAAAGTATTAGAGTAGCTTGTAAGGTAAAAATAATGCTTAGAAATGTTACCTTCATTTTATGAAAACTTTTTTTATTACTGAAAGAAAGTAAGGTTGTTGAATTTTTACTATATTTGTATTTATTTAATTTGGCTTGATCATCGATCTAAAATATCGAAAATGAGGGGTCTATATTTATTATACTCTATCAAACATAATTATAATACTAATATGTATTTCAATTAACAATGATAAAATATACTAGGTTATAAATAACTTAAAAAAAACTAGATTAAAAATAATTAAACCAAAATTGTAAATTTAGGTAGGCTCCCTGTGGCATGGTTCCAAGAATGTTGACAGCATTACCTCGCTGTACCGCAGGTGTTGGGTGAGGAAGCTGCCAGCTCTTTTATCTCCGGTAGCGTCGACCAGTCGCTTAGCCAACTCTTTAAAAAGACGCCGAGCTGCTGGGCCCCACGGACCAAGAGTCTTGACTCCAAGGGCAACAAAATTGTAGTTGGAATCGAGACTTATATTGTGTTGTTAGGAAACCCCGTTGTGTAAACTGGGGATATAGGTGTTGGGAAAATAATTGATTTCTTAATTGATTAGTTTGACGACAGGTTTGGCCTAGCGATGGTCCTGGCTTTAAATCACAGTAAGGGCATTTATTTGTGCGATATTTGTTCCGGATAATTGTTCCCGAGTCATGGGTGCTCCATTATATTGTGTATATTATACGAGGGTTGTCTGAAAAGTTTCTGGCCTGACATAGAAACAAGTGGTTTTTTGGTGTATATTTTTTACTTTTCAACATAGTCTCCTCGTAAGGCTATACACTTGTCTCATCGATGCTTCCATGATTTTAACCCGTCCAAATAGTAATTGCAGTCTTGCTCTTCAAAATAGGCGTTCACGCTGGCAATGACCTCTTCGTTACTGGAAAATTTCTGTCCACCGAGCCAAGTTTTAAGTCTGGGAAATAGGAAAAAGTCACTGGGCGCCAAATCTGGAGAATATGGTGGATGGTCAATGATTTCGTATCGAAGTTCCTTAATTTTGGTGACTGCTGATTTATGGGATGGTGCGTTATCTTGGTGGAACAGTACTTTCTTTTTTTTTCAAATGTGGCCTTTTCTTCGCTACTTCTTCCTTCAGCTTATTATGTAATGATGAATCAATAATAAGCTCCCGTTATTGATTTTCCTTTTTGTAGATAGTCAACGAATATTACACCGCGGCTATCCCAAAACACGGTAGCCATCACTTTTCTGACCGATGAAACCGTCTTCGCCTTCTTCGGAGCAGGTTCATTCTTTGCAGTTCACTGTTTGGACTGTGATTTTGTCTCGGGCGTGAAGTGGTGAATCCACGTTTCATCGACAGTTACCAAACGTCGCAAAAAATCGGCTTTATTTCGCTTAAAACGTTTCAAGAGATCTTCAGAAATTTTCATTCGAACATCTTTTTGATCCGAGTTTAACAGACGCGGCACCCATCGTGCGGATAGCTTTCTCATATTCAATTTTTCAATCAATATGTAGCAAACTCGTTCTTTTGAAATGCCTACGGTTTTTGCTAATTCTTTAACCTTGATTCGGCGATCGTCGAGTACCAATCGGGGCACTTTTTCGACTATATCGTGATTGGTTTCAGTTTTCGGCCGCCCGGGGCGTACTTTGTCGTTCAAGCTCCTACAACCGCGTTGAAATTCAGCCACCCAAAATTTTACGATAGAAAATGATGGAGCAGACTCACCGTAAACAGACTCCATCTCATTTTTAATTTGGGTTGGCGTATTGTTTTTTAAATACAAATACTTAATCACAGCTCGACACTCAATTTTTTCCATATTAGAAAATTCGAAGATGTTGTTTCACGAAACCGGCAATTACAGAGAAAGTAACCCACAAAATGGCGGCAAATTTGACATTTAATTTCATAAAAAGTAAAATTTTAGTACCAAGGAGGTTTTAAAAAGTATACATTGTGAGGCCAGGAATTATTCAGACGACCCTCGTATTCTCGTATATCGTTGGCTGAGTACGTATGACACAAGCCTTCTTGAGCTTACCGTGGGGCTAAGTTAATTTGTGTAAGAATGTCCTGTAATATTTATTTTATTTTTATTTTTTATTTATTAAAAAATTTGAAATATTATAACAAATTAGAGTTTTTACTGTTGTAGTGATTTACTAATTACAAATAAGAGTTACCTCAACAGCAATATTCGCTATATAACTATGGTAGACTCGTGTGCATTGATTTTTCTGTTTTAAAAAATTTACTAAATAAATAAATAATAATAAAATAAATATTTCGGACAATATTACACATCGTCTCGATCGTCTATACCCAAACCAGCCATTAATTAGCAAATTACTTTACCATTATTTTTGATTGGAGTTTGAAGATATAGCATTATTTTAGTACTTTGGAAGATAAGTTCTCCCAATCGGTTGAGTTTGGGCAGCTAAAAAATTGCACGTTTGTAATTTTATAATTGGGTGGGCACCTTTCCTTGTTTGTGTTCAAAAACTTTTGATTGTCCTTTTAACTCTATTCATATTTCTCTGACTTAACCCTGCCACTTCCACACGTTTTTGCTCCGTGTACAAACCCATGATTTATGAATCTCGAGGCGAAACATTTCAATTAGAACTTTGACGAGTCACTACTATTGATTTATTTACAATAACTTGCGTATAAATATACAAGTGTATGCAGCTTTGAATCTTATCCAGTTATCATAAGTTCTATTTTCCCATAAAGCTGTATCTGTTCCTTTTTAGGGTTCCGTAGTCAACTGGGAAGCATTAAGTTTCGGAATTTCTGTCTGTCTGTCCGCAGTCTAGCTCTGTGATCCGTAGAACACTAAGCGGGCCAGATGTTCAGATATATCTTGACACGATGTTATTCTCTTAACTATAAAGTCATGTCAAGCTAATTTTGATTTGATCGTCAGATTAGAAATTTTTGGTGCTGACTAGGAAAATTAAAACATGAAACATTTTTTATACAAGACTGACCAGCGTTTGACCTCAGTCGCACCTGATGGTAAGTGTCGACGAGGTCGAGCAGCACGCTGTACCCTTACCATGAGTTGTGACATTGAGGTTTTCGATAACGTGTATCGAGTTTACTATCTGTGCATCTCGCTTGTACTACTTTAGCGCGAACGAGATGCACAGCTACTGAACTCGATACTCGTTATCGAAAACCGCAAAGTCACAACTCATGGTAAGGGTACTGGTTCAGTAACAGCCTATCACTCTGGATTGACTGATGGTAAGCAATTACCGTTGCCCATGGACACCCGCAACACCAGGAGAGTCACAAACGCGTTACCAGTTTAAGGAGGATTGGAGCTCTGGGAACCTTACTCACCATCAGGAACACAACACTACATACCTGAAAGGTAGCAGTGCTATTATGGCTGTGGTTTTCTGTAAGCAGGAGATACTTGCCTACTTCGGCTGCTCCAGATTCCAGCGTGATGGTACTTCACTGTGCCCTACCTCTCATTGTTGGACGTAGTTTAAAGACATACCCGGGTCCTAAAAGACCCAAATTATATCTTTCCGGGAATACAGACGAATGAAGCGAATTCCATTCCTTAGCAGTCCGCATTAGGAAAGTAGAAGCGAGTCGCTACATACGAATGAATGGATTATTTTACTACTTTACACACTAGTGGATGAAATGGAATTTCGCCCACCGCTTCTGGAGAATAAAACGCTATATTTGAGTGTAAACATTTGAAACGCATAATTCAACATCACTCCGGTGGGCAAAAACATAACCATTCCCATTTCGGCCCCGGGAACATATAGATGCCCGTTTTAAATGCTAATTTGTATCGATTTTAACGCTATCTGGATGTAGATTAAATTATGCCGCAGATATACCACCACAATGCACAGTGGGTCGCCAGCGGCAGTGGTACCTAGCGGTAGCGGTAAGCGCATGTTAGTTGCACTGCTGGCCACCAGCGGTAGAAGCCATCAGCGGTGGCGATGAGCGAATGTAAGCTGTAAGGCGAAGGTCGCGACCAAAACCCCGGCTCGTTCACTATTGACTTTTCGGAACTTATGAACAACATTTCATAATTGAATTAGGAATATAAAATACTAAGTCGATGGCAAACAAGCATACTACAAACAAGTAATATATGTATTCCACAGTTGATAAATTAAATAAACTCTTTCCATTCTCACTAATAGAATGTGTAAAGTATAATTTTATATTTTATAGCTTAAATTGTTATTGACTTGTAGCAATCTATGATTGTTATATATTATTATAGTGTGTAGTACTACCTGTTTGCTAGATTATTCTTAATTTGATATTAGGTAAACTTAAACTTTAAGACATTTGATATGTAAAATATCAAATAAACGATCAAATCAAATCAAATACGGACCGCCTGAGGTAAGGAGTTACCGCAGCCTATGGACGCCTGCAACTCCAGAGGATTCACATGCGCGTTGCCTACGCTAAAAGCTATTGGAGCTCTAGGAACCTTACTCTACTGATATCTACATTGGTTTCAGAGTGGCGCATCTACTGTTTTTTATTTAATCTACTACCCGACCCCGTATGTTTTAGGGTTCCGCGCAAAGTACATTTGTCCTTTATAAAGGACATCGTGTGGAAACGTAAATGTCCGTTTTAAATGCTAATTTGTATAGTTTCGGCTATCCGATGTATATTTTTAGGTCATTTCTATTCAATGTCCTTTATAAAGCACATGTGGGGACCGTTTACATTTATTGCAGTGTATATAAAGTCTTTTAAACAGCATGGGTATTTTATAGGCGGTAAGGAATTTTAAAAAAGAACACTGGTCTCACAGTGTATCAAAATTATATGTGAATATAATATGTAAGGTGCTAGGAAATTTGACGGATATTTTTAATAAATTTTAACTTTTATTAAAGAGCCTTTCACTATTAAAATATTTATTTACAGAAAATCAAAATCTAATATGTAAACATCTTCAACTATGTACATTCAAGTGCAAAAATACGTACCGAAATAATCCTTTCATATGTACGTCCTACAACCTTATTTACTGTACAATAGAGTTGCTCGGTACATATTTATTAAATTTTGGCAGTGAACGAATTTTTACACTTAACTGTACCTGTCAAGATTTTTAACACTGTCGCCATGTCACATTTTTTTTTTCTTAAATGCCGTTAGGTATTTCATTTATCAACTTTAAGAGGCCAGCTGAAATATAGTTTAAAGAGATTCTAGAATATGTTTACTTAAAGTCTCATTTAATTATCTTATTGGAAAGGTGTTTTAATGTACAAATTTTCCTAGATTTCTCCAATAAAACATATCAAAAACCTATGGTGTTTCATACTTAAATTTACTCCGAGAACGGAGTACTATTAGCGGTAAAAATATTCGTGATTTTATACTAAGTATGTACTTATATTCTTTTGTGCTAATAAAATATTTCTTATCTTATCTTAATTTCTTGGGATGTTATATTTGTACTTTACCGTGAGTCATTATGATATTTTATAAAAAAATTACGGCTTCACCTACGTTTATTAAGTCACTCACAGAACATAAACCGTGTCGCATGAGTTACTATACAAAAAACCTCATCGACTGCACTTAATAACACAGTCGCACCTGATGGTAAGTGTCGACGAGGTCGAGGGTAGCACGCTGGTTCAGTAACAGCCTATTCACTCTTGCCTTGAAAACACCCAAATTATATCCGAAAATGTTATTGGTGGATACAACCATTAGTAATAATTGACAACTTCAAAAAATTGTAAAATAGGCAACAGATACGGAACCCCAGCAAAAAATGCGATACTCGATCTGAATTTTCCGTAATTTAAATAAAAGCATGGGATTGAAAAATTGCAAAAAGTCTTAATTACTGTACGATTTTTGACGTTTCCAATTCCACGAGTGAGATTTGATGGCACATCTGCTGGTGATATATTGGTTTATTTGTTTTATCGGTTTTTAGAAATATTGCGAATGGGAATTTGTTTGAGTACCATTCAGATTTATACTCCTGTTCATCATCTATACTAATAACACAAGCCTTATATGGAGTTTACAGGACTAGTTGATTTTTTTTATGACAAAGGTGGCAAACGAGCAGGCGGATTGCCTGATGGTAAGCAATTACCGCCGCCCATGGGCACCCGCGACACCAGGGGAGTCGCAAGCGCGTTGCCGGCCTTTAAGGGGGGTTGGAGCTTTATGTAAGATCCGTTAATTTTTCAGTGCACCGTCTATTCTGCCCAGGCATTCTTTTTTTTATTCGGCCATATTAAGGTTGACTCACGTTAGAGCGGCCCGTCGCCGAGCCGAGGCCACCGTCGCTACATTTTGTATGGAATGAATCACGTGATCACCGAGCCCTCCGAGCCACTCGGCCCGGGCTCGGGCCGGTCATGCGACGGACGTTACAGCTATGTAAAAAGGTTCCGCTCGGCCCGATGATGGGAAGGCGACGCGATGTCGACGGGCGTATGATGACCGTCTCGCAAAAAAAATACTGTACCCTTGCCATGAGCTGTGACATTGACGTTTTCGATAACGAATATCGAGTTTACTATCTGTACATCTCACTTATACTATTTTAGTGCGAACAAGATGCACAGATAGTAAACTCGATACTCGTTATCGAAAATGCCAATGTCACAACTCATGGTAAGGGTACTGGATGGAACGACGCTCGTGTTAATGTCAATGTCGGTCCGCTCGGTCTCAGGCAGCTCCGGTGAGTGCCCGGTGGGTCAACGGAAGGCTCGGGCTCGGGAGGGCGACGTGTAGGAGCCGCGACGGTATAGCCTGAGTCATCCTTTAAGCGTTAAAAAACGACGACAGCTCTGAGGCTCTAGTGTAAGTTACTTTTTAACCGACTTCAAAAAAAGGAGGAGGTTATCAATTCGGTTGGCATGTTGTTTTTTTTTTTTTTTTATGTGTGTTACTTCAGAACTCCGTCATTTATGGACCGACTTCAAAATTTTTTTCGTTGTTTGAAAGCATCTACTTCAAGGTTGGTCCCATTGTTACCAGAATTCAGATCTGATGATGGGATCTATGAGGAATTAAGAGAACTCTTCAAAATTTATAGGTACATGTATAACGATTTTAGTATATTCGGTGACAAGTCAAGCATTTGTATTCCGAAAATAGTATTTTGTGAAGAAGAACTGATGAAGAAGACCATAGGTGGTCATACGAAACTCCTTGTGTTTTCTGGGTGGCGCTGAGATATTTCAATTGAAATACTAAAGCGACTATGACAAAGCCAACTTAAATATTTCTGACGAAATGTTACCATTCACCTGATCTGGTGGTTGAACCCGGGAGGTAGGCAACGGAACACAGAGATAAAAAAGTGTAGAGTGGCCGTGTTTGGACTTAATGGAGTTGTCATGAGATGCAGTCTTATAACCTTGACTAATGTTTTAACCGACTTTAAAAAGGAGGAGATTGTCATTTCGATTGTATGTACATTTTTTGCGTGTTACCTTAGAACTATATCATTTATGAACGAATTTGGTAATTATTTTCGTAGTTTGGCTGCATATACTACAAGGTTGGTTCTGTTGTTACCAGAATCTAGTATGATGATTGTAGGCGGATAGTAGGCAACGGAACTCCATGATAAAATAGTGTAGCGGGTCCTGTTTAGGCTTAATATAATCGTCATGAAATGCATTTTGGTAACCATGCATGTATTTTAAACCAACTTTAAAAAGGAGAAGGTTCTTAATTCGGTTGCATGCTCTTTTTAGTGTATTATCCCCGAACTTTGTCATTCGGGACACTTAAAAAATGCAATAAAAACGTATAAATAATTAAGTTTTTCGGCCACAGATCAAACATTTATGTTCAGAAAGTACCACCTTCTCTCGGAACCACATGATATTAAAAGTGTAATGTAGCCGTTTTTGGGCTTAATGGAGTTGCCATGATTGTGATGCACTCTGGTAACAACTTTCTTATCATCATCATCATAACCATAATCACCATCATAATAACCAAAGGACGGCCACAGCTGAACATAGATTCCCCCTAAAGTGACCCACAATGACCAATTTTGCGCCATTCTTCGCACACCTGACCTCGTTGGTACACTGGCCGCTACAGTAACTAGGGTATAGTGGGCCCCTGGGAACTCGAGGCCACGGCTTTCGTGTGCCTTGCATGGGGGTAAATGCCATAATAGCCACGCTTGGCAAGCGGGTTAGCGATCGTAGTGTTCCACCACATTCCAGATCGTAGTATTGCCTGTGTCTGGCGTTGCATTACTTATGTGCCACGATAAGTATCAGATGACGATTTCGAGTCTCATCATCTCCGTTAAGCAAGTAAAACCAAAAATAATTGCATATAATTGTCCTAAGAAATTGATTTGTTCTAAATATTCCAAAAGTACTTATCAAGTGATTAAGAAAACAATTATTTGTTGCTTTTTAGTACATATTTGAAGTCGGGTTTATTTTTTGTTAAAAGTTTATGAAGTATAATAACGTTTACGAATGCATAAGTGATAATGTTATTTATATGGGAAACGCAAACGCGTTCGTGAAGTAAAGTTACGTTAAAAACTTACACTCAGGGCTCTGGCCTCGTGGGTGACTCTGCCTATGAAGCCGATGGTCCTGGGTTTAAATCCCAGTAAGGGCATTTATTTGTGTGATGAGCGCAGATATTTGTTCCTGAGTCATGTGTGTTTCATATATGTATTTATATATTGTATATCGTTGGCTAAGTACCCACAACACAAGCCTCGCTTGACGACTAAACCCATTGGCGTAGGCACTCGTTTTTAGAAAAGAAGTAATGCAATAATTATAGGATACGTTACTAAGTGGCAGTAGGCGGGGCACATTGCAACGGAACGCGGACCCGGACCCGGGTATGTCCTTAAACTACGTCCAACAATGAGAGGTAGGGCGCAGCGATGACCATCACGCTTGAATCTGGGGCAGCCCAACTGGGGAAGTACCTCCTCCTTACAGAAGACCACAGCCATAATAGCACTGCTACCTTTCAGGTATGTAGTGTTGTGTTCCTGATGGTGAGTAAGGGTCCCAGAGCTCCAACCCCCCTTAAAGGCCGGCAACGCGCTTGTGACTCCCCGGGTGTTGCGGGTGCCCATGGGCGACGGTAATTGCTTACCATCAGGCAATCCGTCTGCTCGTTTGCCGCCTATGTCATAAAAAAAAAACGTATTGTCAACTGTTGGTGAAGTTTTTTCAGTAGTTCAGTTTCAGTTCTGAAATGTATCCGTAAAAATGTTTTTTTATGTCATACACGGTTTTGCCGCAGCGTGGAGTTGATTGAATCGGCGGCCATTAAAATATTTGCCATCAAGGCACACAATGCCATATCCCACGCGTGAACCGTTGAAAAACTGACGCCAAGGAATTAAAAAATATTTTTTTTACTAGAAACGCTTCACGCTTGAGTCTGAAGAAACCCAACTGGGGAAGTACCTCCTTACAGAAGACACAGCCATAATAGCACTGCTACCTTTCAGGTATGTAGTGTTGTGTTCCTAAAGGTAAGGTTCCCAGAGCTCCAACAACTTTTACGGTAGGCAACGCGTTGAGTTGTAGGTGTCCACGGTAACTGCTTACCATCAGGCGGGCCGTATGCTTGTTTACCACCGTCGTTGTATAAAAAAATAGACGTTTACCAGGGTACCGGTAAACTGGAGTTACTTTGATTCGGAGGGTACCATTGATCACCTATTTTTTTACTCGAAATGGTAGATTTATTAACGCGAGCTTAGTTTAGTAATGCGACTCTTAGCATAAATACATCACAAACACTGTTAAAAGCACATTTTTTTTTTATGACAAAGGTGGCAAACGAGCAGACGGATTGCCTGATGGTAAGCAATTACCGTCGTCCATGGGCACTCGCAACACCAAGGGAGTCACAAGCGCGTTGCCGACCTATAAGTGGGTTGGAGCTCTGGGAACCTTACTCACCATCAGGAACACAACACTACATACCTGAAAGGTAGCAGTGCTATTATGGCTGTGGTCTTCTGTAAGGAGGAGGTACTTCCCCAGTTGGGCTCCTCCAGATTCAAGCGATTCTTTGTAGTTCAAAAGTTGACGACCAACGTTAACCCGTAATTCAAAGTAACCCCAGTTTACGTTATGTTCTAAAGTTAAGGCCAAGACTACCACTATGAACAGAAGCATTTCTGGAGGACGGTGGAACTGCTCGCCAAGCGTGGTGATGATGGTATTTATTACCATGCAAGGCATACTTTGCTTTGGGGGAGGCCTATGGCCAGCGGTGGACATCATAAGGCTGATAAACACCGGTTTGGGCCACCCGAAAATATAATTTGTCATCTCACTACCAGAAGATGCTAACATTAAGACATTACCAATTTACCTTTTTATCAATCACTAGCTGACCCGGCGAACTTCGTACCGCCTAAAAAGCGACAAAAGTAGTGATAGCTTTCAAAAATCACAGGATTTTTGTGATTTTTTAGTACTTAATGACTCAATCAGGGCTGTGACGATTCCAACCAATCCAAAATCATTTTAATCGGTTCAGCCGTTCTCGAGTTATAAGCTGTTGAAAAAACCCCACTTTCTTTTATATATATAGAGATTTATCATTCTTAATCATCATCATTGGCAAATAATACATTTAAAAATATGTAGCTATAAAAAAACATTTCTAGCTTGTGAATAAATGTAGTTTAGCTATCTGTTTTTGAATAATAACACGGGCTTTTCTAGACGGATTGCCTGATGGTAAGCAATTATCGTCACCCATGGGGGTACCACCAGGGGATTCGCAAGCGCGTTGCCAGCCTTTAAGGGGGGTTGGAGCTCTGGGAACCTTACTCACCATCAGGAACACAACACTACATACCTGAACTGCTACCTTTCAGGCATAGGCGACAAACGAGCAGTCGGATTGCCTGGTGGTAAGCAATTACCGCCGCCCATAGGCACCCGGAACACCAGGGGATTCGCAAGCGCGTTGCCAGCCTTTAAGGGGGGTTGGAGCTCTGGGAACCTTACTCACCATCAGGAACACAACACTACATACCTGAAAGGTGGCAGTGCTATTATGGCTGAGGTCTTCTGTAAGGAGGAGGTACTTCCCCAATTAGGCTGCCCTGATTCAAGCGAGATGGTCATCGCTGTGCCCTACCTGTTGTGTCTTCTGTAAGGAGGAGGTAAATGAGGTGGAAAAGTTGTTTATTCTGGCGTTTCCAGTAGACTTTTCAATCTTCGACTATTGGTGACCATTGTAGTCAGCCATATTGGGCCGGGAACGACCTTTTTTCGGCTGGATAGTTTTTTGAGCATTGTGATGGGTGTGAAAATTTATTCTTATGAGTTTTTTTGCCTTCATTGCTATTTAATAGCCGTTAGAATGGACGCTTGTAGTGAATGGGTGATATTATTATTAATAACAAGATGTACCTCAGTATTTTTCTAAGAATTTACCAATTTTCAAAGGTTTGTTATGTTACGTAAATTTTGTATTATTTCTACTAATCAGAAACGCTCACCTGTGTACATTATTTAACTTAAAAAAAAAAGCATCTTACTAGCTCCGAAGATAAACAGTTAGCAAAACTTTAGTTTGTTCACAAGTTGCTCTCTTGTTAATTATTAATAGTAATTTGGAGTATTTATGTAATGTTTTAAAGGTAGTATTTTCCCCGCGGTAGTGAGGCAGCAAATTTTGTCCCCCTCTCGTGGCTTGAAACCCTCCCAACGCTCAAGGTTCCACTCTTTGAACCACTCGCTATGCTCGTGATGCACAAGAAGGTAAACACTTACTTTGCTCCTCTGTATAACGACAGTTACTTGTTATACAAGCGAGCAAAGTTAATGTTAATATCAATAATAGGGTTAATTTAGTTTTACTGTAATTTTTTTTTTGTTAAATTTATATTCTATTTAATATCAATAATATCAATCATTTATCATTCAAAATCATCATTTTAAATACATCTAACCCAGTAAACGGCAAAATTTGCATTAAATTACTTTGAGAATAAAATGCAATTTTGCTATCTGTTTTTAAATAATAAAGAAGGACTTTTCGTATTTTCGGACATTTAGTTTTTTCTTCCACCGTATTAGCAAATCGAAGTGGCAGTAGGCTGGCCATAGTAGCCGTAGAACCGATAACCATTGGGGTAAACGAGTTCTTGAGTGGAGACCGCGTCTCGGCAAGCGTAGGGTAGGGCGCCCTCAGGCAAGGTGGAGTGACGACTTGCGCAAGATGGCTGTCAGGAGCTGGATGCGAACAGCCGAAGATCGAACACGATGACGTGAAATTGGGGAGGCCTATGTCCAGCAGTGGACAGCGATAGGCTGATGATGATGATAATGAAGTTTATTTGTAGTTCCTCTACACAGCGATTTCCTTCTACTTCTTCTTTCTAACTAAGCTGTCTAAATTGTTTTTCTCTATTCTACATCTTGCCTTTCTAAATTTTGCTAATTCAGTCTTATTTACATAATTACATTTGCAAGACGTCTTGTGCTCCGTCTAGGTAAGTGGTCTGTGAGGATCGCTTGAGGCTATAAGCTTTGTTCTTTGTACTCTCTCGGTATCCTTATTAACGCCGTATTAAGAATATATAAGCGTCGAAACAAGAAGTAGGAATTGATATGGAGTAAGCATACCGGGTGTAACAAAAAACGTGATACAAGACTATCAACCCAAGATTTGGACCCGGGTATGTCCTTAAACTACGTCCAACAATGAGAGGTAGGGCACAGCGATGACCATCACGCTTGAATCTGAGGCAGCTCGACTGGAGAAGTACCTCCTCCTTACAGACGACCACAGCCATAATAGCACTGCTACCTCTCAGGTATGTAGTTTTGTGTTCCTGATGGTGAGTAAGGTTCCCAGAGCTCCAACCCCCCTTAAAGGCCGGCAACGCGCTTGTGATTCCCCTGGTATTGCGGGTACCTATGGGCGACGGTAATTGCTTACCACCAGGCAATCCGTCTGCTCGTTTGTCGCCCATGCCATAAAAAAAAATCAAGCCGGCATCTGGTCATGATTTGGAATAATTATTACTATCGGGTCAACTTGTAAATTGTAAAAAAAACAACTCTCATACATTTTCGTCAACTTATACTTGACCTTTTCTATGGAACAGCTCAACTTTTATTTAATTTTACAAACTTGACCCCATAGTAAGAGATGTTCAAAATCATGAACAGATGCCGGTTTCATAATCTTGTATCACGTTTTTTATAACACCCAGTATATTTGACGTAAGATCCCAAGATAAAGGCATCTGGTACAGAACCATTTTACCGGCTGAATAGCACCACCCCATCTCCTCCCGCGGGTGCCGTAAGAGGCGACAAAGGGAAACAACTGACGGGTAGCAGCAGCGTCTGTCGAAAACCAATTCATAGCTAGCGCGGTCGCCAATCCACCTGCCAAGCGTGGCGACTATCGCAACTATGATGACACAAATGATATTTGACGACAGGTTTAGGCTTGTGGGTAGTGACTGATGATTTGATGAAGCCGATGGTCCTGGGTTCAAATCCCAGTAAGGGCATTTATTTGTGTGATTAGCACAGATATTTGTTCCTGAGTCATGGGTGTTTTAAATACGCATTTAAGTATTTGTATATAATATGGATGAGTAATCACAACACAAGCCTTCTTGTGCTTACCGTGGGGCTTAGTTTTGTGTAAGAATAAATTTATTTATTTATATTTGGTGAAGGCTTATATCCAACAGTGGATGACTTACGGACGTATTTCAAGACATACACGGGCCCATTCCTATTACCTATATGATAAAAACTACTCCAAAACTTCCTAGCTCTCAGACGCTTCTTTGACGAGAAAATTACCTTGCACGTATTGTACGCGTGTAACAACGCACTTTGAACTCTAATTACATCAGTAACGTCTAAAGAACACGAGTCACGCGAAATTAAACCTTATTACCAAGGAAAAAGACTTTATCATATGAACACCTTTCGCACTTTTCATCTACAATATGAAACGTTTTTTTAAGTTGAGTCAAGCAAAATTGAAGCTTATTTGTATAGTAACAAGGCGTTGAAAAGCGAACAGGTAATATTGTAGGTTTTCTTTCTGAAGAAAATTTGCCTGATAGCTATGAATTTATAAGTATGATAGAATGAGCTTTTAACATTATAGGTATAGTTAGCAGCAGAAGTTGCTGAGCGAGCCAGGGATTCAAAAATATCTTAACACAAAAGTAGTGTCAATTTCATTCTTAAACTGCTGAACCAATTGGGATGAAATTGAGCTACGAGAAAAGATATATGATAATTTTTATCCCGCAATCATAATTTAAAGAGGGAAAAGTTGCGAGGAAACGCTAGTAATATTATAAATACGAAAGTAACTCTGTCTGTTACCTCTTCACGCTTAAACCGCTGAACCAATTGGGATGAAATTTGGTATAGTGAGAGTTTGAGCTACAAATAAGGACATAGGATAATTTTTATCCCGCAATCATACTTTGACAGGCATGGCTGGCGAAGTCGCGAGGAAAAGCTTGTTGTACTGTGTGGAAGTCTAATACGGGCGAAGAATTAAACCAGACATAGGATTTACCAGTATAATAATTAACCAAAAGGTTTTTCTTTAATTATACCTATTATACACATGTAATTAATTTTTTGTAAAATTTTTGAGCAGTAATGTACTGCGAACATTACGCGATATAAGCTTTTGAAACTAACTGTCAACAAGTGTGTTGCATTACATTGCTGGCCGAATTTTTTTATATGAATAAAATTTTAAATGCACTTCTAAGTAAAAGTTATCTAAATATATTTCTTATGTCCTATTCTACACTCCGTTAAGAGATTCCCGTATAAGACTTCCACACTGTATATAAATGTATATGTCTATATGAGTTTTTAACCCTTTTCATATCGGATAAAAGGTAATTCAGACAAGCTAATGTATTTAATGGCTTCATAACCCGACCCCTGCTAAACGAGCCGACTTTTTATGACTTCAAATTAATTTTCTCGCCCGAAATGTTAAAATCCGCTAATAGGGCTACAAAATGTAATATTAACCTTTTGACCGCCGAACGTCAAAAATGTAAAGTTCAATTTTGAACTCTGTCATAATATATGACGGTGTCATTTACAATGTCACTTTGTCTCATATATGAGACGATGGCGGTCAAAGAGAGGTAGGGCACAGCGATGAACATCACGCTTGAATCTGGGGCAGCCCAACTGGGGAAGTACCTCCTCCTTACAGAAGACCACAGCCATAATAGCACTGCTACCTTACAGGTATGTAGTGCTGTGTTCCTGATGGTGAGTAAGGTTCCCAGAGCTCCAACCCTCCTTAAAGGCCGGCAACGCGCTTGTGACTCATCTGGTGTTGCGGGTGCCCATGGGCGGCGGTAATTGCTTACCACCAGGCAATCCGTCTGCTCGTTTGCCGCCTATGTCATAAAAAAAAAAGGGTTAATGTGTTTTGACAGTTTTTTGTTTTTTATGTGACTGATATGCAAGTTATGTTTTTTTTTGTGTAGGGTTTCGTGCCGTGTGGTGCCGGCTGAGAAAATCACTACGCTAAGGGCATTTGTTTGTGAGATATATTTGTTCCCGAGTCATGGGTATCTATCCTCTAGCCGCCTGGAGACCTATAAATAGGTCTCCTATTGAATGTCATTTTGAATTTTAATTATGACAAACCATAGTTGCATTTGGCCTGGCAACTTTTGGTCGGTGGGCGGCTAAAGGCTATACTAAACCTTACTAATAATATAAATGCAAAAATAGTTTTGGCTTTTATAGGTTTAGTACGGATTTTATTAGGATTTTTAGGATTAGTACGGTTTCCTCATGATGTTTTCCTTCATCGGAAAGCGACTGGTAAATGGCTGATTTTTTTTTATGATTTTTTTAATTAACCTATTAAAGTGTCCCTCTGCTGGGCAAATACCTCCCCTCTTTCTCGCCCTTTGGGGTCCATTGCATAACAATTTACAACTAATAATATTAGCGGAACTCTCTTTGTAACAAAAGGAATTGGAAAGGGACTTCCGCTAATATTATAAGTTACAAGTTGTTATGCAATAGACCCCTGGTCCTATCCAATGCACTCTCTCGCCATTCTTTAAAAAATATATCAAGGTCGCCCCGCCATCTTCGTTTTGGTCTTCCTGTACCCCAAGATCCTGCTGAATGATATTATTTTATAACTAGTAAGCCAAGGTACATAGTGTAGAAGCGTAGTTCAGAAAGACAATTGAAAACACAGAAGTCAAAGGCCGGAGTTACAATGAGCGTGTGGAACTAGGCTCTGATGTGTCCGCAACACAGTGCACAGGGACGAACTTCAAGAATAGTTTAATTCATTTATTTCTAATAAAACATGTATCAAGTTTCAAAGCTAACAGAGAAACCGCTTAAAATAACTAAAAACTACACTTAAAAATAAACTCTAACAAATAACAGACAAAACGCTTGCCGCGCCGCTAGTCGCGCATTCTCGTGGCCGGGCCGTTACTGAGATTTGCAATCATTGGCTTCATATGGTCACTACCCTCTAGGCCAAGCCTGTAATCCGTCAGAAAACGAAGGTAACCGACATGTAGCTGATCCGATTACCAAGATGACTGCTGCTGAAGTGGCAGCTCGCCATATCAGCCGCAGAACCTATAACCGTTGGGGCAAATGAGTTCTTGAATGGAGACCGCGTATTGCCAAGCGTAATGTAAGACGCTCTCAGCCTAGGTCGAAAAACTGTCTTCGCAAGGTAGCTGGGATGACTGACTGCGAACCTAAGTGGCGTGCAGTTGGGAAGGCCTATGTCCAGCAGTGGACATGTATTATTAAATATATTGCTCGGACAAGTCATCGCAAAAACAGATATGAACATGGAACAAGACTCTATAGAGCCGACTTAAGATTATTATTATTAACATTCTTAGTCGCATATCTGTCATAAATTTGTCAAAGTAGCATGCTTGAAGCAGTTTTGTAGTGACAATTTAAATTAATACAATTATTTTTCTTAATTAAGGTTACTTCTAAATATATAAATAAATTAAATGTGATGATTAAAAAAATGTTAATGAAAATACCTTCACACAATGAAGAAGTTTGGGTTGCAGTAATAAATGTGAATGAAAAATATAATTAAATAATATTGTACATAATGCTATTCTATTACTCTTGTTCTATTGCCGTGTTGCGATTGTTTTGCGATGACTTGTCCGAGCACTGATTAAGTATAATAGCTGCAAAAGGTTACCATCTTTTTCTCAAAATATTTTCGGATATTTTTTATTCTTGTTCAGACTTGTTTTATTAGCTGACAAGTGCGGACCTGTGGACAGGTAACCGACAAACTCAGAGCGCAACGAACCGACGGCGATATTATTTCGTTTGTCGCCCGCCATCTTTGTTATCCTTATAAGCCCAATGCCATACCACCCTGTTTTAACTCAGTAAGAGTATTCCAATAGTGTTTAGTTAAGTTACCAGATTTGCCGCTAGATGTCGCTAATCCCATCGCAAACTAAACATGTTTTTGTAAACTGTCAATATATTTATTGCACTCAATTCCTCGCTAGATGTACCTAATGGAATTTAGCGAACAGTATTCTGTTTTTTAACCGACTTCAAAAAAAGAGGAGGTTATCAATTCGAACTAATGTTTTTATTTTTATTTTTTTAATCTTCTTTGTTTAGGAGCCTTGGTCTCTAAGAATAGAATCCTGTTGGGATTAGTTATAAGATTTTTGTAATTTTTAATCTGTTTTGGGATAAATTAATTGTTGTTATAATATAAATAAATATCCTAGTAATTGTGCTTAATAAAAACCTTATAAACCCGTAGTAAACCAACCGACCCTCAAACTGAAACCGCCATCGAAAAGGTCAAGTGCGGAACGAAACTACAAGATGTTAAAAAGAGAGGAAAAATTTAGCTTTCAAATGAAGGTTTCAACCTTGTTACTTTGGGTCGGACCGCCTTCTGAATTAGGTCATAAGATACCGCGCAGGCTTATATAGAGCTGATAAAACCGCTCTGTAATTTTTTTTTTTAGCCATGGACGTCTACTTTGTATTTCCCACTGCAGCTTCCGACTTGTACAAGATCATTTGTTCATCAGGTGGAAGTCAAACACTGCATATTCCTATACGTGGTCGCCACTCTAAAATTTTTCTGCCCCAACGGCCATCGACTCTCCGGCTGTGTTCTGCCTATTGCCACTTTAAACATACAATACTGGGAGCTACAAGGTTCCTTAGTTTGGTTCTTCTACGGATATAATTATTTTTGATTCACATAGAGAAGTCTATCACGTAGATACACTGCGCATATAGCTCTTGCTCCATGCTAAGTACCTTTTGATCCGCGAACATGAATTGCTCAAACGTACATATCCGGTTACCACTGTAAACTATTAGAATAAGGTCAGTAGCATCCTTTAGAGCAGTGGAAAATATGCGATTACCAACTCGCCTACCAAACGTAGTGATTGTGGCAATAAATACCCCATTTTGGTAGAGGGAAGTACAATGTTCAGCTTTCAGCAGTTTTTTTTATTACAAGACGGACCAGCGTGGGACCTTTGTCACACCTGATGTTAAATGTCAATGAGGTCGAGGGTGTAGCACGGTGGTTCAGTAACAGCTTATTAACTCTTGCCTTGAAAAGACCCAAATAATTTTTTTTTCGGGATGGACGAAGGGAGCGAATTCTATTCCTTAGCAGTCCGCATTAGGAAGGTAGAAGCGAATCGCTTCGTGCGAATGAATGGAAATGGCATTTGTAGCTTATAATAAGAAAGCTTTGCCTTGTGATGCCGGCTGACTAGAATAGCACTACCCCATCTCCTCCCGCGGGTGTCGTAAGAGGCGACAAAGGGAAAAATCTTACGGACGGGCAGCAGCGTCCGTCGATACCCAATCTATAGCTACTGCGGTCGCCAACCCGCCTGCCAAGGCGACTATGGCAGCTACTCGCAAAATGATACAAGTCATATTTGTGTGAGGACTATGTCCAGCAGTGGACTGCATAAGGCTGAAATGTAATAAGATAGCAAGAACCACACTGTTAGTATTATCAGCTCCATATCAAACTCCGCAGTTGAAGAATTTGCCTCTCAATTACGAATTTTAGGAAGCGCCCAGATGGCCCAAGGAATAGAATAATTTAATTCTCCGACTTTTGACCGTGGACTATGTTTAACGATAATTGATCAGCTTGCTGGAATCGTTTTAAACTGGTTACAAGCCTATTTAGTGTTAAAAGGCTTCTTTTAGACTAAACATTTAGTCTGAAAAAAGAGTTTAGTTAAATCTCTAGTCTTACGGTAAAATCAATAAGGTTTGTGTTGTAGGTTATACGTATAATATTGAATACATTAGGTCCATGACCCAGGAATAAATAAAAACCGGCCAAGTGCGAGTCGGACTCGCGCACCGAGGGTTCCGTACAAACCTGCAAGGTTTACAAAGTTCAAGTTTATATTTATTAAAAAATATATATTTTGTAATGTAACTAAAAATTTAAGGTTTTCGAAATTTTTCCTTTATGTGTGCTATAAAACGTTGCTTCATGCCAAATTTCAAGATTCTAGGTCGACTGGAAGTACCCTTTAGGTTTTGATTCCCTTGCGAGTACTTGCGAGTTTCAAAATATGCAGCTTAAATTGCTGTTTCTTTTGATTGCGTTGACATAGAAGTTTGATTTTGCTACAGCTTAAAGGTATTATAGACCTGAGTATTTGGTATGAATTTCAATTTAATACCTCTACGCGTTTATGAGGAAATGGGTAGTAAGTTTAAAATTATTAAAAAAAAATATATTATGTGATGCAACTAAAAATTTATGGTTTTCGTAATTTTTCCTTTATCTATGCTATAAGACGTTGCTTCGTACCAAATTTCAAGATTCTGAGTTCACGGGAAGCACCCTGTAGGTTTTGATTCCCTTGCAAGTGTCGAAAATTTGCGGCATAAACGGCTGTATCTTTTGATTGCGTTGGCTTAGAAGTTTGATTTTTTCACAGCTTCAAGGGACAGTAGACCTGAGTAATTGATATAAATTTCAGCTTCATACCTCAACGCGTTCCTGAGAAAAAGGGTCTTGACAGACGGACGGACGGACGGACGGACAGACGGACAACAAAGTGATCCTATAAGGGTTCCGTTTTTTCCTTTTGAGGTACGGAACCCTAAAAATACAAAAAGAAATGCCCTGGCCAGGATTTGAACCATGACATTAACGGCATGCGCCTAAAAAGTCGCAGGATAAACGTCTATACAACATAATACCTCTAAGTAACTGTTACGTAGCTTTGAAGTCTGGTCACCTTAGAGTCACCATAAATTAGCCGTCAGCACTTGCGTTTATACGCCATTAAAATATTGAGTTTTTTTTATGTAACTACTTACAAACTTTTTTTTATAAGTAATATACTAAGGATCACTATTTTACAATAGCTACTTAACCATTAGGTATATTAAATTTGAGACATTGTACCAAGGATGCTGGCGGCATTTCCTCGTATCGCAATGCTGATACGTAGTGCGAGGAAGCCGCCAGCTCTTCGGGCACCAGTTACGTCAACCTTCGCGATTTTCGAAAAAGTTTGTGTACGATGGGAGCCTATGAACCTAGTTTTTTCTAGACCAAACTATTGAATATAGAAAGATCTATATCTTTCTAGAAATGTGAACAAAGGTATACCTATGTATACCTATGTCGACATTCTGTTCGTTAGTTTACTTACTGGTGTTGATTTTGATTTACAATATATATTTTATTTTAATACGAAAGTATTCTTGTTTTATTTTTTTTATTTTTTGAGGGGAAAAACTATTACTAAGTTTTTTTTTAATATTGAACTATTTTTATTGTAACATGATGAAGAACACAAAAAATTTAAACAAATAGGTAGACGTAAAATAAATAAATTCTTGTTTTATACTTATTATGTACTGTAATAACAACATGGTACTCTACCTCGGCTCTTATACTTGTTGGTAAAAACGATTACTTTTACATTAATTCGTTGGAGTTGGGACGGCGCTAGTGTGTCTACGCAGATAGCATCCCACACCAATCTCCAAGGAACCAAAGTACCCACAGTCTTTTATTTGGACATCTTTAAACCGGCTAAAAATAACATAATGTAATTTCCTATTATTGCCTCCTAAAATCCCTTATTACCTAAATGAACCACCTCAATCCATTGATGTGAATTCCCTAGTCTATTAATCTTTTTTCTTTGCGTCCATTCGCCCATCGAACTTCACGTCAAGAAACAAATGACAAGCTGTCAATTTCTACAAAATTAAACAGTTCCTTTAGTAAAGAAAACATCAGTTCTTATTGTGACTGAATAAGGTTCATAATGGTTTGACATTTGGTTGCGCGTGAGACAAATATGAGTTGTTTTACTTATAATAATTGAGCTTTAAGAATGATGAAAATGTAAAACACGGTAACTAAAGAATATTAGAAATATTTCCGAAGGAGCCGAATTTTGAGATTGGAACGCTTGAATTTTTCATTCGTCATTTGTCAAAATCGAGACATTGGTGCCTATTTTTAAAACACGACACATAGAAAGTTCAACGGCGAGTGATGATTACCATTTTTTATACTACGAAGTTGCCAATAAGAATGCCACGCCTTATGGTAAGATGTTACCGTCAGACAATCCAGTGGATTTACATGCGCTCCTAGCTCTCTGGAGACCTTGCTAATTGCTAATTGCGGTTTTCTGTAAGAAGGTACTTCTTCAGTCGAATTCCGATCCAATATGTCATTTTCTGAACATGGTGGGGTCTTAAGAACACAGACCCCCGTGTTCGATTAGCAATGCAAGAAGTTATTAAAAGTTTTTTTTGGACCCGGGTATGTCCTTAAACTATGTCCAACAATGAGAGGTAGGGCACAGCGAAGTACCATCATGCACGAATCTGGAGAAGCCCAACTGGGGAAGTACCTCCTCCTTACAGAAGACCACAGCCATAATAGAACTGCTACCTTTCAGGTATGTAGTGTTGTGTTCCTGATGGTGAGTAAGGTTCCCAGAGCTCCAACCCCCCTTAAAGGTCGGCAACGCGCTTGTGACTCCCCTGGTGTTGCGGGTACCCATGGGTGACAGTAATTGCTTATCATCTGGCAATCCGTCTGCTCGTTTGCCACCTTTTGTCATAAAAAAAAAACAAAATTGCTTCTTAATCGATTTTTCTGGTGAACAACAAACATTTATTCAAAACCGATTCAATCTATGTCGTCCGTCGCAACTTCCCGCTAATAATAAACCTGAAAGGTACAGATATAACAAATAGCAATTTTATTCATTCCGTCGAAGCAATATTTTCCGACGATAAATCATGCCGCAACAAGCATCCAAACAAAGCAGATTTCGGCGAAATGACGTGCATTTATTATTTCTGATCCGTAAAAATTGTAGTCTTATTAAGATGGGAAAAATATTTGAAATACGCTTGTACGGTGTGGTGCCAGCTGAAAAAGACACCACCCTGTCTCCTCCCGAAGGGAAAAATCCTACAGACGGGCAGCAGCGTCCGTCGAAATCCAATCTACAGCTACTGCGGCCAACCCACCTGCCAAGCGTGGCGACTATGGCAACTAGCCCCCAAGATGACACAAGTCATATTTGTGGGAGGCCTATGTCCAGCAGTGGACTGCATACGGCTGAAATGTATGTATGTATGTAGGCTTCTGTACGGTGTGGTGCCGGCTGAAAAAGCCCACCCTGTCTCCTCCTATGGTGTCGAAAGAGTTGACAAAGGTGAAAACTGATGGATAGGCAGTAGCGTCCGCCGAAACTAAATAAAATAAATAAATATCGGTGGCTGGCATGAAAATGAATGATAGCCATTAATTCCACAACTTTGTTGTAATTTTTTGTTGTAAAAATGCTACATAATTCTTTCGAGTTTTATATGTGAACAAAAGTCGTTTTTATTTGTTTTTTCCTCAGTAGGTAGTACAAAGAGAGTGGTTAAGTTTCCGAAATATGAAAATCTCCTAATAAACATTTTAATTTAATTTAAGTATCTTTTAACAAAAAAAAAAAAATTGTGTCATTATTATTGATACCCTATTCTATGGTGAATAAGTTGATAAGTCATGGGTGAATATGTTGATAAGTCAAATATTATGAATAATAAGATAACAACAAATATATGCATAACCATATTGGAAACATCACATAAAATGACCCTTAAATCAATTTAAATATTTCAATTTAAGTGAAAAACTGATTTTTAGGAATTAAATGAAACAATGTTTTCACTGGTTTGAGCACTAATGTATGGGAAATAAGTTGATAAGTCTCTGGTGACTATGTTGATATGTCTAATATCTTACAAAGTAAGCAGATTTTACTAAAATACGTACAATAAAATGAAAGATCGCGTAAATTTATCCATAAATCAAGATAAAATGACGAGTTAAAGATGAAAACGGATTTTGGAGAAAATGTCAAACTTTAAAATCGCTGCCCTGTAAAATTGCCATTTTTAGAGTTATCAAGTTCTTCACGCCATGCACCGATATATTCGGACAATCTTACACAAATCGACCTAGTCCTACGGTAAGCTCAGTAAGGCTTGTGTTCTAGGTACTAGACGACGATATTTATAATAGATAGATACATATAAATACTTAAAAACATAAAAAACACCCATGACTCAGAAACAAATATCTGTGTTCATCACATAAATAAATGCCCTGGGGATTCGAACCCAGGACCATCGGCTTCGTAGGCAGGGTACCCACTAGGCCAGACCGGTCGTCAATAGCTATTGCGGTCGCCAGTACAACTCTACAGACTAAAGTACGAGCCCACAACCACTGGATCACTAGCCCAGTGCACTCCTATACCATCCGCAAAACTATCTGGCCGGTCAAGTAATAAATCATCGGAATTGTGCTATCTCTTTCACACCTGCACAGCTTATGGAGAGGGTCGAGCTGCAAAAGGGCAGGTAGCGTTACGCATAAAAGGGAATGTCGATAAGGTAATGTCGACAAAGAATATAAATTACGTGTTTTATATAACAGTATTGTACAGTTACAATCAAAATATAAATAAGTATATTGATTTAAATAATCAAAATATAAATAAGTATATTGATTTAAATTATTACAATAAAATAATACTTAATCACGTATTTAGCTAATTATTTAAGAAATATGTTAGACATTTTAAATATTATTCATTAGATAACTTTAAAAACAATATCAATATCAATAACGATATAAGATTTCATTTGAAAATACAATAATTTTATCGACGATTACATTATAAGTTATCGACATGTTACGCCCCTAGCGGTAGCGGACGTTTATTACCCTACCGGCCAAATAGTTTTGCGGATAGTATAATTGTGCTATTTGAGTACCACTTGAACTTGTAATTTTTTTATATTTTATCCTTCCTGGTATACGTCATTACGGGTGATGTGTAGACACATCTACCGAAAGAGTATTGAATCCTTTTAACGGCATCGAAGTCTCAAATTTTGATAGAGAATTTATCGATAACAATGTGCTAGCTCTTTAGAAACTGTTTTTTATCAAGCAGAAACGTCTGCTAGCGAATATAATCCATATTTAAATGTTTTCTGAGTCGAATATCATCGATATTTAAATCGAAAGAAAAATAGAACAATCTTGTAAGAGATAGGTACGGAATCTGTCATAACCCTTAATAATATTCACGGTACAACTACTTAGTTACAAACTGATAGACTCACGTGTAATTATATCGCACGCATGTTTCGGGTAAGGTCTGGTACCCATTTTCAAGCCGAAGACACACGGATCGAGGGAGGGTGGCATTCTGCACGCCTTGTTTGCACTTTTCACACATATCGCCTAGTGCGATATAATTACACGTGAACTTATCCGTTTGTAACTTAGTAGTACATGGCTCACAACATTTTTAGTTATATTCGCGATACATACCTACACAAATATTTGTGTCGAAAACGAACCCGTGAACTCTTACAACCGAGAGTTCGTTAAGCATCAATTTACTTATAAACCCTCTTTATTTACCGCTCTAGGGCGCAAAAAAAGCTTTTTTTCAACCAATTTTCAGGGGATTAAACATAAAACACCTATAGAACCCTTTAAATTGTCTTTTTCCGCGTCACGTTCGTTAATGGACGCTTTTTGTTCCTTTGTTCCAGTTTTTTTTCATCCAAATTATTGCAAATAAAATAGCAGATTTCAGAGGAAAATATTGTGCAGTTAAGTCCTTTGGTAATTAAGGTGTTAAAGGTGAGTCATTTTTCATAATTGCAGCGATTTGGTTGGTTATATTACAAAGGGTAAAGAGATTTGGTGTTTGACAACCGGTGTAAGCGAGATAGCTGTTTATGTCGAAATTAAAGTTTCATACTATATAGTTACCAAGGATCGGACAAACGCCCGTCATTTCGAAAATATAACCCTGTGGCATACAGCAGAGACTTCCTTATTTTATGATGTTAAAATATTTTGGAAGAACAGTATACCAATGTCAACGATTACATATGCCCCTATGACGCCGTAGACTGTGAACGGACTTTTTCAACGCATAAAAGTGTCCTAAATTCAGATTTCACACACTCACAACTGAAAATTTAGAAAAAATCTTGGTCATTCTATTTTATTGGCGAAAGTAAATTTCGGAATGTCAATCATAAATTAATTTGTCACTGGATATAAATTATGGTCTAATAAATGTATAAAATAGTATTTTTTTATTAACATAAGGAAGTCTCTGCTGTACGAAACACGGTTATATTTTCAAAATGACGGGCGTTTGTCTGATCCTTGATAGTTATAAATGGATAAAGTACATAGTAACAAATGGATGAAATGAAATGGGTACTAGAGCTTACCCGAAACATGTCACCTAGTGTGATATAATTGCATGTGAGTTTATCCGATTAATAAAATAATTAAATAAATAAAATATTTCGGGACAATCTTACACAAATCGATTTAGTCCTACGGTAAGCTCAGTAAGGCTTGTGTTGTAGGTACTAGACGATAATTATGTATAATAGATAGATACATATAAATACTTAAATACATAGAAAATACCCATGACTCAGGAACAAATATCTGAGCTCATCACACAAATGTCCTGACTGGGATTCGAACCCAGGACCGTCAACCACCATAGGTAATCAAAATTAATTTCCTAGTTGCATATTCTACCATTTATTTTTATTAACATAGTAGCCAAGTACTGATACCTTATGAGATACACGTATTTACATAACATTACAGCCCAAAGAATCTGGAGCTTTCTGGACTCAAAGGGAATCAGTAATGAGTTATAAAAAGGGCTGCCACAATAGATTATAACTGGTTGATGCGGCGCAAATAATAGCCCAAAGCAGCAAATAATAATAATTAATTAATTACACCTAGAGATTTTTCTAGCACAAGTGATTGACAAAATAAAAACATCGACAGTCCTATTATCGATAAGTACTACTTCAACCGCAGATAGGTAATACAAAGACAAAAAAAGTGCGTTAAAAATAGATAATAATAACAAGACAAAACTGAATAAACGGCAAAATTTTCAATTTATTTATATTTTACATTGGTGCCGTGTGATGCTGGCTGACTAGAATAGCACCACCCCATCTCCTCCCGCGGGTGTCGTAAGAGGCGACAAAGGGAAACATCCTACGGACGGGCAGCAGCGTCCGTCGAAGCCCAATCTACAGCTACTGCGGTCGCCAACCCGCCTGCCAAGCGTGGCGACTATGGCAACTACCCCCAAGATGATACAAGTCATGTTTGTGGGAGGCTTATGTCCAGCAGTGGACTGCATACGGCTGAAATGTATGTATGTATATTTTACATAATACAGGAAACAATTATAAAAAATAATTGGATCAAAAGTGTACGGAATATGTTCAATTTGTACACCGGTGGCAGCCGGCGCCCAGGTAGATAACCGATATACGTCTGTGATTGTATGTACGGCTTGTCCTTGAAGTAGTGTACTTATCGATAACAGGATTGTCGATATTTTTATTGTGGCAAGCTGTAAACGAATGTTGTTACTACTAGAAAAATATCTAGGTGTAGTAATGATTTGGACCCGGGTATGTCCTTAAACTACGTCCAACAATGAGAGGTAGGGCACACAGTGGAGTACCATCACGCTAGAGTCTGGAGAAGCCGGACTGGGGAAGTACCTCCTCCTTACAGAAGACCACAGCCATAATAGCACTGCGACCTTTCAGGTATGTAGTGTTGTGTTCCTGATGGTGAGTAAGGTTCCCAGAGCTCCAACCCCCCTTAAAGGCCGGCAACGCGCTTGTGACTCCCCTCTTGTTGCGGGTGCCCATGGGCGACGGTAATTGCTTAACACCAGGCAATCCATTTGCTCGTTTGCCGCCTATGTCATAAAAAATAATAATAATAATAATAGTTAGCCATTTTGAATTTCCCAGTCAGTCTCATTTTACTATCAGTGTGTAATTAATCCAGATTCAACCCTGCTGCTCTGAAAAGGGTTCTGACATGCGATAAGGTCCCAGGTGACTTAAATTATGGTCTTACTAACGACCAGTATAGTGAGACCCCCGACCGTGAAACGGTTGTGAAATAACTATGGATCAAAGAATTATGGTTGTTATAAGCCCCGGAAGACTCTGAGAGGTGGGTTGTTTAAGAAAATACAAAGTGATTTTGGTGAAATACTTGTTTTAATTATGACATATAACTATTTTAGTAATGGTTGATTATCATCTTCCTAGCGTTCCGCTTCTTCTCGTTAGACATTTCATTTGTGTTACGAAAGTTAACTCACTTTAAAGCTGCACCACTGACATAAATAAATAAACTCCTACACGCGAACATATTATGTACAAAAATATGGCACTAAATGACATTTCTATCACGTTCCAGTTTATGCTAATAATGCTAACTTATAATCAGTGCCCGGAATTAGGTGAGCTAAAATACCTAAAGTTCGCGAGAGGACATAATCATTACGACTATTACTTGCAGTGTCCGGATGAATATCGAATACCCGGAATCCAAATAAAATATTATTTTCATCCGGTTGTAACCACTCTATATTATGTCCTCTCGCGAACTTTAGGTATTTTAGCTCACCTAATTCCGGGCACTGCTTATAATCTTCTTTTAGATAATATAAACAAACAAAAGAGAGCTCAGTGTTCTAGTTATTAAGTATCAAAATTCACTATTGATAAAGCAATAACTTTTGAGTCATTGTAGACACTTGCACTGACAGCAGTACAAAGAAGACTAACTAAATGTGCCGCCCGTTTACGTACATATTTTTTCTCTTATAAGGCTCGAAAGAGCTCAAGATTCTAAGTAAAAAAAGTTGTGTTTACAACTTTAGGTAAATAAAATGGCCCAGTTACATTTTTTTAAATATGTGCACCAATAATTTTAATGCATTGTTCCATACAATCTTATCGATGCTGACTGTACAGGCTAAGGGGTTCCTAAAGTTGATTATACAATGGCCATAACCGGGGAACTGAACACGACTGCTTTAGCGGGATCAGGTCACACCGAATCTTTATTAACGTTAGAGAAATGCTTGACGCATGTCGCCTTGTTAGGGCTAGACCAATGGATCACAAATTGTAGAGAGTAGGTCCACATAAAATAAAACTACTGAAACGAATTATATCGCGTACACTAATTTAAACTTTATCCCGACGATGTCTCCGTTTCAGTTGTTTTTGTTTCATGAGTAAATATTGCTCCACAGACAATATTAGATCAACATAAAAAAAAAGTAAGGCTTCTTAAGGTGACATGGTCACATTACAACTATAAATAACTAGTTGTGCCCCGCGGTGTTCCCTGCGGTATATTAGGGAAAAAATGTCTATGTGTTTATCCAGGAAGACAGCTAAAGCTATAGAAGCAGTTATGTTACACGACGGTGCAACAGCCGGCCGCCATATTGCAATGAAACTACTTGTCTAGATTAGAAACTTGTTCTACAGCACTGCAGTTTGTTCGGCGATATATTGAAACTTTTGCTTTGAATAATCCTCTCCCATTGTTGTATGAAAATATTCATATTTCCAAAGAATAGATATTGTTCTTGGATACCCGGGGTATGTCCTTAAAGTACGTCAAACAAACAGAGGTAGGCCACAGCGAAGTACGCTT
The DNA here is from genome assembly GCA_022674325.2 of Grapholita molesta. Classification (NCBI taxonomy): domain Eukaryota; kingdom Metazoa; phylum Arthropoda; class Insecta; order Lepidoptera; family Tortricidae; genus Grapholita; species Grapholita molesta. The sequence continues at coordinate 8,745,911 of CP053143.2, forward strand.
GAATCTGGAGAAGCCCAACTGGGGAAGTACCTCCTCCTTATAGAATTACAGCCATAATAAAACTGATACCTTTCAGAGCTCCAACCCCCTTATAGGCCGGCAACGCGTTTGTGACTCCCTTGATGTTGCGGGTGCCCATGGGCGACTGTAATTGCTTACCATCAGGCAATCCGCCTGCTTGTTTGCCACCTTTGTCATAAAAAGTAGGGTATTACGTATTTGTCTACGGGCCGGCGACGCGAGCGGCGAAGCGTACGGACACTCAGCACTCTTAGTGCTTGAAAATGGAGGCCTATGTTCTTCGAAACATGTCGCGTGAGTGACCAAATAAACGTGAGAGCCCTTATTTTCATTTATGAAATATTACAATGACTCCCGAAAGTATAAACACAAAAAAAGGGTATAGTTGTAAATTATGCCGTGTGGTGCCGACTGACTAGAATAGCACCACCCCATCTCCTCCCGCGATCTCGTAAGAGGCGACAAAGGGAAAATACCGACGGATGGGCAGCAGCGTCCGTCGCGACCCAATCTACACCTACTGCGGTCGCCAACCCGCCTGCCAAGCGTGGCGACTATGGCAACTACCCCAAGATGATACAAGTCATATTTGGGGGAGGCCTATGTCCAGCAGTGGACGATTTACACCTGAAGTGTGTTTGTGCGTGTGTGTTCACCTGTATCTGGCTATTTTTCAATAACTGGCAACCTTTATCCCGTAAGCCTTGGTGAAACGCCGGGACTACGCGTGGAAGGTAATGATAACGTTTTTAATAAATAACTGAAGTTTGAGAACCTTTGTAATGCCATCAGATATATCGGAGCTGTGGAGGTGGTCACAAATATCTGAACAACGCCTCTATTGTCGAGGCGGTAAAGTGCATGTTCCGATATTTATGACTACCTCCACAGCTCCGAAATATCTGATGGCCACTGTAAAATGACGTAACTCTACTATTTAATAACATTTTTTTGTTATCAATAATATATGTATTTAAGCTTAAGTCTTTATAATCAAAATTTAGTACATTGCGATACTAGTGAACAAAAATTTTTTTTCGACGAGGGTGAACGTTGGAGCCCGAGTGAAACGAGGGTGACAATCACCTGAGTCTTAAAGAAGTTTTTAGACGAGTATCGAACCTAATTTTTCATAACAAGTGCCTTAAAAAGTGAAATTTACGCGAGAGAGATTTTTCCTAACTAGTGCGAAAAGTGCACTTTTTACGCACTAGTTAGGAAAAATCTATTTACGTAACTTTTATTATAATCAAAATTAATCTTAGTATAAAGTGAATTTTCTAATGTCAGAAAAATAATTAAACAAATAGTTATAGGTACTTTTAATATTTACTTTTATAAATAATACTTCAATAAACGGGAGTGTACATTATAATGTACTCCGGGCCTTACGAGGTTAATAAATCACAATTTTGAATCTTGTTTTTTCATCTTAAATTTTTTGAAATATTTTTTCTGTTAATTTTATAGAAGCGGGTAACTCACGTTTTATAAGTCGATTTTTGCTCGACATGTTTCACTGCGCAACGAGGAGCATAATCATGAGCCGTTCGTAATCATTTACGAAGGAAAACATGTCGAGCAATATTCGACTTATAAAACGGGCAGCTCACGTTTTATTTTATTTTATTTTATTTTCTTTATTGGGGAAAAAAACAGACATAGGAAGATATAGAAAACAAATGAGTAACATTATAAACATAATAGGTTCTACCTACATCCTGGGACAATTCCCACTGAGGCATAAAGTGATGAAGTATTAAAGGTGGCATTGTCGTCAGACGAAGCAAGCTATCTTAAACTAGGTTACACAAAAAAGAAGGAAAATTTCACTTAATTGCAACTAGGAGGTTGGTTCCTACCTTGAGAGTTTCTTGAAAGATTTACATTGCTGACATTAAACTAAGAACATACTTACAAACTAATTGACTTTTAAAGTACAGATACCTATGTTTTATGCTGCCAATTGGCAAGAACAGGTATTTAATGGGCAGTTCTCAGAGGTGGCGTTTTTACGTGTCCGAGGCTATATTTGCGTGAATTTTTGGCCCAATATTTTTGAAAAAAATCATACACATATTTCAGCGTCTGTTATATCTCGACAATTAATAAAATATTCCATAACACCATATTCAATATTATAAAAAAAATAAAAAGTTCAGAAATTGACGTACAGTGGGCGTGTCCCGCACCCAAATTTATTGAAACAAAATATTATAATTCATGTTAGTGATGTTGTATTAATTTTTAATATTGGTTCACATATTCTTAATTAGTTTAGTTCTTCTATAATTTCACTGTAAATAATATTTGAATTACCCTTATTAAATAAAAACATATTTTCGCCATGTCCCGCGCCAACGCTTGATTTCGCTGGAGTTTACAAAACTTGGCGGTATCGCACAAAGCAATGTACCAGGAACTCAATGCCGTGTCCACGGGTAGCTACAGTTGCGCCGCGTTCACCGACGAGAGCGGACGTAGGCTCACAGTGTAATAGCAGAATTCGCAAAGGTATCTTCATCATTCGGTGGGTTTGGTTTCGTGTTTTCTTGAATTCGGTGAACAAAATTTTTCGTTCAGTGTTTGTGCTTTTCTTAATGCAACAGTGCCTAAGTCATGCCAAGAAGTATGTGATTTGGTTACCAGTGAGTCTTTTCAATACAATGGTTACTTTTTGTGTAATTGTTCAATAACGATAAAATTTGAATTCAGTGGGTGTGATTTCCGTGGATTCGGTGGGGTTTTAGGCCACCGAAATCAAAAAAGGTGCCACCGTAATCAATATTGACTCTAAAAACAGGTTAATTGTTTGTTTTTAAATAATTTGTACGTTATAATTGTATTCAAAATAGTTGAATATGTTGTTAATGTTAACCACAAACGTTGTTAGTATACTCGTATATTTAATCGCAACTTTAAAACATTTTTGGTTATGCTACCTATCTGCGGATATATTTCCTATTTAATCGGTTATGATTACCGTTGACCTATATCTATCAAGTTCAGTGCCTTCTGATAAAGATTCTCCTTCTGGGCCTATAATAGACGCTTGAGGTCATTAAGAATCTTGGAGTCGACTCTCTATTCTTTCAAGTCTTTATAGTTCCGTCTGATGAAATTTTGGGTCCTAAATTACTGTTTAAATTATGAAGTTTTAAGTTCACACTAGCTAAAAACATACTAGTTTAAAGACACATGATAATGAAACCCTCTTTCTTTTTAGTTAATCTTCAAAATACCTCGACAATCCCGGAAAAAATTGGCTATCAACTTTCCAGCCATTATGTGTTCAATGATGTTTAGGCTCTGGTTCAAAATTATAAGCCCCGGTTTCATCTTCTTCAAAATTGATGTGCTGTGTTCACCACACCGCTATAAAAAGCTACTCGATGCGTCGGTGTGCGCATTCTCGGCACCCATCTTGCATATAAAAGCTCCAGAAGGCTTGTGTTGCGGATGCGGGTGCTCGGCCAGCGATATATTATGTACAAATAAGCTGTTTCTTTAAGGATAAAGATGTCATTGCGGCCTGGCATCACTACTATAAACAACTTCTAAACCCTTCGCTTGCTGCTACACAGCTTCCGGAAATGGCAGCAAATGTAAGTCTCATACCTCCGATACAGCCACATGAGGTTAAGAAAGCGCTGCAAAAATAGGCTTCGTAGGTATCCAAGTGGAAGCTTGGAAATGCCTGCAAGAAACTGGTGTGTTGCTAATTTCTAATCTCTTCAGTCAGGTGTTGCTCTCTTCCAAAATGCCAGAGGCATGGAAATTGCGCACTATCGTTCCGATTTACAAGGGAAAGGGAAGCAAGTACGAGTGCAACAACTACCGAGGCATCAAGCTCTTAAGCCATACTATGAAGCTTTACGAAAGAGTAATCGACAACCGAATAAGGTCAGAGTGCTCACTATCTAGACATTATGATGGTTTCGTACCTGGTTTATCAACTACCGATCCTAATATGTTTGCTCTGTCCACAATTGCCGAAGAATATTGCTCGAAGAAAAAACCACTGTTCGTTGCGTTCCTGGGCATGGAAAAGGCATTTGACCGTGCTCCAAGGGATACTATTTAGTGGAGCCTTCGAAAGAAAAATGTCCCAGAGCAATATGACAAGACCATTGCTGACATGTATAGGGATGCACGATCAGTGGTCCGGATATCGGTGGGTGAGACCAAAGCAATAGCGGTCAAAAAAGGTGTTCATCAGGGCTCAGTACTGAGCCCCTTCCTGTTTTGCTTAGTTTTTGGACTCGCTTACTAAAGAAGCACAAGATTTGGCAAAGTGGACATTTATATACGCTGACGATGTAGCCATATGCACTGAAAGCCGTACTGAGCTGCAGAATGCGCTCGCTTCATGGAAGCACCAGATGCAATCCGGTGGCCCGGTGTTGAGTGTTGTCAAAACACAATTCATGTCCCTGAACGAACCAGATCTACGTGACGACAGTCCGATACCCATCGATGGGCAACTAGTCCAAATACCTGGGTGGTACAATGCACATGTCCGGAGACATCGAATGCAATGCAACATTCATCACCGAATTCAAGCCGCTACATGGCAAAAATGACGAGAAGTGACTGGTGTGACATGCGACAAAAAAATGCCGGTCAAACTAAAGGGGCTGATCTATAAGACCATGATTAGACCAGTTTTAACCTATGGCAGCGAGACGTGGGCGGTGACGCAGAAGCACCTGCGTACCATCTAAGTTGCTGAAATGAAGATGGATGTGCGGCGTTACCAGGCTCGATAAAATCCGCAACGAGTACGTGCGAGGAAAAGGAAGGATTCTTCCGAATTGACTAGTTTGCTTGCTAAAATCAGCTCGTTGGGCTGAAAATATGAAACTAAGTATATACTTTATAGTTAATAAAGAGTTTCCAATGCAAGATTTTTCTGAATTTAATAAGAAAACTTTATATGGACAAGTATTTTTTGATAAAAACTTAAAGACATAAACACTTTTAAAGTGATTTAAACATCAATTTTGAACTTTTTTATGAATATTGATTTCGGTGGTTGGACCTGATTTCGGTGATTTAAAAAACTAAAATATCTTAAAAACCGTTAAGTCTACAAGGGGGCCTTTCCCGGCAATATTTTTTAAATTTAAGCCTGAATCTAGGATTTAATGTTTCACATTAAAAAAGTAAAAAAAAAATTGTTCCACCGAAGTCACGCAAAACAGCTCGGCTCGGAGAATCGCCCTTATCTGAGGCAGGATGAATTTTAAGTAGTCTAGGACTTTTTTTTTTAAATATATATATAAACATTTGGTTCACCAAGGCTATCTTGACAGAGAGTATTTGTACCTTTCATAGAAGTATACCTACTTTGCGTCTGAAATTTACACGATTATTGTTAAAGATGTCAACCGAGACGAGGCTGCTATTATAGGCGTGGCACATTCGGCGAAGCGGAGCGCGTACTCCTGCATTAGTAGAAGCGTGCGGGACAGCAAAAAGGGATGTCGTTCGAGTTCTATGGGTTGGAGCACGGAAACCAATACAGTCTAGCAATTCGTGGCAATTATAATAACCGCGGCATAATTATATTAAACAAAGCACTGACGTCTTTATAAGTCGATAAGTCGTTATTCACGCTTCTTTACAATCCAGACGTCTCTACTTAAAACAAAAAATGTTTTGACACATAATTACAAATTACCTTATAATTAATGTAAAGGTAAGATTATCAAAATCTAAAATGGTGGCGGTTAGTTTCAATTCACCAGTGGCCGGGCGTAAAATAGCCATTCCTTCACTGTGTTTAATATGTTTTATGTAATCTTATCTCAGTAATGTATAAGCTTATACGAAATTGGCTTAAAACACGCGATTCAAGGGGTAGTACTAAGGAGGCGCAGAGCTTTTCGAGCTACTCGATTCAATCGAATCATGGCGGCTCAGGTAAGGATGGGCGAACCGCTCGCGAATTTAGCAATTTTCGTTCGTATTATTAATAAAAAATATATTTGTTACAAATGTAAAACGTATACGTAACAGAAAATAAGTAATTTTGTTATTATAAAAAAACTTATGACCTTCTATTGAGTATTTGCAACGTATTAAGGATGATTCACGTTAGACCGTCGCGCTTCCTACACGTCGACCTCACGAGCACGAGCCTACCGTCGACCTATCGCTTCACTTACCTCGACGGTCCGAGTCCGAACGGCCCGAAACTCGAATATTGACATTAACACGAGCGTCGCGTCGCCGCTCCGCTCACGAGGCCCACCGGCTCGAGCGCGAGCCACCCGAGCCGCCCGTCTCTAACGTCAGCCGAGCTGTCTAAGTCATTGTCACTTGATGTCAATTAAATTCCTTGTCAATAATAATAGCAGAACTAATAGAAAATAAGAAACAGAAAAATTTAGTTATTATATTAGCCATCACGGCTATAATAGCCAATGAAGAACAAGAAAAATCACGCAGACAATGAGGCATACACCCCTTTTGGTGCACACGTTTGCAGTACAGAGAATATGTGTTACTATATTCGTGACGATTTTTGTATAATTTCCAAACCACGAGGAAATTAAGCACCGGTTGATGAATAAACAAAGCTCCAGAGTCAATATCCTGTAAAGATCGTCTAGCAGCCTACTTAAGGTAACCGATAATAAAATAATAAAATATATGTATAGGTATAATAAGTGCAAACAATATCGTGGTCTTTTCTCTTTAAGCCTATTAGGTTTAATAGTAGCCACGTATCGTTATTTCATAATTTTTCAGTTAAAAAGGAAGTAGAACTTGGTCTTTGGTAAGCATTTTTATTATTTACAATTTTAGGACGAGCATTACTTTTATTGATTACAGTGTCATCAAATGAACAATATATGAACAGAGGATACACAGTCTGCAGTTTGATGAGGAGGCATTGAAAAAATTGCTGACATTCATCCAAAGATTGCTTTGTGCGAAACACATTCTGTGCTGACGCGCCTGCTTAAAATTGCTACGGTATAGATATATATAATATAATATCCAAACAGGCTATTCTATTGTTCAATAAGTATCTAATGATATATAACGAGATGACTTAGGTAGGTACAGCAACTCCGGAGATAAATTAGAGCTCTCTTACGAAGCAGATCCCATTCCCATCCCATGCCATTTCCTTCGTTTTTCTAACAAAGCAAGGATGCTGGTTCGGGAAAAATGTTAAGTATCGCGCAAAATACGCGAAGCGATTAATATAGATAGTTGCTCTAATTTTAATCGTAATGGTAGTTGGACTGGCTGCCTATAGAAGCCTGGCATGTATGGCCAAATTTAGAAGTGGAAATTTAGTAAAGTATAGTTCCGAGCAAACTAACGACGCCGGTTGAGGATTGCCGTGAACCGGTCACAACATCGAGAGCGGCAAAGGCAGCGCAGCGCGCAGCAATTCGTTGAAGCAAACGGGTGTCGACACACAATGTTTGACAATAGTGTTGGAAAATTTAAACCATCTTATAAGTAAGGTACTCCAAAGCAGTTCGCGTGTGTGAGGCTGTGAAATGATACAGTGACTCACGAAACTTTAAATACAATATCAAAGGACCATAAACTTATTCTACCATGAAATTACATTATTAGTTGCTGTATTATAAGCATATTACAATACCGCAAAGAATAATGTACGTTTCTGACCTATTGAATTAAAAATGAGCATTATTTTGTTCACACATACTCGTAGATAGAATATTAAACGTAGATCTTTCTGTTATAACAAAGATCTTTTAATATTTTCTCCTTGGATAAAATAAAGTGCATAAAATACTGAATTCATAATGTTCATCACACGATTAGAAACAACGTGAGACTAGTGAGTATCTTTGGCGTGAAGGAATTTACAACACCCTAGTTTGCCTGTACCTTCATAACAGTATATATATACCGCCTTCTTACTAGTCGAAAACTTTCTGTCAATATTGACAAGCCGTCTAGTTCCTAAATAATTGTATGTTTAATAAGGGCAGGTCGTTTTTAAAGTAAATCGTTTCTATTTAGAACATACAAGCACCAGAAAACTATAAAATAAGTGTAATGGATGTGACAGTGGTCAGTTTGTGCCTGTAGATACAGAAGTCAAAAGGGTAATGTTTTTCCAGCGTAATGTAATAATTTCCAGTGCGACCTAACAGCCAAGGTGGTCTCATAACAACCAAACAAATAGGACTATATACGACTGTACGTATAGAAGATTATAAACCTAATTGTAAAACATGCGTGTCCGCTTCAAAAATTAAACTTCCCATAGTAATGTGCCTTGCCTAAAGCAACTGTAGTCTGACAATGATCTGGCCGACGGTATATATGCATCAACATAATTGTACCGATAATGCTTTTGCAAAATTGTATCGACGTCTTGCTAAATCATAATAATATGTTCACTGATTTTCGTCTCATTTACAGGTTTTCATCAAAAATTTTAAGGAACGCGACTTTGGATAAAATTGTTAGTCCTAGTTATATAATCATTGGTAAGCAGTAAGTCCCTTACAGGAACTTAGTAAGTTAGTCTAGTTTACTTGAATAGTGACATACAAAACATAATTTCTTACAAGCAAACAAGACATCTAATACAGCGAACTCTCCGTGATAAGACTATTCATTTTAGGTCCTGTTTGTTATAATAATGTAATATAATGTACGTATTTAGGGACCGTAAGTATCAGGACATTGACAAGATCCTATTACTGTCCGTCTTTCTGCCCGTCTTTTTTTCTGCCTGTTAGCAGTTAGAATGTACCTATGTACTATGTAGGTACCTACTTTTACTGTCATCCATGTATGGTCCTGAGATAGCTCTATTCATCATCTTATCAATCATTCTAGTACCGAACCGTACCGAAGGACGTCCACTGCTGGACATGGGCCTCTCCCAAAGCAACTCACAATAACCGCCACCCGCATCAGTGGATTCATTCTATCTTTACCAGGTCGCCAGTGCACCTTGTGGGGGTCTGCCCACGCCGCACCTTCCGATATATGGTTGGTACTATAACCACTTACCCGTGCGAAGACAGGAGAGGTTGCTAGTACCTACCAATAAATTATTATTTGTGTAATGACGTTTTCCGCAGTACTAGGTACTTACTGTGAATACTAACTACATAAGGTTTGTAGTTGCCTAAATAATGGGTACTTACACAGCGATTTGGGGCGTACGTTTGTAATGTATTTACAACATATTATATACTTTCCCGAGCAAAGGTGGTTAGTTGCGAATAAAATCAGATTTTACTAACGATGTTCTCCGCAGTGTTTGGTACTTCTTATCCCACTAGTGTTTTCTTGTAAGAAACATTGACTTCCATCAGTTATCATCATCAGCCTTGAGCCGTCTACTGTTGGACAAAGGCCTTAACTTCGGTGTTGCCGTATTGACCACGTGTGGTAGGCAAGTTGGGAATCGCAGTAAAATACACTGTAGACGCGGGTCGCTACTGCTCATACCGGTGGGCTTCGACGCAGTTTAAGGACATACCCGGGTCCATGTCTCATTAGTAATATTAATAAAGGTTTACTGCAAATTACTTGCAATTTTTGTTGTATAATATTATTAATGTTATAGGTGTATTATGTAGCAGCCAAGGGAACTGGGCTGAATGACTGCAACAAGCGATCGACAGCCCGCCTGAGTCCGGCCGGGAGTCCCTACACTACATGTACATCTACATAAAGTATCAGTGATACATAATAAGTAAGCTTGTAGGATCTGTAGATGCCTTTAACAGTTATTTAATTTACCTAGTAGTAATTAAGTACGTAGGTTATGTTGAGGATTTTTTAATAGAGTGTACCCCCAATTTAGCCGAGGTACAGGCAGACTAAAGAAGAAATGGTGGGACGACCTAAATGTTTTTAGCGACTGATGGCAATACGCACTAAAGAGGAGCACTGGACACAAACTAGGCTAAGAAAAAACAGTAGAAAGGGTCAGGACCATTATTGGTAATCTTAGTGCGGACTATTGATAGTAATTTAATATAAGTTGTTGTTGTATAATTAATTTAATGAATGGTTGTTAAATTGTAAATCCATGCTGATTACTTCGTTCGTTTATAACATATATATTCAGGACAATGAGAATTTGACGATAGGTCTGGCCTAATGGATAGTGATCCTGCTTATGAAGCCCATGGTCCTGGGTTCAAATCCTAGTAACGTCATTTATTTGTGTTCTGAGTCTTCTGAGTACCCACAACACAAGCCTCATTCGTCGGTGTGTTGTGCGCGCGTACTTGTAGTACGGCAACTGTTGGTGTATAATCCTGGCTACGAGGTCAGTCTGGGCAAGTTCTCGCCGTTAGCAAGATGAGAACAAAGAGAACAGAGGTTTTCCAACCCTAAAAGGGTTCCGGGCCCGATTACTATTACTAAGACTCCCCTGTCTGTACGTTTGTTCGTCTGTCTATCTCTCCATCTCTCCGTCTGTTCGTCCGTCCGTCTGTCTATCTCTCTGTCTGTCTGTCTGTCTATCTCTCTGTCTGTCTGTCTGTCTATCTCTCCGTCTGTCCGTCTGTCCGTCTGTCCGTCTGTCCATCCATCAGTCTGTCCGTCTGTCCGTCTGTACGTCTGTCAGTCTGTCTATCTCTCCGTCTGTTCATCTGTCCGTCTGTCCATCCATCCGTCTGTCCGTCTGTCTATCTCTCCGTCTGTTCATCTGTCCGTCTGTCCATCCATCCGTCTGTCCGTCTGTCCGTCTGTCCGTCAGTCCGTCCGTTAGTCTATGTATAGGTCACCAGGCTGTATTACATAAAATGTACTGACCTCTATGTCAACGAATACTTATACTGAGTAAAATATTAGGCTCTATAATGTTGCGTACTTTTCAAGTTCTTACTAGCATTTGGCCGGTTTAATTTATAAGTAGGCAGGTTAACTAAGGTAGGTAGGCAAGCCGATAGAAATGGTGTTATGTAGACGCCATGCATAGTTAAGTATGTATATATATTAAGTTCATACGTTAGTTTGAGGATTTTAGAATATTATAAGTTGATTTACAGTATGTATAAATAAGAGAGGCAAATGCATAGTTAGGTATATTAAGTTCGTAGGTTAATTTGACCACATGATAATTTTATATTAATTCTACGCACAGGATACTGCAGCAGAAGGTAGTTTTTAGGTCTGGCCTAATGGATAGTGACCCTGCTTATGAAGCCGACGGTCCTGGGTTCAAATCCCAGTAACGTCATTTATTTGTATTCTGAGTACCTACAACTCATGCCTCATTATTCGCCAGTGTGTTGTGCGCACGTACTTGTAGTACAGCAGCTGTTGGTGTATAATCCTGGCTACGAGTTTATGTCTGTGCAAGTTCTCGTCGTTAGCAAGATGAGAACAGAGAGAGCAGAGGTTTTCCAGCCCTAAAAGGGTTCTGGGCGCGATTACTATTACCTAAGAACCCTGTCTGTTCGTCGTCTGTCCGTCTGTCCATCCATCCGTCTGTCCGTCTGTCCGTCCGTTAGTCTGTAGGTCACCACTGTCACCAGGCTGTATTACATAAAATGTTCACAGATAATGTATTTTACTTACCGCTATGTCAACGAATAACTAGCATTTGGCCGGTTTAACATTTATAGGTAGGATAACAATAGGCAAGCCGATAGAAATGGTGTATGTAGACGCCATGCATAGTTAAGTATGTATGTACATTAAGTTCATACGTTCATTTGAGGATTTTAGAATATTATAAAATGATGTACAGTACGTATCAATAAGAGAAGCAAATGCATGGTTAGTTAGATTAAGTTCGTAGGTTAATTTGTCTATTTTTGAATATTATCAGAACCCGAGGTAAGTATGACGACATAATAATTTTATACTAATTCTACACACAGGATACTGCAGGCAGAGGGTAGTATATATAAACAGGACAGCACAGGACTTTTATCGCTCATATTGAGCACTATTACGAGTGACTTTGCAAAGCGTCACTGACTAAGAATCTACTTTGGCTGGATTGAGGACGTTGTCATTATCATATTTCGAACTTTAATTCATCATCGGCCGTAACACGTCCACTGCTGGACACAGCCCCCCCAAATAGGACTTGTGTCATCTTGAGAGTCGCCTCTCACATTTCTGTTATTGACACAAAACATTTTGACCGGCGTACTTGACACATTTTGACGCAAGAGGAAGAGCTTTCAAAAGCTTAACTCGTTGGCTGCCCACCTTATAGTCAGCATCAATTAGTGCATGAAGCAGCGCACCAAACGTATCTACCGTTTTATAATTTCTTCAAAAATAGTGACATATTTCTGAGTGTTGATCAGTAAAATGCGATAAACTTTGAAACACGAACTGTAAAACTGACATTTGTAAAAAATACACAGGATGGCAGATGTTAGATATTGGTGCGTTTTGTTTCATATGCTATTGATGCAGCATTCATCCCATACCCAGATACCCAAAAACATAAGCTTGTGATCCCACCAATGATGCTCATGGCCACACAGAGAAGACAACGTGATCCCACTCGTGATGCCGATGGCCACATGGGGAAGGTGACTTGATCCCAAGAATGATGCTCATGGCCACATATTCCATCCGTGATGCTCTCCGCAGCCTACGTGTTAAATAATCAGTATCATATCATAACGTAATTTGTTTTAATTTCATATATGACGTACATCGAGCGAAGTTCCAAGCTTCAACAAACTGGACAGCAGCGCTGACTATAACTAGATCGAGTACTAGCCCGAAAAAGCGAGCCGAGTGAAATAGCTACTAGGCAGACCTTTGTCTCTTTCTATGGGGTGACAACGTTCATTTTAAAAGTTAGGAAAATTCCATTAATTACAATAGTGTTTTTATGTACTAGACTGGTGTAGAGACTACGCCGTCTAGATGCATGGTTAATTTACTACGAAAAATTTTGATACTTGTCATATTTTTTTCATTTTATTTTAGTCTAAGCGGTACAGTCAGCAGCAAAAGTGGCTAAGCGTTTGAAGTGTTCAAAATTATCTACACGCCCTCTTATTCTCTTGACAATAGAGATGTGTTGACCTCATTTTGAACACCTCAAACGCTTAGCCACTTCTGCTGCTGACTGTACTCATGTAGCACAATTGGTAGTGAACTGGGCTCGTGATCCAGTGGTTGTGGGTTCGAGTCCCGCTACGAGTCAAAATTTTTATTTTTTTCCTTCGATGATTTAAATATCTAAGATAATATATTATTAGTAAAGGAGTGGTACGAAAATTTGTAGGTGTGGGTCAATATGATGACATATTTTGTACACATATTTTTCTATATTTTTAATATATATCGAATAGGTACAAACAAAGAACTAAAAATCTAACCCCACTTTGGGAATTATTTTGACCCAAATTGCTATATGTATATACAATGACAACCATTTTACAAATTTTGATAAATATGTTTAATGTACTTTATCTAAACATAAACATTGTCCTCGTCTATGTACAAGCATGGTTACCCTACATTGTAGTTGGCTGTGGGTTGCCACAGGTAAACTTTGACATTGTATTATTTGTAATTTTGTTAGTAAGTAAGTACCTATATCAATTTAAATTGTTTTTATACTGAAACACAATTATAATATCTTATATTTGGAAGGGCATCATATCATTCATATTTGGTGAGCGAAAGTAAACCTATAAATTATGCTTATAAAACACATTTCACTTATTGATATTTTAGTCGCAGGAATTATTTCAGTAATATATTAATCTTTTGAACGCTTTTCCTCTCGCGTCAAAATGTGTCGTGTACGCCATGTTGTGACTTGTGAAGAAAAGATATAAACTCCAATATCCAATATCTGTCAGCAGGACTATTGCTTTGACAGCGTCCGCCATAGCTACTTTAGTGGTCGGTGGCGCGGCAGGCACGACTTCACGCGACCAATTTAGTAGTGCTTAGCGTTCAAAAGGTTAAAAAATCCTTTTTCATGACTTATGTATACAATATTTAAAAAGTTATTATTATTTAGTTTAATTTGATTACTACATTTTTTTTTGATGTTTGTAACTTAGATAAGCTGCAGAAGACATGGTGTCAAGCTCTTTTACGTGTAAATAGGCTGATCAAAGCAATAAATTGTGTTTTCGTGTTGTTTTATTTCTCAGAGGTTAGGAAGAAGTAATTTAACTTTAGGTCACAAGGAAATCAATATATTCAATCAAGTCTAAGGTACCGTTCATTTTATTACAACTAATATCCTATAGATGGCATTCAAATATAGCTCGCCAATCCTTCCTTATGGCACTGGTCCCACCGCAAACTAGTAAGCTATGAGCTATCAGCTATTTCAAAGGACAAAATAATCGCTCCCGTGTAAATAAAAGAGAGATATATATTTATTGCTCATCGCCTGGCCCGGCTATGACATAATTATATGTCTCTTTTATTTACACGGAATCGATTATCTTTTGTCCCTTGAAATAGCTGATAGCTCATAGCTTACTATTAGCTCGCGGTGGGACCAGTGCCTAAATACAAATATCTATATTGATAACCTTATTTTCCTTTGTACCTCATATACCCACCGTTATACCCTATAATATACCATTTGGACGCCAGACACGCCTTTACTGGTTTATTATGTTCGCCTTTACCAGTTGAGACGTTGCGCGTTTGCGAGCCTTTGCGTTTCTTTGTAGATAATAATAGTATCTAAAAATCAATAAAAATTACAAATATTTATTTTGTTTTATTTTAGTAGTTGGTGTGAAAATTAGCCTGAAAAATAAAGGGATAGACAACGAAACAAATGTGCTCGCATAGAGTCTGGCTAACCAATTATTACTCGATTGTTACTCTTAAAGTTGAAAAAATAAACTATACTCTTCCCTTTTTTTGGGGTCGTAGTGCAAGCGAAAGAAAGAGACGGTATGATTCAATCGTCTATGCTTTAAGTGAGTAAACCAATTTTTTCACTGGTTAAACTCTACTGCTAATACTTGGTCGCTGCAAATTTTAACGCCACCCGAAATAATATTATGAGATAATATACTGCCTATAGTTTGTACAGGGCGCGTTACTTCGTACACGTATATCATAGAATACAAATGTGTCGCTTAACTTCAAACTCGGGTAAATCTATTCTGTATTAAGGTTGAGTAAAAAAAATGTATAATAATCTGAATGCTAATCAACCTTAGAGCAAAATGGATTTACCTGAGTTTAAAGTTAAGCGACACAAATATAGATAGATGGTCCGAATACCGGTTATTATTTTTTTTTTCTTTCCAATGCAAAAATATCTGGTAATATTTACAAACTATTCATTATTTATCTTTCTGGCAACATTTATGAACAGTAACAGTTGCCACATTAAGCCAACTAAATATAATGTCGGTTTGGTATCCATATTTCAGAAAACAATTTGTGACATTTTGTAACGCACATAATTTTGACGTATATTCCGATTCAGATACATGAAAAACCTCTTTGGTGATTTCAATTCAGACTATTCAAACACAGAAAACTAAATAATAAAGACTGTTTATTGTTATTGAGGAATTCGTCGAATTATCTTCATACTGGTTTATAGTTATATGGTTATGTAGACACATGGTTAATTAAACAGGCGTTAATTAAATTAGTTAAGAAAGGGCATAAGAAGGGATTCAATTATTTGTTGAATTTTACATTTGGTATTTAAGAAAATTCATATACTATACCTATACCTAAACCCTACCATACCACTAGGGCCTACATCGAACTTTGATTTTTAGTATTATATTTTTTAAATTTAGTTTAAATATTTATTTTATGCGATAAATATTTATGTTATATGTTAAATGAGGTTTTGATAAAAAATATAAATTATGAGCCCTTTGCCTAAATATTCGGTTCTTTTATTTATGATTAACGAATATTTATTCTTTGATTATTTTTAAAGAAATGTGTCAACTCAGCACTCTTTGTTAATTCCTCGTCTCTGCACTAGTAATATAACCCGACTAAAGAAAGAATTATTTATCCCCTCATATTTAGCAAACAAATTGATGACATTTTGCAACCTCCGTAGTTCGGCCAATATATACCGTTCCATCCGAGCCATTTTTTGCGACTAGGCGACCGTCGCACGCCCGTCGACATCCTGTCGACATCCCGTCGCCCTCACATCACCGGGCCGAGCCCAGCCCTTTGAACATAGCTGTAACGGCCGTCGCACGTCCGCCCCGTGCCCGAGTCGAGTGGATCGGGCGGCTCGATGGTCACGTGACTCTTTCCATACAACGGAACGCTCGGAGCGGAAGCGCGACGGTCTAACGTGAGTCATCCTTTAAGAGAAGCCTATCTTTTTTAGAGGTCACTTTGGATGTAATTTTTATAACAAAAAATTTAATTAGTTGTGTTTTTGAATCGTATGATTTATTTAGTTTATCCTTAAATATGTAACTTATGACGCACGGAGACTAAGATTAACGAATAACTATACAAAAAACGTATCTTACAAACGAAATGCTGCTGCTATTTCTTCGACGCGCAGCCTTAATAAAGGGTGGTTTGATTGCCTTTATTTGATGTTTTAACGGCTAATTACTAGTTTACGACTATTGTTTAATAATTAGTAACTTGTAAGCGGAAGTTATTTTTGACACCTTTTATCAGAAATTGAAAATGTATGGCATATACTAACCCTTTGAACGCCAAGCACCACTAAAGTGGTCGCGTGATGTCGTGCCTGCCACACCACTGACCCCTAAAGTGGCCATAGCGGACGTTGTCAAAGCAATTTTCCTGCGGACAGATAAGGTTTATATTTGTTCTTCACTAGTCGATACGTTGGCGTACACGTCACATTTTGACGAGAAAGGAAAAGCGTTCCAAAGGTTAAGAAAAAGTGACGAAGGTCTGAGGTAGAATAGAATAGAATAGTTTAGAATAGTTTTTATTCGTTAATACAAACACAGACATATTAAATAAGAAAAAAAAGAATACAAAAAAAGTCCCACAAAATGGCCTCATCTCAGCATATTGCTAGCGAATAGCCAGCGCTGATCTTTCGATGAGGCTATCAGGTGAAAAAATACAATCAGGATTCGAACCCGCATTTCCAGCTATCGGGGCTGAGGGAAAAACCTATGGATGGACAGCAGCGTCAATCTAGAGCTACTGTATCGCCAACCCGCCTACCAAGTATGGCGACTATAGCAACCGCCCCCGAAGTCATATTTGGGGGTGGCGTCGAGGAGTGTGATTTACGGCTGAAATGATAACCTAACCTAATCCTTATTTCACCTCGATTTCGTTAAAAAACTCCCAATTTTCTTACCCATCTCTCAAGCATCACTCTTATAATAAACACATCTCCAAGCAATATCAGGCCAAATTAAAACCTTTAACATTTCTTTTATTAAAAAGACAAAAGTTAATAGCAACGTCTTAAGACTTACGCTCTTTTAGTTACACAGGATTGGTTTAAGAAATGACTGAAGTGTAAGGATAACTAGAGTGACTTATGACGTTTTTGAGTAATGTCTAGGATGTGGCCGCGTCTAGTGATGAGACGTAAAAGAAATAAGTTTTGCATGTTATGGGAACATTCCCGGATTTTCCGTTAATATAAAATTTTCCCGAAAAAACCTGTTTTAAAATAAATAGCCAACCTGTATTGGTATTGGTGGTTGTTGGTAATTAAATAAAAAAGTAAAAATATTCTAAACATTATTAGGGGTAATTATTCGGGCGTTTCAACCGGTCCTAATACTCTGTCCAACTTTCTGTAGAAATGATCTCACAGTTTGGTGTTATTTATAGTTTACGGGTGGACAGCTGGGCTGGCTAAAGGAAAACCAAAACCTACTTAATATAATGCAGGCACTTCTACAAAAATCCAGACTGAGTAATAAGAACGGTTCAAACGCCCGAATAATCTCCCAAAGATGAAGTTTTTTAATGCCTACGTTTATAGATATATTAGCAGTTTATTTATAAAGGTAAGTTATGCAGATCTGACAAAACCACATTGTTGTTACTCTTATCTCTTGTCTTGTATGCAAAGACAGACAAGTTTCAATTTTCAACTCTTTTGGTAGGTATTCGAAGAAGTAAGACAGGTCTGGCCTAGGGGGTGGCCTAGGTGAGACCTATAGTGTTATTGCTTATGAAGCAGACGATTAAATTCGTAATAAGGGAATTGATTTGTGTTTATGAGCAAGCATTTTTATATTATATAATTATATTGTTTGCTGAATACCCAAAAGCCTTCTTGAGTCTACAGACAATTTGTGTAATATTTATTTATCATCTTCCGCCAACGATGTTCCCGGGACTTTTGGCAGTATTCCCAAAGTACATCACTAGCATCTCATTTTAATATGCAAATGGCGGAACGAATTGAGACGAACGTATCACGTTGATGCTTTGCAAATTCAATTTGGAAGCGTTGAAATAATGGCGGTCGAAAATGAAAATGATTAGGAGTTATTGAATTTCCAACGTTGTTTTAAGAGTCGTGTGTGCTTGAATTTGTATATATTCCTCGGGTTGTCCCGGCATTTTGCCACGGCTCATTGCCCGGGGGTACGCTTAGCGAGTAATAACAAGATTTGGCGTAGGCACTAGTTTTACAAGACCTTCCAACCCAATTTTTTTTTTTTTTATACAAGACCGACGTATGACCTCAGTCATACCTGATGGTAAGTGTCGATGAGGTCGAAGGTGTAGCACGCTGGTTCAGTAACAGCCTATTCACTCTTGCCTTGAAGAGACCCAAATTATATCTTTCCAGGACTACAGACGAAGGGAGCGAATTCCATTCCTTAGCAGTTCGCATTAGGAAGGTAGAAGCGAATCGCTTCGTGCGAATTAATGGCATACTCAGAACGTAAGGATGAAATCGCTCCCCTCGCCTGGATTAGGATTAGCCAGGTTTTTTCACGATGTTTTCTTTTACCGAAAATTGACTGTTAAATGTCAAATGATATTTCGTACATAAATAAGTTCCGAAAAACTCATTGGTACAAGGCGGGATTTGAGCCTGTGACCTCCGAATCGCAAGTAGCACGCTGGTGGTGCACGAATCAGTCTCTTACCGCTACCTACCAGCGCCATTTGTATCATTAGAAATCCTCTATTTCTCTAGAAAATTCCTGCCTCGCACATCAAAACTGTGGAAATATTAGCCGTCAGCGGTATTTCCGGACCCATACGACCCTCACCTTCAAGAAAAGAGCGTAAGAGCAAAGGCCGGCAACGTGACTCCCCTGGTGTTGTGGGTGCCCATGGGTGACGGTAATTGCTTAGGCTTTGGTCTCCTATTTGTGCTATACGCGACGTCTGACGTCAGCGTCAACGTTCCTGAACAAAAAAGACGCCAACCGTGTGAGAGACCACAACAGTACATCTCTATAGGCAGCATTGTTACGCTGACGCTGTAAGCGGCCGACGGCGTTTTTAGGAGACCTTAGCCTTACCATCAGGTAATCCGTCTGCTCGTTTGCCACCTTTAACATAAAAAAATGGTCTTTCAGTTGAGTTTCTCACCTATACACAAGTACTTTTCTAAGTGAAGACTGTGAAATGAAAGAAAACGGGTGGTTTTTTAGAAAATTCTCGATACATTAAGCGGGGCTAATTTCCTGGAGTATCACCATTATTGCCTACGGGAAAAACTATCGTTAATGGTACAAGGCATGAGCTTTTTTCCACATTGCATCCTTTATAATTATATATATATATTATGACATAGACGGAAAACGAACAGACGGATTGCCTGATGGTAGGCATTTACCGTCGCTTATGGGCACCCACCAGGGGAGTGACAAGCGCGTTGCTGGCCTTTAAGGGGTTGGAACTCTGTGAATCTTACTCACCATCAGGAACACAACACTACATACCTGAAAGGTTGCAGTGCTATTATGTTCTGTAAGGAGGAGGTAATTCCGCAGTTGGGCTTCTCCAGACTCATTGACTCAGAGTGATGGTATTTTGCTGTGCCCTGTCTCTCATTTTGATTTGGTTGATCCATATTATATATGTCCGTCTCTCCATGCAGCATATTTTTTTTTTTTTTGAACCTGACTTGGGTTTTATGGAAACGTATGGTGCGATAGAGCAAGCGGACTGTGTGTGGGGACGGTAGCCTGGGGAAAATCCAGGACCCTTCCGCGCCAGACTTGACTTGTACTACTGGAATACTCCTACTGAGTTTTCGCTTCCAGTGAGATTGGTTGAGACGGTTTCAACCGAATCTGAGTGCATGCAGCATATGTCATAAGTCATATGGTCACCATGTTTGTATTTAAAGACTTAGTAGGTAGAGAACTACGTTTAAGACGAGTAGACCTAGTTTGAACTTATCATCATCATTATATCATTCGAAGGACGTCCACAGCTGGACATAAAGGCTCCCACAAAGTAACCCACAGTGACCGGTTTTGCACCAAGCATCAAATGGATTCTCGCGATCGCTACCACGTCGTTGGTGCAGTTTAGCGATCTGGAAGGCTATATCATTTAATTTGTTCAGTTGCGAATTACATCATTTCTGATGCAATGGCGCATCCTACGTTTATCCCCATCCCACTATAACCAACCATATAAAATCGCTTGTACCTTGTCACTCACACCACACACAGCTAGTTAGTGGGACGTATTTCACCGTACATAAATACGGCGCCCTGTTTTTTTTTTATTGTTATTGACGCCATAACAGTATGTTACTTTGACGTTACGGAATTAACTATATCTGGCGCTTTTTGCTACCGTTGTGTGCTGAAGTATCGTTACGAAAACGCGATACTAAAATGGCGAATTATGGTATCGTTACATAAAAGCAGGTTTAATGAAAACTATATCCAATGTTTGTTCAGCCATTTTAGTTATCATATAAAAGTTGGTTATCAGAAAATAACGTAATCGACATAGGAATATACTATATATAGAATATAGAATATATTCAATATACTATAAAATAATATATGACATTCGTGGTCCACTTAAAGTGAAAGACGGGGATCTATGGAATACTACTTTGAGCATGGTTCGACATACTTTTGGTCGTTTTATTTAGGAATAGTTTCATGCAATTATTCTGAAATAATTTAATAGCTGTCATATTTGCCTCATAGTTTCTTCACCATAACGTTAACAATGGAATGTTATATCTTATTTTATAATTTATAATTTTAAATGACAGGTTTGGCCTAGTGGGTAGTGAACCTGCCTATGATGCCGATGGTCCTGGGTTCAAATCGCAGTAAGGGCATTTATTTGTGTGTTTAGCACTAAACACTACAAAAACACTACACTAAAAAAAATATTTGTGTCTGAGTCATGGGTTTTCTATGTATATATATATCGTTGGCTGAGTACCCACAACACGAGCCTTTTTGAGCTTACCGTGGGGCTCAGTCAATTTGTGTAAGGATGTCCTGTAATATTTATTTAAAAAATCATCGATAAAAACAAATCGATCCTTATTTTTCTAATCTCAATAGACGAGTTAATCAACATAAAACATCTAAATTATCAATTATAGTACCATCCGTAATTTTTTACCTAAATAAAAAATGCTACGTACAAAAACTATATACAGAACGGGATGATTTAGAGTAACAGAAAAGCGATTTAATAGTCAAAAGCCTTAAAAGCCATTTGTGAAACAAAACCTGAAAAAACCATAAAACCCAATCCCATCAGCAAAACTAAACCACAAAAATCAACAGAAAGTCCACTTTTGACAGAATGAATGAATGAATAATTAAAGAAAGGAGGATCAATCCTACGTGTGTAGTAAAATATTGTTATGGACAGTCAGCGTCTTTATAAATAAAGATCGGTATATTTGGCCATACTGACTGCATTTAACTATATGACACTGACTGTACTAGTATCAATAGTTACTACTAATATAATTTGAAATAAATAAATGTTCATATGACATCCTAACACAAATTAACTGAGCTCAGTCAACGATATACATAATATACGAAACTTAAATACATAAAAAACACCCATGACTCCGGGACATATAATCATCACACAAATAAATGCCCTTACCGTGATTTGAACCCCGTCAAAGAAAAACTGACGAGGGCCTCCGGTGTCCGAGACAGGATTTGAACCTGCATCTCCAGCTACTGCTTCTGGCGCCTTAACCATTTCGACTACCATATATAGAAATAAGCAGCTTGGAAGACATAATAAGATAATCGACACGCTTAACAGGGGGGGTAGTGGCAGCAAGTAATAAATTAAATATTGTTTTATCTTAAACTATATTTACCAATGTTTTAATACATTTATGGGAACAATTCTTGACTACTGTAAAACACTGTACTCAAAAACTTTACAGATGGATCATGTCTAAATATGTAGTTGTGCGGAGAATTTATATGGAACTTACGTCAAAATTTGAATATAGAACACCGACATGCGTGTACACGTTACTATAGGTAGTTTCACGAGAATTGAAGTCACACACACAAGAACATCTCATGTAATAATATGAAGATTTTGAAATTACAGTTCTTTTTTCATACCGATAGCAAGTTCAACAGCGAATTGAGTGAATACAGACCAAAAAGATTTTTATTAAACCTTTTCGAACATGACTGAAGGCACTGGTTACACTTAAAGTGTCTTATTTACATTAACTCATCATTTCATTCATTCATTCTTTTTGCAATCAGTACTTGATATAGTTATGTGCGAAATCCATTCGCCTCAATTCTCGTGGAACTGCCTATACTTCATAGGCCAGGTTCTTAGCTATGTTTTTCACCTATAAAACAAGTAAAATGCTACTCGAATTAATTCTTTATAGTGTAGGAAATAAAGTATAATCTCTTTTGTGTCAAAATCGAAGGAAACAAATGGAACTCAACTCCAGTTCCAATTCAAAAATAAAATCTAATTTAGAGAGATTTCCTTAAGTAATTACTGTGGGCATCAGGAGGATAGTACCAAATCGTAGTAGTATAGGTACCATATTTTTTTTTTATATTAGTGGTTTCTTTGTAACTAGTTTTTCTGTGTTACGTTCAGGAAATGAAAACTCGTACGAATGCTGTTGCTGAATGGTACAAACTGCGTTTTTCCGACCCGATTTTTTGTGCAAAATTGTGAAATGAAGGCTGAAAACAAAAACATTCTATTGATGTCTGAATTGTGTCTTAAGGTATTTATAAAAAAAAGAAATCTACCCTCAAATGTCTAAAGCTAGATGAGGGTACCTAGATGAAAATATTCGATAATCATAATACAGGTTTTTTTTCAACATCATCATCATCATGTCAGCCGAAAGACGTCCACTGCTGGACATAGGCCTCCCCCAGAACGACCCAAGAAGACCGATCCTGCGCCTTCCACATCCAGCGGTATCCCGCGACTCTAACTAGGTCGTCGGTCCACCTTGTGGGAGGCCTACCTACGCTGCGTCTTCTAGTTCGTGGTCGCCACTCAAGAACCTTTCCACCCCAACGGCCGTCGGTTCTTCGCGCAATGTGCCCCGCCCACTGCCACTTAAGTTTGGCAATCCGGAGGGCTATATCGGTAACCTTGGTTCTACTGCGGATGAAATCATTCCTGATGCGATCGCGCAGGGACACACCCAATAAAAAAATATATTTCAGGCAAAGATCATATAGGTGTTAGTAGGAAAATTTTGAAACGTAACAAATATAAGAGCCTGGGCAGACAGTACCATTTTGTACCGTTTGGCGTAGAGACGCTATGTCCATGGGGTCCCAGCACCCACAAACTTTCTGTAGAAATCGCGAAGCGTCTGGTTGATGTAACTGGTGACCGAAGAGCTGGCGGCTTCCTCGCACAACGTATCAGCATTGCGATACAACGAGCAAATGCCGCCAGCATCCTTGTACAATGCCTCAAGGGCCTTTTTTAAATTTCATACTGTAACTTGTTAAGTACTTGTAGTTATCATAATTCTAATTAGTTAAATGAATAATACGATTGTAATTTCTGTAAATACATTTTTTTTCTCATATAAAAACTAACAAAATATTGTTAGTAACAATATGTAATATAGGTAGGTTAAGCTAAGGGGATATTTTTTGAGCGTCGAGTACTCGATTCATGATATACAAAAATACAAAAAAAAAAATACAAAAATATTTATTTCTTTAAAGTACACAAACAATGATTTAGGGGATGGAGCCGCCCGGTAAGCAAAATATTGCCTGTGTTGGGAGGCACCGCTCTTCCCATGGTATTATAACAAGAAAAAATATATTAAGTCTATACCCATAAAAATACCCATTGATATAATTTCTTAAATAAAACAAAAATAACTTACTTCTACTTAGCTAAAATATAACAAAACTTATTATATTGTAATTAATTTAAATATTAATATACATGTTCTGCATGAAAATGTCTCTGTGTGTGTGTGTGTGTGTGTGTGTATGTGTGTGTGTGTGTGTATGTGTATGTGTGTGTGTGTGCGCGCGTGCGTGTGTGTGTGCGCGCGTGCGTGTGTGCGTGCGCGTGTGTGTGTGTGTGTGTGTTTGTGTTTGTGTGTGTGTGTGTATTATTTTTAGTACTCCGTTTGTAGTACTTTTTCCGTTTCCTCGTAAGATTTTGTTTTTAGCCACTCAGTAAGGATGGTTTTGCATTCTCGGTGTGACTTTGAGTGGATATCTAATTCTTTATTTATTTTATTGTATAGGAAGGCAGACTTTGCCTTGAATTGAGACCTTGCAAAGTGCGATCTTGTACGTAAAGAGTTAGCTACATTGATAATACGTCTATTTTGTTTGTAGTTAGCGTTATATGGTAATATTTGTGTGTTTTTAGTGTTGTTTGTAATACATAAAGCTTTCTGATCGAAAGTAGGCCACTGATTTGAAATAACAAGTCAGTGGAAAATCTAATTTTTTTGAAAAACATGACTTTTAATAGTGCACGTTGAGCTCGTTCCAGGTCAATAAGACGACTCTTTGCTGCGCCTCCCCACACAGGTATGCAATACACTATTACCGATTGTACCAGAGATATATAAATTTCATTTAGAACGTTGCGGGAGTCAGTTACTGCTGTGCTCCATTTACGTGGAACAATGTGCCTTAGTGTCTTAAAAATCCAGATCATTTTCCTAACTCTACTAGTGATTTGGTCAAGGTGAGAGTACCAGTTTAATTGTTGGTCTAAGAGCACCCCTAGATATTTTATTTCAGCTACTTTTTCTATAATGGGACAATTACAGGTAGAAAAGTTGGATGACTGACATGAATGAATTTTAAGGTCCATTTGAAAGTTAGGTTGAATGGAATTTGTGATGCTAAAGCAGATGTATTTTGTTTTATTCGTGTTAAGTGTTAACAAATTTATCTTTAGCCATTTCGAAATCATAGCCATACCCTTTTCAGAATTGACCTTCACCTCATCCCATGTTTTTCCCGAAAAGATAACAGCTGTGTCGTCAGCATAAGAAAATATGTTAGCTTTAGGAATGGCCATGTCACAGAGGTCGTTTACATAAACTAAAAATAGAGTTGGACCTAAAACGCTTCCCTGGGGCACGCCGTAGAGCACGTCTTCAATCTCACTACTACATTCACCCAGCTTAACCCTTTGTTGCCTGCCGTACAGGTAGTCTATGAAAAGTGCAAGCGGCGTACCCCTGATACCTTTTTTTTCCAGTTTTTGCACAAGTATGGGAATGGAAACTGTGTCAAAGGCCTTTTTTAGATCAAGAAAGACCGTCAGGCTCTTTTTATTGTTGTCAAGATGATCTACAACTATCGAGGTAAGAGAAGCTACTGCGTCCTCAGTTGATTTACCGTGTCTAAATCCGAACTGCGATGTCGACAGAAGGTTGAATTTGTCCAAATAGTTTATCAATCTGGTATTAAGTAGCTTTTCTAGAATTTTAGAGATTACCGGCAGAACAGAAATTGGCCTATAATTAGTGATATTTTCTTTATCCCCACCCTTGTACACAGGCGTTATTAAGGACTGTTTTAGATATTTTGGAAATACTCCTAAGCTAAAGCAGAGGTTTATTAGATGCGTTATAATTGGAATGACTTCTTTAGATACGCATTTCAAGAAACTTGTGGAGATATTATCCCAACCGGGCGCGCTATTAGATTTAAGACTTCCTAGCGTGTTATAAACTTCCGTTTGGTTAGTAGGCAACAATACGAAAGACCCAGGATGCACGGGAAGTTCATTGAAAAATGCGTTTAAGTCGCTCTGAGAATCAGGGATAATTTGTTCAGCTAACTCTGAACAAATTATCCCTGATTCTCAGAGCGACTTAAACGCTGAAATGATATCGCTCATTAGCGATAAGACCGCCTGTTGTTTACTTCTACTTGTAATCATAATTATTTTACATTGTATTTTTTTATTTTTTATGACATAGGCGGCAAACGAGCAGACGGATTGCCTGGTGTTAAGCAATTACCGTCGCTCATGGGCACTCGCAACACCAGGGGAGTCACAAACGCGTTGACGGCCTTTAAGGGGTGTTGGAGCTCTGGGAACCTTACTCACAATCAGGAACACAACACTACATACCTGAAAGGTGGCAGTGCTATTATGGCTGTGGTCTTCTGTAAGGAGGAGGTACTTCCCCAGTTGGGCTGCCCCAGATTCAAGCGTGATGGTCAACGCTGTGCCCTACCTCTCATTGTTGGATGTAGTTTAAGGACATACCCGGGCCCGGGTCCGGGGTGTATTCTGTATTTATCGATATAATCCGTAGTCGATAATCGAGAAGTCCCTATGACAGCTCAAAAATGCTACCAGAATTCCGATGACTGGTTGTAACTTATCAGATAACCTTAGATAATATTTATGATAACTAAATAAACTGTCATCACACATCACCTGACAATTAGTCTGCTCTTTGATGCGTTATCCACTGACGAACAAGCCCAGCTGAAATTCGCATGAATGTTGCAAATGTGCACAGTTAACCAAATTTCAACCTTAACGCTTTGACATAAAGCTCACAAGCAGTCAGTTGAATTGCAAATGTATGTATGAGTTTCTGTTCTAACGAGCTTTTGCATAATACGCGGTCATTAATATGTATACGTTCACTTATTTTGAGAATAGGTGCATATTTGAATTGTAACATCTGGCATAAATGCATAAATTAATGTTATTTAAATATATTAATTAGTATAATCATCATCATCATCATCAGCCTATCGCAGTCCACTGGCCTCCCCAATTTCACGCCATTGTATTTTTTTTTTCTTTTTTTTTTATGACATAGGCGGCTAACGAGCAGACGGATTGCCTGGTGGTAAGCAATTACCGTCGCCCATGGGCACCCGTAACACCAGAGGAGTCACAAGCGCGTTGCCGGCCTTTAAGGGGGGTTGGAGCTCTGGGAACCTTACTCACCATCAGGAACACAACACTGCATACCTGAAAGGTAGCAGTGTTATTATGGCTGTGGTCTTCAGTAAGGATTGGACGTAGTTTAAGGACATACCCGGGTCCAATTCGATCTTCGGTTGTTCGCATCCAGCTCCTGCCAGCCATCTTGCGCAAGTCGTCACTCCACCTAGCCTGAGGGCGTCCTACACTACGCTTGCCGAGACGCGGTCTCCACTCAAGAAGTCTGTTTAACCCAAAGGTTATCGGTTCTACGGCTAATATAGTCAGCCCACTGCAACTTGCTAATACGGTATAATTAGTATAATAGGTGAGACGATTTTTTTATTTATGGTATATATGATTTATGTCGTTGTGAGGATCAAATATCGCTATGGGATCAATTACGTAAACGCTAAATAAAAGTCATAAATTAGAGTTAATGTCTGAAACTCATATTTTATATATAGTTCCTAGAGAAATCCTCGGCAGGGAGTTCATTCCACAGCCGGAGCGTTCGCGGGAGGAAATTCCTCATAAACCCCTTGGTGCGCGACCCTTTAGGCCCCAGGGTGTGAGGATGAATGCACTGCCGACGGCGAGCGGTGCGGTGGTAGAAAGCGGCCGTTGGCATTATGTCAAACAGTTCTTCAGAGCACAACCCATTGTACAAGCGATAGAACACACAGGGAGGAAAAGTCTCTCCTTAGACTAAAAGGCTAAATACCGCTCGTGAGTGTGGGGTTCGTCTACGCCAAACGGTACAAAGAATCAATATTTTTATATACATATGTCAAGTTTGGTAACTATTTCTAATTTACCACCCAGTACCGCCAAATACATACATTAGGCTAATAAAACCGACTTCTAATGTAATAAATGTCTGCCTACCTAAATAAAAGCAATTTTAGTCCAGTCAATGCGGACGTTGTACTCATAGTTTTGTGTTCCTACTATCTAGTAAGGTCACTAGAGAGCTCAGAGCCCTGAGTGTAAGTTATTAACGTAACTTTACGTCACGGACGCGTTTGCGTTTCCCATATAAATAACATTATCACTTACGCGTTCGTAAACGTTTTTTTTACGTCAAAAGAAACTTACACTAGAGCCTCAGAGCGTTAAAGGGTTGGCAATGCGTGTGTACTCTGGATTTATAGGCGTCCATAGCCTAAGTTGACTACTAATATCAAACGAGCCATAAGCTTGTTTGTCACCATTGTAGTAAAACAAAAGTTGATTCTAAAACTCTTGGTAAATAATAATGTTAAATCAAATATTTAACTTTATTCATAGAGATGTACTATTGTGGTATCATTCATACGTCGACGTTGGCATCTTTTTAATTCAGAAATATTAACGCTGACGTCAGACAGCGTATCGCATAAAATAAAAGGCCAAAGCCTTAACCACTCATGTGCTTTTGGTAGCTGTAGTTGCCAGCTGTCACCCTTATTTTATTATAACAATAGAAGTCATTGAGAAATTTCAAGCTCGTGAGTGGTTAAGGGGAGTGTATATCTAGTATTCTATGTATTTAAGTATTTATAATATGTATCTATCTATTATATATATCGTCGTCTAGTACTTACAACACAAGCCTTACTGAGCTTACCGTAGGACTAGGTCGATTTGTGTAAGAATGTCCCGAAATATTTATTTATTATAACATTATTCATAGAGGTGTTCTGTTGTGGTTTTATTCACACGTCGACGTTGGCGTCTTTTTTATTGAGGAATATTGATGCAACGTCAAACATAGCGTTCGCATAGAATATGAGACACACAGCCTTAAGGGGAGCGTATGTCCAGCAGTAGACGACTCGACTGAATTGGTGAATAAAATCTAACCGATCGACATCCCCGTCGACCGGTGTACCCAAACAGGAAATACGTTCGATTTCCTTTATTACCCGTAAAGGTGTAAATTTACTGGGCAGTAAACGGGAAAGTTTCGTACGTTAACCATTTTTTATTATAAGTTGAGGGAAATAGATGGCTGTTTGATGTTAACGGTAACAGCCCCGTTCCAGCTTAACTTTAAGAGCAGGTATTCGTTAACTACTTTTTTTTTTCATGACAAAGGTGGCAAACGAGCATACGGATTGCCTGATGGTAAGCAATTACCGTCGCCCATAGGCACCCGTAACACCAGGGGAGTCACAAGCGCGTTGCCGACCTTTAAGGGGGGTTGGAGCTCTGGGAACCTTACTCACCATCAGGAACACAGCACTACATAAATAAATATTTCGGGCAAATTTTACACAATCAATCAAAACAATCAGATTGAAACGTAGCAATAACATAAGTAAATAAATACAAGCATATATTTTAATATATACTGCGTTGTACTCGACTACCTGATAAGTATTTAGTTATAGGTATATAAATAGGTATTAATTGCTAATTTAAATTAGAATTCATAGTTGCAGTATATTTTTGTTTGGAAAAATGAGCGCTTCTCGCCATTAAACGTCACAGTTTGGCGAGGTTTATTGTTTAGATTAAGTTTGCATGGAATAAATGAAAAAAAAAAACAAAAAAACAAATCGACCTAGTACTACGGTAAGCTCAGTAAGGCTTATATTGTAGATACTAGACGACAATATATGTGTCACTTAACTTCAAACTCAGGTAAATATTTTGCTCTAAGGTTGATAAGCATTCAGATTATTATATTTTTTTTTAGATAATCAACCTTAAAGCAGAATGGATTTACCAAAGTTTGAAGTTAAGCGACACACATATAATAGATAGATACATATGAATAATTTTTTTGACGACCGGTCTGGTCTACTTAGTGCCTGCCTATGAAGCCGGGCATTTATTTGTGTGTTGAGCAGAAATTTGTTACTGTGTCATGGGTGTTTTCTATGTATTTAAGTATTTATATGTATCAATCTATTATATATATCAGGGATTCCCAATCTTTTTCAACCTGCGGGGAAGTTACAAAATTAGTATTTTGTCACGGCGCCCTGGTCCTAGCTATTGCAAAAAGATATAATAGATAGAAATAATTACCCACATTACCTACAATAATAGTAGTCAGGTTAGGTTAGTTTAGTTAGAGGGAGGTAGGAAAAAAATTAAACATGCACAACATGAATCTATCGTCGTTGTACATAGATAATATAGACCGACTCACGGCGCCCTTCGGAACTTTCCACTACGCACCAGGGCGCCGCGGCGCACACTTTGGGAACCCCTGATATATATCGTCGTCTAGTACCTACAACACAAGCCTCACTGAGCTTACCGTAGGACTAGGTCGATTTGTGTAAGATTGTCTCGAAATATTTATTCATTTATATAAACACTTAAATATTATTTTTGTTTGGTGTGTTTGAGTTGCATTAGGTCAAAACTTCGGTAACAGTCGTCTGGTTGACGTAACTGATGACGGTAGAGCTGGCAGCTTCCTTGCACAACGTCGGCGTCGTCACTGTAAAATATTAAATGTCCCGGAAATCAATTTGTTAGGTACACTTAAGCGAGATGACATTTCGTTGTACGCTAATTATTTCAAGACTATTAACTATAGTGAAATGGATCGCTTTAGACAATGTTCGGAGTCAATCAATACTGAATCGTTCATTGCGTTCCACAATCCATTAAGATAAACATGGAAGTTATAAGCAGGATGGATAAGTTGCGTCAAAAGGCATCGAGAAATAGCTTTTAACAGTGTTTCCGGCATTTAAATCCAAAGAAAAATTAGAAAAATTTGACTCGAAGCGGGATTCGAACCCACAACCACTGGATCACTAGCCCAGTGCATTACCAATTACCTATACAGGGTGGTCCATTTAGATCACGCAGTATGGGGAAATTTAGAACTATAAGACATACAAAGATTTGCTCTTAGGAACCATGTTATAAATTTTAGGGGCAAGAAATACTGCATACATAGATTAAAAAACTTGTACTCTGTTGGAGAATTTATTTAGGCATCCATTTCAGGTTATTTTGAAAAATAAAACTTAAAAGTTGAAATAGATAACATATACTTAAGAAAAAACGACGAGGACCTCCGGTGTTCGAGACGGGATTCGAACCCGCATCTCCAGCTATCAGCCGCGATAGCTGGAGATGCGGGTTCGAATCCCGTCTCGAACACCGGAGGTCCTCGTCGTTTTTTCTTAAGTATATGTTATCTATATCAACTCTTAATTTATATCGTAGTATTACTACTTAAAAATCAAAGCAAATCAAAAATATTTCATAAAAAATAATTTGATTTGTTCTTAGTTTTTTTAAATAAAACTTAATTATTTCCATCGGACTGTGTAAATCATAGGCAGTAAATGTTACCATAAAATCATATCTAAAATAACTAAAATGCTATCGTTCAATTTTTTTTTTACAACTGGGGTTCATTGACCTGCATACAACTTTTTTTTAAATCTATGTATGCAGTATTTCTTGTCCCTAAAATCGATGACATGGATCCTAAGAACAGATCTTTGTATGTCTTATAGTTTCAAATGTTCCCATACTAACCGATCTGAATGGGCCAACGGTAAAATCCTACATTAATCAAATTAAATAAGTCCCGTTCCCATGCGAAATGTCGTATCCAACACAAATATGCTTAACGTTCTCCAATATCGACTCATTATTTATTCCAGTTCGCAAAGTGTAGGTATTAACTCATGCTTTGTTAACTCAAGCTAAACAGAATAAACACCTTAATATTAATAGCTATTCGATGCCTAGTTTGATGGTGACATTGCCATAAATTCAAGGATAGCAAAAAATATTTACCGACATAGCCCACCGGGTTAGCAAGCTGAAGTGGCAATGGCAGGCCACATTGCGCGCAGAGGAGGTCGATGTGGTCGAAAGGTGCTCGAGTGGAGATCACGGATTAGCAAGCGCAACGGACGTCCTCCCACAAGATGGACAGACGACCTAAGGTCACCGGAAGACGCTGGATGCAGGTCGCTTCCAACCGGTACATGTGGAGGTTCAAACGGGAGGCCTATGTTCAGCAGTGAACGTCTTATGGCTGAGATGATCGACCTTAATGAGGTCGTCTGTCCATCTTGTGGTTGGATGTCCTACGGTGCGTTTGCTAGTCCGTGGTCTTTACTTGAGCACTTTCGACCCCATCTGCCATCTTCTCTGCGTGCAATGTGTCCCGCCCATTGCCACTTCAGCTTGCTAGCCCGATGGGCTATATCGATGGTTTATGGTCATACTATGATGATAAACAGCCATAACAGCACTGCTACCTTTCAGGTATGTAGTGTTGTGTTCCTGATGGTGAGTAAGGTTCCCAGAGCTCCAACCCCTCTTAAAGGCCAGCAACGCGCTTGTGACTCCCCTGGTGTGCCCATGGGCGACGGCAATTGCTTACCATTAGGCAATCCGTCTACAAGTTTGCCGCCTTTGTCATAAAAAAAAAAAACTTTAAAGTATTGTTTTAAGCGGTGGTTACACTGCTACGTTTGATCACGCGTAGGATTCCATAGTTTGCCCCGGATGTGCCAAAGAAATCCCTCAAAGGGATACATTCGCCTTTGTACCTTTTTAGATCCTTACTCATGTACCTTTTTTTTTAATTTTAGAACAGTGATGAAACAAACAATTGGACAACTTTTGAGGTTTTTACAAATACATTAAGTTGAAAATGCCAAAATTGTTAAGGTGTACAATTGTAAATGGGCCATTTTATTTCAAGTTATATCCTCGACTTTGTATTTGAATTTTTTCTGTGGTCTCTACTCAGAATATCAGAGAAAAAAGTTCTCCTATCAGAGAAAAAATATGACCCAAGCTTTTTTATTCCATCCCGTTACTATATTTCATAAGGTGGTAACGGAACGGAAGTAATCAAAAATGTATGACAATTTTGGGGCACATTTCTCCTATCAGGCTCGAAAGACCTCATGATTCTATGTAAAAACCACACAAAAATAATCCAAATATAATAAAAAAGCTGAGAACCTATACAACTTTAAATAAAATGGCCGATAGTTTCCTATCAAATGATATGGTTGTGTTCCTGTCGGTAAGGTTGCCATACAGTTACAGACGGACGGACGAACAGACATGGCGAAACTATTAGGGCTCCTAGTCGACTACGGAACCCAAAAAAGGTGGAGCCGTTTAACCATAGACAGAGGGACCTGTGTATTGCTGTGCACAACAGATAAACAGACAGACAAACAGACATGGTGGAACTATAAAAGTTATTAGTTTTCTACGGAGGGCTGCTAGTCGACATACATGACGACATAGACAGAGGGACCTATGTATTGCTGTGCACGACAGATTAACAGACAGACAGACAAACAGACATGGTGTAGTTACAGTCAGTATGGTCAAATATATCGATACAGATCTTTATGTATACAACAGTAAGGATGTGTATCGATATATTTGGCCATGCTAACTCTAACTAATTATATGACGCTGACTGTACATCCCTGGGCAGTTAGTCACGTCATACTTAGCGAGCCACATCACGTCGAGGGCTCACCATTTCTAAATTAACTCCACGGGTTAAGGGTTTAAGAATAAATAATTAAGTGGGGCGGATCCCCCAATTAACGGGGATGAAATTAATTTATTCTAAACAGGGTGTTTTGAAAATTGGGGCTAAGGTAGGCCGTGTAAAGTGTACCTTAATTTTAAATGAACGGAAATTGAATTACAAATTATGTGAGGATTTTAATCTATGATATCTATATTAATAGATCAATGTAATTTAAAAATAACATATATAAATGTTATGTTATGTTACTCGTATGTTGTGTAATTTATATATATTATGTTATTTTTAAATTACATTAAAAAAGTCTATGTTTCTATGTAATATATACAAAATATTGCATTACATAAAACAATTATTACATTTCTGTATTTAGGTATTAGGCTTTGTTAGTTTTGGCAAAAAAAATTTAGTTAAAAATATTTTTTTAACCCAGTCAACAAACCAGCTCTACGTGCGAAAGGTGCCCATCACACTCGCCGCGTTGCCGCACTGAATCACAATAGACAGACGTTGTACCAGGAATGGCCCAAAACTCGAATTTACTACATTTAAAGAAACGCTCGTCGACTCCACTGCAGAGCTGGCAGCTTCCTCGCGCAACTCATCAGTATCGCGATACAGCGGGGCAATAAAAATAGTTATAAAAATATCTATTATTATTATTTCTTTAATTTTATTATTTTGGTTGTACATATCTGTAAATTGTGTTAAAGGAAATAATTATTTTTATTAAAAAAAGTCATACATTCACCAATTAATTCCACCACTCAGATTTGGTTGAGATCGCCTAAAATCTCGCTGTGGGAGGCCGAGACCGCATATTTGTGGGAGGCCTATGTCCAGCAGTGGACTGCATACGGCTGAAATGTGACCACGTATAGGACAAACGTCCAAAAATTAATGGATCTATGACCGACCAATTGTAAGGATCGCAGTAGCTGAAGATCGCTCACGGTGGCGGTCTATTGGGGACGCCTACAGCAGTGGACGTGATAGATATATGGTTAAAAAGGTTGCTTGTGTTCTGAAGAACCGTTTGACATGATGCCAACGGCCGCTTTCTACCACCGCACCGCTCGCCGTCGGCAGTGCATTCACACCCTGGAGCCTAAAAGGTCGCGCACTAAGCGGTTTAAGAGGAATTTCCACCCGGCTGTGATGAACTCCCTGCTGAGGTTTTCCCTAGGGACTACAGTATGAAGTTCTTCAAAAAAGGAGTGTATAGGTTCTTAAACTATAGGCAACGCATGTGTGAATCCTCTGGAGTTACATTCGCCCATAGGCTACGGTAACTGCTTACCATCAGGCGGACCGTATGGTTGTTTGAACGTAACTAAAAAAAAAAGCAAAAATTCACACGGTATAGTTTAGGTTAATTTGTGTTTGTGGCCGCATCGCTTAAAAGAGATATGAATATAAAACATCGCACACATTGTGGCATGTTTCCATAGGGATATATTTTTTAAATAAAATGATTAAAAACGGATAACTTTGTGTATACACTACGCCATCTACCGCGGGTATCGTAAGAGGTTAACATGCACTTATATATACGACTCAAAAGAAAATAAGGGCCACTTAGTATTTTGATCGTTAAATGAAAAAAGTGTTCAGAGGCAATAAATAATAATTAAAATAACAGCAAATTGAGGCATTTGTTTTTATTTAGGCTAATAATTATTTATTTAAGTAGTCAATTGTTTTACTTATTTCCATTCGTTTGAAATTAGTCCACTGGCAGCAGAAAAACTAAACAGAAAATTCCCGCAAAAAATAAAAACAACTGTAAGTCTACGTTTTTTTTAATTGTTTAATAACTTGTGTGTCTTTCTCTCTTGGTTTCACATTCCAAGAGCTGAGAATACACACTCTTGATCAAATTTCTGATGCTTTTATGCCACGCACGTCTCAAAGCATAGATAAGCTGCTGCTGGTCGTGTACCTCGTGCATGCACTGTATCGCCTTGACAGTAGAGACGTTGTTCCGATATTTGTGACTACCTCCACAGCTCTGATATATGTGATGGCGACTGTACTATATATTGTCATATATTATTACTATACGGACGCGGTTCAATCGCCATCAAATATATCGGAGATATTATGAACGTGGTTACAAATATCGGAACATGCACTTTATCGCGTTGACAATACAGGCGTTGTTCAGATATTTACGACCACCTCCAAATCTCCGATATATCTGATGGCAATTGTACACTACATAATATTATTATATAAACTTTTGATTTCTACCAGATTACGTACAACCCGGACCCGGACCGTTTGGACCCGGGTATGTCCTTAAACTACGTACAACAACGAGAGGGCACAGCGATGACCATCACGCTTGAATCTGGAGAAGCCCAACTGGGGAAGTACCTCCTCCTTACAGAAGACCACAGCCATAATAGCACTGCTACCTTTCAGGTATGTAGTGTTGTGTTCCTGATGTTGAATAAGGTTCCCAGAGCTCCAACCCCCCAAAGGCCGGCAGCTTGTGCCTTCCCTGGTGTTGCGGGTGCCCATGGGCGACTGTATTTGCTTACCACCAGGCAATCCGTCTGCTCCTTTACCGCCTATGTCATATAAAACGTACGATAATGAAAACGTACGTTCATAACGCAGAGCAATTCAACCAATTTGTATTTGTTGGTAAACGCTAAGAGGCCTACACTGAATTAGTCATAAAACTTAACATGATTAATGGCCGGCCCGCCACGGAATAATATTTGTAATTTACTAGACGGTTTCATTTATATGTAACCTATATGAAAATATTATTTCGAATTGATATGTTTTTAGACAGTGATAATTTTAATTTAATTTAAAAGAAATATATATTTATTTACGTAACAGTCATAACAGTTTAATCTAAATTAAAACAAAAAAAATATAACTGCTAGTCGTTTGTGGTGGAAAAGTGCCCATAATGCTCGCGGCATTGCCGCACTGAATGACTATACTATACTAGCCTTTGCACCAGAAACGACTTGTCTGGGTCGACAATATAGGCGATATTGGTGTAATTTAAATTGAATATTATCTACAAATACAAAAACTATTAATAACTTAAACAAATAAATTAAATTAAAAATAAACAAGACTAAAAAAAATTTAGTTTAATATAGACCCTCACGGCATTATTACAAGGATGCTGGCAGCTTCACCTCGCTGTATCGCAATGCTAAGGAATTGTACGAGAAAGCTGTCAGCTGTTAAATTCAATCTCTTTCTAAATGCAGTTAAACAGTCTTCTGATATTTTAAACCTTAATACAGTACTTACACAACAAGAGAATATGAGTTAATAATATTTAAAGGTACTTATTAAATAAAAATTAAAACAAAAATCACCAAAACTTTTCGTTGGATCTCCAACGAAGTGACTTATTGCAAATTTTCTATGCAATCACTAGTCAAAGAACAACTAATCAGTTTAAATTAAAAGATAATATATTCAATTTTAGATAAGATATAAATATTACACTAAAATATCGAGCTTCTACGATTAAAGCCACCTGTATCCCTACCATGAGTTGTGACATTGACGTTTTCGGTAACGAGTATCGAGTTTACTATCTGTGCATCTCGTTCGCACTAATATAGTACAAGCGAGATACACAGATAGTACCTAAACTCGATACTCGTTATCGAAAACGTCAATGTCACAACTCATGGTAGGGGTACAGCATTCTTAGACAATGCCTCAAGGTAGTTAGTAGTTATTAAACCTTTTTATTTAACTCTTTATTTACCATAACATTACTGAAATTGTAAGCTATCTCTTAGACTACACACAGGGTTTATGCTTAAGCTAGGTATTTAATGGACAGAAATATATCTAGTTAATAAACATACTGCTATCAAGACATAAATATTGTTCATGTATTTTATTTGTGTAATTTATATTGAAAAAAAATGATACGACATTTCTTTACACAAATGTTACTTTCTATATTTATTTATATTATGACAAAGGTGGCATAAAAGGAGACGGATTGCCTGATGATAATTTATTCATACGAGATGTTTTAAGATAAATAAGCAAATAGTCACCAAAGAGCTGGCGGCTTCCTCGCACAATGTATCAGCATGGGTACAATGCGTCAAGAGCCGTTTTTAGATTTAATGTTGTAAGTAGTTAAGTAGTTATTCTAATATTGTAATTGTTAGAAAATAATGTATATAATTCTATGAAAAAAAGGGCTGAATTAATATAACGTTAATATAATATCAAGTATCGCAAACACATTATTAGACCCCTTATCAAAATAACTCTCCACTAAATAGGTATATTAAAAACATACCAAATTCTCATAACTTTGTGGCAATATGAGAAATATCCTTTCCCTTTTTATTTAATACAATATTAATATCGTGAATCTACAAATATTAGCTCCAAGGAATAAACAGATAGTGGTGATAGTATAAGCTAGTATGTATATTAGGGTGATTTTAGTATTAAGTATTGCGGACTGCTAAGGAATGGAATTCGCTCCCTTCGTCTGTATTCCCGAAAAGATCTTTTCAAGGCTGTTACAGTACCCTTACCAGGAGTTATGACATTGACGTTTTCGATAACGAGTATCGAGTTTACTATGTGTGCATCCCGCTCGTACTATTTTAGTGCAAACGAGATGCACAGATAGTAAACTCGATACTCGTTATCGAAAACCTCAATGGTACAACTAATGGTAAAAGTAATGAACGAGCGTTCTACACCCTCGACCTTATCGACACTTACCATCAGGTGCGACTGAGGTCAAACGCTGGTCAGTCTTTTATCTTGCGGCATCATTTAGAAGCAAATCTTTAACCGATTGAGCTGAATTTTAACACATTTATGTAAGTTCGGTCGTAATACAATATTATGGTACCACTGATCTGATCTGATGCTGGAGCCAGCTGGAATTCATAGCAAGTGGTATTTTGGTTCGTTAGAATCCTCTGGATTTTTGGACCCGGGTATGTCCTTAAACTACGTCCAACAATGAGAGGTAGGGCACAGCAAAGTACCATCACGCTGGAATCTAGAGCAGCCCAACTGGGGAAGTACCTCCTCCTTACAGAAGACCACAGCCATAATAGCACTGCTACCTTTCAGGTATGTAGTGTTGTGTTCCTGATGGTGAATAAGGTTCCCAGAGCTCCAACACACTTATAGGTCGGCAACGCGCTTGTGACTCCCTTGGTGTTGCGAGTGCCCATGGGCGACGGTAATTGCTTACCATCAGGCAATCCGTCTGCTCGTTTGCCACCTTTGTCATAAAAAAAAATATTCGTAAAAGTTACACAGACTCTTCTTTTTACACTTTTCCTCCCTATGTGTGTACTATCGCTTGTAAAAAGCGTTGTGCTCTGAAGAACTGTTCGACATGTTGCCAACGGCCGCTTTCTACCACCGCACCACTCGCCGTCGGCAGTGCATTCATCCTCACACCCTGGAGCCTAAGGGGTCGCGCACGAAGCGGTTTAAGAGGGATTTCCTTCCACAAACACCCCGGCTGTGGAATGAACTCCCTGCCGAGGTTTTCCCTAGGGACTACAGTACTTATGAGCTTCTTAAAAAAATGAGTTTATAAGTTCTTAAAGGGTAGACAACGCGCATCTAAATTCTCTGGAGTTGCAGGCATCCATAAGCTACAGTAACTGCTTACCACCAGGCGGGCCGTATACTTGTTTGCCACCGTCGTTGTATTAAAAAAAACTCAGCGACATTACGTTCCAGTACGTGGCTCAGTAAAATGGGAAATCCTCAACAAGGATAGACCAGTTATTTATGAGCGTTTTTGTTGTGCTTAAACTATTATTTACCGAAGAGGATTCCAGGAGTTCGTTCATAAATTTCAGGATGGTCATATTTTTTACGTCCTCTTTTTACTGGGACATGGGATTCGAACCCGGGTAGTTTTGTTGGAGAAAATAACAGCGGGTCGACTTGAAAGAAAATTATGATTTTAGAGTCTTCTTCTTGCTTGCCTTACTGTAATGTTGTGATTGTCCGCATGGCTAGTTAGATTTATAAAACAGACGACCGGTCTGGCCTAGTGGGTAGTGACCCTGCCTATAAAACCGATGGTCCCGGGTTCGAATCCCAGTCAGGGCATTTATTTGTGTGATAAGCATAGATATTTGTTCCTGAGTCATGGGTGTTTTCTATGTATTTAAGTATTAATATGTCTATTATATATATCGTCGCCTAGTACCTACAACACAAGCCTTACTGAGCTTACCGTACCTCCGTATAACCTCGGGATTCGAACCCAGAACCATCGGTTTCACAGGCAGGGTCACTACCCACTACGCCAGACCAGTCGTCAAATATGTAAAGATATATAAAGTTCTTGTCACTTGTAAGTGTGGGGGTAGCGGCATGATGAGTAAAGACACCGTTGGCTGGTTGACTAAGACTAGTTTATTTCTTACTCACTAGAGCATATATACATGTGTGCTTTCTTAATATTACGTTCTTAATCTACATCTGTACCATCCTAATCTTACTGAATCGGCGCGTGATAAAATACTATCAACCTATAGTCACGCGCCGAGATACTGCATACACTACTGCGTGCCTACCGGTATAGTAAGTATATTTCATTTATTTCAGTATTTCAGTGGAAGATATTGGACAGGCAGCCTACTGTATGTCTGTCTCACACACAGGTCAAGCCGGAAGATATGAATTATTTAATCGGTCCAGCGTATTGTCTGAGAAATATTACCATATCATTGTTTTTTCTCCCGGGATTGTTTTTCGACCATTCGGCCTTCTATCGAATAATTCATGACCTGCTGAGGTCACTGCATTTGTATTGTTTTTCTTTGATAATATTATTTTTAGTAAGGATTAGTTAAAGCATATTTGCAGTAGATAGTCATATAGGTTGAAGTACCCTCACCATGAGTTGTGACATTGAGGTTTTCGAAAACGCGTATCGAGTTTACTATCTGTGCATCTCGCTTGTACTATTTTAGTGGGAACGAGATGCACAGAAAGTAAACTCCATATTCGTTATCGAAAACCTCAAAGTCACAACTCATGGTAAGGGTAGTTTTACGAGCGTTGAAGTCACGGACACAACAACATCTCATGTAATGATAGTAAGATTTTGAAATGACATTTTTTTTTCATACCGATAGCAAGTTCAATAGCGAATAAGTATATAGGTAGTGGCGACTACATATAAAAAACTTTACCGAAGGCTCATCTCTATGTAGTTGTGCAGATAACTAATATAGGCTTACGTCAAAATTTGAACATAAAACGCCGACATGCGTGTACACACGTTACTACTACATACGACTTTTTTACCTATACGTGTAGGAAAGCGCAAGGTCGAATGTCCACAAACTTTATGGACCAAATAACCTCGTACAACGAAGTCGCTATTCAAATAATTACGTATTTCTTTTTATACACAGAAACGTACAATATTTGTGACAACTTGCTGTCATATTCATGTCGTCACGACTTTGAAAAAAAAAAGCCCGTACCTTATTCTGTGAATCGAAAGAAAAATAACGCATGTATGTACAGAGTTACTACTACGTTTTGATGTACAGTAACGATGAAGATTGTTTCATAGTAATATATTACAAACACAGAAAGCACACACCTTTTCATGTCTATACCTTAGACGTGAAAAGGTAATAAAAATGCGAAAACAGGAACTATTAGGGAATCTTGAAGTGTGACAGAGAGATTTAATTGATTCCTCTAGTCACGTCACTTACTTTGAGATTGTTGAAACGAAAAGGTTCTAAGAGCGATGCGATACTAGATCTTTTAATGCCAATCAAATTCGTGCAACAACCTATAATCAATCAAGCAATCCGACCTAATAAAATAATTATGTATTTATACATTGCTAATGATTATACCTACATATTTTTATAGCAGGAACGACATTTGCTTAGTGCTTGCCACAATAAAAATATCGACAAGTACCTATTACTTCAACGACAAGACTAACACGTCTTACATCGGCTACCTACCTATACGTTGCATGCCACTTATCTTGAACAAATTGAACTTAATCCATACACTTTTGATCCAATTTAAGTTTATAATTTGTTTTTTGAAGTATGTAAAATATA
Source organism: Grapholita molesta (assembly GCA_022674325.2). NCBI lineage: Eukaryota > Metazoa > Arthropoda > Insecta > Lepidoptera > Tortricidae > Grapholita > Grapholita molesta. The sequence continues at coordinate 8,787,824 of CP053143.2, forward strand.
AATAAATTGATATATTTGTTATTGTTATTTATTTTTAACTCCATTACCCTATATTTTTCTTTGTAGTATTTGGATATTTTCCCTGTATGACATTGAAGTGGTACTTATCGATAACAGGACTATCGATGTTTTTATTTTGTCAATCACTTGCAAAAAATCGTTCGTGCTAGAAAAATATCTAGGCACGATATACTGATATGATAGAATGATATACTGTCCAAGCCATTTTGAGATATATTCAGTATATCCTAAGACTGATTTTGCCTGTTTGGGTATTCAAGGCAAGAGTGAATAGGCTGTTACTGAACCAGCGTGCTACACCCTCGTCGACACTTACCATCAGGTGTGACTGAGGTCAAACGCTGGTCAGTCAGGTATGAAAACAAAGACTATGGGACATGAAGGGAAAGTACCTTAAATATCGTACATAGGATATTTTGCTGAAAATTTAAGACCCTGAAAACAAACATTAAAAAAAAAATAGCGTAGAACATTACATTACAGAGTAGCGTGTTTCCCCGTATGCTGTAAATGAGAAACTTCCTAGCCAAATAGTTCAGCAGACTAAGCTTAACACCGACCAACCGGGGAATCAAACGGACTAAAATACGCTCACAAATTACTGAACTAACTTAGTTACTAGTTTTTATTGCACCCCCAAGTTGAGATATATGCGACTTGTTTGTTGAAGCCGCCATTTTAAACGCTAAATCATCTAGTTTAAAAGATAGTAAGGAATACTGATTATGGCTGAAGTTTTTCAATTGCGTGGCGGTTTTATGCATGAAAATGTTTTTGTTCGAGTTAAATAAGTTAAAAATATTTCGCCACAGACTAAAAATTTTATAGACTTTATTTCTGTAAAACAAAGGCCATAGACATGTCATTTGACTAGACGAAACATGCTAATAATAATACCACGATCAAGAGGGATGGTTTTATGTATGGCAAATACGGCGCTTTTCTTCCATCCTTGATTTTTCTTTTTTTTTTTAACTGGCTTCTACTCCTTGGTAGTTTCCAAGGTGTATATTGCCAATGACTACGTTTTTATTTGACGCGCATGAAGAGCTTGTTCGGTTAACATAATTTTGAAATGGGGTTGGGATCCAGATACATACAAAAACATAACATTGTTATGGGCATAACAAACAAAACAACATTCAATTAGGGCTAGTTGGAAGAGGTGATATAATTGACAGTTACAGAAATATAAAGAGGAAGAGGGAAGAAGAAAGAAATAGAAAATAGATAAAGTTACATTCCATCCTTGTTATAGTCTCACATATTTTTGTTCCCCTTCAAACTGAACCTTCCAGAACTGTCAAAGTTGGAGGGATGCAAACAAATACAATTGGAGTTTTCTTGTTTTCTAACTAAGTTGCCTTAACTAACATGAGCTCATAATAATATTTTTATTATAAAAAGTGTCTTATAAAGCAAAACTATAGTTAACTGTTACATTTTGGGCTGCAAAAGCGAAAGTATCTTTTTTCCGATATTTCGGCACTGTTGCAAGTGCCATCCTCAATGATTTTTTTTTTATGACATAGGCGGCAAACGAGCAGATGGATTGCCTGGTGTTAAGCACTTACCGTCGCCCATGGGCACCCGCAACACCAGGGGAGTCACAAGCGCGTTGCCGGCCTTTAAGGGGGGTTGGAGCTCTGGGAACCGTACTCACCATCAGGAACACAACACTACATACCTGAAAGGTGGCAGTGCTATTATGGCTGTGGTCTTCCGCAAGGAGGAGGTACTTCCCCAGTTGGGCTGCCCCAGATTCAAGCGTGATGGTCATCGCTGTGCCCTACCTCTCATAAAGTAAAGTTGCAAGTGGCATCCTCACTGAATGACTGAAGTGCAGCAAAATGCGATCTACCGTCTTTCCAGAATAGTTGTAATAAATAATATTGTCCTTTAAATAAAAGTTGTAATAAACCTTTAAAACATCGACTGACCTTTGAATAGCTTATGATTTTGTCATAATTTAAAATCATGCAGTTAACCACAACTTTTATGCTGATTGAATTATTATTTCGACAATCATATTTATTATACGAATAATTTAAATTAATCAACGGGATATATTTTGAAACACGGACAGTAAGCAGTCCCCTGACAATGATCAAAGCAATTTATTTGGACAGTAAAATTTAATTAATTGCAAAAGCATTTTGTTATACCGGGTGTGACCTGTAACAGGAGCAATAAATTTAAGTTTAAGCTATACTCTTCAATGCCGTGTGATGCCGGCTGACTAGAATAGCACCACCCCATCTCCTCCCGCGGGAAAATCCTACGGACGGGCAGCAGCGTCCGTCGAAACCCAATCTACAGCTACTGCGGTCACCAACCCGCCTGCCAAGCGTGGCGACTATGGCAACTACCCCAACGATACAAGTCATATTTGGGGAGGCCTATGTCCAGCAGTGGAATGCATACGGCTGAAATGTATGTATGTATACTCTTCAAACGAAACCACTTTAGTTCAAAAATTAAATTATCTTCAGTTATTCTCTGTTTGATACAAATTAAATATTATTTTCAATGTAGTTAATATCAGTCTAATTTCCATCGTCTATCACCATACAATCATGACAAATGTCGCAACACATTGGCTTCTTACAAAATTAGAAGTAATTTAAAAACTTAAATACAAGCAATTTTGTCAGTCGCTGAATAAATATCGTTCAATTTGAGGAGTGGAGTATATGGTTTAATTTATTGCTCTTATTACAGACCACACCAGGTATATCTGTTGAAGGAGCGAAAATAGCATTTGCGGAAATCATAAAAACTCTTTAAGCGGATTTTTCCACTATCCTTTTTGTGCAAATTTTTTTTTTTTTTTTTTTATTTCGTACCTGACGTTTTAATAACTTGTCACATACTAGCATGTCCACGCGACTTCGTCGGCCAGCTATACCCTTTAAGCTTAGGTTGCGGGATAAAAAATATCCTATCATGTCCTTTCTCCTCAAATTCTCACCGTACCGAATTTCATCGCAATTGTTTTTTCGAGTCCCGCCGTGAGTAAAATTTTTCTATTTTTCTTTCGATTTAAAAAACTCATCGCAATTGGTTCAGTGGTTTAAGCGTGAAAAGATAACAGACAGATAGAGAGAGTTACTTTCACATTTATAATATTAAATATAGATAAATGGAACGGTAACAATGTTAGCTTAAATTCATATCAATGAATACTGAAAAGCAAACTTATCCTTAATCATTTCTGCCGGAGGATTCGAGAATTACCAAAATGGCCAGTTCTGTGCTGTTTGCTTCCAGCTGTTAACCACATCAGAACCACCTTGTGGGAGGTGGATCCACAGCGCTTTCGGTATGTTTTCGCCAGTTTTAGGTCCATCGACCATGTTTTTTTTCTGGCAATGTATCCTACCCGCTGCCATTCACGTCTAGCAATGTAACTATGTATCTATGGTTTTCATTTCTCCTCTTTCTAATTTGATCTCGCAATGAAACTCCTATAGAAGACTGATGAAATAATTACTTTTAGTTAAACTAGGCGAGATTAAAAATATATGTATGTTTCAATATGAAAGTTGCAAGAACTAACTTCAACTAAACTCCTTTCATTTCAAACGCTTTCAAAGCGTTGTAGCCTCAACCTAGTTAGAGATAAGATAAGATAAGATTAAAGCTATACAAGTTTGTAATCCGATGTGGTACCGGCTAAGGATAGCTCCACCCCGTCTCCCGCGGGTGGAACAAAGGGCAGCCGGTGGACAGTAGCTTCCGTTAAAACTGAACAGCTACCGCGATCAATCCCGCCTGGTATAAGAGTGGCGATTCGGGATTTTTTTTTTTTTTTTTATAAAAGACTGACCAGCGTTTGACCTCAGTCGCACCTGATGGAAAGTGACGACGAGATCGAGGGTGTAGCACGCTGGTTCAGTAACAGCCTATTCACTCTTGCCTTGAAAAGACCCAAATTATATCTTACCGGGAATACAGACGAAGGGAGCGAATTCCATTCCTTAGCAGTCCGCATTAGGAAGGTAGAAGCGAATCGCTTCGTGCGAATGAATGGAATATTCACAACGTAAGGATGAAACCGCTCCCCTCGTCTGGACGTCCGGTGGAGGAACGGAGATGGCGGAATTAAATCGTGCAATTCCTGTGCACACTCCAAAATGTATCCTGTAAAACACAGACAAACTAGCAACCCTGTGACGGTGCTCAAGGCTTTGTAACCTTACACTCAGTAATTCAGGATCGCCAATGAGTCTGCGAGCACGGTGCTCTATTGAATCCAAAGCGGCCAGCTGATACTTGGCAGACCCGTCCCAAAGATGGCAACAGTACTCCATGCACGATCGAACCTGAGCTTGGTAAAGTGTTAGAAGCTGTTCCGGCGTGAAGTACCGCTTCACCCTGTGTAAGACCCCAAGTTTTTAGCAGCGGATTTCGCTTTGGCCTCAATAGTGGCACCGAAGTTCAGCTTAGTAGTTAATTTCAGCCCAAGTAGTTCGAGGTGGTCCGAAATTGCTAATGAAACATTCTGGAAAGCAGGAGCTAAGTTAAAAGGGCTCCTTTTGGCTGTGAATAAACACGCCTGTGTCTTGGAAGCGTTAAACCTGACCAAGTTGGCTTCGCCCCACTCGTCAACGGCCTTCAAGGTCAGGTTCGTTCGCTCAACCAAAGCTTCCCTAAAGGATTCGGTCTCTCCACTAGTAGTTTGGGCCTCAGGAATATATCTCTCAGTCACCGTGCTGTCGTCTGCATACCCAAAGATACCGGGCTTTAGCAAATCGTTTATATGCAGCAAAAAGAGGGTAGCTGAAAGAACTGAACCCTGAGGCACTCCGGCATTAATTGCAACGCGATCCGATGAGCAACCATCCACTACGACCCTAATAGATCGCTGCCTCAGGAAATCAGAAATCCAAGAGCACAAACCAGCAGAGATTCCGTACGCAGAGAGCTTGCCCAGAAGGCCGTCATGCCAAACCCTATCAAAGGCCTTGGAAATGTCGAGAGACACGGCGAGAGCTTCGCCGCGTTTCTCGATGGCCTCGCTCCAAATGTGGGTAGCGTACACTAGAAGGTCCCCAGTAGACCGCTTTCGGCGGAAGCCGTATTGCCGGTCGCTAAGGAGATCGTTACCTTAAAGATACGCAAGGAGCTTGTTGTTCAATACACGTTCCATAATCTTGCAGAGTATGGAAGTGATTGCAATGGGACGATAATTCGATGGGTCCGCACGGCTACCCTTCTTAGGCACAGGCTGCACGTTAGCAAGCTTCCACGCTTCGGGAACTTTTCTCGACTTTAGGGAAAGACGAAACAGGCGCGTCAAAACAGGAGACAACTCAGGGGCACACGTTTTTAAAACGACTGCTGGGATACCGTCGGGACCACTAGCCTTAATCACATTTAGACAGCGTAGTGACTTCAGTACTTCCCTTTGATGAATACGCACCTCTGGCATTGATACTTCGCAGCGGGGCAAAGAAGGAGGCATGGCACTACCAGCGTCTAAATGTGAATTTTCCGCAAATAGAGAGGCAAACAAGTTCGCCTTCTCTTCCGCAGTGTGGGCCAGTGAACCGTCCGGTTTCAGCAGTGGAGGTAGTGATGGGCGACAGAAATTCAACTCAGCCGATTTCGCGAGAGACCAAAACGCTTTGCTCCCAGATGGGTATGCAGCAAGTTTGGCCCCGACACGACGAACATGGAGGAATCGAGCTTTCTGCATGACCTTCTTGCAGTACTTGGCAGCTTTGTTATAGGACTGTTTCTTTACGTGTACATCCGGAGCTTTACAACTACGAGCATCAACCCATGATAAATACGCCACGTGCTTAAGCGCTTCCGCCTGAGCACACTCAGCATTAAACCACGGGCGAGCTGCGCCACCAACAGCTACGTCGGAGTAGGGGATGTAATATTCCATACCCCGACGCAACACATCAGTGACAGCTGCTGCACAGCTCGACGGATCATCACTATTGAAACAGGTTGGCAGCCAAGGATATGATGCAAAGAAATGCCGCATCTCATCCCAATCTGCTGACTTGTATCGCCACACACGGCGCATGCCCTTCGGGCTAAGGACAGGAGGTGAGTGGTGCGACACAGATTTCACCAGACAGTGGTCAGAAGTTCCCAACGGGGATGACACTGACACGTTGTATCTGTCCGGATCGGTAGTCAACAGAAGGTCCAGGCAATTAGGCGTGTGACTCGCAACATCCGGAATGCGGGTGGGTTGGTCGACCAGCTGAGAGAGATCCAGCGATAACGCAAACTTGCGTGCCTCTCTCCCTGCATGGTCAGTGAACTGGTATGGGCACAGCCACTCCTCGTGATGAGCGTTAAAGTCCCCCAGAAAAACCAATTGCGCACTCGGGTACCGTTGCTGAGCCACACCCGCCGCATCACTAAGTTGTTCAAAGAGCCTGGTTGTCTCCTGGTCACCGCTGTGCGATCGGTAAACCACGGCGTAAACAATTTGTTCAACGCCGAGGTCCACCAGAAGCCATAAAGAGGAAAGGTTACGGTCCTCAAGGTTACGGAGACGCCGATAACAGATGTCATCGCGAATATACACGCACACGCCAGCCTTCTGCACAAAAGAGTGCTCCAGGGCATATCCCGGGTAGTGCAGATACGACGCGTCCATGGGACATCTGATCTGCGTCTCGGTGAGGCAGAGAAAGTGGGGCTTCTCAGTCTCGAGATGGTGGTGGACTGGCACGAGATTAGAGTGCAAGCCTCGGATGTTCGAGAGGTGCACTTTAAAGGAGAGGATGTGCTTCCGCTGTGAACACTTGCTCGATTTTTTGACTTTAGCCATATATTTAAGTGTGAATAGGCGGGGAAGGCGGCAGTTGAACAGGTGCAAAGCTGCTCACCCAGCAGCACACAAACAGTCTGCCACACATTGGAGGCCTGGTCTGGAGACTGCGGGGACGCCCGAACCCCCCCGAAGACAGCTGTCGGGTCCTCTCTCCGGTCGCAAACCGGCACTACAGCACATCTCCGGGATTTTTCACAGTTGGCGGGGCAGCCTTTCGGGGTTAGCTAAGTCCCTACTTGGGCCCCCAACTACCTGCGGTCGGCCAGCGGAGAACCGTGCTTCGGATCCCGCTACCCTCCGCGACCAGGCATACGGTGCAACAAACAGATGGTACTGAAACCGGCTTGCAAGCAGAACAATACCGTTCAGACCCGCCTTCCCAAAAATGGCTGCTACTGTCTTCATGCCGGAACATGATCCGAAGATCATTTAGCGACATGGCTTAGACAGCAGGGTGGTGACAAGCCGCGGCTATAAAGCCTACCACCAGAGAGTGCTGGTCATTTGGCGCTACCCAGGGGACACGTGTGGGTATCTAGAGCTAAAGCCTGTAACAACTATTTTTTTAAACCTAAAGGAAAAATAAATAAATAATTATTTTAAGCAATTTAAAGTACTACTAGCGCCATCTAGCAGAGCCTGCGGGAGCTAATATATTCACATATTCACATAATTATCGATTTTGTCCTTTAGGAAAAATCATTATAATTTTATTTCAAAGAATTATGTAGATTTGGGTTTTTTTTATTAAATAAGTCCGAAGTTGGATTGTGGTGAATTATATACGGTTTGTCGCCTCCCTAGTTCTGTCATCGTTGTGGTCAACCTGCGTTTCAGTTGTCAAATCTGACCGCGTCACCGCTATGGCAAAGGAGAGGTCGTTATTTGCAAAAATGGAGAGAGAAGCCTCCCGTTATATTATAATCTGGTCCCATCGGCCTTTTGAGTGAGTTTATTATCTATCGTTGGTTGTATTTCCATCGAGAAATATAAATAGTAATGGTTGTTGTGATTATTTATTTTCAGTCCCGGCATCTCGTGTTCTGGAATGTCCCGGTAGCCTTATTTTACGACGACTTATTAGGCCCCGACGCATTGACATGCAATCAGTATAAGATGAGAGGGATTCCTTTCTGCGTCGGGTAAGTACGACAGTTGTTTGTGTCTAGCCTTCTACTCCGCCGCCGGCATGTCCAAGCCGCAGCTTATAAGTTGTCTTTCGTTTGCAGGGCCTACTTTAAAACCCTATTTACCCAGCCTGCTTATGGATTCGGATTTGCTGTTGTCTTGCACCGCGCTGTCGCGCCTTACGGTCGGTGCATCATCTGCAGGTGGTAGCCGTCAGCGGTTCTGAGGACAGGCCTTCCCCAGAAGCTGCTGAGCCGGTCCCCTTCGGCCTCAGGTCACCGGAGTGAGGTCAGACGTATTGTACCTATCTTATTTTTTTATTTCTCTCAGAGTTGTCCCGGAGTGAGGTCAGATGTATTGTACCTATCTTATTTATTTCATTTTTCTCAGAGTTGTCTGAGATGGCGCCCCTACGGTAAATTTAGTTATTGACGTGGCAGTGGTAACAAGCACTAGGAGACAAGTTAGTTAGCCCACTGAGTCTCTCCCTTATGGCTTCATTAGAGCCATTAAATTTAAATTAATTTAAGCTCTCGAGCTAGTCGGCACTATTTGTTTATTTTTCTTAAATAAACCCTTATAATATATTTCTTGTTTTCTTCCATACATATATTTACCCTCTAGGGCCCTTATCCCCCTAGAGCAAACTAATATGTAACAAGCCCACGGACGCGACAACAACTTTATCCCCCAAAATGTCCTTAAACTACGTTCAACAATGAGAGGTAGGGCACAGCGAAATACCATCACGCTTGAGTCTGGAGAAGCCCAACTGGGGAAGGACCTCCTCCTTACAGAACACCACAGCCATAATAGCACTGCTACCTTTCAGGTAGTGTTGTGTTCCTGATGTTGAGTAAGGTTCTCAGAGCTCCAACCCCCCTTAAAGGCCGGCAACGCGCCTGTGACTCCCTTGGCGGGTGTCCATGGGCGACGGTAATTGCTTACCATCAGGCTATCCGTCTGCACGTTTGCCACCTTTGTCATTAAAAAAAAGACTATGGTGACTTTCCCCATGGTTGGGGGAAATTTGGGGACAGTAAAAAGAAAGTAACACCCACTAAAAATTTTAGCCGTAAGACGTTCACTGCTGGAAATAGGCTAGTGGGTAGTGACCCTGCCTATGAAGCCGATGGTCCTGGGTTCAAATCCCAATCAGGGCATTTATTCGTGTGATGAGCACAGATATTTGTTCCTGAGTCATGGGTGTTTTATGTATTTAAGTATTTATATGTATCTACCTATTATATATATCATCGTCTAGTACCTACAACACAAGCCTTACTGGCTTACCGTAAGACTAGGTCGATTTGTGTAAGATTGTTCCAAAATATTTATTTATTTGTGTGCCATAGTCCCCACGCTTGACAGGTGGTACCCAACCCGCCTGTCAACACCGCTGTTCGGTTTCGGCTAATATTTATTGCTGAAGTAGAAATCTTGACAAGGGTATTTATTTGTGTTTATAACAAATTTGTTATGGCCTTTATCTACATAAAATAAATGTTCACGTTACTAGCTCGGAAAATTTGTTTTTATTCTTTGAAAACAGATAGCAAAACTGCATTTTATTTACAAGGGAGGAAAGTAATTTCATACAAATTTTGAATGGCATTATCGTTAGAAAAATGATTGATACTAATAAGTTGAAGTAAAATTGAAATATTTTAGTGTTAGTAGTAGGTGAAATTTGTTGTGTTTCACTCGGAAGCAAAGTTTCAATCATACACACATTTCAGGAGTATGCAGTCCACTGCTGGAAATATGTTTCCCGCAAACATGACTTATATTTCTTGGGGGTACAGGCGGGTTGGCGACCGCAGTAGCTGTTGATTGGGTTTCAACGGACGCTGCTGCCCGTCCATAGGATTTATCCCTTTGTCGCCTCTTACGCGGGAGGAGATGGTGTGGTGCTATTCTAGTCAGCCGGCATCACACGGCAATATAAGTATTTTAGTGAAAAAACGATAATATAAGTTTGAAACGGGCCACAGAAATAATTATTAAAATTAGAACGAGGTATACAGACGTTAATTATTTTTATCAACGCCAGACTATAAATATGACAACAAACAGACAAACACAGTTGACAAATCCTATTATTCAACGTTATTTAATAACTCCCCAGTAATTACTGAAATTATTTTCATCCCATAACGTCCCGACTCAATTAAAAATTCAACGCCCCTTCCACTTAGCCCACAAATGACCCCACTTCACATTATTTTACAAGCTACTTTGACCCTTATTCTAACTGTTTTAGAGCGAAAATGGTATGAAAGAGTGTTCAAAAGAGCGCCTTTTGTTACTCAAGTTAAGATTTCACGTTGCATTGCCATTGTTTACGAATATTAACGAATATTCTGACGGATTATGGAATAAGCATTTCTTTGATATTGAACAAGCGTATCTCACAATGATTCGCAATGGAAAATCGACCTCAAATTTGTATAGACAGGGTTGAAAATGATATTGCGTTATATGGATGTATGTTTTAGTTTTATTGGTACTGAATTATTCATTCGTTTTGGACGTGCCCGAGGCCAAGCTAGTAGTGTCACGGTATTATACTATTCAATTTAAAAGCAACATTTTTTGGTTATAAATTATTTTTCAACAATTATTTTATAATCTGGTTTAAATATGATTTCAGGCCTCAAATAATTTATTTCTGAGGATCATCATGGATCTAATAGGTTAAAGCTGCTTTTGATTTTTTTTTATGACACAGGCGGCAAACGAGCAGATGGATTGCCTGGTGGTAAGCAATTACCATCGCCCATGGGCACCCGCAAGTCATAAGCGCGTTGCTGGCCTTTAAGGGGGGTTGGAGCTCTGGGAACCTTACCATCAGGAACACAACACTACATACCTGAAAGGTAGCAGTGCTATTATGGCTGTGGTCTTCTGTAAGGAGGAGGTACTTCCCCAGTTGGGCTGCCCCAGATTCAAGCGTGATGGTCATGGCTGTGCCCTACCTCTCATTGTTGGACGTAGTTTAAGGACATATCAGGGTTATTTTATGTATAAAAAAACAGTATAATTATATGTAATGTTATATACCGGGTGTGGCCTGTAATAGAAGCAATAACTTTAGGGATCGCTTCTACACCACGAACGTAGCAAGATTTGTTCTACAACTTAAAAAAAATGTGTAATTTATTACTTGTGATTTTTTTCGAACAAACTAAATAGTATTTTCAATGAACAGCATCCAATAGTCTCGTTGATATTTACTGTCAGCATACAAACTTCATAGTTTTCACGATACATTGCTTGCTTAGTTGTGATGTTACCCACATAACTTTTGTAGTGGTGAAATATTTGTGTTATAATAATCCTTATTGCTTTGGTACAGTACATTCCCTAAACACATGACCATTTTCACGACAGTTCCAACACCGTTTTAGTGACGGAACTCCGGCCCGCTCAGGTTCTGCCTTAACTTCCGCGACCTCTCCGGCTTCTTTGCCTTCTGATATAACTAACCTGGACATGCCATGAAAAGCTAAATCCGGCTCTAGAACATTTACCGAAGACTTAGGCTGCATAAAACTCTCACAGTTGACCTTCGTTCTTTCAACTATTCTCAAAACATTGATCATTTCGGGAATCGAACCAAAGTTATCCCTGCACACCGCCTGCTGATAATAGGGTAACAAGTTTTTTTGTATAACGGCAAGCTTCTCACTTTCTGAAATCTTGGATGGCAGCCGGTTGAACAAATTTTGCATAATTGAGATGTATATCAACACAGATTCACTATCCCCCTGAGTCCGTGCCCTAATTTCTGATAATAACTCCTCCTGGTAATACGGTCTCTGAAATGTTCTCCTTAAAAGAATCTCAAGCTCATTCCAATCGCAAGCATACTCTTTATTTGCTCTGAACCAGATTAATGCGTCCCCTTCAAAAAAATCGATCGCATAACGCCACAGATCTTCAAAAACTTGTTACCCTATTATCAGCAGGCGGTGTGCAGGGATAACTTTGGTTCGATTCCCGAAATGATCAATGTTTTGAGAATAGTTGAAAGAACGAAGGTCAACTGTGAGAGTTTTATGCAGCCTAAGTCTTCGGTAAATGTTCTAGAGCCGGATTTAGCTTTTCGTGGCATATCCAGGTTAGTTATATCAGAAGGCAAAGAAGCCGGAGAGGTCGCGGAAGTTAAGGCAGAACCTGAGCGGGCCGGAGTTCCGTCACTAAAACGGTGTTGGAACTGTCGTGAAAATGGTCATGTGTTTAGGGAATGTACTGTACCAAAGCAATAAGGATTATTATAACACAAATATTTCACCACTACAAAAGTTATGTGGGTAACATCACATAGTAAATTTTGTTTTATTAATATTTATTAAACTATAAGTTATTTTCAAAAGCACAAATGTTGCTACGTTTGTGGTCTAGAAACTATGCCTAAAGTTATTGCTCTTATTACAGGCCACACCCGATATGTAATGGTAAATATTTATATATTTTACATATCGACTACCGTAGGCTCAAAGGGCGTAACGGACAAAACACGATTTTACAGGAGAGCCAAAAAACAGTTTTTATTTTGAAAAAAAATTCGTAACTTTTTGGTTTCATTACACATTTTGATGCATGTTTCCAACATATTTATATCTTTTTGAGCTCTTCAAGACTAAATATATCATTCCATGCTACAATGCCTAGTTACGGAGATAGCTTGTCCGTTACACCCTAACAACACAAAGTTTTTTCAGGAAGTTGTCCCTTACGACAAGGTACTTAGTTTTCACTTGGTATATAGAAGGCCGTATTGGACAAAAATACGAACTTTTTTATACCAATGGGCGTAAGGCTCGTAATATATGTACTACAAATTTATGATTTTCAATAAAAAAATTAAACAAAACAAAGAATTATGTTATGAATAAGTTTTATTGAGATCCAGAGAAAGATAGACTAACATAATTATAATTAAAATATCACAAAAATTAAACAAATCTTAGGTTTTTTTACCCGTACAATAATTACTCATTTAGTTTTTGACATAAATTATCTTCTTAAAAACAAACCATTTGTATGGCAATCAAAATAAAACTTTCTTTAGAATAAAAATACATTACAAGTAATTCTTCTTTGCTAAAACACTTTCAGTTAACAAAATAAACAAAACGAATTCTTAGGTTTTATTACTCTTAGGTATCAATTATCTTAACAAAAATAGCCTACTACTAAGGCACTCAAATTTAACATCCTCAAACATTTATATAAAAAACACTTCTCATTTGCCAAAACACTGTTAACAAAGCAAACAAAACAAAAGGAACATTGTAACATAAACATAAAAATCAACAACTTCAATTGATGTAATTTCATCGATGCAAAAGGGTGTGACGTACACGAACTCTGTACTTACGGCAAAATGACTTGTTTCATTTTTGATGCATAAGGACGTAACGTACACGAACTCTGTACTTACGGCAAAATGACTTGTTTCATTTTTGATGCATAAGGACGTAACGTACACGAACTCTGTACTTACGGCAAAATGACTTGTTTCATTTTTGATGCATAAGGACGTAACGTACACGAACTCTGTACTTACGGCAAAATGACTTGTTTCATTTTTGATGCATAAGGGCGTAACGTTCACGTAGTGTGGAGTTACGCCAAAAGGCTTTAGATTTTGAATGATACTGGTGGATACGGCCAAATGCAATGGAAAATTCTGTTCAAAAACCGTTTTTTCGTAGGGCGTATCGGACACATTTTTGAAGCTATCGCTGCGTTAATTATACCATTCGATAGAGAAAAAAAAACTGAGTAGAACTGCATTCATAACCCATTTTCGCCATTTTGTCCGTTACGCCCTTTGAGCCTACGGTAGTCGATATAATACACATAGTATTTGTTTTATGTACTATATGAATGGTAGTCTTTATATTTATGAAGTATAGTTGTCTTTCTAAAATTGCATTGGATACACCACCAATAATCTTTTCTGTTTTGCCCTAAGGTTGACTAGTTAATGCCTCATGGGATTAAGTCCGCCATTTGTCCCATAGTGTGGAGTAAATCCTTGAAGCTAAAGGTCCCGGCTTCCAATTCAGGTTCCTTTGTGTTTACCACGAATGTTGTGTTATGATGATGATCATACCATTAATTTGTATCACAATATAACCACGATAGATCAACCGGAATATCTGCTTAAGAAGTTCAATCAAGTATCAAATTGTCGGATCCAATCGGCGCTACCCGAAATAACGTTTAATTACAGAATAATCTTGTGTAAATTGGAATCAGCTCTGAAAGTAAATATATTAAATCAATATGTTTAACGTAATTAATGACTCTGTTTATTTCCTTAATTCATCAAAGCAGATACATTATAATGTCCTGTATGAATAAAATACGAAAGTTTATAAGGATAATATAAGTTATTAACGCGTCCCTCCGAACTGTTGGCTTAACGAATATTTTAATAGAGTTAAGTACCCCTACCATGAGTTGTGACATTGACGTTTTCGATAACGAGTATCGAGTTTACTATCTCTGCATCTCGTTCGCACTAAAATAGTACAAGCGAGATGCGCTGATAGTAAACTCGATACTCGTTATCGAAAACGTCAATGTCACAACTCATGGTGAAGGTAAAGGATGACTCACGTTACACCGTGCACCGTTGCGTGTCCTACACGTCGCCGTCCCGAGCCCGAGCCTTCCGTTGACCCACCGGAGTGTCGGGCCGAGCGGTCCGACACTCGATTATTCACATCAACACGAGCGTCGTTCCAAGCAGCTATTTGTTTTGAGTAGACGATCATCAGACGCCAGTCGATATCGCGTGGACACGTCGCTTTCCGAACACCAGGCTGAGCAGAGCCTTTTTACATAGCTGAAACGGCCGTCGCACGACCGGCCCGTGTCCGGACCGAGTGACTCGGGCGGCTCGGTGGTCACGTGATTCATTGAATACAAAATGTCGCGTGGGTGGCCTCGGCTCGGACGCGGGCCGGTGTAACATGAGTCAACCTTTTTGCCAATTAATAAAACTATATACAGGTGATGTAGATTTATTAATTTCGGGATTTGTTTGCCAGCGTCGTACTATTAAAAAATACATAAACATATAGACTTATAGAGGTGAGTTTTGAACTGTATAATAAATAAGCTATGATAATAGTATATTAAACAATCGTAACATTATGAAGCCTATAAAAGTTGAGAACCGCGTTTAGGCCACAAGGCTTGCCACACAAATAAATGCCCTTACTGGGATTTGAATCATACAGTCACTACCCACTAGGGCAAACTTGTCGTGAAAAGAAAATTATAAATATTAAGTTTCGAGAACTGACAGAAAGGTTTGCGAACGTTTCTGTTAGTTCTATTTCAAAATGAATTCACTGGTTCTATTTACAAACTTGCATTGATTGCCAGAAAGCTAAAGCCTTCTTTTACATCCAACCCTATTACAACTGACTTAGAGTTAAATTTGCTTTAAAGCGAAATAGTTCAGAAGGAATGTTCATTTTGTCTCAGTGTAGATCAGTATTTAATTGCATTTTGGTATTCTATAATGAAAATAATAATCATTCGTTCTCACTTCAGCTATCGTTCACTGCTGGAAAAATACCTTCCACAAATATGACTTGTATCATCTTGGGGGTAGTTGCCATAGTTGCCAGGCTTGGCGGGTTGACCGCAATAGCTGTATTACAACTTTGGCCCACCTTTCCGGGTACATGCGGCAAACATGTCCAGCCCAGTCCCACTTTAACTAGGCGGTCTTGACACCTTCATCCACAACTTGAGTTCTGGAGCGTAGCTCCGTGTTTCTGTTTTTTTTTTATCAAGTCTGACCAGCGTTTGCCCTCAGTCGTACCTGATGGTAAGTGTCGACGAGGTCGAGGGTGTAACACGCTGGTTCAGTAACAGCCTATTCACTCTTGCCTTGAAGAGACCTAAATGATATGTTTCCGGGAATACAAACGAAGGGAGCGAATTCCAATCTCTTGCAGTCCGCATTAGGAAGGTAGAAGCGAACCGCTTCGTGCGAATGAAAGGAATATTCACAACGTAAGGATGAAACCGCTCCCCTCGTCCGGTGGTGGAACGAAGATGGCGGAATTAAATCGTGCAATTCCTGTGCATTCTCCATGTGTATTCAATGTTTTTTTTTCTAACATTGAATATTTTACCGAGATATATTTTTCACAACATTCTGTACAAAGAAGCGGTGTTGATAGGGCAATCAGTCACTTCGTATGTTATTTTGATACCTTTCCTCTTTAAAAATTTAGACCATTATAAAAAGACCTCTAACAATAAATTATCTTTTCACACTTCAATAATAAACGTGTCGACGAGGTTTTTATACTTTTGATATTGTATCTGGTTTGTAGGCTGTATATTTTGTTATTCTATTGTTTTACACAGTCGGCCTTTTAGTCTTCAGCCCATTTTCTCTACTACAAGGCTATCGAATTCCCTACAAAACTGTTTGATATGTTTTCTTTTGGGACTACCCATAATAATATACTTAAAGATTTGATGTATTACTGTTTTGAAAACAATTAGTCCTGTGGTAGATTTTTCTTTGATATGCATAAGTGCATGTTATGTGCCTATATTGAAAAATAAAGATAGTTGGTAGTAAGGATAGTTGAAAAATAAAGTAGATAAGGGGTTGTTCATGTTTCCTTGGAGGGAACAAAGTGGCACTTTTCTATTCTAGGACACTTGTTTTTTTTCTTCACCCCGAGCGGCTACTGCAATATAAGTACATTTGAGTTCATTTGTACAGTAGTATGACGCTTGAGTCTGGAGAAGCCGACTGGGAAAGTACCTCCTCCTTTCCTCCTTACAGAAGACCACAGCCATAATAGCACTGCTACCTTTCAGTTCTGTAGTGTTGTGTTCCTGATGGTGAGTAAAGCCAGAGCTCCGATCCCCCTTAAAGGCCGGCAACGCACTTGTGACTCCTCTGGGACCCATGGGCTATGGTAATTGCTTACCATCAGGCAATCCGTCTGCTAGAATGCCACGTTTATCATAAAAAATGACCGTAAACCTTGGTTTACCCTACAAACCTATGTTATTAATATATTTTTTCAAGTATAAGTTTATTAACTGTTTCGATCTAGCAAGCATTATGAATACGAAAACCTTCTGAACTTGATTTATCGATGTGTACTTTACTGATTTGCTTACATTTTTGCTAGAAAATAACCTTATTAAATGTCAACCCTTAAGATGTTAAAAGTAATGAATATCATCATCATTTTCCTCGCGTTAACTAATAAAAAACACCTATGACTAAGGAACAAAATATCCACACAAATAAATGCCCTGACTGGGATTTGAACCCAGGACCATATTATAAGCTTAATAAGCAGGGTCACTACCCACTAGGCCAGACCGGTCGTCAAACACACATATATCTTGATATTTTGGATCTCGATTGAATTTTCGGGCTTGAAATGTCCCTAGAGAATCTTTAGCAGTTTAAACCTTCATGGTCTGGTATCTTCACAGATAAGCCAAAACTGTCAGCCTGTTTTAGACCAGATTAAGTTCTGATAACGTTTTGATAAGGGTACGGCTTTGTTTTACTCTACATCCATGGTTAAAACGTCGATAAAAAAGGACTTAAAAAATCACTTTGGTTTTTACCAGATAGTTTTGTGTAAGTTCCCACGGGATCTTTTTACTTGGATATATTCTTTATTGTATCACAGACAAAAAAAAATTATGAAATTAAAGCAATCCTTGAAAATATTTTTTTTTATGATGTAGGAGGCAAACGAGCAGACGGATTGCCTGATGGTAAGCATCTACCGCCGCCCATGGACACTCGCAAAACCAGCGGAGTCACAAGTTCGTTACCGACCTTTAAGATAGATATACGGTTTTTTCTTGAAGGTTTGTAGGTCATAATATTGGAAATACTTCAGACGACAATTCATTTTAAAGTTCTGCTGTGCGAGGCAGGAAGTTTCTGGAAAAACTGCCAAACATTCAATTGGTAATGATGGAAGTGTTGTCCTGTAGATCGCTGGTGGCAGGAGGCAGCGAGGATTAAACCGAACAACTCCTCGGAGCACTCTCAGTTGTAGAAATCACATTAAATTATTTTAATGTCAATTAGAATACTTTGAAAAATAATAAAAGTACTTCTTTCCATTAAAATGCATATTTTTTACATTTCCCGAAACTTCCAGGACCACAAAAATTTTTTAGCATACAAAGGAAATTTATACTGGGGATGTATATAATGCCTTTAGAGATTATAGTACATTGTGCAACGAGGATGGTAAGTAAGGTATAGTAAACGCGAGTCTATTAGAAGCCCGACGACGAAGTCGGAGGGCTTTTAATGACTCAAGTTTGTTATACACTTACCACCCGTGGTACATACAATGTTTTTCATCACATTTGCGAGGAAATAAAATAAATTCGTTGGTAAAATATTAGTTACTAGTGTAGTGTAGTTTTACCTATCAGACTGCATCCACTATAAAAGATTGTCAACAATGTCAACTTTGTTCAATGTCTTCCACAGATAATGTTAACAACTGCGTTTTGTTTTCGAAGTTGATAGATCATCCTGCCAAATAGTATAAATTATCAAAATCAAATAGAAAACAACTATTTTTAATAAATACTAAACATTAAATTGCAGTCAAATTTAATATAAAGATATGTTTTATACATATTAAAAGTTGGTTGTAGCAAACTTTTGAAGATATGAAATACACCTTGGCTGTTTAGAAACATCCTCAGTACAAGTGAAGTATAGGTTCTGTATATTTTTAAAACTAAACTTAACAGCCCGTGTGAGCTAAATCGGCTATAACTGCTCTGTACTCTCCTAAGTAACAACGCCATTGACGAGCAAGTGTGATGAAAATTTATTTAACCAATTTTATGTACACGACATCTAGTGACGGGTTTTGTAATTTCTTTAATACCACCGCAGTTTTATAACAAAAAGATATATCCCAAAAACCTATTGCCATAATAGAACTAAACCGAACTTTTATAAAAGGCGCGACAATAAATTTAGAAAATGAGAATTTCTATGCAAATATCCAATTTTTGGTACGTACCATCTGATTTATGCGTCTGGTTTGTAACCTACGTAAGAGCACAGGGATATAATAAAATGTAATTGTATTTATACCCATATTTTTACGTGGCGACTATGGCGATTCCCCTCCCCCAAGATTAATATGAGTCATATGCGGGGGAGGTCTATGTCCAGGAGTTGACTTCTTAAATGATGATGACGATGACGACTAGTCGTTTACTATACTATTTTAGGGTAAGCAACGCGCATGCGAATGCTCTGGAGTTGCAGGCATTCATAGGGTACGGTAACTCCTAGCTGACTTCTCCATAAGAATATTTTACGCTAGCGAGTATTTTTTTTCTTTATTCAGAACCACTGGTGGTTTGCAATAAGAGCATACAACTAGCAATCCAGCGTTTAACCCCGGCTTTTACAAATATGGTTTTCCTGACTTACATACGAAATATAATTTGATAATAACCAGTCAATTTTCTGTGAAGGAAAACAAAGTGAAGAAATCAGACTAATCCCGTTGAAAGGTCACATGGCAGTCGCCTTCGTAAAAACTAGTGCGTAATGCTAATACCTTCGCGCACTCATTAGCGCGCGGAGGAGCGAACGCGAGGAATATGATTTTTTTTATGACACCAGGGCAGTCACAAGCGCATTGCCAGCCTTTAAGGGTGGTTGGAGCTCTGGAAACCTTCCTCATTATCAGGAACACAACACTACATACCTGGAACGTAGCAGTGCTATTATGGCTGTGGTATTCTGTAAGGAAGGAAGGAAGAAGGTACTTCCCCGGTTGGGCTTCTCCAGACTCAAGCGTGATGTTACTTCGCTGTGCAATGCCTCTCATTGCTGGACGTAGTTTAAGGACATACGCGGGTTCAAAAATGAGTATTGTAAGGACAAATTAAAATATCTGTCGACATCGACTTTAAATATTAATACATAATAACCACATTCTATATGTACTAGCTTATTTGGTGCAACAGACACTACAGAAAGAGACAAACATGTGATAATGTATGTGATAGGAGGTGACGGAAAATAAAAATACAGTTCCAAGTCGTTGTTTCATTAAATTCCTGTACAGTACAAACCAAATTTTGCTAGTTCTCAACGTTTTTCTTTTACCAACAATGCTTAGTTGACACTCCTGCTGCTTCCACGCAAAAATAACAAATACGCGTCTAAATCGTCCCGAAATTCCACACACAGGAAAATCGGCCCTTTATTTCTATGCAAATTAGTTTTATCGCCACGATTTCGTACGCTATACGCGCGGAATTCCCGTTAATTTACAAGCTTGGTATTCGCGCGTACGGACGAGTTGTGTACACAGAAACCAGCGTAGTCAGTGGACCCAGGCAGTATTCGTCACGCTGTTGAAAAGACAGTGCATCAAGAAAAACCACCTTCAAGACAAGAGCGTACTCTTATCTGAAAGGCCGGTAACACGCTTGTGACTTCCCTAGTGTTGCCCGTGGTCGACGGTAATTGCTTATCCTGCTGCTCGTTTGCCACCTTTGTATAAAAAACCTGGATAGTTGGAAATCCTCTACTGTGCGTTTCTCTAGAAATTTCCTGCCTCGCACATCAATGTGGAATGATATGCCCTCAGCGGTATTTCCGGACCGATACGATCCTCATTCCTTCAAGAAAAGAGCGCACTCCTATTTTAAAAGTTGGCAACGTGCTTGTGAC
Organism: Grapholita molesta; assembly: GCA_022674325.2. Lineage (NCBI taxonomy): Eukaryota > Metazoa > Arthropoda > Insecta > Lepidoptera > Tortricidae > Grapholita > Grapholita molesta. Next base: position 8,808,532 of record CP053143.2, read on the forward strand.
TTCCCTGGTGTTGTTGGGTGCCCATGGTCGACGGTAATTGATTACCATGCTGCTCGTTTGCCTCCTTTGTCATAAAAAACCTAGATAGTTAGAAATCTTCTACTGTGCGTTTCTCTAGAAATTTCCTGCTCGCACATCAATGTGGAATGATATGCCGTCAGCGATATTTCCGGACCGATACGACCCTCATACCTTCAAGAAAAGATCGTACTTCTAATTTAAAGGCAACGTGCGTTTGCCATTTTTATAACTAAAAAAAAACATAGTTTGTGGAGGTCCAACACTGCGCTTTCCCTTGGTCACAGTAGAATTATTCTGCCCCAAAGACCATCAACTCCAAAGAGTCGATGGTTACATCAATGGTGAGCCGATATTAACTTCAATCCTGCGAGCGATATCAGTTACTTAGTATCGCTAAACTTAAGTGGCCATGGGGAACATTGAAAGCAGAACCGATGGCCCTTTGGGCGTACAGGTTCTCGAGTGGCGACCACATACCTACCAGAAGACGCAGCTTGGGTAGACCTCGCAAGGTCCTTTTTTTAAGACCACCAACGTAGTATTAAAGAAAGGAGTGTAGGTACATCTTTCGGCTAATATGATGGCTTTTACGTTCTTTTACTGATATCTTCATTACCTTCGAATCCGGATCCAAACCTCTTCCTTCTCCTTCCTCTTCTTCCTCTTACTTCCTCATTTTCCTTATTAATTGGACTACATTGGATTATATTGGTTTAGAAAAACAGCTATCTCGTGCTCGCTTGTAAATGTGGAACGACAAAGAATTGCCCTCTTTGCGAGCAACAGGTCTCGGGTAATGGGTTTTGATAACAAGAACTCTGAAAGAAATTTGTGCGAACAGCGTTTTACATAAAGAATATCTTTTGAAATTGTGCCTATATATTGTTTTTTCACAAAAGAAGATTTCACAAAAGTGGGACTTAAACGCTTAAACTTGAAAAAATAACTCCAACGTTCCAGAACGACATTAATCTCGTGGTCCCAAAGAGACTGCCTAGAGAAGAGTAGACAAACGTGCGAGTTTTGGAAACTTGTATATTTTGCACACTAATAATCATCGATATAATAATTATTAATACAATGAAAAATTGTGTGTTTCATTCGGACGGGCAGCAGCGTCTATCGAAACCCAATTTACACCTACTGCGGTTGCCAAACGTGGCGACTATGGCAACTACCCCCCAAGATGATACAAGTCATATTTGTGGGAGGCCTATGTCCAGCAGTGGACTGCATACGGCTGAAATGTATGTATGTGTATGTACTCGGTGTGTTCCCCTCTCGTATTTTGACCACTCTCAATGGTCAATCCATTTGGAATCTTTCGCAAGCTCGGGTCTCAATATTTGCACGAGAAGGTAAAAACTAACTTTGTCCCCTTGTATAACAATTGACTATTATCTGATAGACGTCTTACCATCCAATACTTCAAGTTTTCTAGTAGTCAACATCCCTAATCGACCGCAGCTGCTAGAAAATTCCATCTCCCTTCGCTTTGTCTGCAGTGCCGACTGCAATAGTGCGCTTTGGTTGGATAACAGTGGAGCTGAGGATTATTCTACCTAAGGGTCTGTTTAACCCTTTTCCAGGCCCAACGAATCCGAATGGTTTTCCTAGAAATCCCAAACATATTCTAAATAGTTACATTTTGGTTATTTATTTAAAACTAGCTGTGCCGGCGAATTTTGTACCGCCTGAAAATCTATATATTGGTATGATAGATTTATTAAGTTTACTATTAAACTTTTGGCCAAGACGATCACAACGAACTCAAAATCGTTCAAATCGGTTCAGACGTTCTCGAGTTATAAAAGCCGGAATTAACACAACTTTATTTTATTAATATAAATAAAGTAAATGTTTGGGATAGTCCAATCTAATATGACCTTAAAGTTGAATGTTTAGGTTGAAATTAAATTGACACGTGGTTCCCCTTGTTTAGGCATAATTTGTTTCGTAATAATTTTAAATCGCATACCCAGTGTTGGCATAATTGTATATAAGCAGAAACTGATCTTGCATAATTATTTTCCGCCGAATTCTATTACGCAGAATTTAAATAAGCCGAATGCTTGGTACGCATAATTTGGAAAGACCGAATGGTTTTATTACGATTTTTTTCCCAGGACGTGTGTTTTTGTCGTAGTCGCTGTTCTAACCTAACCTAACCCACCTTGTTTTTCTGTTGTGGTTACAGTTCTAACCTAACCTAACCCACTTCGGACATTCGGCCTCAATAATAGTATGCCAATATTTTTTCGGACAAAGTAGTATTCGGCTAATACAGAATTATGCTAAATAAAACTCGGCAACATAATAATAATTTTCGGCGTAAATAAATTATGCGAAACTTGGTATGCGTATTAAGATTCGGACAAAACAAATTATGCCAAATAAAGGGAACCCTTGACACGTATGTGGTTGATAAGTCATACTATACCTGGAAAAGGGACATGTGTGGTAGACAGAGTCACAGATCTCTTATTAATATCTACAGACGTAATCATACTAAGCTGATAGTCTATAAGCTACACACTATACTATATTACAGAACATCCTTACACAAATTGACTGAGCCCCACTGCAAGCTCAATAAGGCTTGTGTTGTGAGTCAGCCAACGATACACATAATCCACAAAAAAAAACATCCATGACTTAGAAAAATATATTTGTGCTTATCACATGAATTCCCTTACTGGGATTTAAACTCAGGATCTTCTGTTTCATATACCCTGCATATGAAACCGAAGATCCTACCTACTAGGCCAGACCGTCATTTCATTTAATCAAAAACAGTTTATATGACATAACAGTAAAACCAATGCGTCATACAACTAAGTACATATGTAACATAAAAAATCAAATAAAAAATATAATAAACTATCTACATTTTGGCAACGCAGCAGTGGGGCATTGTTGCACAGATAGCAATGGAGTAGGATTCGGCAGGTTGCCCCGGAACCTCCGAAACACTACCCCCTTCGGCCAGAAGTCCGCGCTTCCAATGGTGTCCAGCAGTGACCGCGGCACGCCATACATGTCAACATGTAATTTTTTTACCTGATAGACAGTCTTTACATCTAACAGTTCTGTTCCTGACTAGTTCTAACATGCCTAACCAACAGCTGCTAGAAAATTCCATCTTCCATCGCCTTGTCGCTAAATAACAGTGGAACTTAGGATTTGTCATCTAAAGAGTGTGGTTGTTCGATTGCACATAATTGAATAATTTCGACGGGTTCTGCTGCAGTCCGGTCGTATAATTAGTACCATATATAAAAATAAAACTTGCTCTAAAAACGCCTGGAGTTGTTTGTCGAAGAATCTGATGCAATGAATCTGATGCTCGGTAGCGCACCAATCACGCTAGCCACATTACCACGTTTTATGACGCGACTAGCTTTTGCCCGCGGCTCCGCTCGCGTTAAGAAGTATAGTTTTTGCGGTTTTACTTTTGTTTAGCGTGTGTAAAAAATGAGGGCCTATAAATCTTCTTTGTACACAATATTCTTAACTAATCTGTCATTAGGCTCTAAGACTATCAAGCTATTGGGTGAACTTAAAATTGGGTAACTTCAGAACTAAACATTATTTTTGCATGCATGCTTTTTGTTCGGAAAATGCCGTTTTATCCACAAATGCCTACGTCATAGTAGTTTTAAGAAGGTTTAAAATTGACAAAGTTTCATACAAACTTTCATCCAATATTTCATCCCTTAGGGGGTAGAATTGATCAAAATCCTTTCTTAGCGGATGCCTACGTCGTAATATCTACCTGCATGCCAAATTTCAGCCGATCCGCCCAATGGTTTGGGCTGTGCGTAGATAGAATTATCTTCGTGACAATTAAAATAAATAAAATTTTCAGTAGCGAGCTTTTTAGCCTGAACCATGTGCATTACTAGAGTATGCAGCCTGCAATGAGACTGCAGTTATGTCTTACTGCAGTCAGGCTTACGCGGCGATTCACACTATGCAATATTACCTGCAGGGCTATGCACTTTTGTCGCGCGATAAAACAAACATTGCTTGCCGACATGAGTGCTTTATCATTGTGATATATTACGACTAGTAATGTTTCAATAAATAAATAAATATTTTGGGACAATCTTACATAAATCGACCTAGTCCTATGGTAAGCTCAGCAACGCTTGTGTTGTAGGTACTAGATAGATGCATATAAATACTTAAATACATAGAAAACACCCATGACTCAGGAACAAATATCTGTGCTCATCATACAAATAAATGCCCTGACTGCTACATGAACCCAGGGCCATCGACTTCATAGGCAGAGTCACTACCTACTAGGCCAGACCGGTCGTCAAAAATAAATATTACATGTATTCAACTGCCATTACTGCATTGCAGACTAGAAGATAAAAAAATATATTTATCAATTGGGGCACATTACGCTGCACTTATGAACGCAAAAAAATCTACCACCTGTTCCACCCCACGAAAAGATTACCGGCAAGAAACTAGTCCCACAACTACAAATAGTCCCACAAGAAAACAAAATTATTTATATTATCAAACAATTGAGCATCGGACCCGGTATTGTCCTTGAATTGAGACACACAATTTTTTCTCCCATCAACTATGAAATAAATCGTGATTCTGAGTAGAAAAAAAAAAAAAAAATGTTTATGTTCTTTAAACAAAATGGTTTACGCAACAACTGAATATACATAGACTTCCAAACTTACAAAATGGCTGCCAAAAATTACCCCAATATTCTACAGTTGATTTTTCCATTTTTCCTGTATTTCTAAGAATTATAGTTTTGTTAGCAGACGTTTCTGCTTAAAAATATAATTTAATTATGGGACGTAAGTCCCTCTGTAAGTCTGGCTGGCAGGAGCTGGATGCAAACAGCCGAAGATCGAAACGATGGCGAAATTAGCAGCCTTTGGGAAAATATCTGTAGCGAGTGTCCCTGGGCGGCGGTAGTTGCTTACCATCAGGCAATCCGCCTGCTCGTTTGCCTCCTATATCATAAAAAAAAGCTAAGTTTAACAATAGATCCAAGCTGAAAGACCCATATTGAAACAGCTAATGTTCCGAAAACGGAACAATCAGCTCCATATATTTGATTGTTTACAAGACGCATGCAAGCGTACCATCGGTCTGCATGTTGAATGCAAGCTAGTTGATACATGTTGGTATGATTGTACAGATGTCTACACAATCATGAAGTCTACACAGAGTCCATAAGAAAACAGTCGTATTATACATGGTGAAACTTAAATTGGGGAAACTATAATAGATCGAAGAACCAGCCGTAATCTGAGAGGGCAATGATAAAAATAATAAGGAGAAGTATTAATTGTATAAAAGCGGGTAACTCACGTTTTATAAGTCGAATATTGCTCGACATGTTTCACTCACTCCGTAACGAGGAGCATAATCATGAGCCATTCGCGTTGGCTAACCGACGCAGACTGCGAGCCGCAGCTCTCCGCGACCGCGCACTCGACGCCGGCAACAGCTGAGGGCGGGGAGGCGAGAAACTACCCTCATTTTCAGCAATATTGTCAATAGTAGGGTTGCACACTACACTTACTACGTCCGTTGGCAAAGGTCCGTCCACACAAAACGCCGACGCACCACACAAAACAGTTCTCCAACTAGGGGGCACAGACCATCCACAGTCACGGTTAAAGTTCGGATAACGACTAATTTCAATAGCCTCCCGTACTTTGCGCTGAAATACAAATTTTTCCTTCGAAAGTACGGTTACCTTATCGAAACGTATGTAATGAGTCGAGTCCGAGTCCAATATATGCTCCGTCACTGCAGAACCACGGCTGTCCCTGTTTTTCATGCTGCGTATGTGTTCTGATATCCTGGTGGCAATGTTGCGGCCCGTTTCTCCTATATAGCTCTTCCCACAGGAGCAAGGAATCCTATATACACCTGGACAGTTCAAGGGCTCTTTGTCCTTCGGCGAACGCACCAACTGCCTTAACTGCATATGAGGGCGGAAAATCGTCTTGATGCAATATCTCCGGCGTAACAAGTGTCCGATCTTATCCGTCACGCCCTTAACATATGGCAGGAATAAGGGCAGTCGTTCCACTACAGCCGGCCGGGGACGAGCCGAGGCGTTCGCAACACGACAACACTGCCTCCATCCATAGCCATTGCTCTCCAATACGCGCCTAACATGTCCTAGTTCACGGTCCAAAAACGGCGGGTCGCATAGATTTAATGCCCGATTAAACAAAGTTCTGGGTACCGAACATAAGTGAAGCGGATGATGGTGCGAATCTGCTCTCAGATAACGATCTGTATGCGTTGGTTTACGATGTACCGTGGTTTGTAAACGCCCACACGGTTTACGCATGACCAAAACATCCAGAAACGGCAAGTTCCCGTCATTTTCCTGCTCCACCGTGAACTGGACCTTACGATGCATAGAATTGAGATGCTTCGTGAAATCCTGTAGGTCGTTTTTCGAGACAATAGCGGAAATGTCGTCAACATACCGCCACCAATATCTAGGTCGTATAGTCGCGTTGTTTAATGCACTTTCTTCAAACCACTCCATAAAGATATTGGCGGTCACAGGAGCTATCGGCGACCCCATAGCCACTCCATCAACCTGCAGATAGTAATCCCCATGCCACATTAGATAACCCGATTTCAAACATAACTCTATCGCTTCCATGTACACGGCAGGCAACGACGTAGGACTAATCAAATCGGAAATTATTTTGATAGTCTCATCTACCGGCACATTAGTGAAAAGAGACGTTACGTCAAAACTCACCATGAGTTCATCCTCTCGTAGTTGGATATCCTGTAGCAGGCTGGACGACGGAGCATATATTGGACTCGGACTCGACTCATTACATACGTTTCGATAAGGTAACCGTACTTTCGAAGGAAAAATTTGTAGTTCAGCGCAAAGTACGGGAGGCTATTGAAATTAGTCGTTATCCGAACTTTAACCGTGACTGTGGATGGTCTGTGCCCCCTAGTTGGAGAACTGTTTTGTGTGGTGCGTCGGCGTTTTGTGTGGACGGACCTTTGCCAACGGACGTAGTAAGTGTAGTGTGCAACCCTACTATTGACAATATTGCTGAAAATGAGGGTAGTTTCTCGCCTCCCCGCCCTCAGCTGTTGCCGGCGTCGAGTGCGCGGTCGCGGAGAGCTGCGGCCCGCAGTCTGCGTCGGTTAGCCAACGCGAATGGCTCATGATTATGCTCCTCGTTACGGAGTGAAACATGTCGAGCAATATTCGACTTATAAAACGTGAGTTACCCGCTTTTATACAATTAATATGTTTCCATCTCACGATAGTTTTGTGTTTAAAAAATAAGGAGAAGTAAAATAAAAGTAATGGTAAGTTGATGGTGGCCGCAGATTTCACATCACTTATATTGGCAGAGTGCAAAGCGGGTGGAGGGGGTAGCCTAAACGATCACAGCGCTCGCTACGGCTAAAATTGACTTTTTGTCGCTGGCTTGAGCTGTCAAATCCATATTGCACTAAACATTTTCAATCGTTTTAATAATGTTACTGACTACCATTATCCAAAATTGTGTAATATAATAAAATAACACAAGATTTCATTAATATTTTTCACAATATTTACTTACTTCTTGGTTGACAGCGGTGACAATATTGTCCATAATGGCCGCGTGTCACGTGGCGCTGTCGTCGCGCTCGGTCCCAATAGGTAATTATGATATTGTTATTGCGATTTCTTATCGAAGAATCATAATGTTAAAATTATTTATATATTCTTTTTTTATGACATCCAAACTTTTCCTATGGACGTAGAAGTAAAACTCTTGTTTTTATATTTCTTCTTGCTAGATAAACCGGCGAAAAAAGGCGGATGACATGACACAAATATGAGGTCGAAATAATTTTGAAAATAAAGTGCGAACGGGACAGGTGACTAAGAATGATCAATATGATCATGAATGAAAGGTGGCGCGAACATATAAGTAAATCTTGAACAGAAGTATGTTTTTCTAATTAGGGTTAAGAGCAATTAAGTGCTCTGGTTCCCAGTAAAAATTTTAAAGTTTCTTAAATTTTCGATATTTAAATCGAAAGAAAATAGAAAAATTTGACTCGAAGCGGGACTCGAACCCACAACCACTGGATCACTAGCCCAGTGCACTTCCAATTGTGCTATCCGAGTACCGCTTAGACTTGTCAAATTTCTCTATCTTATCCTTCGTAGTATACGTCATCATGGGTGACGTGTAGTCACATCTACGGTCAGCGTATTGAACACTTAACGGCATCGAAGTTTCAATTTACATTGAGAATTCATCGATAACAATGTGCTACCCCTTTCTAAATTATTTATTAAATTCTTTATTTTCATTCAGATACTGTACGTTCTTGTATATTTGAAGTGTGCAATAAAGAATATCGTCAAGAGCCCGATACGACCCGTATGATGTTTGTTTCTCTCTTGGACATGGAGGTTTTACGACCGGCTTAAGCCGAATCTGCCTTGACTTGTTAAGTGAGACTTAGATTTTGCACACGACTGTACTAGCCATGTTTGCTCTTGAGTCCGTCCCAGCCTACAATGCATGGCTATTCAGAAATATACCACAAAACCAGTGTTAACTTGTCCGGGTTGTATACAGGGTATTTGTTTAACTATACTCGGTTTAGGTAGTTAAAAAAGGTAAATCTTGACATGTCTTTTTATTGAAAATCAGTTTTGAAAAATAAATCAGGACAAGTATGTGACAATTATGAATCACATATGGTTATTTACATTAATTTGCTTTCGTAAGTAATGGTCACTGGTTTTTAAAAGTGTTTTTCAATAAAAAGACACGTCAAGATTGTTTAACTTTTTTTAACTACCTAAACAGACTATAGGCTCCATTCGTAATTATGTTGTTAAAAGCTTTCAACCTCTTTGTATTATTGAATACAAATTTTTGTTATAGGCTTCATTTGTGTGGGAAAGTTTAAGGTTACGTCTCAGATTTAAGATTAACGGTTTAGGTTGTACGCTGTTAAATATTAAGTTTCGTGAGGTTATTATTTAAAATACAGTAATTATAATATTTTGTATCATACATAGGACACTTCTAAAATAATAATTCTATCGAAATAAAATGCGATAAAATCTTCAAAAAACTCAATTTTTTTTGGGAACAGTTTAAGGACAAGGTACCAGAATTTTATAATTTGTAATTTACATACCTTTATAGTATTGTCTTCGATTGCCACGATAATTACTCAAGACATAAAACAGCTAAAAGGGATTATATAGCGTATTTAAACTTCATCAGATATAATAATAGGTATATATTCCTTTTCAGTTTTTCTTTGTATTTCATTACATACTTATCTAAACATTTGATTAATTGTTTTCCTTAACATCAATAAATGTTTTTAATTATACAAAATTCTTAAGAACACTAACTTTTCAAATACAAAATTCGTAAGAAACTAAAAAGCTTAAGAATATTATCCACCAGTTAATATTTCTCGCCCCGATTTCCCTAGTCACCTGTATACTAACAAAAGCAAGGCTCAAGTCCTACTGGTTTCTCACATACATTTACACTTTGACTACAAACATGTTAAAACCAGACCTCCAACTACACGTGCTTATTACTAAAGACAAGTTCAGACATGTCTGGTTTCTAATACAAAACGTTTTGAACAGACACGTTTCTACTGTGTGTTTGTTTGTCAGCCGTAGCTTGCGAACGAGCGATTCTGAAGCGTTTTGTTAGCGCACGTTTGCTTTCCGCGACTAGAAAATAGGAGGAAATGTGTTTTTGAACTGTAGGATGGTGGATGTTAGCGGAGCGGGTGGCGGAGCGGGGTTCTTTTGAGCGGGAAATGTTTATAATTTTTATTTTTTGACAATTAGTTTTCTACAGATATTTGACTCTTCGAAAAAAATAATCGATCGATTCCATAAAAGTAACTATTTAACTAGCCTATTTATCATTTAAGGAAGAAGTCGTCATGCCGTAACAAGTGACCTAACATCTTGCCTCTTCTGGTCCTAATGGTGTTTATTAGACTACGCTTCACCCCTACCATACGCAAAACCGCTTCATTCGTCTCTCATTATGGAGGGCAGAATTGAAGAGACGAGAGGCTCTGGAAAGCCTAGGACCACGTATCTCAGCCAAATAAAGAGTGAGGCCTCGTATGAGGAAATCAAAAGACTGGCTCAAAAAAGAGAAGATTGGAAATTACTCCACCGACAAGAGCATGGCTCTTAAATAAATGATGATGATGATTTATCATTTACATATTTTTTCCGAACGTATTGCGGCGGAGTTCTTTTGAGCGGGAAATGTGTATAATTTTATTTTTTAGACAATTAGTTTTCTACAGACATTTGACCCATCGAAAAAATGAATCGATCGATTCCATAAAACTAACTATGTAACTACCCTATTTATCATTAACATATTTTTTCCGAACGTATTGTAAATCAAGGATGGAACAGATCTGGTATTATTTGTACCGATATCAAATAAATAAATATTACAGGACATTCTTACACAAATTGCTTGAGCCCCAAGCTTTTGTTGTGGGTTACTCGGCCGACGACATAGTAACAGCCTATTCACTCTTGCCATGAAAAGACCCAAATTATATATTTCCGGGTATACAGACGAAGGGAGCAAATTACATTCCTTATCAACCCGCATTAGGAAGGTATGAATGGAATATTCACAACGTAAGGATGAAACCACTCCCCTCGCCTGAACGTCTGGTGGTGGAACGGAGATGGCGGAATTAAATCGTGTAATTCCTATGCACACTCTCCAAAATGTATCCTGTAAACCACAGCAAAACTAGCAACCCAGCGACGGTGCTCAAGGCTCTGTAACATTCTACTCAACAACTCAGGATCGCCAATGAGTCTGCGAGCTCGGTGCTCTATTAAATCCAAAACTGATTAAACAAAACAACTTAGTTGCCACATCTCTACCGACCTTTTTGTTTATGATATACGCCCCTTCTGCGTTGCTGTGACATCCGATACTATTTCTTTATTATAATCTTTATTCATTTTAAATCTTAGGTTAGGTTTTATAACATTTTTATAAAAGTAAAATATATACTATTCTCCGAAGAGGTCCCCGAATCGTAGCCAGTTCACCGACGCGGGCAGGTCTACGTCTGGTCCCGTTAGGGCCCTGTAGAACCGCCCGTGTAGCTCCTTACTCTTCCATACGGCCTTGCGGTCCTCGGTTATTATTATTATTATTTTTTATGACATAGGCGGCAAACGAGCAGACGGATTGCCTGGTGGTAAGCAATTACCGTCGCCCATGGGCACCAGGGGAGTCACAAGCGCGTTGCCGGCCTTTAAGGGGGGTTGGAGCTCTGGGAACCTTACTCACCATCAGGAACACAACACTACATACCTGAAAGGCAGCAGTGCTATTATGGCTGTGGTCTTCTGTAAGGAGGAGGTACTTCCCCAGTTGGGCTTCTCCAGACTCAAGCGTGATGGTCATCGCTGTGCCCTACCTCTCATTGTTGGACGTAGTTTAAGGACATACCCGGGTCCAATTTCTGCTTTGAAAGTAACAGAATCGGAACCGAAGTGGATGTTTAAAACCAATCAGAAGTTCCGACCTCAGGATGACTCATGTTACACCGGCCCGCGTCCGTTCCGAGGCCACCGTCGCGACATTTTATATGGAATGAATCACGTGACCACCGAGCCGCCCGAGCCACTCGGCCCGGGCACGGGCCGGTCGTGTGACGACTGTTACAGCTATGTAAAAAGGCTCTGCTAGGTGATGGGAAGGCGACGTGATGTCCACGCGATATCGACGGGCGTGTGACAATCGTCTACTCGCAACAAATGGCTGGATGGAACGACGTTAGTGTCAATGTCAATATTCGAGTGTCGGGCCGCTCGGCACGGGCAGGTCGTGCGACGGCCGTTAAAAGGCTTTGACGGCTCGGTGACGGGAAGGCGACGTGATGTGGACGCGATGTCGACGGGCGTGCGATGATCGTCTACTCGCAACAAATGGTTGGATGGAATGACTCTCGTGTGCTCTGTTTTAATTCGCCAAGTATCTTAAATAGAATAAAAAATAATACGTCCACTTACATTACAATTTACTTAGTTAGATTTTTTTGTGTTCTTCCATTCTCTTCGTATTGTGTATTAGTCTTTTACGAGTGATCTTCATTTATTGAATAAATTATGTATTCTTTCGTTTCCATTTACGTATAACGTACAAAATAAGGCTATTTGTAATGCACAAAGGTTTTTTTAATTCCCATTTCGTTTTTTTTGATGTTAGATATTACATTCCCGCTGTTTTTCATTAGTCGCTGTAAGCCTTGAAAAATGATTTGGAGATTTTTATTTTATGAGAACGTAAATAATATACAGTACGTGAATCTGATAGGGGCGAATAGTTAACAGTGGGTAGTATAGGACATAATAAGACAAAGGAAAATAAAAAAAATTGGGCCATGGGCCATATCGGGCCATGCTCAATGTAGGGTCCCGTGATGCCCGTTTTTCAATATAGGTAACAGATAGTATTTTACAGTATATTGAACGGAACTTACGTCTTTATTCCGATGTCGCTACGCCATTTTTTTATTACGGCATAAGAATCTGAATATAAATAGGTAAACCCGATATAGTTTTCATTGAAACTGTTTTGAGTCTCACATCCAACATTTGGATAGAATAGAGGCGGGAGGGGGACGCCTGTTTATTGACTTCGGAGCAATTATTTACGAAACTATTTGTTTTATCCAAAAATAGTTTTAAAAGACTCCTATTATTTTCAAGAGACCATCCAATGACCAGTTTTCATAACAACAGTCATCATTTTATAAAGTTTTCCAACATAATATATGCATATATATGATTTAATTCTGATAAAAACCGGCCAAGTCAAATCTAACCTACTTTAAGATCTCACATTTTTTTTAAATGACAGCAATTGTTATAACTAGGCACCCAATAAGGCAAATAAATATAGTTTAATACTTGTTCGTAATGTTATTTTGTTCCTATAAATACATATTTCGCTTTTGTATACGACTTGGCACTCATTTAGATCTCCATTCTTTTTGCGACGACGCCCAAAGCCAAGCATAATTTTTGTATTAAAGTGCCACCAAGTGGTTCGTGTAATACACTCGGCGCTGGCTAGTCAGTTCCTTTGCTTGAACTTGGCTTGACACGCTGCCGTGTGTCTATATTTACGAAAGTGACTCCAGGGTTAACTAGGACTCAAGGATTGTAGGATGTGATAGGCCGGCTCCCAAAAGTAAACAGCATTGAAAGGATTTTAAAATATATTTTAAAACAAATCGCTCCTTAATTTGACGTAAGCTTTTGAACCCTTTTTAATCCGCTGTCATTGTTAACATTAATTACGAATTTTATCAAGTATTAAAAATGCGTAAACTCGAAAACCAGACTAAGTGCGATCGCCACTTTCATATAATTTGTATGGATACCAAGGCTTAGTTATGATAGACATCGCTAGAATAATAAAGTGGATTACAGGGGGAATTTTTAGCAAGGTTTTAAAAATAATTTTCCTGATCATTACTTAAATTTCCTTAAACCTTTTAAGTCTGCATTAATCGTTCAATCAGTTTTTTAATTGCCTCGGCTCATGAATTCTAAAAAAGATTACAGTTGTATAATAAATTAAGATAAGTTTATTCAGAATAAATAAATTACAGGACATACTTAAAAATAATTATTATATACTGTATATATGCAAAATTGATGATTGATAGTTTCCTCGCGATGTTTTCCTTCACCGAAAAGCGACAGTTAAAAATCAAATGATAGTTCGTACATAAGTTCCGAAAAACCCTATAAACTCATTGGTACAATCCAAACCACACGCTCTTACCGCTAGGCTACCAGCGCTCTATAGTAAGTATAGTTAAATTAGCGATAGTGTGGAATTGTATCTGTAGTAATATAGATGAAAAACTTAGCTAAAACACCTGGTCTATGTAGTAGTAACGTGTCTGTACACGCATTTCGGCGTTCTATATTCAAATTTTGACGTTAGTTCCATATTAATTCTCCGCACAACTACATCGACATGGCGACTTTCTTAAGTTTTTCAACTATATTGTGTGTTTATAGGCATTCTACAGTGTCTATTTTTCGTACGGGCGTATAAGTTGCCCACATACAGTATCCTGTAATACGACTCGTATTATGTTAATAATTTAGGTTAATAGTGTTATAACATAGTTGTAAAGATTTTTTAAAGTGTAACCGGGCAACAATGTACGCAGTCCAACTTATTTTGACATAACAAGTACCTAATACTGACATAGCATGATACATCGGTATGTTAATTACTATAGATGCAATATATTGCGTGCTTAATTTTTATGTATGAAATAAAAATAACCTAATTTTTTCAACAAAATGAATGTAAATAGGTTTTTAAGGTCCAATACTAATCGCCACTACAATAAGGTGAGTTCGGCCAATTTCGGACACCGGCTAATATCGTTTGTTTCAAATTCCCACCAATCGTGGGGATCGTTTTCTGTGCTGGCAAGGTGACTCGATCCGCCATTTAGTACCGCACCCCTCTTAAGTCCGCACTTGTTGCTCCGAGTGGTAGGATGTGTGTAATTCACATGGAAGCAAATAACACAGTTTTTCGTAGTGTCCGGAATTACCCTGTGTGAGTTTTTTTGGAATAACTTGTAAGTTTAAGCAATTTTTGTTATTTTTACATATTGCATATTAATTTTATAAAATTTGTGTTAAATCTGCATACTTTTCATTACGATACGACGCATACAAGCCGAGATCCGATTTTACACGAAGTGGTGTATAATCGGACGCAAATCGTCCGATTTAAAATTTTCAGGGATACTCAAACTTTACACTACCTAGGACCTACCAGAATGCTTTGATTTTTCTTCATTGCTACAAGATTTGAGTTACAAAATGAGTATGCCTATAATTATATTGAGTTTGTTTAATAAAAATTAAAAATACCTGTCAAAGTTTATTTTTTTATAAAATACAAACACGCATTAGGTAGGTAAATGTAATTTGCGTTTTACAGATTCATCATGCCGCCACGTAGAGTTTCGTACTCTCAACGCAATTTGGAAATTGCTGCTGATAAAGTGAGGCGACAAGAACTATAACGCTGAAGCATCATGAGTGTATGGCATTATTAAATATGATTGTTTTCATTTCTTTCGCATTTGTAATTACTTTACCTATTTGTCTAACTTGTAGTTATCATAATATTGTAATTTCTGCAAATAAACTTATTATTTTTGTTTAAAGTCGTCACTTTCTTATTCATACATATTGTGTTAGGCGATTTTGCTTCTAGAAGTAAACATTGCATTATTTCATCTTACTTTAAAATTAAGTAAATACTGTATAATTAAGTACTAGCGGGTAAAAGTTTGAGTATCCCAAATTCTACAATATTTCATGCAAGGTGTAATATCGGACACAAAAAAAACAAATACTTTTATATCGAGTCGGATATCGAAACCCACATAACTACCTAACCAATTCTCATATATATTTACCAGTGGGTTAAAGCGGATATTTCCCGAAAGTCAACTCTATGCTAGACACGATAGGGACTAAATTATTAGCTCCTCCGATATTACACTGTCAGGCAAAAACTAAAGTGATGGCGAATTTATCTTTTCTCTACATTTAAATACTCACTACTCACTCATTTTGGCGTCTAGATGAATATTAAAAATCAGTAACATAGAGCAATATGTCCTTATTACTTCGGTATTTAAATATTGTCCGTATTCTGTAAACAAGCTGAGAAAAAAATTAAATTCTAAAACCTTCAAAACACTCCTAAAATCGTCCGAAACTTTGCCGAACTCACCTTATACGCCCGTATGAAAAATACACGCTGTATTGTGTGTTTATAGGCATTCTATATTTGAAATTTCCTTTTTCCCCTACAACCACTACACAAGCAATTCCATGCTCTCGCTAACTTATCTTTCTTTTTTTACATAAGCTATGTTGTGTCCCACTGCTGGGGTGCTGGGCAAAGGCCTTCCCTCGCTTTAGCCTTATGCCGGTAGGCGCATTAGTGTATCTAGTATCTCGGCGCGTGACGATAGGTTGATAGTATTTTATCACGCGCCGAGTCAGTAAGATTAAGATTGTATAGATATAGATTAAGAACGTAATATTAAGGAAGCACACATGTATATATGCACTAGCGAGTAAGGAATAAAGTAGTCTAAGTCAACCAGTCAACGGTGTCTTTACTCATCATGCCGCTACCCCTACAAGCCTCTTATCTTTAGTTACAATAAAATTGTAAGTAAAATTGTATAAGAATATATATGTGTCAAGACAATAAAGCTTTTAGAGCCCTCGGTAATACACTTTGTGCGCAAGAGGTTTTGTTCCCTTGTCATTTAAATTAAAGGCCATCTTAATTTCTAGAACAATGTCTTGCGTTATTGTCGCGTTTAAATATTTGTCTCGGTTTGTTTTGGGGCGCAGTAATTTCTTCAGCACAGTAAGATAACCAGTGATCGGCACTAACGGTGCAAAACTTTAACAAAACTTGTTGAACTGAGGTATAGTAATACTTTCAAGAAAAATTTGAATAACTTTGGCAAATTAGTGTGCAATTTCATTGAATATCGGAATCTCGACATGACAATATTTGGGTGTAAGAATATATTTTTTTTTATGGGTCTATACATAGTATATTTTATGTCCGCTTAACGAGTTTTGTTAAAGTTTTGCACCCATAGTGCCGATCACTGAAGATAACTGCCGTGTGATGCCGGCTGACTAGAATAGCACCGCCCCATCTGCTCCCGCGGGTCGTAAGAGGCGACAAAGGGAAAAATCCTACGGACTGGCAGCAGCGTTTGTCGAAACCCAATCTACAGTTATGGCGGTCGCCAACCCGCCTGCCAAACGTGGTGACTATGGCAACTACCCCCCAGATGATACAAGTCATATTTGTGGGAGGCCTATGTCCAGCAGTGGACTGCATACAGCTGAAATGTATGTATGTAGTAAGATAATGAGTCATCAACATTCAATGGCATTAATTTCTATACAAGGTAAATTAAAGTTATTGACGATCGGTCTGGCCTAGTGGGTAGTGAACCTATGAAGCCGATGGTCCTTGGTTCAAATCCCAGTCAGGGCATTTATTTGTGTGATGAACACAGAGATTTATTCCTGAGTCATGGGTGTTTTCCATGTATTTAAGTATTTATATATATCTATCTATTATATATCGTCGCCTAGTACCTAAAACACAAGCCTTACTGAGCTTACCGTAGGACTAGGTCGATTTGTGTCAGATTGTGGCGAAATATTTATTTATTTATTTATCAAACGTTGGTCAATATACCAGGGTCTAGACCTGTGTCCTTGTCTCTCATTTCAACATTCATGTTTGTTAGTAAAAGACATAATTTTACAAAGGTTTCCGGATTGGATTTATGAGTTAATAGGTTTTAATTTCATGACACAATTTTCCTGGCCGCCTTTATCAAGCCCAGTCCTAAGCAAATATTTTGGTTGTTAAAGACTTTGTGTGTTAAACAAATACAGCCTTGACCAGAAGTATTGAGCATCCATGATTTTTATATGAAACTCGATATTTGTATTAAAATATTGGTGCATTTGATTATAATACGTAATATGAAACTTAAATAAATTAAAATACTAAAACTATAAATAACTCAAAACTAGACTTAAAATACCTATCTAAGATAAAGGATTCCCCGGGGTATGGTGCCGTAAACTCTGGCAGCATTTCCTAGCTGTATTGCAAAACTTATGCGTTGAGCGAGGAAGCTGCCAGCTCTCCGGTCACCAGTAACGTCGATAAGACGTTTGGCAAAATCTTTGAAAAAGGCATGGGAACTTGGACCCCACGGGCCGAAGGTCTCGACGCCAAAAGGTACAAAATTGTATTCGGCCTCGAGACCCCCATATTTTGCCCTTTTCAAAGATTCCGCCGTTTCTGCAGCGTATAGTGTATTTACATCTTTTCTGATGACATGTTATCAATAAATTTAAACTGATTAGGTAGGTTTTGGTCGTTGCGGTGACTGGTTGCACGGAAAATTTGGTAAGTCACTCCGTTTTAGATCCATTTTTGGTGCATTTGTTTTCTTATTTGATACGTAATATTAAATTTAGTGATTTAAGCTTTATTTTTTAAAGAATTAGACCTAAAGTACATTTAAGATACCTACAAAATATGTTTGGTTATATAAAAAATTGTTCTAATTCAAAAATGTTATTCACTGATGTTCTCTTGTTGTGTTTGAAATAATAGAAAATTATTAAACTGCATTTGGATAGAGATGTTTTTAGAATTAAAAGAAAAAAAAGTGTGTTCAATACAAGTGTGTGTGTGATGTGTCCTTTAATTTTCATCACTTTAACATTGTCTTAGTCGTTTGTGATTGATTGAGTGATTGAACAAAAAAAAAAACCGGGTGATACTCACAATTCGACACGTATGTTTTTTTTTAACCAAACGGATTTACTATTTATACTGTAATCTAACTATTTACTATGTCATTACTGTTTGTGGCCACGAACAAAACCGTAACAATGTAATGTTAGTATTGTTGTTATGTCGTTTGCGTGTGCTTATTGTTAAGGCATATCTTCATTACTTAAATCTCTCGGGATTGAGAGCAGCGCAAATGCTTTATTACATTCCGCATAATGAAGTGTTTACTCGGCACGAGGTCAACTCGCGTACGGGTAGTTTTAGTTATAAACATGCAAGCAATATCTTGAAACGGGTTGTAGAGTGAGCTGATGATGAGATATAGGGTTCAAATCCAAGTAAGGGCATTTATTAGTGTGATGAAACAGATATTTGTTCCTCAGTCTATGTATTTAAATATATTATATTATACATATCGTTGGGTATCCACAGCACCAGCTCAGCTAATTTGTACAAGGCTGTCCTGTAATATTATTTCTGGGTACTGAACCAACAATATATATAATATTTTTTTATACCTTCAATTTGTTATTTGTTTTCATTATCATTTTATAACAACCATATTATATTAAATATGTATTTACATCGAATTTTATTGATTAATGTCAAATATAATTTTTCACTTTGACGTTTGACACTATACACTAATGGATATGAAAATGTCACATTTAATACAATCATTAGTTGACAGTTCGGATACCGTCGTATTTTTAGTTTTGCACTAAATCTGTAAGGAATAGGAAGGTATGCGAGAAAAGGAAAAAACTGACGAATGGGCAGCAGCGTCCGTCGAAATCGAATTAATAGCTATTGTGATCGCCAACCCGCCTGCCACGCTAGGCATTAAGGCGTTCCCCCCCAAGATTATAGTCTTGTTTGGGGGAGGAGTATATCCAGCAGTGAACATCGTACGGTTGAAATAATGATATGGTAAGGAATACTATTTATAAATATTTCGGAACAATCTTACACAAATCGACTTAGTCCTACGGTAAGCTCAGTAAGGCTTATATTGTAGGTACTAGACGACGATATATATAATAGATAAATACTTGTAAATACTTAAATACATAGAAACACCCACGACTCAGGAACAAATGCCTGTGCTCATCACACAAATAAATGCCCTCACTGGGATTCGAACCCAGGACCATCGGCTTCATAGACTATTTGTGCAGCCTAGAAAACGGTTAAAAAAGTATTATCTAAGGAACACTATGGTAGATAGCTCCGTCAGACAACTTATACTTGTTAGCGATTGTTATAATCAAAAAGTAAATAAAGAACGAATTAATCTATGAGAGCGGTTCAGATGTCTGGATGCATGAACAAAACGCAAGTCTAAACGCAGCCTAAAGAAGAAGCGAGAAAGAAAAAAAAACGTCAGAGTGAAAAACGAGGGAAATGGTTATTGATGTATATGAACCTAAATAAATCCATTTAACAAATATAATAAAGATTGTATTAGATCAGAAGTGGTACCTAATGAAAGAAAAGACGGCCTGACAAATCAGTACAGGTGAGTTTTTGATTGAAACGAAATGATAACTCTGTTTTATCATTCTGCAGCACTTACGCCCGGCCGGCCGGATGGTGAATGGCGAAATTTTGGCGAATTTCCGTGTTACAGAAATGATTTAAACGAGATATACAATGATTAACTGAAGTGCGAACACATTTATCAATTATTGATGCAATAAGTATGTGAGATTATGTATTTTACGTATTGTATATTTGAACAAGAAATCGAGTATCTATTCTTATTTAACGACGGACGAGTAGAGTATCTATTATGCAAACAGTATTGAATGTACATATATAACACTGACTTCTCTAGTTTCAATATTTTAAAATGGTAATTGGTGACATAACCTATTCATAATGATGAAATTTTTGAACAAATCCCAGATATTTAAGTAAAATGTACCAGTAACTAGTTATATTGATAAAATTATGAACATATCAATTATGAAACAAAATATGTTACTAGAACTGATTTTATTGTGTGGCACTAAACATCATATAAAGATGTGTATTGATTTCTTTTTTGTTAAAATATACGGGAATGTTTTATTTAACAGTTAAACTTTTAGTGAATATTTTTAGTTATTCAATGTGAAACAAATATGAAATGAGACATTTATTCCAAATAATCAATTAATATTTACTGAGTTTTATTTATGACTGAACATAATTCATTTAAATTTTTTAATAAGTTGCAGTGTTATAATTATGTTAATGAGTTATTATAGTTAATGATGATTTGGTGTAGGTGTCACATAGTTGTGTACCTAAGTACTACACTCAATGCAATGTTTACAATAGAACCTTATGATTTTTATTCCTTTAAATAGGGTGAAAGCTGGATAGTTGCCTTGTTTTTTTTTCAAGTAGGGCAAAATCCAGAGCGATGCTTTTTGATTTGCAAGTTCAAATAATTCTATATATGTCAACTACCAGGATTTATTTCAATATCATAAAATAAAACTATTAAAGTACAAATTCAAATATAAAGTGGATAGTGTACTTACATTTTTGTTTTTGAATTTTGTGCTGCTCTTGTCGTTTTAATTATTTATTTTAAAAAGATAATATTTCACAAATCATTGACATGTATATACATATCGCTATATAAAAAAAAATTGGAAGCAGGATAAAACCTACAACATTATCAAAGGCAATATTTTCTTTGTTTTGTTCTCGGTACATTACTAGTAATGTCTGAGCCTGGGACACCTCCATTAGATATGGAACCTGTTACCAAAAAAAGAAAGAGACGAACAAGAAAGAGAAGATGTAAGAGCTCCAGCTCGGAAAACTCAACTTTTGAAGATATGTCTCGTAGCAGAGATACCAAAATTAACCCTAGAAAACGCCGGAAGAGGAGTCAAAGCAGTTCATCCAGCTCCAATACGTCTTCAACACCAAAA
Source organism: Grapholita molesta (assembly GCA_022674325.2). Classification (NCBI taxonomy): domain Eukaryota; kingdom Metazoa; phylum Arthropoda; class Insecta; order Lepidoptera; family Tortricidae; genus Grapholita; species Grapholita molesta. The sequence continues at coordinate 8,829,974 of CP053143.2, forward strand.
CAAAAGAAGCGAAACAAAAGTAGTAACTTGGATCGAAAGCATAAACGTCAGTCTTCCAAGAAACAGCTATACGGCCGAAATGAGTCATCAATTTTGAAAGATTTAGTTGCAGCATTAGAACGCCGGAACCGCGTCCCTCAAAGTCACGGATCTCATCATGTGATACCTGAATTTAATCCCCAAGCCAAAATGCAGTCAATGAAAGATTGGTTATCGAAAATAAATGAGTCTGCTTCCGTGTACGGGTGGTCTGAAGTACAAACTGCTTTTTATGCCCTGCCTCGACTTACTGGACTAGCCAAACGATGGTTTGATGGTTTAACGAGTGTGAAGTATACCTGGGAAGAATGGCAAGAAAAGCTTATTCGAGCTTTTCCTGGCGAAGAAAATTATGGCGACTTACTATCAGAGATGCTTGCACGTAAAAGCAAAAGAAATGAAACATTAGAGGAATATTATTATGACAAAATTCGTCTCATTAATAGATGCGAAATAAGCGGCGTGAAAGCAGTTGACTGTATAACGCAAGGGATTTTTGACCACAACATACGCATAGGTGCCCAAGGATTATGTTTCAAAGAACCTGAAGAACTTCTTGCTCATTTTAGAAAAATAGCAACGAAAAGAGAGGAATTTTACAAAAGTAACGAGAGTCTACGACAGCGTGCGCCCACAAACTACTCATCTTTTGGTCAACAACAACAACGCCCTCGTACATTAGACGATAATTCGAAAATGAGTAGTATTACCTGTTTTAACTGTAGAGCCAAAGGCCATTATTGGCAACAATGTCCTAAAGAAGTAATAACTTGCAATAAATGTAAACGAGTTGGTCATAATGCTTCTCAATGTGAAAACAATTATTTCCAATCAAACAAGTCACAACCAGGAACAAATATACCCAAAACCGTTAATAAAATCGAGTCAGTTTCAGGCACCGGGCCATCGGACAAATATTTTAAGGAAGTTTTAATAAATGCACAGAAATTTAAAAGTTTTTTAGATTTAGGCAGTGAATGTACTCTTTTAAGCAACAAAGTTCTGCCGAAACTGCAAATAAACAAAGTAACGACCGATATCAACGAACTACCATTACTGAAAGGTTTTCCCTATGGTTCAATACAACCCGAAAGCAAAATCGAAATTTCAGTTCAGGTTGATGGTGTTACAGAAACGATAGAAGCTTATGTAGTTCCCCAAACAGTAATTCCCTACAACACAGACATTCTTATTGGACAGAATCTGACAGAGCTACCAGATATAAGGATTTATAAAACAGACACCGAACTTTATTTGTTCAAATCAATGGATAAATTGACACCAATTACGGTCGAAGAGACAATTCAAGTCAATGGGGCAACCGTTGTTTCAGTCATTACCGCAGAATGTCCAGAAAATCTAAATTTGTACATATCATCAGACATCTGCTTGAAACCAAATTCAGAGTTTATGATTTTACCCGGGGTGTACACCTTTAACAAAAATAGAGCTAATATAGTTGTGCTAGGTTTAGGTTCTGCTACAATCACATTGGAAAAGGGATTTCTAATAGCTAGAGGAGTAATGATGCCAGAATTCGTACTTAACAAACAAATTTCAAATATTAAAAAAAAACCGGCTCATTCAAAGAACGTCTTTAGTATTGTGGAACAGGACACGAATATTGGACTAGAACAAATTAATACCGATGATGACTTATCTCAAACAGTTAAAAATGAACTGGTTTCACTTTTGAATGAACACAGAAATGCATTTGCTTTTTCTAACGCTGAGCTTGGTAAGACTAACTTGACCGAAATGCATATTAGGCTGAAGGATGAGACTCCAGTTACGTACAGACCGTACCGAATATCCGTATCAGAAAGACAAAAGGTTAAGGAAATGCTTGAAGATCTTTGTACTAACGGAATAATAAGAGAATCAGAATCAGAGTACGCAAGTCCTATCATAGTGGTCCCGAAGAAAAACGGAGAATTACGATTATGTGTGGATTACAGGGCACTTAACAAGAAAACGCTTAAAGATAAGTACCCAATGCCCTTAATAGAAGACCAAATCGACAGCTTAAGTGGCCAGAAGTTTTTCACTACTCTCGACCTAACTTCGGGATACCACCAAATACCTATCGCGGAAAGTTCAAAACACATGACAGCTTTTATTACTCAAGACGGTCATTTTGAGTATAATCGAGTACCGTTTGGTTTGTGCAATGCTCCAGCGGTTTTTCAGCGACTAATACATAAAGTATTAAACGCCAAGAAAATACCAGGAGTCCTAGCATACATGGACGACATTGTCATATCCTCGAAGACGGTTGATGAGGGAATGCTCAAACTACGCCAAGTACTGGAAGCACTAAGAGAAGCCAATCTTACTCTAAATCTAAGTAAATGCCATTTTTTCCGTACGACAATTGAGTACTTAGGCTATGAAATATCAGCACAAGGAGTGAAACCGGGTCAAAAGAAAACAGAGGCGGTAGCATCGTTCAAAAGACCAGAGAACGTCCATGAAGTACGTCAATTCATCGGACTTGCTAGTTTTTTTAGACGTTTTGTACCCCGTTTTGCTATTCTAGCAAGGCCTCTGACACGACTGACTAAAGCAAATGAGAAATGGGCGTGGAACGATGAACAGGAAGAAGCTTTCGAAACAATTAAGCAGATTCTTACATCTCGACCGGTATTAGCTATCTACAATCCGGCATATTTAACTGAGTTGCATACAGATGCATGTCAAATGGGCATTGCCGGAATTCTCATGCAACGTTCTGATGAGAAATCTCCTTTGCAAGCTGTGGCCTATTTTAGTAGGCAAACAACAGCTGAAGAGCAGCACTTCCACTCATACGAACTAGAAACTTTGGCCGTGGTGATGTCACTCGTAAGATTTCGTAGCTATTTAATTGGAATAGACTTTAAGGTATTAACTGATTGTAATGCTGTGAGGCTAACCTGGACAAAGAGGGATCTCGTGCCTAGAATTGCGCGCTGGTGGTTGCAGGCCCAGGAGTGTAATTTTACTATTGAATATCGGGCCGGAGTTCAAATGTCCCATGTTGATGCGCTCAGCCGCAACCCAGTAGGTGCTACTCAAATAAAAGATTCCGACACTGCTCCTACATATAATGTACTTAAAATATCAACCACATCGTGCCTAAACGACGTTCAATTCACTGACCCTCAGTTGGCACTTATAAAATGCATTCTAGACGGTAACTGTAGCGAAGCTAAAGATGTGAAAAATAACTACGTTTTAAAGGACGGTAAACTATATAAGAAAATCGATGATACCTTAAAATGGGTCGTACCTCAAGATGCGCGATGGAAAGTGTGTCACATGTCGCATGACGAATTTGGACATATGGGTCTTGAAAAGACACTTGATAAAATAAGGCAAATTTACTGGTTTACTAACATGGCGAGCTTTGTAAAAAAATATGTTCGTGCATGTATACCATGTGCTTACGCAAAACAGCCTACTGGGAAGAAAGAAGGATTACTAAATCCTATTCCTAAAACACCAATACCATTTTACTGTGTGCACATTGACCACCTTGGACCATTTATAAAAAGCAATTCAGGAAACACGTACATATTGGGAATAATAGACGGATACTACAAGTTTATTGTTTTACGAGCTGTCCGTAATACGAAAAGTAGAACAACAATTCAAGTTCTGAACGACGTTTTTGGTATATTTGAAGCTCCAAAGCTTCTTATATCCGATCGTGGAACGAGCTTCACGTCTAACGAATTCGCAGAATTCGCCCGCGAGTTAGAAATCAAACATATTAAAAACGCCGTGGCTATGCCGAGGGCAAATGGACAAATCGAACGGTATAACCGTACAATACTGGCCTCGCTTACTGCTCTAATGCACGGGGATAATGATAAAAATTGGGACACCCACTTGAACACTGTCCAGTGGAGTTTAAATAATACATTGAACAAGGGTATCGGCAAGACTCCTGCAGAGGCTGTATTTTCAAAACGTACTATACACATAACGGAGGGACATCTTCGTGATCTGGCTGGTGACGATTTACAACTGCAAGAAAATATTTCAGATAAGATAAGGGAAGAAGTAACTGCAACTATTGACAAGAACCAAGGAAAAATGGAAAAGAGATTTAACGAGAAAAGAAGGGTTGCTAAAGAGTACAAAGAAGGTGACTTGGTTTTAGTACAAAAACAACTCAATAACCAAGGTGAAAGTAACAAGCTTCTCCCGAAGTATAGCGGCCCGTATAAAATTACTAAAGTCTTAGGTTACGATCGTTATGAAGTGAGCAGCATAGAGGGACATTCTAAAAGAAAATATCAAAATGTCTATGCAGCTGAAAAAATAAAGCCATGGATAAGCCTTACATTACCTGAAGACAATGAGTCCGATACTGTACCAGATAGAATCGAGGATATGATTGCAGAGGATAACGAAGTGGACGAACAGGATTCTGATATGGGCTGACATGTGGAATATAATATTTTGGCGAACAGTTAATCTTAAGTTTTGATTAATGTCTTTAGTTACAAATACGCTCAATTATTTTATCTTTTATTTTGTTATTAGTTTGAAGGATTGTCTCTCAGTTTTTTTTTTTTTGCATTAATGTACCTATAACTAGGTATACTTAAAACACATAGTTTAAACTAATGTTAAAGTTGTGAAGAGATTTATTAAACAAAATTGATTTGACATTTTTATTTTATTTATATCACTACATCACTAGTATTTTCAATATATATTCCTTATATTCAATATAAGTTTATATATATAGTATAGAGATAACTTACCTGCTGGGTGTCGGAGTGAGCGTGCTACCGATGACAGTGGAAGATGAGATAACTTACCTGCTGGGTGTCGGAGTGAGCGTGCTACCGATGACAGTGGAAGATGAGACAACTTACCTGCTGGGTGTCGGAGTGAGCGTGCTACCGATGACAGTGGAAGATGAGATAACTTACCTGCTGGGTGTCGGAGTGAGCGTGCTACCGATGACAGTGGAAGATGAGATAACTTACCTGCTGGGTGTCGGAGTGAGCGTGCTACCGATGACAGTGGAAGATGAGATAACTTACCTGCTGGGTGTCGGAGTGAGCGTGCTACCGATGACAGTGGAAGATGAGATAACTTACCTGCTGGGTGTCGGAGTGAGCGTGCTACCGATGACAGTGGAAGATGAGATAACTTACCTGCTGGGTGTCGGAGTGAGCGTGCTACCGATGACAGTGGAAGATGAGACAACTTACTTGCTGGGTGTCGGAGTGAGCGTGCTACCGATGACAGTGGAAGATGAGATATCTTACCTGCTGGGTGTCGGAGTGAGCGTGCTACCGATGACAGTGGAAGATGAGATATCTTACCTGCTGGGTGTCGGAGTGAGCGTGCTACCGATGACAGTGGAAGATGAGATAACTTACCTGCTGGGTGTCGGAGTGAGCGTGCTACCGATGACAGTAGATTTAACAGATACGTTACTAATACTTGACGCAGGACTAATGAATGATGGTGAAGGTGATAGAATAGAGACATTCTATGGATACGGGATGGCCGAAGCGCTTATAAAAATAATAAAACAAAGTTTATCAAAGGGGCCATGTACCTTGAAGCAAGAAGCCAAGTGTTAGTACATGAAATCAAGCTTTTAGTCTTTAGTCTGAGGACAGACCTAGTAATTTCAGAATGGCCGAATGTTAGCGATTGTTATAATCAAAAAGTAAATAAAGAACGAATTAATCTATGAGAGCGGTTCAGATGTCTGGATGCATGAACAAAACGCAAGTCTAAACGCAGCCTAAAGAAGAAGCGAGAAAGAAAAAAAAACGTCAGAGTGAAAAACGAGGGAAATGGTTATTGATGTATATGAACCTAAATAAATCCATTTAACAAATATAATAAAGATTGTATTATACTAAACGAATTATCGCATCAAATCCTTAAACCGCTTTTAGGAACAAAACTAAATACACTGTAATTTATAGCTCGTTAGGTAACACATGTTATCCGTATTCCGTAGCTACTAGAGACGAGTAAATAATAAAGATGTTTAATTTACTACAACCCATTAACATTTGTGGTGGAGCTCTAATACTTGCCGGGCGTGCAGCGAGGAAAGATGGTAGAATACCCTGGAGCCGTACGATGTCAATCGATTGTAGAAAAGAATGCGCGAAAGAGACGTTTGATTAGATGGGCAATAGTAGGGATACTTATAAGAACATGACAGCAATATACTCGTAAATTAGACTATACATAAACATAGATTGAATATTAATTTCAACAAACGAAACCTTTTATTGAATTCGTAGGTCACCTCCATATGGCCATAGTTAATTTTTGGTTTATATTGCCTAGATTCCGTTATTCTGATTTTGAGAATTAAATGTAAGTAATTTTATAAATATTAATATTTAAAGTTCCAAGTCCTACACTCATAAACTTGTATTACGAAATGGGTTAGGTTTTTGCATATTTTTTTACAAGTAGTATTTTACATTTTTTTTTGATTAACAAAATCAGGAATACGTGTGTAAAAATATACTTGTGAAATTAAAAACGTAACTTGTAGTTTACAAGTGCAGTTTCGATAAACAGATATTTGTAACAATGACAAATTTTACAGGCAAAATGCTTGTATTACAAGGCTTGTAACTTTTGATATACAAGGCACTGGTCGAGGTTGCGGGAAATCTTTTGACGCAAACAGGGTACGGGTATGAGCGCTCGTCTCCAGTTCTTGACAGAGGCTGATATCCAGCAGTGGACGTCCTTCGGCTAAAATGATGTCAGTTAGCAGTTCGTTTTCAAACTCGTCTATGTCACTACATTGTACACCTTATTGTACACTCCTAAAACGAAACGACGTAAATCCCTCGAATTGCCAACAGACTTAAATCACTTTTAAATTATAGCTTTAGTAGTGTCACAGTTAAACTCTGTAGCGTGTTTCATTGCTCGTTAAGGCTTTACTTAAGTTTATGGTATTGATATTAAATTGTTTATGTTCTCTTTGGCTTTTAACTCTATGATCACATTGCAAATTAAGGTTGATTCACGTTATACCGGCCCGCGTCCGAGCCGAGGCCACTGTCGTGACATTTTGTATGGAATGAATCACGTGACCACCGAGCCGCCCGAGTCACTCGGTCCGGGCACGGGCCGGTCGTGCGACGGCCATTACAGCTATATAAAAAGATGGGAAGGCGACGTGATGTCCACGCGATGTCGACGGGCGTGTGATGATCGTCTACTGGCAACAAATGGCTGGATGGCACGACGCTACTGTCAATGTAAATATTCGAGTGTCGGGCCGCTCGGGCCCGGGCCGCCCCGGTGGGCCGACGGTGGGCGCGGGCTCGTGAGGTCTACGTGTCGGAAGGGCGACGGTGTAACGTGAGTCATCCTTTAGTTAACAGAGGCGATACCACCAAAATAGATATTCGTTTTCGGGCATCTTTCTCTTTTACCCTAATACGTCATAAGAGTGACGGAGACAATCATCCGAAATTTACGAATATCGTTTTTGGCGGTAGCGCCTCAGTTCTGAACGTCCGCTACTGGACATAGGCTTCCCCCATAGTCCGCCAGAGGGCGCGATCTCTGAGCATCATCCTTCTTTGCGTTGTCAAGGTTCCTAGGTTGCGGTTGCCTAGGCTCATGGGAGTCTGGGGTCCGCAACTAATCCTAGGATTTGGCGTAGTGTTTAGTTTTACGAATGTATTTACGAAAATTGTAAAATCAATAAAAAATGTTTTTTTGTTATTTTTAGTCGGTTAGTCAAATACATGTAACTCAGTAACTATAAGAATATAGGTGAAAACGTTAACTAATATGTCTATGTAGTTGTGCAGAGAATTACTATGGAACTTACATCTTAATGAATATAGAACGCCAACATGCGTGTACACACATTACTACTATATAGGCAAGGTGCTTAACACGTTCAGCTCCGACAACACAACGTCTGTGATCTTACTAAACCTTCTCCAATGCCAGTGACACAACGTATGTGATAAAAAAATATTGAATTCCTATGCCAGTGACACGTATTTGTTTAAAAATATAGTCCTCCTATGCCGGCAACACGTAAATGTGTTAAGATAAATTTACTACCCAATGCCGGCAACACAACAGTTGTGTTAAAAACGTTCGTATTCCTATACCACTGGCATAGGAGTAAGAACTTGACTTATGACAGCGGCATAGGAATAAAAAATGGTATACTGCCAGTGGCATGCTCCGAGTGATCGAGGTAATTTCTACGGGCATATTGTAAGCGTTTAGTAAAACAGTACCGGAGGTGAACGTGTTAAGCTAAGTTTTTCACCTATAAATTGTGTCTGTTTGTTCAAATCAGTAACACTTATTTTTTCCGTATTCAAATATAAATTAAACAAATATTTGTTCTGTGTAGTGAACAAAACAAACAGGGATTTTAGTTCGTGTAAAAATATTTAGTTTTATGCATGAAGTTTAGGTACAATCTCAATCAGATACATCGGAGCTGTAGAGGCTGTCACAAATATCTCACCAACGCCTCTATTGTCAAGGCGATAAAGTGCATGTTCCGATAGTTGTGACCACTTCCAAAGCTCCGATATATCTGATGGAGATTGTACAATCGCTGTGTTGCCGGCAATGTATGCGCATTCATTAGTGAGTGTACACCTATCTGCATAGCAGTTGAAGGGTTAAAATTGCGCTTTAGAAAAAACTCGGGAGGATTTATTTGAGTGGTCTGTTTTTACTGAGTGTCTCATGTTAATTGTTATAACACGGGTGATTCACGTTTATTTTGTCGCTCGCTCGAAATAGTTTAGGGACCAACCTGACCAATTTATAGGTCTCTATCATGATAGAGACCTATAAACTGAAGCTTTTTTTTTTTATGACAAAGGTGGCAAACGAGCAGACGGATTGCCTGATGGTAAGCAATTACCGTCGCCCATAGGCACCCGTAACACCAGGGGAGTCACAAGCGCGTTGCCGACCTTTAAGGGGGGTTGGAGCTCTGGGAACCTTACTCACCATCAGGAAGACAACACTACATACCTGAAAGGTAGCAGAGCTATTATGGCTGTAGTCTTCTGTAAGGAGGAGGTACTTCCCCAGTTGGGCTGCCCCGGATTCGTGCGTGATGGTCATCGCTGTGCCCTACCTCTCATTAAAAGCTTTACGAGAAATAGACAGGTTAGTAGCTGAAGATGTTTTAGAGCCTGTGAGCCATTCTGAGTTTGCCAGTCCAATTGTACCTATAATTAAGAAGAATGGGAAGGTCAGGCTATGCGGCAATTATAGGGCTACTGTGAATATGGTTACTAAGACGGATACCTACCCTTTGCCAACTTTAAATGAAGCTTTTGCATTGTTAAAAGGTGGTGTTGTGTTTAGCAAAATAGATTTAGAACAAGCCTACACCCAGGTTGTGGTGGATGAACCTACTTCAAAGTTACTAACATTAAATACGCCAAAAGGATTATTTAAATGTAAAATGCTTGCATTCGGAGTGAAGGCTTGACCTGGATTTTTTCAGCGGATGATGAGTAATTTCATGAAGCACTAATGCGACCAAAAATCACACTAGGACCAGAAACCACATTCAGGGGCACGGTGGGACATAGAGCGGTTAATCCGCCTGGCAAAACGCGGCGGTTATGACATTGATCCCCTTGCTCAGAGATCGCTCCCTGTGGCGGTCTATAGAGGAGGCATGTCATCATCTCAGCTATAAGACGTTCATTGCTGAACATTAGCCTCCTCTTAGTATCTTCCGGCGACCTGAATGAGGTCGTCTTTCCATTTCATGGGTGGACGTCCTACGCTGCGCTTGCTAGTCCGTAGTCTCCACTCGAGAACTTTTCGACTCCATGCCTATCCCTATGCCTTGGCCAAAAGTATTCAGCACACACTTTTTTCTTCTTACTCTAAAATCTCTTTCTAAATGCAACTAAACTAATTTCTGTCATTTTATTATTTCAAATCTTAATATATGCACACAACATGAGATAATACTTAAACTAATAGCTAATAACTACACCGTATGAAATAAGAAAAAAAGCACCAAAAATTCGGATCTACAACTAAGTCCCACTTGCGCCACTCAGGCTTAGCCACTGCTGGACATAGGCCTCCCACAAATATAACTTACATCATCTTGGGGGGTAATTGCCATAGTCGCCACGCTTGGCAGACGGGTTGGCGACCGCAGTAGCTGTAGATTGGGTTTCGACGGACGCTGCTGCCCATCCTTAGGATTTTTCCCTTTGTCGCCTCTTGCGACACCCGCGGGAGGAAATGGGGTGGTGCTATTCTAGTTAGTTTGGACCCGGGTATGTCCTTAAACTACGTCCGACAATGAGAGGTAGGGCACAGCGAAGTACCATCACGTTCGAGTCTGGAGAAGCCCAACTGGGGAAGTACCTCCTCCTTACAGAAGACCACAGCCATAATACCACTGCTACCTTTCAGGTATGTAGTGTTGTGTTCTTGATGGTGAGTAAGGTTCCCAGAGCTCCAACCCCCTTAAAGGTCGGCAACGCGCTTGTGACTCCCCTGGTGTTGCGGGTGCCCATGGGCGACGGTAATTGCTTACCATCAGGCAATCCGTCTGCTCGTTTGCCACCTTATGTCATAAAAACAAAAAAAAAATTAACCCGAGATGAACCGGGTAAGTCGATACATTTTTGACACTAACTCTGGGGTTACCGGTTAACCCTGAGCGGCAAAAGTGGGCCTAAATGACTTATAAAAAAAATATATGCAATCGCTAGTAACCACAACGACCAATTCAATCAGTTCAGTTCAAATAGAATCAGTTTAAATTAATTGATAATATGTCATCAGAAGAGATGTAAGTACAGAGAGAGAAATCTATGTTAATTGTATAGAAGCGGGTAACTCACGTTTTATAAGTCGAATATTGCTCGACATGTTTCACTTCGTATCGAGGAGCATAATCATGAGCCATTCGCGTTGGCTAACCGACGCAGACGCGATTATGCTCCTCGTTATTAATAATGTGTGTAAGTCTAATACGGGCGAAGAATTAAACCAGACATAGGATTTACCAGTATAATCAATAACCAAAAGGTTTTTCTTTAATTATATTGTATTTATATGTATCTATCTATTATATACATCGTCGTCTAGTACCTACAACACAAGTCTTACTGGCTTACCGTAGGACTAGGTCGATTTGTGTAAGATTGTCCCGAAATATTTATTTATTTATTTATTTATTATTATTTTTTTTAATTATACCTATTATACATATGTAATTATTTTTTGTAAAATTTCTAAGCAGTAATGTACTGCGAACATTACGCGACATGAGCTTTTGAAACGAACTGTCAACGAGTGTTGAACCCGAGTGTGTTGCATTACATTGCGGGCCGAATTTTTTTATATGGATAAAATTTTAATTGTACTTCTAAGCAAAACTTATCTAAATATATTTCTTATGTCCTATTCTACCCTCTGTTAAGAGATTCGCCCGTATAAGAATTACACACTGTATGTTTCAATCTCACGATAGTTTTGTGTTTAAAAAAAAGAGAGATCTACTTCAGTAATATATCAGTTTTCATATAAAGCATGTGCTACTTATATCCAAGACTGTAGTTTGCCTTCTCCGTTTCGTCGGACAAACTAGTGAAGTGACATTTTACTGTCCATTTTTCGTCAACAGTCGATGATCCTCGTATATGTTGTGCATTTTTGGCAAAATACCGATAGTTTGTGTTAGAAACACCCGCCCGCGACGTAGGCTGAGAGCTAGCAAACAAAACTGGTCATGAACTGATACCAAACTTTTCACTACATGCGTACAAAATATCACATATTGAAAAAAATAAAAAACATTTGCTCATGATAATAACATAATATAAATACAAAAACATAGTAATTGCCATGAAAAAATGGCTCCGACTAGGTATGGTGCCAGCCGAAGAGGCCAGCGTCGGTTTTTCGTCGGCGCCAGTTGTGAGTAATGTCACGGATTATGACACTACTGAAACGTGTAATTATATCGCGATCGGTACCACGAACATCGAAGTTTGTATATATCGAGCATCTTTCTCTTTAACTCCAATTGAGGAGTTATGAGAGTGTTAGAGATAATCGTCCGAAATTTACGTATATTTTCACTGTAGCGCCGCAGGTTTTGAGCGCGGTGAGTGACGCACTCGCGCCGAGTGGCATCATGTAGGCGCACCGCGAACATCGAACTTTGAAAATGTCAATGATAATAGTACATTACATCAGAGGCCGGGAAAATGAGGATTTCGCGAGCGAGGCCGGATAGTGATACGAGGCCGGGAATCCGTTTTCACGACAAGGCATGTATAGTGTTTTTCTCAAACATACAATAAAATGAAAGAAATGCTTCAAAAAATAAATTTTGCAATGTAACGAAAAAACGGATTCCCGGCCTCGTATCACTATCCGTCCTCGCTTGCACGCTCGCTCAGCCGTATATACCCAGTTGGCCGGAAATCCTCTTTTTCCTGGCCCCTGATGTAATGTACTATTAACATAAAATGCTACTAGTCGCCCATCATTAAAGATAATAATACCGAATTGTAAATTTCCACCAATAAACTTAGGTTTACCCAACTCGACGAGGCAAAGGAGTCAGGTTACAAAATGATTGTAAAAATGGCGACTGGCTCTTGGTAAAAAAAGTAAAAATAAAAACGTTCATTGTTACGGAAGCTAGTTTCGTGTTTCGATGCGTTTTTTTTCCAATTCGGGGACCGAATATTATTTTTTCGGAAAAAGTTATGATTTTCATAGCAACAATAAAAGGAAATAGTGTTACAAAAAAAATTGGTTGCGAGGTTATTGGTTGGGAATTCTGTTTGCAGCCAATTCCGTAATGATTGTAGCTACGTAGCTCGAAGTTCTGACTTCAATTCCCAGTCATCATTTTCCGAGGAAGAATGCTTACCATCAGGCAATCCGTTTGCTGTCAAACGAGCAAACGGATTGCCTGATGGTAAGCAATTACCGTCATCCATGATTGTCCGTAACACCACGGGAGTTACAAGCGCGTTGCCGGCCTTTAAGGGGAAAATATAGGTACCGTAAATTATTACTGAAAATTGTATCCCCGATAATAGCCAAATTCATTAAAAAATCCTAGTCTCATTGGACCGAAGAGATTTTCAATGAAGAAATTAACTTAAACGCGAGCGTTGTCCCGGCATTTTGCCATGGCTTTTTTTATGATATAGGAGGCAAACGAGCAGACGGATTGCCTGATGGTAAGCAACTACCGCCGCCCATGGACACTCGCAACACCAGAGGACTCACAAGTACGTTGCCGGCCTTTAAGATCCCTATACGCTCTTTTCTTGAAGGTTTGGATGTCATATCGGTCCGGAAATACTGCACACGACAATTTATTCCAGAGTTTTGCTGTGCGAGGCAGGAAGTTTCTAGAAAAACGCACAGTTGAGGACTGCCAACCATCTAAGTGTTGGCTCATGGGAGCCTAGGATTCACTTGGCAACTAATCACAGGAATTCGCGGCTGGAGTTACATGCGTCCATAGGCTTACGGTGACTGCTTATCAGGCGGTCCAAATCCTTGTTTCCCACCGTCTTACAAATAAGAAATATACCTTAATGCCTTGCCTGCACAGGCCTTGTAACTGAAGTAATTTACTTGTAACTTCCTTAAGCGTTTTGATTTACCTTAACTTAACTATTTGAGTAACTAAATTACGTTGCAAAACATGTCTCCTAATAGAGCCTGTGGCACTTACTACATCTTAATTATTATAACTTTTACAAGCTCTTAAGAAATCATAACTTGCTATTGTAATATGAACCTTAATGCTTCACAATAAGATGTACATTAGCATAAAAAGAGAAAAGGTAACGAGGTGTTTAGAAGACAAATTAATACCGTCCTAAACACACGACTATTACAAACAGCAGCGTTTGTACTCTTCACAGTTTATTGACTTATCTTGAACCTTATTTCAAGGAAATAAAGTCTATTTATCGTCAATTGTTGTTTGTACTTAGCATTAAGTATGTTACTTGGAAAACGTCAAGTCTTAGTAGTTAATAGTTTAGAGTTAAGACCTTTCTAAGTTAACAGTTAGCGCCATTTTGGGTATTTGCACGATGTACATTTTGCCCGCCGTTGTAGATAAATTGCTTTGATAGTCATCATGTCAGCCGTAAGACGTCCAGTGCTGGACATAAACCTCCCCCAAAACATGACTTTTATAATTTTGGGGGGTAGTAACGATAGTCGCCACGCTTGGCGGGTTGGCGACCAATTAATTTTACAGTAAATTAGATTATATACATAGTCTTAATACAATATTATAAAGAACAATAAAGAAAACAGAAAGTAAAATTAGAAATAAAAAATATCTCCCAAATCGCCTGTAATGTGCAATGTACCCAGGAGGCTGGCCGCGTTGCCTCGTTGGATGGCAACATTAATTCGATGATCAAAATATAGACCTTCTGGTCACCTGCAGTGTCAATTAAAAGTGACGCCAAAGCCTTGTTACACCCTCCGGGCACATGGTCCCCACGGCCCGGGCGTTTCGACCCCAAACGCCCATTTCAGGATATTTGTGACGTATGACATCTGCGGCTTTGGATGCAGCATGATGCAGCGCTGGGCCCTGGAAGATGACTATCTACACATGTAGCATCCCAAACTAGGAGCCGTCCTATCCAAGGCACCAATGTCTAGACCCCGGATTCTTGCCGTAAATATTATTTGATTTATAGGAAGATTCCCAGTTAATAATATGCCAAAAAATAATAAGCAACGTTGCCGTATTATTTTAAACCAATTTCTTTTGTTATATTACCTTAATAAATACGTTTTACTAATGTTCCATTTGCTTCCCAAGTTACCCAATTGTGACGTCATCGCGACAAAAATCCGGGGTCTACCAATGTCATTCGGTCGAGTGTCTTGCCATCGTCTCTCTCCATGCCAATTGTGTTGTATGTTGTATGACATCATCAATAAGCGGAATGAGCAAAAATCAAACTGTCAGAGTGATTGACCGAACTGTTTTATCGACTTATCGATCTTACGGAATAATATTGCATTAGGTATCCCTAATCAACTTATAAGATTATTCTGTAACATTTGACCTCTTTGATAAGCAACTTGCATCTCCATATATCTTTCTACAGTGAAAATGAAGAAAACATATTTAATACAGATTTAGATTTCGACTCTGTTATTTTAAATGAAGATTAGTTTACCTACTCTAAGCAATAATTGTTTTTAATATTCATGATCAGTTTTATATAGAAATTTTAAAATAAAAGTATTTTCTGTTTTATTCTTTACTATTATACTAAAATACAGTGGCCATCAGCTAATTAGAGACACCGTTAATTTGTATGTTTATCCAAAAGCCTGATTTCATTACTTTAACTTTGTTTCGTTAAGTGACAAATATTTATCGATAAGTCGATAAAACAGTAAGGTCAATCCCTCTGACAGTTTGATTTTTGCTATGAAGAATTCCGCTCATTGGAAATCATATGCTAAAACAGCTGTCTAAACAAAACAACATTTAAAAAAACATCAACCTTTATTTCAGCGGATTCTTACAATCATCCTCATACTCTCTAGAGTCACATTCAAACATAATATCTTTATAAAGCTTCAAAACCCCCATCTTGAATTCCAACTTCTGTGTTCTATTCATTTCTTTCATATCAGACAGAAGACTCCTCAAAAACAGCCAATCGCAATCATCTTCTGTGCTTTTCGACGGTATTGCGTATGAATTCTTGTCTTCTATAATTATATCTTCTCTGATTTTTGTTTCTTTACTTTTCAACTGTGTTTCTTCATCAGAACTGTATAGGTGTTCTTCTAGATACACTTCTTGTTCGTCTGTTTCTTCTTCTGATTGTTTTTCATACGTGCTGTAAAAAGTTATTTGTTATACAAGGGAGCAAAGTTAGTGTTTACCTTCTCGTGCTAATATTGAGACACGAGCAAGCGAAAGATTCCAAAATAGTGGAATCGTTCAAAGAGTGGAATCTTGAGCATTGGGAGGGTTTCAAAGCATGAGAGGGGACACTTTGCTACCGATTTAAACACACAATTTTCACCTCACTACTGCAAGGAATAAATTTACTCTAAAAATTTTACCATATTCAAAATCATTTATCGTTCAAAAACAAGAACATCCAACCAGATAACATAAAAAAACCCGATTAGTAATAAACAATTTGTATGATATTACTTTGCGATCTTGTGAATAAAATGTAACTTTGCTATCTGTTTTTAAATAACAAAACAGTTGTTTCCCAGCTAGTGAGATGAAAAATATGTTGTTATTTAAATTTTCTTTATTCAGTTTGTAGTGTCGTTTAAAGCAAAGATGTTATAAGCGTAGAGGTATTAAATTAAGTTTTGCGTCCGGGGCTCGACATTGCCCCAGTAGGTAAATATATGAGTATACATCTTCAAACTTAGGTCATTAGCAATGATGGTAACAGCTGGGTGTTTATGTTAGGTACGTTTACCTTACAGAAAATTATTGTTAAATACAATTTTTCTATTAATTACTGCATATTTGTACGAACGAGACTAATACTTGCGTGTGGTTTAATCAATTATTGAGCAAAGTGTTTCCCTTGTCGTGCTAATATTCGTCAGAACCGAGCTATTGAAAGATTCTAAAACTGTATCATGAATATAGTGGTTTATATTTATTATATTAGTGGGCATGGTTTCAATCATTTATCATTTAACATTACATCCAACGAACAACAAAAATGTGTTAAAGTAATATTATGCTGCCTTGTTAATAAAATTCAGTATTGCGATCTGTTTTTCCAGAATAAAAACGGACTTACCAAGTCAGATTTTTTGTATGACCATACATAACAAGTGTAATTGGTGTAACCGTTCTTGTAATAAATAATAAATAAATAATAACATTTTTTATTTTTCAATCATACTTCATTATTTGGTGTCCTCTGAATTCTAATGGAATAACTATAGTTTATCGAAGGATCAATCCTCAAATATTTTTAAATTAAATAAACGAGGAAAATTCTTTTGACACAATCTGAACTGATACACTACAGGTGAAAATTTTAACCAAAGGACCATGTCTATGTAGTTGTACAGAGAATTAATATGGAACTTACGTCAACATTTGAATATAGAACGCCGACATGCGTGTACACACGTTACTACTACATAGACCTGGTGCTTTAGCTAAGTTTTTCACTTCTAAGGCCCACCATACAAATAATATCCTACTCGAATTTGTTCTTTATAGTGTAGGAAATAAAGTAGAATCTCTTTTGTTTCAAAATCGAAGGAAACAAATGAAATTCAACTATGTTCCAATTTCAAATTTCATTATAATAATTAGTACACACAGCAACACATTAGTGGACCTTATGTACCATTCCCACCGACCGGGCGGAGTCAGCGCGCGCTCAAGCGCATTTAAATAGTTGCCAAAGAAATGTAGAGCTTCTGTACCGTAGTCAGATTCCATATTTGAGTGTTTCTGGCGCCGCTGCATCGGACGCTCGCAGAGGTGGACGGAGGTTCTCGGCCGTCGTTGCGGGTAATCGGCACCGTTCGGCGGCCCCCGACTGCCGTCGGGCGCAGGCACATCCGATGACGTCCGATCGGCGATAGATTTATTCGCCCCGAGAGACGCGTTCGGCTACCGCCGGGCGCTCGAGCAGCCGCTGACGCGCGGCGGCAACCGACTCCGCCCGACCTGGTAACTGGACGCCGTCGGCTAGCGCCGAGCGCCCGTTTCGACGCGGCTCCAGCCGACTCCGCCCGGCCCGGTCAGTGGGAATCGTACATTATTATGTAAGGCATAAGGTCCATCGATGTACAGCAAGTGTGTTATTGTGTTTATTACAGGAAGGCCCATGGGCCTTACGAGGATATACGTATTTGAATACATACTGTGTTGTTTCCATAAGCGGCCTCAAGAAGTCTAGTGTTTGCGAAAACACATATCGTTTTCTTTTCGTCTGTCCTATGGCACCATTCAATTGTAGTGCCAAGTCCTTCTTATAATAATCTCGTATATTATTCCAGCGTTTCTTTAACTCCCATTCTGTACAAAAAAATAATTGTGAATGAATGAACTGAATGAGTGAATTAAATGAATGAACTAGGCCTTATTGAGATTAGTCCGGTTTCCTCGCGATATTTTCCTTCACCGAAAAGCGACTGATAAATATCAAATGTGACATTATCTATTATAAGGGACCTTATTGTCGATGGCGCTTACGCCGTTGTTCAAGATGCCGCAATACAAACGCAACGCGGTTCGACGTAAGCGCCATCGACCATAAGGTCCCTTTTGCGAGATAATGCCACATATGTTCCGTAAAACTCATTGGTACAAGCCGGGGTTCGAACCTGCGACCTCCGGATTGCAAGTCTCACGCTCTTACCGAGGCTACCAGCGCTCTTTGCTTATGCTTGTTTGCGACTGTCGTATACAGTGTGGAAATTTAACTCGGGCCCTGGAGGGAAACTACCTTAAATCCTTGAGCTAGCTCATTTTACTTAAAGGAGACATTCTTTTATTTTTAATAAGAAGCAAACCTGCATTCAAAGATTTTCTAAAATTCGTTTGCTTCGCCCGGGACTCGAACCAACTAAAATAAAAACACACGCTCTCTATTTTATTATACTAATCGATAGTATTAATACTCAGGATACAATTTCTCTAACAAACATTTATTTACTGTTCACTTTTAACAAGTGAAAGACACGTAACAATAAAACGTTCAAGAGCTAAGGGTTGTGGTAGAAAATGTTATTAGGTGCATACACCACAACACTGATGAAGGCTACAAGAAATGAATTTCAACGGCGACTAATTTTGTGTAGACTGAACGACAAGGCTCATTTCGAACAATTTATCAGTTAAATAATTTAAGTGTAACAAATTGGTAGTACCTAAAACAAAGTTATTGTTAGATTTAGCGATTGTTTTTATTTTTAAGACCAAAAGTTTTTAGAGATTTTTTTTCCTGAGTATTAATAGTATCGATTAGTATAATAAAATAGAGTGTGTTTTTATTTTTTTATTTTAGTTGGTTCGAGTCCCGGGCGAGGCAAGCGAGTTTTAGAAAATCTTTGAATGCAGTTTTGTTTCTTTTTAAAAATAAAAGAATGTCTCCTTTAAGTAAAATGAGCTAGCTCAAGGATTTAAGGTAGTTTCCCTCCAGGGCCCGAGTTAAATTTCCACACTGTATAAAAAAATGTGCCAACTTACGTTTAGCTAGTTTAGTCTCCGGCCTCAAACTGTGCCATCCGTCAATAAGTTCTACACAGATGTCGTTCCAAGCGTTGTCCTTCACACATTTCTTGTGGTACGATTGACAATTCTTATTCCATAGACACTCGTACTTCTTTATGGTCATTATTAAATATTCTGAGTCTACCCTAGTTTTTTCCATTTTGGAAGATTGCTCCTGCATCGGGCCTGTAAAGATACAGAGATAATAAATTAACTGAACGTTTTGGACCCGGGTATGTCCTTAAACTACATCTATTAATGAGAGGTAGGGCACAGCAAAGTACCATCACGCTTGAGTCTGGAGAAGCCCAACTGGGGAAGTACCTCCTTACAGAAGACCACAGCCATAATAGCACTGCTACCTTTCAGGTATGTAGCGTTGTGTTCCTGATAGTGAGTAAGGTTCCCAGAACTTCCCTTAAAGGCCGCTAACACGCCTGTGACTCCCCTCGTGTAGCGGGTACGTGCCACTGGGCGACGGTAATTGCTTACCATCAGGCAATCCGTCTGCTCGTTTGCCACCTTTGTCATAAAAAAACATGTTTGACCTAGTGGGTAGTGACCGCGCCTATGAAGCCGATGGAGGGTTCAAATCCTAGTAAGAGCATTTATTTGTGTGATGAGCATATATTGTTCCTGAGTCATGGGTGTTTTCCATGTATTTAAGTATTTATATGTATCTATCTATTATATATATCGTCATCTAGTACCTACAACATAAGCCTTCCTGAGCTTACCGTAGGACTAGGTCGATTTGTGTAAGATTGTCCTGAAATATTTATTTATTTATTTTATTTACATAATTATGCGCAGTCCCACAAGAAAACATATCAAACAGTTTAATAAAATAGAAGATATAATATAACTTAGCTGGCGGCTTCCTCGCACAACGATCAGCATTGCGATACAACGAAGAAATGCCGCCAGCATTATTGGTACAATGCCTCAAGGGCTTTTTTTTAGATTTTATACTGTAACGAGTTAAGTATTTTGTAGTTATCATAATATGATTGTAATTTCTGTAAGTAAATGTACTTTTTGAGATTATTGCCCCTAAAAAAACATAGTAATAATATAATAAATATTTTAACAAGATAGCAATATGTATATCCATCCTATTCTTCCTTTACAGAGCGAGCGAGACAGACAACCGACGCACAACACCAGCGACCTTGAACTCTTCGGGAACTTTCTAACGGAATATCGCACGGAATGGTAAACAAACCACTATGGAGTACGAAATTCCGGACGGATAAAACATTATTTGTGTGTTTTTCGCCAATAGTTTAACATGGTAATAATTTATTTTAATGAAAGATAATAGACACGGGTCACGTTTGAGTAATGTCTTATTTAATTTATCATAATTATCATGCTAATAAATTACCACTACACGATTAAAAATTAGAATTAAATAACGATACACACAAAAACTTACCTGTGAATACAATTTTTATCTCCAAATAGGTATAATATAAATCAAAATGGCGATTGTAAACAACACAATGACACGTCTTCACTAATGGCAGCTGGTCGCCATACTGCGTAATAACGGACCGAGACGGAAGATCCCTTCCACAATCCAATACAACGTTATTACAAAGGAATAAAGACTATATTCAAACGCTCGCCTTATCACCGCGCTGCTAGCGTGCTAATTCTAAAACGACGTAAGTACGCTTGTTTATATTATGGCAAGACGACCTTTCGTTGTTGCAGTTTGATTGTATAGAATGGAATCCGGCTCGGAGCGGAGGGCGAGAATTCAGAGCATGTGTAATAATTATGACCCAACTTTAACTCAACTGGATAAGGTTCATTTTCGATCGCTTGTAATTTCGCACGGCTTCGAAACTACTTATTTGAAATGGCGTAAAGGCTGATAGATTGTTAGGTTGTTATGACGTTTTGGGTTTGAATGTTATTTCGTCCGGAAACATGGTTGTTCGGTACAAAATGGATTCCGGGAGCGGGAGTTCCGGATCCGGATGGAATGTTGTGGAGGTATTTTATGACTGTGCATCTCTGTAATTAGTTTATAGTTTGGTAATTATCTTATATTAGAGAAGACCTAAGAAAGAAAAGACACAGCGACATATTAAAAAAATAAGAGGCCTATGTGGAAAGAATAATTGAAGATTTCGATACATATATATATACAGGAGTCCACTACGGTCCATTGCTGGACATAGGCCCCTAAATCTCTTTTGAAAAATACAGTTAAACACTTTCTGATCTTTTTTAATGATAAAGGTGGCAAACGAGCAGATGGATTTCCTGTGGGAAGCAATTACCGTCGCCCATGGTCACAAACGCGTTGCTGGCCTTTAAGGGGGAGCTCTGGGAACGTTACTCACCATCAGGAACACAACACTATATACCTGAAAGGTAGCAGTGCTATTATGGCTGTGGTCTTCTGTAAGGAGGAGGGTTCTTCCCTAGTTGGGCTTCTCCAGACTCAAGCGTGATAGTCCTTCGCTGTGTCCTACCTCACATTGTTGGACGTACAGTCAAGTGCAAAAATACGTACCGAAAGAATCCCTTCATAAATACGTCCTACAACCTTATTTACTGTACAATAGAGTTGCTCGGTACATATTTTTTAAACTTTGGCAGTGAACGAATTGTTACACTTGACTGTACCTAGTTTAAGGACATACCCGGGTCCAAGTACGTATTAAATACGCAGTGATTTATTGCATAATTTCTGTGCAATCACGAAGATACCAACACAATACCTAATCAGTTTAAATTAATTAATAATATGTCATCAGAAAGTATGTAAATACTACACTAAAATATCGAGTCTCAATTCTTTTGCTTCGTCAACAGATTGCCGCCCAGGCCAAAAAGCCTTAGCATTTATTTGCATATACTAAGCTAACCGCGTAGCCTACAAACGCCATAAGAATGTAATGAGCTCATAATTGCACTTCAACTAACATAATGTAAATTGTACGAGAAGCGAAGCGACAGAAGTGGTTACCGCTAGAAGCAGTTTCCGTGTACACTGCTGCCTTCATCATGTCGGCCGAAAGACGTCCACTGCTGGACATAGCCCGCCAAAGCGACCCAAAAAGACCGGTCCTGCGCTTTCCACATCACCCCTGACTCCGTTTGTACCCTGGCCGCTACCGGCGTAACCAGGGGACCGGGGCCGCCAGGTGATGGTTTTCGGGTGTCCTTCATGAGAGGTAAATGCCATAATCGCCACGCATGGCATGCGGGTTGGCGATTGCAGTGCTTCCACCGCACTCTAAGGATGCTGCTGCCCATCCCCCGGTGGTCTCGGTCGTAGTTTTAGGACATAAACTTTCACACTTCACTTCAGCCGTAAATAGTCCACTGCTGGACATAGGCCTCCCCCAAACATGACTTGTATCTTGAAGGGTAGTTGCCATAGTCGCCACTTGGCAGGCGGGTTGGCGATCGCGGTAGCTGTAGATTGGGTTGCTACGGACGTTGCTGCCCATCCGTCGGTTTTTTCCCTTTGTCGCCTCTTACGACACCAGCGGGAGGATATGGGGTGGTGCTATTCTAGTCAGCCGGCACCACACGGCAGTTTTAGGACATACCCGAGTCCATGCACTGCTGCCTTACTGATGAATAAATACCCATCACTAAGACGTCCACTGCTGGGGATGGGCCTCCCCCAAATTCCTTAGATCATCTTTATAATTGTCTTCGGTTGTCGCAATAATTACTCTAAAGCAAAGTGAAAATGAAAAAAAAAAATACTTTACAAGTTATTTCCAGCACTTAATATCAGGTACAGTGGCTATCAGATATATCGGGGCTGTGGAGGTGGTCAAAAATATCGGAACAACGCCTCTATTGTCAAGGCGGTAAAGTGCATGTTCCGATATTTATGACCACCTCCACAGCTTCGAAATATCTGATAGTGACTGTACTTCCATAAATGCATATTATCCATATCCATCCATACGTGCTTACTTACTAATAATTATTATAAATGCGAAAGTAACTCTGTCTGTCTGTTACCTCTTCACGCTTAAATCGCTGCACCGATTGGGATGAAATTTGGTATGAAAAGAGTTTGAGCTACGAGAAAGGACATAGGATATATTTTATTCCGCAACCATACTTTAAATACAAGCATGGCTGGCTAACGAAGTCGCGAGAAAAAGCAAGTTATGTATATCGTTGGCTGAGTACCCACAACACGAGCCTTCTTGAGCTTATCGTGGGGCTTGTAACAAACCACCCCAAAACAACCATCCCTCACCTCGATATTTGAAATAGAACCCTCTAAAATTACTCTGAAGACTGGCCAATGTGATCGTCTAGTTAGTGGTAGGACCCCTGACGTGTGACATAGAACCCGAAATTCTTTACATGTGAGACGAAGCTAATTTTTGGACTTAACGTGAGGAATAATTAATTGAATTTATAAATATTCAAATAAATGATATGTTTGTATTCAGTCATCGGTAAAATATAAAATAACAGATTAGGCTATTTACTGGTTATTGAGATAATTTAGAGAAACAAAGGAAATTAAGTAGGTACATATTTGATCAGTTAAGTAGTAGGACTAGTTGGCTAATGAGTAAAGTATAGATTAAAGTTATAAAGTATGAGTATTAATAAGTATTTATATATTTAAATTAGGGGCTTTTACACCCCAAGAACCTTCTACGCCTACGTGAGCTCCGGGTTAACAAAAAGATGGCATTTACCCTGAGATAAGTGACCTATTTGCAACAAACCAACCTATAAATCTGAATAATTAACTAAGTGTATTTTCATACACTATGCCACCTTTTCGCCCGATGAAGGACTGGAGCTGTCCTATTTCCAGTCAGTGTGAGTGTTACTCTCGTCAACTGGGCTTCTACACTACCTCTCTATTCCTAGGAGTGTAAGACTCAATTAATGGCTCGACCAACGTTTCAAAACCTAGCTGGTAACCGATGAAAAGAAACGCTAAGTATTCATCAGCCAGCAATTGACTTAGAATGAGGATTTATTTCAGACTAAAGGATAAAACCACCCGAACCCATAAACTGTAAGCTATATTCGGCGCTTTCTATATGTAAAAGACGAAATACCGAGTTTAAGTAGTCGTTGAGGAAGTTCTATACAATTTTCTGATATATTGAGTATTATTTCGCCCAATATAACCAGAAAATAACCCAATGAACTGCTCTGCCTGTCAAAGGGGCCCTAAAACATGTTATTCTGTTATCACGGAATAAAATGTATGCCTATGAAAACCAGTTTACTCAGTACCTCGGCTTTACACGAGTAGACGTTAAACTTGACATCTCAATGAAGTTAATAATTAAACCGATTATGGACAACCGTTGAAGACGAGAGAAAGCAATATCGAGTATACCTTTATATATTACAAACTTTGACAGATTAATCGTTAGTTTATCACCTTCCATAAAATGATGATACCAAAACCCTGAACTCCCATTACCTATTTCCCTCAATTGTGTGTGAATTTACCCTAACACTACCCCATTTCTCTAGTATACCCAAAATATCAGTCGCACTTACCATTGACTAAATATTTTGGTATATACAAAGTGTATCCCTAGAATAAGCTGTACACGTTCGGCCGGCGAAACCGAGATAACAACCTAGCAGCCTGTGTTCTTGTCTCCCCTCGCTGACGTCCGCGGACAAGGGTGCAGCGAGTAAGACGGCCCTAACGTGTATATAAATAAAATATATAAATAAATTTAACAAGAAACTATTTCCTGAATTACTGAACAGACTTCAACGAGCTAGAATATCCCTAAAGGCCCGCACGTGAGACCCTCGCATTCATCTGTCAGACCTTCAAGAAATATAAGAGTTTTGAATAAGCCTCCTATCGTCGGCAAAAAGGACGGCTTCCCAGCCCTCTCCAAGCATGGGTCTAACAATTAAAAGACCTTCAACTATCTTTCGTTTAACACCGCTAGGTGAAAGATAATTAACCAGGCAAACAGTCTGCCTAGACACTGATCTGGCTTTATGAATTTAAAAACTCAAACAATAAACTATTATAATTAAATTAAATTAGACATTACACAAAACTACTAAAATCCAAGTTTGACGGTACAGGGACAACGTCCGCGCACAGCCAAACCAGGTACACAACCCCAAGTCTAAGCATTGCAAGGATATTGTCCTTAGCAAGGCCCAACAACGAGTCTAAGTAAAGTAGTTTTAATTAAAAGAAGTGTTTCATCAGACTTTGAATCAAATAACTATAAAAGATTAAAAAGCAGGGTAGAATAATCACAACCACTTGTACCCAAGTTTAACGTTACGGGGATATTGTCCACGCACAGTCAAACCAGGACACCACTCTAAGCTTAAACATTACAAGGATATTGTCCTTAGCAAGGCCCAAACCCAGAGCAAGTGTAAAGTAGTGCAGAAATTCCACCTACCTATGGTTTACTACGAAGCCAGAGTCACGTATCGGTCGAGAGCAAAGAGTCTAATCCCTTTTTCAAGCAAATACTCATCTTTTTATACCAACTAACAGGGACATAACTGGGACATATAGCCCATGTCAAAAAGGTACAAGTCTCACATTATTTTCCTATTGTTTATTCCGCAGACCTAAGGTTCATATTCAATATGCTTTAATAGTCAAATAAACCATAGCTAGAGATCATAAGTAACTCTTTGTTTACTTTTCCTTACGGTTCACGTTTTTAAGGTCATATTTGTCTGACACTAAACAATAGGCTTCAACCTAATGTTTTGAACGGCCCGTATCAGGTACCCTCGGTCTACAATCCTAATGTTGCGGGTATCTTCCTGCCAGGGGAAATTCCTTGAATGTTTTCTATTGTAAACTTAAAACAACAAGTACCTACATAAAATGTTAATTACTAATGTAAATAAATATTTCTTAATGAATAAACCGATAATAAGAAAAGAAAAGATAAATAATTTAAAGCTATTTAATCCATACCTAAGCAACAAACATTTGTTACAGCGCCAGCTGTGAATTACACGGAGAACTAATACGATACTGTATTATCCCATTGATTTCATAACCAGCACTTACTCAACCATAAGTCATGTAAATATGTGATAAATATTTTAGATGGCGCTGTCATTAAGATCACACATCGACATTTTAGTAGTTGAATATAAATATATTATAATTGAAAGAATCTGAGGTAAATGCTGCAATGAACATAAAATCGGTTTAAAATTCGAGTAGGGGTATCCGTTCAGTCACAGGCTGAGAGTTTCGTAATTATGTCCTGTATAATTTATTTATTTATCATTAGTTGTCAAAACCACCAAGTTAAAGTGGGACTGGGCTGGAGCTGGAGATGTCTGTCGCATGCACCCGGAAAGGTGGGCCAATGAGGTTACAGAGTGGGACCCACGACACACCATAGACAATACACACCGGAATGCAGGCAGACCGAAAAGGAGATGGCAGGACGACTTGGACGCGTTCTGCATAGAGTGGCGGGATCACACAAGTGATAGGGTTGAGTGGAAAAAAAGAGGGGAGGCCTTTGCCCAGCAGTGGGACACTTAACCACAGGCTAATAAATAAAAATATTTATAGGAGTAGAAAATCTACATTGCAGTGTACGTAGTTCGCAAGAAACTAAGTTTACCGGGTTTAGTTTGCACAAACTGTGCTACTAGTTAATGACACATGTGTAACAGGGTTATTATATAACTTTTTATTGACATTATAAAGTTGTGCTCACACCACCGCTCAAAATACGCAAACGGTACGGGAATCCTATCCACGCCGTTTTTAACGCATGGTTTTCACACCACACACATAAACATTTTTTCACGTTTGACATGTAAAAATATCTAGGTGTAGTTACACCTAGCCACTTTTCTAGCAGAAACAACATCTGCTTAGTGCTTGCCACAATAAAAATATCGACAATCCTGTTATCGATAAGTACATACTTGGCTGAGTAGCCACAACACAAACCTTCTTGACTGTGGGGTTCAGTCGATTTGTGTAAGAATGTAATATTTATTTATTTATACTATTGGAACAACAAGACGCACATACAACCACAAACTTATAGCGGCTACCTACCTAGACGCCGCGTGCCACCAATCTTGTGCAAATTGAACGTAATCCGTACACTTTTGATCCAATTTACTTTATAATTGTTTTCTGAAGTATGCACAATATAAAAAAAAACGGCCAAGTGCGAGTCGGACTCGCGCACCGAGGGTTCCGTACAAACCTGCAAGGTTTACAAAGTTCGTTCATTACGACAATCGAGTCATAACTATGGTATTTTTATTGCAAAATGAAATTCATAACATTACAATGGGGAAAGATGAGTATTTGGTATGAATTTCAATTTAATACCTCTACGCGTTTATGAGGAAATGGGTAGTAAGTTTAAAATTATTAAAAAAAAATATATTATGTGATGTAACTAAAAATATGTGGTTTTCGTAATTTTTCCTTTATCTATGCTATAAGACGTTGCTTCGTACCAAATTTCAAGATTCTGAGTTCACGGGAAGCACCCTGTAGGTTTTGATTCCCTTGCAAGTGTCGAAAATTTGCGGCATAAACGGCTGTATCTTTTGATTGCGTTGGCTTAGAAGTTTGATTTTTTCACAGCTTCAAGGGACAGTAGACCTGAGTAATTGATATAAATTTCAGCTTCATACCTCCACGCGTTCCTGAGAAAAAGGGTCTTGACAGACGGACGGACGGACGGACGGACAGACAGACAACAAAGTGATCCTATAAGGGTTCCGTTTTTTCCTTTTGAGGTACGGAACCCTAATAAATTGATAGATTTGTTATTATTTTATATTTTTAACGCATTGTACTACCCTATATTTTTTTGTATTACCAGAAAGACATTGAAGTGGCACTTATCAATAACAGGACTGTCGATGTTCTTATTTTGTCAATCACTTACAACAAATCGTTCGTGCTAGAATAATATCTAGGTGTAGACATAACATTGACAGAATACATGCTGTCAAAGAAAATGAAAAAAAAAATTGGGTCAAAACAGATGTTTCGGTTATTATATTTTTAAAAAGCATTTTTTTTTCAAAGATGAAGTATTATAAATATCAATAGGCAAGTCACGGGTAATTCATAGATAAGGCACATTCTACAGGTATGAGCAGACGGATTGCCTGATGGTAACCAATTACCATTTTCATTCCCGCAACACCAGGAGAGTCACAAACGCGTTGCGGGACTTTAAGGGGGGTTGGAGCTCTGGAAACCTCACTGACCATCAGGAACATAACACTACATACCTGAAAGGCAGCAGTGCTGTTATGGCTGTGGTCTTCTGTAAGGAGGAGGTACTTCCCCAGTTGGGCTTCTCCAATCAAGCGTGATGGTACTTCGCTATGCCCGACCTCTCATTGTTGGACGTAGTTTAAGGACATACCCGGATCCGCTAGTACTAAATAACTAAACACAAAAAGCCATTTTCGCACATTTTAACCAAAAAGCGTCAAAAGGTCAACCCTCATGACCCTCGCATTATTTATTCTGATTCTCCCTCAAAAAGGTCGGTAATAACCTATCGATGACAAGAAAACCTTTATTCTCTGAGGACTTCTAAAAGCTTTATAAAGTAAGACATGCAAAAAGTACACGATGTAGTTGTGCAGTAAATTGACTTTAAGGTTTAGGGAGTATTTATTGTATTGTTTGGACCCGGGTATGTTAAAGTACGTCCAACAATGAGAGGAAGGGCACAGCGATGACCATCACGCTTGAATCTGGGGCAGCCCAACTGGGGAAGTACCTCCTACTTACAGAAGACCACAGCCATAATAGCACTGCTACCTTTCAGGTACGTAGTGTTGTGTTCCTGATGGTGAGTAAGGTTCCCAGAGCTCCAACCCCCCTTAAAGGCCGGCAATGCGCTTGTGACTCCCTTGGTGTTATGGGTGCCCATGGGCGACGGTAATTGCTTACCACCAGGCGATCCGTCTGCTCGTTTGCCGCCTATGTCATAAAAAAAAAAATTGTGGCCTTTATGGATGCGGCTGGTGAACTCCCGTTAATAAAATAACTATGAATGGTTAGGTACAGTACTCTAACTGGGTTCAAAACTCGACTAAGAAACCAAACTTATCCCAATAAAATATTAGCACGAGAGGGAAATAAACTTTGCTACCGAATGTCATGCTATGTCAATTTTAATGCAATCGAAATGAATAATGATGTACGTGAAAAAGATCACGTGACTTTGTTCGATCTGTCATTTCAATACATTATTTTTCATTACGATTGCGTTTTTTCTGTACTATGTAAAGGTCTAACGGAGACACGGTCTTAGAGGCAGACTCCTAAACAAATTAGATGAAAAAAAAAATGCGTTTCTACAATAGATCTTGGCGCCTAGACCCTTATTTCATCACAGCGACAATTGTCACGATTCCCGAGATATGTAAATTTCTGACGTTGCAGGTATCCGTTGGTTACATTGACCGCTTACCATCGGGTGGAACGTGTGCTTGTTTGCCTCCAACACGTTAGTTTCAATAAAATACTGTTATTTTTTATTATATCATCAATAGATAGGTAGTAGTTATATGAAAGGCTCTTGGAAATTGCCACGAGAAATACGACAATTGTCGCGAAATTCCGACAGAGGACTAATAACGTGTCGATAAATATTGAAATTTCTTCTGAGGATCGTGAAAATTGTCTAGAGCTTATCAGCAGGCAGAAGTCGTTGAAGAAAACTAGAGAACAGCAGAAATTAGGGAGCACAGCGTACAAAAAAAGTCGAAATAATAACAGCGATGTTTCAAATCTGTCAAATGACAACTTGACGATTTTACTTCTTTTTTTTTTTAATGGAAGACACGTATTGCAGATTTAGCGTATTTGCGACAAGCCTTATTCATATCACCAACCGCTTCATCTGTCAAATGAGATATTCAAAAAAATAATTCTAAAAAACAGAAAGGAATAAGAGATATTCACAGTTTTGAACACTATTAGCACTACTTACTACAAAAAATATAATATGGACCACTTGAAAAAACTTAAGGTACCCAATTGTCACTGTGGTGAAATAGGGGTCAGGTATTGTACTGCTGGTTGAAGTGTTTGTTCACTGTGGCACTGAGACAAACATCAATTTCTAGAACATTTCCAAAGGGCGCCAAGTAACTGTTGGAGTGCCGCCATGATTTTTACGAAGAAATATGGCTACCTTTCCCCGGTATTTATTTACATAGGATAATACTTGGCGTTTTTTCAATAATTTATGGTGCATGTGTAACTTTGTTGTGTTTGTGAAATGGGAACAGCTAAAGTATTGGAATTTTTGTGATAAAAATCATAATATTTAGCTTTTAAGTAATGTTTTTTTTTTGTTTTCTTTAGTTAATTTTAGACAAATCAACCTTTTTTACATAATTTAACACGCTCCAAGATGATACAAGTCATATTTGAGGTAATTTTTATATATACTTCATATACATAAGTTTTATAAACCCTACATATATAGACCCTCCTTCCATTTAGAGCCCCCATATTGGGACTGCCATCTTGTGGTCTAAATCGAAAACCCACACTAAAACCCTTTCATAATAACTTTGCCATTTAGTTAGAATAAAGGCTAGAGCCTAAAGGGTCGCGCACTAAGCGTTTAAACAGGAATTTCCTCCTGCAAACGCTCCGGCTGTGGAATGAACTCCCTGCCGAGGTTTTCCCTAGGGACTACAGTATGAGTAGAGGGCGGAGTACCGGTGGCAAATTTCACACTAAATGTATGGAGTCGCCTATGTATTCTTATGATTAAATAAATAACGAATAAATGATTAATTTTGCATAATAATTTTTAGGAACTTATAGAAATTATCTTACGAGCATACAAATATACGATATAATATTTAGGTGTTCCTGAAATCGATTTATGAAAATAAATGTTAAGTACTTACTTCCAATTTACCATACTAAGTACATTAGATAAATGAACAATTTTATTATTCAATCCTAAAATAATAAATATAAAAACGACTCCATACCTTTAGTGTGAAATTTGCCCTCACAGGTACTCCGCCCTCTAATTATGAGGTTCTTCAAAACAGGAGTGTATAGGTTCTTACAGCGTCGGCAACGTGCGTGTGAATCCTCTAGAGTTGCAGGCGTCCATAGGCTACGGTAACTGCTTACCACCAGGCGGGCCGTGTTCTTGTTTGCCGCCATCGTAGTAAAAAAAAGAGAATAAAGCTCCTCTATGTGATATTAGCAATTCGCTTCAATAAACACGAGTTCTGGTGCTGCCATCTACAGTCCACATACGCATACCAAGTACTGTCAATGCCCTTGATTTATATATTTGGTAAACCCCCAAGAAATGCTTAACATAAGTAAATAAAACAATTTCCCCCACACATTCATTCGTGCGTGCACAAATCTCCAAAATATCTTAGCGTACAAAACGGCAAAATAAGTATACAGGCGTCGTATCCTCTTAATACTAAGCTGCACGTGTACATATTTTGCTACCTTAGCCGTGCGGATATTTTTGGGGTGTGAAAGTAAACAAATAAATATAAATTAAACAGGGGAAGAAACAAATTTGTACAAGCGTATATTGTGTTGGTACAGCGATATATACAGTCAGCAGCAGAAGTGGCTAAGCTAAGGTGTTCAAAATGAGGTCAACACATCTCTATTGTCAAGAGAATAAGAGCGCGTGTAGGTCATTTTGAACACTTCCCTGCTCAGCCACTTTTGCTGCTGACTGTACTCGGAAAAGTGGCTTTGATTATTTTGCCGACTGTGGATAGATTTATATTAAATATAATAATACTATACGGGGTGTGACCTGTGATAGGAGCATTAACTTTAGGCATCGTTTCTAGAATACAAACGCAGCAACGTTTGTTCTACGACTAATAATAAACTATAAGTTATTTTTAAGCTATTTTTAAAAGTATTATTAGGTATTTATATACCAATAAAAAAGATTTTCCTAGCAAGCAATGTATTGCGAAAACTATGAAGTTTGTAGGCTGATAGTAAACGTCAACTTGACTATTGGATGCTGTTCATTAAAAATACTATTTAGTTTGTTCGAATAAAATCACAAATAATAAATTACCCAATTATTTAAAGTTGTAGAACAAATGTTGTTGCGTTCGTGGTGTAGAAGCGATCCTTAAAATTTTTGCTCCTATTACAGGCCGCACCCGGTATAGAAATCAAAATCTGCTAAGTCAAATTGTAGTTGTTTGCTACAATGACCCTTTTTTTAGCCTCTAGGCAGCTAAAGGTTATGCCGCAATATTTCCACTGTACGCAGGGTAAATATATCTATACCCCAAACCAATATATAATAAACAGAACAACACAAATCAAGTCTGCGAGACGAGTGCGGGCAGCCGGGCTATTTGTCTTCGTATAGACCAAGAGCCGTTGTGAAAAACCTGACAATAAGCGAATATTTTTTTTTTATGACAAAGGTGGCAAACGAGCAGACGGACTGCCTGATGGTAAACAATTACCGTCACCCATGGGCACTCGTAACACCAAGGGAGTCACAAGCGCGTTGCCGACCTATAAGTGGGTTGGAGCTCTGGGAACCTTATTCACGACCAGGAACACAACACTACATACCTGAAAGGTAGCAGTGCTATTTATTATAGCTGTGGTCTTCTGTAAGGAGGAGGTACTTCCCCAGTTGGGCTTCTCCAGATTCAAGCGTGATGGTACTTCGCTGTGCCTACCTTGTTGGACGTAGTTTAAGGACATACCCGGGTCCAAATTTTTCTACCCTCGTCGTATACGTCATCTTGGGTGAAAATTTGACAAGTCTAAGCGGTACTCGTGTAGCACAATTGGGAGTGCACTGGGCTAGTGATCCAGTGGTTGTGGGTTCGAGTCCCACCGCGAGTCAATTTTTTTTTCTTTCGATGTAAATATCGAAGATATTCGCTAGCAGACGTTTCTGCATAATAAAAAATACTTTAGACAAGGAACCAATCATGAACATTCCTGATTATTTCAAAGGAGTAAAGTGCTGTGCATTGTTGGTACATATTCAATTTATAACGTTATGGTTTTTGAATTGAGAAGTAAGTGTCTATTGGTGCCTGTCAGCTCCAAGTGTCCAA
Source organism: Grapholita molesta (assembly GCA_022674325.2). Taxonomy (NCBI): domain Eukaryota; kingdom Metazoa; phylum Arthropoda; class Insecta; order Lepidoptera; family Tortricidae; genus Grapholita; species Grapholita molesta. Next base: position 8,863,362 of record CP053143.2, read on the forward strand.
CATTGTTGCCATGACCCTTATTACAATAATTTTAAATACAAAACTATAGTGAGATTCAAACATATGAATAGTATAAAAGCGGGTAACTCACGTTTTATAAGTCGAATATTGCACATGTTTCACTCCATAACGAGGAGCGTAATCATGAGCCGTTCTACTTATAATTTACACTATTGTATAAAAAAAATATATGGAACACTATAACGTCATACCGCGCAAGCCTTTTATAAGGTTTATAGCGGCACTGATCCAACCCAACAAATTACTTGTCTTTCAAATTAAATGAAAACCTGTGTCGTATAATATATTTAGTAATGGCAATATAAAAAAAGGCGCCGGGCAGCGCGCTTACAGCTACCATACAACTCGTCACGGAACCCGCGCGCAGCAAGCAAGGAGACCACGTGCGTATAGCGCGCCGGCTGCGGGACGACTGCCCGCCGCCTGACTACGTGTTCGCGGTGATAGCAAGCTACAAACCTTGCGGATGGCTCACTGCCAGCGAGCTGGCACTTCGCGGGTGGTAGCCGAAATTTGAGGCCGTGCTATGGTGCAGCTGTGTCGTTGCCGTGCCGCTTTAATGTAATACAACCTTTAACCTTTTCAACGCCATGTCGTAAGAAAAAACTACCTCTCAGATGCCACGTCATTGAAATGTCAAAACTGAAGTTGAACTTTATGCACATGGTTACTGTGTTGGTCTGTGGTTCGTGACCTATATATCAGTTTGGTATGGAAGAAGTTCAAGTATAGAAATATATTTTCAAATAGTTCTAATATTATTGAAATATACACAAAAAAAACAGTTTTTTTTTGTTTACCTATTGGCCATCGCTTCTACGTGCAAAGTTGCCCGCAAACTGCCACTTATGATTAGCAATCCGGTGGGCTGTATCGGTTATTTTGGTTCTGCTATGAATGACATCATTTCTGATGCGATCGCGGAGATACACTCCCAGCATAGCCCTCTCCATTGCCCATTGGGTGACTTTGAGCCTTCTTGTGAGGCCATAATAAATAAATATCTACCATTTTTTATTACAAAATTGAACACCTGGAAACTACCCTTTTATTCGTGTCTAGCTCTTGGCCTTTACCAGAGATCTTCTAAGATAACAGATAACTGTTCATTTTGATCGCAGCGTCAAAGATTTATGGGACGACGGTTGGTGTTTTACCCTAGTGCGGTTTTTGTGGGGTAAGGACAGTTTGGTTTGTAATTTATTTGGATACTTGTTTGACAATCTTGTTTTATGGACAGTAGCAGAAGTGGCTACACGGGCCTTGTGTTCAGAATTATCTAGACTCATTCTTATTCTCTCAACTACAAAATCATGTTAACGTCATTTTGAATACTTCGTCCGCTTAGAAACTTATTGTATAAAAATAGTTTAAAATAGATGAATATTAATTTCTGTATTTAGGAGTTTTTTAAATGACAAAGGTGGCATACGAGCGGACGGATCACCTACAAAAAAAATAGGAATGCGATAACTCTGTGTGCACTTGTTCTTAATCAAAAAACATACCAATGCTGCTATGCCTTTAATTGGATCGTTGACATATTTGCGCGTCTTCGTCCGCGTAAAAAATATTGTACTTTAACCATTTATATCCTTTTAAAATTACTTTACAACTTATTAAATTACTTGACGAAATAAAAAAATATATTAACTTTAACCCCATTTAACACTTTTTGGGAAATCATCATCATCATAGCAGCCGAAGAACGTCCACTGCTGGACATAGGCCTCCGTCAAAGCGACCCACGGTGACAGATTTTACACCAAGTATCCAGTGAATTCCAGCGTTTTTACCATGTCGTCCAAATAGTTTAGAAATTAAACTTCCAAAACTCCTCCCTTTATTTATTGATAAAATGTTAAAAATATCTCTCTTTCCATGTCCTCTTTTTAGGGTTCCGTAGTCAACTAGGAACCCTTATAGTTTCGCCATGTCTGTCCGTCCGTCCGTCCGTCCGTCCGTCCGCGGATAATCTCTGTGACCGTTAGCACTACAAAGCTGAAATTTGGTAGTAATATGTATATCAATCACGCCGACAAAGTGCAAAAATAAAAAGTGGAAAAAAATGTTTTCTTAGGGTACCCCCCCTATACGTAAAGTGGGGACTGATTTTTTTCTTCATTCTAATTCTAACGTGTGATATATTGTTGGATAGGTATTTAAAAATGAATAGGAGTTTACTAACATAATTTTTTGATAATGTCAATATTTTCGGAAATAATCGCTCCAGAAGTAAAAAAAAGTGCGTCCCCCCCCCCCCTCTAACTTTTGAACCACAAGTTTTAAAAATATGAAAAAAATCCCAAAAGTAGAACTTTACATAATCTTTCTAGGAAAATTATTTTGCACTTGATAGGTTTAATGGTTTTTGAAAAAAATCTATATAAATAAAGATGAACCCCTATTTCTCTTGGTCACACTATAACTTGCGAACGGCTTTACCGATTTGGCTAATTTTGGTCTTAAAATATTTGTTGCTCAGGGAAGGTTTAAACGATGGGAAAGTATGAAAAAAGATCGAGTAATATACTAAAAAACGAAAATATTGTTCCCCCATACAAACTTATCAACTCGAAAAAACTGTAAGCGCCGCAGGATTTAATACATCTTACGCGTTTTTGGTAAAATGGTCTCTGCTTTCACTCGAGAAAGACGGAAGCGCCGCAGGATTGCATATATCTTAGGCTTTTTTGCGAGCAAAATAGGTACTTTATATTATTCCAGCACTAAAGTCGTTAAGGCGATAGTTTCTTACAAATTGTTAATAAATTAGCCCTTATTCCCTAAGATATGGCTGTCAAAATCTCTATTGAATGACAAGACACACTTCCTCACTTTAGGCCCGGTACCGCGAAGATCGAAGTTCGTATATATCGAGCATTTCTCTTTTACTCCAATTATGGCGCTAAGAGTGACAGAGACAATCGTCCGAAATTTACGAATATCGTTTTTCTCGGTAGCGCCGCCGTTTTATGTATAATTTCGCGTTTAGTTTTAACCGTAAATAAGAATCTGCACTAATATTCATCGCCCAATGCGACCGTCCCCTCCGCTGTCTTACTACTTCAGATGGGTAGGTACTGAGTGTGAGTGAAGTAGTAAGACAAATACGAACATTTCCGAGAAAATACGATAGGAAAGGATTGTTCACTACATCTGAGCCCCGAGTGTATGTTTTTAACGTAACGAAACGTCACCATCGTGTTAGTTACCCATATTATATCAGTATCACTTACGCATTCGAGACATTTTTTACGTCAAAAGAAACTTACACTAGAGCCTCTGATACTTTAAGCTCGCGCGCATAGTTTACTTAATTTGCCGATAGATGTTGCTGTAGGTGGAACGCTCTACCCTACATGGCGGTTTTAAGATTATTTCTGTATAATAGGGTCGGAGGATACACGCCCATACATTAGGTTGAAACTGACTGACTGACTTCAAATGACGCTGGCTGGTTATCATTATCACTCCATGTTACAACCCCTTCTTACTACTCGTGGTGGGACTGAAATTGACAACATTTTTTCGAATTTTCCATGTATAGCTGGGATCTATAACTCTTTCTTTAGTTGTCAGCGTCCTTTGTGGGCGCGTTTTTAGGGTTCTGTACTTAATATTAATATGTCAACAACAATGTATCAAATAGCCCATTTTTAACTCTTAAGTGGGAACACTTACTGTCACGGACGAAAAACTACGGAACCCTACACTGAGCGTGGCACGACACGCTCTTGGCCGGTTTTTACTAGATTAACCAGCGCTTGATCTCAGTTACACGTTATGGTAAATGACGAGGAGGTTGTAGCACGCTGGTTCAGTAACAGCTTATTCACTCTTGCTTTGAAAAGACCCAAATTATATCTTTCCGGACGAAGGTAGCGAATTCCATTCCTTAGCAGTCCGCATTAGGAAGGTAGAAGCGAATCACTTCGTGCGAATGAATGGAATATTCACAACGTAAAGATGAAACCGCTCCCCTCGTCTGGACGTCCGGTGGTGGAACGGAGATGGCGGAATTAAATCGTGCAATTCCTGTGCACACTCTCCAAAATGTATCCTATAAAACACAAAAACTAGCAACCCTGCGACGGTGCTCAAGGCTCTGTAACTTAACACTCATCAACTCAAAAAATAATTTAAATTTTTTAAACAATATTTTACTTACAACATCAAATATTCGCTCAGATATATCTGAAGCCATGTAGAACAACATTTAAAAATTATATTTACGTTCACAAAACACGAGTTTAATACCATTTCAAATCAAGTTACCAACTTCGTAAATATGCAGAATTCAGCTTGGATTTCATAATTTAATGAAAAACTTTGAAAACTATTTAAATAAAGTTTAACGCTCGGTTTACGCAACACACTTTTCTCCCTAGTGTCATAATAGTCGTTTTGTAGGTTTAAAGCGCTGGTGGGTTAGCGGTAAGAGCGCATGATTTGCAATCCGGTCGCAGGTTCACTTTCCTTGTTTGCTTTTCTATTTAATAGGCTTCGAAGGGTTCAAAAAAAATCTTTCATCAGGGAAGAAATTTATTTTGGAAATACAGTGGTCTCAGCACATAACATAATAAACATTATCTCATTCGGCGTCGAGACTCTTGAGGCCCGTGGTGTCATGGCGCTCTGAGTCACATTACGGACCTTTCAAAGAGACTCAGAGAAAACCGAAGAGCTGGCAGCTACCTCGCTCAGCGTATCAGCCTCACGATTCTGCGAGGAAATGCTGCCAGCTTTGGCACCAAGCCGCAGTGGTCTTTCTTAGATTTATATTAGTTTAAGTTGCATTAAAAGGCTATAGTCGCGTTAGATTCGCCACTGAATGTGTGGTACCTAGACGATGGTACTATTGGTGGGAAACCGGAAACAGTGCTGGAGGATTTGAGAAAGCTAATACCAGCTCTTAAAGAGGTTGGCTTGGAATTGAATCCAGCAAAATGTGAGCTTTTTGTTTGCGGGACCATAACCGAATCTTCACAAAGAGCTTTGCAAACATTGTTGCCAGGTATTCAGAGGGTGGATAGAGCGGGTTTTTTTTTGCTGGGTGCGCCAATCTTTCCGGAGGGAGTCGCTGCTGCATTACAGTCTAAAAAGGAGTCTCTTGCTGCAGTTCGGACCCATTTGCCTAATTTATCGTCTCATGTCTCCTTAACTTTACTGCGCAACTGTTTTGCCACGCCACGAATGATTTACATCTTGAGGACGTCTCCAACTTGGCTTTTCCCTCGTGAGACTAGAGATTTGGATATGGAGCTAAAGTTTACGTTGGAGTTGGTACTGAACGTGGATTTGAGCGAAGCACAGTGGGTTCAGGCTGCACTTCCCATTCGATATGGTGGTTTGGGAATACGACGAGTTGAGGACTTAGGACTAATTGCGTTCCTGGCGTCTGCTCATGGTTCTGTGGGTCTTGTCACTCGCATTTTATCGATAAATGGTGGCAATTCCCCGGTTCCATTTGTCTCTCAGGCACTTTCAAGATGGTCGGTTGTAGTCCCGGGCGATGTGCGGCCTGACAGCCCTCTAGTGCAGCGGCAATGGGATGATGTGTTTAGTAAACGCTTGTACGTTTCTTTGTTGTCTGGTGCCGTGGGGGTGGACCAAGCGCGTCTTAAAGCACTCGCGGAACCGGAATCCGGGGCTTGGTTACATGCCTTGCCATCTCCCCAGCTGGGTACTATGCTCGACAATGACTCGTTGAGGATAGCAGTAGCGCTCAGATTGGGTGCAAAGGTGTGCGAGCCCCATCGTTGTGTTTGCGGGGTTTTAGTGACGGAGGAAGGTCACCACGGTTTGAGTTGCCAAAGGTGTGCTGGTCGTTTCCCCAGGCATCACTCAATAAATGAGATTGTGCGACGTGCCATGGTGTCAGCTAACGTGCCGTGTGTCCTTGAGCCGCCAGGTCTTAGCCGCACAGATTATAAGAGGCCTGATGGTCTCACGTTGGTACCCTGGCGGCGAGGGCGATGCCTCTTGTGGGACGCCACTTGCGTGAGCACTTTTGCGGCGTCCCATTTGGGGCAGACCACGCGTCACGCTGGTTCAGCGGCGGAGTCTGCCGCTAAGCTTAAGCACACCAAGTACGCAGAGCTAGAGTTAGGGTATGATTTTGTACCGGTGGCAGTGGAAACAGCAGGGCCCTGGGGCTCGGAAGCCCGCCAGCTGTTTAGGGATTTAGGCCAGCGTCTGCGGGAGAGAGGTGGCGATCCCCGCTCTGGGTCGTACCTGGTTCAACAGGTCTCCATAGCAATTCAGCGTGGTAATGCTGCAGGTGTTATGGGGACCTTCGAGCCTGGTACGATGCAGGGTGGTGTGTTTTAGATTTTAGTTAGCTTAGTTAGATTGTAAGTATTATTTGATTATTTGTTTATTAATTGTATTGATTGTGTTGTAATAAATAAAATGATTGCTGCTTAAAAAAAAAAAAAAAGTTGCATTTTATTTTTAGTTTTAATTATTATTATTTTCTAGGTTAGATGCCTCTTAAACTTAAAATTGTTTTATTTCACTATTAGATTATCTGTAATAAACAAAGATAATTTGTTTTTTTTTTACCTCTATCAACCAGTGCGTAGCGGGGTCGGGCTTTTAGATGATATAATAGTGATGAGTAATATCCCGTTAAACCAGGCACCCTGTATGCCCATGGAATGTTTGTACACAAAATTTCAAATTACGCCTCTAAAGTAAACTAAAACTCACTGACAGCTCAACTTAAAAAAAAAAGAAAACACCAGCAAATACGTCAGTCTGACGAGACGACGTATTGTGCTATCGAGCTCTTTGTTGCACAAAAACATGCAGTTTTACATCTTACGTACATATTGATACAGTCGAGAATTGCGTGGCGTGTGTGTGTCGAAACCTTAAAATGGAGTTGCCAGGGTAAAAATTGCAAATCAGCGTATAAACGAATGATGCTTGATTTTTTAAATGCCGTGTCGTGTTTTCGGTCTTTTGTGAAGAATGGAATGAATAATAATATGTTTTTTTTTTAATGACAAAGCTGGCAAACGAGCAGACGGATTACCTGATGGTAAGCGATTACCATCGCCCATGGGCACCCGCAACACCAGGGGAGTCACCTTGAAAGGCAGCAGTGCCATTATGACTGTGGTCTTGTGTAAGGAGGAGCTACTTCCCCAGTTGGGCTTCTCCAGACTCAAGCGTGATGTTACTTCGCTATGCCCTACCTCTCATTGTTGGACGTAGTTTAAGGACATTGTCTTTTAGGTATGTATGTTGTGTTCCTGATGGTAAGGTGCCCAGAGCCCCTAAAACTTTTAGGGTAGGCAACGCGAATGTGAATCCTCTGGAGTTGCAGGCGTCCATAGACTGCTTACCATCAGGCGGGACGTATGCTTGTTTGCCACCGTGTTTGTATAAAGAAAATTATAGGTATCCATAAGTTACGGTGACTTTTTACCATCAGGCACGCGGCATGCTTATTTGTCATAGTATTAAAAAAAATAGTCTGTCAGATAAAATTACTTCGCTTTAAGGGCGTGTTTAAATCCAGCAAGCTGTACCCGTACCCTTTTTATTACGAAATCTTTTTATATTTGTATTTTGTATTAACTAACACTAACTTACCAACATGCACTGTAAAAGTAATGAAATAAACGCATTTGTATTTGTATTGTATTCAATCAGGAATCACCGGTCAGATTATATTTGTCTTTTGTGAAACCGGTAACGATCACTGACGAACTGCAACTTAACCGGATTTCCTAGTTTTCCTTTGTATTTGAGAATAAAATATAGTGTATCTGATAGCTCAAGTCTCACTCGGGCCGCAAAGTGGTCTCAAGATTGCATTGTCTACCGGCGACAAAGAATACATTCTCCGGCCTCTTGCTGGAACTGCCTGCATTGTTTTATCGGTTTGATCGAAAAGGCAAATGGGTCAAGTTGTAATGCTTTGAGGTCGTTTGTTGAAAGAACTTGAGGAAATGTGTCATGGTGATACCTTAGAAAAGTCCAAACTGTAGCAGCCTTGGACAGAAGTATTGAGCAGTCATGCTTTTTATATGGAAATTGATATTTTAGTATAGTATCAGCTTTCCTGATGACATAATATTATTAATTAATATAAACTGATAAGGTATTAAAGGATTGATTTTGGTGGTGGTTGTTTAAGAAAACCAGAGAGGTAGGGCACAGCGTTGTCCATCACGCTTGAATCTGGGGCAGCCCAACTGGGGAAGTACCTCCTCCTTACAGAAGATCACAGCCATAATAGCACTGCCACCTTTCAGGTATGTAGTGTTCTGTTCTTGATGGTGAGTAAGGTTCCCAGAGCTCCAACCCCCCTTAAAGGCCGGCAACGCGCTTGTGACTCCCCTGGTGTTGCGAGTGCCCATGGGCGACGGTAATTGCTTAACACCAGGCAATTCGTCTGCTCGTTTGCCGCCTATGTCATTAAAAAAAAATGTTTTCATTTCCTTTCGAACTAAAAAGTATTACGTTCAAAAGAATACTGATAAGGTATTATCAATTAATATACACTGATTGAGTATTGGATGGTTTGATATTGGTGGTGATTGCTTCAAAAAATTCCAAAATTTTTCATTTGAACTCATGCCTACGTTCAAAGGAATTCTCAGAAAAAAAATGTTATGGATATTGAAACTTGCTTCAAGCAATTAGAGACAAATGCTTTATCCATGGGGTTTAATATTCTTGGTAGGCACAGCAAATTGAAACCGCAAATTAGACTAAAGTAGACTACGGGTTTGCGTGTTTCATGGCGTGTTGGTAATATGGAGAAACTTTGTACAAAAATAAGTAAACTTGTCTAGAAGGAGACTAAGAATTTCTAGTTACGTACCAGGATGAAGAATTTGCCTGGATAATTTAACCACCTTTCCCCTTTCCCCACCCTTCAAACACCTTTATAAAATAAATCATGTAAGTATATTTCGGTTCATCAGAAATTATTCTAATGTAGATAACAGCATGGCGCGATATCAACATAATCATTTCAGCCACAAGACGTCCACTGCTGGACATAGGCCTCCCCCAAATATGACTATCATCTCTGGGGGTGTCCCCATAATCGACACGCTTGGGGTCGGCTGCAGTAGCTGTTGATTCGGCTTTGATGGTACGCTTATTATAAAACCGAAGACAATTTTATCAGCAGTCTAGGTCAAAAGTTTGTAAACACCTTTTCTCCTAGTCATCACCATTTCAGCCGGAGGTCGTCAAGAGCTGAACTAAGGCCTCCCCCAAATATGACTTAACGTACCTTCACCTTGACGTAACCATTCAAATCAATTTAAATTTGACACCCATGTTGACATGGGCCTGCTGAATTAATAAAAATATAATTAATTGAATCAGGCGTTACTTTGCGGAAGTCCATATTATTAATTAATATTATTGTTGTTAATAAAAATATAATATTTATTGGTCGGGCTATCTTAAATACCAGGTCATCTTTGGTGCAGGTACCTTGTATCTTCTTGGGCGGTAGTTTTTATACAACAGCTGTTGATCTGGTTTCCGCTTTGTCGCCTTGTCGCCTCTTAAGACACCCGGGACGAGATGCGATAATGGCATTATTATTGTATTGTGTATTATTTCTTCTCAACAATTTTATATCTCTGTTGTACCCGGGAAGTTCACTAAACGTTTCTTTGCCCGGCTTTTGCAAATGGCGTTTTGAAATGTCCCCGTAATCTCCACTTACATTTTAAAATTCACGGTTCTTATTCCGGAATGTTTCCTTTATATACTTTGTTGTACGTGAAAAACTTAACTGGAGGACCATGTCTATGTAATATAGAACTTTCAAAATTTGAATATAGAACGCCGACATGCGTGTACACACGTTACTACTACATAGACCAGGTGGTTTAGCTAAGTTTTTCACCTATAGTTTAATTTTAAGTTATGGTAAGTTTTTCTTAAGTTTTAACTTTTATCCTTGTCATCAAACCAACGGAAGACGGGAAGTAGCATTTCGGCAAACCTTTAGAATGCAACACCCTGCGATCGCCAAACCCTCGCGATTAGAGCATTCACCCTCACATTTGGGGGCATATTTGCTGATAGATTTTCCAACTGTCAGCAATTTTATTTAATTTATTTTTGTCTCAGTTGGTTAAAGTTCGTTTGCGTCATAACTTCATGTTCCTATTTTGCGGAACCCTAAAAATTAAGACACGACAAAGGGAGAAAACTGACGGATGAGCAGCAGCATCAGTCGAAACTAAAACCAGTTGTTTTTATGTTTTTTAATGACAAAGGTGGCAGACGAGCAGACGGATTGCCTGATGGTAAGTAATTACCGTCGCCCATGGGCACCCGCAACACCAGCGGAGTCACAGGCACGTTGCCGGCCTTTAAGGGGGATTGGAGCTCTGGGAACCTTACTCACCATCAGGAACACAACACTACATACCTGAAAGGTAGCAGTGCTATTATGGCTGTGGTCTTCTGTAAGGACTTCTGTCTGTACTTCCCCAGTCGGGCTTCTCCAGACTCAAGCGTGATGGTACTTCGCTGTGCCCTACCTCTCATAAAACAGCTACTGCGGTCAACCCGCCTGCCAATCGTGGCGACTATGGCAACTCAAATACAAGTCATATTTGGGGGAGGCCAATGTCCAGCAGTGGACGGTTTACGGCTGAAATAATTATGACTATTATTTACACAAAGTATTATAACCCTATAGAAACATAATATCCCAAAGATGTCCTTTAGGACTTATTTTTCATATTTACAAACTAACGCCATATGAATATTAATGTTTATTTCTAAGAAAAAACACGTAACTTTTGCAACCATATTTCACTTTAATTAGTGTAACAAACCTTTCTTGCATAATAATAAGGTTTGAGATAATTAAAACAGGGTTCTTAGAAAAGTCTAAATGTCTTAAAGTTTCCACTTAATGTACACAGAATAAAAGGGCCAAAGATATCATTTGTTGTAAGGAACTAAAGAACAAAGTAATAGACACTATAAGAGAGTAGGCCTAGCAGAAGAGGAAAGTGAGAGTATCTCGAGCCGAGATAGATAGACTACCCGTCTTATTATACTGTGTGTAAGTCTAATACGGGCGAAGAATTAAACCAGACATAGGATTTACCAGTATACTCATTAACCAAAAGGTTTTTCTTTAGTTATACCTATTATACACATGTAATTATTTTTGTAAAATTTCTGAGCAGTAATGTACTGCGAACATTACGCGATATGAGCTTTTGAAACTAACTGTCAACGAGTGTTTTACTCAAGTGCTGTTACATTACATTGCGGGCCGAATTTATTTATATGGTAAATAATTTTAATTGTACTTCTAAGCAACAGTTATCTAAATATATTTCTTATGTCCTTATTCTAAGTAAGTTGTAAGTTGTCCTTGTTGTAAGTTGTGGTTACCTATAATTAGATAAGCATCAGCCATGATTGTTATCTAGATTTAAGAGAATGCAAGATGTATTATCTGTTGGTAATCCTTAATAAATTAAAATTAAAATTAATTAAATTAATTCTACCCTCCGTTAAGAGATTCGCCCGTGACACGTATGACAAAGGCGGCAAACGAGCAGACGGATGCCTGATGGTAAGCAATTGTTAAGCCGCTATTCATGAAAAAAAAAGTAAAATAAGTACACCGGCAACCTACCAGGCCACGTGCCATCGATCTTGTACAAATTGAACGTACTTGCAATGTATAATTCCAGATTGTTTTCTGATATATGTAAAATATAAATAAATTTATAGTTTTGTCTTTACCGTACACGGAACAATGGTGTTCCGAACATATGGGAGGCGTACGCGGAGCCGGGTCGAGCCAACGCGCAGAGCCCTTTTAACAATTTGATGATATACAAGGGGTACACTAAGCGGATGTCCGTACGGGACGCGCAGAGAGACAGCACCCGCCATGCTGTAAGGACTATGGAGTTTTAATGAAGTCTAGAATGTACTAGGTATTGGGTGGAAAGGATGGACTATAGCTATGTGGGCTATTGGATAAAAAACCGGAAAATCAATTAAGTATTATTAATTTATGTTCTCTTGTTGTGTCCACATATTAGAAATAGCATAAAATTGTTTAACTGCATCAAGAAAGAAATGGGTTATAGAGTTAGAAGAAATAGTGTGTCCTCTATACTTTTGGCCAATGCTATACCGGGTGTGGCCTGTAATAGGAGCAAAAAGTTTAGGCATCGCTTCTACACTACGAACGTAACAACATTTGTTCTACAACTTTAAATTATTGGGTAATATATTACTTGTGATTTTTTCGAACAAACAAAATAGTATTTTCAATGAACAGTTCCAATAGTCTAGTTGACGTTTACTGTCAGCCTACAAACTTCATAGCTTTCGCAATACATTGCTTGCTTGGAAAATCTTTTTTTATTAATATTTATTAAGCTATGAGTTATTTTCAAAAGTCGTAGAACAAATGTTGCTACGTTTGTGGTGTAGAAACGATGCATAAAGTTAATGCTCCTATTACAAGCCACACCCGGTATAATTTTGACGGCAATGTAACGTCACTATTATGCAGTCTTTGATATACAATTTTACAATTTAATAAAATAATTAAATCTAATTTAAAATTGACCAGGGATTAAGCAGATTAACGTTATACAACTTTTAAAGTTATACTCAAAATTCCAGCGAGCTTTAGCAAAAGCTCCGTTTTCACATACGGTGAACTTTACAAAGCTGAACGGCCCTTTAATAAACAGGGAACTTCTGAAAGCTCATTGAAAGCCAATACTGCCCGTAATGTTTTGAAGCTTAAAGCTAGGCTATTTACAGCTTTTCGATGAAGGATTTAATATCTGCTATTTCTGGTGATAAAGCTCTTTTCAACTTTGGCAGAGCAATTAGTTTACGAGTTGTATTAACTATCATGTTTGTATATCGACTAGTATTGTATGCTTCGTATCTTCTATACTACCTCGTTTATGCTCGTCTTTTTATACCATACTCCGTTTCATTTCTCCCTCATCATCAATTTAGCCGTAGGATACTGGTTGACATAGGCCTTCCCCAAATATGCCTTGTATCATCTTGGCAGGCGGGTTGGCGACCGCAATACCTGTTTTGGTGTCGAATACCTCTCCTGATCGACTCAGAAATGAGGAGATCCGTAGGCGAACTAAAGTCACCGACATAGCCCACCGGGCTAGCAAGCTGAAGGGGCAATGGGCAGGCCACATTGCACGCAGAGAAGATGGCAGATGGGGTCGAAAAGTGCTCGACTAGACCATGGACTAGCGAGCGCAGCGTAGGACGTCCACCCACAAGATGGACATACGACCTCATTAAGGTCTCCGGAAGACGCTGGATGCAGGTCGCTTCCAACCGGTATATGTGGACGTTCAAGGGGGAGGCCTATGTTCAGCACTGGACGTCTTATAGCTGAGATGATGATGACCTCTCCTGCCTATTTACTGTTTTTTTCCTTTTCTCGCCTCTTACGACACCCGCGGGGGATGCAATGGTGCTATTGTCAGCCGTCACATAATAAATTACTCCCTAATCATCAAACTTCCTGGAACTGCCAAATATCTAGAGTACATGTGAGAAACAGATATATCGCGTGACAAGCGACAATGATAATTGTTGAAACCCTTCGACTTATACGCGAAACACTTCAGTACTTTCCATAAAACATTTCTCGAAACAACCAAAGTTGCCCGTTCATTACCACCTTCTATTGTCAAACTTTTCTTTATTATATTATACATAAAACGTATTAAGCGCCGTTAATTTTATTCTAACTTACGCCGTTTCACTCGTAGGGTTTTGACCGCTTTTCAACTCCGTAAAGTCTTAAGTTATTATTGAATCGTATAGAGATAAGACATTTTGGTTTGTTACCACAGAATAGGCCGTGAAATAGCTCAAGTTTGGAGTCACGCTTTGTTAAGAGTTGTTTAGAGCTGTGATCACTAATATTATTTTAAGGTTCGTACAGACCTTGCGAATGTTTGATACTGTCGCGAATTCGCCATCGTTCGAGTTTGGAGACATATGTGTCCAGGATTACCGCCTTCTGAATCTGACCCTTGATCCAACCACTACCACGTAGCGAGAGTCTCTCAAGATGTTGGTCGAGACTCTTCGCTATGAGACCGTTCGCGGAAACAACTATCGGTACAATGATCGCCGAATCAACTTCCCACATAGCGGTTACCTCGTGAGCCAAGTCTAAGTACTTGCTGGACTTGGGAGACATATTACTATTATCGGTAAGGTTAAAAATATTAAAAAACCCCACAACGTAAATTATTTATTTGTAAGAACTATCGCTATAAAATCTGTTAAAAATAAATCATAATTTGTCGACCTGAAAAAAAAAACGAAATGAAAAAAAAAATTGAGGCTACATCTTTACAACTGTCACAAATTGCGCAGCTAAGTCGCTGGTAGAGGCTAGTTAACTTTTAATTTAGTAATAAAACTCTTTGGTTATAATATGTTAGTCATAAATAAGAAATAAAATCACTACGTAAATGTCACGCTTGTCAAAATTATAATGTAAATACGGAATCTTACAAAAAAATCAGAAAATTTTATCTTTTATTAGGATGCTAAAAAATTCCAGTGAACGAGTTAGTAAGATTTTTTTTAAATAAACCGTGCCACTGCCGAGATGGGTACAAACGGCAGTAAGGCGGGTGCAAGAAAAGTGGATTGTTCGACTAGTAATACAAGGTAACGCAAATATAATGGCTCTGTACATAACGCGCGAATTCGCGCGGGCCGCGAACGCACGCGAATCAATAATGCGAACATAAGATTAATCACAGACGACAGACATGGCCTAGTAGGTAGTGACCCTGCCTATGAAGCCGATGCTCCCGGGTTCAAATCCCAGTGAGGATGTATTTGTGTGATGAGTATAGATATTTGTTCCTGAGTCATGGGTGATTTAAGTATTTGTATATATATATATATCGTTGGCTGACTCACGACACAAGCCTTCTTGAGCTTACCGTGGGAATCAGTCAACGTGTTTAAGAATGTCCTGTAAAATTTATTATTATTTATTAATCACGTGTCAAAACGGAAAATAAGAGGAGAGGGTCGATTCGACCCTATGCAAGGATGGGTCATTCTCAAGTGAAATGAATTGCTGTAGCTAAGGTGTTTCTTTGACGACCGGTCTGGCCTAGTGGGTAGTGACTCTGCCTTTGAAGCCGACGGTCCTGGGTTCGATTCCCAGTCGGGGCATTTATTTGTGTGATGAGCACTGATATTTGTTCCTGAGTCATGGGTGTTTTATATGTATTTAAGTATTTATATGTATCTATCTATTATATATATCGTCGTCTAGTGCCTACAACACAAGCCTTACTGAGCTTAGCGTAGGACTAGATCGATTTGTGTAAGATTGTCACGAAATATTTATTTATTTATTTATTCTTATATTCAGTTTTATAAGATCCTGGTCCTTCAACATTTTCCTGATTGCCCCGTTGTTTGGCTAGCAAAGAATGCCTTAAGGCATTGAGTCCGCTATTGGTACCATTTTGTATTGTGTAATTACATTTTAATAAATAAATAAAGATATCTTAGACCATTTACGCGATGTTATATCAAAAAGATATTTTAACTTACGTTTATTTTTTTTCAGTTTATCTGATTTGAGATATATAGTTACGGAGAAACCAAAATGGAAAGTTTTTAAGAAGACAGAGTAAGATTTTGTTTTTTATTTTAACCTCGTAACACCCAGTGTGCATTACAATGTACACTCCCTTTCAATGGAGTTGAAATCTTTTATAAAAGGAAATAGGGTAGAATTTCTTTTGTTTCATTAGTTTTCGTACAATAGAAAATTTAACCCAATTCACTGCATAGTAAGGTAGGTTTTAACTATTAAATATTTTAGTATGGTGGGCGTTACGAGGATATTACAGGGTGGCTTATTTAAATCATTCAGTGTGGGGATATCTGAAACTATATGACAGATAACTAAACAAAAACCTATTGTTCGGAATCATGCAATTTTTTGGGAAAAGAAAATCTTATACTTTTAACTAGTTTATTCATACATCATTCTCATACTCATATTTTCAGTAAGTTTTGTCCCCTTCGTTCTCAGCCGGCAATACTGCTGTTTTTAGGGTTCCGTAGTCAACTAGGAACCCTTATAGTTTCGCCATGTCCGTCCGTCCGTCCGTCCGCGGATAATCTCAGTGACCGTTAGCACTACAAAGCTGAAATTTGGTAGTAATATGTAAATCAATCACGCCGACAAAGTGCAAAAATAAAAAGTGGAGAAAAATGTTTTCTTAGGGTACCCCCCTATACGTAAAGTGGGAAGTGATTTTTTTCTTCATTCTAATCCTAACGTGTGATATATTGTTAGATAGGTATTTAAAAATGAATAGGGGTTTACTAACATCATTTTTTGATAATGTCAATATTTTCGGAAATAATCGCTCCAGAAGTAAAAAAAAAGTGCGCCCCCCCCCCTCTAACTTTTGAACCACAAGTTTCAAAAATATGAAAAAAATCTCAAAAGTAGAACTTTACATAAACTTTCTAGGAAAATTATTTTGAACTTGATAGGTTCAATTGTTTTTGAAAAAAATCTATGTATATAAAAATGAACCCCTATTTCTCTTGGTCACGCTATAACTTGCGAACGGCTTTACCGATTTGGCTAATTTTGGTCTTAAAATATTTTTAGTAGCTCAGGGAAGGTTTAAACGGTGAGAAAGTATGAAAAAAGATCGAGTAATATACTAAAAAACGAAAATATTGTTCCCCCATACAAACTAATCAACTCGAAAAAACTGTAAGCGCCGCAGGATTTTCATACATCTTACGCGTTTTTGGTAAAATGGTCTCTACTTTCACTCGAGAAAGACGGAAGCGCTGCAAGATTGCATATATCTTAGGCTTTTTTGCGAGCAAAATAGGTACTTTATATTATTCCAGCACTAAAGTCGTTAAGGCGATAGTTTCTTACAAATTGTTAATAAATTAGCCCTTATTCCCTAAGATATGGCTGTCAAAATCTCTATTAAATGACAAGACACACTTCCTAACTTTAGGCCCGGTACCGCGAAGATCGAAGTTCGTATATGTCGAGCATTTCTCTTTTACTCCAATTAAGGCGCTAAGAGTGACAGAGACAATCGTCCGAAAGAGTAGCGGCGCCGTTTTATGTATAATTTCGCGTTAGTTTTAACCGTAAATAAGAATCTGCACTAATACTCATCATCATCGCCCAATGCGACCGTCCCCTCCGTTGTCTTACTACTTCAGATGGGTACTGAGTGTGAGTGAAGTAGTAAGACAAATACGAACATTTGCGAGAAAATACGATAGGAAAGGATTATTCACTACATCTGAGCCCCGAGTGTATGTTTTTAACGTAACGAAACGTCACCATCGCGTTAGTTACCCATATTATATTAGTATCACTTACGCATTCGAGACATTTTTTACTTCAAAAGAAACTTACACTAGAGCCTCTGATACTTTAAGCTCGCGCGCATAGTTTACTTAATTTGCCGATAGATGGTGCTGTAGGTGGAACGCTCATACCCTACATGGCAGTTTTAAGATTCTTTCTGAATAATGGGGTCGGAGCATACATGCCCATACATTAGGTTGAAACTGACTGACTGACTTCAAATGACGCTGGCTGGTTATCACTCCATGTTACAACCCCTTCTTACTACTCGTGGTGGGACTGAAATTAACAACATTTTTTCAAATTTTCCATGTATATTTGGGATCTATAACTCTTTCTTTAGTTGTCAGCGTCCTTTGTGGGCCCGTTTTTAGGGTTCTGTACTTAATATTAATATGTCAACAACAATGTATCAAATAACTAGCCCATTTTTAACTCTTAAGTGGGAACACTTACTGTGACGGATGAAAAACTACGGAACCCTACACTGAGCGTGGCCCGACACGCTCTTGGCCGGTTTTTTTTAATTGATTCAAAATGCGTTTATTTCAGAATAAAAGCAGTACCGAACCGCTGTCACGAGGGGCTGGTGCCCGACAAGGGATGCAATTGCGGGAAATTTGAACCCTGCAGACAACGGGTTACACCTAAAGGGGTCACCATACATTATCCAAAAAAGTAAGTGACTGCCTTAGGTCTAGGGTTCAAATCCCGATCTGATCAATAAAAAAAATAAACAAACAT
This sequence comes from Grapholita molesta, assembly GCA_022674325.2. NCBI lineage: Eukaryota > Metazoa > Arthropoda > Insecta > Lepidoptera > Tortricidae > Grapholita > Grapholita molesta. Next base: position 8,881,549 of record CP053143.2, read on the forward strand.
TACAATATACGACCGGTCTGGCCTAGTGGGTAGTGACCCTGCCTATGAAGCTAATAGTCCTGGGTTCAAATCAGTCAGGGTGTTTATTTGTATGATGAGCACAGATGTTCCTGAGTCATGGGTGTTTTCTACTTATTTATTTACGTATTTATATGTATCTATCTATTATATGTATAATATATCGTCGTCTAGTACCTACAACACAAGCCTTACTGAGCTTACCGTAGGACTAGGTCGCTTTGTGTAAGATTGTCCCGATATATTTATTTATTGCTTAACATAATTACAGGATGTTCTTACACAAATTGACTGAGTCCCTACGGTAAGCTCAAGAATGTCAAGAAATATGGATTTGATATCATGAGACATCTTCTTAGCAGAGAAAACTTTTTTTTTGACGCAGGGAAAATGCATTTACGCATCCCCCTGCCCCAGGAAGGGTCTTACGGGGGTATGTGAGATTCGCCCCTCCATATGGGAGAAGAAGACCCACTATACTAGCCCTCAACCAAAGTGACGACCGGGCCCATAAAACCCTTGAGCTCGTGTTATCAGATATCCATTGTGTTGCTCGACCCGTGCTTTATGCTTTATGCTCGAGCTTTATGACCCACGGCCACGCCCGGACTTATATGACCTCAGTCTTGAGGGCTACTATAAAAAGCCTGCAGCATTTCCATCAGCGCTGTTTACGGGGGTTGTCATGGGGTCATAAGCATGTCACCACGACATCCCCCCGTAGCGGAGACAACCTTCGTCAACGGTGGCGTGGGGCAAAACAGAAAAGACTGTATTATTATTTATTATTGCATGCAATACAATTTATACAGACAATAAGTGTACATACAATATACAAACTGGCATTCATAAAATATATCAACATAAAGCAAATATTATATAATATTAGATATCACATTCGCTGCCACCGCCTCCAAAAATGTATGGAAATGAACGCACGTGCGCGTCGGTGGCAGTGAATGCGTTATTTTTTTTTTTTTTATGCAAGACTGACCAACGTTTGACCTCAGTCGCACCTGATGGTAAGTGACGACGAGGTCGAAGGTGTAGCACGCTGGTTCAGTAACAGCCTATTCACTCTTGACTTGAAGAGACCAAAATTATATCTTGCCGGGAATACAGACGAAGGGAGCGAATTCCATTCCTTAGCAGTCCGCATTAGGAAGGTAGAAGCGAATCGCTTCGTGCGAATGAATGGAATATTCACAACGTAAGGATGAAACTGCTCCCCTCGCCTGGACGTCCGGTGATGGAACGGAGATGGCGGAATTAAATCGTGCAATTCCTGAGCACACTCGTTATACATTACATATAGATAACTTTATCAGGCCAAGAAAAGTTCTTATGGAGAAGATATAGAAATTTACTTTAAGTTGCCATTAAAGTAAGCACGTACAGAAAAAAAAGTACGCCTTGGGACATTAATTACTAATTAGAAATTAATAAACTTTATTATTTTTTTATTTCAGAACAAAGAAGAATAAAAAATCCAAATCGTAAGTAATGTTTCTTGTAATCTCATCATTCCCTTGGGTCAAAAAAACTACATTGCCTCGGGCGAGACTCATTTTTTTAATGACAAATGTGGCAAACGACGGATTGCCTGATGGTAAGCAATTACCGCCGCCCATGGGCACCAAGGGAGTCACAAGCGCGTTGCCGGCCTAAGGGGGGTTGCAGCTCTGGGAACCTTACTCACCATCAGGAGCACAACACCTACCTGAAAGGTAGCAGTGCTATTATGGCTGTGGTCTTCTGTAAGGAGGAGCTACTGACCCAGTTGGGCTGCTCCAGACTCAAGCGTGATGATATTCAAACTAGCGACTCCGAGGCGACTACTCTATCGTGAGCTACCGAGACTTTGGTTGCTTATTTTGTCACCATCTCCTTTATTATGCGATCCGATCCGGAGGGCTATATCGGTTACTTTGGTTCTGTGAGTGACATCATTTCTGATGCTTATGCGCATACACTCTCCCAGCATAGGCTTCTCTATTGCCCTTTGGGTTATTTACCCGATATAGTCCTCCGTATCGTTAACCTGATGCACGTAGAACCGTTGGCAGTTAGGGCGTAAAGGTTCTCGTATCGTAGTATTTAAAAATTAAAGCAAGTAGATCATACATTTCAGCCTTATGCAGTCCACTGCTGGACATAGGCCTCCCACAAATATGACTTGTATCATCTTGGGGGTAGTTGCCATAGTCGCTAAGCTTGGCAGGCGGGTTGGCGACCGCAGTAGCTGTAGATTGGGTTTCGATGGACGCTGCTGCCCGTCCGTAGGATTTTTCCCTTTGTCGCCTCTTACCACACCCGCGGGAGGAGATGGGGCGGTGCTATTCTAGTCAGCCATCAGACGGCACTAAAGCAAGTATTTATTATATAATAATTTGATTTATTCTTAGTTGTATAACTCAATTAATTTTGATTTTCCAGTTTGAACAAAAAGGGACATTCGTTCAACTTTTCACTTAAGTTTGGATCGCCGCCCACAACTTTTACCAAATAGAGTAAGTAATTTTCAGCTAAATTAGATAAACTACCGGGCAGGCATCAACGGAATCGTACACGCATTTTGAACATGCAATTAATCTTAATTAAATCATTCATTTATAAAAGTCGCTCAACGAGCTATGGAGAAAGCTATGCTCGGAGTTTCTCTACGTGATCGACTCAGAAATGAGGAGATCCGTAGGCAAACTAAAGTCACCATCATAGCCCACCGGGTTAGCAAGCAGAAGTGGCAATGGGCAGCCCACAGTTCACGCAGAGAAGATGGCAGATGGTGTCGAAAAGTGCTCGAGTGAGACCACAAACTAGCAAGCGCAGCGTAGGATGTCCATCCACAAGATAGACAGACGACCTCATTAAGGTCGCCGGAAGACGGTGGATGCAGGTCGCTTCCAACCGCTACATGTGGCAGTCCAAGGGGGAGGCATATGTTCAGCAGTAGAAGTCTTATGGCTGAGATGATGATGATGATTTATAAAAGTATATAAATGAAGATAACGGCTTTAATCACGTTTATTTAATCACTCGCGGGACATCTCTAGGAGAGCATAGGCCTCCATTTTCAAGCACTAAGGCTGCTGAGCGTCCGTTCGCCTCGTCGCGCGTCGTTTAAAATCCCTATACAGAATTAAATCTGCGTTCTCTGGCGACCACCCGCAACCGGATAGTGACGGGCCGGTGACGGGAGCGGCGAGGCGAATGGACACTCAGCGCTTTTAGTGTTTGAAAATGGAGGCCAATGTTCTCCAAAACATGTCGCACGAGAGAACTAGCACGGCAAATAAAAGTGAGTAGTTTTACTCACTTTTATTTAATCTTTGTTTATTTATAAAAAAACGGATTAACTTTTTTTTTTATTTTACACAATAAAAAACATGTTTTTATTTACAAATGTATGGATTATATAATATTAACTGCAGACTTTGCAGAGTCAAATGCGGGTAAGATTCCTTTCATATCTATAAACGGATTATAACTAATTTTATTTATACTATATATAGGCATTAATATACAAAAATATGGTAATCATTGCATAATTACTTGTTCATTGTACCGGTGGTAGATTTTTTTTTACGTTCATAATTACGTGCATTGTAATAATGTGCCTAAATTGAAATATAATGATTTATTATCTTCTATTGTTTCAGGTGAGCAGAATTTTTTTTTTTTAGTTATTATTTATATCGTGTAAAATTTTTGTTTTGTCGCGTCAAAAATGTATACAAAGCTGTAAAATAAATGTCTCGAACAGTAATTTATTTAAAAATATAAACCACAAACTGAGTTTGGTATCGCTTGTAGTTAGCCCTTAATACCTAATTACTCTTTTTTTTCTAATACAAGACTGATCAGCGTTTGACCTCAATCGCACCTGATTGTAAGTGTCGACGAGGTCGAGGGTGTAGCACGCTGGTTCAGTAACAGCCTATTCACTCTTGCCTTGAAAATACCCAAATTATATCTTTCCGGGAATACAGACGAAGGGAGCGAATTCCATTCCTTAGCAGTCCGCATTAGGAAGGTAGAAGCGAATCGCTTCATGCGAATGAATGGAATATTGACAACGTAAGGATGAAACCGCTCCCCTCGTCTGGACGTCCGGTGGTCCACTCTGTTTCAATGGTGGTGTTTAATTTTTTTTTAAAGTTAGACGGAGACAACAATGGCTGTCTTTTGAGCCTTAAGAAAACTGTTGCGCTGTGTGGTTGTGTAAGCCGGCGGAATTCGGCTTGTAGAGACGTACACGGTGCTCTATATAGTACAGTCGACATCAAATATATCGGAGCTGTGGCGTTGGTCGCAAATATCTATTGTCAAGGCGATAAAGTTCAGATATCTTTGACCTCCCCCTCAGCTCCAATATATCTGATGGCCAGAGCGCAGATTTTTCACGGCAAAACAAAACACTATCGTTATCTAGCCAGTGATAGAAATATACTTTATCGATATCGATTATCATTTGGTGACATTTTTTCTTCTACTACATAAATATCGATATCGATAAAATTGGCGATTGGTATTTTTTTTGTTCTCGTGACCTTCTTTATAAGCCAAAGAAGTTGGAAAATTTGTTCAGCCGACTAGAATCGCGCTGATACATAGTTTAGTAAACTAGGTCACTCAGTATTGAATGAGTGTCTTAGTAAAAAAAGGTATGAGCTTTACAATAAAAGTATGAGTCTTGTTACGTTTTGGAAGTTAAAATAATGAAGCCTTATTTACTAAGCTGACGTGAAAGCTCTTCAGAACATTCCTAACTTTCTCTTTACGGATCACGGGAGATATAATTAACTGTTATTTTATACCTTATTGTCTAAGTGATTAGGCTTGAATTGATATAAAAACGTTTGAAAGGAATTGTAACCACTGCTGCTATTGAATCCAACTTAACTTTACGTCACCAAAGTCTTAAAAAATATGGAAGTTGCTTGATGAGATTGTGGGCGAACTAAGTCTAATCTCGCTAAAAAAAATGTTGTAAAACAAGCGAGCAACAAAACCGATGGCAGCAGCTGACAGTTTCTGATCCTCGAAATCGAGTTGACAACAATTTATCGCTTACAATTCACCATAATCCGACATAGCCCACCGGATTAGCAAGCTGAAGTGGCAATGGGCAGGCCACATTGCACGAAAAGCAGATAGCTGAATGGGTCGAAAAGTGTTCGAAGGGAGACCACGGACTAGCAAACGAAGTAGGACGACCACCCACAAGATGGACAGACGATCTTATAAAGGTCGCCGGAAGACGCTAGACGAAGGTCGCTTCCAACGTCCATTGCGCAGTGGACGACTTATGACTGAGGTTTTTTTTTTTTTATGAAATAGGCGGCAAACGAGCAGACGGATTGCCTGGTGGTAAGCAATTACCGTCGCCCATGGGCACCCGCAACACCAGGGGAGTCACAAGCGCGTTGCCCGGCCTTTAAGGGGGGTTGGAGCTCTGGGAACCTTACTCACCATCAGGAACACAACACTACATACCTGAAAGGTAGCAATGCTATTATGGCTGTGGTCTTCTGTAAGGAGGAGGTACTTTCCCAGTTGGGCTGCCCCAGATTCAAGCGTGATGGTCATCGCTGTGCCCTACCTCTCATAAAATGGTGATGACGATGATGATGAAATCACGCGAGCTCAGGGTAAGATAGTGCAGTATCAACGAATTACCAAGTATGTATCAGAGACCATCGCAAGATGGCGCTGTGCGTGCGCCGTCAGTTGCGGATACGACGCGTACAGTCACCATCAGATATATCGGAGCTGTGGAGGCCGTCACAAATATCTGAACAAGCACGTTATCGCCTTGACAATAGAGGCGTTGTTCCGATATTTGTGACCACCTCCACAGCTCCGATATATCTGATGGTGACTCTACACTTCGTCTTCCGAGAACACCGACCACATTCCCACCCTTTATCGACCCGGTACTGCTGTAGTATCGGATACAGTCACTCTGACAACAGTCGGGCCTAGCTGAGTTTCTTACTGGATCTTCTAATGGACTAGGGTTAGCGCACCAGCGACAAAACTCCCAATACCTCGAAACCATCATATACTGTTGTATGCCATTACTATAAGGAGGCGATCCCAACCGAATCTGAACACCGCCTCCTTATTGGCAGAGTGCAAAGCGGGTGGAGGGGGTAGTCGAAACGATCACAGCGCTCGCTACGGCTAAAATTGTCATTTTTGTCGCTAGCTTGAGCTGTCAAATCCATATTGCAGTAAACATTTTTTAATCGTTTTTGAGATAAAAATATGGTTCTGGTAAGATGTGTTGTTTTGAATTATAATAACACCAAGAATAATAGCGACTGTAAATTTTACCAATTTCCAAGACCATGGTGGAAACGAGACCAAAAGAAATAAGTGGATATTTGCCGTAAGAAAAAAAAAAGTAAGTTACCTAACCTCTAAAATTAATATTATTATCCAATTTTAATATTATTGGCAATAATGTTACTGACTACCATTGTCCAAAATTGTGTAATATAGTAAAATAACACAAGATTTCATTAATATTTTCACAATATTTACTTACTTCTTGTTTGACAGCGGTGACAATATTGTCCATAATGGCCGCTTGTCACGTGGCGCTGTCGTCGCGCTCGGTCCCAATAGTAATATTAGTAATGGTTGAAAAAGTTTATGTACATATTACTTGCCTTTGACTAATGAGGTCAAATAGTTGAAGTTACTACTACTAACTACATTTCAAAAAGCTACATCAACACAAGTCGATCCCTCTACTTTGGTCAGTAAGGATCCAAAGTCCGCTGGTAAATTAAAAAAGGTAACAAGTCACTTATAAATCATATGAAACTTGTACCGTTTTTGAATGTAGCAAAAGTTGCCTTTGGATTTTTCTCAGTAGTATAAAATCTTTATTATATTATAAAGGAACTATAATTTTATCTAGAAAGTTCGGACAATGGAACCCTCATTAAACCGACACGAAGCAAGGTTTCTAGAACTTTACAGCTTTAAGTATTTAATGGAAACTGTTCTTTAGCTTCATGGAAATAAGGGTGAGTTTCGTTTGATGAGAGTAATAGTTTTACTGAGAATTATATTACGACTTGTAAGGTTTATTTATAAATGCCTTTAGACTAGTTTTATGTTATAATTTATTTTAAATTTCATTTTGAATTGACAGGAAACCAGATTGCGAGTATAGCCCATTAACCCTAATTAACCCTTAATGCAAATAACATGTCATACGACATGTTTAGGTGTCATTTACTGTCAATGTCAAATTCATTTTGCTTATGTTAAATATTACATACGTATACATTCACATTTGAAATGAAAAATATAATATTTATAATATAAACGTGAATGGACTGACTGACTGATCAAATTCCACCCCTTTGATTTTTTCACAATTATGTAGTTATGTAGAGTAGTACCCAAAGGTTGTCTGAAAGAGATCGCTTTTTAGCGATAAGACCGCCTGTTGTTACCTTATTCTCTGATTTCTGTAGCTGCCTGTTTCGCTTGATGGTGCATAGTTATTTGTTATACCACATTGAAACACGAGCAAGCGAATGGATTCTACAGTTGAAATAAAATCCTGAGCGTAGCGAGTGTTTCAATACACGAGAAGAAAATTACAATTGCACCCGTGTGTAACACAACACTTTTCTCCTCACTATAGCAAGGAAAGTGAAACATGCAAAAAAACGTTTTGAAATCGCATTGACTTTGCGTTTAGAATACATTCAACATTTTTACAAAAAACAAAGGTACCTTGTATAATTTACAGTTTTTAACCATTAAAATAATAAAATACAGCAAAAATTATAATTGACAGAGATGGCGAAACTATAAGGGTTCCTAGTTAACTACGGAACCCTAAACATGGAAATGGATATTTGACATAATATTTTTAAACAATATTCAGCTTGTGGTGGCCAGTACGATTTACGAATGTTCTAATTCGATTTTCAAATCGGTGCGTGTTCGAGGCTCGCCCGCGCCCGCCGCTGTCGCCGCCGGGGCGGGTCAGCTGTAGTTCGTGAATTTAGACTTTAAAACCATAGCAATAAGAACTATTTATTTATTTATTTTCGAGAGGAGAAACTATCAAAAGTTTAAAAATCGGACAAACGCGAGTCAGACTCGTAGAACGAGGGTTACGTTCAAACCCCAGTTTATTACCATATAAAAACTTTGTTTAAGCGATGTAATTCAAAATGTAGATTTTTTTTTTCAATTTTCTTGCCTAACAGCAAAAGCGTGCCTAAAGACCATCAAACTCAGGTTGTTACCTGAATTATAAATTCACTTACACATTAACTTTGTAAATTACGATTGTTTAAAGTCACCCCTTGTATTAGAAGTTAGAACCGATTTAAACTTCCAAATAAGACCAAACATTAGTACAATTATCTACAAACCAGTAGTCAATTCGTTATAGACTGCCATGCATAGACTAGGCAAATCAGAGATCAATGGGAGGGTATTGAAAGTATTTTTAACCTTTTGAATCTTTTTTTTCCTCCAGCGTCAAAATGTGACGACAATGTACGCGGTTAAGTACATAGGTACGACTAGAAAACAGCCCTGATTCCGAAATGGTACTCCCTGCCCAGGCTCTTAAAATTACTTTGTCAAACTTCTCATTAGTCTTTTGCGTAACTCAAACGTGACAGAAGCCATTTCGTGGTCCCATTCCTTGGCTTGTCTGTAATACTAGGTAATTCAGTGATACTGCGCGTTGAGCTCACAATGGTGATTTTCTGCCAACTCGATTGCAAGCATGAAAAACTGGCAGATGCCATTGATTTTACAGATTTTACATTTCCTTAAAGCGTTATCTGTGTAAGATAATAATGCCGAATCACCAAGTTGCACCGAAAAGCTAAAGCATTATCAAACTGCAAAGCATGACGTCATAGTGTCTAGAACATAGCTTGCCATCTTTGGACGTATTCACTAACCGTTGTTGAATCAAATGCTGGTCTATTTCGAAAAAAAAAAAACAGATTATTCAATAAATTCATAATCAAAATCGTAAGTCCCAATAAATAAGTTTTAAAAATTGGGACATCTTTTTTTTTATGATATAGGAGGCAAACGAGCAGACGGATTGCCTGATTATAAGCAACTACCGCCACCCATGGACACTCGCAACACCAGAGGAGTCACCAAGTACGTTGCCGACCTTTAAGATCTCTATACGCTCTTTTCTTGAAGGTTTGGAGGTCATATCGATCCTATTAAATTTTTTGTGTCCTATTAAAATGGTTGCGATTTTGATTAGAAATAGCCTGGTTTTTCCTTATATAGAAGCGGGTTACTCACATTTTATAACTCAAATATTGCCCTGCGTGATTTTTTTTTAAACGTGACCAACACTGGAATCAACAGCGATTCGTGAAACCAACACAAAAGGCTTGCAGAATCTACTGAGCCAGTGATCACTAAGACAACTAAACGTCGAGGAATCTAAACACTTTCTTTGTTGGGAAGTAATTAAAACTTATTCATTAGGTAAGGAATGCCACGTATTTGGTTAATCAGGAGGCTTCCCAGTAAGTTTAATTACTTGAAGTATAACCAGGTAGGGGTATTTCCTTTGAGCGGCTTAGTTGAGGGTTGATGGCGGATTGGGATTTGAAAGCTGAAAAGGTTTTGCTCAGACATAAAGGCTGATAAGTTCTATTTCTGACTTTCTACTAGATAGTAGGAGAAGCACTGTGAAGCTATTAGTATGGCTACATTACATTACATTTTGGACTCGTGTATGTCCTTAAACTACGTCCAACAATGAGGTAAGGCACAGCGAAGTACCATCACGCTTAAGCCCGGAGAAGCCCAACTGATGAAGTACCTCCTCCTTGCAGAAGACCACAGCCATAATAGCACTGCTACCTTTCCGGTATGTAGTGTTGTGTTCCTGATGGTGAGTAAGGTTCCCAGAGCTCCAACCCCCCTTAAAATTCGGCAACGCGCTTGTGACTCCCCTGGTGTTGCGGGTGCCCATGGGCGACGGTAATTGCTTACCATCAGGCAATCCGTCTGCTCGTTTGGCGCCTTTTGTGTATTGTTAGATGAGACTTTTGAGCGTAGATATTTGTTCCCGATTCATGGGTGTTTTCTATGTTTCCGTTTGTGTATCCATAATAATATCCACCTCAAACCCACCATACCAGTAAAACCCTACTCGAATTTGTTCTTTATAGTGTATGAAATAAAGAACAATCTCTTGTATCAAAATCGAAGGAAACAATTGAAATTCAACTCTGTTCCAATTCTATAAAATTCAAATTCCATTATAGCAATAAGTACAGGTAGGCTCATGGGCCTTACGAGGGTATTATAAATGCGAAAGTAAGTCTCTGTCTGTGTGTTACCCCTTCACACTTACACTGCTGAAACCAATTAGGATTAAATTTGTTATGAAAAGAGTTTGAGCTACGAGAAAAGACATAGGATAATTTTTATCACGCAACCATACTTTAACCCTTTATAAGGCCGCAGTTATACAGATATGTTACGTGAAAGTTAAATACACTCCCATGTTTGTAATGCACTGGGGAACACATCTACGACAAAAAAAAACCGAAATCATTAATAAAAACATGTGGTCATTATATGCATTCTGCCCGTTAGTGCACTCGAGTTTTCAGATGATCTGTTTCCAATACACCTATTCATTGACAGATACGTGACAGGCAATACTCAATACTTCTTCATTTGTCATAACTGCCATGTACGTAATACTATGCAAATAGTTACATATTACAATATTTATCGATATAACATGTAACCTTTTATAATTTTATTAATCTTAAGTGGCAAATGATACACTTTCCTGATACTACAAACAACGTAGTTCAGTTATTGCAAATATTGCAATTCACGATTGTAAGGTCATTTTGTTAATAATCATATCTAACAGCATAGTAATACTTAGTGTTTAAAGATTAGATATGGCAACTCTATGTTAAAACGGGTAACGTCATTTTCATAAGGGAACACTTTTGTTTTTTTTTTTTGAGACATAGAGTTTTGGAGGGAGACTTGACGTTTGGTGCGGTGAAGAAAAACTGATAAGAAAATTGTTAGATGTTATTGTGTTTGCATAGTACAAATAAATACTAAGTTGACCTAGAACTGACTTTCATTGAAGAAGCAGGAATAGATTTTATACGATGGAGAGTGGAATTATCAAAATTAGACCTTATTATCATACCGAAGAAAGGTTGAGGGAGGCGATGGCTGAGATACGCGTCATACTCGTGAACGGGTGCTGTTTGTGGAGACCGGTCTGTTTTGGCTATTTGGGGCTATGTTTTAGGTAGTTTTCTTCTTGTTTATTTACGTGATACACTTCATTCGGTGCTTGTTTATCTTTAAAAAACAAAAAGTGTTAGTATATTGAAATCATGACACCTGGAGACCTTATACATCTCTGAGGTTTATTTGTAATAAGCATGTATTTCTATTTTTGTGTATATTTTGAAAACAAAATAACTATACATATAATATTTTTTGAAAATTTTGATTACTAATTTTGTAATTTCTAAATTAGAATAAAGGACACAATTCAGATAAGAAAGCATATGGAACGTTTTGTTAACTTCGTTCTTAGCAGTCAGATTTGGACTTTTAAGTAATTAATAATTATTTTTATTTTTCCTTTGGCAGAATTTTTTTTGTAATTGTTGGATATGTTTTCTTAATGAATAACGCATTTTTATGTAATTTGTATAAGATATCTTTTGTAATACTGTTTTGAAAAAATAAGTCCCGCCGAGTTTCTTGCCGGTCATAAAAGTCAAAATACTTCTCGGGTCAGAGGTGTAGGGTTAGAACCGGTGTAGTTTTTACTTTTCTCTTTTACTTTTGTATACTCGACGTGTAAAAGTGCCCTTGTGGCCTACTTACTGAATAAACGTTTGAGTTTGAGTTTGAGTTTACCAATAACAGTCTCGCCACTCGCCATCGTGAATTACAAGAGCTATAATTGAAATTATTAGATACAGCGACTTGTGTATTTTTAATGGTATAATGGAAACAGTGACAAATGCTTGCTTCCCTTAACGGGCACAGTGCATTAATTGACCACAAACTTTAGATTAATTAATTACACTAAAATTAAATTATGACGAAAAAGTATAAATAAGAAAAGAAAGCCTGATATATTTGCTATATAATACCATTATAGTTAAATAAAAAAGAGGATGTTCTTTCTTTGTAAATGTTTATTAACTAAGTTTACTAAGTGGTTTCCAAATCATCTCTGCCTTATAAAGGGTTAAAGACGGGCAGGGCTGGCCGACGAAGTCGCCAAAAGCTAGTATTATATAAATATTCGGCATAAAATCGACGCTTATGACTTATGGTGTTGGCGCTAGAACATAACAGTGTATAATTATTGAATATTTCCTATGAGTCACTAAAATTTTTGAATATTTTTATAGCCTATGTTCATTAGAAATTATCCAGGATTCTAATAGTGAAATATTTTTTCAATTCGACTTAGTAGTTTCAGAGGCTAATGCAAACAAACAAAGAAACAAAACATTCAGTTTAGATAGATAATGTGGATTTCCGCAAAGATACCCATGCAAAAAATACCTACAATTTTAATAAATTATTCCAAAAAAGTTCAACAAAGAGATAGGTTCCAAAACACGTGTTAGACATAGCAAGGCATCATAACCAATCCCTCGATATGATATGATAAAAATCTGCAATATGTTCCGACAGCCTGACATGGGTACGGTGTAGTTGGAGAGCTAGCATCGGAAAAACAACCAAATCTTTTTGGGATGACGGCGCCAGTAATGGACAAGGAACAAATCATGAACATTAAGTGCTTATTTCAAAGGAGTCAAGTGTTGTGCATTTGTTGGTAAATATTCAATTTATAACGTTATGGTTTTTGAATAAAGAACTAAGTCATCATTGGTGCCTGTCAGCTTAAAGTGTCTAACATTGGTGCCATCACCCTACGTAATATGTAATATTATTTATAACTTATTGATGGAGGAACAGAAGTTCCAGTACAATAATAACGCTTACAAATTAAAGATGGCTGTCAGCACAATTTCAATAGAAAAACTATATTTTTTCTTACACATGGTACTTTATAATTGAAAGTAAAAATAAAACAGTGTAATACACAAATAGAAGGATAATGTATAACGCGGTTTAATATTGGTTTATTAAAGTTGTAACCCAATCATTAAGATAAAATATACTTAGGTACTTTAAAACGTAGTAGGTAGTTTCAACGCTTCAGTAAAATAATACGACTAAATGTTACCTCTACGAATAGTTTAAATTACGAGTATAACTCATCTTTTGACAATAGCCGTGGCTTAAAACAAATTTAAATTCATCAGTCTTACAAATTATATAAATTCAACTTATTGAACTTCGGTTGTATTCACTCACCTGATACCAAAGCACATATTACATATAAACCTTCCTTGCTCACAAAATTGTAAACCCTTTTTCCGGGACTAGCTCGTGATCTAATATGAAATCCAATAGAAAATGATTTATACGGACTTGGTTGTAATTTTCTTGCGTCTTACGCGTTTTTATTGAGTCAGGTGTTAGCCGTTATTTGGGAGATATTGGGGAAATTGGAGTATTTTGGATGGACAGGAAGCAGAAATAAAAAACAGACTGGTGTTCAACGCTATGACTTATTATTCTCGTTTTTTTCTGTCTCTTACGTTATGTTATATACAATATTACATCCAAAACATATCAAAACAATAAACTTATTATAAAAAAACTAACCTAGGGTGCCTCCGGCAACGGGACAGGGCCCAGGCTGCCAGTGGTTAGGGCTGCAGAGAGAGGAACCGCCGGACTATGCGCGCCGTATCCAGGATTACTTCCTTCTAGATCTGATCCTTGATCCAACCACAACCACGAAGCGAGAGTCTGTCAAGATGTTGGTCGAGACTCTTCGCTATGAGACCGTTCGCGGAAACAACTGTCGGTACAATTATCGCCGAATCAACTTCCCACATGGCGGTTACCTCGTGAGCCAAGTCTAAGTACTTGCTTGACTTGTCCTTCTCGGCCTTCACGTGGTTCTCGTCTTCAACCCTGTGACATGTAATTATTAATAATTTTAATGTACAGGATTCAGGAAATATGAACTGGAATCCAGGAGCCGTAGTCAAGACATCGACGACAGGTTTGGCCTAGTGGGTAGTGACCCTGCCTATGAAGCCGATGGACTTGGGTTCCACTCCCAGTAAGGGCATTTATTTGTGTGAGCACAGTTTGCTCTAGTTCGGACGTAGTTTAATGACATAACTGGGTCCTGACATAGTTAAAGAACATAATGGACCTCCGGGTCATTTTCAAAAACTACAAATTGCATCGCAGAAACTTTCCACCGAGAAACTAAATTACAGTAATTATCTCAATTTGAAACCCCACATTAAACCAGGGAAGTCTGTGGGACGCCATTTTTCTTTTTCTCTAGGACTTGTAGTAATTACGTTCAGTATAACGAGTCTTGTTTCGAAATCGCGTTGGCGACTAGAATATACAGTTCAGTTCGCAAAAGGTTAATTATAGTTGTTACAAAAATATTGTAAATTATACCAGAGAAGGTTTTGAAAAGGTAGCTTAAAAAAGAAGCATTGATACGAAAATTAGATTACTACAGATTCCGGGAAGGTTGATGGTTGGTTTTTGGTCTTCCTTTTATTTCTGTTACTATGCTGTATATGAAAAAATAATCCTTATAATAAATAATACAAGACATTCTTACACAAATTGACTGAGTCACACCGAAAGCTCAAGAAGGCTTGTGTTGTGGGTACTTGGCCATCAATATATATCAAGGGTTGCTTGGTCAAACCCGATAAATCGATATAATATTTCATTGAAGTAACAATCTAATGTAATTCACATAATTATAGTTCTAAATTCAAAAACCCATTTACTCGACTTATCGGGTTTGACGACGCAACTCTCGATATACCTCATCTATGCTAACGATAACTACTAAGTAGAAACGTCTGCTAGCGAATATCTTCGATATTTAAATCGAACGAGAAGTAGAAAAAAAATTGACTCGCAGCGGGACTCGAACCCACAACCACTGGATCTAGATACTAGCCCAGTGCACTACCAATTGTGCTATACTAGTACCGCTTAGACTTGTCATTTTTTCCTATTTATCCCTCGTTGTATACGTCATCATGGGTGACGTGTAAACACATCTACCGTCAGCGTATTAAACACTTAAAGGCATCGAAGTCTCAATTTTCATCGATAACAATATACCAATGCTACCCCTTTCTAAATTATTTTTTATTATGCAAAAACGTCTGCTAGCGAATATCTTCGATATTTAAATCTCATCTATGTTGTATATAAATACTTCGTGACTGCTTACGAAGCCGATGGTCCTGGGTTCAAATCCCAGTCGGGGCAGTGGCAAACGAGCAGACGGATTCCTGATAGTAAGCAATTACCGTCGCCCATGGGCAACACCAGGGGAGTCACAAGCGCGTTGCTGACCTTTAAGGGGGATTGGAGCTCTGGGAACCTTACTCACCATCAGAAACACAACACTAC
This sequence comes from Grapholita molesta, assembly GCA_022674325.2. NCBI lineage: Eukaryota > Metazoa > Arthropoda > Insecta > Lepidoptera > Tortricidae > Grapholita > Grapholita molesta. The sequence goes on from CP053143.2 coordinate 8,897,146, forward strand.
ATACCTGAAAGGTAGCAGTGTTATTATGACTGTGGTCTTCTGTAAGTAAGAGGTACTTCCCCAGTTGGGCTTCTCCAGACTCGAGCGTGATGGTACTTCGCTGTGCCCTACCTCTCATTGTCGGACGTAGTTTAAGGACATACCCGGGTCCAAATATTGTCGTCTAGTACCTACTACACAAGCCTTACTGAGCTTACCGCAAGACTAGGTCGATTTCAATCGTCCCGAAATATATTTTTTTTATAGTCAGAAAGAGTTAGCAAAATAAGTTTATTTAACTATATTTACATTTCCTTAGTAAAATAGAACATCGCTACTCTGAAAGTTTTAAAAATACTTGGCTATTACATTTTGAGCAACAAGTTAGTGCGGTTTGTTAACAGGAGTGAAGAAAACAGCCAGAGTTACAACTCATCATCATCATTATAGCCGTAATACATCCACTACTGGTCACAAGCATGATATAAGTCCTATTTGGGGGAGCATAAATATAACTTGGTGTTGCAATAGTGGCAGTGGGGGGGTAAACGTAGTAGTTGTTAATTTAGTTTCGACAGACGCTGCTGCCCATTCGTCGGTTTTTTTCTCTTTATAGCCTCTTACGACACCCGCGGGAGAAGACGGTTTGTGTAAATACGAGTAGCTATTGTGACACGTCTTGCCACCTAAAAATGAAATAAATTCTTAGGTGGCACAACGTGGCACAATAGCACAGCTTGATACAAGAATATTAAGCGATAAATTTTTCATATAATGTACGCTTTGTTTTTACGTTTATTTGGATACGGGCATTGCTTCTCAGTTGCAACCAAAATCCACCAAAGGGCAATAGTGCCCCTTTAGAGTGGTGTTATACTGCGATCGTCAACCCAGTTGTCAAGTATTCTCAGAAATGATACTATGATCTTGTCTTTGGTGATTACTACGTCTAGCCATAGATGTCTGATTGTATGGTCTGCTAGTATTGTATATACTAGGTTGATTTCTGACAGATTATTGCAAAATATTTATTCTGTCAAACTACTTTGGAATTTGTATTATGTTCAACATGTTGCGTATTGCTAAGAATTTTCAAATACAACTATTGAAACGAAACAACGAAAAACCGTGCAAAAGGCAATATTTATTATAATGCCAAAACCGGTTTCCGATTGCAGTCTGACCGAAGCAGAGATTATATTTTCTACGTCTGTAAGTCAAAGTGCTCGAGTTATCACAAACTCCATTCAGCACCGCTAACTAATGGCTGGCAGCTAGTCACTCTGTTTCGTTTCTGTACTCCGTAACTTCGTATTTCAGAAGACTTCCTCTTGCCAAAAATGTAGCAGAAAAAGCTCTTAAGTTGCGTCATTATACGTTAAATTTAAGCTTTGTGCTTTGGCATGAAAAGGACGTAGGAGTAAATGAGTGCTCTATTTCCTAAGACTGGTCTGCGGTTGCCAAATGGTACCTAATAGGCGGTAAAGAAATCATTTAAGATCAGTTTTGCGATTTATTAGGGCAAGGTTACTTGTAAGTGGTGTATCAGTCGCTTCCTAGGAGGATATAACCAATATGGAGCCGACACACGCACTAATTTCTATCGGAAAAATTCTGACTTTTTCGGCGCGGGGGTGAGCCAACACACATAAATAGTGTTAACACTAATGCATGTTTTACGTGCGTCGCTACACACGCACACGTTAAAATTAACAAACAATAGCATAAACTATACTCACACAAGTTCAAGAACTATGACCGGCTGCCGAGTAATTTTGGCAGAGGGGAACCCCTGTTAATTGCTACTACTCCATATTGGTTATATCCTAGGTCGCTTCTATATAACTAAATTTCCGACTACTTGACTAATTGACATATAGGAATTGCTCGACATGTTTCACTCCAAACAATTACAATTAATATGTTTGAATCCCACGATAGTTAAGTATTTAAAATTGCATGATTTGATTCCGTTATCTCCGTTCGACCACCGGACAAGGCAAGGGAAGCGGTTTTCTAAGTTGTACTTAATTATAAAAAGTTCTGTAACAACATGGAAGCAATAAATATATTCTTTTCTATTCATCCTTACGTTATGAATATTCCATTAATTCACACGAAGCGATTCGCTTTTACCTTCTTAATGTGGACTGCCAAGGAATCGAATTCGCGCCCTTCGTCCGGAAAGATATAATTTGAGTCTTTTCAAGGCAAGAGTCAATAGGCTGTTACTGAACCAGCGTGATACACTCACCTCACTCGTCGACACTCACAGGTGTAACTGAGGTCAAACGCTGGTCAGTCGTGTATAAAAAAAACCTATACTTCCATAGTTACACATAATAAGCAAGTATTAAAATGCATTAGCCTGTGTGCATCGAATTGCGTACTTATTTCAAGGTTTTCAAGGTAATTTTATCTTACGCTTGCATCAATATTGAAATTCGCTCACTGTTCGGACCCGGGTATGTCCTTAAACTACGTCCAACAATGAGAAGTAGGGCACAGCGATGACCATCACGCTTAAATCTGGGGCAGCCCAACTGGGGAAGTACCTCCTACTTACAGAAGACCACAGCCATAATAGCACTGCTACCTTTCAGGTATGTAGTGTTGTGTTCCTGATGGTGAATAAGGATCCCAGAGCTCCAACCCACTTATAGATCGGCAACGCGCTTGTGACTCCCTTGGTATTGCAAGTGCCCATGGGCGACGGTAATTGCTTACCATCAGGCAATCCGTCTGCTCGTTTGCCGCCTATATCATAAAAAAACTGTTTTAAACAACAAAGAACCCTAAAAAAGAAAATACTTAAACTGTTCTCATTAATCTTGATACCCAGAAGTGACCATCTGCCCATAGACCCTAAGTTTGTTAAGTCAAAACGTTGATAAGTGTGCATTTATTTGACCAGTATCTGTCAATAATCCGTTCATCTTGACATATTGAGCCGGCCCTTGTGGCAAATGGCTTGGAAAAACCGGAAAAAAGGCTCGATTCTGTATTGATAAAGGGCTAACATATTGCTCGGGTTTATCTAGGACATTGTTGTTTTTAGTTAGGTTAGGAGAATGTTTTGAACAAAAAGCTATCGTGAGATTTAAACATGTTGAGTATGACGACCGGTCTGGCCTAGTGGGTAGTGACCCTGCCTATGAAGCCGATGGTTCTGGGTTCGATTCCCGGTCGGGGCATTTATTTGTGTGATGAGCACAAATATTAATTCTTGAGTCATGGGTGTTTTCTATGTATTTAAGTATGTATATGTATCTATCTATTATAAATATCGTCGTATAGTACCTACAACACAAGCCTTACTGAGCTTACCGTAGGACTAGGTCGATTTGTGTAAAATTGTCCCGAAATATTTATTTATTTATACATTTAGAAACTGGTAACTAACGTTTTATAAGTTCAACGTTATCATTTCAATTACTTGTTTTAATACAATAAATAAGGTAAGAATATATTTTGAACATTATTGTTGTTAAATTAGTGATCTATTTGTAAATGTTGTTTTCGTCCGCTTTACATGGCGACCCAGCCGACTTCTATGTATCGTATGAAGATATAATCGTAGGATTAAATCCTCATTTAATCATACGCAATTTTTTTTATGATGTCGGAGCGTGGGGGTTATTTCTTTATTACCTGTCTGTCCGTTGATTTTACTTTTAAAAAAGAGGTGTAAGTAATTAGTTCGACCATTATGTGTGTCTGTCTGTGTCGTAAGTCTTAAAAGGGTCAACCTAGTCTAAGACCCAATTAGATGTTTTTTTAAAGCAGATTTTCTGATGATGATTCTTAGACATGTAGTATCAAATTTGACTTAGCTGTTTTAGTGTCAGAATTTCAACTTTTTAATGCTTTCCTCTTTTCGTTACGGATGTTTTACATTTTTTAATTTAATGCCTTATGTAGGTAAGGTAAAGGTTTCACACTGGCTTTTCGTTCAAGGGTATAATTTTGTATACTGTTCTGATTTGATTTTCTTTAGCTTTTTTTCTATGAGATACATTTCCCGGCTGGTAATTTTTTTAATTTATGAAATTTCTATTAATGGTATTTTCCTAAACAGGATGCTAAAAAGTGTTTCCTTTACCGGTAGGCATCATTGTACATTTAAATATAAGAAAAAAAATAGTAAAAGTAATATTACACAGTTCACTTATTTTGGTCACAGTGCTAATTCAGCAAAACAATTATACTCGCCGCCAGTCCGAGACGTGTTTACATGTAGTAGCGCTCTACGTGCGATGCAGGTCACATAATTTCAAAGCTATTTAAAAAAAAAAACAAAAACATCTCTCGTATAGCAACATTACATATAAGCGTCATTACGTTTTATGTGACAGCGCGGTCACAAGTACTCTCGTTAATTTATGTTAAAAATAGTTACATTACTGTGTATATTCTATCCAAATATGTTTAATATTATTGTGAATATAATAATAGTGGTTGTGGTGTATATTTTTCATGTGAAATCATCGTATATCGAGAAATATCAAGTGCCGCCAAAGAGGTCAAATCACGGTTTGTTTTAAACAACATTGAGGTATGTACAGCAAATAGTTAACTATCGAATTAACATAACAATGTTATCTACTGGACCTACTATAATCAGGTGCATGTTTTACTGTACACTCTTGAAAATCCCGTTACGAATCATCAAAATAACCTATAAACTTGAATCGACAAAAAACCATTGATCCAAGGATAAATAATGCAAATCCGGTGTTCGGATACAGATAACTAATAAAATGACATTATTTTCATTCGTAATTTTTTACGTTTCATGTTTAAAAACGAACCATTTTTATTTACATTGAAATTGTTCATAGAAAAACGTTTTTTGTTGTTATTTCTCATTTTGGCGGTTCGCGACTTCGCGAGGTTACTTTTGCAAATTAGTTCGTTTTATCGCAGCGACTGAAGAAAAAATAATTAAAACGGAGGAAAGGAAATAATACATCAAAAAGAAAATAGGGACAGTGAAAGAGATTACGTGTATAAAATCATCGTCGATCATCGGTGTCATCCTCACCAACGTCATCGATAATAACGAGCGAATATTTTGAGAAATAAGTTGTTACCTACATGACTTTAAACACCTGGGTTATATATTTATTGTATACATGACATGCATCCTATATGTGATAACTTAAAACTGATCAAATACTGCAAGAAATTGATTTAAATTGACCTTTGGGGCCAGTACTGACCTTTGAGTTTTTACAATACCCAATGATTCTGTAAACATTCAAGTTTTATTAATTAATAATAATGGGTCAGCGTTTCACTTGAGGATGGATAATACCTACCCATCTAAGTAATGCAAGAGGTCATTTTGTGTATATGAAAGAAGAAAAACTAACTTGATAGTTCTGTGAAAACTTCAGATTTTTAGTCCTTGACAATATTGGGCCAATGCTTTCAGTTTGAGGATTGATGGTTCCAAACTATACAAGACAAGAGTTCATGTTATCTATATGAAAGAAGAAAAACTGACTTGATAGTTCTGTGAAAACTTCAGTTTTATTCTTTGACAATATTGGACCAACGCTTTCAGTTTGAGGATTGACGGTTCCAAACTATGCAAGACAAGAGTTCATATTATCTATATGAAAGAAGAAAAACTGACTTGATAGTTCTGTGAAAACTTCAGTTTTATTCCTTGACAACATTGGGCCAACGCTTTCAGTTTGAGGATTGACGGTTCCAAACTATGCAAGACAAGAGTTCATATTATCTATATGAAAGAAGAAAAACTGACTTGATAGTTCTGTGAAAACTTGAGTTTTATTTCTTGAGAATATTGGGCCAACACTTTCAGTTTGAAGATTGGCAGTTCCCAACTATGCAAGACAAGAGTTCATATAATCATCTATATGAAAGAAGAAAAACTGATTTTATGATTCACATCTATGTAAGACAAGAGTTCATAATTATTAACTATATGAAAAAAGGAATACTGACTCAATGCCCCTGTTGACATTGAAGTTATTATTTGATTATAATGGGCCAGCGCTTTCACTTTGCGGTCTGACAGTGGCCGTCTAAACCAAGGCAAGAGTTATCTTTAAAGGATTAACAAAGATTTCCTTTTGTGTGCCTAAAGTTGGTTTTTATTTAGTGACTACTACACTAGTAGTACACTTTGAAGTTATTATTTGATTATAATGGGCCAGCGCTTTCACTTTGCGGACTGACAGTGGCCATCTAAACCAAGGCGAGAGTTATCTTTTTAAGGATTAATAAAGATTTCCTTTTGTGCGCCTAAAGTTGGTTTTTATTTAGTGACTACTACACTAGTAGTACACTAGTAGCTACACACTGTAGACTACTTATATACTACCGTCATCTAAGACAGGTTTTCACAGATGTTGATCAATTACCAAAAAAGATCCTGCTTGCATTGGGCAATGAAGGTGTGGACACCCTAGAAATAGGAGACCTTATTTAACATAAACTTGCACTTCGCTAGACCAAGATTTTGGCTGATGCCTTGGAAAGGATTTACAGATAAAGGCGTGAGATATTTCTTCAGAAAGTAGAATCACTCACGAGCTGAAGCACCTCAAATGTATTTGAGAGGCTGAAATTTCTTAAAAGGGATCTCGATTGAAAGACACAATTTTGATAAGAATTTGACAAAAAATTAATGAGATGTTGAAAAACCTCTTACAATCTTATTGTATGGCAATGTCAACAGTGTTCAATGAGGAGCTGATGTTGCTAAATTAGCAGTTGAGATGCATAATCAGGATTCAACATCTGTAAGATATTTTGCTTTTACTGGTGCCAGGGGAATTCTTTAAAAACTGTATGTGATACAAATATTGTTCAATTTTTATTTAAAGCAAAATGTGACAAACAAACTGCAAATTAAATATTATTAACTCTACCCAGGGAGCCATCAGTGACCACCACAGAGACCCAGATCCAGATACCAGAACCAACTCAGGTTGAATGGCTAGAAATTACAGATAATCCTGTGAGTCTGACACTGGAGACAAGGATATGAAATTTTGTTTTTTCGACGAATCTCCTTCGTATAATTCAGAACCACAATCTTTGAATAACAAAGATAAATTTTAGTATTGAAACCAAGAACTTAGTTGTCATATTGTCCAGCCCAATTTTGCTAATCTTATCTCTTCTGGTATATAAAGTTTATATACCTAAAATATAGTTTATAAATAAACCAAAGTTAGTCATATAAATCAACAAATTTGAAAACTCAAAAGTCTTAACAGATATATTGAACCAACATACTCCAAATTAGAAGATGTGTAAACAGTTTCTAAACATGTCTTAAAATTGTAATATGTCATCAATTGACTTTTTTTTTTCCTTGCCAATTGCTGAAAATAGTAAAATGTGTTTTGTGATTTCCATTTTCTGGAAATTGTAGCATTTTTAATGCTCTACCTTATAGCCTCCATGAAAATACTGGTCCTATGAGTTTACTAAAATGTTACTAACCTAACCTAACCCCACCTACTTAACACAGGGAAAGGGAAATATAATATTGACTTCATCACCTTATTTAATCAGATCTATGATAATTCATAGTACCTAATGTAACTAAAATTTTAAAATTTTCATGTACCTAGACATAGTGTAATCAAACACTAAGTCAGTCCTGATGGGTTTAATTCAAATATGTATTGATGTGTCAATGCCTATTCTTGAAAAGAAACAACTATCTAATTTAACTGAATTAAAATAAATTCAGCTAAAACAATACTACTGCTACTGTAGCATATATAAATATTATGGGAAGAACTTCCTCACTTTAATAGTATCATCTGGCAATAGTGTGAAAATACTCTTGTGTGGATTTTTTCTTTTCATATGTTAACACATAAGATAATGTTGAAGCCTTATTGGCTTGAGTTCAGAAATATTAATATTGTAAGGGAACCTTCTTTAAGAGATTTGAAAAATAGTTCATCAATTTGGTTTATCTGATACTGAATTAATTGCTTATAGAATTTATAAAAATAACATTTTAGAAAACTAATACCATAGATGTTTTTACAGATTATTTTATGACTTTTCTCATTGATCTTTAGTACTGAAATGTCTATATGACATCAAGATATAATACTTTTATATTCCAATGTTGGTCCCAAAATAAATCATTGCATGTAAGAAATTTGAGCATATGAACATTTCTTGTCGCCTCCTTCAAGAAAAATTCACTATGAGGTTTCCCTAGCCGCAGGTTTTCTGTCAGCCAGGGATATAAAATATCATTAAACAGTATTCTATAGTGGAACTGTTGTAACAAACACAATTTAGATACCAAGCTCTAATTCTATTGGTAATAAAATCCTTAAGTGACTGTTTAGACACTGGATCATCATAGTTTATGTTACATAGAACACAACTATATATGTATAGAGCCCCTTGTCATTGAAAATTGGACCAAGAATTAGTTCAGATGAAAGAATAAAATGCCCTATGAGTGGACCCAGTAGGCCATTAAATTTATTTTAAATTTTATTTAATTTTTCTAATGAAACTTTGATTTTGATGCGTGGTCATATAGTCCAAACTCCTGCCTTGGTTGATAAAAATAACATCAATTTTTCTAATGAAAGTGTCCAATTAACAGAGATAATTAATATAGAGTTTACAATCAATGTTATGCCACGAATTATAAAATAGAGCTCTATTTAGTTTCAACTATTGATTGAAGCAAGAGCATAGTTATATAGATAAGAACAAAGTTGGAGTGACACTTATCTATAAAGAACTTCATAGGCGTTTAACCATGCAATTTATAAGTCGATGGATTAAGATTACCTCGAAGAGGCTGGAATAAATGTTTATATATTTACACAGTTACACAGTCCTCGACGTGTCGGCCGACTAGACCGTGGTCTAGTTCAGCCGCAGAGATCTGCTCTGGGGGTTAGCATGGATAAAATTTGTGAAGTTGCACGTTGGCTCTGAGCTCGGCAACAGTTGCCATTGTCAGACATTAAGATATTAAACCAGATCTATAGCTATGTATTACAGTTATGTGTTTTACGTTAATACTATAAAACTATTTTTTAGTAATTTTGTACATACTTGATTGCATAATTGTTTTGCTTTTTCCTAAGAAGAATATAATTTGATTTGTTCTTATCCATCATAAGGACCAATTATTAACAACCTTAGCTTTAAACATCTACATGTAAACACGTCTCGGACTGGCGGCGAGTATAATTATAAGATTAAACGAACTTACCTAAGTGAAGTTCTATCTTAATTATACGAAGCCGCCAGTCCGAGACGTCACACCCAAAAACCCACCCACTAATACACAGTATTATCCCAAACATGGGGTTGTTAATACCTCTATCTTTAAACGAAATGACGCTTATATGTAATGTTGCTATACGAGAGATGTTTTTGTTTTTTTTTTTTAAATAGCTTTGAAATTATGTGACCTGCATCGCACGTAGAGCGCTACTACATGTAAACACGTCTCGGACTGGCGGCTTCGTATAATTAAGATAGAACTTCACTTAGGTAAGTTCGTTTAATCTTATAAATATACAACAAACTTCCTAAACAGCCTTAATAGCTGTTTACACGGAATAAAATGATATAAGACTTAATAAATAATAAAAGCTTTGAAAAACACTCAAGTGACGTAATATGTATGAATCGATATGTAGCGTGCCTCAAGGGGGACGAAGGGTTAGTTAGTAAACATACGGGCATGTATAAACTAGGGCTCGCGGTCGTGTCCGTGATTCGTGACCCCGTAGCCGTGCGCCCGGTTTCGTGAATCACGGCAACGGTTTTCTGGTACGTTCCGCACGTGACATTCGGTTACGTGAAATTAGAGTACGTGAATCCGTGTAGATCCGTGTAGGCGTAATCACGCCTTCACGTATCTTAAGAATAAAACTTAGTCCTTATTTATTATATTCCCGGGCGCGGCGAAATTACGAAACGTGAGATAAGTATCCAACGGAATCGAGCCCGAAGCTTCACACACGGACGCAGGTACGGGCTACGTGTCACGGCGTGTCACGGCGTGTCACGTGAATCCGGATGCGAACGTAGGTACGTGACACGTACCTGGCCGTGTTCGTGAAATTCGTGATCTTAGTACCGGCGGTGTTAAGAACACGTAGCTACGGGTCGGCGTACATCACGGATACCAGGAGCTCTAGTATAAACAAACCAGACGTAATACAATTAAAAAAAGAGGGTAGCGGTAGCGCCTTTACAAAAAGTGCAAGCTACTTCTCAGCGGGCGCGGCGTGCGGAACGCCGTGCAAGGCAGCGGACAGCAGTGAGCGATACACCCTTATCGCGATCGGTGTGTCCTGACTCGGCTTGAAGATGGGTACCAGAGCTTACCCGAAACATGTCGCCTAGTGCGATATAATTACACGTGAGTTTATCCGTTTGTAACTAGGTAGTAACAGACAAGACGGTTTAAAATTGTTATATTTATTTACTTAAATAATACATACACATAAACACAGATACATTGTGGAGAGTGTGCACAAGGAATTGTATGATTTAATTCAGCCATCTTAGATCTACCACCGGGCGTCCAGGCGAGGGGAGCGATTTCATCCTTACGTTGTGAATATTTCATTCATTCGCAGGAAGCGATTCGTTTCTACCTTCCTAATGCGTGCTAAGGAATGGAATCCGCTCCCTTCGCATGTATTCCCGGAAAGATTTTGGGTTTTAAAAGCAAGAGTGAATAGGCTGTTACTGAACCAGCGTGCTACACCCTCGACCTCGTCGACAGTCCTTTAAAAAAACTTAATATTCACCATATAAACTGCATGAAGCGATTTTAGTCTATACTTTTTTGGGATCACTACTTAGTTACAAACGAGTGAGTCCTGTGTAATTATATCGCACTAGGCGTAATGATTATTTTCGCTTACTTGCAAAAGCCATTGGCGTGTGACATCAGAGATTTTTTATCGTGGCGCCGAAAAGTTTAAGTATTATTTGTTTGGTGAAATTGAAAGCGTACCAAAAAGCCGCGTTACCGCCTGAAATACTCCCCCGTACGTACACTCATCTATGTAAATGGGGGGTCAAATATAAACTAGTTATTGAATAATTGTTTCCTTAAGCCGTGTCAACGTCGAAACTAATTTCAGGCCAAGGTCTCAGTTAAGTCGCAAGTTTGCCGCTGTTAAGTTGTTGGTTACTTGTAGTGTTGTGTGCTTTCAGGGACAATTTTTGAGCGTCGTCATGTGAAATTCTGTTAGAAACATGAATAATATACCGGGTGTGGCCTGTAATAGGAGCATTAACATTAGGCATCGCTTGTACACTACAAACGTAGCAACATTTTATTCTACAACTTTAAAAAAATTGTGTAATTTCTAATGGGATTTTATCCTGGCCGGGGACTTCAAGGCCGAGCACCCAGCGTGGAACTCCTCCTCTCACACGCAGCCGGGGAACCTCATATACCGAGCCACCGAGGACCTCCAAAGAAAGATTTTTCAAGCTAGCAATGTGTTATGAAGTTTGTAGGCTGACAGTAAACGTCAACTAGACTATTGGATGCCGTTCATTGAAAATACTTTTAAGTTTTTCGAAAAAATCCTGTCAGAAATTACACATTTTTTTAAAGTTATATAACAAATGTTGCAAACGTTCGTGGTGTAGAAGCGATCCCTAAAATTAATGCTCCTATCACACACCACACACAGGCCACACCTGGTATATTAATAGTTGTGGGTATACTGTGAAAAAAAGGCGCTACAGATAGATTACTAGGTATCTTTGGAAGCCTTTGTCCTCATATAGAGGGGATCACGCACATTAAAACCAATTCAATTCAAGAATGATTCATATTCAATAGTAATATAAAATTATTATCTCTTTATTCATATTAAATCTTAGGCTAGGTTTTTAACAATATTTCTATAAAAGTAGAATATGAAAATACATCTAAAACATAACAAAACAATAAAAATATTATAAAAATCCTTACTAGGGTGCCGTCGGCAACGGGGCAGAGCCCAGGCTGCCGGGGGTTAGGGCTGCAGAGAGAGAAACCGCCGGACTATGCGCGCCGTGTCCAGGATTACCGCCTTCTGAATCTGAAATTAGTATTATTTTTACACTAAAACTTTTTATTTATTTTATTTCATTTCATTGTGATTATGCATTTTGTGAATAATAAATGGTATCTGAAATTTTTGTGTGACTTTAAAGTTTTTGAATTTGAGAGCACAACTCTTAAAAATCAAAACGGTGTTTAACGTAGGATTAGTAGTTATTTTGAGGTTCATTTTCAAGTGATAAGGTTCAGATTTGCAGTATCTCTGATTTACTAAAAATTAAGGCTTTGTTGCTGAATAGTAGAGCTGGTGTTACAAAATACAATAACATTAATTCACTAATTAATTACAATGATATTACAGGCTATCAAGCGCTGAGGCTCTAGTGTAAGTTTCTTTTGACGTAAATAAACGTTTACGAACGCTTAATATTTTTTTTATGATATAGGCGGCAAACGATCAGACGGGTTACCTGGTGGACGGTAGTCGCCCATGGGCACCCGCAACACCAGAGAAGTTACAAGAGGGGGGTTTGAGTTCTGGGAACCCTACTCACCATCAGGAATACAACACTACATACCTGAAAGGCAGCAGTGCTATTATGGCTGTGGTCTTCTTGTAAGGAGGGGGTACTTTCCCTGTGGGGCTGCCAAGTCAAGTTACGTAAAAAACTAACACTCAGGGCTCTTGCTTAGCCGTAAGAGCGTGCGACTTACAATACGGAAATCGTAAGTTCAAACCCCGGTCCGTAGGTTGCACTGAGTTTTCCGGAACTTATGTACGATATATCACTGAGGAAACCGGAGTAATCCCAATAAGGCCTATTTTACACTCTGGGTTAGGTCAATTGGCAGTCGCTTTCGTAAAACTGGTGCCTACGTTAATTCCTTGCATGGACAAATTGCTAAGCAAACCCCAGGTTTCAAGGAGTCGTGGCGAATTTCCGGGACAATGCGAGGAAAATGAAGAAGATGATGATATTGTAAGTAGAGTTGAAGTATGAAGACTATTAATATTCATATGAAAATGTATTTTTATGAGACGCTTGAGTCTGGAGAAGCCCAACTGGGAGAATACTTCCTCCTTACAAAAGACCACAGCCATAATAGTACTGCTACCTTTCAGGTATGTAGTGTTACGTTCCTAATGGTGAGTAAGGTATCCAGAGCTTCAATCTCCCTTAAAGGCCGGCAACGCGGGTGCCCATTGACGACGGTAATTGCTTAGCATCAGGCAATCCGTCTGCTCGTTTGCCGCCTTTGTCATAAAAAAAAAAAGAAAATTACGAGTAGAACCAGCCATAACACGTCCTCTGCTGAAGATAAACCTTCGCCCGAAACTCTTGAAATATGTATGGTGGAAAGTTAACACGTCACTTATCTCAAGAAAAAAAATATGTAAGCAATAGAAAAGTTTTTCCAAAAAAAATGTGCCTTGATCGAAGATCCCAAAAACGTTTATTTTCGAGTAATGTACCTATAGATAAGTAGGTATTTTCAAATTAAGATATTTTGAAAATACGTTTTTTTTTTTTGCAAACCTATGTAAAATATTTCTGAAGCCAAAACTCCACTCCGTATTAAAGTTAATCTACATGGTGTTCCGTTCCAGCTAAAAATTTTTCAAAATCTTTTCGCGAACTTGGCGACTAAATCCAGAGGCTGTCGGAAACAACTGTGTGTTCAGAATTTTTAATATGATACCAATATTACCTACTTGGTATATCACCTGCCCTAGAATAGCACCACCTCATCTCCTCCCGCGGGTGTCGTAAGAGGCGACAAAGGGAAAAATCCTACGCATGAGCAGCAGCGTTCGTCGAAACCCAATCTACAGCTGCGAACCTGCCAAGCGTGGCGACTATGGCAACAACACCCAAGATGATACAAGCCATATTTATAGGAGGCCTATGTCCAGCAGTGGACTGCATACGTATATAATGTATATCATCTGAGTGTTATTTCTATCAACTTCTTTATTCTTCATTCTCCGTCCTTATACCATGTTCAGTTAGGATTGGCTCTCTTGATCGCTTTCAGCAGCCATTAATGTTCTTGGCCGTCATTGTATCTAATTTTACAGCTTTGATGTCATTATTTAATTCTGATAGCCATGTGAGTTGGGTTGGCCGGGACGTCTTGGAATAGTTTTTTTTTAAATAGAAACGTTTGCCAACAAAACCTTTGTTCTTAGAACACACACACAATAAATTTACAGTAGATGTCGCTAGGCGCCTCCTTAAGGCACATTGAATTGAAGGATTTAATATGCTTATAATTATCTTTGGAGGGTTGCCATACTCGCCACGCTTGGCAGGTGGAGGCTGGTTTTTGTTACCTCTTACCTGCGGGAGAAAGTGTAGTGTAGTGAGTCATAGTACGACATACAGCTGATCAGTTACATAGTTGATGACTCATCTCATCTGATCCACAACCCACCTGTTTACATACCTGATGTGGAAATGGCTTCTTTTGTTGTAATAGTATAAAAGCAGGATTTTCCTTGAATAAAGAATTAGTATTTCCTCGACTTTTGAGTTATCTTTATATCTCGAACTCCCTACATTTGGGTGGGGTGATGTTATTTTCCGCCGGCACCACGTATGGTCAGTCTAGTTTGCCGTCAGAAATAAATAAATATTACTCGACATCCTTACACAAATTGACTGAGGCTCACGGTAACCTCAAGAAGGCTTGTGTTGTTGGTCAGCCAACGATGTAATATAATATTCAAATACTTAAATATACATACTTAAATATATTTTGGACCAGGGTATGTCCTTAAACTACGTCCAACAATGAAAGGTAGGGAGCAGCGAAGAACCATCACGCTTAAATCTGAAGCAGCCCAACTGGGGAAGTACCTCCTCCTTATAGAAGACCATAGCCATAATAGCACTGCTACCTTTCAGGTCTGTAGTGTTGTGTTCCTCATGGTGAGTAAGGTTCCCAAAGCTCCAATCCCCCTTAAATGCTGGCAACGTGCTTGTGTCCCCTTGGTGTTACGGGTGCCCATGGGCGACGGTAATCGCTTACCATCAGGGAATCCGTCTGTTCGTTTGCTACCTTTGTCTTAAAAAAAACCATAACACCCGTGACACAGAAACAATGATCAGTACTCATCACACACATAAATTCCCTTGGGATTTATCTTATTTTCAATTTCCGAATATGTCCCTTAGCCGGCTGTAACTTGTGTAACTGTGTAACTTGTCCTCAAGTTTGCGAAATCCCCGCTAGTGGGGACACTTGTCACGATTTATCCTTTTCTCACTTGGGGATACTAGTTTTGTCGGTATGATGTGGCCTGTACCACGATACCGGGACAGTTAGGCTGGTTATTCTGATATATTATATATTCCGGTATTAAATCCTAAATTAGAAATACGTTTTGAAAAACGATGAAAAAATATCATACAGGGTGCGATATTAAGACCAAAGGTCATACACTTAAATTTGTATGGCACCAATGATTCACTTATAACTTTGTACAGTCACCATCAGATATATCGGAGCTGTTGAGGTGGTCACAAATATCGGAACAACGCCTCTATTATAAACGCGATAAAGTGAATGTTCCGATATTTGTGACCACCTCCACAGCTCCGATATATTTGATGGCGACATGTTCGATATAATAATTTGATGTTTGGAAGATTTCAAAAATTAGTGAAACCAAATCAGGTAAGGTAAGTGCTACTGAGAAAAAATAATTAGCTCTCAGTTTTGTTGTGACAATTAAGCCTTGAAATCTTTATAAAAAATAACTTCACCTTCTTTACATTGTAATATGGTTAAAGTTCATGAAAATAACACCACACCACATAAAATTGACAGTAGTTTCATGTTTCTTAACTTCTCACGCTTATTTGGTAAGTACACTATTTTTCTGAAAACTCAATCTTACCAAATAGCTTTTTCTTGAAAATATGTGGCGAAACTAGGGCAATCCTAAAATGGCCTACTTACAGATTTCAAAGGCGTTCGTAAAATCTTGTGCTGTTTAGATTAGATAGAGATATTAAATATATTGAGAAATTATTTTACTATGAATTATGTTTGTGCGATGCCATGTCGAAACCTTAGGAGGATATAACCAATATGGAGTAGCCATTAACAGGCGTTCCCCTCAGCCAAAATTACTCGGCCGCCGGTCATTGAACTTGAACTTGTGTGAATATAGTTTATGCTAGTGTTTGATAAGTTTGACGTGTGCGTGTGTAGTGACGCTCGTAAAAAATGCATTAGTGTTAACATTATTTATGTGTTACCTCACCCCCCCCCCGCGCTGAAAACCGCAGAATTTTTCCGATAGAAATTAGTGCGTGTGTTGGCTCCACATTAGTTATATCCTCCTAGTCAAAGCCAAATCACCAACTGCGACCCAGTTGCCAAGCGTAAATCAACTATAGCAACCCCATCATCCTCGCGTTGTCCCGGCATTTGTCACGGCTCATGAGAGCCTGGAGTCCGCTTGGCAACTGATCTCAGGATTCAGTTTTACGAAAGCCACTACCATCTGACCTTCCAACTTAAAGGGTAAACTAGGCCTTATTGGGATTAGTCCCGTTTTCTCACGATGTTTTCCTTCACCGAAAAAAAGCGACTGGTAAAAATCAAATGATATTTCGTAAATAAGTTCCTAAAAACTCATTGGTAGGTACAAGCCGGGGTTTGCACTTGCGACCTCCAGATTGCAAGTCGCACGCTCTCACCGCTAGGCTACCGTCAGCGCTCTATAGCAACCTCAAGATGTTTTTTTTTGTTAAGCCTATAGAGTATCCCACTGCTGGGCAAAGGCCTCTTTATTTCCACTCTTCCCTGTCATGTGCAATCTCTGGCCATTCGTTGTGGAATGAATCCAAGTCGTCCCGCCACCTCCGTCTTGGCCTACCACGTCGTCGCCGCCCATCGCGAGGCACCCACTCTGTGGCTATTTTGGCCTCAAGATTATACAAGTGATATTCGAGTGACGCCTATGTCTATTGGATGTCTCACGGCTGAAATTAAGATGATGATGAAGATACATGATTAGTTCGTCTAGAACAAGATCGAACCGATTTCCCAGAGACAATACATCACCTTCAGACTCTAGCAATCCAACCTTATCTTTTGTTTTCTTGGTACGAGGGCGAAAAATCGCCCGCCTGACAACTGATATTATCTTTCCATTGACATCGTGACAATTACTGTTAATAACTTTGTTTCACGCTCGACTGGGTTAATTTGTCTGTCAGTTGCTCTTGTGTTTTTGTTGATAATTGTATCGTCTTTGCTAAGCTTAAGTTAATACTTTCTATTATGAAAATACGAATTTGAAACCTTACCTTTGATGTTTTGATACTGTCCGATGATATATTTTTTAAATGAAAAAAAGGAACAAGGTATATTTTTCCTCTTCTGAAGTTTTCAATATAAAATTATACATATTTTAATACTTTGAATGAAAGTACTGAGGTGAAATTTCACGAGGTTTCGAGAGTTTATATGTATGTTGTATCGTCAAGACTCAAGTAGATAGCTAGGTGTTTATCATTTGTCACGATATATGTCATGCTCCAACAAGTTTATGAGTATGAAAGTGACGGACAACGCAATAGACGATAAAATTGTTACCTACACGTTCTGACCAAGCACTGCAACAAAATTATAGATTTGAAAAACTGGGACTTTAGGGATTGTACCCTGAAATTCCGGATTTCAAGTCGGACACTCTTACCACTAAGCTATTAGCTCTGATTATGTACAGCAATAAACTTCATATTTATTACGAAAGACTAATAAAACGACTAAATTATCATTTTGATTGTGTTTGAAATGTTTTCAAGAAAGTTTATATGGCAATAAGTGTTTACTAATACTAAGTCTTAAAGTGCGCAGGTAAAAGTTCTACTTCCTCTTTAGCAGTTAGCAGTGTGCCCCGTGTTACTAATTGGTACAGTCACCATCAGATATATCGGAGCTGTGGAGGTGGTCACAAATATCTGAACATGCACTTTATCGCCTTGACAATAGAGGCGTTGTTCAGATATTTGTGACCACCTCCACAGCTCCGATATATCTGATGGCGACTGTACCAAAAGAAACTACTTACTTGCGGACATTTACTTTGGTAGCGAGAAGAAATGCTCGTTATTAGAGTAATTATAGCTAATTGGTTTTGTGCGGAATCACCAAAGTTATATGGGAATTATAATTATAGTTAATAGACGACCGGTCTGGCCTAGTGGGTAGTAACCCTGCCTATGAATCCGATGGTCCTGGGTTCAAATCCCAGTCAGGGCATTTATTTGTGTGATGAGCACAGATATTTGTTCCTGAGTCATGGGTATTTTCTATATTTAAATGTATCTCCCTATTATTGGCCTAGTGGGTAGTGACCCTGCCTATGAAGCTGATGGTCCTGGGTTCAAATCCCAGTCAGGGCATTTATTTGTGTGATGTGCACAGATATTTGTTCCTGAGTCATGGATGTCTTCTATGTCTTTTAAGTATTTATATGTATTTATCTATTATATAGTCGTCTAGTGTTACCTATAACACAATCCTCACTGAGCTTACAGTAGGACTAGGTAGATTTGTGTAAGATTGTCCAGAAATATTTATTTATTTTTTCTCTTACGACTCCAATGAGAGATGGGGTGATGTAATTCTTAGACACCACACGGCGACTTTTTATTTATTTATTAAGAAAACAGACAGCCATGTACAAAAAAGGTTTACATACATAAATCGAGTTTCGAATAGGCCTAAAGTTTCCTATATTACTATATAACTACTACATGCAAAATACTGTATAATACCTATTTAAGATTGTGCACTACAAAATTTACACAGATTTAATACAAAAACATTCGAAAGTTTAATTATTTTTGGACCCGGGTATGTCCTTAAACTACGTCCAACAATGAGAGGTAGGGCACAGCGATGACCATCACGATTGAATATGGGGCAGCCCAACTGGGGAAGTACCTCCTCCTTACAGAAGACCACAGCCATAATAGCACTGCTACCTTTCAGGTATGTAGTGTTGTGTTCCTGATGGTGAGTAAGGCTCCAACCCCCCCTTAAAGGCCGGCAACTTGTGACTCCCCTGGTGTTGCGGGTGCCCATGGGCGACGGTAATTGCTTAACACCAGGCAATCCGTCTGCTGGTTTTCCGCCTATGTCATAAAAAAAAAACAAGAAATGCCGAACTTTATTTTTGAAAACGGATAAACTAGTAGCAAAAATATCTTTGTCATTAATAACTCTTTGTAAAAAGTACAGGCACGCCTGAAATAGTACATTTCGATTCGATAATTATGTAAAAAAAAAAATTTTCGACGAGGGTGAACGTTGGAGCCCGAGTGAAACGAGGGTGACAATCACCCGAGTCTTTAAGAAGTTTTTACACGAGTATCGAACCTAATTTTTCATAGCAAGTGCCTTAAAAAGTGAAATTGAAAAGTGAACTTTTTACGCACTAGTTAGGAAAAAAGAGTTTTTAGCATACTTTGAGCCACATGATGTGATACAAAATGTAGGTTTACGGGCGACTTCTTTAAATAAGTCAAAATATTGTGATATTATTTATGTGACGCGTATCTACAAGTCAAAATATAGACCGTGGGCTGCGGGCCCCAATGATATTGAAAGTACCCTTGAGGATAGACCTTTACACTTTGGGTACGGTGACTGGAATCAACCCTATTTGTTATGTATTCGTTATTCCTTCCATATTGGCTCGCATGATCTTGATTGTCATAACATTTGGCATAATTTATCATTAACATTTTTCGAGCTTGTAATCTTTACAGGCTGCGTGTGAAACATACTTTTTTTTTTGTTGCTGGGTAAATGCGTTTACGCATCCCCCCCCGGGCCTGGGGTATGACCATGATGGAAGTGGGGGGGTATGTGGGACTCTCCACGCTGCTCTTCTTGCTAGCCAAGAGGAGGGGAGGAGAATACCCACTAAAAACCCAGCGGTGACGTCCGCATTGCCATTAGGGGGAGTGCCACTGGAACACGATATGTGAAACATACCTAACCAAACCTAAAGTATTAAATAGGCTGATGCCTTAAAAAATCTTGATCCTTTCACAGTTTCAGAAAAAAATACGTTATGGTCTGACGAATCATGTAACCCAAAAAAACCTTGCTTTATAATTATTTATTTACTCTTTTCAGTTTGAGGGTTCCGTAGTCCCTCCCTCTTCCTCGATCCGTCCGTTTAACTAGCATATTGCTGAGCTTCGCTCGTTACCTGTTCCTTCCATCTTTCATTCATTCATCTTGTCTTTTAACTTAAGGTCTTTTATAACATTTTTATAGAAGTAAATAAAAAAAACCGCTTTTTTTATGACATAGGCGGCAAATGAGCAGCTGGATTGCCTGGTGGTAAGCAATTACCGTCGGGTGTTGGAGCTCTGGGAACCCTACTCACCATCAGGAACCCAACACTACATACCTGAAAGGTAGCAGTGCTATTATGGCTGTGGTCTTCTGTAAGGTGGAGGTACTTCCCCAGTTGGGCTGTCCCAGATTCAAGCGTGATGGTCATCGCTGTGCCCTACCTCTCATTGTTGGACGTAGTTTAAGGACATACCCTGGTCCACTTGCACATAAAACCTATGGCCGTTGGGGCGTACAGGTACCTACTCGGGTGGCGACCACGTACCGGAAGGCACAGCGTACTAGGTGGACCAACGACTTGGCAAGGATCGCTGGAATCCACAGAGTGCGGGTTATGTCCAGCTGTGATTATCCTTTTCTATACAAGACTGACCAGCGTTAGACCTCAGTCACACCTGATGGTAAATGTCGACCGAGTTAGAAGATGTAGCACGCTGGTTCAGTAACAGCTTATTCACTATTGCCTTGAAAACACCCAAATTATATCTTCCCAGGAAGACGAGGGGTGCTAATTTCATTCCCAAGCAATCCGCGTTAGGAAGATAGAAGCGAATCGCTTCGTGCAAATGAATAGACTATTCACAACGTAAGCATGAAACCGCTCCCCTCGCCTGGACGTCCGGTGGTGGAACGGAGCTGGCGGAATTAAATCGTGTAAACCTTCTGCACACTCTGCAAAATGTATTAATTCTTTGGCTTCTATTCCATATATCGAGATCTGTGTTACATATACAACCCGCCTGCCGTGGCAGTGCGTGCAACTACCCCCGTGGGCAACTACCCCCAAGATGACAACAAGTCATATTTGTGGGAGGCCTATGTCCAGCAGTGGACTGCGTATGCAGTACTGCATTTTTATGTAACATACATTTCAGCCGTATGTATGTTACATAACAATGCAGTATCACCAAATTCGAAGTATCAACATTTGTCCCATATTATTATTTACTCTTCATGGAATGTCGAATACAGAGTCCATAACGTCAAGCCGGTAAGTTATCGCCTTAGACAAATGTGTCCTTATGCTCTATTTCACACACTTTCTTTGCTGGGTCACTTGGTTATCTGTCCTCATGGGAAAGGGATAAGGGTTTCTTGAACCTTTCAATATATACCGACAACGTCAGATAGTAAGGAACGAAGGACATATCTCATCATCATTTAAGTTATACATCCAGCTGTTCATAGGTCTTCCCTAAATATGACTTGTATTATATAGGGGGTAAGGTCATCATAACCAGACATAGAAATCTCTGAGGCAAATTTTGTTGACAGATAGGGACTTCCTATATCGATAAATTAAATTATCGGCGTTTGACGACCGGTCTGGCCTAGTGGGTAGTGACCCTATGAAGCCGATTGTCCTGGGTTCGAATCCCAGTCGGGGCATTTATTTGTGCGATGAGCACAAATATTTGTCCCTGAGTTAAGGGTGTTTTCTATGTATTTAAGTATTTATGTGTCTATCTGTCTATCTATCTGTTATATATCTCGTCGTACCTACAACACAAGCCTTACTGAGCTTACCGTAGGACTAGGTCGATTTGTGCTATATTGTCCCAAAAACAATTATTTATTTATTTGTTCTGTATACAAGTGATCGCCCCCAACATCGTGTGTTTTTTGTAGTAGACGGAGAAGCTTAACGCCCAAAAATATGGAACAAATTCTGGTCGTCTACTTTTATAATAGTAGATGGGACATTAACAAACAATGAAATTGGAATGAGTACAGAGTATTGAGTTATTATTTAATTGCTATTTCTTTACTTTATATAAAAAACATATTTATACAAGTGAACCCTTGGATGATTAGTATATAGTAAAAACATCGATAATTTAATTTGTCGATATACGAAGTCCCTATTGTTTCTAAGTCTGATTCCTAGGTCCACGGATTCCTAGGTCTGATCATAACTAATGTATTTACTTACATATTTATTGCGTTCACGTAGTCGCGCGTTTAAAATTACTTCTATTACACTCTAGAGTGTCATGAATTTCTCGTTCTTTAGATTAATTGCTATTATTTTAGATCAAAGACACACACATTCGAGAAAAACATTGCTGGACATATGTCTCCCCAAATAGGACTTGTATCATCTTCTGGGGGTGATTTGGAGAGGACTTAAGGATTGAAAATTACCACATCTCTTGAGAGACTCAACAAATAAATGTAAGGCTACATGGAATTTAATACAAAATAAGACCCAAAGTAAACATAAGCCAAGTGAAATTAACAAAATAAAAAACGAAGGTAAAATCATTACAGACACTAAAGACATAGCCAACACATTTAATAAGTACTATATAAACCTAACCATAAATAATTATGATTACCTGACACATGAGCTGCACGAAAATATGAGCACATGTGACTCATCTATTTATTTATACCCCTGCGATGAAAACGAGGTGATAAAAATAGTAAAGACATTAAAAAATACCAATTCCATGGGGTATGACGAAGTAGCAACGAAAGTAATAAAAGAATGTATAACATTAATAGCAGGTGTTCTTTGTTTTCTGATAAATGTATCATTTGAAACCGGCTCGTTTCCCGATAAACTTAAAATATCCATTGTCAAACCCTTACATAAGAAAGGAGATAAAGAACTTCTAAATAACTATCGTCCCATAACATTAGTACCAATTTTTTCAAAAATTTTTGAAAGGGCCATGTTTACTAGAATTTCAAAATTTTGTGACAAATATAATATAATAAAAAATGAGCAAAACGGTTTTCAGAAGGGTAAATCTACAACACTAGCTGCGTTCACACTAATTAAAACTATAACCGAATATATAGATGAAAAAATTCCAGTTTGTACCGTTTTCTTTGACATGACTAAGGCGTTTGACTTTGTTTCACACCAACGTCTTCTACAAAAGTGTCACAAATATGGAAATAGAGGTGTAGCATTAAATTGGATCAAAAGCTACTTAAATAATCGATACCAGTGTGTACAAATTGATTATATAATTGATAATAATGTTAGACATACACGATCAAACTTTCAACGAAATGAAGTAGGTGTGCCTCAAGGTAGTGTTTTGGGTCCACTTCTGTTTTTATTGTATATAAATGACTTGCCGAATATTACTGACTACCAATGCATACTATTTGCAGACGACATTTCTATTGTAATACCATGTAATGACATAAAAACTTATAATGACGATATTAATAACTTAGTAAATAATGTAATTAAATGGCTAAATTCAAATAACTTAATTGTAAATCTTGATAAAACGAACTATGTACAATTTTATAATAGAAAAGGGGGAGTTGACATAAACGTAAAATATGAAGACATGTTATTAAGAGAAACTGGAACAGTGAATTTTTTAGGTATGATACTCGACAAAAACTGTTCATGGAAGCAACAAATTGAAAAAAAATGTAGCTTAACGAATAGTTTTGTGTATGGACTTAGAAGACTGGCTACACTTGTAAATAAGGAGACAGCACTTATTGCTTATCAAAAAATTGCTACTGCATGGCAATAAAGATTTATAATTTGATTCCAAACGATATTACCAGTTTGCCTTATAATTTGTTTGTACGAAAATTGTAGAATTGGCTGCTTCAAAAGCGATTTTATACCATCAAAGATTTCATGACATATAAAAATCTTACCGTTGCATATTAAATCATTACATTTCTTTCAAAATTAATTTTCACTGATAATCTGGTTTGCTAGACTGTAGTTAGTTTTAGTAGTATATTATGACATAAGCAATAAAAAATTTGCATGCTACAATGTAGTAAAATAGTTGATAAAAATTTTCTGTACCTACCATCATTAATGTACACTATTTTCTGCAAATAAATGACTATGACTATGACTATGACATCTAAGCCAGGATTTGGGTGTTTTTTTGTTCGTGCGTCATGGGAAGACGGCTAAACGGATTTTGACAAAAACTATACTTAAATGTCGAGAAAAACATTACATACATACATACATTTCAGCCGTATGCAGTCCACTGCTGGACATAGTCCTCCCACAAATATGACTTGAATCATCTTGGGGGTAGTTGCCATATAGTGGCCACGATTGGCAGGCGGGTTGACGACCGCAGTAGCTGTAGATTGAGTTTCGACGGACGCTGCTGCCCGTGCGTAAGATTTTTCCCGTTGTCGCCTCTTACGACACCCGCGGGAGGAGATGGGGTGGTGCTATTCTAGTCACACGGCACATTGGAGAAAAACATTGGTTAGGTTAATTTCTACCAAATTCAACCCCTTGTTGTTGGACCCGGGTATGTCCTTAAACTACGTCCAACAATGAGAGGTAGGGCACAGCGAAGTACCATCACGCTTGAATCTGGAGAAGCCCAACTGGGGAAGTACCTCCTCCTTACAGAAGACCACAGCCATAATAGCACTGCTACCTTTCAGGTATGTAGTGTTGTGTTCCTGATGGTGAATAAGGTTCCCAGAGCTCCAACCCACTTATAGGTCGGCAACGCGCTTGTGACTCCCTTGGTGTTGCGAGTGCCCATGGGCGACGGTAATTGCTTACCATCAGGCAATCCGTCTGCTCGTTTGCCACCTTTGTCATAAAAAAAAACAAAAAAAAAAGTTACTGGTACAGTCAGAATTCCACGCAGGCGGAGTTAGTTTGTAATAAATTTCTATCTGTATTACTTATTGATCGGGCGACGGTTAAAATTACCTGCTGACTATAGATAAATTCTTAATTCCCCAACGCGGCAGTCCATCGTTAATTCTAACCCGGAAGTTAGTGGTGCTGCGTTTTAAACCTGCTAGTTACTCGACTAAGTTCAACTTGCCCTGGTTAACTAACCCACAATTAAGGGTTACGGGTGTATGAACTTAACCGGTTAACCTCGGGTTAGTTGGCTAAACTTGAGTGGTAGGTATGGTTAGAAACTACAACTAAGTCGTCCAACTTTTTTGGCATGTATATGTACTGACATATTACTTAAATGACATGGAACGGATAAGAAGACATTTTAATAAATAAAAATAAATATCAAATCGACAGCAATTTATCGCTTACAATCTATCATAAGTTCAACGTTAAAAACATAATAATCACCAAATCACCAAGAATTACCGATCAGCTAAGCTTTATTAAATATGAATGCTACAAAGATCATTAAAACCTTGTTTTTTTTTTGTTTTTTTTTTTTTTTATTAACGACTGACCTGACGGTAAGAGACGACGAAGTCGAGGGTTGGCAGAGGCACGCTGGTTCAGTAACAGCCGTGAATAGGCTGATCAGCGTTTGACCTCAGTCGCACCTGATGGTAAGTGACGACGAGGTCGAGGGTGTAGCACGCTGGTTCAGAAGCAGCCTATTTATTCACTCTTGCCTTGAACATATCAAATTATATTATACCGGGAATACAGACGAAGGGAGCGAATTCCATTCCATAGCAGTCCGCATTAGGAAGGTAGAAGCGAATCGCTTCGTGCAAATGAATGGAATATTGACAACGTAAGGATAAAATCGCTCGACGAGGGTCTTTCGTTTTGCTTCAAGTTACTGCTATGCTAGTGAACACACATTCCGTTAACAAAACACAATGCGCCACACAAACGAGGCACAATTCGACAATAGAAAGACACAACCGACGCGCTAATGAGCCTGATTGGCGCAGAATCACGACCGAAATGGCGGCTGGCAAATGCTCTAACTGAATTATGTGGCATTTTGAGTTGACGTGTTTGCTAGTTTTGGTTAACGATTTAATATGTAGTGCTGTGTTCCTGATGGTGAGTAAGGTTCCCAGAGCTCCAACCCACTTATAGGTCGGCAACGCGCTTGTGACTCCCTTGGTGTTACGAGTGCCCATGGGCGACGGTAATTGCTTACCATCAGGTAATCCGTCTGCTCGTTTGTCACCTTTGTCATAAAAAAAAAAGGCTTGATAAGCTGATGTATCATGAAACTAAGAACAAATCAAATAATTTTTTTTTGTAATATTTTTGATTTGCTTTGATTTTTTTAAGTAGTAATACTACTATATAAATTAAAAGTTGAAATAGATAACATATACTAAAGAAAAAACGACGAGGACCTCCGGTGTTCGGGACGGGACGAACACCGGAGGTCCTCGTCGTTTTTTCTTAAGTATATGTTATCTATTTCAACTTCTGATGTATCATATTTCTAGCTTTGTTGTGGAATCTACTACGATCGCCAACCCGCCTGTTAAGCGTGCCGACGGCATTGAACCCTAGTTATAGCACCGCATATAGGTAATAAAATTAATCTGATTGGATCGCATTAAGACGGCTAAACGGATTTTGACAAAAACTTTAATGTCGAGGAAAACATTGGTAAGTTTAATTTCTACCAAATTCAACCCCCAAAAAGAGGAGGGGTTGGATTTTTAATATTAAAAGTCGTAAAATAAATATGAAAATAATTTATAATTGAACTTTCTTAATGAAATGATTGATCAGCAAAGTTTGTTTTATGTCACACCTGGCCGCATAATAAATCGCAGATGGCTTTTGAATATTATAAAACAAGGATGAAAAACGTCTGTGGATTGAAAATATAATTCAAATTAGCACACTAGTGACATCTATTGTAATGAAGAAAAAAACTTAGGTATCGAACTAGGACTATACCCTAGTTCGATGACTACACCCTAGTTCGATGACTATACCCTAGGACTATACCCTAGGATTGTACCCTAGTTCGATGCATAAGTTTTTTTCTGTCATACTGATTTTTTTGGCGTTGGCTTTGATGGCAGCAAATATAACACAAGTGTTCACACTGACACACGGCAGCACATTTTGTACCGTTTAGATAGAACAAGTAGACAAACAAGTACCTAAGTAAAAAATCCCTTACAGACAATTTAAATTGTTTTATTTTTGAACCGCGGGAAACTGTCGTATCTATATTAACTTTTCCACATGATATCCCGCGAGGGAGAAACCAAATTGATCACTGATGATCAAGCACCGGATTGATGGGGACAAATCTGAACTGATGTTTAATAGTGCGAGAACAAATTAAATTAATTTTACTACATTTTATTAAGTTTACAACCATTATTTTTATATTAAGCAGAAACGTCTGCTAGCATATCAAAGATATTTAAATCGAAAGAAAAATTAAAAAATTTGACTCGCAGCGGGACTCGAACCTACAACCACTGGATCACTAGCCCAGTGCACTACCAGTTGTGCTATACTAGCGCCGCTTAGACGTGTCAAATTTTTCTATCTTATCCTTCCTGGTATACGTCATTACGGGTGACGTGTAGCGACATCTAAGAGTATTGAACCGTTTTGCTGTGTTGTGATCCAGTGGTTGTGGGTTCGAGTCCCGCTGCGAGTCAATTTTTTTGATTTTTCTTTCGATTTAAATATAATTTTACAACCGTTGTGCAATTTTTAGAATATGAAATAAGAAGAAAATTTCTTGCAAAAGGATGTCGTATCTCTATCTTCTATATCTGAATGGTCAGTTTTGCCATGAAAATGAACGATCATTTTTCTAGTGAGACATTTTTACGTACTTCAAATAACAAAAGGTAGGCGTAATTCATTGCAGTGACAAATAATATTGTTGTACTGAATTAATTATTCAATGTAATTTCAATACATGTCAGAAGTGACTCGACACGGTTAATGTCAGATATCGGTTGTTTATACTTGTGATAAGTGTAAATGAATAAGGTTTAAACACTATTAAATGTATTTAAATTTGGCCATTAGCCATTTGATAATTGATGGATAAAATTGTTTTATCTACGTACATATCATAAGTGCTCTAAAATGCGTCCAGAAACCGTAGGCAATGACCAGCATTACCAACCATCAGAAATGAATGGAGATGTAATGTTAACATTATCTACTGAAATGCGTAGGTTATGAGTTTAAATTTGGAACAGCTGTCAAATTCAAGTGGGGTGTCTATTTTAGTATCTATAGATATTAAAACAGTCATTGATACGAAACGCCAATTCGTTATGTTTTTTTAATAAAAATTGAACGACATAAGAACTCGAGTGACAATAGAATAGGGAGTTCATTCGCTTGTCTATGCTTTAAAAAAATATTTGACTGAGATATGAAATACGCAACGCCGCCATTCCAAACTGTCATTTGTTTTGTTCGTTGACTTTTTAATGTTTCAAGTAACACTAGTAATACTGCAGGTCATTTCCCTACGGTTCTTGAACCCATCTTAAAACATTTATGATACGTGTGTAGATAAAGTAGTGTATGTAACTATACATAATTAGGCGTTACAACAACCGTGTGATATTATTATTAAACTCGCCTTCGGCTCGTTTCATAAACCCACACTCTTGTTGTAATGCCCTTCATTATGCACAGATACATAAACTACTATTTTACGATGTAGATAAATGTAGTCGATTTTTAATTAATCACTAGCAGTGGTGCACTTTTGCCCCCGTCAATCCGGTGTCTGCTGATGATAGGTCACAAATGATTCCGTTTTAGGTACGGTTCAAGAGCCACCATCTTGATTTTGCTTCATTTTGCGACGCAGGAAATAACACGAATGAATCTGGAAGTAAATGCACTGATTCAAAGGCTGCAGTTGCCCGTTGCACTTTGACGTCGAACTAATATTAGTCAGAAAGCATACAATATATAAAGCAATACAGAAGGAATATTTTTATTCATTTTTGCATCTTAGGCTAGGTTTTTATAACATTTTTATAAATGTAAAATATAGTGGCAGCCGATTAACCGATGGCCGTTGGGGCGGAAAGGTTCTGGAGTGGCGACCACGAACTGGAAGACGCAGCGTAGTTAGGCCTCCCACAAGGTGGACCGACGACCTAGTTAGAGTCGCGGGATACCTCTGGATGTGGAAGGCGCAGGATCTGTCTTCTTGGGTCGTTCTGGGGGAGGCCTATGTCCAGCAGTGGACGTCTGTCGGCTGACATAATGATGATGATGATGAAATGTAAAATATACGTCTTAAAGGCTGCCGGTGTTTAGGGCTGCAGAGTGAGGAACCGTCGGACTATGCGCGCCGTGTCCAGGATTACCGCCTTCTGAATCTGACCCTTGATCCAACCACAACCATGTAGCGAGAGTCTCTCAAGATGTTGGTCGAGACTCTTCGCTATGAAACCGTTCGCGAAAACTTGCGGAATATTTTTATTTATTATTTCAGTTACACGTCCACTGCTGGACTTAGGCCTCCCCAAATATGACTTATATGATCTTGGGCGGATTTGCTACAGCACGTCTGGCAGGCGGGTTGGCGATCGCAGTAGTTGTTGATTCGATATCGACGGCTGCTGCACATTCGTCGGTTTTTCTCCGTGTAGTCTCTTACGACACCCGCGGAAGGAGATTAGTAAAAATTGTTCCAAATCATGAACAGATACCGGTTTGATAATATTGTATCACCTTTTCTATAACACCCAGTATTCTTATTTAATTTTCATTATAACTTTTCGAACGCCTTAACCGTGTTTGTGGTGTAATTTTTTTGGATGAGATAAATTAAAATATAGATAAAAACGGGTCACTCACGTTCTCGAACTGAAGTTCTCGAAGGGCCGCCACCAGCGACGGTGCGGCACGAAACTCATGAGTATGGTTCACGAATTGGACCGAAACATACGTCGAGCGTTATCCGACTTTAAGATACGTGAGTGACCCGTTTTAATATACACGGGTATATTAAAACGTGTATATTAATATTATTAATATACACGTTTAATATATATAAACGTATATTATATACGTTTAATATGTATATACGTGTATATATATATATATATATATATATATATATATATATATATATACATACATATATTTTAGTATGTCTGAGTTTCACGGGAGTTTTCTATTAATAGAGGTAAATTCATATATTGGAACTGGGTATGCCCTTAAACTACGTCCAACAATGAGAGGTAGGGCACAGCGAAGTACCATCACGCTTGAATCTGGGGCAGCCCAACTGGGGAAGTACCTCCTCCTTACAGAAGACCACAGCCATAATAGCACTGCCACCTTTCAGGTATGTAGTGTTGTGTTCCTGATGGTGAGTAAGGGTTCCCAGGGCTCCAACCCCCCTTAAAGGCCGGCAACGCGCTTGTGACTCCCCTGGTGTTGCGGGTGCCCATGGGCGACGGTAATTGCTTAACACCAGGCAATCCGTCTGCTCGTTTGCCATCTACATTTATGTCATAAAAAAATATATATAATATATTCTTCAGTTCACCCGACCACGAACGTTGATAAAGATTCAGAAACGTCTAAATGAAATATAAATTAGAATTATCGATATAATGCGTTTTCATTGCTTTATTTCGAGTTACTTTCAATAGCAAATAAAACTATAATCAAACATAAGCATTGACCAATAAAATCCCTTCCAAAACATTAAACCTAATCACTACAATCATAAAATCCCATTTTCCGGGTCAAATAGATCCTTTAAAATCAATCCCAATCCATCTTTGTCCATGGGGTTATTGCCCCATCTAACTAAGCCTCGGGCTATTCCCAACCATTACATACCTCCGCATTCAACCAGTTCAATATAAATATGTCATGCCGGCTGACTAGAATAGCACCACCCTATCTGTGCCGTGTGATGCCGGCTGACTAGAATAGCACCATCTCCTACCGCGGGCGTCGTAAGAGGCGACAAAGGGAAAAACCCTACGGGCAGCAGCGTCCGTCGAAACCCAATCTACAGCTACTGCGGTCGCCAACCCACATGCCAAGCGTGGCGACTATGGCAACTACCCCCCAACATGATACAAGTCATATTTGTGGGAGGCCTATGCCCAGCAGTGGACTGCATACGGCTGAAATGTATGTATGTATGTAATATAAATAAAAGTAACTAACTGTTGCCCCCGACTTCTTCTGCACACGGTAACGCAAAGAAGATAACAGAAAGACGAGATGTATCTTCGTCTATTAGGTGCCAAGTTTATGGTCTAGCAATGACATTACATGGGCTGACGGAATGACATTGGTGCCTTGAAGTTAGGATGGCTTCTTGTCTAAGATGCTACTTCTGGTGATACCTTGGCACCACCCCTGTTCCGGTCACCAAATCGGATGCTGGTTCAGCTTTTTTTATGCTGTGATTGAACTGTATGGGGGGAAGGTAGCCTGAGGAAAATCCAGGACCTTCCGCACCAGACTTGAGTTGTACTACTGGAATACTCCTACTGAGTTTACGCTTCCAGCTAGCTTGAGACGGCCTCAACAGAATCTGAGTGGTTTGTAATGGTATCGAACTAAATAATGACAGTTTTGTTGACCAGCGTTTGACCTCAGTCTCATCTGATGGTAAGTGTCAACCCGGTCGAGGCTGTACGCTGGTTCATTAACAGCAGTTTGCTCAATTGAAAAACGGAAACTTTTTTTTTTATGATAAAGGCGGCAAACGATAGCAAATGGATTGCCTGATGTACGTGTGTAAAGAACTACCGTCGACCATCGTTACCCGCAACACCAGGGGAGCCACAAGCGCGTTTCCAGCCTGGGCGGGGGGTTGGAGCTCTGGGAACCTTACTCACCATCCGGAACTACAGAAGGCCACAGCCATAATAGCACTGGTACCTTTTAGGTCTGTAGTGTTGTGTTCCTGGATTGGAATCCACCTAAAAGGCTGCCAACGCGCTTGTGACCCCCTGGTGTTGCGGGTGTAATTGCTTACCATCAGGCAATCCGTCTGCTGGTTTGCCACCTTTGTCGCAAAAAAAGAGACTCTTGCGTGTGCTCTCTAGGCAACGGTAATAACATCAATATACTGTATCGTTATACATGTATACTTGATAGAACCATTCACATCATCATCTTCCTTAGTCCCGGCATTTTGCCACGGCTCATGGGAGCCTGGCGTCCACTTGGCAACTAATCCCAAAATTTGGCGTAGGTGCTAATTTTACGCAAGCAACTACCACAACACCTACCTACCTAACCTACCTACCTAAACTCATTGGTACGAGCCGGGGTTTGAACTTGCGATCTCCGGATTTTTTTTTCTTTTTATGACGTAGGCGGCAAACGAGCAGACGGATTGCCTGGTGTTAAGCAATTACCGTCGCCCATGGGCACCCGCAACACCAGGGGAGTCACAAGCGCGTTGCCGGCCTTTAAGAGGGGTTGGAGCTCTGGGAACCTTACTCACCATCAGGAACACAACACTACATACCTGAAAGATGGCAGTGCTATTATGGCTGTGGTCTTCTGTAAGGAGGAGGTACTTCCCCAGTTGGGCTGCCCCAGATTCAAGCGTGATGGTCAACGCTGTGCTCTACCTATCATTGTTGGACGTAGTTTAAGGACATACCCGGGTCTAAAATTGCAAGTCGTACGCTTTACCGCTAGGCCCCCAGCGCTCTCCAAATCTGCTGTCCATTTTATGTACTGTGTGTGTTCCGTATATTTCAATTGACGCTATTTTTAATTAAATGGAAGCTTTATTCAATACGTCGTATTGAAGTTATACTTGAATTTCGTTATTAGTTTTAATGTTCAACTTACCTTTACCGATAAAGTTTTAAGACATAATCATGGCGACCGGCCTAGTGGGTAGAGACCCTGCCTATGAAGGCGATGGTCCTGGGTTCAAATCCCAGTCAGGGCATTTATTTGTGTGATGAGCACAGGTATTTATTCCTATGTCATGGATGTTTTCTATGTTTAAGTATTTATACGTATCTATCTATTATATACATATATCGTCGTCTAGTACCTACAACACAAGTTTTAACTGAGCTTACCCTAGGTCGATTCGTGTAAGATTGTCCCGATATTTATTTATTTCAAATTTTTATTTATCGTCTCTCAATAAGTTCCAAATTCGAAAATTCAAAGTACTACTGGGAAATTACCTTACAGAAAACAGTTAGGGCTATAGCGAACCAGCAACGAAACTCCCATTAGTTCGATACCACTACACACCACTCAGATTCGGTTGAGACCGTCTCAACCAATCTCACTGGAAGCTTAAACTCAGTAGTAGTATTCCAGTAGTACTAATCAAGTCTGGTGCGGAAGGGTTCTGGATTTTCCCCAGGCTACCTTCCTCCCACACTGTCCGATCGCTCTAATGTGCCGAAATGGTCATAGGGCCTAAGAAAGGTAAAAAAAACAGAACAGCCAAACAGTGATTGGCCCTAGTCATAGTATTGTGTTCCTGCTGGTGAGTTCATATTTGTTTAGACAAAGACGGTGACAAACAAGCATACGGACCGCCTGATAGTAAGCAGTTACCGTAGCCTATGGGTACCTGCAACTCCAGAGGATTCACATGCGCGTTGGCTACCCTAAAAGTTGTTGTAGCTCTGGTAACCTTACCATCAGGAACACAACAATACATACCTGAAAGGTAGCAGTGTTGTCTTCTGTAAGTTCTTGTGTTCACTTCGACAAAAGTGACAGATAACGTGGTAGACGATAAAAATGCTGCCGTGCTGCATCGTGTTAGCCTTAGCAATGGAACGGCTGATTTATTGTCACCATTAAACCCCGTGGTGGGGTTCAAACCCTTCATTTTTATCGGAGATATTTTCCGGGTCATTTGAACAAGCATCCGTCTTTTGTTCCCGGGACAAAACGAGATAAGTCAATATGAGGGTAATTTGGAATGTAAACAAAAAATCGCATAATAATAAATATATAATATTATAGCACATTCTTACACAACTTGACTGAGCCCCACGGTAAGCTCAAGAAGGCTTGTGTTGTTGACGACGATATATATGACATACAAATACATAGAAAACACCCATGACTCAGTTACAAATATTTGTGCTCATCACTCAAATAAATACCCTAACTGGAATTTGAACCCTGGATTTTGGCTTTCATAGGCAGGGACACAACCCACTTTACCAAATCTATCGTCAAGATGCACTACAATGTTGACATTATGTTCTTTTATAGGCTTTGAAGTAATGTGGTTGTAGATTTGGCTAGAGGAGAGGCACGAGAGGTAGTTTATTTCTTAGTTTTTATTTTATTTGCATGTTTGACTAAAGCACTATACATACCTTACGCGTTAAAAAGGGGTTGCCGGCCTCGTAACGATCCATCGCGGCCGGCAACCCCCTACTTCCCGGACTCTGTGGTAATGTACTATTTCTCAAAACATGCAATGAAATATCATAACATATGGTCCGATGACTTGGCCAATGTAGCAGTAACCTACTGTAGGCAAACAGCGTAGGTTGTTTTGGCGATCCTCGGGGAAGGCCTATGTCCAGCAGTCGTCTTTTGGCTGGAATGATGATGATAGATTTATTGGATCTTCGGTTTGATAAATTTAACGAGCCGTTTCGGACGTTCGGTTCCCGTTAATCCGGGTTTAATCGACGATTAGCGGTCTCGGTTAGGGGCCGGTTGCGAATTGTGGTTAAAATATTTGCAAATACCGATTGTGGTGTTTTCTGTAAATTCTGTATGAAATTGTAATATTTACCAACTAGTTTTTCCTCGCGACTTCGTCGGCCACCCATGCCAGACATTAAATTATGGTTGCGGGATAAAAATTATCCTCTATCCTTTCTCGTTGTTCAAACTCTCGCCATACTAAATTTCATGCAATTAGTTCAGCGGTTTAAGCGTGAAGATGTAACTTTCGCATTTATAATAATTAGTATGGTGAACTGGTGACCGAAGAGCTGGCGGCTTCCTCGTACAACGTATCAGCATTGCGATAGAACGAGGAAATGCCGCCAGCATCCTTGGTACAATGCCCCAAGGGTCTTTTTTAGATATTATGCTGTAACTAGTTAAGTACTTGTAGTTATCATAATATTGTAATTTTATTAATATGGATAGTAGTGTTACTACTGAAAATGGCAAATCAAAGATAAAGGCAATCCGTCTGCGCGTTTGCCGCCAATGTCATAAAAAAAAAAGAAAAAAAAAAGAAATAATTTTTTTATTAAAAAAATATTTGATATGTCCTTGGCAACTTAATATTATTCTTAAGGCGCTCTTACAGACGTATTTTAGGTATTTGCGGGGGTGAAGCAGAACGCGGTGGAGGCGCATGCGGGGCGCCCCGCACCACGCCACGCGCGTCGCTCGCGTAGACAGTTGATGGCCTTATTCTGTTCGTAACCGTATTCTGGTTGAAGCAAATTCCAGAGCGTTCCGGAAATTATACAATGCTATTTGTTTTTAGAGATCCGTAAAAAGGGTAAAGGGAACCCCACTACTAAAACTTCGATGTCCGTCCTAGGTTGTCACTAGGTTGTATATCATTTTATTAAACCATCGCCATTAAATTTGTTTCGCTTAGAACTGCTTGCCAAATCATGAAATAATACATTTTTTTAATTCAAGATTTGGACACGATATTGATAAAATGAACGAACAAATTTGAGGCCAAATTCATTTATTGGAATCCATTAATCCAACTCAAAAGATGAACTTTTTCAGTTCATCTTTTGGGAATAGAAACATCGGTTGATTGTTCAACGTTTTCATACTAAAATAAACCCCAAAATAAAGGTGTTAGCGAAAGAAAGTGCTGTTCAACTTTGGTCATTATACAAGCATTTGAAAAATGTTGCCTATGCCCACAAGTTGACCTCCGGCAATCTATTGGAAATTAGTCACAATATTGAAAACATAACTTGAACAGCAAATGTATCATTAAATAATAATAAAAACGTAATTTTTATTAACGTGAATGAAAGAGATACCCATATCTCTTTTTAGTCACGTTACTTAAATGAAAACGCCGGCGAAGTGTTGCCACGTTACGGAAAAATACACGATTTAATTATTTAGATTATAAGACGTTTCGTTCATCTTTTGGGTGCCGGTCACCTTTTGGGGCAACTGCCCTCCCTAGTAATGAAACTTAATTTATAACATTATTACAAGAAGGATTAGCGGCTTCGGTATCCGTTGAGTTTGGAAGTGACGCACTGTCTCTCGGTGTCGGGGTTGTAAGTGCCGTTTCGGGGTTTTTAACCGACTTCAAAAAAAGGAGGAGATAATCAATTCGGTTGTATGTTGTTTTTGTTTGTTTGTGTGTTACCTCAGAACTCCGTCGTTTATGGACCGATTTCAAAAAATCTTTCGTTGTTTGGAAGCATATACTTCAAGGTTAGTCCCATTGTTACCAGAACTCAGATATCATGATGGGATCCACGAGGAATTAAGAGAACTTTTCAAATTTTAAAGGTACATGTATGCAAAAAAACCGTTAAAATAAACAAGATCACATATACTTGATTAATTTCGACGGGTTCCGCTGTGTACGGGTGGCCGAATTGGTTAAAGCGTCAGCCGCGATAGCTGGAGATGCGGGTTCGAATCCCGTCTCGAACACCGGAGGTCCTCGTCGTTTTTTCTTAAGGTATATTTGTTATCTATTTCAACTTTTAATTTAGGGATTTCTGATGAAATATTACGAGTAACCTGATTTGATGTTTGTAGCCGGAATAGGTAACGGAACTTCATGATCAAATAATGTAGGGGGATCCTATTTGGGCTTTATGAAATCGTCATGAGATGCACTTTGGTAACCATGCACGTATTTATGAGTGTCTCACGTTTTGATCTGTCACTACGTCATTCATTCCGTGCAAGTATCAAATGTATATATGTAATATTGAAGCTGCCAAATTAAAATAGGTACGAATGCTTTTCAATATTTCATCTACTATTGCGTCGGTCACCATGGCCTAGCGGTTTAGTTATAAGAAATCATAATCCTAACATCAAAATTTATAGAAACTCGTTACTTTTCAAAACCACAAAAAAAAACCATAGTGAGTTCAAGCCTCCGTACAGCTAATACCGTAGCGAGCAGCGTAAAGCTAATGTGTTCTGATAGCATTTTCGATTTACTAGAAATATATATAAACGGGTCACTCACGTATCTTAAGGTCGAAAACCGCTCGACATATGTTTCGGTCCAATTCGTGAACCATAATCATGAGCTCCGTGCCGCACCGTCGTTGGCGGCGGCCCTTCGAGAACTTTTAATTTGCCTTTTCGATTTGCCTATAAGAGGGTGTTCGATTCACGACCAAGGTTGCGGCCCTGCACAAATCCGCACGCAAGACGCATGTGTTCAGCGGTATTAAAAGGAATTAAAATTATCATTGTTATGTAAACTAGATCCCAACAAAAACATAAATGTGTACAAAAAGGCCATATCTGAAAGAGTCACTGAGTCCGGGCGACTCATGCATGCTGCACAATAAGAGTAAGATAAGGACGCCATTAGTATCACGATGACGTCACGCTCTACCTCAGGCAGTGTATGTATACACCCTATATCCAGCAATCTCTTTTTAGTTTTGACATTGACAAAACCGAATGGTGGTTACTGGTTGTGTTGAAAATGTATTCGAGCGTAGTAGTACCTACGTTAAAGAATTTTTCCCCTCACTAGCTCGTAAAGCGCTTGTTTATCCTTTAATTGCTATGTATGCGAAGTACAGCTCACTTGCCACCGCGGCGGCGGCGGCGGCGGCGGTAACTCGCACACGCACCGACTTGAAAATCGAATTAGAACATTCGAAAATCGTACTGGCCACCACAAGCTAACCAAGCTAAAGGCACCTTTTGTAAAAATGTTGAATGTATCTAAACGCAAAGAAAAAGTCAATGCGATTTCAAAACGTTTTTTTTTTCATGTTTCACTTTCCTCGCTGTAGTGATGGGAAAAATTTTGTGTTACACACGGGTGCAATTGTAATTTAATTCTCGTGTATTGAAACACTCGCTACGCTCAGGATTCTATTTTAAAACCACTCGCTACGCTCAGGATTCTATTTTTAAACCACTCGCTTTGCTCGTGGTTAAACTATAGAATCCATTCGCTTGCTCGAGTTTCAATCCCACACTCACAGTTAAAATACAATTTGGCACCCTTGTATAACAAATAACTATTAAATCGTATGCGAAGTGACTTAAGATATATTTTCCCTAAATGTTCAGATATTTATGATCACCCTGTCTGTGCAGATAACTTTGACGAGTTGTGTGTTCAGATTTAATTGAAAAACCACTGCTCACATATTTATGGCGAATTGGATGTTCAGATGTTATTGACCTCATTTACTGTAAAGAATTTATTGAAATTTATTGCTGCTCAGAAATATTTGAGTACCTCGGCCGCTCCGATATATGGCGACTGTACTAGTAACTTTACTGACTTGAAAAAAAGATAGAATATAATAAAACTGTACAACACACAATTACTAAAACTGCACCAGACCTGCAAACTAACTACGTAAAAACGCATGTGAAATCCGCTACGACGCGGCCGGTTGAATGTTCTGGTACGTAGGTTACCGTTTAGGCATTCTAATATTCACACTAATCTTTGCCATATGTCCTCTTAGTTCACTTAATCGTTTCCTCTTTCGCTTAACTTTATTTACACTGCGATTACCCGTATTGCTTCCTGTCTAAAGTAATATTACCGCGTTAGGAAAATGTGCACACGTCCTACGTTGACAGCGGTCACGAGCGTACTGGCGACTGGGCAATAGTCGGCCGCCGCCG
The DNA here is from genome assembly GCA_022674325.2 of Grapholita molesta. NCBI lineage: Eukaryota > Metazoa > Arthropoda > Insecta > Lepidoptera > Tortricidae > Grapholita > Grapholita molesta. Next base: position 8,936,070 of record CP053143.2, read on the forward strand.
CGCGCTGAACCATTTTATTTTGCCAATAACGAAATCAATTGGTATTATTCATGTACACAACTTATTAAAAATCTAAGAAGTACAAATCGAAATCTACTTAAAAACTATTATTTAAAGCAAATTTTGTGTTGATATTCATAATAGTTATCGAAATATTTGGTTTAAGGTGTAAAAAACGAGTTATTTTCAAAAAAAAAATCTATCGAGGTTTTTATCAGCAATCGTGTTTCTGATGAAGCCAAAAACTAGAGAATAGACTGAAATTATACGTATAAAAAAATTGCAGTTGTAAGTTGTGTGAAAGTATTTTATTAATATTTTCTAAAATTGGTGTTTTCACTATCTAGAGCGCCTTAAAACCTATAAGGATGTTGTAACCAGTAGTTCCTAATAAATAAATATCACAAGACATTTTTACACAAAAAGACTGAATCCCACCAGTACTCAAGAAGGCTTGTGTTGTGGGTACTCAGCCAACGATATATATAATAAACAAATACTTAAATACAATTATTTGAAAGACCCATGACTCATAATCAAATATCTGTGCTCACCACACAAATGAATGCCCTTATTGGGATTTGAACCCAGGACCTCTTCACAGGCAAGGTCACTACCCACTAGGCCAGACCTGTCGTCAAGTATAATAAAATACCATTTTAATATATTACGAAAGGCATAAACCTTAACACTTATTAATTAAACACAAGAAATAATAAAGTACCTTAAAATAAACGTCGGTTAGGCTGTTTTGTATGTCGTTTACATAAAAATATGTTTAACAAGAGCTTAAGCGACATGTCAAAACATTTCGAGGTTATCGTTCTGAGGCGTTATATATGTATAGTGAGTATTATCAGATACGAGTCCCTTTTATTTGAGAATTCAAATGAGATTGAACCTTATTGATTACACAATAGGGTTCTTAATATAATGTGGGTTTTACAGGGGTCCGTATTTAAAGCTAAAAAATATTTATTTGTGCACCGAGTCGAAATAGGCTTTTTTTTTAGAAAACGCTAAACAGCGTTTGACCTTACTCACGCCAGGGCCATAATTTCACCAAACTGACAGGCGCGACATATGTCATCATCATTGTTACTGGCGTAACAGGCTTCCACGGACTACGAAGGCCGCTTCGCATTATGCGGGCTGTGTATATGTTTTTTTGCCACCAATGTGATATTTCACCACCATTCGCCATTTCACCGGTGCGCGCCGAGGAGATGGCCGATGGGGTCGAAAGGTGCTCGAGTGGAGACCACGGACTAGCAAGCGCAGCGTAGGACGTCCAACCACAAGATGGACAGACGAACTCATTAAGGTCGCCGGAAGACGTTGGATGCATGTCGCTTCCAACCGCTACATGTGGCGGTCCAAGGGGGAGGCCTATGTTCAGCAGTGGACGTCTTGTGGCTGAGATGATGTTTATGTATGTGAAATTAAAAAAAAAAAAACAGAATAACGACTACTTTTGTGAGACAGATTTCGACAATTGTCACGAAAAATACGACAATTGTCGCAAAATTCCGATACCGGACCAATCACCATGATAATGATGATGATGATGACCAATCACATGACCAACTAAATTTCTACCGAATACCCAATAATGCCTACCTATACCCTCTGGGTTTACCCTCTGGCTTGGAAGGTCTGATGGCAAACTAGCGCCTACGCCAAATTCTGAAATTCGTTGACAAGCAAACCCCAGGCTTCCAACCCGTAGCAAAATGCCGAGACAACGCGAGGAAGATGATGATGATAAAGAAAAACATTACAATTATATATAAAGCACGGAATTCTCGACGCGCTAGTACGCCTCGCGCTTAGCATTTCTAAAAATAATGTTGAACTCCAATAATTACCATACTTAACACCAATTGTCGCAAACGAAAAAGATCATAAGTAAATATTTTTTCTTACATTATAAGCCTTTCTTAAACAAAACCGTCAACAGATTCGATCGAGATAACTCAAATTGATTATCATTGAAACATGATAGTTTAGTGTTTACATCGGTTTAATTTGTTCCTAAATTGAACCTTATTGACATACACATAAAGGCTTTTTTAATAATAAGGATTTAAATATCGAAGATCCAACGTATTTTTACAAATTTAATTTCGCTCTTAGAATATTGGTAATAGTTGAAATGGAACGTTATGTCGTTAGTGATAAAGTTTATATTAAAAGAGTTTTAAAAATGAGTTGCAAAGTAAATTGTAAAAATCTTATCGACCACAAGTAATAGAGTATTTAATGTGAGAAATTACTTTTTAAATTAACATTTTTTTTTTTAAATATCGATTTCGTATTAACCGATACTTTGATATCGACACAATCTTTGATAATTTCGTATTTAAAAAAAGCTTACTTATAGTTGACATTACTTAATTTTCTAGTTATCATATCAGCCACGAACGTTCACTACTAAATGTAGGCCTCCCCATTGATCACCACAGGGAGCGGTATGTGAACCCCCATGTTCAATGGTGTAATCGCCACGCCTGGCAGGCGGGTTGGCGATCATTACTACCGCTATAAGGCTCTGCTGCCGGTCTTCCGGTGGTTTCTGGTGGCAATTTACTGAACCCAGGGGTTCAGGGACAATGATCTAGACGCAATGACCATTTCGTAGCCATTTTCATAAATATACAGGGTGGTAATATTTAAATGACACCTTTAGAAAAAAAAGGTAAAATACCTAAGTAATTTTGTCAAAAAATAACAACATAATTACCAATTTTGTACCTAATTTATAATTATTTATCTAAACCATAAGGTAACTTTGAAACATTCAATCAATAAAAATGGCTAAACCGTACTTTAAGGATAACTTTCTTATTAGAAATGAATCAAGAACATTTGTTGTAAGAAACATGACTATAGAGAGGAAATAATGAAAGATATGGCGCGAAACCGGTCATTCTGGGTCACTTTGGAGGATGATGATGACTTATATATAAAGTGCCATTTCTATATAATTAATATGGATGAATTTCACTATAGTTTTGTGTTTATTATTATTATTATTTGAAAAATATTGTCAATAGATCGACAGAAGCCACAGCCATTATAGCACTGCTATTTTTCAGGTTTAGTGTTATGTTCCTGATGATGAGTAAGGTTCTCTGAGCTCCAACCCCCCCTTAAAGGCTGGCAACGCGCATGTGACTTCCCTGGTGTTGCGGGGGCCCATTGGCGACGGTAATTGCTTACCACCAATCCGTCTGCTCATTTGCCGTCTATGTAAAAAAAAAAAAACAGTAAACTTAAAAATATACACAGTATAAGATTAAGTCGATTGTGTTTAAGATTATCCTCTGATACTTTTTTCGAAACTGCCTCAAATACCATACATTTCCTAAATTGGAGCATTCCATTTTGTAATTAAAATTCACGCCCAGATTAAATGAAAAAAATGTCGATAAATTTTACGCCTACCTGAATTCCGCAAAGTTATCTGATTTCGAATCAAATATCGGCCAATAAAATAAGTGACTTATATAGAACATGTGTTTTAAGAACAATAAATTTACAACTTTAATCACTAAAGGAGGCAGATGAAAAAAAAAGATGGTGCCTAAAAAGATATTATGGCGGGATGACCTGAATGGTTTCTGTCGCGATTGGCGGGAGCATGCACTAGACCGCGACGAGTGGGTAAAGCGAGGGGAGGCCTTTGCCCAGCAGTGGGAAACAACAGGCTACGTAAAAAAAAACATTAAAGGATCGTTATTGAATATGTTAAGAATTACTTGGTGCAACTAAGAACCAATCAAATGTCTTATTAATTTTTTTTATTTTTAAGTACTATTTAGGTCGTCAGAGAAGTAGAGGGGAAAAGAGGGAGAGGAAGACCCAGAACATCATGGTGTGATAATGTAAGGGCTTGGACCGGTATTGCTGACGCCGCTACTCTGGGTAGAGTAGGGAAACACAGAGAGGACTTTCGCATGGTGATCGCCGACATCCGTTAGGATATGGCACGAGGAAGAAGAAGAAGAAGGTCGTCAGTCGCTATTGCTGGAGATGGGAGTTCCAATCCTGCCTCGAACGCCGGGGTCACTTTTTATTAAGCATTTGTTATCTATTTTAGTCAAAAGTCATCATCATCACCAGCCGAAGAAAGTCTACTGTCGAACATGGCCTCCCAAAGCGACCCAAAATGACCGGTTTCCGCCTTCAGTGAAAAAAAATAGAAAAAATGAGCCGATGGATAACCGCTCAAGTATGTTTTAGTCAAGGCGTTGGGATATCCGTATATAAGTGTGGTAGATAAGTGCTTTATTTACCACACTTGAATCTTGTTATAAGATATATACATACATACATACATTTCAGCCGTATGCAGTCCAATGCTGGACATAGGCCTCCCTCAAATATGACTTGTATCATCTTGGGGGGTAGTTGCTATAGCCGCCACGCTTGGCAGGCGTGTTGGCGACCGCAGTAGCTGCAGATTGGGTTTCAACGGACGCTGCTGCCTACGGACGGGATTTTTCCCTTTGTCGCCTCTTACGACACCCGTGGGACGAGATGGGGTGCCGTTATTCTAGTCACAAGGTGGTTGTTACAAGATGGTGATTCATCAATTCGAATTGTTTATTCTCCAAGAATTCATAAATCGTTATTCATTTTAGGAATTGTGAATTAAATGTTGTTCCCCTAAATCATGCCACCCTGTACCCTCACCCGGCTTTGCAGACATAGTAAACTGTGACAGCACCCAAAAACTTTTCAACACCGATTTCGCACTATACAAATATTTGGCGCATGCTCAGAGACGATTACACATATCCCAAACTTTCTCCAACTCCCATTGCCCTGTCCTAAACAAACTGGACAAAATACTACACAAACAAAACCGAAACGGCGTATCTACAACGTATTTCAACTCTACATATCCCCTTTTTACAATGCCAGCTAATTTGCAGAAAAAATTTCCGCAATGTCGTATAAGCAGTACGCTTGTAAGGAAGATAGGAGGTTTGGGAAGTAAGTGAGAGTGACTAAATCCCATCCCTTTCAAATAAAGTCATCCAACCAATCAGCGGAGTCTATTCAGCGAGTGTCTTTTATTTAAAACAATGCGATAAGGCCTTGGTTACATTGGACGATATTGTTTGAGAAGCGATATTTTATATACATATTTTTATTACAAATTTTTTTTTGGTGAATTGTTGATCAAACTATCCGTACAATATTAACTAATAATATAGTTTTTGTTAGATTTTTGTTTATTAATAAATAAATAAAAGGCTCAACGAGGAAATACCGCCAGCATCCTTGGTACTATGCCTAAAGGGCCTTTTTTAGATTGAATGCAATAACTAGTTACGCTCCCGTATGTCCTTAAACTACGTCCAACAATGAGTAGGGCCCGGCTAAGTACCATCACGCTTGAGTCTAGAGAAACCCAACTGGGGAAGTACCTCCTCCTTATAGAAAACAACAGCCATAATAGCACTGCTACCTTTCAGGTCTGTAGTGTTGAGTAAGGTTCCCACAGCTCCAATCCCCCTTAAAGGCTGGCAACGCGCTTGTGATCACTGGTTTTGCGGGTGACCATGGGCGGCGGTAGTTGCTTATCATCAGGCAATCCGTCTGCTCGTTTGCCACCTTTGTCACAAAAAAGTACTCGTATTTTAATTAATTTCATTATTATATTAAATTAAAAGTTTTAATACCAAAAAAAAACATATTAATTAAAAAAGAAAGAGCTGAGTTTTATAACCTAAATATGTATTATAAATAGTTTGAAAATTTTACTAATAATGGTTACGAGATCTGGAAAAGAAATAAATGAAGGTTTCATCCTCATCATCATCATGACAGCCGAAAGACGTCCACTGCTGGACATAGGCCTCCCCCAGAATGAAGGTTTACGACATTATAATTATAACTCTTTAAAAAGTTAAAATGAATAAATATAACAATTTCGTGTAGCGCAACATAAGTTTTAAATATCTATTAAATAATCAAACAAGTTGATATGCAGGTTTAAAGCCCATAATTATTCAAATTCTAAAAATTTTATAGAATTGACAAATAAACAAACAAAGTAACACTCTTTTATGGTAATATTAATAGGAGAATTCTTTATTAATAAGAAAAAAACATGTATCAACATGTTTCGATGACCGGTCTGGCCTAGTGGGTAGTGACCCTGCCTATGAAGCCCATGGTCCTGGATTCGATTCCCAGTCAGGGCATTTATTTGTGATGAGCACAGATATTTGTTCCTGAGTCATGGGTGTACCCTATGTATTTAATATGTATCTATCTATTATATATATCGTCGTCTAGTACCTACAACACAAGCCTCACTGAGCTTACCATAGGACTAGGTGTGTAAGATACCATTTGTGTAAGATTGTCCAGAAATATTTATTTATTTATATTATTTTATTATCAAGGAGTAACAGAACTAACATAAAAATGCTAAAAATAACTTAAAACTACACTTAAAAATAAACTCTTACAAATAATAGTTATTACGTAAATATATCTGATCCCATCCAAATCTCAACCTGTATACCCCTCCGTATAGTTCCGCCCTCCGACAGTAATTCACGCCTAATGAAACAATTCTTAACTCGAACGAACCGTTTTATTCGCGAGGCATTTGTTTTTGTTAAGATTAGCCCCTTAACAAAGTTTGGTTACTGAAAACTTTCCCCTTTTATCTTTTCAAATGAAAATGTATTTTCTTTTTCCCCCTGTATAACGAGCTAGTTGAAGATTTCTTTATTAGGGCTTTGAATGGTTTTTATTGAAACTTTTAGACCCGGGTATGTCCTTAAACTACGTCCAACAATGAGAGGTAGGGCACAGCGATGACCATCACGCTTGTATTTGGGGCAGCCCAACTGAGGAAGTACCTCCTCCTTACAGAAGACCACAGCCATAATAGCACTGCTACCTTTCAGGTATGTAGTTTTGTGTTCCTGATGGTGAGTAAGGTTCCCAGAGCTCCAACCCTCCTTAAAGGCCGGGTATGTCCCCGGGTCCAAAATACCAAACGAACTCGACCGACAAGTCCGGCGACTTCGCCAGACACTTGCAGGCATAGTTATGGCTTGTCGGGCGATGTCCGGCTACGTCAATTTATGTCACCCGACGTCGCTGGCGATACGGGTTGCAGGACATATGTTCCCTAGTCTATCCCTGGCTTCATGTTTTGTCAAAATACTCGTACTTTCAGGAAATGAGACAAATAAAACATTTTTTTTTCTGAGTGTTTTTGTTGAGTCTTGCGAATACAAATCGCTCAATTCGCCGATATATGTTGTTATTTATATTTTCTAACGTCACTCTTAAACACAACATTATTTGGAAATATAATGGGTACGCATAAAACCGATTTCCTCTCCATCCCGGTAATATCCGGGCACTGACGTTATCACACGTCGATAAAACAAATCTAATCAATGAGAAAAAACAACTCAATACAGACTACGAAGCTTTACGAACTTTTCTGTTATAAAAACGACGGTCCGTGGAAAGTATTTTTTTTTTAACGACAAAGGTGGCAAACGAGCAGACGGATTGCCTGATGGTAAGGAATTACCGACGCGCCTATGGGTACTCGCAACACCAAGGGAGTCACAAGCGCGTTGCCGACCTATAAGTGGGTTGGAGCTCTGGGCACCTTATTCACCATCAGGAACACAACACTACATACCTGAAAGGTAGCAGTGCTATTATGGCTGTGGTCTTCTGTAAGGAGGAGGTACTTCCCCAGTAGGGCTTCTCCAGATTCAAGCGTGATGGTACTTCGCTGTGCCCTACCTCTCATTGTTGGACGTAGTTTAAGGACATACCCGGGTCCAAAATTTTACGGTTATGAATAGACATGGAAGTTTTGGTGGCAATAACGCCAATTAACTAGGGACTTCCTTCCGATATAAAATTGATCGATAATTATTTAGAAGTGACATTTCATATTACCTTTTAAATTAACTTGGATAAATTATTTTTTATTATGCAGAAACGTCTGCTAGCGAATATCTTTGATATTTAAATCGAAAGAAAAATAGAAAAATTTGACTCGGAGCGGGAGTCGAACCCACAACCACTGGATCACTATCCCAGTGCACTTCCAATTGTGCTATCCAAGTAACTTGGATAATTGAAAATTAATTAAAATATGATGATTACCACCCATTAATGTTACCTTTATACTTTTTAGGAGTTTTATAATTCAACAATCAACCTTTTACAGCTAAATATTTTTTCATATTAAATTGTTTTCCATGCAAAGTAAACTGAACCTAGAAAGTGTATTCTATATTATTTTCATTTAATCAATTATTAACATTACTTTAATAATAAGAAAGTACAACTTATCGATAAAATAATATTTAAACATATAGCCAACTCGCCACTTAGACGAAAGAGAAAGTACAAATATTTTCTTCGGTTGCCGCGATAATTACTCATGAAATAAAACAACTAAAACGGATTAAATCGCGTATACTAATTTAAACTTCATCCCGACGTTTCGAACCCTTTACCAGCGTTCGTGGTCATCGGGTGGTATAAATTAGTATACGCGATTTAATCCGTTTTAGTTGTTTTATTTCATGAGAAAGTACAACTTAAAGATAAAATAATATCGTTTGGCCCCTAATCCCTAGCAAAATTTTATTCGTGCCACGAAAAGTTCTGCGTCTGATTATGAAGCTCAATCCAGTTGTATGGTCCTGACTCTTTTAGATGCTCGGCAATGGCAGACTTGTTCAGCTGGCGACTTCTGACTGCTGGGATATGTTCCTAGACTCTTTCCGCTATGGTGTGCTTTATTTGCCCAATATGAAAACTACCACTGTTCCTAAACTCCTTGCTAATCAGTTACAATAGTATTATTTATAATTTTTATTCATTTTAAATACCTAGGACAATAAGTGTACGGTCAACCAATTTGATTTCTAGGCCACTTCGAACTTGCCACAGTAAGATAATTATAATAAGAGATCTTTTGTGTCCTTCATATAGATTTTCACTGTGACAAGGAACGAAGTTGCCCATAAATCAAATTAGTTGACTGTAACTTGTTCAATTATTTTTGTTTATTGATATTGATCAAACTATTTGTACATCACACATTTTTTTTTTATGACAAAGGCGGCAAACGAGCTAACAGGTAGCCTGGTGGTAAGCAATTACCGTCGCCCATGGGCACCCGCAACACCAGGGGAGATACAACCGAGTTGCCGGCCTTTAAGGGGAGTCGGAGCTCTGGGAACCTTACTATCAGGAACACAACACTACACACCTAAAGGTAGCAGTGTTATTATGGCTGTGGTCTTCTGTAAGGAGGAGGTACTTCCCCAGTTGGGCTTCTTCAGTTACATGTGTTCGAGAAATAGGCCCCTGGTAGTGTAAAAATAACTCTTTCTTATAAAAGTTTATCACAACGTTGTTATCCCAATATTTTCTCGTATATTATCTTTTAACTGACGAAAGGGTTTCTACAAATATCAGTGTCGATTTGAAACATGTAATGGATTCCATCTTCGCCGGAATATTTTAGATCTCGACTCCGTCTAAATCTACGCTGAAACCTTTTCAGGCAACTTGACCCAGTTTTTAGGGTTTGCCGTAAGTTACTAGCTTACCGACGAAACCGAATCAACAGTTGCAGCGCTCGCCAACTCGCCTGCCAAGCGTGTGTTGTCATTCGCTTCTATAAGATAAATGAGCGAGAGCGTGGAATTGCATCTTTAATGGTATTGTGTGCATGCTCCATCATTGGCATTCTATATTATAGATTTCCTTTTTCCCGTAAAACCACTAGAAATGCAACTCCATAATCTCGCTATTTTATAAAAAAATAAATAAATAAATAAATATTTTGGGACAAACTTACACAAATCGACCTAGCCCTACGGTAAGCTCAGTAAGGCTTGTGTTGTAGGTACTAGACGACGATATATATAATAGATAGATACATATAAATACTTAAATACATAGAAAACATCCATGACTCAGGAACATGAATCTGTGCTCATCACACAAATAAATGCCCCGACTGGGAATCGAACCCAGGACCATCGGCTTCATAGGCAGGGTCACTACCCACTAGGCCAGACCGGTCGTCAAAATCTTATTACCTTCCTAATGCGAACTCCTAAGGAATGGAATTCACTCTCTTCGTCTGAATTTTCCGGATAGATAATCATAATCATAATCATTCATTTATTTCTCAGAATATGGTTACAATGTTGGAATTTTTTGTCAATGATTTTGGGTCTATTAAAGTGAGTAGGGTTTTACTGAACCAGCGTCAGAATAGTATAAGAAAAAAAGAAGGAAGAGCTTTATATATCTATTCCCGGACCCTGGAGTCCTTAAACTGCATTTAAACCAGTCTTTAAACTAAGTCAAAAAGAGGTACTGCGAGCGAAGGTAGGACACGTTCAGAGAATAATATTCCACAGAAATCTGTACCCTTACATGAGTTGTGACATTAAAGTTTTCGATTAACGAGTATCGAGTTTATTATCTGTGCATCTTGCTTGTACTATTTTAGTGCGAACGAGATGCATAGATAGTAAACTCGATACTCCTTATCGAAATCCTCAAAGTCACAACTTATTGTAAGGGTGCTGAGCCCTGAGCCCCGAGTGTAAGTTTTTAACGTCAAAAGTAACTTACATTAGAGCCTCTTGAGTGTAAATTTTTAACATAATATAACATTATCATCGCGTTAGTGTTTCCCATATAAATAACATTATCACTTACACTAGAGCCTCTGGAGCGGGAACCCTACTAGTGTTGTGTTGCTGCCAGTTAGTAAGGTCACCACAGAGCTCAGAGCCTTATAAGTTATTTGGCAGATGTGTGAATCAGAGTTACAGTCCATACGCTACGGTGACTCCTTACCTGCCGTGTGTGTTTGCCATCTTAGTATAAAAATACGCTCTCCGCTTATTCGTCGACCCACAAAATGGGCACTTTCCAAGTTCCTAACATTGACTCAGCTTCGTACTTTGCTTTTAGTACCAACTTATTGTGCACTTGTTTATTTTTGTTTTCTATTGATTGAAAATCCAATTATCGGGTCCTAGGCACTGGTCCCACCGCGAGCTTTTTATTTACACGGGCTCGATTATCTCTTGTCCCTTGAAATAGCTGATAGCTCATAGCTTACTAGCTCGCGGTGGGACCAGTGCCTTATGGCTGTATTCATATAGCGGTATAGCGCTTTGCTTCTACTTTTCTGATCCGCACAGCCAGGGAGTGGAATTCTCTTCCAGCTGGTTTCCCGGTGCAATACAACCTGGATGTCTTCAAGTCGAGAGTGAACAAGCACTTGCTAGGTAAGCATGCTCCATCATCGGCCTCATCGTCGCTTACCATCAACTGAGATTGAAGCCAAATGCTAACCAAATGGTAAACTTATATTAAAAAAAATCAGACAAGTATAATAGGGAAATGGAGCGGGCTATGCTAGGAGTGTCTCTGCGTATCCGAAATGATGTCATTCGCAGCAGAAACGAAGTAGCCAATATCTCTGGATTGCTAAACTTAAGTGGGCTATTCTTAAACTCCCATAGATTAGCAATGGTTTGATCTGATGCATTAAAAAATGGCCTTCTATATTGTTACTTGGCGAGAAAGTCATTCGTACGAGCAAACTTGTTCTAGACAAGATGGCAAAAAGTACTCGCTAGGGTTTAGCTAACAAAACTAACTATCAACTAATTTACGATTAATACGGTACTACTCACGTTTGTCGCGCACTGACAGCGCTGACGTCGCGTAGCGTTGACGTGAGCGGCGAACCGATCGGACACTCAGCACTCTTAGTGCTTGAAAATGGAGGCCTATGTTCTCCGAAACATGTCGCGCGAGTGACTAAATAAACGTGAGTAGTACCGTATTAATCGTAATCGTAAATTATTAAATATGTCTCAAGTTTAAATATAACTATCAACTGTATGAAGAAACAGTACAGAGCCTAACAAACGAGTCCAGGTAATACGCAACCCGTGTGATGGCCGTGTGATGCTTGCTGACTAGAATAGCACCACCCCATCTCCTCCCACGGGGAGGGAATAATCCTACGGACGGGCAGCAGCGTTCGTCGAAACCCAGTCTACAGCTACTGCAGTCGCCAACCCGCTCGCCGAGCATGGCGACTATGGTAACTACCCCTCAGCAGTCCACCTCAGCAGTCCAGCAGTGGACTGCATACGGCTGAAATGTAATACGCAACCCAGGAAATAACGACCCGGCAATTGACGACCTAACAATCGGCGTCCACTATTCGCTTAAAACCGCAGGCTTTTTACTCGTGGTTAACCAAATAAGCTCCGCTTCGCTCGTCGTCGCACTTATCTAGACTCTGTCATAATATATAACATTTGTATATATAACATTTCTGTGGCTTCCAATTATTGGGCTTTATCAATTTGTACCAACAATAGACATCCCAAAATATCAAAGCCAAGGTATTCTGATTGTTAGACGCGGATTGTAGGGTCGAGCATTTTTGCGCTGTACAAAACGTGGCAGAAATCTGTTCTGCCCCGTAACGCGTTTGTACGGACCGAGAACAAGTGGCCTGAGAATTCCCAGACATATATATATATATTTTTTTTATGACATAGGCAGCAAACGAGCAGACGGATTACCTGGTGTTAAGCAACTACCGTCGCCCATGGGCACCCGCAACACCAGGGGAGTCACAAGCGCGTTGCCGGCCTTTAAGGGGGATTGAAGCTCTGGGAACCTTACTCAACACTACAGACCTGAAAGGTAGCAGTGCTATTATGGCTGTTGTCTTCTGTAAGGACGAGGTACTTCCCCAGTTGGGTTTCTCCAGACTCGAGCGTGATGGTAATCGCTATGCCCTACCTCTCATAAAAATAACACATAATACATAATAATATATAGTACATAATGGTCACCAATTTGCTAGGCTGTACATTCCGGGGTCGAGTATTGTTAGGCAGCGTTTTGGTGGTCAACAACAAAACGCAAAAGTGACGTATGTCAATTCTGGCAACTCACTTTTTTATTACCGCATCCAAAAACAATCAACCACCAAACTACTCTCATAGATTTCGCCCCGAAACCATAACGCAAACTCGACTGGACAAAACAAAGCCTTTATTTTGCCATAACTTACACAAGCGATAAAAACAATCGAAAACCACACCTATAACTAACGTAATAAGGGCTATGTTGACTGCAAACAAAAGTTTGCCGCGTCATATTTACAACTAGTATCGACTATTATTTTTTTGCTTTCGCAAAAATGTGATATGAGCTTTATGACGTAGGATGTTAGGTTGAGATTTATTTTATTGTGTGCAAATAATTGGTTTTTGATATTTATTGGTTTGTTTGGGTTATTTCTATGGCTATGATTTATATTGGAGAGGTGATGTCAGTTACCAGCATACCTGTGGTGTACTGCGTTACTATATGTAATTTTTTTTTTGTTTTTTTATGACAAAGGTGGCAAACGAGCAGACGGATTGCCTGATGGTAAGCAATTACCGTCGCCCATGGGCACTCGCAACACCAAGGGAGTCACAAGCGCGTTGCCGACCTGTAAGTGGGTTGGAGCTCTGGGAACCTTTTTCACCATCAGGAACACAACACTACATACCTGAAAGGTAGCAGTGCTATTATGGCTGTGGTCTTCTGTAAGGAGGAGGTACTTCCCCAGTTGGGCTTCTCCAGATTCAAGCGTGATGGTACTTCGCTGTGCCCTACCTCTCATTGTTGGACGTAGTTTAAGGACATACCCGGGTCCGAAATCAATAAAAAGTAGATTTTTGGTAAGTACATGCTTATATTGCCGACTGTACTTTTAAAAAACAATCAGGACTCATCGGGACGATTCTAAGGAGCCCAAATACGAGGGTTTATCTTGTGTATTCTATGAGTACTTAACACTTTCCGTGCGGCAGGTCGCTACGCGCTACGCTCGTAGCCGATCTCAGCGTTTTTCCGCTATGTAGAGGAAAGCCTCTATAAACAGAGAACTCCCCTGGAGAGTTCCTAGTAATGAACCCGGGTATGTCCTTAAACTACGTCCAACAATGAGAGGTAGGGCACAGCGATGACCATTACGTTTGAATCTGGGGCAGCCCAACTGGGGACGTACCTCCTCCTTACAGAAGACCACAGCCATAATAGCATAGCAGTGTTGTGTTCCTGATGGTGAGTAAGGTTCCCAGAGCTCCATCCCCCCTTAAAGGCCGGCAACGCGCTTGTGACTCCCCTGGTGTTACGGGTGCCCATGGGCGACGGTAATTGCTTACCACCAGGCAATCCGTCTGCTCGTTTGCCGCCTATGTCATAAAAAAAAAAAATGAAAGTGGCTACCTTCTGGCTCCAGCATTAGATCACATCAGTGGTATCATAATATGTACCATAATATAATATTGCATTGTGTGTGCAATCTTTGAGTGCATTAAATTGGATTCTGTTGTAGATTTTCATTGGAAATATTCTGGTTTTTCTCGAAATATGCCCCATTGCGTTGACCCAGCATTTTTTTCCACGGCTCATGGGAGCCTGGGGTCCGCTTGGCAGCTAATCTCATTTGGCGTTCGAACTAGTTTTTTAAGAAAGCGACTGCCATCTGACCTTCCAACCCAGAGGGTAAACTAGCCCTAATTTGGAAGTCCGGTTTCCTCACGATGTTTTCCTTCACCGGAAACCGACTAGTAAATATCAAATGATATTTCGTGCATAAGTTCGGAAAAAGTCTTTGGTACGAGCCGGGGTTTGAACTTGGGACCTCAGGAATAAAATATCTCACATCTGACAATCATCATATCAGTCATCAATATATCAATCTGTGTATCCAAAACTTGTCACAGAAACATTTCTCATTGCTTTTAATCACCCATAAACCGCAACCGCCAACCCGCCTGCCAAGCGTGGCGATTATGGCATTAAGGCGATGGTGAATTTGCTTGCAATGCGCCATTGTGGGCTCAGCGTAAAATAAGAATGGGGTATATCCAACAATGAGAGGTAGGGCACAGCGAAGTACCATTACGCTTGAGTCTGGAGAAGCCCAACTGGGGAAGTACCTCCTCCTTACAGAAGACCACAGCCATAATGGCACTGCTACCTTTCAGGTATGTAGTGTTGGATTCCTGGCGGTGAGTAAGGTTCTATGAGCTCCAATTCGGTCGGCAACGCGCTTGTGACACCCTTGGTGTTGCTAACCATCAGGCAATCCGTCTGCTCATTTGCCACCTGTCATAAAAATAAATATATATGATTATCCAAGGTTTTTTCTCGACTCTTAAGAGCAATTTCAAAAACTGACATGGTTTTTATCACTATCGCCTATCGTTGTGGATAAAATGAAGTTGCCACAATATTTACCTTTAATAAGGATTTGCAATTTAAAAGGATTTTAGTAGGCAAATTAAATAATAACACAGCGGAATGGGAAACTGATTTTGTGATAGTAGTGTATACTACATTAACATAAATTTTAAAGTTTAGTTTTAAAACACGCGTTGTTTTTGTAGATAAAAGTGTTTGTATATATGTGTGTTTCTCATCCTTAGGGCCCGGAATTTTGGGTGCGGTTTGGAAAAGTCTAAGGGAGAGAACATTAACCTTTATCGATGTATCGATAAACCGAGTTTTTTTATTCGCGTTTTTTTAAAATAATAACTCCAACTTTCCGATGATACATTCTATTAATTCATTAAATAACATGACGTATAAAATATAAATTAGACATCAAACATACATATTACATAGGTATCTTATCTACAAAGAGTTGATAACCCGAGTACGTTTTTGATTGCAAGAATGCAAGTATTATTTAATTACAAATAAATTAGGTACAATGACTCTTTCTAAGCTTTGAGTATACGACCGATTTATCGATATATATCGATAAAAGTTAGTGTTCTCTCCCTTAGACTTTACCAAAACCGCACGCAAAATTCCGGGCCCTAATCATCATCTTCCTCGCATCGTCCCGGCATTTTGCCACGGCTCTTGAGAGCCTGGCGTCCGCTTGGCAACTAATCCCAGGATTTCACGTAGGCACTAGTTTTACGAAAGCGACTGCCATCTGACCTTCCAACCCAGAGGGTCTTATTGGCTATGTGTTTACCAAGTTACGGGGAAGGCGGTTGTGTGTTAACTGAGTACAACACAAGCCTTCTAGAGTTTACCGTGAGGCTCAGTAAATTTTTGTAAGGAAGTCGTGTAATTTTTATTTGTATCACCTCTCTACCCTTAGCCCTATGCACCGGTGTTACCTTTGAGCCATCTTTGATGTCGCTTTTTGTGGCCTTGCCCATCTCGCATAGGGCGAGTCACCGTCTGCCGGAAATAAAATTGAATACCATTTTATTAGGCAGATGTCCGGTTTTTTTTATCCAATAGCCCAGTAGCTAGTCCATCCTTTCCACCCAATACCCTAGTACATTCTAGATTCCATTTTAACTCAATAGTCCTTACACCATGGCGGGTGCTGTCTTTATTTTTATTTATTATTATTTTATTTTTCTCGAAATCCGACCAACACTTGATTCAGCAACAGTTGTGAAAACGCCCAGGAATATGACAAACGGCAGTTTTACATGAAATTCTGTTATATTAAAACAAATAAGCAAACCCGAAGTACATTATAAGGTACATGACATTATTTATCTCAATATATAGTATCAAATTACACATGTTTGTCGGAGTTTTCTTTGAAACATTAGACTTTCTACAAACATATGCGATGTTTTTGTGGTCGAAGTTAAAAACTTTTGACGACCGGTCTGGCCTAGTGGGTAGTGACCCTGCCTATGAAGCCGATGGTCCTGGGTTCCCAGTCAGGGCATTTATTTGTGTGATGAGCACAGATATTTGTTCCTGGGTCATGGGTGTTTTCTATTTATATAAGTATTTATATGTATTTATCTATTATATATATCGTTGTCTAGTACCTACAACACAAGCCTTACTGAACTTATCGTAGGACTAGGTCGATTTGTGTAAGATTGTCCCGAAATATTTATTTATTTTTATTAAACTTTATTTTGGATTTAGGTTATTTTTTATGGATACGCCGACCCGCGCCGGAGATTGGACTTAAACTGCGACCAGGTACCACCGAAATAGGGCTGCAGCGTCCTAAAAAGCGCTGAAGCGTTCTGCAATCGTCAACTCGCCTGCCAAGCGTAGTAATTATGATATGAAACCCATGCTTAGAGATCGCTCCCTTAGATCAATCGACGATCGATGATCTTTATCTTTTTTTGACATTTTGGATCACGATCCAGGTTGAGTGTGTTTAAAACGACAACTACAGTATACCATTTATGCTCACATACATACATGTCCTACGTTACAGTATCAGATACTCAAGCCCACAATTTATGATGATCTTAAAGTAATGAATTGAAAATAAAATTACATAAAAAAAAATATAACAAATTTATCACACTTTAATCCAGACATGACATTAAGTTATGATGAAACGTTTTATTTAAATTTTCAACGGTTATTATTAAGGCTATAACAGTCATCATAGTTGTATTTTTGTAAACTTTACATAAATATGCATTTCATTCTTCGACTGAATACTTTCTGTCATAAGTATTCTAGCAAATACAATTTCGTATTCATATTAATGTTCTATATTAAACAAATTCAACTGAAAAACGTCAATCGCTTTCCGCGCCCGCTGCCTCCTGTGCTTCAGGCGTCTCTCTAGAGGCGTATCGCGTTTGTCACTGTCGCAGTATCTCCCCGTTATGATTCGAACAATTCCCGAATAGAGAGTTATCTCGGGAAATCTCTACCGACGCCATTTTGTTCTGTTATTGTCATTTCTTTGCAGTATTGTGGGCATTGGCTTTATTTGTTGGTACAGTACAGTTCCTTTACTCAGAGTTGCTACAATTGAGATACGTCATTTTTTTTTAATGATATAGTAGGCAAACGAGCAGACGGATTGCCTGATGGTAAGCAACTACCGCCGCCCATGGACACTCGCAACACCAGAGGAGTCACAAGCGCGTTGCCGACCTTTAAGGGGGGTTGGAGCTCTGGGAACCTTACTCACCATCAGGAACACAACACTACATACCTGAAAGGTAGCAGTGCTATTATGGCTGTGGTCTTCTGTAAGGAGGAGGTACTTCCCCAGTTGGGCTTCTCCAGACTCGAGCGTGATGGTAGGTACATTGTTGTGCCCTACCTCTCATTGTCGGACATAGTTTAAGGACATACCCGGGTCCAAAATATTGTACAGTAATTGTAATGATTAGCTTATTAGTTTGTGTTTTATTTGAAAATAAAGTTGTTTTTTATTTAAGTTTATTTTATAACGCAATAATGTTATTCTTTGAACAAACTAAAAATGTTGCCTATTATAATTATATTACATAATTTTAATATATACTGGAATAAGTTTTGTGAAAAATGCCACTAAGTGAAATGTGCTTAATGAGCATCATCAAGGTTTACTTTTGCTCGCCGAACATGATGAAAAAAATGAGTCGAGTGAGACGGCTAATACACAGACCTCTGTCCCTTTCTGAATGATGCCATTCCGAAAATCTATATATATAAACGTGAAAGTCCTGACTGACTGACTGATCAACGCACAGCCCAAACCGCTTAACCTAGATGGCTGAATTTTTCACAATAGGTAGTTTGTATACCGTAAGCACCCACTAAGATGGAATTTTTGGGAACTCCACCATTAAGGGGGTATAAAAAGGGTTGAAAGTGTGTATAACGATTGTGTAAAATTTAAAGCTAGAGACTTGAAATTTTGTGTTAACACTTCTTATACAAATACAAGAAAAGTAATTTCAGCGATTTTTAGCGAAATTCATCCTCTAAGGCGTCAAAAAGGGGGTTCTTCTGCGCGTGCTAAGCCGCGGGCAAAAGCTAGTAATATTATATTTGGTAACAAATTAATAATTTATATTATAAGCTTGACCTAAGTCCTCAGGCAAAGTGGCTTTACTTGCGCAAGATGGCTGGCAGGAGCTGGATGCGAACAGCCGAAGATCGAACACGATAGCGTGAAATTGAGGAGGCCTATGTCCAGCAGTGGAATGCGATAGGCTGATGATGATGATGATGAAGACTTGACCTATAAATTCTTTGTCATGCCTTGTTTTCTTTCTACACCTACACACACTTCAGCCGTAAATCGTCCACTGCTATCATCTTGAGGGGTAGATGCCATAGTCGCCACGCTTGGCAGGCGGGTTGGCGACCGCAGTAGCTTCTTTCTTTCTACACAATCCCTGTATATTGTCTTGGCTGAACAAAAGACAAGAATATAATCTATCGTGGCATATTGATCAACCCTCGTTTTATCTTAAAGTAATGTCAAAGGCATGCTTGAGACGTTACTCGAGACAAGGAAAAGAGTCAGGTGCTTTGGGGTAACTTCGAAAATTGGGATAAGTCGGAAATGATTATAGATAAATTTTTGTTTTAGTTCAGAATCAAGACACGAGTAAATAGGCTGTTACTACATGCTAATATATCTACAAATAATGCACAATTATTTAATGGGTTGTGAATATTCCATTCATTCGCACGAAGCGATTCGGAATTAGCTCCTTTCGTCTATATTGCCGGAAAGATTCGAAAGATATAATTTGGGTTTTTTCAAGGCAAGAGTGAAATAGGCTGTTACTGAACCAGCGTGCTACACCCTCGACCTTATCGACACTTACCATCAGGTGCGACTGAGTTAAATCGCTGATCAGAATTTTTTTTTTTTTCATAATATTCATTCAAGGTGTTAATAAATTATTTTAAGAAAATTTTATTGTTAATTTGGTATAGTTAAGATCTAATATTTTTCACAAATGAACAGGTGCACCGATGACATATGGTAAAGATCGCGGGAATCCAATAGCACACAAAATTGGTCACTGTGGATCGCTTTGGGGGAGTCCTATATCCAGCGGTGGATGTCCTTCGGCTGATATGATGATCATGATTATTCACAAAAGTCAATTATTTAAATAAGGCAATAAGGGTTAAAAGTTTATTATCAACTTAGTTAAAATATTCCGATCCGCGCCACACCTGGAAATAGGCCTATCATGCTCGCCACGTTGCCGCGCTGAATCGCGATGGACAGACGTTGCACCAGGAATGACCCATAACGGTGGTCATGATTCCCTCCACCCAATGGTCATTTTTACCGCAAACTATACAAAGGCAAATATAGTACATTGTTGCCCAGATATAGAAAGTAAGAAATAGATGGAAGAGTAAGTTTGCGAAGATGCGATCCATCTATTGCACTTTCTACCGAGGCATTACTATGTGCTTTTCATACCTAATGTAAGGAAATAATACAGGTTGAGTACACATTTTAATTATTTTTTTTAATTAAACGCTCAAATTTAATGTAATGTTGCTCTCATCATTGTGTTTTTTTTTTTTTGAGAGTTACTAATATCAAAAATAATCGACAAATACCAGAGTAGAAAGTAACAAAGGCCGCAAAACACTACACTTTACTTTACAAATCTACATAATTGGACTGTTTTTTTATAGTGCTACTAAGAGCAACTTTCTACTGTCATTTCAATCCATCTGTGGCCATATTTCCGAGCAGTGGCGTGAAAAAATACTTCCGAGTCTAAAACCGAGATTTATAATTATAATATTAACTCAAATATACATACCTACGTTGAAAATATCCCAAAGCACCTTATTTATTTTTAAACGTGACTCTCACGACACTCACCTAATTTACGTCAAGGATTTTCCAATTCTGACATTATTTAGGTCAATAATTTAGGAAAATGCCCCCTATGTATATTCGGGGTCCATTGACCCCGAATTTCGTTTTCTATTGAAAACGAAAAAAAATTTAAACAAATCCATTTGCCTTCATAACTTCGCAATATGACAACCGGTCTGGCCTAGTGGGTAGCCGATGGTCCTGGGTTCGAATCCCAGTCAGAGTATTTATTTGTGTTATTATTCCTAAGTTATAGATGTTTTCTATGTATTCAAGTATTTATATCTAGTACCTACAACGCAAGCCTTACTGAACTTAATATAGCAATAGGTCGATTTGTGTAAGATTGTCCCGAAATATTTGTTCATTATTTAATTGTTGTATATTTATTTAAAACATCAAAGTAAAATCATTTCGCATCCCAACTGTAGCAACACGGGTTAAGGGCGAAAATTTATATTACTTGTTATAATTAAAGTTGCAGTTTTTCTATATTATAATTATTATTAACTTTATTAATGTGTCCAAATATACATTTAGGATTACTCGTATGTATTTTAAGTTGCAATATGTTGCTATATGTGAAAAACTTAGCTAAAGCACCCGTCCTATGTAGTAGTAACGTGTGTACACGCATGTCGGCGTTCTATATTCAAATTTTGACGTAAGTTTCATATTAATTCTCTGCACAACTACATAGACATGGTCTTTCAGTTAAGTTTTTCACCTATACTCCTTTACTACGAGTTGACAGAAATATAATCACTAGCGTCTGAGGCTCTAGTGTAAGTTTCGTTTTAACTTAAAAAAACGTCTCGAACGCGTAAGTGATAATGTTATTCATATGGGTAACTCTAACGCGATGGTGACGTTTTGTTACGTTAAAAACTTACACTCAGCGGCCTATTGCATAACAACTTGTAACTCATAATATTAGCGGAAGTCCCATTTCAATTCCTTTAAATAGAAAAAGAGTTCCGCTAATATTAGCGGACAAATAATAATATTATTAGTTGTAAATTGTTATGCAATGGGCCCCAGCTAGGGCTCTGATTAAAATATTTATACAGAGCGTAACAAATCGACGTGTAAACCGCCATATAAGCCGTACCCCATCCACTGCTGGTCAAATAAACAAACAAAAATTTATTTGCTGAAAAAGGGTAATTTACAATGGTATTGTAACATTAAAGCTTTATCACCTTTTCCGACTGTATTGAACAGTATGCAAATATTTAGAGTTAGACGTGCTTATAGTACATACTTGTTAGTACATACAGTAAGGTATAATACACGCCTTAAGTATTAAGACAGCCTACAGTTAAAAGTACATTAGACATATAGGTAAAGTATTACATAGTTCCATTAAATATCAAAATAGAAAGAAACATTAATAGAGTACAAAAAGCCGTCATAGATCACTCAACATAATTCATAAAATCTTTAACTCTGTAAAAGCAGCGTTCGAGGAGCCAACATCTTAGTGTCATTTCACACGAACCACAACCACGCGACAACCACAACCACGCGACAAGCGCGACCACGTGGTCAGGTGCAAATTTTGTATTAGAACTAAATAGTACAATTCACACGAACCACATTTTGCAGTTATCGACCACGTCTGTGGCAACGGCCAGCAACTACACAATCCACACGTAACCACTGCGTGACCACATTTTGACGCTACGACGTGGTGTGGTTGTCGTCCGTGTGAAACAACCCTTTAGTGTATCTGTAATTTTTTTTCCCTCAAACACAAATCCACCAAGTATAACATAATCATCTTGGGGCGTAGTTGGCATAGTCGCCACGCTTGACTAGCGGGTTGGTGACGCCTTAAATGTAAATTGGTTTTCGACGGACGCTGCTGCCCATCCGTTAATATTTACTCTTTGTCGCCTCTTATGCTACCGTGTGTTGCCGGCTGACTAGAATAGCACCACCCCATCTCCTCCCGCAGGTGTCGTAAGAGAATCCTACGGACGGGCAGCAGCGTCCGTCGAAACCTAATCTACAGCTACTGCGGTCGCCAACCCGCCTGCCAAGCATGGCGACTATGGCAACTACCCCCAAGATGATACAAGTCATATTTGTGGGAGGCCTATTTCCAGTAGTGGACGATTTACGGCTGTAGTGTAGAAAGAAAACAAGGCGTGACACAGAATTTATTGGTCACGTCTTCATCATCATCATCATCAGCCTATCGCAGTCCACTGCTGGACATAGGCCTCCCCAATTTCACGCTATCGTGTTCGATCTTCGGCTGTTCGCATCCAGCTCCTGCCAGCCATCTTGCGCAAGTCAAGCCACTTTGCCTGAGGGCTTAGGTCAAGCTTATAATATAAATTATTAATTTGTTACCAAATATAATATTACTAGCTTTTGCCCGCGGCTTCGCACGCGCAGAAGGACCCCCTTTTTGACCCCTTAGAGGATGAATTTAAAAATCGCTGAAATTACTTTTCTTGTATTTGTATAAGAAGTGTTTACACAACATTTCAAGTCTCTAGCTTTAAATTTTACACAATCGTTATACACACTTTCAACCCTTTTTATACCCCCTTAATGGTAGAATTTCCAAAAATTCCATCTTAGTGGGTGCTTACGGTATACAAACTACCTATTGTGAAAAATTAAGCCATCTAGGTTAAGCGGTTTGGGCTGTGCGTTGATCAGTCAGTCAGTCAGTCAGGACTTTCACGTTTATATATATAGATGCAAAACAAGTTTTACAACCGACAATATATTTTTGGAATGGCATTATTCAGAAAGGGACAGAGGTCTGTGTATTAGCCGTCCCACTCGACTCGTTTTTTTCATCATGTTCGGCGAGCGAAAGTAAACCTTGCTGATGCTCATTGAGCACATTTCACTTATTGGCATTTTTCACAAAACTTATTCCAGATATTAAAATTATGTAATATAATTATAATAGGTAACATTTTTAGTTTGTTCAAAGACTAACATTATTGAGTTATAAAATAAACTTAAATAAAAATCAATCAAAATATTTTCAAATAAAACACAAACTAATAAGCTAATCATTACAATTACTGTATAATATTTTGGACCCGGGTATGTCCTTAAACTACGTCCGACAATGAAATGTAGGGCACAGCGAAGTACCATCACGCTCGAGTCTGGAGAAGCCCAAGTACCTCCTCCTTACAGAAGACCACAGCCATAATAGCACTGCTACCTTTCAGGTATGTAGTGTTGTGTTCCTGATAGTGAGTAAGGTTCCCAGAGCTCCAACCCCCCTTAAAGGTCGGCAACGCGCTTGTGACTCCCCTGGTGTTGCCCGTGCCCATGGGCGACGGTAATTGCTTACAATCAGGCAATCCGTCTACTCGTTTATTGCCACCTTATTTGTCATAAAAAAAAAACAATAGGTTCTACCTGCAATCTAAGACAGGCCCTTGAGGTGGGACGCTGGCGTACTCGTACCTATTAATATAAATTAAATGATATCTTAAACAAGTACTTACACATTGTGAAACACAAGAAGTACCGGCATTTTCCTTCTTGGTAAAATGCCATGCCAATGCGTTATGCTACCGCCACACATTCGCACGAGTAGCGAGGCGATAACGAGGCGAAACACGAGCACGCATACACATGCGTGCTCGTGTTTCTCGCACTTCGCCGCGCATTTTTGTATAGGCAAAGTTTCGTCCAACGTTTCGACAAATAGCGAGGCGAGTGACGAGCCAGCAAGTCTATGCTGCCACCACACATTCGCGCGGGTAGCGAGGCGAAACGCGAGCACGCATGTGTACGCGGACGTGTCGCTATACCTCTCGCACCTCGCCTCGCGTTTTTGTATAGGCAAAGTCTCGTCGAACGTTTCGACGAACAGCGAGGCGAGTGACGAGCTAGCATGTCTATGCTGCCGCCACACATTCGCGCGGGTAGCGAGGCGAAACGCGAGCACGCATGTGTACGCGGACGTCTCGCTATACCTCTCGCACTTCGCCGCGCATTTTTGTATAGGCAAAGTTTCGTCGAACGTTTTGACGAATAGCGAGGCGAGTGACGAGCCAGCATGTCTAAACGCGGAGAATCGCGGAGCGAGCTGGAGAAAGTAGGAGGAAGCTGCCTGCCATCGCTCGCGTTCATAATATTATATTTATGTATAGGTAGGAGGTAGGTATGTTTTTAGCATTCAAAGAAGTTTATTTTCATAGTTCCGCAGTAAAAAAAAATGTAATACTTGTTATGTTCAGTGCATTTAGTCTGCATGCAGGTGTGCAAATATTTGTCAACAGAAAATCTAAAAAGGCCCTTGAGACATTGTACCAAGGATGCTGGCAGCATTTCTTCGGCTGACACGTTGTGCGATGATGCCGCCAGTTCTTCGGTCACCAGTTATGTTCGTCAACCGGAAGCTATTATATTAGGTGATTAATGGGAACTTGAATAGTATTGGGTTCGAGTCCCGCTGCGAGTCAAATTTTTCTATTTTTCTTTCGACTTCAATATCTTTGATATGCTAGTAGCAGACGTTTCTGCTTAATATAAATATAATTTTAGAAAGGGGTAGCACATTGTTATCGATGAATTCTCAATCTAAATTTGAGACATCGATGCCGTAAAAAGGGTTCAATACTCTTCGGTAGATGTCGCTACACGTCACCCGTAATGACGTATATACCAAGAAGGATAAGATAGAAAAATTTGACACGTCTAAGCGGCGCTCGTATAGCACAACAACTGGTAGTGCACTGGGCTAGTGATCCAGTGGTTGTTGGGTTCGAGTCCCGCTGTGAGTCAAATTTTTCTATTTTTCTTTCGACTTAAATAACTTGAATAGTATCTAAATATTCCTGTACTACTTTAAAATATACTGCAGATATAATTTCCCAAGAAATAAAAATACGTTTTATATTACATACATACTTTATTGGCCATATATACCTATTATAAACTAGATAAAACAAACAATTTTACTGTTTAAAAAACAAAAGCAAATAGTACAAAAAACAGACACACAAATTACAGAATTTATTATATCCATTGGCCATTTTTAATGATGCTGAAGTCAATTAGCACTACTTCTTGCCGCCATTGACCCCTCCCGAGAGCATGCCGCCGAGGCCGGTGCCCACGATGGCCCCAACCACGGCCCCTGCAGGCCCCGCCACAAACCCCGTGGCGGCACCAAGCGCTGCACCTAAAGAAACACTAATTATTAAAATAGTACATTTCGATGCTAGTGCGGAAAGTATGTCATTACTTCACGAGGCCCGAGATATTTTGCCACGAGCCGAAGGCGAGTGGCGATACTCGGGCCGAGTGAAGAATGACATTTCCGCGCGTGTATCGAACGACGTTTTTTAATACAGTTGCGAAAAAACAAATAAGAAATAAAATAAAAAAACAACTACTCGTTCAACAACAAGTTCGATTATCGCAGTGACAATTTTTGACATTATAAAGAGGTGTGAGGTGATTTTTTTAGCTTAAATTCGACTAGAGTGGAATTTTTTAAGTATTACTATTAATCCATTTCCATGAAAGTTTTTAAATGTATGTATAAAATACATACATACTTGTAAATATACAATATTTTACTTAAACACTACGTTTTTTACTATTATTTGTGTATATTTATAAAAACAATATCGAATGCTACCTTTGGAAACATAACCAGTAAACTTGTTATAATGATGATTGATGAAGAGGTAAGTAATAAAATATGACATGTTTATGTTATTTCTTATTCTTACATTAACAGTAGGTTATTTTGTTTATTAAGATGTTTAAAGGAGACTTATAGTATTAACACCCATTAGTAATCCATGAATTGGAACAAGTGTAAATAAAAAAAAACTGGAAAAGTATGAAAAATTAGGTTCGATATTTACTCGTGTAAAAACTTCTTTAAGACTCGGGTGATTGTCACCCTTCTTTCACTCGGGCTCCAACTTTCACCCTCGTCGAAACAAAATTTTTTTTCACTAGTATCGAAATGTACTATTTTAACCTAAGTGTTTTTACGAACTTCCTGGTCCTGGGTTCAAAATCCAGTAAGGGCATTTATTTGTGTAATTTATTCTTCAGTCATTTTCTATGTATTTAAATATTTCTATATTATTAATGTCGTTGGCTGAGTACACACAACACAAGACTTCTTAAGTTTATCGTGGGGCTCAGTAAAAAAAAAGCTTAGAATGTACCTATTGGCAAACAATGTGAAATTACCAGAGTTCGGGAAGCTAGGTATACTACAACACATAATTTCTTCCAATATCCCGCAGTGTCTCAAGACGAAGGTCTTCGACCAGTGTGTGTTTTGCCAGTGTTGACTTATGTGGCCTCATAAGAAGCCTCAAAGTCACCCATAGGGCAATGGAGAGGGCTATGTTGGGAGTGTCTCTACGTGATCGCATCAGGAATGATTTCATCCAAAGTTACCGATATAGCCCTCCGGATTGCCAAACTTAAGTGGCAGTGGGCGGGGCACATTGCGAACCGATGGCAAATGGGGCTGAAAGGTTCTGGAGTGGTGACCACGAACTGGAAAACGCAGCGTAGGTAGGCCTCCCACAAGGTGGACCGACGACTTAGTGAAATGATGGTCGCGGGATGCCGCTGGATGTGGAAGGCACAGGACCGGTCTTTTTGGGTCGTTTTGGGGGAGGCCTATGTCCAGCAGTAGACGTCTTTCGGCTGACATGATGATGATGATATTTCAGTTCGAATAATTATAGTGAAAGTCATAGTTTTTATCCATGAACAATACACAATTGTGTTTGAATATAGAGTGACGGAAAAATTAAAAAAAAGTAATAGTAATACCCGGAACTTATAGAAATTACAACTACCCAATACTAACCTATCCTTAAATAGGTATAACAAAACACAAATACTTAATAAAATGATGTTGCAACATTTAAAAATAACAACAAAACAATGACAACAGTTACAACATTTAAAACCAACAAACCCTTAATGGCTAACAAAAACAACTCGTCACCTACGGAATAGACATAAACACTTCATCCACAGATATTTAAATCGAAAGAAAAATAGAAAAATTTGACTCGCGGCGGGACTCGAACCCACAACCACTGGATCACTAATCAAAATCGAAGATGTGATCCAAATGTACAAACTTTTTGAAAAATGCTCATATAATTGAAAAAAAAGAAGAGATAAAATTATGATTTCATGTTGACAATATTTAAATTGTTCCTTTGATAAGCGCGTTATAGTTTGCATAAACTGAAGAATGAAGGCTTTTGTGTTTCGGCTTTTTACGTTTCGGTAAAATTACACACGAAAACGAGAATGTTACACACACTACTGGGACCGAGCGCGACGACAGCGCCACGTGACAGGCGGCCATTATGGACAATATTGTCACCGCTGTCAAACAAGAAGTAAGCAAATATTGTGGAAAATATTAATGAAATCTTGTGTTATTTCACTATATTACACAATTTTGGACAATGGTAGTCAGTAACATTATTAAAACGATTAGAAAATGTTTACTGCAATATGGATTTGACAGCTTAAGTCAGCGACAAAAATGACAATTTTAGCCGTAGCGAGCGCTGTGATCGTTTAGGCTACCCCCTCCACCCGCTTTGCACTCTGCCAGTACCCAAACTAAGTCTTCTACTGCGCATAAGTTTCTTGTATGTATAGGTAGGAGGTAGTTAATAGGCTCTAAAATATAAAATGATTCCAATTATGAATGGATACTTTAGTGCACACCTCAAAACAGTTAAAAATTACAAAACAGATACAAAAGTGAAAAAAAGAGAGGCAAATAACAGGCGATCTTATCGCTAATAAACGCAAGCAAGCGTCAAAGGCCTTACCCGATTTTCTTCCATTGGGCGTTCCTTCCTTTTTATCCATATCTGAAAAAATAAACATTTTTTTTTTTTTTTTGCTTTTTGTTCCTAGTAAATATTTTTTATGCTTCCTGTACAACAAACGTAATTAACCTCGTAACGCCCACCATACTAAAATATTTAATAGTTAAAACCAACTACTATGCAGTGAATTAGGTTGAATTCTCTTTTGTACGAAAACTAATGAAACAAATGAAATTCTACCCTATTTCCTTTTATAAAAGATTTCAACTCCATTGAAAGGGAGTGTACATTGTAATGCACACTGGGCGTTACGAGGTTAAATGTAATAATCCCTTCGAGACATGATCAATGTACGTACTTACAATAAAAAAAATCTTATGTGTATAATCCATTTAATAAATTATAACTGGCGCTTCCGACATCATTTTGATACTTATAAGTTATAAGTATCTGATACAATTATAAAAATTATATATATGAAAATACTTTTAGCTTCTCATTTTAATGTACGAAGTCGAAGTTATAGGTACGCCCCGTAATAAAATATACATAAAATTAATTAATTGATTGATAACTATGTCTTTTGATGGCTGTATATTATAAGTATACTTAATACAAAATTGTGTTAAAATTTCATAAAACAAAAAAATGGCCTTAAAGATCGAACATAAAGCATTAATACTAAGAACAAATCAAATTATTTTTTATGAAAAATATAGGAGGCGCAAACACGTAGTGTTTCACCTTAGAGCTGGTAAAACGGTGCTTAAAACCGTTAAAATAAACAAGATCACATATACTTGATTAATTTCGACGGGTTCCGCTGTGTACGGGTGGCCGAATTGATTAAGGCGTCAGCCGCGATAGCTGGAGATGCGGGTTCGAATCCCGTCTCGAACACCGGAGGTCCTCGTCGTTTTTTTTTAAGTATAATTATGTTATCTATTTCAACTTATATAGCATTAAAATTATAATTGAATATTTAACGGAGATCATTATAATTAGCATTAGAATACAAAACCATTAAATGCACTATAAATAACACTTACTTTCTTCCCTCCTTATAAAACGCTCGCACGGGTTTGTATAGCTAGATTATCTCAACGCCCAGTATCACTCACTGCTGGAAGCACTCTGGATGCTAACTGCACAGTATTCTACTTATATACTGTCTAAATAATCTGAAATACCTCGACCTTGTAATGTCTAACACGATGCGAGCGCTGAGTCACATTAGGCCATGTACAGAACGCATGCAGTCCGATAGCGATAGTCTAAGTACCAGCGGCGGCGTATCCCTAAAGGCCGAGTCTCGCCGGCTTTACTAAGTTTCCGCAGGCTCATGAAGCAAAGGCCTTCCTTCATACCTAAGAATAAAATTGATCCACTGCCAGTGATAAGTACCAGAATCAAGATAATTCGAGCCAATATAATTTTTTGGACCCGGGTATGTCCTTAAGCTACGTCCAACAAAGAGAGGTAGGGCACAGCATTGATCATCACGCTTGAATCTGAGGCAGCCCAACTGGGGAAGTACCTCCTCCTTACAGAAGACCACAGCCATAATAGCACTGCCACCTTTCAGGTATATAGTGTTGTGTTCCTGATGGTGAGTAAGGTTCCCAGAGCTCCAACCCCCCTTAAAGGCCGGCAACGCGCTTGTGACTCCCCTGGTGTTGCGGGTGCCCATGGGCGACGGTAATTGCTTAACACCAGGCAATCCGTCTGCTCGTTTGCCGTCTATGACAAAAAAAAAAAAAAAAATACCTAAGGCTAAGCAGTTTTCACGGCCGTATTAAAAAAAATTGATCATGCCTATTGTAGCATTTTAAATTTCTCTTGTCTATTTCAAACAGCCTATATACCTTCCATAGAGAGTTGAATACTCGGCTTGTGACATTTTAAACTCTTTTAGAAACGGAAGAATAGTACATTTCGATACTAGTGAAAAAAAAATTTTTTTTCGACGAGGGTGAACGTTGGAGCCCGAGTGAAACGAGGGTGACAATCACCCGAGTCTTAAAGAAGTTTTTACACGAGCATCGAACCTAATTTTTCAACGCGACGCGTGCGAAAAGTGCACTTTTTACGCACTAGTTAGGAAAATGGTATTTTAGAAACTTGAATGATACAAATGTATTGTGAGAAGTATCGAAATCATATATTTTCTTAACAAAAAATGGAAAGAAACGTTTGTGCGATCAGTCAGTAAAGCCGGCGGGAATAGGCTTGTATGGACGCAATGCGCAGATCAGCACGCGTATTTTGCGTTGGCAACCCCGACGTATTTGTAGCAACATTGTTTAGATACGAGGGGAAATTACCTTGTATCAGTTCAATATACTGCGCCGTACCTACTGGCTGCTTATATCTGCACAATATGACGTCATAATTTTATGGTCTTTGTAAATCTTTATAGGTCGATGTAACCAATAGACACCTATAATTGTCGGTGTGGTGAAATAGGCCTGATGGTTTCAGATAGGCTCCGTGACACAACTACAGATGTGGATGTGACTTAATCAATATTATTTTGGACCCGGGTATGTCCTTAAACTATGTCCAACAATCAGAGGTAGGGCACAGCGAAGTACCATCACGCTTAAATCTGGAGCAGCCCAACTGGGGAAGTACACCTTCTCCTTACAGAATATCACGCCATAATGTTGTGTTCCTGATGGTGAGTGAGGTTCCCAGAGCTCCAACCCCCCTCCCTTAATATGATGAAGGCGGTATTCAATAGACAACCCCTGGAGGGTACCTGTTTGCAGCTGCGCTAGCGCTGGAGAATCCCTCTCTGCTTGCATGCCACACGCCGTACCCGAGCGTGCACGCCCAGAGATGGATTCTCAAGAAATAATGGTAAGAAACTTTTACTGTGTGCGATTAGTTTCGTCCTCAAAGTTATTGAAATACGATTGTACCACTCAAAAATCGCCTCCAGGTCAACGCGTATTTTGCGTTGGCAACCCCGACGTATCTGTTGCAACATTGTTTAGATATGAAGGGAAATTACCTTGTGTCAGTTCAATATTCTGCGCCGTACCTACCGGCATAGCACAACTGGTAGTGCACTGGGCTAGTGATCCAGTGGTTGTGGGTTCGAGTCCTGCTGCGAGTCAGATTTTTCTATTTTTCTTTGGACTTAAATATCTTCTTAGTAGTTTGTGTTCAACACTTTCTGTTATCTATTACCGAGTGCGTGCAGCAGAGTGCTTTTTGCATCCTCTCCCGTAAGATGACCTGCATGCGGGAAATATGTAATAAGCGCTTAAGGTGGACGGAACGAGGCAATAGCCTTAGCATTTACGAGTCACGAGTATTACTATTACTTTTTTTTTAATTCGGAGATGCCAACACACTGGGAGCACTAGCGGTTATTCCCCGCGTGCGGTGTTATTCCATTCCGCACATATACATACTTTAATATACTTATGTATGGTATTTTTAGTTCTGTGTTTAATGGTTGTGAGGCGTCAGTGATCTTGCTTATCGACGTAGTGAAATTGTTTCTTCTGTGCGTAACCACGATAATAGAGTAAGTTGCATTAATATAATTATTGGACCCGGGTATGTCCTTAAACTACGTCCAACAATGAGAGGTAGGGCACAGCGAAGTACCATCAACGCTTGAATCTGGGGCAGCCCAACTGGGGAAGTACCTCCTCCTTACAGAAGACCACAGCCATAATAGCACTGCTTTCAAGTATGAAGTGTTGTGTTCCTGATGGTGAGTAAGGTTCCCAGAGCTCCAACCCCCCTTAAAGGCCGGCAACGCGCTTGTGACTCCCCTGGTGTTACGGGTGCCCATGGGCGACGGTAATTGCTTACCACCAGGCAATCCGTCTGCTCGTTTGCCGCCTATGTCATAAAAAAAAAACAAAAAAAAAATTATTTGTGTTGGGGGTATTCTCTTGTTTTCGGGAACTATTGCGTCTGGGATAACGATGTAGAATGATGACCAGTTGTTTTGTTCTAAATTCATATTAGAAAAAATCCTGTATAAATGTATATTTACACTTTTACGTAGGTGTAATGGGGTACTATTAGTATTTAGCATAGTTGTAGTGAATTTGGTATAAAACTGTAAACTTGTAAATTGTATTTGACGTTTTTTTTTATCCAATAGCCCAGTAACTAGTCCATCATTTTCACCCAAATAGCCTAGTACTTACATTTTAGATTCCATTAAATATCAATAGGCCTTATTACACCATGGCGGGTGCTGTCTCAGTTTTCCTCCCATGACACTGCGTACAATACGGACAGGGGCAACATCCGCTTACATTTCATTAAATTGTCGCCTCCCAAATGTCCGGAACACCATTGTCCCGCGTACGGACAAAATAACATTAGCATAATTAGTAGTACTTATATAATTATGGTAGTCCACATGGAAATGTACCTTATGGCGCTTACGCTATTGTTAATGACGCTTCAATATTAATGTGACATTTTGCAACGTAAGCGCCATCCGGTACCTTTCCATGTGGACTACCACATATTATTAATTATTAGAATATTAGTTTTAGTATGCCCTGTGGCGATTACGACTATTATAAACTCTCCTAGATGCTTATCGCAATCAATATCAGTACTAAAAATATGCCTATGTAACCGTCATTGATAAAATCAGTCCATTTTCTCACAACTCTAATATAACTAATATAACGGTCGTGTATTTACGCGAAATAAAAAAATTACAGAAGCTGTCAGTACTGAAAGCATTTTGACCGGGGTGGCTATCGGGACGTCGGGCGCCGTGACGGCAGGACCCGGTGCCGGGGGCGGTGCTGCCGTCAGCTACGTTGTCAACAGACGCCGGGCCCACCGGGACTACCGGGACTAACGTAATTATGTTACACGGAGACAGTGGCCGGGGCGGCTGTGGGCGCCGTGACGACGGGACCGGTCGGCGCCGTCGGCTACGTTGTCAACAGGCGCCGGGCCCACCGGAACTACCGGGACTAACGTAAGTATGTTACACGGAGACAGTGGCCAGGACGGCTGTGGGCGCCGTGACGACGGGACCGGTCGGCGCCGCCGGCTACGTTGTCAACAGGCACCGGGCCCACCGGGGTCACCTGGACTAACGTAAATAAATATGTTACACGGAGACAGTGGCCGGGGCGGCTGTGGGCACCGTGACGACGGGACCGGACGGCAAACAATTTCCTACATTATTTCATCGGTATTTAGTGTCCTATGACGGACTTCCCTTAAAAATAAAGAATGCCGGTCTTACCCGCATTGACCTCATGTCATTAAAATATTAGGTTTACTGCAATTTGTTATAGAAACATAGAATTCCAATTTTTTTGATGTTTTAGATTCCTAAATATATAAGTATATATCATTGTTTCAGATTAGTTATGGCGATATGCAGATTGTAACCAATTTTTGTGGACACATTAATATTTTGTAATAAATATGGTGAAACTTACTTTTATTTTATTTAATATCCGTAGTTATACGTATCACACGTCGAGATTATAAAAAAGAAAGTTAAAAATAATAAAAATCTTGACAATTTTATAGTAATTCGAGTGTCCATGGGCGGCGGTAATTGCTTACCATCAGGCAATCCTTCTGCTCGTTTGCCTCCTATATCATAAAAAAATGTGTGGAATTCACCGGTCAACCTCGTGTTATCCCCAAGGTGCCCAAGTCACAGTTTGACAATAATACAATTAAAACTGTTGTGAGCCATGTTACTACTACTTAGTTACAAACGGATAAACTCACGTGTAATTATATCGCACTAGGCGACATGTTTCGGGTAAGCTCTGGTACCCATCTTCAAACCGAGTCAGGACACACCGATCGCGATGAGGGTGTATCACTCACTAGTGCGATATAATTACACGTGAGTTTATCCGTTTGTAACTAAGTAGTAGTCACAGTTTGACGTTCTAAATCCATGTCAACCTTTTCTTAATGTTCTAACTTCTGTGTTCAGAACTTCTATTTTCTCGTCTGCGCTATTCAATTGATTAGTGTGGACTGTGACATATAAGGTTTATATTCGGTATTCACTAGTCAAGACGTTGACGTACCTACATGAGAAATTTGACCATGCTCTTGGTAAAGCACTTTTATCTTTTTAACCGACTTCAAAAAAAGGAGGAGGTTATCAATTCGGTTGGCATGTTGTTTTTTTTTTATGTGTGTTACTTCAGAACTCCGTCATTTATGGACCGATTTCAAAATTTTTTTCGTTGTTTGAAAGCATCTACTTCAAGGTTGGTCCCATTGTTACCAGAATTCAGATCTGATGATGGGATCCATGAGGAATTAAGAGAACTCTTCAAAATTTATAGGTACATGTATAACGATTTTAGTATATTCGGTGACAAGTCAAGCATTTGTATTCAGAAAATAGTATTTTGTGAAGAAGAACTGATGAAGAAGACCATAGGTGGTCATACGAAACTCCTTGTGTTTCCTGGGTGGCGCTGAGATATTTCAATTGAAATACTAAAGCGACTATGACAAAGCCAACTTAAATATTTCTGACGAAATGTTACCATTAACCTGATCTGGTGGTTGAACCCGGGAGGTAGGCAACGGAACACAGAGATAAAAAAGTGTAGAGTGGCCGTGTTTGGACTTAATGGACTTGTCATGAGATGCAGTCTTATAACCTTGACTAATGTTTTAACCGACTTTAAAAAAGGAGGAGAATGTCATTTCGATTGTATGTTCATTTTTTGCGTGTTACCTTAGAACTACATCATTTATGAACGAATTTGGTAATTTTTTTCGTAGTTTGACTGCATATACTACAAGGTTGGTTCTGTTGTTACCAGAATCTAGTATGATGATTGTAGCCGGATAGTAGGCAACGGAACTCCATGATAAAATAGTGTAGCGGGTCCTGTTTAGGCTTAATGTAATCGTCATGAAATGCATTTTGGTAACCATGCATGTATTTTTAACCAACTTTAAAAAGGAGGAGGTTCTTAATTCGGTTGCATGTTCTTTTTAGTGTATTATCCCCGAACTTTGTCATTCGGGACACTTAAAAAATGCAATAAAAACGTATAAATAATTAAGTTTTTCGGCAACAGATCAAGCATTTATGTTCAGAAAGTACCACCTTCTGGCAACGGAACCACATGATATAAAAGTGTAATGTAGCCGTTTTTGGGCTTAATGGAGTTGCCATGTGATGCACTCTGGTAACAACTTTCTTATCATCATCATCATAACCATAATCACCATCATAATAACCAAAGGACGGCCACAGCTGAACATAGATTCCCCCTAAAGTGACCCACAATGACCGATTTTGCGCCATTCTTCGCACACCTGACCTCGTTGGTACACTGGCCGCTACAGTAACTAGGGTATAGTGGGCCCCTGGGAACTCGAGGCCACGGCTTTCGTGTGCCTTGCATGGGGGTAAATGCCATAATCGCCACGCTTGGCAAGCGGGTTAGCGATCGTAGTGTTCCACCACATTCCAGATCGTAGTATTGCCTGTGTCTGGCGTTGCATTACTTATGTGCCACGATAAGTATCAGATGACGATTTCGAGTCTCATCATCTCCGTTAAGCATTAACCAAGTAAAACCAAAAATAATTGCATATAATTGTCCTAAGAAATTGATTTGTTCTAAATATTCCAAAAGTACTTATCAAGTGATTAAGAAAACAATTATTTGTTGCTTTTTAGTACATATTTGAAGTCGGGTTTATTTTTTGTTAAAAGTTTATTTATTATACCTACCTTTAAATAAGTTAAGAGAAATTTAAAATACACGGTGTATAGATCATTATAGTCCATAGCTAGCCTGCCCAAGGACTCTACTTGATATTCTTATCATTCATAATTCATTTATAAAGCGCATTTCACAATTCACATTAACTATGACGTCATATCGCGCAGACATGTTTATTGTACAAAGATGAGTAAACAGTATGTATGGCTCTGTACACTGAACCAGCATAGAACCATGCAAAAGGTAATTACCATGCATAGAGTTTGTCCAGTGAAAAAAAATTGGTTTACTCACTTAAAGCATAGACGATTGAATCATACCGTCTCTTTCTTTCGCTTGCACTACGACCCCAAAAAAAGGGATGAGTATAGTTTATTTTTTCAACTTTAAGAGTAACAATCGAGTAATAATTGGTTAGCCAGACTCTATTTCCTTAGAAGTTGTAATAGTCATGACGGGGTTGCAAGTAATAAATAAGTATACCTACAGATTTATTGTTTTTTTATTTTAACTCTTTAGGTATTTTTTAAGCCTTTAAGCGGTCTTTATAGTTCGTCATATACCCGCCCATAGACGTTGTAAACATCCATTAATAATTAATCATAATCAAATACTAATGGCGTTCAGGCTTTACGTGAAACGGAAATGTCTTGCAAATTGTACCGATAAGCACTATCTATCCAGATATACTCCTAACTAGTGTTAACATTCATAACACCAATAGTTATCTGCAGTTGGACGCGGTTTGATAAAGCACTCCTGCACATATTGTGAAGTGATCTGTCAGTGTAATTATTAATTACATACCGATAACAGCGAAGCAGTAAGTCTAGAACATAAAAATAACTCTGAGAAATAAAGGAAAAATAGAAAAACTAATTCGGAGCAGTTGATTTTTCCTATATTTCTAACTCCGCGATTAGACATGCTGGCTCCTCACTCGCCTAGCTATTCGTCGAAACGTTCGACTTAAGAAACTTTGCCTATACAAAAACGCGATGCGAGGGACGAGATGAATAGTGGGACGTCCGCGTACACATGCGTGCTTGTGTTTCGCCTCGTTATTCACCTCGCTCCTCGTGCGAATGTGTGGCGGTAGCATAAGTGGCCAGTAATTAATATGCAACATATACGTTTCTGTCGTATATCATTATCTATCTATAAAATGATTCTATCGAATATAAATATCATATATATATTTTTTTAAATAGCTTGGGTAAAACAGATAATTTGAAATAAATACCACGGTATTTTTTTACGTCGTGCTTATTGCCCTGTTTAAAAAATGGTACTATAATTGACTTTTTCCAAATTTTAGGGCATAATCCTGATTTTAAAGATACGTTAAATAATATCCATACAGGTAATGAGACAGTACTACTACAACGGTTCAGAAATAATTCTCTGAACCGCCCGGTACCTACTAGGGCAAGTGTGGTATCATTTTCGTATGATGTACAATTCATTTCTGATATTATTTTTATACAGTTTATAAGTACATAGTAAAGATGTAAAAAATTAAGTTGCAGATTTTTGCTTTGAGAGCTAATAACTTTTGTAGGTATATAGTGACAAAAAATGTTACCTAACCGAAATGTTAACTTACTGTTGGCCATTTTTAATACATATCATAATATTTATGTAACTAGATTGAGTACTAGCCCAAAAAAAGCGAGCCTAGTGAGATAGCTACCAGGAAGACCTTTGTCTCTTTCTATAATGAATACGTTAATGTTAAAAGTTAGGAAAATTCCATTGAATAAAATAGTGTTATTATATACTAGACTGGTGTAGAGACAACGCCGCTGCCTTAATTTTACTTAATCTGCCTAATGTATTATTTTACTATTTCTTTTCTGCCTAATGTATATATATATATATATATATATATACCACCACCGACACCAAGACCAAAAGTAATTATACATAATTGTCCTAAGAAATTTATTTGTTCTAAATAGTCCAAAAGTACTTATCAAGTAATAAAGAAAACAATTATTTGATGCTTTTTAGTACATATTTGAAGTCGGGTTTATTTTTTGTTTAAGTTTATTTATGTGTTAAAAAAGCACTGTGATGTATTAAGAGAAGAATTGCCAATTTATTTAATATACGGGTTTAAAACTAAATTTTGTTTGGCTCCTCGCTAACACCAATATTTAAAGGCGGAAAATCTTTTACAATTTCCTAACTCAAACTCGAAGCCCATAGGAGTATTTAATTAATTTCCACAATAAAAATCAGAAGGCGGGAAAATCTCTCAAAGCTAAGTCAACAATCCTTTGAATTGAGAAGATGGGAGACGGCGACAAACATCAAAATCGTCCGCCTAACAAAATGGGAGCCATTTTCAATTTCCATAATAGCTACTTCCACTTCATTACTCTGTGGCGCAATTTATGAGTGACTCATTTATTAATCATCTTTTCGCGTTGTCCCTTTTTGCCACGGCTCATGGGAGCTTGAGGTCCGTTTGGCAACTATTTTTTTTTATGACATAGGTGGCAAGCCGATGGATTGCCTGTTGGTAAGCAATTACCGTCGCCCTTGGGCACCCGCAACACCGGAGTCACAAGCGCGTTGCCGGCCTTTAAGGGGGGTAGGAGCTCTGGGAACCTTACTCACCATCAGGAACACAACACTTCATACCTGAAAGGTAGCAGTGCTATTATGGCTGTGGTCTTCTGTAAGGAGGCGGTACTTCCCCACTTGGGCTGCTCCAGATTCAAGCGGTCATCGCTGTGCCCTACCTCTCATTTTTGGATGTAGTTTAAGGACGTACCCTGGTCCAAAATTTGGGATTTGGCGTAGTTTTACAAAAGATACTGCCATCTGACCTTCCAACCTAGGGGGTAAACTAAGGCTATTGAAATTAGTCCAATTTCCTCACGTTGTTTTCCAAAAAGCTACCGGTAAAACTCATAGATAAGCCGGGGTTCGAACCTGCGCCCTCCGGATTGCAAGTCGCAAGATCTCACCACTAGACCACCGAAATAAGTATAGTCAACCAATTTGATTACTAGGCCAATTCGTACTTTGTCACAGTGACGTTTATAAGAGATCTTTTGCGTTCTTCATATTGATTTTCACTGTGACAAGGAACGAAGTGGCCTATATATCAAATTGATTGACTGTACATGACATAAAATAAATAAATAATACTGGTCATTCCTACACAAATTGACTGAGCAGCCCCACGGTAAGCTCAAGAAGGCTTGTTCTGAGTACTCAGCCAACGATATTATATATAATGTTCACAACATAAATAAACTTTTAACAAAAAATAAACCCCACTTCAAATATGTACTAAAAAGCAACAAATAATTGTTTTCTGTATCACTTGATAAGTACTTTTGGACTATTTAGAACCAATCAATTTCTTAGGACAATTATATACAATTATTTTTGGTTTTGGAGTCGAAATCTGGTAACAATGGGACCAACCTTGAAGTAGATGCTTTCAAACAACGAAAAAAAATTTTAAATCGGTCCATAAATGACGGAGTTCTGAAGTAACACACATAAAAAAAAAAAAAACAATACGCCAACCGAATTGATAACCTACTCCTTTTTTTGAAGTCGGTTAAAACAAGCCTCTTTGAGCTTTCCGTGGGGCTCAGTCAATTGTGTAAGGATGTACCGGTGGTAGAATTTAACATTCATGTGCATTGTAATATGCCTAAATTGTAAATAAAGAAACAAATATCTTAAAACCATTATAGCTTTATAGGGTCAACCAACTAGGCCAGATATTTTTTTTTTTATTGTCTTCCGCCCGTAACTTGGAGCACATTGAAAGGCTCTCCACGTATTTGTAAGGCCTCCAAATTTATCGTGAAACCTGAATATATTTTTAAAAACATCCCCGCCCTTATTAAACTA
This sequence comes from Grapholita molesta, assembly GCA_022674325.2. Taxonomy (NCBI): domain Eukaryota; kingdom Metazoa; phylum Arthropoda; class Insecta; order Lepidoptera; family Tortricidae; genus Grapholita; species Grapholita molesta. The sequence goes on from CP053143.2 coordinate 8,976,230, forward strand.
CGTTTTTCCCTATTTATAGAATCTTTTTTTACCGTAATTCAAGTATTATCTTTACAACTGGGGAAGTACCTCCTCCTTTCAGAAGACCACAGCCATAATAGCACTGCTACCTTTAAGGTATGTAGTGTTGTGTTCCTGGTGGTGAGTAAGGTTCCCAGAGCTCCAACCCCCGTTAAAGGCCGGCAACGCGCTTGTGACACCCCTGGTGTTTCGGGTGCCCTTGGGCGACGGTAATTGCTTACCATCAGGCAATCCATCTGTCAAAAAAAAAAACCTCCATACTAATATTATAAATACTGACTATAGTAACTCTCCCCGTCTGTCTGTTACGTCTTCACGCTTAAACCGCTGAACCAATTAGGATGAAAGGTATGGAGAGACATAGGAATGTCCTTTCTCGTAGCTCCCTTTAAAGTATGGTTCAAACTAAGGATAATTTTTATCCCGCAACCATACTTTAAAGACGGGCTATCCAACAAATTTGCAAGGAAGAAAAATTATTTGTTCCCATTCTTCTTTCTTTTTTTCACACAAGCCTATGTTAAGTCATCCACAGAATAAAAGTAGCCATATAAGGCTACAGGTTTTAAATAAATAAATAAATATTTTTGGGACAATCTTACACAAATCGACCTAGTCCTACGGTAAGCTCAGTAAGGCTTGTGTTGTAGGTACTAGACGACGATATATATAATAGATAGATACATATAAATACTTAAATAGATAGAAAACACCCATGACTCAGGAACAAATATCTGTGCTCATCACACAAATAAATTCCCAAATCGAACCCAGGACCATCGCCTTCATAGGCAGGGTCACTACCCACGAGGCCAGACCGGTCGTCGTTTTCAAAGTTATGTAGGTGAGTTTTGAGCTCAAATGTAAGACCCTGGATAACTCTGCGCCCAAACTTGACGGCTACACAAATCCGGGCTAGTTGAAGCCACAGGTGCCAGAAAGTGTGGAAATAAGACAATTGAGTTCTACACGTGGTTTAATGTTTCGTACTTAAAAGATTTCATATTAACGTCACTGTGACAAGGTTCGAAGTGGCCTAGAAATCAAATTGGTTGACTGTACCTCCTCCTTACAGAAGACCACAGCCATAATAGCACCGCTACCTTTCAGGTATGTAGTGTTGTGTTTCTGATGGTGAGTAAGGATCCCAGAGTTCCAACAACATTTAGGGTAGGCAACGCGCATGTGAATCCTCTGGAGTTGCAAGCGTCCGTAGGCTGTACTGTTTACCATCAGGCGGGTCATATGTAAGTGGTCGTAAGGAGGAGGTACAGTCAACCAATTTGATTTATAGGCCACTTGGTTCCTTGTCACAGTGTAAGTCTATATGGAAGACGTAAAAGATTTCATATTAACGTCACTGTGACAAGGTTCGAAGTGGCCTCGAAACCAAATTGGTTGACTATACTTCCCCAGTTGGGCTTCTCCAGACTCAAGTGTGATGGTACTTTGCTGTGCCTTGTGTGGTACCTCTCATTGTTGGACGTAGTTTAAGGACATGACAAGACCTCTTCACAGTGGCCTTCCATTTCCTCTCACTGCACAACATTGCCGCTATTACATTGTGCAGCTAGGTCTTCCACTCCCGTAGCTACCGCGAAGGCCGCCCGTTCCACAGACCAGCGACTACACATGTCCAGTATGTGCTGGGCTCCGTCTGGGTATCTTCGCCTCACCACACTAAACTTGTGGATCCTTATTCTGTGCAGGTGGTGTCCAAAGTGTGCTACATGCCATGCTTCTCCAACTGTGTAATCCTGCGAGCTAAGTCTGTTACTTCGATCCTACGTCACAAACCAGGGGCAAGTCAAGTAATACGGACATCATATAGTGTTATCTTGTTGGTTTTAGTGTAATTTTGATGACGTGATGTAATTAAGCAAAAACTAAAGATCTTTCTGACGGGTCTGCGGTTTAGCGCGGTCCTATTATAAGGCTGCTAATTTGGTACAAGAAATAGCGGTTTATGTAACCAGCAAGAACCTCCAAGATGATACAAGTCACGTTTAGGGGAAGCCTGTGTCCAGCAGTAGACATAGGCCTCCTTTAGGCATATTTTGGGTTTACGGCTAAAATGATCATGATGAAGAACAAGCAAGATAAGTTTCAAAACTGATTTTTTTCATGGAAATGATTAATATTGCATTTTGCACATTTATTCTGAAGCCTTAATATCAATTTCCATGGCAGTTGCTATGTTCAGGCTCCAGTCGGACATGACGTAAGATTATAGCAAAAGTCAAGTGAATGGATTCTCATTAGTTAAGAACATCATCATCATCTCAGCCATAAGACGTCCACTGCTGAACATAGGCCTCCCCCTTGGACCTCTACATGTACCGGTTGGAAGCGACCTGCATCCAGCGTCTTCCGCGACCTTAATGAGACCGTCTGTCCTTCTTGTGGGTGCACGTCCTACGCTGCGCTTGCTAGTCCGTGGTCTGCACTCGAGCACTTTTCGACCCCATCTGCCGTCTTCTCTGCGTGCAATGTGGTACTTAAATAAGTGTAATAATTCTTAAAAAAATGTTCTCTTTTCATTATGCCCTTTTGATTTCCACTGGCAGCGATTTCTTAATACAGGAAGGCCAATAGCCAGGCTTGGCAGGTGGGTTGGCAGACACAGTAAGTTCAGTCAGCATCATATGTCTGTCAGTTAGTTGCAATTAGTTTGGCTAAATATATCGTAACACATCCTTACTGCTAAAGGTCTTTATCGATATTTTTGGCCACTTAAGTTGCCACCAACTATATGACGTTGACCGACTGCTCTAAGGGACAGTCCTGTCCATACGCTGGTACGCTGGTGGTTTTTTTGTGAAAGAGGTAAATTTCATAATATGTATACGAAAAAGTCTTAAAACTGTCAGTTATTACTCGATATGATGATTTAATTGATACGCTCCTTATGCTTTTACAAAGGCTACTAAGCAGGTCAATTTTACTCATGTCATACAAACTTTTATATCTGTAAATAAAGTTTGTATTACATTATAGCGGCACGGCAACGACACAGCTGCACCACAGCACCGCCTCTTTCGGTGACCGCGGCTGTCCTAAGCAGAAATCAAGTATCTGTGTTTTGACAAATTTTACAGTAGAGCGAAAATAACATTTTATTAGACTTTTACCTATTACAGGCTTACTAATTAAATGATAGCATTCAAAATAGTCGTGTTTTATTATGCGCGATAATGTCAACAGTGTTCTGTAATTATTTTTTCAAAATTATGTTCACAATCATTTTAAAATGCAAAAACAAGTTTCTGCCTAAAATGCAATACGATAATTTTAAAGGTTTTCTACATAAAAACAAGTATCTTTAGATGTTTGCATTTAGTTTTAGGCTTGTTCTTGATGACTTTATATACACAAGCCTGATTTATACTACATTGTGTTTGACTGATATTCAGATGCCTAATAATGTAGTGTATGTGATACTTGTGTAAATTATTTTTCAATATAAATGCTATATTGAAGTATGGAGAGGGAGAGAAGCACCTGTTCTGTTTGAATGCAAGTTGATTTAAAATTAATATCTTTAAGAGTTTTTTCCTGTGAAAAGAGGTCAAAAAGTCTTATCAAACTTACATCAATAATTTAAATTTTAGGAAACCACTTAAAGAATAAAAAAGAACTCTGAACGCGATATGCCGTGGAATGCACAATATTAATAAATACCTAAATACTCGAAGACTCAGAATTAAAAAATGAAATTTATATTTATGTTTTATTTGATTTAATCAACTAATCAACATACAATATATTATGAACACAGTACAGAACACCTAGAAATTTATTTCCTATTCAAAGAATTTTGATTGAAAATATGAAAAGACTTTTGACATTAATAAAAAAATTATACATATAAACCTTATTCAAATATCTGTATTGTATAATACATTACTCTTTAAAATACTTTACTTAAGTTATGGCGAAAGTTTTAACCAACTGTTAGACAGGACATATGGGAGTCTTATCTAAATTTCAAGTGAAATTTCTAATAAAAAGTTACAAAAACATGTAACATATAACTACTATTTATAAATAGCCATACAAATTAAGTAGACCAAAAAAGGTCAGGAAATATTAATATTTACGTTATATAACTAAGAAAAGTTCTAAATTCAAGCAAATTTTAAAAGAAATAACCATATTAAGCTCATTTCGATATAAAATTAGGTACCGTTAATTGCAACAATAAACATAGCAGCTATGCCAAATAAAATTAAAAGATAGGTACCTACCTATAGTTAGGAGCTACTTACCCTTTGTTATTATTTTCTAAACACAGAAACGATCTGTTTTGCCCTATGGCGAGCATTTGAATTATTGCAATGTTCTTTAATTCTCTTTATGATAAATGAATTAAATAACCAAATTGTGTAAAAATTATATTCATTCAGGGAAACACTTCAGTTATGAGATAGTTAGCACTTAACTTTTTTATTCACGTTTGTATACGATCTATGACCAAGGATAGGACAAACGCCCGTCATTTTGAAAATATAACCCTGTTCCGTACAGCAGAGACTTCCTTATGTTAATAAAAAAATACTATTTTATACATTTATTAGACCATAATTTATATCCAGTGACAAATTAATTTATGATTGACATTCCGAAATTTACTGTCGCCAATAAAATAGAATGACCAAGACTTTTTCTAAATTTTCAGTTGTGAGTGTGTGAAATGTGAATTTATGACCCATTTATGCGTTGAAAAAGTCCGTTCACAGTCTACGACGTCATAGGGGCATAATTATATAATCGTTGACATTGGTATACTGTTCTTCCAAAATATTTTAACACATAAAATAAGGAAGTCTCTGCTGTACGGAACAGGGTTATATTTTCGAAATGACGGGCGTTTGTCCTATCCTTGTCTATGACTGATGAACATATGAGAAAACAGACAAACAGCTTTTCATAACTTGAATTAAACTGGTACTTAGTTAATAAATGTCACAGACATTTTGTACCTGAAACCCAAAGAAATATAACTACAAGGTTTTGACATCGTAATAAAATGTTAATTTTACGCTGAAGTCAAGTAACTTCGCAATCTATATCAATATTTATACGGTGAAGTCAAGTAACTTTGCAATTTATATGAATTGCAAGTATCTATAGCAAGATACTCGATTTCAAGATAGAAATATGGTACATACTTGACTTTAGCGTAGAATATCCCGTTAAAAAAAGATACTTGAATTTTTTAAAGTTCTGTATTTTGAAAATTATACATTTTAGAGAAAAAAAAAATTGATTATAAGATGTCTTTTGAAAAAGTGAATCGAATCATATAAAAAAACATTTTTGGGAAAATTTCAGATACTTGATTTCTGCGTAGGGCAGCCGCGCTAGCCGCCCGCTAGCTGGAACCATGCTGCTGTCAGTGACACATCCGCAAGCTTGCTATCACCGCCAACACGTAGTCAGTACCCTTACCATGAGTTGTGACATTAACGTTTTCGATAACGAGTATCGAGTTTACTATTTGTGCATCTCGTTCGCATTAAAATAGTACAAGAGACCCAGCGCGGCGCAGCGTGCCGCCGCGTCCGAGCCGCGTCCGCGCTGCGCAGCGTTGCGCCCGCGCCGTCTGCCGCGTGGGGCGCGACAGAAGCGGGGTGCGATGGCAGCGGGACGCAGTCTGTTTGACGTCGCTAATCTGTCAGCATGTGTTTAAGGCCGCCGCGGTCTCGCGCGCGACCGCGGCGTGGCGTCACGCCCTCTGGTTTGACCGAGGCTTTAGGGTACAGGCGACGCGCAATCGTACCGCACTCGGCGCGCTGTACGCACGTGGTCGCATGCAACGCGCGGGCTCGTCGCTTGCAAGTCGTATGCTAGCTGTAAGCTCGCTGCCCGCCGGCGGCTTTTTATATTAACATTGCGAAATATATTATACGACACAGGTTTTAATGCTCTAATTCGAATGACAAGTAAAATAAATAAATAAATAAATATTCAGGACAATCTTACACAAATCGACCTAGTCCTACGGTAAGCTCGTAAGGCTTGTGTTGTAGGTACTAGACGACGATATATATAATAAATAGATACATATAAATACTTAAATACATAGAAAACAACCATGACCCAGGAACAAATATCTGTGCTCATCACACAAATAAATGCCCTGACTGGGAATCGAACCCATCGGCTTCATAGGCAGTGTCACTACCCACTAGGCCAGACCGGTCGTCAAAAAAGTAACTTCCTGGGTTGAATCAGTGCTGGATCCGTGCCGCTATAATGTAATACAATCTTTACAGATAATTTCCGCCTTCCGCTCGCTAGCGTGCTCTACACTCACCCGATTTAAGTACGCCGGTGCGGTTTGTTAATCTTTTAATGGAATTACCCAACTCAACAACGTTACTGGCAAACTGACGATGTGAACCATTTTCGCTTAAACATTACTAAGTTTACTCGTAGAAACAAGGATTTTGTAGAAACAGAAGTAGTGCACCTAATAAATGCACATAATTGTTCATGTAGTTAATATTGTCTTCGGTTGCCGCGATAATTACTCATGAAATAAAACAACTAAAACGGATTAAATCGCGTATACTAATTTAAACTTCATCTCGACGTTTCGAACCCTTTAGCAGCGTTCGTGGTCATCGGGTGGACACCCGTTTACCACGTTTAAATTAGTATACGCGATTTAATCAGTTTTAGTTGTTTTATTTCATGTTTATGTAGTTTTTGGTTCTGGGTTCAATTGTCGTAAAGGGCGTTTTGACGAGAAATGAGAAATGAGAGTTAGAGAGTTATAGTTAATAAGCAGGAGATTCTAACTTTGTTACAAAGCTTATATTTCCTTCTGATATGAGATAAGATTTCTTTCCGTCAAATTCAATATATTTGTCGTAATTCAACCATACCATCTATACTATATACTTACTATACTATCCATACTATACTAATGTTATAAATGCGAAAGTAACTCTGTCTATCTGATTGTTACCTCTTCACGCTTAAACCGATGAACCAATTGGGATGAAATTGTTTTTTTTTTTTTTTATGATATAGCAGGCGAACGAGCAAACGGATTGCCTGATGGTAAACAACTACCATGGACGCTCGCAAAACCAGAGGAATCACAAGTACGTTGTCGACCTTTAGTGCGGAGAGAGTTTGAGCTACGATAAAAGGACATAGTATATTTTTAATACCGCAACCATACTTTAAAAACCAACATGACTGGCCGACGAAGTCGCGAGGAAAAGCTAGTCAATTATAATTTAATTGACGACCAATCTGACCTAGTGAGTACTGGCACTGTCTTTGAAGCCGACGGTCCTGAGTTCGAATCGCGGTAAAGGTATTTATTTGTGTAATGAGCACAAATATATGTTCCTGATTTAATAATTAAGATAATTTGGGCGTAGGGATGTGACGACCCCATCGCCCATGGCGTAAGGATGTGACGACCCCATCGCCCACTGGTTTTCTCCAGTGCAATCAGTCAACGCAGGGCAGCTTGTGGCGAGCTGTTGGAGAGTAGCGACTCCACGTACCTGAGTGCCCCTGGGGTGCCCTGTCGGACAGGTGGGACAGGTCCCCTGCCTCTGGCTTGCCTTTACCGGCCGTCCAGAGTGGGGTCGCGAGAGCTGCGTTCTCGAGGGTAGATGTAGAAACCTAAGTGGCGAGTTGGCTATATGTTTAAAGTCCAGTGACACCTCTCTACCCTTAGCCCTATGCACCGGTGTTGCCCTTGAGCCATCTTTGATGTCGCTTTTAGTGGGGGCCCATCCCGCATAGGGCGAGTCACCGTCTGCCGGAAATAAAATTGAATACCATTTTATTAGGCAGACGTCCGGTTTTTTATCCAATAGCCCAGTAGTTAGTCCATCCTTGACGACCGTTTTTTTTTTGACCGGTTTTTTGACGACCGGTCTGGCCTAGTGGGTAGTGACCCTGCCTATGAAGCCGAAGGTCCTGGGTTCGATTCCCAGTCAGGGCATTTAATTGTGTGATGAGCACAGATATTTGTTCCTGAGTCATGGGTGTTTTCTATGTATTTAAGTATTTATATGTATTTATTTATTATATATATCGTCGCCTAGTACCTGCAACACAAGCCTTATTGAGCTTACCGTGGGACTAGGTCGATTTGTGTAAGAATGTCCCGAAATATTTATTTATTTATTTATTTTATTTATTTATCCTTTCCACCCAATAGCCTAGTACATTCTAGATTCCATTATAACTCAATAGTCCTTACACCATGGCGGGTGCTGTCTCTGTGCGCGTCCCATGATACGGACAGGGGCAACATCCGCTTAGTGTACCCCTTACATTTCATTAAATTGTCGAAAGGGCCTCTGCGCGTTGGCTCGATCTGGCTCCGCGTACGCCTCCCAAATGTCCGGAACACCATTGTTCCGTGTACGGAAGAGACATAAAGATAATTTATTCGCGGGCTGAAGCGAGTATTTATGTATATAATACACTAATAGTATTTATCTTTAGCAATACACAGCAAGTATATTTAATTAAAGAAATATTAGTGAGTTATAATAGTCACCACTAAGCATTATTAAGTTTTGAATTATTTTCGAGCAGCAATCTATTGCGTAACTACACTTAAGCGACAGCAACGCCATCGCAAGTAACACAAAGTAGACGATACATTGCGTGCTGAATTATTTTATAAGGAAACCAAAAGAAATTAGTTCAGAGTTGTTTTCATGGAACATCAGTTCATAGCATTAATGTCTATGGTTAAAATTAGAGGTAATATTAAAAAAAACGCGCTGTATACAGAAAGCTTCCGACCCGGGTATGTCCTTAAACTACGTCCAATAATGAGAGGTAGGGCACAGCGATGACCATCACGCTTGAATCTGGAGCAGCCCAACTGGGGAAGTACCTCCTCCTTATAGAAGACCGCAGCCATAATAGCACTGCTACCTTTCAGGTATGTAGTACTGTGTTCCTGATGGTGAGTAAGGTTCCCAGAGCTCCAACCCGCTTGTGACTCATTTGGTGTTGCGGGTGCCCATGGGCGACGGTAATTGCTTACCACCAGGCAATCCGTCTGCTCGTTTGCCGCCTATGTAATAAAAAAAAGTTGTTAGCCATAATTTCAGATACCTTGCCATCCAATCGAAGCTGGCTAGAGGAATAATTGACGAAAGTTCTCTAGTTCAGTGGGCTATTGGTTATAGTCGAGTGCTTAATAGCCAATTATCGACATTACCCCAATAGCTCTGAACTGTCGAATTGGAATTTGAAATGATACCGGGGAAAGAGAGTTCTAGTAAATTGTCGCCATGTTTTTTTAGAATTAGAAAAATCGTGTGATTGTATTTAAGAGAGAAATTATTTAAAAGCTGTCATTTGCTTCTTTTTTTCTTTACTATAACATAAATAATGGAATCATTTATCTTATAGGTTGTTCCACGAGAGTTGAGGCGAATGGATTACGCACACAACTATATGAGGTACTGATTGCAAAAAGAGTGAATGAATTGAATGAATGAGTCAATATAAATAAAAACACTTAAAGTACAGTGCCAGTTACTTCAGTCATGTTTGAAGAGGTTAAAAAAATTTTTTTTGGTCTGTATTCACTCAATTCGCTGTTGAACTTGCTATAGGTATGAAAAAAGAACTGTAATTTCAAAATGTTCCTGTCATTACATGAGATGTTGGTGTGTGTGACTTCAACTCTCGTGAAACTATCTAAATTTACGAGATTACTCAAATGGTAGTTTTAAAAAAAAATAGTGCACCCAAGTGAAAGTTGTTAAAGTTAAATCACTGTCAGTTTCGTGACGACAGTTAAGCATTACATGTTTCACCGCTCGCGTTAAGGGTGTATCGAGGATGTGTGTGAACGATACACCCTCAACGCGAGCGGTGTGTCGTGACTCGGCTTGAAAATGGGTATCAGAGCTTACCCGAAACATGTCGCCTAGTGCGATATAATGATATCCGTTTGTAACTAAATATCGTGATCTATTTCAATTCGTACTAACAAATCTGTCAAAGTAGTTTGAAATAAATTTACATTCACTAAATCCATTCCTCAGTCGTAGAATCCATCAAGGCAGGTAGCCATTACCTGTGGTCATAATGTCCACCCAAAGCTATGAATTATGTAACTCGCTATCTATCTTAATGGTTTTGGGATGATACGGAATATTATATAATTTGAACTTCTGTAAACTTAACTGTATATATCTGTGTCTCTAGTGAAAATAGTATAAATATACTATGAGTATTTATTCGTCACTTGTAACCTTTAGGGTCACGGGTATATAATATTCTGGACCCGGGTATGTCCTTAAACTACGTCCAACAATGAGAGGTAGTGCACAGCGATGTACCGTCACGCTTGAATCTAATTCCCCAACTGGGGAAGTACCTCCTCCTTACAGAAGACCACAGCCATAATAGCACTGTTACCTTTTAGGTATGTAGTGTTGTGTTCCTGATGGTGAGTAAGGTTCCCAGAGCTCCAACAATTTTTAGGATATGTTAATCCTCTGGAGTTGCAGGCTGCGGTAGCTGCTTGCCATCAGGCGGGCCGTATGCTTGTTTGCCACCTTCGTTGTATAAAAATGGTATATTTAAGTGAAATTTAAAACAAGGTCTATTTAATCTTTATTTTCAAATAGGCAGCTAAGACATTACATTATATAACTTCTCCAGATTTAATCTAAAGTAGGGTCTTGAAGTATTGTAACAAGGGTCCTGGCGGAATTTCCTCGTTGTATAGCAATGCTGATACGTCGTGCTAGGAAGCCGCCAGCTCTTCGGTCACCAGTTACGTCAACCAGACGCTTCACGATTTCTGCAAAAAATTTGTGCGCGCTCGAATAATATTTATTTATAACACTGATCATAATGGCAAATTAACAGAATATATAACTACTTAATAAAAGTCAAAACATATGTACGATATATATCATAGTATGATGTATAAGTTTATAAATATATTTCATACAGCTGTTATACTTGCTGTTACCCGCGGTTCATTAGGGAAAAAACGTAGTTCTATGTGTTAATCCAGGGTGTCAACTAACTCCATACCAAATTTATTTTAAATCAGCCGTTTAGACGTGAAGAAGTAAAAAAACATATTCAAACTTTCGCCTTTATAATATTAGTGTAGATGTAGATAGATGTTGGTATTGTTTCATAATATATTTTTGTTCAACACGTTTCCGAAGACATTCTATATTAGTCTATTTCTGTCCTATTAACGTCTCGTAATGCTAATTATTTCCTTTGAAGTCACTTAGATCAAAACTCTTCGCCTCTTTAACTAAATCGCTAATATACCACTTTGGTTGACCTTTTATTACTCGTTAACTCATTCCAATCGGAGATCTTAATTTTTTGGTTTTCTCTGTGAGGACTTTTATATAAAAACCTATATAAGCTTGAGCTAGGAATTCTTTGAAATATAAAGTAAATGGAGATCAAATGATACTGGATGTTAAAACTGGTTTATAAGCGATTATACAGGGTGCACAATTGCTCGGATTTAGTTACTTAATTATTGTAGGTTTTTAGCGCGAGATTTATGTTTCAGTGCTAAATATCTCGTTAATGGATGCTGCTATTATTGCAGACTTGCTTTTGTCTGTAACTTTAGAATAAGCGGAGTGAGTTTCTGAAATAAAACTACAGATTTAAAAAAAAATCGTCCGAGGTGTCCACTATCATTAAGCTAATATTATAGAAATTGGTTAAGGAATTAAGGGTAAATATACAACAGACATAGTATACTGACTTACTTTCGCTATTATTTAGTCATATTCATAATCATTTAATTCATTGTCATCATGTGCATCAGTACAAAATTGTGGCCTTAAATTAAAATTTTAATCGGTACATAATACCATGGTAGGGCGTACAATATGGGACATAAAATTACTTATTATACTTACATACTAAATTAAATTACAATTTAACAATTATTAAACAGATATAATTAGGTCGTTGCATGTCAACAAGGTTAATACATAAATAATGTCAAGAAATGTTACGTGTAATTATCATATTGTATTTTCGATTCATGTAAATTTAATATTTATGAAGATATAAAATTATAATTTAATAAATTATCCCCAAAAAATTCGTCTACCGTATTAAAACTTATTTCAATAAGCATTTTTTTTAATATATTATTGAATGTTTTTTCATTACTTAATTGTTTAATTGACTCTGGTATGTTATGCATTATTCGGACACATCGATAGAGGGGACCACTCTTAACAAATTCAAGTTTAGAACGCGGTACAGTACAATTAAAATCAGTTAAGACTTCGGTTTTCTCGGGTATCATCGTTTAATTCCGGAGTCGGAAATGACACGATATACATTGCCGCGATTACTTATAGGTAACATTTAATTTGAAGTATCATAAACGCAATGTTAAGCACCTGCCAAGATGACATTATTAACCGGTAGACCTAGGAAATTTGTTATGCAGAAGCGACATTAATTTGAACATTCATTATTTAATGAAGCTGAATACATACGTGAGTCAATATTTTACTGTTTGGTGTAAGTAGGTACGATATTATGTCGCATTAATCACTGATAATAAAATAATCATAAAATTAAAATAAAAAAAAACCGGCTTCAACCGTTTTTTATTCAAATTTCGTAAACGTCTTGGCCGATTTTGGCAATACGAGTATTTCATTTTCATATAGTAAAACAACAAAGCTAAGCTCAAAATTAAAAAAAAATTTTTTTGTTTGAAATGTCTGCTTTTCGTAATTTTTCCTTGATCTGGGTGCTTCGTGCCAAATTTCAAGTTTCTGAATTCACGGGAAGTACCCCGAAGATTTTGCGAGTGTTGAAAAGACGAACAACGACTGTATCTTTTATGTGACACTAAGAAGGTAGACTGTCAAACTATCTAGTACTTGCTAGCATCTTTCTTATTTCAATATAAAGGTTGTGTTAGTTTTGAGCTACAAAGGAGGTTTCGTTGCTCATATCGTTCTTGTACCTACTCTATTCAATAAGACAACGAGTAACATATATAATTAAAGGTCAAATCTGTAAATTGATAACTCTATGTGATAGACGAGGGATTCACGACAATTACCGAGGTTGGCCGAAGTCTTAACTGATTTTAATTATATTGTAGCACTATTCTTACTTTCCGTCTAGCTTCAGGTCTGTGGACTGCCGTTCCTTTAAACAAATATGGGTGTGTTCTAACAAAAAGTGCCGCCTCCATAATGTATAGAGAGGGTAAAGTTAATATTTTAAGTTTTTTAACGGTTAACTCGTGTTTGTTAAGCATTTAATGGAAATTTTTAGATAAGGTATACAGTAGGTATGTATCAATACGAGAGGCGAAGCCCGAAACCTGTAAAAGTGTAAGTAAGAAATAAGTTTCTGGTAGATATATTATTGAAATAAAACTGATATATTTTAATTGTTCAGATATAGGTTTGTGTTGTGGATACTCAGCCAACGATATAAATAATATATAAATAAATACCTATTACGGGACATTCTTCCACAACTTGACTAAGCCCCACGGTAAGCTCAAGAAGGCTTGTGTTTTGGGTACTTAGCCAGTGATTATATATATAACATATACACCCATGACTCAGGAAAAAATACATGCCATTACTGGGATTTAAACCCACCTTCGGCTTCATAGGCAGAATCACTACCCGCTAGTGGCCTGTCGTTGATTTTAGGGTAACATCAAGCGTCATCGTCGTAAGACGCGACAATGGAAAGAAACTGACGGATCATCAGCAGCATCAGCTGGATCAACAGCTATTACGGTAGCCAACCCGCCTGCCTAACGTGACAACTATGGCAACCCCCAAGATACTTATGTCCAGCATTGGACGACTCACGATTGAAACTGACTTAACCATACATACATACATTTCAGCCGTATGCAGTTCACTGCTGGACAGGCCTCCCAAAAATATGACTTGTATCATCTTGGGGGTATTTAAATCGAAAGAAAAATAGAAAAATTTGACTCGAAGCGGGACTCGATGCCACAACCACTGGTTTTTTTTTATTTTTCTTTCGATTTAAATATCGATGATATTCGCTAGCAGACGTTTCTGCATAATAAAAAATAATCTTGGGGGTAGTTCCCATAGTCTCCACGCTTGGCAGGCATGTCGGCAATCGCAGCTGTAGATTTCGACGGACGCTGCTGCCCGTCTGTAGGAATTTTCCCTTTGTCGCCTCTTACGACACCCGCGGGAGATGGCGCTATTCTAGTCAACCGGCATCACACGGCAACCTAACCATAAGTAAAGCAAACTGAAATCGCATATCTACTTCCACGACTTGGTCTTAAACCAACAAGACGTCAACTGTCACCGCAGGTAACATCACAAAACAATTCCCCCAAAGAGCTTTGCTAACAGTTCAGAATAATATCCGAACATATATTATTTGGCAGGAGTGCATTCTTGCTGACTGCGCTGACGTGACGTCCATGTAGATCAGGTGTGTTCACACTGGAATACTACAAAAACAAATACTAATCTTTTTTCTTTTTTTTTATGACATAAGGTGGCAAACGAGCAGAGGGATTGCTTGATAGTAAGCAATTACCGTCGCCCATGGGCACCCGCAACACCAGGGGAGTCACAAGCGCGTTGCCGACCTTTAAAGGGTGTTGGAGCTCTGGGAACCTTACTCACCATCAGGCACACAACACTACATAACTTTTCAGGTATGTAGTGCTATTATGGCTGTCGACTTGTGTAAGGAGGAGGTACTTCCCCAGTTGGGCTTCTCCAGACTCGAGCGTGATGGTACTTTGCTGCGCCCTACCTCTCATTGTTGGACGTAGTTTAAGGACATACCCGGGTCCAAATCATCGATATTTAAACCGAAAGAAAAATATGACTCCAAGCGGGACTCGAACGCACAACCATTAGATTTTTTTTAATGATAAACGAGCAGATAGATTGCCTGATGGTAAGCAATTACCGTCGCCCACGGGCACTCGCAACACTAGAGTCACAAGGGCGTTGCTAGCCTTTGAGGGGGGTTGGAGCTCTGGGAACCTTACTCACCATCAGGCACACAACACTACATACCTGGATCACTATCAAAATGTGCTATTCGAGTACCGCTTGGACTTGTAATTTTTTTCTTTTTTATCCTTCCTGGTGTACGTCATTACGAGTGGCTGGGCTGGTGATCCAGTGGTTGTGGGTTCGAGTCATGCTTACAGTATTTTTTTTCTATTTTTCTTTCGATTTAAATTTCGATGATATTCGATAGCAGACGTTTCTGCTTAATAAAGCCAAATAAAAATCTGATTTAAGTGCGTACAGTGGTGCGTCGGGTACGGACTTGAGAAGATAGATCCTCGTGACCTATATATGGGGCACTGGACTGTTTTAAAGATATATTTTTTCTTTTTTTTTTAAGTAGCTAACTTTGAACAACTTCAACAGGAAGTGCAGTTTGATAACGTTTCCGTTCGCCAAATTACAGGTCGCGGAGATGCCTTTGGTCTGGGAATTCCCAATATCTTCTCTCAGCACAAAAGAATAGATTTTTATCTACATCCTACGTATTTCTATAAAATTCTCTGGTATTTTTGGATTTCAAAACTTGTCTTATTTAGGAGTTGATATAGATAACATATACTTAAGAAAAAACGACGAGGACCTCCGGTGTATAGGAGGTGCAAACACGTAGTGTTTCACCTTAGAGCTGGTAAAACGGTGCCTAAAACCGTTAAAATACAAGAGCACATATACTTGATTAATTTCGACTGGTTCCGCTGTGTACGGGTGGCCGAATTGGTTAAGGCGTCAGCCGCGATAGCTGGAGATGCGGGTTCGAATCCCGTCTCGAACACCGAGGTCCTCGTCGTTTTTTCTTAAGTATATGTTATCTATATCAAGTTTTAATTTATATTGTAGTATTACTACTTAAAAATCAAAGCAAATCAAAATATTTCATAAAAAATAATTTGATTTGTTCTTAGTTGTCTTATTTACACTTTTTGGACCACAACTGTTCTACATCTAATGTGAGCCCTACATGTCATGTAACTCAAATTTAGAGTAAATTGCAAAATTTATCGTCGTCATCAAATATATCTGAGCAGTGGAGGTGGTCACAATTACCTGAACTTGAACTTTATCACCTTGACAATAAAGGCGTTGTTTTTGCGTTTTCCAGCAAAAAATGTACAGTCGCCATCAGATGTAATCTAAGCTGTGGAGGTGGTCACAATTATCTGAACAAGTGACAGACAGACAGACATACAGAGTTACTTTTGCATTTGGGCCATTTTATTTAAAGTTGTAAAATCATTTTTTTTTAATTTTGGATTTTTTTGTGTGGTTTCTACTCAGTATCATGAGTTCTTTCGGGCCTGATAGGAGAAAAAATGTGTCTCAAAATTTGTATACGGTTTTTATTACTTTCGTTCCGTTACCGCCATATGAAATATATGAAAAATAATAACGGAATGGAATCAAAAAGCTTGGCACACATTTCCCTCTCAGGCACGACCGAACTCATGGCTCTGAGTAGAAACCACACAAAAAAATCCAAATAAAAAAAAACTTACAATAAAAAGCCCACTTATAACATTAAAGTATGGAAGTAGGGTGACGGCGCCAGTAATGGACAAGGAACTAATCATGAACATAAGTGCTTATTTCAATAAGAGTCAAGTGTTGTGCAATTGGTACATATTAATGTATAACGTTAAACGTTGAATTAAGAACTAACTGTCCATCATTGGTGCCTGTCAGCTTAAAGTGTCCAACATTGGTGCCATCACCGGTCTGGCCTAGTGGGTAGTGACCCTGCCTATGAAGCCGATGGTCCTGGGTTCGATTCCCAGTCAGGGCATTTATTTGCGATGAGCACAGATATTTGTTCCTGAGTCATGGGTGTTTTCTATGTATTTAAGTACTCGTATTTATATGTATCTATCTATTATACATATCGTCGTCTAGTACCTACAACACAAGCCTTACTGAGCTTACCGTAGGACTAGGTCGATTTGTGTATTTTTGTTGCATAAAAATAGCTTCTTGATGTGTCGTATCTTTGTCTAACGTCAGACTTAAAATGCGTCACAAATCTACGTCGCATAAAGCCCGTTAGTTAGTTTGATCACAAAGCCTCACACACATAAATCGTACGAAATCAGCCTCTGTTTATTTCTATGTAAATTTCCTCTTTGTTATCTGCGCTGCGCAATGATTTTTGGGCTGCAAAGCATATTCAACCTTAAATTGAAGTGGTAAGGTTGGAAATGCGATTATGATATTTTACAGGAATATGGCGGTGGAGTTTTTTTTTGAAAAATTGGAATGTTTTATAAAATTGGATGAAAGTGTTATCAATTGGGGTTAATTTATTAGCGTTATGCATCTGGTGTTCTGTTTGGTATTGTTTTTTTTATGATTCATATTTTTTTATGATATAAGCGGCAAACAAGTAGACGGATTGCCTGGTGGTAAGCAATTACCGTCGCCCATGGGCACCCGCAACACCAGAGTCACAAGGGCGTTAAGGCCTTTAAGGGGGATTGGAGCTCTGGGAACCTTACCACCACGAACACAACACTACACACCTGAAAGGTAGCAGTGCTATTATGGCTGTGGTCTTCTGTAAGGAGGAGGTACTTCCCCAGTTGGGCTTCTCCAGACTCAAGCGTGATGGTACTTTGCTGCGCCCCACCTCTCATTGTTAGACGTAGTTTAAGGACATACCCGGGTCCAAAAAATATTCTCTTTTATGTTCATAGCGAAATTACTGTTGAAGAACTTAGGTACTATGAAAACTTTTAAAATATTTATTTTTAGTACAGTATAATTATATAAGTAATATAATACGGTCCTGAGTTTAATCCCAGTAATGGCATTAATTTGTGTTTGTGCACAGATGTTTTGTTCTGAAATCATGGGTGTTTTATTATGTATTTAAAGTATTTGTATATTATATTGTTGGCTGAGTGCCCACAACACAAGCCTTCTTGAGCTTGCCTTGAGGCTCAGTTCGGCTATAATTAGCATAAAAGTATAAATTGTAATTTTTGTAATTCCCTTCTAATCCATCCTTTTATTAAAAAAACTGTTCTGTTTATTTTAAAATTATCGTGAGCATAAGAATTTTCAATACCATAATCGTTAAGTTCGGCAGGCGGGTTGGCGCAGTTTATGCCATCAGTCTAAGGGGCCGCTAATGCCCGGTGGTTTCTGGTTTGGTCGCAGTTTACTTAAAACGGTAAATTAAAATAAAATATATATATATCCCTTTAAGGACCTTTCAAAGAGACTTCAGAGATGCCATAGGAGACCCGAAGAGCTGGCATGTATCTCAGCGTATCAGCCTCACGATTCAGTGAGGAAATGCTGCCAGCGTCTTCGGTACCATGCCGCAGAGGCCTTGATATGATTTACGTTAGTTTTAATTATTTTAGTTATTTGAAATTAAATACTAGATATATTAGAAATAATAATAACATTATCATATGATTTTATAACCCGCGATATCGCAGGCGACAGAAAAATGCTTGCCCATCCAATAAAACAATTTTCCGTTAAAGGATGACTCACGTTACGCCGTCGCGTTTGCTACACATCGCCGTTCCGAGCCCGAGCCTTCCGTTGACTCACCGGGGCGGCCCGAGACCGAGCGACTCGACACTCTAATATTCACATTAACACGAGAGTCCTTCCGCAGCCATTTGTTGCGAGTAGATGACCGTCGCATGCCCGTTGATATCACGTCGCCTTCCCATCGTCGGGCTGAGCCGAGCCTTTTTACATAGCTGTAATGGCCGTCGCACGACCGGCCCGAGCCCGGGCCGAGTGGCTCGGAGGGCTCGGTGATCACGTGATTCATTCCATACAAAATGTAGCGACGGCAGCAAACCGGTAAGCAATTACCATCTCCCATGGGCATCCGCAATACCAGAGGAGTCACAAGCGCGCTGCCGGCCTTTAAGTGGGGTTTGGAGCTCTGGGAACCTTACTTGCCACCAGGAACACAACACTACTAACCTGAAAGGTAGCAGTGCTATTATGGCTGTGGTCATCTATAAGGAGGAGGTACTTTCCCAGTTGGGCTTCTCCAGACTCAAGCGTGATGGTACTTCGCTGTGCCCTGCCTCTCATTGTTGGACGTAGTTTAAGGACAGACCCGGGTCCGGGACGTGACGCTTTAACGTGAGTCAACCATTACAACTTTCTCGGCTGTCAAAAATAGAAATATAGCTCTCAATAGAAACATAAACAACAAATACCAAAACCCGAACTATCTAAAGTACCATTAAAACACCAAAACTGCGACGCAGAAGCATATAAATCATTTTTTTACGTGTCTCCTAGATCTTCCCGACTTCAACTTATAAAGGACGAACTTAGCTTCAAAGCTCTAGGTACTTACGCTCTTTTGTATTTAAGAAATATAAACAACTTTTTCTTATCCTGCAATGTAAAATGAGCCTTATGGTTTTTTGTTTTAGGTTGATTTTAATATATATTTAGAGATAAAATAGTGTGAGATTTCGGCAAAACTCTTTTGACAACTTATAAATAATGTCGGTTTGTTTTAAGTGATTTTGATAAGAAATAATTATACTATTAATATAATGTGTGAAGTTGTTAATATCGTGAATTAACTTTAAGATTAATTTGTGTTAATTATTTATGACAACACCTAAAAATTTATGTTCTACTTATCTGGTCGGCATTAATGGACTTTGACAAAAATCAAATCGGTTTGGTATATGATTTAATATTTAGGTAAATATTAAAAAAAAAAAATATTCTTTTCGCGTTGTCCGGGCATTTCTCCTCGGCTCATGGGGAACTGAGGTTGACTTATCAACTAATCACAGAATATGGAGTAGACATTAGTTTTACAAAATCGCCTGCCATCTAATCTTCCAACCTAGAGGTTAAACTAGGCCTTATTGGGATTAAATCCGAAAAGCGACTGGTAAATATCAAATGATATTTCGTACAATACGTTTAGAAAAACTCATCAAGCCTGGGCTTGAACCTGCGAATGACTTAATTGGTTGAAACGTTTTTGGGTAACGGATTGACCTACGGTAGCATACACTAAGCATGTCCCGACATGCTCTTGGCCGGTTTTTAGATTTAATTTAGAGTTGTTAAGTTACTGCCATAACCAGAAAGAAAGGTTACGCTGGTTCAGAAACAGCCTATTCAAAATTGATTCTTGCCTTGAAAATACCCAAATTATATCTTTCCGGGAATACAGACGAAGGGAGCGAATTCCATTCCTTAGCAGTCCGCATTAGAAAGGTAGAAGCAAATCGCTTCGTGTGAATGAATTGAATATTCACAACGTATTGAATAATTATGTATTATTTGTAGATATATCAAATCCCATGACTCAAAATAAATTATTTTCCTATAAAAAAAAATATTGTCATCCCGCCGATTTTTATGCATATAAAGTATTTTTCATTTAAATTGGAAACTCGTAAAGGATTAACAAAATTTATGAGTTGTTCAGTATATTTTGACCTTTATGTGTATAATAAATAGGTCTGATAGGGGTTCATATTTATACTGGTAAAGTTCGGATTGGCTGAATTTTGCGAATGTCAAGCTGTGTGACCTCCCTTTGCGACGAAATTTTTGATTAAAATGTTTTGCGGAACACACATTGTTTTTTTTTTGGAAGTTATGGGATTAGGTGTCAGTGCGAATTTTTTATTTAATTTAAAATTTTATTATAGCATCGCTATACAGCGAGGAAATGCTGCCAGCGTCCTCAGCACCAAGCTGAAAGGACCGATTTTTTTTAGACTTAATTTAATCTTATGTAGTATTAGTTATTAGTATTTAATTATAGCTAAGTTATTTTATTTTATATGTATATTGTATTTGTTATATATGTATTAGATTAAATGTAAAATTTTGTTTTAAATAATATTTTTAATCAAAATTAATTATCATCATCATTTCAGCCGTAAATCGTCCACTGCTGAACATCCCTCAAATATGACTTGTATCGTCTTGGAGGGTAGAATTACTATAGTCGCTACGCTTGGCAGGCGGTTTGGCGACCGTAGTATATGTAGATTTTTTTAGATGAACGCTGCTCCATCCGCCGGTTTTGCCCATTTGTCGCCTCTTAATCCTTTTTTTAAGTTGGTTAAAAATATGCCAATATTTGGTCCAACTTTTTTTTTTACATTACACGACATCCTAACACAAATTGACTGAGTCTCACCATAAGCTCAAGAAGGCTTGTGTTGTGGGTACTCAGCCAACGATACAAATAATATACAAAAACTTAAATAAATACAGAAAACACCCATAACTCAGGAACAAATATGTGTGTTCATAGCAAAAAAATGCTCTAACTGGGATTTGAACACAGGACCATCAGCTTCATAGGCAGAGCCACTATCTACTAGGCTCGAACTGTCTTCGTGGACTGTGTATATAAAAAAAAAAACAGAATTAAAAAAAAATCTAGATAAAAATCTTAGCGTTTAATGGAATGATTTTTATCCCAAGTTTTTATACTAAACTACGACATTTTAACAACATAGCTTGGCTAAAAATAAAAACATAATTAAATCTCTCAAACTGGTAATAACTCGTTACCCGTCATTAGCAATAAGTATTGAAATTAACCGGAAACACTCAATATTATCGTGTAATCTTTTAATAAGAGCGCATCTGGTTTGCGCGGGCGCATAAGGCTTTTAATATAGTTTTAATGACGACCGGTCTGGCCTAGTGGGTAGTGACCCTGCCTATGAAACCGAAGGTCCTGGGTTCGAATCCCAGTCAGGACATTTATTTGTGTGATGAGCACAGATATTTGTTCCTGAGTCATGGGTGTTTTCTATGTATTTAAGTATTTATATGTATCTATCTATAATATATATCGTCGTCTAGTACCTATAACACAAGCCTTACTGAGCTTATCGTAGGACTAGGTCGATTTGTGTAAGATTGTCCTAAAATAGTAAATAGTATATAGTAGTAAATAGTTTTGAATTGTAAGAGTTAAAGGGCGTAACAACATCCCTTGTTTTTAATTGAGATCCGAGCTAGCTCCAAATATGAATAGAAACCAAATATTCCAAAATTGAGCAGTTAGTTGGAACGGTTGCAACTTCTCCCAAACTTAACTGTTTAGTGAAACTACGTCCAACAATGAGAGGTAGGGCACAGCGATGACCATCACGCTTGAATCTGGGGCAGCCCAACTGGGGAAGTACCTCCTCCTTACAGAAGACCACAGCCATAGCACTGCTACCTTTCAGGTATGTAGTGTTGTGTTCCTGATGGTGAATAAGGTTCCCAGAGCTCCAACCCCCCTTAAAGGCCTGTAACGCGCTTGTGACTCCCCTGGTGTTGCGGGTGCCCATGGGCGACGGTGATTGCTTACCACCAGGCAATCCGTCTGCTCGTTTGCCCCCTATATCATAAAAAAAAAAAAACTTAACTGTTTAGTGAAACACAACAACCTACTATGGACAATCAGAGCTCGGACAAGTCATCGCAGTCATATGGACGAAGAACAAAAACTCTATAGATTCGAAACTTAAAATAATTATCGAGCTTTCATCGAATATGACTTGTATTATCTTGGGAAGTTGACTTAGTGCCACGAAATGTAAATTATTATTATCTTAAGTGGATATTATCGTAAATCCATTGACCTTTTTACTCGCATCTGTCATGGATTTGTCAAAGTGGCATGCTTGAAACAGTTTTGTGGTGACAATTTAATACAGTTATTTGCTTAGTCATGGTTATTTCTAAATATTTTAAATATACAATGCAACCATCAGCATTAAAAATAATGTTAATGGAAATACCTTCACATACGTTATGCGAGGAAGCCGCCAGCTCTTCAGTCACCAGTTACGTCAACCAACTTCGCGATTTCTGCAAAAAGTTTGTGTGCGCCGGGACCCTAAATACATACACCTCTACTCAAGAAAATATGAAAAATATCAAGAGGATTGATATTTGCAGCTCAATAAAGGCTTTTGACTAAACGTATCATCATCATTATATCAACCGTTAATGGCCCACTGCTGGATAGGCCTCTCCCAAATATTTCAAGACAACCGTGGACGTCTTTCGTTTGGAATGATACAATTCAACTATCCTCACCAAAACAGCAGAAAGATTCCGACCCAGCAAAGGCAACTTAAAAAGCATCTTTCATTACACCCGAGTTAATCGCTACACAGGCCTTTTCCGAAAGAATTCCCCGGCGCAAGAAAACGTCTTGCCCGGGGCGGAAGATAAAAGATATTTATTGCCGAGATTAAAGCTTGGCTCGTGTCAATCTTGAACAGAAATGTCTGGAATGTCCTGGAAAAACAGTCGGGGTTATGTTGTATTGGAAGCCATATTGGGTTAATTTTTTTATAAGTGCGTAGCTTTTGGTTAGTACACTTAGGGCCGATTTTTCAGTCGTCAGATAAGACCTATACGACGAATAACTCTATGTGTATCTGTCGGAAATGTGCTTATCTGACGTTGGAAAAATCAGACCTTATATAGGTGAAAAATGTAACTGAAGGACCATGTCTTTATAGTTGCGCAGAGAATTAATATGGAACTTACGTCAACATTTGAATATAGAACGCCGACATGCGTGTACACACGTTACTACTACATAGGCAGGTGCTTTAGCTAAGTTTTTCACTCATAGTTTTAAGTGGGTTGTGTGAAATGTAGTTTTAATATATTTTGCTACATCTTAGAATCTGCTGTCGAGTTTGTCTTAATGGGCTAAGTATGTTTTCTGTACAACTATTATCTTAAGTATGCGTGTTTTTCTGCTAACTGATGGGGCAAGTTATTTTGCTTTTTTCTGGAAAACATACTTACTGGACAATTTTCAGAAATAAACTGTCGTTCTCTTGAGTTAATATTGTCTTCAAAAGTGCGTTCAAATAGTAATAAAAAAAGTATGTCAACGCAGACTCCCAAGCGAAGATGACTATTTACTACACAAGCTTAATCCTCAGTGTTAATTTGCAAAAAAACATTTCAATAAAAACCCCTTTCTAAATATTCTTAACACCCACTTTTGTCCGTCCACTGTAAAACAGACCTTAACGCATCCACCCAAAATCGACATTCGCACAACACCCACAGATAACCCGCAACCCCAAGCAGAATTAACACGTCCAAGTCAATGGTTGCTCAAATCAATATATAAGCGATCGTCAACCATTTGTCGCTGCTAATAATACTTGGATCCGACCGGACATTGATAAATGAACCGAACAGTGCCAGATGTCAGTAAGCCGGGCCAATATTTTCTTTCACCAAACCTATTTGGATTAAAAAGGAATGGACTTGATTTATTTTCTGGATGCTTAAACTGCGATCTGACACCAACAGTTACGGTCGCAGGACGGCAACGCGACGTTTTTCTGGCGATTCCATAGAAAAACGGCACGCTGCGTGAACGCGGTGATTCCGCAGCGTAGAATTTCATATGGGAAACTTGAACACAAACGCTAATTTTCACGTTCTCATTCTTCGTATGAAACTATTGCGACCATTTGTTTATTTATTTCATCTTTATTGAACAAAAGAAGAAGTTACAAATGGCGGACTTAATGCGATTAGGCATTATCTACCAGTCGACCAATGAGCGCGTGCAGTGCCGGCGTCTAGTGCACGGCCGCGGAGAGCTGCGGCCAGCAGCTGCGTCGGTTAGACAACGTGATCGGCTCATGATACTCCTTGTTACGGAGTGAAACATGTCGAGCAATATTCGACTTATAAAACGCATGTATACAAATATGTTTGAATCTTACGATAGTTCTGTTTCAAATAAAATATAATTAGTTAAGGATCCCAGGTGTTATAATTCAAATGGGATCAGAAGCCAACGGAGTATAATCGCCACACTGGGCTTTCGTGATCGCAGTTAAAACTGTTCCAACATTTCTATAATGTATTATTTTTTATTATGCAGAAACGTCTGCTAGCGAGCACAATTGGAAGTGAACTGGGCTAGTGATCCAGTGGTTGTGGGTTTGAGTCCCGCTGCGAGTCAGATTTTTCTTTTTTTCTTTCGATTTAAATATCGAAGATATTCGCTAGCAGACGTTTCTGCATAACAAAAAATAAAAAATAATTTAGAAAGGGGCAGCACATTGTTATCGATGAATTTTCAATATGAATTGAGACTTTGATGCCGTTTAGTGTTCAATACGCTGGCGGTACATGTGTTTACACGTCACCCATGATGACGTATTCGACGAGGGATAGAAAGAAAAATTCGACAAGTCTCAGCGGTACTCGTATAGCACAATTGGAAGTGCACTGGGCTAGTGATCCAGTGGTTGTGGGTTCGAGTCCCGCTGCGAGTCAGATTTTTCTATTTTTCTTTCGATTTAAATATCGAAGATTTCTATAATGTCTCATCCACCATCTGTATCGTCCACCGTCCGTCAAATCCGCCATCAGTCTCACAGACCAGTTGTCTCATCTATCATCTGTCTCATCAACTGTCTGTCACATTCACCATCTATCTCGTCCATTATCTGTCTCATCTACCATCTGTATCACACACTATTTGTCTCATCCACCATCTATCTCGTCCATTATCTGGCACATCCCCCATCTGTCTCAAACACAATTTGTCTCATCCACCATCTGTATCACGCACCATTTGTCTCATCCACCATCTATCTCGTCCATTATCTGGCACATCCGCCATCTGACTCACACATCATTTGTCTCATCCACCATCTGTCTCATCCACCATCTGTCTTATCCACCATTTATCTCATCCATTATCTGTCTCCTCCACCATCTGTCTCATCCATCATCAGTCTCAATCTCATCCAACAAATCAATGTAATATTAAAAACATCCAAATAGGTTTCAAGGGTAAGAAACAAGAGTGACGAAGCTCGATTTTTATATACTTGAGGGAATTATCGACTTGTGATGGGTTAAGACTGCCAATTACATCCCAAGCATAAATACGTACACATAACTTCACCTTCGTCCATTGAAATAAGGTTCATAATTGAATACATATATAACGACTGTACACTAGGGGGCTCTAAAATAGATTTGTTTTGCATCAGAAAATAGTAACTCTATCCGGCGTCCTTAATTTTGAAATAGTTAAGCGTATTTGCTTTAACAAAAGAAAAGTAACGAATAAAACTTGATGATGATGATGATGATATGATTTATGATTTCGGACCAAGGTATGTCTTTAAACTACGTCCAACAATGAGAGGTAGGGCACTGCGATGACCATCACGCTTGAATCTAGAGCAGCCCAACTGGGGAAGTACCTCCCCCTTACAGAAGACCACATGCAGCCATAATAGCACTGCTACCAATTTAGTGTTGTGTTCCTGATGGTGAGTAAGGTTTCCAGAGCTCCAACCCACTTACAGGTCGGCAACGCGCTTGTGACTCCCTTGGTGTTGCGAGTGCCCATGGGCGACGGTAATTGCTTACCATCAGGCAATCCGTCTGCTCGTTTGCCACCTTTGTCATAAAAAAAAAAAAAAATTTCATTTTTTGAAACATTTCTTTTATTTCATTGTATGTTTAAGAAAAACATGCCTCGTCGTGGCCTCTGATGGCTGTGGTCTTCTGTAAGGAGGAGGTACTTCCCCAATTGGGCTTCTTCAGACTCAAGCGTGATGGTACTTCGCTGTGCCCTACCTCATAATATTTTTGCGAAAAACACCGGTTGGAATCTCGCCTAGAAACAACAGTTTTTATATAAAACAAGATTTCTTATATTCAAGGCTACAATACTTAATCGATAATACGACATTTATCACCAAAATAAACATGTATTTTCTACAAGAAAATCTTGGAAATTTTACAATATGTATAGAAAAATCCGAGTCTAATCAATTTTGAGATAATCAGCCTTATGGACATGGAATGTTGTCTAATGACATGATGCAATTATGGATATAAGGTATGTGACCATATTATAAGAATTACAAATACTATTTTTTTTTTGTGGGATTAGTTGCCAAGCGGCTTCAGGCTCCCATGAGCAGTGGAAAAATGCCGGGACAATGCGAGGAAGATGATGATATTATTATTTTCAAAATATATAAACTATAAACACATTATGATAGCAATAACAATATTATAATAAATAAATATTTTTGGGACAATCTTACACAAATCGACCTAGTCCTACGGTAAGCTCAGTAAGGCTTGTGTTGTAGGTACTAGACGACTATATATATAATAGATAGATACATATAAATACTTAAATACATAGAAAACACCCATGACTCAGGAACAAATATCTGTGCTTATCACACAAATAAGTGCCCTGACTGGGATTTGAACCCAGGACCATCGGCTTCATAGGTAGGGTCACTACCCACTAGGTTTGACCGGTCGTCAATGACAAATTAATATAATAATAACTTAACTTTTTATTACATTTAATCTAAAAAAGGCCCTTAAGGCATTGTACCGAAACAGCTGTCCACATACTGACCTATCTAAATGGACCACCCTGTAAATATGTAAAAAAAAAAATCATCTTCGATTTCCTTCATTATATCCTAACTTGTAAATATGACCACTCAGTATACACCATCAAGTAAAAAATAGTACAATCTTCTACTGAAAAATTAGTCACATGGGAGCAAAATTTCATATTTACGGCGACTCAAGTAATTTTATTCCCACACACTTGTAAAAAAAAAAAACGATGAAATTAAACTTTTATTATTACGTGTTTACCCTATTGATCATAAAAAATGCATTATAAAAGTAAGGAAAGTGATCACTAACTAATATTCTCAAGATACAACTTCAGGATAATGGTAAGCTGTTAAAAATATTAAATATAAAAAAATCGAGGGCATAAATTATAAAAATACCTATAATATTAGCGGAACTCTCTTTCTTATAAAACGAATTGGAAAGGGTCTTCCGCTTATGTTACAAGTTACAATTTATTATATAATACGAATAGACCCCTGTTTATTGAAATGGGCCCGGGTATTGTCCTCAAACTATAGTACTATTACTAGAATCCATAGGAGGTCGGATAGCAGAATCCCTTTGGAGCGGTGGAACATAGCGATAGCCAACCCACCTGCCAAGCGTGGCGATAATAATGAGCCCTTATGTTTTGAGACCACAGTCCATGGCGACCTACGGGGAAGACCTCAATCCATTTACCAGTCGCTTTTCGGTGAAGGAAAACATCGTGACAGAACCGGATTAATACCAATAAAGCCTAGTTTACCCTCTGGGTTGGAAAGCCAGATTGCAGTTTTTGATTGCCTGATAAGGCAAAATTTCAAGATTTTGAAGTGATTTTACGCAATAATTATGAGCAAATCTCTTTTCGGGAAGAAGGTAAGGACCCGGGTATGTCCTTAAACTACGTCCGACAATGAGAGGTAGGGCACAGCGAAGTACCATCACGCTCGAGTCTGGAGGGAAGCCCAACTGGGGAAGTACCTCCTCCTTACGGAAGACCATAGCCATAATAGCACTGCTACCTTTCAGGTATGTAGTGTTGTGTTCCTGATGGTGAGTAAGGTTCCCAGAGCTCCAACCCCCCTTAAAGGTCGGCAACGCGCTTGTGACTCCCCTGGTATTGCGGGTGCCCATGGGCGACGGTAATTGCTTACCATCAGGCAATCCGTCTGCTCGTTTGCCACCTTTTGTCATAAAAAAAAAGGTACAAAGTCGACTAACAGAACGCTGGGCCGAGCAGGCCCGTGATTGTGATTGTGGGCTCGAATCCCGCTTCAAGTAAATTTTTTCGATTTTTCTTTCGATTGAAATATTGAAGGTTCAAAATTACAGTCATACTTTTGTATTTCTTCGTAGACTAATTCTAGTTTCCTCAGATTGTTTGGCTTATTTAATTATATATTATGTATCTGTTCGGCGTTTTATATTATTATTTTTTTTAAAGTATGCAAACGTATGGTAACAGTACTAATGCTCGACATGCGAATGCCCAATGGATGACACTTATGACACCGCTATTAACAACGACTTAATTGATAGTGACATTAATTAGGTCGCTGTCGGGCACCTGGAAGTTTACCTTCTAATCAAAGCTCGGATAAACGCCCGCCATGTTGGACCCGGGTATGTCCTTAAACTACGTCCTACAATGAGAGGTAGGGCACAGCGATGACCATCACGCTTGAATCTGGGGCAGCCCAACTGGGGAAGTACCTCCTCCTTACAGAAGACCACAGCCATAATAGCGCTGCTACCTTTCAGGTATGTATTGCTGTGTTCCTGATGGTGAGTAAGGTTCCCAGAGCTCCAACCCCCCTTAAAGGCCGGCAACACGCTTGTGACTCATCTGGTGTTACGGGTGTCCATGGGCGACGGTAATTGCTTTCCACCAGGCAATCCGTCTGCTCGTTTGTCGCCTATGTCATAAAAAAAAAAAAAATTGCCGCATAATGTTGTAAAATAATTATATTATATTTTATAAGTCCTTATAATTATGTACATTTAGCAACAATGACTGGAATGGTAAGTGTAGTCTTGTGAAAAGTACACTGCCGTGATTCATAAGAATGATTTTCCATCATTTCATTTAGTGCGATCAATGAATGGTGCGATTTAAATCAGGTCGGATACTGAAATTAATGAATATGAATAATATAGAAGCAGTTGTGCGGAACAGGGTTATGTTTTCAAAACGACGTGCGTTTTCCTGTCATCATCATCATCTCAGCCATAAGACGTCCACTGCTGAACATAGGCCTCCCCCTTGGATCTCCACATGTACAGGTTGGAAGCAACCTGCATCCAGCGTCTTCCGGCGACTTTACTTTCCATTAGGTGGGGTTTGCCATACGCGCCACGCTTGGCAGGCGGGTTGTCGCGCGCAGTTTTTTTATTTTATTGGTATTATTTTATTTTAGGAGATGCTGCTGCCCATCTCCCGGTGTATTCCCTTAGCAGGCTCTTTGAGGCTTTTTTTTCTCTCAGTAACAGTACTGCAACCACGGGAGGATATGGTGGGGGACAATTCTAAGGCCATCCCACGGCCAACGTTTTTCTGTAACTTGATCATAATACTTGTTTCAGCTCTTCAAACTCTCAATTATACTATTTCTAAGCTTCCTTGGGGATGCTTTTGGAGGACTATATCCCCCGAGACAAGCGTTTAGTAATGTAGCAGTGGCTAATATGATCAATTCACCATTGAGAAATAATTACTATGGGTGAGATTATTATTTCGTTTTATATATTATACCCGGTCCTTAAACTACGTCCAATAATGAGAGGTATGGCACAGCGAAGTACCATCACGCTTGAGTCTGGAATGCCCAAGTGGGGAAGTACCTTCTTACAGAATACCACAGCCGTAATAGCACTGCTAACTTTCAGGTATGTAGTGTTGTGTTCCTGATGGTGAGTAAGGCTCCCAGAGCTCCAACAAGTTTTAGGTTAGACAACTCGCATGTGAATCTTCTGGAGTTGCAGGCGTCTATAAGCTGCGGTAACTGCTTACCATCAGGCGAACCGTATGCTAATTGCCACCATCGTTGTTTAAAAAAAATATTTTCATTTTCGAAGTATTTATTTCGCAAGTAATATATATTTATTTAATCGGTACGTTAAATTTAATACCAAATGTACCGTTAGCTGCAGAAGTTGCTAAACGGGCGAAGTGTTCAGAATTATCATGGCACACTTATTCTCTTAACAATAAAGTCATATCAGAGATGTCGAGGTTTAGGTTATAGGTTTTATACTGTTTTACTGTTTTGTCTATGTCTTTATTTTTGAATCCTGTTTTTGTACATATTCTTTCAGTTGTCAATATATTTTTCTGCCATACGGTCGCCTTTAGTATTCAGCCCATTTTTAATACTCTTCTAGCTATCGAATTCCCTACAAGAGACAACATCCGCTTAGTGTACCCCTTACATTTCATTAGTTTCTTTTAATTTAATACAAAATGTACAGTTAGCTGCAGAAGTTTCTAAGCGGGTGAAGTGTTCAGAATGATCTTGACACACTTTTTCTCTTAAGAATAAAGTGTCAGGGACAACATCCGCTTAGTGTACCCCTTACATTTCATTAAATTATCGAAAGTGTACTCTGCGCGTTGGCTCGATCCGGCTCCGCGTACGCCTCCCAAATGTCCGGAACACCATTGTTCCGTGTACGGGAAAGTGTCAAATTGACTATATACGGTGCCTTTTTTTTCAGCTACGATAGAGACATTGATACTATTGCTGAGGATATGTCCATTAACATGGATCCACGTATATATGGTCTAAGGGTAAGAAAAATATTTTTCCCCTCACTAGCTCGTAAAGCGCTTGTTTATCCTTTAATACGAGAGGGTAAAAACGCATTTTATCCACTAGTGATTAAAGTAAGTTGACTTCTCATAGCTCTTATTGTTATGGTTTTAAAGTCTAAATTCGCGAAGTACAGCTCACTTGTCCCCGCGGCGGCGGCGGCGGGCGCGGGTGAGCCTCGCACGCGCACCGAGTTGATAATCTAATTAGAACATTCGAAAATCGTACTGGCAATTACAAGCTAACCAAGCTAAAGGCACCTTTTGTAAAAATGTTGTATCTAAACGCAAAGAAAAAGTCAATGCGATTTCAAAACGTTTTTTTGCATTTTTTACTTTCCTCGCTGTAGTGAGGGGAAAAGTTTTGTGTTACACACGGGTGCAATTGTAATTTATTTCTCGTGTATTGAAGCACTCGCTAAGCTCAGGATTCTATTTTAAAACCACTCGCTTTGCTCGTGGTTAAACTATAGAATCCATTCGCTTGCTCGAGTTTCAATCCCACACTCGCAGTTAAAATATAATTTTGCACCATTGTATTACAAATAACTATTGTTTCACAAGAGACCAAAGGTTTATTTACCATCGATTGATAATAAACATATATGTCGAATAATGTCTGCATAATGTCCCAACAACAATGGTCCACAAAGCGGAGTCTGAAAGATAATCATTTGGCATAGGTTTGACGTATGTCACTGTATTTTACGAGTAATCAAAATTTTTAGCTAATTAAAATTTGATGAAAAAAAAATGAAATCAAAAGTGAAGCAAAATATTAATATTTTGTACTAGAGGATGCCCGCGGCTTCGCCCGCATGGTTAGAGGAAAATGTAACATATTGAACCTTCCCGTGGGAATGGGATGTTTTCCCGCTGGAAAAAGTAGCCTATGTCACTCTCCATTCCTTCAACTTATTTTTAATTTTTTTATTTATTGAATAAGAACACTTTTCTAAATTTTTTTAATATTATAAAGAATAGTTTATATCGATTTAATTAC
The DNA here is from genome assembly GCA_022674325.2 of Grapholita molesta. Lineage (NCBI taxonomy): Eukaryota > Metazoa > Arthropoda > Insecta > Lepidoptera > Tortricidae > Grapholita > Grapholita molesta. The sequence goes on from CP053143.2 coordinate 9,008,538, forward strand.
AATATTATGAAAGCAACGAGTACTTAAGTAGTTATTGCATTACATCTAAAACAGGCCCTTGAGTCACTGTATCAAGGATGCTGGCGGCATTTCCTCGTTGTATCGCAATGCTGATACGCTGTGCGAGGAAGCCGCCAGGTCTTCGGTCACCAGTTACATCAACCAGAAATAAAATAATTCTAACATATTTATTCGTACTGAAATTTAATGCTGATTATTTATTTTCAGGGTAAAGTATCTTCAAATGTTTTGGTGTCTGCTCTTGGGTACGGAAAGTGAATCGCCAATAAAATTTGAAATACAGTTTTGTTTATTATTTATTTCCATAACCTCACCAATTTTCTAATGAAAATGATATTTATCTACGTACATATCATAAGTGCTCTAAAATGCGTCCAGAAACCGTAGGCAATGACCAGCATTATCAACCATCAGAAATGAATGGAGATGTAATGTTAACGTTACCTACTGAAATCCGTAGGTTATGAGTTCAAATTTGGAACAGCTGTCTCAGTATCAATGACTGTTTTAATATCTATAGATACTAAAATAGAAACCCCACTTGAATTTGACAGCTGTTCCGAATTTAAACTCATAACCTACGGATTTCAGTAGGTAATATTAACATTACATCTCCATTCATTTTTGATGGTTGGTAAGGCTGGTCATTGCCTACGGTTTCTGGACGCATTTCAGAGCACTTATGATATGTACGTAGATAAATATATATATAAACACGCGTGACTCAAGAACAAATATCTGTGCTCAGCATACAAATAAATAAAAAATAAACAAATGAATGCCCTTACTGGGATTTGAACTCGGCACCATCGGCTTCATAGGTCACCCACAAAGCCAAACCTGTCGTCAATTTAACCCTTTAACGCCCAAAAGTCACTGTGGTCGTGCGTTCAAGCCTCCTCGCAGCTCGATTGTCCTAATGATTATTGTTAAGAACAAAATACAAAAAGACTATGTTGTTGGGTGGTCGTTTTTGCATTACAATTTTAAAGTTGCCCCTTAAAGGGTTAACACAGTTACAATGTATAACATTTTAGTGTTATTTTTTTTTATGACAAAAGGTGGCAAACGAGCAGACGGATTGCCTGATGGTAAGCAATTACCGTCGCCCATGGGCACACGTAACACCAGGGGAGTCACAAGCGCGTTGCCGACCATTAAGGGGGTTGGAGCTCTGGGAACCTTACTCACCATCAGGAACATAACACTACATACCTGAAAGGTAGCAGTGCTATTATGGCTGTGGTCTTCTGTAAGGAGGAGGTACATCCCCAGTTGGGCTGCCCCAGATTCAAGCGTGATGGTCATCGCTGTGCCCTACCTCTCATTGTTGGACGTAGTTTAAGGACATACCCGGGTACAAAATGTTATATATTTATTTTATACATTACTAAAATGTTATGCATTTTAACTTATAGAAAACGTTTGTGAAACCTAATAAATAAACAAAATAAATAAATATTTCGGGACAATCTTACACAAATCGACCTACCTAATCCTACGGTAAGCTCAGTAAGGCTTGTGTTGTAGGTACTAGACGACGACGATATATATAATAGATAGATACATATAAATACTTAAATACATAGAAACACCCATGACTCAGGAACAAATATCTGTGCTCATCACACAAATAAATGCCCTGACTGGGAATCGAACCCAGGACCTTCGGCTTCATAGGCAGGGTCACTACCCACTAGGCCAGACCGGTCGTCAATACCTAATATATATTATATAACTTAACTTACAGTTTACAATTAAAGCAACTTAAGACTGGCATGTTTTCTCTTGCTTACTAATTTATGGTACGCAGTTATAATATTTAATAACAAATTAAAGATATTTATTAAATACAATTATAAAGGCAAATAACAAGACGAATAATATTACTAAAATTAAACTAATTAATTAAATCTAAAAATAAAACTATAGTTAAAAACTAAATTATTCCTAAACTTATCTGACCCCTCCCTGAAGTGTACTTGGCTCAAAGGTCCCCATGACATTTGCAGCATTTCCCCGTTGCACTACGATGGAGACCTGTTGAACCAAGTACGATCCAGATCTGGGGTCTCCGCCTCTTTACCGCAACCTCCGACCCAGCTCTCCGATCAGGCGGCGAGCCTCCGTGCCCCAGGGTCCCGCCGTCTCTACTGCTACGGGGACAAAGTCGTACGTTGATTCCAGGGCTGAGTATTTGGTGTGTTTAAGTTTGGCAGCTGATTCTACCGCTGAGCCAGCACACCGGCTTGTCTGTCTCAGATGGGACGGAGCAAAAGTGCATACGCAAGTTGCGTCCCATAAAATGCAGCGACCGCTCCGCCATGGAATCAACGTAAGTCCATCAGGCCTCTTGCCGTCCGCGCGGCTCAGGCCGGGCGGTTCTAGTACGCATGGCACGTTGGCTGATACCATGGCCCGTCGAATTAGCTTATTAGCCTGGTGTCTCGGGAACCGACCAGCGCACCTTTGGCAACTTAGTCCATGATGGCCGTTTTCAGCTACAGTCGCACCGCACCTACAGCGGTGGGCTTCGCATACCTTCGCTCCCAGCCGTAGCGCACCTATTCTTAACGAGTCGTTATCTAGCAGTGTGCCCAGCTGTGGGGAAGGCAATGCGTGTAGCCAAGCTCCGGATTCTGGTTGTTATGGTTATTCTTTTAACATTTGGTGAATATAATGACCCTCTGGGTTTGTTGTATTCTTAGATATTATAGAACACTTGATTGTTTATCACAATGATTTATCCTCCTGCCTCCCAATGACCGATTAAAAGGTCTCACAATTAATGTCATTTTGCATCTTTACCTTGTCAAAACAGAATCGCATTTGTCTTAGCAAGTTATGATATCTGGGCGGCAAGAGGTTATGTGACTGTTTGTGTTCTCAATAAATAAAAATGTATTAATTAAAATCTCACAAACTATAATTATATGTATGGACAAAGCCGCGTCTAATCAATTTTGAGATAATCGGCCATTTTAACATGTAATGTCGTTTAATGACATGATTAAATTCTGTCACTGTTATTATGGAACTAGGGTAAATGAACTGTTTTAAGACTTTGACTTAGTATCTTTTTGTAACATGGATACTAATATACCAATAAATTTTTTTATAAATAAAATAAACATAAAAGTATAGCCTTACACAAATTGACAGAGCCCCACGGTAAGCTCAAGAAGCCCAGATAAAGTAACCTCCGTATCAAGAAGGCTTGTGTTGTGAGTGTACTCAGTCAACGATACATATAATATACAAATACTTAGTTAAATGCATAAAAACCCTTGGCTCCAGAACAAATACCTATGCTCATCACGCAAAGAACTGGGATTTGAACCTAAGACCGTCAGCTTCATAGGCACGGTCACTACCTACTAGGCTAGACCTGACGTCAAAATTATGTTATTAACTTACATATCAGCCGTATGCAGTCCACTGCTGGACATAGGCCTCCCACAAATGTGACTTGTATCATCTTGGGGGTAGTTGCCATAGTCGCCACGCTTGACAGGCGGGTTGGCGGCCGCAGTAGCTGTAGATTAGGTTTCGACGGACGCTGCTGCCCGTCCGTAAGATTTTTCCCTTTGTCGCCTCTTACGACACCCGCAGGAGATGTGGTGGTGCTATTCTAGTCAGCCGGCATCACACGGCATAACTTATTATAGGCGGTTATTAACTTATTATCCCCAAAATAATTACGAGCGACGACGACTAAACGGCAGAGAACAGTTGTCCGGTCCCCCTTTGTGAGAGTCTCATAAAAAAAAAGACTTAAAGTGACCCCACGGACCCAAGGTCTCGACGTCGGAAGGAACCATAACTGTATTCGGCCCCGAGATCACTGGCCCGGTACCGTGAACATTGAATTTAATACATTTCGAGCACCTTTCTCTTTTTCTTCAATTAAAGCGTCATGAGAGTGACAGAGACAATCGTCCGTTTACGAATATCCTTTTCGTGGTCGCGCCACTGTTCCCCACCTTTGCGTTTTTGGTCTCTACCGCAGCTGCAGCCCTCACAGTTAACGCAACAATTAGTTAAGAAACCGAAATATAATTTATTCCCTCAATCACATATTGGTTAATGGTTTCGTATGCCTTTAAAAAAAACTATATAGCAACGCCTGCGAAAAAATGACTTTTTATGAGCAACTGATAAATAAAATTAAAATCTTATTAATAGGCATTTACCCTCATGATTAAATAAAAAAATATATAAAAGAAAGAACAATAGAAAAGCGACCAGTTACGAATATTCTCCGGAAATAAAAACAAGATAATGGTAAGCTGCTTTCAGAAAATTTCTAAAAGAATAGAATACTGTTTGTTAATTGAAATACATGTTACTTAAGAAAATGTGCGGGCATTTTCCAGGCTGCAACAAAACTATAGTGAATTTGTTACATTTTGGGATGCAAAAGCCAAAATATCATTGTCTCTTACTCGTGGATGCGTTCTCCAGTCATTTTTATAGTCATTACATTAAATTAGTACATTTCGATACTAGTGAAAAAAAAATTTTTTTGGACGAGGGTGAAAGTTGGAGCCCGAGTGAAACGAGGGTGACAATTACCCGAGTCTTAAAGAAGTTTTTACACGTGTATCGAACCCAATTTTTCATAACAAGTGCCTTAAAAAGTGAAATTTACGCACGCGAAGCGTGCGCAAAGTGCACTTTTTACGCACTAGTTAGGAAATAGTACATTTCGATACTAGTTTGTCACCCGAGTCTTAAAAAAGTTTTTACACGAGTATCGAACCTAATTTTTCATAACAAGTGCCTTAAAAAGTGAATTTTACGCATGCGAAGCGTGCGCAAAGTGCACTTTTTACGCACTAGTTAGGAAAATATATTTTTTATCATAGTTTGACATTGCTTTGTATGTAAGAATTCCTACTTTTTGCCAACTGTTTTACAGCATACATTTATTTTGATAATCCTGTGTATAAATATTTATACCTAAGCAGACAAAATAAAACAGTTATTATAAAAACAAGTTTATTTAAATTGTATTCTCCACACAGTCACACAAAAATGCGAGTGAACTAAGATGCATTCAAATTACAAATTAGTTACACAACATATGCGTAGTCTTCCAGTCGTCCTAGATTTCCAATGACTTAATTGAAAGTGGCATTCATTGGGTCGCTGTCGGGCACCGGACATTTACCTTAAAATACTTGTTCCAGCTCTTCAAACTGCCAGCTATACTGTTCCTAAGCTTCCTTGGAGATGCCTTTGCAGTAATGTATGTGAGTTTCCCCTCGAAACGAGATTTAAGTGATCGAGCAATAGCTAATATGATCAATTCACCGTGGAGAAATAATGAGTATAGGTGAGTTTTTTTTTTTAAACAAGACTAACCAGCTTTTGACCTCAATCGCACCTGATGGTAAGTGTCGACGAGGTCGAGGGTGTAGCACGCTGGTTCAGTAAGAGCCTATTCACTCTTCCCTTGAAGAGACCTAAATTATATATTTCCGGGAATACAAACGAAAGGAGCCAATTCCAATCCCTAGCAGTTTGTTAGGAAGGTAGTAGAAACAAATGATTGTGTTTTGATAGATATAAATATATCTTAAGTACTTTTTTTAAAATACAGTTTAACATAAGATGATTTTTATCCCGCAACCATACTTCAAAGACGGTGTCATGATCTCCTGGTGCCAATTCGCCGGCGGCTAGCCAAGGCCCGCGCGATGCTGGACGTCGTCGGAGTTAACTTGTATAACTGTATCCCTAGTGATATAAAAAACACGCCCAGCGATACCATATTTGCAAAAAAACTTAAGAACCCACTCATTGAGTCAGCACATTACAATATAACCGAATTTTACCTTAAGGTTCGTTGACCTCACAAGTAACAGTAACTACCGTTACGGATACATGTATGTACCTTTTGTAATTATATTACTGTAAGATTCATTATATAGATTAATTGTAATCTAACATCTCACTGAATGACTTGTATATTTGATTGTATATTTACCAATAAAAATCTGAATCTGAATCTGAATCACGGGCTACTCGCTACTCGTTATCGAAAACCTCAAAGTCACAACATTCTCAGTTAAGTTTTTTTTATAAGCACTCCTTTTTCTATTAATTTTCATTTTCGAAGTAATTGTTACACAAGTAATATTTTTCTGGCTAATTAATGGGTTTGTCTATTTTAATTTAATACAAAATGTACAGTCAACAGCAGATGTTACTAGGCGGGCCAGATTTTTTTTATGACAAAGGTGGCAAACGAGCAGATAGAATGCTTGATGGTAAGCAATTACCGTCGCCCATGGGCACCCGCAACACCAGGGGAGTCAGCGCGTTGCCGGCCTTTAAGGGGTTAGAGCTCTGGGAACCTTACTCACCATCAGGAACACAACACTACATACCTGAAAGGTAGCAGTGCTATTATGGCTGTGGTCTTCTGTAAGGAGGTACTTCCCCAGTTGGGCTTCTTCAGACTCAAGCGTGATGGTACTTTGCTGTGCCCTACCTCTCATAAATATAGTCATAGTTGTTCCTAATTATCTTGCACACATTCTCTTGACAAGAAAATAGTTGATTTTGGAACTTATTCTCTTAATAATAAAGCTCATTTTATACGGTACATTTTTTGCAGCTACGATAGAGACATGGATACTACCGCTGAGGATGTCTCCATGGATATGAATGCACGTGTATATAGTTTAAGGGTAAGAAAAATATTTTGTTTCACAAGAGACCAAAGTTATTTACTATCGATTGATAATATAATATATATAGATGACGAATGAAGTCTGTATAATGTCCCCACAACAATGGTCCACTAAGTGGAGTCTAATAGATAGTCGTTCAACGTATGACATCCAATCAAAACTTTGTATTTTATCCAATCAAAACTTAGATGGACCAAAATAAACTTTTCACCTCACTAGCTTAGAAATAATTGTTTTATTCTTTAATAACAAGTTGCATTTAGTGTTAATAACACGATTGCAAAGTAATTTCATACAAATTTGTTTATTACTAATCGAGTGTTATTTTTATGTTAGCTGGTTGGATAGTCTTCGATTTAGTTTTTTTGGATGATAAATGATAATAATTTTGAATTTTGACACAGTTAGTTAAGAGTATTCATATTCTAATTAATTTACGGCACTTATTAACAGAGCTCGGACAAGTCATCGAAAACAGATATGGATAAAGAACAAGAGTCGAGACTTAAAATTATTATTATCTAAAGTGGATATTATCGTAAATCCATTGACCTTTTTACTCGCATATCTGTCATGGATAAGTCAAAGTAGCATGGTTGAAACATTTTTGTGGTGACAATTTAATACAATTATGTGCTTAATTATGGTTATTTATAAATATTTTAAATATAGTGAAAATAAATACAATGCAAGCATAAAAATAATGTTAATGGAAATATCTTCACACACGTATGGAGAACTTTGGGTTGCAGTAATGTCATTGAAAAATAAAATTAAATAATATTGCACATAATGCGATTCTATAAATCTTATTATATTGCTGTTTTGCGATGATTTGTCCGAGCACTGCTTATTACTATATTGTGTAATGCAGTTTATTATAAAAAATCGTAATTTATTTATTCGTACAGTATTATAGTAAATGTAATACGACACTTAGAATATACATGGCACAAAAAGTAGTTATTTATTTATTCGTACTGAAATCAAATGGTGATTATTTTTTTCAGGGTAATATTCCTCCAGAGGTTTTGGCGTCTATTCTTGGAAACGGCAAGTAAATTGTCAATAAATGTTTAAATTGAGATAGTTTTTGTCTTATTTCCGAAACGTCACCAATATTCCAATGAGAATGATCACTTGCATAATAACTTGTAATACATATTAGAGCCTTAAGCACCGTCGCAAGGTTGCTAGTTTGTCTGTGTTTTACAGGATACATTTTGGAAAGTGTGCTCAGGAATTGCACGATTTAATTCCGCCATCTCCGGACCGCCGGACGTCCAGGCGAGGGGAGCGGTTTCATCCTTACGTTGTGAATTCCATTCATTCGCACGAAGCGATTCGCTTCTACCTTCCTAATGCGGACCGCTAAGAGTTCGCTCCTTTCGTCTGTATTCCCGGACAGATATAATTTGGGTCTCTTCAAGGCAAGAGTGAATAGGCTGTTACTGAACCAGCGTGCTACACCCTCGCCCTCGTCGAAACTTACCATCAGGTGCGGCTGAGGTCAAACGCTGGTCAGTCTTGTATAAAAAAAATATTAGCGGATGTCCCTTTCCAATTCCATTTATTAGAAAAAAAGTTCCGCTAATAATAGTACTTGCAAATTGTTATGCGATGGGCTCCCGTTCTACTTATCTGTAAGCTAAGACGTCTTCCCGCTGCAGTCATCTGAACAATTAATAAGTTTTGATTTTGAGTTATACGTAGTCATTACAAAATACACACACACAAACTTCAGCCGTAAATCGTCCACTGCTGGACATAGGCCTCCCCCAAATATGACTTCTATCATCTTGAAGTGTAGTTGCCATAATCGCCACGCTTGGCAGGCGAGTTGACGACCGCAGTAGCTGTAGATTGTATCGTGACTGACGCTGCTGCCCATCCGTCTGTTTTTTCCCTTACGACACTCGCGAGAGGAGATGGGGTGGTGCTATTCTAGTCAGCCGGCAACACACGGCGGAAAAATTATACAAAAACACAGAAAGGAAACAAATAAATATATCACCATAGAAAACAAAACTTTATTTCACTCTATGGGGAAGGCTTATGACAGGTAGGGCAAAGCGATGATCATCACGCTTGAATTTGGAGAAGCCCAACTGGGGAAGTACCTCCTCCTTACAGAAGACCACAGCCATAACAGCGCTGCTACCTTTCAGGTATGTAGTGTTATGTTCTTGATGGTGAGTGAGGTTGCCAGAGCTCCAACTTCCCTTAAAGGCCAGCAACGCGCTTGTGACTCTCCGGTGTTGCGGGTGCCCATGGGCGACGATAATTGCTAACCATCAGGCAATCCGTCTGCTCGTTTGTCGCCTATGTCATAAAAAAAAACCTTTGGCGCTTGGCGCTTACGCTATTGTAAATGACGCGTCAATACGCATGTGATACTTTGCAACGTATCACATGCGTTATAAATATCCGCCGAGTGCCGAATATTTGGCCCTCTTGTGTAGGGCCGCTAGCTCTGCGGCTGCGCCCGCGGCTCGTATTGTGTGACTCAGGTGCGAAGCGGCAAACGTGCTTACGCGCGTGCTTGTGCACGTGGCGTCCCACAGCAGGCACTTCCCCCTTTCCCACGGCACCAGTGTCAAGCCATCGGGCCTTTTGCCATCAGATCGGCTGAGGCCCGGTGGTTCTAGCATGCAGCCGAGACTAGCGCCCTGCGGATGATGTCATTTAGTGCGTGGTGTCGTGGGAACCTCCCAACACATCGGCAACAACTCAGCGCGTGGTGACCATTGCTCTCCACCGTGGAACCGCAGATGCATAAATGAGGTTCGCACACATCGCAGCCCAGACGGAGAGCAACGGCCACCCGCAGTGAGTCGTTGTCGAGTAGTGTGCCAATGTTGGGACATGGAAGGGCGTGAAGCCAAGCACCACTGTCAGGACTCGCAGCCGCATTTAACCTGGCTCTGTCTACCCCAACAGCGTTTGCCAGCAAGTGGTTAAAAACTCGCTTCACACCTGCGTCGTCCCAAGACCGCTGATTATTTGGTTTTTCGGGGAGCGGCGAAGTCGGATTGAGTGTCACCCAGGCCGACTGGGCGTCCGCGGCGAAGGGGATAGAAGCCTTGTCTCCATCGAAGGATAATATTTTAGAGACAAGTTCTATCACCCCCGCCGAAGACGACAAGAATTAATATAGATTAATATAGATTTTTACCAATATAATGATTAAAAGTTGAAATAGATGACATATACTTGAGAAAAAGCGACAAGGACCTTCGGCGTTCGAGACGGGACTCGAACCCGCATCTCCAGCTATCGCGCGATTCTTAAGTATATTTGTCATCTATTTCATCTTTTAACTTATATAGTAGTATTACTACTTAAAAAATCAAAGCAAATCAAAATATTTCATAAAAAAGAATTTGATTTGTTCTTAATTAACTTAATGATTTTTGGACCCGGGTATGTCCTTAAACTACGTCCAACAATGAGAGGTAGGGCACAGCGAAGTACCATCACGCTTGAATCTGGAGAAGCCCAACTGGGGAAGTACCTCCTCCTTACAGAAGACCACAGCCATAATAGCACTGCTACCTTTCAGGTATGTAGTGTTGTGTTCCTGATGGTGAATAAGGTTCCCAGAGCTCCAACCCACTTATAGGTCATCAACGCGCTTGTGACTCCCTTGGTGTTGCGAATGCCCATGGGCGACGGTAATTGCTTACCATCAGGCAATCCGTATGCTCGTTTGCCACCTTTGTTATAAAAAAAAAATGTAAATAAACCTATAGATACTTGGTGTCTGACATAAATATATTGGAGGTGAATAAAAAATAATAAATCCAATTCAATATGCTCTGAGGTTATCGACGGGATCGAATCTGAAAAGAGGAAATCCGTAGACGAAATAAGGTCACTGACATAGCCCATAAGATTAGCAAGCTGAAGGGCCAATGGGGTTGAAATATCCTCGATTTGAAACGGGTTAGCAAGCGCAGCGCGGGACGTCCACCCACAAGATAGACAGACGACCTCATTGCTGGATGTAGTCAATAATAATCGAAGCCTATGGAGTCAGGGGCGGAGGCTATTCGGGGAGTGTCACCGATTCACCGTCGAGTGCGATCGTGATCCAGTGGCACTCCCCCTAACGGGAATGCGGACGTCGTGGGTTTTTAGTGGGTATTCTCCTCCCCTCCTCTTGGCTAGCAAGAGAAGCAGCGAGGAGAGAGTCCCACATACCCCCTCACTACCATCATGGGCCTACCCTAGGCCCGGGGGGGATACGTAAACGCATTTTCCCAGCGACAAAAAAAATGGGGCGAAGGCTATGTTCAGCAGTGGACGTCTTTTGGCTGATATGATGGTGATGAATTAGAGAAATATTCCTAGCTGATATCAAAAACTCGTTAGATTGGCCGTGTGGTGCCAACTGAGCAATGGCACCACCCAATCACCTCTTATCAGTGTCGTCAGAGGCGACACTGGTATAAAACTGACGGATGGAGCGAACAAGTTTTATGGGGGAGATATATGTCCAGCTGAAGAGGTTTTACTACTGAAACTGAGATGTACCTATACATTTTTCATGTTTTTCACAAAACGTAATTTTTTTTTTTTTATTTATTTTTTTTTTTATTTATTTTTTTTTTTTTACATTCTTACACAAATCGACCTAGTCCTACGGTAAGCTCAATAAGGCTTGTGTTGCAGGTACTAGACGACGATATATATAATAAATAGATACATATAAATACTTAAATACATAGAAAACATCCATGACTCAGGAACAAATATCTGTGCTCATTACACAAATAAATGCCCTGACTGGGAATCGAACCCAGGACCTTCGGCTTCATAGGCAGGGTCACTACCCACTAGGCCAGACCGGTCGTCGAATTAATTTACTTATTATGTATCGTTTAATCCGCGTCAAATCAATTTTGAGATAATCAGCCATATTAACATGTAATGTTATTTGATTACATGATTAAATATTGTAACTCTTATTATGGAAATAAGGTACGTGTACTAATATAAGACTTTGAAGTAGTAAAGATTTATCTTTTTCTTAACTTGTAAACTGTAAACATAAGGGGTTAAGACAAAATTAATTAAGTACCAAAAATAGTTACATATAAAAACAATTATTTATTAAACTAATAAATATATTAGAATATTTATCTACAGAAATTACAATATTATGATAACTACAAGTCCTTAACTAGTTACAGCATAAAATCTAAAAAAAGGCCCTTGAGGCATTGTACCAAGGATGCTGGCGGTATTTTTTAGTTGTATCGCAATGCTGATACGATGTGCGAGGAAGCCGCCAGCTCTTCGGTTACCAGTTACATCAACCAGATGCTTCGTGATTTCTGCATAAAGTTTGTGCACGCTGGGGCTCCCATGGACCTAGCGTCTACGCCAAATGGTACAAAATGGTATTTTTTACACAAATATAATTAAACTAAAACTAATATGAATCTAAAAAACGCCCCATGGCATGGCGCTGGCAGCATTTCCTCACTGAATCGTAAAGCTGATACTCTGAGCGATGCTGCTAGCTCTTTGGTCTCCTGAAGCATCTCTGCATCTCTTTGAAAGGTCCTTAAAGAGACTCAGAACTCGAGGACCCCACGGATTTAGTGTATGGAACGCCGAATTGATTAAAAAAGGAATGTGTTTAAGAAACCAAAATATCATTATTGTCAATTTTTTTACAACTTGACTTGCGTTTAAAGTAAAGGGGAGCAAATTGTTTTATTTCCACATCGATTATTTCCGAAACTAGGTATATATTTAAAACTAAGAACAAATCAAATTATTTTTTATGAAATATTTTGATTTGCTTTGATTTTTAAGTAGTAGTATAAATTAAAAGTTGAAATAGATGACATATACTTAAGAAAAAGGGTTCGAATCCCGTCTCGAACGCTGGATATCCTCGTCGCTTTTTCTTAAGTATATGTTATCTATTTCAATTTTTAGGTATATATTTTATAAAAAAAATGCAAGAACAAAAAACACAAGTCACACGTGGGGAGGTTTCTTAACATTTTTTTGCTTTATCAGCGTCATTAATTTACATATTCATACCAAATGACAGCTTTCTAGAACCAACGGTTACTGAGCACAGCCGGGGATAAACAGACCGACATGGCGAAACTATAAAAACGAAACGAAATTGACTACGAAACTCTAAAAATGCAATAGTTCCCGCAAGAATATACTGGTATTTAAATCCCGTCACGTCAACGTAAAAATCAATCATAGTTTAAGAAACATGCATTTACCCTAATGATCACATTAAAATTAATATAAAAGAAAGAAAAGTAATCAATTTCAAATATTCTCGGGATATAACGAAACAATGGTAAGCTGTTTTTATATTATCTTTAAAATAATTTAAATTTCTTAATTAAATATATGTAATAAGCTTAAGAACCCCATACTGTAGTCTTTTAGGATGACCTCCGCAGGAAGCTCATTCCACAACCTTAGCGTACGCGGGAGGAAATTCCTCTGAAACCGTTGGGTACGCGACCATTTTGGTTTTAAAGTATGTGGGTTAACACTCTGATGGTAGCAAGTGGTATGATGATAATATAGCCGTGGGCATAATATCAAACAATTCCTCAGAACAAACATGTGTGTATGTATTTATTTAAAGACGCGTAATGACGGGCCAACACAGGAACGGTCGGACGGTTTAATCTTTCGTTTCTCTTCTTGTCTTCTGTGTTATTATTTCGATTGTGTTTTTATTTTTTGTTATTCTGTATGTTGTTGTCTGTCGTGATGTCTCTCACCTGATGTCCTCATCAGAAGACCAGCGCTGGCAACATGCTAGCAATATTTTGGACCCGGGTATGTCCTTAAACTACGTCCAACAATGAGAGGTAGGGCACAGCAATGACCATCACGCTTGAATCTGGAGCAGCCCAACTGGGGAAGTACCTCCTCCTTACAGAAGACCACAGCCATAATAGCACTGCTACCTTTCATGTATGTAGTGCTGTGTTCCTGATGGTGAGTAAGGTTCCCAGAGCTCCAACCCAGTTATAGCTCGGCAACGCGCTTGTGACTCCCTTGGTGTTGCGAGTGCCCATGGGCGACGGTAATTGCTTACCATCAGGTAATCCGTCTGCACGTTTGCCACCTTTGTCATAAAAAAAAAAATATGCTGAGTTGGGGCCATTTCGTGGCCTTAAAGTCTGTTCTTCTTGTAATGTCATATCGTCTGTTGCATGTTTTTTGTATGTGTTTTACGAATAAAAAAAATTCTATTTCTATTTATTTTTCTTTTTCAGATCTTCAAGCTTTCAATCATATTACTTCTAAGCATCCTTGGGTATGCTTTCGGAGTACTGTTTGTAAATGCGCCACGACCTGGTGGTAGTGCTGTTGATGAGGTCGATTCAGATTGGAGATATGGGTAAGTGTTTTTTTTTTTCAGAATGTTATTGCTCATGGGAGCCTAGGGTCCGCTTGGCAACTAATCCCAGGATTTGGCGTAGACACTAGTTTTAAGAAAGCGACTGCCATCTGACTTTCCAACCCAGAGGGTATAAAGTATAGTATATAAGTCATAATGTGAAAATGTCAACTAGATTGTTATCATTAAAATCGAGTTACAAAAAAAAAATTGACATAAGAAACGAGAAACGTGGGTCAATGAGGTCCCAGGGCACACAAACTTTTTGCAAAAATCACGAAGCGTCTGAGTGACGTAACTGGTGATGGAAATGCTGGCGGCTTCCTCGCACAATGCTGATAAGCATTGCGATACAACGAGGAAATAACGCCAGGAATGTGTACAATGCCTCAAAGGCTTATTTTATTAGATTTAATGTAGTGGTTACAATTTATAATATTGTAATTCTTTTATATTCTTAATTAGTGAATTTTCAAAATAGAAGTACCTACAAAAGGTTTGAGCTGGTGCTAATTTATTTTATTCTATATGTATTTTGGTTTTTCATGACTAGGCATCGGATGGAAGAGTGCAAATGACATAAGGAACAGGACTTGTACCATAATGGAGTAGCTATCAGCGTAACATATTTTATACAGTCGATCAATTTGTTGATGTCATCGACATAATTATTTCATCGTTATTAATGGTGTTAAATTTAGTAATTTAGAGCCTAGTAATATTTTTTTACCAAATACATTTAGAGCGAAATTAATTTGTTTTCTGGAGAACAGTTCATGTATCTTCGGTATGAAGTGTTTTTATAACAATAGTGTATTAGTAGGAGATTATATTCCGCTCGCTGCAGATTGTGTGATTTTTGTCGTATTTTTAATGCTACTGCTACAACGCAATTGATTTATCATTCTAACCTTTTTCATTAAATAAATATTGACCATTTTATATTGACGAACTTTATCACCTTGAAAAAGAATGGCCAAATAATTACGTAGACGTTTTATCTACGACATCGACTGTATAAAATGTGTTACGCTGATAGCTACTGCATTGTAGTATAAATCCTGTTCCTAATGTCATTTGCACTCTTCCGCCCGATGCCTATTCATGACAAATGCATGACGCAACATCAAAAAAAAAGTTATTTCGGACTTTGGCTTTTTGGCTTGATACCCGAAATTTATTAACTTTTAGCACATCTTTCAGTACAAATATTAAACTACATCAAATTCTTTACTAGTTTTGCTACTTCGTTTTTTATTCACATAGCGGTTTCTGCAAAACCCATTTTTTACATAACTCAAAACTCAAACAAATACTTAAATAAATAAATATTTCGGGACAATCTTACACAAATCGACCTAGTCCTACGGTAAGCTCAGTAAGGCTCGTGTTGTAGGTACTAGACGACGATGTATATAATAGATAGATACATATAATATAGGGATAAGATAGAGAAATTTGACAAGTCTAAGCGGTACTCGGATAGCACAATTGGTAGTGCACTGGGCTAGTGATCCAGTGGTTGTGGGTTCGAGTCCCGCTTCGAGTCAAATTTTTCTATTTTACTTTCGATTTAAATATCGTACATATAAATACTTAAATATATAGAAAACTCCCATGACTCAGGAACAATACCTGTGCTCATCACACAATTAAATTCCCTTTTTGGGATTTGAACCCATCGGCTTCATAGGCTGTCACTATCCACTAGGCTGAACCTGTCGTACGAGTTATACCAATGCGACTTATTTAATTTTTCAAATTATTAACTATATATTTCCAGTTATTACCAAATATACTTATTTATAGTATAGTGGCCTAGCGGTAAGAGCGTGCGACTTGCAATCCTCAGGTCGCAAGTTCAAACCCCGGCTTGTACCTACTAATGAGTTTTTCGGAACTTATATACGGAATATCATTTGATTTAACAGTCATTTTTCTGTGGAGGAAAACATCGTGAGGAAACCGGACTAATCCCAACAAGGCCTAGATCCTCTGGGTTGGAAGGTCAGATGGCAGGCGCTTTAGTAAAACTTGTTTCTAGCCCACGCCATATCCTGGGATTAGTTGCCAAGTGGACGCCAGGCTCAAGCAAAATGCCGGGACAACGCGAAGGAGATGATTACCAAATAACTTATTTATAAACACATTTTTTTTTCAGCGATGATTCCGATATACGTCCGAAAGCAAAGCATGCGTTCGGTTTTGCATATCATTCGGTAAGAAATGTAGTAAATGACACCTTACTAAAACCAAGCGTAATTCCCTGGACCCGGGTATATCCTTAAACTACGTGGACCCGGGTATGTCCTTAAACTACGTCCAACAATGAGAGGTAGGGCACAGCGAAGTACCATCACGCGTGAGTCTAGAGAAGCCCAACTGGGGATGTACCTCCTCCTTACAGAAAACCACAGCCATAATAGCACTGCTACCTTTCAGATATGTAGTGTTGTGTTCCTGATGGTGAGTAAGGTTTGCATAGCTCCAAACCCCCTTAAATGTCGGCAACGCGCTTATGACTGCCATGGTGTTGCGAGTGCCCGTGGGCGACGGTAATTGCTTACCATCAGGCAATTCGTCTGCTAAAAAGTCGCAGCGCCGTCCACGGAAAGTCCACGGAAGTGCACTTAATAAATAAATAAAAAATATTTCGGGACAATCTTACACAAATCAACCTAGTCCTACGGTAAGCTCAGTAAGGCTTGTGTAGTAGGTACTAGACGACAATACATATAATAGATAGATACATGTAAATACTTAAATACATAGAAAACACCCATGACTCAGGAACAAATATCTGTGCTCAACACACAAATAAATGCCTCTACTGGGAATCGAACCCAGGACCATCGGCTTCAGAGGCAGGGTCACTACCCACTAGGCCAGACGGGTCGTCAAAACGGGTCATGCACTTTTTGTTTTAAATATTTGTAATTTGTTTAATCGTACTGAAATCAAACGCTAATATTGTTTTCAGGGTAGAATCCCTCCATATGTTTTAAAGCATGATGGAAATGGCAAGTGAATCGTCAGTACATATTAAAATTAAATTTGTTTTTTATTTATTTCCAAAACCTCACCTATGTTCCAGAGATTGTTTTTTTTTGACTCGGAGCGGGTCTCGAACCCACAACCACTGGATCACTAGCCCAGTGCACTTCCAATTGTGCTATCCGAGTACCGCTTGTCAAATTTTTCTATCTTATCCTTCGTGGTATACGTCATCATGGGTGACGTGTAGTCACATCTACCGTCAGCGTATTGAACACTACTTAACGGCATCGAAGTCTCAATTTTTCTATTTTTCTTTCGATTTAAATATCGAAGATATTTGCTAGCAGACGTTTCTGCATTATAAAAAATAATTGATTTTTTTATTAATATAATAAGCCACAAAGAAAAACCGTCGGGTGAGCAGCGTCTGTGGACACCGAATCAACAATTATTGTGGTCACCAACCCGCCTGCCAAGTATGGCTAATATGGGATCTCCACCCAATCTTTAGAACAAGTCCTATTTTCGAAGGGCTATGAACGTCTTACAGATGAAATGATAATGATGAATATCAGACAATAATTTTTCGGCAATTGTCTATTTGTTCAGAAATTAATATCTATATCCATAGTCGCCACGCTTGGCAGGCGGGTTGGCGAGCGCAGTATCTGTAGATTGGGTTTCGACGGACGCTGCTGCCCGTTAGGTTTTCCCTTTGTCGCTTTTACTCGCGGAGGAGATGGCTTGGTGCTACTCTAGTCAGCCGGCATCACACGATAAAATACATATATAGGTAATATACAATAATATCTATTGACATCTCACAAACTACAATTATATGTATGGATAAATCCGCGTCTAATCAATTTTGAGATAATCGGCTATTTTAACATGTAATGTCCATACCTCGAACAAATCATGCGGATGACGTCAAACCACTCATAGGATGATTTCAAAAAGTATTTTCATAAACAATTACTACTTCTCAATTATCAATCTCTTTAATAAAACGATATCACAACTTGACATGAGCCGAGTAGGTACATAACATCTTTGACTGACATTGTCATTCAGTTGAACAATAAAGTGACTTCGTAATTATTTAGATTTTTCTTTACAATTTTTTCAAAAGACGTAAAAGAATCATAACAATTATAGACTTGTTGGAGCAATAGTTTTGTACATGATGTCATGTCAATAAAATTATTTTTTAATAACATATTGACTTTTACTATCAATTATTGTACTTACGTAAACAAATCTCGTAGCATTTATTTTATTCACTAAGTGCATCTCCTATCATGCAGATAATTCTGTATAGATCTCTTGAAATTATATGCAGTTAATTTGTTAATTCGTGCAATATGTCATACGGATGTTGCAATACAGACATCATCCTGTGTGCAAAATTAGCTACGTCATTTTTACGTCATCCGCATGATTTGTTCGAGGTATGGGCCTAATGTCCTTTAATGACATGATTAAATTACGTCACAATTATTATGGAACTAAGGTAAATGACCTGCCCATACTAATAACTAGGTACAGCTAGTTAGCAGCTAGTGTGGGAAGGTCTCTTTTAAGTGACTTTTCAGTTGTTCCCCATAGTACAAGTTGATCGTAATCACATATAGATCCCGAAAATTATGATTGTATCAATTGATTTCACCTGGTATATCGTTGGCTGAGTACCCACAACACAAGCCTTCTTGAACTTACCGTGTGGTTCAGTCAATTACGTAGTGTAATAATAATCACCATCATCATATCAGCCGAAGGACGTCCACTGCTAGCTGGACATAAGCCCGGAAGCTACCCACAGTGTCATTAATCCAGCTTGTGGGGGTCTTTCCCCGCTGCGCCCGGTACGTAGGAACCTTTACGTCCTAGGACTCAGTTCTACGTACATAATATTTAATATAAAATTTTCGTAACGTGCTCTCTGCATACATCCTTTAATAATACTTATATAAAGCTAGGAAGGCACACAGAAAATAGCAAATCACACAAGTAATGAAAAGAGTACTTTTCAACGACATATAGAATATGGAAATAGGTGTAAATTAATTTAGAGTGTACTCAGAAAGAAGGGTTTTAAGAATGCTTTTGAGTGTCACTAATGAAGAAGAAGAAATTATTTATTTGGAGTAATAAAAGCTACACGGTGTCTTTGGTTCCTTGGAGCTTGGGACATATGCTGTTGTGGGCTACCTGCGTAGACACACGACAACGAACTAATGTAAAAACGGGTGCAGCGGCGGAAAGCGGCGAAATTTTAACAAATATTTATATTTACATCGAAAGAAAAATAAAAAAATTTGACTCGGAACGGGACTCGAACCCACAACCACTTGATTACTAGCCCAGTGCACTTCCAATTGTGCTATCCGAGTACCGCTTAGACTTGTCAAATTTTTCTATCTTATCCTTCGTGGTATACGTCATCATGGGTGACGTGTAGTCACATCTACCGTCAGCGTATTGAACACTTAACGGCATCGAAGTCTCAATTTACATTGAGAATTCATCGATAACAATGTGCTACCCCATTCTAAGTTATTTGGTTGTGGGTTCGAGTCCCGCTCCGAGTCAATTTTTTCTATTTTTCTTTCGATTTAAATATCGAAGATATTCGCTAGCAGACGTTTCTGCATAATAAAAAAAATAAAATATTTATATTATAAGAGCCTAGGCAGAGAGTTTGTTTCCGTTCCGTTTGGCGTAGAGACGCGCGCACAAACTTCTTGCAGAAATCGCGAAGCGTCTCTTGATGTAACTGGTGACCGAAGAGCTGGCGGCTTCTTCACACAACGTATCAGCATTGCGATTCAACGAGGAAACGCCTCCAGCATTATTGGTACAATGCCTTAAGGGCTTTTTTTACATAAAAAGTAGTAAATATTTAAGTTAAGCCCTCTGGCAAGATGGCGAAACGACTTGCACAAAATGGCCGCCACCGACTGGACGCACTGTCGGAGAGGTATATATACAGCAATGGACTGCAACGGGCTGATGAATGATGATTGTTAGCGACGTGCCTGCTTAACACAAAATGAATTGAGAAATAAATGGTACATGAATTATTGTGTTGGCATGTTCTAACGGACTACAGGCCACACCTACCATACAATACGCGTGCTAATAGGCGGGGTGTGAAAAACAGTAATTTCCTAATACATGCTATTTTATGAGCCAAAGCGAATTACGGAATAAATAACAACCCAGGTAATAGGGGAGGGAAAAAGATTTCCTAGTTACACGGTGTTTTGGGGTAATTCTAGTGCTTGATTTTAATATAAGTGTTTGTTTAATAAAAGTTCAATAAAATACAAGGTGTAATGAAACATTTAAATAATAACAATAAAACCCTAGGATAGATTTGTTATAATGTTTTTATTGTTTTGATATATTTTAGATATATTTAAATATTTTACTGTAAAAAATATTAAGACCTAGCCTAAAATTTAAAATGAATCAAGATAATAATATTTTTATATTGTTTTGATATATTTTAGATGTACTTTAATATTTAAGATTTAAAATAAGTAAAGGCCATAATAGTATAATATAACCCCACTGGACACATGACATTTGATTAACACTTGTTTCCGAATAACATAAATATCAGACGACTTAGAACATAATAAGTATTAATAGATTTATAAAACTAGAATTTAATTAGTACCTATTCAACATAATGTTTTATGTAAGTCAATAAAACCGAGGCTCAAATAAATCGAGCTATTTTAAATATTCTATACAATTTTTAATTGTCATAACTTACGAGTAGATTGTACAAAATGGTCAATAATAAATTATTAAGTTAGTCAAAGAGCCCGCCCCGCGCCACCCCCGGCGAAAAGGTGCCCATCACGCTAGCCACGTTGCCACGCTGAATCGCGATGGACAGACGTTGCACCAGGAATGACCCGGAAGGGGTCATGACCCCTCTCCGTCAGACGGCGCTCGATCTCCTTCTATACAATTATCATAAAACATCCTTCCTTAAGGTAAAAGTTTCATATTTTCTGTTACAAAGATAGATCATTTCAATTCCAAAAAATTCTATCAAAAATACAGGAGTGGTCAATACTTTTACATAACTTAAGTGACTGACTGAACAGTCTGAATTATTCTTGATACGTATCAAGAATAATTTATCTTCGGGGTATTACCCCGAAGCACCTAACCTTAATAATTGATGGTGGGGCGACGCACGGAAAACGGTTTTTCGGACCTTTGTAATTTTTACCTTAAAAATCCTTTTTCCCTTCCTACATTCGTTGTCCGCAACATCTGTTAATCTTTAACGTGATTTCTTTAGATTATTTTGTAATACGCGTATGCACAAAAAAGAAAAAGTATATGGGTATGTCCTTAAACTACGTCCAACAATGAGAGGTAGGGTACAGCGTTGACCATCACGCTTGAATCTGGGGAAGTACCTCCTCATTACAGAAGACCACAGCCATAATAGCACTGCCACCTTTCAGGTATGTAGTGTTGTGTTCCTGATGGTGAGTAAGGTTCCCAGAGCTCCAACCCCCCTTAAAGGCCGGCAACGCACTTGTGACTCCCCTGGTGTTGCGGGTGCCCATGGGCGACGGTAATTGCTTAACACCAAGCAATCCGTCTGCTCGTTTGCCGCCTATGGCATAAAAAAAAAAAAAGATGAATTCAAACTTTGAAAAGATATTTTAAACAATTTCTGAAACGTGGTCGCTTACTATATGGGCCTCATAAGGCTCAAAGTCACCCAAAGGGCAATGGAGAGGGTTATGTTGGGAGTGTCTCTGCGTGATCGCATCAGGAATGATGTCATCCGCAGTAGAACCAAAGTTACCGATGTAGGTAGCCCTCCGAATCGCCATACATAAGTGGCAGTGGGCTGGGCACATTGCACGCGAACTGATGGCCGATGGGATGGAAAGGATCTGGAGTGACGACAAGGAAGACGTAGCGTAGGTAGGCCTCCCACAAGGTGGACCGACGACCTGGTGAAGGTCGCGGGATGCTGCTGGATGTGGAAGGCGCGGGGCCGGTCGTTTTTGGTCGTTTCGGGGAATGCCTATGTCCAGCAGTGGACGTCTTTCGGCTGACATGATGATGATGATGATGATGATGATATTTCAAGATGGCGGAAAGCATTCCCATAGCCTTATAGATCTAGGCATTTTTTTGTTGCCCTCCATAAACCATGGAGGGTAACAAATATACTGAGGGCGGTTAAGTAGCAAGAAATAAACATAATGTGACATTATGACATGGGCGAACGATAATAGCGCTTTAGCTGTCATATCTACATTTCAGCCGTATGCAGTCTAACTGCTGGACATAGTCCTCCCATAAATATGACTTGTATCATCTTGGGGGTAGTTGCAATAGTCGCCATGCCTGGCAGGGTTGGCGACCGCAGTATTGGGTTTCAACGGACGCTGCTGCCCGTCCATAGGATTTTTCCCTTTGTCGCTTCTTACGACACCCGCGTTATAAGATGGGTGGTGCTATTCTAGTCAGCCGGCATCACACGGCATCTGTCATACCTATGGAAGGTTCAATAAGACTATGCTCGTTCTTGGTATTACTAATTACCATGGAGCGGTAAAGTCTGTATAAGCGGTTTAATCCCGTTTCTTTGTACAACTAATACTTAATTCTGAACAAACATCTACAATTTCAATTTATATGTACACCAAACCCCTCAGTTCAAGTAATATCACTTAGCCAGACAATTGATTGATCTTACTTAGCTTGCATTTCATTCATCCATTCAAAACGACTTATATCCATATCAAACTTATGACTATTACGCCCTTTTAATACTCGTACCGGCAGCTTTCAAAACGATGTATGTAACTGTTATATTATAGACTCATACGTCGTTGTTAAAACACCATATGCTTGTTGAAAGGTCGTATGACAATACGAAAGTTGAGGGGGTTAAGACGTTTTGTTATTTAATGTATAAACTGTATAGAAAGCTATTAATATTCATAAGAATATGGCAATTAGTTGAGTGCTGACTCAGATAGTCGATATATGTATTCATTAGTGTATGCTTTGTATTAATTTGTAGTGTACTATAAAGATGTATTTTAATGAAGATGTGATAATAATAGCTTATGCAACTGATACATAAATATACGAGTGTGGTATTATAAAACGAGCGTATTGAGTTTTTGAAAGGATTTTGGTTATTTCTAAAATCTTTCTCATGTCTGGCTCTCATTGGCTTATGGGAGCTAGGGGTTCGCTTGGCAACTAATCCCAGAAATTGGCTTAGGAACTAGTCTTACGAAAGCGACAGCCATCAAAACTTCGGGGATTAACCTGGTTTTCTCACGATAATTTCCTTCGTTGAAAAGTGACTGGTACATATCAAATGATACAAATGGTACAAGTCAAGGCTTGAACCTGCGACTTCTGGTTTGAAATTCGAACGCTCTTACCGCTAGGCCACCGGCGCTCCATGATGTATAGGTATACAAGTAGGTGAAAAACTTAACTGAAGGACCATGTCTATGTAGTTGTGCAGAGAATTAATATGGAACTTACGTCAACATTTGAATATAGAAAGCCGACATGCGTTACTACTAAATAGGCCTGCAGGTGCTTTAGTTTAAGTTTTTCGCCTATAACACATCGAGTGCCATTTGCTACAACCACAGATCAAGAAAAAAGGTACTACTCCGTGGCTACAACGCTACGATTGTAGTCGAAACCCGCCTGTATCCTTACCATGAGTTGTGACATTCAGGTTTTTGATAACGAGTATCGAGTTTACTATCTGTGAATCTCGCTTGTACTATTTCAGTGCGAATGCGTTGCACAGATAGTAAACTCGATACTCGTTATCGAAAACCTCAAAGTCACAACTAATGGTAAGGGTACTGGAGAGCATACGTAGTCTATACTATATAAACCTGACGTAGGCTATATAAACCTTACGGCACGGCCATGATTATGCGCGACTTGCGGCGCGGCGAGCGTTTTATCTGTTCATTGCGTGTGATACCAACTAACCCCGGGACCCGGGCCCGGGTATGTCCTTAAACTACGTCCAACAATGAGAGGTAGGGCACAGCGATAACCATCACGCTTGAATCTGGGGCAGCCCAACTGGGGAAGTACCTCCTCCTTACAGAAGACCACAGCCATAATAGCACTGCTACCTTTCAGGTATGTAGTGTTGTGTTCCTGATGATGAGTAAGGTTCCCAGAGCTCCAACCCTCCGTAAAGGCCGGCAACGCGCTTGTGACTCCTCTGGTGTTGCGGGTGCCCATGGGCGACGGTAATTGCTTACGATCAGGCAATCCGTCTGCTCGTTTGCCGCCTATGTCATAGAAAAAAAAAACTAACCGCAGTGCATTGCGCGTCTTGACCGCGCAACGAACAGATAAAACGCTCGCCGCGCTGCAAGTCGCGCATTATCGTGGCCGGGCCATTAGGCTATGTGCTTTAGATAACTATATGTATTTCACGTATATCTAGGTATAGTCGACGAATAAATATTTTGTATTTGTAACATGGAAGCATTCTACCAAAGTCCGGATATAATATTATCATTTTCAGAATAGGGTACAAATGAATAGTTCTCGCACGAGCGACCAAATCGTTTATTTTCTATGACAATGGAGTGCTCTCATGTGTGACTGTTTGATAAAGTAATGCTCATTATTGATGGAAATGAAGTTTTAGTATATATTTGTGGTTTTGTGTTTTTGTGAAATTGGAAGTGATTCATTTTTCATTTTTCCTGTTTGGAACATTTAATTCTGGATTTTAGAGAAGTAGAAAGTATTTACACGGTTCTTTAGGGTTTAAAGAACCCTTATAGGATCACTTTCTTGTCTGTCTGTTGGTTATTTTTCTCAAATGTATTATTGCCGCTTAGAGCTGTAAAAAACTTCTAAGCCAACGCAATCAAAACCTACAGAGTACTTCCCGTAAACTTAGAATCTTGTAATTTGGTTCAAAGCAACGTGTTATAGTACTTATAGTATCACTAAAGGAAAAGTAAAATCAATATTAAAGGACATTCTTACACAAATTGACTGAGCTCTACCGTAAGCTCAAGAAGGCTTGTGTTGAGGCTACTCAGCCAAGGATTTATATACCAAACCAATATTAAAATATATAGGCACCCATGACTGAGGAACAAATAGTTGTGATTATCACAACAATATGTCCCTTACTAGGATTTGAACCAAGGACAACCGGCTTCATAAACGTGGTCACATCCACAAAGCCAGGCCTCTCGTCAAAAAATTGCGAATATCATATATTTTTAACGTTAACTTATAGCCCTCAGTGCGCGAGTATTACTCACACTTGGTCTATTTTTAAAACTATGCTCTTTGCATAATACAATCAGAAATAAGGATATTCATTGAAGTAAATACTATAGCTAGCAGGTATTAAAGCCGGATTATTGGAAAATGGAATAATGTTAGTAATTAACAACTTTGGTAAAGGGGTAAGCTATATAAACAGAATAAAAGCATTTGTTATCTATAATAGGCTACTTGGTTTACATATATTTTGAAAATATTTTAGATATTAGAGGAACCATTTTTTTATTTACCCTCTTTAGTTATTTACATACATACACAAAATCAGACCTGATTCCAAGAGGGGTAGGCAGAGATCACGGATTTCCATTTGCTACGATCCTGACAAATCACTTTCGCTTCACTCAGTCTCATAACGTTTCTCATACATGCTCGTCGGTGTAGAGTACTCCTGACCTGGCTTTTCTTCATTATATCCCCGATTTGGCCGAGAAAAGTTCGCCTAGGCCTTCCCCTTCCAACGGTTCGCCTAGGCCTTCTACTCTCTTTCTATTCTCTCTTTAGTTATTTGACTTTTCGTAGATTGACACAAATAATCGTGGGATTGTAAGTCATATCCATGTTAAGATATCTAACTAAAACCCCGGAAATTTGTATCCTACATCCAATCACTGCTGTTAATTATATTTATTTCCAGGAAAGTGCTAAAAAATATCTAAACATAATTCGAGTCTGACTTAAAGGTGCACTCTGAAGTTTTATTAAAAACAACAAAAACTTAACCATTTCTTTCAAAGTTTCACTACAAAAATCTCAGTTGAGACTTATTTAAGTTATTTCCAACACTACAGCGGACCTGGGATATTCTTCATTAAGGATCTAACTATCTTAGTATTTTATTTTAAAGGCAAGATAATCACTTTCTTTCCAAGTTGGAGTAGTTCCTGCAATGTTTGTTTAAATGGCAGTGGCTTTTCAGACTGGTTCTAGATAGAAGACATGAAAAGAAGATAAATACAAAGAAAATTGATTATTAGTTACATGACCCGGGTATGTCCTTAAACTACGTCCAACAATGAGAGGTAGGGCACAGCGAACTACCATCACGCTTGAATCTGGGGCAGCCCAACTGGGGAAGTACCTCCTCCTTACAGAAGACCACAGCAATAGCACTGCTACCTTTCAGGTATGTACGAGTAGTGTTAGGTTCCTGATGGTGAGTAAACTTCCCAGAGCACCAACAACTTTTAGGGAAAGCAACGCGCATGTGAATTCTCTGGAGTTGCAGGCGTCCATAGGCTCGGTAACTGCTTACCATCAGGCGGGTCGTATGCTTGTTTGCCACTGCCGTTGTATGAAAAAAAGTGACTGGTAAATATCAAATGATATTTCGTATATCCGAAGAACTCATTGGTACAAGCCGGGGTTCGAACCTGTGATCTCCGGCTAGACCACCAGCGCTACAAAGCCTGTATGTAACAAAACATTTTTTTTTATGACATAGGCGGCAAACGAGGAGACGGATTGCCTGATGGTAAGCAATTACTGCCGCCATGGGCACCCGCAACACCAGGGAAGTCACAAGCGCGTTGCCGGCCTTTAAGGGGGGTTGGAGCTCTGGGAACCTTACTCACCATCAGGAACACAGCACTACATACCGAAAGGTAGCAGTACTATTATGGCTGTGGTGTTCTAAGGAGGAGGTACTTCTCCAGTTGGGCTGCCCCAGATTCAAGCGTGATGGTAGTTCGCTGTGCCCTACCTCTCATTGTTGGACGTAGTTTAAGGACATACCCGGGTCCAAGAAAGTTTTATATGTCAAGATTATTTATCTTTTTTTAACTACCTAAACAGACAAAATATAGACCACTAGCGCTTCAAAGCTATATGTAACAAAACAATTAATTCCTTCCCAGCTCCAAGCACTTCAATTATTTATAAAAATTCTTCAATTGACCCGTACAATAAAAAGTTCTTTGTTCCGAGTAACGCTACTGTGTCCACAAATCGTAATTACCTTGGACCGGAGGTTCTAGAACGTTGATTTCTCGGGGGACCCCGGCCGCAGTCCGGCGGTAAATTCTTAATAAACGCAATAAAATCGAACTGACAAAGGCCTGAATTAAATAACTATAGGTCTATATTGTAGGTAGATATTGTGTCAAGAAACGTAAATATTGAAAAAAAAAACGGTACAATGTAAAAAATAAAACATTTTTGGTATATTTCTGTAAGCATCATGAAATGTACCAAATTCGTGTGCAGCTATTAAACGCTCAATACACATTGAATGCACCAGTTTATATTTGAAAATCGGATGCAATTGGTATAGGCATCATTATAAAAAATGTTGAGAGAAAAACAACTTTCAAAATGTATGACTTTCAAACTTCATCCCGACATTTCGAACCCTTTAGCAGCGTTCGTGGTCATCGAATGGACCATAATTTTTTTTTAAACATTATGGTTTCGGTAGCAGAGGTTTTTTTTTTTTTAAATACAAGACTGACCAGCGATTAACCTCAGTGACACCTGATGATAAGAGGTCGAGGGTGTGGTACGCTGGTTCAGTAACAGCCTATTCACTCTTGCCTTGAAAATACCCAAATTATATTCTTTCCGGGAATAGAGACGAAAGGAGCGAATTCCATTCTTTAGCAGCTTAACAAATTAACCTAAATATTCTATTTATTTATTATTTTTTATCTCTTAAATCTAGTTTAGTATCAGAAAATGTAGTTTCAACACTTTTTATTATTAATAAAAAATATTTCATATTAATTGTTAACATATTATTACATGTCAATATTTCTTACAGATTTTAAAATAGTTGTATAATAATTTTATACAAAATAATCAATTTTATCATTTGGATCATACATTATTCAGAGAACTACTTGAAATCGTAAAACACCCGCTCAATAAGCCATTTTTTAATTTATTTTTTAACACATGTCCACTACGTTATAGTTTGTAATTCCCATGGGAGCTGATTATAAAACTTGCGGTCCATAAAGTGTGTGAGTTTCCCTGTCTTTTTGAGGCGGTGGAATACATTACATTCTTATACAAATTATTATTTTTTATTATGCAGAAACGTCTGCTAGCGAATATCTTCGATATTTAAATCGTAAAAAAAATAGAAAAATTTCGACTCGCAGCGGGACTGAAACCCACAACCACTGGATCACTAGCCTAGTGCACTACCAATTGTGCTATACGAGTACCGCTTAGACTTGTATATTTTCTATTTATCCCTCGTCGTATACGTCATCATGGGTGACGTGTAAACACATCTACCGCCAGCGTATTGAACACTTAACGGCATCGAAGTCTCAATTTTCATTCTTACACAAATTCACAGAGCCCCACGGTAAGCTCAAGAAGGCTTGTGTTGTGGATACTCAGCCAACGACATACGTAATATAAAAATCCTTACTGTCCCGTCTGAGGCATTTTCCATTTCTCGTTCAATCTTAAGCATCATAGAATGAACTTCTAAGACTGAAAACCTAAACAGCCCCTTGATAGCAACTACTAAACTAAACCTCCCTCGCTGCCCTTAACCCCCCCAATAACTTTAAGGTCCAAAGGTACTTAAGGCGAGACCCTAACACCACAAACGGTCTAGGTACAATACTCGCGTAAAATTCAAATTCCGCAGTCGGGCCCTCGCGGGCTGTTAACGGGTTGACTTGCGATAGTTCTGTTTTACTGGTGGCGAGTGGTGCAAGGGTTAAGAGACAACGTGACACAAGTAGAGGTGTGTTTTGAGTTTGACTTGACTCTATAAATAAGTAAATAACAATAAATATTTTGGGACAATCTTACACAAATCGACCTAGTCCTACGGTAAGCTCAGTAAGGCTTGCGTTGTAGGTACTAGACGACGATATATAATAATAGATAGATACATATAAATACTTGAATACATAGAAAACACACATGACTCAGGAACATGAATCTGTGCTCATCACAAAAATAAATGCCTCGACTGGGAATCGAACCCAGGACCATTGGCTTCATAGGCAGGGTCACTACCCACTAGGCCAGATCGGTCGTCAAAACTCTATGTAGCCTTGGAGGGCAATGTCGAGGGCTATGCTGGGAGTGTCTCTGCGTGATCGCATCAGAAATGATGTCATTTGCAGCAGAAACAAATATCAGATAGATAGATAGGCTTACAGATCGCTCCACTTTTGTGGTAGTGGGCACGCACGCAAGGTTTTAAAGTGGCGACCATCCGTAAGACGCAGCGTGGGGAGACCCTCCACAAAGAGGACCGATGATTTGGTAAAGATCGCGAAAATATACTGGATACGGGTGGCGCAGCACTGGTCATTTTGGGTCGCTATAGGCATTTATGTCCAGCAGAGAACATCTTTAGGCTGATATGAATTGATACATTGGGCATTAGCTTTCTGGGACTAACGTTTACTGAGCATAGTGAGGAACAGACAGACAGACATGGTGAACCTATAAGGGTTCCTAGTTGACTTCGGATCCATACACAATTATGTTTTTACCTCACTAGCTCAGAAAAAACTGTATAATTCTTTTACAGATAGCAAAGTTACATTTTATTCACAAGTTTGCAAAGTAATTTCATACAAATTGTCTATTACTAACCGAGTGTTTTTTGATGTTAGCTGGTTGGATGTTCTTTTATTTAACGTTTTTGAATAATAAATGATGGATGCCAATAATTATGAATATATTTTTAAAGTTTTAGAGTAATTTTTTTCACTCGGTAGCAAAGTGTGTTGCCCTCTCATGATTTGAAACCCTCCCAAAGATTCCACACTTTGAAAACCTGTCTCGGGTCTCAATATTAGTACGAGTAGGTGAATACTAACATTGCTCCCTTGTATAACAAATAACTGTTGTTTTTTTTTATTAAATGTAAAATCGCTGTAATGTATTGACTTGAAGCATAAATTTTGAGATAATGCTAAACTGAACATTGGAAACTGTTTCGCATACTACATGTAACTTTTAAAGCTCGTTGTAAATACAAGTCCAGACACCTGCACAAATATTTATACACTTTTCGACCTTATTCCCAAGGAATAAGGCACAGAAATGTGTAAATATTTTTGAAGATCTAAGATACTTTTTAAGACTTAAATATAAATAAATGTTACAGGAGACAAATTGACTAAGCCCCACGGTACGCTCAAGAAGGCTTGTGTTGTCGCTCAGCCAACGATATAATTATACCAGGTGTGGCCTATAATAGGAGCACTAATTTTAGGGATCGCTTCTGCACCACGAACGTAGCAAAATTTGTTCTCCAACTTGAAAAAATTGTGTAATTTCTGACTTGGGATTTTTTCAAACAAACTAAATATTGTTTTCAATGAACGGCATCCAATAGTCTAGTTGACGTTTACTGTCAGCTCACAAACTTCCTAATTTTCGCAATACATTGCTAGCTTGGAAAATCTTTTTTTATGAATATTAAGTTATTTTCAAAAGTCGTAGAACAAATGTTGCTACGTTTGTGGTGTAGAAACGATGCCTAAAATTAATGCTCCTATTACAGGCCACACCCGGTATAATATACAAATACTTAAATACATAGAAAACACCCATAAACATGAACGAATGCCTATGCATACATCATACATTTCAGCCGTATGCAGTCCACTGATAGCCTCCCACAAATATGACTCGTATCATCTTGGGGGTAGTTGCCATAGTCGCCACGCCAGGCAGGCGGGTTTGCGACCGCAGTAGCTGTATATTGGTTTCGACGGACGCTGCTGCCCGTCCGTAGGATTTGTCTCCCTGCCTCTTACGACACCTGCGAGAGGAGATGGGGTAGTGCTATTCTATTCAGCCGGCATCACACGGCAAAACGCTTATGCACATCACACAAATGAATGCCGTTACTGGAATTTGAACCCAGGACTGTCAGCTTCACAGGTAAAGTCACCAACAACGTTACACCATTCGGCAAATAAATAAACTGTGTAACATGCATAAAAATATAATCGAAAATCGAAAACCAAAAAGAATAGAATGAAAATGAAACTGCGTCTGGAAGCTACCAAAGAACAGGCAACAGTGTCTTTTTATAATGGTTGATCATACTGCGATCGCCAACCCGCCTACCAAGCGTGGTGATTGCGGCATTGAACCCCTCATCCGCAGTGGGAGTTCATAGCTGAAAATAGGGACCAGGTATATAGTTACAGTTTTCAAGTGGTCTTAAAATTAAACCTTAATTCCTTTGCCAGGAAGTAACTACGTAGCCTAGGGAAGACGTAATCCCGGTTGCAATCTCAGTATGCAAGACAATACGAAAACCTCAAAGGATTCGTTCGCGTTCAGAAATTGCCTTACTTCGTGAATGTCTTTATATTAGGATGTAAGAAAGAATTGTATGTGGCTTTAATCAGAAGACCAAAAAAAAATTTTTTTGACATCTGTGTCTTTTATTTAAATAGAAAAAAAATAGAAAAAATAGACTCGTAACGGGACTCGAATCCACAACCACTGGATTACTAGCCCAGTGCATTACCAATTGTGCTATACGAGTACCGCTTGTACATGTCAAATTTTTCTACTTTATCTTTCCTGGTATACCTTATTACGTTGACGACCAGTCTGGCTTAGTGGGTAGTGACCCTGCCTATGAAGCCGAAGGTCCTGGGTTCGATTCCCAGTCAGGGCATTTATTTGTGTGATGAGCATAGATATTTGTTCCTGAGTCATGGGTGTTTTCTATGTATTTAAGTATTTATATGTATCTATTTATTATATATATCGTCATCTAGTACCTGCAACACAAGCCTTATTGAGCTTACAGTGGGACTAGGTCGATTTGTGTAAGATAGTCCTGAAATATATATATTTTTTTATTTATTTACTTGTACCATATGTGTGTCGATGGTATGCTAGCAGACGTTTCAGCTTAATAGAAAAACAATCTGTCTTTTACTCAATTCAAAGCATGATAACTTAATGGATTTTTGCCTAGAAATGTTCGGTTCATGGGGTGCTTTTTTTTGTAGAAATCGTGAAACGTCTGGTTGATGTAACTGGTGACCGAAGAGCTGGAGGCTTCCTCGCACGACGTATCAGCATTGCGTTATATTTTATGGTGGCAAACAAGCATACGGCGCGCCTGATGGTAAGCAGTTACCGTAGCCTATGGACGCTAGCAACTCCAGAGGATTCACATTCGCATGCCAACTCTAAAAGTTGTTGGAGCTCTGATAACCTTTAGAAACACAACACTACATAGGTACCTGAAAGGTAGCAGTCAAATTTTCAATTTTTGAATCTTTCGCTTGCTCGGGTCTTAATATTAGCACAAAAAGGTAAACACTAACTTTACCCCCGTGTTAAATAATTAACTATAACCGCTTTTGGTTAGAAGGAGTTTCTCAATAGGCTAGTTAACTGTTTTTTTTTAAGTCTATTAATCGATCCCTTTTGTTCTAGAGATTATATTTCTGTATGAGAGCAATGGCCTAAAACTACACAAAAGCCAGAAATGAGCGTCAAAGTCTGACATTCGTATTTCCCGCGAAAACGCTCCTTACAAAATGATGAGAACGTATGACGTCACTTATTCCTAGCCATGCTCTTTAAAGTATGGAAAAATTATTAAATTTATTTGGACCGCGAAATATTGCGTTGAAGTATACGTATATAGTTGCCTTACAATTTATTTTGCAGTAAACCGCGAGAATTTGATTGGTACCTATCACGGTTATTTGAAATTTGGTAAATTAAAAATGCTGTTTTTTTTTTTCAATTTTGTAAACGTGATAACTTTAAATCAAATAAGTATTTTATTTTCAATTGATTATATTTGTCATGTGATGTGTGATGCCGGGTGCCGTGTGATGCCGGCTGACTAGAATAGCACCACCCCATCTCCTCCCGAGGGCGTCGTAAGAGGCGACAAAGGAAACATCCTACGGACGGGCAGCAGCGTCCGTTGAAACCCAATCTACAGCTACTGCGGTCGCCAACCCGCCTGCCCAGCGTGGCGACTATGGCATATCCAAGATGATACAAGTCATATTCGTGGGAGGCCTAAGTCCAGCAGTGGACTGCATACGGCTGAAATGTATGTATGTATATTTGTCATTGTAAACCAATTTCACTTAATTTTGTTGCAAAATGTAATAGGTATGTGTCAACATCCCTCCCTAATACAATTTTGAAGATGCCATATCCGAATTCAGTGCATTCGTACGCTGTCTTATCACATTACGGTGCAGTCCTTTGTGCATTATTGTCGCAAACCCTCTGCAGTTTCCTTGTTTAAGCTACTGCACGTAACAACAGATATATATTTTTTATTTTTATTTCTTTCCCGTACACGGAACAATGGTGTTCCGGACATTTGGGAGGCGTACGGCGCCGGATCTAAGCGGATGTTGCCCCTGTCCGTATCATGGGACGCTCAGATAGCACCTGCCATGGTGTAAAGACTATTGGGATTAATGAAATCCAGAATGTACTAGGTTATAATTACTTTTATTTGTGTCTTTCCCGTACACGGAACAATGGTGTTCCGGACATTTGGGAGGCGTACAGAGCCGGATTGAGCCAACGCGCAGAGTCCCTTTCGACAATTTATTGAAATGTAAGGGGTACACTAAACGGATGTTGCCCCTATCCGTATCATGGGACACTCACAGAGACAGCACCCGCCATGGTGTAAAGACTATTGGGATTAATGAAATCCAGAATGTACTAGGTTATTATTACTTTTATTTGTATGTCTTTCCAGTACACGGAACAATGGTGTTCCGGAAATTTGGGAGGCGTACAGAGCCGAATCGAGCCAACGCGTAGAGGCCCTTTCGACAATTTATTGAAATTTAAGGGGTACACTAAGCGGATGTTGCCCCTGTCCGTGTCATGGGACGCGCACAGAGACAGCACCCGCCATGGTGTAAGGACTATTAGTTTTAATGGAATCTAGAATGGGTGGAAAGGACTAGCTAATGCGATACAGAGAGATGTCTTGAACTCTCGATACGCCACCTCATCATCATCATCATATCACCGGAGGAAGTTCACTGGACACAAAATTCCCTAAAATATGACTTATATTATTTTGGGGGGGAGTTGCCCTTGTTGCCACGCTTGGCAGGCGGGTTGGCGATATTTCGACGGATCCGTCAATATTTTCCCTTATCGCCTATTACGACAGCCGCGGGAGTAAATGGCGTTACGCATATCGCAATATAATTGAAGATTTCAAGTTATTGTATAGTAAAATATTTTAACCCTTCATTCATAAACATGAAGCGTCTATTTCGCGGCTGTTCTGAAGTAAAACCACGTAAGTCAAATTTTCAAATTTTTATTACGGCAGTGCATTGAAAAATCATACACTTTTTGAAGTACAAAATGGGAAAAGCAAGACGATAATTATATTTTCGGAAATATGATTTTAGTCTATATTATTTTAATTTCAATTTTCAATTTTTTATTCAAGTAGGCCTAGCAACAAGCACTTTCGAATAGTCAAATACAAATATAATCTTAATCGAATAATTAATTCATTAATTAATTAATACAGAGCAATTCATTGGTAAAATTATTACAATATTGTATTTA
This sequence comes from Grapholita molesta, assembly GCA_022674325.2. Lineage (NCBI taxonomy): Eukaryota > Metazoa > Arthropoda > Insecta > Lepidoptera > Tortricidae > Grapholita > Grapholita molesta. The sequence continues at coordinate 9,043,539 of CP053143.2, forward strand.
TATGTATATCAATAATAATGTCACAATAGTATCAAAAATAAAATAAAAAATATTTTAAACATTTAACATTATATGTTGGCATTTTATAGAAACCAAAACACGATTTTGACAATTTTATTTGAGTTGGGACTTCCATATATTTTGTATGATAGCAACATAAAAAAAAGTTAAACAAAACTTGGAATTAAGGCTCATGATTTTGAGTATAAATAACGTATTTAAAAAAAAATACTGATTCAAACTCGCGAGATTTTCATACATAATTACAAACTAAACGGGACTTGATCGATTTAAAACTTATAATTGTTACCTAGATTTTAGCCAACGTTTACATTTACGAAGTTTTTTAACAATATATATAACAAGAGTGCTGGTGGCCTAGCGGTAAGAGCGTGCGACTTGCAATTCGGAGGTCGCAGGTTCAAACCCCGGCTTGTACCAATGAGTTTTTCGTTATGCACGGAGGAAAACATCGTGAGGAAACCTGGCTAATCCCAATAAGGCCTAGTTCACCCTCTGGGTTGGAAGGTCAGATGGCAGTCGCTTCCGTAAAACTAGTGCCTCCGCCAAATCCTGGGATTAGTTGCCAAGTGGACCCCAGGCTCCCATGAGCTGTGGCAAAATGCCGGGAGAACACGAGGAAGATGATGATGATGACCTATAGTTTTAATGCTATTAAGTCCCGTTTAAATTGTAATAAAAAAAAACTTTTAAAATGTAGCAGTTTTTTTCGCAACAACGCATAAACAAGGTTTTAATTCAGAACAACCGTGCGTCCGGTTCGTAACTCCACTCTCATAAAATAACCTATTTCAGCGACCATTCCGTGCTTTTATTTTAAAAGCAATAAAATAAATTTGTTTTTAGGTTGTAAACCATTTATTTTTGCAGTTCTGCTGCAGGTTTTTGTATTTAATAAACACTGTTCGTGTAGGATATTAATTGTATAAAAGCGGGTAACTCACGTTTTATAAGTCGAATATTGCTCGACATGACTCGACGACGCTCCGTCTCCGTCGACTCGTCTGCGTCGGTTAGCCAACGCAAGGCCACCGCGAATGGCTCATGATTATGCTCCTCGTCGAGCAATATTCGACTTATAAAACGTGAGTTACCCGCTTTTATACAATTAATATGTTTCAATCTCACGATAGTTTTGTGTTTAAAACTGTTCGGGTAGGAGTCATTAAAGAGAATTATTCGTCATTTATACCATTACTGTTTTATATACCGTGAGACAAGAAAAGAAATAATTATTACAGGACATTCTTATACAAATTGCCTGAGCCCCACGGTAAGCTCAAGAAGGCTTGTGTTGTGGGTACCTACACAGCCAACGAGATATACAAATACAAATACTTAAATACATAGAAAACACCCATGACTCAGGAACAAACAAGTCAGGAACTGCGCGGTGAGCATTTTGATGGCAGATTTGAACAGATATGACTCGTGAACAAATGCCTGTGCTCATCACAGAAATAAATGCCCTTATTGGGATTTGATCCCAGGACCATAGGCAAGGTCACCCACTCGACCAGATGTCATTAAAGAAAGAGAAAGAAAAATAACGTTGTTTCCGCAAGCGGTGTTATAGCGAAGAGCCCACCAATATATCGAGAGACTCGTTACGGGACGTCCACCTCGCGACAAAACCGACACATTCAGTCCGTTATCAACCCGTTACCACCGCCTACCGGAGAGAGTCACTCCGACAACTGTCAGCCTTAGCTGAGTTTCTTGCTAGAGTCATCTTACCGGGCTAGTTTTACTAAAGATTAAACTCCCATTAGTTCGATACCATTAAACACCACTCAGATTGAGACTCAACCAACCTCGCTGGAAGCGAGCTGTAGTAGGAGTTTTGGACCCGGGTATGTAGTTAAACTAGGTCCAACAATGAGAGGTAGGGCACAGCGATGACCATCACGCTTGAATCTGGGGCAGCCCAACTGGGGAAGTACCTCCTCCTTACAGAAGACCACAGCCATAATAGCACTGCCACCTTTCAGGTATGCAGTGTTGTGTTCCTGATGGTGAGTAAGGTTCCCAGAGCTCCAACCCCCCTTAAAGGCCAGCAACGGGCTTGTGACTCCCCTGGTGTTGCCCATGGGCGACGGTAATTGCTTAACACCAGGCAATCCGTCTGCTCGTTTGCCGCCTATGTCATAAAAAAAAACCTCGCTGGAAGCGAGCTGTAGTAGGAGTGTTCCAGTAGTACAAATCGAGTCTAACGCGGGTAGTGGACGGGTCAAGTCTGGATTTTCCCACATAGTTCGATCGCACTAATAAAAGGATGACTCACATTACACCGGCGCCCTTCCTACACGTCAACCTCACGAGCCAGAGCCCACCGTTAACCCACCAGGGCAGCCCAGGTTCGAGCGGCCCGACACTCGAATATTGACATTAACACGAGCGTCGTTCCATCCAGCCGTTTGTTGCAAGTAGACGATCCTCACACGCCCGTTGATATCACGTCGTCTTCCCATCATGAAGCCGAGCAGAGCCTTTTTACATAGCTGTAACGGCCGTCGCACGACCGGCCCGTGCCCGGGCCGAGTGGCTCGGGCGGCTCGGTGGTCACGTGATTCATTCCATACAAAATGTCGCGACAGTGGCCTCGGCTCGGACGCGGGCCGGTGTAACAAAGTCAACCTTAAGTCAAACGGTTTATAGATTTTACGTCAGACCCACAACAAACCCACACTCTTGTTGTTATGCCTAATTATGTATAGTTGCATACACTACTTTATCTACACATATATCATAAGTGTTTTAAGATGGGTTCAGGAACCGTAGGCAAATTACCTGCATTATTACTAGTGTTATTTGAAACATTAAAAAGTCAACGAACAAAACAAATGACAGCTTGGAATGGCGGCGTTGCGTATTTCATATCTCAGTCAAATATTTTTTAAACCATAGACAAGCGAATGAACTCCCTATTCTATTGTCACTCGAGTTCAAATGTCGTTCGATTTATATTAAAAAAACATAACGAATTGGCGTTACGTATCAATGACTGTTTTAATATCTATAGATACTATTCCAAATTTAAACTCATAACCTACTGATTTCAGTAGGTAATGTTAACATTACATCTCCATTCATTTCTGATGGTTGGTAATGCTGGTCATTGCTTACAGTTTCTGGACGCATTTTAGAGCACGTGTGATATGTACGTAGATTAAATACATTGTAACAATGATATAAGGATTATATATTCAAATTAAAGGACTATTTCGACCGATTCAAATAAAAATATTAAATAAATATTAATATATCCGGCAATTCGTTTTCCCTTAACATATACTGGTATTCACACCACGCACGCTAGCCACATACGAAAGATTTAATCAACCGGTTAGACATCTAATAAGGGAACAAAGCTTACGAAATAACATCGCAGAATAATACGAAACCACATTCAAATTCTATAATGTACTAACCGCATTGGCGGTTACAACCTTTTTCCTTGCAATCGCATATAATTTGTATGAGGCTACGTGCTAGAATGCCGTAAGCGACATGGAGGGTTAAGTCCATGTCAAGTTGAAATGTAACGCCATATGTTACGGTATGACATATCGCGTGATAGCCTTTGATGTGTTAATATCATGTCGGAGTTTTTCTTCGGTAAATATACTGAAAATGTTTTTTTGTTAATCTTTGTTCAGGATTTACGTGTTTCGGCAGATAAGGAATATTGTTAGTAGGAATCGTAATGTTGTTAAACGGAAAATCTTATTTTCACCTAACTAGTTCGGAAAGAAATATTTTATTATTTAAAAACAGATAGTTGCATTTTATTCACAAGAGTGCAAAGCAATTTCATATAAATTGTTTATTACTAATCGAGTGTTTTTTTTTTTTATGTTAGCTGGTTGAATAGATGCCAATAATGTTGAATATTGAATATCGAAGGTATTCGCTAGCAGACGTTTCTGCATAATAAAAAAATAATTTAGATTTTTAAAGTTTTAGACTTAATTTTTCCTTGGCGGTAGTGAGGTGAAAAATTGTGTTTTACTCGGTAGCAAACAGTGTTCCCCTCACGTGGTTTGAAACATTATTCCACTGTTTGAACCACTCGCTATTCAATTTTGAAATCTTGTGCTAGCTCGGGTCTCAATATTAGCACGGAAAGGTAAACACTTACTTTGCTCCCTGGTATAACAAATAACTATTGTAGGGTTATCTGTGGCTTTTGGTAATTTTGTGATACTAAATATTTTTTTGCTGAGCTCACAATACACGGAGACACAATGTAATCTATACAGGGTGTCTCATTCAGATCTGACAGATCTATGGGGAAATCTGGAACTATAAGACATACAAAGATTTGTACTTAGGAACCATGTCATCGATTTAAGGGACAAGAAATACTGCATACCTACATAGATTTAAAAAAATTGTACTATGTTCGAGAATTGAACCAGGTTGTTTTGGAAAATAAAACGTTTAATCATTTCCGTTTGGATAAATGGAATGTGTAGGATATAGGCACCAAAATTTACCATGAAACATGATATCTCAAATGAATAAAATGCATTGTAATTCAATATCTTTTAATTTTAATTTTAAAAACTGGTGTCGATTCCGAAAGTGAACACATTTTTTTTAAATCCATTTATGCAGTTTTTTTTTGTCCCTAAAATCGATGACATGGTTCCTAAGAACAAATCTTGGTTTTTCTTATAGTTCCAGATTTCCCCATACTGACCGATCTAAATGAGTCAACCTGTATAGCCCCCCGGATCGCTAAACAAGTAGCAGTAGCAGTGCAAAACAATACAATATAGTACAATACAATACAAATATTCTTTATTGCACAACTCAAAAATGAAAAAACCGGCCAAGAGCGTGTCGGGCCACGCTCAATGTAGGGTTCCGTAGTTTTTCGTCCGTCACAGTAAGTGTTCCCACTTATGAGTTAAAAATGGGCTATTTGATACATTGTTGTTGACATATTAATATTAAGTACAGAACCCTAAAAACGGGCCCACAAAGGACTGTGACAACTAAAGAATGAGTTATAGATCCCAACTATACATGCAAAAATTGAAAAAATGTTGTCAATTTCAGTCCCACCACGAGTAGTAAGAAGGGGTTGTAACATGGAGTGATAACCAGCCAGCGTGACTTGAAGTCAGTCAGGCAGTTTCAACCTAATGTATGGGCATGTATGCTCCGACTCGCCATATAGGGTATGAGCGTTCCACCTACAGCGATATGTATCGGCAAATTAAGTAAACTATGCGCGCGAGCTTAAAGTACAGAGGCTCTAGTGTAAGTTTCTTTTGACGTAAAAAATGTCTCAAATGCGTAAGTGATACTGATATAATATGGGTAACTGTAACGCGATGGTGACGTTTCGTTACGTTAAAAACATACACTCGGGGCTCAGATGTAGTGAATAATCCTTTCCTATCGTATTTTCTCGGAAATGTTCGTATTTGTCTTACTACTTCATTCACACTCAGATGGGTACTGAATCCCGGGTCGCATTGGGCGATGAATATTACAACAGATTCTTATTTACGATTAAAACTAAACGCGGAATTATACATAAAACGGCGGCGCTAGCGCGAACAACGATATTCGTAAATTTCAGACGATTATCTCTGTCACGAGTCACGACACCTTATTTGGAGTAAAAGAGAAAGATGTTCGAAATATACGAACTTCGATGTTCGCGGTAGCGCCGCAGTTTTCCGGAGCGGTACAGCGAACATCGAAGTGCGTATATTTCGAACATCTTTCTCTTTTACTATTTATTATAAGGTGTCCAAATAAGGTGTCGTAAACCATATTCGTAAATTTCGGACGATTGTCTCTGTCACTCTCTTAATTAATTGGAGTAAAAGAGAAATGCTCGACATATACGAACTTCGATGTTCGCGGTACCGAGCCTGAAGTGATGAAGTGTGTCTTGTCATTCAATAGAGATTTTGACAGCCATATCTTAGGGAATAAGTGCTAATTTATTAACAATTTGTAAGAAACTATCGCCTTAACGACTTTAGTGCTGGAATAATATAAAGTACCTTTTTTGCTCGCAAAAAAGCCTAAGATATATGCAATCTTACGGCGCTTCCGTCTTTCTGGAGCGAAAGCAGAGACCATTTTACCAAAAACGGGTAAGATGTATGAAATCCTGCGGCGCTTACAGTTTTTTCGAGTTGATTAAGTTTGTATGGAGGAACAATATTTTCGTTTTTTAGTATATTACTCGATTTTTTTTCATACTTTCTCACCGTTGAAACCTTCTACGAGCTACTACAAATATTTCAAGACCAAAATTAGCCAAATCGCTAAAGCCGTTCTCAAGTTATACCTACGTGACCAAGAGAAATAGGGGTTCATTTATATATATATAGATATTTTTCAAAAACTATTGAACCTATCAAGTTTAAAATAATTTTCCTAGAAATTTTATTTAAAGATCTACGTTTGAGATTTTTTTCATTTTTTTTTAATTTGTGGTTCAAAAGTTAGAGGGGGGGGGACGCACTTTTTTTTACTTCTGGAGCGATTATTTCCGAAAATAATTACATTATCTAAAAATGATCTTAGTAAACCCCTATTCATTTTTAAATACCTATCCAACAATATATCACACGTTAGGATTAGAATGAAGAAAAAATCACTCCCCACTTTACGTATAGGAGGGGTACCCTAAGAAAACATTTTTTCCCACTTTTTATTTTTGCACTTTGTCGGCGTGATTGATATACATATTAGTACCAAATTTCAGCTGTCTAGTGCTAAAGGTCACTGAGATTATCCGCGGACGGACGGACGGACAGACATGGCGAAACTATAAGGGTTCCTAGTTGACTACGGAACCCTAAAAAAAAAGGTACAGGAGCAGAATAAAAATAGAGGCAAACAACAGGCGGTATTATCGCTAGAAAGCGATCTCTTCCAAACAGTATCATACCGTCAATTTCGCAATGGAATGTGTACACTTAAGGTCAAAAATAAAGATGCGGTCAAAGTGCCATAAATTGTATACGTGCACCTTATTATCTTACTGTTACGGTACATATATACATATTTTGGCACTTTGATTGAGTCGATATCTTTGACATTGACATTTAACTTGCATAAAATTATGAATGAACGTGTTTCTTTTAGTTGCACATATGTGAAGTCCCGCATCATACACTGCAAGTACCATATCTATGCTGATGATATTCAGGTCTATATATCATGCAAGCCGGCTGATGTTAACAATGCCATAGACAAACTAAACCAAGACTTGTCCAGTATATCAGCCTGGGCTACTGAAAACTGCCTACTGCTAAATCCCAGCAAAACAAAATATTTAGTTATTGGCAGCAAGAAACAACTGGCTGATGTTGGAAGAGCGTCAGGTGTGGTGCTTATGAATGAGCCTATTGAGAGGGTGTATGAGGCACGAAACTTGGGCCTACTAATGGACTATGGACTTCGATATGAGAAGCATATTGCCGAATCCGTTAGGAACTGTTTCTACAAACTTAAGGTTCTGTACAAAATACGACCATATTTAAGTGAAAGTTTGCGCATACAACTAACTGACTCACTTGTTCTGTCCAAGTTAAACTATGTTGATACAGTTTATGGGCCAAGACTATTATCCAAGACAAAAAGTCTCATCCAGCGTGTTCAAAATGCGTGTGCCAGGTTTTGTTTCAATATTCCGTTGAGAGCCCATGTTACACCTTTTCTGAATAACCAGAGGATCCTCAAAATGCAACATCGCCGGAAACTTCATTTAGCCTGTCTACTCTTCGGTACACTCAAGTATAACTCTCCTGCATATCTGTACGGCAAGCTATCTAGTTTTAGGCTGCGCGAACGTAGGGCTTGTGGGGTTCACTTGTTGACGCCCCGTCACGCTTCGGCAGCCTTCCGAGGCAGCTTCCGTTATGCAGCCACCAAATGCTGGAACAATATTCCTCCGCCAATAAGGAACCTGCAAAGTATTTATACTTTTAAGTCTAACCTAAAAAAATTCATGCTCGAACACCAACTAAAACAAGGAACCTGCAGACTTGAGGCAAGTTGCCTGTAATTGTGTTTTTATTTGTTTAGTTTTATTTTTTATACTTACCACTGTTTTTTGTCCCTTCTGTTTGCGTAGACTGTCACCCACTGCTTTATGTTTTTATTTTGTTGTTCTTGTCCGTTGTATATTGTATATGCTTTAGTTTTATTTTAATATTTTTTACCTAACTTTAGGCGCATGATGCGTGCCCTTCGACCGTTCCTGTCAACATAGTACGCATAGCCGCCGCTGTTGGCTTGGCGCTGGCATCATTCGCGTAATGACGGGCCAACACAGGAACGGTCGGACGGTTTATGTTTCGTTTCTCTTCTTGTCCTTTTTTTTATTTTTTTTCTTATTATTTCGATTGTGTTTTTTTTTTTATTTTTTGTTATTCTGTATGTTGTTGTCTGTCGTGATGTCTCTCACCTGATGGCCTCATCGGAAGACCAGCGCTGGCAACATGCTAGCAATATGCTGAGATGGGGCCATTTCGTGGCACTTTCTGTAATGTCTTATCGTTTGTTGCATGTTTTTTGTAAATAGTCTGTGTTCTACGAATAAATTATATTCTATTCTATTCTATTCTACATATGCTTAAATGCTTATTGGTTATTAATAAAATTACAGACACACATACATTTCAGCCGTATGCAGTCCACTGCTGCACCTATGCCCACAAATATGACTTATATCATCTTGGTGGGTAGTTGCCATAGTCGCCACGCTTGGCAGGCGGGTTGGCGACCGCAGTAGCTGTAAATTGGGTTTTGACGGACGCTGCTGCCCGTCCGTAGGGTTTTTCCCTTTGTCGCCTCTTACGACGGGAGGAGATGGGGTTATGCTATTCTGGTAAATAAAATTAATAAATAAAAATAAAAGAGCATGGGCAGAGACTACCATTTTGTAGCACTTTTTATTTAAAGCCCAATAGTCAATGACACCCTTTATATATTTCTGAAAGTATTTAACCTATTTATATGAATTCTACTCTACGTTTGCACATAGAAGCTGAATCTAGGTACGTGTAAACTCACTAAGCTTGTTAGGAACACTAATTAAACCTAGAGGCAGGCACTTTAAATAAATTAGCAAGCTAAATTACTTAGTCCTGTTAAAGGCTAGAATAACATTTGAATTAATATACTAATTATCTTGTTATGTGCATTTAAAAACATGTTAAGTTGATGACAAAGTTAATTAATAATTATAATAGAGGGAAAGGTAGGAGAAATAATAGGCAGAAGGAGACCGCGAGTTTATCAAGCTTAATAGCCTGACGCTTGAGCTGAGCGTGTAGCGGAACGGGCGTGTAGCGAGCGGGCGTGTAGCGGAACGGGCGGGTAGCGGAGCGGGGCTTGCAGTATGCATATTATGAAACGTTTGGGAGTGACCACACTGCTTAAATCTTAAATCCCTTGGAAGCTCTGGAAAAGATCTTGGAAGAGATCGCTCTTTAGCGATAAGGCCGCCGATTGTGTTACCTATACTTTAAGTTTGTAACCTATTTTATTTATATTTTGTTTGGGTTATGCAATATAGAAGAGTATTGTTATGTTATGTTATGTTAAGCTCAACACAACGCTACCCGCTCCGTCAAACGCTCACTCATACACTAACGACGCGAACACGGGCCTGGCACTCTGAGTGCTAGAAAATTCTTCCCACACCGCGCCCTCCGTTACGTGATAAATATCAAATGATATAAAAAAAAAAGATATTTAGGCACATTACATGCACTTATGAACGTCAAAGAAAAAAAACTACACCGGTTCGAACCCTACACCTCTGACCCGAGAAGATACAGGGAAGAAACTATGACTATTTCGTACCAAATTGGACGGGCAGGCCACATTGCACACAGAGAAAATAGCCGATGGGGTCGAAAAGTGATCGCGTGGAAACCACGGACTAGCAAGCGCAGCATAGAACGTCACCCACAAGATGGACAGACAGCCTCATCAAGGTCGCCGGAAGACGCTGGATGCAGGTCGCTTCCAACCGCTACATGTGGAGGTCCAAGGGGGAGGCCTATGTTCAGCAGTGGACGTGTTATGGCTCAGATGATAATGAACTCTGCTGCGTGATTCTGGCTGACTAGAATAGCACCACCCGCTCTCCTCCCGTGGGTGTCGTAAAAAGGGAAAATCCTACGGACGGGCAGCAGCGTCCGTCGAAACTCAATCTACAGCTACTGCGGTCGCCAACGGCGCCCGCGTGGCGACTATGGCAACTACCCCCCAAGTTGATACAAGTCATATTTATGGGAGACCTATGTACAGCAGTGGACTGCATATGGTTGAAATGTATGTATGTATGTATGATAATGACCTTTGTATTGCAAGTCGCTCGCTCTCAGCACCCAGATTTTGGAGTGATATTTACAAAATCACCTTTTTTTAGAAAAAAAGAAATACAAACCCTACTAATTGATGACATGAATGTTACAAAATGTGACCGTAATATGTTAAAACAAGAAAATTCAAAAGCCTTTTTTCGTACATAATAATGAGAAATAATTAATTCATTGCTGTCCGAGCGATTCGGCGGGGTTTTTCGAGCGAACATACATATTTAAGATAGGTCATGTATGCAGAGGGATACATATATGGATAAGGTAAACTTAAGTGAATCTGCTGCAGAGTTGGTTTGCTATGTATTTAAGCATCAATGTATAATAAACTTAGGTTTCACAATCAGCCCCAGAAAAATGGCTCTAAAAAACAACCGCTCGAACAACTTGGGCGGTACATTTAGTTAGTCTTCTTTGAACCGCTGTCAAGTGTCAACAATGACTAAAAAGTTATTACTTTATCAATTGTGAAGTTTGATACTTAAATAATAATTAGAACACTGAGCTCTTTTTTGTTTGTTTATATTACCTAAAAGAAGATTATAAATTAGCATTATTAGTATAAACTGGAACGTGATAGAAATGTCATTTAGTGTGGTATTTTTCTACATAATTTGTTCGCGTGTAGGAGTCCATTTCCTTATGTCAGTGTATTTAAGTATCTGTATATTAGATATCCATATAAACATTCTCAGGGAAAAACAGAAGTGGTCAAACATACTGACAGTGGAGCCCATGCTACACCACAAAAAGAAGCAGAGAATACAAACGATGGTCAGATGATTTAAAAAAAAGTGCTGGTCCACTATGGATACGATTATATTTCAGCCGTATGCAGTCCACTGCTGGACATGTATCATCTTGGGGGATAATTGCCATAGTCGCCACGGGTTGGCGACGGCAGTAGCTGTAGATTGGGTTTCGACGGACACTGCTGCCCTTCCGTGGGATTTTTATGGACACAATTAATCAGAGATAAAGAGGCATGAAAAGCAATGGAGGAGGCCTCAGAATTGGAGGATGTACGCAGCGACTTGCAGCCCTCTTTATTGCCCTTTGGGCCTTATGAGGTCTCTTAATATTACCGCCTCCATAATTTTCTCGCGTCCACCCAAAAGTAATGTTTTGTAGGTGTGAGAACCAACTAGCTATGCTCTTTCCTACCTACTTAATTTATCTACGTACGTAGTTAATGAAAACGTCCGTGAATACGCAATTACACTATGAAATATGGCCATGGCGCTGCATTTTTAATTTTAATTTCAGTAACACAGTACGGCTTTTTGTTACATGAGTTTTAATACACTTGCATATGGGTATGTAGGTGAAAAACTTAACTGAAGGACCATGTCTATGTAGTTGTGCAGAGAATTAATAAGGAACGTACATCAAAATTTGAATATAGAACGCCGACATGCGTGTACACACGTTACTACTACATAGGCCAGGTGCTTTGGCTAAGTTTTTCAGCTAACTATAACACATCGAGTGCCACACGCTACGATTGTAGTCGAAACCCTTGAAAAGCTGCTACGAATAGAGAACCCGTCTAGAGAGTTCCTGGCGCTAAATGTATTAGGCTTTAGGCTCCATAAACCATTCGTTCTATTAGTGCGAAAATGTGTGGAGGAAGGTAGTTTGAACACAGAATGTGTTAATATCGGCCGTATATGGGGAAATGATCGATGAGCCCGAAGAATTTAACTGGTTTTAAAAATTCAAGAAAACTTATTGTAACAACTTCTTAACTCACTCTTAGAAATCTAAAAATCAACTGCCCCAGGCGAGACTCGACTTGCTACTCTGGAATACCACTACATCACCTACGAATACCTACAGATGATTGCTTAAAGGCTGCAAATTTCTCCACAATAGCCGTCAATTTGCGCATACGACAGATTTCGGTTCAACCCTATAACCGAAAAAAACTACCTCCCTTTCCATGCAGAAGAGGTCTCCAAATTATTTTAGGTTTTTTTTACTACTTCCACGTGATGGATTTACATCATTCACGCCAAATTACAAGTTTCTAAGGGCCGATTTTTCAATCGTCAGAGCCCTATTCGGCGAATAACTCTATGGGTATCTGTCAGATATGTGCTTATCTGAGGATTGAAAAATCGGACCTAAGACTTACTAACCACAATTCTGACTGTTGTCGCATAGCTGGGCTAGCAAACAGACAAACAGACACGCTAAAACTTTAATGTTTCCTAACTAAAAAGGACACGGGGTTGTTGTAAATAACACACCAACAGCCTGGAGCAACGAAAATATACTGATTCAATAACAAACTAATCAATTGACATACAAAAATCAAACATGACAAAATACCTAAGTTAAAAATCGAAATATAAAAGAAATAATAAATACTTAAAAACTATATACAACCTCAACACTAACAACGGCCTAAAAATCAGACGTAAAACTAATAAAAGATGCAAAACGTTAATAAACTTCAAAAACATCTATTCAATCGTACCCGCATGACTCAAAAACAAAAGTTACGTACAAACAGCAGAATCGGTTCCGGAGCCGAGAGCAAAATAAATATTCGCAATCCGAACGGCAAATTGCTATCAAGCCGATGGTGCTTCAACGTCATATCTGAGGATGGGATTCATGAATGACGCTTTGATTTCACTGTTACTGGTTTCCTGAAATTGAGCTTAGTTTTTAAGCTGACTTAATTATTTGTATTTAAAATTTAAGTGAAACTGAACTCAGACTCGAACGTTTATTCAGTAACTACCATAAGGACACTTTTATACAATTTTAATCAAATTTTATCGAAAGTTGGAATAGATAACATATACTTAACAAAAAACGACGAGGACCTCCGGTGTTCGAGACGGGACGTTTTTTCTTTAGTATATGTTATCTATTCCAACTTTTAATTTATATAGTAGTATTACTACTTAAAAATCAAAGCAAATCAAAAATATTTCATAAAAAAAATAATTTGATTTGTTCTTAGTTTCAAATTTTATCGATTAGACAAAAATGAGCTTAGTTTTTAAGCTGACTTAATTATTTGTATTTAAAAGTTAAGTCAAACTGAACTCAAACTCAAACATTTAAACGTTACATAAGTAACTAGACCACTAGGACACTTTTATACAATTTTAATCAAATTTTATCGATTATACAAAAGTAAAACTATACCAGAATTATAAATTTAAAACTACACAGGTTCTAACCCTACACCTGTGATCCGAGAAGCATTTTTTCTTTTATAATTGGCAAGAAACTCGACTGGACTTATTTTTTTCAAATCAGTAAGTATTGCAAAAAAAATATCTTGTACATACATGCCTAATCTTTTAAAATCTAAAAAAACCCTTGAGGCATTATACCAAGGATGCTGGGGGCATTTCTTCGTTGTATCTCAATGTTGATACGTTCTGCGAGGAAGCCAGCTCTTCGGTCACCAGTTACATCAACCAGACGCTTTGCGATTTCTGTAAAAGGGCCTTTTTTAGATTTTATACTGTAACTAGATAAGTACTTGTAGTTATCATAATACGACTGTAATTTCAGTAAATCAATTTATTCTTTAATATAAGATATCAAACAATTATAAAAATTAAGTACAAAAGTTAAAAAAAATATTATAAGTGCAAATCTGACTCCTTAGAACAAACTTAATAAAACGTTTGGTATGCTTTCTTATCTGTACCCTTATGAGTTGTTAGATTGAGGTTTTCGATAACGAGTATCGAGTTTAATATCTGTGCATCTCGTTCCCACTAAAATAGTACAAGCGAGATGCACAGATAGTAAACTCGATACTCGTTATCGAAAACTTCAACGTCACAACTCATGGTAAGGGTACTGAACCGTGTCGTTTACTCGACTAAACTAAAGTTTCGATGTTGAGTGAGTAATAGCTATCAAATCGATTTGAGCGTCATAACCGAGGATTATTGAACGACGCTTTATGATTATACTATTGCTGATACGTGAACAAATTAGGTTATTTATCAAGCTGCTTTATGTAGAAACTGATCGTACTTTTATTTTTAGTCGCTAAATATTCTTAGTTCGAGCCGTATATTGCTATTAAGCTGATGGTCATTCAGCGTCATAACTGGGGTTCATGAATGACGCTTTAATTTGACTGTTACTGGTTTTTATAAAAACTATGATTAGTTTTGTTATTGATACTTGTAGTATAACTACTTAACTTTAAATTTTCATGAGTGACAGAAACTTATTTATTTGCCGTTGAGTAATTACTAGTAACAATTATTTAGCGTCATAACTAGGTATAGGATTCATATATGACGCTTCGATTTGACTGTGACTGTTACTGTACGTTATGTACAGTTGTTGCTTATCCTAGTTGAGCGACGAATTGCGTTCAAGATGACCCTCCAGCGTCATAACGAAAAATGGATTTATGAATGACGCTTTGATTTTACCATAGGTTGACTCACGTTACACCGGCCCGCGTCCGAGCCGAGGCCTCCGTCATTACATTTTGTATGGAATGAATCACAGCCGCCCGAGTCACTCGGTCCGGGCACGGGCCGGTCGTGCGACGGCCGTTTTAGCTATGTAAAAAGGCTGTGCTCGGCCCGATGATGGGAAGGCGACGTGATGTCCACGCGATATCGACGGGCGTGTGATGGGCGCGCAACAAATGGCTGGATGGAACGACGCTCGTGTTAATGTCAATATTCGAGTGTAGGGCCGCTCGGGTCGGGCCCCGGTGGGTCGACGGCGGACTCGGGCTCGTGAGGTCGACGTGTAGGAAGGGCGACGGTGTAACGTGAATCATCCTTAATGCTGCTTACATATTGAGCTTAGTTACAAAGCTTTTCTACTTAAAAAATAATATTATTAAGTTTTTCAAATTAAGCGAGAAATTGCTATCAAGCCGATCCTAAAACGCCATAACTAATCATCATAATTTCAATCATAAGTCGTCCACTACTGGACTGGCCTCCTTCAAATACTAGTTGCCATAGTCGCCACGTTTGGTAGGCGGAATAGTGATGGCAGTATCTGTCGAAGGAATATAATTATATCGATAAATTTACAACTACACGAGTAATTAAATGAAATTTTACACACTCTGATGGAATACTTCAATCTAGTTTCTAGCAAATTGTATAACTAAATTTGGAACCGCATATAAACGGTTTAGCCGAACTAGCAAACCAACCAAAACTTCGGAATACTGTGTAGGTTAATCCTTTTGGGTGTTAGTTCTAAAAGCACAGCGCGTCCGCAGAGCGAGTCCGAAGATAATTGATTTCCACAAACCTTGTGAAGGCTGGTTGGAGTACGCTGCGTCCGTAGGCTATATTTAACATTCTAGTGCAAGTTGTCTATTAAGTCGATATTTAAATCGGAATAAAATTAGAAAAAAATGTATCGAAGCGGGACTCGAACCCACAACCACTGGATCACTAGCCCAGTGCACTACCAAGTGTGCTATATTACGAGTACCGCTTGGACTTGTAAATTTTTTCTATTTTATCTTTCCTGGTATACGTCATTATGGGTGACGTGTAGACACATCTACCGAAAGAGTATAAAACCCTTTTAACGGCATCGAAGTCTCAAATTTTGATTGAGAATTAAATATCGATGATATTTGCTAGCAGGCGTTCTGTTTAGAAAAAAATTGGTTATGGTGATAAAAAATAGTAAATATATATATATTTCGGGACAATCTTACAGAAATCTACTTTCTTCTACGGTAAGCTCAGCATTAAGGCTTGTTTTGTTTGTACTAGACGACGATATATATATATATATAATAGATAGGTAAATACATAGAATTCACCCATGACTAAGGAACAAATATCTGTGTTCACCACACAAATTAAAAGACTGGGATTTAAACCCAAGACCATCGGCGTAATAGGAAGGGTCACTACCCACAAGGCCAGACCGGTTGTCAGTGTAAGAATATCCTGGAATATTCATCTACATACATTATTTATTTGTTGGAAAGCTAGCAGTGTACACCCACCGTTGTGGATAATAGTGTATTTTCCGCCCTTCTGGCGCGTGAAAGAAACTTTATTTGCCTCTCTTTTACCAGCCTTTAGATAAATAACAACAGTTTTATCATACGCTAGCTGGATCACGATGTTTGGTCAATATCGTTGTTTTAGAAGTTTGGTTATGCGTTTTAAGTGCGCCTTTTATCAAATTTTCAAAAGTAGACTGTCACGAGAAATTATTGCGTTCAGAACGCCTGAGATCAGAGGCTCTAGTGTAAGTTACTTTTGACGTAAAAAAAACGTCTCCAACGCATAAGTGATAATGTTATTTATATGAACTAATGCGATGGTAAAGTAATATTACGGTAAAAACTTACACTCAGGGATCAGAGGTACTAGTGTAAGTTTCTTTTGACGCAAATAAACGTTTCGAACGCGTTAGTGATAATGTTATTTATAAGGATAACTCTAACACGATGGTGAAGTAAAATTACTCAGAGCCCTGAGTGTAAGTTTTTAACGTAACTTCACGTCACGAACGCGTTTGCGTTTCCCATATAAATAGCATTATCACTTACGCGTTCGTAAACGTTTTTTTACGTCAAAAGTAACTTACACTAGAGCCTTACCTTGACGCATGGCACTTCCAAGAAGGAATCATCGGACCCGCTATCATATGAGAAATTATCAGAAAATTACGTACTCCGAATTAAATTTACTAAGAATACGATCTACTTAGAAACGGAATGTATGAGAATATGCCTAATATGGAATTATACATTTTCAGAAACTGACGTACTCCGAATTCAATTTGATATTAGCACGGTCTACTCAGAAGTTGACTAAATAAGAAACTGGAATAGGCAGAATTAAACCTGACGACCGGTCTGGCCTAGTGGGTAGCGACCCTGCCTATGAAGCCGAAGGTCCTGGGTTTGATTCCCATCCAGGGCATTTATTTGTGTGATGAGCACAGGTATTTGTTCCTGAATCATGGGTGTTTTCTATGTATTTAAGTATTTATATGTATCTATCTATTATATATATCGTCCTCTAGTACCTACAACACAAGCCTTACTGAGCTTACCGTAGGACTAGGTCAATTTGTGTAAGATTGTCCCGAAATATTTATTTATTTATCATTATTTATTAAACCTATTCCGAATTTGGTAACCTCTGCCCAAATAACTTCGCTTGCTGCCGAACTGAGAAATGATTCTGAGAAACCTTTTGTTGGAAAATCCTTTGTACTCAATTAACGAGTACATGAAATTGAAATTTTAATTGTCAGTTATTCTTATTTAATGTGTTGTATAATTGATATGCTTACGTACTCTTATTAACACACTCATTTATTGTATTTCACATTTATTTTGTGTGTATTGTAGACTTTGGAATGAATTGATTATTATAATTTTTGTTGTTAGTCTAGGAAAATACATTTATTTACAGAAATTACAATCGTATTATGATAACAACAAGTACTTAACTAGTTACAGTATAAAATCTAAAAAAGGCCCTTGAGCATTAAATAAATCTTGAACATTGGGAGGGTTTAAAAGCACGAGATGGCGGCATTTCCTCGTTGTATCGCAATGCTGATACGTTTTGCGAGGAAGTACTGACGATTCTTATTGGGAGATATGATTTAGTTATATAAGTAATGCTATGACATACTTATAATTATTGATTTTTTTAAGTATATTTCTACGTAGTAGCTTTATATGAGAAAAGAGCGTACTCCTATCTTAAAAGCCGGCAACGCGTTTGTGACTCCCCTGGTGTTGCGGGTGCCCATGAGCAACGATAATTGCTTACCATCAGGCAATCCGTCTGCTCGTTTGCCATTTATGTCATAAAAAAGTTTAGTCTGGAATTCAGTGTAGCAAACATGTAAATATTATCGTTATTTAGTGGTATAAGGGTGACATTTCAAAATGTCCGCCTGCACAAATGACTAGTAAGTGTCTTCACACTTTTTTCTGATGTTTATATTCCAACCACAATAATGACGTCAGCTTAATTCAATTGAGGATACGCCACTGTAATAACTGTTTTATGTCTTGTTTGGCTGGAAGAAAGTGTTGTAAGAGTTGTGACTCGTTTGCTCGGAGATGGACGGCTGTGTGCCGTGAATCCTTGAGGTTTTGTGAGTTGATGGATGATAGGCCATCCAGAACTTTAATATAAATAACAATATTGTTTACAGTCAAGTGTATAAAATTCATTCACTGCCAAATTTTGAAAAATATGTACCGAGCAACTCCGAGTAAATAAGGTTATAGGACGTATTTATGAAAGGATTCTTTCGGTACGTATTTTTGCACTTGACTGTACAGCATGTGGCATTCCTATATCAGTTAAAGGAAGATAAATTATTTTTTTTTACTGGAAATACCTTCACACACGTATGAATTTTTGGTTGCTGTAATAAATTTAATAAAAACATACAATTAAATAATGCTATTCTATTAATCTTGTTCTATTGCCGTGCGATTGTTTTGCGATGACTTGTCCGAACCCTGGTGTTGGCTATGCTCACTTCCACCCAAGACACAAGATATATTTGGAGAGGCCTACGTACAGTAGTCTTACGGCTGTAATTGTATTGATAAGGGTTGTTTCACACGGACCACAACCACACCACGTCGCAGCGTCAAAATGTGGTCACGCAGTGGTTACGTGTGAATTGTGTAGTTGCTGGCCGTTGCCACAGACGTGGTCGATAATGACTGCAAAATGTGGTTCGTGTGAATTGTACTATTTATTTCTAATACAAAATTTGCACCTGACCACGTGGTCGCGCTTGTCGCGTGGTCGTGGTTGTCGCGTGGTTGTGGTTCGTGTGAAATGACCCTAAAACTTATTTTTGATCTAAGTCAATAATTGCCTCTGAACTTTCGTGGAGCCGTACCCTCATAGCCGACCGCATCAAACCGGTAATGACCGGTAATAGCTAGCAGTCTGCCACTAGTTTTTTTATACCGTTATTAGTTAATATTAACTTTTTTTATTTACACATAAGTTCATTAAAATTCTTACGTTTTTGCTATATGTTTACGCTTCAAAATGATAAAGAATAATATTTATTTAAGTATGTCTAATTTTGCGTGTCGTTTTTTTTGTGTTACGACTTTGGCCAAATTCATAAAAAATAAAAGTATTTTCTCCTCAATATATAAACATCTATACATTAATATGAACCCACTTATACTAGACTGTTCACAACGATTTATATTCATCCATACTAATGGATATAAATATATTAGTATGGGTTAATACTCCATACTAATATATAAGTACTTATACTAATTAATTTTGTAAATTCGAAAGTAACTCTCTCTCTCTGTCTGTTACGTCTTCACGTTTAAACCACCGAACCAATAAGGATGAAATTTGGTATGGAGAGAATTTATCCCGCAACCATACTTTAAAGACGGGCATGGCTGACCGACAAAGTCGCGTGGAAAAGCTAGTGTTTTATAAAAAAAAAAGAAAATTGTTCCGCGTACAATGAAAACTTCAACGACAAAATCGCGCCACCCCCAAACCACACTACAGATACCACAGAAATATTTTGTAATAATAAGGTTTCGTCTAGCTGTGTAGATATGTAGCGGGAGGAGGGTGGTGCTATTTACCGGTGTGAAGTTAGCAGCCAAAGTTAACGGCCGACGATAACCCGACCAAATTCAGTAGTCAAGTATTTTTTGAAACAGAATATTGTTAACAACAAAGGGGATCGCTATTTAAAGAAATAAATTATAGTGCTAAACACACAAACAACATTATTACCAATGAATAACACCATATACTCAAAATGCAGATCGGCCGTTAACTCCAAAAGTTAACGGCCATTGGAGAATTAATTCATATTTTCCGGTACCGCGGCCAAGTGAACCACATATGTCATACTTTATTGACCTCAATATCTAGAAAATTATCGCCCCGAGTGGCAATAGGCCTTTCAATTTACTAGGAAACGCCACGTCAGCAAGAAATTGTTATCATGAGAAGAGTTACTAGAGAATATATTCATATTTCCCGGTACCACGGCCAAGTGGACAGCATATGTCATACTTTTTTGACCTTAATATCTAGAAAACTATCACCCCGAGTAGCAATAGGCCTTAGAATCATAATTTACTTGCAAACACCACGTCAGCAAGAGATTGTTTTCATGATAAAATTAACTGAAGAAAATGTTCATATTTCCCGGTCCTACGGTCAAGTGGACAGCATATGTCATACTTTTTTGACCTTAATATCTAGAAAACTATTGCCCTGAGTGGCAATAGGTCTTTAAATCACAATTTACTAGCAAACGCCACGTCGGCAAGATATTGTTTTCATGAGAAAAGTTACAGGAGAATAAATTCATATTTCCCGGTACCGCGGCCAAGTGGACAGCATAAGTCATACTTTTTTGACCTTAATATCTAGAAAACTATCGCCCCAAGTGGCAATAGGCCTTAGAATCATAATTTACTTGCAAACACCACGTCAGCAAGAGATTGTTTTCATGATAAAATTAACTGAAGAAAATGTTCATATTTCCCGGTCCTACGGACAAGTGGACAGCATATATCATACTTTTTTGATCTTAATATCTAGAAAACTAACGTGCCGAGTGGCAACAGGCCTTTAATTTACAATTCACTACCAAATGCCACGTAGTCAAGAGATTCTTTTCATGGGAAAAGTTACAGGAGAATATATTCATATTTCCCGGTACCGCGGCCAAGTGGACAAAACATGGGTAAGTTTTTTGACCTTAATATCTAGAAAACTATCGCCTTGAGTGGCAATAGGCCTTAGAATCACTATTTACTAAGAAACACCACGCCAACAATAGATTGTTCTCATGATAAAATTAACTGAAGAAAATGTTCATATTTCCCGGTCCTACGGACAAGTGGACAGCATATATCATACTTTTTTGACCTTAGTATCTAGAAAACCATCGCCCCGAGTGGCAATAGGCCTTTAATTCACAATTCACTATCAAATGCCACGTCGGCAAGAGATTGTTTTCATGGGAAAAGTTACAGGAGAATATATTCATATTTCCCGGTACCGCGGCCAAGTGGACAGCATAAGTCATACTTTTTTGACCTTAATATCTAGAAAACTATCGCCCCGAGTGGCAATAGGCCTTAGAATCATAATTTACTTGCAAACACCACGTCAGCAAGAGATTGTTTTCATGATAAAATTAACTGAAGAAAATGTTCATATTTCCCGGTCCTACGGACAAGTGGACAGAATATGTCATACTTTTTTGACCTTAATATCTAGAAAACTAACGCGCCAAGTGGCAACAGGCCTTTAATTTACAATTCACTACCAAATGCCACGTCGTCAAGAGATTCTTTTCATGGGAAAAGTTACAGGAGAATATATTCATATTTCCCGGTACCGCGGCCAAGTGGACAAAACATGGGTAAGTTTTTTGACCTTAATATCTAGAAAACTATCGCCTTGAGTGGCAATAGGCCTTAGAATCACTATTTACTAACAAACACCACGCCAACAATAGATTGTTCTCATGATAAAATTAACTGAAGAAAATGTTCATATTTCCCGGTCCTACGGACAAGTGGACAGCATATGTCATACTTTTTTGACTTTAATATCTAGAAAACTATCGCCCTGAGTGGCAATAGGCCTTAGAATCATAATTTACTTGCAAACACCACGTCAGCAAGAGATTGTTTTCATGATAAAATTAACTGAAGAAAATGTTCATATTTCCCGGTCCTACGGACAAGTGGACAGCATATATCATACTTTTTTGACCTTAATATCTAGAAAACTAACGCGCCGAGTGGCAACAGGCCTTTAATTTACAATTCACTACCAAATGCCACGTCGTCAAGAGATTCTTTTCATGGGAAAAGTTACAGGAGAATATATTCATATTTCCCGGTACCGCGGCCAAGTGGACAAAACATGGGTAAGTTTTTTGACCTTAATATCTAGAAAACTATCGCCTTGAGTGGCAATAGGCCTTAGAATCACTATTTACTAAGAAACACCACGCCAACAATAGATTGTTCTCATGATAAAATTAACTGAAGAAAATGTTCATATTTCCCGGTCCTACGGTCAAGTGGACAGCATATGTCATACTTTTTTGACCTTAATATCTAGAAAACTATCGCCCTGAGTGGCAATAGGCCTTTAAATCACAATTTACTAGCAAACGCCACGTCGGCAAGATATTGTTTTCATGATAAAATTAACTGAAGAAAATGTTCATATTTCCCGGTCCTACGGACAAGTGGACAGAATATGTCATACTTTTTTGACCTTAATATCTAGAAATCTATCGCCCCGAGTGGCAATAGGCATTAGAATAACTATTTACTAACAAACACCACGCCAACAAGAGATTGTTCTCATGATAAAATTAACTGAAGAAAATGTTCATATTTCCCGGTCCTACGGTCAAGTGGACAGCATATGTCATACTTTTTTGACCTTAATATCTAGAAAACTATCGCCCTGAGTGGCAATAGGCCTTTAAATCACAATTTACTAGCAAACGCCACGTCGGCAAGATATTGTTTTCATGAGAAAAGTTACAGGAAAATAAATTCATATTTCCCGGTACCGCGGCCAAGTGGACAGCATAAGTCATACTTTTTTGACCTTAATATCTAGAAAACTATCGCCCCGAGTGGCAATAGGCCTTAGAATCATAATTTACTTGCAAACACCACGTCAGCAAGAGATTGTTTTCATGATAAAATTAACTGAAGAAAATGTTCATATTTCCCGGTCCTACGGTCAAGTGGACAGCATATGTCATACTTTTTTGACCTTAATATCTAGAAAACTATTGCCCCGAGTGGCAATAGGCCTTTAATTCACAATTTACTTGCAAACACCACGTCAGCAAGAGATTGTTTTCATGATAAAATTAACTGAAGAAAATGTTCATATTTCCCGGTCCTACGGTCAAGTGGACAGCATATGTCATACTTTTTTGACCTTAATATCTAGAAAACTATCGCCCTGAGTGGCAATAGGCCTTTAAATCACAATTTACTAGCAAACGCCACGTCGGCAAGATATTGTTTTCATGAGAAAAGTTACAGGAAAATAAATTCATATTTCCCGGTACCGCGGCCAAGTGGACAGCATAAGTCATACTTTTTTGACCTTAATATCTAGAAAACTATCGCCCCGAGTAGCAATAGGCCTTAGAATCATAATTTACTTGCAAACAACACATCAGCAAGAGATTGTTTTCATGATAAAATTAACTGAAGAAAATGTTCATATTTTCCGATCCTACGGACAAGTGGACAGCATATATCATACTTTTTTGACCTTAATATCTAGAAATCTAACGCCCCGAGTGGCAATAGGCCTTTAATTCACAAAACACTACCAAATGCCACGTTGGCAAGAGATTGTTTTCATGGGAAAAGTTACAGGAGAATATATTCATATTTCCCGGTACCGCGGCCAAGTGGACAAAACATGGGTAAGTTTTTTGACCTTAATATCTAGAAAACTATTGCCCCGAGTGGCAATAGGCCTTAGAATCACTATTTACTAACAAACACCACGTCAGCAAGAGATTGTTTTCATGATAAAATTAACTGAAGAAAATGTTCATATTTCCCGGTCCTACGGACAAGTGGACAGCATATATCATACTTTTTTGACCTTAATATCTAGAAAACTATCGCCCCGAGTGGCAATAGGCCTTAGAATCATAATTTACTTGCAAACACCACGTCAGCAAGAGATTGTTCTCATGATAAAATTAACTGAAGAAAATGTTCATATTTCCCGGTCCTACGGACAAGTGGACAGCATATATCATACTTTTTTGACCTTAATATCTAGAAAACTATCGCCCCAAGTGGCAATAGGCCTTAGAATCATAATTTACTTGCAAACACCACGTCAGCAACAGATTGTTCTCATGATAAAATTAACTGAAGAAAATGTTCATATTTCCCGGTCCTACGGACAAGTGGACAGCATATATCATACTTTTTTGACCTTAATATCTAGAAAACTATCGCCCCGAGTGGCAATAGGCCTTAGAATCATAATTTACTTGCAAACACCACGTCAGCAAGAGATTGTTCTCATGATAAAATTAACTGAAGAAAATGTTCATATTTCCCGGTCCTACGGTCAAGTGGACAGCATATGTCATACTTTTTTGACCTTAATATCTAGAAAACTATCGCCCCGAGTGGCAATAGGCTTTTAATTCACAATTCTCTATCAAATGCCACGTCGGCAAGAGATTGTTTTCATGGGAAAAGTTACAGGAGAATATATTCATATATCCCGGTACCGCGGCCAAGTGGACAAAACATGGGTAAGTTTATTGACCTTAATATCTAGAAAACTATCGCTCCGAGTGGCAATAGGCCTTAGAATCACTATTTACTAACAAACACCACGCCAACAAGAGATTGTTCTCATGATAAAATTAACTGAAGAAAATGTTTATATTTCCCGGTCCTACGGTCAAGTGGACAGCATATGTCATACTTTTTTGACTTTAATATCTAGAAAACTATCGCCCTGAGTGGCAGTAGGCCTTAGAATCATAATTTACTTGTAAACACCACGTCAGCAAGAGATTGTTTTCATGATCAAATTAACTGAAGAAAATGTTCATATTTCCCGGTCCTACGGTCAAGTGGACAGCATATCGATACCTTTGGGTTCAATTGTCGTAAAGGACAAAATGCTGGTTTTCAGGAGAAGCAAAAAACTGTTTTTTTTTTCATATTTTTGTTCATAACTATTTTGTTTATCGAGCTATATATTTGATGTGTATTTGAAAAATACTCGAATTGTTATCATCTTTAACTTGAATTAGCAACCATATCTATAAATTGAATATTATAGAAGTTAGATGTCCTTTACACATGGTCAAAACGCTACGTATGTCCTTTACGCCCATTCCAGTTTTGACAATTTGAAAATGATGGGGTCGTAAGTGACGGTCATAGCATATTTTACGCCAAATTCAAGGCGTAAAGCTATTGGCCAGGGCAAAAAAGTTAACTATTTTTAGCATAGCTTATAGAGGAGCCTTAAACATTTATGAAAACGCGGATGTTTTGGCTAGGTATACTCTGATAACATTTATAACGACTATATTTGGGATATAGTCATGATGGGATGAATATATATTGGGAAAAGTATTAATAATGAAGAAAAACAATGTTTTGACCAGTCACGTAATAATAATTAATTGAGAATGAAGGTAACATAAATGTTTCAGTGCTTAAGACATTCTGATATCCTCGGTCTTAAATAAATAACAACTATTATTATTTTTATAATAGTAGTAATGTGTTTGTCTCAAGTGAAGGCATTGTGCCACCAATAGCGAGCTATCTACTATTTTATCGCTTAAGAAACGAACAAATGACATAAAATCAAGTAATAAAATTAAGTAAATAAGAAAAAAAGTTTTGCCGTGACGATAGTGCCATCAGAGATTAACGCGCTCAGTGGTACTCGCTTGGCGATCAACTCTCGCTGAGAGACCAATGTTCCTTGTACTGTTTACGGGATAGAACCGATTGCAAGTATTTTAACTATTATTATCATAGAGGATATCACATCTATTGCCTGCTACATTTTTATTGAAGAACGATGTTAATTTGTTAATAAAATTATACCTTATGACGCGGGTATAAAGCTTCTCGAGCTAATTTTAAGGTTTTTGACATACAGATGATATCACTAAATTGCATCTTACATGCAGGTTTGTGCAGGACTGGATACAAGACCGCCCCGCCCGAGCGAGTGGTCCGTGACCCGTCGCCACCGAACACTCGCTCAAATCCTTGTGACAGAAGTATCGGAAGCGTAACATTACAATCGGTTCTCGCTACTCTCCAACTTGTTTCTAGTTTGTAGTTCTAACCGTTTTTCGCTCATCGCTCCAGTGCCTAAAAAATAAATCCTACAACACAAATTTATCAAATTTTGCTAAGGCACACGGTAAGTTCTTATTTTTAAGCGACTAACGCCCATGTTTTCCGATTATAAAACAATGAACTCATATTTGTAACTTGTTTTGGCACAAATTATTAAATAGCGTACGAACAACAACTTCAACGGCTCAGGAACAATAAATGATGATGAGTTGCGTGTACGACGAAAATCGGGATAACGAGGCGAATGACGTTCGCTAATGCACCTCTGTCCCTGTCTCGTAATTAAGAAACAAGGCATGTGAGAACAGTGCAGACTGTATTTTGTACAACCATGCTAGCTGTTGGCCCAAGAGTGCAAGAGATTCCACTGCGCGTAAGACAAGGCTAGTTGCGAAAGAACAATGATAGTAAAAAAAATCTTAGAAATGATTATTATTGTCACACATTAGAAATAAAAAATAGTAATAAAGGTCCCAAAAACCTACTTATTTAACATAACAGACCTTTACATCCATGTTAACTCCTCTAACTTTAGAATTTAGAAACTAATGTTGTCCTTTACAACCCGATCGCTTCTTATAGACATGTGTTAAAATCATTTTAGGATATGTCGTAAAGGACAAATAACATAATACATGTCCTTTACGCCCATCTTGGCCATACAATTTAGAGAATAATCAACATAAATGTATGGCTTAAAGGACATCAAAACAATTTTTTGTCTCTTAAGACCATAGATATATTTAGTTGCTTCCTTTACGATCATGTATTGAAGCATGTGACCTATGACTGGTCACTTACACCTCTTAAGCAAAGCTGTTTTTGTAAAATTGTAGTAAAAAATTGGGACGTAAAGGCAGTTTTTTAAGAGATATCGAAATTTTAACAATACAGAACGATAGCGGTTGAAATTCTGAACAAAACTGTATATATAACTCATTTTCGCCAAAATGTCCTTTACGACAATTGAACCCAAAGGTATCGATATGTCATACTTTTTTGACCTTAATATCTAGAAAACTATTGCCCTGAGTGGCAATAGGCCTTTAATTCACAATTTACTAGCAAACGCCACGTCGGTAGATATTGTTTTCATGAGAAAAGTTACAGGAGAATAAATTCATATTTCCCGGTACCGCGGCCGAGTGGACAGCATAAGTCATACTTTTTTGACTTTAATATCTAGAAAACTATCGCCCTGAGTGGCAATAGGCCTTTAAATCACAATTTACTTGCAAACACCACGTCAGCAAGAGATTGTCCTCATGATAAAATTAACTGAAGAAAATGTTCATATTTCCCGGTCCTACGGACAAGTGGACAGCATATATCATACTTTTTTGACCTAAATATCTAGAAAACTATCGCCCCGAGTGGCAATAGGCCTTAGAATCATAATTTACGTGCAAACACCACGTCAGCAAGAGATTGTTTTCATGATAAAATTAACTGAAGAAAATGTTCATATTTCCCGGTCTTACGGACAAGTGGACAGCATATGTCATACTTTTTCGACCTAAATATCTAGAAAACTATCGCCCCGAGTGGCAATAGACCTTAGAATCATAATTTACTTGCAAACACCACGTCAGCAAGAGATTGTTCTCATGATAAAATTAACTGAAGAAAATGTTCATAATTCCCGGTCCTACGGCCAAGTGGACAGCATATGTCATACTTTTTTGACCTTAATATCTAGAAAACCATTGCCCCGAGTGGCAATAGGCCTTTAAATCACAATTTACTTGCAAACGCGACGTCAGCAAGAGATTGTTCTCATGATAAAATTTGCTGAAGAAAATATTCATATTTCCCGGTCCTACGGCCAAGTGGA
The DNA here is from genome assembly GCA_022674325.2 of Grapholita molesta. NCBI lineage: Eukaryota > Metazoa > Arthropoda > Insecta > Lepidoptera > Tortricidae > Grapholita > Grapholita molesta. The sequence continues at coordinate 9,071,656 of CP053143.2, forward strand.
CGGCATATGTCATACTTTTTTGATCTAAATATCTAGAAAACTATCGCCCCGAGTGGCAATAGGCCTTTAAATCACAATTTACTAGCAAACGCCACGTCGCCAAGAGATTGTTCTCATGACAAAATTTACTGGAGAATATATTCATATTTCCCGGTACCGCGGCCAAGTGGACAGCATATGTCATACTTTTTTGACCTTAATATCTAGAAAACTATCGCCCCGAGTGGCAATAGGCCTTTAAATCACAATTTACTAGCAAACGCCACGTCGGCAGAAGATTGTTCTCATGATAAAATTTGCTGAAGAAAATATTCATATTTCCCGGTCCTACGGCCAAGTGGACAGCGTAAGTCATACTATTTTGACCTTAATATCTAGAAAACTATCGCCCTGAGTGGCAATAGGCCTTTAAATCACAATTTACTAGCAAACGCCACGTTGGCAAGAGATTGTTCTCATGATAAAATTTACTGCAGAAAATATTCATATTTCCCGGTCCTACGGCCAAGTGGACGGCATATGTCATACTTTTTTGACCTTAATATCTAGAAAACTGTTTCTCCGAGTGGCAATAGGCCTTTAAATCACAATTTACTTGCAAACGCGACGTAAGCAAGAGATTGTTCTCATGAGAAAAGTTACTGGAGCATATATTCATATTTCCCGGTCCTACGGCCAAGTGGACGGCATATGTCATACTTTTTTGACCTTAATATCTAGAAAACTATCGCACTGAGTGGCAATAGGCCTTTAAATCACAATTTACTTGCAAACACCACGTTAGCAAGAGATTGTTCTCACGATAAAATTAACTGAAGCAAATGTTCATATTTCCCGGTCCTACGGCCAAGTGGACGGCATATGTCATACTTTTTTGACCTAAATATCTAGAAAACTATCGCCCCGAGTGGCAATAGGCCTTTACATCATAATTTACTAGTTAACGCCACGTCGGCAACAGATTTTTGTCATAAGATAAGTTACTGGATATTATAATCATATTTCCCGGTACCGCGGTCAAGTGGACTGCATATGTCATACTTTTTTGATCTAAATATCTAGAAAACTATTGTCCCGAGTGGCAATAGGCCTTTAAATCACAATTTACTAGCAAACGCTACGTTGGCAAGAGATTGTTTTCATGAGAAAAGTTACAGGAGAATAAATTCATATTTCCTGCTACCACAGCCAAGTGGGTAACATATGTTATACTTTTTTGATCTTAATATCTAGAAAACTATGGATTCAAGTGGCAATAGGCTTTTAATTCACAATTTATTATTAAACCACATCTCGGTGTGAGATTGTTATCTTGAGAAAAAATACTGAAGAACATTTTCATATTTCCCGGTGCCGCCGGTAAATGGACAACATATATTATATCATACTTTTTGATCTTTATATCTAGAATACTATTGACTTGAGTGGCAGAATTCACTAGCAAACGACATATCAGCACAAGATTATCAACTTGAGAAATATGAATAAGTACTTATATGCTGTAATTTTTCTCAAGATAATAATCTCATGGCGGTATGTCGTTTGCTGGCAAATTCTGATTTAAAGGCTCGAGGAGATCATAGATTTCTTGACGTAAAAGTCAAATAAGTTGTATATTATTGTCCACTTTGTCGGGGTAACGGAAAACATGAATGTTTTTACTCCGCATTTAGACATGCTGGCTCGTCACTCGCCTCGCTATTCGTCGAAACGTTCGACGAGACTTTTCCTATACAAAAACGCGATGCGAGGGACGCACCTGGAGAACGCATCCGCGAACGCCACTAAGGGACAAATATACTTTCGCTTTTTCAGAAATATAACAGTTTACTATAGGTTTGCTTTATAGGACACTCTTTAAAACAACAATAATATTTTACTGTGTAATTACTTAACTTTGGTTGCAAACACAAGAAAACATTTGTTTATATTCAACTATGACAGTTTTGAAATGTTCAGTTTGAAGTGTAACAAAAATTTGTGAGACTGTGACAAGGACGGACGAAAATAGCGCTGTCTCTGCCATAACTATGGGATGGTACATAAGACCATCCCTTTCGATCGTGCTATTGTTATTATCACACGCGAATCGAAACACGCATTAGACGTGGTCCGATTCGCGTTATGTGCATTTAGCTCGCTCACTGTTGGTCCGATTCATTTCTTCTGACCTTACCGAAATTTTGTGACGTTATTGATGATATCATTTGACAGTACTCACGGTGACCATGCTACCGTGTTTGAGCGCCTTAATGAATTCGGACCAGCTGTCAGCACTGTAAGCTCTGTAATGAGTGTAATTTGGACCACAGCTATTAACTGTCAACTGAATACATGCTATATACGTTTTGTTATTGCTGAATATAAAAATATCCTGGAACCTTTTTTATCTGAATTACGAAATTATTAATGAAAATGGCTTTAAAATAGTGAAGGTTTAATTGTTAGGTAATAAATAAATAATGAGTATCATTCGCTGTATGATGTGGGTAAGTACTCTTGTTATCATTAAAGATATGTTGTGCATAACGAAACGCACTTAACGTAATCATCGGAACGCGAAAAGTGACAACGAGCGGTACCGCGAACAACGAAGTTCGTATATTTCGGGCATCTTTCTCTTTTACTCCGATTAAGGCGCCGTGAGAGTGACAGAGACAATCGTCCGAAATTTACGAATATCGTTCTTCGCGGTAGCGCCGCTGGCCCGGTACCGCAAACATCGAAATTCGTATATTTCGGGCATCTTTACCTTTTAGCCCAATTAAGGTGTCATGAGAGTGACAGAGACAATCGTCCGAAATTTACGAATATCGTTTCTCCGGTAGCGTCTCTGGCAAAATGAAAGTCTAGAGTAGAGTATGTATATGAGGCGATGATGTCGGTTACCGGTATTATTCAAAAGGAAAAATGACTGCTATTTACAAAAGATATTCGGTTATCGCCTGTAGCAACACGATTGCAAGTGCACCGGAAACACTTTATTCGCATGAGCCAAAGAAGCCCTCAAAAATATCCAGCAAAACTGATGTTTTTCTGTGAAGACCATTTTTTATGTAAGTACCTACCTACAAATATTAGTCATTATTACTTATTTGGGTATGCTATAGTGCAACAAGTGCCCGATTTTAGGACTTAAAATGTAGTAAAATAAAAATTATTTGGAATGTTTGCTAGTTTTTTGATTAGAATTTAAAAGAATACATTATTATTTTATTGATTACAATTGTTTGATTACTTTGTACATTAAGAAACTATAGCGACCCAAAGTTGCTGATGTTCTCGTGATGATGTGATGATATGATACTGTTATAAAAAACAGAGGTTATCTGGAGAAATGTTTTCATCATAAAAGTTTATAAGAATCTGGTTATAGTAATCTTGGGGACAACCTCGCAACTTCGGACTGTTCGATATTTCGTAAACGACAAAATTTACGAACAAACTGAAAAGAGTCTAAGATTTTTAGTTCAGTATGTTCTGTATGAGACAGTTATAATAAACAAGTTGTGCGGAGGGAATTTATTTCATCATTAATTTTTTAAAGTCCTTGGCAATCCTAATAGCTAAACTCCTGTAGTTATGACTTATGTGACACAACTACACCTGGATGTTGAAGTGGTACTTATCTACATATAATAGGACAGGACTGTCAATGTTTTTATTTTGCTACTCACTCGCAACAAATTGTTTGTGCTAGAAAATTATCTAGGTGTAACCATGAAATTTGTCATTGTTGTTTAAAATTAATATTATGATCATTTGTACTGTTTCAGTTACCCAACTACCTGGATAATTACTTTGAATTCATACTGATGGCATCAGTTAAATGGAATTATTTAATATTCTCTTTGCACACATTTGAGGTTTCATTAGTCAAGTTGAGAAAATAGTAATGGAAAATTCCCATGCCTGTAACCACTGTCCAGTTGCTGTAGCTCCTGTCCTGTAGCAATTCAAGATACTGATGCACATCAAGATAATAATAAATTTGAATAATTTAATACATTTCAGGCATGTCCAAAAATGGCAGATAAGTCACTACAAGTTTGACCAATTACTAAAAGAAATTCTATCAGTACATACAAGTTGCAATGAAAACCAAACTTCTACAAAGCAAACCGTTGATGGCAACAGCAAGCACTTTTCACTTTAATTGCACACCTTTTTTTAAGTCAGTTAAAAATTACATTGTTTTAGTGGCTGCCATTGAGTAGTTTGACACCCACAAGATTGATACAGAACCCCAACTTAGAGATTTTGAGGCCTTATAAATTTATAAATACCTGTATAAGTTTAGGGTGAATCGCTAGTAATTACGCCAGTTGTACTTAAAGTAAATTATGGTCTTATAAACAAAGTATTTTTTTTCAACGAGTCAGTTACGAGGCCAGTCTCCTTTAGATAGCCACCTCAAACTAAAAAGCATTATGATAAACAGAATTCATTTTTAGTATAATGTGGCCGGCTATTGGATGGTGGCTACTGACTAGCGAATTACCAACTTAATTATTCTATTGCTTTGTCTTAATTATTCAATACCTCATGTAGTACATACACCTATTGCTTGTTGATTACCAACTTCGTGACGGGCCGGCGACGCGAGCGGCGCACCGAACGAACACTTCGCACTCTTAGTGCTTGAAAATGGAGGCCTGGCTCTCCGAAACATGTCGCGCGAGTAGAACCGTAATAATCGTTAATTATTGTACTATGTCTCACGAAAGTTTATATAAGGATTACTAACTTGTTTTGTTTTTATAAAAGTAATTGTATAAGTACCTAGGTGAAAAACTTAGCTAAAGCATATGGCCTGTATAGTATTAACGTGTGTGTGCACGCTTGTCGGCTTTCTATATTAAAATTTTAACGTAAGTTCCATATTTATTTTCTGCCTAATAGACATCTTAATCCTTCAGTTAAGTTTTTCACTTATACCTATTACCATTTATTCGACTTATTCTTATTAGTAAAGTAGGTAATTAAAATTGAGTAAGTCTCCTTGTGGAGGCCTAAATCCAGCAGTGGACGTCTTTCGGCTGACATGATGATGAAGATGATGAAGTTTCCTTGAAATCTGTGGGACACAAGTCCCGCCACATTTTTATTTCAAGTTAAGTGGAGAGTTTCCTCCCATTAAAGTTAAGAAATTTGTACAACATGATCTCAACTGTCAGCTATAGATACATCATTACATCATTAGCAGTTAATGTGTATTATCATTAGTGCTTAAACTAATAAAGATAAATTTTGGGTACAAAAATAAAACATAATAAATATAACATAATATTATTGTTTTCAGATGCAGATCCGCCAGATAAAGATGGTATCTACATACATAAAACATACTTTTTTTTTAACTATATACTTACTTAAATAAGAAAATAATTATGCTCACCAACGTACTTAAATAAAGTAATATTTTTTTGTGAATTGTGTACAAAACATTCTTCCTTATATAAAGCATCTTCATTACGGAACTTTCTTTTATTTTAAAGCCCGAGCCACACCGGATATGAGCAGCAGGTGCTCGTACGCGTGTGCAAGGCATGCGCGTAAGGCGTTGTATCGTATGAAATGTAGTAGATGACACACCGCTTGCGAGGCATACACGTGCGCGTGACTTGTGAGCGGTGTGTCAAAGGACACAAGCTCACAGTGATTGTGAGCTTGTGTTGCGTTGCCCGTTGCATTTATACAATGCAACGGGCAACGAGCATGCATGCGGTGTGGCTCGGGCTTTATACGTATACCTAGCTGGGTCCACATTAGTATCATCTTGGCGATCACGCAACTATTCGCATGAAAACAATGTTTTCCCGTGATAAAATTTTCCCGTTTGCTAATAAATTGTGATTTAAAGGTCTATTGCCACTCGCAGCAATGGTTTTCTAGATATTAAGATCAAAATAGTATGACTTGAGCTGTCCACTTGTCCGTAGGACCGGGAAATATGAACATTTTCTTCAGTTAATTTTATCATGAAAACAATCTCTTGCTGATGTGGTGTTTGCAAGTAAATTATGATTCTAAGGCCTATTGCCACTCGGGGCGATAGATTTCTAGATATTAAGGTCCAAAAAGTATGACTTATGCTGTCCACTTGGCCGCGGTACCGGGAAATATGAATATATTCTCCTGTAACTTTTCCCATGAAAACAATCTCTTGCCGACGTGGCATTTGATAGTGAATTGTGAATTAAAGGCCTATTGCCACTCGGGGCGATGGTTTTCTAGATACTAAGGTCAAAAAAGTATGATATATGCTGTCCACTTGTCCGTAGGACCGGGAAATATGAACATTTTCTTCAGTTAATTTTATCATGAAAACAATCTCTTGCTGACGTGGTGTTTGCAAGTAAATTATGATTCTAAGGCCTATTGTCACTCGGGGCGATAGTTTTCTAGATATTAAGGTCAAAAAACTTACCCATGTTTTGTCCACTTGGCCGCGGTACCGGGAAATATGAATATATTCTCCTGTAACTTTTCCCATGAAAACAATCTCTTGCCGACGTGGCTTTTGATAGTGAATTGTGAATTAAAGGCCTATTGCCACTCGGGGCGATGGTTTTCTAGATATTAAGGTCAAAAAAGTATGACATATGCCGTCCACTTGGCCGTAGGACCGGGAAATATGAATATTTTCTGCAGTAAATTTTGTAATGAGAACAATCTCTTGCCAACGTGGCGTTTGCAAGTAAATTGTGATTTAAAGGCCTATTGCCACTCGAAGCGATGGTTTTCTAGATATTAAGGTCAAAATAGTATGACTTACGCTGTCCACTTGGCCGTAGGACCGGGAAATATGAATATTTTCTGCAGTAAAGTTTATCATGATAACAATCTCTTGTTGACGTGGTGTTTGTTAGTAAATAGTTATTCTAAGGCCTATTGCCACTCGGGGCGATAGTTTTCTAGTTATTAAGGTCAAAAAACTTACCCATGTTTTGTCCACTTGGTCGCGGTACCGGGAAATATGAATATATTCTCCTGTAACTTTTCCCATGAGAACAATTCACGCTGACATGTCGTTTGGTAGTTAATAGTATTTTAAAGGCCTATTGCCACTCGCGGCAATAGTTTTCTAGATATTAAGGTCAAAAAAGTATGACATATGCTGTCCACTTGTCCGTAGGACCGGGAAATATGAACATTTTCTTCAGTTAATTTTATCATGAAAACAATCTCTTTTTGACGTGGTGTTTGTTAGTAAATAGTTATTCTAAGGCCTATTGCCACTCGGGGCGATAGTTTTCTAGTTATTAAGGTCAAAAAACTTACCCATGTTTTGTCCACTTGGTCGCGGTACCGGGAAATATGAATATATTCTCCTGTAACTTTTCCCATGAGAACAATCTCACGCTGACATGTCGTTTGGTAGTTAATAGTATTTTAAAGGCCTATTGCCACTCGCGGCAATAGTTTTCTAGATATTAAGGTTAAAAAAGTATGACATATGCTGTCCACTTGTCCGTAGGACCGGAAATATGAACATTTTCTTCAGTTAATTTTATCATGAAAACAATCTCTTTTGACGTGGTGTTTGTTAGTAAATAGTTATTCTAAGGCCTATTGCCACTCGGGGCGATAGTTTTCTAGTTATTAAGGTCAAAAAACTTACCCATGTTTTGTCCACTTGGTCGCGGTACCGGGAAATATGAATATATTCTCCTGTAACTTTTCCCATGAGAACAATCTCTTGCCGACGTGGCATTTGATAGTGAATTGTGAATTAAAGGCCTATTGCCACTCGGGGCGATGGTTTTCTAGATACTAAGGTAAAAAAAGTATGATATATGCTGTCCACTTGTCCGTAGGACCGGGAAATATGAACATTTTCTTCAGTGAATTTTATCATGATAACAATCTCTTGTTGACGTTGTGTTTGTTAGTAAATAGTTATTCTAAGGCCTATTGCCACTCGGGGCGTTAGTTTTCTAGATATTAAGGTCAATAAACTTACCCATGTTTTGTCCACTTTGCCGCGGTACCGGGAAATATGAATATATTCTCCTGTAACTTTTCCCATGAAAACAATCTCTTGCCGACGTGGCATTTGATAGTGAATTGTGAATTAAAAGCCTATTGCCACTCAAGGCGACAGTTTTATAGATATTTAGGTCAAAAAAGTATGATATATGCTGTCCACTTGTCCGTAGGACCGGGTAATATGAACATTTTCTTCAGTTAATGTTATCATGAGAACAATCTCTTGCTGACGTGGTGTTTGCAAGTAAATTATGATTCTAAGGCCTATTGCCACTCGGGGCGATAATTTTCTAGATATTAAGGTCAAAAAAGTATGACTTATGCTGTCCACTTGGCCGCGGTACCGGGAAATATGAATATATTCTCCTGTAACTTTTCCCATGAAAACAATCTCTTGCCGACGTGGCATTTGATAGTGAATTGCGAATTAAAGGCCTATTGCCACTCGGGGCGATGGTTTTCTAGATACTAAGGTCAAAAAAGTATGATATATGCTGTGCACTTGTCCGTAGGACCGGGAAATATGAACATTTTCTTCAGTTAATTTTATCATGAAAACAATCTCTTGCTGACGTGGTGTTTGCAAGTAAATTATGATTCTAAGGCCTATTGCCACTCGGGGCGATAGTTTTCTAGATATTAAGGTCAAAAAAGTATGACATATGTTGTCCACTTGACCGTAGGACCGGGAAATATGAACATTTTCTTCAGTGAATTTTATCATGATAACAATCTCTTGTTGACGTGGTGTTTGTTAGTAAATAGTTATTCTAAGGCCTATTGCCACTCGGGGCGATAGTTTTCTAGTTATTAAGGTCAAAAAACTTACCCATGTTTTGTCCACTTGGTCGCGGTACCGGGAAATATGAATATATTCTCCTGTAACTTTTCCCATGAGAACAATCTCTTGCCGACGTGGCATTTGATAGTGAATTGTGAATTAAAGGCCACTAGGGGCGATGGTTTTCTAGATACTAAGGTAAAAAAAGTATGATATATGCTGTCCACTTGTCCGTAGGACCGGGAAATATGAACATTTTCTTCAGTTAATTTTATCATGAAAACAATCTCTTGCTGACGTGGTGTTTGCAAGTATATTATGATTCTAAGACCTATTGTCACTCGGGGCGATAGTTTTCTAGATATTAAGGTCAAAAAACTTACCCATGTTTTGTCCACTTGGCCGCGGTACCGGGAAATATGAATATATTCTCCTGTAACTTTTCCCATGAAAACAATCTCTTGCCGACGTGGCTTTTGATAGTGAATTGTGAATTAAAGGCCTATTGCCACTCAGGGCGATGGTTTTCTATAAAGTAAGGTCAAAAAAGTATGGGATATGCTATCCACTTGTCCGTAGGACCGGGAAATATGAACATTTTCTTCAGTTAATTTTATCATGAAAACAATCTCTTGCTGACGTGGTGTTTGCAAGTATATTATGATTCTAAGACCTATTGTCACTCGGGGCGATAGTTTTCTAGATATTAAGGTCAAAAAACTTACCCATGTTTTGTCCACTTGGCCGCGGTACCGGGAAATATGAATATATTCTCCTGTAACTTTTCCCATGAAAACAATCTCTTGCCGACGTGGCTTTTGATAGTGAATTGTGAATTAAAGACCTATTGCCACTCAGGGCGATGGTTTTCTAGATACTAAGGTCAAAAAAGTATGATATATGCTGTCCACTTGTCCGTAGGACCGGGAAATATGAACAATTTCTTCAGTCAATTTTATCATGAAAACAATCTCTTGCTGACGTGGTGTTTGCAAGTAAATTATGATTCTAAGGCCTATTGCCACTCGTGGCGATAGTTTTCTAGATATTAACGTCAAAAAAGTATGACATATGCTGTCCACTTGACCGTAGGACCGGGAAATATGAACATTTTCTTCAGTGAATTTTATCATGATAACAATCTCTTGTTGACGTTGTGTTTGTTAGTAAATAGTTATTCTAAGGCCTATTGCCACTCGGGGCGTTAGTTTTCTAGATATTAAGGTCAATAAACTTACCCATGTTTTGTCCACTTGGCCGCGGTACCGGGAAATATGAATATATTCTCCTGTAACTTTTCCCATGAAAACAATCTCTTGCCGACGTGGCATTTGATAGTGAATTGTGAATTAAAAGCCTATTGCCACTCGGGGCGATAGTTTTATAGATATTTAGGTCAAAAAAGTATGATATATGCTGTCCACTTGTCCGTAGGACCGGGAAATATGAACATTTTCTTCAGTTAATTTTATCATGATAACAATCTCTTGTTGACGTGGTGTTTGTTAGTAAATAGTTATTCTAAGGCCTATTGCCACTCGGGGCGATGGTTTTCTAGATATTAAGGTCAAAAAAGTATGATATATGCTGTCCACTTGTCCGTAGGACCGGGAAATATGAACATTTTCTTCAGTTAATTTTATCATGAAAACAATCTCTTGCTGACGTGGTGTTTGCGAGTAAATTATGATTCTAAGGCCTATTGCCACTCGGGGCGATAGTTTTCTAGATATTAACGTCAAAAAAGTATGACATATGTTGTCCACTTGACCGTAGGACCGGGAAATATGAACATTTTCTTCAGTGAATTTTATCATGATAACAATCTCTTGTTGACGTGGTGTTTGTTAGTAAATAGTTATTCTAAGGCCTATTGCCACTCGGGGCGATAGTTTTCTAGTTATTAAGGTCAAAAAACTTACCCATGTTTTGTCCACTTGGCTGCGGTACCGGGAAATATGAATATATTCTCCTGTAACTTTTCCCATGAAAACAATCTCTTGCCGACGTGGCATTTGATAGTGAATTTTGAATTAAAAGCCTATTGCCACTCAAGGCGACAGTTTTATAGATATTTAGGTCAAAAAAGTATGATATATGCTGTCCACTTGTCCGTAGGACCGGGAAATATGAACATTTTCTTCAGTTAATTTTATCATGAGAACAATCTCTTGCTGACGTGGTGTTTGCAAGTAAATTATGATTCTAAGGCCTATTGCCACTCGGGGCGATAGTTTTCTAGATATTAAGGTCAAAAAAGTATGACTTATGCTGTCCACTTGGCCGCGGTACCGGGAAATATGAATATATTCTCCTGTAACTTTTCCCATGAGAACAATCTCTTGCTGACGTGGTGTTTGCAAGTAAATTATGATTCTAAGGCCTATTGCCACTCGGGGCGATAGTTTTCTAGATATTAAGGTCAAAAAAGTATGATATATGCTGTCCACTTGTCCGTAGGACCGGGAAATATGAACATTTTCTTCAGTTAATTTTATCATGAAAACAATCTCTTGCTGACGTGGTGTTTGCAAGTAAATTATGATTCTAAGGCCTATTGCCACTCGGGGCAATAGTTTTCTAGATTTTAACGTCAAAAAAGTATGACATATGCTGTCCACTTGACCGTAGGACCGGGAAACATGAACATTTTCTTCAGTGAATTTTATCATGATAACAATCTCTTGTTGACGTTGTGTTTGTTAGTAAATAGTTATTCTAAGGCCTATTGCCACTCGGGGCGATAGTTTTCTAGATATTAAGGTCAAAAAAGTATGATATATGCTGTCCACTTGTCCGTAGGACCGGGAAATATGAACATTTTCTTCAGTTAAATTTATCATGAGAACAATCTCTTGCTGACGTGGTGTTTGCAAGTAAATTATGATTCTAAGGCCTATTGCCACTTGGGGCGATAGTTTTCTAGATATTAAGGTCAAAAAAGTATGACTTATGTTGTCCACTTGGCCGCGGTACCGGGAAATATGAATATATTCTCCTGTAACTTTTCCCATGAAAACAATCACTTGCCGACGTGGCATTTGATAGTGAATTGTGAATTAAAAGCCTATTGCCACTCGGGGCGATAGTTTTCTAGATATTAAGGTCAAAAAAGTATGATATATGCTGTCCACTTGTCCGTAGGACCGGGAAATATGAACATTTTCTTCAGTTAAATTTATCATGAGAACAATCTCTTGCTGACGTGGTGTTTGCAAGTAAATTATGATTCTAAGGCCTATTGCCACTTGGGGCGATAGTTTTCTAGATATTAAGGTCAAAAAAGTATGACTTATGCTGTCCACTTGGCCGCGGTACCGGGAAATATGAATATATTCTCCTGTAACTTTTCCCATGAAAACAATCTCTTGCCGACGTGGCATTTGATAGTGAATTGTGAATTAAAGGCCTATTGCCACTCGGGGCGATGGTTTTCTATATAATAAGGTCAAAAAAGTATGATATATGCTGTCCACTTGTCCGTAGGACCGGGAAATATGAACATTTTCTTCAGTGAATTTTATCATGATAACAATCTCTTGTTGACGTTGTGTTTGTTAGTAAATAGTTATTCTAAGGCCTATTGCCACTCGGGGCGTTAGTTTTCTAGATATTAAGGTCAAAAAAGTATGACTTATGCTGTCCACTTGGCCGCGGTACCGGGAAATATGAATATATTCTCCTGTAACTTTTCCCATGAAAACAATCTCTTGCCGACGTGGCATTTGATAGTGAATTGTGAATTAAAAGCCTATTGCCACTCGGGGCGATAGTTTTATAGATATTTAGGTCAAAAAAGTATGATATATGCTGTCCACTTGTCCGTAGGACCGGGAAATATGAACATTTTCTTCAGTTAATTTTATCATGATAACAATCTCTTGTTGACGTGGTGTTTGTTAGTAAATAGTTATTCTAAGGCCTATTGCCACTCGGGGCGATAGTTTTCTAGTTATTAAGGTCAAAAAACTTACCCATGTTTTGTCCACTTGGTCGCGGTACCGGGAAATATGAATATATTGTCCTGTAACTTTTCCCATGAGAACAATCTCACGCTGACATGTCGTTTGGTAGTTAATAGTGTTTTTAAGGCCTATTGCCACTCGCGGCAATAGTTTTCTAGATATTAAGGTCAAACAAGTATGACATATCCTGTCCACTTGACCGTAGGACCGGGAAATATGAAAATTTTCTTCAGTGAATTTTATCACGATAACAATCTCTTGTTGACGTGGTGTTTGTTAGTAAATAGTTATTCTAAGGCCTATTGCCACTCGGGGCGATAGTTTTCTAGTTATTAAGGTCAAAAAACTTACCCATGTTTTGTCCACTTGGCCGCGGTACCGGGAAATATGAATATATTCTCCTGTAACTTTTCCCATGAAAACAATCTCTTGCCGACGTGGCATTTGATAGTGAATTGTGAATTAAAGGCCTATTGCTACTCGGGGCGATGGTTTTCTAGATATTAAGGTCAAAAAAGTATGATATATGCTGTCCACTTGTCCGTAGGACCGGGAAATATGAACATTTTCTCAGTTAATTTTATCATGAAAACAATCTCTTGCTGACGTGGTGTTTGCAAGTAAATTATGATTCTAAGGCCTATTGCCACTCGGGGCGATAGTTTTCTAGATATTAAGGTCAAAAAACTTACCCATGTTTTGTCCACTTGGCCGCGGGACCGGGAAATATGAATATATTCTCCTGTAACTTTTCCCATGAAAACAATCTCTTGCCGACGTGGCTTTTGATAGTGAATTGTGAATTAAAGGCCTATTGCCACTCGGGGCGATGGTTTTCTAGATATTAAGGTCAAAAAAGTATGATATATGCTGTCCACTTGTCCGTAGGACCGGGAAATATGAACATTTTCTTCAGTTAATTTTATCATGAAAACAATCTCTTGCTGACGTGGTGTTTGCAAGTAAATTATGATTCTAAGGCCTATTGCCACTCGGGGCGATAGTTTTTTAGATATTAAGGTCAAAAAACTTACCCATGTTTTGTCCACTTGGCCGCGGTACCGGGAAATATGAATATATTCTCCTGTAACTTTTCCCATGAAAACAATCTCTTGCCGACGTGGCATTTGATAGTGAATTGTGAATTAAAGGCCTATTGCCACTCGGGGCGATGGTTTTCTAGATATTAAGGTCAAAAAAGTATGATATATGCTGTCCACTTGTCCGTAGGACCGGGAAATATGAACAATTTCTTCAGTCAATTTTATCATGAAAACAATCTCTTGCTGACGTGGTGTTTGCAAGTAAATTATGATTCTAAGGCCTATTGCTACTCGGGGCGATAGTTTTATAGATAGTAAGGTCAAAAAAGTATGACATATGCTGTCCACTTGTCCGTAGGACCGGGAAATATGAACATTTTCTTCAGTGAATTTTATCATGATAACAATCTCTTGTTGACGTGGTGTTTGTTAGTAAATAGTTATTCTAAGGCCTATTGCCACTCGGGGCGATAGTTTTCTAGTTATTAAGGTCAAAAAACTTACCCATGTTTTGTCCACTTGGCCGCGGTACCGGGAAATATGAATATATTCTCCTGTAACTTTTCCCATGAAAACAATCTCTTGCCGTCGTGGCATTTGATAGTGAATTGTGAATTAAAGGCCTATTGCTACTCGGGGCGATGGTTTTCTAGATATTAAGGTCAAAAAAGTATGATATATGCTGTCCACTTGTCCGTAGGACCGGGAAATATGAACATTTTCTCAGTTAATTTTATCATGAAAACAATCTCTTGCTGACGTGGTGTTTGCAAGTAAATTATGATTTTAAGGCCTATTGTCACTCGGGGCGATAGTTTTCTAGATATTAAGGTCAAAAAACTTACCCATGTTTTGTCCACTTGGCCGCGGGACCGGGAAATGTGAATATATTCTCCTGTAACTTTTCCCATGAAAACAATCTCTTGCCGACGTGGCTTTTGATAGTGAATTGTGAATTAAAGGCCTATTGCCACTCGGGGCGATGGTTTTCTAGATATTAAGGTCAAAAAAGTATGATATATGCTGTCCACTTGTCCGTAGGACCGGGAAATATGAACATTTTCTTCAGTTAATTTTATCATGAAAACAATCTCTTGCTGACGTGGTGTTTGCAAGTAAATTATGATTCTAAGGCCTATTGCCATTTGGGGCGATAGTTTTTTAGATATTAAGGTCAAAAAACTTACCCATGTTTTGTCCACTTGGCCACGGTACCGGGAAATATGAATATATTCTCCTGTAACTTTTCCCATGAAAACAATCTCTTGCCGACGTGGCATTTGATAGTGAATTGTGAATTAAAGGCCTATTGCCACTCGGGGCGATGGTTTTCTAGATATTAAGGTCAAAAAAGTATGATATATGCTGTCCACTTGTCCGTAGGACTGGGAAATATGAACAATTTCTTCAGTCAATTTTATCATGAAAACAATCTCTTGCTGACGTGGTGTTTGCAAGTTAATTATGATTCTAAGGCCTATTGCTACTCAGGGCGATAGTTTTATAGATAGTAAGGTCAAAAAGTATGATATATGCTGTCCACTTGTCCGTAGGACCGGGAAATATGAACATTTTCTTCAGTGAATTTTATCATGATAACAATCTCTTGTTGACGTGGTGTTTGTTAGTAAATAGTTATTCTAAGGCCTATTGCCACTCGGGGCGATAGTTTTCTAGTTATTAAGGTCAAAAAATTTACCCATGTTTTGTCCACTTGGTCGCGGTACCGGGAAATATGAATATATTCTCCTGTAACTTTTCCCATGAGAACAATCTCACGCTGACATGTCGTTTGGTAGTTAATAGTGTTTTAAAGGCCTATTGCCACTCGCGGCAATAGTTTTCTAGATATTAAGGTCAAAAAAGTATGACATATGCTGTCCACTTGACCGTAGGACCGGGAAATATGAACATTTTCTTCAATTAATTTTATCATGAGAACAATCTCTTGTTGGCGTGGTGTTTGTTAGTAAATAGTGATTCTAAGGCCTATTGCCACTCGGGGCGATAGTTTTCTAGTCATTAAGGTCAAAAAACTTACCCATGTTTTGTCCACTTGGTCGCGGTACCGGGAAATATGAATATATTCTCCTGTAACTATTCCCATGAAGACAATCTCTTGCCGACGTGCATTTGGTAGTGAATTGTGAATTAAAGGCCTATTGTCACTCGGGGCGATAGTTTTCTAGATATTAAGGTCAAAAAACTTACCCATGTTTTGTCCACTTGGCCGCGGTACCGGGAAATATGTATTAAATCTCCAATGGCCGTTAACTTTTGGAGTTAGCGGCCAATCTGCATTATTTGATTATTTGGTGTTATTCATTGGTAATAATATTGTTTGTGTGCTTAGCACTATAATTTATTTCTTTAAATAGCGATTCCCGTTGTTTTTAACAATATTTTGTTTCAAAAAATATTTGACTACTTAACTTGTTCGGGTTATCGTCGGCCGTTAACTTTGGCTGCTAACTTCACACCGGTGTGCTATTTTAGTCGGCCCGCACTAGAATAGCACCACCCCATCACCTCCCACGGGTGTCGTAAGAGGCGACAAAAGGAAAAACACCTACAGATGGGCAGCAGCGTCAAAAACCAATACAGCGACTGCGGTCGCCAACCCGATCAAGCGTGGCGACTATGACAACTAACCCCCAAGATGATAAAAATTGTATTTGTGGGAGGCCTACGACCAGCAGAGGAGGATTCACGGCTATAATGATGATGATTAAGGTTTTGTCAATTTTACCTTTCGAAATGAGAAGTTTCCAATATAATAATCATACATGTGTGTGTGTACACACATGCACAATTACGCACGCACATGGAGCAATCTCACAAAACCCGACAAAAAAAATACAGGATATCAAAATTTCATAAAACCGATTTCACATTGGACGAGTGGTCTGTCCTAGTGGCTAGTGACTGCCTGGAAAGCCAATGGTTCTGGGCTCAAATCCCAGAGCATTTATTTGTGTGATAAGCACAGATATTTGTTCCTGAGTCATATGTGTTTTCTATGTATTTACATATATGTATCTATCTATTATATATATCGTCGTCTAGTACCTACAACACAAGCCTTACTGAGCTTACCGTAGGACTAGGTCAATTTGCGTAAGATTGTTTATATTAGATTTATTTATATTATATTTATAAAAAAAAACTAGTTCAATTCAATACAATTTTTGTTTGTATTTGAACTTTCGTGCAATTATTGCAAAATTTTATGAACAAGGATCGGACAAACGCCCGTCATTTTGAAAATATAACCCTGTTCTGTACAGCAGAGACTGCCTTATTTTGATAAAAAAAATAGTATTTTATACATTTATTAGGCCATAATTTATATCCAGTGACAAATTAATTTATGATTGAGATTCCGAAATTTACTTTCGCCAATCTATATCTAAATATATAAAAGAAGAAACTGACTGACTGACATATCAACGCACAGCCCAAACCGCTGGTCCTAGAGAATCAAAATTTGACACGTAGGTTCCTTATAAGGTCTAGGGGTGCACTAAGAAAGGATTTGTCAAAATTCACCCCGTAAGGGGTTGAAATGGGGGTCCAAAGTTTGTATGGAAAAAAATATATTGTTGACTTTTTTCACGTGAAATTTTACAAGAGTATTTCTAACAATACATCATTAAACACGTGTTTGAGGATTTTGGAAAATTCAACCCCTACAAGGAGGAAATGTTTTGACAAAGTTCAAAAATCCACATTGGTAGTGTTTCTTCTACATATCGGTCCGCTAATTACAAAAACAGTGACAATTATAAAATACAACGTCTGGACGTGAAATACCAACTCCCTGTTGGGGGTGGAATGGGGTTGAAATCTCAAAATATCGATATGGGTGTCGTTTCCATGATTTTTTGGGATACTAATTACGAAAATGGCATCGATTTTGTTGTAACAGACACACTGACTCTCATTGATCCACACGTGTTTTTTTTTTAATAAAGGTGGCAAACGAGCGATTGCCTGAGAGGATTGCCTGGTGGTAAGCAATAACCTTCATGAGGGGTAAATCCCATAATGGTCACGCTTGGCATGCGGGTTGGCGATCGCACTGCTTCCACCACACTTTAGGGATGTTGCGGGCGGTGGCCCCGGTGGTCTTGGTTGTAGTTTTAGGACATACCCGGGTGCAGTCCAGAGTGTGTTGCCAGTGATGACATATGGTGCTGAAACGTGGTCTCTTACTATAGGCCTCATAAGAAGGCTCAAAGTCCCACAAAGAGCAATGCAAAGGGCTGTGTTGGGAGTGTCCTTGCGTGATCGCATCTGGAATGATTTCATCCGCAGTAGAACCAAAGTTACCGATTTAGCCCTCCGGATCGCCAAACTTAAGTGGCAGTGACACATTGCGCGCAGAACCGTTGGCCATTGGGGCGGAAAGGAAAAAAAAAAACTTAAGTGGCCACCACGAACTGGAAGACGCAGTGTAGGTAGGCCTTCCACAAGGTGGACCGACGACCTGTTGAAGGTCGCGGGATGCCACTGGATGTGGAAGGCGCAGGACCGGTCTTTTTGGGTCGTTTTGGGGGAGGCCTATGTCCAGCAGTGGACGTTTTTCAGCTGACATTACCGCCGGCTATGAACAACCGCAACACCAAGCCAAGGGAGTCACAAGCGCGTTGCCGGCCTTTTAGATATAACCTACGCTTTGTTCTTGAAGGTATGAGGATCGTATCGGTTCGGAAATACCGCTGACGGCAAATCATTACACAGTTTGAATGTGTGAGGCAGCAAGTTTCTAAAAAAACGCACTGTAGAGGATTTCCAACTATCCAGGTGGTAGAGGTGGAAATGTTGCCGCGTAGAACGATGACGAAAGGAGGCTGCAGGGATTAATCCGAGCAAGACCTCAGACACTCTCCGTTGTAAATGCTATAGAAGACACAGAGCGAGCCTACATCTCTACTCAGCGCTCTCTGTCTCGATCTGTTAAGCACACCAGTCTTCTTCGAAGCCAACTTGGCTTTACCCTCTAAAACTTAAATAGGTATAAAACATAATAAAGAAAATGACGGCTATCCGCTGTGCAAAATAGTAGACAGCCCTCTGGTCACCCGAGCCATCTGTCAGGCGCGTAGACAGATCTTTATATAGTCGGCGCGCTAGGGCCCCACGGCCCCAAAGTTTCGACGCTAAACGCCACAAATATGTAGCTACTTCCCAGAGTGACAAACTTGAGGCGTTTGAAGTCTTCTACCGAGGTTGCCGTAGCACCAGCATTAGTTTTAGTGCTTGGAATATGAGACGGTGCCAGAGTATCAACGCAGGTAACGTCCCAAACTAGCGGCCGGCCCATACTCCAAGGCACCAGCGCCATCCCATCTTGCAGTCGTCTCTGGCTAGACCGCTGGGCTCCAAAACTGCCGGCAGTTTGGCGCTGAGAAGGGCCCTTCCAACACTGCGGACACATGAGGCCGTGGTGGCCCAGACTGTCCACCATGACGTGGCATTGACATGGATGTGGATGGTTTGTTGGTGCCCCTAAACGTAAACTGGCTACTAAGCGGAAGGTGATATTATTTAAAAGAGTGCCAATATTGGAGGAAATAATCCTTTAAATGACCGCGGATCTGGACTTCGTTCGAGACGTAGACGCTAAGGAATCGATACTGGCTGTATCTGTAAGGGGAGTGTTCTCAAAACGAGGTGATAGTATTAATAATAGTATTTTTTCTTTATCTTTTTTTACTTTTTAACTATAAGAGTACTATTAGGCATTTAATTACGTTATTGTTTAAATTTAATATATGTAAGAATGTCGTTGTTGGAAAATAATAGTGAAATAAAAATCGCACGCGTGTCATGTTATTGGCGAGCAGTGGCGGCGCGTTTATAGAAGCCGATTCCCGCCGGCTTGATTAACTTTACTGCAGTTCAATGGTTTTCCTTGGGCTCAAGAAGAAAAGGCTAAGACATATTGGCTCCGTCTTGCCTAAGAAAAAAATTGGCACGCCGCCACTGTTGGCGAGATGTGTGGTACAGATGAGGTCCATAAATACTTAAACAATATTGGGCATTATTCAGTGGCTATAAGAAAAAAAAGTTTGCATAAGCATATTTATGAAGTCGGCTGTAGGTACCTATATAGATAAAAGAACTGCTACATGTAATTATCGATGTGTAAAGCAAATTAATGCATTCATTTATACTATTGTGGTAGGGTTTGCTATTGAACTATTGAACGCGGTTCTTGTGCCATCTCGATCATCGTCAGTTTACCTAGGCGAGTGCAGGCGGTGCACTGGAGATGGAGGTGTCACCGTGAAACTTACTGTACTGGTAACAAGTACATTCAAGGTGCTGCACGAAGGTGGTTGCTTGCTTGCTTTTTATATGTATTCCAAGAGTGCATATTATTTTAATGATTATGAAGTCTACAACTTCTACAAGGTCATTTTTCGAATGAATTGCAAGATGAAACAGTAGGAAAGCGTAGGATGAGTTCGCCATACCGCCTCTACACTACGTACTTACCATCACTTCCCAGCTGTTTTGCCTCTGTGATATATTTACTACATCAAGTACGTACGGTGTGCATATATAAAACATAAGAGAACCTCTTTTTTGGAGACTGTTAAAAATTACGTTTACTACGCGAGCGAAGCCGCGGGCAAAAGCTAGTAATATATATAAACGTGAATGTCCTGACTGACTGACTGATCAACGCACAGCCCAAACCGCTTAACTTAGATGGCTGATTTTTTCACAATAGTTAGTTTGTATACCGTAAGCACCCACTAAGAAGGGATTTTTGGAAATTCCACCATGAAGGGGGTGAAAAGGGGGTGAAAGTTTGTATGGGGATTGTGTAAAATTTGAAGCGAGAGACTTGAAATTTTGTGTACACACTCCTTATTTGAATACAAGAAAAGTAATTTCAGTGTTTCTTGAAAGTCATCCCCTAAGGGGTCAATAAGGAGGTTCGTCTGCGCGTGCGAAGCCGCGGGCAAAAGCTAGTATTTTATAAATGATAAACACTGCTCTACCTACTCAAAACTCGGTTCGGTAGAGTCTCCAAGTGTTACTCAAACTCAAACTCAAACGTTTATTCAGTAAGTAGGCCACAAGGGCACTTTTACACGTCGAGTATACAAAAGAAGAAAACATAAAAACTACACCGGTTCTAACCCTACACCTCTGACCCGTGAAGCATTTCGACATTTATGACCGGCAAGAAACTCGGCGGGACTTATTTTTTCAAAACAGTATTACAAAAGATATCTTATACATATTACATTAAAATGCGTTATTCTTTAAGAAACTCTAATATAAAAGAGACAAAGAAGACAAGAAGAAACAAAAAGATTACTCTAATATACATAACAAATACATTTGGTATTATTATGTATATTGTAATTCGGTAAAAAAAAAATCATTTACCAAACGAATCCAAAACGAATTTGGAATATGAAAACCGATCCCATTTCAAACCTATCTTTTTTCTAATTACAGCCAATAGTATAGGCAAAGGAAAACACCAATTTGGGTCAAAGCAATTAAGGTTGGCCGTTTTATTTAGTGCCAGTGCCAAAATTTGAAAAAAGAACTTGAATTGCCGCCAACGGGCCCGTGCGTATAGAGACAGTCGTACAGTAGGAAAAAAAAAACGCCTAAAATAGTACAAGCGAGATGCACAGATAATAAACTCGATACCCGTAATCGAAAACGTCAATGTCACAACTCATGGTAAGGGTACATAGCATGTCAGTGTAGGGTTCGATAGTTTTCGATCCTAGCTCTGAGTGTAAGTTTTTAACGTAACTTTACGTCACGAACGCGTTTGCAATTCCCATATAAATAACATTATCACTGACGAGTACACTAGAGCCTCCGTAACTCAAACAGGTTTCTAACTATCGTGTGAAAAATAATTGACCTAAAACGTCTGTATTAAGCTGTAGATTTTCTTTAACTGCCGGTGTTATTTCAAAAAGTGTCATATTATTTTTCCTTTTTTTAGCCTATACATATGTCCCACCGCTGGGCAAGGCTAGGCCTCTTTCGTAGACCCCCACAATTCCCGGTCTTGTGCTGTTTACGGCCAAGTGTTGAGGAACTAACTGCTAAGTACGTATGACAAACTAACCAAGCTCATATCTATATAATACAGGGTGTTACAAAAGTCCTGGTGATCCGTTTAAGGGCATATCCGGTATCGAATCGAGATCACGGAATTTGTTTATAACACAACATAGCATCATCGCAATTTAAAAAACTACGACATTAATTTACATTTTCCGAATTTAATTTTCCAGTCCTTATTATAAGAAAGGATCATAAAGTACTTCAAATAACCTCCAGCTAACTGTCAATTCAACACATTCGTTCGTCTATTTGCCTCTTTATTTCTCGTACATGCTAGAGCAGTAGAGATGGAGATATACCATTTTAAGTTTTCAGAATTAAGGATGACTCACGTTACACCGTCGCCCTTCCTACACGTCGACCTCACGAGCCAGAGCCCACCGTCGACCCACGGGACGGTCCGGGCCCGAGCGGCCCGACACTCGAATATTGACAAACACGAGCGTCGTTCCACCCAGCCATTTGTTGCGAGTAGACGATCCTCACACGCCCGTCGATATCGCGTGGACATCACGTCGCCTTTCATCACCGGGCCGAGCAGAGTCTTTTTAGAAATAGAAATGGAAAACATTTATTCAAGGCAGTTTACAACAACAAAAAATAAATAAAAAATTAAAACTAAATCAAATTTGACAAAACTGCCACGAAATGGTGGACTCAGCATGATGCTAGCCCGGGTAGCCAGCGCTGGTCTTCCGTCGGGGCCATTAACGAGTGAGGGCACGAAGCGAACAAACTAACAACTAATATAAAACAATACGATAACAGTTCCCACACTTACAAAGAAAAAAGAACAAAACACAACAAAGCACAAGGGTGCTTCCGCGAAACACGGTATTCGTAAACCTCGGACGATTGCCTCTGTCACTCTCATTACCCGTAATTGGAGTAAATGAGAAAGACGCCCGAAATATACGAACACCGATGTTCGTAATACCCGGCCAGTGTTACTGTTCGCACCCGTACCACTCCGTACGGCCGGCCTGTACTGGGCTGCACATTGGGCTGCAACAAGCGCCGCTGGTTTTTTACATCGGCATGGACGCGGGCCGTATCGTAACGTATTAGGAGGCTGATGCTAGCCTGCTGTGAGTGTGTGCAGAACAGAACAGTGTTAGATTAACTGATGTTAAAATTCAGCAACTCCTGGCTCGAAGCCAGTTCGTTTAGCCTGACTGATTTACCGGCCGAAGTGAGGACTAAGCAGGCTGTATACTTGTGGTCAACCATATTGGAAAAGTGTGGTCACTGTGGGTCACTTTAGGGGGGCCTATGTCCAATAAACGACGTCCTTTGGCTTATGTAAATAAATGAATATTACAGAACATTCTTACACAAATTGACTGAGCCCCACGGTAAGCTCAACAAGGCTTGTATTATGGGTACTTAGGCAACGATAAACATATTGTACAATACATTATATTATATAACACCCATTACTTAGGAACAAATATCTATACCTATTTGTTCCTGAGTCATGGGTGTTTTCTATGTCTTTAAGTATTTATATGTATACATATATATATTATATATCGTAGTCTAGTACCTACAACACAAGCTCTACTGAGCTTACCGTAGGACTAGGTCGACTTGTGTAAGATTGTCCCGAAATATTTATTTATTTGTGCGTATATTTTAAAGACTGATTTTATTGTATTCTCACGATAATTATCTTAATGATTCTCCTTGGGCCCGTACGACTGTAAGTTATACAGTGTTTAGAAATTATGGCAAAAATAACTTTGGTCTATTTGAGAGTCGAAGTAACCAAATTATTTTCAATTCGCCTATTATCGCTGCGAACCGTACAACCACTACAAATTCCATTCAATGCTCTTGCTAATTCATCTATACCTTACTTGTATGTATACCTTACCTTAAATAACTCTTAGAACAATAACATGAATACTGAAACTATCACATTTAATCCCAACGTGGAGATATTGAATAGTTTTGTCAATTAAGCAGTTACCCGAGTGAGATAAGCTTACTGTTTTGCGCTTAGGGGAGGCGAGGATAATTCCGTTTGTATACAAAACGTTTGTCGTGTGATGCCGGCTGACTAGAATAGCACCATCCCATCTCCTCCCGCGGGTAAGAGGCGACAACAGGAAAGATCCTACGGACGGACAGCAGTGTCCGTCGAAACCCAATCTACAGCTACTACGGTCGCCAACCCGCCTGTTAAGCGTAGCGACTGTGGCAACTACCTCCAAGAAGATACAAGTCATATTTGTGGGAGGCCTATGTCCGGCAGTGGACTGCATACGGCTGAAATGTACACAAACGGCAGGCTGCTGGGGGCTGACACAAAGCGTTTCGTCTGCAAAATTGATCGTCGTTTTAGACAATGGGGGAGGACCCCAGCTCAGAGTCGTTTCTGGTGCAAACCTTGTCCATAATCTTACAATGCCTCTAGCAACATGGGCATTTTTGCTACTGCAGCAACGGATGGCTTTGAAATAATATAGGTATGTATTTATAGATGATTCTGGTTTTAATATATTTTTCCTAACTAGTGCGTAAAAGAGCACTTTGCGCACGCCTCGCGTGCGTATATTTCACTTTTTAACGCACTTGTTATGAAAAATTGGGTTCGATACACGTGTAAAAACTTCTTTAAGACTCGGGTGATTGTCACCCTCGTTTTACTCGGGCCCAACTTTCACCCTCGTCGAAAAAAATTTTTTTTTCACTAGTATCGAAATGTACTATAACAAATGTCCTTTGTTTTAATGATATGTTATTAATTTGTTATCTGTTTTGTAATTGTTGAGAAATAAAGTTTATTTAAAGACATTTTACCTATATTTAACAAATTAATAAGGAAGCATGTCAAAGCATTTTTCTTACAAATTTCTCAACTATATGTCTAAAATAATCTGTTTAAATTTAATAATCATGATTTATTTATCTTAATTTTAAATATGATGAATTATACCCGGGATTACCCGAGTCTCCCCGACGTTAAGCTTTCAGCAATAATTTCACTTTACATAAAGCTCTCAGCTTAACTATTAAGATAGTGAGATTAACCGCCACCAGAGCTTTCAGGCTTTTCAGTGACTTAGCTTCAGTAATAAGCTAATTTATATGATTAGAACAAATATATTCAACTATTTAAAGGATTATTTATTTGCATGTTTTGTTTGTCATAAAACTGTGAAAGTGCCCACTTGCCCAGGGTAACGTAACCATGGCAACGAGGCACATAAAATAGTTGATTCAGGTGAACTTGTTTCCGTATGTAACCGAGTTTCGTAACCAGTTACTATCTAATAATTTGCCTAAGGAACCAGTTGCGATCGATGGACATTAATTCACCCTATGTTAAGGAGAACTAACAGCTTTATACATACAATAAGACAGCAAGAAGTTGTGTGTGATGTAGTTATATCAGAATCAGAATGACTGCTGCTATGTGCTTACAAGAAATCCAATGCTAGTGGCCTAGCGGTAAGAGCGTGTGACTTACTATCCGGAGGTCGCAAGTCCAAACCCCTCGTACCAATGACTTTTTTCGGAACTTATGTGCGAAATATCATTTGATATTTGCCAGTCGCTACCGGACTAATCCCAGTAAGGCCAAGTTTAGTTTAGAGTTGGAAGTTCAAATGGCAGTCGCTTTCGTAAAACTATAGTGCCTACGCCAAATCCTCGGAATGAAATATGTCGTGCAGTATTCGACTTATGAATCGTGAGTTACCCGCTTTTATACAATTTATATATTTGAATCTCACGATAGTTTTGTGTTTAAAATAGAAGATACTAGTAAATAATTTGACAACAGGTCTGGCCTAGTGGGTAGTGACCCTGCCTATGATGCCGACGGTCCTGGGTTCTAATCTCAGTAAGGGCATTTATTTGAGTGATGAGCACAGATATTTGTTCGTGAGTCATGGGTGTTTTATATATATATTTAAGTATTTGTATCGTTGCCTGAGTATCCGTAACACAAACCTTCTTGACCTTGGGGCTCAATCAATTTGTTTAAGAATGTCGTGTAATATTTATTTTATTGTAAAAGCATTGTCCTAATTTACGGTCAGATTCCCGAAATGCCATTATGATTTGTCCCGTTAGTAGCAATTAATAAATAATTGGTAATGGTTTACCACCACTACAAAGGGTTAAGGCAACGCCTTTGGCCAGTGATGTGTAGTTACTAGAAAAGGTACCGAGTGAATTAACATTTTGTTGTTGTTATTCTGTCCGGTCAGCCAGGAGACAACAGAAGAAATGTGGCACCACATTCTACTAACACTCTTGGTAGGTGACCCGTTATGGTATATATGCATTTTTGTTTATTTAGATGCCATAAAACTGTGGTTTTGAGAGTGACCCAGGGGAACGTAACCATGGCAACGAGGGACATAAAATAATTGATTAAGCGGAGGATGAACTTTTTCCGTATGAAACTGAGTTTCGTAACCAGTTACTATCAAATATTTTTTATCCTCGTACGAAACCAGTTACGATATTAATTCTCCCTAAGAAACTAGTTGTAACAATCTTAGTCGATTTCGACGAAACCCAACAATGTGGGGTTCCTATTTCTGGGTCGCTTGCCCTTCGGGTATCTAATATGATCTTACTTAACAAGTATTTTGCGATTAAACTGTTTTCAAATCTATTTACCAGTTTTTAAAAGAAAAACAGACATTGACACAGATAAACGGACAGTGGAGTCTTAGTAATAGGGTCCCGTTTTCACGCTTTGTGTTTGGAACCTTAAAAACGTATATTCCCATAACATGAAAATAGTGTGTTTCCAAGTAAGTCACTTATAAACCTGCCTTAGAAACCTAAGACAGGTTTGAATCCAGGCAAGGGCATTTTATATGACAAAGATGGCACGCGAAGACGGATTGCCTAATTTTCCGTCGCCCATGGGCACCCGCAACACTGAGGACGTCACAAGCGCGTTGCCGGCCTTTAAGATAGGAGTACGCACTTCTCTTGAATGTATGAGGGTTTTATCAGTCCGGAAATACAGCTGATATAAAAGTGGACACTGTTTTTAAGAGCTCACAGCCGTATCCAGTATAATTAACTCCCCAATGCTTTAATAATTCCCTTTGTTGCGCGAATAGCGATCGTTTGTACGGGGTCCCGTAATTGGGAAACGAGACGCACTATACCGGCTGAAAGGGATGGAGAATCGAGGTCAGTTTCTTGGGATTAACGAAGATTGGGCGATTGTAATTGTATCCAGCCCTGTTGAATATTTCAGGAGCGATTTCGAGCCCAAAAGGTATTCGTTTAAATTGATAATGGCCAATATTTAATAAATTCATACTACATCTTATAAACATATCACAAATGTCTCTCTGACCACCACAGATATCTATTTCTGAGCGCTATGCATAATCGCCACGCATGATAGGCGGGTTGGCAACCGCATGTTCCACTGCTCGAAAGGGACGCTGCTGCCAGTCTTACGGTGGATATTGATCGTAGTTTTAGGATAATACCCGGGTCATATTACATCGATATATGATATTTAAATGCTGGGTCTGCTCCATTTGAGGTTTAGTTTGTTTTAGAAGTGTTTGTATGTATGCGTTTAGAAATAAATTTTCCGCTAATAATAACTAAGACCAGTACAAAAGTATAAATAAATATACATTTAAGTAAAATTACACAGAGAATGAATAGGCTGTTACGAACCAGCGTGCTACACCCTCGACCTCATCGACACTCACCATCAGGTGCGACTGAGGTCAAACGCTGGTCAATCTTGTATAAAAAACACAAATCAAACTAGTACTCGTATTGTATAGTCTCTTTTATTGTATCTATACAGTGAAAGCTTTAAAGGGGCCATTGTGTGTGTGAACCATTTGGAGTTCATGCGTCCATAGACAACGGTGACTGCTTACAAGTAGCTGCTCCGTATACTTGTTTGCTACATTCACAGTATAGAAATAACTTGAACTCGCGATTTTGGTATATATGCCCATTGCTGTACCAACTGAGCTACATATACTCGACAGATGGCTGTGAATGTGTCCACCATATCCTTTTAATACGCCCTGGAGTCACCATTATTTTTTTATTTCTAAGAATTATGTATTCGTTAGCAGACGTTTCAGCTTTATATTAAAAAACTTTTAACCTGGAATGTAAATGATACATCACGAAGTATATCTTAAATATATACAAACGTATTTATACTGACAGTAAGCAGCAACCGTAGCCTATAGACACCTGGAACATCAAGGTTACAGGTTACCGATCCAGTACAAAAACCCAATTAACGAATTTACTTTAATTACGAAAATTCTGAAACGAAAATTTAAAAGCGTAAAAACTGAGGTCTTCACGTTTTAAAAGTAAAAATACGACTTTGAACTGTTCGCACCGTTTGTGTACAGAGTGCGTTCACTATAATATTAATATAAAAAAAAAGTCATCATCATCATCATCATCTCAGCCATAAGACGCCCACTGCTGAACATAGGCCTCCCCCTTGGACCTTCACATATACAGGTTGGAAGCGACCTGCACCCAGCGTCTTCTCTAACGAGGTCGTCTATCCATCTTGTGGGTGGACGTCCTACGTTGCGCTTGCTAGTCCGTGGTCTCCACTCGAGCACTTTTCGACCCCATCTGCCTTTCTTTTCGACCCCATCTGCCTTTCTTTGCGTGCAATGTGGCCTCATTGCCACTTCAGCTTGCTAGCCCGGTGGGCTATGTCAGTGACTTTAGTTTGCCTACGGATCTCCTCATTTTTGAGTCGATCACGTAGAGAAACTCCGAGCATAGCTCTCTCCATAGCTCGTTGAGCGACTTTGAGTTTTGAGATGAGGCCGATAGTAAAAGACGTTTAAAAAATTCTATTTTTCGAAAAATTATGGTCATTATACGATATTAAGCTATTTTGGTCGTTCGCATTACCGCCATGCTTGCCGTCGCTATCTTCACGGGATAATTCCGCGAGATGGCGCTCGCAAGAGTACCGAAATATCGGAAACAAATTCAAATTAACATACATGGTAACTACCCGTTTTAAGTAATAGTTGTAGTATATCGTCATACCTGTATCAGCCAGTGCATTCGATAAAACCGTATTTGGAGGACGTGTCTGCAACGGAGGATATGAGAATAGCAACTTATGTGAAACATCGCGATCACTAACCCACTTGCCAAGCGTGCGGAGAATTAAACCCCTAGAGCCCCCCGAGGGGAGAAAACATACCAATATTTCAAACGGAAGATTTGGCCTAGTGGGTAGTGACGCTGCCTATGAAGCCGATGGTCCTGGGTTCGAATCCCAGTCAGGGCATATATTTGTGTGATGAGCACAGATATTTGTTCCTAAGTCATGGGTGTTTCTTTATTTATATAATATCGTTGGTACACTATGTAAATATCTTTAAAGATGTCCTGTAATATTAATATTATATCTATTGATATTAATATTAAGCACAGCGAGCTTGTGTGTTACCAATTCGTGGAATTAGTGACACATAAGCTTACGAGAGGCAGAGCACAGCGAAGTACCATCACACTTGAATCTAGGACAGCCCAACTGGGGAAGTACCTTCTCCTTACAGAAGACCACAGCCATAATAGCACTGCTACCTTTCAGATAGTGTTGTGTTCCTGATGGTGAGTAAAGTTCCCAGAGCTCCAATCCCCCTTAAAGGCCGGCAACGCGTTTGTGACCCCCTCTGGTGTTGCGGGTACCCATAGGCGACGGTAATTTCATACCATCAGGCAATCCTGCTCGTTTGCCACCTTTGTCATAAAAAAAACAAGCTCAGTGCTTACTGCTAGAGTTCTTTATTGTATCTAACTGTCTAACCTACACTTATGTCCACTATAATTATTTAACTTAAAAAAAAATACTCGTACATTGTACAGACAGGGGCCACGAAATAATTGCGCGAATCTGCACAGCGGACGTAATTAGTCGAGACAGGATAAACTTTCGCGCTTTTTAGGGCTCCGTGTCACCCGGGTTTTATGTCCTTTTTATGGCTGCGAGGCAGCGGACTTTGGACTAGTTTTTTAGGGTACCGTTTTTGTGTAGAAAAAAATTAAGGAAACCTGTTTTTTCGACATATAAGTTACCTTTTTATTACCTAGATTGTAGAAGTTTAAGAAGTACTGTGACTTGTATGGTAGCGGCTGTCCTGATACAATTAACATAGAAGTTAATAAATATTAAATATTTCGGGACAATCTTATACAAATCGACCTAGTTCTACGGTAAGCTCAGGCTTGTGTTATAGGTACTAGACGACGATATATATGTAATAGATAGATACATATAAATACTTAAAAACATAGAAAACACCCATGACTGATAAACAAATATCTATGCTCATCACACAAATAAATGCCCTGACTGGGATTCGAAACCAGAACCATCGGCTTCAGAAGGAGGGTCACTACCCACTAGGTCAGACTGGTCGTCAAAAGAAGAAGAGAAGTTCTCAAGCATCTTTCTCTTTTACTCCAATTAAGGCGTGATAGGAGCGAAAGACACAATTGTTTAGCGCCGGTAGTCTGAGGGGGAGGGCAACAACGTTTTCTTCAATAACAATATAAAAAACCGCTAAAATGAGCCCAGAAAAATCTCGAAGGGGTCACGAATGCGTTGCTGGCCTTTAAGATAGTACGCTCTTTTGACGGCATTACATATCAATAACATTGTTACGGAAATAAAAAAAAAGCCGGCACACTTAATAATCAAATTCAGTTAGCATAAAATGTAAAAATAAAATGTTGTTAGTTGTTACTTACCCTGTTTTATGGTAATAGTACTTTATGCAATAGTTGTATAAGAGGGTTCAAAAAAGGTGAGTGGCGTGTGTAACAATTTGAGGCGAAGCCGAAAATTGTTAATGTAGACGCCATGAGCCTTTTTTGACCTCTTTATATAACGTTGCATACAATACTTTTTCTACGACTAGGGATTAAATAAAACGCAATTTATAACTATTCCAATGCTAACCAAACACAGCAATACAGCATAAAAAAGAGCGGGAAGTTGCATACTGGAGCGGTACCGCGAACATCGAAGTTAGCATATTTCGGGCATCTTTCTCTTTTACTCCAATTAAGGTAGCATGAGAGTGACAGAGACAATCGTCCGAAATTTACGAATATTGTTGTTCGCGGTAGCGCTGCTGGCAAATGACAGCCGACAGAACGTAATAATAGACCCGGTATATATATATTTTTTTCAACTGTCATTTACTTACGTGTGTTTTTTCTTATGTTGGCAGCAATTATTTTAGTTCTGTTACTGCTTCAATCAAACCATATAAATTCAGTTGTTGGTTAGGTTGGCAGTTTTGATTTTCGTTCTAAATTTAGTGTTTGCTTATTATTTTTATCTGTTGGATTCACCGCGGCCCTACCGCGAAAAACTATATTCGTAAATTTTGGACGATTGTTTCTGTCACTCTCATGATGCCTTAATTGGAGTAAAAGAGATAGACGCTCGAAACATACGAACTTAGATGTTCGCGATACCGGGCCTAGACACCTCTAGTAGTTGCATTTTACACATAATAGCTCTAGGGTCTTTATGAAGTATAGACTAGATAGAATTTTGAGAAATTGCATAAAACATGTTTTTATATTCGTTCGCGGGAGCATATAATTTACAGATAAAAGTACCGGAGTAGAAAAATAAGTAAATGTTATTGTTAAATTTCTTATTTATTTTGATAACCGATATCAGTTTTACAACCGGATTATTCCGGTTATTTTTCGGTCGAAACAGGCGTAACCGGTTATAAAAAGCTACTTAACGTTTGGATCTGAAGGTCAGATGGCAGTCGCTTTCGTAAAACTAGTGCCAAATCCTGGGATTAGTTGTCAAAGTGGACCCCAAGCTCCCATGAGCCGTGGCAAATACCGGGACAACGCTAGGAAGAAGAAGACTTATTTTTTTATTTTATTTATAACCAATTTATGGATCACACAAGTGACAAGGTTTAGTGAAAAAAAAGGGGAGGCCTTTTCCCAGCAGTGGGACACAAACACAAGCTAATAAAAAAAAAAAACATCTTATACAACAGTTTATATTTCCAATAGACGGAACCATTTTTATCTTCCGTTCCTTTTCCTCAATATGCTGTCCCGTTTATAAACAGATAAACGAACTGCAAGTAACGTCGTAACATTCTGGAAACGTACCAACGGATTTCAACCTAATGTGTTTGATCTTAAGATCGATTTTTGGTAGAATTGTAAGATTTAGTGTAATCCTTGGGCAGACTTATTGAGCATCCATGCTTTTTATAAGAAAATTCGATATTTTTGTGTGGTATTTACATCTTTTCTGATGACGTCATAATATTAATTAATTTGAACTGATACTGAGACAATTCGGAGTAAGTTATAGAGATTTAATATCGATAAAAAATGACGATATAATATATATAACTACTCGATACGTCACTGATATCTATTACTTTAAATATAAAGTTTATTATTAGTTAGACATGGATTCATCTAGACGAACATGGAAAAAATATTGATTGTATGTATATTATGAAAAGTATTTAAAAATAAACATGTACAAATACCCGGTTCAATTTTTTTTATTTAAAAATGACTAGAAAATGAATATTATATTTATATATGTATAGTACAATTTAGATGTTGTCATTAACGTCGATATATTTTTTTTATCGATATAATATTTGGTCACACACACTTATAGATGCCCCGAGTTGTCCCAGGTATGGTGATTAACTATTGCTATCGTTGCGGTGACTGGTGATTGCATAGTAAATTTGCAATGAGTCACTTATTATTATTTTTTTATGACATAGGCGGCAAACGAGCAGACGGATTGCCTGGTGGTAACAATTAACGTAACACCAGGGGAGTCACAAGCGCGTTGCCGACCTTTAAGGGGGGTTGGAGCTCTGGGAACCTTACTCACCATCAGGAACACAACACTACATACCTGAACGGTAGCAGTGCTATTATGGCTGTGGTCTTCTGTAAGGAGGAGGTACTTCCCCAGATGGGCTGCCCCAGATTCAAGCGTGATGGTCATCGCTGTGCCTTACCTCTCCAATAAAATAATAATAATATATATAAATTTTCGGTGCGTTTTATTACTTATTTAATACGTACTTTTAAGTATTATTAACTGATGTTCTCTTATTGTGTGCATAAAGGTTTTTATTAAGGTTTGAAATATCAGAAAATTTAAATGCATTAAGAAAGAAATAGTTGTTAGAGTTAGAATTTTTGGCCTAAGCTGTACCGCCAAGAGCATGAATGCAGATACGAGTATTATATAAAGTTTTACTACTTATTATTATGGATAAATATATAGTCAACCATAAATGTATAGTCAACCATTCTGATTTCTAGGCCACTTCGAACTTTGTCACAGTGACGTTAATAAGAAATCTTTTGCGTCATTCATATAGATTTTCACTGTGACAAGGAACCAAGTGGCCTATAAATAAAATCGGCTGACTGTCCCTACCCATAGTTATTTGTTTCACAAGAGAGTAAAAGTAATCTTTACAATTATGCGTTAGTATTGAGACGTGAGCTAGCGAAACATAAAAAAATTGAATCACGATTGGTTCAAAGAGTGGAATCTTGAACATTGAGAGGATTTTAACGCACAAATAAAACACAAAAATGTGTTTTTCTTTTTCGTAGTTACGGCCTTATCATTTTGGTCAAGACATAAGTTACCATAATTTCAGCCGTAAGTTCACTTCCACAAACTGTTGCGGTCACCAACCCGCCTGTCAAGCGTGGCGATTTTGCCAATTAACTATGACTATGCAATATTTGGGGGAGGCCTATGTCCAACAGTGGACATCCATGACTGATCCATACAACTCGTGGACACCCACAGTTTAAAACTTTTTTAAACATGGGCGACATCGTGTGACAACTTTTTATCGTTTTTTTTTTAAGTTTCACAGCAAGCTCGTTAATCAGAGGTCAATGAACTTGCATCCGGATCGATTAACGCCTTTTACGTTTTGTCTTACACGTTTAGGGATCCCTGGGAATGGGTCAAAGAGATTAAGCTATAATGAGCATTTCATTTTACACTTGCTTGTAAAGCTCATTTTATGCAATCGTATTATTTTTTCATGATATACAATATATTTTTCGAACTCCATAATCAACTAGCTATATTTTTATTCTGTATGTTTTTAAAACTAAAAAAAAATCAAATTATTTTTTATGAAATATTTTGATTTGCTTTTTTTGATTTTTAAGTACTAATACTACTATATAAATTAAAAGTTGAGATAGATAACATATACTTAAGAAAAAACGACGGGGACCTCCGGTGTTCGAGACGGGATGTATGTTTTTACTTGTAAAGGATATTATGATATTAAAACAGCTTTTATAAGATATTTAAGATGTAAAGTTAAGTAAATTACTTTTCAAACTGGCATAAATCACAAAAAAATGTTATTGATGCAGTATTGTGAACTAACCTCATTATCTATATATTGTTTATGTAACGGCCCTAATACCAATGTTTTTTTAAAAATATTGTTTTGATCGCCATGTCAACGTTTGTCAAGATATAAACAACGAATTAAAGATATTTTATTTTAATATGTCATTATTATAATAATTGACAGTTATGATTCAGAACAGTCCATTCAAGTTACTAGTTTATATAGCCTAATAAACCGTTATAACATCCAGCAACAGCTGTTAAAAGTAAAATTAATTATAAAAAATAACAAATAAAGATTAAAATATTTTGTCTGTTTTCAGCAAAAGTTGGGTAGCATTCAATTGCAAGTTGTTTATGGAGTTAGAAAAACATATTTTGTATCATGTAAAAAAATCCTGTATAACAAGAGTTAAAATCCCATTTTTATTTTTGGCACTGTGTCATAAAAACCAAGGTTATACACACGGTAACCGTGTGGTGCCGTCTGATTGGAATGGCACCACCCTATCTCCTCGCGGGTGTCGTAAGAGGCGACTAACGGAAAATTCCTACATATGGACAGCAGCGTTCAAACCCCAATCTGCACTGCGTTTGCCAACCCGCCTGCCAAACCCGGGTATGTCCTTAAACTACGTCCAACAATGAGAGGTAGGGCACAGCGTTGACCATCACGCTTGAATCTGGAGCAGCCCAACTGGGGAAGTACTTCCTCCTTACAGAAGACCACAGCCATAATAGCACTGCTACCTTTCAGGTGTAGTGTTGTGTTCCTGATGGTGAGTAAAGTTCCCAGAGCTCCAACCCCCCTTATAGGCCGGTAACGCGCTTGTGACTCCCCTGGTGTGGCGAGTGCCCATGGGCGACGGTAATTGCTTAACACCAGGCAATCCGTCTGCTCGTTTGCCACCTACGTCTTTAAAAAAAAAGCGTGGCGACTATGCTAACCAAAGATACAAGTCATATTTGCAGCCTATGTCCAGCAGTGGACAACAAATGATGAATATACGGAACCATTTAACGAATTCATCAGTTTTTTTTAATACATTTCGACGTGCTTCAAACCGTTTCATCCTGCTCGGACTAAAGGTCGTAACCGCCATTCTATTTGTATAGAAAGAAGATGTTTAGAGATACTTAACATTATTGTCGTCATGTTAAGTGGAGCGTACACTAAACAAAAATGTAAAAAAACGACTAAGTCTAAAGACACTTTTATATTGCTAACACTTGACAAATAGTTGTTTCAAATCAAACCAGATTTGGATATAATAATCTGATATTCCGTGAAACTGAACAGCTACCGCGGTCGCTAAACCGCCTGCTAAGCGTGATTATGAAAACTTCCCCTAAGATTACAATTTATTTGGGGCAAACGGATATGGACTTATGATGATGATTCGAATAATTTGTGATAATATTGAGAAAGCGAGTGGTTCTAGAAGTGGAATCTTGTGTCCTTTTGGGGGGCGACGTTGATTTCTATACTAATTTATTTAAATTATCGGTATCAATTATTAATCATTTTAAAAATTCATCCAACTTTAAAAAAAAACACTTAAAATTCTTTGCACTCTCTTAACAACATTTAGTTTTGCTATCTGTTTTAAATAATTCGTTATTTATTTTAATTTAGATTTTATTGTACCTGTAGACAAATCTAGACTAGTATTCATTTACAATTTTTTTATTATATTTTTCGAACGACCTTATTGCGAGATTATTATTAATATAAATAATTTGAATTCATTAAATATTAGATTAAGATTAGTTATGTCTATTTGCTTTGTTGCTAGTGTGGCCTATTTAAATCTACAGTAATATTATAAAGGCGAAAGTTTGTGAGTTCTTCACGTCTAAACGGCTGGAGCGATTTTAATAAAAATATGGTATGTAGTTAGCCTGACACCCTGGATTAACACATGGCTACGTTTTACTGCGGGAACATTAAAAAATATAAAAACTGAAATTTAATTAATAAAAACCGGCTTTCCGAACTAGTAAGGTGAAAAAAAATGTTTTTTGTCATTATGATAGATCTTGAGGTCTCCTAATTCTGGTTTGCAGACTAGGTGTTATGAATCACAATCAATAGACTAAGTCCAACAGTGTCGCACGTAGTTAATTATACTATACAATACAAATACACGTTTTTGTACAGACAATACGAGATATATTATAACGGGACGATAGATAAAAACTTAACTAATAAAATAAAAAAAAACCCTTTATATCATTAAAAGTACAGTCAGCATCAAGATAATAAGAGTGCGTGTAGGTCATTTTGAACACTTCAAACGCTTAGCCACTTTTGCTGCTGACTGTACATTGCTAGTAATCTAAGGGATGATGCCGCCCCGTAAGCAAAAATTGCCCGTGTTGGGAAGCACCGCTCTTCCTTTAATTTATTTTTATTTTTTTATGACATAGGCGGCAAACGAGCAGACGAATTGCCTGGTGGTAAAGCAATTACCGTCGCCTATGGGCACCCGCAACACCAGGGGAGTCACAAGCGCGTTGCCGGCCTTTAAGGGGGGGTTGGAGCTCTGGGAACCTTACTCACCATCAGGAGCACAACACTACATACCTGAAAGTTAGCAGTGCTATTATGGCTGTAGTCTTCTGTAAGGAGATACTTCCCCAGTTGGGCTGCCCCAGATTAAAGCGTGATGGTCATCGCTGTGCCCTACCTCTCATTGTTGGACGTAGTTTAAGGACATACCCGGGTCCAAGCCCCATTTAGACCATGCAAGCACATGTATATGATTTTCATTACATTGCTAGGTTATATAAAGCGACCGAATTTGCCGTACGCCCATAGCCCGCAATGTAATGAAAATCGTATACAAGTTCTAGGCTATTTAAAGTATACCGCGTTGACACGTAACATAATTACTCATATTTAATATACAAATTGAGTTTTTTTTTTATGACATAGGCGGCAAACGAGCACACGGATTGCCTGGTGTTAAGCAATTACCGTCGCCCATGGGCACCCGCAACACCAGGGGAGTCACAAGCGCGTTGCCGGCCTTTAAGGGGGGTTGGAGCTCTGGGAACCTTACTCACCATTAGGAACACAACACTACATACCTGAAAGGTAGCAGTGCTATTATGGCTGTAGTCTTCTGTAAGGAGGAGGTACTTCCCCAGTTAAGCTGCCCCAGATTCAAGCTTGAT
The DNA here is from genome assembly GCA_022674325.2 of Grapholita molesta. NCBI lineage: Eukaryota > Metazoa > Arthropoda > Insecta > Lepidoptera > Tortricidae > Grapholita > Grapholita molesta. The sequence continues at coordinate 9,109,153 of CP053143.2, forward strand.
GGTCATCGCTGTGCCCTACCTCACATTTTTGGACGTAGTTTAAGGACATACTCGGGTCCAAGCCCCATTTAGACCATGCAAGCACATGTGTATGATTTTCATTACATTGCGGGGTTATATAAAGCCACCGAATTCGACGTACGCCCATAGCCCGCAATGTAATGAAAATCGTATACAAGTTCTTGCCTGGTCTAAATGGGGCTTTAGGCTATAAAAGTATACCGCCTTGACTCGTAACATAATTACTTGTATTTAAAATACAAATTGAGTTTCTTAAGGCTAAACTTATCTGCTAACTTAATGGACCACGTCTATAGTTCTTGAGTGGAGACCGCGACTCGGCAAACGTAGTGTGGGACGCCCTCCGAACAGGTGGGATGACGATCTGCGAAAGATTACTAGCGGCAAGCTGTATACAGGGCGCTGTGGCGCTCTTTCGAGGTTATGTCTAGCAGTGGACTACTATAGCCTGAAGATGATGATATAAATAAATATTTCGGAACAATCTGACACAAATCGACCTAGTCCTACGGTAAGCTCAGTAAGGCTTGCGTTAGGTACTAGGCGACGATATATAATAGATAGACACATATAAATACTTAAATACATTAAAACACACATGACTCAGGAACAAATATCTGTGCTTATCACACAAATAAATGCCTTAACTGGAATTTGAACCCAGAACCATCGGCTTCCCAGACACATTCACTACCCACTAGGCCAGACCGGTCGTCAAATGTCAAATCGGTTTTATTTCCTGAAATTTTGATATCTCGTATTTTTTTTGTTCGGGCTTTTTTTGTCGAAAATATATAAAGATATATATTTATATATGTTTTGCTCATAAAATATCTATTTAACTTAATTTTGTTAGAATTTGTAACATGTGTCTTCATGCCTATTATCCTTTTGCAAATTTGTATACATGTATATGCTCAGCTGCACCTAATGAATCATTCAACAAGCTAAGTGCATGTTTATTCTGAATGCAACGAACGTCCCTCGCGTTACCAGTATTAAAGCAATGCATTTTCAAAACTATTTTTTTATATGTGTAGGTATGTGTTAATGTCTGTATTCGTTGTTGAGGAACGTTGAACGAAGTGTGGTTTTTTTTTGTATTTAGGCGGCAAACGACCAGACGGATTGCCTGATGGTAAGCAATTACCGTCGCCCATGAGCACCCGCAACACCAGAGGAGTCACAAGCGCGTTGCCGACCTTTAAGGGGGGTTGGAGCTCTGGGAACCTTACTCACCATCAGGAACACAACACTACATACCTGAAAGGTAGCAGTGCTATTATGACTGTGGTCTTCTGTAAGGAGGAGGTACTTCCCCAGTTGGGCTGCCCCAGATTCAAGCGTGATGGTCATCGCTGTGCCCTACCTTTCATTGTTGGACGTAGTTTAAAGACATACCCGGGTCCAAAATGAATGAAAATGAATTTATGAACGTTACTTGTTTTTTAGTATAATAAATAGTTGTTATACATTATTATCTTTACATTTCAGCCGTATGTAGTCCACTGCTGGACATTAAGCCTCCCACAAATATGACTTGTATCATCTTTGGGGTAGTTGCCATAGTCGCCACGCTTGGCAGGCGAGTCGGCGACCGCAGTAGCTGTAGATTGAGTTTCGCTGCTGCCCGTCCGTAGGATTTTTCCCTTTGTCGCCTCTTACGATACCCGCGGGAGAAGATGGGGTGGCGCTATTCTAGTCAGCCGGCATCACACGGCTAATTATTACGGCATTATTATCTTAATTTAGTTCTTATATTAAGTTTTTTGCAATAAATATTTATTCCCTGTGAAATATTTGTTTCAAAGGGATTGAAGTTACTGGTACTTGTTTTTATGTATTGCTCAGTAAAACAAAATAAACTTAATATTTCATTACAAATTTCACCAAACAGCAAAACAGTTTGTTGGCGAAAATATATGCGTTGTGTTTACTTAACCTATCTATAACAAACTATTTTTTATTTATTTAATTTAGCTTCTCGTGCTATTGGGGCGCGAGCTAGCGATATATTCCTAAATTCTGAACCACTCGCTATGCTTGTGAGGGTGAGTGTTTTCGTCTAGCTGGATTTTATATTTGTGGTCGATATTTATAAATATGTTTTTTTTGTGTTTTATTTTGTTATTCATTGCATAAGTTTGAGAAAAGCACTATACATGCCTGGCCAAAAAAGGGCTTGCCGGCTTCGTATCACTATTCGTGTCACTATACACCTACTCAGCCGGCAAACCCTTATTTCCCGGCGTCTGCAGTAATGTACTTTAATCAAGTAATAATTCTTACTTTAACAGTAAAATACTTCAAAACCTAATATCGTAAATATGATGAGATAATCTAACGTTCCACGACGCCATAAAATATCTAAGCACCAAATAAACTGTTTATAGTTTGCAAGGTTTAAAGGCGATAAAATAAATTGCAGACTATTCAGAATTGCAACTAATTTTATTTATAATATTATACTGTCACTATCCACAGTAGAACCAAGGTTACCGTTATAGCCCTACGGATCGCCAAACTTAAGTGGCAGTGGGCGGGGCACAGAACCTATGGCCGTTGGGGCGGAAAGGTTCTGGAGTGGCGACCACGAACTGGAAGACGCAGCGTAGTTAGGCCTCCCACAAAGTGGACGGACGATCTAGTTAGAGTCGCGGGATACCGCTGGATGTGGAAGGCGCAGGATCGGTCTTCTTGGGTCGTTCTGAGGGAGGCCTATGTCCAGCAGTGGACGTCTTTCGGCTGACATGATGATGATGATGATGACTGTCACTATATTATTTATTTTTCTCAAACATGCACTAAAATGTTGCCATGATGTTCCTTTTATGTCGTTAAGGTTGACATTACTAAATTCAAAAACTGTTTCATCGTTTTGTCGTTTTGTATAAATCTCTTTCTATAAATTGAAATGAAGGATAATTTGGTCCGTTTTTGTTTTGCTTTGCCGATAAGTCAGTATCTTTATATTTGGCGAATATATTTAATTATATTCAAAAAAACGAACGGGTTAATTGATTTACTTTATTGATGAGTTCAAATGTGGCACAATAAAAGTAATTTTAGTATGATTACATACTGCCGAGTCTATTATATTTTATCATTATTAACGTTGTCAATAAACTACTATTATCTTGGGTACAGTCTTTAAAATTGGGCATCAAACTACTTATACCTATACTTTGATGTTGAAATAACTACCTTATGATTCAACGCTAAGTAATGAATGTGAAGTACTCTTACAAAATCATGCCGTAAACAAATCTTCATCAATTTATCCAAAAACTTTACAAAACCTTTAATATAATCATCTAACATATCAAACTTCCCATTTAAATACAAAAGGCACTAACAACACATACTAATAAACACTCTTACACCCTTTTTCTACTAAGACAATCACACAAAGTTTACCCCACAGAGGAATGCCCCAAAACAAAATCCGTCGAAAATAAGCGTAGTAACAGCGAAAACTCGATTTGTCCTGAGTGCAAAGTTTAGCAAGAATGCTGTGTAATAGATGAGAGGCAAGTTCTGCCGTCTTTTTTTACAGTCATGTGTTGTAATGTATTGTATTAAAAGTTTTTACGAGAATAAGCTATTAGGAGCAGACTCAAAGTCACCCACAGGGCAATGGAGAGGGCTATGCTGGGAGTGTCTCTGCGTGATCACATCAGAAATGATGTCATTCGCAGTAACCAATATAGCCCTCCAAATCGCTAAACTAAGTGGCAGTAGGCGGGGCACATAGAATCGTTGGTCGTTGGGGCGAAGGTACTCGAGTAGCGACCACGTACCAGATGGAGCAGCGTGGACAGACCACAATGTGGACCGATGACAAAAAGATCGAGGGCATCTGTGGGTCGCTTGGGTACCTTGGCGTGTCCAGCAGTGGACGTCTGCGAATGAAGCTACTAGGTGACTCAATCCGACGTGACGGTCCGGAAGTCAAATCCCAGTAACGGCATTTCTGTGATTAGCATTGTATCTGTTCCTAAGTCATGGGTGTTTTCTATGAACTTACATTTATTTTCAAAAATTATACCACGGTTACAATTTTATAATAACTCTTACCACATTAAATTTAAAGAAAGCCATTGAGGTATTGTACCAAGGATGCTGGTACTTCATTGTAACGCAATGCTGATACGTTATGCGAGGATGACGCCAACTCTTCGGTCACCAGTTACGTCAACCAGACGCTTTGCGATTTATGGAAAAAGTTTGTGAGCGCTGGGACCCTATGGGCCTAGTGTTTCAACGCTAAACGGTATGTAAATGTAATAAATAAATAAATATTTCGGACATTCTTACACAAATCGACCTAGTCCCACGGTAAGCTCAATAAGGCTTGTGTTGCAGGTATTAGACTACGATATAAATAATAAATAGATACATATTAAATACTTAAATACATAGAAAACACCCATGACTCAGGAACAAATATCTGTGCTCATCACACAAATAAATGCCCTGACTGGGAATCGAACCCAGGACCTTCGGCTTCATAGGCAGGGTCACTACCCACTAGGCCAGACCGGTCGTATGTTTTTTTTTTTTTTTTTATGAAATAGGCGGCAAACGAGCAGACGGATTGCCTAGTGGTAAGCAATTACTGTCGCCCATGGGCACCCGCAAGACCAGATGAGTCACAAGCGCGTTGCCGGCCTTTAAGGGGGGTGGAGCTCTGGGAACCTTACTCACCATCAGGAACACAGCACTACATACCTGAAAGGTAGCAGTGCTATTATGGCTGTGGTCTTCTGTAAGAAGGAGGTACTTCCCCAGTTGGGCTGCCCGAGATTCAAGCGTGATGGTCATCGCCGTGCCCTACCTCTCATATATATATATGTTATATATATCATGGGGTCAGCGCACAACACAAGCCTTATTGAGCTTACCATCGGGCTAAGTGAATTTGTGTATCAACATTGCCTCAGCAGCTACATTTAAATAGGCTGGGCAGGATACATCTACCGTGTGTCCAATGCTTTGTGAGCCAAGAAGGTTAGTGACTTGGCACTGGTTGGAAAGTGGTAAGCCCAGGCAAAGATGGCGGAACGACTTTGGCGTTTTAATACTACGTAATAAACTACGTCCAACAATGAGAGGTAGGGCACAGCGATGACCATCACGCTTGAATCTGGGGCAGCCCAACTGGGGAAGTACCTCCTCCTTACAGAAGACCACAGCCATAATAGCACTGCTACCTCTCAGGTATGTAGTGCTGTGTTCCTGATGGTGAGTAAGGTTCCCAGAGCTCCAACCCACTTATAGGTCGGCAACGCGCTTATGACTCATCTGGTGTTGCCTATGGGCGACGGTAATTGCTTACCACCAGGCAATCCGTCTGCTCGTTTGCCGCCTATGTCATAAAAAAAAAATACTGCCTTAGATATACCCGCGACTGTGTTAAGAGTTATTCTTGGCCAGAACTACATGGCGGAACTTAGTACGGCATACTTCAAACCTATTTGAATATTTTTTTTTTATGACATAAGGTGACAAACGAGCAGACGGATTGCCTGATGGTAAGCAATTACCGTCGCCCATGGGCACTCGCAACACCAAGGGAGTCACAAGCGCGTTGTCGACCTATAAGTGGGTTGGAGCTCTGGGAACCTTATTCACCATCAGGAACACAACACTACATACCTGAAAGATAGCAGTGCTATTATGGCTGTGGTCTTCTGTAAGGAGGAGGTACTTCCCCAGTTGGGCTTCTCCAGATTCAAGCGTGATGGTACTTCGCTGTGCCCTACCTCTTATTGTCGGACGTAGTTTAAGGACATACCCGGGTCCAAATTTGTCTCATGTACTCTTATTCTGCCCCTAGAAGCACTTTACAATTTTATAGCCTGTAATAACAAAGAATCTCTAAACTTATTTCAATTTAAATTAAAATCACAGTTCGATATCTGGGAAGGAGACTAAGTCCTAATTAAGTAAAACAGATTAGAGGAGGTAGTTTTTAGGGTTCCGCACGCAATGAGTAAAAACGGAACACTATTTTATTAACAATTAAACTCCACTCTACTGTACCGTCTATATATCTGTCCGTCTGTCCGTACGTCCATCAATCTGCCCGTCTATCTGACTGTTATGTTTGTCTGTTTGTTACCAAGGCTGTATCTCAAACTATAAAATTATTGTTGTTTGGTAAAGGTTTTAAGGCTGCGTTTATTGGTTTTATTAAGGTTACAATAAGCGGAGTCGGTTGTTTTTATCACATTTAACGATTTATTTATATATTTTCATATAAATAAACACGTATAAAATGTATTAGGTACATAAACTTAGCTACAGCTTTGCAAGAAGTATTGAGCCTTAAACTGATTAGGTTAGTCGTTGCGGTGACAGGTGATTGCATAGAAAATTGGCAATAAGTCTTTTTTTTATGACATAAGGTGGCCAACGAGCAGATGGATTGCCTGATGGTAAGCAATTACCGTCGCCCATGGGTACCCGCAACACCAGGCGTTGCCGACCTTTAAGGGGGGTTGGAGCTCTGGGAACCTTACTCACCATCAGGAACACAACACTACATACCTGAAAGGTAGCAGTGCTATTATGGCTGTGGTCTTCCGTAAGGAGGAGGTACTTCCCCAGTTGGGCTTCTCCAGACTCGAGCGTTATGGTACTTCGCTGTGCCCTACCTCTCATTGTCGGACGTATTAGTTTAAGGACATACCCGGGTCCGACATGTATTTATGTACTTTTAAGTATTATTCGCTTATACTCGTATTATCTTGTTGTGTACATGTTTTAAGGTTTGAAATATCAGATAATTGTTTACTCCATTTAGAATGTCATGGTTTTTAGAGTTGAAAGAAAAAAGTATGTTAACAATACTTTTAGGCTAGGCCTAGGCTGTACATCCTACTAGCTTTCCGTACCTAATACCCTCTCAATTCATCTTTCCATATCATCCCGCGGGTGTCGTAACAGGTGACAAAAAGAAAATGTTTCATTGTATTTAGAAAAAGAGGATTTTTAGAGTCAGAAATAAAAGTGCGTGCTTCATACTTTTGGCCAATTCTATATAATGTTTATTCCAAACATTGCCATACAACAAAACCCAAACTACACAGGTTATATTATTATTGGCCAGTACTATGTAGTGTCTAATGTTGTAAGTAACCAATGGTACGAAATCTTTCAAGCACAAGGCCGACTCGCTCTTGACTAGTTTTTTTTTTTTAGTAGGGGCTGAGGAAGCCGCTATCGGTCTAATGAAGCAGGGTTTAGTTTAAAGGGGCGTTCTCACTGTACGATATTCTTAAACCTTTTTATTTATTTTTTGACTTGGTTGATGTAACTGGTGACCGAGAGCTGGCTAACTCGCATAATGTATCAGCATTGCGATACAACGAGGAGCCGCCAGCATCCTTGGTGCAATGCCTCAAGAGCCGTTTTTAGATTTAATATAGATTAGTTTAGTTGTTATTATAATTTAGTAATTCATGTATAAAAACTAACTACTTTCAAAAAAAGTATTTTTTTTATTTCTTCTTTTGTAAAGAAATTGAAAACTTTAGGGTATACCTCATCATTACAATAACTACTACTTGTTAAATCTTTACAATAGAAGTTTTATAAAAAAACATTTGTTTAATCAATTCGTATGACATTTGCGTTTCTTAAATAGGAGAACGTGTTTTAATATTCTATTTTTATGTATTTGTTAGTAGGCTTAATATTCCAAAAAGACACGTTTTCTTGTTTTGTGATAAACTATAAATAATTCATTTATTTCTGTGTGATAAGTCATAAATTATTCATTTATTCCCGACATGTGTAAACGGCCCTTTACGTTGGCGTGACCAAAAATTCAATTTACCGGTTAAGCTTTCCTTTAGAACAGATCAATCTGATTACTTTAATTAAATTAACTTTAAATATTTGAAGTTTTATGGCGCCAAGTATTAACTAGTACGACGTCTTATCAGGTAGCGATGTGTTGAGCGATCATAGACCTTAAGTAGTTGTAATAAGGGCTACATAGATGGTTGGCAGTCCTCAACTGTGCGTTTTTCTAGAAACTTCCTGCCTCGCCCAGCAAAACTCTGGAATAAATTGTCGTGTGCAGTATTTCCGGACCGATATGACATCCAAACCTTCAAGAAAAGAGCGTATAGGGATCTTAAAGGCCGGCAACGTACTTGTGACTCCTCTGGTGTTGCGAGTGTCCATGGGCGGCGGTAGTTGCTTACCATCAGGCAATCCGTCTGCTCGTTTGCCTCCTATATCATAAAAAAAAAAAACGTATGTTCAATTGTGATAATGTCAATTCTATATACTTAAGTACCTGAGATTTAATGAGCCTTAAGGTGTGGTAATAAGGATTATTATTGAATGTCCATTATAGTCGTAATTTTATGACAGACTTTTTTGGGTATACCTGTATGCGCTTTGACTTGTTTAATTATTACCGTATGATGTTCGTTTAACTAATATACATTATATAACTAACATAGTTAAATAAATAAAGCTGGGATAGCATAATTGTTGGTGCACTGAGCTAGTGATCCAGTGGTTGTGGGTTCGAGTCCCGCTTCGAGTCAAATTTTTCTATTTTTCTTTCGATTTAAATATCGAAGATATTCGCTAGCAGACGTTTCTGCATAATAAAAAATAAAATAAAAGTAAGTTAATTTACTTGAATAATTATTATCGCACAACCGACGCAAATTTAAAAAATAAAACGGTTTCACTATCAAACAAAAAGAGTAGGATAACTAGCTTAACTTTTATTTGCATAAGTTTTTACGTAAATATCGTTTATCCAATTTCCTAAGACTTATACAAAACGGTCTTTCTGCTTCACTGAACTATCAAATTGATCTTAAGCTAATGCAGCATCCACTGGCAAAATTCACAATTTGATTTGATATTTGTGTACCTATCTCAATTTCTCATCTTTTCTTGTGGGTACCCTAGAGATACAGACAAAATGAAAACGATAAAAAGTTGAATCCTACCAGCCAGGGACTATGTTGTTGGGAACTAGTCTCATCCATAGAACACCATAAAGAACGTACCATTCTCCAGGGACCGACTGGGGAAGTACCTCCCCCTTACAGAAGACCACAGGCATAATAGCACTGCTACCTTTCAGGTATGTAGTATTGTGTCCTGATGGTGAGTGCGGTTCCCAGAAAACATCCCAACCTCCCTTAAAGGCTGCCAACGCGCTTGTGACTCCCCTGGTGTTGCAGGTGCTCATGGGCGACGGTAATTGCTTACCATCAGGCAATCCATCAGCTCGTTTGCCATCTTTGTCATAAAAAAAAACGTCTGAACATGGGGCCGTACTCGTAATTGCCTGGCAGGTGGGTTGGCGATTGCTTCTACATAGACAACTACAGGGAGTAATCTCTAGCATATTCCAACCACTCCCAGCGCTGCGTACAAAGTCGTCTATCTAATGTGTGGATACTGCGCTTTCCTATCCATATTATTGTAGTTCTTGCTGATCCTTGGCCATCATCATCAAAAGTTTTTTTTTATTATTATGACATAGGCGGCAAACGAGCAGACGGATTGCCTGGTGGTAAGCAATTACCGTCGCCATGGGCACCCGCAACACCAGATGAGTCACAAGCGCGTTGCCGGCCTTTAAAGGGGGTTGGAGCTCTGGGAACCTTACTCACCATCAGGAACACAGCACTACATACCTGAAAGGTAGCAGTGCTATTATGGCTGTGGTCTTCTGTAAGGAAGAGGTACTTCCACAGTTGGGCTGCCCCAGATTCAAGCGTGATGGTCATTGCTGTGCCCTGCCTCTCACTGTTGGACGTAGTTTAAGGACATACCCGGGTCCAAAAGATCCTCACTTCTTCATCACCATTAGCCTGATGCATCCACTGCTGATAAGAGCCTCTCCCATCGCATTCCATCACATATGATCCTCAGATACTCTGGCCCATCTTTACCAGTCATCCTTCGGATGTCGTCTCTCTACCTGACCTTCAGACATCCGACACTAAGTTTACCGATTTTTGGCCACTCCAGCTTATGTGGTTGACAATATCAACTTAGAATCAGGTCTTTATAGTTTCAATAACTTGAGGATTTAGATGACTCTATTCAAATGGAAGAGATTTCAAATATAATTACGGATGAACTATTTTACTTTGTTATGGTAACCAGTTTTTGTAACCAATGTTTTGACGACCGGTATAGCCTAGTGCCTATGAAGCCGATGGTCCTGGATTCGAATCCCATTTATTTGTGTGATGAGCACAGATATTTGTTTCTGAGTCATGGGTTTTCTATGTACCTATCTCAATTTCTCATCTTTTCGTGTACCCACAAGAAAACCCTAGAGATACAGACAAAATGAATACAACCCTACCTTTCAGGTATGCAATGTTGTCTTCCTGATGGTGAGTAAGGTTCCCAGAGCTCCAACCCCCCTTAAAGGTCGGCAACGCGCTTGTGACTCATCTGGTGTTACGGGTGCCTATGGGCGACGGTAATTGCTTACCATCAGGCGACCCGTCTGCTCGTTTGCCACCTTTGTCATAAAAAAAAATATGTGTTTAAGTATTTATATGTATCTATCTATTATAAATATCATCGTCTAGCACCTGCAACACAAGCCTTACTGAGCTTACCGTAGGACTAGGTCAATTTGTGTAAGATTGTCCCGAAATATTTAATTTTTAATGTTGTGTTTGCAATATTGATTCTTCCTATGCCACGGACAAATAGCCAAGGCACAACTATAGGTCTTAGTTGAGTTCAGAATCCTACAAAGTATATAAATAAGCTGGGATTCCCAAGAAAACTGCAAAATAGTAAGACTCGTGACTATCCATGCGAGAAAGCAAACATTTCTGAGTAAACCAACATGTCCCAGAAAAGTCGATAGCTCGTTTTGGTTCGTTTAAAATGTTGTCATAACTTGCTGCTATACAGGATGATCAATCCAAATGGGAGAGTTTTTTTTTATATCATAGGCGGCAAACGAGCAGACGGATTGCCTGATGGTAAGCAATTACCGTCGCCCATGTGCACCCGCAACACCAGGGGAGTCACAAGCGCGTTGCCGGCCTTTAAGGGGGGTTGGAGCTCTGGGACCTGAAAGGTAGCAGTGCTATTATGGCTGTGGTGTTCTGTAAGGAGGAGGTACTTCCCCAGTTGGGCTGCCCCAGATTCAAGCGTGATGGTCATCGCTGTGCCCTACCTCTCATTGTTGGACGTAGTTTAAGGACATACCCGGGTCCAAAGTCATAGGGGAAAGTGAGAAACTATGAGAGATAACGAAATCTGTTCTTAGGAACCATGGCGTCGAATTTAGATTTAATAATAATGGCATCCAAATCTTTATAAAGAATTTATTTTTGCATCCAGGAAAATGGTTACCATTTGAACATTTATTGAAATAAAGTAATTATCTTTTTTGGGTTTTTTTAGTTAATTACTTAAACAATATTTAAAATGAACTCGTTGTGACTCATGAATTTTATGTTTCGTAACATCAACAATAACAACGAAAAATGTTTCAGATTTACGCCTAACATTGTTTACAAGACTTCGATTCCCGGTTATGTATGAGATTAAAAAAGTTTGAATGCCATTATTATTAAATCTAATATCGAAGCCGTGGTTCCTAAGAACAGATTTTGCTTTCTCTCATAGTTTCTGACTTCCCCCTACTAACCCATTTGGATTGATCACCCTGTATTTTATAAATAGAAATACTAGATTCGTTTGTGTAATAGTTGATCACTACAGAAGCCTGGAAGTAAGGATTTTCCGGGGAATAAACCATTGTGCATAAAAAAAAACTTCTTAAACGTACTTAACTAAATTTCTGATAAATTTCGGTACAGTAAGCCGTGTGATGCCGAGTGACTAGAATAGCACCACCCCATCTCCCGCGGGTGTCGTAAGAGGTGACAAAGGGAAAAATCCTACAAACAGGCAGCAGCATCCATCGAAACCCAATCCTAGCTACTGCGGTCGCCAACCCGCCTGCCTTGGCGACTATGGAAACTACCCCCTAGATGATACAAGTCATATTTGTGGGAGGCCTATGTCCAGTAGTGGACTGCATACGGCTGAATGTATGTATGTAGTTGTTTTAGTTAAATGCAGACTGGTTATTTTATTTCTGTTTCTATGTGTGAAAGTCGCGTTTTTTTTTTGTTTTGTAACCTATGACCTCCGGATTGCAAGTCGCACGCTCTTACCGTTAGACCACTAGCGCTTCTACAAGCGAGTCTACAATATGTGATGAAATATCTTGAAGAGGTAGCTCTCAGAATATTTAAGTTTAGAAACATTCCGAAGAATTGTTTTGTTGTAGAAAACCCGACCCGGGTATGTCCTTAAACTACGACCAACAATGAGAGGTAGGGCACAGCGATGACCATCATGCTTGAATCTGGAGCAGCCCAACTGGGGAAGTACCTCCTCCTTACAGAAGACCGCAGCCATAATAGCACTGCTACCTTTCAGGTATGTAGTGTTATGTTCCTGATGGTGAGCTCCAACCCCCCTTAAAGGCCGGCAACGCGCTTGTGACTCCTCTGGTGTTGCGGGTGCCCATGGGCGACGGTAATTGCTTACCATCAGGCAATCCGTCTGCTCGTTTGCCGCCTATGTCGTAAAAAATAAATAAATAATAATAATATAAAATCTATATTTATACTTTCTTGAGTTATTCGAAAATGTATTAAAAAAAGTTTTTCTAGTACACGGAACAATGGTATTCCGGACATTTGCGGAGCCGGATCGAGAAAGATATAACTTAGGTCTCTTCAAGGCAAGAGTTAATAGTCTGTTATTGAACCAGCGTGCTACACCCTCGACTTCGTCGACACTTACCATCAGCTGCGACTGTCTTGTTAAAAAAATGGTTGTCGGTCCGTTTTCTGAAATTTATTATTCTGAGACAGCTGAAATATGCATACAGAATTTGTTGCAAAAATGCATAGATTGGAAATCTTGGATGCATGTCTCAGCGAGGATGCTGTTGGGAAATGAAATTTTTCAATATAGCAATGACTTATATAGTAGTTTGTGGGAATAGTTTGATTACTTTTGGCGGAATAGTTAGTAATAAAAGATTAATGTATCATGGGTACATAATTTTTAAAAAGTGCTGGTGGCCTAGTGGAACGACTTGCAATCCGGAGGTCGCAGGTTCAAAGCCCGGCTTGTACAGATGAGTTTTTCGGAACTTATGTACGATATATCATTTGGTATTACCAGTCATTTTTTGGTAAAAGAAAACACCATGAGGAAACGGATTAATCCCAATAAGGCCTAGTTTACCCTCTGGGTTGAAAGGTCAGATGGCAGTCGCTTTCGGAAAAGTAGTGCCTACGCCAAATCCTGGGAGTAGCCAAGCGGATCTGAGGCTCCCATGAGCCATGGCAAAAATGCCGGGACTACGCGAGGAAGAGATGATGGCTGGACCATTTTCATTAAGAATTAATTTATTATAGTGCAGAAGCTTCCAGTTACAGTCGAAACCTAGAATACTCAATGAAGACAAAATTTATTCATAAATTAATAAATCTATAAATAAAAACTTAAATAAATATTGAGATTGACAATTTGAACTTGAAGACCATTACATTATTGGATTGTAGTAGGATAGTTTTAAATTCATATAAACTACAAGTAAATTCGTTTGTCGGGTTTTTTCCTTCGTCGTCTAGTACGACACCCGCGGGAGGCAGTTGGCACTACTCGGCAACTGTCCGTCAAGGATCCGTCAAAACAATCCACAGTCGCCAACCCGTCAAGCGTGGAGACTATGGGTATCCCCAAAAGATGACAAAAGCCATATATGGAGAAGACCTATATCCAGCAGTGGACGTCTTCGATTTCTACCGACGCTGCTGCCTACCCGTCGCTTTTTTCAATTTTTTTTAATACAACTACACATACCACCACTCCATTTCCTCCCGCGAATATCGTAAGAGGCGACAAATTGACCCGGGTACATCCTTAAACTACATCTAACAATGTGAGGTAAGGCGCGAAGTACCATCACGCTTGAATCTGGAGAAGCCCAACTGGGTAAGTACCTCCTTCTTACAGAATACCACAGCCATAATAACACTGCTACCTTTCAGGTATGTAGTGTTGTGTTCCCGATCGTGAGTAAGATTCCCAGAGCTCCAACCCCCCTTAAAAGCCGACGGATTGCTTGACGGTAATTGCTATCAGGCAATTCGTCCTCTCGTTTGCCACCTTTGTCATAAAAAAAGCCAAACGATTCTACTGATATAATTATCATGTAATCGTATATTGCAAAAAAAAATAGCCAACTCAGATTTAAAATATTTTGCTTCCAAACTCATTATAATGTCAAGAATTTACAGAACATTTTCGTTTTTTTTTGTGTCGGCAATTCCAAAAACGGTTCAAATCTTTTTATTACTTCCGAAGTGTATTCCAGGTTTACGACTTTCTTGTTTTTATTGATATTATGCTTGAAACGGTACAAAACTGTAAAGATAATGCCTGTAAAAATTGTTTATATAATGAGGTTTAACTTTGACTAGAACGACTCATATGGTATTAAATACAAAGGTGTCAGTCGTGTGATTATATATAATTGCTAGCTTTTGCCCGCGGCTTCGCTTGCGTTAAGAAAGTATTTAAGTTATTTGTACTATCGTTGAAAACGTAGTTTTGTATGCATGCATGCTTTTTGTTTGGAAAATGCCGTTTTATCCACAAATACCTACGTCATAGTAGCTTTATGCATGCAAAATCTCAGCCCGATCGGTTGAAAATTTACAAAGTTTCATACAAACTTTCATCCCCTATTTTATCTACTTGGGGGTAAAATCGATCAATTTTTTTTCTTATAGCGGATGCCTACGTCATAACATCTACCTGCATGCCAAATTTCAGCCCGATCCGTCCAGTGGTTTGGGCTGTGCGTTGATAGATCACTATGTCAGTCAGTCAGTCACCTTTGTTTTAAATATATTTAGAAGATTATTATGATGTTTTATTGTATATTTCACAAAACATTAAACTCTTACGTTCACAGACAAATATAACTAAACGTATACGGTTTACACAATAATTTCAAACGTAGCATTGTCAAAAATGTCACGTAGACGCTTTACGGCGCTCCATATTGACGTGAAACGTAAAAGTTTATGCGACCGAGCGGGACAGATAAAACAACACAGCCGCCATTTTGTGTAAATGATGATACGGGTTAGGTCAGGTTAGGAAAATGTACAGTCAGCATGTTATGATAGCAGTTGTAGACAAATATATTAAAAATATTCTTTTCCTAACTAGTGCGTAAAAAGTGCACTTTTCGCACGCTTCGCGTGCGTAAATTTCACTTTTTAAGGCACTTGCTATGAAAAATTAGGTTCGATACTCGTTTAAAAACTTCTTTAAGACTCGGGTGATTGTCACTCTTGTTTCACTCGGGATCCAACTTTCACCCTCGTCGAAAAAAAAATTTTTTCACTAATATCGAAACGTACTATACTGGTATACAAATTTAGTAAGAATTAGGGGACAATTTTTTGACCTAACTAGCGCGGAAAGAAGTATTTTTACACCCGGGTATGACCTACTACGTTCAACAATGAGAGGCAGTGCACAGCGAAGTACCATCACGCTTGAGTCTGGAAAAGTCCAACTGGGGAAGTACCTCCTCCTTACAGAAGAACACAGCCATAATAGCACTGCTACGTTTCAGGTATGTAGTGCTGTGTTCCTGATGGTGAGTAAGGTTCCCAGAGCTCCCTCTTAAAGGCCGGCAACGCGCTTACTCCCCTGGTGTTGCGGGTGCCCTTGGATGACGGTAATTGCTTACCATAAGGCAATCCGTCTGCTCGTTTGCCGCCTTTGTCATAAAAAAAAAACCTGAGGACGGGCATCAGCGTCCCTTTGTAGCGGTATAAAATATTGCGATTGCCAACCCGCCAGACAAGCGTGGTGATTATGACATTGGGCACGCCATGCTCTGAGATCTCCGTGGGGATCTCTATAGATAAGGCCTGTGTCCAGCAGTGGACTTTATATCTGATATAGAATCTGTTAATTTTCTTTTCATTGCATTTCTTCTTGTTTATTTACGTGATACACTTCATTCGGTGCTTGTTTATCTTAAAAAAATGTGTTAGCATATTTAAATCATGACCTGGAGACCTTATACGTCTCTAAGGTTCATTTGTAATAAGCATATATTTTTATTTTTGTGTATATTTTGAAACCAAAATAACTATATATTTTTTTTTTTTACTTTTGATCACGAATATAGTAAAGGACACAATTCAGATAAGAAAGCATATCAAATGTTTTGTTAACTTCGTTCTTAGCAGTCAGATTCGAGTCTGGACTTGTAAGTAATTATTTTTATTTCTTCTTTGGGAGTAATTTTTTTTGTATTTAAACTTTTCTGGGACACATTAAATAAAGTATTTTTTTGTAATTGGTGGAAAGCATTGAATGGCCTTTTTTAGATTTTATACTGTAACTAGTTAAGCACTTTTGGTTATCATAATACAGATTGTAATTTCTGTAAATAAAGACACTGTAATTGTTGGATATTATGTTTTCTTATAGAATAACGCATTTTTATGTAATATGTTTAAAATATCTTTTGTAATATTAGTCATAAAAGTCAAAATGCTTCTCGGGTCGGAGGTCTAGGGTTAGAACCAGCGTTGCTTGTATACTCCACATATAAAAGTGCCCTTGTGGCCTACTTACCGAATAAACGTTTGAGTTTGTGTTTGAATTTGAAGATGCTTTGTACACGATTGCAGATGCAGTAGTTTAAGACGCTATGCTCTCACAAGCATTACGTTTGCAGACCTAAGTCTGATTTTCTAGGAAAAATGCATACGCAAGCAAAAGTGCTGTTGTCTTGACAGAATATTGAAATCTTTAGATAGAGCCTTGTCGACCGCAATGTACATTTAGTTTAGGGTTCGTCTGACTTACAGCGAGTATTGAATCTAAACAAAAAATAAATAATATATTTGTTTTTCATTTATGGCATCAATGTTGAACACTTTAAGCTGACAGGCACCGATGATGGACACTTAGTTCTTAATAAAAAAAAATAAACGTTATAAATTTAATATTTACCAACAAATGCACAACACTTGACTCTTTTGAAATAAGCTATAATGTTCATGATTGGTTCCTTGTACATTACTGGCACATTCACCCTATGCACATAACAGTGCACATCAAGATAAAAAAAAATACTGTTTATAAACATAACCCGACGCCTCTGATAAAATTCTAAAGGTTGTATTACATTATAGCTGCACGGACCCAGCTCGGCTCCAACCCAGCAAATTACCTGTCATTTAAATTTGAGCATTAAAACCTGTGTCATATAATACATTTCGTAATGTCAATATAAAAAGCCGCCGGCGGGCAGCGCGCTTACAGCTATCATACGACTCGTCGTGGTATCCACGCGCTGCAAGCGAGGAGACCACGTGCGTATAGCGTGCTGACTGCGGGACGACTGCGCGCCGCCTGCGAGCTGCCAGCATATATGATACAAGCTACGCATCTTGCAGAGAGAGCTGGCACCTCGGGCGGCGAATTTGAAGCGGTGTTGTGGTACAGCTGAGTCTTTGCCGTGCCGCAACCGTGCCGCTATAATGTAATATAACCTTAATACCAGACAAAAGCTCAAAGGGAATTATTTTCTTCAAACATCTGTCAAATTCGATTGACAACAGGGCAATATCCAAATGGAAGTATCCATTTGGAGATTTGCGTTTGTTGGTAAGTGACAATTTTTTTATGTTAACCCTTAACTGTCTATATCCCAGAGAGAGTTCATGGAGACCACTTACTGAAATGGGTTTTAAATATTTACAAGAATTTATGATACACGTATATTTAAATAATATTTACTATTTTCATGGTTTAAGGCATAACATTCACTTTTAATTTTTAAATTTAATTATTTTGTTTTGTGAAAAAACGCAAACTACAAGGTATATTAAATAAAAATAAATAACTTTAGTAAGTAGTTAATAATATGAAATAATTTTTCTTTGACTGTTAATTAATTATAGCCAATATTATTTCTCCTTGAATCTTTTGTATACATGTTTCTGTTTGACATCATGGTTCATTGACACATAGTTACGATCCGCTATCCGCTCCGCTACTCACGCCGCTACCCGCCTCGTTACCCGCTCGGCTTACCGCCTCAATAGCCGCCCACCCTCACCGGATCTTCGCCGCAGTAAAAGGTCTATTTAGCCGTACCATTCAAACCCTGCCATATTGCGATCCCAGGGCTTAAACGGTGTTAAGGAAAACACGACCTTCGGTTGTTTTATTAAGAATCAAATTTGGTCAGTTTATTAGGTAATAGTAAATTTTGCCACACGTTTGAGTTTATTTTGTTTTAACGCCTTTTATTAAATTTTATTTACAGTGGTGATATTTGAATATTTCATTTATCATAGCTTTTTATTTCAATGAAATATGACACATCATCTTCCTCGCGTCCCGGCATTTTGCGACGACTCAAGGAGCCTGGGGTCCGCTTGGCAGCTAATCCCAGGATTTGTCGTAGACACTAGTTTTACGAAAGCTACTGCATTCTGACCTTCCAACCCAGAGGGTAAACTAGACTTTATTGGGATTAGTCAGATTTCCTCATGATGTTTTCCTTCACCAAAAATTGACTAATTATCAAATGATATTTCGTAGATATGTTCCAAAAAACTCATTGGTACGAGCCGGGGTTCGAACCTGCAACCTCCGGATTGCAAGTCGCACGTTCTTAGCGCTATACCGCCAGCGCTCAATTTTTTTTTTTTTTTTTTTTTTTATGATATAGGAGGCAAACGAGCAGACGGATTGCCTGATGGTAAGCAACTACCGCCGCCCATGGACACTCGCAACAATGAAATGAAATGTGACACATTGCTAATTCATATAATGAATATAGAGAGTCGGGGCGTTAAATTTTTTACTTATTCATGGAGTTAGATAGGTATAATATTGTTCCCGATTTATGTTTTCTGTATAATTTACGAGCATGGATGTATAAGAACGTAGAATCACCACTCAATCAAAAAGTCATAAACAAGCCGTCTTTTTCTTAGCAGAAAAACCTTTTTTGGTTCCAAGCACATCGTTAGTTTGTAAATCAGCCCGCCCAAAAACTATTTCCCGAAAGACCCCATTTTTACCCCCATCAAGATTCAGATAAACAAGGGCCCACAAAGGTCTATAAGCGATATAAATTCATGTCCCCCTGTTGAATCTCGGTGTTGCGTCACAACTTCCATTTGAAAAGTCAAGCTAGTGTGTTTTGATCTTTTAGGAAGCAAGAAGCGTTGCTATTCTAAGTCGTATACTGTTGGACAAACTCTCAAATATGACTTGTATCATTTTGGGGGGTAGTTTTTTTTTATGACATAGGCGGCAAACGAGCAGACGGATTGCCTGCTGGTAAGCAATTACCGTCGCCCATGGGCACCCGCAACACAAGGGGAGTCACAAGCGCGTTGCTGGCCTTTAAGGGGGGTTGGAGCTCTGGGAACCTTACTCACCATCAGGAACACAACACTACAGACCTGAAACGTAGCAGTGCTATTATGGCTGTGGTCTTCTGTAAGGAGGAGGTACTTCCCCAGTTGGGCTGCTCCAGATTCAAGCGTGATGGTCATCGCTGTGCCCTGCCTCTCATTGTTGGACGTAGTTTAAGGACATACCCGGGTCCAAAAGTCATAGTCGCCAGGACAGGTACATAACTGTATTGAGATTAGACAAACGCTGCTGCGTTACCGACGGTTTTTCCCTTGATTGCCCTTTACGACACCTTATGACTCTTATTCTTACTAAAATGGTTGATAATTAAAGGCCATTTTCCACGAAGGGATATCGTGGCCGAGTGCAAGGGCCACCGCTATACGACAGAACGAGATCGCAATATTGTTTGCTCCCTCTAACACATAGCTGTGTCCCGTGATTTATTAGCCTTAAAGAATTGAGGATTCATTTCATTTAGTTTTGGTGATACGAGTAGTCTTGTTGCGTATGCAAAAAAATTGTTTTCTTTACAACTTTTCCGGCACTCTCCATTGTCACAAACTAGCATAATTAAATTAGTGTTAAAGTGCCTGCCATCTTAGAACCAATTGGCCTGGTGAGAGACGATGGCAAGAGGCCTGACGGTATGACATTAGTGCCTTGGAGGATGGGACGGCCCCTAGTTTGGGATGCTACATGCGTTGATACCTTGGCGCCGTCACATCTTCCAGGGACTAGCAGCGGTGCTGGTCATGCTGCATCCACAGCCGAAGACCTCAAACGTCGCAAATATGCTACCCTCGGGACTGGTTACATATTCGAGGCGTTTGGGGTCGAAACGCTGGGACCGTGGGGACCGAGTGCGCGTAGGATGTACAAGGCTTTGGCATCCTTGTTGATTGAAACTACAGGTGACCAGAAGGCTGGCCTATATTTTGCTCAACGAATAAGTATTGCCATCCAACGAGGCAATGCGGCCAGCCTTCTGGGCACTTTGCCCATTGGCAGCGATTCGGGGGATATTTTTTATTTGTAATTTTAGTTTATCCTTTCTTTATAATATTATTGTTATTGTGTTTCTTTCATGTGATTAAATAATTAGTATTTCGTATAAATGTATGTTCTGGAATATCTGTTGTTATTTTTTACTTTTCATGAAGACTACAATCAGCCAAAAGATCAATAGTAACGGATGAATCAACGCACCAAAAGTATTTGCCATCCTGTGTATTAAAAGAAAATTGTAAAATTTCTTTTTTTTTTTTTATGACATAGGCGGCAAACGAGCAGACGGATTGCCTGATGGTAAGCAATTACCGTCGCCCATTGGCACCCGCAACACCAGGGGAGTTACAAGCGCGTTGCCGGCCTTGAAGGGGGTTGGAGCTCTGGGAACCTTATTCACCATCAGGAACACAACACTACATACCTGAAAGGTAGCAGTGCTATTATGGCTGTGGTCTTCTGTAAGGAGGAGGTACTTCCCGAGTTGGGCTTCTCCAGATTCAAGCGTGATGGTACTTCGCTGTGCCCTACCTCTCATTGTTGGACGTAGTTTAAGGACATACCCGGGTCCAAATTTCTATCACATTTCAATAAATAAACACGCAGAAATCTCTTTTTGTAAAGTAATTAAAAAACGGTTCCATACTCTACTAATAATGCTGGCTTTACCAGTGAATTGTGATCTATTGAGATTAGTTACTATTGCACGATGACTGAATGTTCTCGGCATTTGATTGATTCCTTTTCCTGGATTATTTTCATCATTACCGGTATTCAATGTTAGTTTTATTAATATACCTTTTCATTTTACATGGCTATTTGTGACATTATCTACGAAAAGGGATCTTATTGTCAATGGAGTTTACGTCGTTGTTCAAGATGCCGCAATACAAACGCAACGCGGTTCGACGTAAGCGCCATCGACATTAAGGTGCCTTTTGCTAGATAATGTCACATTTTATATTCCTTGACTGAATAAATTATGTAAATTCTTAACATATTATAAATCCCAAACACAATTTAAACAAGAGAAAGTATCCTTATATTTTTGGCGATTGAGTAAGACTTTTTAAATTCTGTAGGTATCGATAGTCAAAAGACTAGCCCATAAACCCCTTTTATATTTAATCTCAGGCTTTGCTAGTTAATGCTTTATAGAAAAGAAGAAGAAGAAAAATTTAATGGTATATAGAAAAGACTTATACCGTGAAAACCCTAATAAATTATTAATTAACATTAACTAGGTCTCAAACGCTTGAAAGAAAGTGGGGTTTGTTCAACCGCTTATAACTCGAGAACGGCTGAACCGATTAAAATGATTTTGGATTGGTTGGAATCGTCACAGCCCTGATTGAGACATTAAGTATTAAAAAGTCACAAAAATCCCGTGATTTATAAACATAAATATGACTTCAATTGAATGGTCGCCATTGTGGCCATTATGTTTATTGAATTAAAATCATAAATGTTTTAGCTAATTAAATGCTATCACTACTTTTGTCACATTTTAGGCGGTACGAAGTGCGCCGGATCAGCTAGTAATAAATATAAATAGACATTACATAACAGAAAATATCTTTGAAAACATTTAATTACACTAGGAAATAAGTCAAATGACGAAATTTATTTCTTTATCTTAATTCAGGAACTCAAATAAGATCTTGAAAGAAAAAAGTAATTTAAATTCGTTACTCCCCCGTGCCATCTGCTAAATTGCGCTTAAACTTTCAAAAACTCATTATTATCTTTAGCGTTTACTCTTGTTGTAAACCTTTTGCAACTTGACATAAGGTTGCTTTTCTGACTAAACTGCTTAGGAAGATACGAGTTGTTGTGAATAACATTTAAAACTTCATTAAGACGTGCTAACAGTAAGAGAGTCGGGCGCCGACTGACGTGCGGAATACGAAATTTAAATAAGCTACTCTTTTTCTTAAATTTGGCGTTTTGTTGGCGTTTTCTTGGCAGCCAGATGCGAAATGCATTTGCATCTTATCTATGGCTGATATTTATTTTTGTGAACCTGGCGCTAATGTTTGTAGGTAGCCTTTGTTTCTGAGGAGAATTTAAGGGGTAATTTAGGGTCGTAATCGTAAGCAATTTACCTAGAAATGTAGAGGATAATGAAACGGTATTGTGTTTTAGACTAATAGGTCTGTATTTATCCTCCTTTCTTAGTTTCAGTCTGTAATAAAATTGTTGAGTAATTTTCGTATTTTATAAATTGGAGTATTATTTTGGCTACTTTAATACAATTTAAGTTTATTAGAAATTTGTTTCATTACAATAAGTTTAGGTCACACAACTGATCCTTGTGGTACTCCCTTTTAACATGTCTCCCGAACAAAAAATATATGGTACTTGGAAATAACAATTGGAAGTGCACTGGGCTAGTGGATCCAGTGGTTGTGGGTTCGAGTCCCGCTTCGAGTCATATTTTTCTTTCGGTTTAAATATCGAAGATATTCGCTAGCAGACGTTTCTGCATAATAAAAGATAAAAAATGTATGACTTTGGATTATTTAATCCTTCGTGTTACTTTACGTTGCTACGTATGTAAAAACTAATCCATTAAAGAAGCTTTCAGCATATTTAAAATCTTTTGTTTTTATTTTAACTTTTTCATAAGCTCAGCTGTGTCGTAAGAGCAAATTCCCTGATTCTTGCAAATTGACTTGTGAATTTATATTTCTTTTCAAGTTTAACTCGTTAAAGCTGAACGCGTTTGTCTTCCAGAAGAGAAATATTTGATTTATCCGTGCTCTTTATGTTAATATGTACTTAGCGTGGGTGTTGGAAACTTTGCTTTTTCGGATAGGAATTGCTAATTTTAGCTTAAAAGTTTTAATGACAAAGGTATCGATTTATTCTTGATTCAGGTGGTTTATTTTGAAATTAATTGCATAACTTCTTTGTCTGTTTATAACGTGTTCGTACAAATTACTTCCACTTGAATAATTAGTCATTTTCATATTCCGGTAATTAATATTTTGGGACAGGTGTTTAGTGCAAAAATTAGGCAATTTTGTAAACAAATTTTGGTTTTAGATAAAACCGGTTTTGAAGAATAGAAACTGGTTATATGCCCTAATCGCCACTGTTAATATCTCAAGTCTTTAGTAATTACTCGTAAAATAAAATAAACATTACAGTGTCCTGAAAAGAGTATCCGACATATTCTTACAATAGCTGATAACTATCAAAATTTGTTTAATGTGTTTTGTTGTTGGGCGGTTGCTGTCAATTTTATGATATATCATTATACATGTAAATATCATACTGCAAGTAAAAACAAAACATCTATTTTGTATTAAATATCGAAAAATCTTCAAACTAGAATTGCAGGTATATTTTTAATGTATTGTATGATATATATATTTGTTTATTGTGTATGTATGTAACCTAGATATTTAGAATCATATTACATGTTAGTGTTTTTTTTTTGTTATGATTTCGACGTTGTTATAATTTCCCGCATCGATTACCTTGTGTTTCTCTATTTAGCCTAGACGGTTAACTGGTAGAGAATGCCATTTGGCATTCAGTTCGCCTTTGTACTTTTTGTTGTGCATTAGATTAAATAAATAAATATATGAGGTTATGATTAAGTATTTTCAATATATTTAGTTTATAGGATGCTGCTAGTCTTATTCGCATTGGTCGGATTTTATCATTTGTCACGATGTATGTCACGCTCTAATAAGTATATTATGTGTGCGAAAGTGACGGATAGCGCAATAAGCGATATAATGGCAACCACTATCCCTTCTCATTATGATATGGCTGCAGATACTGTAGCAAACAAGCGACAATCAATTTTTATAAAAAGATTTAATTTAAATACAAAGAAAAAATTTAATCGCAGCGGGACTCGAACCCACAACCATTGGATCACTAGCCCAGTGTCCTACCAATTGTGTTATACGAGTACCACTTGGACTTGTCAAATTTTTCTACTTTATCCTTCCTTGTTTACGTTATTACGGGTGACGTGTAGCGACATCTACCTAAAGAGTATTGAACTCTTTTTTGTCCAAGCGGTACTCGTATAGCACAATTGGTAGTGCACTTGGCTAGTGATCCAGTGGTTGTGGGTTCAAGTCCCGCTGCGAGTCAATTTTTTCTTTTTTTTCTTTGTATTTAAATTAAATCTTTTTATAAAAATTGATTGTCCCTTGCTTGCTACAGTATCAGCAACCATATCATAATGAGAACGGATAGTGGTTGCTATTTAATCGCCTATAGCACTATGTACATAGTGATTGTGGGTTCGAGTCCCGCTGCAAGTCAATTTTTTATATATTTTTTTGTGTATTTTAATATCAATGATATGCTAGCAGACGTTTCTGTTGAATATAAAAACAAGATTTAATTTAATCGAAATGATTAGTCTCTACTCCATTGCTCATTTGTAATTTCAACAAAGAAAAAATAAAAAGCATTCATTGTTTTTAATAGAACGGCCATATCTCACAATAATTACTGAATAAATTAAACAATCGCACATCGCTACTAATTACCAAACTCTGTATTCCTCCCACTGTACCTTTTTCTCCCGAAAGTAATTAACAAAATATTTAATTAAAAACTTCGAACCTTAAAACAATTATATAATTAAGGATATTATGCCATACGATAATGGTAATTAAAGAAGTTTGTTGTACGTAAGCTTTTATTGCCAACTTAAATTTGAGTCGGATCTAATTTATGTTCAAATTGTTAAAATACTTTATTATTCTCTTATACGACTAAATTAATTAATTACTTTGTTAAAAAGGCTTAAGAATTAACTTTTTAGCGTCTAACCGCTACTTAAGGTTTATTTCCGGTTGATTCTCAAAATACAAGGTGTTGAAATTATTTTTTTATGAAATTTTTTTTTTGATGAATTTTTAAGTATTTATTTGAGCCTTTGTCTTTTAGACCATTTTGACTCCTTTAGGCCTCTACTAAGTTTATCATGTTAATTATGTAGTAAGTAATAAAAATACAAAGCAAATCGGTGAGGCCTATGTCCAGCAGTTGCCTTGTGATGCCGGCTGACTAGAATAGCACCACCCCATCTCCTCCCGCGGGTGTCGTAAGAGGCGACAAAGGGAAAAATCCTACGGACGGGCAGCAGCGTCCGTCGAAACCCAATCTACAGCTACTGCGGTCGCCAACACGCCTGCCAAGCGTGGCGACTATGGCAACTATCCCCAAAGATGATACAAGTCATATTTGTGGGAGGCCTATGTCCAGCAGTGGACTGCATGCGGCTGAAATGTATGTATGTCCAGCAGTGGACGTCTTTTGGCTGACATGATGATGATGAATCGGTGGATTGTCAAGAAAACTATTGCAGCTTTGGACAGAGGTTCCGCCAATATCAACTGAAAGACTCCGACATTGGTGGTTAGTAACCCCAACATTGATAAAACTGTTCCCTCTTTGCTCAAATTTTGACACATTTCCAAAAATGTGCTGTACATGGGAGTTTTCAAAAAATAGTGCACCCAATCAGTGAAAAATGTAAAAAAAAGTTAAATGACTGTCAGTTTCGTGACGACAATTAAGCATTAAATTTATATAAAACCTTGGTTTTGTGTTTATTTTATTAACTTCAATCGCTATTACAACCTAATTAAAGGCAAGAATTTGATCTTCATTAACCCTCAATTCACTACCTGAGTCCACTGGACTCACATCAACATTTTAAATTGCCATTACTTTAACGTTAGAGCGCCTAGCTTCCCCCTCGTCCCAGTACCTTCCTGCCGTGACGCGGGCACCGCGGTGGCGAGAGGACAAGCGCCCGCGCTTGCGGATTTGGTAAGTTATTACGTCAAGTGAGTCCCGTGGACTCATACTAGTGTAATGTGTGATTTTTTTTAGTACCAAAACAACATAAATCCGTTTATATGAATGAAGATGGGGCGGATTCCGTTATTGAATCTTGGCTGCTACAAGTTTTTAATGACGAGAGTGACGATGAACTAGTTGTTTGCCAAATGAACAGTGCTGCAATTCCCACAAAAGACAACATATACAACTCAAATTGTGAAGATGGTGAATAAATTCGTAGTGAACACAATACTGATTCGGAATCTGAATGTGAGCAGCAATCTGAGCCATCTGGGATCTATGATTGTGACTCGTCATTGAGTGGGAGCAACTTACCGCTTTTACAACTATCTGTCAGATCACAAAATACTTTACCAGCTCAAGAAATGTCATCTGACATGAGTGATTCCGACCAATTGACACCGAGGAAAAAACACATTGCACGTTTTTTTTTCTTGTATAGGAGCATAGATTTTAATTTTTTTATTCAGATTTCATGTACCATCGAGACTCTAAAAACGATAAAAAGAAATATTGTTATGAATATTTTTTATTTTTGTATAGGTTTGAAAAACCCTTATGATTTTTTCACTGTTCAAATAAGTTTGTTTAATTATTGAGACGATGTCAATAATTTGTCATGTTTTGTTATTTTTTTCTAGTGCCTTACGAAGTGCATAAATAATAATAAAACTGTTTAAAAAGATACATTGTGTTATTTTGGAAAACCACACATCAATAAAAATATGAGTCCCAGGGACTCATAGAAAGTGTTTCCGTTAGTACATTTCACCTATTGGATTGAGGGTTAAGATTTCATGCTTAATTATCGTCACGAAACTGAAAGTGATTTCACTTTTCTTAACAACTTTCGCTATCGCTAATTGGGTGTACCAAATTTTGAAAACTACACCATTCCGCAGTTTTCGCAGTTCCAGACTCAGATTTTTTCTTGAGATGTGCAAACTTGTTTAATCCAATGTGTCATTCGAAGTCTGTGGGTACTGACATTCTACTTTTTTTTTTGATGACCTAAGGTGGCAAACGAGCAGAGGGATTGCCTGATGGTAAGCAATTACCGTCGCCCATGGGCACCCGCAACACCAGGGGAGTCCCAAGCGCGTTTCCGACCTTTAAAGGGGGTTGGAGCTCTGGGAATCTTACTCACCATCAGGAACACAACACTGTATACCTTTTCTGGTATGTAGTGCTATTATGACTGTGGTCTTCTGTAAGGAGGAGGTACTTCCCCAGTTGGGCTTCTCCAGACTCGAGCGTGATGGTACTTTGCTGCGCCCTACCTCTCATTATTGGACGTAGTTTAAGGACATACCCGGGTCCAAACTTTCCGTCAACGTTACCTCATGGAGGCTCGCAAATAAGAATTCTTTTATTGTTTAATGTAAATAAGATGCTACAACCGACCGGATTTTCTCGACCGGTCTGGCCTTGTGGGACCCTACTTATGAATCCGATGGTCCTAGGTTCGAATCCCAGTCGGGGCATTTATTGTGATGAGCACAGATATTTGTTCCTGAGTCATGGGTGTTTTCAATGTATTTAAGTATTTATATGTATCTATCTAATATATTTATCGTCGTCTAGGTACCTACAACACGAGCCTTACTGAGTTTACCGTAGGACTAGGTCGATTTGTGTCAGATTGTCACGAAACATTTTTTTTTATAAAATAGAAGAATACCTTCTTCTAAAGCATTTCCGGCATATCATAGGTGTTACAGATAGACAGGTATTGACAACCATACCTTCCCACATGTAAGGTAAACGTCCTATTTCCCGACAGCTTCCCAATAGATGCCACTGTTGATGTTAAGCTTTACTTCAATATTACGCTTCACTGAAAACCAGCGTTGTAGAGTGTACCAACTGGCTTTGTGACATTAAGCTGAATGACGCCCATTTAGGGCGCAAATAACGATTTTATTTTGTTATGTAACCATATTTTTTGTAATTGATTGTATATTTGTGTGCTAATAAATATGTTTTCACCTCACTAGCTCGGAAAAAACTGTTATATTCTTTAAAAACAAGTTAAATTTATTCACAAGGATGCAAATTTAATTCATACATATTGTTAATTACTAATCGAGTGTTTTATGACGTTAGCTGGTTGGATGATCTTCTGTTTAATGTTATAGAAAGATAAATATGATGGATGCCAATAATTTTGATTACACTTTTAAAGTTTTAGAGTATCTTTTTCCATTTTTTCCCTTTGGTATCGAGGTGAAAAATTGTGTGTTCAACGTCATTGTAAATGAAGGTGACAAAAGAGTGTCATGCATTGAGCATGTCAAGCACTGGTAAGTTTACCTCATACAAAAATCCATAAATTGAAAATAAGTTTAATGTGTAATGTTGATAGCTTTTTATGCAAAATTGTAGGCTAATGAAGAATTGATCTAATTATAGGTATCCCAACTATTTCGGCAACACCCAGTAGTCACGGGGCGCGGCACTCTCATGGCAGTCTGAAAAGTCCATCTAGGTCATACCTTGGCTTTTGTGATTCTTGGCGCTCCCATGAACCGTGGCAAAATGCCACGACAACTCAAAGAAAAAGAACAGAAGAGATCTCGCTATAAGAAAATGCAAGATTTTAAGATCAATGGCTGCTGGAAGTTCTCGGTGCTTGCGGTCAATAATTTAAGCGCAGTATGATAATGGACGCAGTATCACCAAATTACCAAGTATCACCGATAAAGTCAAGTTTTTTCTACAAGATAAACATAGTAGACCTTCACACAAATTACATAAAATCTAATATTTATCTTATTCATAATAATTATAATCAGCCGTAAGACGTCCACTGGTGGACACATATATGACTTTTATCATTTGGGTGGCGGGACCTTTCATAGTCGCCACGCTTGGCAGGCGGTTTGACAACCGCAGAAACAACCGCATAACCTTGACAATAGATTCAAAAACTTTTAATTTTAGCCAGGCTTTTCAGGTGGCTTAGGATCGGCTTGAAATAGCCCCCAAAACCCAAAATACTTCAAACATGCTTGTGAGTCACAATAGTACATAAGGTTGTCAAGCACTATCACGTAAACAGCCTTTAAAAAACCTTATCTATCAGCCCCGAACGTCCATTGCTAAGACATAGGCCTTTTCTAACACAAGGAGCAGTCTCTTAGCAACTATCTTAATTTCATTATCGCCACGCTCGATAGACGGGTTAGCCACTATTAAAATCCTGCTGTCTTACGGTAGTTACTTGTCTTTGATGAACAAAGATACACAAAATAAATTCCAACAATAACCCATCACTTGCCACTCCATTACTTACCAGATTCACACGTAATCCTCAACACTCATAACGGCCAAACTTTAAAAGTGCTCCGGCTTAGAATCACTTACCCAAGAACTTGGTAGTTCAATAATTCTTGATAAAAGGCTTAGCTCTACAGAAGACGTGAACGACTTAAGCCTTTAGGCGTTCGGTTATTGGGAATCGGCCGATTTGGATTCGGGAGTCGGGAGTTGCGGCCTCGTTACTAGTTTGTAAGTTTAATGGCACTCGTATTGGAAAGGTATTTTATATTTCGTCAATAAAATGTTTATTTTCGTATTACTCTTCAAAATTTCGATAGCGTTTTTTCTATTCCATAGTATTTTTTTTTTATGATATAGGAGGCAAACGAGCAGACGGATTGCCTGATGGTAAGTAACTACCGCCGCCCATGGACACTCGCAACACCAGAGGAGTCACAAGTACGTTGCCGGCCTTTAAGATCCCTATACGCTCTTTTCTTGAAGGTTTGGATGTCATATCGGTCCGGAAATACTGCACACGACAATTTATTCCAGAGTTTTGCTGTGCGAGGCAGGAAGTTTCTAGAAAAACGGTAATTTCTAGTAATATTTTATAACGGCTTCATTCACATAATAAAGCGTGCGAGCGAGGCGATAATGAAATTAAGGTAGTTGCATAGAGACTGCTCCCTGTGTTAGAGAAAGGCTATGTCCATCAATGGACGTTCGGGG
The DNA here is from genome assembly GCA_022674325.2 of Grapholita molesta. NCBI lineage: Eukaryota > Metazoa > Arthropoda > Insecta > Lepidoptera > Tortricidae > Grapholita > Grapholita molesta. The sequence goes on from CP053143.2 coordinate 9,139,540, forward strand.
CTGATAAAGTTTAGTAAAGGCTGTTTTAGTGGTAGTGCTTGACAACCTCATGTACCATCGTGACTGACAAGCATGCTTGAGGTATTTTGGGTCATCCCGCGACATCTTTAGGAGAATGAAGGCCTCCATTTTGAAGCACAAGGAGTGTTGAGTTTCCGTTCGCCTCACCGCTCGCGTCGCCAGCCCGTCACGCACATCTTAGTGCTTGAAAATCGAGGCCTATATAATTTTAAATATGTCATTAATTGAATCAGGCGTTACTTTGCGGAAGTCCATATTATTAACAAAATATTACTTTGCTATTCCGCTGTTTAATAACGTGCTAGTCAATCAGTGCCAACCCGTTATATTTACTTGCGTATTTTTCCATGCATTAATGTTCCCTCCCTCCCACCGCAAAATTAAATACGCAAATAAATATAACAAACCACCACCAATAATACCAAAACTCGACACGTGTTTCGCCTCTCTACGATGCCTCGTAGAGAACATTAATGCATGAAAAAATACGCAAGTAAATATAACGGGTTGGCACTGATTGACTAGCACGTTATTAAATAGCGGAATAGCAAAGTAATATTATTGATGCTAATCTAAATATGTCCAACGAGTGAGCTTGTTATTTTTATGTATAATACCTAATAATAATTGTAGTTACTATAAAATGCCGAGAAATAGTAAATAAATATTACAGGACACTCTTACATAAATTTCTGAGCTCCATTGTAAGCTCAAGAAGGCTTGTGTTGTGGGTACCCAGCCAATGACATATATAAATATACAAAACTTAAATAAATAGAAAACATCGATGACTCAGGAACAAATATCTGTGCTCAGAACACAAATAAATGCCCTTACTGGGATTTGAGCCCGGGACCGTTGGCTTCATAGGCAGGGTCACTACCCACTAGCCAGACGTGTCGTCAAATATATTATTGCGAAAATGGACGCCTATGTAGAGTGACTTTGATTTTTGACTTTTAATATGTAATCAACTAATCATACCTAATAATATTCGTTGTTACTATACGATGCCGAGAAGCAGTACTTTACATACTTAAAATATTATAACGGAGCTGTGAAAATCTTTTCTGAGTCTTAAAAACATTTTTAGCATAAAAACTAAACTTTATTGAACTTCTTGAGGCAATTTTATTTTTCTCTTAAAATATACGAAGATCTAAAAGGACGTGCGTAAATTTATGGCAGTCTGCTCCATTACCGAATTAGATACAAACGACTTAGCATCACTCACTGCACTTAAGTTTCTTTTCGGCTTTTTGAAATGAAGAAAGCCATCTGTTTGTAATTTTCTTAGTAAATAAGCTAGGAGTCTTTTTGAGTTTTTTTTTTTTATTATTGAACAGTAACAAACAAATACACATTACACTCTTATATTATTACTCGCCAAACTTACGTTTGTCGGCGAGAAGCGCTCAGTTTAGAATAACATAATCTTATTCTATCACTAATCATCAGTGATCGGTTTTTTGGATTCGACATGGGGTGAACGACCTCAAACATTATGTTAGTATGGAAATGCCCCGGGAATCCGGGCTTTAGGTTGTTAGAAAAGACAAAAAAAATACATCTACACGATATCCCGCGAGGGTGAATCCAAAAAACCGATCACTGCTAATCATGTAACAAGTAATAACAATCAATGAAGTATCAATAGGTAATTGACATAACGTAGGGAAAGGTAGGTGTTTTGCTGTGTGTTAGTGATTCATTTCGAAATTGGAATGTAAAAATCATATCATATGAAAGTAATATTGCCAAATAAAACTGCAAAATATCATCATAATGCCTATCACAGTCCACTGCTGGACATAGGCCTCCCCCAAATATGACTTGTATCATCTTGGGGGGCAGTTGCCATAATCACCACGCTTGGCAGGCGGGACGCAGTATCTGTAGATTGAGTTTCGACGGACGCTGCTGCCCATCCGACAGTTGTTTCCCTTTGTCGACTCTTACGACACCCGCGGGAGGAAATGGAGTGGTGCTATTCTAGTCAGCCGGCACCACACGGCACTGCAAAATATACCATACATTGATCATTGTTTTTAATATTCGTAGTAGCAGAATGTCATAGAATCAACCAGCAAAAGTGACCCATATTTTTTTAAATAGCCAATTGCCATGACGCTGTGTCACTTTATGTATTTATGTGAAAAGGCTATTAAAAAACCTGCAACGACATATTTTGAAGTCTATAAGGAACATAATGTCAACATTCGATGTGCATGTTTGAGAAAAACTTATTTGTCACTTATAAAAAAAACGCCATTAATAAACTTTTTCTTATACAACGCGGTGACAAACAAGATTGCAGAAGTTGCAGAACAGAATATGCTCAGTTAGGGGAGTAAAATCAAACCTTACATTTATTATAAAAAAAAAAAAAAACAAAATATAAAAAAAGATAAAAGATCTTTATTTTTCAATTTAGGCACTTTATAGTTACATGCCCTTATGAAATTCAAAGAAAAATCTACACCGGTTCTAACCCTACACCTCTGACTCGAGAAGATAGCGGCAAGAAACTACAGCGGGACTTATTTTTTCGATACAGTGATACATCAAATTTTAAAGCACATAATTATGCATAGTCCCAAAATAAAACATCAAACAGTTTATTACAAGATATGACTAAAATATAAAAGCAAAAATAATAAACAAAGTTAACTTCACAAAAATAGATATATGTAGAGTCAACCAATATGAATTATGGGCCACTTTGTTCCTTGTCACAGTGAAAATCTATATGAAGAACGCAAAAGATCTCTTATTAACTAACGTCACTGTGACAAGGTTCGAAGTGGCCTAGAAATCAAATTGGTTGATTATACTTTGATATGCTTTCTTACCTGAACTGTGTCATTTAAATAGTCTGGCAGTACATACAATTGATGATTTAAATGTTACTGCCATGTATTTTTTAGGGTGCTTATTTTATTTTGCATACGAAACCTTACAACTAAGAGATTGCAATGTTTTATTGATACTTGAAAATATTGAGATATAAAAAGTTTTACAGCTTGGAACAACAAATCATCAAAATTGCACTATTCCAGGATTCCATGTTTATTAAGCAGAGTAAGCTATTTTGTACTCTATTTTCTATGCATAAAGACTATAATCGTAACGTTATTTATAATATTAAAACTATAAGATAGCTGTAAAAACTATACGTCTGTACTCAAACTTAGACGTTATATTTTTAAATTTATGTATTTAAAGATAAGATAAAAGATCTTTATTTTTCAATTTAGACACATTACATGCACTTATGAACGTCTAAACCTACACCTCTGACCCGTGAAGATACCGGCAAGAAACTACGGCGGGACTTATTTTTTCAAAACAGTGATACATCAAATCTTAAAGTACTTACATAATTATGCGTAGTCCGATAAGAAAACATATCAAACAGTTTATTACAAGATAACAAATTACTAAAATATAAAAGTAAAAATAATAATTTATAAACAAATTCGAGTTCACAAAATAGACATACTTTAATATGCTTTCTTATCTTTTTAGCTTTTATACCTAGTGTCCTGTAATAAGAGCAAAACTCATAGTGAAATTTGTCTTAGGACTTATCTATATATACACTTGGAGATCTTGTCTATGTCTTTGGTCTGTGTGTGTTTTTTCCCCAATTAAAAACAGATAGAAATTTTATCAGACATTCGTAATTTTTTCATTTATATGAAATGATTTTGCATTGTGAATAAAATGCAGATTTGCCATTTTTTTTAATACAAGACTGACCAGCGTTTGACCTCAGTCACACCTAACGGTGTCGACGAGGTCGTGGGTGTAGCACGCGTATTCATTCTTGCCTTGAAAAGACCCAAATTATACCTTTTTCCTCTGTTTTAACAAAAATAAACAGATTTTCCGAGCTATTTAGATGAAAAAACTATTTTCAAATCTTCAGGATTCACCCTAAACTAGCTTTTGACAAAGCTAACATTAACTACGGTCATTTATGAAATCACCACATTTCCCCCAGTAATTGAAGGAAACATTCTTTTTTTATGAAATGATAAGGGGAGAATGTAGTGAAAACGGCGCCATTTTGACAAACGAGGGCATCGTAAAATGGGCCATTTGGCAATCAGGAGCGTGTGAGACCTTTTGGGTAAAGAGTTATCTGTGTTTTGAAACTAGTTTTGGACCCGGGTATGTCCTTAAACTACGTCCAACAATGAGAGTTAGGGCACAGCGAAGTACCATTACGCTTGAATCTGGAGCAGCCCAACTGGGGAAGTACCTCTTCCTTACAGAAGACCACAGCAATAACAGCAACTAGCTTTCAGGTAGTGTTGTGTTCTTGGTGGTGAGTGAGGTTCCCAGAGCTCCAACCCCGCTTAAAAGCCGGCAACGCGCTTGTGACTCCCTTGGTATTGCGGGTACCCATGGGCGGCGGTAATTGCTTACCATCAGGCAATCCGCCTGCTCGTTTGCCACCTTTGTTATAAAAAAAAAAGTTTTAAAAATACTTAGCGCTAGAATGACATAGGAAGAAATACTTGTGCTCATCTTACAAATAAATGCCTTACTGGTATTTGAACCTAGGCAGAACCATAGGCAGGGTATCCATGTGCCGTTCTAGGTGTACCTAGGTAGAGAAAAACAATATAAATACAGAGTGAAATCAAAATGGTGATACAAAGTTATATTTTCTGAATGTATTCATGATTACGATAAATTTTTACTATGGAGCGATAACTGAAAAGAAAGCTAAAAAGAATGACCTGCCCATACTAATAACTAAAGCTAGCAGCTATAATAGTATGGGAAGGTTTGTTTTAACAGATTTTTTGGTTGTTACCCCATAGTAAAAGTTGATCGTAATCACGAATAGATTCAGAAAATATAACTTTGTATCAAAATTTTGATTTCACCCTGTATATACATTATACAGGTTGACGCATTTAGATTGGTCAGTTTGAGGATATCTGAAACTATAAGACATACAAAGATCTGTTTTGGAATCTGGAACCATGTCATCGATTTTAGCGACAAGAAAAACTGCATACATAGATTAAAAAAATATTGTATGTTCATAAAAGTTTCTGTTTTGTATACATTTAGCGGAAATGATAAAAACCCTGTAGTTTAGTCCATAATATTCAAAAATCTAATACATTTTAGATCCTATTCTTGAAGTTCTTTCACCATCAGGTGCTCTGTGTGCGTTTAGGTCATCATATAAGTTGCTAATAAATTAGTCACGACTGTCTCATAATGTGATGCCTGCTGACTTGTGATGCCGGCTGACTTGTGATGCCGGCTGACTGTGATACCGGCTGACTGTGATGCCGGCTGACTGTGATGCCGGCTGACTGTGATGCCGGCTGACTGTGATGCCGGCTGACTTGTGATGCCGGCTGACTGTGATGCCGGCTGACTGTGATGCCGGCTGACTGTGATGCCGGCTGACTGTGATGCCGGCTGACTTGTGATGCCGGCTGACTTGTGATGCCGGCTGACTGTGATACCGGCTGACTGTGATGCCGGCTGACTGTGATACCGGCTGACTGTGATGCCGGCTGACTGTGATACCGGCTGTCTTGTGATGCCGGCTGACTTGTGATGCCGGCTGACTGTGATACCGGCTGACTGTGATGCCGGCTGACTGTGATGCCGGCTGACTTGTGATGCCGGCTGACTGTGATGCCGGCTGACTTGTGATGCCGGCTGACTTGTGATGCCGGCTGACTGTGATGCCGGCTGACTGTGATGCCGGCTGACTTGTGATGCCGGCTGACTGTGATGCCGGCTGACTGTGATGCCGGCTGACTTGTGATGCCGGCTGACTGTGATGCCGGCTGACTTGTGATGCCGGCTGACTTGTGATGCCGGCTGACTGTGATGCCGGCTGACTGTGATGCCGGCTGACTTGTGATGCCGGCTGACTTGTGATGCTGGCTGACTGTGATGCCGGCTGAATTGTGATGCCGGCTGACTTGTGATGCCGGCTGACTTGTGATGCCGGCTGACTTGTGATGCCGGCTGACTTGTGATGCCGGCTGACTTGTGATGCCGGCTGACTGTGATGCCGGCTGACTTGTGATGCCGGCTGACTTGTGATGCCGGCTGACTTGTGATGCCGGCTGACTTGTGATGCCGGCTGACTTGTGATGCCGGCTGACTTGTGATACCGGTTGACTTGTGATGCCGGCTGACTAGAATAGCACCACCCCATCTCCTCCCGCGGGTGTCGTAAGAGGCGACAAAGAGAAAAATTCTACATGATGGGCAGCAGCGTCCGTCTAAACCCGATCTACAGCTATTGCGGTCACCAACCCGCCTGCCAAGCATGGCGACAATGCAACTACCCCCCAAGATGATACAAGTCATATACGTGGGAGGCCTATGTCCAGCAGTGGACTGCATACGGCTGAAATGTAATATATGTATGTATGTGTCATAAAGTTACTAACTTATTTTTTTTATGCCAACACTGTAAATTTTTTTTTTCATAGATTCTACTAATTTATTGTTGTGACTTTTATATTACCTACACAGTAAAGCATCCGCTCAATATCCGTTGTAAGATGGAGCAAGTTGGCCGGGAAATTGAAAATCTCTGACTGCACAACAATAAACAAATAAAAGTTACAAGTATGAAACAAAAAAAATGTTTTTTTCTACATTTCCTCGCGACTTCGTCGGCCAGCCATGCCCGTCTTTAAAGTATCATCATCATTTCAGCCGTATGCAGTCCACTGCTGGATATAGGTCTCCCACAAATATGAGTTGTATCATCTTGGGGGGTAGTTGCATAGTCGCCATGCTTGGCAGGCGGGTTGGCGACCGCGGTAGCTGTACATTGGGTTTTGACGGACGCTGCTGCCCGCCCGTAGAATTTTTCCCTTTGTCGCCTCTTACGACACGCGCGGGAGGAGATGGGGTGGTGCTACCTATTGTCAGCCGGCATCACACGTCTTTAAAGTATGGCTGCGAGATAAAGAAATATCATAATATGTTCTTTCTCGTAGCTCAAACTCTCTCCATGCCAAATTTAATCTCAATTAGTTCAGCGGTTTAAGCGTGAAGAGGTAACAGACAGACAGAGTTATTTTTACATTTTTAATATTAGTATGGATTCAGTAGTGTTACTACTCAAATCAAAGCAAATATGAAAGGTACGGCACAGCGAAGTACAGTCAACAGCAAAAGTGGCTAAGCGTTCGAAGTGTTCAAAATGACCTACACACGCTCTTATTCTTATAAGAGATGTGTTGACCTCATTTTGAACACCTCAAACGCTTAGCCATTTCTGCTGCTGACTGTACCATCACGCTTGAGTCTGGAGAAGCCCAACTGGGGAATTACCTCCTTACCTGAACTTACCTTACAGAAGACCACAGCCATAATGCACTTCTTTCCTTTCACCTTTCAGTTATGTAGTGTTGTGTTCCTGATGGCGAGTAAGGTTCCCAGAGCTCCAACCCCCGTTAAAGGCCGGCAACGTGCCTGTGACTCCCCTGGTGTTATGGGTGCCCATGGGCGACGGTAGTTGCTTACCATCAGGCAATCCGTCTGCTCGTTTTCCACCTTTGTCATTAAAAAAAAGAATATAATTTATTTTGTTCCTAGTTACATTAATACCAGTCAAAACAAATGCATCAATCATAAAAATAATAACTACTCACGACGAATATTATTTAGTACAGTCAAAAAAATCTTAACCCATTGAACTAAGGTTTAAAATTGTATAGATATTAATGCACATGAAGGTACAGCTAGTGGATATCCGTTGTAAGACGAAGCGAGATTGCCGGGAAATTGGAAATCTCTGATTGTACACAAACTTCCCGGAACGATATGTGATTTGTAACTAAGTATAGAATTATATGAATATACTTGGCTAAATTTATCGAGCACTCATTTTTTGTCTTTTAACTGTAAAAATCTTCCCAGTATAGTACATTACTGTAGCCGCCGGGAAACAGGGGGTTGAAGGCTGAGTTGTATAGACGGATAGTATACGAAGCCTTCAAGACCCTTTCATGGCTAGGCATGTATAGTGTTTTTCTCAAACTAATGCAATAAAAAATACCACTGAACAAAACAGCTTGACGACAAAAGTTTTTTAATTTTCCCTCCAATCCCGCTTTCTAGTATTATTGCCTTCGATGTAATAATTAATGACTATCATAAATAGTCTGGCTATAATTACTGTATACAACATTTAAAAAACCACCAAAAAAGAATCCACTTACCTTTTAAATGATGGCGCCGTATGCCGTAGCATCTGCCTTTGGCGGTACACAATAACAAAATATAGATACATAAAATCGGGCCCGGTTAGATTATTCAATTTTTATACACCCGTAACACTATATCTAAGTCACAAAAGCATTGAATCACACCATTTACCACAATTTAGTCTTAATAAACAGATTTTTACACGCCGAGAAACTTTTCCATTCCTCCATTATTAAAACAAGTAAAAGTGTCCTGTGATTGGTTGACTCAAAAATGCGTTCAAAAACGCGCATGCGTGGAGTAGTGTTTGGTGTTGCCAATACAATTTTAAAATTGAGAGCATGAATAATAAATATAATAATGTAATAACCTGATGATATGAATATTCATTTTTATGATAAATAAAATAAATCTCTTCATACCATTTCGTCTGAAATAGGCGAGATTATTTTATAGCCCGCTAATCAAATTCAAAATGATAAAAAAATATAATTCAGTTGTTTGAACAGCCTTCATGAACACAGACGCCAGGTATACATAAAAATTTAAAAAAAATTACTTCCCGGCCTAGGCCTTCAATTTTATATGAAATTCGTTACCTGTCCTCTGGAGTTGATCCGCCCTAAACGTGATACTTCGAAGCCTTATTATGACGCACGTAACGAAGACATTTCATTGCATGTTTGAGAAAAAATAATTTTAAAACGAATACCTTTATATATGGACTGGAGGGCAGGGACATACCTTATGAGGAACGGCGACCACCTCTTCAGTATTGAGTTCGTAGCTTAAGCTCGTACACTTTGTGCACGTAACATATTGCTAAATTTGATGACTATTGGGTCTATCACTGAGATCCGAGTAATACTATAATCTGTATAGTATATTTCCGGGTTTTGAACAGTTTTTATTAGCACAGTAGCGGTTTCATAAAAGTTTCGTTGCGCGCGCGGTTGGGATTAATTCACACTGACACTTGAGGTGAGGGGAAGGGGAACATAGGAAAAGGGTTGCCAGGAATAATATACATAAAGATGCGTTTAAGGTGAATGTTTTACACACAAAAATAAATGAACTAAAAATACGTAAATACTTTCAAGTAGAATGAAAAAATATTTTTTTTTTTTTTTTTATGACATAGGCGGCAAACGAGCAGACGGATTGCCTGATGATAAGCAATTACCGTCGCCCATGGGCACCCGCAACACCAGGGGAGTCACAAGCGTGTTGCCGGCCTTTAAGCGGGGTTGGAGCTCTGGGAACCTTACTCACCATCAGGAACACAACACTACAGACTTGAAAGGTAGCAGTGCTATTATGGCTGTGGCCTTCTGTAAGGAGGAGATACTTCCCCAGTTGGACTGCTCCAGATTCAAGCGTGATGGTCATCGCTGTGCCCTACCTCTCATTGTTGGACGTAGTTTAAGGACATACATTTGTTTTTTAAATGGCCAATCTCCATGATGATAGCTCAAATTTATGAGGAATGACAATTAAAAAAGAGGACCTTGCCGGCCTTATACAGGCAATGTCAACTGTAACGACCTCTCGTGCCTCTCGCTGAGCCAAACCTGCAACCACGAAGCCTTTTGTGATCTGCCACGTTAAATATTTTACGCTGACGCTAGAGTATGTGTTGCCAACTCGTGGTAAAGGTACTGGTAGCATAACAAAAGTAAGGTAATAACTGAGATGTCTGTGCGTGCGTCCCTGCTCCGACCCCTCTCTGATGGCCAGTAAAAGAGCGGAATTAATTATATTATTTTTTCCCCCACTAGCTCGTAAAGCGCTTGATTATCCTTTAATACAAGCGGGTAAAAACGCATTTGATCCGCTAGTGATTAAAGTAAGTTGACCTTGAAGTATACTTACAATTCATTCCTCATAGCACTTATTGCTATGGGTTTAAAGTCTAAATTCGCGAAGTACCTACCAGCTCACTTGCCCCGGCGGCGGCGGCGGCGAACGCGGGCGAGCCTTGCACACGCACCGATTCGAATATCGAATTAGAACATTCGAAAATCGTACTGGCCACCACAAGCTAGTACATTATAATTATAAGGCACCTTTGTTTTTTGTAAAAATGTTCAATGTATTCTAAACGCAATGAAAAAGTCAATGCGATTTCAAAATGTTTTTTTTGCATGTTTCGCTTTTCTCGCTATAGTGTGGGGAAAATTATTTTTCACCCCACTAGCTTGAAGAGAACGATTTTATTCTTTAAAAACAACAAAGATTTTTTGAGATTCATAATTTTTTTTTATAACTAATCAAGTGTTTTTTTGACGTGAGCTGTCTCAATATTAGCACGAGAAGGTAAACACTAAGTTTGCCCCCTTGTATAACAAATAACTATTCTGTTTTATGTCCTTTTTTTCGGTTGCCGCGATGATCAAGTGTCGCATAATCGCTAGTGAGTAGTGAACCGAAGTTCGAATCCTAGTGCGGGCATTTATTTATGTGATGAGCACAGCTTTTGTTTCTAAGTTATGGGTGTTTCCAGTTGGATGTCCATATTCTCCATACTTATACTATCCATATTAATATTATAAATGCGAAAGTAACTCTCTTTGTTTTTCTGTCTGTTACCTCTTCACACTTAATCCGCCGAGCCAACTAGGATGAAATTTGGTATAGAGAGAGTTTTAGCTGCAAGAAAGGACATAGGATAATTTTTATCCCGCAACCATCCTTTTTAAGACGGGCATGACTGGCAAATGAAGACAAGCTAGTTATATATGAAATTGAGGTTTTTCAAACTAAGTGTTTGACAAAACGCAAATTTCATAGGTAAAGACCCAATATATATATTTTGTTGGCTAAGTACCCACAAGCCTTCTTGTGCGTTTTTCTAGAAACTTCCTGCCTCGCACAGCAAAACTCTGGAATAAATTGTCGTGTGCAGTATTTCCGGACCGATATGACATCCAAACCTTCAAGAAAAGAGCGTATAGGGATCTTAAAGGCCGGCAACGTACTTGTGACTCCTCTGGTGTTGCGAGTGTCCATGGGCGGCGGTAGTTGCTTACCATCAGGCAATCCGTCTGCTCGTTTGCCTCCTATATCATAAAAAAAAAAAAAATGCTTACTATGGGGCTCACTCAATTTGTGTAAGGATGTCTTAATTTTTTATTGGACTATGAGTATGTTTTGAGGAACGTGTCGACGCTGTAGGTCTAAAACCGCTCTGCTCATGGCCCCACAGCCCACAACGATAAACATTTACGTGCATGTTGGTATAACAGATGAATCTCAATTGCCTTATATCCGCGCCGTCGTAAAATTTCTTTATGCGGAGACGAAAAGGCTTAGGTGGGTAATATTACTTTATAAAGCATCGATTTTTTTTTATTTTTCGGCTACTTATAATATAATATATTATATTATATATAATATATTATAATATAATATATTATTATATCATATTATATTATAATATATTATATTATATATAATATAATATATTATAAGTAGCCGAAAATAATAAAAATAGAATTATATTGTTCGCCAACTTTCCGTTTCTGTAATTTGCATGCAGCTACAAACTTTTCTGTTTGACCCGATGGTTGAATGGTAGAGAATGCCTACAGGCATTAAGTCCGCCATTTGTACTTCATATTATATATTGTGCAATAAAGTTTAAATAAATAAATATTTTTTTTACTGTCAAATGATTAATAGCCAGTAAACTGGCTAACTTATACTGAAAATTATTTGTTTAACTAGAAATAAAACATTTTCTAATGGGTTTTCAATTATTGGCCAGCCATACTTTCATACTAATACCAGGTGAAATCAAAACGGTAATACAAAAATATATTTTTCCTAACTAGTGCGTAAAAAGTGCACTTTTCGCATGCTTCGCGTGCGTAAATTTCACTTTTTAAGGCACTTGCTATGAAAAATTAGGTTCGATACTCGTGTAAAAACTTCTTTAAGACTCGGGTGATTGTCACCCTCGTTTCACTCGGGCTCCAACGTTCACCCTCGTCGAAAAAAAAATTTTTTTCACTAGTATCGAAATGTACTATTCTGGATCTATTCGTGATTACAATCAACTTTTACTATGGGGTCACAACCGAAAAATCAGTTAAATAAAAGAGACCTTCCCATACTAGCTGCTAGCTAGCTGTAGTTGTTAAGTATGGGCAGGTTATTATTTGGTTTTGCGCGGAATTGAATCGTGCAATTCCTGTGCACACTCTCCAAAATATATCTTGTAGAACACAGACAAACTAGCAACCCTGCGACGGTGCTCAAGGCTCTGTAACCTTACACTCAGGATCGCCAATGAGTCTGCAAGTTCGATGCTAGGTACGAGTATGATATCAAAGAAAACTTCAATATACATAGGTAGGCCAAAGTTTCGTTTTATTTAGAAAAGTATTTTGTACATTTCGCTAGTTTACAAGTTCATTTGCGCAACTCCATCTACCCACTCCAAACATAACTATACTAAGTTCACAAATTTGAAAGCCTTGTAATTCCAAATAATTACAATTCTTAACAATTTCACTCGTAGCGTATTTACATAAAACACTTTAATCTATGTATCACAGAAAAAATAATTACATTTCTAGCGTACAGACAGAGACGAGAGTTTAATAAAGACTGTCGTAAATCCTTGTACAATCGCCATGTGATACATCGGAGCTGTGAAGGTGGACACAAATATCGTAACATGCACATGTGAACATGCACTTTATCGCCTTGATAATATAGTCGTTGTTCATTTATTTGTGACCACTTTCACAGCTCCGATATATTTGATGACGACTGTACAGCAGAAATTGATAAGCGGGCCAGCTGGTGTTCAAATTAATCTTGACACGCTCTTATTTCCTTAACTATAAAGTCTTATTAAGGTCATTTTGAACACTTTGCCCACGTAGAATCTTTTGCTGCTGATGGGAATAAATCTTTAAGCAAACTTACAATTCGATATATGAATTGACGCCTATGAAAGTTAAAAGTTTAGTCGCGTATACTTAAATTTGTTATATTGTATTAAATAAATGAGAGAAGTAAATGAGTTTAATTGTCATTTTACTTCAATAAAACGATTTATTTTTTATTTTTAAGATTTTTTGTCACTATGTATTGGCCGCCAGTTATTGAAACAGTATTCATTCAATTCATCTTAGTGATATTAATTTCATATATGACGGCAGTAGCAACTAAGACAACAGCGGTTTTTAAAAGAAATAATGGGTTTTAGGCTTGTCAAAGTGACTAAGAACACTTTTATCGCCTGAAAACAATTTTTACAAGTCGACAGAATAAACTGACTTTAAGAACTGTGTCCTAGTCAAATAAACCGCCAAAACAATATGACCTTTATTTCGATGTAACAGTTTTAATATAGATAAGCAGTCTCTATTATAAACTAGTCTCTGACAGCCGCGCCTCACATATACAAATTTTCCGACGCCGCATCTAATTTCGTGAGTGCCGTATCAAGTGTCGACAATCCATCTTGTCTTTGATGTCATTGGGTACATATTTGACATTTCATCGGTAAATAGGGCTTCCTACACAGTATTTCAAAAATCCCGGGATCCCGGGTTTTTTTTATGGGTCCCGGGGTCACATTTTTTATTGAAAATTCCGCCTTTTTTTACACAGGATCTAGGATTATTTTATAGATCCCGCGATCCCGGGGTTTTCTGAGATCCCGGGGTTTTTGTATTCTGTTCGTGAAATCTAGACAAACGGATGTTTTAATTGTATATGTGAAACGGGTTTAATTTTAACATATCAATTACAATAGGAGAATATATTTAAATTCATAATTCTGCTTACATACAAAACTTACGTAACTTTCTTGATATGTAAGCAGTTTAATAAAAAAATGTAGTTATCTACAGTCTAGCTAATGGATAAAACACTCGATATTTTAATATTATTTTTATATGTAAATTATATTTAAATTCTAGTGTCAACATTATTATTCATTACTATTCGTGCTATGGTATATATATTGATAACAAAAAAATATCGAGTCATATTTTTACCATTTTATTTAAAAATGTACCATTTTTTGTGTGTTTTCTAATCAAAATCATCAACTTTTATCCTGATAAGTGAAAAAAAGTCCCAAAAATTTAATACATTTTCTGTTTGTTTTTTAAAGAAAACTTTTAGAGAATGGAACAAAAATTGGGATCCTTTTTTTTCATAACGGGATTCTGAGCATACACGAAAAAAAGGAGGGTACATCACTAAATAAAATGGCTTTTTTTGTTTTATTACTAAAAGACGGATGACATGAGTAAAGTTACAATAGTTTTTTTTTTTAATGAAACCTAGGCCGCTTTAAATCATGGTAAGTACAACAGAATAATGTTTTTTTTTAAGATACCAAGAAAAAAAAGTAAAATCGCTGTACAAAAACATACAAGGTTACAAAAATTGTGGGGGTCCAAATTTTCGGGCCTAAAACTTTTTACACAATTTTTTTTGTATTTTGTATGGAAGGTGGACTTGGACGACCTATCCCATAAAAAAAATAACGACAAAAAAAATTCATATACTTTTTCTGTAATCAAATTTCGAACTTTCAGCTGAAGAACGTCCACTGTTGGATATAGGCCTCCTCCAAGGACCGCTATGACGACAGGTTCCCGCAACCTACGCGCATTTTTTTTAAACAATATAATAGTCTCGCTTTTCTATTTAAAAATGTTTAAAAACACCATACTAATTACAAAATGGCCGTGACGACGCTTAATAAAATATAAGTTCAAGGTCAGAGTTAGTGACACAAACAAGCACTAAAATGCACCTTATTGTCTTAATATTAAGGCACGCGTATACATATTTTGGAACTTTGTCCGTATCGATAACTTTGACCTTGATTGTACATGGGAAATTCAATCGATAGAATCGAGGTCGCGATTAAATCGAATGAAACTTGACATAGATTAGAAAAGTCTTCGTTACAATTGATGTTTAGTTTTAGTTTTTAATATACCAAACTTGTGACTTTTAAAACAAACGGGAGTCCCTTTCCTACTTTGTCTATTAGAAAGAGATTTCCGCTAATATTATTAGCTATTGATATACGGACACCCCAATTTCTAGTTTCAATTGTACTTAATTATTTAACTGGAG
Organism: Grapholita molesta; assembly: GCA_022674325.2. Lineage (NCBI taxonomy): Eukaryota > Metazoa > Arthropoda > Insecta > Lepidoptera > Tortricidae > Grapholita > Grapholita molesta. The sequence continues at coordinate 9,154,888 of CP053143.2, forward strand.
TAGTAAGTGATACGACATATTTAATAAGGTTATTTAATATTTTACAACAAATATAATCGGTTCAATAATTATAATGTAAAATTGATAGCTTAAATACAGCGATTTTACACTTTTACGAAATGATCGTAATTTTCGAAAAATGAATATAGGCAATGTGAAGGTTACTCTAATCAGTCTTAGATTAAAATTTGAAAAAAATCATCCGTTTGTAAAGTTTGAGCATAATATCATAAGCGGTAAATATACTATATAATATATAAGTATGTCTATGAAATATTTTACTATAAAATAAAATTTGAAATAATTTATTAAACTTTGAAGTAAAACATTTTTAATTGACATTTGACTATCAAACAAAATGGAAGATCGGTGCTATTTTTGCCCTAATAATTTATAATAAAGATATGTGTATGAGATATGGAAATGGCACATTTTCGTAGATAAATTAAAGCTTAAGTTATATTACTAGATGGAAATTCAAAAGCTGCAGGCTTACCGCGAAAATCGAAAAAAAAGTTCCAAAACCACAAGCATCTGTCTCTTTTACTTCAAATAAGGCGTAATTAGAGTGACGGGTATAATAGATCGAAATTTGAGAAACTTTCGATTTTTGCGGTAGGTCGGTCCTATGGTAAGTATAAAATGTAACTTTTAGCAGTTATGATACACAGGCCACACTTACTTACAAATGTAAAAACATGGTGTAAAAATCAGCCAAGATAACTGCATTTTACAAAATTATTACAAGTACCTCATTTGAAAATAGGTTTTACAATTTTACTTGATGAAAAACTATATGATTTCCTATAAACAAGTTACTGGAGAAAATATCAGACGTCATATTCAATGCCCTTGGAGATTATACATTATGTAAAATATGTGATCGTAAAATTGTAAAACCAATGTAGGCACGATGTAAAGAAATTATATTTTGGTATTTATTAAGTGAACACAAATTACGTAATATTGACTCTAGTCGACAAAAACATTGCGAAATAGTGTATTTATTATAAAACGATAATGTTACTTTTAAAATTTATAACATCTATGTTAATAACACGTATTAAAATAATAAAAACTAGCTTGAGATACATCAAATTATACATAATTACATATAACTATATCTATTCTGAAATATAATTACAAATAGCAACAAGAACCTCAGTCGGATATTTGGAATTGACTTTTTACAAAACGTTTAATTAATATTTTTATTTAACACACGCACTTTTTGAAAAATTCACTTTAGTGTCCATGAAAATTGACGAAGTTTTTAAACTAATTTTTGAAACCAAATTTTGACAGTATTAAAAAAACTGTAAACGTTTTAAGTGTCACAGTAAAAAGCTAATCAGTAATGCCTGATCTCTTTTAACTTAAGTCTGTGTGGATGCTAGAAGCGGAGCGGTCAGCGGCGCGAGCGGGCACATTCATACATTTGCATATATTTAAAATGTACGCCGCACGCCCGCCCGCTCTAAGTCGCTTGAAATCAAGCGTCCACTCAGGTCATACACTTAGTTTAATAATTCAAGTACTAGGCATTAATGATCAGAATGATACTTTACTAATGAAACTAATGATAGTTTCCACTTTCACAACTTTTTAAATTAGTTTACTAAATTGTCTTAAGAAGTTTTACTATACGTGTGTCGCCAGCGGGGATTGAAGGCCATTACCTGAAAAAGACACTATAGTTTACTAATATTAATGATTTGTATAATGTATACCTATTTTTGAAATTCATACAAAAACAATTTTTAGATTTTCAAAGGACTTTATATGTAAATGTAGCATATCTTTTAATAATATTATTAGTTATAACTGGGAAAACTGACATGTATTTACACCTTACTGGCTTGGAAAAAGTGTTTTTATTCTTAACAACTATCAAACATGCTTTTTATTCACAAGAGAAATTTCATACAAAATTTTAACGTTTTTTACCGTTAATGATAAATGTTTGATACTAATTATAAATATACAGTAATTTTTAATGTTTTAAAATTAATATTTTTCTCGTGGCAGTGAGGTAAAAAATTGTTTCATTCGGCAGCAAACTTTATTCCCATTTCGTGCCTTGATAGCCTCCCAACGGTCAAGATTCCACTTTTTGAACCTTTCGCTAGCTCACAATGTTAGAAGAAGGTAAACGAACGAGAAGGTAAACAGTAACTTTGCTCCCTTGTATAACAAATAATTACAAAATCATTATCATTTGTATATAAGCTCTTCTGGCATGAGCAATATGTGCAAGCACGCGAATTATTTATTATTTTATATGTAGATTCACAAATCGTATTTTTTGACTATGGAAATTATAATTTGGTTGGGGTGCAGTTAATGCATTTTACAAATATTAATTAACACGTTGGTGGATAGTAAAAGACATCTCTCATAGGCCAGACATACGTGACGCCTGTAGGCGTACTGTACGCCTCAGTGTTAATATTCATTTAAACTTACCTTTTTTAGTAACAGTAACAGCATTACTTATAGTCCTATTCAATGGGGCGAGTATATAATGAGCGCTCGGCGACTGGGGGGTTGCCGATGACGTTGCCACCCCGATCTGTTGGGAAACGAAACAGATATAAGATTTTTTTTTATATTTAAAAAAAACATTTGACTGTTGACATAGCTATTTTTTTTTGTCAGATGCGTAATTTAACGGCGACTGTCAACTTTAAAAATAAAGTAAAAAGTGTTTTACTGGAAACCTAGAACCATCAGCATTGCATTAAGAATCACTACAGACCAGGTCCGTCGAATTAAATGACTGTTTGAAAACGCCATATAATTTACATACCGCCGGTTGAGTACTATCTGTAGACATCGTAGAAGTCGTTATAGGACTGGTAGCGCACTGCGGAGACGCTAAGCACGTCGGCGATGTGATCGAATGTGAAGACGTACCTGCAATAAAAGGACATTTTAAACCATATCGAAAAAACAAAGAAAAAAAGTTTTTTTTTATGCAAGAGGTTTTATTGTAATCTCACCTAACATACTAAAGCAATACTAACAAGAAACAGCTATAAAGTTGTAATCGTTAATTTTTTTAATCAAAAAACGATTTTACAACACCAAACATCCATTATGAATTTACACTTTCACCGTTCGGTTTTGCCAACTCACCCAATGTATCACGCGACCACGCGTTACAATTTATTTAGAAGCTGCTGCTGGAAGATTATGAAATGAAGGGAAGGGATATTAACCTTAAAGATATCCATTCGTGCAGGAAGGAATATTTTAGGAGGACAGTGATACCGCAGCCTAATCAGTAACCCGCAGCTTTAACAGGAAACTGGGCTAAATGACTACATCTACCGATTGAAAGTCCGCTTAAATCTAGTCAGGCGTCCCTAATACATCAACAGTACCCGGGACCCGGGTATGTCCTTAACCTACGTCCAACAATGACAGATAGTGCACTGTGAAATACCATCACGCTTGAATATGTAGCAGTCCATCTGGGGAAGTCTTTGGGAAGGCTCCTTACAGAAGTCCACAGCCATAATAGCACTGCTACTTTTAAGGTATGTAGTGCTGTGTTCCTGATGGTGAGTAAGGTTCCCAGAGCTCTCCCTTTGAAGACCAGTAACGCCCTTATGACTCCTCTGGTGTTGCCGGTATCCATGGGCGACGGTAATTGCTTACCTCAGGAAATCCGTCTGCACGTTTGCCATAAAAAAAGCAACTCACCCGACGGCATCACAACTGAACTCCGCACAGACGAGTAGGGCGGCGGCGCAGGAGTCGAAGCCGGCTTCGCCGTGTTCACAGTGAATCCTAATGCTCCAGTTCTCAGGTGAGGGTTGCCGTAAGTTGCCGCGTAGCGGACGTCAACGCCTTGGATGAGACCACCGTTTGGCACCCGAGATACTAGGGGAGAAATAAGTCTTTTATTGCTAGATATTTAAGTCGAAAGAAAAATAGAAAAATTTGACTCGCAGCGGGACTCGAACCCACAACCACTGGATCACTAGCCCAGTGCACTACCAGTTGTGCTATACGAGCGCCGCTTAGACGTGTCAAATTTTTCTATCTTATCCTTCTACATTAAAATTTGACACGTCTAAGCGGCGCTCGTATAGCACAACTGGTAGTGCACTGGGCTAGTGATCCAGTGGTTGTGGGTTCGAGTCCCGCTACGAGTTTGATATGCTAGCAGACGTTTCTGCTTAATATAAAAAAAAATCTTTTATTGCTAATTTAAATTTTAAGCTAAAATCCTGATCAGGAAGTTGGGGCGGCGTTTGCGCGACAGAGGTGTTGATCCCCGATCCGGATCATACCTGGTCCAACAAATATCGCTTGCCATCCAGCGCGGAAATGCTGCGAGCATTTATGGGACTTTTGGACTGGATGAGGGCCGATGTGGGGTATAAATTAAGTTTTTGTTAGTTTTAGTTAGCTGTAAGTTGTATTTATAATCTAATCTGTATAGTTTTAAGCTGAGTAATTTTCACCATTTATAATAATAAAGATTAATTTGGATTTTAAGTACCTTTTCAAGTAAAACAGGATTACTATCAAAAAGTGTATTTGGAATGTCTTCAAAATTTGACATTTTCAAAATTGACAATATTGAATTGTATAAGATAACTGAGTTTAATTTTTTATCAAACAAGGCATACTATTTTACTGCTGAATATAACAGGGACAATAGCACAAAATTAATAACTGCTATTTATTTAACTTTTAGTCTATGTTTATATCAAAGTAAACATGTTTCATGAAGCATGATGCATGTAAATTGCAAACTTCCATTTTTTGTACATTTTCGGGTAAGACATAGTGATCTCATGTATTATATATTTGTAACACATATGTAACTTTGTTTGAAAAATAAATGATTGATTGATTGAACAAATAAAAGTGATAGTAAACTTAGGGAGTTAGTAGTGCTATTTCTATAACTGCTCTTATTTTATTTATTAATTTGACCTTGTGATTCGGTTTAAAGGGTTTATTTGGCTTTGGCACTCTAAATACTATATATTTTTTGATATAATTAACTAATATATTATTATCTTTAAATATATCTATCTATATATCATATGGGTCAAGAGCTATCTATTATTATTAAAGACCCTAAGTTAAATATTTGTCATTTGTGATAGTATATGTTTCAATAACAGTTTAAAAAATATATGTTTTTAAATACACTTAAAAACTCTTCAATTTCGTTAATAAAAATAAAACACTTTCAACAAATTCACGAAGTTATTTCTTTTTTACCAGCATTTCAGCAGAATTTTTGCCTAAAATTTACAATTTCCTAACAATTTGGGACGTTTTAAGCGCTAGTGGCCTAGCGGTAAGAGCGTGCGACTTGCAATCCGGAGGTCGTAGGTTCAACCGGCTTGTACCAATGCATGAGTTATTCGGAACTTTGTACGAAATATCATTAATATTTACCAGTCGCTTTTTGGTGAAGGAAAACATCGTGAGGAAACCGGACTAGTCCCAATAAGCCCTATTTTATCCTCTGTGTTGGAAGGTCAGATGTCAGTCGCTATTTTTAAATAAAAGTAAACATATTTTAAGAGGTTAAGTACATCATTTTTATTTTTAGAAACGAATTATAAAGATGATTTTATTAGCGACTGAAATAAGGTTTTATTAAAGTCTGAAACATAATCTTATTTTAAGCATAAGTTATTGAGTTTCGGGATTACTGTAGGGCAATTATGTTAAAAGGCTAAGCTTGTTTATTTCAGAATAACAAAAAAAAATATGCTTCGAAAAGGCTTTTTTTAATTCATTATTGAACCTATTTTAATTTTGGACCCATTTATAGGGTAAGACCACCAGTGAATGAACACTTAACAAATATTTCACTTTAAAAAAATCATTTTTCAATATCATATAGCTTAAATCCAAAACTTCATTTGATAGATTTATTTATGTTACAAAATATAATCGTTATTTAACTCTTAACAAACAGCAAATTTTCATGAAATATAGGAAACCTGCAATCACAAAATAATAACTGACCTCCCACCAAAAACTCTGTGAGTTTGGTTAATTATGAGTCCAAAAAATTTTTTTTTGTTACAAGAAATAACATATTCCAGTTTTGTAAAAACCGTTACACATTTTTGACCTAAATTGACCCCTATTAATTATTTGACCATAAACCACCATTAGCATATCAAAAATAAAATTAAGAAATCCCAAAACTCGTTTCTATAATATTTATAACACCTAATTTTATTAATTTGTTATCTAAATATTTACAAGTCAAAAACAGGTTCAATAAGGTTATTAAACTTGCGATTAGTTTGACTTCAAATGCATTTTAAAATTGCTATTATAATTATAGCTAATTTTACTACAAATGTGTCTTATAATACAAATAAGTCTACGTCAAAAATTTTGGTAAAATTTTTCATTGCCGACTGATTTTTCTGTACTAATCATAAAGAGGATTCTAACGAGTGAAACACCACGGGTTTATCTTGTGTATTTTAGGAGTTGCTATGGCTACCTTCAGGTTCCATCATCAGATCAGATTAGTACCATAATATTGCATCGTCACTGAACTTACATAAGTGTGCTAATTTCAATCCTATCGGTTAAAATATCATAATGTAAAACAGTGTTTTTTTACCTTTTTTGGGAACCGTTTACCAACCCTAAGGCAAAACACTACGTGCTTGCGCCTTCTATACAGTGTGTAAATTTCATACGGGCGAATCTCTTAACGCAGTGTAGAATAGGACATAAGAAATATATTTAGATAACTTTCGCTTAGAAGTACAATTAAAATAATATCCATATAAAATAATTCGGTCCGCAATGTAATGCAACAAACTCGAGTTAAACACTCGTTGACAGTTTCAAAAGCTCATATCGCGTAATGTTTGCAGTACATTACTGCTCAGAAATTTTACAATTTTTTTATTACATATGTATAATAGGTAAAATTAAAGAAAAACCTTTCGGTTAATGATTATACTGGTAAATCTTATGTCTGGTTTACTTCTTCGCCCGTATTAGACTTACACACAGTATAAATACTCCTAAATTAAGTGTTTTTTGATTTTTTTATTTTTTTATTATTATTTGAAGACGTACCTTCATTAGTCGGCAGTCCAAGGTTGTTCAAAGCGTTACTACTGTCCCGCTTTTTACGTTGAAGTGAGTTGTTCTGAGAACCGTTTCCAGGGTTAAACTGTACGGTTGATGAGGTGTCTACGCTTCGTGGCAGACTCCCATTGACAGATCTACAACAAAAAACAAAATCGGTTCAGCCAAACAAACAAACATACATTAAATTATACAAAGATATGATTCAAAGAGAAAACCTCTTGTTTAAAACCGTTTTAACCCTCTTAACGCCAAAGACCTAAATACATTGTGAGCTGTTTTGCCTACTACGATACCGACACTTAAAGTTGCTATGGCGGACACCGCAGAAGCAATACTGTTGATATAAAAGTTTTATATTCGTTCTTGCCGAATGATGCCGGCTGATTAGAATAGCACCACCCCATTTCCTCCCGCTGGTGTCGTAATCCGCGACAAAGGGAAACAACTGACGGATGTGCAGCAGCGTCAGCCAAAACACAATCTATAGCTACTGCGGTCGCCAACCCACATGTCAAGCGTGGCGACTATGGCAACTACCCCCCAAGATGATACAAGTCATATTTGGGGGAGGCCTATGTCCAGCAGTGGACGGCGATAGGCTGATGATGATGGTGATATTTGTTCTTTACTAGGTATTAGCACTTTTATTACAGAGAAAAGCATTCAAAAGATTAAAAAAAATACTTTAAATACTCGAAATGTAATTGTTGCAGTAAAATATAAATTTAAAATTGTAGAGATTTGACTTTTAATACTAATGATAAGACTCAAAACAGCACATGTGAAAGATGAGAAATCAATAGACTCTTTCAGTAATAAAGACAATTACCTATACAAATTATCCCCACTTCAAAAATTTTCAAATCATTTACAATTAATTTAAAAGTAGTTTCAAATCAAGCTGAATTTCAAATACATATAATGGCAACGAAAACATATACAATTTGACTAACAACCTTAAGGCTTTTGGGACTTATTCATTTTTAATTCGTATGACACACAATGTGGGTACAACCACTAAAATAAATTTGCTCGCATCTGACAGGGACGATCCATCAAAACTGTACATTTGACGGTAAGTAATGGCGTCACATTATTCAAATGAGTCAAATAAACTAGCATAGATCACGTACCACTAGTTACTTTATACAATAACATTAAATCAACTGACTGTATAGTTCAACTGTAAATAAATAAAAAAAGAAACAAAAAAAAAAACATTTATTCATGACAAAACAACACAAAATAAAAGACCATAAACGTGAATTAAAAAAAATATTTTTGCCACAAAACGGTCACAACTCAGCATTGTAGCTGGCAAGGCAAGCGCTGTTCTTCCGTTGTGACCCAGGTGTACAGTCAGCGTCATATAGTTCATCATCATCATCATCATGTCAGCCGAAAGACGTCCACTGCTGGACATAGGCCTCCCCCAGAACTACCCAAGAAGACCGATCCTGCGCCTTCCACAACCAGCGGTATCCCGCGACTCTAACTAGGTCGTCGGTCCATCTTGTGGGAGGCCTACCTACGCTGCGTCTTCCAGTTCGTGGTCGCCACACCAGAACCTTTCCGCCCCACCGGCCATCGGTTCTACGTGCAATGTGCCCTGTCCACTGCCACTTAAGTTTGGCGATTCGGAGGGCTATATCGGTGACTTTGGTTCTACTGCGGATAAAATCATTCCTGATGCGATCGCGCAGAGACACTCCCAACATAGCCCTCTCCATTGCTCATATATTGCGTCATATAGTTGGTAGCATTCAAAGTATTCATAAAGTTCGGTACACCATAGAATTTGTATGGTGTACCGAACTATTTGACTACTTTGAATGCTACCAACTATATGACGCTGACTGTACAACGTTCGCTGACGAGAAAGCTGTACTGACACGATTAATCATACATTATAACGAAACTAAACTAAAAATATAACTAAAATACAATACAATACAATGTTTCACTCAATTTTTCAAACAGCGGTTATAAAATTGAGTGAAACAGCCCCACCAAATTGAGACTAGACTAGACTTCTTTCTAAATAAATAAATAAAACGTATGTGGCAAATTGTTTGTACAGTTGCCATCAGATATATCGGAGTTGGGTTAGTACCCAAGTGGGAGTAGTCTCCTCTCCTCGCTAGTGGGAGTAGTCTCCCACTAGCGAGTAGCGATTGGCTAGTATTTTCTTCGTGGGCGAGTGATTTTTCTAAGAAAAAGTACTCGCCGGCAGTGTGAACAGTCAGCGATGAACTATAAATACATCTCTTTTCCCCCACGCGGTATATCTTTTGTTCGTTTCGTGGGCGAGAAAATCGCCAAACCGAGTAGCTAAATACTTACTCGCTCTAGGTGGGACAACTGCCTTGTGGCGGTGGTTACAAATCTAAACAATGCTACTATTGTCAAGGCGATAACGTGCATTTTCAGTAAAATTTTCTATTTAGAAATTATTTACAGTCTTTAATTTTATCATTCATCGAAATTGATTTCTCCATGTTGTAGGTAAAACACCGCAATGGTTTTAATGTAATACTAAAATATAATCAACTATAATATTTTCTAACGCCAATTGAAAACTCCCAAATATTTTTTATCACTCTTCTTTCTCAAGTTGATCTCCATGTCAAATTTATTATTATTAAGCGGCTTGACACTCAAAACTTAACTTTTTAATTGTCCAGTGCATTTTCGCAGACACAAAAATATTGCAGTCAGTTTTCCGTAAAACTAAGTTATAAATTCCAGGAAATACCTTAAAATTATAACATTGTATATTGTCTCAGCGCCATCTAGTGGAGGTAATATTCCGACTTACCTGTTAGGGGTCAATTTGTCCGCGCTGAGTGTAGGCGATTGTACTCGTAAGGACCCTGGGGTATAATCGTGCCCGTAGTGCACATAAGTCTGATAGCCGTTGACCTGTTGACAAAAAAGTTTTTACAATAAAAGTAAAGTTGAGTAAAAAAATTTTGTAAAATTTTTTTTTGAAAAAAAGAAGGTATTTGATGAAACTATTTGTTAACTAAATTGGGCAAAAAATTATGGGCTCTTTTGTATCTGCAGTGATATTAATATTTGAGATTTGCTAATATGGTCGGGATTTTATTATTATATTATTCTAAAATTGTATTTTTTGGATACTATGGGATCACAACCAAAAAATCAGTTAAAAAGAGAACTTCCTACACTATTTACCCGAAGTTCTTAGTATGGGCAGGTCACTTTTTTAACTGATTTTTCAGTTATGGCTCTATAGTACAACTTGATCGTAATCATAAATAGATTCAGAAAATATATTTTTGTATTACCATTTTGATTTAACCTGGTATTTTTTTGTTTAGTACAGTCAGCAACACAAGTTGCTACGCGGGCGAGTTGTTAAGAATTACCTTAAAACGACCGTATTGGTAAGATACTAAGATCGCGCCAAGATCATTCTGAATACCACGTCCGCTTAACAGATTCTGCTGCTAAGTGTACATACCTTGTATGAGAACGCTGGTGGCCTAACGGTAAGGGCGTGCGACTTGCAGATTCAAACCCCGGCTTGTATTAATGAGTTTTCCGGGACTTATATATGTACAGTCAACCAATTTGATCTATGGGCCACTTCGTTCCTTGTCACAGTGAAAATGTATATGAAAGACGCAAAACATCTCTTATTAACGTCACTGTCAAGCCATCAAACCAAGAAATCAAATTGGTGGACCGTACGAAACATCATTTGATATTTACCAGTCGCTTTTCAATGAAGGTTCATCATGATTCATGAAGAAACCGGACTAATCCCAATAAGGCCTAGTTTACCGTTGGAAGGTCAGATGGCAGTCGCTTTCGTAAAACTAGTCTACGCCAAATTCTAGGATTATTCCAAACGGACCCCAGGCTGGGCCGTGTCAAAATGCCGGGAGGAAGATGATGGGTACATACCTTAAAGTTCAACGTGGAAACGCTGGATGATGGGTACCTGGGGAACGGTCAGGGGGGACTGTTCTGTCACCGTCGAGTGCGATCCTGATCCAGTGGCACTCCCCCAAACGGCAATGCGGACGTCGCCGCTGGGTTTTTAGTGGGTATTCTCCTCCCCTCCTCTTGGCTAGCAAGAGGAGCAGCGAGGACACTACCACATACCCCCTCACTACCATCATGGCCCTACCCCATGGCCCGGGGGGTAGCAAGCAGGGGCAAACGCATTTTCCCAGCGACAAAAACTAAACACTAAACGGGGACTGTTTAGTGTTTAGTTAGTGTTTAGTTAGTTTTTGTAGTATTAAGTTAGTTTTAAATATTGTTATGTACCTTGTAACAATCGGCATATACTGGGTCAGTATAATCATTGCTATATCTGTAGGGTTGATAGTTGCTCTGGGTTATGGAGTTGAGTGGCACAGTGCCTGCCAGTGGTATGCCACTACCTAGCTTGGCGTTTGAGCATAGTGTGCTGTCCGAGCCTGTGTTGGGGTAGTCCTGTGAAAAGAAGACTGGTTAGGACCTGTTAACCACCGGGCTGGTACGGGTTTCCTTTGAGAATGTCGTTCTTGAATGTTCGGGAGTAATTTCGCTTTGTATACTTTGTTTAATTGGAATAATCGTATGTTTCAAAACGGAATATGTATTTTTTGGGTATACACATGAATACGAGACTTTTTATTGTTAGATAATGATGATTTTACATTTAACTTTATTTTCCTCGCGTCTTCGTAGGCCAGCCATGCCCGTCTATAAAGTATGGTTGCGGGATAAAAATTATCGTTTGTCCTTTCTCGTAGCTCAAACTCTCTCCATACTAAATTTCATCCCAATTAGTTCAGCGGTTTAAGCGTGAAGAGGTAACAGATAGACAGACAGAGAGAGTTACTTTCGCATTTATAATTACTAGCATGGATACATATTCACATGAGACTTTTTGTTGTTCGATAATGGCGATTTTATATTTTTTATTTTTCATCAATACAGTCAAAAAAATCACATTAAAATTATAACTTATATAATTTTCCGATTAGGGTAAGAGTCACGATTTATAATTAAATATTGTTTTAACAATAGTTGTCCATTTCACGCGCTCTTTTTTATCTTTTCAAATAAAATATAATATTATGATACGATTTATAATATTCCCATTCAATTGAGTAGTCAAATATAAAATATTATATTTTGTGAAATATTCCACCTAGAATAAATAAATAAATATTTCGGGACATTCTTACACACATCGACCTAGTCCTACGGTAAGCTCAGTAAGGCTCGTGTCGTAGGTACTAGCCGACGATATATATAATAAATAGATACATATAAATACTTAAATACCTAGAAAACAGCCATGACTCAGGAACAAATATGTGCTCATCACACAAATAAATGCCCTGACTGGGAATCGAACCCAGGACCATCGGCTTCATAGGCAGGGTCACTACCCACTAGGCCAGACCGATCGTCAAAAGAATCAGAATATGCATCTATTGCCTAATTTATTTAATTTTTGACATTCATGAGTGCATTTTAAAGAGCCTAAATTGAAAAATTAAGATCTTTTATCTCTTAGTCTAATCTAAACATGATTTTACAATATATTTTCGAATCGGAAAATTTCAAAGTGATAACTTTAAAAATGGATAATTTCAGTTATTTGTTTAATAAACCAGAGCTTCAATTTATACTTTATTTGCATTAAGCCCACGTGTTGTTATTTAAAATATTTTCCACCGACGGATGTTGCGAACCGATAAAAAAACCTTTTTTTTTCACAGCTTTCAAAATGTTCCGTTAAAACAATTATATTTAAAAGCCACTATTGTGACATGACAAAAGCAATTAAATTATTCAAATAACGTGTTTCTCTGTGATTTGTTCATTTTTTATAACGAATAAAATATAGTTAAAAATACGTATAATCATATAACCATACATTACAACGTATCAGCATTGCGATACAACGAGGAAATGCCACCAGGATCCATCGTACAATGCCTCAAGAGCCTTTTTTAGATTTTGTACTGTAACTAGTTAAGTACTTATCATACATAATATGATTGTAATTTCTATAAATAAATATACTCGTATAATAGCGTTAAAAAAAAAATAAACATTATAGGAAATTCTTAGACTAAATTGACTGAGCCCCACGATAATCTCAAGAAGGCTTGTGTTGTGGGTACTTAGCCAACAATATATATAATATAAAAATACTTAAATATGTACATAGAAACAGAAAGCACCCATGACTCAGGAACAAATATCTGTGCTCATCAACACAATTAAATGTCCTGACTGGGATTCGAACCCAGGACCATCGGCTTCATAGGCAGGGTCACTACTACTAGACCGTTAAAAATGTATGTTAAAATTGTATTAATTGCTTAGTCAGGTTTTATTATTTTTTTGTCTAGTCTAGCCTAGTGACCTCCTGGGGTTGAATCCCGGTAAGGGCATTTTATTTATGTCATAAGCACAGACATTTGTTCCTGAGTCTTGCCTGTTTTCTAGGTATTTAAGTATTTGTGTATTATATATATTTAGACAAGTACAGTAGGTAGTCAAGTTAATTTGTGTAAGGTTCCACTGTATTTGTTTAATTTATTTTTTTGTTAGTATTTTTTTATTGTTCTCGTTAGCACCGCAGCCCTGCTTTTGCTTAAGTACTAATAGAGAATACCTCTTGTTATTAAGTCCGCTGTGACTCAAGATATTATATTTGTGCTTTAAAGTTCCATATTTGCTCACAATAAGTTTTAAGATATAAATCTAAATAGCCTAAAATGATATAAAACTCTTTGAATGAAAACAATGGAAGAATTACTATCTCAATAAGGTAACAGTGTCATAATATGAATAAAAAAGTACTTGGTAATAAAACCGTACTTTGTTCATTATGACCGTATTAAAGCTAATGTTTTAAACATTGTCACGTCATTTTGTTAAATATGGTACTTAATTTGGACTAAATATATTTTTTTTATTTCGCTGGACCCTATTTAGGTTCATTAATTTTTACTTTTACTAAAACTTGTATGATAGTTGCGCCGGTAGGCACGCAGTAGTGTATGTTTATCTCGGCGCGTGACGATAGATTGTTAGTGTTTTATCACGCTCCGATTCAGTAAGATTATAATTGTACAGATGTAGATTAAGAACGTAATATTAAGGAAGCACAGATATATATATGAACTAGTGAGTAAGGAATAAACTAGTCTAAGTCAACCAGTCAACGGTGTCTTTACTCATAATGCCGCTACTCCTACAAAAGTATTCATTACGTGGTTTTCAAACAATTTTCTATGATCACCTTTCAATAATATATAAAAAAAATTGTCACCTTTTTCATGAAAAAAATATTTTTAAACTCATAAAAGTCAAAAAATATTCTTAAATTTCCTTCCATAGACTTATTTCTATTTCTCTTAACAAAACTTCGTCAATAGCAAACCCTCTTTAAGTAAGACCTTTCTCGTTGCAAACTCGCTAAGAAGAGCCAAATAAACTTATCAAACTACCCTCTAGCTTACAATTGAATTGAAACTTTTGAATCGCAACTCCGCTTGGCCAATTAGCCAATCAGAATGCTTCAAAATAGTTTCACGGCAAATGTTGAACTTTGCTAAATAGACTTATGCTAATGCAAAATACGCTGTTACTTCGTATTTTTACCCTGTTTTTTTTTGAAATCAAGAAAACCACAAATTAAGAAATTCAACTGCAATTGTATTTCGTTTTTTAAGCATAAGAAATGACTTCTTAATACTTTTCAGATTTAGCTTTTGCAGAAAAGTAGTCAATTACAAAATGATCGGAGAAAAGTTAAATAAAAAAAAAAATAGAATAATGCTGTTGCTGGTATTTTTTTGTTTAGTACAGTTACCAGCAGAAGTGTTAAGCGGGTGTTAAATATAACCTTAACACGACTTTATCGTTAAGAGAATAAGATCGCGCCAAGATTATTCTGAACACCCCGCCCGATTATAAGATTTTGCTGTTGAGTGTACATACCTTGTATGAGAACGCTGATGGCCCAGCGGTAAGAGCGTGTGACTTATAATACGGAGGTCGCAGGTTCAAACCCCGGCTTGTACCAATGAGTTTTTCCAACGTATGTACGAAATATCATATTTCATATTAAAACCAGACGCTTTTTCGTGAAGGAAAATATCGTGAGGAAATTGTCCTTGTCCCAATAAGGCATAGTTTACACCCTGGTTTGAAAGGTCAGATGGCAGTCTCTTTCATAAAACTAGTGCCTACGCCAAATCTTGGGATTAGTTGCCAGTTGTCCGCTTGGCAACTAATCCCATGGTTGTCCATGCGGCGGCTCCCATGAGGCGTGGCAAAATGCCGGGACAGCGCTAGGAAGACGAAAAAAATGACGAGACTCGAACTCACTACTCCTGGATACTTGTGTCTCCTCTCTATTCCATTTTCCATTATTTCTTTATTTATTAATATTATGGCTTCGTTAGCAGACGTTGCTGCTTAATAAATTAAATTATAAATTAATGTTTCCCATGGATCTGTGTTAATAATTTTCAAAATGTACATAATATTATCTTTCATAATTATAACATCCACATTCTCGAACTTTTGATATAAAATTAGGGATAACGACACTAACCGACAGTTTCAAATACCATAATAAATAATCACACCTAAACGAAATACAAGACTAAAATGTAACGTTCCTCGGGCAAAAGAACTTTATGGTGCTTGGCGCTTACGTTGCGAAACGTCACATTAGTATTGGAGCATCGTTAACAATAGCGTAAGCGGCAAGCGCCATAAGGTACCTTCGCGGAAAGTCACAAATAAACATCTTTAATAATTAGTTCGACTACTCAATATTTTCCAGTTCAAACTCTAGATTTTAAAACTTGCTTGAAAGTACTAATTCTGTTATCTACCACTTATCGATTTTGAAAGAGAAGTAAGACTCCAACTAAAAACTTAAATATAATTAATACTGCGTACCGAGATAATATGTGCCTTGCGGTACACCAGTTTAAGAGCGATCCCTGACAAAAAGGATTTATTTTGGATAGGTCTGGCCTAGTGAGTAGTTAACCTACTGATGGGTTCAAATCTCAGTATTTATTTGTGTGATGAGCACATACATTTTGTCTTGAGTCATGGATATTTGAGTATTTAAGAGTTCGTATAGATATCGAGCTGAGTACTCACAAGACAAGCCTTCTTGAGCTTACCGTGGGACTCAATCAATTTGTGTAGGTATAATAGTTATTTATCATTAATTTTATTTTCTTATGAAATCATCATCATCATCATTAGCATTTAAGCAGTAAGACGTCCGCTAGACATAGGCCTTCCCCAAATAATATGTTAGCTAGTCTAGTATTAAATAATATGTTGGCTAGTCCTACTTGAGCTTACCGTGGGGCTCAGTCAATTAGTGTAAGGATGTCCTGTAATAGGTATTCATTAATTAATTTTTACATTGGTTTGATCGTAGCGAATGCCATGAAGGCTAAGGAAGTAATATCAAACGAAATGATTCCAATTTCCTAAGAAAGTTTATCAATACTTACAACTTCACAGCTTCCATTGGCTTGTCGAAGTTCTAGTTTGAGATCGCTTATGTTGGAGTTTCTGTCGTTTTCTTTATACAGCTCTTCCGCTGTCACGGTTACGTCAGGTTTTTCTGAAACAACGCAAATTGATGAAGTTCCATAAACTTAGTTCGAAGTTGATTTTGACTTTGCAAGAAATACTGCTGACGGGGCGAACATATTCGTTGATGTTGCTTGTTAAGGGAATCGGAGAAAAGTTTAGCCTAAAAAAATAAGTGGATTGACTTACAGTAAGCACGTGGAAGTTATTCTACTTTAGATAAGTCACAAAATTGGACAAAGACTGAAAAATGTAAGTCATTTCGTTTAATTTTTGCTAAAATAATTCGGTTGTTAGGAAGTAATAAAAGTAAACTAGAGTTTTTAAACTACCAATCCAACAGAAATAAAAATGTAACGAACTAGGTATAATCATTATGTTCCTTGACTTCAATATCTTTACAGATGTAATATTGTTTTCAGTTGCCGCTATAAGTATTTATTAATAAAATAAAATAACTAAAAACAAACTATGTAGCTTATATTGATATCGGATTATGACATATAAAAAAAGGCAATCATCATCATCAGATTAATTGGCAGTGCTGTTACATAATTATTTTGTAACCGCTTTATAAGTGAATAACGAATTTAGAAACAACTTATCATTGCTCGTTGCCAGTACTCCAATTGTATTTGTTTGTATCCCTCCAACTTTGACAGTTCTGAATGGTTCAGTTTGAAGGGGAACAAAAATATCTGAGACTATGACAAGGACGGACGAAAATAGAGCCGTGTCTGCCAAACCTATGGATAGTTACATAAGACCATCCCTTTAGTCCCGTCTACTTAAATGGTATGTCTATGCGACACCCACAGAATAAGATAGGATGGTGTTATTTTCAACATATAACATATTATACCTCTCTCTAGATAAGATTTTTTGTTTCTGAAGTTTTACCATCACCAAACTTACCTGTAACTTGTGTCTGCTTATTCTTCCGCTGCTTCCTCTGACATAATATCACTAGCATTATCAGTGCTGCCACCATTATCGTTCCTGATGTTACTCCAAACAATATCAGTAGTAGTGGAAATGTTTCTGAAAAGAATATTTGCATTTACATTTTTGTTGTTTTCTTATACCACGGATGTCTTAGAACTATTCATATTAATGGGGCTATGTTTATTTGTAATATGTTTATGAGCTCCTGACATATCATCATCATCACTCCCTAACCTTACATGCAAATGTACCAAATCATCATCGTCATATCATTATTAGTATTTATAATATCAGTCTTTATGTTATTTATTTTATGAAGTAAAAGATTTTCCAAAACTATTAGTTCACATTTAATAGCTTTCAAATAGTTTTATGAAAATATTATTATAATCAAGCCTGTCAGAGAAAATATTTTCAATATAGCCTAAATTACTTATTCTGTTAGTTTTTCTAGTGTGTTTTCAATAATTCATACAAGTCGATCAGTCTGGCCTACTGGGTAGTAACTTTGCCTATGAAGGGGGTGATCTTGGGTTCAAATCCTAATAAGGCTATTTATTTGTATGATGAGCACAAGTATATTTACCTGAATCATGTGTGTTTTCTATGTATTTAAGTGTTTGTAGATTATTGGATACCCACAACACAAGCCTTCTTGAGCTTACCGTTGGGCTTAGTCAATAATGAACGGACTGTAATATTTAATTTTATAACAATTAATAACTACTTACTGTTTGGTTTCAAAATGATATCCATTCCATCACTTCCATACTCATTGGAGACATTGCATCGGTACGTCCCAAAGTGTTTGGATTGGCTCTCTCGTATGATAAGCGTCGAGTTTATGACGCCTCCTGGTTGTGCGTCTTCGAGAAACGCGTAATCCTGATGAAAAAATATTTATGAATTGAAAATAGATGAAATATACTTAAGAATAAAAGGCTAAGGTGTTAGCCGCGACAGCTCAAGATACGGGTTCAAATCCCGCCTCAACCGCCGGTCCTCGTCACTTTTTCTTAAGTATATGTTATCTATTTATAATTTTTATATTAGTGTTATTACTTAAAAATCAAAGCAAACCGTAATATTTAATAAAAAAAAGGTTTGGAATAAATGACACACTCAAGTTTTACTTCAAGTTATTAGGGTTCTTATTTTATTTATTATATTTTAGTAAATAAATAAATGATAAACTGAAGTTTCTTACTCAGTTAACAATTTACACAACTTTTTGTTGCAATGCCATTCTAAACTGTCAACATTCTGATTTTATTAGTTTATTTTTATTTTTGTAATCTCATTTTCTAATAAGGCATTTACCATCTGCGTTAGTTTATTGTTTCCTATGTGATTCCAGTATTCAAATAATAGTAGATTGTTTGACAAGGGGCTAAAGTAGGCCATAGTACCACGAGATGGTTATTTTCCCGAACGAAGTGAGGGAAAATTGTTCGAGGGGTAATATGGCGTTTAGACCCGAGTTATGCATACTAGCTTTCACTTCGATTGCGAGAAAATAAGATAAAATAACATTTCAACAATTAACAAATACAATTTTATTCACCCGCAATGAATTCTGAGTCAAAAATGTTTAATTTGGCAGTCTTTGTATTTTTTTTTACTGCTTTGATACAGATAGGATATATCTACGCCGTGAATAAATGCCATAGACAACGTATAATTGGGGCTTCAAAGAGTTTGCCAACGATTTAAACTTTTTTTGATGCTTGTGAAGTAGGAACTAAAAAGCACCTAATGCTTTGAAAATTTGATTGCGTTTCCTCATTGGTCGATTTTAATATTGTGGTATTGTCTGATTGGTTGATACTTTATACAAAGTTTTTTTTAATGATTTCACATTTTTAAACAGTATTCGCACCAAAAAAGAATCTAGAGTTGCGATTAACTTCGATATGTGTCGTGATTGGTTGATTTAATAAGATGAAGTGTTCTGGTTGGTCAATTTAAAACGTTTTGTATATCATAAATATGTATATTTTCCCAAGAGGCTAAATGTATTACTTTAGTCCGCCTTGGCAAGCATAATATGACACACTTTTAGAGCATGAGAAGTGAAAAAGTATGTATCTATCTCTCTCTATCTTATCAGTCGCAGATTTGAGCATTTCAGTTTACAATATAGACTGTTCACCAATTAAAACACTTTTCATTACATTATGTTGATATTCCAATGGCTTCAAAACCCTTAATTTTCACAATGTCCATAAGAAAAAGCGAACGTAATTTATCTATATGAACCTTAACCACAACATCTGAGGCTCTAGTGTAAGTTTCTTTTGACGTAAAAAATGTTTACGAACGCGTAAGTGATATAGTCATTTATATTGGAAACACAAACGCGTTCGTGACGTAAAGTTACGTTAAAAACTTACACTCAGAGGCTCTAGTGTAAGTTTCTTTTGACGTAAAAAAACGTTTACGACCGCGTAAGTGATAATGTTATTTATATGGGAAACGTAAACGCGTTCGTGACGTAAAGTACGTTAAAAACTTACACTCAGAGCTCAGGGCTCTGTACAAAAAAAAATCTGCTGTTCCGACATTCAAAACTATTCAACCCTTTGAATCTCTCAAATGAAGACTTACCTGATCATGTATAGAATCTATCTCTTTTCCATCAAAAGTCCACACGATGCTCTCGATACGCGGAACTGCAAACGCCGCACACTCAATCTTCACGCTGTCTCCTTGGGAACCAAACTGGGTATAGTTTGATAAGATTTTTGGTGGACCTACAAAAAAAAAATCAACAACTTTAGTTCTAAGTTTATGTTCTTAATACCTTTGATGTTTTGTGCTTTTCTTCTATTCATATACAGTCTTGGCCAGAAGTATTAAGCATGCATGTTTTTATCTGACAACTCGATATCTTAGTGTAAAATTTACGTTTTTCTGGTGACATTATTATTTGCTTTAAACTGATTAGGTATTAGTCGTAGCACTAACTGGTGATTGCATAGCTTTGCAATAAGTCACTTCGTTGTAGATTAGAATTTTTGAGCTTTTTGGTTTTTTTATTTATATGTACTTTTAAGTTTTATTAATTAATATTCGCTTGTTGTGAAAATATATTAAGGTTTGAAATGTAAGAAAATTGTTAAATTGCATTTAGAAAGAGATGTTTTCAGAGTTAGAAGAAAAAATGTGTGCTCAATATTTTTGGCCGAGGCTGTATGACAGCACAGCTGTGCTGTCATACAGCCTCACAGCATATGTAGTAGTAACGAGTGTGTACACGCATGTCGGCGTTCTATATTCAAATTTTGACGTAAGTTCCATATTTATTCTCTGCACAACTACATAGACATGGTGCTTCAGCAAAAAAAATCCTGTACCTACTTTTCCGTAGTATGTTAAAAATCATACCTTTAATAAAAATGGATCCAGATGTTTCTATTTCTGGATAACCAGGCACATTAGCTATACATATGTATTTTCCGGCTGTATGCGTATCCAATGTTAGAGTTAGGTTAGCTGTCCGTCCAACTCGCTGCAACAAAAAATAACAATTAAGAAACACATATAATATTTGCCTTTTGGTTGACTTTGAGCCCCATAGTAAGCGACCACGTTTCAGTTCCATATCTCATCACTGGTAACACACACTGGTCAAAGTCTTTCGTCTTGGAAACTGCGGAATATTGGAAGAAAAGATGTGTTGTAGCTTCCAAAGGGCAATGGAGATGGCTATCGATCGCACAGAGACACTCCTAATATTGCCCTCTCCATTGCCCTTTTAGTGTTTTTGAGCGTTCTTGACATATGTCGTCATTGTCAATACGTACTGGTCTTTCGTTTTGAGACACTGCGGAATCTTGGAAGAAAAGATGTATCGTAGCTTCCAAACGGCAATAGAGAGGGCTATGCTGGGAGTGTCTATGCATGATCGCATCAGAAATAATGTCATTCGCAGCAGAAGGAGCAAAATAATCACCTAAACTTAAGTGACAGAGGGCTGGTTATATTGAACGCAGAACCGACGACCGTTGGAGCGTAAAGATTCTCTAGTGGCGTCGACGTACCAGAAGGCACAGCGTGGGCCCCCCACAAGGTGGACCAACGACATGGTCAAGATTGTTGTAATCCACTGAATGCGGCGCAAAACTGGTCACTGTGGGTTGCTATGGGGGAGGCCTATGTCCAGCAAAGGACGTCTTTCAGTTGATATGATGATGTTGATAACAAAGCAAAGAAAGCTGTGGCAAAAAAAGAAACACAATTCTTGCTGATATGAAGAAAATATCGTGAAAAAACACATTTTTCCCGGAAATTTTGAAGTATGAACAAATATTCCATTCGCAACGTGTCGAAACGGCCGAGAGAATGAGAGCTCATAACGGCACTTCATAGGAACGCCCACAACAATAATCATAGTACCTAAAGACCAAAGGGGTGACACTGGGCCTGTACCACGAGTTGGCAAAAACTTACTCGCTAGCGATAACTATACGATATTTTTATGGAGAAATTTAACGGAGCCGAACAAATCGTCAACTGTGGTGTCTCGTGGTAAAGGGACAGCATAGGTGAAAAACTTAGCTAAAGCACTTAGTCTCTGTAGTAGTAGCGTATCTGTATACGCATGTCGGCGTTCTATATTCAAATTTTGACGCAAGTTTCATATTAATTTTCCGCACTACTACATAGACATGGTTCTTCAGTTAAGTTTTTCACCTTTACCTTCAGGTATTGGCAAAAACGTACTAGCAAGAACGAAAACGAGATATTGTAGAGCCTAACAAAGCTTTCTATAATACTTGACGTATGTACAGTACAATGTAGTCTGACGTATGTCAAAAGTTGAATATTTTATGTAACATAAAATGCTTTCATAAATCATCCCGTCTCGAACACCGGAGGTCCTCGTCGTTTTTTTTTTTTTTTTTTTTCTTAAGTATATGTTATCTATTTCAACTATATAGTAGTATTACTACTTAAAAATCAAAGCAAATCAAAAAATATTTCATAAAAAATAATTTGATTTGTTCTTAGTTGCTTTCATAAAATTAAGATATTTTTTTTATATAAATCATTTACATGAATTCAAAGGTAACCAACTCTAAAAAATATGTTATTACTATCCAGATTGGTTAAATTTTTTTTCCAATAGCTGTTACGGTTGACAAAAAAATAATAAAAATACATTTTAATACTAAAACAGGATATTCACAGACTCCAAACAAGTCTGAACCTGAAAACATTGTAAAATTAATTTATGTTTTTAAATATAAAGAAAGAAAAGAGTAAAATTCGTCACCATAATAAAAGTCATAAATCTCTACGGGTGTACCGCAGGGATCAATATTGGAGCACTTCCTCTTCCTTATCTACATAAAATTGTAAACAATTTTTTAATCGCAATCAATTACGATCCTTTTTTTACAAATACTGAAGCAAATGCGAACTTCACTTACCAAAAAGATTTATTTGATAAAAACCTAGTATCTATCAAATTGTATTTTATTACCAAAGAAATAAAATATCCACATACTGAATGCTGTTGAATAAAACATTATGAGCTAACTATTCCAAAAAGGGGAAATACTTTAGTGGCAGTATAAAAAGAACACATAAATCAAGTTTTTATGTTCTAAGTTGATGATTATTTGAAAAACCGTTGAAGTAAGGGTAACTGAATCGTAATAGTATTTATCTACATTTCTCAGTAAAAAGACTGTATGAATTATACAGGGTTCTCTCATTTAGATCGGTCAGTATGGGGAAGTCTGGAACTATATGATATACAACGATTTGTTCTTAGGAACTATGTCATCGATTTTAGGAACAAGAAGAACTGCATACATTAATTAAAAAAAACTTTTACTCTGTTCGAGAATCGAAAAAAATTGTTTTGGAAAATAAACCTTTTCTTTATTTCCGTTTGTGTAGGTTATAGGCAGCAAAATTGACCATAAAACATGATATTTCAAAGGAATAAAATGCATTGTAATTCAATATCTTTTCATTTTATTTTTAACTACTGGGGTCAATTCTCAGACTGCACACATTTTTTTTAAATATATTCATACAGTTTTTCTTGTCCCTAAAATCGATGGGATCCTAAGAATAGATCTTTGTTTGTCTTATAATTCCAGATTTCCCTAAACTGACCGATCTAAATGAGACACTCTGTATAGCCATATTTTCACTCGTAAGACGTCCAGTGCCGAATATGACATGTTTTTTTTTTATGACATGGGCGGTAAACCAGCAGACGGATTCCCTGCTGGTAAGCAATTATCGTCGCCTATGGGCACCCGCAACACCAGGGGAGTCACAAGCGCGTTGCCTCTGGGAACCTTACTCACCACCAGGAACACAACACTACATACCTGAAAGGTAGCAGTGATATTGTGGCTGTGGTGTTCTGTAAGGAGGTACTTCCCCAGTTGGGCTGCCCAAGAGTCAAGCGTGATGGTCATCGCTGTGCCCTACCTCTCATTGTTGGGCGTAGTTTAAGGACATACCTGGGTCGGATGTATCTTGGAAGGAGCCGACAGACGTCCACTGCTGGACATAGGCCTCCACCAATGCAATCCACAGTGACCGCTGTGGATCGTTTTTGTGGACCACAGTGGTTGCTCGTTTCGCTTGATTAAATTAATAAGGCTTTTAACACATGTCGAAAAATATCGAGAATTCTTCTGAGGATCGTGACAATTGTCAAGAGCTCTTCACCAAATCACTACCTATTTATTGATGATGTAATCAACATTATCAGTGTTTTATTACAAGTAACGTGTTGATGGTAAACAAGCACACATCCCAACCGATGGTAAGAGGTCAGTGTGACCAATGAAAACCTGCAACGTCAGAAATGTATATATTTCGCGAATCGTAACAATTGTCGGTGTGGTGAAATAGGAGCCTGGTGTTTTTACTTGAATTTAACCGTGTTGTACTAAAAAACAAAATTGTTTAGACTGTTTGTACAGCGTGTGGGAACAAGATAAACAAGCAAATTGTGGATCGTTACATTTGAATGTTAGCTACATAAGACGCCATCTTGTAATACAATTCTCATTATGTTTTATTGTAACAAAACGCACATTGTCGTGTACAGCTTTACAATTATATTTAATTTTATCGTCTGAATTTGCAGAGACCGTGTGTTTATTTATTTTTGATACTTTCAGCACGTTCCTTACACGCATTTCCTTTTTTTTTTATGACATAGGCGGCAAACGAGCAGACGGATTGCCTGGTGGTAAGCAATTTACCGTCGCCCATGGGCATCCGCAACACCAGGGGAGTCACAAGCGCGTTGCCGGCCTTTAAGTGGGGTTGGAGCTCTGGGAACCTTACTCACCATCAGGAACACAACACTACAGACCTGAAAGGTAGCAGTGCTATTATGGCTGTGGTCTTCTGTAAGGAGGAGGTACTTCCCCAGTTGGGCTGCTCCAGATTCAAGCGTGATGGTCATAGCTGTGCCCTACCTCTCCTTATTAAGATTACAATTTTTTTTTCCATGTAACCGGGTATTGTCTCTAAGCTGCGACCAGAAACCACCAGAGGGTCCCAGAGCGGTGGAACGTACTGCGATTGCCAACCCGCCTGCCAAGCGTGGCGATTATGACATTGACACCCTGTGGCATCTGCTCCCTGTGGCAATCTGTAGAGGTCTATGTCTAGAAGAAGATCGTCTGCAGAAGACGGCCATGGCTGAATTATGCATCATTATATCAGCCGAAAGGGTCAGGGATTTTTGAGCCACTTTGATAATGTTTACTTAGCTGGCCAGATGATGGGACGACTTGCATAAGAGCGTGAGCCTTTGGAGGGCTGATGATGATGGTTGGCATTTATAATATGCTCGTAAGAAACGTACTGAAATGTGTAATGAGAACATACTATATTATGTACCCCGATGTTGCCTCCCGAGTACAGTCGCCATCAGATATATCGGAGCTGTGGAGGTGGTCACAAATATCGGAACATGCACTTCGCCTTGACAATAAGGGCGTTGTTCACATATTTGTGAGCACCTCCACAATTCCGATATATCTCACAGTGACTGTACATGGCACGCCTGTACAATCACCATCAGATATATCGGAGCTGCGTAGGTGGTCACAAATATCTGCACATGCACTTAATCGCCCAGGCAATAGAGGCGTTGTTCATATATTTGTGACCACACCCACAGCGCCAATATATCTGATGCCAACCGTACGTATCGTATATTTTATTTCGTAAACTAGAGCATTTGCAAACTTTAACAATTTTGTATAATTCAGTTGTTGAAAGCTTTTAGTTGGTATTTGCGTTTGTCACTTTATTGGTTTTGCCCGCTTTTACCAAATAAACATTAGCGGTTCGCGATAATTGCTACGCAAAATTAAACTTTATTGAACAAAGTTGAAATTAGATTCAACTATTATTTACGCATATAGGATGTTTTGTTACCAGTTAACTCGATACAACAGATATAAAATAGGCATTATAATAATGCGATTCGTTAGACTTTGATGACAGAATAGTTTTTTTATAAATAAGATAGCAAACGAGCAGACGAAATGCCAGATGATGGGCAACACCAGTGGAGTCACAAGCGCGTTGCCGTCCTTTAAGGGTCGTTGGAGCTCTGGGAAGCTTACTCACCATCAGGAACACAACACTACATACATGAAAGGTAGCAGTGCTATTATGGCTGTGGTCTTCTGTACGGAGGGGGTATCCTCATTTCTGATTCTATCACGTAAATATACTTTCCATTCCATGCTGAGCGACTCTGAGCCGCCTGATGAGTCCCATTATGAACGACCAAGTTAGTAAGTAAGTATAGGATATTACTGGCAATACGCACTGTTTGAAGACTGGTCTTCGGGCACTAAAGAATAGTGGACGAGAAGACATTGTGATGGATGATAAGAAAATCATGATGATACTTACAATGTTCTGATCTTCTTCTTGGTGCAACCATCGGATCTCAGGAGCTGGGTAGCTGTCAACATCACACGTCAATGTGACAGTCTTTCCGATTTCTGCTTCTATGTCTTTTGGTTGAGTTCTGAATGAAGGTGGATCTAGAAGAACAAAAACAAGTTACTAATGAAGGTAAAAAAATAAGAAGAGAATTTAGACATACTATAATGCACTTTTGAACGTTAGAAAAAAAAACTGATTGTAGAGAGAAGATTATTACCAGCAAGTAACTTAGCGGGATTAGCACCTAGAAAGTCAAGTCAGTCAGTAGCCGATGATAAAACAACATGAGTGACGATTGAACACCCAAGTCAGTGCTTAATAGGATTGGAACCCGGGTGTTCTAGCTCAGATATCATTAACGCCTAATTTTTCAGGGTGGACGGTCAGATAGCAGAAGCAGCAGGGTGGAACATATGGAGCCAGGGGTTCGCTCGGCATATTTGGGACTATGCCGAGCGAACCCCTGGCTCCATTCAAAAGGTCAGAAGAATTTGAATCAGAAGCTAGAAAGACGATGATAATGCCGTGTTCAAACTCGGAAGCAGTATAAACTTGTGGATGTTCAAAGATTTTTCCAAAACATTATTTTTAGACCAAATCTCCTTGGAATACGCGTGCACTTACGTAGACTTTGACATTTTGCAAGAAGTTGTCTATTTTAGATAAGCAGAGATATATATCTGACGTCGACTCAGGGGTCTCAAGTTATATTATAAACAAATTGGGAATACTCATTTTATAATACGAAATTTTATTGGTTTTATTAATATTTCATACACAAATACAAATATTTTATTCAGTAAAACATAACGTCTTATTTGTACTTCTTTCATATATAATAAGTATTTTACTTTCGTCAAAAGGTCAAATAACGAAATTAAAGTATAGTTATTTTTGTAATTTCAGAATAAGACGCCTATTCTTCTTGACTTTATACTAACTCATGTTACCTTAGAACAATGCTATTAAAAATGTCTTATAGTTGAAAGTACGCAAAGCAGCAGTATCAAATCAATAATAAATGTTTTTTGTACGACCTGTTTTTACCTCAGAAAATGGCTAAACGTTGAAAAACAAGCTTTTCAACAAATATTTTAATTATAAGGCACCATGCTGTCTCCCTGGTCACGAAACTAAATAACAACAAAAAGTTGACTGACCCAAATAACATAATGGCGGTGACACGTAAACCTACTAGGAGATACATGTTTGTGAAATGAATTAATTCTAACAATTTAAAATTTCGCGTTTTCTACACAGAAGTCTATACAAGGGTTTATCGCGATTGAATTTAATTAGCATGAGTATCGACGTTTCGACGCTGACGCTGCAAGTGACAAATCATAGGTGCGGGTCCAGGCGAGGGGAGTCGATTTATCCTTACGGTGTGAATATTGCCGTGTGATGCCGGCTGACTAGAAATAGCACCACCCCATCTCCTCCCGCGGGTGTCTAAGGAGGCGACAAAGGGAAAAATCCTACGGACGGGCAGCAGCGTCCGTCGAATCCAAATCTGCAGCTACTGCGGTCACCAACCCGCCTGCCAAGCGTGGCGACTATGGCAACTACCCCCAAGATGATACAAGTCATATTTGTGGGAGGCCTATGTCCAGCAGTGGACTGCATACGGCTGAAATGATGATGATGACGATGTCGTGAATATTCCATTCATTCGGACGAAGCGATTCGCTTCTACCTCCTAATGCGGACTACTAAGAAATGGAATTCGCTCCTTTCGTCTGTATTCCCGGAAAGATAATTTGGGTCTTTTCAAGGCAACAGTGAATAGGCTGTTACTGAACCAGCGTGCTACACTCTCGACCTCGTCGACACTTACCATCAGGCTTTATAAAAAGATAAAAGATCTTTATTTTTCAATTTAGGCAGTTTACATGGCCTTATGAACGTCAAAGAAAAATCTACACCGGTGCGAACCCTACACCTACACCTCTGACCCGAGAAGATACCGGCAAGAAACTACGGCGGGACTTATTTTTTCAATACAGTGATACATCAAATCTTAAAGTACATTATTATGCGTAGAAAACATATCAAACAGTTTATGACAAGATATGAAATACTAAAATATAAAAGTAAAAATAATAATGTATAAACAGATTTGGCTTCAGAAAAGAGACATACTTTGATATGCTTTCTTACCTGAACTGTGTCATTTACATGATCTGGCAGTACATACAACTGTTAAATTAATAAGTGTTGAATTAATTATAACTGGTGACCGAAGAGCTGGCGGCTTCCTCGCACAACGTATCAGCATTGCGATAGAACGAGGAAATGCCACCAGCATCCTTGGTACAATCCCTCAAGGGCCTTTTTTAGGTTTTATACTGTAACTAGTTAAGTACTTGTAGTTATCATCAGACATCGGATTCCGTAGGGCGAAACTTCTTGACAGCTAGGGACTTCCTATATCGATAAACTCATTTATCGATACTAGTTATTAAAAGGTAAAGAAGTTACAATACAACCGAAAAATTAACGAAATACCATTGATCACTTTATGAAATTTTGCTATGCTCCTATAACCTCCACAGAAATTGAAAAGTCTTTTAGCCACCTGAAATGGATTTTTTAGCCAAGACGGAGACGCGTAACGCCCAAAAATATGGAAAAAATTCTGGTGGTTTACTTTAACAATAATAGATGGGACAGTCATGAAGAAATAAATTGTGACGAGTAAGCTTATAAAAACGTTTTCAAAAAAGAGGAAGCAAATTGAGTTCTTATTTTATTATATAATACTCTTTTAATAAATAAATATTTTATAAGCAAACCTTTGTGTGATCACTAGTATTTAGAACTAGTTTCGATAAATGAGTTTATCGACGTATGAAGTCCCTAGCTGTTAAGAAGTTTCGCCCCACGGAAATCGATGTCTGGTTATCATAATACGATTGTAATTTATTATAACTTACATGTAACTTCCAGCGTTCTGGAATCTTCGCTTTTGCCAACTTCATTGAAAACTTCACATTTGATGACAATATCGTTGTATTTTCTTGTTATATTTTCGATTTTCTGCAAATAAAAAAAAAAGTTAACCATAACTTTAACATTATTTTACTGTCAATTAGTTATAAATAGTCTTAGATTTGTGTGTTAACAAGAGCTGTTGTAATGTTTACAAGAGCTGGCGGCTTCCTCGCACAACGGATCAGCATCGTGATACAACGAGGAAATGCCGCTAGCATCCTTCATCATATCTTATCATCCCATATCAGCTAGTTTATCATTTTTTCAGATGCATTATTATTAACAATGTTGGACACTTTAAGCTGACAGGCACCAATGATGGACACTTAGTTCTTTATTAAAAAACCATAACGTTATAAATTGAATATATACCAACAAATGCACAACACTTGACTCCTTTGAAATAAGCACGAGTGTTCATGATTGGTTCCTTGTCCATTACTGGTGCCGTCACCCTACATACTTCTGTATATTTTCTAAATACATAAACTTATTGCTACACTAGAACATCATATCCATAATGAATGTTTTCTAACTTTATTCTTTGCATATTTTGAAACGTGTGACGTGTGACTTGCAATTCAGAGGTCACAGGTTCAAACCCCGACTCGCACCAATGAGTTCTTCGGGAGTTATGTATGAAATAGCATTCCATTCTACACCAGTCGCTTAACAGTGAAGGAAGACATCGTGAGGATACCGGACTAATCCCATTAAGGTCTAGTATACTCTCTGGGTTAAGGACTGGTGGCAGTCGCTTTAGTAAAACTAGTACCTACACCAAATTCTGGAATTAGTTGCCAAGCAGACACAATGCCAGGAAAACGCAAGGCAGATGATTCTTTGCATATATGTAGTTCTCCATGTGGAAAGTTTTTTTTTTAAGTTAAAAAAAAATACTAAAAAGTTGGGTGACATGGAAAAAACATGGCATCTTAAACATGTCATTATGAGGACCCTTATCGACCTTTTACATTCATTTCATTCATACATATAATGCCTTCTCATCTGTCTTTCACACATGGCCACACATGTTAAAGGTACACACAGCAACATTCTTAGCTGTACATCAATGGACCTTATGCCTTATACAATAAGGTTCACCAATGTACAGCTATAGTCCAATAAAATTACGAAAATAGATCAGTATAAGTACCGCTGGACATAATTTTTCTATAAAATAAAATATTGTTAGTTCTTTTTAAAATATAAAAAATTAAACATTTTAGGGTTCCGCGTCAATGTAAAAAACCCAAGACCGTATTATTCTACGATCACGTTTTCTTCAAAACAAAATAAATTAAAAATCTAATACATCATCATCATCTCAGCCGCAAGACGTCCAATGCTGAACATAGGCCTCCCTCTTGGACCTCCACATATACCGGTTGGAAGCGACCTGCATCCGGCGAAAGGTACTAGAGTGGAAACCACGGACTAGCAAGCGCAGCGTAGGACGTCCACCCACAAGATTGACAGACGACTTCATTAAGGTCGCCAAAATGTAATTGAATAGATAATATTACTATTAATGTTAACGCCAAGGTGTTGGGTTTTTTACATTGATGCGGAACCCTAAAATGTTTATTTTTTTATGTTTTAAAAAGAACTAACAATACTTTATTTCATAGAAAAAGAAAATTACAGTTATCGAATTATGTCCAGGTCTTGGTCATTTTACTGGTCTACTAAGAGTGTTGCTATGTGTACCTATCGTTTTTTACCCTCCCATATATTTTTAACTTGAGGCTTCGAAAAATTGGGGAAGTGCAGGTAAAAATTATTATATTATATTGAAATATGCCTATTATCGATAAACGTTAGTGTTCTCTCCCTTAGACCTTTCCAAAACTGCACGCAAAATTCCGGGCCCTAATTATATTATATCGTTAGCTGAGTGCCCACAACACAAGCCTTCTTCGGCTTCACTACACACTAGACCAAACCTGTCGGAATGGTACGGAACCCTCATTTTTTTGGCAAAACTTATCAATATGTGGCAGTCCACATGGAAAGGTATTACGGCGCTTGGCGCTTACGCTATTGTTAATGACGCTGCAATACTAATGTGACGCTTTGCAACGTAAGCGCCCAGCGTCATAAGGTACCTTTCCATGTGGACTACCACATATCGATAAGTTTTGCCAAAAAAAATGAGGGTTCCGTACCATTCCGACAGGTTTGGTCTAGTCTGTAGTGAAGCCGAAGAAGCCTTGTGTTGTGGGCACTCAGCTAACGATATAATATAATTAGGGCCCGGAATTTTGCGTGCGGTTTAGAAAAAAGTCTAAGGGAGAGAACACTAACGTTTATCGATGTATCGATAAACCGAGTTTTTTTATTAGCGTTTTTTTTTTTTAATAATATTTTTTTATAACTTACCAATTCCGTCGTATAGTTTCCTATAATAAGATGTTCGTCCATATACCATTTGAATGTCAAATTCGTTGGATTCGCTTCTGCTTGGCACACTAAAACAAAAAAAATGCATTAAAGGAGTTATGAATCATCACATCAGTCAATGAACTTCTACTGCTGGATATAGACCTCCCCCAAAACGACCCACAACGATCAATTCGGAAAATCAGCGCTGGCTAACGCTGGCAACATGCTGAGAAGGGCAATTCGTGACATATTTCTGTTTTATTTTATTTTTCTATTATTTGCCTCTTTTTTTATATGTCATGAATAAAGATTTTTCTTTCTTTCTTTTGCGCCAGTCCATCCAGGGGATTCAGGCGATATTAATCAATAATTTACAATAAGCTTCTGAAATAGCTAAATATAATTATAACCAGTGCTCGGACAAGTCATCGCAGAAACAGATATGGAGATGGAACAAGACTCTATAGAGTCGAGATTTCATTATTATTATCTAAAGCTGATGTTATCTAATTTAACATTTGACCTTTTTAGTCGCAAATCTGTCATGGATTTATCGAAGTGGCATGCTAAAACAGTTTTGTGGTGACAATTTAAATTAATACAATTATTTGCTTGATTATGGTTATTTTTTAATATTTTAAATATGGTGCCAAATAAATACAATGTAATTATCAGAATAAAAAAAATGTTAATTCATACAATGGTGAAGTTTAGGTTGCAGTAATAAATGTCATTGATAAATTTAGTTATTGTATTTTTTTTTTTATGACATAGGCGGCAAATGAGCATACGGATTGCCTAATGGTAAGCAATTACCGTCGCCCATGGGCACTCGCAACACCAGGGGAGTCACAAGCGCGTTGCCGGCCTTTAAAGGGGGGTTGGAGCTCTGGGAATCTTACTCACCATCAGGAACACAACACTAGATACCTGAAAGGTAGCAGTGCTATTATGGCTGTGGTCTTCTGTAAGGACGAGGTACTTCCCCAGTTGGGCTGCCCCAGATTCAAGCGTGATGGTCATCGCTGTGCCCTACCTCTCATTGTTGGACGTATACTGTACAATGTACATAATGCGATTCTCTGAGTCTTGTTCTATTGCCGTGTTTCAATTGTTTTGCGATGACTTTTCCGAGCCCTGATTATAATTAATGCATAGGGTTTATTACGTATTCGCGCCTTTGAATTTATTTAAACCTATGACGGTGGCAAACAAGCTTTCAGCCCGTCAGATGGTAAAGAGTCACCATAGCATATGAACGCCTTTAACTCCAGACGATTCACATGCGCGTTGCTTACTCTTTAAGGAGCTCACAAGATATATTAATTGAAATAAAATAGATTTTCGGTGGTCAACTTTCACAATGACCCATTTTCATACATAATATATATGATAAAAAAAATATATACTGGTATACGGTATCAATCTAATTATTTGCTACAAATAGAGGGGAAATAATTAAAAAAAATAACTTAATTAGATAATTACTTACCAACAATCACGTCACTTCCTTCAGGTATTCTCTTTGCTCCAGATTTTATTTTTATCTGCACTTTCGGGGCGTATTTTACCTGTCGACAAAAAAAACAACATAAATATTATAAAAAAAAATTATACATACAGGGTGCAACAGTCTCTTGCATTTTATTATTTTGTAATAAAGAAAATATAACAAGTCACTAAGAACAAATCAAATTATTTTTTATGAAACATTTTCACTGCCCACGAGCCCTGTCGTCAAATAAATAAATATAATATCATTTAAATTGAAGTATCATCATAATTCACATAAACATTACATAAAATTAAGTTCTTTTGAAGAATTTCCGTTCAAATATTTCAACAAAAAATATAGTAATCACAACACGCCCATAACATTAAAATACAACATTACTCTAATAATACATAACTAAAATACAATTGCTATTTTATGTTCGATATGAAGACATTCTATATAAAAACAGATAAAATTATGGCCTCGATGGTATGACCAGCAATATCGTTGGCTATCTGGCCGTAAAAAGTAATTGGGTTGCCAGTAAAAGGGTTGTTATTTTACGGGACCCGAAAAATATATGATAAAGAACCTTTTTGGTAACGACCGAATTGTATAGGTTACTGGATATGGCTTAAATATGTTACCTGTAGTATTATTATAAAAATGATTTTTCCTAACTAGTGCGTAAAAAGTACACTTTTCGCACGCTTTGCGTGCGTAAAATTCACTTTTTAAGGCACTTGTTATGAAAAATTGGGTTCGATACCCGTGTAAAAACTTCTTTAAGACTCGGGTGATTGTCACCCTCGTTTCACTCGGGCTCCAACTTTCACCCTCGTCGAAAAACATTTTTTTTTTACTAGTATCGAAATGTACTATTAAATCTTTATTAATCAAACGTATCATCCTTGGTACAGTCGCCATCAAATATATCGGAGCTATGGACGTAGTCATAAATGTCTGAACATGCACTTTATCGTCTTGACAATAGAGGCGTTGTTCAGATATTTGTGACCACCTCCACAGCTCCGATATATCTGATGGAGACTGTACAATGCCTCTTGAGGCAAAGGCCCTTGGTCCTTTTTTACATTTAATGTAGTAAATATTTAAGTACTCGCAATACTGTTATTATTGTAAATAAAGAAATTAAACGTTAACCTTTTTTAGCGTTTTTGTACCGTTTTCAATAGAGTATTTTTAATGTATTGTTAACTTGCTCATTATTCTACCTCTTCAAATTTTTCAATTCAATCATATTCAATCATATTTATGATATTGAAATGAATTTTTTTCCAAAATTAACACAAAAAACAACAAACAAAAAAAAAAAAATTGTTTTGTTTGCAACTTGCGTTTTCTGGTAGTTTAATATACGAGTAGATAGATTAGTGTAAGTACGCTCCCTTAAGGCGCTAAGTTCTCCATTGTACTTTTTTATTATTTTGCCCATAAATATTTTGTTTTATTTCCAAATCAAATACAGAAGTAATTAGACTAACTGTACAAATACATAACCAAGTCAAACCAGTTTTTCCTCGCGACTTTATCGACCAGCCATGCCCGTCTTTGACGTATGGTTGCGGGATAAAAAATATCCTATGTCGTTTTTCGTGGCTCAAATTCTCTTCATACCAAATTTCATCCCAATTGGCTCAGTGGTTTAAGCGTGAAGAGGTAACAGACAGAATTACTTTCGCATTTATAATATTAAGTATGGAAGTATGGAATCCCACTTAATGAGCAGTATGTTATATTTATCTTTTGAATAACGTATTTAGTAAATTTAATAGGAAAATCCTTCCACTAAAACTATTGTATTGAATAACCAAATGGCAATATAATATCCTAATAACTATGAGCAGTCACTTAATAGTATATTATAAAACAAGTTTCATAATTTCAAGACCAAAGCTAGCTAAATTTTAAATTCAATGTCTGAAATATACAAGTTACTTTTAAACTTACCAACGGAATATCTTAAAGTTTTACGTTATGACGTTTAGGTGCAATGTGCACTCTCTATTTATGAAACCAAATGTCTTTGGTCATAGCGAAGTTTTGAGTAAACTATTAGTGCAGTTTTTGTAGTGTTTACACTTTGAGTAAATAAACTTTTAACAAAATATAAAACCATCATCATCTTCTACACGTTGTCCCGGTATTTTGCCACGGCTAATGGCGGCCATATAAATAAATAAATAATAAATAAATAAATATTTCGGGACAATCTTACACAAGTCGACCTAGTCCCACGGTAAGCTCAGTACGGCTTGTGTTGTAGGTACTAGACGACGATATATATAATAGATAGATACATATAAATACATAGAAAACACCCATGACTCAGGAACAAATATCTGTGCTCATCACAAATAAATGCCCTGACTGGGAATCGAACCCAGGACCATCGACTTTATAGGCAGGGTCACTACCCACTAGGCCAGACCGGTCGCCATATAGCATGCTTCCTATCGTCCAATCGGCATGACGCTATACCAATTGGATCAGGTAGATCTAACCGTGTGTGGGAGTGGATTGGCATGACAGTATCCCACACACGGTCACTTCCACCTGATCCAATTGGTAGCGTCATGCCAATTGGACGATAGGAAGCATGGTGTATGGCCACCGTGATGGTAGCTAATGGCATCATGCTGACATCTTACCATCTAACTCAGAGGGTAAACTAGGCCTTATTGAGATTAGTCCGGTTTCCTCATGATGTTTTAGTTTACTGAAAAGCGGTTGGTAAATATCAAATTGCATGTCGGACATAAGTTCCGAAAAACTTATTGGTACAGTCGCCATCAGATGTATCGAAGTTGTGGAGGTGGTCACAAATATCGGAACATGCACTTTATCGCCTTGATAATAGAGGCGTTGGTCCGATATTTGTGACCACCTTCACAGCTCCGATATATCTGATGGCGACTGTACAAGCCGGGGTTTAGACCTGAGACCTCTGGATTGCAAGTCGTACGCTATTACCGCTAAGCCATCAGCGCTTCAAAAAATATATTTCTAAAAAAGTAACAACAATTGTTTTACTTTTGGGTCATACAAATCATTCGGCGCCTTTGTGTGGTCATTTTGGAAATAAAAAGTTTTCAAGTGAATTTTTTGATTCTCTGAAATATCAACATAAACTGATCACTTTCTTATACAGTCACAAATATTTGTTACCGATTCATGGGTGTTTTATATGGTATGTAAGTATTTGTAGAAAATATTATATATATCGTTGGCTGACTACCCACAATACAAGGCATCTTGAGCTTACCTTGGTCCGTCAATTTGTGTCCTGTAATATTTGATTTATTTTATATTGAAGTAAATTGCCTTGTCAGAATCTGAACCCAAGACTTGCTTCGTAGACTAAGATACTCGACACAGCAGATTAAACTAGGAGCTTATACAGGTGATAAAAAATGTTTTTTTCCACAACCTCATCTATATTTTATCCCTTCGCAAGTTTATGTCTCATCCCCCTCTCTACAGCCGTGTATGGAATAGTAATTTACGTTTAACAGTGTTTTGAGCGACAATAATTTTTATCACCGGAGCCATTGGCAATACCTATATAACGCTTTATGACCTCTCTGTTTATCAGTAACGTTTATTTTTATATTTGCGGTTACGTTTAATTTTTTTTGTCTTACAATAATCCCCATAGACACTTTATAAGCAACAGAGTTGCCACTGGTACAAATTCCCAGAGGATACAGTATTGGTACAGTGTCAATGAGTTTAAGAAGAAACTTGACAAACACAAAGAAACTATATTGACTACTATATAGAGATCATACTGGATACAGGCGCTATCAGTTTATCCGTTTTATATTATCCTTAATAGCGTACGTTCAAGAAATCATATTGGGAATTTATGAATTATGCCAAAGGATATTTTATGCCAACAATTTTCTGTGAAACAAAAGAAAACCCACAATCGTATCCGCCGTCTTGAATTTTATTTTGCTGACAAGCTTTTTTGTCATACCCCGACTGCATAAATACGTCTCTTTTTGCATTCCAACTCGAGAATGACAGATACTTTTGATGTTGACAGTAACTCTTGTCATGGCCACCCATGTAACACATAAACATATTGATAATAAAACCCAACATTGGCAACTCATGTGAAATTTATTGCTAACACTCTATTTTATTGAAGCATAAATCATCTGTCCCTTTGTAAATATAAGGGTGAGTGCAAACAGGAATATACTCAACTGACCATAAGTAGACCTTATGTCATTGAAATAGAGTTTAAAATAGTCAGGTAACAGAATGTCCGATAATATACTAAGACAACGATGTAGGTCTCTTACAAAGTAAAGAATATGGGAGCATTAATTTCTGAGGAAATCTTGAAATAAAACTGGGGACACGAACCAACCTTTTCGATGCCCCTAATTATTTTTTGGCCACAAAAACAAAAAAAAAAAACTGACTATTGTTTTTAATGTTATAAATAAAATTTGTAATATATTAGGTAACAGGCTTTAAAAAGTCCTGAGAATTCCAGTTTCAGCAAAAAAACATGCCAAATGATAAATTATGACAATGAAAATTATAACTCCAGAAGATCCTATTTGTATCAACTATTTTGTAATATTTTTTATTGCGCTACAATTTGTAATAGTTATTAATACCATTACATTTCTCGTGTAATTTTGATAATTATGTGGGTTACATTACCAGGGATTTAGCTTTGATTATTCCGCAAATATTCCTGGAAATATAACTTACATAGTAACAATCAAAAATAATACACACCCCAAATAACATTTGCGCGTTGATCCTAAATAAATTTCAATATTCTTTATTATAAACTTTACTATAATATCGGAGGCAAACAAACAAATAAACTGGAACATTTCATCTTATAAACCCATTTTTTCATAGCGAGTAAAAAAAGGGGAAGAAATTTTCATCATATGCAGCAAATTCTACGAGCATGTTTACTGTTCTCCAAACTACAAAAAAAGCTGTTCGGAAATGAACTTTATCCCTTTCTCTTAAAGCCGTCCTTTTTATATATTTCTTTGACATTCGCGCAATCGATTCTGTGTTCTATGTACTTGGATTAAAGTTCATCCAAGTTAACCCCGGGTTCACGTTGAATTCTATCTCAATATTTTATAAGACCTCAGTATCGGGGTGTCTTACGATTGCCTTATCCATGATGCAAGACTTTTGGAGTAGGCAAATTTAATATAAGAGTTTTGTGTTTAATAATAAATTGTTTCTTGAAACGTTAGCTGTTTTTCTGTTTTCCTTCCTGTTTAGTCTGAGTCCACTGTTGGACGTAAGCCTCTCCAATATGTTGTATCGAGTCAAGGAGGATTTGCAAATGTAGTATTTTTCACATTTCTACATAGACGCGCCTGTCGTCTGGGCCTTAGAACCAGCTCACAGTTTAGGGACAATCATTATGTCAAACTTAAGATCCAAGCTTGGCAGACGGTTGACTTGCATGCTTGGCTATTGATTCGGTTTCGAAGGACACTGTTGCCTCTTTTCCGCCTCTTGCAGCCGTGGAAGGAGATGGCAGGGAACAAAAACCGGGTCCTCAATGGCATTATGTTTCAATGATTAGAAAGAAAGGCAAAAATGGAACAATCCACTGCCAAAGCTTGAACTAGTGACTTCAGAATACATGCCCGTCGCCTTGCCAACTAAGCAACTGAAAACTTAATATGCCTGTAATTTTCTTTACAATATCCTTTTAATGCGGATATGGTTTCTCCCATTTTCTCTTTCGTTTCTAAACGTTACGCAGACGTTTTTCTGCTTAGTAAAAAAAATGTTGCTAATACTTTTGTATTTATTTTCAAAACTGGATTTGTTAGCGTTATTATTTGATTCATTTTGTTTACAAATATTAAATATTCCTACCGCAGTTTGTGTTTTAAGCATTTCTATTTTATTTTTACAAATATTGGTTTCAACTTCAACATTTGTTTAACTCGAAAGTTTATTTATATTTGTTAAGCCATCTGCTTTTACATCTGTATCTCGTTAATCAAACAGAGTTCGTAAATAAGCCTTTGCTTGGCAAAAATCACAAATAAATATCAACAGCATATTAATTTAAAAGGGTTTTCGAGTCGGATTTAATATCGCTTAGTTTCTTTGCATAAATATTATATTCTTAAAAGATAAATCTTAAATTGAAATATGAAAATGTATTACTTTTATAAGAATAAAAAGTTGAAGGCGCGAGATATAGAAGACGTCTCCCTGCTAGCGATGTGACCAAAATACTGCAGATAAGAAATCCAAACTGCATGAGACTATGAGCCTATTGAGAGATAGAAGACCTTGTCTTCTACAGAAGAGGAATATCATCCTCAGCACTTGTAACTGGCAGACAATTGGTGATGACCATGAACAGAAAATAAAAAAAATACAGAATATTGTAAATAGTATTCGAGCCCAGGACCTCTAGATTTGTAATCAAGATCACGAACAAACTAAGCTATAATTAAAAGCCGAAAAGTATTTTTTGCTTACTTCTTATTTATTTAAACGATAGATTTGGCCTAGTGGGTAGTGATAGCTATGAAGCCGACGGATTTGGGCTCAAGTCTCAGTAAAGGGCATTTATTTGTGCAATGAGCACAAACATGTAATGCTGAGTCACGAATGTTTTCTTTGTATTTAAGTTTTTGTATTAAATATATCATTGGCTGAGTAACACACAACACAGGCCTTTTTTCGCTTAGGTACCGTGGGCCTCAGTCAAGTTTTGTAAGGCTGTCCTATAATATTTTGTATCTATTTTATTTGGGAGCCTTTGTTGATTCCATGTCTTTCAGTTAACAAAGGTCAGTTAACAAAACACTCGAGAATTATAAATATACTCATAATTTTTGCAGAAAATTTGTTATGTATAAACTAAGTCGTAAATTACTAAGCTTTGTGTTGTAACTAACTCATAAAGCACCCAACACGCGAACTGTCCTAAAAATAATTAAAAAAGTAAATCATGTGTCACGGAATATGCATTTAAGTGAATTTCATGTGGAGTAAAATATTTATGCAATATACTTGTATCAAATATATCGATGCCACCAAAGTGCCAAAATATGTATACTTGTACCATAAAGTTGAGACAATAAGGTGCATGTATGCATATTTCGGAAGTTTGGTCGAGTATATATTTTGACATTGACTGCACTTACAAATGATGTAAGTAAGACTTATTGAAAACATAACAGAAATTTTCTTTGATATTTAAAATAAATGTATAAAAATAACTAATCATAAGCTCGTGATTCTGAGAAAAATGAGCCCTGGCACGTCCAAATCTGGTAGAATGAAGTTCGGGACAACGTTTTTTTGAAAATGCCCAGAGCAACGTTTATGGTAACTAGTCATAATAAATCTTTTAGCCAAAAAAGTTAAGTCACTATGAACTTTACGCGTTTAACGCGTCAAAAAACGCTGAAATTACGTTTCTTGTATTTGTATAAGGAGTGTTTACACAAAATTTCATCTCTCGCTTTATATTTTACATAATCCCCATACAAACTTTCAACCCCCTTTTTATGTTCTTAATGGTAGAATATCCTAAAATACCTACTTAATGGGTCTTTACGGTATATAAACTATTTATTTGACGACCGGACTGCCCTAGTGGGTAGTGACACTGCCTGTGAAGCCGATGGTCCTGGGTTCGAATCCCAGTCCCATTTGTGTGATGAGCACAGATATTTGTTCCCGAGTCATGGGTGTTTTCTATGTATTTAAGTATTTATATGTATTTATCTATTATATAATATCGTCGTCTAGTACGTACAATACAAGCCTTATGAGCTTACCGTGGGACTAGGTCGATTTGTATAAATTGTCCCGAAACATTTATTTATTTATTTATTTATGGCTGAAATTAATGGATGGATCATACTAAGCTTGCAGTAACATTTTTTACCAAAATCTACACTCGTAACAATTGTTACTTTATCACTCGTGAATTTAACCAGAGTTATGTTACGTCTTTCATACCTCCATTTTGCTGGGGCGGGAAAAAGTGGGCTAGGGCAGTACGAGGGCGGAATACGAAGCGGCAAAACATTCTCTGTTTACTGTTTTTTTGTGCTTTTTGCTTTGAGTGTGAACTACATCAATATATATTATGAAGAACTTTTGTTACTGGTTAGGATGGTTTTATATTGGGTGGCATAATCTTGATTGGCAAAAATCATCGTTTGGCATAATTTGTCGTTTAGCATAATGCATTTTTTGTGAGTAAGACTGCTTCACTTACGTTTATATAGCCACTTGCTCAACACTTTAAAATATTGCCTGACAAATGGAATAAGCTCTCCGAAACTTGTCGCGCGAGGGATTACATAAATGTGAGTGAAGCCATTGTGTCATCTAAATACTGTTAAATAATTCACAAAATGTTTTAATAAGCATAAACTTCTGTTACTGGTAAGAATAAATTCATTTTAGGTCACATAATCTCGATTGAATTTACTCATAATTTTTCAATTAATAATTTGGTACATTTTATTTCTTGCCATAGTTCATCGTTTTGACAGAATTTATCATTTGACATAATGCATTTTCCGGAAAAGTGGTCTTTTATCGATTGCCATTTTTTAGCACAAAAAAGCGGTACTCGAATCGTGACATTTCAAACTGAAATGAAGAAATGGTATTTCAATAACATAAATCATAGAAATTAATAAGTAAGGGTATCAAAGTTATACATTTTGTGCAATAATAGTGATTTTATTCGTCCATTTTTTTTATTCGAGTGCACGAATCTCATAAATTGGCCTCCAGAACTTTTCCCTGGGAGTTAGACATCAAATATTGAGCTTAATATTGTAAAAGATTTATTCAAAAAATATTTATTTACTTATTTTATGTTATATAACAATGTTATATTTAAGTTTTTCACGAGTAAATAATAACATAAAAAACATGTTGCTGAACCACATTAAGATGTTATTAATAAAATCATCCGTAGATACAAAATACATCCCCAATCTTCAAAACACAAACATTAATCCCATAAAGCAGATTTAAAATCAAAGATCTTACTAGCATATTCATGAAATAATGTACCTTTTACTCAACTAACTTTACATTTTAGGGTCCAAAGATTTGAGTTATTCTTTGAAGATAAATTTGAATATTTATTAACATAATCAAAATACTCCTTTGACAACTATGATCTTCTTTAAGTAAGTTACTTTTAACAAGACTTTTGGAATATGTTTTTGTTAACAACAAACTTTTGAGTTACTTAAATATTTTGCATAGTCAAATATTTTTTGTCAACAAACTTGCTCAACATTATTTTGATTGGCGTCGGTCTTTGAAGAGCTAGTAATACACCTAACTATTATAATGTATATTTTTATAGCATAGGAGGCAAACGAGAAGACGAATTGCCTGATGGTAAGCAATACCGCCGCCAATGGACACCTGAAACTAAGAGTCCATCGATCCAAACATGTCTTGTTTTCTGACGGGAGCGATTATCTTTTGTCCCTTGAAATAGCTGATACATACACACACATACATTTCAGCCGTATGCAGTCCACTGCTGGACATATGTAAGCCTCTCACAAATATGATTTGTATCATCTTGGGGGTAGTTGCCACGCTTGGCAGGCGGGTTGGATACCGCATTAGCTGTAGATTGGGTTTCAACGGACGCTGCTGCCCGTCCATGTGTTTTTATCTTTGTCGCCTCTTACGACGCCCACGGAAGTGGTGGTGCTATTTTAGTCAGCCGGCATCACACGGCAAAAATAAATAAAAATAGCTGATAGCTCATAGCTTACTAGCTCGCGGTGGGACCAGTGCCTTAAACAAGATGTCCTTAGTAACGTAAAGCATAACCAGCTCATGAGAAAACTAACGATTGTGTACAAGTGTACCGTCAGCAGCAAAAGTTTATAAACGGATCAGGTGTTCAGAGTGAACTCGATTTTTTTCTTCTACTTTTGCCCGTCAATCTGCAACGGCTCATGGAAGCCTGCGGTCCGGTTGGCAACTGGGAACTATCCGCCAGAATTTGGCTTAGGCAATAATTTTACGAAGCCATCCGACCTTCCAACCCAGAGGGTGAACTAGGCCTTATTGGGATCACTCTGGTTTCATCAAGCTGTTTTCCTTTACCGAGAAGCGAAATTTTTTCCGAAAATCTCATTGGTACTTGCGACCTCCGGATTGCAAGTCGCACGCTCTTATCGCTAGGCTTACTGTTGAAGACCGGTCTGGCTTAGTGGCTAGTGGCCTTGCCTATGAAGCCGACGGACCTGGGTTCGAATCCCAGTAAGGGCATTTGTGTAATGAGCACAGATATTTGTTTCTGAGTCATGGGTGTTTTCTAAGTATTGAAGTATTTGTATATATCTTTGGCTAAGTACCACAATACAAGCTCAAGAAGTTGAGCTTACCGTGGGGCTCAGACAATTTGTGTAAGAATGTCCTGTAATATTTATTTATTATTTATTTAACAGTGCTTTTATTATCTCTTAAGCTCATTTTCACCTCGCCCGATTAGCAACATCAGCTGCTCACTGTACGCCTACACGATAACTGTAGTGTATACAGAGCAACTGTTAAGCATCCAAATATTCTATACAAACAACAGAAGCATGCAAATTACTGTGAGAGCAATCTACTTTGAAAGCGAGTGATGGAAATAGATTTTGGTATTAGTGTGCTACAAAATCCTCAACACAATTTAGGATCGCAGGCACAATACCTTGTGTGCATTAATTAAGGTATTGTCTTGAGCGGAATTGTTCAGAGAATTTAGCCGACACTGTCTACTTCGCTAGATGAGTTTAGGAACAATGGTTGGTGGAAATTAAAATTCAGGAGCCTAGGATTAAATGAAGGTTACGTTTAGAGTTTAACCGGATTTTTTGTTGTCTTCTTGCAATCGAGTAAAAAACCAAAACAAGTACATTTTCGCCTTAGAAGCAAATTCTACTTATTTTCTGACTTCAATTCGGCGAGAATGAGT
Organism: Grapholita molesta; assembly: GCA_022674325.2. Classification (NCBI taxonomy): domain Eukaryota; kingdom Metazoa; phylum Arthropoda; class Insecta; order Lepidoptera; family Tortricidae; genus Grapholita; species Grapholita molesta. Next base: position 9,199,386 of record CP053143.2, read on the forward strand.
TCCTAGTTTCTTTGGAATTGTCTTTATATTTGTCTGTAAAGTTCAATTTTATCAATCACATTTTTTGCTACTTTGTAAAGTACTTATTGTTTCTTTAGTTTCTTTATTAAGTTCTTTATTAAGTCAACAATAAACATGAATAGAATTCAACACCTTTGTATATATTTTTTTAGTTTCCATAGACTATCTTTCTACAGAAATTACAATATTATGATAACTACAAGTACTTTACTACTTAAAAAAATATTCTTATCTGCATGTAGATTTTTCGTTGTCAAGAACCTTAACCATTTCATTCATTTTATTTTGTTGTACTTCTTTCCGTACACGCAACAATTGTATTCCGGACATTTGGGAGACCATAATTATATGCCTCCCAAATGCCGAATCGAGCCAACGCGCAGAGGCCCTTTCGACGAGTTAATGATATATAAGGGGTACACTAAGCGGATGTTGCCCCTGTCCGTGTCATGGGACGTGCACAGAAATATCACCAGCCTTCTGACTGCTGTTATTATTTCTTGACTCATAAAGGTACTTTCAAATCTACATTAATATTACAAAGGCGAAAGTTTGTGAGTATGTGTGTATGTTTGTTACTTCTTCACGTCTATATATGGCTGGAGCGATTTTAATAACATTTGGTATTGAGTTAGCTGACACCCTGGATTAACACATAGACTACGATTCCCTAATAAACCGCGGGACACAGCTAGTTACGTATATACGCAGTCAAGTCACGTTTATTTATTTTTTCTGTATTACTTACAAGAACTTCAACCCACAAAGAAGTATAATTATAACCAAACAAAACATTTTTCATTTTTCATCTGAAATAAAAATGTATATTTTGTAAATTCGGTATTCAATTTAACTTACCTGTATTTGTATGCTAGCGGCCCTGTAAGCCCGGTCCGCTGTGTTCTGTGCTTGACAGGTAAATGTCTGATTATGGTGCTCCTGTTTTGGAGACATCTTGATTATTGATCTGTTGGACAAATAAAAAAAAAACACAATTATATTGACGACAGATTTGGCCTAGTGGGTGCCTGCCTATGAAGCCGATGGTCCTGGGTTCAAATCCTAGATTTATTTGTGTGCTGAGCAAAGATATTTGTTTCTGAGTCATGGGTGTTTTATATACCGTGTGCCACCGCCATAGGAGCTTTAACTTTGAGGATCACTTCTGCACCACGAATGTAGCAACATTTGTTTTACAACTTAAAAAAAAATTGCTTGTTAATTTTTGTGAACTAACTAAATAGTATTTTCAATGAACAGCATTCAAAATTGACATTTACTGTCAGCCTACAAACTTCATAGTTTTCGCAGTACATTGCGTGCTTGAAAAATCTTCTTTTTTTAATATTAAGTAAACTGTAATTTTTTTTCAAAAGTCGTAGAACAAATGTTGCTACGTTCGTGGTGCAGAAGCGATCCCCAAAAGTTTAAGCTCCTATGACGGCGACACACGGTATGTATTACTATCATGACGCCTTGGAGTAAAATAGAAAGATGCTCGCGGTACCTGAGCCCTGAGTGTAAGTTTTTAACGTAACTTTACGTCACGAACGCGTTTGCGTTTCCCATATAAATAACATTATCACTTACGCGTTCGTAAAAGTTTTTTACGTCAAAAGAAACTTACACTAGAGCCTCAGGCCTGACTGTGTAGCTCGACTTGGGTAACGTCAGATTTATTTAATTTAATACAAAATGAACCTCTTTAGCAAATGCCAATGATATATGGACATACTTGGAATGTTAAAGAATATATTTATCAATAAAAACATCAAGGAAACATGAGAAAACACGAAATGGCTTCATCTCAGCACGAAACGGTAGTCATAAATAATAAGATATAACTCAATGCAGCATTATTAAACACTATTAAATATTTAATGAAAAATTACGGCATTACTCACATTTATAAAAAAATAGGTTACTAAACAATTTACTTTTGCTAAGTATTATTTATCTTTTAAATATTAAGACTAGCTTCTGCCCACGGCTTTGCACGCGCAGATTAAGCCCTTTTTTTGACACCTTAAGTGATGAATTAAAAAAAAACGCTAGAATTACTTTTTCTTTCTAATAAGGAGTGTTTACACAAAATGTCAAGTCTCTCGCTTTAAATTTTACAGAATCCCCATACAAACTTTCAATCCCCTTTTTACCCCCTTAATGGTTGAATTTCTAAAAATCCCTTCTAAGTGGGTTCTTACCGTATATACGTATAGTGAAAAATAAATCTGCTATCTAGGTTAAGCGATTTGGGCTGGGCGTTGGTAAGTCAGTCAGCACTTTTACGTTTATATACCTGTATAGATTTTATCACTAAGCTATTTAATCTCGGCAGTGCGTATGAAGATGGCATCGCGAGCGGCGACGCGAACGGACACTCAGCACTAATATTGCTTTAAAATGGAGACCTATGTTCTCCGAAACGCTCGTTTGACTAAATAAACGTGTCATCATCATCATAATTTCAACCGTAAGTCCTTCGGGCGAGTGTCTAAACGTGAGTAAAGCCGTCATTTTCATTTACTAAATATGACTAACGAAAGTTAAAATACTAAACTACTAAATAAAAAAAATGCAGACACCGTTTAATTTCGTACCGAAATGTCGTAAAACGTTCATAAAGCCTTGTTTAAAACATTAGTTGAGCGCAAAGGAGAGAAATTCGCAACTAATGAAGGTGGATTATTAATTATGCGGGAGCAAAATTTGCATTAATTTAGATTGTATTTTGATAACGTTGCATTTCATTTTCCTCAAACTGAAATCTCACTTGGACTGAAATAATGACAACGTCTATATAATCGCGTTTGCTCAACACTGGCTATTCTCGTTGGCCTGTTTTCGTCACTTTGTTGCGCAGCGACATCTATTGGCCGAGTTATATTGATAGCACATGTCCATAGAAGTAGTATGGAACTGATATCTGCTCCTGTTAAACGATAGATAGAGAACTACTATAAATATAGAACTGATGCTGCTGTTACAAGACAGATAGCCCTATTGGGTTAGCCAGAATTCAGCGGCATCTATTGGTTGATGCAGAGTTATTCTGACAGCAAGACATCTCTATACAGCTATGTATACAACTGATATCTGCTGCTGTTAAAAGATCGATAGCGCTAGTGTGTTAGCCAGAATTCAGCGGCATCTATGAGCTGGTTCAGGGTTATTTTGACAGCAAGACATCTTCATAGAACTAGTATACAACTGATACCCTCTGCTGTTAAAAGATCGATAGTGCTAGTGTGTTAGCCGGAATACAGTGCCATCCATAGAATTATGCCGAGTTATTTTGATAGTAAGCAGCTACTTTAACTACTACCTAACCTGCTTTTGAAATTGATCTTACATACATATTAATACGTAACCTTGTGTACTTGGGCACAAAAGCAGCCCTAATTAAATAAGGACTCACAAGGGGACACTAAGTAACCAATACAGGGGACATTTTGCCCATTTTGTTTGCATTTCTAATATACAACCCTTTTGCTCAAGCCTTTGCTGCGTATTTGTGAATCTGGTAGTGCAATCGCCGAGCCGCCTGCCAAGTATGGTGATTAATAGCTGTTAGAAACTTACATCTTAAAAGAACGTATTGATCATTACTTGTCCCAACTAACTAACTCTTTTTGCATTTATCAATCGCCATACTTGATAAGTGGGTTGGCGATCGAATTAGTAGATTCCAGCGCTCTAAGAAACGCTGCTTCTCGTTCTTCGGTAGTCTTTGGAGTTTAATGACAATACCCAGATAATATGTCGGTTGGGAATCGAGCGATTTTTGAGCATGGTCTGTTATCGCTCTTTTTGGTAATATTTACTTCTCTGTGTTATATTTGCACACCAAACTTACCTTGCCGAGAACCGTTGACCATCTGACAAAGGCTCTACTGTGTACGTAACGCCTTGTGTCAACACGCCCGCGTTACTATCCACCCAGGTTATCTGTAAACAAATATATGCATGAGGTATGTGGAACATCTATACAAATAAACACAAAATTATTTGGAGACGCAACCATATTGATGGTATAGAAACGGGTAACTCACGTTTTATAAGTCGAATGTTGCTCGACTTGTTTCACCCCGTTGAGTCTTCGTCGAATCAACGCGAAGGACTCATAATTCTGGGTGAGAAACTTAACTGAAGGACCATAATATTGTCTTCGGACCTTTTGAAGGACCATGTCTATGCAGTCGTGCAGAAAATTAACATGGAACTTACGTCAAAATTTGAAGATAGAACGCCGATATGCGTGTACAGACATGTTACTACTACATAGGCCAGGTGCTATAGCTAAGTTTTCCAGCGGAGCTAAACATGTCGAGGAATATTCGACTCAAAAAACGTGAGTTTCTTTAAAAACATTATGCAATATGTTCAATATCGATTTTGCATGCCATTATAATATTGTTGATAACGTCTGGCGGATATTGAAATTGGAATTGACACATCTGAAAGGGTTCTGCCCGGGTGGTCTAGATCTTAGAAAGTCGGGTACGAAAGCTGAAGAAGCCGCTTCAAATCCGACCTAGGCACTTGGAGATTTAGTAAGGCCTTGTCAAGTATATGACATCTATAATAAACAAAAAAAAATAGAGAGCTTCTTCTTTAGCCCCGTTTATCCGTAATATATTTAAAGTAATCTCTGTTTAAAATTAGGCTAATGATTAATGATTTCTCTTTCGGAATTCACTAGTATATAGGCTTGTCCACTCCTTTCTCTATGTATTTTATATTATAAAATTTTATTCCTGCTGTCAAGCAACATACTGAAAAGCATGTATTTACTCTGGCACACTTTGTACTTTGTACTTTGTATTTTTGTACTTTCGTTTTTACGCAGTTTCTACCTGTGGAAACTTGTAATTGGCTCTCTGCTTTTATATTACTATACTCTATGTAACCTTAGCTGTAAGTTTTCCTATGTAATAAAATAAAATAAAATAAAATAAAAGATAAAAAATAGTTTCAATATGGCAGTAGTTATCAAATGGAGACTATTTTGAAATATGCTTCTATAAAACAACGGTTGGCGCCAATTTTATCGTTAATATGATCATCCTGTCACCCTATTCTTGGGCAATATGTCATCTTGACAGTGATAAATTTGTCATACGCCTACAGCTTACCGAAAAAATATGTACAAAAATAAACATGCAATTTGTGGCGTGACTAATAGCAACGAAGGTGTATTATTACTATTTACTATTAAAATAAAACAAAAGACATTTTCATTACAAATTAAACGAGTCTTAATGATGTTAAAACTAATGGTTATTATTACGAAGTTTTTGCCGGCGTTAAGTAAGTTCTGTGTGTTTCGTGGTCTGAGTCAAAAGTTATGGCACTTCCGAAACATCGGCAGAAATCTAGGTTACAATATCTTTAGAATTAACGCCATTAAGTCCTTGTCTTGTAAATATCGAAATTATATTAAATTCATAGAAAATGGTTTGGTTTTCGGAAAAATGCTTCTAAATGTCAAAAAAATTGTTAATGATTCATTCTAATTTTCATAATGTAGCAGCAAATCTATATATAAACTTCCAATACAGAAACCCCAGACGAATTCGTCGAGCCGAAAAGTTAAATATTCCTCACATTTGTAACCGATACCCACGAGGCGCCTAAGAAAACAATTTAAATAGGGAAAAACACGAATTCGACCAGACTTAGCATGGAAATGTAATCATGAAATAAAGATTCCTTCTCACAAAATACCTTTGACATATTTGCCTATGGGAGATCAACGCAAAGCTTTAGGTTCACATCAAAGAAATACAGAATGTTTACATAAACGTCCAATTCACGTTAGGCTGGTGTCAGCATTATTCTATTTATTTAATCCGGTTAAGTGAATAGGCACGCGACCCGTGAGACTTCATACAATTAGGACTTAAAATTGAAAACGATGTAACGTAGCCCAGACGACCTTTGGGACCACTACAAAGATTTATAACGGTAAAGTGGAATTGAGTGAGGGCTGGAATGACGAAGTTTTAAAAGAGGGGAATTGGCATATGGGGAAAGAATTGAATCAAAGGTAATATAAAGAAGATAATGAAAAAGAAATTGAAAGAGAAAACTTTGATAAAAACAATGAAGCTAAAGTTGAATTTAAAGATACAGTTTTAAGCAAAGTAGATTGTATCGACTCCGGGTTTTACGTGGCTAATGTGATTAGTAAACAATTATTTAATGGAACTACGAGTCGGAACGCTTTGATCATTAGCTAATTTTGTTTAGTTTGTTGTATTATTGATTGCTATGTTAGTGTTAATAGAATTGCTGTTAGTAAATTGGAGGGATATGAATAATTCATGTGTTAAGTACTCTTGATAGTTAAGTGCTATGAAATTTAAGGTTTATAATGTTGTAAAAGTTTTATCGTAATAATGGATTGTACTTTAATAATGAAAATAATGATTTTATAGTGAGCTATTTATTTATTGATATTATATTGAAATGTATGTTTATGTTCCATTTAAATACATATGATAGAAATCTGAGAGGAATTTTTTTTACTTAATTGGTATTTATATCGCAAGGCACAAATATATTTTAGGTTATACGACATGAAAGCCTTTTCATGTTTATTCAAAACTCAATCCGATAAAACAAAACATAAACCTCAAAATCGGCATGCGTTTCCCGGAATCCAATCCCACAGAAAAAAATGCTTGAAATTTTGTTTAGAACCGACAAAAATGTCATAAAGGTAAGCCAGTCCAGAATTTTTCAATGCTTACCTCTGCTGGCGGTTTGCCGCCGACTGACTCGCATTCCAAAATGATGTTTCTGTCTTCTGTCGTAGAGTAGAAGTTCCCTTGCAGGATCCTCGGAGGCTCGGGTGGGACGAGTACTGTCAGGCGGGCGTACCGTGACCTAATAGCCGGCTCCCCTGCACAAACCATTTTAATTTCAGCAGTGATTTCCAAAAGCGCATACATCCTTTTCACAGCTACATCGAAAACCAACCTTATCTATATAAACTTAAGGTATGAGTTTAAAAGTAGCGTGGCAAATAATAAAGACCTTCTGGAAAGTATATCAGTGTAGTTGTATTTGTAACCTAATTTAAGGCTGTCTTTGAATAGTGGTCAGTATAATTATTTGAAAATAATGGTAGGCAAAAATTGTGGGTTGTGGTTTTTAGTAATTAATTTAAAGTAGTTTGGTTTTAGCGTTTTTATTTGGAAACATTAGTTAATGAAAAATCTGGTGAATTTGGGGCTTTAAATAGATTTCAATGTTTGAGTTTTAGTCAACAACATTTGTAATTACCCGAGTAAAGTTTGATGGTAAAATTATTTATTTGAGATTGCTCAATAGAAACGGTATAATTATATATTTAAACCGTAACTATTTTCGACATATTGACTGGCACACAAACAGAAGCTAGCTATCGTATTGCTTCTATTGAATTTGAAAGACAATTTTTTTTTTCTTACAATATAAATATTTTTTACGTTGTGAAAGGTTCTTCAAGATTAAATGTTCACGGTTTTTAACAGGATTTAATTCTTTAATGTTTAACTCTTGTTGATATCTATTAGGTCTACCCTTCTACCCTTTGGGTACGGAGTCCTAATAATTATCAATCCCAGATTCAGAAATCAAACTTTACATTTTAATCAAAACGCCTTAATACATTAAATACATAAGCCTTTAGTCAGATTCTCTTAGCTTTTAAACGACTAATTCGATAAGTAAGTGCTTTATTTGGGTTGTGCTGGCAACTTCGTATCTGAATACAATTTAATAATCCAAAGAGAATGACGGAAAAGACAATGAGAGTCAGTTCCTTGAGATAGTTTCCTATGGAGCAAAACTTTCTGTTTCAAACGAAGTTGGCAAGTTAAATAGTGCAAAGTTGTACAATTTTGCCGCAAGCCCGTTGGCCGTTGTCTTCTGGTTGATAAAAACAAAGTTCGTCTATTAGCCTCATGTAAATTGTTCATTCTCTGAAAGTTGTTTTTGTAAGTTTAATTTTATTTTTTTTAGTTACGTATACATTTCTCTAGTGAGTTTTGTAATTTGTTTTTACGTCCATATCACGGAGCCTAACTTCATTTTTGTCACTCAAATTATTAAGAGTTTGACATTTTTTATTCCTATCATCAGATTGATCAAAAATGCCTATTAAGTGTCATAGTACTTAAAACTTGTCCACCTAAATATAATTTTAATAGGCACAATGTATATCACAAAAAACATAAATAGTTAAATTTGTTTTTCTATGTGAGTAAGAATTTATTTATATTTTACCGACGTGTGAGAAACGCATATTCATTAAATATTATAGGATATTCTTACACAGATTGACTGAGCCCCACGGTAAGCTCCAGAAGGTTTTTGTTGTGAATACTCCGGGCAAAGATATACATAATAGACAAATACTTAAATACATATATAAAACACCCATGACCCAGGAAGAAATAAGATTTGAACCCAGGACTATCGGCTTCTTAGGCAGGGTCACTACCTGTCGTCAACGAAATCTTTGAACAATGTCATTAAATTGTTTTCCGTAAACAAAACTGCTGAAAGTTTTTGTTTTTCATTTTAGTCTAGCTCTCCTTAGTGTTCATCCTTATAATTATGCCGTTTGGTTTCTGGCTGAGAAAAACACCACGCCATTTTCTTTCGCGGGTGTTGTAAGAGCCGACAAAGGGAAGAAACCCCATGGATGACAACATCCGTCGGAACCCAGTCAACAACCGCTTACGGTCTCCAACTATGCCAACTCCCCAAGATGATACTTACTAGTCGTATTTGTGTAATTTCTGTATATAATATTTTTCGTATTGATGCAGAAAATAATATGAAATTACTTGTTTTGTTGGAATTACAACAGATTTATAAAGTATAAGGAACATGCTCAGGCAATTATGGTTGAAAAGTCAAAAGGTACCCAAATCGAAAAGCTACTTTGAAACTTATTTCATTGTTCCCGTAATCCCCGCCAGTATCTCCCGTAAAGTCGAATTCCGGGACGTTCAACCGTTTTACTTAAAACAAGATCAAATTTACTTAACGGCTTAAGGATAGCGATCAAAGAAAGTGTATCTACCCTCGATTACTTAAGGAACACAAAGTTAACCCTTAAACCCAAAACAAAAGCTGAATAGCCCATAAGAGCTCAGTGGCGATAAGAAAATTCTAACTGTGACATTTGAAATGGAAGGAGAAATTTATCAAAAGGTACCAGTTACAGTACAAAAGGCTATGTTAATTAATTCCTCCATTTTGCATCTGAATAGGCCACGAGTGTGCTGGGCCGAGGGATCGAAGTACTGCTATTTCTAAGACGGCTTATTAAAAATTCGCATAAATGCCTTGATATCTTAATGAATTTACTTGAATAGGTCAGAGGGAACAATTGTAATGCCATGCTTGAAAGCGATTAAGATTAACGGTATTTGAGTTATCTGAATCTTAAATTTGGAAACATGGGCGATGAATGTCGCAGTTGATGTTTTGATACGATTCGTTTACAATATTAAGATCACTTAACAATTTACTACATCAAATATAAAAAAGGCATTGTACTGATGCTGACGGCATTTCCTCGATGTATCGCAATGCTGATACGTTGTGCGAGGAAGTCGCTAGCTCTTTGGTCACCAGTTACGTTAACTAGACGCTTCGCGATTTCTGCAAAAAGTTTGTGCGCGCTGGGACCCCCATGGACTTAGCGTCTCTACGCCAAACGGTACAAAATGGTACTCTCTGCTCAGGCTTTTATGTACGTTGGAGATGGGACGGTGGTACGATTCGTTTATTCTGTATGTGCACTTAGAACTTTGTCCTCATTTATTACGAATTATTGTTTTAAATTAATACAATTAAAACTGTTGTGAGCCATGTTACTACTACTTAGTTACAAAGGGATAAACTCACGTGTAATGATATCGCACTAGGCGACATGTTTCGGGTAAGCTCTGGTACCCTTCTTCAAGCCGAGTCAGGACACACCGATCGCGATGAGGGTGAATCGGGTTTTAAATTATTACTAACACAACCCGTATTCGTTTACTATTTGTTTACTTAAACATGTGTCTTGTACATACATTGTCAAATACATATATACAGATATTCATTAGTAGAGCAATGAGAAATGATTTTGAAAACTTGTTATATTATGAAACTTGGGAAATCCACGTGGATAGCAATTAAAATGACCGATAAAATGGCTGTTCATTTATTTTCAAAGCAGATGTCAATTATAATTTGACGTTGATAAGTATAATCTCGTCTAATAAAAGTACATCATGAATTATATATTATATCTGACAGATAAAACTGTCAGTTATGAGGGCATCTTTCTGATAGATCTGACTGGGTGTTATTGATGCTTTGAGGCTAATTAATTTTTAGTTTTCTTTTCAATATATTCTAAAATGTTTATGCTTTCTTGTTAAATTTTTTGTGTTTATTTTTAATATTAAAAATCATTTTCATTGATATACTATGGATTTATGTTATCTATATTTTCTTTTTATTTTAATTGTTTTTAATTTAACTTTTTTATAACATTACATGTGTATATGTTATCTGTATTTTATTTATAGTTATACTTGTTAATAACAAATTTCAATTAGTATCAAAAATAAGTAAAAGTCAAATCAATGGTAACTTTAATTTTACACTCAAATTTAATTAATTATCACAATGTGTTTCTTTAGCTGTAAGTGTTCCTATATAAAAAAAAAATATTCAACTGACTGTACTAGTACAACATTTATTTAAACCAATTTTAAAAAATAAGGAGAAAAAAAAAACATCAAAAGTACGTAAGACTAAATCCCCAAACGATAACTTTCAATTAATTAAGAGATGAAAAGAACCAAGATAAATGAAACAGAAAATCCTAATGGGAATATTTTAAACAAATTAAAACACAAGAAAACTCCGAGTGAGGATAGGAAAAAAAGGGCAAAAGGGGAAAAAAATGGCCCGAGGCCTCGGGAACAGAAAGATTTTCAATTTATTAAAGGCAAACACAATTTCGCGAGGCGGGGCTCACGAACAGAAACAATTGCTTGTGTAGAAAGTATTTCTTTTTAAGTTGTACTTCACGACGTACACAGCATCGTTTTCTTGGCTGGTTTCGTACTTTTTTTATTAATTTGATTCATAAATCAATATGGGCTCAAACGTAATAATTTTGTGCTTAAACATTTTATTTGTGGTTATGAATAGCCTTTGGTAGAGCAGAGCAACTGTCTGCAACTATTTACATAGTTACCCTAGTGAAGCACTAGGGTCAAATGTATATAATTTTTTTTTTGTATAATCTTAAATATTATATAATTTTGTATAAAATTGACGACAGATTTGGCCTAGTGGGTGGTGATCCTGCCTATGAAGCCGATGGTCCTGGGTTAAAATCCCTAAAAGGACACTTATTTGTGTGATGAGCATATATATTTGTTCCTGAGTCTATGTATTTAAGAATTTGTATTTTATATGTATCGTTGTAATCTTCAGCCAAATCTTGAGCTTACAGCGGGGCTCAGTCAATTTGCGTAAAAATTATTAAGATGGATTTCTAATCTATAAAGATGTATTAGTTCTGGCTTTTATAACTTGAGAACGGCTGAATCGATTTGGACGATTTTGGGTTCTTTGTGATCGTTTTGATCAAAAGTTTAATAGTATGCTTTAAAAATTTGAATAAAAGAACCCTAAAATTCAGGCGATACGAAGTTCGCGGGGCAGCTAATATTAATAATATATTCTAGAACAAAATACGAGTACATCAAGTATGATAACTCCAGCATTACAGAGAAGATTACACTCAAAGTACCTATCCAACTAGTTGCATACAAGCTTTGAGGCATCAAAGCACTTTAAGAACACCTAAAGTACTACAGTTTCGTTAAAACTAGTTTTAACCACGTATCTTTAACGTTTTACCTAGTTGGTTGATGTACTCGCTAACGTCAGTGTAAAATTAGTGTGAAGAAATTGTACAAAGCCTAACGAATCGAAGAAAGAAACGGGACAATTGTCAACTGTGAAAACTCTTGGTAGGGGGGACATAGTAATTGTGTAATAATTTCTGATATCTGCTTCTAGGCAAACTGTTTATGCAGTTTTTGCACCCAGAGCTTGAAAAAAAAAACAAAGTCTGCAGCTAGATGGACGGACGATCCTTATTAAACTCGGTTCAAAATCTAAAGTGTTGTGAAGTGACGCATCAGTATTCTAATCTGTTTTGTACATTTTTCTTTATACAACGACGGTGGTAAACAAGCATACGGCCCGCCTGATGATAAGCAGTTACCGTAGCCTGTAAACCTTTCTATTAACTTAACTCTTGACGATACTTATCCATTATTAATAGTAATCAATTTCCCAAAATCCCGGAATATCCCGAGCCATATCCATGTTAAATATAACGCTTGAGGTCGTTCACCCTAAATCCTCGATTAGATCGCTGATTATAATCTTCTATTTCATTTGTCTAGAAACATATAACAGAGAGCAAATCCACTCCAAGTTACGATTTTAGAAGTACTTACCCGTCCATTTTCAGAAAATACGTTTAGTTATCTTTACTAATCCAACAATTTATTTAGTATAGAAATTGGTTTTAATTTTTGTATTATTTAAGTGAAAAAGGAGTAGAATTTAGTTTTGGAATCCTTAAACACTTTGCTTTTTGTTACTAATTTTTATTCACTTTTCAAAAGATTTCATAATTAGGTAACAACTAAATTTTCAAAAGTGTTACTATTCAAACTCCAAAACGCATTTAGATCTTTAGGTAGACTTACGATGCAAAATTATTTACTTATTAAGGCAAAAAATATCATTTGAATGATCCATACATACATACATTTCAGCCGTATGCAGTCCATTGCTGGACATAGGCCTCCCACAAATATGAGTTGTATCATCTTGGGGGGTAGTTGCCGTAGTCGCCACGCTTGGCAGGCGGGTTGGCGACCGCAGTAGCTGTAGATAGGGTTTCGACGGATACTGCTGCCCGTCCGTAGGATTTTTCCCTTTCTCGCCTCTTACGACACCCGCGGGAGGAGATGGGGTGGTGCTATTTTATTCAGCCGGCATCACACAGCACATTTGAATGATAGGTACTTTTTAAAAAAATAGCCCCAATAAATACAATACAAAATGAGGAAGAAAACTGATATCCCACGTCATTACAAAATAACAAAAATAATCCTGATTTAAGGAGATTTATGCTTTAAATTACGCCAAGAAAACTCCGAAGATAATCATTTAATTCCCTACTTAAAAACGGGATCCGACATTTTGTAATTTTGTAAACGTATTTTTCGGGGCCATTATGTTGAGTAAATATTTAAACTGCCTCGTATTTCCTTGTAATTTTGATTCGTTTTAAGATGAACAAAAAGTTGTTTTTAAAAGAGAAATTGATGCGGTGAGATTGTAAATTTTGTTTAATTTTCGATGTTTAGTTACTTTTTTATGACATAGGCGGCTAACGAACAGAGGGATTGCCTGATGGTAAGCAATTACCGTCGCCGATGGGCACCCGCAACACCAGGCCAGTCAGAACCGCGTTGTCGGCCTTTAAGGGGATTGGAGCGCCAAAAACCTTACTCACCATCAGGAACACAACACTACATACCTGAAAGGTAGCAGTGCTATTATGGCTGTGGTCTTCTGTAAGGAGGTACTTCCCAAGTTGGGCTGCTCCAGACTCAAGCGTGATGGTACTTCGTTGTGCCTTATCTCTCATTGTCATACTCGTTTCATGTTATTATAAATCTCAGCTTGGCATCGTTTCATAAAATTGAACCTTTATTTTTATTCCTTACATTATAAAGCAGTGACATAAACTACTATTACACAGCACTTAAGTTACCAGAAATTCTCTTGCCAGTTTAAACAAGCCTTATTGAATATTCCTAGGTGTTGGTTTATAGTATATGTAAATACGTCAATTGAGTTGTCCCAATTAGTCAAAGGGCCGTCCTGTAAGAACAGGTAAGGACAGTTCAATGCTTTTGAATACGGGAATGAGCTTAAAGGGTCTTGTCTCAACTCCATTATACATGGATACCATGAAAAGGATTTTTCTTGTTTTATTATACAATTAGTTTTTTCTCGCGTCTTCGTCGGTCAGCCATGCTCGACTTTAAAGTATGGTTGCGGGATAAAAATTATCCTATGTCCTTTCTCGTAGCTCAAACTTTCTGCATACCAAATTGGTTCAGCGGTTTAACCGTGACGAAGTAACAGATAGACAAGTCAGACAGAGTTACTTTCGCTTTTACTTAGAAAATTATAGTATGGATGGTAACATAATAGGAAATAAATTTAGGACAATAGTTTTTCTTATTATAATAGAAAGAGCTCGTGAATAGAAAAAACATAAATTTTACGTAAAGCATGAAAATTTTGAAAATACTATTTTTAGAAATGGTCACAAAACAGAAAATAAATAAATAGGTTGGGACAGTCTTATACAAATCCACGTACGCCTCCCAAATGTCCGAATCACCATTGTTGAGTGTACGGAACAGACAAATAAATAATATACAATATATATAACCTGCATTCCTGGCTAAGGTACTAATGCCATCTAGTGTTTTACAGCCGCAATAGATCTCAGTTTCACAGAATGTGTTCGCTGGCAAACCATCGCAAGTCTGGAGTAGCCCAACTGGGGAAGTACCTCCTCCTTACCGAAGACCACAGCCATAATAGCACTGCTACCTTTCAGGTACGTAGTGTTGTTTTCTTACTGGTAAGCTTCACAGAGTTCCAACCCCCCCTGAAAGCCGGCAAAGCGCTTGTGACTCCCCTGGTGCCCATGGGCAACAGTAATTGCTTACTATCAGGCAATCTGTCTGATCGTTTGCTACCTTTGTCAAAAAAAACCGCATAGTACACACGATACTCGTCAGATGGCAGCGTTAGGATCCTCAAGGGTCCCTTGGCATGAAGCTGAGTGGAGACCCTTTCAGTTACGCTTTGTAAAATACAATTTATGTCAGTGTATTTAGTTAAGTTTTAACTAAGCGTTCCTGAATAAAGTTCTTCTATTCTATTCTATTCTAATTAAACGTTTAGCCAGCACTTCGGAGGACCGCGTATTCGTATAGGCATTGTCAATCCCTCCATATATCATCCTTGTTATACAAAAAAAATGCAATTTCACGTAATAACACCCCACATAAATAAATCCGGGGAAGCATTGAGCGCGATATTACAGACGGGATGAAAAAAGCCTTATCTCATTTTATCCAGAACCGAACCTGTAATTAACTGGTGTACCATTGTACACAACTAGCGAACTCTCAACTCAGTAAAAACTAGTTCACTTTGACCCAAGTAAAAACTGGTATAGGCGAAAAATTTAACTGAAAGACCAAGTCTATGTAGTTGTGCACATAATTAATACTATAATAAATAAATATTTTGGGACAATTTCACACAAATAAACCTAGTTCTACGGTAAGCTCAGTAAGGCTTGTGGTGTAGGTACTAGACGACGATATATATGATAGATAGATACATGTTAATACTTAAATACATAGAAAACACCCATGACGCAGAAACAAATATCTGTGTTCATCAACCAAATAAATGGCCTGACTGGGATTTGAACACATGACCATCGGCTTCATAGGCAAGGTCACTACCCACTAGGCCAGACCGGTCGTCATAAATAACTATATAAATTAAACTTTGAAAATGACATATACTTAAGAATAAGCGTTGAGGACCTCCGGCATTCGAGACAGGATTTGAACCCACGTCCAGCTAACGCGACTGATGCCTTAACCAATTAGGCCACCCAAACTCGGGTGGTCCTCGTCGCTTGTTCTTAAGTCATCATCATCATCAATCACCATCAAAATTCTGCCGTTTCAAATGCAAATCCGCCGTAAATGCCGTGTGATACCGGCTGACTAGAATAGCACCACCCGCGGATGTCGTAAGAGGCGACAAAGGGAAAAATCCTACGGATGGGCAGCAGCGTCCGTAGAAACTCAATCTACAGCTACTGCGGTCGCCAACCCGCCTGCCAAGCATGGCGATTATGGCAAATACCCCCAAGATGATTCAGCAGTGGACATACGGCTGAAATGTATGTATGTAAATGCAAATCTTATATGTCACTATTTGAAATTTGATATGAAATACCTTTTTAAAGGGCTTTGGATAAGTAGAGGATGTTAAAGACCACATCTGCTAATTTCTTATACTGTAACATGAGATATCAAATGATTCTGTTTTCTCAAAAGCCAGCGTTCTGTAAGCAATTGGAATCCGCCTTGGGGTGAGGATCAAATATGGCGATGAAGTAAGATTCGATTGAAGAATGACTTAAGTACAAAAACAACTTCATGATTCTTTCGACGTTTTTCAATTGAAGCTTAGAAAATTGGCAATATGTCGAAATGAAGAAAGTGACAGAAGTTAATTATTTGTCTTTTGCTTCAGTCACGCGAAATAATTAACTAGTTATTAACTCACGCATTTTTGCTTTTCTTGCATTAAAAAAATACTGCCTTCTTATTAATATTATAACTGCGTCCATGATGTTTGTTACTTTTTGACTCAAAGACTGCTGACTTGATTTTCATGGTATTATACTTTAATGTAGTTTATACCCGAATAACGCAAAGGCAAAAAAGGAACAAAATTTACCATCTTGAAAAACGACCACTAAGAAATAATAATTTGGCGCAAAAAGGTATTACCTAATACATGTTTACCTACTTACTATAATGAACTATTCAAAGCATACATCTTTTGTTTATACTTTTTTCTTTTTTATTTATTTAGTGTTTTTTGGTTTTTTATTATTAAATATAAAATATTCCGATTTGTATAATAATTAAAAATATAATATTTATTATTATTTATTTTCATTGTCCCAAAGTTTATTGTGAACTCTATCTTGTTTACGTAAGGCGTCCATGAGTCACATATGACTGTTGTTAATGGTTATATGGTAAGATAAAATAGTACATTTCGATACTAGTGAAAAAAAAAAATTTATTCGACGAGGGTGAAAGTTGGAGCCCGAGTTAAACGAGGGTGACAATCACCCGAGTCTTAAAGAAGTTTTTACACGAGTATCGAACCCAATTTTTCATAACAAGTGCCTTAAAAAGTGAAATTTACGCACGCGAAGCGTGCGCAAAGTGCAATTTTACGCACTAGTTAGGAAAAATATATTTTATAATACACTTTTTTTACCCCATTATTGAGCATGTATCTAAAAATGACCACCATTCAAAAACTTAATTTCATAACAAACAAAAGTTTGTATTATAACCTCTTGGTGTGTACAGTCGCCATCAGATATATCGGAGCTGTGAAGGTGGTCACAAATATGTGAACAACGCCTCTATTGACGACGCGATACAGTGCATATTCCGAAATATGGTTATGTTGTCCGATGTTTTTATAATACTTCTTTAAGTAACGGTGTATTCCCTGTGGCCTATAAGACAGATCTTACCTAGTTTAGGGTTCAGGACACTATTCCTAGGCTTTATTTTAGTTTACATTTAACTTTAATGATATTGTACAACTGTATGTTATAAATAAGTTGTAACTTAGAGACCCAAATAAAACATTTTTCATTTTCCTTTATGACTACCTCCACAGCTCCGATATATCTGATGGCGACTGTAAGAAAAAAAAATCTTTTTTTTTTCCGTTCCGTATCCATTCAGTATGTTATCCGTATCGCAAACGATATTGACTTACCTTTCGAGCCAGTGCTGACCTGACACTGGTATCTCGCATCATCATCCAGTGTCACGTCTCTTATGTCCAGTGAGTAATCCCCTGTGGGCAAACACCTTAATCAGTTACTAGTGATGTGAAGACACGGGTACTGTACCTAAACTGCGACCAGATACCGGAAAGGGCAGCAGCGTCCCTAAAAGCGGTGAAAAATGCGATCACCAACCCGCCTGCCGAGCGTGGTAGAGAGGATTATACACCCCATGCTAATTATCGCACATGGAAGATGCCTTGTCCAGCAGAGGACGTTCGCTAATAAGTGGTAGATATCAACAATATTGCTGGCTTTATTTAGCAATGGATTCTGCAATAGTACATTTTATGTTGCAGATATATCTTGAAGGTAAAAATAGAAATTTTGAATCGATCATTTGAGCCCGTATCGGAAGACACAGCCGACATGGTAAAGATCGCCGGAATCTTTTGCATGCTGGTGGTTCAAAAACGGTCACTGTGGGCCACTTTCGGGGAGGCCTTTATGATGATGATAAATGCAAAATAAAAAATTAGAACTTTTAAACTAATATACCTACTTAGATGTCAATTTTATAGCTATAATTATTCTAAATTATGTTTATTAAGTCTTTATTACAAATTAAGTAAGACGTGATAATACAAATTTAGTAATTGTAAACTTGATGCTTTGAGAAAGTTTCTACTACTACCACTTATATGTATTTTTACAGCGGGCTTCATTATGTAAAGTAGATATTAATGCAGTAGCTATATAGCTGCTAAAATAAGTTTTAGGAATAATGTTATTATGTATTTTTAAGTAAATTTTTACTAAAACAAACTTTCTATCGATTTAAAAATAAATGTTATTGACACTATTAAAGTAATAAAATAACTTATGAATAAATACTAACTATTAACGATTAAAAAACAAAACACATAATAATAGTAGAACACTATTTAATTGATTAATAATGTTTCAAATAATTGAAAAAAATGTATCATGACTTTTATCAACAAAAGTTTTCTATCAATTAAAATAATTGACAAAAATATATTATGAATACTCATCCAACTCGGTGCAACATACAGAATTTCAAACGTAACATCCCTACCCCCACTAATGACCGCACGTTTACGTGTATACACGGCTTTATGTTATTAGCGGTGATAATAAACGTAGCCCTTTTTGTTTCAATAAAGGGCTACGTTAAAGGCTTAGTTAATATGGATACAAGGGCAGCATTTAGACTCGACTTTATATGCTGACATATTTTCTTTGTAAATATTAACACGAAATAAAAAATACTATATATTGATAATACTGAAACGAGCAATTACCAAACTCAATTAAATAGACATAATGTTTATTCTCTTAATTAATTATCTCTTGTAAATATGCGCTACTAGTGTATATTATTTACAATAGCCCTGTTATTTAAATGTTATTTTATTCGAACATATACAAGGTGTTATTTATTACATGATCCAAAATATATTTTTCGAACTCCATAATCAACTAGCAAGTGAAAGCTATAACTATGATTAAGATAGCGCATTTTTTATTCTTTTTTATACTGTTTTCCTATTTTTACTTGTTAAGGGTATTATGATAATTAGTACTGCTTTTAAAAGATATTTAAAATGTTATTTAACTTAACTACTTTTCAAAGTAGCATAAATCACAAAAAAAATATTGACAGTTATGTTTCAAACAGTCTATTCAAATTACTAATTTAATTAGTTAAATAAGCAGTTCTATTATCCATAAACAGCTGTTAAACGTAAAAAAAAAAAAAAAATATTTTATCTGATTTCAGCGAGAGTAGGAGCATTCAATTGCAAGTTTTTTATGGAAATATAAAAAAACGTGTTTAATGTAAAATTACAGTCTGTACAAATCCTTTCCGTTTTAATTTCTTGTTTACACAACGATTTCACCACACCTTTATGACCGTACGAAATCAATGTAATGCCGTTTGGACTACACAACGTCCCTAATCTCCCGAGGCCCTCATCCTCTTTGATCTGGGGACCTTTGTTTAGACAACGTACCTTCCTCATCGCTTCCTATCATTTTGTACCGGTCGTAGCCGCTCAAGTCGCGGTGGAGGCCGAGGCCGAAATCGTCCTTCGTCCATTGTAGTTGACCAGATTTCTTCTCGACTCGACAGGGAAGTGTGACTCTCGAACCTACTACTGCCGTCTGTGAAAAAAAAAACATTATAATTAAAATACATATCTTCATTAACCTTGAGACAATTTTCTGAACCTAAAAAAGCGTAATTATTATATATTATATATTATTTTGCAGAAATCGCGAAGCGTCTGGTTGATGTAACTGGTGACCGAAGAGCTGACGGCTTCCTCGCACAACGTATCAGCATTGCAATACAACGAGAAAATGCCGCCAGCATCCTTGGTACAATGCCTCAAGGGCCTTTCTTAGATTTTATACTGTAACTAGTTAAGTACTTGTAGTTATCATAATACGATTGTAATTTCTGTAAATAAATGTATATTTACTTTTTGTATCATATTATTTTGTATAGCCTCTTTGATTCTAAAGTAGCGATTTATTTTCAGCGAGTTCATAATAATTATAATTACGCATTTATTTTAAGCATTTTTTTTTCTTAATCAAAAACCTATGTTTCTATATTTTTAATACAACGACGGCGGCAAACAAGCATACGGCCCAACTGATGGTAAGTAGTTATCATAGCCTATGGAGGCCTGCAACTCCAGAGGATTTATACGCGTAGCCCTTTAAGACTTGTGACTCCTCTGGTGTTGCGAGTGTCCATCGGCGGCGGTAGTTGCTTACCATCAAGCAATCCGTCTGCTCGTGTGCCTCCTTTATCATAAAAAAACCTATATACTATATTTTTGGATAAACATTATATTCTTATATAAAAATATTGTTCCAAAATTTTAATACGATCAAAAGATTAGTAAGTCGCAATCATAATAATTATGAGCAATACGAGTATTCAAAATCCTAAAACTGACTTCATATTTTGAAACAGAATTTAACTAATATAATTCCAGATAACAAGATACATGATATTTTATTTTCAGCTCCCATTTTGGGACCTTAATTGGGTGCAAGTAACTTAATATTTACGGAACGTACGTTCTCCTAAATCGTTTACGTAACAAGAGGAAAGTGGGGCAAAACAGACCAAAATTTAGTCTTCAAATATCAAAAATATTTTGTTTTTACACGACAAGCATACGGCCTGCCTGATGGTAAGTAGTAACAGTAGCCTATGCACGCCTGCGAATCCAGAGGATTCACATGCGCGTTGCCTACCCTTTAAGAACCTATACACTGCTTTTTTGAAGAACCTCATACTGTAGTTCCTAGGGAAAACCTCGGCAAGGAGTTCATTCCACAGCCGAAGCGTTCGCGGGAGGAAATTCCTCTTAAATCGCTTAGTGCGCGACCCTTTAGGTTCCATTTTTAACCGTCTAGCTTACACTGTACAAAGCTCTCAGAGTTTTATTATCATAATGATTCTTTTATGGGCAGGCAGTTGTATAGCTGTTATCATCATCATCATATTAGTTATTACTGAAGCCCCCTTAGCGACCAACAATCATGACTTCGGTGTGCCTTGTGAAGGTAAATGCTAATACAAGTCATATTAGCAGTTGATGATCTTCGACTGATTTGATGATGATGATTTTTTTGTTTTTCATGAGTTATGGATATTATCAGTGTATGAAGTATTTATATGGGGAATGTTACTACGGTAACGAGTGACTTAAAATGGTTGATTGGATAGACTTCATTTAATATTTTTATAGAATAAATAGATTCTATCAAAATATTAATGTTTCGAACAGTTGCATTGACTAGATCATTAAAACAAAAACTTTTCGTCACTTGTTTTTTCCGTATATTACCACATATGCAATAAATACTGAACAGCAATTTAATTTCACTATATCAAGTAAACTTTAGTAATGTAGACTTTTAGACTTTTCAAGTCAAGATCCACTTTACACGCGAGATCCATTCCGCATTCCCTTCCCTCAGATTCAGCCTTGCCAAAGCCAAAAAGGCGTATCTACGAATAACCCCGCAATGTTATACGACTTTTCGATTTCTCATTAAATACTACACGTTTAAATTACGAAACAAGGCAAATCCGTTTGTAATTTAGAATACATATGTCGCGTTTAATGGGATTTAATGGGAATGGTTAACAGGGTACTTATCACTGTGATATAATTTGCTTCAGTCAGGAACGTATAGGATTGTATGTCGCTTATTAGTGACTTACCTACTTGTACACACAGCAACACTCTTAACTGTATATCGGTGGGCTTTATGCCTTATGTAATAAGGTCTACCAATGTATAGCTAGGAGTGTTGTTGACTGTACCTTCAAAAATATTTCAAGTGAGGTTAGACTACAGGTTTGGGCTAATACTTTTTTTTTTATGACAGGGGGCAAAGGAACTGACGGATTGGCTGGTGGTAAGCAATTACCGTCGCCCATGGACACTCGCAACACCAGATGAGTCACAAGCGCGTTGCAGGCCTTTAAGGGGGGCATGGAGCTCTCGGAACCTTACTCACTATCAGGAACACAGCAATACATACCTGAAAGGTAGTAGTGCTATTATGGCTGTGGTCTTCTGTAAGGAGGAGGTACTTCCCCAGTTGGGCTGCCCCAGATTCAAGCGTGATGGTCATCGCTGTGCCCTACCTCTCATTGTAGGACGTAGTTTAAGTACATACCCGGGTCCAAATAGTGAAACCCTGCTTATGAAGCCGATGGTCCTTGGTTCAAAATTTAGTAAGGGCATTTATTTGTGTTGAGCATAGGTATTTGTTCCTGAGTCATAGGTGTATTTAAGTATGTGTATATTATATACACCCTTGGCTGAGTACCCACAACACAAGGCGTCTTGAGTTTTCCGTGGGGCTCAGTCAATATTTGTAAAGAAGATCATTATTTTTTTATACACAACTGACCAGCGATAATATAATATCGATTTGTGAAAGAATGTAATATTTATTTTTAAGTGTAACTTTTGACGTCTGTGCTGGTTGTATATATATATAAGGTATATATATATATATATATATAACTCTATTTTCCGTAAGGCGTCCATGAGTCACATATGACTCACGGAACAGGGAAGTTGATATACTCGTATATATATACAAGAGTTCTTGGATACTTTTGTTGATCGAATTTATGAATTACAAATTTTGTTAATAATTAACTCGTAACTCTTAAAAACTTGACGTATAATTGCAAATATATATCAACCATCTCTTCACGTGTAAACTCTTAAATCTGTTAAAAAGAAATTTAGAAAGATAATTTTAACATGAGATAGTTTTTATTCCAAAAATTCATTCCGAAGCACATATAAGATTGCCATGCAGTCCCGGCTGACTAGAATAGTACCATCACATCTCCTCCCGCGGGTGTCGTAACAGACGACAAAGGAAAGACCAACAGATGGGCAAGGCAAGTCAAAACCCAATTTTCAGCTACAGCTACTGCGGTTTCCAAGTAAGCGTGATTATACAAGTACATTACGTGGTGACATAAGATGATGACCGGTCTGGTCGTCCTGGGTTCGAATCCCATTCAGGGCATTAATTTGTGTGATGAGCGCAGATATTTGTTACTGAGTCATGGGTGTTTTCTATGTATTTAAGTATTTACATGTATCTATCTGTTATATATCTTCGTCTAGTACCAACACAAGCCTTACGGAGCTTACCGTAGGACTAGGTCGATTTGTGTAAGATTGTCCCGAAATATTTATTTATTTACAAATACAATTTGACACAAGTTATATTTTGGGGAGGCCTTTGTCCAACAGTGGACGATTTATATACGGCTGTAAGAAACGCATAAGAACCAAAAGGAAAAGGTGGTAATCGATAAACGACGAAAGTGAATAACCTAAAAACATTTTACATAGCCATTGTAATAATTTGTGAATACCTCATAAATGTCGTTTCCACCACGAATACACGACAAAAGGGTGACAAAAAGGTCAAGAGAAACTGTCCAACACTGTTGTACCTTAAAAACCATTCATTCAAATACACTCGGACCCGGGTATGTCCTTAAACTACGTCCAATAATGAGAGGTAGGGCACAGCGAAGTACCATCACGCTTGAGTCTGGGGACGTACCTCCTCCTTACAGAAGACCACAGCCATAATAGCACTGCTACCTTTCAGGTATGCAGTGTTGTGTTCCTGATGGTGAGTAAGGTTCCCAGAGCTCCAACCCCCCTTAAAGGCCGGCAACGCGCTTGTGACTCCTTTGGTGTACGGGTGCCTATGGGCGACGGTAATTGCTTACCACCAGGCAATCCGTCTGCTCGTTTGCCGCCTATGTCATAAAAAAAAAACACCCAAAGTACGCCATAGTGTCTTATATTTCACCAGGATACTATGGCGGGACTGATGTACCTTAAAAACCATTCATTCAACTACAGCTAAAGTATTAGGCCTAAAGGTAAGGTACCACCAGGACACAAATTATGTGAGACTATGACGAGAACAGACGAAAATAGCGCCGTATCTGCCATACCTATGGAAAGTTACATAAGACCATCCCTTTCGATCGAGGTATTATTATTGCCATGCTCCGTCTACTTAAACGGTATGTCTATGCAAAAAGGGGATAATTCGGTGGTACTACATTATTTTACTCGTCCACTGCTGGGCATAGCCCTCCCCCCTATATCACTTGTATCATATATCTTGGGGTAGTTAACGTCACCACGTTTAGCCTTTTCCCTTTAGATTTTTTTCCTTTTGTAACCTTTATAACACTCGTGAGAGGAGATATGGTAGCAATATTATCAGCAGGCAACACACAGCACAACTTGGCGTACATTATTAATTGTATAAAAGCGGGTATCTCACGTTTCACTCTGTAACTAGGCGCATAATCATGAGGCACTCGCGTTGGCTGACTGACGAAGACTGTCACATGACACCAAATGACATGATGAAACTATTTACAGGCTGACCAACGGGAATCGAACACATGACCATTTTATAGGCAGGGTCAAAATACAAGCCTTCATAACTTGCCGTGGGGCTCAGTAAATATTTGTAAAGATGTCTTTTATTTTATTTTTTTATACACAACTGACCAGCGTTTGACCTCAGTCACACCTGATGGTAAGTGCCGACGAGGTCGAGGGTGTAGCACGCTGGTGCAGTAACAGCCTATTCACTCTTGCCTTGAAAATACCCAAATTATATCTTCCCGGTAATACAGATAATAATTATATTAATTTAGAGCAATATTCGACTTGAGTTACTCGCTTCTATACCGAGTGTTATTTAAAACGTGTTACGAGATTATCAAGCCGGCATCTGGTCATTATTTGGAACAATTTTTACTATGGGGTCAACTCTGTAAATTGTAAAAAAAACAACTCTCATACATCATCATCATCTCATTTTGGACTAGGGTAGGTCCTTAAACTACGTCCAACAATGAGAGGTAGAGGTAGGGCACAGCGATGACCATCACGTTTGAATCTGGAGCAGCCCAACTTGGAAGTACCTCCTCCTTACAGAAGACCACAGCCATAATAGCACTGCTACCTTTCAGGTATGTAGTATTGTGTTCCTGATGGTGAGTAAGGTTCCCAGAGCTCCAACCCCCCTTAAAGGCCGGCAACACGCTTGTGACTCCCCTGGTGTTGCAGGTGCCCATGGGCGACAGTAATTGCTTACCACCAGGCAATCCGTCTGCTCGTTTGCCGCCTATGTCATAAAAAAAATACATTTTCGTTAACTTATTCTTAACCTTTTCTATGGAACAGCTCAATTTTTATTTAATTTTTCGAACTTGACGCCATAGTAAAAGATGTTCAAAATCATGAATATCATCGGTTTGATAATCTTGTATCACGTTTTTTATAACACCCAGTAGATTTAATGTGGTTGAATCTCACAATATTTTTGTGTTTAAACTTGGTGCATATTCTCGAATGTTTCTAGTACCTTTTTTGTAAGCAGAGTCACCTACCAGTCTAGGCAGTTGGTGGCCAAGAGAATGGAATGATACAAAATATTCCTTGCTAGTTTCATCGCGTATCAACCATTTCCGTAATCCGGCAAACTACATTGTACCCGGCTCCTAATTATTCTGTCACGGTGGGATTATCTTTGATATGGTAATGCCTTTCTTTGCGGGCTGACTGGTTTTAAATTGCTTTTGATTACAACCGCGGATTATGAAGTGACACTGATATTTGGTTGGCGTTTTGGCTCGTGGACGGTCTATTTTTAGGAAATCGATATTAGTCATAACGCGGGTTTAGTTCATTTTAATTAAGTTTTAGGCGAACCCGGGTATGTCCTTAAACTACGTCCAACAATGAGAGGTAGGGCACAGCGATGACCATCACGCTTGAATCTGGGGCAGCCCAACTGGGGACCTCCTCCTTACAGAAAACCACAGCCAAAATAGCACTGCTACCTTTCAGGTATGTAGTGTTGTGTTCCTGGTGGTGAGTAAGGTTCCCAGAGCTCCAACCCCCCTTAAAGGCCGGCAACGCGCTTGTGACTCCCCTGGTGTTACGGGTGCCCATGGGCGACGGTAATTGCTTACCACCAGGCAATCCGTCAGCTCGTTTGCCGCCTATGTCATAAAAAAAAAAAAAAAATGTGACGTACGTCAGGTTTGGCCTAGTGTATGGACCCTGCCTATGAGGCCGATGGTCCTGGGTTCGAATCCCAGTAAGGAAATTTATTTGTATGATGAGCACTTATATGTGTTCCCGAGTTATGGGTGTTTTTTTTATATGTTTTTAATTATTTGTATGTTTATACGTTGGCTAAGTGACCAAAACACAAGCCTTCTTGGGCTTGCCGGGCGGCTCCATTTTGTGTAAGCATGTCCTATAATATTTTTTTATAATTATTTATTTATTAGGATATCACATTAGGATTTTCAATCTATACTCATATTTAAGGAAGAAAGATTTGTTTATTTGTATGTATTGAATAAACTCCAAAACTACTAAACCGATTTGAAAAATTCTTTCACCGCTAGAATCCTCCATTATTTTTAATAGACATAGGCGTTTTTTGTGTAATTCATGTAGTGCGATGCTGGGATAACCCGTTCAAAAATTTGTCAATATATTAATTCGAAAAGGAGGAGATAAATATTTATTTGTGATACAAGGGAACAAAGTTAGTTTTTACCTTCTCGTATTGATATTGAGGTGCATAGTGAGTACTTCAAAATATATACTTTTTTTGCCACTATGAAAATTATCAATTGTTCAATAGCGTACAATTACTATACTCGTATAATAATACTAAGTTAATTAACAGTCTATAAAAAAGGCACCTTAGTACGGCGTCATATATATTACGAGTTGACTAATAATTAAACAGACGTAAGAAGTGCGTAAGCACTAAGGTTACTTTCTTTTAAAAAATAATATAAAAAAAATACATACCTGATCCTGCGGCTCCATAGCAAACTTCTGCTCATGATAACCACCGCACACACCGAAATTAAACACTAAGAAAAAATACCAAAAAACACTTTGGGTCCGCAACAACAGAAACAGAGGTTTCACTCCCCTACTCACTCTATATTTACACTTAGACATATCTAGAATTGTCACTAGTCCGTTGACATATGGATATCCGGTGTTCTAAATTTGAAATTCACATTTTAAAACGGAAGCTTAGTTCCCCCTATCCGTGTCTATTTTTACGGCGCGTGCTGCTCGGACGCCATCTTGGATTTTTGGGGATGATGTATCGCTTGTAATTCCGTGGGTGTGTTTTGGTGATGAATCTGTAACAAGAAAAGGTTAAATTTAATGGCGACGGAAATAGAGTGTTGACATTGATATGGATTTTGATTTATGTGTGATGCCGGTGAAGTGATTTATTTTTAAGCTTTTTGAGGGAGTTTCAAAAAGGAGTTAATAAAAAACGGATTTAATAAAGCCTTTTTATTAATCAAGGAATACCTAAGACAAATATATAATTAAGTTTAATAGGTAAAAATATGCACAATAACATTAAATAATTTATCTTAACCGGATTAATCCCATCAAGTATTAGTTTACCCTCTGGGTTGGAAGGTTAGATGGCAGTCGCTTTAGTAAAACTTGTGCCTACGACAAAGCTAACACAACGCAAGGAAGATGAAGTTGTTAAAATATTTTTTTCCAACTAGTGCATAAAAAGTGCACTTTGCGCACGTTTCGCGTGCGTAAATTTCACTTTTTCAGGCATTTGTTATGAAAAATTGGGTTCGATACACGTTACAAAACTTATTTAAAATTACTAGTATCGAAATGTACTATTTCCGTCGTGACTAAATTATTAATAAAAATCATATTAATTAATACAAGTAACCAAAAACATATTTCCTACTCCGTCACATTACTCCCGCGCACAAGTCAGTAAACTAAAAAGTAACATTAAATTCAAAAAGTCCGGCTCTAGGCCAATATTTTGCAAAACTTGAACTATGATTCATATTTCTTTGCAAACTCAATAAACAAAAACTTGGCAAAACTTTAAAACTCGGTCTTGCGATTAAATCACAAATATATGCATAAAAGTTTCCCATAGTTGCGCAAGTTTCATTTTACAAAAATATCTTGGAAATTGCATTGCTCTTTTGCACTGTAAACTGTTTAACTTGGCGCGTTTTTTATATTCTCTCTCGTTCTTATTGCGTTGGAAAAAAAGAGACGAAAATATTAACACAAATCTGATTCTTCCTTCCAGCCTCGGTAAATCTGAATAGGCCCAAAAATAATCATAAAAAAATACAAAAAGATTGTACAGTCAGCATCACAAGTGGCTGATCGGTTGAAGTGTTCAAAATGACCTAAACTCGCTCTTATTCTCTTGACAATAGAGATGTGTTGACCTTATTTTGAACACCTCAACCGCTTAGCCACTTTTGCTGCTGACTGTGCATTGCCAAACTAAGGGTTAATGTCCCGTTCAGTGTTCTTAATAGTTAACAAATACACTGATTTTTATTAGAAACTACTCGTACTTAGTGGACCCGGGTATGTCCTAAAAGGACCCGTTTATATCCTAGAACTACGGCCAATACCACCGTGGGAGGGGCAGCATTCTTGGAGCGCGATGGAATATTGCGATCGCCAACCGACTTAAATTACCTTACATGCAAAGTTCATTGTTCCAGCAGCGAACGCCTTGATATGATGATGATGATAGTTTCATACTGGCTTTGTTAAAATCAAATCAGGGCCATAAATAAGTAAATATGTAATAAACATTTATTTTATGCCCCTATAGTACAAGTACCCTTGCCATGAGTTTTGACATTGAGGTTTTCGATAACGAGTATCGAGTTTGCTATCTATACATATCGCTTGTACTATTTTAATGCGAACGAGATGCACATGTAGTAAACTCGATACTCGTTATCGGAAACCTCAAAGTCACAACTCATGGTGAGGGTAAAGGTGAAAATAATTCATAATGAATAGCTTTTTACTGTGTTCGACGCCGAAATCGCAATAATATTGGCAATAAAACATGATATTCGCTTGGCCAATGTTTGTGAAGCGGCCATTTTGATTCGGAATTGGTCTTATAATAGACATTATAGTGTCGTATAATGTCTATTATAAGACCAATTCCGAATTTTTACACAAATTGTGCCGTGTGGTGCCGGCTGACTAGAATAGCACCACCCCATCTCCTCCCGCGGGTATCGTAAGAAACGACAAAGGGAAAAATCCTACGGACGGGCGGCAGCGTTTGTCGAGACTTAATCTACAGTTAATGCGGTCGCCAACCCGCCTGCCAAGCGTGGCGACTATGGCAACTACCCCCCAACATGATACAAGTCATATTTGTGGGAGGCCTAGCAGTGGACTGCATACAGCTGAAATGTATGAAATGTATGTATATATGTATGTATGTATGTTACACAAATTGACTGAGCCCCACGGTAAGCTCAAGAAGAATTAAGTAAAAATGAAAATAATTAAATATTTCGGACATTCTTACACAAATCGACCTAGTCCCACGGTAAGCTCAATAAGGCTTGTGTTGCAGGTACTAGACGACGATATATATAATAAATAGTTACATATAAATACTTAAATACATAGAGAACACCCATGACTCAGGAAAAAATATCTGTGCTCATCACACAAACAAATGCCCTGACTGGGAATCGAACCCAAGACCATCGGCTTCATAGGCAGGGTCACTACCCACTAGGCCAGACCGGTCGTCATTAATTATACTGTGGGTACTCAGCCAATGATATTATAATATACAAATACTTACGAACACCAAAACAAAGATAACACACATGACTCAGAAACAATCTTATGACACCAATAAATTCCCTTTACACTTCAGCCGTAAATCGTCCACTGCTGAGGCTTGCTTGAGGGGTAGTTGCCATAGTCGCCACGCTTGGCAGGCGGGTTGGCGACCGCCATAGCTGTAGATTGGTTTGCGACAAACGCTGCTGCCAATTCGTCGGTTTTTTTCCCTTTGTCGCCTCTTACGACACCCGCAGGAGATGGGGTGGTGCTATCTAGTCAGCCGGCACCACACGGCTTATTACCCTTACTGAGATTGAACCTAGGACTATCGGCTTCATAGATAGGATCAGTACCCACAGCACAAGCCTTCATGAACTTAACGTTGGGCTCAGTAAGTTTGTGTTAAGATGTCCAGTAATATTTAATTATGTCAACATCAGAGTAACACGTATACAATATGTCAAATATTGACATTTTGAAGAAAAAAAGTAAGACTTAAGAAACCTGATCCGGTAGGCAAGCCGGAGGCCAATTGTTAAGTTACAAGAGCATTTAAACCAATCCATAGTACGCCCTCTCTGTGACCCCATATAAACTCCTACACAAAAAAAAAACATTCATTTCAACATTTTTATTTATCACCTGCAAATAAATTATGCAAAGTTACCGTGATAAATGGCTTACTGGACCTATCGCTAGGGCTTATAAAACCAGCATAACTTAGCTACACAAACACATATAGTTCAAATTAAGCGTTAGGTCTCATTATACTGGTAAGGTTGAGATATGAATACGAAGCCAAAAGGTTCCAAGTTGCCCCAAGTCGATACGACACCCATGGGAGAATTGTGGGGCGAAAAGAAACAGGGGCATAAAAGTGTGAAATTAGGTACAGTCGCAGATATATCGGTGCTGTGGAGGTGATCACTAATATCTGAACATCTCCGACTGTGGAGGTTTAAAAAAAGTTTTTTTTTTAATTATGACGTATGAATTTTCGGTTAATTTCGGTTCTTTTTCGTTTATTAATGTTTTTTTTTGTTAAGCAATACAAGAGAGGATGAGTAAGCTAGTAAGTGAGTAATATTAAGTTAGCTTCTTAAAATGTTCGTTAATGCGTATTTTAAAAAAAAACTTTAACGTAGGTATTTTTCAACTAGAACTTTTGTAATTTATTTCTTATTTTTTCTTTATTATTTAATTACACCTTTTTATCCACTGCTAAATAAAATATAGCTTATAACTTGCAACTTAAATATAAAATATAGCTTGTTTTAAAAAAATACCTAATCTTTAACTTTCTTTTTAGACTTGCATTTTTTTTTTTCATAAAGCCTTATTAAAAATATTATCAAACTCGCTTCAGAATGCAATTTCACAAATAAAGACGTTTATGAAAACCTCTTTGTACTTATTATATGGTCACAAAACATTAACATCCAAAAATATATAATTATGCCTCATTATCCAACCACACAATTTAACTAACACATAAAAATTATTTATTACCGAGCGCACAAAAAACAAATTCCAGTGCGTACACAAACTACTAGTTACCCTGTATAACCAGTAGTTCAGGTTATATTCCTTAATTTAAAAAGGCGTAACCTCCACTAACTACTAAGACAGTTACGCCCTTATTACCTGCGGTTTATTATCAACTGTCCTAGTTTATAAATAACGTAACTGCCTTTGAAATTAGTATGTAGTTACGCTCTTTAGAAATTGTGAACCCAGTTTGTTCCCATGGATTCGTAATTAGTTTTATAGATCAGGCTTATTACTGATATCGATATAAAGTCTTCTTTAATTATGAGTGCTGATGTAATTTGAACCTTAAGAGTTGGGGATAGAGTTGTTTATAAGGGTGAATAAAACATGAAACAGTGTGAGTATGTTAACACTAATTTAAGACTAATTTTGTAATGATACGTGTCTACTTTTATAGTTTAAAATGATAAGGGTTTTTTTTTGTCTATATACAGGGTGTCCTTGACTAATTGGAGGGTTTGATTTTTAATTGTTTTTTACTAAGCAGAACCGCCTGCTAGC
The DNA here is from genome assembly GCA_022674325.2 of Grapholita molesta. Taxonomy (NCBI): domain Eukaryota; kingdom Metazoa; phylum Arthropoda; class Insecta; order Lepidoptera; family Tortricidae; genus Grapholita; species Grapholita molesta. Next base: position 9,231,492 of record CP053143.2, read on the forward strand.
GAATATCATAGATATTTAAATCAAAAGAAAAATAGAAAAAAATTGACTCGAAGCGGGACTCGAACCCACGACCGCTGGATAACTAGCCCAAAGCATCAGTCTCAAATTGAGACTTCGATGCCGTTAGAAGGGTTTGTACTCTTTCGGTAGATGTGTCTAAACGTCACCCATAATGACGTATACCAGGAAGGATAAAATAGAAAAAAATTACAAGTCCAAGCGGTACTCGTATAGCACAATTGGTAGTGCACTGGTCTAGTGATCCACTGGTTGTGGGTTTTAGTCCCGCTTCGAGTCAAGCTTTTCTATTTTTCTTTCTATTTTTTAAATATCGGTTTGATTTTATTTCCAACTATTTAAAACTAGTTCATTCTTAATTAGAATATTATCATACAAGTTAAATGTCATTTTCAATGTACACAGTCCAATATAAAATTGACATTATGCTTCTGTTTGTTTTCACTTTTAACAAACGTCAAATGTCAAACAAGGATATGTCGCCCTCGTACCACGAGACAACGATAATATCGCATCTGTTTGAGAATTGCTTTGTCTAATAAGTTGTCTAAATTGTCAGTATTTTAGTCATAAAATTAAATAAGATTATTTAAGTGTGTAGAATCCAGCCTTGAATTTAAAGGGAGATGAATCTGGGGCAACCCAACAGGGGAAGTATACCTCCTGCTCACAGAAGACCACAGCCATAATAGCACTGCTACCTTTCTTGGTATGTAGTGTTGTGTTCCTGATGGTGAGTAAGGTTCCCACAGTTCCGATTCGCCCTTCAAGGCTGTTAAAGCGCTTTTGACCAACTGGTGTTGCGGGTGCCCATGGACGATGGCAATTGCTTGCCATAACACAATACGTCTGCTCGTTTACCAACTTTGTCATTTAATAAAATGTCGGGGGTATAGGCTGGATTTTAATTGCGGTGTGTTTTTTTCTAAATTTATGCTTTATCCTTAATTCTTGTTTTTCTTGCACTCAACGGTCGGACTTGCTCTGCAATGTTTGGTATTTGGCCTTTCACATCTGTGGTTGTCACAGAACTTCTGCCTCAACGGCTCTAGGCTACATGGCCTTCCCATTGCCATTTCAACCGTGCAATTTTACGATCTATCATCATCGCGTTGTCCCGATAGTTTACCACAGTCTGGGGTCCGCTTTGGAACTAATCCAAGGATTTGGAATAGGCACTAGTTTTATGAAAGTGACTGCCATCTGACCTTCCAACCCAGAGGTTGAACTAAGCCTGTGATTGGGACGACTTACTGCTTGAAATGATGATGAATATAAAGTAATATTCAAAATGTAAACAACTAAACTGTCCCAAAAATAACAACCAGATTTTAGCTAATTAATAATAAGTTATTATTATACCTCGTTAGTGCCAAAATCGGTTTAGGAGATTAGGTTTGAGGTTATTATAACATTGTTACATAATGATGTCGTTTATACTGCTTTGAATGTCAAACACGGCTTTGTATAATATTATTAAGTACAAAACTTAGCCTAAACACCTAACTTATTTAGTTATTAGTAACGTACACGCATTTCGGCGTTCTATATTTAAATTGAAAACGAGAAGTCGCTATAAATAAATTAATAATAAATAAATATTTCGGGACAATCTTACAGAAATCAACCAAGTTGTTGTTGTAGTTGTAGGTACTAGACGACGATATATATAACAAATAGATACATATAAATACTTAAATAGATAGAAAACACCCATGACTCAGGAACAAATATCTCACAAATAAATATGACCGCTCAAAAATGCTACGAAAATTTTGACCTCTGATAATTACCATAACAAAGTAGATAATGGTTTTTTTTTATGATATAGGGGGCAAACGAGCAGACGGATTGCCTGGTGGTAACCAATCACCGTCGCCCATGGGCACCCGCAACACCAGGGGAGTCACAAGCGCGTTGCCGGCCTTTAAGGGGGGGGGTTGGAGCTCTGGGAACCTTATTCACCATCAGGAACACAACACTACCTACCTTCAGGTAGCAGTGCTATTATGGCTGTGGTCTTCTGTAAGGAGGAGGTACTTCCCCAGTTGGGCTGCCCCAGATTCAAGCGTGATGGTCATCGCTGTGCCCTACCTCTCATTGTTGGACGTAGTTTAAGGACATACCCGGGTCCAAAACAGGGTATTTCTATTGATGCTATAACAAGTGTCGAAAGTTCGACTCACACTTGGCCAGTTTTTATACATTGCCTTAAACAAAACTGGATTTAAGAAATGTAGTATTAAGATAACCTTACTAATTCATGTTCTGTTAACGTGTTCAACCAAAAAACGCCGATTGCCAAGCCTTTGGCATTATCTTCTAAATAACATTTAATTTTACGATTGATAAGCTAGTCAGGAGTTGAATAGCAATGGAGTACAGATAGGTTAATTAACCAAATTACTTTGATGATAACGAGTCCAAATGTTTAATGACAGGAGATTTGGTTAAGTGATCCGAAATTCTTGGCAGTTAAAACAAATCTTTTATAAATGATAAAGGATCTACATTACAGCCGTATGCAGTCCACTGCTGGACAAAAGCCTTCCACAAATATGACGTGTATCTTGGGGATAGTTGCCATAGTCGCCACGCTTGGCAGGCGGGTTGACGACGGCAGTAGCTGTAGATTGGGTTTAGACGAATGCTGCTGTCCGTAGGATTTTTCTATTTGTCGGCTTTTACGACACCTGCGTAGGAGATGGAGTGGTGCTATCCTAGTCAGCTGGCATCCCACGGAAATAAAGGATCTACTCACGTTTATTTAGTCATTCGCGTGAAATGTTTATTTAGTCATTGGACCCAGGTATGTCCTTAAACTACGTCTAACAATGAGAGGTAGGGCACAGCGAAGTACCATCACGCTTGAGTCTGGAGAAGCCCAACTGGGGAAGTACCTCCTCCATACAAAACCACAGCCATAATAGCACTGCTACCTTTTAGGAACACAACACTATGTATGACTATAGTGTTGTGTTCCTGATGGTGAGTAAGGTTGCCAGAGCTCCAACAACTTTTAGGATAGGCAATGCGCATTTGAATCCTCTGGAGTTGCAGGCGTCGGCTACGATAACCGCTTACCATCGGGCGAGCCGTAAGCTTGAATGCCACCGTCGTTGTATAAAAAACATGTTTCGGATAACAATAGCCTTCGATTTTCATGAGCATTTTTTTACAATATATTCATGCTTCCTAAATAAAACAACAATTTTTACAATTTTTACCTCTAGCCGTCCGGAGACCTATAAAAAGGTCTCCAATTGAATGCCATTTTGAATTTTAATTATGACAAACCATATTTGCATTTGCCCTGGCAAGTTTTCATCTCTGGGCAGCTAGAGATTAAAACAAATTCCATGTAAAATATGAAGAAAAACCTTGTACAAGCGCTAACAGTTTCAAATTTTTTACTTACGTTTTAAACTTTCCCCCTTGTCACAACACCAAAAATAAACGGTAGCACAGAAACTTCCACTTCCAAATTCAAACTGAAACTTTTTAAATCCACCCAAACTCCAGACACCGACTGCCTAACTGCCAAAGACCGAATGGAACATAACCTATTCCAAACATGTACGCTTAGCAACCACTGTCGACGAACCTTCTGGCACGTAAGAGTTTCCTATAATCGCATTTCTATCTCAAGCTGGTTTGTTCGCAAAGCTTGTGCAGAGGCAAGTGTATTTTTAACCTACCCCTTGTAAGTTGTCTAAATGACTCACGGTAGCGATTAAACGCGGTTAATTTTAACTTGGTTGTCTGGTTCGTTCGCTGGAGAAATAGAATAATTTGACGACCGGTCTGGTCTGTTGGATAGTGTCTGCCTATGAAGGCGATGGTCCTGGGTTCGAATCTTAGTCAGGACATTTATTTGTGTGATGAGCACAGCGGTTTTTTTTTATTGAAATATACGACATATACTTAAGAAAAAGCGAAGAGGACCTCCGGAATCCGAGACTGCTATCGCGGCTTACGCCTTAACCTCATTTATATAGTAGTTTAGATTATCCCGAAAATAAATATTGCCGTGTGATGCCGGCTGACTAGAATAGCACCAACCCATCTCCTCCCGCGGGTGTCGTAAGAGGCGACAAAGGAAAACATCCTACGGACGGGCAGCAGCATCAGTCGAAACCCAATCTACAGCTACTGCGGTCGCCAATCCGCCTGCCAAGCGTGGCGACTATGGCAACTACCCCTCAAGATGATACAAGTCATATTTGTGGGAGGCCTTTGTCCAGCAGTGGACTGCATACGGCTGAAATGTATGCCGAAAATTTATATAATATCGTTGACTGAGTACACATTAAACCCTGTCGCCTCCTTCCGCCATCGCTCTAGCCGGCAACATTTCCACCCCCACCACCTGGATAGTTGGAAATCCACTGCGCATTTCTCTAGAAACTTTTTGCCTCACACATCAAAACTGTGACATGATTTGCCGTCAGGCGTTATCCGGACCGATACGACTCTCATACCTTCAAGAAAAGAGCATACTCCTATCTTAAAGGCCGGCAACGCGCTGACTCCCCTGGCGTTGCGGGTGCCCATGGGCGACGGTAATTGCTTACCATCAGGCAATCAGTCAGTTCGTTTGCCACTTTTATCATAAAAAAACACAACACAGCCTTCTTGAACTTTTTTTTATGACATGGGCAAACGAGCAGACGGTTTGCCTGGTGGTAAGCAACTACCGTCGCCCATGGGCACACGCAACACCAGGGGAGTCACAAGCGCGTTGCCGGCCTTTAAGGGGGGTTGGACCTCTGGGAACCTTACTCACCATCAGGAACACAACACTACATACTTGAAAAGTAGCAGTGCTATTATGGCTGTGGCCTTCTGTAAGGATGAGGTACTTTCCCAGTTGGGCTTCACCAGATTCAACTTACCATGGAGCTCAGTTAATTTGTGTAAGTATATTTCAATATTTTATTTTATTTATAGTCAACGAGTCAGCTTCATTTAAAACGCATATTAAAACAAGCCTGATTTATATCCTCCTCTAAACTAAACCACGAACTTCGATATACTAAGCATAATTAATTACTAAAAGCTCTGTCCATTATTTAGTTCACTCGATATAGCGATAATTTATCCGTATTTGTATTGAGTAAATGACGTGAAAGCTTCGGTTTGATAGAAATTAATTGTCAGTACAAAAGCGTATTTTTAAGCTCACTTTATAGGTGCTGAATGGAGGATAAAAAAATGGAAGATCAAGTTAACCTTGTCTGGTAATATTTGTCTGTCGAAGATTAATTTTTTACACGCTCAATAAGAGGATTCTAATGAGCAGCCGGAATTAGTAGTGTTATTTCGCGGGACTTAGGTGCGAAAGCTTAGTATGGACATAGTTTGTGTCCCGGGCTTTTATACGAAAATATTAAAGTTGGTTTTATTAAACCAACGGAGGTTTGGTTTGAAATATGTTTTAAACCGGGTCTTACGTGTGTTTGATGTGGTTACTATATACTCCTAAGGCCTACCATACAAATAATATCCTACTCGAATATGTTCTTTGTAGTGTAGAAAATAAAGTAGAATCTCTTTTGTGTCAAAATCGAAGGAAACAAATGAAAATTCATGTCCCAATTTTATAAAAATTTTCTGAAGTTATTAGTATTAACTATAGGAAAGTAGTAACTGTAGGAAATAGTAAGTAGTAACTATAGGAAGGCCCATGGGCCTTTCGAGAATAAATTTTGTCATTAAATGTAGTATCGGGTTATTTTAAAATATGTCAGTTAGCTAGTAAAGTCAGTATCTGGTCAGTTCAGAGGTTGGAAGACCCGAAAATGTCATTTTTTTGTGTATAGTTGTATAAGTTAAAGTTGTAGTGTATAGTATAGTTTGATATTATTATTTTTTTACTTTATGTTTTCGTGTGTGTCTGTTTATAATTTATTTGTATAGTCAACCAATTTGATTTCTATACCACTTCGAACCTTGTCACAGTGACGTTAATAAGAGATCTTTTGCGTCTTTCATATACATTTTCACTGGGACAAGGAACGAAGTGGCCTGTAAATCAAATTGGTTGACTGTACCTATTTTTTATCTGTGATTTTTTTAAATTGTATTCAATGAATTGAATTGAATTTATTTGCTGCAGTAACAATGAGGCAAGTATTACGGATATCTTTTTTATAGACCATTATCTATGAACCTCTATATTAAAGTCTCATACATCTCAACATCAAATTATACAGTTTTTTTTAATTAAGTAGCGACGACACGGTGGTCACAGAATATAATTAGACATAAATAATATTTTATAGTTCATAAAATCTTAGTTCTCTTAATTAAACTCTTTATACACTTGTCCGTTAAGATCAATCTTTAATATATCCTTTCTCATAGACAATAATAAATTCTAAAAAAATTCAATTTCAAAAACCACAATGAAACCTGTTTTTACTCCCAATTCGCTTCATCCAAAACTCGCCTTTATTCCCCTACAAACAAGGGTCTTAAAAGCTTAACACCACCTGACAGGTGTTTACTACGACTGGTGCTCTGTGGACCACCGGGGTTCACAAGTAAATTTATACCTTGTTACTTGGAAATAAGACTTTAATTGCAATGAAACGCTTAAGCGATTAAACGGATGCCTTATACATCCGTTCCCAGAAGGATTGAGGTTAAAAAAAAAGTTTAAAAAAGTTCGGACACACGGGTTGCGCGGTTAACGCGCTATTTAAAAAATCGATATGACAAATTTTTGTTTATGTTTTTTTAGAGAAATCTCGAAAAATTGCCAGTTTTTAAAGTTTGCTTGTGCCGTGTGATGCCGGCTGACTAGAATAGCACCATCTCATCTTCTCCCGCGGGTGTCGTAAGAGGCGACAAAGGGAAAAATCCTGCAGACGGGCAGCAGCGTCCGTCGAAACCCAGTCTACAGCTACTGCGGTCGCCAACCCGCCTGCAAAGCATGGCGACTATGGCAACTACCCCTAAGATGAAACAAGTCATAATTGTGGGAGGCCTATGTCCAGCAGTGGACTGCATACGGCTGAAATGATGATGATGTATGTAAAGTTTGCTTGTTTTATGTAAATTATATATTTTCTACTCGACTGTTCTACTTTTAGCCACTCGATATTTCTAATAGAATTATGGAAGGGACATATAGCTTCTACAAATATCTGTTTTGTGTATTTTGATGCAATTAAACTGTGGTTTGAAGAGCGACCCAGGGGAACGTAACTATGGCAACGAGGGTCAAAGAATAGTTGATTGAGCTCGAGATTATGACTGAAAAAAATTTTTTTTTTGGAAAAAAGTATGTGACAATAGTGAAGTACCATGACGCTTGAATCTGGAGAAGCCCAACTGGGGAAGTACCTCCTCCTTACAGAAGACCACAGCCATAATAGCACTGCTACCTTTCAGGTATGTAGTGTTGTGTTCCTGATGGTGAATAAGGTTCCCAGAGCTCCAACCCACTTATAGGTCGGCAACGCGCTTGTGACTCCCTTGGTGTTGCGAGTGCCCATGGGCGACGGTAATTGCTTACTATCAGGCAATCCGTCTGCTCGTTTACCACCTTCGTCATAAAAAAAAAGACAATTTTTTAAAAAGCTCATTTGATATTTTAGATGGCATATAATAATTGATTCGGTATTTATAGTATAGTAGGTACTTGGTTTATCGCTTATCATGAGCCTAAAGTCATCCACTGCTGGGCGGGATACTGAAAACTAATTATGTTTACCTATAAATAGAGCACATTTTCTAATTGCTGGACTGGTTACACTGTTTACCTATAAATAGAACAAATTTCCTAATGGGGTTTTTATTACTGGCCACCGTTCAATAACTTGCTGCCTCGCACTAAAATGAATTCTAATGGCCTATAAAAAGAGTTAATTTTTAATACAACATAGCTGGTTTATGTTTATGGAGTACTGTTGCCACCTTTGGGACGGGTCTGCCAAGTATCAGCTGACCGCTTTGGATTCCATAGAGCACCGAGCTCGCAGACTCATTGGCGATCCTGAATTAGTGAGAAGGTTACAAAGCCATGAGCCAGGTTTTTTTTTTGTGACATAGGCGGCAAACGAGATTGCCTGATGGTAAGCAATTACCATCGCCCATGGGCATCCGCAACAAGGAGTCACAAGCGCAATGCCGGCCTTTAAGGAGGGTTGGAGCTCTGGGAACCTTACTCACCGTCAGGAACACAACACTACATACCTGAAAGGTAGCAGTGCTATTATGGCTGTGGTCTTCTGTAAGGAAGAGGTACTTCCCCAGTTGGGCTGCCTCAGATTCAAGCGTGATGGTCATCGCTGTGCCCTACCTCTCATTGTTGGACGTAGTTTAAGGACATACCCGGGTCCAAAGTTTATCTATGTTTTACAGGATACATTTTGGAGAGTGTGCACAGGAATTGTACGATTTAAATCCGCCATCTCCGTTCCACCGGACGTCCAGGCGAGGGGAGCGGTTTCATCCTTAAGATTCCATTCATTCGCACGAAGGGATTCGCTTCTACCTTCCTAATGTGGACTGCTAAGGAATGGAATTCGGTCCCTTCATCTGTATTCCCGGAAAGATATAATTTGGGTCCTTTCAAGAGTGAATAGGCTGTTACTGAACCAGCGTGCTACACCATCGACCTCGTCGACACTTACCATCAGGTACGACTCAAACGTACAAGCCTGCTTGTAAAAAAAAAAAAGTTACTACACGGTGGCCAGTAACTAGCGATTACCCCCTGACTGGTATCGTTACAAAACTGACACCACTTAACACAGCCTAAAAAAATAGTACTAACTTTTTTCTGAAACCTCCAAACATTAGATAATCATGAGAATCGCTGATTGGTCCAATTATCGCATTTCTCTAGATCTATACAATTACACAACTACTCACACTATTAGTCCAGTCAACGTCACTTATTACCCTAGTCAAAGACACTTAGCGTTCCTTTAAGAGTACATCCGGCGATCAAGGTACCCGTGAGAAATGTTGACTGGCTGCCGTTTCCGGGGCGCAGTAAGTCCGACACGCAAACGAGATGGTCACGAAAGTTGTTTTAAGTTTGATAATTACAAAATTGGGGTTACAAATAACCATATTGTTCTTGCGCTAACTTTTTACTCTGTAATGACGTAATTGTATAGGAAATTATATGGAGTTAAGACGTTCTTATACTGAGTGAGCTTTACATTATTACAAGTATAATAGCTAGTCAATTTCTACAGATATATCGGAACACCCAAAGTGGTCACAAATATCTGAACAAAGCCTCTATTGACAAGGCGATAAGGTTCATGTTCCGATATATATAAGTACCTTTGCCGCTCAGAAATATTTAACTCCACGCCATGTAGGTACATAATATATATACAAATTTGAACCTTACTCGATTATAACAAGGTGCAAAATCGTATATATATACATATGATTTTAAGGTAAACTATCAGTTAAGAAGAGTGATTGGCGCTTACGTCACGCATTGTTATAATCGTATTGGAAAATTATTAAGAAAGTCGTAAGCGCCAACCGCTCGCAAGTTTGTTTCATGCATATGTATGAAGTCGGTTAGGACTGTTTAATTTTGAGTAATTATAATCACATGTTCTTGTATGGTTAGTTATAATTTGTATGAGTAAGGTATATTTACTTGGTACAGTCGACGTCAAAGATGTGTTTAGATTTTTTCACCTTAATCCTTTGTAATAAGGTGAGATAACAGCGCTGCCTGATGGCGTAGCGGTAAGAGCGTGCGTATTGCAATCCGGATGAAGCAGGTTCAAACCACGGCTTGTACTTAAAAGGTTTTCATACTTACTTATATTATAATTCACTTTGTTTTTGTCCCAAATAAATATTTTTTTTTTCTTTTCTATTTTTCCTTTCTTTCTTTCAAATGTCATTTAATACTTACCAGTCGCTTTTCCGTGAAGGAAAACATTGTGAGGAAACCGGATTGATTCGAATAAGGCCTCTGGTAAGGTCAGATGGTAGTCGCTTGCGTAAAACTAGTGCCTACGCCAAATGGGATTGGTTGCCAAGCGTACCCTAGGCTCCCATGAGCCGTGGCAAAATGCCTAAAATAATTAATCTCAAGTTTAATTAACTGCCCTTTATATTACCTATATATCTGTATCACATGATAGACGGTAGGTAATAAGGTGACGGCCCCAGTAATGGACACGGAACCAATCATGAACATTAGTGCTCATTTCAAAGGAGTTAAGTGTTGTGCATTTGTTGGGACATATTCAATTTGTAACTTTATGATTTTTGAAATAAGAACTAAGAGTCCATCATTGGTGCCTGTCAGCTTAAAGTGTCCAACATTAGTGCCATTACCTTAAATATAAAACTTACAAGTTTTCTTTATTTTTTCCAAACTTGTGAAGGTGTTTCAAATGATCTCGAATAGTGTAATATAACCTTTAAATTTTTTTTTTTTTTACGGTTTATCTAGTATTTCCGTAATAAAAATTAGTTATTTATCTTTTTATTATCCATAAAAAAAAAGTTTGCAGGATTGAACATAAGATGTTTCTGTTGTCCCCGGTCTACCCTATATTCACACATCATATTATATCTAACATTCAATGAAACAAGTATATTAAAACTTTAAAGTATTAATATAAAAAAAGGTAAACATCTAAATGACAGGCGCTCAAGTCATCTTACCCGTTTACGTCGATATGTGCATCTCATTCTATGTTGATCTACGCTGGCTTGTCAGTGACAAGTCATAGCATGTAGCGTTAAAAAAAATACACAAATCGGACTAGTAAGCTCAATAAGGCTTGTATATACAGTGTGCAAATAATACGGGTGAATCTCTTGATGGTAGCAAAAGACATAAGATAACTTTTAGCTTGAGTTTGGAGAAGCCCGACTGGGGAAGTACCTCCTCCTTACAGAAGACCACAGCCATAATAGCACTGCCACCTTTCAGGTATACAGTGTTGTGTTCCTGATGGTGAGTAAGGTTCCCAGAGCTCCAACTCCCCTTAAAGGCCAGCAATGCGCCTGTGACTCTCCTGGTGTTGCGGGTGCCTATGGGTGACGGTAATTGCTTCGTTTGCCACCTTTGTCATAAAAATAAGCTTAAAAGTCCAATGCAATTTTTATCGATACACAATAACTCAGCCCGCAATGCAGTACAGTTGACATCCGATGTTTACAAACATATCTTTGACATCCACTGTACTTTTGAACCTTATTACAAAGGATTAAGATGAACGGCAGTGTGATGCCGGCTGACGAGAATAGCACCAACCAATCTCCTCCTGCAAGTGTCTTAAGAGGCGACAATCGAGGAAAAATCCAATCCTACGGACGGGCAGCAGCGTCCGTCGAAACCCAATATACAGCTACTGCGGTCGCCAACCCGCCTGCCAAGCGTGGCGACTATGACAACTACCCCCCAAGATGATACAAGTCATATTTGTGTGAGGCCTATGTCCAGCAGTGGACTGCATACGGCTCAAATGTAAGGTGAACAACTGGGCTTATTCATACGATGAAACCTCTCAGTTGCATTGTGTGCTTTATTATTGAAATCGCTGCCGCCTATAAAACCGCCCCGCCCCCTCCTACATCTTAAGCCCACACACATGAACGAATCTCTTTCGAGTAATCGAGCTAGCACAGCTGATTTATTTCCATTAGTTCCACTCCATCCGCCATGTGTATTTTATTTTGATACACCGATACGGTTCCGATACGGCACCGAGCCGATATCGATCAGGCTTTATTTTACTGCCGTCTAGGGTTATTTTTATTTTGATAAAGTACGGGATGCGATATCGATAAAATGTTGAAGTGTCGTAAAAAGTCGATAGAAATTTGGGAGGGGTTCGGTTGTTGCTGTTTCGGAAGATATAATCGCCGTTTATAGGTTACATAAATGTTGACATTGTGAGTTAATTAAGATAGTGAGATTGTATTAAATACTATTAAGTTTATCGTGTGCGTGTAATCAAAATGTATGAGATAGAGAAATCGGAATGTTAAATTAGTTTTATTATCATCATCATGCCAGCCGAAAGACGTCCACTGCTGGACATAGGCCTCCCCCAAACCGACCTAAGAAGACTGATCTTGCGCCTTCCACATCCAGCGGTATCCCGCAATATGGACTATTTTATAACTTCTTTATACAAACCAATGGATCAATAGTTTTATGGGCATATCTTAATACAAGTTAAAATGTAACAGAAACTACACTAAAAAAACCGGCCAAGTGCGAGTCGGACTCGCGCACCGAGGGTTCCGTACAAACCTGCAAAGTTTACAAAGTTCGTTCATTACGACAATCGAGTCATAACTATGGTATTTTTAGGGTAAAGTAATAAGTTTATATTTATTAAAAAAAAATATATTATGTGATGTAACTAAAAATTTATGGTTTTCGTAATTTTTCCTTTATCTATGCTATAAGACGTTGCTTCGTACCAAATTTCAAGATTCTGAGTTCACGGGAAGCACCCTGTAGGTTTTGATTCCCTTGCAAGTGTCGAAAATTTGCGGCATAAACGGCTGTATCTTTTGATTGCGTTGGCTTAGAAGTTTGATTTTTTCACAGCTTCAAGGGACAGTAGACCTGAGTAATTGATATAAATTTCAGCTTCATACCTCCACGCGTTCCTGAGAAAAAGGGTCTTGACAGACGGACGGACGGACAGACGGACAACAAAGTGATCCTATAAGGGTTCCGTTTTTTCCTTTTGAGGTACGGAACCCTAAAAACAAGTAAGGTTTTCTGAAACCCTCGCTTTAACTATTCAATTATTCTTCATGTTCGCAGTCTACGGTGATTATTTTCAATAACTTATTTATATCGAACAAAAGAGGGAAAGCAACTATATAATAAACTAGCTTTTCCTCGCGACTTCGTCGAACATCAATACTCTCAAAAAATTGTCCTATGTCCTTTCTCGTAGCTCAAACTCTCTCCATTCCATATTTCATCCCAGTTTAAGCGTGAAAAGGTAACAGAAACAGACAAAGAGAGTTAATGTCGCATTTATAATATTTAGTATGGATAAATAAAAAGTAGTTTTTGGAAATATAACAATTAAAAACGGCAGGATTATAAACGTGACATAGTTAAAAAAAGTCTATATTACATTAATAATACACATCGTTCAATGACCTTTTTTAACGTACGATACTTTAATAGATTATCTAATGACATTTGGCGCAGCGGGGGACCTCATTAGTGATAAAGATGTCGTTCTCCGTTACCATTATAGGACGACTTGTCTATATAATAAGACTTACACGATTTAAATACCATTCAGACAGTTTTGAAATACTATGCTTCGCCCAAAAGTGTCTAATGGTGTAAAATAAATTATTTTTTATTAAATTCAATCGATAAAAAAAAAAATGGCATAACAGCATATTTTAAGAGTGATGCAACGTTTTTATTCCATTCTTAGCGCATTATATATTATTAAAATGTTAATGATCAATTTATCGATATCGACAAAATTAGAGTCACGCAACTACACAGGCTACGGTAAATTTTAAAAAAGGATTAATAGTAGGGTCGTACCGGGGTGTGAACCTGCGATCTTTGGATTACAAGTCGGACGCTCTTACCGCTAGGCCACCAGTGCTCTAGTGATAGATATAACCGGATTTTTAAAGAAGCATTTTCAATTAATTTTAGTAAATTAAAAATTGGATGAAAACATGGTTCCTAAGTCACATTAATTGCTATGCTTGATTAATTGATTGATTTCAATCATAATTGAAAATTTCGGCGAGTCATCTATATCAACAGATTATTATATTTTTTTTATATAAGACTGACCAGCGTTTGACCTCAGTCACACCTGAGGCTCTCTTGTAAGTTTTTTTACGTAAAAAAACGGTTACGAACGCCACTTACGCGTATAATATTATTTATATGGGAAACGCAAACGCGTTCGTGAAGTTACGCTAAAAACTTACACTCAGGGCTCTGATGGTAAGTGACAACGAGATCGAGGGTGTAGCACGCTGGTTCAGTAACAGCCTATTCACTCTTGCCTTGAAAAAACTCAAATTAATTTCCGGGAATACAGACGACAGTAGCGAATTCCATTTCTTAGCAGTCCGCATTCATCATCATCATGCCAGCCGAAAGAGGTTCACTCCTGGACATAGGCCTCCCCCAGAACAACCCAAGAAGTTTGATCCTGTGCCTTCCACATCCAGCGGCACCCCGCGACTCTAACTAGGTCTGTACGCTGCGTCTTCCAAATCGTAGTCGCCACTTTTTTTTTTATGACTTAGCGGCAAACGAGCAGACGGATTGCCTGGTGTTAAGCAATTACCGTCGCCCATGGGCACTCGCAACACCAGGGGAGTCACAAGCGCGTTGCCGGCCTTTAAGGGGGGTTGGAGCTCTGGGAACCTTACTCACCATCAGGAACACAACACTACATACCTGAAAGGTGGCAGTGCTATTATGGCTGTGGTCTTCTGTAAGGAGGAGGTACATCCCCTGTTGGGCTGCCCCAGATTCAAGCGTAATGGTCAACGCTGTGCCCTACCTCTCATTGTTGGACGTAGTTTAACCTTTCCTTTAGCAGTCCGCATTAGGAAGGTAGAAGCGAATCGCTTTGTGTGAATGAATGGAATTTTATTTTAGTTGTAGTAAATTAAAAACTGAACGGAAGCATGGTCCCTAAGTCACACTAATTACTATGCTTGATTAATTAATTGATTTCAAACATGATTGAAAATTTCGGCCAGTCATCTATATCAACAGTTCATATTGTATCTGTGACAATATTATTTAAACAATTATACACCTTATTGGGACGTGATTAGGTCTAATGTCGGCTAAAGTTACTGTTTGTTTTAATTGCAGAGTAGCGTAGACCATGAAACCAAAAGGTCGTTTTTTTTTTTGAGCATGGATATTGAGTATAGTGTTTGAGGCGTAATAGTTATTTGTTATACAAGGGGGCAAAGTTAGTGTTTACCTTCTCGTGCTAATATTGAGACCCCGAGTTAACGAAAGATTCCAAAATTGAAAAACGAGTATAGAGAGGGGTTCAAAGAGTGGAATCTTGAGCATTGGGAGGGGTTCAAAGCACTAGAGAGGAACACAATTTGCTACCGAGTAAAAAAATATCAACTCTAAAACTATAAAAATGTAACAGAAATTATAGGATTCAATCAAAAACATTAAATAAAATAAAATCCAAACAGCACAAAAACCATTATGGAAGGGACATATAGCTTCTAAAAATATCTGTTTTGTGTATTTAGATGCAATTATACTGTGGTTTGAAGAGTGACCCAGGGGAACGTAACCATGGCAACGAGGGACAAAGAATAGTAGTCATACGAGTATATTACTCCTTTTACGATTTTATTCAATATTTGAGAACGCTTATGGCGTAGCGGTAAGGGCATGCGACCTGCAATCCGGAGATCACAGATTCACATCCCAGCTTGCACCAATGAGTTTTTCGAAACACATGTATGATTTTTTTTTATAATAGACTGACCAGCGTTTGACCTCAGTCGCACCTGATGATGGTAAGTGACGATGGGGTCGAGGGTGAAACACGCTGGTTTAGTAACAGCCTATTCACTAGTTCTGACGTCAAATCCTAGGATTAGTTGCCAAGCCGACTCCAGGCTCGGAGCTGAGGCAAAATGCCGGGACGGGAAGATGTCCAATATGAAACTAGATTGATTATTTATGTAATTATCACTAAAGCACTATTCATCCATCATTCTACAGATTGATATGTTGTGAGCGACGCCGCGGGGAGCGATCTATATTTAAACACCTACAATCAAAAAGGTATTAACATCTCTATATAACTCAGACACTTGTTACCTTCTCAAACCAAAAGCTAATTGACAAATCAACATATTAAAATCAACGCTCTAAATTAAAGTATCAGCTGAATACCTTTCGTCTAAGCTAAAGAAAGTATTAACACTCGCTACATACTAAAGCGCATATCACCTTTTTCAACTGAAGCTATTCCTAAATCAATATGCTAATTAAGTTGGATACATGCCGCGTAAGTTATCGGCAGTGTCGAAGTAATCAACGGGGAATTTCTCTAGTCTGTGACATGTGAGATGATAGTCATTTGTTTGGGTTTTAATGATAGGTACACTGTGTGCGGCTACTTACTACATGGGATTGCATAAATCAAGACGAGTATTGAAAATTAATGATAAATAATGATAATGATTTTATACATACGGATTTGTTTTGTATGTAACTATTGTATGAGTTTGTATGAGAAATGTATGAAATTAAATAAATAGTTATTTATTCGTGTTAATCGGGCCTCTATTCCGTTAATTTTAAGGAATAAACAGTTTAGGTCTACCGAAGTTATAAATAAATTTCATCATCATCATCATCTCAGGCATAAAACGTCCACTGTTAAACATAGGCCTCCCCATTGGACCACAATATGTACGGTTGGAAGCGACCTGCATCCAGCGTCATCTAGCGCCCTTAATGAGGTCGTCTGTCCATCTTGTGGGTGGACGTCCTACGCTGCGCTTGCTAGTCCGTGGTCTCCACTCGACATTTTATTGATTTTTATTGATTTCATTGATTTCATATCGAGTTTACAGAAATAAAAACGTGTTATATTACTAAAAACATCGAAGAACGACGAAACATCAAAGAAGATAAAAGCCTAGAAGAATGACAAATTTATCTCTGCCCAGGAATTAGGTAGAAAGCCGCAAAACACTTTTTTTTTATCAAATCGATTACGCCATCTTATGTTCCCCTCTAGAATCTATCGCCAGAAGACATAGGGTGTAAAAAAACGGAATCGTAATTCAGAAAAAGGTTCCAAGCTTTAGATAAGGCGTTTTGACTTAATAGCTTTGCGGGGAGAAAAAATAGATCTACAAGGCTTGTAGGGTTGGCAGTTTATAAAAAGTTTTTTTTTATCCCTTAATTGGATAATGTTCGCCCTGACGAACATTACCTATACGACCATTGTTTTGTATTTTTTTCTTGGGCAAAATCATGTCCTGAAACCTACGACCTTGGCCATTTTCTGCCAAATTAAGGATTATAAATAAATATTATGTAAGACTTTGCAACATATAGATGTAGACATACAGTAAGCTTAAGAAGTTGTAAAATTTTATAAATGACAATAACGGATCTAGTCACGTTTGTTTAGTCACTCGCTCGACATGTTTCGGAGAACATAGGCCTCATCCGACCAGAGCTTACCCGAAACATGTAGCCTAGTGCGATATAATTACACGTGAGTTTATCCGTTTGTAACTAAGTATCTGTTTGGTTTAAAAGCTTCCAAATTCTTTCAAAACTCCGAATTCAAACTCCACCGTTCCACTCTTAAAAACACAATGACAGACTTTCCTATGCAATATAAGCATGATAAAAAATATTCAATTTTCATAAGAAAATTAGTTTAGCAGTGACAACCCTAGCGCCATTCCATCAAATTTGGCTCTCTTGAGAGCGCCACTATTAAAACGAGGTGGGATGAGATGAAACATCCTATATTTCACTTTAACAATTTTTTGTACGGCCATGGGTCAATTCTGCCAAACATGGACAATATTTTTGGCAGCGTAATATATTTAAAACTAAATTAAAATTATCATTATCACCGCCTTGTCCAAGTTTTATTTCTTTTTAGTTACCAATTTCAATATATTTATTAAATATATACCGAAATTCCAAAAATGTATTTAATTTTCAGGGAGAATTTATTCTCTATTGGAATGGAAAAAGATGTGGTCTGAATTGAATAAAACCACCGCCACTTTAACAAAATGCATTTAAAAAAAACAAGTTTGATTGAAGTGGCAATTTAAAAAAAAAAAAGATGAACTAACATACGACGAAATAAATAAATTGAATTCACTAGAATCTTTATGCTAATAATTGATAAAAAGACATATTAAGACGCAATATTTTATAAATAGACAAGACAATGTAAGTATAGGCAACCATCAGATTTTTTTCATATAATATTCATATTATATATAAATATTTACTTAAATAATAAATGTCAAACATAATTTTATATTATGAGAATATCACTATTATATTCTTTCAAAGGAGCAAATTACTATTTACTTATTATTAATGTACACACTAAAAAATAACTAATAACGAATTTCAAAGCGGAAAAAGATATTGTTTATGCTACAGATGTTTTTTTTTTACGAAGGGGGCAAACGAGCAGACGGATTGCCTGATGGTAAACAATTACAGTCACCCACACCCACAACACCAGAGTCACAAGCGCATTGCTGGCCTTTAAGATGGGAGTACGCTCTTTTCTTGGTATATAAATATAGCAAACAAAAAACATATTTTATATATTTCATCTCATTGCTTTAACTGTTCATATTCCCACACTATCCCACCTTTAAAATAACCACAAACACAATTTAAAACCAAAACGTTTAAAAACTTAAATATTCCATACAAACTTACGCTCTTCTTTTTCCAGGCCGTATTGTACCCAACATCATTTGAAAAACATTCTAAAGACGTAGGATTTCTAAGGGACATACGACCTTAGTACACTAAAGAGGTAGTATTAAAAATAAAGGAGCCAAGCGACAGGTGCTCAAGCGGAAGCTTGACCGGTTAGATCAAGTATAACCATCTCATTACTAAAGGGCGTATGTCACTATAACAGCAAGGCACTTTAAGTTCTTCTGAATACACCTCTAAAGTACAATATTGTATTGGATATAAGCTCTTTTGAATCTAATCTTTATGACAAACTAAGACTGTCGGCGATACTTTCTATCAAGTTATAGGCATTATTTGTACGGCTATCTTAGCACTTATGGTCTTGATATTAAAGTCTACTTTCGCTTAAAACACCAGCATGTATACAAGGGATTATGGCTAGATATAGAATAATAGGGAGGAAAGAGGTTTATGGTTATAATAAAATATTATGTTTTCTATTACTATACTTGTACCTGTAATTTGTACATTCATGAACACCTATGTAAGAACTTAAATGACTAAAGAAAAGTTAATATACATTTATTTTCTATAAAAACACTAGTGCTTTAAAATAATGTAAGAAATATGGAGCGTATAATAAACTTTAAAACAAAAACAATACGAATAAAATAAAAAATAGTACACTTAGCTAGTTAAACGGCCGAGGTAGTAAAATTGAGCTTAACCCGATTTTATCAACAAGAGTGTGTTAAGATCAATGTGAACACTTGGCCCGTTAAGCAACTTCTGCTGACTTCTGAAAACGTTATCAGAAAAAAACATAAAACCAAAAAATAAGTAAAAGTTTTTCCCTTACATACCACTTAATATTTACTTAAGTACTAATAAAAATAATTATTATATTATTATATTATTTGTTGTATTTGAAATACTAAAAACAAATAAAAAATACAGAACATCCTTACACAAATTCACTAAGCCCCAAGGTAATCCTTAAAAAGGCTTGTGTTGTGTGTACTTAACCAATAATAATATATTTTAATAAACAAATACTTAGAAAACACCCATGACTTGGAAACAAACACCTGTGCTCATCACACAAATAAATGACCTTACTGGAATTTGAATCCAGGACCGTCAGTTTTAATTTTAAATTATACTTTAAAAGTATCTTAAAGTTAATAAGCAATGTTCAATAATGCATTTTATTATAATAATAATCAGCTTTGCATAAGATCAGTTTCAACCCAATAAATTGGCAAAAAGGGTTTTTGATTCGAAATTTAAATCCTATAAATTTCCATGCAACAAAGATAAGGCAATTTATTTAAACGGACAGACCGTCTGTCAAACGAAAAACCCTTAAAATAGTACTTTAGTGCCCATAAAAATGCATGCCACGAACAAAAATATCTCCAGAGGAAAAACTGGACATTGCAAACCAGTTGCAAGCCAAGTACATTACGCGTGGCTCACAACGTGCAATACTAAAAACGTCGTAAAAACCATCGTTAGCACGAAGGAATTTACGACTTCTGTTCAAGTAATAAAGTCTGTAACGCAAGCGTGTACTCGAGAGGCGTTCGCGTGGCTGTCTAAGAACACTTCAAAGTTAGAACGGAGTGAGTCTCACAATCGTTACAAATAGATTTCAACCTTAGTTCGAAGGCACAAGGTTTGTTTTAGATTGCATGTTTTTTGCATATTAAATGATTACTTGCAATGTTTCATTTATTTCAAGTCGTCAGTTCATTGGGTACCAGTTTCGCTTGGGTGCGTTAAACTCATCAACTTGATGGCGTTGACTACTGTTTTTAAACATGGGGGTTTGTAATCAGTTGCCTACGCATAGTTTAATTTGCGACATGTTTTGTGGCTAAATTGACTATAATCATAGACAACTTTTACAACGCCAAATGTCCATATACATTTTACCCCATGATGTTTGGACTTTTGAACGCTTCAACATAAATTGGAGTGTTTTTAATTTGGAAATTTATTTAAGCCCAATTTTCATTAATGGATTCAATGTGTGAGGAAAATTACCAATTTTAAATGTATGACAACATTTTATAACAAAAGTTAATCACTAAACATAAATACATAAATAAAATAAGAAGGAAACAAAAATTATGGTTCACTATCTCATTAGTTGGTTTTTTAAAAATATCAAAATATATAATTTGGATAGTATTTTTGCCTTTTTTTATTAATTGAGAAGAAATTTAAAGTATCTAATATCTCATAATATAAACATTGAGATATTTAAATAAGATTATAACAATTGGGAAGCTAAGCAAGGCCATAAATCAAATAAAAAAAGACAAAAAGAAATTAGAAAGACAGAAAAAGATAAATATATAAATAATCGTGTTACTTTAAGTTATAGTTAATATGATGCAGAATTAAGTGAGCAGATGTTGCTTGGAGTTAGTGACTACAATTTTATGGAGATAGCTCCCTGTAGCGACTTATGGTGGAGGCCTATATCCATAGTAAATGTTCTGAGCTGATAAGTATGTGGAGACCTATAAAAACAATTTAATAATCTAATGTCATTTTTTTATGACATAGGCGTCAAACGAGCAGACGGATTGGCTTGTGGTAAGCAATTACCGTCGCCCATGGGCACCCGCAACACCAGGGGTGTCAGAAGTTGGAGCTCCGGGAATCTTCCTCCGCATTAGGAACACAACACTACATACCTGAAAGGTAGCAGTGCTATTATTGCTATGGTCTTCTGTAAGGAGGAGGTACTTCCCCAGTTGGGCCCAGATTCAAGCGCGATGGTCATCGCTGTGCCCTACCTCTCGTTGTTGGACGTAGTTTAAGGACATACCCGGGTCCAAAATGTCATGTGTGTAATCGTGCGTGATAGTGGCGTCATGGTGCCGTGTTGTCGTCAAAAGGTTGCAACGGAAGTTCAGAGCTAGCCCTAGCATTAACGCTGTCCCGTTACCGCGAACTTCAATTTTCGTATATTTCGAAAATGCTCAAGCATCTTTCTCTTTAACTTCATCTTGGGCGTTATGAGAGTGACAGAGGCCTTCGTCCGTTTACGAATATCGTTTTGCGCGGTAGCGCCGCAGAGTTGCGACCATTTCGTGACAATGTTTGTTTTGTATGTTACTCGCTTCTGTATTGTTTTTGCTTGTCACGAATAAATGTTTTTCGTTCTTTCTTTCTTTCTTTGACAACCGATCTGGCTTAGTGGGTAGTGACCCTGCCTGTGAAGCCGATGGTCCTGGGTTCGATTCCCAGTCAGGGCATTTATTTGTGTGATGAGCACAGATATTTGTTCCTGAGTCATGGGTGTTTTCTATGTATTTAAGTATTTATGTGTATCTATCTACCTACAACACAAGCCTTACTGAGCTACTAGGTCGATTTGTGTAAGATTGTCCCGAAATATTTATTTACTTATTATTATTATCTTTTTCTTTTACTCCATATAAGGCGTTATGAGAATGACAGAGACAATCGTCCGTTTACGAATATCGTTTTGCGCGGTAGCGCCGTGGAGTTGCGACTAATTTTTTACAATGTTTTTCTTTGTCACGAATACATGTTTTTCGTTCTTTCTTTCTTTCAACACAGACTGTGAAGAGAAAAGCATTTTACTAATATACTTTTCTTTGTCAGATTTTTCACCTTCCCATATAATAGTATAAAAAGGTTTTTACTTAAGTAAAACACCTACCCTCAGGCCCCTTATTCTCCAGATTACCTCAGTACATTCGCAACTTTTTACCCTCATTATGTTAAACTTATTCAGACTGGCCTCCTTGTTCCGACCCTAAAAACACTATTTCCTCAAATAACATGCAAACTCCCACTTCAAATAACTTTTTGCCTCAAGCCGGGGAACGAATTTAACTTTTCGACTAAAGCAAGTTTCGTTTGAAAAACTCTGAGCAGTCAGCGGTAGTAGCTAAGCAGGCCAGGTGTTCAAAATTATCTTGACACTTTCCTGTTCTGTAACAATAAAATCGTGTCTTGGAGCATTTCAACGATACGTTAATTCGGATCCATTCTTTCGACTTTCCAAGTTTTTTTTTTATGACATAGGCGGCAAACGAACAGACGGATTGCCTGGTGGTAAGCAATTACCGTCGCCCATAGGCACCCGCAACACCAGATGAGTTACAAGCGCGTTGCCGGCCTTTAAGGGGGGTTGGAGCTCTGGGAACTTTACTCACCAACAGGAACACAGCACTACATACCTGAAAGGTAGCAGTGCTATTATGGCTGTGGTCTTCTGTAAGGAGGAGGTACTTCCTCAGTTGGGCTGCCCCAGATTCAAGCGTGATGGTCATCGCTGTGTCCTACCTCTCATAAACCGACCAACCAAGTAGTTCTTTTTGAGTTTTATAGTGTTAAATTGGTATTATCTTAAAGTTGCTTGGTTTCTTAATAAACTATTTAATTCTAAGAGGAATAATGACGGCAGAACGCATCCGTGAGCGCCAGTAAGGGACAAAGATATTCTGGCTTTTGCAGCCCAAAATGTAACCATTCACTATAGTTTTGCTTTACAGCACATTCTTTATAACTATTCATTACCGCAATTTTGGTCTAAAACCCGAGAAAACTCCAATTGTATTTGTTTGTTCCCCTCCAACTTTGACAGTTCTGTAGGGTCCAGTTTGGAGGGGAACAAAAATATGAGACTATTACAAGGACGGACAAAAATAGCGCCGTCTCTGCCATACCTATGGAAAGTTACATAAGATCATCGTCAGGTGGGACAGGTCCCCTGCCTCTGGCTTGCCTTCACCGGCCGTCCAGAGTGGGGTCGCGAGAGCTATCGTGGTATTATTATTAGCACGCTCTGTCTAGTTAAAATTATTAGGTAAATTTAGTATAACTGGACGAATCTGGCAGAAATTTGGCATGCAGGTAGATGTTATGACGTAGTCATCCGCTAAGAAAGGATTTTGATCAATTCTACCCCCAAGGGGATAAAATAGGGGATGAAAGTTTGTATGGATCTTTGTCAATTTTAAACCGATCGGACTGAGACTTTGCATGTATCAAGCTACTATGACGTAGGCATTTGTGGATAAAACAGCACTTTCCGAACAAAAAGCATGCATGCATACAAAACTACGTTTTGAACGATAGTGTGCTAAAAATAACTTAAATACTATTTAACGCGAGCGAAGCCACGGGAAAATGCAAGTATTTAATATATTTGAATCTCACGATAGTTGTGTTTCAAGTTTTAAAATTTGTAATAATGAAACACGAATCTACTCTTAGACATTGCGGTTTTTTTTAACCTAGATAATAAATTTACCGTTTTCATGAAATACTCATTTTTAATATCGTAAGCTTACTTTTACGGCTGTTTGAAAACCTGTTTATAAGCATTGAGTAGAAATGAAAGCAGTGCCGTAATTTTGTTTTCAGTTTTAACTGTAATTTCGAAACGTACGCTATAATTTACTATAATTTAGTGTTGTAGTAAATTCGTCGAAAGTTGGTTTGTATCAATGAGTTTCTCCGAAATGGTTGTGGTTTGTCATTATTTTTTGTCGCTTTTTCGTAAATAAAAAAAAAATCGCAAGGGAACATGCTGACTTGTTCGGCGATGTCCTTATGGCCGCTAAAGTTTTATTTATTATTTATTATTTATTTATTATTTATTAGGAGAACCAACAGCTACAAATCATACAATGGACTTATATATAATAGCAGAGAGCCAATTACAGGTTCCAGCCGGTAATAACACACTTAAAAACGTTGTGGTGCTCACATATTGCACATCATCGCACCACCAACAAAAATGTGATTACAAATCACATAGACCATCAATGTTTTGGTAATAGATAAAAAAAACAAGTATAATATTTATTTTCTCCTCGTCTACTACATTAAAACTAGAAAAAGCCATTGAGTCGTTGTACCAAGAACGCTGGCGGCATTTCCTCGTTGTATCACAACGTCGTGCGAGGAAGCCGACAGCTCTTCGTTCATCAGTTACGTCAACCAGACGCTTCGCGATTTCTGATACCAATACCGATATTCATTTGTCTGATGAGCACAGGTATTTGTGCCTGAGTCATGGGTGTGATCCATGTATTTAAGTATTTGTGTATTATATTATATATCGTTGTCTGAGTACCCACAACACAAGCCTTCTTGAGCTTACCATGGGACTCAGTAAATTTATGTAAGGATGTCCTGTAATATTTATTTAAGAATACTCCTCTTTATGACTTAACCTGTTTTGACCTGTTTTGGACCCGGGTATGTCCTTAAACTACGTCCAACAATGAGAGGTAGGGCACAGCGAAGTACCATCACGCTTGAATCTGGAGCAGCCCAACTGGGGAAGTACCTCCTCCTTACAGAAGACCACAGCCATAATAGCACTGCTACCTTTCAGGTATGCAGTGTGTGTTCCTGATGGTGAGTAAAGTTCCCAGAGCTCCAACCCCCCTTAAAGGCCGGCAACGCGCTTGTGACTCCCCTGGTGTTGCGGGTGCCCATGGGCGACTGTAATTGCCTACCACCAGGCAATCCGTCTGCTCATTGCCGCCTATGTCATAAAAAAAAAATCTTGTAGAATTGTGTACTTAATCCGTAATCGTCTATAAAACGGTGACCAATATTAGTTATAAAGTCTACTTTGATTTGTTGTTGTCATAATTTATAAACCCACGATATTACGAAGACCATTCCGGTTTATAACTATTACAATCTTATTCTTTTGAAAAGCATTTGACCTTATTGTGAGAACAAAGGTGTGTGGGTGAGGTAGACCCTTTTGCAATGAAAACCCACTTCGTAAATTCTTGCGGGTTTTTTTTTTATGCCAAAAGGTGGCAAACGAGCAGACGGATTGCCTGATGGCAACACCAGGGGAGTGACAAGCGCGTTGCCGACCTGTTGGAGCTCTGGGAACCTTACTCACCATCAGGAACACAACACTACATACCTGAAAGGTAGCAATGCTATTATGGCTCTGGTCTTCTGTAAGGAGGAGGTACTTCCCCAGTTGGGCTTCTCCAGATTCGAGCATGATGGTACTTCGCTGTGCCCTACCTCTCATAATATTGAATTGAAACTGTCCAGAAGATGGGCACTGCGAATGTCATCTTGTCAAGTGTGGTAGGGCACGTTCAGGACATGATAACAATCACAAATCAGGAAGGACCTTACAGAAGACCACATCCAAATAGTATCAACCGTACTGAGTGTTTATGACCGTACTTCCTACCGGTCACTAGAGCCTTAAAGGGTACGAAGCGCGCGGGGAAATCCTCTTTTTTTATATACAACGAAGGTGGGAAACAAGCGTACGGCTCACACGGTAAGCAGTTACCGAACCCTATGGACGCCTGCAACTCCAGAGGATTCACATGCACGTTGTCTATCCTAAAAGTTGTTGGAGCTCTTGAAACCTTACTCACCATCAAGAACACAACAGTACATACCAAAAAGGTAGCCGTACTATTATGGCTCTGGTCTTCTGTAAAGAGGAGGTACACCAGACTCAAGCGTGATGGTCATCGCTGTGCCCTACCTCTCATTGTTGGACGCAGATTAAGGACATACCCGGGTCTATATTCTTCAGTTATAGGCGTCCACGTCGTGACTGCTCACCATCAGGCGGACCGTATGCTTGTTTGCCAATGTCGCAGTATAAAAAAATCGTGCCGCTTATTGATCATAAGAGTCGATTACAAGCTGACCATATTAAATATTCAAATAGGACATTAAACATTTTATCAATTTGACCTATCTGATTTGTTTGATGATAAAATATTAATAGGTTATGGTCGTATAATGACAAAAAGCTATTAGTCTTCAGAGTTTAGCTGAACTATTCCCTATCAGTTCGGGCCTTCACTGCTAGACCTCTCATACCTGACCATGGGGGGTTTAATGCCTCTAGTTACAGTTTAGGGACACTATCCAACTGTATTAAGGCTCTGGGTATGAGAGAATCCACCGAATTTTCCGCGTGATGCCGGCTGACTAGAATAGCACCACCCCATCTCTCGCGGTTGTCGTAAGAGGCGACAGAGGGAAAAATCCTACGGACGGACAGCAGCGTCCGTCGAAATACAATCTACAGTCGCCAACCGGCCACCAACTACCCCTAAGATGATACAAGTCATATTTGTGGGAGGCCTATGTCCAGCAGTGGACTATGTATGAGAGAATCAGCGAGGGAGGTGTATCATACTGGAGACTTTTTTAGCAGACAATTAGAAGGTCTTGTATCGGCGACCCTCATTTGGCGTCAGACACTCAGGCCTTGGGGCAAGGGTACGCTCGAGCTCCACAAGGAACTGAGCAGGCGTCTACGAGAGACAATAGGTGACCCTCGCGTAAGCCGTCACGCACATAGGATTCCAATAGCAATTTAGCACGGGAATGCCTGCGTGATGGGCACCATGCCAATTTTTTTTTTTTCATTAAATTAGCTTTTATAATGTATCCATTTGTCTTAGTCTATGGACCTTGGTCTTGGACCCGGGTATGTTCTTAAACTACGTCCAACAATGAGACTTAGGGCGCAGAGAAGTACCATCACGCTTGAATCTGGAGCAGCCCAAGTGGAGAAGTACCTCCTCCTTACAGAAAACAGTCATAATAGCACTGCTACCTTTCAGGTTTGTAGTGTAATATTCCTGATGGTGAGTAAGGTTCCCAGAGCTCCAATCCCCCTTAAAGACTGGCAACGCGCTTCTGACCCCCTGGTGTTGCCCATGGGCAACGGTTATTGCTTACCATCAGGCAATCCGTCAGCTCGTTTGCCACCTTTGCCGTCAGCCGTTCAGCCATTATTGCGTGATTGGATCACAAAGATAATCTTCACAAACATTAATTTATTTTATTATATTATTGGGAAAGTATTAGTCTTCTTCATTATTATTGACTTATTATTTATCGTCCAAAACTATACAAGCAATGTTAACACAGATCCAGTTTCCACAAACCTACGCCAAAACCTTGACACGCAATTCTGATCTGTATTGTTCAACACAACTTAAGCACTTAAGATAAAATTTCTATATCGCCCATAAATAATTTTTATCATTCTCTCGCTCACCGAAAAAGTCCAGTGAAATCGTAATTCATTTATATAGCCAATAACTGTCAAAGTATTCCTTAAAACTATCTGTAGTGGAATCGTTTTTTACGGTTTTTGGTCAAGGTATTAGGGGTATTTTCTTTGGTCGATAAGACTCGATTTGATTCAATATAGTGTTTGACCCACGGTTTTTGCAGCTTTTGTTCATGTGTTCATCATTGGGGATTGTACCGGGATAATTTATTTAAAAAAACTTTTAAACAAATCGATATGGTTTATTTTTGGTAACTTAGTTCGTACGCGCTACGCGCGCGACGTGATTTTATAAAAAGTTGCCCTATTTTTATACCAATAAAAGTTCAATTTATAACTCTTTTTTTAATTCTTAATCTTAATTTGAAGAATAATTTTGATTCCCGAATTAAAATACTAGTTTTTTTTGTTTAAATATTTCTTGTCCCTAAATTCTAAACGGTTTTCATTTAAAAATTGCAAATCGCAAAGAACTAATTATCAGTGTTTAGACTAAAAAACCATTTAATTTTATATTATGGGAAACTTACGAGTAAAGACAACTTTTTTTTTAAATCGTAACAAATTTAATGTCCTGCTAAAAGAAAATAGGTGTAAAACTCACAATTAGCTAAAGCACCTGGCGTATGTAGTAGTAACGTGTACACACCCATGTCGGCGTCTATATTCAAATTTTGACGTAAGTTCTCTGCACAACTACATAGACATAGTCCTTTAGATAAATTTTTCACCTATATCTACTTCTAATTAACAAAACCTGAGTAATAATAAATTTTAAGAAGAATCTTATATTTAAGACGAAATGGATACCTGAAAACCTAATCATTTCTTTCATTTCAATGAAATTACGCGTAATTTCAATATTTTCTTCGAAATAAACGCTTTAGATTCAGAATCTAACTTAAAAGGCTGTAACTGCTTATGAATTACATCGGCTGTTACAACTTTTTTCTGTTAGATTATTTCTTGAGTCTGATTCTTCATTTATGATGCCATTTTGTTTGTTAAACGATCTTCGGTAAAGTTTGTGTTCAAATAATGAGAAGATTGGTGTTTAAATGATATTTAAAAAAATACTTTTACGACTACGGTTACGGCTGATGTATCATCACCATCATCATGTCAGCCGAAAGACGTCCACTGCTGGACATAGGCCTCCCCCCAGAACCACCCAAGATGACCGATCCTGCGCCTTCCACATCCAGCGGTATCCCGCGACTCTAACTAGGTCGTCGGTCCATCTTGTGGGAGGCCTACCTACGCTGCGTCTTCCAGTTCGTGGTCGCCACTCCAGAACCTTTCCGCCCCACCGGCCATCGGTTCTGCGTGCAATGTGCCCTGCCCCTGCCACTTAAGTTTGGCGATTCGGAGGGCTATATCGGTGACTTTGGTTCTACTGCGGATAAAATCATTCCTGATGCGATCACGCAGAGACACTCCCAACATAGCCCTCTCTATTGCTCTTTGGGTGACTTTGAGCCTTCTTATGAGGCCCATAGTAAGCGACCACGTTTCAGCACCATACGTCATCACTGGCAACACACACTGGTCGAAGACCTTTGTTTTAAGACACTGCGGGATATTGGAAGAAAAGATGTGTTGTAGCTTCCCGAACGCTGCCCAGCCGAGTCGGATTCGACGATTGACCTCTTTCTCGAAGTTGGATCTTCCTAGCTGGATAGTTTGTCCTAGGTATATATACTCATCTACAACTTCGAGTGTAACGTCTCTGATTACAATGGGAGTTGGTACGACATGGACATTCGACATGATTTTTGTCTTGTCCATGTTCATCCTTAGACCAACTCGCTCAGAGGCATTACTGAGGTCATCTAGCATTGTGCTCAAATCCTCCATGGTCTCAGCCAAGACTACGATGTCGTCGGCAAATCGAAGGTGAGTGATGTACTCGCCGTTAATGTTGATGCCTTTCCTCCTCCAGTCCAAAGTCTTGAAAACGTCCTCCAGTGCAGCAGTAAACAGCTTTGGAGAGATAACGTCTCCTTGTCTGACCCCACGCTGCAGTGGAATAGGTTTCGAGCTCTGGTTCTGAACTCGGACTGACATGGTGGCGTTCTCGTACAAACACTGCAGCACTTCGATATAGCGGTAGTCCACTTGGCACCGTTGGAGGGATTGTAGCACAGCCCAAGTTTCGATCGAATCAAAGGCTTTCTCGTAGTCCACAAACGCCAAACAGAGGGGCAAGTTATAGTCCTCAGTCTTCTGTATAACTTGACGTAGCGTATGTATGTGGTCTACGGTACTAAAGCCTCTTCGGAAACCGGCTTGTTCGGGAGGCTGGAAGTCATCTAACTTGCGTGCGAGACGATTCGTAATGACTCTTGAAAACAGCTTGTAGACATGGCTCAAAAGTGAGATGGGTCGATAGTTCTTCAATAAAGCGTTGTCGCCTTTTTTGAAAAACAACACCACCACACTTCTGTTCCATGCCTTTGGCGTTCTCCCTTCCAGTAGGACAGAAGTGAACAGCTTCTGAAGGCTGATGTATATCGACTATCTATTCACGTGTAAACTCTTGAATCTATTTAACCACAAGGAAATTTACTCACCTTGTAAAATATGTTCTAAATTATTGACATCTATCATTTATCATTCATTAACATTAAATAAATGCCAATACAAACGTTTGTACTAAAAATGACTTTTGAATAACAATTAAAACTGCGTTTATAGATATACTAAGATTTATCTACTTCACCCGGGAAATTATGTATGAAATCAAATGAAAAACGCGAGCGTTACGTTTTGACTCGGCTTGAAAATGGGTGCCAGAGCTTACCCGAAACATGTCGCCTAGTGCAATATAATTGCACGTGAGTTTATCTGTTTGTAAATAAGTAGTAGTAACATGGCTCACAACACTTTTAATTAGATCAAAACATAAATGCTAAGAATTGGCAATTCTTCCAGCAAAGTGTTGCGATAAGTACCCTTACCATGAGTTGTGACATTGACGTTTTCTATAACGAGTATCGAGTTTACTATCTGTGCATCTCGCTTGTACTATTTTAGTCCGAACGAGATACACAGATAGTAAACTTGATACTTGTTATCGAAAACGTCAACGTCACAACTCATGGTAAGGGTACAGTAGATACTTTAGCCTTTATCCATATTTGAAAATCCGGCATGTTTGAAAAAATGACGCGTGAACACAAATAAAGTATAAATTGAAGTACAATGTTCTTGCTGGGACACAGTGACAGCTATTGACAGCTGCGGTATCGGCACGAAGGTTCAATGCACACGAAATGTTTATTTTCCTAAGAGGAATAATGACTGGAGAACGTTTGGTTCGGTGTATATTGTGCTGTAACTACCGTGTAACGGTTGACGCCATATTGGATATTTAGTTCAAATAAAACCTAGGAGAAATGACTGGAGAACGCATCCGCAAGCGCCAGTAAGGGACAAATATATTCTAGCTTTTGTAGCCCAAAATGTATTAATTCACTATAGTTTTGCTTTACAGGACATTCTTTATAAAAAAATATTAGCTTATTCTGTAATTACCGTAACTGTGGTTAAAAACCTAAGAAAACTCCAATTGTATTTGTTTGTTCCCCTCCAACTTTGACAGTTCTGAAGGGTCCAGTTTGGAGGGGAACAAAAATATGTGAGATTATGACAAGGACGGACGAAAATAGCGCCGTCTACGTCTCTGCCATGCCTATGGAAAGTAACATATAAGACTATATCTTTCGATGGTGGTATTATTATTAGCACGCTCCGTCTAGTTAAATGGTATGTCTACTACACTTTGACTGCGGCCGTTAGTAACCATCGCAATTAGCCATATACTTGTACAAGAGGAATTAGCCTCGTACCGCAGTCAACGTGTTAAAAGATACTTTAACCTTCCGCCATGTTTGAAAATCGGCCATGTTTGAAAAAATGACGCGTGAATAACACAAATGTGTCATTATCGTTCGATGGCGCTTACGTTGAACCGCGTTGCGTTTATATTGCGACATCTTGAACAACGGCGTAAGCGCCATCGACAATAAGGTCCCTTTTGCTAGATAATAACACAAATAAAGTATAAATTGAAGTACAATGTTCTTGCTGGGACACTGTGACAGGTATTGACAGCTGCGGTGTCGGCACTAAGGTTCAATGCACACGAAATGTTTATTTTCGTACAACCGGTCTCTGCGGCTCGTGGAGTTGTACGAAAATGTTTGCTTAGGGATTCAAACTATACGTATGTATAAGGTGGTTAAAAAAAAAACAGGTTCAGACTGGCTAATTATACAATATGTTTCATGACTTCTTTGGGTCTGTATCAGGTAGTTTAGGTATAAAGTAAAGTTTATTGTATTAAATTAAATGGATAATTTGGTGTTCATAACTATAATTATATTTAACTAATGTCTATAACAGGTAAAAAATAACATCTTCATCAAATAATAAATAAATAGTAGTGTCCTTACCTATATCGCTTTACATTTTTGGTATATATTCAAAAAGAAAAAATACATTGCTCAAAACTTCATTTTTTTTTAAATAAAAACAGACACTATATTCCGAACTTGGGAACCTAAAGATAATGCGTGTAACATGTTTTAATAATCTAAGATCAATGAGTTAGATTCTAACTCAAGAAGTTTTTTTATTTCTTGATTATAATTTTTTTGCATTTTTTTTTATATAAATAAGCGTAGTAAAAAATACCTGTTTGCGTTTTTAATTTGCTTTGATGCTCTCTGCTTACCTTTCAGATCTGTAACAAAAAATATAAGTTTAGTAAATTATGAAAAATTACGTAATTTAAACCAACGCATAAGCAGCAGCATACGTCGAAACCCAAAACAGCTACTGCCGTCGCCAATCCACCTGTCAAGCGTGGCGACAATGGAAACTCCCCCCCAAGATGATACAAGTCAGCAGTGGACACCTTATGGTTGAAATGATGATGATGATGACGTTTTATTATTCTTACCTAACCATTAGTTGTTAAGACCAGTGTCCTAAAAAAAGAACATTTTTTGTGCTGAATTTCAGAAATAAAAAAATAGGGATTGAGATCCTTAATATTGATGTACAGAATTGGAATGTTCTTTTAAAAAATACTAATATGTTAGGAGTTTTATTAATGTTTCACTAGATTTTACCCGCGACGTTGTCTGCATATATTTCTCAAACAAATGTCCGCCCTTTTCATCCCCTTTAAGGATGATATCCTGGATTATGACAGGTTTGCCCTAGTGGGTAGTACCCCTGCCTATGAAGCCGATGGTCATGGGTTCAAATCCCAGTAAGGGCATTTATTTGTGTGAGCACAGATATTTGTTCCTAAGTCATGGGTGTTTTATATGTGTTTATAAGTATTTGTATATTATATATATCGTTGGCTGAGTACCCCACAACACAAGCCTTCTTGAGCTTACCGTGGGGCTCAGGCAACTTGTGTAAGAATGTCCTGTAATATTTATTAATATATTTATGCTATAACTTTCTCCGGGAATCAAACTCACTTGCCTTAAAATTTCAGCTTAATAGGTTCAGCGGTTTAGGCATGATGAGGGTTACCTGTGTGTGTGTTAACACATACACACAAACATACAGACATAGACACATTTGCGCATTTGTCATATAAGCATATCAAGACGGGAAACTGTATCTCGAAGAACGGCGGATGAAACTGCGATCGCCAACCCGCATGGCCAACAAGAGCGAGTAGGCGATTAGCTATCGGCGAGTTTCTCGCCCTAGAAACGGACAAAATATACATACCGCGTGTCGGAAAAGGAGACAGATGTATTTATAGTTCATCGCTAACTGTTCTCACTGCCGGCAAGTACTGTTTCTTGGCGAATCACTTGTCCACGGAGAAAATACTCGCCGATCGCTACTCGCGTACTCGCTGATCGCCCCTAGTGGGACTAGTGCCATAGTCTGAAGTACTAGCAAATGCTTCACCTACAATTTTCACTTGACCATTGTAAAATGTGAGTTATAATACCTAAATAAATAATAAATATTTCGAGACAATCTTACTCAAATCGACCTAATCCTACGGTAAGCTCAATAAAGCTTGTGTTGTAGGTACTAAATGACGTTATATAATAAATAGATACATATAAAAACTTGAATACATAGAAAACACTCATGACTCAGGAACAAATATCTGTGCTCATCGCACAAATAAATGCTCTGACTATCGGCTTCATAGGCAGGGTCACTACCCACTAGGTCAGACCGGTCGTCGGTCGTTGTGGCAGGAACTAGTTAGTTATCATTTAATTAACTAATTCCTGACACAACAAATTAGTAGTGAAAAGTCCGCACCCACGTTGTACAATCCGTGTGTAAAATGCTTTTTATGGTACGTAAAAATAATCATTAAGCTAAAGACATTTTTATATATTGCGTTTCGCCCACGCGATACTGTGTGGTCAAATAACTGTTAGATGTTTTATTATTGTCAAGAAATGTCGGATTCTAAATGAGATCGAGCGTTTGATATAAACCGTTATAAAGGAAATGAGGTATTATGAGTTTGTTTATATTTTTATACTAGCATCACCTAGCGACTTGGCCAGCCATCATCATGATCATAAACTTAAGAGTTAGACTCTTGTCGGTGGAGTATCTTGCGCCAGCTCCTTGACTTTTTTATACGAAACGACCCCAAACTTTTCCTTCACTTTATCCATGTAGCTGCGTCTGGGCTTTCCTCTCCCATGCCAGCCATGCCCGTCTTTAAAGTATGGTTGCGGGATAAAAATTATCCTGTTTCTCTTAGCTCAACCTCTTTCCATACCAAATTTTATCCCAATCGGATTAGTGGTTTAAGGTAACAGAAAGAAAGACTGTCGACGAGGTTTTTTTACTTTTCATATTGTCTCTGGTTTTGTAGTCTGTATATTTTGTAATTCCATTGTTTTACAGTTGTTTTCCATTGTTTTATGAGAGGTAGGGCACAGCGAAGTACCATCACGCTTGAATCTGGGGCAGCCCAACTGGGGAAGTACCTCCTCATTACAGAAGACCACAGCCATAATAGCACTGCTACCTTTCAGGTATGTAGTGTTGTGTTCCTGATGGTGAGTAAGGTTCCCAGAGCTCCAACCCATTTGCACTCGCAACTTTGATGTTGCGAGTGCCCATGGGCGACGGTGATTGCTTACCATCCAGCAATCCGTCTGCTCGTTTGCCATCTTTGAAATAAAAATAAAAAAAAAGTTGTCATTATATTTTTGCTGGACACAGTCGGCCTTTTAGTTTTCAGTCCATTTTCTCTACTACTAAGCTATCGAATTCCCTACACAGACAGTTACTTTCGCATTTATAGTATTAAAATATGTATGTATAGGTATGGATTTAATGGCAGGTCTGACCTATAGGTATATTGTTGGCTGAGTACCTACCTACAACACAAGGCTTCTCAGTTTTCTAAGGATGTCCTGTAATATTCATTTATATTAAGACAAAACAACCTGATAACCTCCTCCTTTTTTTGAAGTCGGTTAAAAACACAGATCAACTAACCTATGTACGAATGTCTAGACTCTAGTCTGCCAAAGAGCTGTGGCGCTACCGTGAAATACTATATTCGTTTTCGGACGATTGTCTCTATCACTCTTATGACGCTTTAATTGGAGTAAAAGAGAAAGATGCTCGAAATACCCGACCCGGGCCCGGGTATGTCCTTGAACTACGTCCAACAATGAGAGGTAGGGCACAGCGATGACCATCACGCTTGAATCTGGGGCAGCCCAACTGGGGAAGTACCTCCTCCTAACAGAAGACCACAGCCATAATAGCACTGCCACCTTTCAGGTATGTAGTGTTGTGTTCCTGATGGTGAGTAAGGTTCTCAGAGCTCCAACCCCCCTTAAAGGCCGGCAACGCGCTTGTGACTCCCCTGGTGTTGCGAGTGCCCATGGGCGACGGTAATTGCTTAACACCAGGCAATCCGTGTGCTCATTTGCCGCCTATGTCATAAAAAAAATATATATATATACGAACTTCGATGTCCACGGTACGGACCGGGAGCATGATGGAATTCAACTTGGCCAAATTAATAATACCTTAAATCTAAATTATACGTCTACAGAAGAAATAACAACAAAACTACAATGACATAACTTGATAAATACTGCAAACGAAATTGAATCGTATTTTCTAATCTTAAGGCTCAAATTTAAAATTAAGGATGATAAATCGTAAATCGTACCATAACATATAATGCAGTTACATACAGGTTTATACTAATGTAATAAAGTTGGATTTTGATTGGCATGAATATATGTCCGTTGTTTGCGGTTAGAACTGGGCTAGGGAATTTACGTTTTAATTTTTTTTTAAGGATTTTTACAATTATGTGTTATGGTTAGCGATGAAAATGGCGAAAGATTCATGTTGTTTCTTTCGAAACTTTGTATCTTTCCTGCATATAAATTACATGAAACTTTCGAATAAACAAAACTGACGTTTGTTTGACAAATACAATCATACACGTATAATACATGATTTTTAGTGTATTTTACAGGTTTATGCCTTTGACGCATAATTGACATGACGTTCACGTCATATATAGCATACGAGTATTCCGTCATAATTGATAATTTCAACCTTTTTAGTTAACTGATATCGAGATATAGCCTGAGCGTAATCAAAAGTCACATGTATGTATGAGATCTAATGCATCCAAAGTCACTATTCATAATATAATATAATCATGCGAAAAATACAATGTATTTAACACGTTAAACTTTCGATAGATTCGAACGAAGACAGGCAAGGAAAGATACTGTATTTTATTGAAAAATACTCGGACCTTTGAAAAATACATGTGTAAATTTAATTCTATGAAACTAGTGACTTTTTTACCGTAAGAGTAGATAAAAGTTTTAACCCAATTTTCACCAAAGTGTACCCTGTAAGTCTCACCAAGTAAGACCAAGCTCCAATCCCAGTAAGCTCAATTACCAGCATTTATTTGTGTGATAAGTATTTGGTACTACAGGTATTTACAGGTATTACAGGTATTTGCTCCTAGTCTAAGGTGAACTCTATGTATTTTGGACCCGGGTATGTCCTTAAACTACGTCCAACAATGAGAGGTAGGGCACAGCGTTGACCATCACGCTTGAATCTGGGGCAGCCCAACTGGGGAAGTACCTCCTCCTTACAGAAGACCACAGGCATAATAGCACTGCCACCTTTCAGGTATGTAGTGTTGTGTTCCTGATGGTGAGTAAGGTTCCCAGAGCTCCAACCCCCCTTAAAGGCCGGCAACGCGCTTGTGACTCCCCTGGTGTTGCGAGTGCCCATGGGCGACGGTAATTGCTTAACACCAAGCAATCAGTCTGCTCGTTTGCCGCCTATGTCATAAAAAAAAATTAAAGTATTTGTCAAGTATACATAATGAGAGTTTTAAGAAAATTACTTGTCTATATTTAACTATTTCAGTTTTTGACGATAATAATCCATTTAATTTTTATTAAGTTTTTCACGTCACATTAATTGGAGGATTATTTTTTGGAAACTCCCATATATATCTACAACACAAGCCTTCTTGAGCTTATGTTGTGGGTATAGCCTTACCGTTGATCTCAGTCAATTTTTGTAAGGTTGTTCTGTAATATTTATTTATTTATAACTTTAATACATACTAATATTAAAATTAAATAAATAAAATTTCCATAAACCAGGAACAAATATTATAAACACAAACACCGCTGGGGCTTGAACCCGGAACGCCTTTTCCTTGTTTCTACCTAACTACACAACTATGTGAAAAAGAATCAATGTTACCAAAATGTCTAAGATGAAAGAAATCCATTTTTCTTTACCTTGCGGAACCCCTAAGGGGGAAGGGGGGCAAAGTGCACCCTAGAGACTTGAAGGCAAAATGGAAATGTACTGAAAAATGAATGTGACGTGCGTCAGATGAAAGAGGAATATTAAACAAGGAAATTTGAGATGTATACAGTTGTCTTCTTGGATAAAAAACAGGTATTTTATTATGGAAGTATAACCTTGTTGTTGACACTTAAATTCTATAATTGACACATTGTTGCTTTTGAGTATAATATTAGGATTGCGATACAACGAGGAAATGCCGCCAGCATCCTTGGTACAATGCCTCAAGGGCCTTTTTTAGATTTTATACTGTAACTAGTTAAGTACTTGTAGTTATCATAATACGATTGTAATTTCTCTAAATAAATGTATCTATATTAGGATTATTGAAGCTGGAGTGGTCTTTATCTCCACACTTCATATTTTTTTCTCAACGGACACATTTTTTCTCCTATCAGACTCGAAAGAACTCTTGATTCTGAGTAGAAACCACAACAAAAAAAAAAAAAAAATAGTTGAGTACTAATACAACTATAAATAAAATGGCCCAGCAGTATTAATACTTGTACGTAGTTGAGATTAGCTACCATACCGGTTATAAGATACAAAAACTTCTCTTTGCGATCTATACATTTAATAAACCGATAGTCTGTACGTGAAACTATCAATAAAAGTTGACTACTTAGAATCATCAACAGACACGTTCTAACAGTTTTTAGAATTAGAGCGGTACCGCGAACAACGGAGTTCGTATATTTCGAGCATCTTACTCTTTTACTCCAATTAAGGCGTCACGAGAGTGACAGAGACAAGCGTCCGAAATTTACGAATATTGTTGTTCGCGGTAGCGCCATTGTTCTCTGTTTATTTGTCTGCACGACGTGAGAAAAACACAAATTCAATTCCTAAAAGGGGAAGGGGGGCAACTCAATAGTAACTCGCATAGATCGAGTTTGACTCGGGAGGAGCTGCGGGCTCAGCTAGCATTAGTATTCAATATTTTCATACCGGAAATGATTCACAAATATTTTCGACGCCTACTCAAACCTGTCCAACCAGAGTAGGGTTATATTAAGCAGTCTATTTTCAAACAAAGGCGCAGAGGCATACGAAAATATATGTCGATATTCAGCCAAGCGCATTCTAGTTAAATAAATAGACGAAAGAGAAGAAGAATTTGTCTTATGTATGGCATAGGTATGGCAGAGACGGCGCTATTTTCGTCAGTCCTTCTCATAGACATATTTTTGTTCCCCTTCAAAATGGACTCTTCAGAACTGTCAAAGTTGGAGGGGAACAAACAAATACAATCGGAGTTTAAGTTTTCAACCAAAGTTGCGGTAATTAATATAGAAAAAGATAATTTGACGACCGGTCTGGCCTGGTGGGTAGTGACCCTGCCTATGAAGTTGAAGGTCCTGGGTTCGATTCCCAGTCAGGGCATTTATTTGTGTGATGAGCACAGATATTTGTTCCTGAGTCATGGGTGTTTTCTATGTATTTAAGTATTTATATGTATCTATTTATTATATATATCGTCGTCTAGTACCTGCAACACAAGCCTTATTGAGCTTACCGTGGGACTCTATTTGTGTAAGAATGTCCGAAATTTTTTATTATTTATTATTTTATTATTTATAATTTGTTATAAAGAATGTCATGTAATGCAAAACGATAGTGAATTGTAACATTTTGGGCTACAAAAGCCAGAATAACTTTGTTCCTTGCTGGCGCTCGCGGCGGTTTCTCCAGTCATTATTCCTCCTAGGTTTTATTTGAACTAAATATCCAATATGGCGTCAACCGTTACACGGTAGTCGCAGCACAATAGACACCGCACCAAACCGAGCCCGATAGGCTTTGTGACCTTTTTTCGACGAATGTTGCGGAACAGTCGGCGGAGAAGTGAAAACATCTCGTCCGCCCACGCCTCTTGAGAACGCAGATATGGTAGCTTACTTACTTTTAGTTACTGAGCGGTTTTGAAACGTCTGCTGTACCCTTACCATGAGTTGTGACATTGAGGTTTTTGATAACGAGTATCGACTTTACTATCTGTGCATCTCGCTTGTACTATTTTAGTGCGAACGAGATTCATAGATAGTAAACTCGATACTCGTTATCGAAAACCTCAAAGTCACAACTCATGGTAAGGGTACTGGGCTCTGCCGGAGTGTAAGTTTTTAACGTAACAAAACGTCACCATCGCGTTAGAGTTACCCATTTAAATAACATTATCCCTTACGTGTTCGAGACGTTTTTTACGTCAAAAGAAACTTACACTAGAGCCTCGGATTTGAACGTTCAAGGTTTTTACACATTACTGTCAGCATGATATAATTAGTTGCAGTCAGTATGGCCAAAAATATCTATACACATTCTTACTGATATATAAATAAAGATCTTTATTTTGTATTTACTTTTAAAATTATTTCCGTCGTGGTCTCAAATGAAAACTGTCAAAAGTGGTCACAATGACAAAAGTCGTTATACATGCTAAGTTAATACACTATTGGTTAAGTTCCGTTTATTTGTAATTATCATGTATCATGTTTGTAGTATTTCTAACCTAATTTTGTAATTAGGTTAGAAATACTACATATCCATTTGCTTGTCCAAATTATGCATTATTTCGTATCTTAAGAAAGATTAAAACGAAAACTACTATAGGATGTTTCGAGAAAAATAGCCACAGGTTTTTACGAGTATAATACCATTAGCGACAAAACGAAACGAACGAAAACAAACCTTGCAGCCAGATTTTTATTTTAAATGCCAAAATATTTTCCGTTTTTTTTTTTGTCATTTTTTTTACACAATGACAGTGGCAAACAAACATACGGTTCACCTGATGGTAAGCAATTAACGTATCCTATGGACGCCTGTAACTCCAGAGAGATTCAAATGCGCGTTGCCTACCCTAAAATCAAAACTAACTTTTTTAAAATAGGAATGTATAGTCAACCCACTTCGATTTTTAGGACACATCGAACCTTGTCACAGTGACGTTAATAAGAGATATTTTGCGTCTTTAATATACATTTTCACAGTGGCATATATATAAATCAAATTTGTTGACTGTACAATAATGTGCAACAACAAACGCTCGTTCATCCAAGCAGTGTGTAGGCTGTGCGACCTGGCTCCGCTCATGCCCCAGAGTCGGGGTCGCCTCCGTGATGTGAATTTATTCAGAGCTGGCAGATTTCTGAGCATTCTGTGGACGTTCCCAAACTGTGCGTTTGACCTGTAGATACTGTTTGAGAAACGCTGTGGTTTTTATATTCGAGGTACTTTTGTTTGTAGATTTTACTTATGCCGTGTGATGCCGGCTGACTAGAATAGCACGACCCCATCTCCTCCCGCGGGCGTCGTAAGAGGCGACAAATGGAAAAATCCTACGGACAAGCAGCAGCGTCCGTCTAAACCCAATCTACAGCTACTGCGGTCGCCAAGCCGCCTGCCAAGCGTGGTGACTATGGCAACTACACCCAAGATGATACAAGTCATCTTTGTGGGAGGCCTATGTCCAGCAGTGGACTGCATAAGGCTGTAATGTAATGTAATTTTACTCACTATTCTCTCAGTAGAGTAAGTTCATCATATCAGGAGAACTTGAATCATGTTTGGGGGACGTTGCCATAGTCACCACGTTTGGCAGGCGGGTTGGCGATCGCATTAGCTTTAGATTTAGTTTCAACTAACGCTGCTACCCATCTGTGTACTCATCTACTATTCATAATTTACTAAATTTAATTTTTTGTTGCTCAGGAAGGTAAGCAGAGAGCGTCCAAGCTATTTGAGAAACCACAAACAGGTATTTGGCAGGCGGGTTGGCGATCACAGTAGCCGATTTGGTTTCGGCCAAAACGTTTTATTATCCATACTAATATTATAAATGCGAAAGTGTGTCTCTTTGTTTCTCCGTCTTTCACGGCAAAACGGAGCGACGAATTGACGTGATTTTTAAGTGGAGGTAGTTGAAGGAATGGACAGTGAAATAAGCTACTTTTTCCAGCCGGCAAAACATCTCATTTAATTTTTAATAGAAAACTCCCGTGAGACTCACATATACTATAAAAAAAAAACGGGTCACTCACGTATCTTACGTTAAGATACGTAAGTGACCCGCATGCGGGTGCGGCAGAAGTGTGAGAAAGCTAAACCTGTTTATCACTAAAAAGGCTTAGTTAGATATTTCTGAGCTTCTCAAGAAGGAAATATAACACTTGTATTGTTGTGCTACTGTGAAATGCTTACATCATTATTACGTGACTAATTTATGTTTGGTTAATTATTTTTTATCCTAGCATAGTTGGTGACTGCCTACGAAGCAAGGAGGTATCGGGTTCGGGTTCCCTTTATTTGGCATAATTTGTTTTGTCCGAATCTTAATACGCATAACAAATTTCGCATAATTTATTTACGCCGAATGTTAATGTTGCCGATTTTTATTTAGCCTAATTCTTTATAAGCCGAATACTACTTTGGCCGAAAATATATTGGCATACTATTATTAAAGCCGAATGTCCGAAAGCGGGTTAGGTTAAGTTAGAACTGTGACCACAACAGGAAAACAAGGTGGGTTAGGTTAGGTTAGAACTGCGACCACAACAGAATCGCACTCCTGGGAAAAGAAATCGTAATAACACCATTCGGTCTTTCCAAATTATGCGTACCGACCATTCGGCTTAGTTTAGTTCTGCGGAATAGAATTCGGCGAAAAAGAATTATGCGAGATCAGTTTCTGCGTATATACAATTATGACAACACCGGGTATGCGGTTTAAAATTATGACAAAACAAATTATGCGTAAACAAGGGGAACCATAGGGTTCAAGTCCTAGCAAGAACATTCAGGGCTCTGGGCTCTGTACCATCTTGTTGTAATAAAAATTAAATAAATAATCAGCCTTAG
The DNA here is from genome assembly GCA_022674325.2 of Grapholita molesta. NCBI lineage: Eukaryota > Metazoa > Arthropoda > Insecta > Lepidoptera > Tortricidae > Grapholita > Grapholita molesta. Next base: position 9,273,782 of record CP053143.2, read on the forward strand.
CCGCCATTTACAATTTGTTAGAAAACGACAAAGAGTCAAGTTTTTTTTTTTTTTACAAAGGAGGCAAACGAGCAGACGGATTGCTTGATGGTAAGCAATTACCGTCGCCCATGGGCACTTGCAACACCGAGGGAGTCACAAGCGCGTTGCCGACCTATAAGTGGGTTGGAGCTGTGGGAACCTTATTCACCATCAGGAACACAACACTACATACCTGAAAGGTAGCAGTGCTATAATGGCTGTGGTCTTCTGTAAGGAGGAGGTACTTCCCCAGTTGGGCTGCCCCAGATTCAAGCGTGATGGTACTTCGCTGTGCCCTACCTCTCATTGTTGGACGTAGTTTAAGGACATACCCGGGTCCAAAAAAGTATGCTTCTGTCTCGCTCACATAACTATAAATCAACACAATAGGGTCGTGTTAACAGTTTTATTAATTCTTAATCAGGAAGTGAAGTGTTCGCAGTCATTAACATGTATACATTATTTCATTGTGATAACGTGGAAATGTGCTTAGAATTTAATGACCATATCGAACTATTGTTTGAGAGCGATAAAACGTAATATAAGCATGTGTGGAATATTGTAAGATTAAGTTGAAGTAAATAGTTATTTCTTACACAAGGGAGCAAAGGTAGTGTTTATATTACAGTCCGAGCTTTTTATTTTTTTTATTTTTTATGACAAAAGTGGCAAACGAGCAGACGGATTGCCTGATGGTAAGCAATTACCGTCGCCCATGGGGACTCGCAACACCAAGGGAGTCACAAGCGCGTTGCCAACCTATAAGTGTGTTGGAGCTCTGGGAACCTTATTCACCATCAGGAACACAACACTACATTTTTGTTTGTGGAATCTTGAGTGTTGCGAGGGTTTCAAGAGGACAAGTTTCGTTGCCGTGTGTTTTGGACCCGGGTATGTCCTTAAACTACGTCCAACAATGAGAGGTAGGGCACAGCGAAGTACCATCACGCTTGAGTCTGGAGAAGCCCAAATGGGGAAGTACCTCCTCCTTACAGAAGACCACAGCCATTATAGCACTGCTACCTTTCAGGTATGTAGTGTTGTGTTCCTGATGGTGAGTAAGGTTCCCAGAGCTCCAACAACTTTTAGGGTAGACAACGCGCCTGTGAATCATCTGGAGTTGCAGGCATCCATAGGCTAACGGTAACTGCTTACCATCAGGCCGTATGCTTGTTTGCCACCGTCGTTGTATAAAAATAAAGTAAAAAGTGTTTTGTCAGAGGAACTTTGCCCGTATTTAGGAGCTTGACAAAAGAACCAAAAAAAAAATAGAAAAAGTCGGGGGCAAAACTAGTGTAAAACTAAGTTGTAACTGACTGTAAAAACACACTTAGATCGCCAGCGAGTTCAATTAAGTAAACCACTTAGGGAATTCTCACTGAAAGTTGCGCTTAATTGAGATGCGGTGCTACTATGAATACTCGCTCGATTCTCGATTTATTCTAGTACACATATGCGAGGTTTTGTCTCAAAATATATATCGCTAGTGGCAAAAAAACGCATTACATACATTTAAGCCGTATGCAGCCCACTGCTGGATATAGGCCTCCCACAAATATGACTTGTAACATCTTGGGGGTAGCTTCCATAGTCGCCACACTTGGCATGCGGGTTGGCGACCGCAGTAGCTGTAGATTGGGTTTTGATGGACGCTGCTGCCCATCCGTAGGATTTGTTCCTTTTTCGCATCTTTCGACACCCGCAGGAGGAGATGGGGTGGTGCTATTCTAGTCAGCCGAGCTAGTTTTTTCCCCGAGTCATGGATATTTAAGTATTTATGTGTATATAATATATCTATTATAAATATCGTCATCTAGTACCTACAACACCAGCCTTACTGAGCTTACCGTAGGACTAGGTCGATTTGTGTAAAATTGTCCGGAAATGTCCCCATTTCCTCCCGCGGGTGTCGTAAGAGGCGAGAAAGGGAAAAAACCGTCGAATGGGCAGCAGCGTCCGTTGCAACCCACTCTAAAGCTACTGCGGTCGCCAACCCGCCTGCCAAGCGTAGCGAATATGGCAACTACTCCTCAAGATGATACAAGTCATATTTGGGGGAGGCCTATGTCCAGCAGTGGACTGCATACGGCTGAAGTGTGTGTGTGTCCGGAAATATCTATCTATTAAAGATAAAAAAGATAAAAGATAAAAGATCTTTATTTTTCAATTTAGGCACATTACAAGCACCTATGAAAGTCAAAGAAAAATCTACACCGGTTCAAACCCTACACCTCTGACCCGTGAAGATACCGGCAAGAAACTACGGCGGGACTTATTTTTTCAAAACAGTGATACATCAAATCTTAAAGTAGGTACTTACATAATTATGCGTAGTCCGATAAGAAAACATATCAAACAGTTTATTACAAGATAAGAAAATATTAAAATATAAAAGTAAAAATAATAATGTATAAACAAATTCGACTTCACAAAATAGACATACTTTAATATGCTTTCTTATCTGAACTGTGTCATTTACATTATCTGGCAGTACATACAATTGTTGAATTAATTGCTAGGCGGTTTTGTTAGTTTCTGGTTTGGGCCATGCATGTTTGTCTGTCAAATAATCCTCTACTCTGTAATAGCCCTTAGACATCAAAGACTTTTTTAAGTAATTCTTAAGTATTGGGAAGGGTAATTTTAAGGCATCATCAGGTAACTTGTTATATAAATGAATACATTGCCCAAAAAATGATTTATACACTTTATTTATTTATTTATATATCCTATTGAGTTTAGTTAGTACCTGCACGATATCAAATTCAAGAATTATTCTATCGAGTTTACGTAGTAGCTGCATGATATCAAATTCTGAGACCGGTTTTTGTGCCCGGCCCAACAGGTGGGACTTTTGTTTATTTTTATTAGGACCCACAGGTCTGACGGGTCCAAAATATCCCATATGTATCAGAGGTGTAATTTTTGCATGAGTTTAATTGTACAATCGTCATCAGATATCTGAGCTGTGGAGGCGGTTACAAATATCTGAACATTCTTTTTTTTTTTATGACATAGGCGGCAAACGAACGGACGGATTGCCTGGTGGTAAGCAATTACCGTCGCCCATGAGCACCCGTAACACCAGAGGAGTCACAAGCGCGTTGCCGGCTTTTAAGGGGGCTTGGAGCTCTGGGAACCTTACTCACCATCAGGAACACAACACTGCATACCTGAAAGGTAGCAGTGCTATTATGGCTGTGGTCTTCTGTAAGGAGGAGGTACTTCCCCAGTTGGGCTGCCCCAGATTCAAGCGTGATGGTCATCGCCTACCTCTCATTGTTGGACGTAGTTTAAGAACATACCCTGGTCTAAAGTCCGGCTCTTTATCGCCTTGACAATAGAGGCGTTGTTTAGATATTTGTGACCACTTTGACAGCTCCGATGTATCTGATGGCGACTGTGCACACATACAGTTACGTACATGGATTGTTAAGCCACCTATCGAATATAAATACTTTTTTATACAAATCGAACTAGTCGGATTAACCACGACGTCGAACTAGAGTAGACTGAACTTTTTTTTACTACGGCGATGGCAAACAAGCATACGGGCCGTCTAATGGTAAGCAGTTACCGCGTAGAAATTATACTACCTATACTTACTCTAAGGGTAAGTACCTGGCCTAGTGGGTAAGTGGGTGGTGATTAATAAAAAAAAGTTGTGTTAGAACTAGCTTTTACAACTCGAGAACGGCTGAACCGATTTGGACGATTTTAGATTCGTTGTGATCGTCTTGGCCAAAATTTTAATAGTCTGCTTTAAAAAAAAGACAAATAAGACTATAGATTATTAGGCGGTACAAAGTTCGCCGGGACAGCTAGTACAGTCGCCATCAGATATATCGGAGCTGTGGAGGTGGTCACAAATATTGGCACATGCACTTTATCGCCTTGACAATAGAGGCGTTGTACAGATATTTGTGACCACCTCCACAGCTCAGATATATTTGATTGCGACTGTACATTATTAGTCAGGATTTTCCCCGTGACGCAATGTTTGTTAAACCTCGAACAAAAACCGTATATCAAGAAGACATACAAACTCAATAACAAATAATTCCCCAAGTTTCTTAGGAAATTACTTTCAAGTCCACGCTTATTTTCAATAACAAAGAACGTGGGTAGAATGAAAAACATGTAATTCACTCCCACGTTTGTTTGAGAGTAACTAAAAGAAGCTTTGCAAAAGTTTAGATTTGTTTGCTGCAAAAAAAGTTACATGACAACCTTACGCAGATTGACTGGGCTCCAAGAAGGCTTGTTGTAGGTCGGGCAACGATGTATATAATGCAAATACTTAAAATACATATAAAACACTCACAACAACTCATCTATATTCATCACACAAATAATTTGAACCCAGGACCGTCGACTTCATAGGTCACTCCCAACTAGGCAAAGCCTCTCGTCTGTATTATAGGGCTCATATATAACAAATGCTATATATATAAATAAATGAATACAGGATAAGCAAATATGTGAACCTAAAAAGTGTACGTGACAACGTCTTTCTGTTCTTTTAGAAAACACTTTTATATAACTTACGTCCAGATCGTATCGTCCTCAAAGCGAGAAAGTTCTCACCGCTAGAATTTGTCACTCTATTTTCATATCAGTGACATATGACAGATGACACACCAGATGCCAACCCGCCTGTCAGTATTATATCTGGTCGGTGATCTTAACACTGACAACTCGGGTTTTGGAATGGCGCCGTAGTAAGACTAAGTCTCAGACTTCCGATTAACATTCTACATTATTTATTTTAAAAAAATCTCTTTATATCTACACTACATGTTATAAACCTAGGGTAGAGCGGTGCACACAGATATTTTTTGCTGACTGTACCCTTACCATGATTTGTTTACATTACATTAAGGTTTTCGATAACGAGTATCGAATTTACCGTGCATTTCGCTTGTACTATTTTAGTGCGAACGAGATGCACAGATAGTAAACTCGATACTCGTTATCGAAAACCTCAAAGTCACAACTCATGGTTAGGGTACATGGGTGGCCCTATCCTCTATATCATAAGAATGTACCATTAATTAAATAAAGAATTTTGTATTTTGATTGAGTCTTAAAATGGCGTAGATATCTTGAGAATATATTGTTTGTTATTTAACATTGTTAAGTGTGTAATATCGATAGCTTATTACGCAGTGATCTAACGGATAATTGTGTAGCTAATGAAGAATTGATTTCAAAACGCATTTCACCACTATTTGGCCACCTCCGCCATTCCCGGGGCCACGGCCGCCTCGTGGCTTTCTGCAGCTACCACTTTTCAGATCGCAAAGCCTACCACCGTACACTGGCATGCTCTAAGCAAACTTGTTATTTATTCGATTGACTTGCTCCAATCACTTTGACACGGGCGAAATCATCAAAATTGATGGAAGCCATTTTTATTTAAACTATCTATCTTAACATCTCGGGTTTGGGAATGAAGCTGTAGAAATACTAAGTCTCAACTTCAACATCATTATATTATCATTATATCACCTTGTAGGGTCTGCCAAGTATCAGCTGGCCGCTTTGGTTCAATAGAGCACCGAGCTCGCAGACTCATTGGCGATCCTGAGTGTACGGTTACAGAGCCTTGAGCACCGTCGCAAGGTTGCTAGTTTGTCTATTTTACAGGATATATTTTGGAGTGTGCACAGGAAGCAACACCCGGCAGTACCGGGGTCGCCTCTTGGCTTTCAATTCATTGAACATTTCATTCATTCGGCTGGATTAAACATTTAAATAAATTAATAAATATTCGGGGGCAATCTTACACAAATCGACCTAGTCCTACGGTAAGCTCAGTAAGGCTTGTGTTGTAGGTACAAGACGATGATATATATTATATTAGATAGATACATACAAATACATACATAGAAAATACCCATGACTCAGGAACAAATACATGTGCTCATCACACAAATAAATGTCCTTACTGGGATTCGAACCCAGGACCAAAAGCTTCATAGGCAAAGTCACTACCCACTAGGCCAGACCGGTCGTCAAAATTATCATACACATAGTACATTCGCGATTTCAAATCATAACACTTAAAAATTATACTTAAAGGATAAAAAACTTTGTATAATAGTTCTATAATTATCTTATCACCAAACTATATGAAGAATTTTTTTACGTTTTGTCTTCAAAAAGAATTGTTACATTCACCTTATTGTATTTACTTATCCAACAAAGCTATTAATATGACCAAAAACGCAAGGAAAAACTTTACCCACTTGGTCTTCATTCCTCTCACACTTATAGCGCCAAAACGCTATATAACAGCTCCCATACGCCTATTAGTCATTTGTCAGTCGCATAGCCGAGATAATTTCTTACATGACTGGCACATTGGCCCGTTTGTATAAATGTTAACGAATATGTTTGCCGGGGGAGTTACAGTTTTTCCTTTATCCTTGTTTTTTTGTGATGTTGTATAAAGGTTGTGTGTATGTAGGTTGTATAAACGTGTTGCGGTGTTTGTGATTTTTTCTGAGTTCGTTTACGCAATTGGTGATGTTTGTGAGAATTACGTTTATATTAACGATTTTTTTTAGAATTAATATACTTAGTGCTTGATAAAGTGTACTTTATTTTCAGTTTATAACACTATGTAATAATGTACCTCTTAACTTATGAGACCTCGCGTCTTCTCGGTACATCTCGGTTTATAAAAAGCCAGAAAGTGACATACTGTCCTTGTCATATATATAGCGCTATCACTATGATCCTAAATATGGGCAAAGTGCGTCACTTTTTCTTAATCCTTAGTTTTTAATAATATACAGTATGATTCAGAACGAGTGACGAAATTTTATTATATTTCCTGTAAAATTTACATTAAGTATATTTTTAAGTTAAAACAGAAAGTCTAATACTTTAATTTTATTCCTCGTGTTTCTTCTTATGTGTATTATAATATAAGCCGTATTAATCCGATGTGCTTGTAGCTTATACAAATTTATAGATTTACCATATATTGTCTTGTATGTCAGCTAATTAAAGGAATTAACTGTCAAATCGATCAACTAATTATTGCCAACGAGGCTATAATTGGTACGACAATGTTGTTCCAAAGAGGATTTACATAATTATAATGTTCAGTGACAATCAATGTGTTCATTTCATTAAAACAATAAAATAGAATTAATTTAGTATGTTGATACATTTTACATTTATGGTAGAGGAAAAAGCTACAAATATTTCAAGTACGTATTTTTTTATTGCCCGTAACCTTTAAGGAAATTTCAATAGAAATAAATGTATTTAAGAGAATAACATAATTCTGACTATTTTCAACATGAAATATTATAAAATTACATATAATGTTTTACTAAATGCATAAGCGTATTTAATGTGGGTTTCCATGATTAAAAAAAATGGTAAGAACGATTTAAATATTAAGGCGGTTTTTATGTACATGAATATGAAAAACATACGTTAAATCCGTCCGCATCTCAGAAACGGTTTCACCGAACACGCCATAAGTATTTTTTCTTAAAAGAGTTAATAAAGTTGTATATAGATCTGTGATATAATAACTTAATTTCTGAAAATAATAACTTAATGGAAAAAAAATGAAGCATACTCCAATTTTTTTTATATACCTACTTAAGAACAGTATACACTTTCTTATACTTTCTAATCAAAACACGATACCTACTTACCGATTATACAACGGATTCCCACTTTTTTTGCATCCTGTATACTTTAATTAACATTTTTTTTACTGTTATACTTTCTATCTATTATTATAAAATTAAACATTTAAATAAACGCCATGTCCCATAAAGCTGTTGTACACATTTGTTATATAAGTGTCCAAATAATTCAAAATGTATATGTAAGAAGTCGTCGTTACGTATATATTTATACAACATACACACTTACATACCGTTTTTTGCGTGGGCAGTCCCAATCGGGTTTTCACATAACAAGAAATATGATTTACACCTGGTAAAAAAAAACTCGTTTGTAGAAAAATAATTTAGTCGCCATTTTACCTATAAGTTTCTAAACCTTCAATGAATACTAACACTAAACGACAATAATCGAATATTTATAGTTTTAACTGAAACGATAAAATCAGGCATTTAAAAATCCATCAACAGCCCGTTTAAAAAATAAATACGCCCCAACAATCTATACATCACAGCAAATCCTTATTATTAATACTTCAGCGGCGAAATTAACGCTCCATAAAAAGCTCACACAAACCTTTTTTTTTAATCACTCTATAAGCACCCTATACACGTCACAACAACGTCACGGTATCATCCTTCGCAAAATCGGACACAACTCATATCACTGGCACATTTTATAAAAAAAAAACACGAGCGCGTTCCAAATTCGAATATTTTTTTCGAAATTCGAATTCCGGATGGCGCGTAGTCGCGCGGGGGGGAGGGGCGGCGTGGCGGCTTGCGGAGCGCCCGGGGAAAGACTGAGCGTGGTTCTAGCGTCGAGCGCTTTGGCCAGGCTACGGGGCAAAGAGTGTGTTTGGTCAGAGGGGACTGTGTTCTGCTTGCTTGAGATAGCTTTCGTGGTTCTAAAACGAACTAATGTCTACATTATACGTCATATAGTGTTTATATTTTTTAACCGAATGAAATATAAACTTACATATTTATAAGGTTGTTGAATTCTTATTATGCCAGTTCTGAGTAGGTATGTAGAAAGAACTAGAAAGTAACTGACAAATTCCGTTCTTAAAATAGTATTTGCGTGGTTTTTATATGTTTTATTTCTTAAATTCTGTTCAATAAAAGAAACAGGACAAGTACTTTTGGTCACATTATTCGTCCCTAAAGGAGTTCGTCGTAACTGGTCCATAAGATAAGACATAATTTCGTTGTAAAATTATTCATGTTAATCTGTAGAACCACGTATCAATTATGAATTCATATCATTATCTTAAGCCGAGATCTGAAATTATGAATACATAGTTTTCTAAATTTATAACTGATGTAAGTCCTATGATGTTAATTAGAGACTTATTTAGCATTAATCGAAAATTTCTTTTTTTAATATGATAACAGCGTCAGCTATGGATCTCTTTGCGTGTTTATCCAAAAATATTTACAATTAATTAACATGGTTCGAATAATATACACATACGGAATCTTGCGTAAACAATAGAACATTTATTTTGATTGTAAAGTTAAGTCGAATTTTTTTAGTTAAAACTAATTAAATATAACTTCCTATTTTCGTGACTCACATTTAGTTACTTTTTTTGAGTGGTAAAAATAGTGTCTATTTGTTAAACGAAAACAAATTTAGTACCTATACTTATACCTATGCAATATATTTAACGGCTATTCTCTTTAACCACTAGTGTCAGTATATGTTTATTCATAAACAACAAAATATCAAGAAATTATTAGTTATAAGCCTCACAAATGCAAGTCCAACTTTTCCCCAAAACTTCTAAAAGCCCGTCGCATCTACAATTTTCCGACGCACCTACTCTTTGACTCGACAACGACCTTAATCTGAAATCCCTTTTCAACTCGTCGTGCCTCTCATTATTGATCTCTTTCACTCCTCACTACCGGTGCAATAATATACACGTCCCACTTTCTCTAACTCGCACCCAATTACGCTATCCCGCTCTCTCATCACTGCAGAGCCTCAAAAACGAGGTACTGTCGGCATACTATTCGTGAGCGTAGTACACATATAATTTTTTTCCTTTTCACGCTGACCACAGAGTAAAATGCGAGCGCGTGTTATGTTTTAATCTGCGAGTTTTCCTTAGGTTTTGTATAAGGATTTTTTTACTCTGCGTACTTTCGTGTGTCACTAGGGACTGTAATACATAATGGATTATTTCTTATGATTTTTCTATATGAAACAATAAGAATTGGACATTTATTAGGCGACCGGTCTGGCCTAGTGGGTAGTGACCCTGCCTATGAAGCCGATGGTCCTGGGTTCGATTCCCAGTCGGGGCATTTATTTGTGTGATGAGCACAAATATTTATTCCTGAGTCATGGGTGTTTTCTATGTATTTAAGTATTTATATGTAAGTATGTATCTATTACATATATCGTCGACTAGTACCTACAACACAAGTCTTACTGAGCTTACCGTAGGACTAGGTCGATTTGTGTAAAATTGTCCCGAAATATTTATTTAAATATTTATTTATTATTTATTTACTATTTATTTATTATTTATTTATTATTTATTTATTATTTATTTATTATTTATTTATTATTTATTTATCATTTATTTATTTATTATTTATTTATTATGCTTTTTTTCGCAATGTATTTGTTACTTTGGTAAATCAGAGAGTTCATTAATTAATTATATTTGAACAATTATTTTTTAATTAGCGACCAATAAAAGATAATCTTTTTTAATGATACTAAATATATTGCTATTCCATTGTTCAGTATTAATCAGGGGCTCTAGTGTAAGTTTCTTTTGACGTAAAAAAACCGTTTACGAACGCGTAAGTGATAATGTTATTTATATGGGAAACGCAAACGCTTTGGTGACGTAAAGTTACGTCAAAAACTTACGCTTAGGGCTCAGTTATGAGCCATTAACGTCCACTGCAGGACATAGGCCTCCCCTATACATCACCACCGGGAGCGTTCTGTAATGACGATGGAAAACAAAAATGGCAATTTCAATACCTATCAATTTAAATTATCGTCATCATCATCAGCATGTATTTCTCCCCTGCTACCTATGTTTAGCACTGCAAACAAACAAATAAATATTTCCATTAAATATTATTAGACCTAGTTACAGTCGCGGGATACCGCTGGATGTGGAAGGCGCAGGATCAATCTTCTTGGGTCGTTCTGGGGGAGGCCTATGTCCAGCAGTGGACGTCTTTCGGCTGACATGATGATGATGATGATGATTAATAGATAAGCTAACACATTACCGTAAAACTTAGCTAAAACACCTAGCCTATGTAGTAGTAACGTGTGTACACGCATGTCGGCGTTCTATTTTCAAATTTTGACGTAAGTTCCATATTAATACTCTGCACAACTACATAGACATGGTCCTTCAGAGCCCTAAGTGTAAGTTTTTAACGTAACTTTACTTCACGAACGCGTTTGCGTTTCCCATATAAATAACATTATCACTTACGCATTCGTAAACGTTTTTTTACTTCAAAAGTAACTTACACTAGAGCCTCAGTTAAGTTTTTCACCTTTAACCTCTTCAACGTCGTAAAGCAAGTAACATATTTAATTTATATGCAGCTAACCGGTTATGCAAATACAGTCATAAAATTGTCAACGTCATGACAGTTTATTTATAAACAGAAACTTGTATCAGAAGATAAACGACAAGTCTTTAAATAGAACCCATAGGCTCAGCACAAGTGAGGCGCGACAGTATCTCGAGCCGAGATAGACTACCCGTCCTTTACTAACTATATTATTTAATGAGGGACGGGTAGTCTATCTCGGCTCGAGATACTGTCGCGCCCCACTTGTGCTAGGCCTACTGCACTCACTCAGAAGATAAACGACAAGTCTTTAAATAGTTGTCATCTCTCGCGTTGTCGAAAAATGTGAATGTAAAACTTTAAAAAATAATCGGAATTATTCATATTTATCATTTATCATTCAAAAACATAAAAAAAAACATCCAACCTGCTAAAGTCAAAAAAACACTTGATTAGTAGTGAACAATTTGTATGAAATTACTTTGCACTCTTGTGAATAAAATGCAACTTTGCTATTTGTTATTAAAGAACCTATATGTACCTAACGTCATGTTAATTTAATTCTATGCAGTCCTGGACCCAGGTATGTCCTTAAACTACGTCCAACAATGAGAGGTAGGGCACAGCGATGACCATCACGCTTGAATCTGGGGCAGCCCATCTGGGGAAGTACTTCCTCCTTACAGAAGACCACAGCCATAATAGCACTGCTACCTTTCAGGTATGTAGTGTTGTGTTCCTGATGGTGAGTAAGGTTCCCAGAGCTCGAAGCCTCCTTAAAGGCCGGCAACGCGCTTGTGACTCCGCTGGTGTTGCCCATGGGCGACGGTAATTGCTTAACATCAGGCAATCCGTCTGCTCGTTTGCCGCCTATGTCATAAAAAAAAGTCATATTTGGACTTGGAGGTAATTTTATCTACATATATATATTTTTTATGGTATTTAATTACTGTAATTGTTTGATATGTTTTCTTACAGAATTACGCATGTATGTTTAAGATTTTTTTTTTGTATACTGTTTTGAAAAAATAATTCCCGCCGAGTTTCTTGCCGGTCATAAAAGTCAAAATAATTCTCGGGTCAGAGGTGTAGGGTTAGAACCGGTGTAGTTTTTATTTTTCTCTTTTACTTTTGTATACTCGACGTGTAAAGTTTGAGTTTGAACAAAACAGTTTTTTCCGAGCTAATAAGGAGAAAACAAATAATTCTGTATTTATTGTTTACGTTAAAAACTTATGTACAATAACAGAAACCTTAGAAAATCCAAGTTATTCTTAGTTCTTAAGAAAGATGCCAATGAAAATCACTTTTTAAACTTGGATTCCTGCAAACCGAGATGTTGTTGTAGCTTACCATAATGATAACAATGCAGATTCGCCACATAACTTAAATAAATATAATTATACAATGGTCACATTTTTTTTGTTTTAGACAAGGACGGTGGCAAACAAGCATACGGCCCGTCTGAAGGTAAGCCGTTAAGCCTGCAACTCCAGATGATTCACATGCGCGTTGCCTACCCTTTGAGGACCTACACACTCCTTTTTCGAAGAACCTCGTACAGAAGTCCCTAGGGAAACCTTCGGCAGGGTTCTTTGCACAGCCGGAGCGTTCACGGGCAAAAATAAAAATAATAATAAATTATGAATTTAAATAGATAACATAAATTTAAGAAAAAGCGACAACGACGGGATTCCGTTCTCGTCGCTGCTTCTCAAGTATATGGCATTTATTTCAATTTTTAATTGATATAGTAGTTAAAATATAGTATAGTATAGTATATTACTACTTAAAAATCAAAGCAAATCAAAATATTTCATAAAACTATATTTTTTTTTGTATGGACTCCATGGATAATGTCCCAGCGCACAAACTTTTTGCAAAAATTATGTCATAAAAAAAAAAGTGGTATGTCTGTTGTATATGTATGTCTCTATTGTAACTCTATACACTGTCTCCTGTTTATTGTAGAATGAGCAAAACGATGCGAGGCAATGTAATATTACATTACATTCATAGAATTATTACTAGCACAGTCATGTTCATATATATCTATACGGCCAATGAACCAAAATGTGTATACATGTATCATAGCCCAGGTTATGTAATAATGTCTTTAAACTGTGACCAGAAACGATTGAAGGAAGGACAGTTGTGTCACAGCGTGGAACGTAGTGCGATCGCCAACCCGCCTGCCAAGCGTGGCGATTATGTCATTGGTCATGATCAGGGATCCCAGTGACGGTCTGTGGGAGAGGTCTATGTCCAGCAGTGGACCTATGATAAGTCTAGGATATAATACAATAGTTATTTGTTTTATTTATAAGAGAACCTGTCATTATAATATTGAGACTCGGGCTAGCGAATGATTTTAAACTTGAACCACGAGCCTATCGAGTTTTAAAGTGGAATCTTGAGCGTTGGGAGGGTATGATGAAAGGATAACACACTTTGTTATCTAATAAATCACATTTTTTTACCGCAATGAAAATATTTAAATAAAAATTGTTAGTATCAATGAATTACAATTCTAAATCATCATTTAAAAATCCAACTAGTTAACACTGAAAAATTGTTACTAAATTACCTATTATGAATTCTTGTGTATAAATGGAGTTTTTCTATATGTCCAAAAAATAACTAGGTTTTCCGAGCCAGTCAGGCGAATAAAATATGTGAGTCCATCTTTATTCGAGTTTGAACACAAAAATTATTATTCATTTGACAATCAAAACTTTAATGATAAATAATGATGAGTGACGTACCAAATTATTCACTTAGTGAACATTAACCTGATTCCACGTTGACCTTTAATTTTGATTGAATGATTAACCTTTTAAACGCCATTTCAAACTTAAAGTCGCCATTTTGATTTCCGTCGCCTACGAAGGTGACATTTGCATTGGCCCTTTATTCTTCTTTTTTTTATGACATAAGGTGGCAAAAGAGCAGACGGATTGCCTGATGGTAAGCAATTACCGTCGCCCATGGGCACGCGTAACACCAGGGGAGTCATAAGCGCGTTGCCGGAATTCAAGAAGGTTGGAGCTCTGGAAACCTTACTCACCATCAGGAACGCAACACTACATACCTGAAAGGTAGCAGTGCTATTGTGGCTGTGGTCTTCTGTAAGGAGGAGGTACTTCCCCAGTTGGGCTGCACCAGATTCAAGCGTGATACTTCGCTGTGCCCTACCTCTCATTGTTGGACGTAGTTCAAGGACATACCCGGGTCTAAACTTCAATTACATTAAGTGATTCGCGCTGACACACAATAAAATGAGATCACTAGTAACGCGTAAGTCACACACACACTCATAATTTAGAATATAATTTATCATCATCATTCTTCATTTCAGCCGTATGTATGCCTGTATTGTCACATTCATGTCATGCTTGACAGGCGGGTTGGCGAACGTAGTAGTTGTAGATTGAGTATTGACGGATGCTGTTCTGTCGGTTTTTCATATTTTCATTATTTCGTAGAATTTATTGTTTTCTGAACTGTATAACTTTCAGGAATCTTAAGATATCAATCTGGTGGGCTATTTTATTTGGTTGTTTACTTTTTGTGGAAATCGCGAAACACGTGGGTGACGTAACTGGTGACCGAAGAGCTGGCGGCTTCCTCGCACACCGTATTGCAATACGACGATGCAGTACCGCCAACGTCTTTAATACAACGTCTTTTTTAATTAGGTAGTTATTGTAATGCCTAGCTTAGCTAATATATTATAATTAATACAAAAGTAACTCTATCTGTCTGTCTGTTACCTCTTCACGCTTAAACCACTAAGCCAATTGGGATGAAATTTGGTATGGATAGTTTGAGCTCCGAGAAAGGAAATAGGATATTTTTTATCCTGCAACCATACTTTAAAGACGGACATGGCTGGCCGACGAAGTGAGAAAGCTAGTTGAAAATAAAGATATTAAAAAATGGACCCGGGTATGTCCTTCAACTACGTCCAACAATGAGAGGTAGGGCACAGCGAAGTATCACGCTTGAATCTGGTGCAGCCCAACTGGGGAAGTACCTCCTCCTTACAGAAGACCACAGCCATAATAGCACTGCCACCTTTCAGGTATGCAGTGTTGTGTTCCTGATGGTGAGTAAGGTTCCCAGAGCTCCAACCCCTCTTTAAGTTCCCAGAGCTCTAACTGGTGTTGCGGGTGCCAATGGGCGACGGCAATTGCTTACCACCAAGCAATCCATCTGCTCGTTTGCCGCCTATGTCATAAAAAAAAAAAGTGGTATGTCTGTTGTATATGTATGTCTCTATTGTAACTCTATACACTGTCTCCTGTTTATTGTAGATTGAGCAAAACGATGCGAGGCAATGTAATATCACATTACATTCAGAATTATTACTAGCACAGTCATGTTCATATATATCTATACGGCCAATGAACCAAAATGTGTATACATGTATCATAGCCCAGGTTATGTAATAATGTCTTTAAACTGTGACCAGAAACCATTGAAAGAAGGACGGCAGTGTCTCAGCGTGGAACGTAGTGCGATCGCCAACCCGCCTGCCAAGCGTGGTGGGTTGATGGCATTGGCCATAATCAAAGATCCCGTGGCGGTCTGTGGGGGAGGTCTATGTCCAGCAGTGGACCTATGATAAGTCTAGGATGTAATACAATAGTTATTTGTTTTATTTATAAGGGAACCTGTTATTCTAATATTGAGACTCGGGCTAGCGAATGATTTTAAACTTAAACCACGAGCCTATCGAGTTTAAAAGTGGAATCTTGAGCGTTGGGAGGGTTGCAAGGCATGATGAAAGGATAACACACTTTGTTATCTAATAAATCACATTTTTTTACCGCAATGAAAATATTTAAATAAAAATTGTTAGTATCAATGAATTACAATTCTAAATCATCATTTAAAAATCCAACTAGTTAACACTGAAAAATTGTTACTAAATTACCTATTACTTATTTCTTTTCTGTTTTCTGTTTCTGTTTTATTTTATTATTCTATTATTTGTCTCTTTTTTTTATGTCATGAATAAAGATTTTTCTTTCTTTCTTTCTTTCTTTCTATTATGAATTCTTGTGTATAAATGGAGTTTTTCTATATGTCCAAAAAATAGATAGGTTTTTCGAGCCAGTCAGGCGAATGTGAGTCCTTCTTTATTCGAGAAATTTGAACACAAAAATTATTATTCATTTGACAATCAAATGTTTAATGATAAATAATGATGAGTGACGTACCAAATTATTCACTTAGTGAACATTAACCTGATTCCACGTTGACCTTTAATTTTGATTGAATGATTAACCTTTTAAACGCCATTTCAAACTTAAAGTCGCCATTTTGATTTCTGCCGCCTACGAAGGTGACATTCGCATTGTCCCTTTATTCTTCATTGTTTTCCCTTGGTTCGTTTTCGTAACTGGCTACCAAAGAAGAATTATTTTTCTTGTTTCGTAATTGGTTATCAATCAAGAATTCGAACCAAAGAGAAGAAGAACCAAACGGGCAAACAGACTGCCTGATGGTAAGCAATTACCGTCGCCCATGGGCACCCGCAACACCAGAGGAGTCACAAGCGCGTTGCCGACCTTTAAGGGTTGGAGCTCTGGGAACCTTACTCACCATCAGGAACACAACACTACATACCTGAAAGGTAGCAGTGCTATTATGGCTGTGGTCTTCTGTAAGGAGGAGGTACTTCCCCAGTTGGGCTGCCCCAGATTCAAGCGTGATGGTCATCGGTGTGCCCTACCTCTCATAAAATTGCATTGTCCCTTTATTCTTCTTCTTTTAACACCTTCGCTGCTGCAGTTAAAATAGTTAACCATATAATGTGTAGGGGTCAATCGACCTAATGACGCAGTGAATATATTAAAATATGGCTTCCATCAATATATCAATCGATGATTTTGCCTATGCGAAGAGTAAACACATAAGTAAAATAATATATCAAGTGTGGCCTTTGATTTTACTCGAAGCCAATAGGCGTCCCAGGATAGCTGACTTGCTGAGTGATGACCAAAATAGTGGTGAAACGCATTTAGAAATATTTTTTTTATTAGCTTAACATTTCTGCGTTAGATCATGCTGATCATGCATCATAAGCTATCAATATTACACACTAAACTACGTTGTTACTAAACTATGAATAAAAAAAAAATGTTCTCATGACGTCTTCGCCATTTTGAAATTTAACACTTTGTCGTTTATATGCCACGGAAGTGTTCAAAAAAATAATCAATTAATAGGGTAATTCGTCAATAACTGGTTACTTTTCAATAACTAGCCATCTTACAATAAAAATGAATTCTGGTCACCTATAAATAGAGTTCATTTTTAAAAGAACGAGTCAGTTACTATAACAATGACCACCTCATACTAAAATGAATTCTAACCGCCTGTAAACAGAGTTCTTTATCTTTTAGTATAATGTGGCCAGTTATTGGAGGAAGGCCAGTTACTAGAACATTACCCAAGATAGCATTTTTCGAAACAAGACACAGATATGTGCCGTATTCAAGTTACATGTTTACATGCATCCAGGGCCTTAACATTTTCGCAGTTAACACCAAAATTAACCATAATTATGGTGGGGTCGATCGATTTAATGACGCAGTACCTAAACGTGTTAAACTGCAACCAGAAACAACAGGATAGGAATCAGCGTCTTTTTAAAGCGGCGGAACATACTGAGATCGCCAACCCGCCTACCAAGCGTAGCGATGTGTCGGCGAGTCCTATGTCCAGTAGTGGATGTACTGGACGTCCGTAGTTAATTTTACCAAAGTAATATATCGGTTTATGAAATATTATTTGTAAAAAATCCTGTCAACTTTTTGTATTTAACCCATTAACAATTATGGAATGTCAGAAATTAAGCAAAACTTTACGTTGTCACTTTTTCAATCAAGTGAAAATGATGGTAGGATATCTATTCCCTCCGCCTTATAAAGGGTTATTCTTTCGCGAGACTATAATATTGTATGAAATTCGGCAAGGCGAACGGGCACTCGGCACACATTTCAGTCGTATGCAGTCCACTGCTGGACATAGGCCTCCCATCCTGGGGGTAGTTGCCATGAGATGAGGTGGTGCTATTCTAGTCAGCCGGCATCACACGGCAACTATTATTTTAAGTATTTTTTTAACCGGCTAAAAAAAATGAGGTTATATTATGTTCGTCTGAATATATTCTCATTAATACAATTTTCAACTTCCTAATTCATTACTGTACCAAACAAAGCAACAAAAATACCTAATTGCTCCTCCGATCACGTACAAACATCGTAATTTTTACAAATAACGATCCCGATTTGACATTTATGGTCACATTAAGCAATACTCTTATAAGCCAGGAGCAGACTCCAAAAATTCATAAAAATAAAAATAACTATGCAAGTATTAGTACAAAATATATTAATTTCTTGTGCCATCTCAATTTTAAGCTAAAAATAAACGCATATTTGACGACCGGTCTGGCCTAGTGGGTAGTGACCCTGCCTGTGAAGTTCAAATCCCAGTTAGGGCATTTATTTGTGTGATGAGCACAGATATTTGTTCCTGAGTCACGGGTGTTTTCTATGTATGTAAGTATTTATATGTATCTATCCATTATATATATCGTCGTCTAGTACCTACAACACAAGCCTTACTGAGCTTACCGTAGGCCGATTTGTGTAAGATTGCCCCGAAATATGTAAAAAAAATTATCAAACGTGAAGTACAAATATTTTTTTTTATCGGAAGCAAGGTTTGTTCCCCTCTCACGCCTTAAAACCTATCCATCGAATCCGAGTCAGGACACACTGTTTGGGGTGAGGGTGCATCACTCAGCTCGAAAATGGGTACCAGAGCTTACCCAAACCATGTCGCCTAGTGCGATATAATTGAACGTGTATTTATGGGGTTGTAACTAAATTATATGCCTCGCAATAGTTTTACTTACAAGTATGTTATGAAAAGATCATTCAACAATAATGCTAAATTCCTGACGCTAGCTCTCCGTCTACAAGCAATACACATAACACAACACGGCGGCCATTTTGTACACGACGTGAATTCCAAAATGGCGGCTTAGCGATGACAGCCGCGTTTCATTTGTTTTAATTTGTGTTAATACGTGTTTTGCGTTTAGGGAGCTAAGGGGAGAAGTTTGGACGATTTAATTTCTTATGTCTTTGGCAATTGTAACTTTTGGGTTCAGGTGTTATTTTAATTACAATGATAATAGGGGTTAGAGTTAATTTGAATTTTGAGTGTTTGTTATATAAATGTAAAAGAGGGAAGTAAGAAGATTCTAATAAAAGTTTATGTTACTGTTACATATTGAAAGGCATTTTAATACTTCGTTTTAAAATATCTGTCTAAGAAGCGGAAAGAACAGGGTTCGAATTCTCGCTAGGGCATTTAAATTTGTGTTTTTACTACTAATAAATGCCCTGACGAGTATAGCGAAACGAATACTTATTGCTAAGTTTGAGAGTTATTATTATTCTTTATTTATCTTCTTTCTTAGATTAGGTTTTTTTACAATATTTTTATAAAAGTAAAATATAAAAATACATCTAAAACATATCAAAACAATAAAAACATTATAAAAAACCTAACCTAGAGTGCCGCCGGCACGGGGCATCAGGGCCCAGGCTGCCGGTAGTTAGGGCTGCAGAGAGGAACCATCGGACTATGCGCGCCGTGTCCAGGATTACCGCCTTCTGAATCTGACCCTTGACCAACCGCAACCACGTAGCGAGAGTCTCTCAAGATGTTGGTCGAGACTCTTCGCTATGAGACCGTTCGCGGAAACAACTATCGGTACAATGATCGCCGAATCAACTTCCCACATGGCGGTTACCTCGTGAGCCAAGTCTAAGTACTTGCTGGACTTGTTCTTCTCGGCCTTCACGAGGTTCTCGTCACATGGGACGGTGATATCGATGAGCATTGCCCGGCGCTGCGATCGATCTATCACCACGATATCAGGCTTACTTATTATTTTTTTTTTTTTTACATCTTTATTTTTCAATTAAGGCACAATACACTTATGAACGTGAAAGAAAAATCTACCACCGGTTCCAACCCTACACCCTGACCCGAAAAGGTACCAGCAAGAAACTACGATGGGACTTATTTTTTAACAATGACACATCAAATCTTAAAATACATAATTATGCGTGGTCCCAAAATAAAACATATGAAACAGTTTATTACAAGATAAAAACAAAAGTATAAAAGTAAAATAATAATGTATTGTATATATTTAAGTATGTATATGTATCAATCTATTTGGGTCCTTTCAAGTCAAGAGTTACTGAACCAGCGTGCTACACCCTCGACCTCGTCGACACTTACCATCAGGTGCGAATGAGGTTCCACTCTGTACGCTGATCAGTCTTGTGTAAAAAAAACCACATAGCTAGTAAGAGAGAGAGAGGAAGATTCCACCCATAGTGCCTATAACTGCTCATCAATTTATAATAATCCATAACTATATATACTGATATACATAACATCAAGTATCCTCTCACGCCAATATATCATATTGCAGCAATGCATAAATGCATCTCGTAAGTTAGATAGTAATTCACATAACTATTATAGCGGCCAGTGTATCTGTAGCTCTATAATAGCGGCGCTACCGCTAAACGATATTTGTAAACGGACGATTGTCTCTGTCACTCTCATGACTCCTTCATTGGAGTAAAAGAGACAGATGCTAAAAATTTACGAAATTCAATTTTTGCAGTCCCGTGCCTGGTGCCGCGAAACCTACAGCCTTTGCCAGAAGTATTGAAGTATTGAGCAAACGAGCAGACGGATTACCTGATGGTAAGCAATTACCGTCGCCCATGGGCACCCCAAGAGAGTCACAAGCACGTTATCGGCCTTTAAGGGGGGTTGGAACTCTGGGAACCTTACTCACCATCAGTACCCTCACCATGAGTTGTGACATTATGGTTTTCGATGACGAGTATCGAGTTTACTATCTGTGCATCTCGTTCGCCCTAAAATAGTACAAGCGAGATGCACAGATAGTAAACTCGATACTCGCTATCGAAAACCGTAATGTCACAACTCATGGTAAGGGTACAGGAACACAACACTACATGCCTGAAAGGTAGCAGTGCTATTATGGCTGTGGTTTAAGGAGGAGGTACTTCCCCAGTTAGGCTGCTCCAGATTTAAATTTCAGATCAAACAACAAAATTAGTATTAGCGAAATCGGTTCAGCCGTTCTACTCTCTGTCCAGGCTCTAATATCCGTTGTGTTTGAATATTTTTGCGCTTTTCACCGCTGCGCCCGCTTTAACATTAGTTCGTTGGAGATGAGACAGCGCAATTTTTTTTAAGTAAAGGTCAGTTTATACTGGATAATTAAAGTTGTTATACGAATGTGATATACATTTAATTTGAGATATCCGTTTGCTATGCCGGATGTTATGATCCTCTTTTAATGTCTTTGATTAATGTTTAGTAATTAATCATAAATATCATAATGCTGCATTTAGACTGCCTACTAGAGTTGATACTCTGCCTGCAGAGCCGGAGGCATGGGTTCGAAATCCGGCTAAGGTATTTATTTGTGTTTTTATCATGATTTGTAATAGGGTTATAAAATTTAATGTATTTAAGTCATAAACAACCCACCGTTATTACCATTTCTAAAGCGCCTCATATATGAATCCCTTTCGGAAGCAAGAGAGATGGCGCTGCCATTTTTGAAACTAAGAACAAAATAATTGTTTTTTTCTTGCTTTGATTTTTTTAAGTAGTAATACTACTATATTTGCCGTGTGATGCCAGCTGACTAGAATAGCAGCACCTCATCTCCTTCCGCGGGTGTCGTAAGAAGCAACAAAGGGAAAAATCCTAAGGACGGGCAGCAGCGTCACTCGAAACCCAATCTACAGCTAATGCGGTCGCCAATCCGCCTGCTAAGCGTGGTTACTATGTCAACTACCCCCAAGATGATACAAGTCATATTTGTGGGAGGCCTATGTCCAGCCGTGGACTGCATACGGCTGAAGTGTATGTATGTATGTTTGTACTAATTAATAAATTAAAAATTGAAAGATCAAACCAAATTAAAATATTTCAATCAAAATAAACATATTTGTTCTTAGTTTCTTAGGAGCTTGAAACGACTTTATTGCTAAGAGAATAAGAGCGTGTCAAGATAATTCTGATCAAATGCCGGCTTAGCTATTTCTGCTGCTGACTGTACACTCCGGCTTTATAGTTAAAAGTGGCTACTTTTAACTGCGAAGCCTTTGACATGTATGCTTTGACGGTTGTGACTAGAGTCTGTACACATGAGGACAAAATAAAGTAGTTTTTAAACAACGGTGATACTTAGTAATTTTTTTATGACAAAGTATCACAGGAGGCCTCCTCCTTTCAGAAGATTACAGCCATAACAGCACTGCTATCTTTCAGTTAATAGTGTTGTGTTCCTGATGGTGAGTAAGCTAGAGTTCCAACCCCTGAAAAGCCGGCAACGCTTTTGTGACTCCCCTGGTGTTGCAGGTGCCCATGGGCGACGGAAATTGCTTACCATCAGGCAATCCGTCTGCTCGTTTGCCACCTTTGTCATAAAAAATGACTAAGTATCACAGCCGTTTAGAAACTATAACTTTCCCAGTTTGGGAGGTATGGTTGCGGGATATAAATTATCCTATGTCCTTTCTCGTAGCACAAACTCTCCTCATACCAAATTTCATCCTAATTGGTTCAGCGGTTTAAGCATGAAGAGTTAGCAGACAAACAAAGAGAGTTACTTTCGCATTTATAATATAGTATGGAATAGTCTTTTTTAAGTTAGCAAATTCATGCACTATAATTACTGGAATGTAATAATGGAATGGAATGTAAGTATGGGAATGTAAATGTATAATAACATAGGTTATTTGCAAAGTCATTCTATTTCATTAACAAAAACTTTGTAACGTTTGAAATGCGTTTTTTTTTTGTGACCAACTTGGGTAAGTGCTTAATATGAATCAGTTAGGTGCGCAGGAATTGTATCCGCTATATCAAGTGAGGCCCAGTTATGGCCACACTTGATATAGCGTATCACTGCACGCAATAATTTTAGGCATCGTTTCTACGCCACTAACGTAGCAACATTTAACGACGGCGAGTTTTTGGACCCGGGTATGTCCTTAAACTACGTCCAACAATGAGAGGTAGGGCACAGCGATGACCATCACGCTTGAATCTGGGGCAGCCCAACTGGGGAAGTCCTTACAGAAGACCACAGCCATAATAGCACTGCTACCTTTCAGATATGTAGTGCTGTGTTCCTGATGGTGAGTAAGGTTCCCAGAGCTCCAACCCCCCTTAAAGGCCGGCAACGCGCTTGTGACTCATCTGGTGTTGCGGGTGCCCATGGGCGACGGTAATTGCTTACCACCAGGCAATCTATCAGCTCGTTTGCCGCCTATGAGATAAAAAAAAAAGTTATTTTGAAAGACGTAATGTGTCTTTGAAAATAACTTATATATATTACTCCCCCCCTTATGACTCCCCTGGTGTTGCGGGTGCCCATGGACGATGGTAATTGCTTACCATCAGGCAATCCGTCAGCTCGTTTGCCATCTTTGTCATAAAATCACAAAATAGACATGAACCGTGTCATTAAAATATTCTAGTAATACGAGTACATACAATTGATGAATTAAATGCTAGTCTAGTCTAGTAGGTGGCAAATGAGTTAAATAACTAAACAGTTATTTAACTCATTTGCCACCTTTGTCATAAAAAAATATGATAAAAAAAGTCACTACAATTTTATTTGTCCTCAAGTTTACAACCTGGGAACGATCACATCAAGCTCTACAGAGATTTTACACGCAGATACACTGGCGTGACGTATTTCTCGGCCGAATGTACCCTTACCATGTGACATTGAGGTTTTCGATAACGAGTATCGAGTTTTTCTATGCATCTCGCTTGTACTATTTTAGTGTGAACGAGATGCACAGATAATAAACTCAATAGTCGTTATCGAAAACTTCTAAGTCACAACTCATGGTAAGGGTACTGGCCTAACATTTCGTTCATGATTTTAACACGGTTAGTTATCACATATCTGCTGCGGACTTTAGAAAATCTAGAAAACCTGAGTTTAAGCTTGTATCTATCTTTTTCACTACACTAGCTCGAAAACCCTTTTGTCTTGTAAAGCACGAAATTGCCAGACTTTATATCAAGCCAATGTTTAGTTCATATCAAGTTAATGATGTTTTTGCTGTTGATGGTGCTGAGGGTAGATGTATTTACACGTCACCCATGATGACGTATACGACGAGGGATAAATAGAAAATTTGAGTCTAAGCAGTACTCGTATTGGCAGAGTGCAAAGCGGGTGGAGGGGGTAGCCTAAACAATCACAGCGCTCGCTACGGCTAAAATTGTCATTTTTGTCGCTGACTTGAGCTGTCAAATCCATATTGCAGTAAACATTTTCTAATCGGTTTAATAATGTTACTGACTACCATTGTCCCAAATTGTGTAATATAGTGAAATAACACAAGATTTCAGTAATATTTTTCACAATATTTACTTACTTCTTGGTTGACAGCGGTGACAATATTGTCCATAACGGCCGCGTGTCACGTGGCGCTGTCGTCGCGCTCGGTCCCAATAGCACAATTGGTAGTGCACGGGCTAGTGATGCAGTGGTTATGGATTCGAGTCCCGCTGCGAGTCAATTTTTTTTTCTTTCGACTTAAATATCGTAAACGATGTTTTGTCCCCAAGTGTACGTCAAAACGATTATACATAATTATACTAACCACAATCCAAATATATTCATCACATATATACACTGTCGTATTTCCCAGATATTAGCGTTATTGCCTAGTTTATCATATCACCTAGCCAGTAAGTCTTAAGTACATTCAATACCAATTGAATTTGGAACTTATGCAGTGAGCATACGGCTGATAATTAAGTAAGTTTTATTTGGCTCTTATGTTTCGTAGTATGTATTTGTGTGTCATGTTTGATTTTGATCTGATATGTAGGTGGATTCCGGGGTAGTGTTTGCGAAACAGCCTCAACTAGAATATCGCAATAATTAGAGTTTAGAATTGCACCCTGAGCGTTGGAAAAATAAAAAAGTATTTTTCCTAACTAGTGCGTAAAAAGTGCACTTTTCGCACGCGTGCGTAAATTTCACTTTTTAAGGCACTTGCTATGAAAAATTGGGTTCGATACTCGTGTAAAAACTTCTTTAAGACTCGGGTGATTGTCACCCTCGTTTCACTCGGGCTCCAACTTTCACCCTCGTCGAAAAAAAAAAAATTTTTCACTGGTATCGAAATGTACTATTATTTTAATTATATAGTACAACTTTTACTTAAAACGGGATATTTACCTTGTGTTTGAATGAGTTTCCGATATTTCGGCACTGTTGCAAGCCCCATCCTCCATGAATCTTAAAAACGTTTGGACCCAGTTATGTCCTTAGACTACGTCCAACAATGAGAGGTAGGGCACAGCGTTGACCATCACGCTTGAATCTGGGGCAGCCCAACTGGGGAAGTACCTCCTCCTTACAGAAGACCACAGCCATAATAGCACTGCCACCTTTCAGGTATGTAGTGTTGTATTCCTGATGGTGAGTAAGGTTCCCAGAGCTCCAACCCCCCTTAAACGCCGGCAACGTGCTTGTGACTCCCCTGGTGTTGCGGGTGCCCATGGGCCTCGGTAATTGCTTAACACCAGGCAATCCGTCTGCTCGTTTGCCGCCTATGTCATAAAAAAATAAAATAAACGTTTAATTAATTAATTATATAGTGTTCATATGAAAGTTTATTTAATTAAAATTACAATTAATACTTTTCTACCCTAGATTGTATCTTGAAAAGGCCTCTAAACACTGAACCAAGGATGCTGGCGGCATTTCCTTATTATGTCGTAGCAATTTCTGCAAAAAGTTTGTGCGCGTTTGGATCCCATGGATTTAGCGAGATTTTTACGCCAAATGCTTTTTTTTACAATTCTTCTTATCGATGAATTCTCAATGTAAATTGAGACTTCGATGCCGTTAAGTGTTCATACGCAGCATACGCTTGCGGTAGATGTGTTTACACGTCACCCATGATGACGTATAAAACGAGGGATGAATCTTCAAATATTTCTGGTCAAGGCTATATAACGCACGAAGAGAAAAAAATTAACCGGGGTTTATACTTAATACTATCTGAATAACTAAAATTAATTGCGTAGTTCTATTATCAAACAGAGAATCGCTAGTTTTTCGTTTTCAATTCGACTATAAGTAAATACTTAGCTAAAGCATCTGTTCTATGTAGTAGTAACGTGTGTACACGCATGTCGGCGTTCTATATTCAAATGACGTAAGTTCCACATTAATTCTCTGTTCAACTAAATAGACATGTTCCTTTAGTTAAGTTTGTATACGGACTTTTAAAACGCGCTTAGTTTTTTGTTTTCAATTCGACTATAAGTTAAAACTTAGCTAAAGCATCTGTTCTATGTAGTAGTAACGTGTGTACATGCATGTCGGCGTTCTATATTCAAATGTTGACGTAAGTACCATATTAATTCTTTGCACAACTACATAGACATGGTCCTTCGTCTATAAGAGGATTTTTAACTCGGGCGAGTAATGTGTTTTGCAAAACATTTGACTGTCGTTTCCGCACTGCACCACCAATGATATAACACTGTCTGTGGACTCTATCACGATGGTTTAAGGTCTATTATGGCTTAGCTAAGTGCTTTACTCAGGTTAATGACCTAGACGAGCTTTAGGTTATTTCAATGGTGTTACTCGTATATTTTAATAAGTTAGTCATAGCACCTGTACTTACCATGAGTTGTGACTTTGAGGTTTTCGATAACGAGTATCAAGTTTACTATCTAGGCAACTCGTTCGCACTAAAATAGTAGAAGTAAGGTGCACAGATAGTAAACTCGATACTCGTTATCGAAAACCTCAATGTCACAACTCATAGTAAGGGCACTGGCCTATTTTTTTTACGTTCATAAATGCATTGTAATGTGCCTAAATTTAAAAATAAAGATCTTTTATCTTTTACCAACTATGTATTATTAGCCTACCCACGCTTCGCCTAGGCTTCTATTATCGTTTATAAATTGTTTTGTAATTGAGACCTAGATTGCTATCAAGATTTTATCGAAGTCAATATTATTTTACCATTTAATGCTAAAGTAACCTTGGGTACTGTAACTACGTAGGGTTACCGACTAGCAGCCATCATCATCATACTGCTGGACATAGGCATTTGACGACCGGTCTGGACTAGTGGGTATCCTGCCTATGAAGCCGATGGTCCTGGGTACAAATCCCAGTCAGCCCATTTATTTGTGTGATGAGCACAGATTTGTCCCTGAGTCATGGATGTTTTCTATGTATTTAAGTATTTATATGAATCTATCTATTATGTATATCGTCGTCTAGTACCTACAAGACAAGCAAGATTGTCCCAAAATATTAACTGCGGCGCTACCGCTAAATTTCGGACGATTGTCTCTGTCACTCTCATGACGCCTTAATTGGTGTAAAAGAGAAAGATGTTCGCAATAAACGAACTTCGATGTTCACGGTACAGGCCCAGCGAAGTACCATCACGCTTGAGTCTGGAGAAGCCCAACTGGGGAAGTACCTCCTCCTTACAGAAGACCACAGCCATAGTAGCCCTGCTACCTTTCAGGTATGTAGTCTTGTGTTCCTGATGGTGAGTAAGGTTCCCAGAGCTCCAACCCCCTTAAAGGTTCCAAGGTTGCGGGCGCCCATGGGCGACGGTAATTGCTTACCATCAGGCAAACCGTCTGCTCGTTTGCCACCTTTGTCATAAAAAAGGTTCCATTATAAAATTTACGTTAAATTAATTCTATAGATGTGTTGACAACCCTAGACATGTCTGAACGGCCGTGACCAACCAGTCCTAGACATGCAAACACTAGTTAAGGCTCGGAATAATTGAGTTCATATCGGAGGTGAGGGTATAGAAAGCGAGTAAAAGGATCTGTTGGTAGGGGAAGGCCTTGGCGAACTTTTCTCGACCAAATCGGGGATATTTTGAAGAAATTCCAGGTCAGGAGTACCTTAAACCAACGAGCGTGTATGAGGAACGTTATGGAAGTGAGTAAAGTGAAAGTGGTTTGTCAGGATCGTGATGGAAACCCGTGATCTCTTACCCCCCTGGGAAACAGGCGTGATTGTATGTATGTATGTATATTGGAGGTAGTTACTACTAATAATATTTATATAATCATTATTTTATTTCATTTTTTTATGACATAGGCTACAAACGAGCAGACGGATTGCCTGGTGGTAAGCAATTACCGTTGCCCATGGGCACCCGCGACACCAGAGGGTCACCCGTTGCCAGCCTTTAAGGAGGGTTGGAGTTTTGGGAACCTTACTCACCATCTGGAACACTGCACTACATAGCTGAAAGGTAGGAGTGCTATTATGGCTGTGGTCTTCTGTAAGGAGGTACTTCCCCAGTTAGGCTGCCCCAGATTCAAGCGTGATGGTCATCGCTGTGCCCTACCTCTCATTGTTGGACGTAGTTTAAGGACATACCCGGGTCCAATGTTTAGTGTTTGACTCCAAGGTACCCTATACCTACCACGTGTTTGTTCCAAGTCATGGGTGTGTTTTATATGTGATTAAATATTTGTGTATTTATATTATGTATGGATGGTTGGCTGCGTACCTACACATAATATCGGGTGGTTCCAGGTTTGTTCCCTGACCAGTATCAGTCTGTGGGTCACCTATACGCCAAAGCAGTACAAGCTTGACTCACGTTAGAGCGGCCCGCCGCCGAGCCGACGCCATCGTCGCTGCATTTTGTATGGAATGAATCACGTGATCACCGAGCCCTCCGAGCCGCTCGGCCCGGGCTCGGGCCGGTCATACGACGGCTGTTACAGCTATGTAAAAAGACTGCTCGGCCCGGTGGGAAGGCGACGTGATGTCCACGTGATATCGACGGGCGAATGATGATCGTCTACTCGTAACAAATGACTAGATGGAACGATGCTCGTGTTAATGTCAATATTCGAGTGTAGGGCCGGTCGGGCCCGGGCCGCCCCGGTGAGTGCCCGGTGGGTCAACGGAAGGCTCGGGAGGGCGACGTGTAGGAGACGCGACGGTGTAATGTGAGTCATCCTTAAAGGCCTTATTGGTATTAGTCCCGTTTCCTCACGACGCTTTATTTCACTGAAAAGCGACAAGAAAATATTTAATAATATTTCATACTCTTCCGAAAAAAATCATAAATCTAACAATAAAATTACCGGCTCCCAATAAGATTTAAATATGTCTATTGAAACCAAATCCTTTTATTCTCAAAACAATGACCTCGCTACTTCAGTGCCATATTGCATCTCATTAATCACTTGATTAATGATCAACATTATAAATCATTAAATCCAATCGATCTCAATTCATTGATTTTTTAATGTTTCTCCAGATATTGTTTTGAATGATGATTTTAATATCGACCGCTTGTTGTTTGGCGTTATTTAGTTTCTTTTCTTAATAGGTTTTTATAATTAATGATCGATTTTATTTTATTATTGTCGAGGCTTGCCGTGTGATGCTGGCTGACTAGAATAGCACCACCCCATCTCCCGCGGGTGTCGTAAGAGGTGACAAAGGGAAAAATCCTACGGACGGGCAGCAGCGTCCGTCGAAACCCAATCTACAGCTACTGCGGTCTCCAACCTTCCAAGCGTGGCGACTATGGCAACTACCCCCAAGATGATACAAGTCATATTTGTGGGAGGCCTATGCCAGTAGTGGACTGAGTACAGCTGAAATGTATATTTTATTATTGTCAAGGCATATATATGTTATACACTGTAACCCGGACCCGGGTATGTCCTTAAACTAAGTCCAATAATGAGAGGTAGGGCACAGCGATGACCATCACGCTTGAATCTGGGGCAGCCCAACTGGGGAAGTACCTCCTCCTTACAGAAGATCACAGCCATAATAGCACTGTTACCTTTCAGGTATGTAGTGTTGTGTTCCTGATGGTGAGTAAGGTTCCCAGAGTTCCAACCCCCCTTAAAGGCCGGCAACGCGCTTGTGACTCCCCTGGTGTTACGGGTGCCCATGGGCGACGGTAATTGCTTACCACCAGGCAATCCGTCTGCTCGTTTGCCGCCTATGTCATAAAAAAAAAGAAAAAACCAATCATCATTATTTCAGCCGAAATACTTCTACTGATAAAGAACTTGTCCAGACATGTTCTGCGGTCTAAGATTTATTATTTATTTTGAGCGCTACATTCCACATGAAGCAACTGAGAAGCCGGATAAGTCCCACACAACATTTCGAACATAAATAAACCTGTTAAGTTACAAAAAAATGGCGGCCCAAAAAGCCTCGCCACTATTAAAATAAATAAACCTCACGCAATTTAATGTCATACTTCCCTCAATTAGGGTGACCACACGTCAATTTGCGTAACCTTCAGCTAAAAGGGCTGAAGTCCGAGGGATATTCCGATGGCTACCGAACTCAAGCGAGGTGCAGTCAGTCTGACCAACTTATTTACCTACTGAGCTGAGGCGGTACCGCCAAAAATTTTTTTACATTTCAGCTGTATGCTGGACATAGGTCTCCCACAGATATGACTTGTATCATCTTGGGGGTAGTTGCTATAGTCGCCACGCTTGGCAGGCGGGTTGGCGACCGCAGTTGCTGTTGATTGGGTTTCGACGGACGCTGCTGCTCGTCCGTAAGATGTTTCCCTTTGTCGCCTCTTACGACACCAGTGGTGCTATTCTAGTCAGCCGGCATCACACGGTACAAATGATATTCGTAAATTTCGGACGATTGTCTCTGTCACTCTCATGACGTCTTAATTGGGGTAAAAGAGAAAGATGCCCGTTGACGAATATCGTTTTTGGCGGTAGCGCCTCTGGAGAGAAGAACTACTAAAGATGTAGGTCATAATGCTATCAGATAAGGAATTATTTTTCTCTTGGGTGACGGGATATTGGGGCCATTGAATGTTTGTACCGGTATATATTATATTCCTGTTTAATTAGTATTAGACTTTAATAAGATGCCATAAGGTGTAATTTACATCGAACCGCAAAAATCTACTAATAAACTACTAATTTTTTTTTTGTATTTTGGCCTCTGACGAAAAAGATCTATAATAAGTTTATAAAACCTTAACAGACATTTTTATTATTTGCGATACATTAAATGCGAAAGTTGATTTAATAACCAATTTGCGGCAGTTCTGTTACGACTGGAGTGATTGATTAGGCCCGACCTAATGATTCACACTTTCTTTTTTAAGTTTCTTGTTCAGATGGTACTACCACCAGCTTGGAAAATGTTGGATCTTCGTCCAAAGATAACCACGATAGCAACAAGGCAGGGTCAGCTGTCATCTCAATAGTCATCTGCTGGACTTTAACATAACGTAGATCTGGACCTATGACGTCATTATATTGTCAACAAATTGTAGGTATTATTTTTCTATCTGTGTAACTGGTGAAACATATCAAGAGGACTCACATTATATAGGTTTTTATTTATTAGTTAAGTTTATATAATGTTATTGTTTCCTGTTTGTGATTTGTTGTTTAATAAAAAGCTAAGCTTATTTATTTAATTAATCTTGCACAATACAAGAAGGTACAAATGGCGGAGTTAATGCCATAAAGCATTATCTACCAGTCAATGGGAGTAACGGAAAGATTTAATAGCAGGTGCTTTCTACCTCAAAGGCGAAAAAAAAATATACATACCATATATATTTATCTACGCGTATCTTATCCACGTGACTCATTAAGCAATAAGAGACTGTCCCTCGCTTGGCAAGCTTCGCGAACACCCCGACAGATGGCAGGCGATTGCGCGCAATTTGGTAAATTATCCCCTTCCGGCTCGCGTGCGTTGTCACCCTATTCGCTGCTCCGTTTGCTTTGTGGAATTCTTGTTTTTCAAGATTTTGTTCTTTGTTACGTTGCTATTTTATTATACTAGCTAGTTGCCCCGGTTTTACATGGGTTGACAATTTATAGGCCATCCTGTACAAGTGAACTAAGTGTGGAATTCATATTGTGTAGAAGTACCTTGAAGAAATACCTTGTATAAACCCTTATATTTAATGTTTTTGAATGATAAATGATGGGTGCCAATAATTTTGAATACATTTTAAATATTTTAGTATTTTTTTTTTCCTCGCGGTAGTGAGGTGAAAAATTGTGTGTTTCACTCGGAAGCAAAGTGTGTACCCCTCTCGTGCTTTGAAACCCTCCCAGTGCTCAAAATTTCACTCTTTGTACCACTAGCTATGCTCGTGGTTGAATTTGAATCTTTCGGTAGATCGGTTCTCAATTTTAGCACGAGAAGGTAAACACTAACTTTTTGTATAGTTTGAAAGAATTTCGTTAGAAGTTGCGGGGATATTCATTGAATTTCTTGGTAAATATTCTCCCTTAATTTTTATGTTTGCCAGTTTTATGGAGTACAATTCATTCTTCTTAAATCTGCGTAATTACAGCCGTATGCAGCCCACTGCTGGACAAAGGCCTCCCACAAATTGGATTTGTATCATCTTGAGGGTAGTTGCCATAGTCGCAACGCTTGGCAGGAGGGTTGGCGACCGCAGTAGCTGTAGATTGGGTTTCGACGGACGATTCTGCCCGTTTGTAGGATTATTTGCTTTGTCGCCTCTTACGACACCCGCGGGAGGAGATGGGGTGGTGCTATTCTAGTCAGACAAGATCACACGGCAAAAATCAAATCTATGTAATTATTATATGAATATGTTCTCAGACCTCCACATGTACAGGTTCTAAGCGACCTTCACCC
Source organism: Grapholita molesta (assembly GCA_022674325.2). Taxonomy (NCBI): domain Eukaryota; kingdom Metazoa; phylum Arthropoda; class Insecta; order Lepidoptera; family Tortricidae; genus Grapholita; species Grapholita molesta. The sequence continues at coordinate 9,306,857 of CP053143.2, forward strand.
AGCGTCTTCCGACGACCTTAATGAGGTCGTCTGTCCATCTTATGTCAAAATTATCACGAAATTAAATGTAATAAAAATAGCCTGAAAGTATTTTATAATTTACTTGGCCTCAAAAAACGGCCAAAAACAACAATATCGACATAAGCTTCATACGATAAATTTCACTCCATTCCACCCGCAGGTGAATTTAATTCCACACATAGTTGCAAAATCGATGTTAGTGCGGTGAATCTGCTCGACGTACTCGTTATCGACAACTCTAATGTAGGTGCCGCACCTGCGGTCTGTTTGCGCTGGGAGCGAGTCGATGGAATTATCGATAAGTCGTTCCAATAACAGTGATAGCCTTGCAGCGGTTTGTTTGTTGATGAAATAATCGTTGCAACATACATAATAGGTAAACAGATTTAGTGTTTATGAGTAGAAAGATAACGTATGAATATATAAAGATAAAGATGTATATGAGATATCCACGTTAGTGTTAACTGTAACCAACCAATGAATTGAAAGTATTTATTTTTAATACATATAGTATAAAATAAAACAATTAAAACGGATTATATCGCATAGGTATACTAATATAACTTCATCGCAACGGTACGACGTTAGTATAATTATGCTATATAATCCGTTTTATTTGTTTTATTTTATGAGTAATTATTGCGGCAACCGAAGCCAATAATACATATAGTATAGTTTTAATAATTGTCAATAAAATGTCATTTATACCTTTGCAAATAAATGAACAGACAATTTTAATGGACATTTTTGTGTTTTTCTGTTATCTGTCTTGGCATCACCAAATGGGCCCACGGAAGAGCGCTAGCTGCAAAGCTAGCATTATGCTGAGATTGATCCATTGCCAGGATGGATGCTTACTTATGTTCTATTCTACTATTCTGTATTTATGCCGTATGATGCCGGCTGACTATGCCGTGTGATGCCGGCTAACTAGAATAGCACCACTCCATCTCCTCCCGCGGGTGTCGTAAGAGGCGACAAAGGGAAAAATCCCACGGACGGGCAGCAGCGTCCGTCGAAACCCAATCTACAGCTACTGCGGTCGCCAACCCGCCTACCAAGCGTGGCGACTATGGCAACTACCCCCAAGATGATACAAGTCATATCTGTGGGAGACCTATGTCCAGCAGTGGACCGCATAAGGCTGAAATGTGTGATTCTGTATTTATTGTCTGTTCATGTTTGCGGCGGTCTTAAATAAATTTCTATACTAGGGTATGCTCTAGATAGTTATGGTCTCACGTTTAAAACTTATTTAGATAAACTCGAGAATCTCCAACTTAGGTTTTTAAAATTTCTTATTCCACAAAAAATTAAATATAACTGTAAAGACAACTATAGAAAACTATTCAAAATTTGTCTGCGGGCAAGCTGGAGGTGCCTAGAGTTAACAACTACTATGGAGACCGGACGTTAAAGAAACGCTTACCATACTTTTTAAATAGCTTGCCTGAAGATATCCGACACGAGCAAAATGTAAAAAAGTTTAAAAATAAGCTGAAAAAATATTTATTAAGCACATTACCTTAGTAATGTGCTTAATAAATGTAAGACTTACCTTTGTTATGTATAATTATACTATATAAGCCTTCCTGCAGACAAACTGTCTAAACAGTTTTGCAGGACTTTGAATTGTAAAAAATTTGTAGTATGTTTAATAAATAAATAATAATAATAATAAAATAAATGTTTTATTTTATTTTTATTTTCTTTGCACCCATGTATATGATAGATATGATACACGTATATCATAATACCCTTTAGTATCTCATACGAGTATTATTGAGCTTAGGTCGAAATGTGTAAGATTGGCCCAAAATATTTATTTTATTGTCGATAAAAACATTATCTTTTCCCATCCCTATTAGTCATGAGCATGGCGCCTAACCATGCCGCGCGTGCTTTCCAAGCCTTTTACTGAAGACATCACAAAATGGCTGCCATTCCAGAATCTTCTCAGCTTTAAGGATTAGCAAATTCATATCGTTAGCTTTTTTTAAAGCCGGTGCGATTTGAAATACAAATTTACTAAGGGTTAAAAGATTTTTAATTTTTTTTTTAACACATGTCAAAGCTTGTATATTCTATCTCTTTCGCGACGCGCCACGGTTTCTTTTTTTGTGCAGTCAGCAGCAGAAGTAGCTAAGCATTTGAGGTGTTCAAAATGAGGTCAACACCTCTCTATTGTCACGAGAATAAGAGCGCGTGTAGGTCATTTTGAACACTTCAAACGCTTAGCAACTTTTGCTGCTGACTGTGCAATAAAGTTTAAATAATGCCAGGGATGCGACGTTTTTCACTTTATTTTCAAAAGTAGATATGTATATAACAAACTTCACTTATATAGGAAATACATACAGTCAGCAGCAAAAGTGAAGTTTTCAAAATGACCTACTTGCGCTCTTATTCTCTTAACAATATATTATGTGTGTTGACTTAATTTTTAACACCTCAACCGCTTAGTCACTTCTGCTGCTGACTGTACAGTTACAGTACAGTTTTTATTACTTATAAATAGCTATATAGCAGCTTTATATGCATCATCCATCATCATCATCATGTCAGCCGAAAGACGTCCACAGCTGGACATAGGCCTCCCAGCGGTATCCCACGACTCTAACTAGGTCGTCGATCCACCTTGTGGGAGGCCTACCTACGCTGCGTCTTCCAGTTTGTGGTCGCCACTCATTGCTGTCATATTATAGTAGAAAATGCAGATTTTTTTTTACAAATTGACATAAAAAACTAGACAATAATATGTCCACTATAGTAACACGCGGTAACCGTCCTGCACACATACGTAGAAATTGGTTGCAAAAACATTTTATTTTAGCCCAAAGAAGCCTGTACACTCAGGTTAATATAACTTTTGTTTAAGTACAGTCAGCAAAGTCTAAAAGAACTCCAATTAAAGTCCGTTTGCGAAAACTCGAATTTGGGAGACGTTTGCTGAGTAAAGATGATCTCTTATAGATATCGCATAAGCACTGGCCTAGCGGTAAGAGCGTACGACTTGTATTCCGGAGGTCGCAGGTCTAAACCCCGGCTCGTACCAGTGAGTTTTTCGGAGCTTTAGTACGAAATATCATATGGTATTTACCAGTCGCTTCTCGGTAAAGGGAAATATCGTGAGGTTACCGGACTAATCCCAATACGGCCTAGTTTATCTTCTGGGTTAGAAGGTCATATGGCAGTCGCCTTAGTAAAACTACTGCCCACCAATTCTGGATTAGTCGCCAACCGAACCCTAGGCTCTTGTGAGCTTTGGCAAAAATCCGGGACAAATGCGAGGAAGTTAACGACAGATATCGCATAACACGTTTAGAAAGATCTACTTTTCTAATACTCTAATAGGTAATCTCAGTGAGAAAGCTAATTTGAGACAAACCATTTAGGAAAGGACACAATAATGACTTATAGGTCTCCAAAAAACACGGAGCAATCTCTGAAACTCCCATGTTGAATGCAGTAATCGCCACGTTTGGCAGGCGGGTTGGCGATTGCAGTATGATTAGTGTATATGATCCATCTAGTAGTAAGCAATCTGTGGCCGAGGGTAGTTCGAAAAGTTGAAATTTGGGTTTTTCAATGATTAAGGTTTTTTGAAGTTAACGGGTTAGGAGCTGCCGAAGTTACAAGAGGTTTTCAACATTTTAGATGTAATTTCGATTTTTGAGTTAAACCGGACTTTTTATTAAAACCGTGACGTAGTCAAAATCTTAAGAAAAAAAAGTTTTTCTTAAGTATATTGTCATCTATTTCAACTTTTAATTTATTTAGTAGTATTACTACTTCAAAATCGAAGGAAAAATAAAAAATAATTTGATTTGTTCTTACTTTTAGAAGAAAAAAACTTAAAAAAATTTAATGTATGGAAAGCCTATTTTTCACTTAATAGATATACATATATATATAGGATTTTTTTTTATACTGTTAATTGTCGTAGTAAAGATTGTGGGATTCCTCTAAATGCGATTGTCGCAAAACCGGTCATAGTGGGTCGCTTTGAGGGGAGGCCTATGTCCAGCAGTGGACTCCTTCCGCTGAGATGATGATGATGATAATGAGGCATCCATGTTTTCCGGCTGAAATGATGATTATGAAGCAAATGTAGAGATTTTTCGGTACTAAAAATATTAAGTCTTTATGTTCAAAAAAGTACAGCTTAGCAGAAAAATGGTCCTTGAGGCATTGCACTACTCTATATTAAATCTGCTACATTGCACGCAGAGAAGATGGCCGATAGGGTCGAAAAGTGGAGTCGAGTGGAGACCACGAACTAGCAAGCGCAGCGTGAGACGTCCACCCACAAGATGGACAGACGACCTCATTAAGGTCGCCGGAAGACGCTGGATGCAGGTCGCTTCCAACCGGTACATGTGGAGGTCCAAGGGGGAGGCCTATGTTCAGCAGTGGTCGTCTTATGGCTGAGATGATGATGATGATGATGATTTTGTCACTCTCATAGAAGCCTAGAGTCCGCTTAGTGGATTTTGACTTTTTTGAAGGCCTTTGGGGTATTGTACCACGGATGCTGGCGGCTCCTCGTTGTATCGCAATGCTGATACGTTGTGCGAGGAAGCCACTACCCTTACCATGAGTTATGACTTTGAGGTGCTCGATAACGAGTATCGAGTCTACTATCTGTGCATCTCGCTTATACTTTTTTAGTGCGAACAGATGCACAGATTATTAGAGTTATCGAAAACCTCAATGTCACAACTCGTGGTAAGGGTACTGCTCTTAGGTCACCAGTTACGTCAACCAGACGCTTCGCGATTTCTGCAAAAAGTTTGTGTGCGCCCCATGTACAGTCAGCAGCAAAAGTGGCTAAGCGTTTGAAGTGTTCAAAATGACCTACACGCGCTCTTATTCTCTTGACAATAGAGATGTGTTGACCTCATTTTGAACACCTCAAATGCTTAGCTACTTCTGTTGCTGATTGTACCTAGCAATTGACTTAACCTTTCTCTTTAGTCAAACCTACTAATGACATATTAAAAAAATAAATTTAAATTTAAAAAAGGAACGCATTTCCAAAGTTTAGCGTGCCATGGTTTTTGTTTGAGAAAACCTGGCAGAAATGTCGAAATTCAAAAATGTACTGTCTCCATCTTTATCGCTCTTGCCAGTACGAGCGATAGAGTGGCAAATAGAACGTATGAAGAGGTTTACGGTAGGGCCTACTATGTCTGATAAAGAATATTGTATGTGTGTGTATATGTGTGTATGTGTATGATTGAAAATGTGAGACATTGATTGTCGGGTCCGGGCCGAACTCTGTGCAGGCTTCCGTTTGGCTAGAAGTTGTGATAGTGTGGAGTAGGCTTGTTTTGTTAAGTTTGGCAATAAAAAAAAAATAAAAAAAAATATATGCCATTCGTGTCGCCACTTACCATCAGGTGTGACTGAGGTCAAATGCTGGTCAGTCTGGTAAATAAAAAAACATTCTGGTCCGGTGGTCTGGTCCTTTAAAAAAAGCCTGTATTATTAAAAAAGTAGTAAGCTGGTGTCCGAAGAGCTGATGACTTCCTCGCACAATGTATCAACATTGCGATACAACGAGCAAATACCAGCATCATCTTTGGTGCAATGCCTCAAGGGCTGTTTTTAGATTTTTTACTGTAATTAGTTAAGTACTTGTATCATAATACGATTGTAATTTCTGTAAATAAATATATTGTATTTAAATCGAAATAAATAAAAAAAAATTACCCGCAGCGGGATTCGAACCCACAACCACTGGATCACCAGCCCAGTGCACTACCAATTGTGCTATACGAGTACCGCTTAGACTTACAATAAAATAAATCTATTTTCTCAAGTTGAATATGCGTAACGTTCTGCTTTTAGATAAATGTATTAATCTCTGCTTATGCCTTTAGCCAAATTCACATTTTTATATAACGCAATCGAACTGTTAAAATTTTTGTACGAAAAATAAAGTAAAAGCTTCTCTATAGTTTTCTAGCTCAGCACAAAGTCCCGCGGTGCGGGCATCAGTAAAAACTAGGCGGCACGAAATGAAAGGTTTCCAACCCAGTTTAGTTAATACATTTTTTTTAATATTCGGTTATTGTTCAATAATTCTATCTGTATTCCCGGAAATATATAATTTGGGTCTTTTTTTATACAACGACGGTGACAAACAAGCATACGGCCCGCCTGATAGTAAGCAGTTCCTTGCAACTCTAGATGATTTACATGCTCATTGCCTACCCTTAAAGTTGTTGAAGCTCTGGGAACCTTACTCACCATCAGGAACACAACACTACATACCTGAACGGTAGTAGTGCTATTATGGCCGTGGTGTTCTGTAAGGAAGAGGTACTTCACCAGTTGGAGACTGGTCTGAAACATTAGGACATGATGTTACGATCCTCAGCATAGAGAGAACGAATGATGATGATGACCTATTGGGTGATTAAGGTAACAAAAAACTATAAATTTTACAGGACATTCTTACACAAATTGACTGAGCCCCACGGTAAGCTCAAGAAGGCTTGTGTTGTGGCTACTCAGCAATTGATATAATTATATACTATGCCAATACTTAAATATCACAAATAAATGCCTATACTGTGATTTGGACCCAGGACCATCGGCTTCATAGGCAGGGGACCCACTAGCCCAATCCTATCGTTAAATACATAAATGTGGTAGTCCACATAGAAAGGTACCTTATGGCGCTTGGCGCTTACGTTGCAAAGTGTCACATTAGTATTGAAGCATCATTAACAATAGCGTAAGCGCCAAGCGCCATAAGGTACCTTTCCATGTGGACTACCATAAATACTTAAATACAAGGTAAACACATGACTCTAATACCTGTGCTCATGGCGTAAATAAATGCCCTTTTTGACTCCATTACCATTGGCTTCATAGGCAAGGTCATCCACTAGACAGGTCTGGACCTGTCGCCGTTATTTATTTCACATTTGAATTCAGAACGCCCCCAGCCACCAACGACACATTTCCTCATTACCCTAGCAACTGTCACATAAATTCTAAATTCAAATACGACCAAACAGCCAGTCAGAAGAAAACACAAAATGTCCCAGAAGACTTAATAAATCCCAAACTTGCCAAACAGTCGCAAAAACGGTAACTTTTTATGGCGACCCTGACGATGTTTTGTTTACATTATCCGCGAGTTTTGACAACCCTGAGATTGCGTTAGGGGTGGCAGTTTTGTATAATTTTATGGGAGGGGATCAAAACATGCCGAGTGCGAAGGTGTTTTTGGCTGTATTTGAAGCGGATTGCTGTTCATCATCTCAGCCATAAGTCGTCCACTGCTGGACATAGGTCCCCTAAACTTGACTTGTATCATCTTAGGTAATAATTGTTATAGTCGCCACACTTGGCAGGCGGGTTAGTAACTGGAGTAGCTGTAGATTGGCTTTGGACGCTACTGCCCTTGCGTCGGTGTTTTCCGTTTGTCGCCTCTTACGATACGCGAAAGAGATGCGATGAGATATTCTAGTTAGCCGGCACCAGACAGCAACGCACGGCAACGCACGGTACGGCACAGCAATTGTTTTCATACTATTGGCAGAGTGCAAAGCGGGTGGAGGGGGTAGCCTAAACGATCACAGTGCTCGCTACGGTTAAAATTGACATTTTTGTCGCTGACTTGAGCTGTCAAATCCATATTGCAGTAAACATTTTCTAATCGTTTTTGAGATAAAAATATGGTCCTGGTAAGATGTGTTGTTGTGAATTGTAATAACACCAAGAAGAATAGCGACTGTAAATTTTACCAATTTCCAAGACCATGGTGGAAACGAGACCAAAGAAATAAGTGGATATTTGCCGTAAGAAAAAAAAAGTAAGTTACCTAACCTCTAAAATCAATATTATTATTCAATTTTAATATTATTGGCAATAATGTTACTGACTACCTACCCTAAAATTGTGTAATATAGTAAAATAACACAAGATTTCATTAATATTTTTCACAATATTTACTTACTTCTTGTTTGACAGCGGTGACAATATTGTCCATAATGGCCGCCTGTCACGTGGCGCTGTCGTCGCGCTCGGTCCCAATAAGTAAATTAGACAACTGTGTTTTTCTAATAACCTAGACTACTAAACAAACAGACTGACTAGCAAGTAAAATACAACCAAGTCTAATACAATAACAGAAGACCCAGCATCTTCCACACAACAAACGCTTCTAATCCAACTTGACATAAGTCTCATTCACATTTCACGCCATTAGACTCCTTACCCTTATGACTTTAAGTATGAAATTTGCATGAACGTGTAGTTGGCGTAAGACGTTTTTGAAGTCGAAAGCAGGGAAATATTTCACGCGTACCTTGTAAAACTCCCTAGTAAATAATTATTATTTAGTACCACAATCACGTACTGTGGGGTTTGTGTGAGTTTCAGGGGAATAACAATGATATTCGTATGCAGGGGGGGAGGGGGGATAAAAGGTAGGGGTGAAAGTTTTTTGCCAATGTGTTGGATGTTTACTTGTGAAGTGGATATAGTTTCTCACTTGAAGTGTAGACTGAGAAATCTTCTGTCTTTTAATTACGGGTTTTTGACAGATATTGTAACCTCTAAAAATGTTTTTTCAAGGTTAAGGTTAAGTATGTGGTGTTAGCCAGTTTTTTTTTGCTTATAATTATACGTCGGACTCTAGCGGGCATTTTCGTAGCATGTCAGAATGATAGGTAAGGTTAAAAAATCAATCAATTCACTTTCGAGTATTTGGTATCTACTATTTATAATTTGAAATTCCAAATATCATAGCTTGATCCGTCATCCAGACAATTACAGCTGTGAGAAAGGAATAAAACACAACTTCAAAGAGTATTTACACATTAAAGATGAATAAATGATAACGGGTAACTAATTCAATTAACCATGTTACAAATACTAGGTACATTATAATACTTGTAAGTTAAGATTTTTTTGTAAACTTTATCTTGCCCTCAAACTGCCCCCGAGCCTAGTCCGAGGTATGCTTATAATCATAGCTTTTCCTAATACAGGAAAAAAATGACTTCTAAGTTAATTCCCCAATTGTGTTATTTCATATTTTTTTATGCTGAAATTTCTTTGATTGCATCAAGCAAATTTCAAAATTGGCGTTTTTGTCCACATGTACCGGTTGGAAGCGACCTGCATCCAGTGTCTTCCGGCGACCTTAATGAGGTCGTCTGTCCATTTTGTGGGTGTACGTCCTACGCTGCGCTTGCTAGTCCGTGGTCTCCACTCGAGCACTTTCCGACCCAGCCATCTTGTCTGCGTGCAATGTGGCCTGCCCATTGCCACTTCAGCTTGCTGACCCGGTGAGCTATGTCTATGACTTTAGTTCGCCTACGGATCTCCTTATTTCTGATTCGATCACGTAGAGAATCTCAAAATACACAGATACTTTAATTTACATTGAAATTTTAATTTTCTGTGCAACATTTTAATTACTTAATTAACGCTTTTACTTGTTTACGTATCCGCTGTTATAAAGCCTTAATGAGACCAACATTAAACATACCAATTAAGACCAAAAGGTTTATTGAGTAAAAATGAACCGAAGTGGACAAAACGTACAGTTATTAAAACATAAATAAACATTACTACCTTAACCTCATATAAGTAAGGTCTAAATTTGTACACATATTTATGCCCAAGAACAAGTTTAAAGTATGAACTTGGATTTCATATAATTGCTCCCCAGTTAGGGGTCAAAATATACTGGTTAGTACATTGGTGAATAAGCGTAATAAAGAGGTAAGTTAATTTCATTGCTGAATCGTAAGAACCCTGATTTAAGGTTGGGATTTAGATTCAGATAGGAGGGTTCTCTGATTTAATTCAATTGAGATATTTTAAAAGCGCGATGTTAGATTAGTTTTAGGGTTCCTTCGTCTGCGGGTTAAAACACCGTAGTAGGACTCCAAGGTCCATGCTGTGTCTGTCTGCCTGTATGACACCAGGTAGTATCTCGTGAACCGTGATAGATAGACATATTAAATTTTCACAGACGATTTTTTTTTATGACATAGGCGGCAAACGAGCAGACGGTTTGCCTGGTGGCAAGCAATTACCGTCGCCCATGGGCACCCAGGGGAGTCACAAGCGCGTTGCCGGCCTTTAAAGGGGGTTGGAGCTCTGGGAACCTTACTCACCATCAGGAACACAGCACTACATACCTGAAAGGTAGCAGTGCTATTATGGTTGTGGTCTTCTGTGAGGAGGAGGTACTACCCCAGTTGGACTGCCCCGGATTCAAGCGTGATGGTCATCGCTGTGCCCTACCTCTCATTGTTGGACGTAGTTTAAGGACATACCCGGGTCCAAAATGATGAATTTCTCTTGCCGCTTTACTAGCTCTTTCGAGCCTGATAGGAGAAAAAATGTGTCCCAAAACTTTCATAATTTTTTTATTACTTCCGTTCCGTTATTGCCATAATTATGAAATATATAAAAAATAGTAACGGAATAGAATATAAAATATTGGGACACATTATTTCTCATATCAGGCTTGAAAGAATTCATACATGATTCTGAGTAGAAACCACACAAAAAAACCAAGTTTATAAAAAAATTGAGGATACACCTTTAAATTAAATGACCCAACTGCTCCAGCTGACACTAGAACTCACTCCTCTGGGATAGCTACATGCCCATTGCTTTAGCAACTGAGCTACAGGGGCTTGCCACAGCCTGCAAATTTCTCCATCATTATCCTCTAATACGCACATAAAAAAAGTCTTCCTCTTAACACAATACAAATAAAGTATGTCCGTATATATATATTATTTGCCTACTTTAGTTCCTATATATTTATTGAGATCAAATAAATATATAATACAGAACACCTTACACAAATCAACTTAGCCCCACGGTAAGCTCAAAAACGGTTGTGTTATGGGTAATCGGCCAACAATAATAATAAATCACAAATCACACAAATACTTTTTTTTAATACAATTACGGTGGTAAACAAGCATACGGCCCGTCTGATGGTAAGCAGTGACCGTAGACTATGGACGCCTGCTACTCCAGAGGATTCACATGCACGTTGCCTAACCTAAAAGTCGTTGAAGCTCTGGGAGCCTTACTTACCATCAGGAACACAACACTACATACCTTAAAGATGAATGAAAGGTAGCAGTGCTATTATGGCGGTGGTCTTCTGTAAGGAGGAGGTACTTCCCCAATTGGGCTTCTCCAGGCTCGAGCGTGATGGTACTTCGCTGTGCCCTACCTCTCATTGTTGGACGTAGTTTAAGGACATACCCGGGTCCAACATAATACATAAATCTAATCTACTTTTATCCACCTAATTATCTAAAAACTAAACTTATACATATTTATCTTATTAATCCAAAGTAACTATCCGGTTTCGGACTTAACTCCACAGGTACCCTAAAATGGACATCACTGCCAGTAATAGACAGGAAGTGAGCTTAGATAAACTTGACACATTTCAATATAATCTTTACTCCATTGACATAAGACTCAATTTCGTGTAGCACGTGTTAATTGTTTCTCACTCGATATGGTATTAATGTATACAAGTGATTTGGTGTTATGTTTTAATCGCGAGGCTGGTGGCCTAGCGGTAAGAGCGTCCGACTTGCAGTCCAGTCGCAGGTTCAAACCCCGGCACAACAACCTCTAGGTTGTTGTAAAAAAAAGTTTCGAGGGAGGGGAAAAGGGGGAAAAAGAAGGAACCTTCACAAATCGTTAGTTTTTAAATTATTTTTTATTATGCAGAAACGTCTGCTAGCGAATATCTTCGATATTTAAATCGAAAGAAAAATAGAAAAATTTGACTCGCAGCGGAACTCGAACCCACAACCACTGGATCACTAGCCCAGTGCACTTCCAATTGTGCTATACGAGTACCGCTGAGACTTGTCAAGTTTTTCTATCTATCCCTCGTCGTATACGTCATCATGGGTGACGTGTAAACACATCTACCGCCAGCGTATTGAACACTAAACGGCATCGAAGTCTCAATTCATATTGAGAATTCAGCGATAACAATGTGCTACCCCTTTCTAAATTATTTTTCATTATGCAGAAACGTCTGCTAGCGAATATCTTTGATAATTAAATTAAATCGAAAGAAAAATAGAAAAATCGTATAGCATAATTGGAAGTGCACTGGGCTAGTTATCCAGTGGTTGTGGATTCGAGTTCCGCTGCGAGTCAAATTTTTCTATTTTTCTTTCGATTTAAATATCGTTATTTTTTGCTCGATTTTGTTCATTTTCGGGTGAAAAGGCTTTCTAGGATGACAATAACAATGAGTGTCGAAGTAAACATTAGAACAGCGCATTCAGCGCATGCGCTAGCCCGCCATGCAGCGAGCGGCAGAGTTGCCCAACAGGCCGGCCAGAAATTTACCTTGAATACGTTAATGTGAAGAAAAAGGAGAAAAGGCTAAATAGGTTTTGTCCATCGCCATTCAACGTGGTAATGCGGCTAGCGTGATGGGCACTTTTGCACCGGGGACAGCTCGTGGGGGACTTTTTGACTAGTTGAGTGTATTTTGTTTGTGGTAAATTATGTTGTTTTATGCAAAATAAAATATATAAGAATAGGTTTTCAAATGGGTAAGAAAAATCGGCAATTTAAAAAATACCATAAATTCACTCATAGAGACTGAAGTCTGCGGTTCACAGAACCACTAGTTTTTAGTATAAAATTATAATTTTTTTGTACCTTTTTGGAATATTCTCAATCAGTGATTAAATCAAAGCTTACATAATAGTGTAAAGACACATGTCTGGAGCTTTGACAAAGCTCGGAGTGATCTAATCGCCGTTAATTGTTCCTACTTATGCTTTCTTAAGCGGATTAACTTAATTTAAGAAAAAGTTAAGGGGAAGCTTTTACAAAGCTGAGAACTAATTAAGACTCGCTCATAGTTTGGGGAAAGAAAATACATTTCTTAATTACTTTTAGTAGCTTTTTATTATAGACTAACAAAAACCTGCGGCTTCGCACGCGCAGAAGCATACCCTTAATTGGTAGCAATAATTCATGTTGTGTTCTTTTCATTACATAAGGAGTTTAAACACAACGTTTATAGTCTCGCAGTTGATATTTGACTCCCAAACTTTTAACCCCCTTTTTGACCCTTTAAGGGATGAATTTAAGAAAACGCTGAAATGACTTGTTCTTCTGAAATGAAATGACTTGATCTTGTTTATGAATAAAGAGTGTTGACACAAAATTTTACATCTCTAGTTTCAAGTTTTACTCAATCTCTATACAAACTTTCAACTCCCTTTTGGTGAACCTTTAGTCTTTACGGTATATAAACTACCTATTGTGAAAAAATCTGCTATCTAGGTTAAGCGGTTTGGTTTGGCGTTGATGAGTCAGCCAGTCAGGACTTTCACGTTTATATAAATATAGATTTAACAATGCCAGAGTGCATACCCATATTCGGTTGAGACCGCCTCAACCAATCTCGCTGGAAGCGTACACTCAGTAGGAGTATTCCAGTAGTACAAGTCAAGTCTGGTGCGGAAGGGTCCTGGATTTCCCAAGGCTACCTTCCCACACAGTCCGATCGCTCTAATAAGCCGAACGGTTTATAGAGCCTAAGTCAAAACCAAGAGGGTATTTTTTTGAAAATGCGTTACGCATACCCCCCGGTCGGTAGCTATTAGGGGGGTTATGTGGGACTCTCTACTCCCGCAACTCCCTCTGCTCTCCAGAGGGAGGGGAGGAGTATACTCACTAAAACACACCGGCGTCACCTGCAATGTGTGGGCGTTATGGGATCGCGAACATTCTACCAAGGCGCCCCCGGCAGCACGCGCCCGGACCAAGGGAGCAAACGACAGGTGGCAAACGAGCAGACGGATTGCCTGATGGTAAGCAAATACTGTCGCCCATGGACACCCACGACACCAAGGGAGTCACAAATGCGTTGCCGGCCTTTAAGGAGGGTTGGAGCTCTGCGAACCTTACTCACTATCACTACAACCTGAAAGGTAGTAGTGCTATTATGGCTGTGGTCTTCTGTAAGGAAGAGGTACTTCCCCAGTTGGGCTTCTCCAGACTCAAGCGTGATGGTATTTCGCTGTGCCCTACATCTCATTGTTGGACGTAGTTTAAGGACATACCCGGGTCCAATATCAATGTACCTCCCCCCAGACATGGGGGGCCTTGTGGTGGGTTTAACCCTAGATGCCGCAAATGTTGCTAAGTAAGCAATGATTACATATGTATCTTAAATCGTGAAAAAGTATGTTTTTCTAATTCCATAAGCAAATAGCAATTATAACTTCCCCTTAAACTGTATGTAGACTAGATCGATAAACGGCCTAATACGCGGTAACGGACTATGTGCTGTGATACCATCAATACATGGAATTACTAAAATTTGGAGGTGTAGTTATATAGGTAATTACAACTGACATTACTACTTGTGTGCCATGTTTTTACTACTTGAGTACATATAACACTATAATTCGGGTTACTTTTCGGGAAAATATGTCTTCAATAAGCATGACTTGTAAAATAAATAAAAAAAATATTTCGGGACAATCCACACAATATTTCGACACAAATCAACTTAGTCCTACGGTAAGCTGAGTAAGGCTTGTGTTGTAGGTACTAGACGACGATATATATATATATAATAGATAGATACATATACATACTTAAATATACAGAAAACACAACTCAGAAACAAATATCTGTGCTCATCACATAAATAAATGCCCTGACTGGGATTCGAACCCAGGCAGGGTCACTACCCACTAGACCAAACCTGTCGTCAAACCTTTCTGTCTGTCGTTTTTTCGTATACATCGTTGGCGGAGTACCACAAAACAAGCATTCTTGAGCTTACCTTGGGACTCATGCAATTTGTGTAAGAATGTCACAAATATATATATACATATACATACAAATAGTTAGAAAACACCTATGATCACACAAACACCCACAACATCACACAAAATAAATGCCCGTACTGGAATTTGAACCCAGGACTTTCGACTTCACAGTCATGGTCACTTTAACGACTACGCCCTATGGACCCGGGTATGTCCTTAAACTACGTCCAACAATGAGAGGTAGAGCACAGCGAAGTACCATCACACTTGAATCTGGGGCAGCCCAACTGGAGAAGTACCTCCTCCTTACAGAAGACCAGAGCCATAATAGCACTGCTACCTTTCAGGTATGCAGTGTTGTGTTCCTGATGGTGAGTAAGGTTCCTAGAGCTCCAACCCTCCTTAAAGGCCGACGGTAATTACTCACCATCAGGCAGTCCGTCTGCTCATTTGCCTCCTTTGTCATAAAAAAAAACGCCAGAACTGACGACAATGCAATACGCCTAAAACAATATTTTAAGCTTGATCAGACTAAAATACCGCCTCCATGCTTTGTGGCTCGCTTGCGGTCTACACACTACACACAACTTGTTGGACCAGTTTGACAAATAGTCTTTTTTTGTCTGTGGTCGCGACACGATACTCCAGAGTGCCAGGAACTTTCACATCTGTTATACACTCGTTACTCTGTTTGGAAAAGTCTTTAATCATCATTATAGGATTTTTTTTTTTATGACAACAGGTGGCAAACGAGCAGACGGATTGCCTGATGGTAAGCAATTACCGTCGCCCATGGGCACCCGCAACACCAGGGGAGTCACAAGCGCGTTGCCGACCTTTAAGGGGGGTTGGAGCTCTGGGAACCTTACTCAGCATCAGGAACACAATACTACATGCCTGAAAGGTAGCAGTGCTATTATGGCTGTGGTCTTCTGTAAGGAGGTGGCACTTCCCCAGTTGGGCTTCTCCGGACTCTCATAAAACGTAACATCCGCCATTTTGTCTAAGTTTTTTTTTAATTAATAGACTAAAGCAAGCTAACATACATACATTACATACATTTTAGCCGTATGCAGTCCACTGCTGGACATAGGCCTCCAACAAATATGACTCGTATCATCTTGGGGGTAGTTGCCATAGTCGCCACGCTTGGCAGGCGGGTTGGCGACCGCAGTAGCTGTAGATTAGATTTCAACGGACGCTGCTGCCCGTCCGTAGGATTTCTCTTACGACACCCGCGGGAGGAGATGGGGTGGTGCTATTTGGGGAAGCCAAAAAAAATTTTTAATAAGTTTTAGTAGCTTTTTATTATAGACTAGCTTTTGCCCGCGGCTTCGCACGCGCAGAATAATACGCCTCTAATTGGTAGCAATAATTCATATGTATTCTTTATATTAAATAAAGAGTTTAAACACAACGTTTAAAGCCTCTTAGTTAATATTTGACTCCATTTCCATACAAACTTTTGACCCCCTTTTTGACTCCTTAAGGGATGAATTTAAGAAATCGCTGAAATGACTTATCTTGTTTATAGATAAAAAGTGTTTACACAAAATTTGAAGTCTCTCGCTTCAAGTTTTACTCAATCTCTATATAAACTTTCAACTCCCTTTAATGGTGGATTTCCCAAAAATCCCTTCTAAGTCTTTACGTCTTTACGGTATATAAACTACCTATTGTGAAAAAATCTGCTATCTAAGTTAAGCGGTTAGGTCTGGCGTTGATGAGTCAGCCAGTCAGGACTTTCACGTTTATATAATTAATATAGATTTAACAATGCCAGAGTGCATACCCATATTCAGTTGAGGCCGCCTGAACCAATCTCTCTGGAAGCGTAAACTCAGTAGGAATATTCCAGCAGTACAAGTCAAGTCTGGTGCGAAAGGGTCCTGGATTTCCCCAGGCTACCTCCCACACAGTCCGATCGCTCTAATAAGCCGAACGGTTTAAAGAGCATAAGTCAAAACCAAGAGTGCATTTTTTTGAAAATGCGTTACGCATATCCCCCGGTCGGTAGCCATTAGGGGGGTTATTTAGGATTCTATCCTCCCGCAACTCTGTTTGCTAGCCAGAGGGAGGGGTGGAGTATACTTACTAAAAACACACCGGCGTCACCTGCAATGTGCCCACCGTCGCTCATGGGCACTCACGACACCAAGGGAGTCACAAGCGCATTGCCGGCCTTTAAGGAGGGTTGGAGCTCTGCGAACCTTACTCACTATCAGGAACACAACACTACATACCTGAAAGGTAGCAGTGCTATTATGGCTGTGGTCTTCCTTACGGAAGAGATACTTCCCCAGTTGGGCTTCTCCAGACTCAAGCGTGATCGTATTTCGCTGTGCCCTACCTCTCATTGTTGGACGTAGTTTAAGGACATACCTGGGTCCAATGTCAATGTACCTCCCCCAGACATGGGGGGCCTTGTGGTGGGTTTAACCATAGATGCCGCAAATGTTGCTAAGTAAGCAATGATTGGAGGGTGAAACTTAAATCGTGAAAAAGTATGTTTTTCTATTTCCATAAGCAAATAGCAATTATAACTTCCCCTTAAACTGTATGTAGACTAGATCGATAAACGGCCTAATACGCGGTAACGGACTATGTGCTGTGATACCATCAATACATGGAATTACTAAAATTTGGAGGTGTAGTTATATAGGTAATTACAACTGACATTACTACTTGTGTGCCATGTTTTTACTACTTGAGTACATATAACACTATAATTCGGGTTACTTTTCGGGAAAATATGTCTTCAATAAGCGTGACTTGTAAAATAAATAAAAAAATATTTCGGGACAATCCACACAATATTTCGACACAAATCAACCTAGTCCTACGGTAAGCTGAGTAAGGCTTGTGTTGTAGGTACTAGATGATATATATAATAGATAGATACATATAAATACTTAAATACATAGAAA
Source organism: Grapholita molesta (assembly GCA_022674325.2). Lineage (NCBI taxonomy): Eukaryota > Metazoa > Arthropoda > Insecta > Lepidoptera > Tortricidae > Grapholita > Grapholita molesta. Next base: position 9,324,633 of record CP053143.2, read on the forward strand.
ACACCCATGAGTCAGTAACAAATATCTGTGCTCATCACACAAATAAATGCCCTGACTGGGATTCGAACCCAGGCAGGGTCACTACCCACTAGACCAAACCTGTCGTCAAACCTTTCTGTCTGTCGTTTTTTCGTATACATCGTTGGCGGAGTACCACAAAACAAGCATTCTTGAGCTTACCTTGGGACTCATGCAATTTGTGTAAGAATGTCACAAATATATATATACATATACATACAAATAGTTAGAAAACACCTATGATCACACAAACACCCACAACATCACACAAAATAAATGCCCGTACTGGGATTTGAACCCAGGACCTTCGACTTCACAGTCATGGTCACTTTAACGACTACGCCCTATGGACCCGGGTATGTCCTTAAACTACGTCCAACAATGAGAGGTAGAGCACAGCGAAGTACCATCACACTTGAATCTGGGGCAGCCCAACTGGAGAAGTACCTCCTCCTTACAGAAGACCACAGCCATAATAGCACTGCTACCTTTCAGGTATGCAGTGTTGTGTTCCTGATGGTGAGTAAGGTTCCTAGAGCTCCAACCCTCCTTAAAGGCCGACGGTAATTACTCACCATCAGGCAATCCGTCTGCTCGTTTGCTACCTTTTGTCATAAAAAAAACGCCAGAACTGACGACAATATAATACGCTTAAAACAATATTTTAAGCTTGATCAGTCTAAAATACCGCCTCCACGCCTCGTGGCTCGCTTGCGGTCTACACACTACACACAACTTGTTGGACCAGTTTGACAAATAGTCTTTTTTTGTCTGTGGTCGCGACACGGTACTCCAGAGTGCCAGGAACTTTCACATCTGTTATACACTCGTTACTCTGTTTGGAAAAGTCTTTAATCATCATTATAGGAATACGTAACATCCACCATTTTGTCTAACTAGATTTTTTTTTTTATGACAACAGGTGGCAAACGAGCAGACGGATTGCCTGATGGTAAGCAATTACCGTCGCCCATGGGTACCCGCAACACCAGGGGAGTCACAAGCGCGTTGCCGACCTTTAAGGGGGGTTGGAGCTCTGGGAACCTTACTCAGCATCAGGAACACAACACTACATGCCTGAAAGGTAGCAGTGCTATTATGGCTGTGGTCTTCTGTAAGGAGGAGGCACTTCCCCAGTTGGGCTTCTCCGGACTCTCATAAAACGTAACATCCGCCATTTTGTCTAAGTTTTTTTTTAAATTAAAAGACTTAAGCAAGCTAACATATACATTACATACATTTCAGCCGTATGCAGTCCACTGCTGGACATAGGCGTCCAACAAATATGACTCGTATCATTTTGGGGGTAGTTGCCATAGTCGCCACGCTTGGCAGGCGGGTTGGCGACCGCAGTAGCTGTAGATTGGGTTTCGACGGACTCTGCTGCCCGTCCGTAGGATTTCTCTTACGACACCCCCGGGAGGAGATGAGGTGGTGCTATTCTAGTCAGCCGGCATCACACAGCTTCAAGGTAAAGCAAGTATCTATCGCGTATAGCTAAAAAACTTAGTTAAAGCACCCGGCCTATGTAGTAGTAACGTGTGTACACGCATGTCGGCGTTCTATATTCAAATGTTGACGTAAGTTCCATATTAATTCTCCGCACAACTACATAGACATGGTCCTTCAGTTGTTATTCACCTATACAGGTGAAGTGTGATGTCAAATAGTAAATTTAACTTTACACTTACATTTAACTACTTTACACTTAACTTTAAAGATAGACACAGAATGTTTATATTAAAGTTATGAAATGAAACTACCTATAAAAATAATAAAAACTATAAAATATAAACGATCGGAACACTTATTAATACAATGTAGTCTGCATTAAATGTAAATTATTTAAATATCATTCGATAAAATAAAACAACTAAAACGGATTAAATCGCGTATACTAATTTAAACTTCATCACGACGTTTCGAACCCTTTAGCAGCGTTTGTGGTCATTGGGTGGATGACCACGAACTATCGTGAGATTCAAACATATTAATAGTATAGATTTAATCCGTTTTAGTTGTTTTATTTCATGAGTAATTATCGCGGCAACCTAAGACAATATCATACGATATTTACCAGTCACTTTTCGGTAAAGTAAAATATCTTGAGGAAACCGGACTAATTCCAATCATGCCTAGTTTACCCTTTGAGTTGGAAGGTGCCTACCTTAATTTGTGGAATTAGTTGCCAAGCGGATCCCAGGAGCTCAGATAACGCGCAGTAGATAACAAAATGTAAAAACAACAAGATTTGGTCTCTACTCTCCCCATTTTATGGTAAGTCCCAATTGTGATAATGTGAAAAATTCAACAAAGTTTAAGTCAATTATCAACAAAATCCTAGTGAGAAAAGCAAGTTCATTACTATTAATAAAAATTATGATCGCCCACAGATAATTAAGGATATGTACTAGGCTCAGTCAAATGAACATTAGCGGACGTAATATATTGTGTTGTGTGGACGTGCGCTGTGGTGAGAGGTAGCGGAAGCGGTTTTATAGGCGGTATGGTTAACCTTTTGAACGCCAAGCACCACTAAAGTGGTAGAGTTATGTCGTGCTTGCCACGCCACCGACCACTAAAGTGGCTATGGCGGACGCTGTCAAAGCAATTATCCTGCTAACAAATAAGGTTTATATTTGTTCTTCACAAGGGGTACACGTTACATTTTGACGCGAGAAGAAAAGTGTTCAAAAGGTTAAATTAACATACTGGAGCGGAGCGAGAACGGATGTAGTTTAGTAAAGGCAAGTAATGAGATTCAAATGTTATACATTAAGTAAGCGCAACGTAGGACGTCCTCCCACAAGATGGACGGACGACCTCATTAAGATCGCCGGAAGACGCGAGATGCAGGTCGCTTCCAAGCGGTACACGCGGAGGCCCAACGGGAGGCTTATGTTCAGCAGTGGACGTCTTATGGTTGCGATTATGATTATGATTGCGGATGCGGACTGGTTTTACAAAATGCATAATCTCACGAAACAAAACTTCGTATTATATCAACCAAAAATCAAAGCCCGCTCACAGCCGCACTAAAGCCACACCCATGGTGTTAGAAGTATTTATCATCACTTAATTTCTATTTCTACTAATGTACCGTATGCTCTCATAATGGTAAGGTATATAAATGTTTTTTTTTGCCGGCAAAAAGGCCTATAATTATATGTGATGTAAATCATTATGGCGTTACTGTTGTTTAATAACATTTAAATTGCTTAAAGGTATCTGCCCAATACACCGCCTCATACTATAACTGTAGGAGCTGCTATACAATGTGTATCAAAACGAGAGGCAAAGCTATACAACCGTAAAAGTGTAAGTAAAAAATAAGGTTTTGGTAGATATATTATTGAAATACAACGGCGCGACGGGCCGGTGACGCGAGCGGCGAAACGAACGGACACTCAGCACTCTTAGTGCTTGAAAATGGAGGCCTATGTTCTCCGAAACATGTCGCGCGAGTGACTAAATAAACGTGAGTAGTACCGTATTAATCGTTGATAATTGAAATACAAGTTCATTTTTTTTCTTCAGTTAAATCTATTTTAATTGTAAAGCATCCTGTATTAATTATTTACAATCTTAAGATCTGACAAGTCAAGGTTAAGATCAAAACGAAACAGTTGAAGAAAGTTTGTCAATGAAAATGCAAACTTGTTTGTCAATGTTATTAAGAAAAATAAATTGACATTGACGTGACATCTAAGAATAATACACCGTGGGAACAAAATTGAATTATAGTGACTGTCCTTATGTGTTAACTTCTGACATTTAGATTTTATTCTAGACAGTTCTAGCCTAGTATTCATGTACAAGATGTTTAATGTTTAAAATATTTTTTATTTTATTTTGATACTATTGTGACATTATTATTGATATATATAAATAATATATTGGAATAATTTTACCAAGGAATTGCTCTGTATTAATTAATTAATTAATTATTCGATTAAGATTATATTTGTATTTGACTATTCGAAAGTGCTTGTTACTAGGCCTACTTGAATAAAAAATTGAAAATTAAATTGAAATAAGATATTGATGAAGTATTAATGAGCACTGTTTTCACGATAATTTCGACATAATGCGGCTATTATACTTCTGTTAAATTATCTAGTTTAAAAATGATAAGTGGCTAATGAAATGCCTTATTATCTGTGTTTACAGCTTAACGTAGATATGTTATTGTTATGTAAATAACAAACCGTGTTAACCGACTGAGAAAAGGCAAAACTTACCAATTAAATACAAATAAAATATTGAATCATAAGATAATCGGTAAACAATAACAGAAAGTGCGAAATAGAATTACAATCGTCATGGCCATTAACGGGTTGAATATTTTGTCTTTCGTATTCGTACATACTGTATAATGTAAGGCATAAATACAACTTTGGTTTTATGAAACGAAGTGAAGCTCAGAGAGAACGGACAGCGGACAACCCAACTGCGAAGCGTGGCAATTATGGCATCACCCCGTGCCTAGAGTTTGCTCCCTGGGATCTATGGGGAAAGGAAATAAACAACTGTTGGACCACAAGCTCCTCAACCTCCCCCCAATTACGACTTGTATCATTTTTTGAGTTCCCATTTCCATCACGCTTGACAGGCGGGTTGGCGCAGTAGCTCTTGGTTCGGTATCGACAAACGCTTCGAGCCCGTCGATTTCTCCCTTTGTCGCTCACGGAGGCTATCCGTCCCACCACCGGATGTCCAGGCGAGGGGAGCGGTTTCATCCTTACGTTGTGAATATTCCATTCATTCGCACGAAGCGATTCGCTTCTACCTTCCTAATACGGACTGCTAAGGAATGGAATTCCCTCCCGTCGTCTTTATTCCCGGAAATAATTTGTGTCTTTTCAAGGCAACAGTGAATAGGCTGTTACTGAACCAGCGTGCTACACCCTCGACCTCGTCGACACTTACCATCAGGTGCGACTAAAGTCAAACGCCATCAGTCTTGTGTAAAAAAAGGAGACGGGGGTGGTACAATTCTCAGTACACGGCATCAAATGTATCAAAATAGTACTAGTAGTAAATAGTACATTTCGATACTAGTGAAAAAAATTTTTTTTCACTAGTATCGAAATGTACTATTAACAGTTATCAAATAGTATGGGAACTATGATTAAATTCCGTGCTACAGAGAACAATTAAAATGAGTTACATATTCAGATGTGGCCGCGGGCTATTGAATTAATTACTACATTTGTAACCACAAAATTGTGATGGAACAGAAACGAATATTAAAGGCATATGCCGATTTTGGAGAGGGCTATGTTGGGAGTGTCTCTGCGTGATCCCATCAGGAATGATGTCCAAAGTCACCGATATAGCCCTCCAAATCGCTAAACTTAAGTGGCAGTGGGCAGGGCACGTTGCGCGCGGAACCGATGGCCGGTGGGGCAGAAAGGTTCTGGAGTGGCGACCACGAACTGGAAGACGCAGCGTAGGTAGGCCTCCCACGAGGTGGACCGACGACCTAGTTAGTCGCGAGATACCGCTGGATGTGAAAGGCACAGGATCGGTCTTCTGGGGTCGTTCTGGGGGAGGCCTATGTCCAGCAGTGGACGTCTTTCGGCTGACATGATGATGATCATGATGATGCCAATTTTATAATAGCATATGTGTGTAAGTCTAATACGGGCGAAGAATTAAACCTTACATAGGATTTACCAGTATAATCATTAACCAAAAGTCTATAAAAATTTGGTAACAAAAAAGAAAAGTTCCATACAAACTTCATGGGACATATGGTAGATCTTGCTGAGCATCATTTGCTCTATCAGTCTACCACTTTTAAATAAAATCGAAGACGTGATCTCCAAATGTACAAACTTTTTGAGAAATGTTCAGATAGATTTTTTTATTGGTAAAGGTGATTGATATTTTAATGTAAAAGAATATTTATAAGTTTTACAATATTTTAACTAATTACGATTAGGTATTTCATTAATTAACAAATTATTTATTATATCTATACACTCTTGGCTACTTGGCATTATATTCCTTACACGTGAGTTTATCCGTTTGTAACTAAGTAATAGTAACATGGTTCTTAACAGTTTTAATTATATTATTTACCATACTGTTATACATTGTATTACGCAATACCAATATACCATTTTGTCTAGTATAGCCATGAAAGTAAAATTATTATACAGGCTGGCATTTAGATCGGTCAGTATGAGAATAGTAGTTTATGTATCTGTGCATAATGAAGGGCATTACAACAAGAGTGTGGGTTTATGAAACGAGCCGAAGGCGAGTTTCATAATAATATCACACGATTGTTGTAATGCCTAATTATGTATAGTTACATACACTACTTTATCTACACACATATCATTAAGTGTTTTAAGATGGGTTCAGAAACCGTAGGGAAATGACTTATTACTAAGGTTACTTGTAAACATTAAAAAGTCAACGAACAAAACAAATGACAGCTTGGATCGGCGGCGTTGCGTATTTCGTATCTCAGTCAATTTTTTTTTAAACCATAGACAAGCAAATGAACTCCCTATTCTACTGTTACTCGAGTTCAAATGTCGTTCGATTTATATTAAAAAAACATAACGAATTGGCGTTTCGTATCAATGGCTGTTTTAATATCTATAGATACTAGATTAGACACCCCACTTGAATTTGACAGCTGTTCCAAATTTAAATTCATAACCTACTGATTTCAGTAGGTAATATTAACATTACCTACTGAAATCTTTCTGATGGTTGGTAATGCTGGTCATTGCCTACGGTTTCTGGACGCATTTTAGAGCACTTATGACATGTACGTAGATAAAATCTGTAACTATAAGACATAAAAAGATCTGTTCTTAGGAAACATGTCATCAATTTTAGGGGCAAGAAAAACTCCATATTTTTTTTATTTTTATACACATAAATATAAGATAATCATAATAAAGACACAATTAAAAAATAAACTAAGCTATATTAAAAAAAAATACATTGTCAATTTAGGAATCGAACCTAGTTGTTATAAATAACATTAATGGATATGAATTACTATTTTATTTAGTTTAGATATTATATTTCATAGTAACATTTACTGCTTATTGCCTACACAATCCATTTCCCGAAATAATTAATAGTTTTATTTTCCAAAACAACGTAGTTCCATTATCGGACAGAGTACAATTTATTTTTATTTATATATACAGTTTTTCTTGGTGAATGGTAACTAGTGTCATAACAGGTCATGGACCATTTAACAAGCATCTATTCAATTTAGGTGTTACAGACAGTCCCCTATGCCGAGGATGCTTGGAGACAGAAGAGACGGCCGCACACATGGTGCTGGAGTGCAGCGAAGTGGCTACACACAGGGCAAAATACCTCGGTACCCCGAGTAATCTCCACGAGGTACTACGAGACGTTAAAGGTCTGGTTGGATTCCTCGAGGAGTTGGGCTGGCTGGACTAACCGGCCTCCCATCACGCAAAATAGGCGCCCAGTCGTCGAGTAGCGGAAACCCGCCCGTATTACAATACAATACAGTTTTTCTTGTATGTTTTATAATTTTGGATTTCTACATACTGACCGATCTAAACGCGCTACCCTGTATAACAGCCATCCCTTTTAAATGATATTAAATAATCACAAGATCCAAGTACAAAGGGATTAAAACTAAGACTAATTCAATTGAAATAAAATAGGATAGGGGTCTTGAAGACAGGTCGGACCTATAATCCTTTTCCAAGCTTTTGAGATGTGAAGAAACATGTGGTTGACCTATTTTTGTATCCTTACATTTCAGCCGTATGCAGTCCACTGCTGGACATAGGCCTCCCACAAATATTACTTGTATCATCTTGGGGGGTAGTTGCCATAGTCGCCACGCTTGGCAGGCGACGACCGCAGTAGCTGTAAATTGGGTTTCGCCGGACGCTGCTGCCCGTCCGTATAATTTTTCCCTTTGTCGCCTCTTACGACACCCGCGGGAGGAGATGAGGTGGTACTATTCTAGTCAGCCGGCATCACACAGCACTTTATATCCTTGTGACATGAAAATTAAATTGCAAGACTTCTCCCAAACATACTTACATATTTTCATACTTATTGCAAGTTTAATAAAACTAACTAATAACTTAAATGACTCACAACAGTTTTATTTTTATTAAGTTAAATAAAGCTTGTATAGTAATTAGCGTTCTTTAAAAACGGGATCATAAATAACCATTCTACAACCTAAATAAAACGGACACATTAATAGCAGCGTATATTTATTTATATTAGAAGGACGGCTACCGAAGGCGGGGCTCTTAGACAGGTTAATGAGTCATACGTGGGGTACACCAAGCTGAGAAAAAAGACTCGGCATTTTTTTTTATGTCACTGAACACACATATTTTGCTAAGGGTATCCAATGGACACATAAATTTTGGAAAGTGTGCACAGGAATTGCACGATTTAATTCCGCCATCTCCGTTCCACCTCCGGAAGTCTAGGCGAGGGGAGCGATTTTATCTTTACGTTGTTAATATTCCATTCATTCATACGAATCGACACATAAATTTTGGAAAGTGTGCACAGGAATTGCACGATTTAATTCCGCCATCTCCGTTCCACCTCCGGAAGTCTAGGCGAGGGGAGCGATTTTATCTTTACGTTGTTAATATTCCATTCATTCATACGAATCGATTCGCTTCTACCTTCCTAATGTGAACTGCTAAGGAATGGAATTCCCCCCTTTTGTCTGTAAGATGCCCGTCTTTTCAAGGCAAGAGTGAATAGGCTTACTGAACCAGCGTGCTACACCCTCAACCTCGTCGACACTTACCATCAGGTGTGACTGAGGTCAAACGCTGGTCAGTCCTGTAAATATAAAAAAAAAAAACTTAATTTTTGAAATCCAAATATGGAGAAATCAACGGCGAGAGTAGAAGTGACTCTGGGATACATGCCCATCGCTCTAATATCTGAGCTAAGCAGGCTTGCCTAAAGGCTGCCTCTTTTTTGAGAGGTTATGGGTGTCTATTGTTCCCTGGAGCTTGGGACAGATGCTGGTGTGGGATGCTACCTGCGTAGACACGCTAGCGCCGTCCCATCTTCAACGAACCAAATGAGAGGTAAGGCACAGCAAAGTACCATCACGGTTGAGTCTGGGGCAGCCCAACTGGGGAAGTACCTCCTCCTTACAGAAGACCACAGCCATAATAGCACTGCTACCTTTCAGGTATGTAGTGTTGTGTTACTGATGGCGAGTAAGGTTCCCAGAGTTCCAATAACTTTTAGGGTACGCAATTTGCATGTGAATCCTCTGTAGTTGCAGGCGTCCATGGACTGCGGTAACTGCTTAACAACAAACTGGCCGTATGCTTGTTTGCCACCGTCATTGTATAAAAAAAAAGTTGCCTACTACATCCTCAACTCAACCTTCAATGGCAGATGCCGCCACGATTATGTCGATATAGTTAGTTCTGTTCATTCTCTCACTCAGCAATGCGGTTAACAATGTGAGAATCGTGACGAACTTATCTTATCTTATCTTTGTTTGTACTCTTTATCTGATGTGTTGAGCGACGATGTGTTATTAAAATGGCGGTTTTGTGCGATACCTCTTTTAGATGAAATTGTGTTCTAATTTTGACGATAGGTCTAGCCTATAGTCTATACTTTTAGGCCTTTAAAAAAAGGTTAACAATCTTGACATGTCTTTTTATTGAAAATCAGTTTTGAAAAAAAATCATGACAAGTATGTGACAATTATGAATCACATATAGTATTTTGCTTTCGTAAGTAATAGTCAATGATTTAAAAAAAAACGTTTTTTTTTAAATACACGTCAAGATTGTTTACCTTTTTTTAAATACCTTATTTTATAGACAGGTAGTGACCCTGCCTACGGTAAGGCGGAGCTACCGTGAAAAACGTTATTCGTAACTTTCGGACGATTGTCTCTGTCACTACATGACGCCATCCATAATTGGAGGAAAATATACGATCTTCGATGTTCGTGGTACCGGGCCAGTAAGGCTTGTGATGTAGGTATACTAGCAATTATTTCAACAATAGTATGTACTGCCAGATCATGTAAATGACACAGTTCAGGTAAAAAAGCAGATTAAGTATGTCTATTTTGTGAAGTTTTGTTTATACATTATTATTCTTTTATATTTTAGTATATTCAGTTATAGTCTTGTAACTTATCTTATCGGACTACGCATAATTATGTAAGTACTTTAAGATTTGATCTTTCACTGTATTTAAAAAATAAGTCTCGCCGTAGTTTCTTGCCGGTATCTTCTCGGGTCAGAGGTGTAGGGTTTGAACTGGTGTAGATTTTTCTTTGACGTTCATAAGTGCATGTAATGTGCGTAAATTGAAAAATAAAGATCTTCTATCTTTATAAGACGACGATATATATATTATTTGTATAATAGATACATATAAATACATAAAACACCCATGAACCAGGAACAAAGCTGTGCTAATCACACAAACAAATGCCCTTAGTAAATACGCTCGACGATGTACTAAAACAAACATTACTTCCTCAAACACTTAGAGATTGCAGTTTTGAACGAACAACAAAGCACATAAAATTAGAGCATGATTACAGAAAGCGTGTGAAGCAGCAGTAAGCTGGAAGTTTTAGTTGGACTAGCGCTAACTAACATGGCCGACAATCACACTGTGACTAATTCTACCCGGTGTTAGTCAAAGTCAAAATACATTTATTGAGACTAATATAGGTATACAAATAACGTCGTTACATTTTGTGATGATGCTAGCTAACTAACATCGCCGCCAATCACACTGTGACTAATACTACCGGGTGTTAGTCAAAGTCAAAGTATTAATATTAGAAATAATAAACCCTGGATTACTGATAGTTTAAAAAAAATGATAATTGAGAGGGATAGACTGTTTCAAGTATGGTACAATGAACCAAATAATATGCTTAAGAGACTTAGTTATACTCGATATAGGAATAAATGTACTAAGGCCATTAATAATAGCAAAAATTCCTACGATAAAAAATGTATTATAAATTGTAATAATAATATTAAGAAAATATGGGAAAGGATCAATATACTATTAGGGAAGGAGGACAAAAGATTAGACGATATTATACACACGAACATGCAACATATGGGTAATGACGAACATATATGTAATAAGTTTGCCTCCACTTTCTCAGACGAAATAAAAGATATTAAACATGTATGTAATGATACCTGGCTTGCTAGGGATAGTTACGTCCGAAAAACAGATATGTGTATGAGATGGCAACCTGTTAATCGTGATCAAGTTTTAAAAATTATCAAAAACATGAATGCAAGTAAGTCTCCGGGTTGCGATCTAATTCGAATGTCTGACATTAAACTTGTTATAGATAAAATAAGTCCGGTTATAACTAAATTGATCAACTTATCAGTTAAACATTATGTATTTCCATCCAAACTAAAAGAAGCTATAGTTCGTCCTATATACAAAAAAGGCAACCGTAAATCATTCTCGAACTACAGACCAATTGCTATATTGTCCAGTATCGATAAAATAATGGAAAAATGTATAGTTGATCAGCTTAGTTCCTATCTTAGTAATAATAATGTTTTAAACCCAGATCAACATGGTTTTCAAAAAGGGAAAAGTACCGCAACTTTATTGTCTAAATTTACAGATCAAGTTAACAATTACCTTAATGATAAAAAAATAGTTTTAGCCGTTTTCTTTGATTTTAAAAAGGCGTTCGACACTTTAGAATCTAACACGTTATTGAAAGCTATGAACGAGTGTGGAGTGAGCGAGCCTCTGAACTCATGGTTCCGCGACTATCTCACTTCGCGCTCCTTCAAAGTCAGGATTGGGAGCTCCTATAGTCGTGAATGTCCGGTCGAGTGCGGTGTGCCGCAGGGCTCAGGCTGTGGTCCCGTCTGCTACTTGATGCACGTCAACAGCTTGTGCAATGTGCTGCAGCACTGCTCGGGGCATATGTTCGCGGATGACCTGTGCGCCCTGCGCGCGGGCAACGACCTTGAGGACACTTTCCGTCTAGTCCAACAAGATATCAACGCGGTAGTAAAATGGTCACACGACAATGGGATTCTTCTCAACTCTGATAAAACTAAATTCCTACTAATTCGTTCTCCTTATTTACCTGCTCAGATAATTCCTTCCCGATTATATGCTCATACTTTCACTTGTTTTCATCAGAATATGTCAAACTGTAACTGTGTACCTATAGAACAAGTCAAATGTATCACTTACCTTGGAGTCAAAGTCGATGAAAACTTTTCCTGGTCATATCACGTTAATTTTATATATGAAAAACTCAGAGTTTTATTAGGTAAGTTCTTCCATTTAAGCTTTAGAGTCCCTACTAGCACTTTAAGATGTTTATATATGTCCCTTGTAGATCCAATACTGGGTTACGCTCTAGACATTTACGGTCTTACAACTAAGTCCAATATTAATATGCTAGAAAATATGCAAATCCGATTTTTAAAATTACTTGTTAACAATAAAACTAAACTCAAATGTAACGGGAACTATAGACAACTTTTTAAGATTTGTAAAATTTTACCGGTTAGCTTAAAACATAAATACCTACTTGCCGTCAATAACCATGACTGTCTGGAGCTAAACTCAGTGGATTCCTTGCTTGTACCTATTGACCATTCTCATGCTACGAGGGCAGTGACGTCAGGCAAACTATTCGTACCAAGAATTAATAACTACTATGGTGATAGAACTCTCAGAAAACGTATTCCATACCTAATGAATAGTTTACCTGAAGCCATTAGAAGCGAAAGTAACAAGCGCAAATTCAAAAAGTTGATAAAAGATCACTACCATAACTTACCTGTGTAACTAACAAGCTCATATAGATTTATAAATGTTATAATTAATGTATCTACTTAAAATAGTTAAAGAGAGACTGCTGATCCCACAGTCAAACTCACTTATGAGTTTTGTGGGGCAATGTTTTAGTAAGTAAGATAAAACACATGTATTTAATAAAATAAATAATAATAATAATAATTTATTGAGACTATATGTATACAAATAAGGTGGTTACATTTTGTGATGACGCTAAAACCATAGCCTACCATTTTGATGGTGTACAATAAATCTTAATACTAAAATAAAATGTGTAATTCAATGTCCAAATAATAAAATAGTTTTATTGTACATCAATCTTTAATTGTCAATGCCCAAAAGATTCAAACATTACATGCTATTACATTTTTAATAATACAGAGTAGCTGAATACATTTTTATCTGGTCATGATATGGAACAATTTTTACTATGGGGTCAATTTTGTATATTGTAAAAAAATACAACTCTCTCATACATTTTCGTCAACTTGTACTTGACCATTTCTATGGAACAGCTCAATTTTTATTTAATTGTACAAACTTGACGCCATAGTAAATGATGTTCAAAATTCTGAACAGATGCCGGTTTGAAGATCCTGTTTCACGTTTTTTATAATACCCAGTATATGTACAAGTATGATTAATTGATTATACCGAACATGAAAGGCAGCTTGCCTGGAAGCTTCTGTTTGGCTATGCGTTAACTAAAATGATAATCACATTATATCTAACACTATAATATTACAAAATTAAAGCATGATTACAGCAAGTGTGTGAAATAGCCGTGTGCTGGAAGTTTCAGTTGGACTAGCAATAACTAACATGGCCGCCAATCACACTTTGACTAATACTATGACGACCAGTCTGGCCTAATGGGTAGTGACCCTGCTTATAAAGGCGATGGTCCTGGATTCAAATTCCAGTCCGGGCATGGCCATTTTTGTGTGATGAGCGCAGTTATTTATTCCTGAGTCATAGGAGTTTTCTCTGTATTTAAATATTTATATGTATCTACTATATACCTATATCGTCGTCTAGTACCTGCACACAAGCCTTACTGAGATTACCGTAGGACTAGATCGATTGTAAGATATCGATGTAAAATTGTCCCGAAATATGTATTTGTCCATGTCAGCTTGAAATCGGGTTGAAACTTTATTGTACACAATGTAGCTATTTCAAAAACGGACGGTCTGACGAGCACCCATGGCAATGTAAATATTTGAAACTGACAAAACTTTACCGTTTACTCGCGAAAGACATTATTAAGGCCCGACCACACGAAGCGACCTGCGCTTTATTGCACGACTAACTTCGTCAATCATGCGCTTAATAGTTCATTTTAATGAACTGAGGTTATTAATAAGAAGTGCCTTTTCCAAAAGGCTTATTTTCTTTATGTAAGCAGGGGTTATTTTTTAAAGAAAATCATACAAAAACAAGCCTTATTGACATAAAGATATAAGCCCTTTTGAAAAGACGCTCCTTAAATATGGAATGTTTTACGTTTATGTCGTAAGAGTAAAAATGAGACTATAGTTATAAAAAAAGATAAATCAAAAGATAAAGATGGTGGAGAACTTCGCAGCCTTTGGGCAAGCCTTTAGCCCAGTTGGTGATAGTGATGGGCATGTATCCCAGAGTCATGAGTTCGAGTCTCGCCCGGGGCATTTGATTTTTCCTTTATTTCTAAGAATTACAATAGGAATGCTGACACATATTACATGTTGCAACAAAATTAAGTGAAATTTGTTCACAATGATAAATATAATCAATTAAAATGAATATTAATACTTAGGTATATAATTTAAAGATATCACGTTTACAAAATTAAAAAAGAGCAGCAAGTTACTTTGCGAAATTTCAAAAAGCATCAAATTTTCGCGGTTTACTGCAAAATAAATTGTAAGGCAGCTACATACATAAACGCAATATTTCGCGGTCCAAATAGCAATTTAATTTAATTATTTTTCCATACTTTAGAGAGCGTATCTAGAAATAAGTGACGTCATAAGTTCTCAACATTATGTAAGGAGCGTTTTCGCGGAAATTACGAATGTCAGACTTTGACGCTCATTTCTGGCTATTGTGTAGTTTTAAGGCCATTACTCCCATACAGACATTTCATCCCTAGAACGAAAGGGATCGATTGATAGAATAAAAAAAACCAGTCAACTAGCCTATCCAGTACATTCTACTTAATTATTAGCGAAACACAAACACATCTAAAACCTATACTTTTAAGCCGTCAAGTTTCTTACGACACCCGCTTGCGGCATGACAGGTGAAGAGTTTTTGTCAACATTCCAAATCATTCTAATGAATACTTACATTTGATGCGATGTTTAAATCACTACCAACTTATTTTTTCACCTAGACATTTGAATTATCACCTGTCTCTTTATAATCAAGTGTTAAACATGTTATTACAGTCTTTATTACAATGCAATAAGGTTTAATATGAAGCGATGCAAAGTTTTAAAATGAAAGTTTATTACGGACCGCATTTATAAAATTGCTATGCCTCTAATGATATATTCTTATATTTGTACGCAAATAAAACAATGTGTTTTTGTTGTGTGATGCTTATAAAGACATTAGTGGCACGTGTTATTCCGTAATTTTAATGTAGAAACAGCGTAACTTCAGTGATGTTCTTATGAATATAAGCCCTTTTGGAAATGACGGTTTAAGTCAAGACTTCTTCGCTTCCGTAGTTGCGACACTACGTGTTTATATAAATATGCTTTTAATATGCCCGCGAATTTTCTAGCTTCTATAAAATCTGCTTTTAAGCTGTTAGAAAGCTTCAAAATTGAAAGAAAAGAAGTTAATATTGAAGTACAAGCTTTTTTCTCGCAAAATTACTTTTTTACTTCTAACAAAAATATATATTTTTTTCAAATAAATATACAAGAAATCAATATACTATAAGTAATAACAACTTACTTAATTAAATCTACAAAAGACCCTAGAGGCATTGTACCACGATTGCTGGCAGTATTTCCTCATGCATTTTTAATAAATTAAATATACTTTACATCATTTTTATGCTATTTCATAATTAAATGTTAAGAGTGATTGCAGCTTTATTTGTACGCAATAATGTTGGAAAATTCCCATACTTTTCCATACTACTGTATGCCACTAAAATTACAAGCAATAATATTATTATTTTCACCCCACTAGCTCGAGAACTGTTTTATTCTAGCAAAGTTACATTTTATTCACAAGAGTGCAAAGTAATTTCATACAAATAGTTTTTTACTAATCGAGTGTTTTTTTTTATGTTAGCTGGTTGGATTGGATGTTATAATATATTATTTAATGATTTTTAAAATGATGGATGCCAATGTTTTTGAACACATTTTTAATGTTTTAGAATTTTTTTTTCGCGGTAGTGTGGTGAAAAATTGTGTTCACTCGGTATCAAAGTTAAAAATATAATTATCATTAAATATTGCAGTCAATTGTACTATAGATTTGAAACAATGAAATGACATCAATTACACCGTACCGCAATCGTATCGTCCTCAATTACACCGTTACGCCTAATGTTCGCGAACACGCGAGCATTCCACGCTAACTGTACGCGTTTTAGGGTTCGGTAGGCACGCAAATCAAATAAAAACAGTAGCCTAGTGCGCAAAACGTTCAAGTCTGTTGTTGCTCTGAGGGCTTATCTTAGTAAGGATATTGATTTGTGAGACGTCCATACCTATTTTACTGAGTCATTTCCATGTATTTAGTATTTGTATATTACATTATCTCGTTGGCTGAGTACCCACAACACAAGCCTTGAGCTTACCTTGGCGCTTAGTCAATTTGTGTATGAATGTAATGTAATATTTGTTTATTATTTATATAACTATACTGCCGTGTGGTGCCGGTTGACTAGAACAGCACCGCTTCATCTCCTCCCGCGGGTGTCGTAGGCGACAAAGGGAATAAAGAGACAAACAGCAAAGACCATAAAATCCTATCTACAGCTACCTACTGCGTTCGCTAGCCCACCCTCCAAGCGTGGCGATTATGGCATCTACCCAGGATGATACAAGTCGTATTTAGGGGCCTATGTCTAGCAGTGGACGATATACGGGTGAAATGATGATGATATACGGAACCAGTTTCAATGTATTTATTTACGCTTTCCGCACATTTATCTAAATGCTTTTGTTTGCATTGTTCGCTACATACAAACTATCCCGACTTTTCTCACCGGTTTACAAATAAGCATATTGTTGGATGTGGCAATTTTTGTTAAAAAAAATATCATTGGAGCGTAAGGAATAGCACCACCCAATCTCCCGCGGATGTCGTAAGAGGCGATAAAAGAAAACAAAACTGACATGGGCAGCAGCCTCCTTCGTAACGAAAGCTGCGGTCACCAACCCGCCTGTAAAGCGTGGCGCCTAAGGTAATTTCCCCCGCAAAAATCGAAATTCTCTTACACTACTAATACACGTAGTACTAACATACTAATTACACGTAGTACACACAGCAACACTCTTAGCTGTCATCATCATCATGTCAGCCAAAAGACGTCCACTGCTGGACATAGTCCTCCCCCAGAACGACTCAAGAAGACCGATCCTGCGCCTTCCACATCCAGCGATATCCCGTGACTCTAACTAGGTCGTCGGTCTACCTTGTGGGAGGCCTACCTTCGTTGCGCCTTCCAGGTCTATGTATGTATTCATATGTATCTATTTATTATATATATCGTCGTTAAGTACCTACAACACAAGCTTTACTGAGCTTACCGTAGGACTAGGTCGATTTATTTATTTATTCCCCATTTCAAAATTATATTCGCCGAACAGCTCTTCAAGGGTGTAAAGAGGTTTTTACGGGGTCGGCAACGCGTGAATGATGCCTCAGTATTGTAAACGTCCATAGGCTGCGGTGACCGCCTACCATAAAGCGGGCCGCATACTTGTTTACCACCTTTGTGGTATAAAAAAAAAGTATTGTGAAAAAACGTAGTCATTGGCAAAATTGTCCTTGGAATCTACCAATGAGTTGACGCCAGAAAAAAAAACTGGTACACATAGCAACACTCAAAGCTGTATGTATTAGTGGACCTTATTATATAAGGCATAAGAACCATCGATGTAGGTACAGCTAAGAGCTTCTTCCAATATCCCGCAGTGTCTCAAGACGAAGGTCTTCGACCAGTGTGTGTTGCCAGTCATGACATATGGTGCTGAAACGTGGTCGCTTACTATGGGCCTCATAATAAGGCTCAAAGTCACCCAAAGAGCAATGGAGAGGGCTATGTTGGGAGTGTCCCTGCGTGATCGCATCAGGAATGAGCCCTTCGGATCGCCAAATTTAAGTGTCAGTGGGCGGGGCACATTGCGCGAAGAACTGATGGCCGTTGGGGCGGAAAGGTTCTGGAGTGGCGGCTACGAACTGGAAGACGCAGCGTAGGTAGGCCTCCCAGGTGGACCGAGGACCTAGTTAGAGTCGCTGCATACCGCTGGATTTGGAAGGCGCAGGATCGGTCTTCTTGGGTCGTTCTGGGGGAGGCCTATGTCCAGCAGTGGACGTCTTTCGGCTGACATGCTGATGATGATGATGATGATGACAGCTAAGAGTGTTGCCGTGTGTACTATGTGTATTACATATTTTAAAGCTTAACCAATCATTATCAATTATCATCATATTAGATGTATGAACGGGTTGACTGATTGATTTGTATCGGAATCATGAGCAATAATTTTAATCGCTGATTAATTTTGAGATAAGAACTTTATGTCAAATTGGAGCTTATCTCAGTAAGCTTCTGTCAATGAATATAATGACTTTAAAGTAAAAAAAAAACAGGTTTGATAACAAAAAACAACGTAAACTCACGTGTAATTATATCGCACTTCGCGATATGTTTCGGGTAAGCTCTGGTACACATTTTCAAGCCGAGTCAGGACACACCGCTCGGGGTGAGGGTGTATCGAAACATGTCACCTAGTGCAATATAATTACACGTGACTTTATCCGTTTGTAACTAAGTAGTAGTAACATGGCTCACAACAGTTTTAATTATAAAACAACGTAAAGATAAGTAAGTAAATAAATAGTATCCAGCGAGGGAATACAGCCAGCCTCTTAGGTACGATGCCCGTTGTCAGCTATTTGGGCCAATTTTTTTTATTCTTATTTTATTTAAGTAGGTTAAGTTGTTAGGGTTTTTATGTTCTTTATTATAATTTTGTTATGTATTTTTGTTGGTTATGTTAATTAAAATTGTAGTAATTTTGAAAATTAAATAAATAGTGGCTTTGTAAAAGCAGAAATATTTTTGACCACATAATACTAATAATACAATTACACAAATAATAGTTATAAGTAATTTTAACGTAAAAAAATGACATGACAGAAAAAATACACATTTAGTTTTCATAATTATATTTTACACAACACAAGCCTTATTACTAAAACATTTATTTTTTATATCGTCTTTTAATATTAGTATTTTTCTTTTTCCTTATTGCTTCCTCTCTTTCCTTTACTAATTGTGACTAAAACATGTTATACAAAAAACAGTTTATACTAAAAATCCTAAATGATTTATTTCTTATTTTCTTACTTCTTCCTCTTTCTTCCCTTCCTTACTCTTTTCCTTCCTTATATTATTCTTAGAACTATCTCTCTTCCTTATTTACGCATCTTTCTATTTACTCTTCCTGTTTCTTCCTTCCCTTTTTACACACTTAATATACCACCTACACAACATCTTACATGCATGGCGTGGGCAGACCTGAATACTTGCACTTGTGAGTGCACTCTCGACCTTGCATTGTGCAGTGATAGCTGATGCATCGATGACATGGCCTGCACTTGCACAAGTAGGGCATAGCATATGTTCGTTGACCGTAAATGCGCTTTGAATGCTCAGTGGCTTGTGAATCGTTACAGTCTTTTAATCGGTAACTTTGACGTGGAAGCTAAAGGTTGCAGGTTCAAATCTTGATATAAGCTTTTTAGTGGATTTGAACTAAATAAATAAATACAAGGCCTAGTTTACCCTCTGGGTTGGAAGGTCAGATGGCAGTCGCTTATGTAAAATTAGTGTTTTTTTTTTTATGACAAAGGTGGCAAACGAGCAGACGGATTACCTAATGGTAAGCAATTACCGTCGCCCATGGGCACTCGCAACACCAAGGTAGTCACAAGCGCGTTGCCGACCTATAAGTGGGTTGGAGCTCTGGGAACCTTACTCACCATCAGGAACACAGCACTACATACCTGAAAGGTAGCAGTGCTATTATGGCTGTGGTCTTCTGTAAGGAGGAGGTACTTCCCCAGTTGGGCTGCCCCAGATTCAAGCGTGATGGTCATCGCTGTGCCCTACCTCTCATTTTTGGACGTAGTTTAAGGACATACCCGGGTCCATTAAGGACATACCCGGGTCCATTAAGGACATACCCGGGTCCAATTCCTGGGATTAGCTGCCAAGCGGACCCCAGGCTCCCATGAGCCGTGTCTAATGCCGGGACAACGCGAGGAAGATGAATAAATAAATAAATAATTACAAGACATATTTAAACAGATTAAATGAGCCCCACGGTAAGCTCAAGAAGGCTTGTGTTGTGGGTACTCAGCCAACGATATATATAATATACAAATACTTAAATACATATATAAAACATCC
This sequence comes from Grapholita molesta, assembly GCA_022674325.2. Taxonomy (NCBI): domain Eukaryota; kingdom Metazoa; phylum Arthropoda; class Insecta; order Lepidoptera; family Tortricidae; genus Grapholita; species Grapholita molesta. The sequence continues at coordinate 9,345,151 of CP053143.2, forward strand.
ATGACTCAGGAACAAATATCTGTGCTCATCATACAAATAAATGCCCTTACTGGGATTTGAACCCAGGACCATCGGCTTAATAGGCAGGGTTACTACCCACTACACCAAATCTGTCGTCAAAAAAAAATCAAAAAATCATTTTTGAAGTGATCCGCATTTAACTTAACTTTTTCGCCGCAATTGACTTGATATGAAGTCCGAGCAATTTATGCGTTACACGCCACGACTTAGTAAGGTTTATTTTCGCTTGCTTACAAAAATCTTTGGCGTGTGACGCACGTCATATTTTTTTTGACGTGACGGCAAAAAGATAAAAAATAATACTTGCACAATCAAGTAGACTTTTCCAATTGGTATAAGATATACATATTCGTATTATAAAACCTCTCAACTACTTAGTTACAAACGGATAAACTCACGTGTAATTATATCGCACTAGGCGACATGTTTCAGGTAAGCTCTGGTAGCCATCTTCAAGCCGAGTCAAAACACACCGATCGCGTTGAGGGTATATCACTCACACAGTGAACGATACACCCTCAACAGTTGAGACAGTTGAGTTCAGTTTTAATTGTCGATATTTAAATCGAAAGAAAAATAGAAAAAAATTACTCGAAGCGGGACTCGAACCCACAACTACTGGATCACTAGCCCAGTGCACTACCAATTGTGCTATACGAGTACCGCTTAGACCTGTCGAATTTTTCTATCTTATCCTTCGTGGTATACGTCATCATGGGTGACGTGTAGTCACATCTACCGCCAGCGTATTGAACACTTAACGGCATCGAAGTCTCAATTTACATTGAGAATTCATGGGTAAAAATGTGCTACCCCATTATAAATTATTTTTTATTATGCAGAAACGTCTGCTAGCGGCTAGTGATTCAGTGGTTGTGGGTTCAAGTCCCGCTTCGAGTAAAATTTTTGTATTTTTCTATCGATTTAAATATAAAAGATATTCGCTAGCAGACGTTTCAGCATAATTAAAAAAAAATAGTTTTAATTGTATTATAAAACCTCTCATTATCTTTCAGTTTCATAAATTACTTTGTTATATACGCTCGGCAGTTACCACATTATTTAAGTCTTTTGTCACTCAGCCCTTCTGAATATAAAACCTTTTTTATACCTACATGAATCCCATTAACCGTTTCACACGTCACAAATTATTTAACTTTGACATTATTTTAATGCATTATTACATACTTAATGAACCTTCGTGAGACATATTAAATAAATTAAAAATTAACACGGCTCGTTTGCGTCCGTTCGACGCGATCGCCAAATCGAACGGACACTCAGGACTCTTAGTGCTTGAAAATGGAGGCCTATGTTCTCCGAAACATGTCGCGCGAGTGACTAAATAAACGTGAGTAGAGCCGTGTTAATTTTTAATTTACTTTATGAACCGTCGTTAAAAATTACTTTATGATGCTATTGGATATTTTGAGGTTACTATTTTGGAAAATTCGTATGATACTTTTGCAATATGTAATAAAATGAAGGGTTAGTTTAATGACTTAAAATTAAGGAACACCATTATTCAAGCATTGAGTAGATACCTATTGTTCCTGCTAGAAAAATATCTAGGTGAAATTATGAGAATTGCATAAGATCATTCAGTACCTATCGCAAATTACCTATATAAATATTAAATAAATAAATAAATATTTTGGGACAATCTTACACAAATGGACCTAGCCCTACGGTAAGCTCAGTAAGGCTTGCGTTGCAGGTACTAGACGACGATATATATAATAGATACATATAAATACTTAAATACATAGAAAACACCCATGAGTCATGACACAGGAACATGAATCTGTGCTCATCACACAAATACATGCCCTTACTGGCAATCGAATCCAGGACTACCGGCTTCATAGGCAGGGTTACTACCCGCTAGGCCAGACCGGTCGTCAAATATGACGGAATTGACGGATAAGCTAAGGTTTGTACTACCAAAATGGAAGTCAAAGAAGAGGTAGGGCACAGCGAAGTATCATCACGCTTGAGTCTGAAGAAGCCCAACTGGGGAAGTACCTCCTCCTTACAGAAGACCACAGCCATAATAGCACTGCTATCTTTCAGGTACTTGTGTTACTGATGGTGAGTAAGGTTCCCACTCCAACCCCCCTTAAAGGCCGGCAACGCGCTTATGACTCCAATGGTATTGCGGATGCTCATAGGCGACGATAATTGCTTACCATCAGGCAATCCGTCTGCTCGTTTGCCGCCTATGTCATAAAAAAAAAGGCTAGAAAACAACCAAGTCACGTTCCTAACCGCCACATCGATCACAACCTTCAATATTTCAGATCCTTGCACCTGTCAATATCATTGTAACTTTTTTTAATATCCTACCATTAATCCTTCTCACTCGAAAACCTGAAAACAGCTTAACTTTTACGAAGAACTTAGGCGTTTAAGTCGTTTTTGAATTGCTAGATTTTATACTGAAAATGGGAAAATATCGTATGTGTTCGAGAGATCCAAAGATAAGGGAAGAGTATAGACTTACAGGACTTGATAGTTAACTAATAATATTAAAATATAATGTACCTAAGTCAGAGGTCTAGAGTTAGAAACGGTGGTGGAATATTTTTGACATTTTATGTGCATTTTCATAGTTATGTTTAAATTGAAAAATAAGCTTTATCTTCTTTTTATTTTAATAAACAGGTATTTTAATGTGCATTTTATTGCTACATGGGTAATTTAATTAATTTCAAATAATCCTTGCGTAGTCCTATATATTTTTTTGTTAATATTGTTGTAGTGAAAAAGGTTGTAATATTTTGATTATTGCTACACAATACTGCATCCCTAACAATGCATTGAATCTGCCAAAGCTTTGCCGAATTACGGTATATTTTGTAACTATATTGTTTCCGATTAAAATTAAGCCATCTCAAAATAATTTTTTTGGCTAACGACAGTTAAAACATCCAAAAACAACAAAAATACAGATCGAAATAACAACATAGAAACAATTATGGTATTGAGAAGAATGACAGGAGACTTTACAAAGGATTAGTTTAACTACAGACCAATATTTTCATCATCTTTTTTATCATTTTATGCGTATTAAGATTCTACCCGAAACTGGCTGTGACCTTGCACTAATAATGATTAAATTGCCAGTCTTTCAATAAAACCTGTCTCTGGTTTTATACTTAAGACATTTTAGTGTACGGGGTAATATTGACGGCAAGAAATCATTTTTTACGAAATGGATGACTCCGCGTTAAGCGTCAAGTTGACGTCATTATTTATTGCTGACGTGACCAAGGTAAGGATTTAATAATGATAATGATTTTATTTTCTTACCCGTAATATTTCAGGTGAGAAGTGTAGGGTTAGATCCCTTGGCTGTGCGTTATAATGTGCCTATGTCGATAATATAGGAGACCTGAGGCTCTAGTGTAAGTTTCTTTTGACGTAAAATAGTACATTTCGATACTAGTGAAAAAACATCGAGTCTTAAAGAAGTTTTTACACGTGTATCGAACCTAATTTTTCATAACAAGTGCCTTTAAAAGTGAAATTTACGCACGCGAAGCGTGCGCAAAGTGCACTTTTTACGCAATAGTTAGGAAAAAACGTTTACGAACGCGTAAGTAATAATTTTATTTATATGGGAAACTCAAACGCGTTCGTGACGTAAAATAACGTTAAAAACTTACACTCAGGGCCCTGTATAAGGTGCTAACGAATTACTCGTAGTCATGGATATTTAGAAAGATACTATAAATAAATAAATATTTCGGGACAATCTTACACAAATCGACCTAGTCCTACGGTAAGCTCAGTAAGGCTTGTGTTGTAGGTACTACACGACGATATAAATAATACATGAAATACACCAGTATGACTCAGGAACACATATCTATACTCACCACACAGATAAATGCCCTGACTGCGATTCGAACCCAGGACCATCGGCTTCAGAGGCAGGGTCACTACCCACTAGGCCAGACCGGATTATAAGTACATTACATTAACCCTTTTGCCAGGCATACGATTTATCGACCACATGCGTGTTGATTTAATTTCAACCTAAGCAATCGACTTTAAGATTCATATTAGATTGGATTATCCAAATTTACTCTATTTAATTTAAATAACCAAAACGTAACTATTTAGAATATGTTTCCGATTTCTGGGAAGACCATTCGAATTGGTGGGGCCTGGAAAAGGGTTAAATCAATTAACATTTAACTGTATAATGAACATTTGTATATAATTTTTTTTTGTTTTCATTTACCGAACAAAATGAATATATATAATTTTTTTTTTAAATAATCAGCCCCTATTATGTATTACGACCGCTCTGGCCTAGTGGGTAGTGACCCTATGAAGCCTATGAAGCCGATGGTCCTGGTTTCGATTCCCAATCAGGGCATTTATTTGTGATGAGCACAGATATTTGTTCCTAAGTCATAGGTGTTTTCTATGTATTTTTAAGTATTTATATGTAATCTATCTATTATATTATAACGTGGTCTAGTACCTACAACACAAGCTTTACTGAACTTACCGTATGACTAGGTTGATTTATATTAGATTGTCCGGAAATATTTATTTATTTATTTGTTTTCATTTACCGAACAAAATTAATATATATATATTTTTTTAAATTATCAGCCGCTAAGTACCTGTCAAGATGTTTAACACTGTCTGTCATGTTTCATGTCAAGTCAAAAGTTGTTTTTCTTATTAATGTTTTAATGTAGCTTTGCTTCCTAGTTATCTCTAACAAAACATAAAAAAACATTGATATTTCGTACTCAAATATACTCCGAGAACCGAGAACTATCATCAGTTGAAATATCCGCTACTATTTTTAACACTTTTTATTGTTTATTAGCTTTGCACGGGTGCAAACCGTGCAATGCTGATATTACTATTTCTCCACTATTTAATGGGTGTTATTATACATATAAACCTTCCTCTTCAAACACTCTATCTATTAAAAAACAACATCAAAACTCAGAACAAATCAAATTATATTTTATGAAATATTTTGATTTGCTTTGATTTTTAAGTAGTAATACTACTATATAAATTAAAAGTTGAAATAGATAACATATACTTAAGAAATAACGACGAGGACGTAGTGTTTCACCTTAGTGCTGGTAAAACGATGCCTAAAACCGTTAAAATAAACAAGATCACAGATACTTGATTAATTTCGACGGGTTCCGCTGTGTACGGGTGGCCAAATTGGTTAAGGCGTCAGCCGCGATAGCTGGAGATGCGGGTTCGAATCCCGTCTCGAACACCGGAGGTCCTCGTCGTTATTTCTTAAGTATATGTTATCTATTTCAACTTTTAACATCAAAACTCGTTGCGTAGTTTTAAAGATTTAAGCATACATAGGGATATAGGGACGGGGAAAGCGACTTTGTTTTATACTATGTAGTGACAAGGATCTTAAGTAAATTGTACTAATTAATAAATACTCGTATTACAGGACATTATTACACAAATGAACTGAGCCCCACGGTAAGCTTAAGAAGGTTCGAGATTAAATCGGAGGCAGGCTTTATGTATTCGGTCCTAAATTATATAATATGGTATTCCAAGAAATACTTATAGCTTTAAAAAAAATGTTTTCATCTACAGCGGGGAATAATACTAATATCCCATTAATTCCCACGAAGCGATTCGCATCTGCCTTCCTAATGCGGAATGCTAAGAAACGGAATTCGCTTCTTTCGTCTGTATTCCCGGAAAGATATAATTTTGGTCTTTTCAAGGTAAGAGTGAATAGGCTGTTACTGAACCAGCGTGCTACACCCTCGACCTCGTCGACACTTACCGTCATATGTAACTAAGGTCAAACGCTGGTCAGTCTTGTATAAAATATATATTTATTTATACTTTATTTTATTTTGACTTTTTATTTAAAAAAATACTGTTAGTATAATTAATTGATGACATATGCTTAGTGGCTCAATCAACTATTATTTGTCCCTCGTTGCCATGGTTACGCCCTAGGTCTCTCTTCAAACCAAAGTTTAATTGCATATAAATACACAAAACATGCATATTTGTGGTAGCGATATATGTCCCTTCCATAATGGGTCACCTACCAAGCACGTCAGTACGCGGGGCCACATTTCTTGTAACAAACTATGCTTCTGTTGTCCTCTGGCTGACGGGACAGAATAATAACAAATAGTTGACTCACTCTAGTATTTAAATCATATATATCCTGTATATCTTTCACGTACACGGAACAATCATGTTCCGGATATTTGGAAGACACCTAAAGCCCTTTTCAAAAATTTGTTGAGTTGTAAGGGGTACACTAAACGGATGTTGCTCCTGTCCGTCTCATAGGTCGCGCACAAAGACAGCACTTCAAATCATCCTTAAAAATGGAAATTACTGTTATATATTTTTTTTCGCACAACGAAACAGCATTGCGGTAGAACGAGGAAATGCCGCCAGCATCCTTGGTACGGGCCTTTTTTAGATTTTATACTGTAACTAGTTAAGTACTTGTGTTATCATAATACGATTGTAATTTATGTAAATAAATCTTTTTTTCTCGTATTGTATTTGTGTGTATTCATTTACGAAATTGCTTAACATGAACATTAATCATCATCATATCAGCCAAGAGACGTCTAATATGAATAAATTACGAAACAGATAAAAACATGAAGATATATTATACGCCCGTAAAAAATGAACAGTAACAATTTTTCTTCGCCCACAAACATAAAAACGTCACCCAACTGAATATTTTACTCAGTTGCGCCTTATGTCCTTTTGTCCCTACGGCCCTGAAGGTCAATGGATGTCCTTATCCTATTTCCAAAGGTCATTTGTCAAGTGTCAAGGATCTGGGATGTACGAAAGGGTTGCGAAGTTTGGGGGTAGTGTTGTGTGCGTTTTGATTATTATTCCCTGGTGAGTTATATTTTAAACACAAAACTTTCGTGAGACATTATTATCTCAAACATATTGTTATCGCTCCGTAACTAGGAGCATAATCATGAGCCGTTGCCGTTGCCTGCCCAATGACATGTCGAACAGTACCCTCACCATGAGTTGTGACATTGACGTTTTCGATAACGAGTATCGAGTTTACTGTCTGTGCATCTCCTTCGCACTAAAATAGTACTTAGCGAGATGCACAGTAAACTCGATACTCGTTATCGAAAACGTCCATGTCACAACTCATGGTAAGGGTACAGTATTCGACTATGAAAACGTAAGTTACCCGCTTCTATACAAGTGATATGGGATATATTTCCCGATCATGGGATATTTTCCCTGATTAGGTGAAAAACTTAGCTAAAGCACCTGGCCTATGTAGTAGTAACGTGTGTACACGCATGTCGGCGTTCTATATTCAAATTTTGACGTAACTTCCATATGAATTCCCTGCACAACTACATAGACATATTTCTTCAGTTAAGTTTTTCACCTATAAAGTCGCTCAGCGAGCTAAGGAAGCTGATGCTCGGAGTTTCTTTGAAGGATCAGATTGGGAATGAGGAGATCCATCAATGAGCCAAGTTAACCGCTATGGCGGTTTAGCAAGCTGAAGTGCTTATGGACCGGCCATATAGACAGATAGAAACATTTATTCATGACACACACACACACACACACACACACACACATAATAATAACAACAAAAAAAAAACATTAGAACATTACACAAACGACGTGTGCCACGAAATGGCCGCATCTCGGCATAATGCCAGCAATCGCCAGCGCTGGTCTTCCGATGAGACCATCAAGTGCCATGACAAATAACACATACACACAAGAAGAAACAAAAAAGAAAGTAACGAAAAATAAAAAAATAAAAGAATACACGTTAAATCTACACCTCAGCCGCAGAACCGATAACCGTTGGGGTTTCGGAGTAGAAACTGCGTATCAGCAAGCGTAGTGTGAGACGCCATCAGACTAGGTGGAGCGAGGATCTTCGCAGCGTGGCTGGTGAGAGCTGGATAAAAATGGCAGAGGACCGATTTGCGTGCCCACCGATTTGGGGAGTCCTATGTCCAGTTGTGTGATGCCGGCTGACTAGAATAGCACCACTCTATCTTCTCCCGCGGGTGTCGTAAGAGGCGACAAAGGGAAAAATCCTACGGACGGGCAGCAACGTCCGTCGAAACCCAATTTATAGCTACTGTGGTCGCCAACCCGCCTGCCAAGCGTGGCGACTATGGCAACTACCCCCAAGATGATACAAGTCATATTTTTGGGAGGCCTATGTCCAGCAGTGGACTGCATAAGGCTGAAATTTATGAGCTCAGCTGTGGAGAAATACAGGCTGATGATGATTCTAGAAGTATCTAGAAAAAAATCGAATCTAAAATATTCTTCCTTAAAATAGGCTATGGAGCATTAACACTGGACATCCCTATTCGCTAAGCGCAACGCAAACTTTAGGGTTGAGTTGAAGGGGCAGAATTAAAAAGTTACGAGATATTGAAGTCTTTTTGTTAATTTAGGATTTGAGAAGTTTTACTGATCAGGGCAGTGGGATTATAACAAGTATTACTTTATGAGTGTTTCGCGATATAAGTTGCTTAAAGGGGAAAAATTAAAAGGAATAAGCCAAAAAAATTTTTTGATGTTCATATTGAGGAGCTGATTTACATAGTTATGGTTTGGGTATTTGTTCATAGTTATATTAATGTTGTGACAAAGCTGTGGATACTTATGATTCATAAGTGAAAAAATACAAACATATTGTCGTCTAATGATGAAAAACAATTACACGCACTAATGATTATGATATCAATGATGATGTTAAGTTATATTTTATAATGATTCAGATATTAGTTGTTAAGCGTGTAATGATTTATTACATATAAACTATGTAATGTCTATGCGTATCAAATTCTAAGCAATCCTTTATTTTTTCATGCAACGCGCATGTTTAGGGTTAGCAACGCGCATGTGAATCCTCTGGAGTGCAACCTGCAAGGTTCATAGGCTAGGGTAACTTCTTACCATCAGGCGGGCCGTATGCTTGTTTGCCACCGTCTTTGTATAAAATAAATTAAAAAAAATGAAATTATATCGTTTTCTTGGAAGCGTTGCTGGCTTAGTGCTAAGAGCATGCGACTTACAATCCGGAGGTCGCTGGTTCAAACTCTGGCTGGTACCAATGAGTTTTCGAAACTTTTCTATGAAATATCATCTGATATTTACCAGTCGCTTGAGGGTTGAAAGGTCAGATGGCAGTTGCTTTCGTAAAACTAGCACCTACGCTAAATCCTAGGATTATTTGCTAAGCAGACCTCAGGTAAACAAAACTCATCCGACGTCTTCCTAACTCTTCGTCTCAACGTCATATATGACGTGAAATGACGGACTATTCCCGCCTAAGGAATAGCTTTAAATTTTGCAGGCGCCATTATGAAACCCTTTCTGTCACGACTTTTTGACTTCTTGACAAATTATATGTTTCATCTTTATATGTTAAGTAGCTTATCCTCTCGACTTCGGCGGCCAGCTACACCCATCTTCAAAGCATGGTTGCGGGATAAAAATTGTCCTATGTTCTTGCTGTATCTCAAACTCTCTCCGTACCAAATTTCATCCCAATTGGTTCAGCGGTTTAAACGTGAAGAGGTAACAGACAGAGAGAGTTACTATCGCATTTATTATTATTACTAGCTGTGCCTCGCGGTGTTACCCGCGGTTTCTTAGGAAAAAAACGTAGCCTATGTGTTAATCCAGGGTGTCAGCTAACTCCATACCAAATTTTATAATAATCGCTCCGGCGCCGTTTAGACGTGAAGAAGTAACAAACATATACACTTACAAACTTTCGCCTTTATAATATTAGTGTAGATGTAGATATATAATTTCATTAAAAGTTATTTATAATTTTAAGTAAATATAGATTAATACTAAGCATAAGTTTATTTTTTACTAACCTAATTAACAATGCTATAATAATTTAAATTTACTTTTTTTTTGCTCATAGTAACTCTCTCTATGTCTGTCTGTTACCTATTCACGCTTAAACCGCATGACATAGGATAACTTTTATCCCGCAACCATACTTTAAAGAAGGGCATCGCTGGCCGATGAAGTCGCAAGGAAAAGCTAGTAACAAATCAATATTAACAATATTTAAATCGAAAGAAAAATAGAAAAATTTGACTCGAAGCGGGACTCTAACCCACAAACCAAGCGGTACTCGGATAGCACAATTGGTAATGCACTGGGCTAGTGATCCAGTGGTTGTGGTTTTAAGTCCCGCTTCGAGTCATTTTTTTCTATTTTTCTTTCGATTTAAATATCGAAGATATTCGCTAGCAGACGTTTCTGCATATTAAAAAATAAATAAATTGTCTAAATACCCTAATAAAAGGATTCCGCAAAACCCTTTACCCAGGAACCGTACGTTTGAAGACACTTCTATATTATTAGCCCATTGTTATTGTTTTATTAACTCGGTAAACAGGGCACGTCCACAAAATTTATTTGTGTACGTGGACAATTATGCAAATTCGAGTAGTACGTGAGAACCCTTTTCATATTTTAATCGGGGTACGCTTGGCTAAACCATCTTCCGAAACTCCGTATGACTTACTAAAAATAAACTCCCGGGTATGTCCTTAAACTACGTCCAACAATGAAAGGTTGGGCACAGCGATGACCATCACGCTTGAATCTGGAGCAGCCCGACTGGGGAAGTACCTCCTCCTTACAGAAGACCACAGCCATAATAGCACTGCTACCTTTTAGGTATGTAGTGTTGTGTTCCTGATGGTGAGTAAGGTTCCCAGAGCTCCAACCCCCCTTAAAGGCCGGTAACGCGCTTGTGACTCCCCTGGTGTTGCGGGTGCCCATGGGCGACGGTAATTGCTTACCATCAGGCAATCCGTCTGCTCGTTAGCCGCCTATGTCATAAAAATAAACTGCATTTTACAATTTTAACCCAAGAACCACTAAAGTGGTCGCGTGATGTCGTACCTGCCTATGGCGGACACTATCATATTGTCCTGCTGACAAATAAGGTTTATATTTGCTCTTCACTTGTATTCCGAGGTTTTCTCAAGGAACTATGAGGTTCTTCAAAAAAGGAGTGTATAGGTTCATAAAGGGTAGGCAACGCGCATGTGAATCCTCTGGAGTTTCAGGCGTTCATAGATTACGGTAACTGCTTATCATCAGACAGGCTGTATGGTTGTTTTGAAATAACTCCTCATTAAAATGAACATACGAAACTATCCTATTTTAAGTATTAGTTGTAAACTGCAGTTTCGATGGTCACTATCACATATTTTGTCACTCACGCAACACGAGAGTTTAGGTCTCTATTAACAGGCATATAAGCCGTGCCTCGTTTGCGTAGATAGCTCAGGTATCGAGTGACAAGTTACTGACTAGGCATTGTCATGTGCATAATTCACTTGGCAACTAATCCGAAAAACCGGCGTAAGCACTAGTTCTTACGAAAGCGACTGCCATCTGACCTTCCAACCCAGAGGGTAAACTAGGCCTTATTTAACAAGTCTGGTTTCCTAAAGATGCTTTCCTTCACTGAAAAGCGATTGGTAAAAATCTAATGGCATTTCGCAACATAAGTTCCGAAAAACTCATTGGTACGTCGGGGTTTAAACCTGAAAGCTTGAGATTGTATATAAATATAGGTAAGCACTAACCACTAAGCCACCAGCGTATTAAAAATCCTTCGAAAAATATAGAATAAATTGTTGGCATTGATTGATGCTCGAGGTTAAAAACCAATAAAAAAGCGGAAAAAAAATCTCCCAATATCCATAATTTCCATCATTAATTCCTGCCAATGTCAGGAGTCTCGTTACAGTAATAGCCAGCCCTAAGCGGTACGGTCTAATCTTAATCTAACACATATATCCAGTGTCAATGCTCAGAGTGATGGTTGGACGGCAGTCGACAAACTTTTTGGTGAAAAATATTGGGGCTATTTATTTGGTGGTTGGTCCAAACAGTGCGTTTGTACGGCGAATTGCAATATTGGTGCGAATTTTACTTTCAGAATATATATAGTTTTTTTTTATGACAGAGGCAAAAGAGCAGACGGATTGCCTGATGGTAAACAAATACCATCGCCCATGGACACCCGCGACATCAAGAGAGTCAGTCACAAGTGCGTTGCCGACCTTTAAGGGGGGTTCGAGCTCTGGGAACTTGACTCACCATCAGGAACACAATACTACATACCTAAAAGGTAGCGCTTGTGACTCCCCTGGTGTTGCGGATGCCCATGGGCAATGGTAATTGCTTACCATTAGGCAATCTCTGTGCTCATTTGTCACCTTTGTCTCATTAAAGGCGGCCCCAAGCTCTTAGCCGGGAGAAAGCGAGGAACATATCCTCCCTCCTCGTATTGGTTTCCTCAATGCTGAGGGTTGTGAAATGGTTTTATGCGGGCCACTCGGCGCCATTTTGTTTCTTTCTATCGGCTGCCAACAGGAACATGACAAGTCTCTAAAATCTCATCACTCGCGCCCACAAAGGCCGAACTAAAGGGTTTGGCAATTTCGCAACTTTAAGAGGTATGTTCGATCACGGGGTTATGTTTTACAAATATTGGCGAGGGGCTATTGTGGATGACAGCTTTACTAGATGTTTCAGATTTGTCTCTTTCTGGTCGGTACAAATGGATTGACCGCCATATGTTCAACTGTGAACTAGATAGAGAAAACTGTTCAATCTAGTTACATAATCATAATTTGTGATAGTCCACATGGAAAAGTACCTTATGATGCTTGGCGCTTAAGTTGCAAAGTTGCCCCAGGGCGTGGCTTAAACTACGTCCAACAATGAGAGGTAGGGCACAGCGAAGTACCATCACGCTTGAGTCTGGAGAAGCCCCACTGGGGAAGTACCACCTCCTTACAGAAGACCACAGCCATAATAGCACTGCTACCTTTCAGGTATGTAGTATTGTGTTCCTGATGGCTAGTAAGGTTCCCAGAGCTCTGTAGGATGCTAAGTCTACTTAAGTACGTAATCGGAGTCGAACCCGGTTAGCGGTACTAAGTCGGTCAAGAGGGCGAATGCGATATTTTATTTAATTAAAAATGCACGGCGCAATATATTACTAAATTTAATCGAAACAGAAGAGAATTACAAACACACAAACACTACAGAATGAAAGCACAGGATAGAACGTCAATTTAGAATAGCAAATATTTATAGCAAGGAGAAATAGGTAAGAAATTATTTATAGCTAGATTACAAGCGTAAGCGGTATAAGGCAAAGCGAAAAGAATCTATACAAAACTAAGCGCGCGTGCGAGCTAGGCAGAGGTCGGAATCGCATTGCCGGCGGCCGACCGCGCTTGTTCTCCAAACCTCGGCGCGGGCGCGCGGCGCCGGTCAGTCGCGCTAGACAAAGGGTGACGTATGAGCATCAGGCGATTTGCGGTTGCCCAAGCTCATAAGCGGCAGCGTTTTCTTTCGCGTACACATCCGCTACAAGTACTCCCCCGCTGAGACCGTGACTACGGTCGATAGTAGTCGGGGAATCTAACTGTTCGTCCAATTCTAGTTTTTTTTTCGGGTACGGGCGCGACGGTAATGTTCTGGGTTGGTGCTGGGACGGCTGGAACATCTTCCTTTATGACGAAGGATGGTTTCAGACGGTCTATTGTCACCCTGACTTCCCTTCCTGACACGTCTATGTCGAACGCCTTGTCGTGACGTCTAATGACCCTGTGGGGTCCCGTGTAAGCAGCCTGAAGAGGGCGTCGGACTGGTCCCTGACGCAAAAAGACGTGACTGCTTGTCATCAGGTCTTTAGGTAGGTAGAAAAGACGATTTGAGTGCCAAGCCGTCGGCTGAGGTGCTAGCTTGGTCATGTGACTTCGTAGTCGGCCCGCGAAGTCGGTGATGTCAATCGGCTCTTCTGTTGGATTGAAGAACTGCCCAGGTAAACGTAGTGGTTCCCCATAGACAAGTTCTGCTGCTGATGACTGCAGGTCCTCCTTCCACGCGCTGCGGATGCCGAGGAGAACCAGGGGGAGTGCTTCGCTCCAGTGTGTGCTGGTGTGGCACGCGATTGCAGCCTTGAGCTGCCGGTGAAACCTCTCCACCAAGCCGTTTGCTGCGGGGTGGTAAGCCGTGGTAGTGTGGTGGGTGGAGCCTGTCAGCTTTGCCATAGACCTGAAGAGTTGCGACTCGAACTGCCGTCCGCGGTCCGTGGTGATATGTTCGGGGCAGCCAAAGCGGGCGACCCAGCCTGACACAAAGGCAGCGGCGCAAGTGTCGGCGGTTATGTCCACCAGAGGGTACGCCTCAGGCCAACGGGTGAACCTGTCTATGGCAGTGAGGCAGTACCTGTAATTATGAGACACAGGTAAGGGACCAACTATGTCAAGATGCACGTGTCTGAATCGTGCCGAAGGCAACTTGAATTCTGCTAGTGGAGCTGATGTGTGTCTATGGACCTTATTGCGCTGACATTGCAGACATGCCTTGGCCCATCGTCGACAGTCTTGCCTGGCTCCGGGCCATACGAACCTCTGTGTGACGAGACGTACAGATGATTTGACCCCTGGGTGGCTGAGGTTGTGGAGAGCGTCGAAAGCGGTCCGCCGAAGACTGGGAGTTATAAATGGTCTTGGCTCAGCAGTAGAGACGTCACAGTAGACGTATGAGTTACCTTGATGCACCTTCTCGAGCTTCAACGACGTGGACGACCCTAGCTTCAGCAGGTCCAGCAGCTCAGGATCTGTGCTTTGTTCTTGAGCCAAGCGCTGGTAGTCAAGAATCGGCGGGCCGTGGACCTCCTCGATGCGGGATAGGGCATCTGCGACCGTGTTATCTTTTCCCGCGATGTACCTGATGTCTGTGGTGAATTGACTGATATAGTCCAGGTACCTGAACTGGCGCGGTGAGCAGTTGTCTCGACGGGTTGTGAAAGCGAAGGTCAGAGGCTTGTGGTCCGTATATACAGTGAACTTACGAGCCTCCACCATGTGCCTGAAGTAGCGTATTGCTTCGTAGATCGCTAGGAGCTCGCGGTCGTATGGGCTGTACTTTTTCTGCGGTGGGCTGAGTTTGCGGGAGAAGAAGCCTAAGGGTTCCCATATATGTTCTTTTCTTTGCTTCAGAACCGCTCCAATCGCTACATCCGAAGCGTCAGTTTCAATGGCCAGTTCCGCCTGGACATCTGGGTGCGCTAGGAGAGTGGCTTGAGCTAGACTGGCCTTACACATCTCAAAGTGTTCCCGAAGCTCTGCTGTTGGTTTAACTGGGTGGGAAGGTTTCACCTTCGGACCCGACAGAAGTACGTTGAGCGAGGCTTGTGATGACGCTGCACCTGGAATAAACCGTCGGTAAAAGTTGATCATCCCCAGGAAGCGTCTTAACTCTTTGACCGTTTTGGGCAACGGGTAGTCGGTGATAGCCTTCACCTTGGTGTCCATGGGTCGAACTCCCGCAGCGGAAACCGTGTAGCCCAGGAATGATACCTCCTGGCGTCCGAAAATGCACTTAGCTGTATTGATGAGAACGCCGTACTCCTGGAGGCGTTCGAAAAGTAGTCGAAGATGCTGCTCGTGCTGCTCCTCCGACTCTGAGTGAACCAGAATGTCATCTATATACCCATAGCAGAAGTCCAGGTCTCTGAGCACCTCGTCGATGAAGCGCTGGAAGGTCTGCGCTGCGTTCCTGAGGCCGAAGGTCATGTACGGGAATTCAAAGAGACCGAAGGGGGTAGTAATGGAAGTCTTGGGTATGTCCTCAGGATGCACAGGAATCTGATTGTACGCCTTGACCAGGTCGATCGTGCTGAAGACTTTCTTGCCCGCCAGTTGGTAAGCAAAGTCCTGGATGTGTCTCACTGGATACCTATCCGGGATGGTCCTAGCATTCAGCGCTCTATAATCTCCACACGGTCTCCAGCCGTCGTTCTTCTTACGTGCCAGATGTAAGGGAGAAGACCAGGCACTGTCTGACCTGCGTGCCGTTCCACTTTGTAGCATATCGTCGAACTCCTTCCTGGCAATCTGCAATCTCTGTGGATCTAGGCGACGTGGACGGCTGGAAACAGGTGGGCCAGGAGTGGTCCGTATGTGATGCACTGTGGAATGCTTAGGATTAGTAGGCTTACCAGCTGGCCGAGTGACTTCCGGATACTCTCTGAGCAGGTTGTGGTAAGCCCCGTCGCCGGGAGTAGTGCGCACCGACGATATATTTTCCGCTCCCTTCTGGTAAGGCACGATGACTGAGAGGAACGTGACGCCATCTACCAGTCGATGATTGCGGCAATCGACGAGTAAGTTATAGTGACTTAAAAAATCGACGCCAATGATCGGTTTGGACACATCAGCAATGGTGAAACGCCATTCGAAAGCCCGTCGTAAACCCAGGTCTAGGTGGAAGGTGAGGTGGCCATACGTGTTTATCTGCGTACCATTTGCAGCAAAGAGTAGATACTTCGTCTTGCTATTTGGAGGTGTCCGGGCGGCTGTACGTGGAAACACACACAGGTCCGAACCTGTGTCTATTAGGTATTGCACCTTCGACTTACGATCCGTCACGAACAGGCGGCCTGATGACACGGGACAGGCATTTGCGGCCACTAAATGCTGCCTCTTTAGTTTAAAGCTGGTTTATAGCTGCATGGAGGCTTGCAGTTTTTGGCGTCACCTCCGAATTTGAAGTGGTACCAGCAATGTGGATGACTGTCCGGCCGGTCTCGGGATCTCTGACGCGATCTAGATTTCGACCGAGAGCTGTTGTTGTTGAAGCGACCTCTGCTGCGGGAACGGGAATGGGAGTAAGTACCTTGGTTACGTAGTAAGGTTTCTACTTGCCGTGCCAACTCTTCAACTCTAGCTTCTAGCGTAGACGCTGGCCTGGCGCTGGTTGCTGCGGTGGTGCTGGCGGTGGCGGCGGCAACCTGAGGTGATGATCTCGTGACGTCATTGACCCTATCAGCCAACTCTGCAACGTCACTCAAACTCTGATTTAACTGCGAAGCCACAATGGTATGCACGTTAGGTGGAAGACGGCTTGCCCAGATAGTGCGTATAAATTCATCAGGAATACTAGGCCCTGCTAAATCCTTCAAATGCCGCAGGAACTGAGACGGCTTGCGGTCGCCTAATTCCTCGTGCTGGATTAACTGGAGGGTCTTTTTTTCTCGTGATGCTGATATACGCTTGATCAGTTCAGTTTTAAACATATCGTACCTGTTTGTCTTCGGCGGATTTACCAACACGTCCTTCATCGTCCTTGCGTACTCCTGATCTAATTGTGATGCTACGTAATTAAATTTTGTGCTGTCGCTTGTGACATTTGAGAGATCAAATTGTAGCTCCACCTGCGCAAACCAGACCTCAGGTTCATCCGGCCAGAACGGTGGGAGACGTACCCCAACACGGAACAGCTCACCTGGTATTCCGCTACCGCTGGTACTTGGACCACCGCCCAATTTTTTTTCTTCGGCAGCACCGGTTAAGGCGTCGGCGAACTCTGAATTCCCGCTGCTCTTGTCGCCTTTGTTCTCCGATCCCTGCTCTTCGTACTCTGCTCCAGTCTTCATGATCACGTCGGGGTCACCAATGTAGGATGCTAAGTCTACTTAAGTACGTAATCGGAGTCGAACCCGGTTAGCGGTACTAAGTCGGTCAAGAGGGCGAATGCGATATTTTATTTAATTAAAAATGCACGGCGCAATATATTACTAAATTTAATCGAAACAGAAGAGAATTACAAACACACAAACACTACAGAATGAAAGCACAGGATAGAACGTCAATTTAGAATAGCAAATATTTATAGCAAGGAGAAATAGGTAAGAAATTATTTATAGCTAGATTACAAGCGTAAGCGGTATAAGGCGAAGCAAAAAGAATCTATACAAAACTAAGCGCGCGTGCGAGCTAGGCAGAGGTCGGAATCGCATTGCCGGCGGCCGACCGCGCTTGTTCTCCAAACCTCGGCGCGGGCGCGCGGCGCCGGTCAGTCGCGCTAGACAAAGGGTGACGTATGAGCATCAGGCGATTTGCGGTTGCCCAAGCTCATAAGCGGCAGCGTTTTCTTTCGCGTACACATCCGTTACAGCTCCAACCCCCCTTATAGTCCGGGAACGCGCCTGTGACTCCCCTGGTGTTGCGGGTGCCCATGGGCGACAGTAATTGCTTACCATCAGGAAATCCGTCTGCTCGTTTGCCAGCTTTGTCATAAAAAAAAGTGTCACATTAGTATTGAAGCGTCATTAACAATAACGTAAGCGCTAAGCCTTTCCATGTGGATTACCACATATTATGTTACTACAGCTTCTATAATAACTTCCTCGTGATTGTCTGCCAAACCCCAAGGAAACTCATTACTGAGAACAGTTATCTCATGTAAAGGAAAGGGTAGGTTACGTTAGGTTGAGTCACGTTAGAGCGGTCCGTTGCCGAGCCGAGGTCACCGTCGCTACATTTTGTATGGAACGAATCACGTGATCACCGAGCCCTCCGAGCCACTCGGCCCGGGCTCGGGCCCGTCTTTTCTTCTACTAACTACCACTTTCTAAGTACAGTTAAACAATTTTCTGATATTTCAAACCTTTAAATATATACTCGTACATAACAAGAGAACATCATCGTATGGCACAATTGGTAGTGTACTGAGCTAGTGATCCAGTGGTTGTGGGTTCGAGTCCCGCAGCGAAAAATTTTTCTATTTTTTCTTTCGATTTAAATATCGAAGAGAACATCAGTTAATAGTGCGTATAAGAAAACATAAAGCGCCAAAAATTCGGATCTTCAACGAAATATTTTTGTAAATTATCTATGCTATCTACCAGTCACCGCAACGACCAATACCTAATCAGTTAAACGATATTAAATACTACACTAAAATATACAATTTTTATATAAAAAACACGCGTGCTCAATACTTCTGGCCAAGTCGTATATTGCTCGACATGTTTCCCTTCGTAACGAGGAGCTTAATCATGAGCCGTTCGCGTTGGCTAACCGACGCAGACTTACCCGCTTCTATACCATCAATGTTTGAATATCACGATAGTTTTGTGTTTAAAACTTCTGTAGGTAACACGTAGAAGATGGCTGATGGGGTCGAAAAGTGCTCGAGTGGAGACCACGGACTAGCAAGCGCAGCGTAGGACGTCCACCCACAAGATGGACAGACAACCTCATTAAAGTCGCCGGAAGACGCTGGATGCAGGTCGCTTCCAACCGGTATATGTTGAGGTCCAAGGGGAGGCCTATGTTCAGCAGTGGACGTCTTATGGCTGAGATGATGATGATGATGATTAGGTAACACGTTCTGAAACAGACGCCATCCACACGTTCATATGACGTCTAAACTCATTATTAGCTACCCTTTATTACAACATAAGCAGGGTTATAACACTCATCCCCATCTTAAACATGTTCAACAGTCCAAAGTTCCCCAATCTTCATATGCACGCTAAACCCTGTTCAAAGCAACGTCACTCCCTCCCCCCTCTCCCCACTTAGTAAGCTACGAATAAAACATCGTAGTTTCCCTTATAGAGCTAACAGAGTTAATGGATTAAAGTGGTTTAACTCTACGCTTTTAAGTTTCTACAGCCTTGAAAAAAAAAATTGAGCACTGTGAAGTATTTGCCGTGTGATGCCGGCTGACTAGAATAGCATCACCCCATCTCCTCGAGTGTTGTAAGAGGTGATAAAGGGAATAATCTTACGGACGGGCAGCAGCGTCCGTCGGAAACCAATCTACAGCTACTGCGGTCACCAACCTGCCTGCCAAGCGTGGCGACTATGGCAACTACCTCCAAGATGATACAAGTCATATTTGTGGGAGACCTATGTCCAGCAGTGGACTGCATGCGGAAGTCAATTGTCAACAGCCGTTACATCCTTGCACCAGTTAGTAAATTACGACGACAATCACACAATATAAAATGTGGCTTACAAAGCAATATATATATATATTAATATTACTGGACATTCATACACAAATTGAGCCCCACGGCAATCTTAAAAATGCTTGTTTTTTTTATGACATTGGAGGCAAACGAGCAGACGGATTGCCTGATGGTAAGCAACTACCTCCGCCCATGGACACTCGCAACACCAGAGGAGTCACAAGTACGTTGCCCGCCTTTAAGATCCCTATACGCTCTTTTCGTGAAGGTTTGGATGTCATATCGGTCCGAAAATACTACACACGACAATTTATTCCATAGTTTTGCTGTGCGAGGCATGAAGTGTTTTGTAGGTACTTAGCCAACTATATATATAATGTACATTTGTACATTATATATACGCAAATACATAGAAAACACCCATGACTTATACTTATAATGTTTAACACTCAATAATGAACGCATTACAATCTATGAAGTTGAATTTTTGCGATGTGCATATTCGTAAAGACGTTAATATGTTTTAGTCTCTATCTGGACATGGACTACTTTATGTAAAGTCACTCTGACCATGGACGTAAAATTTTTACTGCACACATAAGTGCGAGCGTTCTGTTCTGTGTATTTGTAGTCCCTAAATCCAACCAATAAAATTAGTCCGTTTTATTCTACAGAATAGGGATGTGAGAATTTATCGATAACTGGTTCACAAGTTATACTGTAAATAATGATAAAAATGTCATTAGCAGTGACAAAAATATAAGTTGATGAATTTGTTTAATAAGCTTGAAGAAAGTTAAATAAATAGTATTAAATGTCTCAGTAGTCTTGTTCCTAAATCTACACATCGTTACCGCGTTTAATATCAAAGGCAACGCCATCTAGTCTCTTGATAGATTCGTCTACTATATATGTATTAATTTTATATCAAGAACATGTCTTTGGCTAGTCTTTGTTAGTCACTCTCGCAACATGTTTCATCACTCGACAGGACCTGTCTCCATCTTCAAGCAATATGAGTGCCGAGTGTCCGAGCCGTCATTCGCGTTGCCGGCCTGTCACGTACTGCCGCAAACCATTTATTTTTGACCCACAAAATTTTAAATACAGACAATAATATTATCTATACCGTGTGATGCCGGCTGACTAGAATAGCACCACCCCATCTCCTCCCGCGGAAGTCGTAAGAGGCAACAAAGGGAAAAATCTTACGGACGGGCAGCAGCAACCATTAAAACGCAATCAACAGCTACTCCGGTCCAACCCGCCTGCGCAGCGTGGCGACTATGGTAACTGCACCGCATAATGATACAAGTCATATTTGCGGGAGGCCTTTGTCCAGCAGTGGACTGAATACGGCTGAAATGTATGTCTGTTTGTATGTTATACCTACGCACTGTTATACAACTAAAAAAAAAGTTTTTTTATAATTACTCATTAGTTTTTGTTAAATAAAAAACTTAAGAAAAACCAATCAAAAAACCACTTAAACAATATATTTTGTTTACGAGAGTAAAACATTTACCCAGCAAATGAATCACACCTGATGGTAAGTGTCGACGAAATATTTCTTCCTTATAAAAATGGAATATAGTTTCTACGAGGAAAATATAATCTTTCGATATGTATATTGTGTTAAATATAAGTAATGATTTTCCCTAACGCTCAGTTATCTATGTCAATTATCTAAGAATAATGTGCGAGAGGTTCTGCAATATGATAAAGATCTTTGCTACAATTTGCTCCTAATGAAGGAAATAGTAAGTTTTCTGTTTGTCAAGCATAAATCGCATCTCAACTAGAATATTTAGGTACAACACATTAATAAACGTTTATTTTTTTAGTACACATGTCCATAAATTTAGTAACAAATATTACTTCGAGTATTACATTAAAATTATTATAAATTATGATAATCTCAACGGGGCAGGGCCCAGGCTGCCGGTGGTTAGGGCTGCAGAAAGAGGAACCGAGGAGGAAAGAGGAACTATGCGTGCCGTGTCCAGGATTACCGCCTTCTGAATCTGATCTTTGATCCAGCCACAACCACGTAGAGAGTCTCAAGATGTTGGTCGAGACTCTTCGCTGTTATGAGGCCGTGCGCAGAAACAACTATCGGTACAATGATCGTCGAATCAACTGCCCACATGGCGGTTACCACGTGAGCCAAGACTAGGCAATTTCTGTTGCCTTGAGAAATATCGTAAAGTTTGTTTAAAATATGTTTAGTTGTTTTTATAATTCAGCTGTAACATGTGCACTGCTCGATACAGGTCTCCCCGAAATTTGACCACTATTGGCCTCATCTCAAAGCTCAAAGTCGCTCAACAAGCTATAAAGAGAGCTATGCTGGGAGTTTCTCTACGCGATCGAATCAGAAATGAGGAGATCCGTAGACAAACCAAAGTCACTGGGTTAGAAAGCTGAAGTGGCAATGGGCAGGCCGCATTGCATGCTGAGAAGATCGCCGATGGGGTCGTAAAATGCTTGAGTGGAGATCATGGTCGTGGCCGGAAGACGCTGGATGCAGGTTGCTTCCAACCGGTGCATGTGGAGGTCACGTGGCCTTTGTTCAGAAATGGACGTTTTATGGCTGAGATGATGTTAATGATAAAAATAAAGTTGATAATAGATTTTCTAAATGCTTATGTCCCTCGCAAGCTCCCGGGAGAGTGCACCGCGGGTCATGCAATTTAAGTGCCTTTGTAAAGTTTTGTTTGAACTAGTGTGCAGTAATTTACTTAAAGTTAGTTTTCGTTCTAGAAAACTGAACTACTATGAACCTAGAAATACGGAGCTGACTTGTTAAAAAGTAAATAAATATTATTACGGTAGACACTTACACAAATTGATTGAGCCCCACGGTTAAGAAAGCTGTGTTTTGTATACTCGGCCAATTATAAATATATAATATACACATACATAAAATCAGTAGGACAAGTTGCATTATTCAGAAACAAAATGCTGTACAAAAATAAATGCCCTTCCTGGGATTTGAACCCTTAGCTTCGTAGGATGATCACAAGAATCACAACCCACTAAGCCAGGCTTGTTTAGAGTTAAGCCAAGGGTAAACTGCTTCTATCTCTGTCATTTTTTTACGTGTTTAGTATGATGATCGCCAATAAATGATAAGAAGAAAAATATTTTTATAAATTATATTTGGTCACCCTATTCAATGTGACGTCTTGTCGTTTATGTCACAAACTATGTAAAATTCATAGTGTAACCATGATTCACTAGTTAACCAATAATGAAAAAAAAATTGTGATTCCGTTTGATCAAGTTACAACAATGTTCATCAGATGCATAGTGATAAATAGTGATTCTTATGACCAAGAATTTAATGCCGATACAATGGGTTGGAGTGTCCTGTCAGTGGAGTTAAAAAACACAAAAACATAATTTGGTCATAATTTTAAAAACTTTTTATCGATATCGATAATTATATCTATCCCAACACTATCCGATCGAGGTGACGTATTCTGTACATTCTTCTAGCTTAAACTGTACATCTATATCCAGATATTCGTATTCTGTATACTGGCTAATGTAATTTGAGTGTTTTTGTGCGAAGTTTCCCTCGAGTTCGTAATTCGTTGAATCTTATACACGTATGCAATATCCGGAGTTTGGGAAGTATACAGCATTGTATGCAGAGCATTACCTCACCTTAAAACAATGGAATATGGTGAAATAGGGTATACACATTTTTGACGTCGCCTACAGTTGTGTTCATAAATATGTAAACGTACGTATGCCTTAATACATTGCAATAAAGTCTAAAATTGTAGGCTTGTTTCTCAGTAGGAATGTGGCAGATGAAAAATATTTTATACGTAAGTTAATTTTGCCCTGATATTTTCGCACCTCCGCTGAGATTAAAGTAGACATACCTTGTTTGGATATTTGATGAAAAATATTTGGAAGTATGAACAATTGATATTAATTTTAAAATATTTTGATTCCAAGAACACTTTTAGACGTACTCCTCTCCCATCCTCAAAAATAGATCTCTGAGCATGGGGGCTTAATAATCGCCACGATTGGTAGGCTGGTTAGCGATGGCAATATGTTCCTTGTTAAAAAGGAACGTTGCTTGCTCCGGTGGTTACTAGACTCAGCTTATGATATTCCCTATGTATATAGAGTTTTTATAAGAAGTAGGACACAGCGATGACCATCACGCTTGAATCTGGGGCAGCCCGACTGGGGAAGTACATCCTTCTTACAGAAGATCACAGCCATCATAGCACTGCTACCTTTCAGGTAGGTATGTTGTGTTGTGTTCCTGATGATGCGTAAGGTTCCCAGAGCTTCAACCGCCCTTAAAGGCCGGCAACGCGCTTGTGACTCCCTGGTGTTGCGAGTGCCCATGGGCGATGGTAATTGCTTACCAGGCAATCCGTCTGCTCGTTTGCCGCCTATGTCAGAAAAAAAAAAAAAATATAAATTTTGACTACAAAAAAAATTCAACTACGATACTTATTATAAAAATTTCCCAACGAGCGGGTCCCTGCTGCATGGACCCAAAATAAACTATACATAACTAAGTGTAATCCTATAATAAACATCAACTAATATTCTTAAAACTCGCATCAAAGACATCTTTCAAACATTTGTTTCCAAAAGAAACGTATCATTTCAAACTGTATCCCTTTGGTTTAAACACAGCACCCTTGTGATTAAGGTACTTGGGTACCCTTCGTGGAACGGATAATAGATGGGCTGGTAATGAGCTGGGAGTCGAACTGGCGACCTTAGCGTATTATCATGGGATCGGGGTATGGTTCAAATTAAGGTTTTTGTGCTGACTGGTAAGAATGGGCTGTCAGAGTGAAGGAAGATTAAATTGCTACCTTGTTAGCAGGGATGTGGACTTTGAAAACATACTGTTATATAAACAAAGATTTTAAAACAATCGTATACAAATTGAATTAATTATACATATGATGACAGACAAGGTTTGTTTGCAGGTCGCCATCAAATATGTCGGAGCGGCAAAGGTACTCAAAAATATCGGAACTTGCGCTTTATCGCCTTGATAAAAGAGGCGTTGTTCCGATATTTGTGACCACCTTCACAGCTCCGATATATTTGATGACGACTGTAAAAAACGACGATATAAATAATGCAGAGAGTGATTACATACTCGTACCATTACACCGAGAATTTTCTGTAATAAGTTTAGTATTGTTAATTAAGGAAACTCCAGGTCTTAATTGTATGAATATTTTTAAGTCATTTTTGTAAATTACTGTTTGTATGTACCTTTCATCATCATAAGACGTCCATTGCTGAACATAGGCCTTCCCCTGGGAACTCCATATGTACTGGTTGGAAGCGACCTGTATCCAGCGTCTTCCGGCGACCTTAATGAGGTCTTGTGGGTGGACGTCCTACGCTGCGCTTGCTAGTCCGTGGTCTCCACTCGAGCACTTTTCGACCTCATCTGCCATTTTCTCTGCGTGCAATGTGGCCTGCCCATTGCCACTTCAGCTTGCTAACCCGGTGGGTTTCTTTCTTTAATAAATTAAAATTAAACAATAACTTTAGGGATCACTCACGCGAATTCATTATTGGTCCCATGGGAATAGTTGTTAAGTCATCTTTATCACTTTTTGTCATTTTTGATCACGACCCATATTTCCCAGTATGTAACAAATAATATCAATTAAATACAAATAGAAAATATATCAGTGCTCATTACACAAATAAATGACCTTACTAGTATTTAAACACAGGACCGTTGGCTTCATAAGGAGGGTTACCAACCAGGCCCGACCTCTCAATTATAATATTTATAATCAAATCTTCGAAATTATAAGCTGACTTTTTTGCCATAAGGCGAAAAAGGGTTGCCTCTATGCTAAGGCGAGTGTGCGGCAGCAGCAACAGTCTCCTCAAGGAGTCGGTCGAGAGACTAGACTGCCCGATATCCTGGTTTTGGGTTGATGTGGCTATTGGGAGACAGAAGTATTATAGAATACTTGCTTCGGTCTCCTGTTACCTGCTCAATCCAATTAATTAATTTATTTGTTGTTAATGTACCTATACTAACTTACCTAGCCAATAGGATTTATTTTTTACTAACACATAATATAGATCTTTGGTCTGAAATAAATGAATTTTATTTTATTTATTATTTATAAGATTACATACTGTTTACACTTTAACGCATTCCTTTCCGAAAGATTGTAAACTAGCGATGATAGTCCAAATGGTAAAACGATCTTTGATTTGGTCTTTGTGCTTTGATTGCCTGCTTTGACGTCAGCTCAGTCTGTCTTTGACATAAATACGGAATTACAATCGGGTAATCTTCACTGCATGCCATTTTACTATTCGATGATTTCGTCTCAATAATTTACGATGTAACGAAAAATAATCCGTTAAATTGTAAAGAATATGTTTTCAGTTTACAATCTCATGAAATTAGGTATAATCTAACGGTATTTCCATTTTTTTTGGAGACAACATAGTACTAAGGTGACGGCACCAGTAATGGACAAGAACCAATCATGAACATTAGTGCTTATTTCAAAGGAGTTAAGTATTGTGCATTTGTTGGGACATATTTAATTTATAACTTTATGATTTTTGAAATAAGAACTAAGTGTCCATCATTGGTGCCTGTCAGCTTAAAGTGTCCGACTTTAGTGTCATTACCTTACATGTTATGAATACTACAGGTGTAATTTATTACATGATAAAAAAAAATATTTTTTGAACCCCATAATCAACTACCCGGAGTATGTCCTTAAACTACGTCCGACAATGAGAGGTAGGGCAAAGCGAAGTACCATCACGCTTGAATCAGGAGAAGCCCAACTGGGGAAGTACCTCCTCCTTACAGAAGACCACAGCCATAATAGCACTGCTACCTTTCAGGTATGTAGTGTTGTGTTCCTGATGGTGAATAAGGTTCCCAGAGCTCCAACCCACTTATAGGTCGGCAACGCGCTTGTGACTCCCTTGGTGTTGCGAGTGCCCATGGGCGACGGCAATTGCTTACCATCAGGCAATCCGTCTACTCGTTTGCCACCTTTGTCATAAAAAAACAAAAAAAAAAACTAGCAAAGTGAAAGTTGTAACTCTGATTAAGATAACACAATATTGTTTAATTTTTACACATTTTCTTTTTTTATGTTTTTACTTGTAAAGGATATCATGATATTAAAACAGCTTTTTATAATATATTCAAAATGTAAATTTAACTAAATTACTTTTCAAAGTGGCATAAATCACAAAAAAAATGTTATTGGCAGTTATGATTCAAACAGTCCATTCAAATTACTAATATAAATATCCTATAAACCGTTATAATATCCAGAAACAGATGTTAAAAGTAAAATAAATTCCAAAAAATAAAAAAGATTTTTTTTTAGAATATTTTGAGTGATTTAAGCGAGTAGGAGCATTCAATTGCAAGTTGTTTATGGAGTTTAAAAATTATGTATCATGTAAAAAATGACATCCTGTATAATATACTGGGTGATTTATGTAAGATGTTAATCAAACATTTTTCAATTGTCTTGAAGCAAACTTATGGATTATTTCTAGCAAAATATCTGCAGTATCCGAGCAGCAAACAGATTTCCCAGACGTACAGGCTGATTTGCATATAATGTTCGCGCTGTTTTCATATTTACAACCACACCAATTTTCATTTGGACTTAGTGCGGTTGATGCAAAAAATATATTTTTTGCCTTTTGGTTTTTAAGAGCGGTTTCTGACTAGCGCTTTTTTCTGCGCGTATTTTTTTTTATTTTATGACAGGCGGCAAACGAGCAGACGGATTGCCTGATGGTAAGCAATTACCGTCGCCCATGGGCACCCGCAACACCAGGGGAGTCACAGGCGCGTTGCCGGCCTTTAAGGGGGGTTGGAGCTCTGGGAACCTTACTCACCATCAGGAACACAACACTACATACCTGAAAGTAGCAGTGCTATTATGGCTGTGGTCTTCTGTAAGGAGGGGGTACTTCCCCAGTTGGGCTGCCCCAGATTCAAGCGTGATGGTCATCGCTGTGCCCTACCTCTCATTGTTGGACGTAGTTTAAGGACATACCCGGGCGTATACGCTCGTTTCTGGCATACGCACGTCCACGCGCGCTACATGAAATCGAACACGCGTGTACGCGCTTATTCCCGCGTGTTTGCTCGAGACATGAAATGGAGCGGTTACTCGCTAGCGCTTATGTGAGCTTATATGCGCGTCGATGCCCGAAGAAAATCCGCACTTGTGCGCGCGTGCACGCGCTTTAAAAAAATCGGTGAAAAGGCAGAACACCCTGGGAACCTTACTCACCATCAGGAACACAACACTACATACCTGAAAGGTAGCTGTGCTATTATTACTACCCCCCAAGATGATACAAGTCATATTTGAAGGAGGCTTTTGTCCAGCAGTGGAAGTCTTAAGGAAATGATGATATATTTGTTTGGTTACTATACTACCGCATTGGGTAACTGTTATGATAGTTGTAATGTTAATTTTCTCAAACATGTAATTAAAT
Organism: Grapholita molesta; assembly: GCA_022674325.2. Lineage (NCBI taxonomy): Eukaryota > Metazoa > Arthropoda > Insecta > Lepidoptera > Tortricidae > Grapholita > Grapholita molesta. Next base: position 9,373,535 of record CP053143.2, read on the forward strand.
ATTGTCTTTAAATTCCTTATAATATTATGTTTTTTTGGGCGCGGCAACTGAAGGGGAGGGAAATGGAATTTCATATAACTTTGCAGGTCCAGGCCTGCAAAGTAGCTTTTTTTTCGACGATTATCCAAACAGAGGCAAAGTTGGCGGGTTTCATAGCAAACAGCTGATGTTAATTTTTAATACATTTCGATTTAATTGTTAGTTGTGATTTTGCAAATGTAATTTTTTAAGTATGTTTGAGAAAAGCACTACATGCCTTGCCGTGAAAACGAATTCCCGGCCTCGTATCACTATCCGATATATAAATACTCACTTGGCCGGAAATCCTCATTTTCTCGGCCTCTGATGTAATATACTATTAAATAAAATAATAAAATAAAAATAAAAATTATGACGGTATTTACAATTTAACGACATACCCACTTTTCTAAATAACAAGACTGAACAACATCCCCACTAATTGGTCATGTGCTACCACTTAACACCAAGTGCTCTCGAGTACCCTCAAAACGGGTTCATTGAGTAACACTCAGCAAACAGATCGGTAACATTTACAAGCCAATTTCGACTCTATTCACATGGTGTTAAGGTAATGTGATACCTATTTATATTTCGTTGAAGATTTATGTAGGAATATATGGCATTTCTGTATAGGGTGTATGTTATACTAGCTTCGTCGCGACTTCGTTGGCCAGCTATGCCCGTTTTTAACCCTTCGTATGCTTAGGCACAGATCCGTGCCACGTATTTGAATTCTACGGAATTAACTTCAAGGTTGTTTTTTCATTGGAGAATTTTGACATCCGCTTATGAGGGGTTAAAGTATGGTTGGGAGATAAAAATTATCCTAATGTCTTTTCTCGTAGCTCAAACTCTTTCCTTAACAATATTCATCGCAATTAGTTCAGTGGTTTAAGCGTGAAGAGGTAACAGACAGACAAACAGAGACAATTACTTTCGCATTTATAAGTTTGAATTATAATTATTGTAAAATTAAATATGTTAGTCTAGAAATATATTTTTTATTATTATTTCTAACTATATATACTTTTCCAACTATTGATGAAGTTTTTATAAATAGAAAAGATTTGTTTGCCCGTTTGTTTGTATGTATTAAATAGGCTTCGAAACTACTGAACCAATCTCAAAAATTATTTGACCATTTTAATTGTAGATTATCCTTTATGGACATAGGCGGTATTTTTTTTCTTTGTTAATCCTTGCAAAGCCGCGATTTATTGCTAGTTAGTATATAAAACGAGAGATTTTTTTTTCGTAGCGGGTACCGGTATGGTATATATTCGGCTTATCACTAGTTATTTTTACATAGAATATAAAGGCCGTCGGTCAACCTTGTCGGCGATCTGCCTACGCCGCGCCTTCCGGTACGTAGTACACTCAGCTCGCCGACTTCGTAAAGATCGCTGGTATCCACTGGATCATTGTAGGGTGCTTTAGGGGATGCCTATGTCCAATAATGGACGTCATTCGGCAGATATGATGATGATGAATATATGTGGCAATAGTATAAATTATGCAGTATTCCAAGGTAAGCCCGGTAGCACCCCAAATAAGTCACGCGCCCGCACTCAAATCAAAGGCTTAGCTCTGATTTTATAGACCCCCGGTAAAGCCTGTGTGCTAAACATGCTAGGGATGTACTTGTTCGATAGTTTGAATAGTTCGCTATCGATAAATTGGTAGCTTTGACCTAGCGGAGGGTAATTTTGGCTTAGTGTAGTAAGTAAACTGTACACGGTTCTATCAAATATATTACGTCATTCGTTGCATTAGCTACGGTTTCATGGACAACTTAAAAAGTTTTATTACACCTAAAGACATAAGGCATATGAAACAAAAAACACGATATATCTGTAGCCCTAGTGAAAAACGGTATAATTTGCATACCAGTAGTTCGTCACTTGTACCCTTTTTCAACAGGGTCACACATAATAAACGTATACTTAAATACCACTGGTCCTACTGCGAGCTAGTAAACTATGAGCTATAAGCTACTTAAAGGGACGAAATATAATCGCGCCCGTGAAAATAAAAGAGCCCGGCGATGAACTACGATATGACATTATTATATGTCTCTTTTATTTACATGGAATCGATTATTTTTTGTCACTTGAAATAGCTCATAGCTTACTAGCTCGCGGTAGGACCAGTGCCTAAAACACACACGTTGTACACTCGATTATCGATAATTTCTCGAACAACCCTAGTCAAAAAGCTATAGTCACGTAAGTCAAACTACTCAAGTGACATTGAAGAGGCCCTTATAACCCCGTAATTTCGAGGATTTGGTTCTGAGGGAAAATAACACGATACAGATTTTTAAAAGGATTGCTATTTATTCGATTGTAGAGTGTTCTCGTCATGATAATTATGTTTTTGTTAAAGATATTTAAATCTAAAGAAAAATAGAAAAAATTGACTTGCAGCGGGACTCGAACCCACAACCACTGGATCACTAGCCCAGTGCAATACCAATTGTGCTATGCGAGTGCCGCTGCGAGTCAAATTTTTCTATTTTCCTTTCGATTTAAATATCTTTGACCGAAGAGCTGGCGGCTTCCTCGCACAACGTATCAGCATTGCGATACAACGAGGAAATACCGCCAGCATCCTTGGTACAATGCCTCAAGGGCCTTTTTTAGATTTTATACTGTAACTAGTTAAGTACTTGTAGTTATCATAATGTACGATTGTATTTTTTAATATCTTTGATATGCTAGCAGACGTTTCTGCTTAATATAAAAACAAGGTTTTTGTTATTTTAATGACACTAAAAAATTACGAAATATTTTAACTTCTATAGAATGTTCAATTAACTTGCTAATTAATGGCTGGTTAGAATATTTAATTTGAGAACAGGAAAAAATAATGGGCACGTGTTTTCTTAAATAGAGAAAAACTTTTCATTTTATTTTGTGGGATTTCACTCAAAGTTGATTAGGGACGTTGTCGTATTGACATTTTTATATTATGAATATCAGTGTAGCTCCATTTGTAATAAGAATATAATTATTTAGATATCAAGTAGCTATTATAAACCTACTCACCCCTCTGTTATCTTAACCTCGGCCCGACACTCAAATATTGACATTAACACTTTTATGAGAGGTAGGGCACAGCGTTGACCATCACGCTTGAATCTGGGGCAGTCCAACTGGGGAAGTACCTCCTCCTTACAGAAGACCACAGCCATAATAGCACTGCCACCTTTCAGGTATGTAGTGTTGTGTTCCTGATGGTGAGTAAGGTTCCCAGAGCTCCAACCCCCCTTAAAGGCCGGCAACGCGCTTGTGACTCCCCTGGTGTTGCGAGTGCCCATGGGCGACGGTAATTGCTTACCACCAGGCAATCCGTCTGCTCGTTTGCAGCCTATGTCATAAAAAAAAAACACGAGCGTCGTTCCATCCAGCCATTTGTTGCGAGTAGACGATCATCACACGCCCGTCGATATCGCGTGGACATCACGTCTTCTTTCCCTCACCGGGCCGAGCAGAGCCTTTTTACATAGCTGTAACAGCCGTCGCACGACCGGCCCGTGCCCGGACCGAGTGACTCGGGCGGCTCGGTGGTCACGTGATTCATTCCATACAAAATGTCGCGACGGTGGCCTCGGCTCGGACGCGGGCCGGTCCAACGTGAGTCAGCCTTTAAGAGGACATCCTTCCATGCATTGGACGGATCAGATAAAAGCCCTTACCACCATCATACTTAACACATGTGCCAGTGAAGCAACTGCCAGATAGAACTGTCCCAGTCTGCGAACATTGAAGTTCGTATATTCCGAGCATCTTTTTCTTTTACCCGGACCCGGGTATATCCTTAAACTACGTCCAACAATGAGAGGTAGGGCACAGCGATGACCATCACGCTTAAATCTGGGGCTGGCCAACTGGGGAAGTACCTCCTCCTTACAGAAGACCACAGCCATAATAGAACTGCTACCTTTCAGGTATGCAGTGTTGTGTTCCTGATGGTGAGTAAGGTTCCCAGAGCTCCAACCCCCCTTAAAGGCCGGCAACGCGCTTGTGACTCCTCTGGTGTTACGGGTGTCCATGGGCGAAGGTAATTGCTTACCACCAGGCAATCCGTCTGCTCGTTTGCCCCCTCATCTCATAAAAACAAAAAGAGTAATTCGACAAAGACGAAGAAGATACTTCAAACTGATGTCAGATTGTCACTCCTTTAAAAAGTCAACCAACAATAGTAAGGCTATATAAAAAATCCCTTTCAATAATAATTACGACACAGAAATCACACTGTCTCAACAGCCGGCAGGGTTTATATTTACCAGCCTCTGATATTTGGAATACTTCAGCGGAACTATTTCCGTAATTCCGGAAATTCGTTGCAATATTTAGCAGTTTTGGTAAGTTTTGTAGTTTAAAAATAAATATAATACCGGGTGTGGCTTGTAATAGGATCAATAATTTTAAGGATCGCTTACTACACACGGATGTAGCAACATTGGTTCTACAACTTTGAAAAATTGTGTAATTTATTACTTGGGATTTTTCTGAACAAACTAATTAGTATTTTCTATGAACAGCATCCAATAGTCTACTTGATATTTACTGTCAGCATACAAGCTTCATAGTTTTCACAATACATTGCTTTATTGGAAAATCTTTTTATAGTAATATTTAGTATACTATAAGTTTTCAAAAGTCGTAGAACGAATGTTACTACGTTTGTGGTGTAGCAACTATGTGAAATAAATATTATTGATCTTAATACAGGCCACACCATCAGGTGTGCCTTAGAAGCAATCTAAATATGTTGGGATTATATTGGAAATAGATATTGGCATTATATTGGACCCGGGTATGTTCTTAAACTACGTCCAACAATGAGAGGTAGGGCACAAGTACCTCCTCCTTACAGAAGGCCACAGCCATAATAGCACTGCTACCTTTCAGGTGTGTAGTGTTGTTTTCCTGATGGTGAGTAAGGTTCCCTGAGCTCCAACCCCCCTTAAAGGCCGGCAACGCGCTTGTGACTCCCCTGGTGTTGCGGGTGCCCATGGGCGACGGTAATTGCTTACCACCAGGCAATCCGTCTGCTCGTTTGCCGCCTATGTCATAAAAAAATATATATATATTTTTAATGATTTATTCACTATCAGAATCATCTGCATCATCAGAATCTTCATCTGATCCGCTCCCCGATTTGCTCTCCCTAGAACCTTCATACTGAAATGTTTCCTTACATCTTGCGTCACATCGTTTCGAAAGTGCCTTTTTCTTGGCTTTGATACATTCATGTTTGTTACATGTCTTGTTGCTTGCAGAGTTACAGGCTTTTTTACATTTGTTGAAACAGGCTTTTCGGCAAGCGTCTTCAAGTTTGTCACGTAATATATTGACATGTTTTGTTTTCGTGTTGATTTTTGTTATATTAGTCCTTTCTGCAGTTTTATGCTGAAAGATGAACGTTAAATAGAATTAGTAATTTATGGACAAGAGAGCTAGTGGCCTCTGCTAGCTCGGCTCGGTTTGTACCAATGAGTTTTTCAGAATCATTTGATATTTACCAGTCTCTTTTCGGTGATGGAAAACATCGCGAAGACACCAGACTAATCCAAAGGCGTAGTTTACCCTCAGGGTTGGAAGGTTAGATGACAGTCGCTTTCGTAAAAGTAGTGCCTACGTCAATTCCTGGTGCAGTTACAAAACTACACCAGGCACCTAGGAGCTATGGCAAAAACCATGGGACAACGTGGGATTATCGTGAGGTATATGTATTATAACATATAAAAATACCTAACTGAGATTTGAACCCAGGACCGTCCGCTTCATAGGCAGGGTCAGACCTATCGTAAAATTGAACATGAACTGTCACTATCGCGAGTGAATAATTATCCATGGACAAGGATCCGTTGACAGATAACTCAGTTTAAAATATAACACATACTCCACCTTAACGTGAGAGAACCTTAAATTATAACTATAATGTTATACAAAGCTATACTACGTTTTCCACGTGATGAAAATTGAAAAGATAAGGCAAACGCGTATATCCAGATGTAGGATTCCAGGGAGCAATATTTTATTACTGGCTGATGCTATATCGATAAACTCAGTTATCGATGCTTTTTCTTTATACTAGTTTTTATTTTGTGAGTAATATTCTGAAGACGAGCATTCATACATACATATATAATAATATATATGGAACAAATCCTGATAAAAAAATCTTTTCAATTTAAGATTAATAAGTTAAGATTGTAAAATATAACGTAATTAATTTTGAAATAAACACTTTAAATTTTATTTTATTTGTTTAACTTACTTTAGTAACAGGTAATCATGACATAAATGAAAAAAATATAAACTGTCCCAAAATATTTACTTAATGAAAAAAAAAATGTTAAGAGGTACACTTATTGTTATTATGTTTCACTATTTTTTCACTTCTCATGCTCTAAAAGTGTGTCATATTATGCTTGCCAAGGCGGACTAAAGTAATACATTTAGCCTCTAGGGAAAATATGTATACATATTTATGATATACAAAACGTTTTAAATTGACCAACCAGAACACTTCATCTTATTAAATCCACCAATCACGACACATATCGAAGTTAATCCCAACTCTAGATTATTTTTTGGTGCGAATACTGTTTATAAATGTGAAATCATTAAAAAAAAACTTTGTATAAAGTATCAACCAATCAGACAATACCACAATATTAAAATCGACCAACGAGGAAACGCAATCAAATTGTCAAAGCATTAGGTGCTTTTTAGTTCCTACTTCACAAGCATTAAAAAAAGGTTAAAACGTTGGCAAACTCTTTGAAGCCCCAATTATACGTTGTCTATGGCATTTATTCACGGCGTAGATATATCTTATCTGTATCAAAGCAGTAAAAAAAATACAAAGACTGCCAAATTAAACATTTTTGACTCAGAATTCATTGCGGGTGAATAAAATTGTATTTGTTAATTGTTGAAATGTTATTTTATCTTATTTTCTCGCAATCGAAGTGAAAACTAGTATGCATAACTCGGGTCTAAACGCCATATTACCCCTCGAACAATTTTCCCTCACTTCGTTCGGGAAAATAACCATCTCGTGGTACTATGGCCTACTTTAGCCCCTTGTCAAACAATCTACTATTATAACACAATTTACTAACTAAACCTGATATGATCTGTAGTATATAGAAAAAGCATTGATAAATTGAGGTAATCAGTATAGTAAAAATCTATCACAAAAATTTGCAATTTTTTGTAGAAAAAAACAGACAAAATGAAAACTCAAATACCTCTTTTACATCGCTTATAGATTGTAAACACGTCATATCTAATCCTTGCCTGGTATAGTCGATAAATCGAGCTGCAAATATAATAATGGTGCTTAGGATAGTTTAAAATCTATAGAGTATAATATTTTATAATCTAAAAGTCTTTTATAATTTCGTAATAATAGTAGGGGCACATTGCGCGCAGAACCGATGGCCGTTGGGGCGGAAAGGTTCTGGAGTGGCGACCACGAACTGGAAGACGCAGCGTAGGTAGGCCTCCCACTAGGTGAACCGACGACCTAGTTAGAGTTGCGGGATACCGCTGTATGTAGGCGCAGGATCGGTCTTCTTGGGTCGTTCTGGGGGAGGCCTATGTCCAGCAGTGGACGTCTTTCAGAAATCAGAAATCAGAAATCATTTATTCGTCAATTTCGGCTGACATGATGATGATGATGAATATAAGTAACGATAGAGTCCGAAAAGTAAGGGTTTACCGGCCGAATAGAATATTACCCATCCCACCAAACAGATTTTCTAAGTATTGTGAAAGCTGTGAAGTTTGAACTGGCAGTAAAATTATGTCAACTAGACTATTGAATGCAGTTCATTGAAAATCCTATTTAGTTTGTTCGTAAAGTTATTTTTAAAGTTGTAAAACGTACGTTCATGGTGTCAAAGCCATTCCCTATATAAAGATAGACAAGACCAAGAGAATATATCCATAGATAATAATCCAGCTTTTTTTTTATGACATAGGCGGCAAACGAGCAGACGGATTGCCTGATGGTAAGCAATTACCGTCGCCCATGGGCACCTGCAACACCAGAGGAGTCACAAGCGCTGTGCCGGCCTTTAAGGGGGGTTGGAGTTATGGGAACCTTACTCACCATCAGGAACACAACACTACATACCTGAAAGGTAGCAGTGCTATTATGGCTGCGGTCTTCTGTAAGGAGGAGGTACTTCCCCAGTTGGGCTGCTCCAGATTCAAGCGTGATGGTCATCGCTGTGCCCTACCTCTCATTGTTGGACGTAGTTTAAGGACATACCCGGGTCCAAAAGCTTTTGAATAAGTTATAAAGTATATTATGATCTATATAATTTATTTTAATAACAATACCTTCAGTAAGTTTTTCTTCCTCAGATTTATAATTTTCTTCAGCATAATCGTCATTAAAGTCGCTATAATCTCGAAAACTCTTATCATTCGTTCTTTTTTTATTTACTAGACTTCTCTCCTTGGTAAATTGTTCATCACAAGCAGAATTGCTATTTTTAGTAAATTCGTCATTAAATTCACTTTTGCATTTTCTATTTTTTTTGCAAATATCTTTTAACACTGATTTCAATGCCTGCAAAGGATGATATAAGTATTTTAATGTATAATTATACTTTGTCATTGTTGTTGTGTATTAATATTGGTTGAACAGCTGATAGGCAGACGGGTGCTGGAATGGAAACCGTGAAAAAAATGCCTGATTGGCTGAACTTCTTCCGTAAGCAACTGAAGAGAGTGACGGTTGGATGAATATGGCTGAGGACCTGGTGTGATAGCGGGAATCGGAGAACCTAGTGAACAACTAAGGGCTAAGGATAACATCACAATCCAACAAATTATTTCAACAAGATGATTCTCAATCTGTTTGTATTAGTAGCAGAAAGTAGTGTGTTTAAAATAAAACTAAAGACGGTCACATTTTCTTTAGTATGAATTTCAATGGTGTTTCCTACATTTTGAAGGCGTATGCTGAGCCGAATGGAGCCACCGCGCAGAGGTTTTTGACAATTTAATGAAATGTAAGGGCTCTACACTAAACAGATATTGCCACTTTCCATGTCATGGAACGCAGAGAGACAACACCCGTTATGGTGTAAGGACTATAGAGTTTAATGAAATCTAAAATATATTGCTATTAGGTGGAAAGGATGGAGTAGCTACCGTAAACTGGGGTTACTTTGATTTAGGGGGTAACATTGGTCGTCAACTTTTGAACTATAAAGAATTTGCTTCTAACGGTGTTAATAATGTTTTTATGTTCAACATGCAACCTACATTTTTTTTTATGACATAGGCGGCAAACGAGCAGACGGATTGCCTGGTGGTAAGCAATTACCGTCGCCCATGGGCACCCGCAACACCAGGGGAGTCACAAGGGCGTTGCCGGCCTAGTGCTATTATAGCTGTGGTCTTCTGTAAGGAGGAGGTACTCCCCCAGTTGGGCTGCCCCAGATTCAAGCGTGATGGTAATCGCTGTGCCTTACCTCTCATTATTAAACTCTTAAGATCTCATTAATAAGCCAAACAATTCTAGTAAAAAAACAGGTAATCAATTACCCCACAAATAAAAATAACCCCAGTTTACGGTACCGGGCTATTGGGTAATATTTAATTTTGAATTACGTTTTTACATTTCCTATTGACAAGGAGTGTACAAGCGTCACCAAGCGCCTCTCGAAGTGATTTCGCTCTTAATATTTCTGCTTTCATAGCTTTATTATCTTCTATATCTGAATTAGGATCCGTTGTAGTATCCGATCTGAACACAATAGATTTCGTAGGATTTTGCTGGAAAATATAGTTTAATTACCTTCTTACTTTACACACCATTATTTTCTTATATATGAAAAACTTTATGGAAGGACCATGTCTATGTAGTTATGCAGAGAATATGGAAGTTCGTCAAAGTTTTAATTTAATACTACTACATAGGCAAGGTGATTTAGAAAAGTTTTTCACCTATAGTCACAATAATAAGAATAAGACTATTTAAAAACATAAAAGTTACATGTAACGCATGCAACAAAATTAATTTCATGCATTTTATTTAAAAAAAAACTTGCATGTAATCAATCAATAGGAGATATGATCTAAAATTATGATGGATAATATTGATGATGATGACAGCCATAAGCAAATTAGCAAATAATATATTTTACAAGACTGACCAGCGTTTCACCTCAGTCGCACCTGATGATGTCAACGAGAACGAAGGTGTAGCACGCTGATTCAGTAACAGCCTATTCACTCTTGCTTTGAAAAGACCCAAATTATATATTTCCGGGAATACAAACGATGGGAGCGAATTCCAATCCTTTGCAGTCCGCATTAGGAAGGTAAAAGCGAATCGAATGTATATCTAAGCATAAATATTAGTATAACTATTGACATTTCCATTACCTTTTTCTTTGTTGTTGATTTAAAGACATCCGTATGTGTTGATACTCGAGTCTTTATAGTATCTTCTCTGGGACCTATATGTATAACTAATATTTTTTCTATGTCTTTTGGTTCTCTGATATCATTCTTACCTTCGTTTTCGACATCAGAATAATCATTTAAAGTTTCATTCTTTTTAGTTTTCATATTTTGTTCGTTTAAATCTATTTTCTTTTCAGATTTTACATAAAAATCTTTAGTTTCAAAGATTTTGTCATTAATTTCTCGCGGGTTTGTTGAAATGCCGTCGTTTAAACGAAATACTTTGTGTTTGTTTGGCCTTTGGTAATTTGTTATTTTCTTGTTATTTTCCGAAGAATGATCTGTCGCAAATGAACCTTCAGATTCCTGCGAATTACTTTCTCTTGTGAATGAATCTACTACGCGTTTATTGTCTTTGTAAGTTTCATTTTCGATATCTATTTTTTTCTCATTCACATCATTGCCACTATCTTCTATAGATTGATCTGTGTAGAATAATGTCGATACAAACTTCTGTGGATCTTTAAAAGATTTATTAAACTTAGTTTTAGTCAACTGATTTGCTTCCTTCTTATTAACTTTTGAAATATTTTTAAGAGCAGCATATTTCATCAGTAAATCTCGCAATAAATGATTCACCACTGATATATTTTTTGAAATCTCCGATAAAGTTGGTTCATTTCTCTTGATTTTAGAATTGTACACTACCTTTAAAATAATTATGTTCGGCTTAGTATTCCAAAAGCATTTTTATTTTGTAAATAAACATATCTTTAACTTAAAGATAAGTAAATATCTCACCGAAACCAGAAAGAGAGACGTAAAAACTCCATTTGTTATGTATTTTAAAATCATATTTGCTTTTTTGCATAATTCTTCAAATAAACCGAATTTAACTGTTTCAATATTGCTGAAGCGGTTTGAATGCACTAAACTTAAAATTTTACATACCTTCACTTTTTATTGTTTATTGCATTATTTTTATGTTAGGTTATAAAATTACAATGCTGACTTATACTTTCTGTGCCATATTAAATCCGATGTCAATTCTTATAGTATCAAGAAGTGACATAGAATCCAGACAGATGGCGGTCTATCGTTTTGGAGGCCCTCTTTGGAACACTGTACCACCTTATATTTACATTTGTATTGGACATTTTTTGTGAAAATTGCTGTCAAATGAGGATTTATTATATTTACTTTTTATTATTATACACAAAAAAATTACCTGTACAAAATCATCATTAATATATATATTTTGAAAGAGCTATTTATATTTCCACCATTGAGTTGAGTATCAAAATATATTAGCCTATGGAAACCTGTAACTCCAGATTCACATGCGCGTTGCCTTCTTTTTTAGGTTCTGAGCTGTCCGGTGAGCTTACTTTTTGGCTGGAACTCAACACTATGAGTAAGGTCTTATGTGCTATTTGTCTAAAATTTACTGAAAAGTACAAAAACAAATATTTATAGCAAAATTGTGAGTGACAACTTCTCATATACATAACATACGCGGATAAAGTCACGATTAAACACTAGTTAAACCATTTCATGATCGATCCAATCCCTTATCTCCCAAGGTCGCAGTTCCATTATTGTATCAATTAATAAACATTTACTAACTATTAGACCCTTTTCACTGTCCCGTGCGATAATAGTATTACGTCACTGGGCGCGTTATCGCGCACGTACGGATTTTATGCACACTATTCTCACCTAGTGAGCAAAGAGATATTGTTTCTAGAAGAGAAACGATAACAGTAAAATAAGAAATCAAGCAACGATTACAAAATTAAGACATAAAGTCGCTCAACGAGCTATGGAGAGGACTAATGCTCGGAGTTTCGCTACGCTAATCAGAAATGAGGAGATCCGTAGGCGAACTAAAGACACCGACATGGCTAGCAAGCTGAAGTGGCAATGGGCAAGCCAGAGATGGCCGATGGGGTCGAAAGGTACTTGAGTGGAGACCACGGACTAGCAAGCGCAGTGTACGACGTCCACCCACAAGATGGGCAGACGACCTTATTAAGGTCGCCGAAACACGCTGGATGAAGGTCGCTTCCAACCGGTACATGTGGAGGTCTAAAGGGAAGGCCTATGTTCAGCAGTGGACGTCTTGTGGCTGAGATGATGACTACTATTTAATACTTCAAACTAATCACCTACAACGGACCAACTAACGTGTACTTATATCGCCCTAGGCGACATATTTCGGGTACACTCTGCCCCATTTCAAGCCGAGTCAAGACACACTGGGTTGGGTGGGACACAACGGGAGTTCGTTCCTTGTAACTGAGTAGGTAGTAGTTACATGACATAAAATAGGTTTAACTATATTATTTAATTATTCTATTTGTATATCCATGTAACGAATTATCTAATACCCTGACGAGGCCTCACCCTTCCTATACGGAATTATATTCGCCAAAATACATTATCCTCATTAGAAGATAACGGAACAATGGTGTCGGTTAATGGTTATAGACCACAATATACGATTCGTAATTGACGTTCAATTATATGCTGTGTTTGATTATTTAAGCTTTGTAATCCATGCCCCTGGTTATGGGACCCGGGTATTGTTCTGTGCCAGATAACGTCGGAGAACGAGCCTGGGCTTCCCTTAGAGCCTTAGAACTTCGATCTGACGTAGCGATTGGGGCGTTGAACCCTTTATGCTTAGAGATTGCTGTGGCAGTCCATGTGGGAGACCCATGCCCAGCAGTGGACGTCAGTAGCTAGCTCCTTGCTAAGTCTTCCTGCTTCGAAAAAATGTATTTTCACTTCTCTAGCTCGGAAAGAACTGTTTTATTCTTTAAAACAGATAGCAAAGTTGCACTTAATTCACAAGAGTGTAAGGTAATTTCACAGTCATCGCAGAAACAGATATGGACATGGAACAAGACTCCATAGAGTCGAGACTTAAGATTATTTTTATCTAAATCGGATATTATCGTAATTTAACATTTCACCTTTTTAGTGGCATATCTGTCATGGATTTGTCAAAGTGGCATGCTTGAAACGGTTTTGTGGTGACACTCTAAGTTAATACAATTATTTGTTTCATTATGGTTATTTCTATAGTAGTTTATGTATCTGTGCATAATGAAGGGCATTACAACAAGAGTGTGAGTTATCACACGATTGTTGTAATGCCTAATTATGTATAGTTGCATACACTACTTTACTACATACATCTACACACATATCATAAATGTTTTAAGATGGGTTCAGGAACCGTAGGGAAATGACCTGCAGTATTACTAGTGTTACTTGAAACATTAAAAAGTCAACGAACAAAACAAATGACAGCTTGGAATGGCGGCGTTGCGTATTTCATATCTCAGTCAATTTTTTTTTAAACCATAAACAAGCGAATGAACTCCCTATTCTATTGTCACTCGAGTTCTAATGTCGTTCGATTTGTATTAAAAAAACATAACAAATTGGCGTTTCGTATCAATGACTGTTTTAATATCTATAGATACTAGAATAGACACCGCACTTGAATTCGACAGCTGTTCCAAATTTAAACTCATAACCTACGGATTTCAGTAGGTAATGTTAACATTACATCTCACTCTCTCTCTCTCATCTCTACGGTTTTTGGACGCATTTTAGAGCACTTATGATGTGTACGTAGATAAAATATTTTAAATATGTTGCAAATAAATACAATTAATAAGTGGATTAAGGACTAACCCGAGCTCTGTTATCAGGAAAATGTCAAGCAAAAATTGTGTACCGCATTCGACATTCGTATACCAGTAAAAACGCGTGTAACAGTAAAAGAAAGATAAATAAAAAAAAGTTAATGAAAGTACCTTCACACACGTATGATGAATTTTGGGTTGCAGTCATAAATGTCATTGAAAAAAATATATCATTAAATAATACTGTAGATAATGCTATTCTATTAGTCTTGTTCTATTGCCGTGTTGCGATTGTTTTACGATGACTTGTCCGAGCACTGTTTATTACTAATCAAGTTTTGAAAAAATAAGTCATGACGAGTTTCTTGAAGGTAATAATCTCGGGTTAGAACCGGTGTTAGATTTTTTTACGTTAATAAGTGGATTGTTATGTGCCTACATTAAAAAAAACATTGTTTTAGAAAATATATATATATATATTTTTTATGTCATAGGCGGCAAACGAGCAGACGGATTGCCTGATGGTAAGCAATTACCGTCGCCTATGGGCACCCGCAACACCAGGGGAGTCACAAGCGCGTTGCCGGCCTTTAAGGGGGGCTGGAGCTCTGGGAACCTTTCTCACCATCAGGAACACAACACTACATACCTGAAAGGTAGCAGTGCTATTATGGCTGTGGTCTTCTGTAAGGAGGAGGTACTTCCCCAGTTGGGCTGCCCCAGATTCAAGTGTGATGGTCATCGCTGTGCCCTACCTCTCATTGTTGGACGTAGTTTAAGGACATACCCGGGTCCAAAATATTACTGTGTCTCCAAACTGCATACACACATATATGAAATTTCCTCTGTTGTTACACCATACGTAATGCATTGAAGATGGTAATAATAAACTTTGGGACTATTATTTTCATATTGTAAGAGTACAAACTTGAGGACCGGTCTGGCCAAGTGGGTAGTGACCCTGCCTATGAAGCCGATGGTCCTGGTTTCAAATCCCAGTCAGGGTATTTATTTGTGTGATGAGCACAGATATTTGTTCTCGAGTCATGGGTGTTTTCTATGTATTTAAGTATTTGCATGTATCTATTATATAATATATCGTAGTCTAGTACCTACAATACAAGCCTTACTGAGCTTACCGTAGGAGTAGGTCGATTTGTGTAAGATTGTCCCGAAATATTTATTATTATATATACTATAAAGTTAAAACGTGGCAATTTTAAGAAGTGCTTAATGAACACTTCTAGAAAATTTGGCCCAATAATATAATCCTGCCTAAGTTTGTCAGCAATCCCGTCTTTCCCGATCCAATGCTTCAGTCTTGTTTACCGCTTCCGACCTTTCTGGCTTGCCAAAGTATTCGCGAAGTTTGGGCTAAGGGCTGACGTGAATAGCCCTTAATGCTTTTCCTAATGGGGATGGAATGCGAAACTACCGCTACAGTCACCTTCAGATATATCGGACCTGTGGAGGTGGTCACAAATATCAGAACAACGCCTCTATTGTCAAGGCAATAAAGTGCATGTTCAGATATTTGTGACCACCACTACATCTCCGTTGTATGTGATGGCGACTGTACCTTCAAATTACGTAATTTTTTACTTTGCTTTTTAAGCTTCTTGGAGTAATTTTCGAGGGTTGAGTACTTCAATACTTCCATACTATATACTTATACTATACAATATACTATCTACATCTGCACTAATATTATAAAAGCGAAAGTTTGTGAGTGTGTATGTTTGTTACTTCTTCATGTTTAAACGGCTAGAGCGATTTTAATAAAATTTGGTATGGAGTTACCTGACAGCTGGATTAACACATAGGTTACGTTTTTTCATAATAAACCGCGGGGAACACCGCGGGCACAGGTAGTAATACTATAAATGCGAAAGTAGCTCTGTCTGTCTGTTACCTCTTTACGCTTAAACCGCTGAAACAGTTGCAACAAATTTGCAGGGAGAGAGTTTGAACTATGAGAAAGGACATAGGATAATTTTAAAGTCGGGCATGGGTTAGGAGGAAATATCGGTGCCCTTTTTTTTTTTTTTTTATGACATAGGCGGCAAACGAGCAGACGGATTGCCTGATGGTAAGCAATTACCGTCGCCCATGGGCACTCGCAACACCAAGGGAGTCACAAGCGCGTTGCCGGCCTTTAAGGGGGGTTGGAGCTCTGGGAACCTTACTCACCATCAGGAACACAACACTACATACTTGAAAGGTAGCAGTGCTATTATGGCTGTGGTCTTCTGTAAGGAGGAGGTACTTCCCCAGTTGGGCTGCCCCAGATTCAAGCGTTGATGGTACTTCGCTGTGCCCTACCTCTCATAAAATTACCATGAGTTGTGACATTGTCGTTTTCGATAACGAGTATCGAGTTTTCTATCTGTGCATGTAGTTTGTGCTTTTACTATTTTAGTGCGAACGAGATGCACAGATAGTAAACTCGATACTAGTTATCGAAAACGTCAATGTCACAACTCATGGTAAGGGCACTGTGCTCATCAAACAAATAAATGACCCTTACTGGTTTTTTTTTATTCAACGACGGTGGCAAACAAGCATACGGTCCGCCTGAAGGTAAGCAGTTACCGTGCCTAAGGACGCCTGTAACTCCAGAGGATTCACATGCGCTTGCCTATCCTTTAAGAACCCATACACTCCTTTTTTGAAGAACCTCATACATATTTGTACCCAGGACCATCGACTTTATAGACAGGGTCACTACCCACTAGGCCCGTGGTAAATTATATATAGATAACCGGTTCACGGTTAAACCGGTTAAATTCTCACTCAATAACCGCACTCCATTGTAGCCGGGCAAAAACTTGATGAGGAACGAGCGTCATTAACGGTACAACAGGCTGTTCCAAACGGGAAACCACAGTCGTTTTGAGAACAGTATGTCAAAAATATGAAGATCAAGTCATTTGGGGGGGTATGCCCAGCAGTGGACGTCTTACGGCTGAACTGATGAATGATGGTATTTATAAAGATATTTATATAACTAAGAAAAAAAAAACATTTTTTACACCCGCATCTTTCCTACAACAGAGATTGCTCATTGTAGTTCAACGGGGCAACGCAGCTAGTGTAATGGGCACCTTTTTGTGGCTACTTGAATAGTGTTTATTTTTTCTTGTACAATTTTATTATAAAACGTTAAATTTTTGAGTAAATAAAATTACTACATACATTAAACAAACAGATGATCCTCTAGTACCCACAACACACTCATTGAGCTTATTTTAGGACAAATTGTCCCAAATACAAATTTTATTTTATTTATTAATTTTATCAAACTCTTATAAAATTAAATCTTGTGTGATGACAAGCAACTTTCTTATAAATATTTATACGTGATTAAATCATTGATAAGCAATGATAACGCGCTGAATATAAGAAAATAAAGATAATGGATTTTTAATTTTCAATTTAGGCACATTACAATTCACTTATGAACCAAAAGATTCTACTACCGGTTCTAACAATACTCATCTGATTCAAGATTATTACAGACAAAATCCAGAAAAAAAAATACAAAAAAGAAAATAATGATTTATCCTTAGTCGAAAACCAAATAATATTTTTTATAACTGATAACTCAACTTATGTGAATTATCATATTTTTCCGATTTTTATATTGTCAATATATTCCTTTCACACACATTGACGATCCATTTTAACATCTTTCCAAAAAATGTGCATAGCAACTAAAACATTTTGAATGCTTATAATAAATAATAATAATAATAAATATTTCGGACATTCTTACACAAATCGACCTAGTCCTACGGTAAGCTCAATAAGGCTTGTGTTGCAGGTACTAGACGACGATATATATAATAAATAGATACATATAAATACTTAAATACATAGAAAACACCCATGACCCAGGAACAAATATCTGTGCTCATCACACAAATAAATGCCCTGACTGGGAATCGAACCCAGGACCTTCGGCTTCATAGGCAGGGTCACTACCCACTAGGCCAGACCGGTCGGTTTATATCTTACAAGAAATGTATAGAGTCATATTCATGTAATACTATCGTTGAAGCATTTCTACCGGTCGCCGATCACTGTTACTATACAGCAAAATAGCAAAGCCAGATTATTTCTGTTCATTAAAGTGCTTTTCTTTGCCCAACAGTGATACACAAAGGCAGGCTAAAAAAAATATGTGCTGCATACGTCATACTGTTGCGATCCGACTGTGTCCCGTCTCCCCTTGAGCTTGCTTCCTTCCGCGAGCAAGTTGCAATTCCTTCTCAGTTCCCCCTGATTAATAAACGCCATTAACTGCAGAGTTTTACATCTTCACCACCTGGATTTTTGAGTGGGGGGTGTGCTGGCTTTTGTTTCAGCTTCTAATGCTGCCGCCACACATTCGCGCGAGTAGCGAGGCAAATGGCGAGGCGAAACGCGAGCACGCATGTGTACGCGAACGTCTCGCTATTCCTCTCGTCCCTCGCATCGCGTTTTTGTATAGGCAAAGTCTCGTAGAACGTTTTGACGAATAGCGAGGCGAGTGACGAGCCAGCATGTCTAAACGCGGAGTTACAGCTCAATGGACGTTGAATTTAGGGGGTATAGTCAAGATGATACGCGAGTTTAGAGAAAACATGATTGAAACGTAACAGGGTATTGTACTTAAACTGCGACCAGAATCCACCGGAGGACGGTCAGAAGCGTTTATTTAGAACGATGGCTCCGATCGCCAATCCGCCTGCTAAGCGTGGTGATTAAGGATTGAAACCTCCCATGCTCAGAGATGGTGGCTCCTTGTGATGGTATGTCCAGCAGTAAATTCGTTGCTGATAAGATTCGACAAGAAAATAATGTATTTATGACATACAGTATCGTAAGTTCTGTATTTTCGATATATTTTCGTTTCAATTTCATTTATTATAAATGATAAGAATAAAATTGCCTGAGGAAAAACGGAATTCTGACTTTGTCAGTCGGAATTAAAACAATATAGGAAACTTACTTTATATTTTGTCAAATGACAAGCAACGAAATGGATCAAAGTCAACGATTAGGGTAAAAATTTCATCATCATTAATTTCTTAAAAAATTAAATTCTTATAAAATTAAAATATGGAGAAACGAACAAGTTGAGATTATTCAGATTATTAGAAACATAGACTATTTTCCAAAACATATCAAAACAATTAATGCCAAAACACAATGTCATTTGAATATTTTTTGTACAGTTGCCGATATATCGGAGCTATTAAGGTGGTTACAAATATTTGAACATGCCTCATCGACAGATATTTCACCGGTATTTGTGACCACCTTCAAAGCTCCGATATATTCGATGGGAACTGCACTAAACATGCAATTTATCATATTGACAACAAAGATTTTGTTAAGATATTTGCGACCACCTTCACAGCTACGGTATGTCTGATGGCGACTGCATCTCATGATCAGTTTTCATACAACACGCACAAATAGTATGAAATCAAGTTATGCACGGGGTGTTTTTATATGATAGATTCCGAAATGAAGATATTGGTAGAAGAACAAAAGGTACTGATATAACACCCAGGAATGCATAGATGATGTGTCACTGGTCATCACGTAACCCGGAGATTCGATCCAGGAGTCCAAAAAATACATGAGTAGTTGTAAGTGTCCTGTACATTGCTCTCATACTGTCGCGTATATCCAGCGGTGGAAGTCCATGGCTGATCTTAAATACTTCGTAATTACTCTGCATCAGTAGTTTCTTCATCTTTATCTCACAATCTGTAGCTCTATAATCCACGTTGTATAGGTTTCTTATCAAACTTTAACAATCGCCTTGCCAGTATTCTCGCCAGCCAACATTCCAACAAACGCATCATAAACCTTGTCAAAACCCTCAGTGATGTGCTCTCTGGTCTTCAGTTGGCCGGATTTCACCCATTTCACCAGGCCCGCAAACGCTTCAAGCCATTGTGATACCCATTGCGTAACTACGAAACCTTAGATCTTCAGCTGTTTCATTACTATGCTTGGCTGAAGTATTGATGCTTTTGGACCCTTCAGTAGATCTTCATTATATGCGCTTATGCTTCCACAAACTGCAACCCTTCCATATAAGTTCATTTGGGAAATTATCTGGCTACTTATTTCGCCTCCGACGTTATCAAAAAAGCAGTCGATTCCTTTAGGAGCGGCGTCCTTCAGAGCCTTTATGACGTCCACAGACTTGTAGTTAAAAGCTTTGCGGAAACCTAATTCTTTTTCGAGCCATTCGACCTTGTCGTCTGAACCAGCGAAGCCGATGACTCTGCATCCCTTGATCTTGGCGATTTGGCCAACAATGGACCCCACAGCTCCTGCTGCTCCCGTTACAACCACCGTCTCGCCACTTTTCGGCTGGCATATTTCTAGGAATCCAAAGTATGCCGTTGCACCTGGCATGCCAATCGCTCCGATTCCTAGAGAATCGGGCAGACCTTTCAAATTAGGAAGTTTGTAAACGCTGAGGCCTAAAAGTGGGTCACCTTCGCTTGTATTTACGATGGTATGGTCGCACCATCCTTTGTGAGAGACGATTCTCGTGCCCTCTGGGTATCTAGGATCTTTGGATTCCAATACTACACTTACTTGGTATCCAAATTGGTCGTAGGGTACCGGGTAGCGTGAGTTGTAGGCTCGCTGATACGGATCCACACTGAGCCACTCCGTCTTGAGAAGAATTTCTCCGTTCTTTATTTGGGGCAGTTCAGTTTCAACAATTTCGAAGTCATCCCGCTTGGGAACTCCCTGGAAATGTTTCTTTACAACGTATTTTCTTTGCTTCACCATTGTAAGCGCTTGCTTGTCTTACTTGAACTGCCATGTTATCTATTAGATATAGATATGAATTCAGCAATCGTTATCTTATCTGTATGAGCTACTTATCTGTATAGTACTCGTAATATAGCTTATCTGTATCATAAGATAACAATGAAAAAATATGTGTTTAATACTATGTTGCCAGGTTGATTAGTGAGATGTATCTTTTGATCTATCAGTAATGTATGGCTTTCATTTTTGTACCTATGAAAGTTTCCTTTAGCTTCCTAGCTTTCTAGTTACCTTTTCAGTATTGTACTTATGAAAGCAATACATTAATGATTACTTTATATTTAGCCATTGATATTACCACAGATTCATTGTCGGTAAAGTTAAAGATTTGAAGAAATGAATGTTCATCATATCAGCCGAAGGATGTCTATTTGTAGGCATAGGCCTCCCCCACAGTGACCCACAATAACCGGTTTTGCACCACTAGGATCCTGTGGAGTCCCGCGATTTTTATCATTTTATTTATTTATTTTATTTTATTTATTCAAACATAATGTATACAGTATAACAGAATAAACCAAATAACTGTACAATTCAGACTTAGATACTAGAGTAGGTACACAAGACAACCCTTTACAAATACAGTTTTATAAAACAGCACTGCCGTCCATCATCTCGCAATACTTCAGACAGACACTTCACACACTTGCCCATCGACTCGCAAACAAATCACTTTCAGGCGCCCATGACAGAAGCGCGTTCAGAAATTTTAGAGCTCGAACGAGGGGAAACTTTTGGCGCGCTACAGTACGCGTTGTGGGAGTGGCAAGAAGGTTGGAATTCCTAGGCCGTAGCTCCTGCTTGGACAGAAAATGTACAGAGAGCCTCACTATCTGTGCCACTAGGTCAGGGCAGTCAGAGTCTCCCCGCAAAGTACCACAATCCATAACCAGAAGCTTATGGTTACGCCTTACTTGTAAAGAATTGAAATCGAGGCATCCTAACAAGAATTTAGTAGGATATAAAAATGGATAATACTTGTACATGTTTTTGTAAAGAAATCTTAAGAATGCCTTTTGCACTTTTTCTAAAAGCAACGCATACGTACACTCAGCTGGATTCCATACTAAACTAGCGGTTTCCAGCTTACTCCGAACGAGGGCCGTATACAGTAATTTAATTGCCTTTGGGTTGGTAAAGTCACGAGCATTTCTGACGATAAATCCCAGTCTTTTAAAACAGTCTGCAGCTAGCGCCTCGATATGATCGCGAAACGTCAGTTTAGTATCAAAGATGACACCGAGGTCCTTTACTGTAGTTACGCGGGTTATAACTTCAGATCCCAGCATATACAGGGCATGAAACGGTTTCAGTGACCGAGTATAAGACAAGACGCAACATTTGGAAACATTAAAAAAGAGTTTATTTATGGTGCTCCAATTGATCACGGCCTCTATATCCGCCTGCATTGCCTCGCAATCTGTCACTGCTTCTATACCGCAGACCAGCTTTAGATCATCGGCATAAAGAAGGCATCTTGCATGCTTTAACATTAATTCTAGATCGTTAATCATGACTCCAAATAAAAACGGGCCAAGAATAGAGCCCTGACTAACGCCTGATCGCGTTGCATAGGCGGAAGATACAAAACACCCATGCTTTACAAATTGCTGCCTATTTTGCATATAGCTAGCAAATAACTTAAGAAGCCGAGGAGAGAAACCAATGTGGGCCAATTTACTGAGCAAGATATCATTATCGACCAGGTCAAACGCCTTTTTAAAATCAAAGTAAAGAACGTCGACCTGTTTTCCTTTATCCAAGTACTCAGAAATAAAACTTGTAAGAGTTAGAAGATTGGTCTCGACGGACCGCTTTGATCTAAAGCCATGCTGTGAGTCGCACAAAAAAGGTCTAATTTGGGGCAAAATCAACTTCTGCAGGATTGATTCAAACAACTTTGCACAACAAGACATAATGGCTATGGGCCGGTAGTTTTCCACCAGGGAGGTATCTTTGGTTTTAGGAATAGGAGTGACGCGCGTAAGTTTCCACTTCCAAGGATATATCCCCGTAGATAGTGAGAAATTCACTGTGTGATAAATAGGCAGGATAAGAAAATCCATGCATCCCTTAACCACATATGCAGGAATATTGTCTGGGCCAACAGAACTCCGTGACTTCAAACGCCTTATGGCAGTTTCTACATCCTGAGGGGTAATGAAATTAATGTGCACAAAGTTTGCCAACTTTGACTCATCCTTGTTATTGGCAGCGTTATGATCAAGCAAAGGGGCATTAGGTAGAAACACACTCGCGAAGTAATCTGCGAAAGCTTCAGCTGCTTCTCTACCAACATATTCTTCTCCGTTATAATTAACGCAAGCTTCAAAGCCACCCTTTGACTTTAAAGAACCGACATGTTTCCAAAAAGCACGAGGGTCATGACAAATTTTGGCCTGTAGGCCATGAACATAGGTATCGTAGGCAACGGACAGTCGATGTTTTATATCCGCTCGTAGCTTCGAGAATTCGCTATAAGTAGACTCACAACCTGTTCGTTTCCATTCACGATGTAGCTTAGCCTTGCGATTGATTCCTGTTATAATATCGCTGCTAAACCAGACCGGATATCGCCTAGCACGTTTTTTTGACCGTGTTTTCCTGGGTACTGCTTTCTCAAAAATGCCATACACAGTGCTATAAAATGCATCGACGGCCTGGTCAACATTCTGAGCATTTAACACCTCTTGCCAGGATGTTTTGGATACTAAGCGACACAATAAAGCGTAATCGCCTTTAGCAAAATTCCAATCTAGCTCGTTATCAATATTGCTCGGATCTATGTAACCAGCTATAGGATCCCCTTGAGTGAAGACAAGGTGAAGGCCTATATCTAGCAGAGGGTGATATGCATCACGATGTGGTACAAGTCCGCCTCCTTCAGTTTCCATAATACCAGAAATCCTAACGCGTTTTGTTACAAGCACTACATCAAGTTTACTCCCATGCATATTTTCAATTTCATTCTTCTCGTTCAGTCCACAAGAACTTAAAAAATAACAATAATATTGTAAGATATTCTGAGATGTATATAGAGGATTAAGATTGAGATCACCCAAAATAACAACTTTATCATCTAGTGACTCGATTACAGATTCTACTTTTTGAAAAAATTGCATGTATACATTATCAGTCGCTCTAGGATGAATATAAACAACACATATATGAAAACAAGTTCCACCGATTCGCAAAGAAGCCCAAATGTCCTCGCCGTCCAGTGTTTCTAACTCTTTGCGCCGTGTTACTTTGATGCCTGGCCGACAGGCGAGAAGTACATGAAGTACATGTGTGTACAGTATCATGTGTCTTGCATCCCCATGCAAGACACATGATAAAGTACGAACATGGTATTTACTCCCCAGTAAATACCATATTCGTACTATTCAGCGGTCAGGATAATAAAATATGTCGGTTGCTTAATACATACACCAAGGAAGTGTGTTAGGACCTACATTGTTCTTGATTTGTAGTCTAAAATATTTCTTATCTTATCTTAAACTCTAGAAACAGCCTAATCTCACAATCTTTTGATTCGCTGATTGCATGACTTTTGATTATTCTGGCAAGTCATAATCTATAGGAGATACTCGCATAGAAGCGAAAATAGATTTTGATCAACTTTTGGTATCTGCCAGTTGTAGTCTTATGATCTTAGTGTAATCTTATGATCAAATTTAGAACCATTGTGGTAAACGAGTTCTGGAGTGGAGACTGCGTATTGGTATGCGTAGTGTAGGAAGCCGTCAGACTAGGTGGAGCGACGAAATTCGCGGGGTTGCTGGCAAGAGCTAGATGAAAACAGCTGCGAACCGTGATGAGTGGCATGCATTTGGAGAGGCATGTTCAGCAGTGGACAAATATAGGCTGATGATGATGAGATTTAGCTAGATATGAGGTAGGATTAACATGTTAATTCATTTAGAGAAGACCTTCAACTTTGGGTAAATTGCAGTTCAGTTATGTTAGTTAAGATAAGGATGTGTGTCCCAATACGTGCGCCACCATTAGACCATTTGTAATGTGATTTTTCAGAACAACAGGACAGTTGATGCAGGGCTGCGTTGAGACATAAGTTATATATAAGATCTATTGTACACATTAAGCATTATGAGAGGTAGGGCACAGCGATGACCATCACGCTTGAATCTGGGGCAGCCCAACTGGGGAAGTACCTCCTCCTTACAGAAAACCACAGCCATAATAGCACTGCTACCTTTCAGGTATGCAGTGTTATGTTCCTGATGGTGAGTAAGGTTCTCAGAGCTCCATCCCCCCTTAAAGGCCGGCAACGCGCTTGTGACTCCCCTGGTGTTACGGGTGCCCATGGGCGACGGTAATTGCTTACCACCAGGCAATCCGTCTGCTCGTTTGCCGCCTATGTCATAAAAAAAAGCAATTAATAAATGATATGATGATTGGTACAAAATGGAAAACTCGACTTGTTGTCAATTAAGTAAAGAAACCAGGAGGTCGAATGAAAAAAAATATAATTGTCTACTATTCTCTAATCAAACTTTAACAACAGCTTTTCCAATATTCCGGAAAGACAACATTTCAACAAACGCATCATAAACCTTGTCAAAACCCTCTGTGACCTGTTCTCTGGTCTTCAGTTGGCCGGATTTCATCCATTTCACTAGATCCGCGAATGCCTCAGGCCAGCGTGACAGCCATCGTGAGACGATAAAACCTTCTATCTTCAACTCCTTCAACACTATACTCGGCTGAAGCATTGATGCTTTTGGAATCTTCCGTTGACCGTCATTATAATATGAGCTTTCGCAGACGGCAACCCTTCCGTATAAGTTCATTTGGGAAATTATCTGGCTACTCATTTCTCCTCCAACGTTATCGAAAAAGCAGTCAATTCCTTTAGGAGCGGCGTCTTTCAGTGCCTCTATGACGTCAAAAGGCCGGACGTTAAGAGCTTTGTCGAAACCTAATTCTTTTTCAAGCCATTCGACCCTGTCGTCTGAACCAACCAAGCCAATAACTCTGCAGCCCTTGATCTTGGCGATTTGTCCAACAATGGACCCCACAGATCCTGCCGCGCCTGTTACAACCACTGTCTCACCAGTTTTAGGCTGGCATATTTCTAAAAATCCGAAGTACGCCTTCGCACCTGGTATGCCAATCGCTCCAATTCCTAGAGAATTGGGCAAGCCCTTCAAATCAGGAAGCTTGTATACCACGTTTAATCCTGAGGGTGCTGTGCTGGTATTTATGATTGTATGGTCGCACCATCCTTTGTAAGAGACGATCCTCGTGCCCTCTGGGTATCTAGGATCTTTGGATGCCAATACTACACTTACTTGGTATCCAAATTGGTCGTAGGGTACCAGGTAGAGTAAGTTGTGGGTTAGCTGATACGCATCCACACTGATCCACTCCGTCTTGAGAAGAATTTCTCCGTTCTTTATTGGGGGCAGTTCAGTCTCAACAATTTCAAAGTCATCCCGCTTGGGAACTCCTCGGAAATGTTTCTTTACAACGTATTTTCTTTGCTTTTTTGTCAACGAAAATTTCTTGATATCTATTTCTTTCTCATTCACATCATTGCCACTATCTTCTATAGATTGATCTGTGAAGAATAGTATCGGTTCAAACTTCTGTGGATCTTTAGTCATAACTTCTTCTTTTGATTGAAAATGGGTGTTTTCTTTAAAATATTCATTTAACTTAGTTTTAGTTAAGTGACTTTCTTCCTTCTCATTAACTTTTGAAATATTTTTAAGAGCAGCATACTTCATCAGTAAATCTCGTAAAAAATGTTTCACGACTGATATATTTTTTGAAATCTCAGATAAAGTTGGTCCATTTGTCTCGATTTTAGAATTGTAAACTACCTGTAAAATAATTATTTGTTCTGGTTAGTATTCCAAAAGCATTTTTATTTTGTAGATAAACTCATTTTTAACTGAAGTATAAGTAAATAACTTACCGAAACCAGAAAAAGAGAAGTAAAAACTCCATTTGTTATATATTTTAAAATCATATTTGCTGTTTCGCATAATTCTTCAAATAAACCGACTTTAACTGTTTCAATATATTATTACTGAAGCGGTATGAATGCACTTAACTTGATATTTTATATATATACACATTTTTATTGCTTATTGCTTTATTTTTAACCGACTTCAAAAAAAGGAGGAGGTTATCAATTCGGTTGCCATGTTGTTTTTTTTTTTTATGTGTGTGTTACTTCAGAACTCCGTCATTTATGGACCGACTTCAAAATTTTTTTCGTTGTTTGAAAGCATCTACTTCAAGGTTGGTCCCATTGTTACCAGAATTGAGGTCTGATGATGGGATCCATGAGGAATTAAGAGAACTCTTCAAAATTTATAAGTACATGTATAACGATTTTAGTATATTCGGTGACAAGTCAAGCATTTGTATTCAGGAAATAGTATTTTGTGAAGAAGAACTGATGAAGAAGACCATAGGTGGTCATACGAAACTCCTTGTGTTTTCTGGGTGGCGCTGAGATATTTGAATTGAAATACTAAAGCGACTATGACAAAGCCAACTTAAATATTTCTGACGAAATGTTACCATTCACCTGATCTGGTGGTTGAACCCGGGAGGCAGGCAACGGAACACAGAGATAAATAAGTGTAGAGTGGCCGTGTTTGAACTTAATGGACTTGTCATGAGATGCAGTCTTATAACCTTGACTAATGTTTTAACCGACTTTTAAAAAGGAGGAGAATGTCATTTCGATTGTATGTGCATTTTTTGCGTGTTACCTTAGAACTACATCATTTATAAACGAATTTGGTAATTTTTTTCATAGTTTGACTGCATGTATATAATAAAATACAAGGTTGGTTCTGTTGTTACCAGAACCTAGTATGATGATTGTAGGCGGATAGTAGGCAACGGAACTCCATGATAAAATAGTGTAGCGGGTCCTGTTTAGGCTTAATATAATCGTCATGAAATGCATTTTGGTAACCATGCATGTATTTTAAACCAACTTTAAAAAGAAGAAGGTTCTTAATTCGGTTGCATGCTCTTTTTAGTGTATTATCCCCGAACTTCGGGACACTTAAAAAATGCAATAAAAACGTATAAATAATTAAGTTTTTCGGCCACAGATCAAACATTTATGTTCAGAAAGTACCACCTTCTGGCAACGGAACCACATGATATTAAAAGTGTAATGTAGCCGTTTTTGGGCTTAATGGAGTTGCCATGTGATGCACTCTGGTAACAACTTTCTTATCATCATCATAATAACCAAAGGACGGCCACAGCTGAACATAGATTCCCCCTAAAGTGACCCACAATGACCGATTTTGCGCCATTCTTCGCACACCTGACCTAATTGGTACACTGGCCGCTACAGTAACTAGGGTATAGTGGGCCCCTGGGAACTCGAGGCCACGGCTTTCGTGTGCCTTGCATGGGGGTAAATGCCATAATAGCCACGCTTGGCAAGCGGGTTAGCGATCGTAGTGTTCCACCACATTCAAGATCGTAGTATTGCCTGTGTCTGGCGTTGTATTACTTATGTGCCACGATAAGTATCAGATGACGATTTCGAGTCTCATCATCTCCGTTAAGCATTAACCAAGTAAAACCAAAAATAATTGCATATAATTGTCCTAAGATATTGATTTGTTCTAAATAGTCCAAAAGTACTTCTCAAGTGATTAAGAAAACAATTATTTGTTGCTTTTTAGTACATATTTGAAGTCGGGTTTATTTTTATCCAGACACCTAAAGAAATGTGTCGTTTTTATTTTATTTTACATTTTATTCTTTTGTTAAATAAGTTTTACGTATCGTAAAATTGGGCCTAGGTATAGGTATCTAAGTTTTAAACATACTTAACATTTGCTAACTAGGAAACCCCTTTAGTCTGATATTACGTATTACTTTGTACTATAGTTATTATATCTTCCTCAGTTACACAATATTCATAACTCCCGAGGGAATAACGAAGGCTATTTTTCTTTAATATACATGCATAGTATAACAACTTTAACAAGTAATCTTTATGAAGAAATATTCCATAGGTACATATTTGTTTAATGCGGATTTTACCTCGCTTGGGTTCTGAAATTATGACAGAACTACGAAGCCTACAGAGCCCGGTCTACATTTATTTTAAAGCTTATCAAATTGCCTATAAATTGTATCCCATAAGTTGTACTAGTTGGATCAGTAGTGTCGATGCAATTTTAGCCCACAAAAAGGTAAAATTTACATATTTTTTAAAAAATGGCCTATTTTCAAAATGTTGCCATTCCGTGACCAATATTTGACCAATATTGATTTCTAATTAGCTTTAATTTATCACAAATTTAATGTTCTTGAAAACGTATATAGGAACTTTAAACAAAAAATGCATGGATTCGGAGACATAGAGATTAATCTAAAAAAATCCTGAAAATTTCGTGGTTTTTTGTGAATATTTTTTTTTCCACAACTTTTTGTGAATTGCAAACTCGTGTGTACATAGCCCTAATGGGTCCTAATAACATACAAAAAATTCAGGGATACATCATGCTTTGCGAATTTAGCTATTTTTTGTGTCGATTTTGACTGGCCTAATAGGCAATTTTCGTTAATGCAAGCTGTGTTGAGACATGTATTATAATTATATGAGATCCATGATACATACATACAAAGAAACAAATAAATGATATGATGCTGATGATATGTACAAAATGGAAAACTCGACTTGTCATTGTCAATTGCGTCAAAAAAACAGGAGGTCATTTAATCAAATTATAATTAACATTTATCTAATCAAACTTTAACAACAGCTTTTCCAGTGTTCTCGCCAGCCAACATTCCAACAAACGCATCGTAAACCTTGTCAAAACCCTCAGTGACGTGTTCTCTGGTCTTCAATTGGCCGGATTTCACCCACTTCACCAGGTCAGCGAATGCCTCAGGCCAGCGTGACAGCCATCGTGAGACGATAAAACCCTCTATCTTTAACTCCTTCGACACTATACTCGGCTGAAGTATTGATGCTTTTGGACCCTTCAGTAGATCTTCATTATATGCGCTTATGCTTCCACAGACGGCAACCCTTCCGTATAAGTTCATTTGGGAAATTATTTGGCTACTTATTTCGCCTCCAACGTTATCGAAAAAGCAATCAATTCCTTTAGGAGCGGCGTCTTTCAGTGCCTTTATGACGTCAACAGATTTGTAGTTGTAAGCTTTGTCGAAACCTAATTCTTTTTCGAGCCATTCGACCTTGTCGTCTGAACCAGCGAAGCCGATGACTCTGCAGCCCTTAATCTTGGCGATTTGTCCAACGATGGACCCGACAGCTCCTGCCGCGCCTGTTACAACCACAGTCTCGCCACTTTTCGGCTGGCATATTTCTAGGAATCCGAAGTATGCTGTTGCACCTGGCATGCCAATCGCTCCAATTCCTAGAGAATTGGGCAAGCCCTTCAAATCAGGAAGCTTGTACACCGCGTTTAGTCCTGAGGGTGCGTCGCCATGGCTGGTATTTATGATAGTATGGTCGCACCATCCTTTGTGAGAGACGATTCTCGTGCCCTCTGGGTATCTAGGATCTTTGGATTCCAATACTACGCTTACTTGGTATCCAAATTGGTCGTAGGGTACCGGGTAGCGTGATCATCATCCCGCTTGGGAACTCCCTGGAAATGTTTCTTTACAACGTATTTTCTTTGCTTCACCATTGTAAGCGCTTGCTTGTCTTACTTGAACTGCCATGTTATCTATTAGATATAGATATGAATTCAGCAATCGTTATCTTATCTGTATGAGCTACTTATCTGTATAGTACTCGTAGTATAGCTTATCTGTATCATAAGATAACAATGAAAAAATATGTGTTTAATACTATGTTGCCAGGTTGATTAGTGAGATGTATCTTTTGATTTATCAGTAATGTATTGCTTTCATTTTTGTACCTATGAAAGTTTCCTTTAGCTTCCTAGCTTTCTAGTTACCTTTTCAGTATTGTACTTATGAAAGCAATACCTTAATGATTACTTTATATTTAGCCATTGATATTACCACAGATTCATTGTCGGTAAAGTTAAAGAAATGAATGTTCATCATATCAGCCGAAGGATGTCTATTTGTAGGCATAGGCCTCTCCCACAGTGACCCACAATAACCGGTTTTGCACCACTAGGATCCTGTGGAGTCCCGCGATCTTTATCATGTGTCTTGCATCCCCATGCAAGACACATGATAAAGTACGAATATGGTATTTACTCCCCAGTAAATACCATATTCGTACTATTCAGCGGTCAGGATAATAAAATATGTCGGTTGCTTAATACATACACCAAGGAAGTGTGTTAGGACCTACATTGTTCTTGATTTGTAGTCTAGAATATTTCTTATCTTATCTTAAACTCTAGAAACAGCCTAATCTCACAATCTTTTGATTCGCTGATTGCATGACTTTTGATTATTCTGGCAAGTCATAATCAATAGGAGATACTCGCATAGAAGCGAAAATAGATTTTGATCAACTTTTGGTATCTGCCAGTTGTAGTCTTATGATCTTAGTGTAATCTTATGATCAAATTTAGAACCATTGTGGTAAACGAGTTCTGGAGTGGAGACTGCGTATTGGTATGCGTAGTGTAGGAAGCCGTCAGACTAGGTGGAGCGACGAAATTCGCGGGGTTGCTGGCAAGAGCTAGATGAAAACAGCTGCGAACCGTGATGAGTGGCATGCATTTGGAGAGGCATGTTCAGCAGTGGACAAATATAGGCTGATGATGATGAGATTTAGCTAGATATGAGGTAGGATTAACATGTTAATTCATTTAGAGAAGACCTTCAACTTTGGGTAAATTGCAGTTCAGTTATGTTAGTTAAGATAAGGATGTGTGTCCCAATACGTGCGCCACCATTAGACCATTTGTAATGTGATTTTTCAGAACAACAGGACAGTTGATGCAGGGCTGCGTTGAGACATAAGTTATATATAAGATCTATTGTACACATTAAGCATTATGAGAGGTAGGGCACAGCGATGACCATCACGCTTGAATCTGGGGCAGCCCAACTGGGGAAGTACCTCCTCCTTACAGAAAACCACAGCCATAATAGCACTGCTACCTTTCAGGTATGCAGTGTTATGTTCCTGATGGTGAGTAAGGTTCCCAGAGCTCCATCCCCCCTTAAAGGCCGGCAACGCGCTTGTGACTCCCCTGGTGTTACGGGTGCCCATGGGCGACGGTAATTGCTTACCACCAGGCAATCCGTCTGCTCGTTTGCCACCTATGTCATAAAAAAAAAGCAATTAATAAATGATATGATGATTGGTACAAAATGGAAAACTCGACTTGTTGTCAATTAAGTAAAGAAACCAGGAGGTCGAATGAAAAGAATTATAATTGTCTACTATTATCTAATCAAACTTTAACAACAGCTTTTCCAATATTCCGGAAAGACAACATTTCAACAAACGCATCATAAACCTTGTCAAAACCCTCTGTGACCTGTTCTCTGGTCTTCAGTTGGCCGGATTTCATCCATTTCACCAGATCCGCGAATGCCTCAGGCCAGCGTGACAGCCATCGTGAGACGATAAAACCTTCAATCTTCAACTCCTTCGACACTATACTCGGCTGAAGCATTGATGCTTTTGGAATCTTCCGTTGATCTTTATTATAATATGAGCTTTCGCAGACGGCAACCCTTCCGTATAAGTTCATTTGGGAAATTATCTGGCTACTCATTTCTCCTCCAACGTTATCGAAAAAGCAGTCAATTCCTTTAGGAGCGGCGTCTTTCAGTGCCTCTATGACGTCAAAAGACCGGATGTTAAGAGCTTTGTCGAAACCTAATTCTTTTTCAAGCCATTCGACCCTGTCGTCTGAACCAACCAAGCCAATAACTCTGCAGCCCTTGATCTTGGCAATTTGTCCAACAATGGACCCCACAGATCCTGCCGCGCCTGTTACAACCACTGTCTCACCAGTTTTAGGCTGGCATATTTCTAAAAATCCGAAGTACGCCTTCGCACCTGGTATGCCAATCGCTCCAATTCCTAGAGAATTGGGCAAGCCCTTCAAATCAGGAAGCTTGTATACCACGTTTAGTCCTGAGGGTGCTGTTCTGGTATTTATGATTGTATGGTCGCACCATCCTTTGTAAGAGACGATTCTCGTGCCCTCTGGGTATCTAGGATCTTTGGATGCCAATACTACACTTACTTGGTATCCAAATTGGTCGTAGGGTACCGGGTAGAGTAAGTTCTGGGTTAGCTGATACGTGTCCACACTGGTCCACTCCGTCTTGAGAAGAATTTCTCCGTTCTTTATTGGGGGCAGTTCAGTCTCAACAATTTCAAAGTCATCCCGCTTGGGAAATCCTTGGAAATGTTTCTTTACAACGTATTTTCTTTGCTTTTTTGTCAACGAAAATTTCTTGATATCTATTTCTTTCTCATTCACATCATTGCCACTATCTTCTATAGATTGATCTGTGAAGAATAGTATCGGTTCAAACTTCTGTGGATCTTTAGTCATAACTTCTTCTTTTGATTGAAAATCGGTGTTTTCTTTAAAATATTCATTTAACTTAGTTTTAGTTAAGTGACTTGCTTCCTTCTCATTAACTTTTGAAATATTTTTAAGAGCAGCATACTTCATCAGTAAATCTCGTAAAAAATGTTTCACGACTGATATATTTTTTGAAATCTCAGATAAAATTGGTCCATTTGTCTCGATTTTAGAATTGTAAACTACCTTTAAAATAATTATTTGTTCTGGTTAGTATTCCAAAAGCATTTTTATTTTGTAGATAAACTCATTTTTAACTGAAGTATAAGTAAATAACTTACCGAAACCAGAAAGAGAGAAGTAAAAACTCCATTTGTATATATTTTAAAATCATATTTGCTGTTTTGCATAATTCTTCAAATAAACCGACTTTAACTGTTTCAATATATTATTACTGAAGCGGTTTGAATGCACTTAACTTGATATTTTATATATATACACATTTTTATTGCTTATTGCTTTATTTTTAACCGACTTCAAAAAAAGGAGGAGGTTATCAATTCGGTTGGCATGTTGTTTTTTTTTTTTTTTTATGTGTGTTACTTCAGAACTCCGTCATTTATGGACCGACTTCAAAATTTTTTTCGTTGTTTGAAAGCATCTACTTCAAGGTTGGTCCCATTGTTACCAGAATTCAGATCTGATGATGGGATCCATGAGGAATTAAGAGAACTCTTCAAAATTTATAGGTACATGTATAACGATTTTAGTATATTCGGTGACAAGTCAAGCATTTGTATTCAGAAAATAGTATTTTGTGAAGAAGAACTGATGAAGAAGACCATAGGTGGTCATACGAAACTCCTTGTGTTTTCTGGGTGGCGCTGAGATATTTCAATTGAAATACTAAAGCGACTATGACAAAGCCAACTTAAATATTTCTGACGAAATGTTACCATTCACCTGATCTGGTGGTTGAACCCGGGAGGCAGGCAACGGAACACAGAGATAAAAAAGTGTAGAGTGGCCGTGTTTGAACTTAATGGACTTGTCATGAGATGCAGTCTTATAACCTTGACTAATGTTTTAACCGACTTTAAAAAAGGAGGAGAATGTCATTTCGATTGTATGTACATTTTTTGCGTGTTACCTTAGAACTACATCATTTATGAACGAATTTGGTAATTTTTTTCGTAGTTTGACTGCATATACTACAAGGTTGGTTCTGTTGTTACCAGAATCTAGTATGATGATTGTAGGCGGATAGTAATCAACGGAACTCCATGATAAAATAGTGTAGCGGGTCCTGTTTAGGCTTAATATAATCGTCATGAAATGCATTTTGGTAACCATGCATGTATTTCAAACCAACTTTAAAAAGGAGAAGGTTCTTAATTCGGTTGCATGCTCTTTTTAGTATTATCCCCGAACTTTGTCATTCGGGACACTTAAAAAATGCAATAACAACGTATAAATAATTAAGTTTTTCGGCCACAGATCAAGCATTTATGTTCAGAAAGTACCACCTTCTGGCAACGGAACCACATGATATTAAAAGTGTAATGTAGCCGTTTTTGGGCTTAATGGAGTTGCCATGTGATGCACTCTGGTAACAACTTTCTTATCATCATCATCATAACCATAATCACCATCATAATAACCAAAGGACGGCCACAGCTGAACATAGTTTCCCCCTAAAGTGACCCAAAATGACCAATTTTGCGCCATTCTTCGCACACCTGACCTCGTTGGTACACTGGCCGCTACAGTAACTAGGGTATCGTGGGCCCCTGGGAATTCGAGGCCATGGCTTTCGTGTGCCTTGCATGGGGGTAAATGCCATAATCTCCACGCTTGGCAAGCGGGTTAAGCGATCGTAGTGTTCCACCACATTCCAGATCGCAGTATTGCCTGTGTCTGGCGTTGCATTACTTATGTGCCACGATAAGTAGCAGATGACGATTTCGAGTCTCATCATCTCCGTTAAGTTAACGATCTATAGTCAAGTGTTCGGTTTGACAGTTTATTAGCGTCCAAATCGGTCCTAAGCTTCGAACACGACTCAATTAGACATACATTTTTTCTCTTTGCATCGTTTATAGGAATTCCTTTTATTATAATATTTCCTCGTTTGGCATAAATGACCCTGTCTGCCCATATTCGCTTATTAAAAATCAGTGACAAAATGAGAAACTAAAAGGCTAAAAATAAATAAACTTTTAACAAAAAATAAACCCGACTTCAAATATGTACTAAAAAGCAACAAATAATTGTTTTCTTTATCACTTGATAAGTACTTTTGGACTATTTAGAACAAATAAATTTCTTAGGACAATTATATACAATTATTTTTGGTTTTGGAGTCGGTGCCAGCCACTTTTTTCGTTTCCGAAGCCTTCGACAGTCGTGAATAAATTGAGATCTGAAGCGCTACCGCGAAAAACGAAATTCGTAAATTTCGGGCATCTTTCTATTTTACCCCTATTAAGACCTCGTTGCTAACTTGAAAAATCTCGTAAGTCATTTTGGCAATAAAAAAAAAATGAAGTAACTATGTAGGTATGGGATGAGTGCAGAGTTACTGCGTTTCAACTTACAGTATCTGTGTCAGATACAAGAGTTTTTCAAAGTAGTGACGATATATATGTATTATATATTTTCTTAGTCCATTTGTCAACAAATCAAAATCAAAACAGCTGACATGCACGTACAGCGGTGTAAAAAATCTAAGTTCCAATTGTATGTTGAGTAGCGTGGCTGGGACCGACTCCAAAACCAAAAATAATTGTATATAATTGTCCTAAGAAATTGATTTGTTCTAAATAGTCCAAAAGTACTTATCAAGTGATAAAGAAAACAATTATTTGTTGCTTTTTAGTACATATTTGAAGTCGGGTTTATTTTTTGTTAAAAGTTTATTTATATGTTATAATATCTTATGCACCTATTAATGCCATACATTACTGATTATATTTATTTGTGCCATTGACATTACTACAAATTCATGGTCGGTAAAATTAAACATTTGAAGAAATGGGTGTTCATCATATCAGCCGAAGGATGTCTATTTGTAGACATAGGCCTCCCCCACAGTGACACACAATAACCGGTTTTGCACCACTAGGATCCTGTGCAGTCCCGCGATCTTTATCATGTCTTTCATGGGGAGTGAATGCCATATTCGTACAATAGCGGTCAGGATAATAGAATATATCGGCCTCTTAAGGCATACACCAAGGAAGTGTTTTAGGACCTACATTGTTCTTGATTTGTAGTCTAAAATATTTTTTATCTTATCTTAAACTCTAGAAACAGTCCAATCTCACAGTATTTTGATTCGCTGATTGCATGACTTTTGATTATTCTGGCAAGTCATAATCTATTGGAGATACTCGCATAGAAACTAAAATAGATTTTGATCAGCTTACGATCAAATTGAGAACCGTTGGGGCGAACGAGTTCTGCAGTGAAGACTGCGTATTAGTGTGCGTAGTGTAGAAAGCCCTCAGACTAGGTGGAGCGACGATATTTGCAGGGTATCTGGCAAGAGCTGAATGAGAATAGCCGCGAACCGTGATGAGTGGCGTGCATTTGGAGAGGCATATGTCCAGTAATAGACAGATACAGGCTGATGATGATGAGATTTAGGTAGATTTTGAGGTAGGATTGTATGTACATGTTAATTTATATAGAGAAGACCTTCAACTTTGTGTAAATTACAGTTTTTTGTTACTTATGTTAGATAAGTTAAAGATGTGTCTCCCAAAACGTGCGCCACCAATTAGACTATACGTAAAATGAAATCTTTTAATTTCACAATATAGGCCAGTAAAAATCGACAATAAATTAACAAAGCATGATGTATCTCTGATTTTTTAGTATGTTGTTTGGACCGATTAGGACTATATATACACAAGTTTGCAATTCGCAAAAAGTTGTGGAATTTTTTTTATACACAAAAAACCGCAAATATTTGGGGATTTTTTTAGATTCTTCTGTGTGTCTCCTAATCTATGCATTTCTTGTCAAAAGCTCCTATTAAAGTTTTGAAGAACATTAAATTTGTGATAAAGTAAGCCTAATTAGACCTCTATACGTCAATTGGTTACGGAAATATGACCCTTTGAAAATGGGTAACTTTTTGCCCAGGTCGATAATTTAAGTATTATACCATTTTTTGAACTTTAAATTAAATGTTGAAGGGGGTGTGTAACCCTAGTAGTTCTCTCAATATTTCAGAAAAACCCAAGACGGAATAGCGTTTGTCTAGGTATGTTCCAGGAACTTTCCTATTTTTAGTGTTTTACATTAGTATTTTTTTTATACAACGACGGTGGCAAACAACCATACGACCCGCCTGATGGTATGCAGTTACCGTAGCCTATGGACGCCTGCAGCTCCAGAGGATTCACATGCGTTTTGCCTACCCTACAATGAAACAGAACGCTTGAAATCGTTAAATAGACACTTAAATGTATTGTTATATAGACATAAGTGATCATATGTACTTACTTTCTCAATCAATCAGTCAATCAAATTAGACACATATGTAGAGTCGAATACCTACTCTGTCAGATACGAAGATATGGTATTTTAAAAACACGAGTGCTGGAAATCAACCATCGTGGAAGAGTACGTGAGTTTAAAAAATAGACCTCGTGGGTCGTGGGTCATAATTTTCGTTGCTCTATTCAATAGATAGGTCTCCAATTGGCGGGTCGTCAGAGTTGGAGTTGGTCATGATCATGAAGTCCTCTCGAATGATGGAAATGGCAGCATTCCGGTAAGTTTCTCTAGAAGCTCTGGCATTTGCAAGAAGGAGTCCTTATTTTTTTAGTATTTTTGTTTCTATAGTTTTTTTTAATCAAAATATACATTAACATAAATCTAAAACTTCAAGCTCGCCGTGCCAAGGGTTAGCGCTTTCTGAATCTGAGCCTTGATCCTTTACATAACCTTGAAGCGAGTCTCAAGATGTCGGTCGAGAAACTTCGGTATGAGATCGTTCGCTGAAACAACTATCAAAACAATGATCGCAGTATCAACTTCCCATAAATATGCCGGTTCCCTCGTCAGCCAAGTTTAGTTACTTGCTGGACTTTTCTGCCTACACGAGGGTCTCCTCACACGGGATGGTGATGTCAATGAGCATTGCTCGGCGTAGCGATCGATCATCAGCACCGATATATATGCTTATTGGCTCAAATATTAGTCCTGTCCGCGATAATAACAGAGCAGAGACTGGAACTGGTGGCGCAGGCGAGGGTGGTCCATGAAGTATGCCACCTCGCCGTCCAGATGAGCGGTCTAATTTTAAGGACAACCTGCTAGTGTATAATCCTGACTGGGACTTTATCTGTTCAAAGTACTCGCTGTTAGCAAGAACGATGAGAACGACCGGAAATAATATACCTGACTCTTATTGCAACAATGGTGTTCCGAACACATGATAGAAGTCTGCGAAGCCGATGCTAATGACACGAAAATATACGGGGTACACTAAGCGCATGCTGTCCGTGTCGTACAGAAAGATACAACACTCGCACACGGTGAAAATCACTATTGAGATTTAATGGAATCTAAAATGTACTAAGGCTAATTGTTGAAAAAGACCTTTCTTATTCTTGTTCTGTAATGTTTTAGTACTTTATTATTATATAGGTATAGTACTATTAGGTATCTGAGGTAGGTAGGTATATTAAATTCAATGTATAGAAGCAGGTAACTCACGTTTTATATAGTTAATAAAAACTAATTGAATGTTGCTTGTAAACTTATAATATAAAACGTGAGATCTCACGATAGTTTTGAGGTAGGTATATTATTTTACATTCGTTTTCACAAACGTCTTTATCCAGACACCTAAAGAAATGTGTCGTTTTTATTTTATTTTACATTTTATTCTTTTGTTAAATAAGTTTTACGTATCGTAAAATTGGGCCTAGGTATAGGTATCTAAGTTTTAAACATACTTAACATTTGCTAACTAGGAAACCCCTTTAGTCTGATATTACGTATTACTTTGTACTATAGTTATTATATCTTCCTCAGTTACACAATATTCATAACTCCCGAGGGAATAACGAAGGCTATTTTTCTTTAATATACATGCATAGTATAACAACTTTAACAAGTAATCTTTATGAAGAAATATTCCATAGGTACATATTTGTTTAATGCGGATTTTACCTCGCTTGGGTTTTTTTTGAAATTATGACAGAACTACGAAGCCTACAGAGCCCGGTCTACATTTATTTTAAAGCTTATCAAATTGCCTATAAATCGTATCCCATAAGTTATACTAGTTGGATCAGTAGTGTCGATGCAATTTTAGCCCACAAAAAGGTAAAATTTACATATTTTTTAAAAAGTGGCCTATTTTCAAAATGTTGCCATTCCGTGACCAATAGCCCTATTGATTTCTAATTAGCTTTAATTTATCACAAATTTAATGTTCTTGAAACTTAGACTAAATATATACAGATACACAGTCAGGCGAAAAAAATGGCTACATTCAAACTCTAGTAATTTCGAAAAAGGATGGAGTTGGTGACTTAGTCTTTCACCGACCGGCGTCAAATAACAATGTCGTCGTGCTCGGTTAAGACATGTAAAAATAGCACAAAAAACACAAGAAGGACAGTGGGATAAGTTTTTTACGTAAGTAATTCAAATGTATTGACAAATTATGTATTAACTCGATGCAATTTCGTGTTTTAGAATGAATTTAATTAATTGCAAAAATAAAGGATTTTCATGGAACAAAAAGGTACGGAGTCGCTAATATTTTATTTACGTGCGTTTTCTTATACATGTACCTATTGATGAAAAAGGAGATAGGGAGTGTATAGTAGCCATCAGATATATCGCAACAAACGAGATGTTCAAAAATATCTGAACATACACTCTAACGCCTTGACAATTGAGAACGTTTTCTGATATCTTTGAGTAACTCGTACGTTGCGATATATCTGACTGTACATTTTTAAATTACATCTAGCAAATTTGAAATGGCAGATTTAATCACTTCATCTCGTATGTACTTTAATAGCGTTATATTTTAATTCAAGATTCCCACGGGATCCCAAGCGACGATCGGAATGGGCCGCTATCATAGCACGAGATAGGGGTGATGATTTTTCAGACCTAACGACTGGCGTCCCGTGTGTTCGGCCCATTTCCCAGTGCCAAACATATATTTGACCAATAAAGGCTTTTGGGTACGAAACCCTAAAAAAGACTATATTTATAACGAAAACCTAGGTATACTGCCAATTTGACAAACAAGTGAATTTGTTTATTATAGATGTCTTAAGTCAAATATTGTAATATAAAATGTAAAAAGTGTAAATAAACTTATTTTGTTATTAGACATTTTTTATTACTCAACGTGCCTAATATTATTTATGCGACTCCATGCATCCGATATTCTGATGACTTGGAGTTTGACATTTATTATTTTTCTAATGACGTTTCAGTAGTTGCCAGTATCGCGGTGATCCGACGAAAACGGTTTATATGTTACTTATTTGAAAACTAGAATCTCATTTGAGGCCATTTTTTCCTACTCCTTTGTTCGGGACTGTGCGTCTATAGGTATATATTTAGTCTAAGTCTTGAAAACGTATATAGGAACTCTATACAAAAAATGCATGGATTCGGAGACATAGAGATTAATCTAAAAAAATCCTGAAAATTTCGTGGTTTTTTGTGAATATTTTTTTTTCCACA
This sequence comes from Grapholita molesta, assembly GCA_022674325.2. Taxonomy (NCBI): domain Eukaryota; kingdom Metazoa; phylum Arthropoda; class Insecta; order Lepidoptera; family Tortricidae; genus Grapholita; species Grapholita molesta. The sequence goes on from CP053143.2 coordinate 9,414,710, forward strand.
ACTTTTTGTGAATTGCAAACTCGTGTGTACATAGCCCTAATGGGTCCTAATAACATACAAAAAATTCAGAGATACATCATGCTTTGCGAATTTAGCTATTTTTTGTGTCGATTTTGACTGGCCTAATAGGCAATTTTCGTTAATGCAAGCTGTGTTGAGACATGTATTATAATTATATGAGATCCATGATACATACAAAGAAACAAATTAATGATATGATGCTGATGATATGTACAAAATGGAAAACTCGACTTGTCATTGTCAATTACGTCATAAAAACAGGAGGTCATTTAATCAAATTATAATTAACATTTATCTAATCAAACTTTAACAACAGCCTTTCCAGTGTTCTCGCCAGCCAACATTCCAACAAACGCATCGTAAACCTTGTCAAAACCCTCAGTAACGTGTTCTCTGGTCTTCAATTGGCCGGATTTCACCCACTTCACCAGGTCAGCGAATGCCTCAGGCCAGCGTGACAGCCATCGTGAGACGATAAAACCCTCTATCTTTAACTCCTTCGACACTATACTCGGCTGAAGTATTGATGCTTTTGGACCCTTCAGTAGATCTTCATTATATGCACTTATGCTTCCACAGACGGCAACCCTTCCGTATAAGTTCATTTGGGAAATTATTTGGCTACTTATTTCGCCTCCAACGTTATCGAAAAAGCAATCAATTCCTTTAGGAGCGGCGTCTTTCAGTGCCTTTATGACGTCAACAGATTTGTAGTTGAAAGCTTTGTCGAAACCTAATTCTTTTTCGAGCCATTCGACCTTGTCGTCTGAACCAGCGAAGCCGATGACTCTGCAGCCCTTAATCTTGGCGATTTGTCCAACGATGGACCCGACAGCTCCTGCCGCGCCTGTTACAACCACAGTCTCGCCACTCGCCACTTTTCGGCTGGCATATTTCTAGGAATCCGAAGTATGCTGTTGCACCTGGCATGCCAATCGCTCCAATTCCTAGAGAATTGGGCAAGCCCTTCAAATCAGGAAGCTTGTACACCGCGTTTAGTCCTGAGGGTGCGTCGCCATGGCTGGTATTTATGATAGTATGGTCGCACCATCCTTTGTGAGAGACCATTCTCGTGCCCTCTGGGTATCTAGGATCTTTGGATTCCAATACTACGCTTACTTGGTATCCAAATTGGTCGTAGGGTACCGGGTAGCGTGAGTTGTAGGCTCGCTGATACGGATCCACACTGAGCCACCATTAGACCATTTGTAATGTGATTTTTCAGAACAACAGGACAGTTGATGCAGGGCTGCGTTGAGACATAAGTTATATATAAGATCTATTGTACATTAAGCATTATGAGAGGTAGGGCACAGCGATGACCATCACGCTTGAATCTGGGGCAGCCCAACTGGGGAAGTACCTCCTCCTTACAGAAAACCACAGCCATAATAGCACTGCTACCTTTCAGGTATGCAGTGTTATGTTCCTGATGGTGAGTAAGGTTCTCAGAGCTCCATCCCCCCTTAAAGGCCGGCAACGCGCTTGTGACTCCCCTGGTGTTACGGGTGCCCATGGGCGACGGTAATTGCTTACCACCAGGCAATCCGTCTGCTCGTTTGCCGCCTATGTCATAAAAAAAAAAGCAATTAATAAATGATATGATGATTGGTACAAAATGGAAAACTCGACTTGTTGTCAATTAAGTAAAGAAACCAGGAGGTCGAATGAAAAAAAATATAATTGTCTACTATTATCTAATCAAACTTTAACAACAGCTTTTCCAATATTCCGGAAAGACAACATTTCAACAAACGCATCATAAACCTTGTCAAAACCCTCTGTGACCTGTTCTCTGGTCTTCAGTTGGCCGGATTTCATCCATTTCACCAGATCCGCGAATGCCTCAGGCCAGCGTGACAGCCATCGTGAGACGATAAAACCTTCTATCTTCAACTCCTTCAACACTATACTCGGCTGAAGCATTGATGCTTTTGGAATCTTCCGTTGACCGTCATTATAATATGAGCTTTCGCAGACGGCAACCCTTCCGTATAAGTTCATTTGGGAAATTATCTGGCTACTCATTTCTCCTCCAACGTTATCGAAAAAGCAGTCAATTCCTTTAGGAGCGGCGTCTTTCAGTGCCTCTATGACGTCAAAAGGCCGGACGTTAAGAGCTTTGTCGAAACCTAATTCTTTTTCAAGCCATTCGACCCTGTCGTCTGAACCAACCAAGCCAATAACTCTGCAGCCCTTGATCTTGGCGATTTGTCCAACAATGGACCCCACAGATCCTGCCGCGCCTGTTACAACCACTGTCTCACCAGTTTTAGGCTGGCATATTTCTAAAAATCCGAAGTACGCCTTCGCACCTGGTATGCCAATCGCTCCAATTCCTAGAGAATTGGGCAAGCCCTTCAAATCAGGAAGCTTGTATACCACGTTTAATCCTGAGGGTGCTGTGCTGGTATTTATGATTGTATGGTCGCACCATCCTTTGTAAGAGACGATCCTCGTGCCCTCTGGGTATCTAGGATCTTTGGATGCCAATACTACACTTACTTGGTATCCAAATTGGTCGTAGGGTACCGGGTAGAGTAAGTTGTGGGTTAGCTGATACGCATCCACACTGATCCACTCCGTCTTGAGAAGAATTTCTCCGTTCTTTATTGGGGGCAGTTCAGTCTCAACAATTTCAAAGTCATCCCGCTTGGGAACTCCTCGGAAATGTTTCTTTACAACGTATTTTCTTTGCTTTTTTGTCAACGAAAATTTCTTGATATCTATTTCTTTCTCATTCACATCATTGCCACTATCTTCTATAGATTGATCTGTGAAGAATAGTATCGGTTCAAACTTCTGTGGATCTTTAGTCATAACTTCTTCTTTTGATTGAAAATGGGTGTTTTCTTTAAAATATTCATTTAACTTAGTTTTAGTTAAGTGACTTTCTTCCTTCTCATTAACTTTTGAAATATTTTTAAGAGCAGCATACTTCATCAGTAAATCTCGTAAAAAATGTTTCACGACTGATATATTTTTTGAAATCTCAGATAAAGTTGGTCCATTTGTCTCGATTTTAGAATTGTAAACTACCTGTAAAATAATTATTTGTTCTGGTTAGTATTCCAAAAGCATTTTTATTTTGTAGATAAACTCATTTTTAACTGAAGTATAAGTAAATAACTTACCGAAACCAGAAAAGAGAAGTAAAAACTCCATTTGTTATATATTTTAAAATCATATTTGCTGTTTCGCATAATTCTTCAAATAAACCGACTTTAACTGTTTCAATATATTATTACTGAAGCGGTATGAATGCACTTAACTTGATATTTTATATATATACACATTTTTATTGCTTATTGCTTTATTTTTAACCGACTTCAAAAAAAGGAGGAGGTTATCAATTCGGTTGCCATGTTGTTTTTTTTTTTTATGTGTGTGTTACTTCAGAACTCCGTCATTTATGGACCGACTTCAAAATTTTTTTCGTTGTTTGAAAGCATCTACTTCAAGGTTGGTCCCATTGTTACCAGAATTGAGGTCTGATGATGGGATCCATGAGGAATTAAGAGAACTCTTCAAAATTTATAAGTACATGTATAACGATTTTAGTATATTCGGTGACAAGTCAAGCATTTGTATTCAGGAAATAGTATTTTGTGAAGAAGAACTGATGAAGAAGACCATAGGTGGTCATACGAAACTCCTTGTGTTTTCTGGGTGGCGCTGAGATATTTGAATTGAAATACTAAAGCGACTATGACAAAGCCAACTTAAATATTTCTGACGAAATGTTACCATTCACCTGATCTGGTGGTTGAACCCGGGAGGCAGGCAACGGAACACAGAGATAAATAAGTGTAGAGTGGCCGTGTTTGAACTTAATGGACTTGTCATGAGATGCAGTCTTATAACCTTGACTAATGTTTTAACCGACTTTAAAAAAGGAGGAGAATGTCATTTCGATTGTATGTGCATTTTTTGCGTGTTACCTTAGAACTACATCATTTATAAACGAATTTGGTAATTTTTTTCATAGTTTGACTGCATGTATATAATAAAATACAAGGTTGGTTCTGTTGTTACCAGAACCTAGTATGATGATTGTAGGCGGATAGTAGGCAACGGAACTCCATGATAAAATAGTGTAGCGGGTCCTGTTTAGGCTTAATATAATCGTCATGAAATGCATTTTGGTAACCATGCATGTATTTTAAACCAACTTTAAAAAGGAGAAGGTTCTTAATTCGGTTGCATGCTCTTTTTAGTGTATTATCCCCGAACTTTGTCATTCGGGACACTTAAAAAATGCAATAAAAACGTATAAATAATTAAGTTTTTCGGCCACAGATCAAACATTTATGTTCAGAAAGTACCACCTTCTGGCAACGGAACCACATGATATTAAAAGTGTAATGTAGCCGTTTTTGGGCTTAATGGAGTTGCCATGTGATGCACTCTGGTAACAACTTTCTTATCATCATCATAATAACCAAAGGACGGCCACAGCTGAACATAGATTCCCCCTAAAGTGACCCACAATGACCGATTTTGCGCCATTCTTCGCACACCTGACCTAATTGGTACACTGGCCGCTACAGTAACTAGGGTATAGTGGGCCCCTGGGAACTCGAGGCCACGGCTTTCGTGTGCCTTGCATGGGGGTAAATGCCATAATAGCCACGCTTGGCAAGCGGGTTAGCGATCGTAGTGTTCCACCACATTCCAGATCGTAGTATTGCCTGTGTCTGGCGTTGTATTACTTATGTGCCACGATAAGTATCAGATGACGATTTCGAGTCTCATCATCTCCGTTAAGCATTAACCAAGTAAAACCAAAAATAATTGCATATAATTGTCCTAAGATATTGATTTGTTCTAAATAGTCCAAAAGTACTTCTCAAGTGATTAAGAAAACAATTATTTGTTGCTTTTTAGTACATATTTGAAGTCGGGTTTATTTTTATCCAGACACCTAAAGAAATGTGTCGTTTTTATTTTATTTTACATTTTATTCTTTTGTTAAATAAGTTTTACGTATCGTAAAATTGGGCCTAGGTATAGGTATCTAAGTTTTAAACATACTTAACATTTGCTAACTAGGAAACCCCTTTAGTCTGATATTACGTATTACTTTGTACTATAGTTATTATATCTTCCTCAGTTACACAATATTCATAACGCCCGAGGGAATAACGAAGGCTATTTTTCTTTAATATACATGCATAGTATAACAACTTTAACAAGTAATCTTTATGAAGAAATATTCCATAGGTACATATTTGTTTAATGCGGATTTTACCTCGCTTGGGTTTTTTTTGAAATTATGACAGAACTACGAAGCCTACAGAGCCCGGTCTACATTTATTTAAAGCTTATCAAATTGCCTATAAATCGTATCCCATAAGTTGTACTAGTTGGATCAGTAGTGTCGATGCAATTTTAGCCCACAAAAAGGTAAAATTTACATATTTTTTAAAAAATGGCCTATTTTCAAAATGTTGCCATTCCGTGACCAATATTTGACCAATATTGATTTCTAATTAGCTTTAATTTATCACAAATTTAATGTTCTTGAAAACGTATATAGGAACTTTAAACAAAAAATGCATGGATTCGGAGACATAGAGATTAATCTAAAAAAATCCTGAAAATTTCGTGGTTTTTTGTGAATATTTTTTTTTCCACAACTTTTTGTGAATTGCAAACTCGTGTGTACATAGCCCTAATGGGTCCTAATAACATACAAAAAATTCAGGGATACATCATGCTTTGCGAATTTAGCTATTTTTTGTGTCGATTTTGACTGGCCTAATAGGCAATTTTCGTTAATGCAAGCTGTGTTGAGACATGTATTATAATTATATGAGATCCATGATACATACATACAAAGAAACAAATAAATGATATGATGCTGATGATATGTACAAAATGGAAAACTCGACTTGTCATTGTCAATTGCGTCAAAAAAACAGGAGGTCATTTAATCAAATTATAATTAACATTTATCTAATCAAACTTTAACAACAGCTTTTCCAGTGTTCTCGCCAGCCAACATTCCAACAAACGCATCGTAAACCTTGTCAAAACCCTCAGTGACGTGTTCTCTGGTCTTCAATTGGCCGGATTTCACCCACTTCACCAGGTCAGCGAATGCCTCAGGCCAGCGTGACAGCCATCGTGAGACGATAAAACCCTCTATCTTTAACTCCTTCGACACTATACTCGGCTGAAGTATTGATGCTTTTGGACCCTTCAGTAGATCTTCATTATATGCGCTTATGCTTCCACAGACGGCAACCCTTCCGTATAAGTTCATTTGGGAAATTATTTGGCTACTTATTTCGCCTCCAACGTTATCGAAAAAGCAATCAATTCCTTTAGGAGCGGCGTCTTTCAGTGCCTTTATGACGTCAACAGATTTGTAGTTGTAAGCTTTGTCGAAACCTAATTCTTTTTCGAGCCATTCGACCTTGTCGTCTGAACCAGCGAAGCCGATGACTCTGCAGCCCTTAATCTTGGCGATTTGTCCAACGATGGACCCGACAGCTCCTGCCGCGCCTGTTACAACCACAGTCTCGCCACTTTTCGGCTGGCATATTTCTAGGAATCCGAAGTATGCTGTTGCACCTGGCATGCCAATCGCTCCAATTCCTAGAGAATTGGGCAAGCCCTTCAAATCAGGAAGCTTGTACACCGCGTTTAGTCCTGAGGGTGCGTCGCACAGTGGTCACGTACAATGCCATAAGTCTAGGAAATCGACGGTGGGTTTGTTTTAGATAACCTATGCCAAATCACCCACTAATAGCCAGACTTTCCAAAACAATAAATAGTTTTAAAATATATTTATTTAATCATTATTTTTCGTACCTTCAAAGTGAGCACACCGACCACGTGTCATTACCGATATCAGTAGCTCGTTAAAGTGAAAGTATGTGTACGACGTATTTTTCGGAATTGTTTGCCTGTTATCAATTGCATTAGTATGGAAGTTATAGATAAATGGAAGTTATTGAAATCGTAATTTATTTATTACATAGAAACACCAGAGGTCTACGTAACCTATTTTATAAGAAGTCTATTTTGCTACTACGAATATTTGTAGAGACTTTTAATAACTTTAGGTCAATAGGTACCCAATACTTTTACATTATTTATATAGTCCATAAGACGTAGTTTTAAAATAATAAGGGCTTTATTACCGGATGGTACCGGACTTTAAGTTAAGAGCCTTCTACGAATTTCGTAGCGCCTGCTACAAGACTAACATGACTTTTATCATTTCGAACTATCTTTCCTAATACATATTTTATTCATTTTCATGTACTTTTTTTCACTGCACGTTTTCAAGGATGTATATTTTGAATTGCGGCATTCTACAAAAGGTTCATATATTGAAAGAACACTCCATATTCTGCGAATAATCTACAACTGCTACCGGACGACGCTGAAAATAATATTATATCGACGAGACATAAAAAATAGCGTGTTGAGACCAGTGAAGATAAACAAATATTAGCCAAAACAAAGAAAGAAATCCAGTCACATTTAAGAAAAAGTTGCAGTTGGGATAAATTATTGGCAAGCCAAGAAGCGGAGGGAGTGCAGTGGAACATCGAATGATGGTAATACGGCGCGCAGGTTTTTTGAGAATTCTGCTATTTCAGCAGAGATCACAGGTATAAAAAAGCTAATTGATAGGCGTGACACAATTCTAGCGTGCATACATTCGAGATAAAAAGTAAATTCTGAAAGATTTAACACGTATGCACTTAAAACGGCCAAGCAGCTTATTCAAGAATATAGATGGTACTATATGCCGGCTTCTGTTCATAAAGTCCTTATTCACGGGGCTGAAGTGATTGACCATATGATGTCACCGATAGGAGAGCTGTCAGAAGAAGCTGCTGAATCAACAAATCAAAATTTGAAACAATTTAGACTTAATAATATGTACTAGGAATATGTCACGAACCATGACGAATGAGGATCGTCTTTTAGTAAATTCAGACCCTATGATTACAGGTCTCAGGGCACTACCAAAGAAGAAAAAATACAGTTTGTCACAGTCGGTACTTAGTTAATTAGATGTCTAAATATATATTTAAAAATAACTTTAAGTTATAATATATATAAGTCAGTATGTTTAACGTGATTGACAAATAACGTGCTATATTGTACGATACAATTTTTGTTCGTTGTTAGCATGTCTCTAAATATATATGTAACTAACTTAAAATGTTTTTATTGCGTTTTATATTTAAAAATACTATTGTTCTTTTGTATTATGAGGGAAAAATATGTAATATATATTTTATTTGTATTTGCGGAAGGCTTGAAGATTGTACAAATTTCTCATATTATTTAAATATCATTTTGTTTTTTTTTAACGGTCAAATATACTTAATAAAACCATTTTATACTGTTTTCCTATTAGATTTTAAGTAACTAAATGATAACATATTTTTATATTGGCGCTATATGTGATACTTTGGGAGTTATCGAATTTTGACACTTTCTCCATACAAGCTAAACCACAGTGCGTCGCCATGGCTGGTATTTATGATAGTATGGTCGCACCATCCTTTGTGAGAGACGATTCTCGTGCCCTCTGGGTATCTAGGATCTTTGGATTCCAATACTACGCTTACTTGGTATCCAAATTGGTCGTAGGGTACCGGGTAGCGTGATCATCATCCCGCTTGGGAACTCCCTGGAAATGTTTCTTTACAACGTATTTTCTTTGCTTCACCATTGTAAGCGCTTGCTTGTCTTACTTGAACTGCCATGTTATCTATTAGATATAGATATGAATTCAGCAATCGTTATCTTATCTGTATGAGCTACTTATCTGTATAGTACTCGTAGTATAGCTTATCTGTATCATAAGATAACAATGAAAAAATATGTGTTTAATACTATGTTGCCAGGTTGATTAGTGAGATGTATCTTTTGATTTATCAGTAATGTATTGCTTTCATTTTTGTACCTATGAAAGTTTCCTTTAGCTTCCTAGCTTTCTAGTTACCTTTTCAGTATTGTACTTATGAAAGCAATACCTTAATGATTACTTTATATTTAGCCATTGATATTACCACAGATTCATTGTCGGTAAAGTTAAAGATTTGAAGAAATGAATGTTCATCATATCAGCCGAAGGATGTCTATTTGTAGGCATAGGCCTCTCCCACAGTGACCCACAATAACCGGTTTTGCACCACTAGGATCCTGTGGAGTCCCGCGATCTTTATCATGTGTCTTGCATCCCCATGCAAGACACATGATAAAGTACGAATATGGTATTTACTCCCCAGTAAATACCATATTCGTACTATTCAGCGGTCAGGATAATAAAATATGTCGGTTGCTTAATACATACACCAAGGAAGTGTGTTAGGACCTACATTGTTCTTGATTTGTAGTCTAAAATATTTCTTATCTTATCTTAAACTCTAGAAAAAGCCTAATCTCACAATCTTTTGATTCGCTGATTGCATGACTTTTGATTATTCTGGCAAGTCATAATCTATAGGAGATACTCGCATAGAAGCGAAAATAGATTTTGATCAACTTTTGGTATCTGCCAGTTGTAGTCTTATGATCTTAGTGTAATCTTATGATCAAATTTAGAACCATTGTGGTAAACGAGTTCTGGAGTGGAGACTGCGTATTGGTATGCGTAGTGTAGGAAGCCGTCAGACTAGGTGGAGCGACGAAATTCGCGGGGTTGCTGGCAAGAGCTAGATGAAAACAGCTGCGAACCGTGATGAGTGGCATGCATTTGGAGAGGCATGTTCAGCAGTGGACAAATATAGGCTGATGATGATGAGATTTAGCTAGATATGAGGTAGGATTAACATGTTAATTCATTTAGAGAAGACCTTCAACTTTGGGTAAATTGCAGTTCAGTTATGTTAGTTAAGATAAGGATGTGTGTCCCAATACGTGCGCCACCATTAGACTATTTGTAATGTGATTTTTCAGAACAACAGGACAGTTGATGCAGGGCTGCGTTGAGACATAAGTTATATATAAGATCTATTGTACACATTAAGCATTATGAGAGGTAGGGCACAGCGATGACCATCACGCTTGAATCTGGGGCAGCCCAACTGGGGAAGTACCTCCTCCTTACAGAAAACCACAGCCATAATAGCACTGCTACCTTTCAGGTATGCAGTGTTATGTTCCTGATGGTGAGTAAGGTTCCCAGAGCTCCATTCCCCCTTAAAGGCCGGCAATGCGCTTGTGACTCCCCTGGTGTTACGGGTGCCCATGGGCGACGGTAATTGCTTACCACCAGGCAATCCGTCTGCTCGTTTGCCGCCTATGTCATAAAAAAAAAAAAAGCAATTAATAAATGATATGATGATTGGTACAAAATGGAAAACTCGACTTGTTGTCAATTAAGTAAAGAAACCAGGAAGTCGAATGAAAAAAATTATAATTGTCTACTATTATCTAATCAAACTTTAACAACAGCTTTTCCAATATTCCGGAAAGACAACATTTCAACAAACGCATCATAAATCTTGTCAAAACCCTCTGTGACCTGTTCTCTGGTCTTCAGTTGGCCGGATTTCATCCATTTCACCAGATCCGCGAATGCCTCAGGCCAGCGTGACAGCCATCGTGAGACGATAAAACCTTCTATCTTTAACTCCTTCGACACTATACTCGGCTGAAGCATTGATGCTTTTGGAATCTTCCGTTGATCTTTATTATAATATGAGCTTTCGCAGACGGCAACCCTTCCGTATAAGTTCATTTGGGAAATTATCTGGCTACTCATTTCTCCTCCAACGTTATCGAAAAAGCAGTCAATTCCTTTAGGAGCGGCGTCTTTCAGTGCCTCTATGACGTCAAAAGACCGGATGTTAAGAGCTTTGTCGAAACCTAATTCTTTTTCAAGCCATTCGACCCTGTCGTCTGAACCAACCAAGCCAATAACTCTGCAGCCCTTGATCTTGGCGATTTGTCCAACAATGGACCCCACAGATCCTGCCGCGCCTGTTACAACCACTGTCTCACCAGTTTTAGGCTGGCATATTTCTAAAAATCCGAAGTACGCCTTCGCACCTGGTATGCCAATCGCTCCAATTCCTAGAGAATTGGGCAAGCCCTTCAAATCAGGAAGCTTGTATACCACGTTTAATCCTGAGGGTTCTGTGCTGGTATTTATGATTGTATGGTCGCACCATCCTTTGTAAGAGACGATCCTCGTGCCCTCTGGGTATCTAGGATCTTTGGATGCCAATACTACACTTACTTGGTATCCAAATTGGTCGTAGGGTACCGGGTACAACTTATTGTGGGTTAGCTGATACGTATCCACACTGATCCACTCCGTCTTGAGAAGAATTTCTCCGTTCTTTATTGGGGGCAGTTCAGTCTCAACAATTTCAAAGTCATCCCGCTTGGGAAATCCTTGGAAATGTTTCTTTACAACGTATTTTCTTTGCTTTTTTGTCAACGAAAATTTCTTGATATCTATTTCTTTCTCATTCACATCATTGCCACTATCTTCTATAGATTGATCTGTGAAGAATAGTATCGGTTCAAACTTCTGTGGATCTTTAGTCATAACTTCTTCTTTTGATTGAAAATCGGTGTTTTCTTTAAAATATTCATTTAACTTAGTTTTAGTTAAGTGACTTGCTTCCTTCTCATTAACTTTTGAAATATTTTTAAGAGCAGCATACTTCATCAGTAAATCTCGTAAAAAATGTTTCACGACTGATATATTTTTTGAAATCTCAGATAAAGTTGGTCCATTTGTCTCGATTTTAGAATTGTAAACTACCTTTAAAATAATTATTGGTTCTGGTTAGTATTCCAAAAGCATTTTTATTTTGTAGATAAACTCATTTTTAACTGAAGTATAAGTAAATAACTTACCGAAACCAGAAAGAGAGAAGTAAAAACTCCATTTGTATATATTTTAAAATCATATTTGCTGTTTCGCATAATTCTTCAAATAAACCCACTTTAACTGTTTCAATATATTATTACTGAAGCGGTTTGAATGCACTTAACTTGATATTTTATATATATACACATTTTTATTGCTTATTGCTTTATTTTTAACCGACTTCAAAAAAAGGAGGAGGTTATCAATTCGGTTGGCATGTTGTTTTTTTTTTTTTTTATGTGTGTTACTTCAGAACTCCGTCATTTATGGACCGACTTCAAAATTTTTTTCGTTGTTTGAAAGCATCTACTTCAAGGTTGGTCCCATTGTTACCAGAATTCAGATCTGATGATGGGATCCATGAGGAATTAAGAGAACTCTTCAAAATTTATAGGTACATGTATAACGATTTTAGTATATTCGGTGACAAGTCAAGCATTTGTATTCAGAAAATAGTATTTTGTGAAGAAGAACTGATGAAGAAGACCATAGGTGGTCATACGAAACTCCTTGTGTTTTCTGGGTGGCGCTGAGATATTTCAATTGAAATACTAAAGCGACTATGACAAAGCCAACTTAAATATTTCTGACGAAATGTTATCATTCACCTGATCTGGTGGTTGAACCCGGGAGGCAGGCAACGGAACACAGAGATAAAAAAGTGTAGAGTGGCCGTGTTTGAACTTAATGGACTTGTCATGAGATGCAGTCTTATAACCTTGACTAATGTTTTAACCGACTTTAAAAAAGGAGGAGAATGTAATTTCGATTGTATGTACATTTTTTGCGTGTTACCTTAGAACTACATCATTTATGAACGAATTTGGTAATTTTTTTCGTAGTTTGACTGCATATATTACAAGGTTGGTTCTGTTGTTACCAGAATCTAGTATGATGATTGTAAACGGATAGTAGGCAACGGAACTCCATGATAAAATAGTGTAGCGGGTCCTGTTTAGGCTTAATATAATCGTCATGAAATGCATTTTGGTAACCATGCATGTATTTTAAACCAACTTTAAAAAGGAGAAGGTTCTTAATTCGGTTGCATGCTCTTTTTAGTGTATTATCCCCGAACTTTGTCATTCGGGACACTTAAAAAATGCAATAAAAACGTATAAATAATTAAGTTTTTCGGCCACAGATCAAACATTTATGTTCAGAAAGTACCACCTTCTCTCGGAACCACATGATATTAAAAGTGTAAGGTAGCCGTTTTTGGGCTTAATGGAGTTGCCGTGTGATGCACTCTGGTAACAACTTTCTTATCATCATCATCATAACCATAATCACCATCATAATAACCAAAGGACGGCCACAGCTGAACATAGATTCCCCCTAAAGTGACCCACAATGACCGATTTTGCGCCATTCTTCGCACACCTGACCTCGTTGGTACACTGGCCGCTACAGTAACTAGGGTATAGTGGGCCCCTGGGAACTCGAGGCCACGGCTTTCGTGTGCCTTGCATGGGGGTAAATGCCATAATAGCCACGCTTGGCAAGCGGGTTAGCGATCGTAGTGTTCCACCACATTCCAGATCGTAGTATTGCCTGTGTCTGGCGTTGCAATACTTATGTGCCACGATAAGTATCAGATGACGATTTCGAGTCTCATCATCTCCGTTAAGCATTAACCAAGTAAAACCAAAAATAATTGCATATAATTGTCCTAAGAAATTGATTTGTTCTAAATATTCCAAAAGTACTTATCAAGTGATTAAGAAAACAATTATTTGTTGCTTTTTAGTACATATTTGAAGTCGGGTTTATTTTTTGTTAAAAGTTTATTTATTATGTTAGGTTATGAAATTACAATGCTGACTTATACTTTCTGTCATATTTAACCCATTGTCTCTTCTTCCAGTAGCAAGGAATGACATAGAATCCAGACAGTTGGCGGTCTATCATTTAGGCCAAGACTCTATTAGGCGTTAGGTAGCCAAAATTTAAGTAATCGTGTTTCTGAATCGTATGATTTATTTAGATAATCCTTAAATATGTAACTTTTGACGCACAAAGACTAAGATTAAGAATTAACTATACAAAAACAGGTATCTAACAAAGGAAATTCTGCTGTCATTTCTTTGGTACAGCCAAGGACAATACACGCTGCGCCTAAGAAATTATTCTACAAATTTTTATTAACTTCAAATCCTAACGAAAAAAATTAAGTTTTTGAAGAAGGAAGAAATGAAAATGATGGATTTACTAGTGAACATTCCAGTTCGTTATTACTTGCTTCACCATTGCGCATGCTGGTCTTACTTGAACTGCCATATTGTTATCTATTAGATATAGATATGAATTCAGCATGAGTTATCTTATCTATATGAGCTACTATTATCTTATGATTGTATTTCAAAAAAATAATAAAATACTATATTGCCAGGTTGATTAGTGAGATGAATCTATTGATCTGTTTTATGTTATAATATCTTATGCACCTATTAATGCCATACATTACTGATTATATTTATTACTACAAATTCATTGTCGGCAAAATTAAACATTTGAAGAAATGGGTGTTCATCATATCAGCCGAAGGATGTCTATTTGTAGACATAGGCCTCCCCCACAGTGACACACAATAACCGGTTTTGCACCACTAGGATCCTGTGGAGTCCCGCGATCTTTATCATGTCTTTCATGGGGAGTGAATGCCATATTCGTACAATAGCGGTCAGGATAATAGAATATATCGGCCTCTTAAGGCATACACCAAGGAAGCGTTTTAGGACCTACATTGTTCTTGATTTGTAGTCTAAAATATTTTTTATCTTATCTTAAACTCTAGAAACAGCCCAATCTCACAGTATTTTGATTCGCTGATTGCATGACTTTTGATTATTCTGGCAAGTCATAATCTATAGGAGATACTCGCATAGAAACTAAAATAGATTTTGATCAGCTTACGATCAAATTGAGAACCGTTGGGGCGAACGAGTTCTGCAGTGAAGACTGCGTATTAGTGTGCGTAGTGTAGAAAGCCCTCAGACTAGGTGGAGCGACGATATTTGCAGGGTATCTGGCAAGAGCTGAATGAGAATAGCCGCGAACCGTGATGAGTGGCGTGCATTTGGAGAGGCATATGTCCAGTAATAGACAGATACAGGCTGATGATGATGAGATTTAGGTAGATTTTGAGGTAGGATTGTATGTACATGTTAATTTATATAGAGAAGACCTTCAACTTTGTGTAAATTACAGTTAATGATAATAATTTTGTTACTTATGTTAGTTAAGTTAAAGATGTGTCTCCCAAAACGTGCGCCACCAATTAGACCATACGTAAAATGAAATTTTTTAATTACACAATAGGCAATTTTTCATAACAACAGAATCGTTAATGCAGAGCTGTGTTGAGACATGTATTATATATGAGATCCATGATACATACAAAGAAACAAATTAATGATATGATGCTGATATTGCTGATGATATGTACAAAATGGAAAACTCGACTTGTCATTGTCAATTACGTCATAAAAACAGGAGGTCATTTAATCAAATTATAATTAACATTTATCTAATCAAACTTTAACAACAGCCTTTCCAGTATTCTCGCCAGCCAACATTCCAACAAACGCATCGTAAACCTTGTCAAAACCCTCAGTAACGTGTTCTCTGGTCTTCAATTGGCCGGATTTCACCCACTTCACCAGGTCAGCGAATGCCTCAGGCCAGCGTGACAGCCATCGTGAGACGATAAAACCTTCTATCTTTAACTCCTTCGACACTATACTCGGCTGAAGTATTGATGCTTTTGGACCCTTCAGTAGATCTTCATTATATGCGCTTATGCTTCCACAGACGGCAACCCTTCCGTATAAGTTCATTTGGGAAATTATTTGGCTACTTATTTCGCCTCCAACGTTATCGAAAAAGCAATCAATTCCTTTAGGAGCGGCGTCTTTCAGTGTCTTTATGACGTCAACAGATTTGTAGTTGAAAGCTTTGTCGAAACCTAATTCTTTTTCGAGCCATTCGACCTTGTCGTCTGAACCAGCGAAGCCGATGACTCTGCAGCCCTTGATTTTGGCGATTTGTCCAACGATGGACCCGACAGCTCCTGCCGCGCCTGTTACAACCACCGTCTCACCACTTTTCGGCTGGCATATTTCTAGGAATCCGAAGTATGCTGTTGCACCTGGCATGCCAATCGCTCCAATTCCTAGAGAATTGGGCAAGCCCTTCAAATCAGGAAGCTTGTACACCGCGTTTAGTCCTGAGGGTGCGTCGCCATGGCTGGTATTTATGATAGTATGGTCGCACCATCCTTTGTGAGAAACGATTCTCGTGCCCTCTGGGTATCTAGGATCTTTGGATTCCAATACTACACTTACTTGGTATCCAAATTGGTCGTAGGGTACCGGGTAGCGTGAGTTGTAGGCGCGCTGATACGGATCCACACTGAGCCATTCAGTCTTGAGAAGAATTTCTCCGTTCTTTATTGGAGGTAATTCAGTCTCAACAATTTCGAAGTCATCCCGCTTGGGGACTCCTTGGAAATGTTTCTTTACAACGTATTTTTTTTGCAGCACCATTGTAAGCGCTTGCCTTATCCAAACTGCCTCGTCAATCTGGTACACTTAGATATAAATTTAACACTTCTATCTTGGGTTATCTAATCATACCACTCATTATCATCAAATGATTTATTGTTTGTGAAATTGATATCAATATAGATTTGATGGTTGTTAAGTTATTTATTAGTAAAAATTGGGGACAATTACAACGTTTGGTATCAATGGTTTGATCGGATATTTCTATTTCACTTCTACCTATTTTCTTTTTTTGTTTTTATTTATGTTAAGACATCACTTTGAAACCTTTTTTTTCCATAACATCAGTTATTAACCAAAGTTGTTTTTTATTCTTTTACCTACAACAGATACAAAAAAAATTACAACAATAGTAAAGATTTACTAAGATTTATAAAGTAGTATTCAATATTTGAGATTGAGAAGTATGAGTCAAAAAATCCTCTCGGGCCGCGTGGTTCAAAAGTGTTGTCCAACACTCGGACCACAAGGAACTTAGTTCGACACTTGGGCTACAAGGAATTCTTATTTTCCACTTAGTCCGACACTTGGATTACAAGGAATTCTTGTTTTCCACTTAGTCCGATCAGATAACCACCAGGAATTCTTATTTTTCGCTCCATTTTAATTAATTAAAACACCCATCATCATCATCATCGTGTCAGCCGAAACACGTCCACTGCTGGACATAGGCCTCCCCCAGATATCATATGGGGGGTATATGTCATAATCGCCACGCTTAGCACCCATGGGTTATTGAATAATAAACACAAAATGATGACCAACATAACGGTGAAACGCGTTTCGTTAATTCTGGATCAATGGACACTCAGCACTATTAGTGCACAAAAATGGAGACCTATGGTGACTAAATTAACGTGAATAGATTTACGAAAGTTTAAACATAAAAAAAAAAACAAACAATATATTATCAAGACGACTTCGCCGGGTTACCTTTATTAATTTGTTTTGTCCGAATCTTAATACGCATACCAAGTTTCGCATAATTTATTTACGCCGTATATTAATGTTGCCGAATTTTATTTAGCATAATTCTGTATTAGCCGAATACTACTTTGTCCGAAAAAATATTGGCATACTATTATTGAGGCCGAATGTCCGAAGTGGGTTAGGTTAGGTTAGAACTGTGACCACAACAGAAAAACAAGGTGGGTTAGGTTAGGTTAGAACAGCGACTACGACAAAAACACACTTCCTGGGAAAAATATCGTAATAACACCATTCGGTCTTTCCAATTTATGCGTACCAACCATTCGGCTTATTTAAATTCTGCGTAATAGAATTCGGCGGAAAAGAATTATGCGAGATCAGTTTCTGCTTATATACAATTGAGCCAACACTGGGTATGCGAATTAAAATTATTACAAAACAAATTATGCCTAAACAAGGGGAACCGACTTCGCCATTTTGAGGTTCAACCGGAAATCATTCGATTGATTACACGCTGAATATTAATTATAACTAAAACACATTGTGTTTGATCTGTCAACATGACAGTTCATACTATATTGACATTGACAGGCCCTGTCAGTTGCCGCTTTTGAAACTTGAAATTGGCTTCCCGTGTCATTATATAAGGCTCCCTTGTTTAAAGGGTCTATCATAACGGTATATAGGAGTCAAATACAACACACGTGTTAGACAGTTTGGTTGTTTAGCAGCAGGTCGCAGGTTCAAACCCCGGCTTGTACCAATGAGTTTTTCGTAACTTACGTACGAAATATTATTCGATGTTTACCAGTCGCTTTTCGGTGAAAACATCGTGAGGATACCGGACTAATCGTAATATGGCCTAGTTTCTCTGGGTTGGAAGGTCAAATGCCAGTCGCTTTCGCAAAACTAGTGCCTACGCCAAATTCTGGAATTAGTTGTCAAGTGGACCGCAAGCGGCTTAGTGGCAAAATGTCGGGAAAACGCGAGGAAAAAGTAGAACAGTCGTCCTGTAAGGTATCTGTATATTTGTCAAGATCCATTAACACACACCCTCTTTATAAATACTAAACAGTAAACACAAATCTATTCCAATACCATACCCAAAGTAGCCTATCAATAAATTGTAACTTAAACTTTGGTAAGCCCTCGTAAATGTAAAATAGACCCTATAATTAAACAATTAAGGCATAAATCAGGTTGGGTTTGGGTTAACCGCAAGAAGTGTAACACGGAACGTTATTACATCGCGCTGCGCATTTATTTCAATCTGAATTAAAAAAAAAAACTTTTAAATATTTTTTTAATACGACGGTGGCAAACAAGAATAAGGCCCGCGTGATGATAAGCAGTTACCGTAGTCCATGGACGCCTGCAACTCGAAGATGAAGAAGATGGCAGTTGGGGTCGAAAAGTTGGAAACCCACAAGATGGACAGACAACCTCATTAAGGTCGTCAGAACACGCTGGATGCAAGTCGCTTCCAACCGGTACATGTGGAGGTTCAAGGGGGAGACCTATGTTCACCAGTGAACATCTTATGGATGAGATGATGATGATGAACTAAAAACCGACGTGTTCAGCACAAATTATTATGTCAAAGGTGGAGAG
Source organism: Grapholita molesta (assembly GCA_022674325.2). NCBI lineage: Eukaryota > Metazoa > Arthropoda > Insecta > Lepidoptera > Tortricidae > Grapholita > Grapholita molesta. Next base: position 9,433,697 of record CP053143.2, read on the forward strand.
ATTTAAACAAATATAATATGGAGTATTGTATTTTGAATCGAAGTTGCGGTAATAAATACAGAATAAGCTAATATTTTAGCTATAAAGAGTGACCTGTAAAGCAAAACTACAGTGAACTGTTACATTTTTGTTTGACGACCGGCCTGACCTAGTGGGTAGCGACCCTGCCTACGAAGCCGATGGTCCTGGGTTCGATTCCCAGTCGGGGCATGTACTTCTGTGATGAGCACAAATATTTATTCCTGAGTCATGGGTGTTTTCTATGTATTTACGTATTTATATGTATCTATCTATTATATATATCGTCGTCTAGTACCTACAACACAAGCCTTACTGAGCTTACCGTAGGACTAGGTCGATTTGTGTAAAATTGTCCCAAAATATTTTTTTTTTTTTTTTTTAATAATTAATTTTTTTTGGCAACGAAAGCTAAAAATACCTATCATTGTCCTTTACTGGCGCTCGCGGATGCGTTCTCCAGTCATTCCTCCTAAGTAAAAGGGTTACACTAAAGCTTCCGCTGCGTAATCGCTGCGGTGCGCGGCGGCTTAACGACCCGTATGTTTTATCAGTAACGATTGTTTTGTCAGCTAGTTAATATTAATAAGTGTTTAATGGACGTCGAAACTTTCATTATTAGACTAATTACTGTGGGGTTTTGTTTTTAATAACTGCTGTTGTGGACTGAATGTAGATTAACGTTGAAAGTTTTATCGATAGTCGTGTTAATAGAAAGGCTTTTATAGAAAGGCAATTGTGCGTTGGGGGTCCGTCAAAGGTATCATTTGCGGAAAGCCTAAAACACTTTTTTTTTTAACTGATAGGTTACTATTTGGTCCCAATCTCACCTGATGGTAAGCGACGATGAGGCCGATGATGGAGCATGCTTACTTAGCAAGTGCTTGTTCACTCTCGACTTAACATCCAGGTGGTATTGCTCCGAGAAAAGATCAGCTGGAAGAGAATTCCACTCCCTGGCTGTGTGGATCAGAAAAGTAGAAGCAAAGCGCTTTCTTCTGGTTAAAGGAATATCCACAACATAGGGATGGAATTGCAACCCACGCCTACATCGCAAACGTTCGAGAACGCAAAATGACCATTATTATATCACTAGGTAGATTAAGTTTGTTAGTTATCTTCAAATGGCAGAAGATCAAACCATACAGAATAGAAGCTCCGTGGTAGGTTTTACCTCAGTTTGACACTTGTCATAGTGATATACCCGCACGCAGAGTTAATAGTACTTTTTTTTTTAACTGGCAAACGGCCCGTATGGTGGTAAGCAGTCATCGTAACCTATAGATACGTGTAACATGCGCGTGGTCTACCCTTTAAGGATTTGAGCTCTGGCGGCCATACTCACCGGCAGAAACAACACGAGGTGGGTCTTTTTCGCTTTTTATATTTTCAAAATACCGCCCTCCTTTTTTATAAATAAACATTAAAGAATACAATTAAAACTGTAGTGAGCCATGTTACTACTACTTAGTTACAAACGGATAAACTCACGTGTAATTATATCGCACTAGGCGACATGTTTCGGGTAAGATCTGGTACCCATCTTCAAGCCGAGTCAGGACACGCCGATCGCGTTGAGGGTGTATCGCTCTAGTGCGCGATATAATTACACGTGAGTTTGTCCGTTTGTAACTAAGTTAATATTAAAGGACATTCTTACACAGATTGTCTGAGTCCCACGGTAAGCCCAAGAAGGCTTGTGTTGTGGGCACTCAGCCAACCATATATACAATACACAAATACTTAAAAACATATAAAACACCAATGATTCAGGAACAAATATCAGTGCTCATCACACAAATATAAACATAAAATACTCTTTATTGCACACCTCAGAACAAGAAAACATGGCATTATAAAGAAGAGGCTAAACAATTGGCGGTCTTATCGCTAAAGAGCGATCTCTTCCAGTCAATCTTAGGGAAACGAAACCATTGTAAATTATGAGAAAAAAAGTAGGTGTTACAAAAACAGATCAACTTAACGTTCATAGACTTAAATATATAAAATAAACTTACATATACCATACACATATCAAAATATAAACTAACCTGTTCAAGAAAAACAAATTAGAACCAAAAATAATTAGCCACAAAAAATAGGAAGCCGATAGATTAGAGTAACAGGAAACCTCTCATGGGAGAGACAAATAATGTTCTTTAAGGTGTTTAAGGTGTTAAATATATGCTCATACTGGGATTTGAACCCAGGACCATCGGTTTCATAAGCAGATAGACTACCCACTAGGCCACACCTGGCGTCTTTTGTCGGTGATATTTAAACTGAATGTGGGGTTCGATTCTTTAGGGCATTTATTTGTGTGTTCAAAAATGTACCTGTTCTGAATTAAAAAAAAAAATTTGTAATAAAAAACTTATTTTAATACAATGACGGTGGCAAACAAGCATACGGCCCGCGTGATGATAAGCAGTTACCGTAGCCCATGGACGCCTGCAACTCGAAAATGAAGAAGATGGCAGGTGGGGTCGAAAAGTGCTCGAGTGGAGACCATGGACTAGCAAGCGCAGCGTAGGACGTCCACCCACAAGATGGACAGACAACCTCATTAAGGTCGTCAGAAGACGCAGGATGCAGGTCGCTACCAACAGGCGGGTTGGCGACCGTACCTATATTAAGTTCCATTAGAGTTTATTTATATTTATAAGTATTTCACTAAATTATTAAGCTTAAAGTATTTATAATGTTACGATTAACCTAACTATATAATTAACTTGATGCCCACATGACTTAGTTTTAAAGACATATTTATACGTCATATTTATTTTTAGTTATCGGTTGGCGAATGTTTCTGACAAGCTGTGATGAGGGTCCAATTATATTTCTAATAATCTACCTTAATATAAACAATATATTAATATAGCTTTTCTTTCTTTCAGAAAATCGCTCACGATTTCACATAAAAAAATAAAATGCAATCACTAGAAGATCGTCATAATTACTATGTCAATATTATTATTATTATTTTGTATGTCACTTCCGTACACGGAACAATGGTGTTCCGGACATTTGGGAGGCGTACGCGGAGCCAGATCGAGCCAACGCGCAGAGGCCCTTTCGACAATTTAAAGAAATGTAAGGGGTACACTAAGCGGATGTTATGTTGCCCGTGTCCGTATCATGGGACGCGCACAGAGACAGCACCCGCCATGGTGTAAGGACTATTGAGGTATAATGGAATCTAGAATGTACTAGGCTATTGGGTGGAAAGGATGGACTAGCTACTGGGCTATTGGATAAAAAACCGGACGTCTGCCTAATAAAATGGTATAAAAAAATCCCAATACAATAGTGCCTTAAAATACCTTATTCTAATATAACCCCAAGTGTGTTAAGACAGTGTTTAGTACCAAATTTCAAGGTTCTAAGTACACGGGATGTACCCTGTAGGTTATGATTCCTTTGTGAGTTTTGAAAATTTGTGACATAAACGTCTGTATCTTTTAATTGCGTTGGCATAGAAGTCTGATTTCTTCACAGCTCCAAAGGACAGTGGATCTGAGTCATCATCATCATCATCATAATGTCAGCCTAAAAACGTCCACTGCTGGACATAGGCCTCCCCCAGAACGACCCAAGAAGACCGATCCTGCGCCTTCCACATCCAGCGTTATCCCGCGACTCTAACTAGGTCGTCGGTCCTCCTTGTGGGAGGCCTACCTACGCTGCGTCTTCTAGTTCGTGGTCGCCACTCCAGAACCTTTCCGCCCCAACGACCATCGGTTCTGTGCGCAATGTGCCCAGCCCACTGCCACTTAAGTTTGGCGATCCGGAGGGCTATATCGGTAAACTTGGTTCTACTGTGGATGAAATCATTCCTGATGCGATCACGCAGGGACACTCCCAACATAGCCTTCTCCATTGCTCTTTGGGTGACTTTGAGCCTACTTATGAGGCCCATAGTAAGCGACCACGTTTCAGCACCATATGTCATCACTGGCAACACACACTGGTCGAAGACCTTCGTCTTGGATGGTCTTCTTAGTGGATCCGAGTATTTAATATAAATTTTCGCTTGATACCTTCACGCGTTCCTAAGAAAAATGGTCTTGTCAGACGACCGGACGGATCTATTAAGTGTTACACTTTTTCCTTTCGCAAAACGGAACCCTAAAAATGTAAATGAAAACAAAATATTTGCAAACCCTTGAACTTTTATCGAAAAATATGAAATATAATTCATTGACATCCCATCAAAATGCTAAACAACCTCATATCCTTTAAAAATCCCGTTCAATCCGTAACCTGTCAAAGGAGAATAGCCCTAAGCGTGCACAAATCCTAAGTAATTTAAAGCCGTTTATCCCTTGGCGAGCTTTCGGAATGGATTAATCTGGGGGTAACGCACCCAATTTCCTGCCTGTCATGCCGCCCTTCATTAAGTGAACAATTTATTGTGCAGGTAACATTAAAGGGTAACGCAGTGGGAACAAAACAGTAACGTAGTGGGGTAAGTTCGAATGAGTTTTACGAGGTACAGGTCAATGTGGGTAAGACCGGCATACTATATTTTTAAGGAAAGTCCGTCATATGACACTTAATAGCCATGAGATAATGGTTGGTAGACGGTTTTTCCAGATATACGGTCTTACCCACATTGACCTATAAGAGGAGTTCATTATGAGGTTGGAACCCTGGGGAAGGCCTTTTACTTATATACCTACAGGTTTGTACACAGCCCTCGGTTCGACTCACACTTCATCATTATCATCATCATCTCCGCCGAAAGACTTCCATTGCTGGACATAGGCCTCCCCCAAAACGACCCAAAAATACCGGTCCTGCGACTTCCACATCCAGGGGCATCCCGCGACCTTCACCAGTTCGTCGGTCCACCTTGTAGGAGGCCTACCTACGCTACGCCTTTCAGTTCGTGGTCGCCACTCCAGAACCTTTTCGCCCCATCGGCCATCGGTTCTGCGCGCAATGTGCCCCGCCTGCTGCCACTTAAGTTTGGCGATCCGGAGGGTTATATATTATCGGTAACTTTGGTTCTACTGCGGATGACGTAATTCCTGATGCGATCACGCAGACACTCCCAACATAGGCGTAACATTGAGCTTTCTTATGAGGCCCATAGTAAGCGACCACATTTCAGCACCATATGTCTTCACTGGCAACACACACTGTTCAAAAACCTTCGTCTTGAGACACTGCGAGATATTGAAATTCGCACTTGGCCGGTTTTTTTTTAATGAATAGGTAAACGTTTGAACCCGGGTATGTCCTTAAACTACGTCCAACAATGAGAGGTAGGGCACAGCGATGACCATCACGCTTAAATCTGGGGCAGCCCAACTGGAGCAGTACCTCCTCCTTACAGAAGACCACAGCCATAATAGCACTGCTACCTTTCAGGTATGTAGTGCCGTGTTCCTGATGGTGAGTAAGGTTCCCAGAGCTCCAACCCCCCTTAAAGGCCGGCAACGCGTTTGTGACTCATCTGGTGTGCCCATGGGCGACGGTAATTGCTTACCACCAGGCAATCCGTCTGTCCGTTTGCCGCCTATGTCATAAAAATAAGTGTTACTGTTTTCAAATTACTGTTACAAAGGTGAGAATTTCGGCGTAGAATCCAGTGATTATGCTATTTACGGGCGAAATAAGGAGAGTGGCTTATTGTTTCGTGATTTGAAAACGTGCGTTTGAATAAAGGGATCGGTTTAAAAACTTTTGTTCATCAGTGAAAATATTGAATACCAGATTATGCCCGCGGCTTCGTCCGAAAGGAAAATGTAACATCTTGAGCCTTCCTGTGGGAACGAGATGTTTTCCCGCTGGAAAAAGTAGCTTATGTCACTCTCCATCCCTTCAACCACCTCCACTTAAAAAAATACGTCGATACGATCGTCCAATTCGCCGCTCTGTTTTGCCGTGAAAGACAGACAAACAAATGGTCAAACTTTCGCATTTGTAATATTACCTAGTATGGATATTATGCCTGTGAAAATGTTGAGTATACTCGTATTAAAACAGATCCTATGGCACTGTGCACTGGTCCCACCGCGAGCTAGTAAGCTATGAGCTATTAGCTATTTCAAGGGACAAAAGATAATCGATCCCGTGTAATAAAAGGGACATATATGTCATAGCCGGGCGATCGTAGTTCATCGCCGGACGATGAGCTGTAAATATATATATATCTCTTACACGGGAGCGATTATCTTTTGTCCCCTGAAATAGCTGATAGCTCATAGCTTACTAGCTCGCGGGACCAGTGCCTATAGGTGAAAAATTTAACTGAAGGCCCATGTCTAATGTAAAATTATCATCTTCCTCCCGATGCCCCGGCATTTTACCACGGCACGTGGGAGCTTAGGGTCCGCTTGGCAACTAATCCCAGGCTTTGGTGCAGGCACTAGTTTTAGGGAGTCGGTAGCTGCAGTGTAGCTATATATGATAATATATATATAACACATATAGCTACACTGCAGCTACCGACGCTATATATATATATATATATATATATATATATATATATATATATATAGCGTCGTATAATAAAGGTCGCTGTGACAGCTGACACTGTAAACATTGGTCTCTGTATTTAATTTATGTTATTATGGTTAAAACGAGCATTCAAGTACAAACACATATTTTCTCGACAACTATTCCTATGATTGTGCGCGGAAAGTGATCGCGAGTGTAAATAATAACAAACAAAAGTACTGTGAACAGTTCACTTCTACGCAACAACTATACACTTAGTGCGCCAACCGTGAATAATATTTGTATTGAAAAGTGCAGCAGCTACATAGGATTGACCCTCATTACATAGGGAACAACTGAGATTTGCCAAAACTGTGAGACAACATTCTATAATTTAAGTAAACATCACTGTATTCCGTTGACAATACAAACGAGTCACATAAACAAGGGACAGCTGACCGCAGACAAAAGCGCCGCAACTTAATAACGTAAGCGACACGATCTGCATGGCGCTTACGACTTTTCGGATAACGACGCGCAAATCTGACAGCATCAACATAGTAATACTGATAGCAGTCCGAATTGGACATTTTTAAGTTTTTGTAAATCTTGTCCGAATTGGATACATTAAATTACGGAATTACAGATAAAGCTTTAATACTGATAATAACGTGTCTACTTTACGGTCCAAACTAAGCTAAGGTGTAAATAAATGCCTGTATTAGCCAAATAGAATACAACTCTACATTCTATTGCAACAATTATAAATAATACGAAATAAAAATGCCACAAATTACATGTACGAAAAATACTGACAGAGATAAAAAAAATGCTTTATCAATAACATGCCATAAATGTAAGAAAACTAGCGATATAAGAAATACAATATTGTGCACAGCGTGCAACAACAGATTCCATTTTGATTGTATTGGGTTTTCGGAAAAATTGTACCGTCTAAAAAGTCAAGACTCTAAGAAAAAATGGAGGTGTAAACTCTGCATTGAAGCAGATCTTGATCAAACACAAACTGATCATTCTAATGGTCCATCTAATGTCACTCTTAGGAACAAACAAATATCAATGATCACAGAAAAAACGCAACATGTTTCACCAGTCGGAGACCATAAGTACTCTTCTCCGAAGGAGGCTGCGAACCAGCCATCGCCTAAATTATGCGCAGACATTGATATTCAATGCTTATCAGATTTCCTGTCTGAGAATGACTCATCGAGTTCAAATGAATCCGTTCCTTCACCTAATAAACTATCAAAAAGTTTCGACTGTCTAGATAATTCAGCAATTCATACAGCAAACTACAAAGAAATGAAGGATATGATATCTCTCCTTAAACTGCAACTACAGAGCGCTGAAAATGAAATAGAGAATTATATACTAGAAAACAACGAACTAAACAGACTAAATAACAAACTTCAGATGGAAATTAAAATCTTGAAATCCGTTTGCTGTTCTCCAAGTAGCGGAAAAAAGGGAAAGGCGACACCAGGAAAAAGTAGACAATGCCTAACTCTATCTGACGTGCCATCGCCACTCAGTACATCAAAGCAGAGTTGTGATCTGAAAATCAAAGTGCAACAACTACAACAGGAAATAGAACATTTAGAACAACAGTTAGACAAGGCAAAAAAGACTAATAAAGATTTGACGGATCACATAGGAAATTTATTGCAGAAATTACAGGCACCTGAAGACAAATTCTCGATATTGTTGCCGGAGAGCAATAATAGTACCTTAGCTGTGCAGAATATCATAAAGAAGATTACAGGGAAGATTTGCGTAATCAGCGGCAACGATGAGAAGCATATGCGAAGTCTTATTTCAAATGACCTAGTTTCTGAGCAAGTCTGCCACTATATCATAAATAATGCGCCTATTGAAGAAATAACAAAAAACATTGACAAAAAATTAGTAGGTTTCACTCTTGAGGATTTTTGTGTAATTTTTGTGGGTGATTCTGACTTTCAATCGACACGAAACTATCCAGATATTATTGACGCAATCAAAAAACAACTACAAACTGTTCAGCACACTAATATTATTATATGTCTCCCAGTATTCAAAGTAAGCCAATCGGCAAATATATTTAATAAACGAGTAGAGGCTTTTAATAATCTACTGTATCTTGACAATCTAGTACACCAATACGCATATATACTGGATAGTAACCATAATTTGGATTATTCATATCACATGTTCTCTAGTACATCAGGAAATATCAATCACAGTGGAATGCGAATAGTTGTTAAGGATCTAAATGCACTCTTACTAGAAATAAGCACTTCGCTACTCAATCAACAGGAACCTTTAAAATATGTTAAAGAGCAAGTGGAACCCATTGATTGTGGTTGCACAACAACCGTAGACGATCATCAATGTAGTGGTATTGATAACGATAGTGGTACGGAAGGCATTGCTAAAGATACCTTTTTTCGCTCCTAAACCAGTGTTGAGATTTACAATCCTACACCAAAATATTGCAAGCATATTACAGAAACGTGAAATACTAGAGCTTACTTTGCTTGAACTACGAGACGAGGAAATAAATCCTGATGTCATTTGTTTGTCGGAAACTTTTATCAGGAGGGGTTGTGAATCAAATGTGCAAATAAAAGACTATAAACTAGCTTCATCTTTTTCAAGAGAAAAAAACAGAGGAGGTGTTGGCATTCTTGTAAAATTAGGCCTTCCTTACAAAGAACTAACAAATATTAAGAACTTTGCCCGCGAGAAAGTCTTTGAATGTTGTGCCATAGAAATACCACATAATCAACTCATAATACTCACTGTATATCGTACTCCAAATGCAGACGTAAATGTATTTTTAAGGGAACTTGATGCAGTCCTATTCCTTTTGACGAAGAAAAATAATAATAAAAATATAGTTATAACGGGGGATTTCAACATAAATACTTTAATAAAAAATAGTATAACGACAAATTTTCGTGATCTGGTACAATGCTATAATCTTAAACTTCACATTACTGAGCCTACGCGTCTTAACTCTTGTATAGACCACATTATTAGCAATGTCAAGGGAGCAGAGAGCGGACTATTGCCGCTTGGGCTGTCTGATCATGAGACGGCTCAAATACTGTATGTTCCCATTAAGAACCAACTCAGAGATCCAGTAGTCACTTTTATAACTAGACGAGACTATAGCTTTGCTAACATATGTAAGTTTAAAGAATGTTTACAAAGCTTAAGTTTTTCAGAAGCATTTGGGAATTCAGACATCAATGAAGCGTTCAATACATTTCATGATCAGTTCTGCTTATTCTACGATCTTTGTTTTCCATTTATAAGATGTAAGGTGTCAGCTAGCTGCAGAGCACCCAAATGGATAACTAGGGGTCTTAGATTAAGTTGCAAAGCAAAACGAACCTTACGTTTTCAATACTATAGGCACAAAACGTTGACAAATAAACTTGCGTATAAGAATTACTGTAAAATTCTACAGCAATGTTAAGGCTATAAAAATATACAACCGTAAAATTATACAAAATTCTGCAAGTAAAAGCAAGGCGTGTTGGAATATCATTAAAGACAAATCGGATACTTGCATGCCGGAGAATAAGTTTATAAATCAAATAAATAAAGATGACATTATTATAGATAATCCTGACAAAATTGCAAATGAATTTAATAAATATCTGATAGGGGTTACAAAAATCAATAAAGAAACAAATCTGAACAATACAAATGCTAAATATATAAGCCCCACAATATTCCTTACTCCTGTGAGCTGTAGTGAAGTAACTAATATAATTAGGTCATTGAAGAATACGAACTCTACGGGATATGATGGAATAACAACACGAATTTTGAAATCATGCAATGAGGAATTAGCTCCTGTTTTGACTCATTTAGTGAATCTGTCATTTGAGTTGGGAAATTTTCCAAGCGCTTTAAAAGTTTCTGTAGTGGTACCAATGTTTAAAAAAGGAGATAAAACTATCATGAATAATTATAGACCTATAACACTAATACCTACTATGTCGAAGATTTTTGAAAAGGCAATGCACAAGCGGATAATGTCATTTTTAGAAAAGCATAAAATATTAAAAACGGAACAGAATGGGTTCCAAAAAAACAAATGCACAACGCTTGCCACATTCAACTTAATTAACAATGTAACTAGAAGTTTGGATAAGAAAAACCCCACAGCTGTAATATTTTTTGACTTAAGTAAAGCTTTCGACTTCGTGTCACATAAACTTTTAATTCAAAAGCTCAATAATTATGGAATAAGGGGACCAGCGTTGAGCTGGATTACGACTTACTTAATGAATAGACAGCAATGTGTTGAAGTTAAGAGTCGAAATGCTTCAACCGTAACTTATCATAGGTCCTCATATCTGGAGAACACACTAGGAGTTCCGCAAGGCAGTGTACTTGGGCCACTACTTTTCCTATTGTATATCAATGATTTGCCTGATATTATGACACATCAATGTACTCTTTTTGCGGATGACTTATCGATAATAGTGACATGTAAGAATATTGCACATTATAATGATGATATAAATGACGAAAAAATGACGCTGTCACTGTCAGACGTGTTTTTGTAATTCTTTCTGTTATTTTGCTAAAATAATGTATTTACGGGCATTTTTAAAGTTTATTTTGTATATCATTTTCGTGGAAAAGTTGCCTCATATCGCAACGGTATAATTGACCACAAATATACTTTAATATATGGAAATAAAATGCCCACGTAGTACTACTCAAATGAAGACGCAGTAATGATTACACGCAGCAAAACACGCAACCAACAAGCGTCGACACACAACGCACGGATACCACCCTCGCCCGCCTCGTCCGGCTCCTCGCCATCGTCGTCGGCCGACGAGTTCGCAACTGCGGCCGACACCAGCGAGTCGAGCGACGAGTGCGCGCCGCCGCCGCCGCCACGACCACCTGCGCGGCGAGGACGGCCGCCGCTGCCGGCACGCTTGGGGCCCGCGGGACACACTGCCCCGCCCACGGCTCCCGCTGCCGGTGGTGTAGTGCGTCGCATGCGGTGGACTCAAACAATGAATGAGAACTGCATGCGCGCCTATTATAGGGCTACAGAGGGGGGAACTAATCTGTGCGCGTACCGTGTCCGGATGCTGCCTCTGTTTCAGGCCCTTGAACCAACTATCGACGTGACTGCGCAGCGACTATCGGATCAGGTGCGAGTCATCCAACGGCTCAAGCGATTGGATGACTTGACGCTTGATCGGCTTCGCCTGGAGGCTCTCTCTGCTCGTGCCGCCTTCACCTCGGCGCAGGACCCGCCCGCCACGGCGCCGGTCTCGATGCCAGCATCCGACCTGGCACCACGGGTGCCGCGGGTGGATCCTTGTGCCGACGAGGAGGAGTTCGCGAGTCAGAGTGTGAGTACCACAGCTAATGAGCAAATGAGGAGGACTCTGGAAGAGACGATTACGCAGTATCGCTCCACAAACAACCCTAGGCCTCGAATACCACGCTTGCCAATGAATAGACGCAATCATGCGATAATGGGAGCCTTGAATGCTTTACTAGAGCCATATCTTCGGACTAGTAAAGATTTAGATGATACACACTCGATCATGTACTGCGGGGCCATCGCGGCGTGCCGTGTTGCACGAGTCAAGTTTCCGGACGCTGAACGTGCACCTAGGACCGCCGGGGTGTCCCTGCATGGCAAGTACGGATCGAGCGTCGTATCACTTCATTCAGGACTCTCATTGCAAAGCTGATCTGCTTCAGGGGGGGCAATAATCGCCCCCGAGTGATGCGTTTTGTGAACCAGGCGTTCGCGGGGACGAATATCAGGCCCCACGACTACATGGCCAATATCACGGAACGCATCGACTTCCTGAAGCAGAAAGTGTATGCATGGGCAAGCCGTATTCGTCGCTATAGAGAGCGTGTGGATCGATTCCAGCAGAATCGCCTCTTTCAGAGTGACCAAAGGAAGGTGTACCGAAGATGGGAGGAAGCTGATCCCCGTGTGTCTAACACGCAGCTGCCGAATGCTACTGTCATGACTGATTTCTGGCGTAGCATCTGGTCAGTGCCTGTTGAACACACGGAGGGTGAATGGATGAGCGTTGTTGAACGTGAGTGCGAGTCTATCGAACCTATGGGGGCTATCACCATCAGTCCCGACGACGTAAGTTGTGCAGTCCGCACGGCCCAGAACTGGAAAAGTCCTGGGCCGGATGGATTGCACAATTTCTGGTTGAAATGGTTTCGATGCTCGCACTCGCGATTAGCAGCGCAATTCCAACAAGCCCTTGAGCTCGGCTCCTTGCCACCTTCCTTAACAACTGGTACGACCTTCCTGCTCTATAAGTCCGGTAGTACCACGGAAGCTAAAAACTATCGACCCATCACGTGCTTGCCTACACTCTACAAGCTCCTTACATCCATTTTGAGAGCAAAAATTAACACGCACGTTGTCGCGAACAACATTTTGGCCACCTCTCAAAATGGATGTAGGGTTGGGTCCCGTGGTACTAAAGAGCTCCTCCTCATAGACATGACCATTTGCCAACAGGTCCGGCGGAACAAGGGGGCCCTCTCGGCCGCCTGGATTGATTACAAGAAGGCCTATGATTCAGTGCCTCACTCATGGCTGCAGAGGATCTTAGAATTGTATAAAGTCAATGCAACTTTAAGATCCTTCCTAGGTGCGTGTATGAGGCAATGGACCACAGTCCTTCGTCAACCAGGAGGTGGCGATGACCCCCCTGGCCCGCAGGACTTCATAAGGATTGAGCGAGGAATATTCCAGGGTGACAGTTTGAGTCCCCTATGGTTCTGCCTAGCTCTGAATCCGCTCAGTACTTTACTGAAGGATTTGGGACTAGGTTGCCGGCTTCGGAGAGAGGGTGAAGTCATTTCTCACCTTCTGTATATGGACGACCTCAAATTATTTGCGCCAAACAACCGAGTCTTGCTGGAGCTACTGAAAACCACTGAAGTGTTCAGTAGTGCCATCAAGATGGAGTTTGGTGTCGATAAGTGTGCGGTTATGCATGTACAGCGGGGGAAAGTAGTAAATTCAACAAATTTACAGCTTTCTGAGACGATGTCGTTCAGATCTATCTCCGAATCAGAAACCTATAAATATCTTGGTATGTCAGAGTCTCTGGGTATTGAGGATGTGGCTATTAGACAGGCGGTGAAGGAGCGCTTCTTCGGTCGGCTGACAAAAGTACTTAATAGCCTTTTGTCAGGTGGCAATAAGGTACGGGCCTTCAACGCTTGGGTAATGCCCTTACTTATATACTTCTTTGGCATACTAAGATGGACTCAGACCGAGCTGGATGCCCTGGATAGGAGGGTCCGACTACTACTCACCACACATCGCATGCTACACCCACGTTCGTCGGTTATGAGATTGTATATCCCACGGAAGTGTGGAGGCCGCGGCTTTTAAATGCCAAAAGTCTCCATAACCGTGAGGTGTGCAATCTCAGGAATTATTTCCTGAACCACGAGTGTGGGATGCATCGTGATGTGGTGGCAGTAGACAGGAACCTCACACCGCTCGCCTTGGCAAACGAGAACTGGCGCAAACCAGTGGTACTAAGCACCGAGGACCGCAAGGCCGTATGGAAGAGTAAGGAGCTACACGGGCGGTTCTACAGGGCCCTAACGGGACCAGACGTAGACCTGCCCGCGTCGGTGAACTGGCTACGATTCGGGGACCTCTTCGGAGAAACCGAGGGTTTTGCCTGTGCAATTGCGGACGAAGTTATCATGACGAATAACTACCGGAAGTATATCCTGAAAGACGGTACGGTCGACATTTGTCGGGCATGCCGCCGTCCCGGAGAGTCACTCAGGCATATAATTTCCGGTTGTTCTCATCTTGCTAACGGCGAGTACTTGCACAGACATAACCTTGTAGCCAGGATTATACACCAGCAGCTTGCTCTTATGTATGGACTTGCGGACCGCGAAGTGCCGTACTACAAGTACACACCTGCGCCAGTTCTCGAAAATGGTCGTGCCACGCTCTATTGGGATCGATCTGTTATCACGGACAGGACTATTGTAGCCAATAAGCCTGATATCGTGGTGATAGATCGATCGCAGCGCCGGGCAATGCTCATCGATATCACCGTCCCATGTGACGAGAACCTCGTGAAGGCCGAGAAGGACAAGTCCAGCAAGTACTTAGACTTGGCTCACGAGGTAACCGCCATGTGGGAAGTTGATTCGGCGATCATTGTACCGATAGTTGTTTCCGCGAACGGTCTCATAGCGAAGAGTCTCGACCAACATCTTGAGAGACTCTCGCTACGTGGTTGTGGTTGGATCAAGGGTCAGATTCAGAAGGCGGTAATCCTGGACACGGCGCGCATAGTCCGACGGTTCCTCTCTCTGCAGCCCTAACCACCGGCAGCCTGGGCCCTGCCCCGTTGCCGGCGGCACTCTAGGTTAGGTTTTTTATAATGTTTTTATTGTTTTGATACGTTTTAGATGTATTTTTATATTTTACTTTTATAAAAATGTTATAAAACCTAACCTAAGATTTAAAATGAATAAAGAATATAAATAAGACCATTAAATCTGTTACTGAATGGCTGACATCAAATAATTTGACATTAAATCTTGAAAAAACTCAAATTGTACAATTCCGGAATGTAAGAACTAAAACCATGACATTAGATGTACGTTATGATGACACGCAAATCAAAGAAGTTGACTTGGTAAAATTTTTAGGACTCATGATAGATAAAAACTGTAATTGGAAGAACCATGTTGATGTAGTGTGTCGTAAACTTTTGACTTTTGTACATGTATTAAGGCGCCTTCGCCATGTCTCTGATTTAGACACAATTCTAATGGCTTATCATGGCTATGTCGCCTCCACTTTAAGGTATGGTCTACTTATATGGGGCAACTCTACTGATATTGACAGGGTGTTCATAGCCCAAAAAAAGTGTGTAAAGGCAATGTGTGGCATTCCTTTACGAGAGTCATGTAAACCTTTATTCGAAAAACATGCAATTCTAACGTTACCATGTTTATATATTTTTGAAGCAGCTCTGTTTGTAAAAAAACATCCTGAACTATTCAAGAAAGCTTCAGAACTATTTCTAAGAGGTATGAGAAATCAGGATAAACTTGTTTTAGATATAATTCCTAATAGTGCTCTTCTCATGAAAAATAGTTACAACATGAGTATAAAAATTTATAATGCAGTCCCGGACAACTTAAAAGTTCTGCCCTTAAATCAATTTAAAAGTAAACTTCGTTTATGGCTAAAAGAAAAAATGTATTACTCAATAGATGCCCTGTTCAGGACTAACATATAACTCACTTTACATGCTACTATGTGGCAAAATATGTGATTGTACTGCAATTGTTATTTTGTTATCTATTGTTACCATATTTTATGTAAATAAAGATTTTGACTTTGACTTTGACTATATATGGAAGGGTTCAATCCCAGGCTTGGCAAGCACGCTGGTATGATTCACCAGCCTGCTGCTAGCCGCTGGCCGTCAGAGATCGCTTCCCTGTGGCGGTTTATGGCGGCATGTCCATTTCTGGACATCCGTGGTTGATGGGTAAAAATATATGAATTTGGCTACATTTCAAGTTAATTTGAAACGCTTGTAAAACCACCCTATTCAACGCAGAATGTACACTAAATTCCATCTTGACTCACAAGCTGCTCTGTAGGCAGAGATCACTTTAATAGATGCAGCATATAAGACTTGTTGTTTAATATTGTGTTCAGATTGCCATGTGATGCCGGCTGACTAGAATAGCACCACTCCATCTCCTCCCGCGGGTTTCGCAAGAGGCGACAAAGGGAAAAAATCATACGGACGAGCAGCAGCGTCCGTCGAAACCCAATCTACAGCTACTGCGGTCGCCAAACCGCCTGCCAAGCGTGGCAAGTATGGCAACTACCACCAAGATGATACAAGTCATTACCTGTGGGAGGCCTATGTCCAGCAGTGGACTGCATACGGCTGAAATGTCAATGCCAATATTGTGTTCGGATGCAGCAATAAATTCAATATTCATGATATTAAATGTTTGAAAACTCAGAAATATAACCCGAGTTGTAGTAGTTTAGTGTATTGTAAGGTCAATACAGTTTAACTCTGAATACACTATTATGATTTTTTTTGACTACCTACATGGCTTCGGTTCGACGGACGCCGTTCATTCGTTGTAAGTCTTTATATTAAGATATTTTTAAAACAAGTCTTACTTTTATTTTGATAAGAAGTTTGAATATACGCGATAATTATTAATAAAATAAAACAACTGAAATAGATTATATCGCGTGTACTAAATTTAAATTAGTATACAAGATGTAATCAGTTTCAGTTGTTTAATTTTTTTTAAATACTCGTTGACAGTTTAATTTCCAATATCACAATAATTATGTACATAGAAGAACTAATGAAAAATAACGATTAACTATACTGTTTTTTTTTTTTTCATTTTTTATAATATATACAATTGTGAGATTATCTAAATTATTACTTTTAACAACTTAAAGTGAATGTTCCTTACCATTTCGAGTATGTAACCACCTATTACCCTCGCGGCATTACCTCAATAGAGTAGAAATCTCAATTACATACGAGCTGGTAAACATCATTAATCTTTCAAAATATAGGGTAACATATGAATTCTTTGATTAGAAAATAACATAGGCTATATTTTAGTGGGATGGTCAACGGTAAGTGGGTAAACGATGGTCAAGTGGGATGGTAAATGATGAACCTTTTGCTTTGAACCTATTACTAATAGTGTGTCTCTTTAATTTACCCGGAGAATAAGCGTGACAACTGCATAGGTACTCCGGTAACCGCAACCATATACACTTGAAGGGTCTCGTAGTGTAATAATAACTTATTAAAATGTACTCCATACATATCATTAAATTGTCGAGAGATCCTCTGTGTGTTGGCTCGATCCAGCTCCACGTACGCCTCCCAAATGTCCGGAACTCGATTGTTCCGTGTACGGAAAAGACTTATTAAAGATTAGTTTAAAAAATATAGGACCTATATATATTATACATAGTAAGTAGCGTCTCTGCTAACACATCATTGAATTCTCGTACTTGCATTTATTTGAGTCTTCATCACGTATGTTCATTCATAATTATTATAACCTTTACGCGATCTTAAGCTTAATAAAGGATTACTTCGACTTAAAAATGTTTTAAACAATATAAGAATTATGATACATCGTGAGGAAACCGGACTAATCCCAATAAGGCCTAGTTTACCCTCGGGGTTGGAAGGACAGATGGCAGTCGTTTTCGTAAAACTAGTGCCTAGTACTGGGATTAATTGCCAAGCGAACCCCAGGCTCCTATGAGCCGTGGCAAATGCCGGGATAACGCGAGGAAGATAATTATGATAAGAATTATAATAATTCTAGATGCAATGTTCAATAAACGGCAGTAAAAGCGGTATCTGCACGCGGTAGTCTGTGTCCCCAGGTCAAACAGCTTTCCCTGTATATTTTATCCAAATTTCCTACACAGAGTGGAATTTTAATTTTTCCTCCGCTCTCTGAAGTATTTTTATTTCGATGTTATTAACATTTCACCCAACTTTTCGGTTACTTGTTGATTCTGAACAGTTTAATTAGACTATGAACCGTTTATACAGCGGTTGTGCTATGCTTTTATTTTAGACTGATGACAGGGTTGTCAAAAGTCGAAAAAGAAATACATAAATTGAAAATAGATGACATATAGTTAAAAAAAAGTGATGGTTGGTAGATTCTGCCTCGGATGCTGGAAGATCTCTAATTTTTTAAGTATAAGATAGTAAGTCATCTATTTTTTATTTATAATAAACTAGCGACCCGCCCCGGCTTCGCATGGGTGCAATGCAGATATTATTATTTCTCCACTATTTAATCGATGTTATACATTTAAACATTCCTCTTCAATCACTATAGTAGCAGTATGTAGTTGCCATAGTAGCCACTCTTGGCAGAGTTGGTGACCGCAGTGGCTGATTGGGTTTCGACTTTCGAGGTAGGTAAGGTTTGGGCTGCTGCCCATCCGTCGGTTTTTCCCTTAGTCGCCTTTTACGACACCCGCGGGAGGAGATGGGGTGGTTCTGTTCTGGTCAGCCGGCACCACACGGCTATATACCTATGCTAGAGGTATATAAAGGATAAATATGAGAAAGTGTGGGTGTCGTACACATGATACCACTACAATTAGTTCGCGTTGACGGCTGACCAACGAAGACTGCACTAACCTGACAGAAGTCTTTTAGAAGTTACCCATTTTGGATATAAGAACGAACCAATAAAAAGAACATACGTTTAATTTTTAATAAAAGCGTTTAATCTCTTTCACTATTTTTTTTTATTTAAACATGGGAAAATTACTGGCAACCCTGCAACTAAGATATTACAAAGGAATTATAAATTTTCTTTTTGAAGTTTTTTCTTATTATTTAATCCTTAAGTAATTCGCAATATAACAAATATAAGAACTGACTTATCTAAAAAATAAAACTAAATTAAAACTAATAACTAATATTTTATAAGAATAAAATAAATTAAAAAATTAGGTCTTTCGTGAAATAAAATAAATTAAACTAAACTTAACTAAATGAGGCTTTCATGTCATAATCTCCACGCTTGGCAGGTGGTTTAGCGATCGCGTCATTCACCGCTTAAAATTGTCGCTACTATTCGTCTTTCTGATCGTTATTGAGGCATAACCGATACATTAAATAAATTTAAAAAAACTTGGTTCTTCCTGGGTATTATGACGACCCATTTCTAAATCCCCCGGTTTTCGGTTCACTTAACCGTCGTTTTAAACGGGTCGGTTATCAGTGAATTTTTGCCGCTCATTGCGATGCGGAAGGTACAGTCAAAAGTTAGTTCGGAATCGGACCTTTAGTTATTTCAGGCACGTAGAGATCGAGGTTATGTCGGAGGTAACCAAGATTTATTCTGCAAGTTTAATTGATTGCTCGTAACATTGGGCTCTTGGCTATTTCTAAACGTCGGTAAAACTTTATTTAAACTATGATTTGTCCCTTTTTGTTATGTAGGCAATATAACAGAATAGAATAAAATCACATATTATTTACACAAAATATAAAACAGCCACGAAATGGCCCCAACACAGCATATTGCTAGCGTGTTGCCAGCGCTGGTCTTCCATCAGGTGGAGACATCGCGACAGATAACAACATACAGATTAACAAAATATTAAAAATAAAAACACAATTTAAGTAAAAATAAAAAACAAAGAAAAAATTAAATTCAGCAGAAATTAGGTCATTACCCTCATGTGTCATGATGTTGACATATTGAACTTTGTAGCGAATGAAGTTAAATAGTTATATAATCAAAAACAGTCACTGCCATTTTTTTTGAGTCGTGCACCTGAATTCCAAAAACTTTGAAGACGAAAATAAAATACACACTAAAGTCTCACATCATATTTTTTACACTAAATGTATAACACCTAAGATTAATGCAATTAATAATAACTTTGATGAATCACGAGTACAGCGGAGGACCTCGTACTTTTTATTAAGTTGTTATAATATTAATAAAAATTACATGACATTCTTACACAATTTGACTGAGCCCCACGGTGCTCTAGAAGGCTTGTGTTGTGGGTATAAATACTTATTTACATGACTCAGGAACAAATATCTATGCTCATCACACAAATAATTGCCTTACTGGGATTTTAACCCAGGACCATCGGGTTCATAAGCAGGGTCACTACCCACTAATTAAAACCTGTCGTCATATATGTGTCTTTATCTAGGAAAAGGGACCTTATTGTCGATGGAACTTACGTCGAAGCGCGTTGCGTTTGTATTGTATCGTCTTGAACAACGACATAAGCGCCATCTACAATAAGGTTCCCTTTTCGCATATAATGTCACATATATTAAATTTTTAAGATTAAAGTTTCTGAAATACCATTTCTTCATTTCTGATAGAATTCAAAATGCCACGAGTCGAGTACTTGGTGCTAAGAAGTGGCCCCCTTCCGTCCTGCGGTGGTTCCTAGTCATTGTTTAGGAATAATGTCCCGGTCATGGGTATATCACAAGTTCTCGAAAAGAGAATTAGAATCTGACCGTAAAACTTTTCGTCCAGCTGCGAGTAATGTTTTCGGGTTTAATTGTCGGTTGTTGGAATGTCAGTTTGTTTGTATTTGTCATGTTTCTGATTGGAGTTTGATGAGGGATGGCAATTAAAATTTCTGTTTATTGCTTTAACTACAAGTTTCGTGTTTTACGTCGTGAGTTTCGTACGTCGTCGTACTTTTACGACTGCTGGCTGCCGGCTGACTAGAATAGCCCCCGTCCTCTCCCGCAAGTGTCGTAAGAGGCGACAAAGGGAAAAAACCGAGGTCGTATGTGTTGTATCAATCGATAACATTGATACAGGTACTTTAAGGTTAAGAGGAATTGAGCCAGTGACCAGAGACCATAGGAGCATAGACTTTATAATTGTTGCTCATATTGCGATCGCCAACCCGCCTGCCAAGCGTGAGGATTATGACTTGACTCCTCCTGTGTTACTATATGAAACAAGCCTGTCTATGTAGTACAAATTTATCATCCCTGTTAAAACTCCGAGTTTCTTTTTCCGGTTATTTGTACTTTGCATAATTTTTCCTTAAAGAACAAAGGTTTTCCATTTTGACTTTGATGTGATGAATTGTGAAAACATATAAAAGAATATTCTTTGTTCTGTTTTGCATATACACATCGTTTTGCATAATTTTATTTGAGTAATAAAAAACGGTTATTAAAATTACATATCGGTATACCGTCATCTACATGTGAATTGATCAATTATCTGATTTATTCATTAATGTCGAAGCCCTTATTTCTCAGGACACTAGCGTGTAATATAATATTTGAGATTTTTTCGAACAAACTAAATTGTATTTTCAATGAACAGCATCCAATAGTTGACATTTACTGTCAGCCAACAAACTTCCAGAGTTTTGATAACATTTTTTGCTTGTAAAATCTTTTTTCATTAATATTCACTGCATTATAAATTATATTCAAAGTGGTAGGACAAATATAATTAAAACTGTTGTAAGCCATGTGTGTACTACTTAGTTACAAACGGATTAACACACGTGTAATTATATCGCACTAAGCGACATATTTCCTATTAATAAAAACGGGTACCAGAGCTTACCCGGAACAACGCAACAGAACCATTTGCCAAATTCACTATACTATTTTTGTTTTTTGAATATTGTGTACTACATCCACCAATTGCTTAAATGGTAAATGTACTTACTTTGTTTGGCCAGTGTTTAAATTTGGAATGTGAACAAAAAGTAATAAAAAATATTTTCTTTGTTACTTCGCGCATAATCCGATCCAACTGAATTTTTCCGTCGATTGGCAAATTAGAGCGGGTGGGCGATATCGTAACCGATTCGGCTTCATCCGGGCTGCGTCTGGCCCCGCTAGTTCTTTTATCTCTTTCCGTCCAAGTCATAAGAGAAAGATGACTACAAATCATAATGTAAAAAATTAAGTAACTTATTCAGCAATGGTTAATTAATTGAATCAGGCGTTACTTTGCTGAAGTCCATATTATTAACAACAATAATATTACTTTGCTATTCCGCTGTTTAATAACGTGCTAGTCAATCAGTGCCAACCCGTTATATTTACTTGCGTATTTTTTCATGCATTAATGTTCCCTCCCACCGCAAAATTAAATACGCAAATAAATATACGAAACCACCACCAATAATACCAAAACTAGACACGTGTTTCGCCTCTCTACGAGGCATCCTCAGGAGACGCTTGAGATGTTGTGGGACGTCAGACCGGTTGGCACTGATTGACTAGCACGTTATTAAATAGCGGAATAGCAAAGTAATATTATTGTTGTTAATCAGCAATGGTTTTCAAGTTCTTATATCTCTTTCTTCCGAAATCACACGAGAGAGTCAAAAACAAATGCATTGTGGGACAATATTGTAGTAATCGATATTCATATTCATTTAATCCATTGTCATCATGTGAATCAGTACAAAATTGTGGTTTTAAATTAAATTTTTTGTCGGTACTATCGAACAAATTGATTCATAACCCACCTGGCCGACAAACGGTTTGAAAGTGTCATTAAATTGATTTGACACTTTCAACCATTTGCAATCTAGGTGTGTCATGAATCACTTTGTTCGATAGTACATGATACCCTGCTAGGCCGTACAATGTGGGACATAAAATTACTTAATAAATAACAATAAATAAATTTCATAAAAAATAATTTGATTTGTTCTTAGTTTCATAGATGGCAGCACCACCTCTCTAGCTATATCAGAATCCCGAAAGGTATTCATATAGGAGGTGCAAACACGTAGTGTTTCACCTTAGAGCTGGTAAAACGGTGCCTAAAAACCGTTTAAAATAAAAACAAGATCACATATACTTGATTAATTTCGACGTGGTCCGCTGTGTACGGGTGGCCAAATTGGTTAAGGCGTCAGCCGCGATAGCTGGAGATGCGGGTTCGAATCCCGTTTCGAACACCGGAGGTCCTCGTCGTTTTTTCTTTAGTATATGTTATCTATTTCAACTTTTAATAAATAAATAATAAATAAATATTTCGGGACAATCTTACAAAAATCGACCAAGTCTTACGGTAAGCTCAGTAAGGCTTGTGTTGTAGGTACTAGACGACGATATATATAATAGATAGATACATATAAATACTTAAATACATAGAAAACACCCATGACTCAGGAACAAATATCTGTGCTCATCACACAAATAAATGCCCCAACTGGGAATCGAACCCAGGACCATCGGCTTCAGAGGCAGGGTCACTACCCACTAGGCAAGACCGATCGTCAAATACCATACTTACATACTAAATTAAATTACAATTTAACAATTATTAAACAGATGTAGTTAGGTCGTTGCATGTCAAATTAGATGTGTTGCAATACCCTACGGTTAGTTTAATAAGGCTTGTGTTGTAGGTACTGTCGCCATCCGATGTATCGGAGCTGTGAAGGTGGTCACAAATATCTGAACAACGCCTCTTTTGGCAAGGCAATAAAGTGAATGTTCAGATATTTGTGACCACCGAAAAGAATGAATAATACTTGTTAAATCAAAACCTACCTTCGTCTGTATTTTTTTTTATGACATAGGCGGCAAACGAGCAGACGGATTGTCTGGTGGTAAGCAATTACCGTCGCCCATGGGCACCCGTAACACCAGAGGAGTCACAAGCGCGTTGCCGGCCTTTAAAGGGGGGTTTGAGCTCTGGGAACCTTACTCACCATCAGGGACACAACACTGCATACCTGAAAGGTAGCAGTGCTATTATGGCTGTGGTTTTCTGTAAGGAGGAGGTACTTCCCCAGTTGGGCTGCCTCAGATTCAAGCGTGATGGTCATCGCTGTGCCCTACCTCTCATTGTTGGACGTAGTTTAAGGACATACCCGGGTCCAAAAAAGATATAATAGAGAGATATTCCCAGAAAGATATAATTTGGGTCTTCAAGGCAAGAGTGAATAGGCTGTTACTGAACCAGCGTTCTCTCTCGACCTCGTCGACACTTACCATCAGGTGTGACTGAGGTCAAACGCTGGTCAGTCCTGTATAAACAAAACTCCTACACTTTGCACCAACTCCTACCGTTGGTAGTACCTACAAAACTGACTTCTGGACCGAATAAGACGTTTACCTTCGTGCTTGGAGTAAATTTTAAATTATATCTATTGAATTGTTCACGGGACATTTGTTTCTCCTGTACGATACGTTTTCTATGCTAATTTAAGAAGTGCAGTACAATTTTAAACTATTTTTTATGAAAAAGGTGGCAAACGAGCAGACGGATTGCCTGATAACTGACAGTAAGCAATTACCGTCGCCCATGGGCACCCGCAACACCAGGGGAGTCACAAGCGCGTTGCCAGCCTTTAAGGGGGATTGGAGCTCTGGGAACATTACTCACCACCAAGACCACAACACTCTAGACCTGAAAGGCACTGCTATTATGTCTTCTATAAGGAGCCTCATCCTTACAAAAGACTCCTTACTTCCCCAGTTGGGCTTCTCCAGACTCAAGCGTGATGGTACTTCGCTGCGCCCTACCTCACATAAAATAATTAAATAATTTCTACCTATCAGCCCCGTACGTACAGTCGATAAACCTCCCCTATTCTGGGTTCAATCCTGTATTCACCACGCTTTGCAAGCGGGTTGGCGATCGCAGTATATTCCACTTCTCAAAGAAGATGCTCTTCCCGTCCTCTGTGGTTTCTCGTCGCAGTTCAGAGAGAAAACCCTGTTCCAAAATAGTAATAATTACTACAAGAAATTAATTAACCCAAATCTAAATCTAACACTAAACACACAAACACAAATATTAACACACTTACATCATTAAGACGTGTTTTGTCTCCTCGCTAATCGGCTTAGTATGTTTGTCTACAGAACGTATCTCCAAAACGTGTTAGTTTTGCACACAACACTGCATATTACCCGGCTTTCTTCAAATTAGGGTTGTATTCTTGTTATGGTAACGTTACTCTTTGTTCTATTTTGTCAAAACAGATTTTGTACACTACTTTTTTTATACAACGACGATGGCAAACAAGCATACGGGCAGCCTGATGGTGAGCAGTTACCGTAGCCTATGGACGCCTGCAACTCCAGAGGATTCACATGCGCGTTGCGACTTTTTTGTGTAGGTAATACAATTTTTACAAAGTTTAATATGATAATGTCGTTAGTATACAGGATGAAATGTGGGTCGTGATCCAAAATGTGAAAAAGTGATAAAGACAATCATACTTAACAACTTTACCCATGGGACCAATATTGTAATTGAGAAAAAAAAATTGCTACTCCATACAACTCGCAATTAAGTCCCAGTCCAAATTTGGGTTATTTTTAAGGGCAGTGTTAAGTTATTTTAAGCTCTATGTTTTTTTAATACAACGACGGTGGTAAACAAGCATACGGCCTGCCTGAGGTAAGCAGTTACCGTAGCCTATGAACGCCTGCAACTCCAGAAGATTCACATGCACATTCCTACCCTATTTCTATTTTGGTTTTGTTACTCGTTGTTTTTTATTAGTATTTTTAAATAAATTAACATTAAATTTGTATGAAGATCGACTGTTTGCCTTTAATTAGGTTGTAATATCGATTCAAGTTTATAAAATGATAATCAAAACCAGGTTTTTATCGAAATTTAATGCTTAATTGTCGTCACGAAACTAAAAGTAATTTAACTTTTCTAAACAACTCTCACTAATTGGTTGCACTATTTTAAACCCCCAAACAGGTAAAATATTACCCAAATACCTACACCGTAACTAATAAAATGCTGTTAATTTATCCCGTCACCAAATGGAATAAGTCCATAACAGACTTCATACTAAAATGTCCACAGTTAACTGAGATTAACACGTAAGCTTTCCAGTTTTAAGATGAACCGGGCAAGGGTTTACCCTTGGAGACTTTAAGTTTCTTGGGGTCACAAAAGGGAATTTTGGGGTTGGCTTCCTTATTTGTAAAGTCTTGAGATGTCACAAAGCTTATAAACTATATATTATACGATTTTAAGCTAATATGGCGTTAACATAACAACTATTAGGTACTTTAAAAGGATTTACCATTGTATTTTAATTTGTGAGTTTCCGATATTGGTACTGTTGCGAGCGCCATCCTCACGGAATTACTGAAATATTTAATGTAACAGTTTTTATCTACGTACATATCATAAGTGCTCTAAAATGCGTCCAGAAACCGTAGGCAATGACCAGCATTACCAACCATCAGAAATGAATTGAGATGTAATGTTAACATTACCTGCTGAAAACCGTAGGTTATGAGTTTAAATTTGGAACAGCTGTCAAATTCAAGTGGGGTGTCTATTCTAGTATCTATATATTAAAACTGTCATTGATACGAAACGCCAATTCCTTATGTTTTTGTAATATAAATCGAACGACATTTGAACTCGACTGACAATAGAATAGGAAGTTCATTCGCTTGTCTATGGTTTAAATTTTTTTTTTGACAGAGATACGAAATACGAAACGCCGCCATTCGAAGCTGTCATTTGTTTTACGGTTCCTGAACCCATCTTAAAACACTTATGATATGTGTGTAGATAAAGTAGTGTATGCAACTATACATAATTAGGCACAGATACATAAACTACTATTAATTACAGAAATTACAATCGTATTATGATAACTATGTACAAGTATTCAATTTTTCGGACCCGGGTATGTCCTTAAACTACGTCCAACAATGCGAGGTAGGGCACAGCGATGACCATCACGCTTGAATCTGGGGCAGCCCAACTGGGGAAGTACCTCCTCTTTACAGAAGACCACAGCCATAAGAGCACTGCTACCTTTCAGGTATGTAGTGCTGTGTTCCTGATGGTGAGTAAGGTTCCCAGAGCTCCAACCCACTTATAGGTCGGCAACGCGCTTGTGACTCCCTCGGTGTTGCGAGTGCCCATGGGCGACGGTAATTGCTTACCATCAGGTATTCCGTCTGCTCGTTTGCCACCTTTGTCATAAAAAAAAAAAAAAAATATTTAACTAGTCACAGTATAAAATCTAAAAAAAGGGCCTTGAGGCATTGTACCATGGATGCTGGCGGCATTTCCTCGTTGTATCGCAATGCTGATACGTTGTGCGAGGAAGCCGCCAGCGCTTCGGGCACCAGTTACCATATTGTATATTAATTTGAATGAATATCCGATATTGGTACTGTTGCAAGCGCCATCCTCAGAGAATTACTGAAGTATTTGATGTTTTTTTCACCTCACTAGCTTGGAAAGAACTGTTTTGTTCTTTAAAAACAGTTAGCAAAGCTGCATTTTATTCATGAGAGTGCAAAGTAAATTCATATAAACTCTTTATTACTAATCGAGTGTTTTTTTTATATTATCTAGTCGGATGTTCTTTTATTTAATGTTTTTGAATAATGAATGATAGATGCCAATAATTTTGAATATTCTTTTAAAGTTTAAGAGTAATATTTTTCCTCGCGGCAGTGAGGTAAAAAATTATGTGTTTCACTCGGTAGCAAAGTGTTTTTCCCTCTCGTGCTTTGAGACCCTCCTAATGCTCAAGGTTCCGCTCTTTGAACCACTCGCTATTTACTAACTGTGTCCTCTTGTATAATAAATAACTATTTTTACTTTGAAAATCAAGTTGTTACATTAATTTATGTAACTAGACATTAGTTAGTTCAGTCCGTGCAACCGTCCCTAAGTCGTTATTTAAAAGTACAAAAAATACCCTAAAATAAGGATTAAAATACCCGCCCAACTGTCTTAACAGTATTCCCGTAAACTTATTTACCACGTACACTAAATAACCTTTAAAACAATGGAAATTACTACCTTAAAACACGCTTTGGTACACCTCAAACCTTGCATATACATAACATCCTAACTCCTATAATTGTTAAGCTAAAAACAACGTAAGTGATTTAGTTTTCCAAGTAACTTGAAGCCTTTTAGAATGTATTCTTAAAACGTAGAAACTTATAAAACGTCGTAACTGACATGTGTTTCTTTATGAACTCAGCTGTTTTCAAGTGTAAAGTTACGGTGGTAAAAAGACATAAGTATGTGCATTTTGAACCTTATCAGAATAGGGTAAGGTTTAAGTATGTGTACCGATTAATTCTGTATTGTACTCAAAAGCTGGTGAGTTGAGAGGCGATGATGGAACAATAGCCAACAATAGAACAATATCATAAAAAAATGAATATTCTTCAGTAAAAATAGCGTTGTAAAACATACAAAAAATATCGTGTATTCTTTGACGACCGGTTTGGCCTAGTGGGTAGTCACCCTGCTTATGAAGCCAGTGGTCCTGGGTTCGAATCCCAGTCAGGGCATTTATTTGTGTGATGAGCACAGATATTTTTTCCTGAGTCATGTGTGTTTTCTATGTATTTAATTATTTACATGTATCTATCTAATATATATGTATATTGTCGTCCAGTACCTACAACACAAGCCTTACTGAGCTTACCGTAGGACTAGGTCGATTTGTATAAGATTGTCCTGAAATATTTATTTATTTGATTAGGAATTATGAAGGCTTTGATAAGTCACTTGATTGTAAGTCGCTTTTTCAAGGGGTAATCTGCTGTTGAATCGGATCGTTTTTTTTTTATATGTTGATTGACTTGACTTTAAATGCAATGAGCAAAAAAAAAACAAACAGGACATCATTACACAAAGTGACTGAAAAAGGCTTGTGTTGTGATTAAAGTACTCCGACGATATAATTACAAATACTTCTTAAATCATCCACATGGAAAACATCCATAACCCAAATATCTATGCTCATACTAGGATTTGAACTCAGGACCGTTTAGTGCCAATAGTTATTCGTACTAGCGTGACAAAGTATTTTTCCTAACTAGTGCGTAAAAAGTGCACTTTTCACTTTATTAAGGCACTTGCTATAAAAAATTAGGTTCGATACTCGTGTAAAAACTTCTTTAAGACTCGGGTGATTGTCACCCTCGTTTCACTCGGGCTCCAACGTTAACCCCCGTCGAAAAAAAATTTTTTTTCACTAGTATCGAAATGTACTATTATTTATCTAGCCAACTTTTATGTGAACGGAACCATTACTTGAAAAATGCAACATTTTAAATGGCGGCAGAGCACAAGAGATCCTGATACATTATTAATGTTGACACCTTTTTAGAAAATCCACCAAAGGCAGCCATTTCTTTTCGCATTTCAAAGAGATTTTAAGATTCATACTTCCTCACTACATATGCAATTTTCTCGTGGATCGTTGGTGTAGTTGTTTTTGTTTTATTTCAAGTTTGTTGAAAAGAAAACTAGATCTAAAAATCGGTTTTTGTTGTCTGCTCCGTCAATCTTCATCATTATCATTTCAACCGTAAATCGTCCACTGCTCCTCCTCCCACAAATACATGTATCATCTTAGGGAGTAGTTGCGACAGTCACCACGCATCGCAGGCGGGTTGGCGATCGCAGTAGTTGTAGATTGGGTTTCAACGGATGCTGCCCATCCGTCGCTTTTTTCGTTGTCACCCCTTATGACACTCGCGTGTTATTTATAGGCGGTATAGCCCTTTGTATCTTGCCGGTAATAATCTTCTCAGAGGTGTAGGGTTAAAACCATAGATACAATTATTTTGACTTTCATAAGTGCATTGTAACGTGTTTAAATATAAAAACAAAAATCTTAATTTTTTTATTCTCCTTTAACTTTTTTGAAGTCCGTCGAAAACTACGACCGGATTTTGTCAATATATCAGCAAAATTTTACGTTTTATCCCAGTAATTCTTGCCAAAAACATTTTGGTAACAAACATAAGTTGCAACGTCACTGTGCTATGTAAGTAACAATTAACTAAACGTATGCAAACGAGTGCATTGCGGGATGGGATTTGAGCTTCCATTTCTAATGGGATGGAGTCGACGGCTGTTTCAAAAATATTTCGGGAGATTTTATAAAAGTGTTAGACAAAGTATTGCTTTCATATAGTATCAAGAAACAAACGCCGCTTTGTTAGTAATCTGAGTTATGGTTTGTGAATTTTTTTTTTTTCAATTCACGCATATTACAAGTTAATGAAGATAAATGATTCATATGGTCGAATGCTACAGGTAAAAAACAAAAAAGGGTTTCATAATGTCATTGGTGTATACAAAAACTAGTAACATTAACAAATATTCTAATTAAGAGATCAAACGTATAAAAAAAAACACAAAAAAGGTTATTAGTTTGCAATTTAGAATACTAACAAAAAAGGAAATTAAAGAGTTTGATATACATTATTTTAAATTTATAAAAAAGTACTAAAGTTCCAAGCAAAAAGTACAATTGATATAAAAATTACAAAGAATATGCCTTGAAACCAATCTCAGGCCAGCCATTCGGCCATTCTGATCAGATAAGAATTTCATGGCAGATGACAAAGAATCTACATTTTTTTTTATACAAGACTGATCAGTATTTGCCTCAGTCACATCTGATAGATTTATTGATGAGGTCGAAAGAGTAGCACGCTGGTTCTATAACAGCCCATTCACTCTAAATTCTAATTCAGGTTACATTCAGTCATACAAATCTCATCTTAAATAGTCTTAGAAATAGCTGAATAAGCAGAATTTGGATTCAATAGAGCACCAAGCTTGCAGACTCATTGGCGACCCTGAGTTGGTGAGTGTAAGGTTACAGAGCCTTGAGCACCGTCGTAGGGTTGCTAGTTTGTCTGTGTTTTACAGGATATATTTTGGCGAGTGTACACAGGAATTGCACGATTTAATTCCGTCATCGCCGTTCCACCACCGAACGTCCAGGCGATTTCAGCGCTTTCATCCTTACGTTGTGAATATTCCATTCTGTCGCACGAAGCGATTCGCTTCTACCTTCCTAATGCGGACTGCTAAGGAATGGAATCCGCTCTCTTCGTCTGTATTCCCGGAAAGATATAATTTGGGTCTTTACAAGGCAAGGAATACGCTGTTATTGAACCAGCGTGCTACATCCTCGACCTCCTCGACACTTATCTTCAGGTGTGACTGCCAAACGCTGGTCAGTCGTGTATAAAAAAACAAGCAAATATAACGCTGATGACTGACTAGAATAGCACCACTCCATCTCCTCCCGCGGGTGTCGTAAGGCAACAAAGGGAAAATCCGGCGGATGGGTGTCCGTCGAAACCGAATTAACAGCTACTACGGTGGCAGGGCCAAGCGTGGCGAAAAGCAGACTCCACGCATCCCGCTGTTCCGACACTGTGTCAACCACACAGACTCTCCGCAACGAGTAATCACGAACCGAGCCGACTCCATCCGATGTTGTCTGCGGGGTAACGAGTTGTTTTGGGTGACATTATAAAGACTAAGGATCCGGTCACGATACTGCAAGTGCTTGTATAGGTATATATAGTGATTTAAAAACCACATATATACCTATATATATATGTTTATAAACAACGCACTTGCAGTTCTAAAAGAACAATACAAAAAAGTTGATTTAAGGACACAAGTATTTTGTCTAAAAATATATAGCATGTTTCATTTAGCAACATTTTTTGCCTTGCATATTTGACTTTACCGCTACTTCCCACTATTTAAACCTTCCCAGTGCGCAGTGAAGCGCGGCACAAACAGTTAGCATCTCCCCTTCTACAAAGCATCATATTAACTTCTGTCAATAAAATATACCATTTCTGTCAATACCATACAATTATTATAAACATAGTATAGTTATTTGAATTATACTCGTACACATTTATTCCCATGCATTACAATTACAGTGCCGTGTGATGCCGGCTGACTAGAATAGCACCACCCCATCTCCTCCCACGAGTGAAAGGGAAAAATCCTACGGACGGGCAGCAGCGTCCGTCGAAACCCAATCTACAGCTACTGCGGTCGCCAACCGCCTGCCAAGCGTGGCGACTATGGCAACTAACCCCCAAGATACAAGTCATATTTGTGGGAGGCTTATGTCCAGCAGTGGACTGCATACGGCTGAAATGTATGTATGTATGTACAATTACAGATTCTAACAACGCTAACGTATAATGTGTGTAAAAACCGGCAAAGCCGTGCCGCCATCATGCCGTTTGTTACTCTCGCGAGGTTAGACAGCGCTCGCATTAAAAACTTTGTAATATGACAGCGGTCGTAAAACGCCATTTAGGACCCCTAGGGACCCGGTTGAAAACTTAACCATGCCTTTCGGCCTGTTTCGGGCATTTTCATTTAAAGGGTTATATTTGTGTGTTGAGACGATAAGTCCACAAGTGACCCTGCTAACGGTCCTGGGTTGAAATTCCAGTAAGGGCATTTATTTGTGTGATGTAAGGTCATATTTATTCCTGAGTCGTGGATGTTTTATATGCATTAGATATATCGTTAGTCCCAAGACAGCTTCCTTCTTTAGCTTACTGTGGGGTTCAGTCAATTTGTGTAAGGATGTTCTGTAATATTTATTTATTTGTTTTATTTATAATTATTGGTGTATTTCTGCAATAATACCAATTCATTGTGCGTGCATTGTGTGTGTGCCGTGCTGGCAATACGAGCGACGAAGCAAACGGACACTCAGCAGTGTTTGAAAATGGAAGGCTATGTTCTAGGAAAAATGTTACGCATGTGACTAAATAAAAGTGAGTGAAGCTTTTATTTTCATTTTTAAAAACAATACCAATTGTTAGGAATATTGTTTGGTTTTAATACTCTCTATAGCAAGGTTGGAGTAATTCTACGGTACAATTAAAAAGTGAATTTTAGTTGTACCATACCCATTAACTTCCCTTAGATCCCATGTTGTGAGCTGTAAAATTTGAGCTACGAGAAATGATATAGAATATTTTTTATCCCGCAACCATACTTTAAAGACGGGCATGGATGGCCGACGAATTCGCTAGGAAAAACTAGAATAATATAATAAAATGAATATGTATTACTGCAGAGATATTTTGAGCATGTTCATTTCATATAACATTTTTTATGACTAAGATGGCAAACAAGCAGACGGATTACCTGATGGTAAGCAATTACCATCGCCCATGGGCACCCGCAACACCAGGGGAGTCATAAGTGCGTTGCCGGAATAGGAAGGTTGGAGCTCTGGGAACCTTACCATCAGGAACACAACACTACATACCTGAAAGGTAGCAGTGCTATTATGTCTTCTGGGTGGAGGTACTTCCCCAGTTGGGCTTCTCCAGACTCAAGCGTGATGGTACTTCGCTGTGCCCTACCTCTCATTGTTGGACGTAGTTTAAGGACATACCCGGATCCACAACTACCATTCACACTAGATTATTAACATAAATACATACGTGATTTTATATTGCTATGCTATGAACGCCTATTTTAATTTTTGATGTACATTTCTTTTTACCACATCATACACACAAAATATATTTATATTATAACTAGTTTACGCTAGTATTCCATCTATTACTTAGTGCTGTTTCAGTAGTAGGTAATTATGACAGTGGTCGTTAAATAAAGCTTTATAGCCCCATAGGCGTCCGTTACGAATAAGTTATTATGCCTTTGTTTACACACCTTGGTCGTCGATTCTGGGGCAACCATTAATATGATACATGGGCGATTGTATTTATACTGATTTAAACTCCCAACCGAGAGTGTTCTGAGGAATTGTTCGGGCCGTGTGACTAGAATAGCACCACCCCTCCCGCGGCTGTCGTAAGAGGCGACAAAGGGAAATATCCTACGGATGGACAGCAGCGTCCGTCGAAACCCAATCTACAGCTACTGCGGTCGCCAACCCGCCTGCCAAACGTGGCGACTATGGCAACTACCCCCCTTTTTTTAAGTACACAAGTCATATTTGTGGAAGGCATATGTCCAGCAGTGGACTGCATACGGCTGAAATGTAATCCCTGCCACCTCTTTCCGCCATCGTTCTACGCGGCAACATTACCATCCCTGCCTGGATAGTTGGCAATCCTCTACTGTGCGTTTCTCCTATCTTATAAAAGAGCGTACTCTTATCTTAAAGACTGGCAACGCGCTTGTGACTCGCCGGGTGCCCATGGGCGACGGTAAATGCATCAGGCAATGTGTCTGTTCGTTTACCACCTTTGTCATAAAATAAATTCACACATACAAACAATTTATACTACAGCTTAAGTAAAATTATGAACAATCTTAAAAACATATTAATAATTGACAATAACTGGCCTAGTGGGTAGTGATCCTGCCTATGAAGCCGATGGTCTTGGGTTCGATTCCCAGTCAGGGCATTTATTTGTGATGAGCACAGATATTTGTTCCTGAGTCATGGGTGTTTTCTATGTATTTAAGTATTTATATGTATCTATCTATTATATATATCGTCGTCTAGTACCTACAACACAAGCCTTACTGAGCTTACCGTAGGGCTAGGTCGATTTGTGTAAGATTGTCCAGAAATATTTATTTAATGAAATAAATGTATAATGAATTAAAATCAAAATATAGTAAGTTCGACGAAAGGTCCATTTTTTTTCGTAATACAAAATGGTGGTTTCGATTTGTGGCATCGAGCAGTGGCTTAGATACGGGCAGTCTACAAGGTTAAAAACCAAATGCAGTACACTTACCATGAGTTGTGACCTTGAGGTTTTCGATAACGATTATCGAGTTTATTACCTGTGCATCTCGTTCGGACTAAAATAGTACAAGCGAGATACACAGATAGTAAACTCGATACTCGTTATCGAAAACCTCAAAGTCACAACTCACGGTAAGAGTACTGTTGTTACTGGCAGGAGTTTTTATAAAAAGTTGGAATGTTTATTATTGGTTATTAACTTATTAAGATGACAGTGATGACTTACGGACCAGTGATGACTTACGGCTCCGAAACGTGGTCTTTCACTATCGGCCTCATCTCAAGGCTCAAAGTCGCTCAACGAGCTATGGAGAGAGCTATGCTCGGAGTTTCACTACGAGATCGACTCAGAAATGAGGAGATCCGTAGGCGAACTAAAGTCACCGACATAGCCCACCGGGTTAGCAAGCTGAAGTGGCAATGGGCAGGCCACATTGCACGCTGAGAAGATGGCAGATGGGGTCGAAAAGTGCTCGAGTGGAGACCACGGACTAGCAAGCGCAGCGTAGGACGTCCACCCACAAGATGGGCAGACGACCTCATTAAAGTCGCCGAAAGACGCTGGATGCAGGTTGCTTCCAACCGGTACATGTGGAGATCCAAGGGGGAGGCCTATGTTCAGCAGTGGACGTCTTATGGCTGAGATGATGATGATGATGATGATTAACTTATTAATATACCTAGATATTTTTCTAGCACTAACGATTTCTTGTAAGGGATTGACAAAATAAAAACATCGACAGTCTTGTTATCGATAAATACCACTTCAATATCATATAGGTGCACAAACATAGAGTAATACGGTTTAAAATAAATAACAAAACCATTTATTTATTTATATTTTATTTATTTCAGAAAACAATTGGTTTAGGTTCATTTTGTTCAGGATCGGGCACGCGGCGTCTAGCTAGGCCAGTAGATTGTGTGTAGGTACGTCTTGTCTTTGAAGTAGTATATACTTATCGATATCAGAATTGTCGATATTTTTATTATGGCAAGCACTAAGCAAATTGAATGTCGTTCCTGTTAGATTTTTTTTTTTATGATAAAAGGTGGCAAACGAGCAGACGGATTGCCTGATGGTAAGCAATTATCGTCGCCTATGGGCACCCGCAACACCAAGGGAGTCACAAGCGCGTTGCCGACCTTTAAAGGGTGTTGGAGCTCTGGGAACCTTAATCAGGAATACAACACTACATACCTGAAAGGTAGCAGTGCTATTATAGCTGTGGTCTTCTGTAAGGAGGAGGTACTTCCCCAGTTGGGCTTCTCCAGACTCAAGCGTGATGGTACTTCGCTGTGCCCTACCTCTCATTGTTGGACGTAGTTTAAGGACATACCCGGGTCCAAAAAAATATGTAAGTATACTTATAAGTGTAAAATAATTGTCGAATTTCGGAAAAAGCCCTGAAAACTAACTAGTATAAGATAATGTTAATTTGGTACGAGTAGCCTAGATCAACATTACCTGCCCCAAAAACCTAAAAAGAAATAGCAATAACAGTCGAAACATACAGACTTGAAGTTGCTCATCTCAAATAATATGAATCTACAATTAAAATGAAGGCTATGTCTGGATATAGATAATGAAAAAGAAGATAGTTCATTTAGCCTTGTTACCCAAAAAATACTGTTTGAAAGTGAGTGTCGAATATCATTAATTCTAAGGAAAATGTTTTAGTCTTAATATGCTTAAATGGTTAACATTACATTTTTTATAATAAGAAAAATAAATAAAAAAACCGACCAATCGCTGTCCAGTGTTCAGAGCAGGGTTTCGTAATTTTCGATCAGTAACTCAAAATCAAGCAATCAAATGCAATTTGTGAATTATTATATGTTAAGTACCACTTTTTCTGCGTGATTAATTTACATATTCATACCAAATTACAGCTCTCTAGGACTAACAGTGTAACGTTCACTGAGCATAGCCGGGGACAGACAGAAAGCCATGGCAAAATTACAACAAAGAGACTTAGATGGCGCCGACGGTCACTGCGTTATGTGTTATTATCAGGATGGCTTGGGCATGGGCCGTCCATCAGCTATTGTGGACCACAAATTCTCGCCGGAAGATCAGCGCTGACTCCCATGCTGTACAGGGATTATTTCATGGCAAAGACACTGTTTTTATGTAGAATTTTGTATTTGTTTTAACAATATTGTATGTCAATAGTTTGACACGATTAAATTAGCGGCACCTTAGAGAAAGAGTTTCAGGGTAATTTGAGGTCTGTTTTTCCCCTTTTTAAAGTTACGAGTAGATATATAAATAAATGTGTCGCCTAACTAAAATCTCTACTTTAAGGTTGATATCCTATATAAATCTCTTTCGGGACTTAAAAAATGTAAACAAAATATTTAATGAAAAATATTTTAATTTGTTCTTAATAGTTAAATACAAAAAGTACTTACTTAAATACTTAGTAAAAATATTAAAATAAAGTATAATGATAAAGGATTCAGCCTTTCTAGAACGCCCACAAAATGGACAGGTGACATAAGGTCGCCGGAAGACGCTGGAAGCAGGTCGCTTCCAACCGCTTTATGGCTCAGACTAGGAGGAATAATGACTGGAGCACGCATCCGCCAGCGCCAGTAAGCGTCAAAGATTTTCTAGCTTTTGCAGCCCAAAATTTAAAAATTCACTATAGTTTTGCTTTACAAGCCACTCTTTTTAACAAAAATATTGGCTAATTCTATATTAATTACCGCAACTTTAGTCGAAAACACAAGAAAACTCCAATTATACTTGTTTGTATCCCTCCAACTTTGACAGTTCTGAAGGGTCCAGTTTGAAGGGGAACGAAAATATGTGAGACTATGACAAGGACGGACGAAAATAGCGCCGGCTCTGCCATATCTATGAAAAGTTACATGAGACATCCTTTTTTTATGAAATAGGAGGCAAACGAGCAAACGGATTGCCTGATGGTAAGCAACTACCGCCGCCCATGGACACTCGCAACACCAGAGGAGTCACAAGTACGGTGCCGGCCTTTAAGATGGATATACGCTCTGTTCTTGAAGGTTTGGAGGTCATATCGGTCCGGAAATACTGCAGACGATAATTCATTCCAAAAATCCCGTTCGAAAATTCCCTTTTGGTATTATTAGCACGCTCCGTCTAGGGGCTGAGATGATGATGAAAACTAAAGATGGCGATGTAGTCCCGCTGTCCTAAGCTGCCCCGGGTAGGGGGAAGTGCTTAATGCCTCCATTCATTGCTAACTCCGATCTGGATAACCCGGTATTTGAAATTTAAATCGGCTTTCAGTTAAATTGCCGGTTGAAAACGCTGGCAATGATTTCAAAATCATTACCCCCTCATGCCATTATAAGCCTTAACGTTATGATGCTAAAGGTGGTTTTCGAATGATAATTTGGACCGTTAAGTGTCTATGGATGGTGAACGATTCTGGTATTTATTTGGAGAATTTGTATTTTGATACGTATTGTTTTGAGGACTTAAGCAATGTTCCGTTTTGATTTAACAATCTGGATTTGTTGTGTTAACTAAATGGAGCTTGAGTTTGTCATTTATTTTGTTCTGTAGAATATTTTGTATCGATAATATTATTATTGAAATCCCTTCAAGAAATACAAGTGAAATTTTATATGTGAGCGCTCATGACCTAAAATTTTACAATAAAATATTTAACATACCGAAATATATTAGGAAAAAATCCTGTTATTTTTAGCAATAAATAAAAACATGTTTATACAATTACGACAAGTCTTTAGAAACCCATAACTTGTAAAATATAAAACAAAAAAAAGGATTTTGTGTTCACATTCATACCTACTAGAAGTATAAATGAGTCGAATATGATCGATTTTTAGACCCTCACTTATTTTTTCCTGTTCACTTCCCGTGAAATGCCCCGTAAGTGGATTATAAAAATTGGAACACTTTTGAAAACGGATTCAGCTTGCGATTTTAATTAGAGACAGCTTGGTTTTTATCGAAATGACACTAACACTTGATTCAAAAACAGTCCGTGAAAGCGCGTTTACATATGTATCATTCCAAACTGTACCATTCCATAACCTGTCTTTCAAAATGTCTTTTGACACTGAAGAACCCCGAACTAGCCCGCTAAGGGTATCCATTTTCCCTATTTGCTATTCATGGAGGGTATTTGATGTAATAACACACGAAGGAATAAATTTTATGTAGTGATTTATAGGACTAACACTATTTCCTGGGAGGGTTGAGGAATGAGTGGATTCTCTCGAGAGAGTCACAAGAGATGACGGATTGCATTTCAAGTATTCGAGGTGTTTATTCAGTACGTGAACACTTGGTAAAGAAAGTCGGGTGCCGTGTGTTCTTATCTAACGTAAATAATCTCAAAAATTTTATTAATTTACATTGCAAACTTGAGAACAAAATGCACTTTTGCCGTCCGTTTTTGAAGCTTGGAGAGTGTGCCTCAGAAATCGCTCTGTTACAGCTAAGTGTTGCAAACATGCTTGAAGTATATTTGATATGACAGTGGCGGCCTATGGGGAAGGTTCGTAAAACAGCGAACGTTCGTAGCTAATAGGTTGGAAGCAGTGGAGGGTAAAAAATAGAAACCGACTGCTTTCATAGGCATTTATTTGTGTGATGAGCACAGATATTTGTTCCTTACAGCACAGATATTGTTTTCTATGTATTTAACGCACGGGCAGCAGGGTCCGTCGAAACTCAATCTACAGCTACTGCGGTCGCCGACCCGCCTGCCAAGCGTGGCAACTATGGCAACGACTATGGCACCTATCCCCCAAGATGATACAAGTCATATATAGTTCAGCAGTGGACGACTTACGGCTTACAAAGAACCTTTACGCCCCGACGTCCATCGGTCCTCCCTCTCTCCATCGGTCTCCTAAAATATGCTCCCCCACTGCAACTTTAGTTTAGCGATTCGAGGCTAATTCGCTTTTATTGTAATAATCTTGCAATGTTATAGAGATAAGTAGATTAAAACTTGTCATTCTTTTGTGTTTTAATTGTAGATAACGAGTTACTAATATCGATCAAAAACACATGTAAAGTAGTTGTCTCTATTATTACAAGTTATATTAGGGAGTAGTCATGTTTTGCCGTGTGATGCCGGCTGACTAGAATAGAACCACCCTATCGCCTCCCGCGGGTGTCATAAAAGGCGACAAAGGGAAAAATCTTACGGAGTAGCAGCATCGTCCGTCAAATCCCAATCTACAGCTACTGCGGTCGCCGTCCCGCCTGCCAAGTGGCGACTATGGCAACTACCCCCCAAGATGATACAAGTCATATTTGTGGGAGGCCTATGTCCAGCGGTAGACTGCATAGGGCTGAAATGTATGTATGTATATTTGGAATAGGGACCTATATCCAGCAAAGGACTAGTTACAGCTGAAATGAAGATGATGATAAACAAATATTCCCCTTACCAACCTTTGAATCCGAGGATTTCCCAAAAAATTTTAACATCATCTTTCTAAAGAAATCCAATAAAAATTGGAACACCGTGACCGAGAAAGCCCCGCAAACAATTGTTACCCGATTTCCATAATTGCCCCAGATCTTTCCGATCGTTTAAAAAGAAAATCGCCCCGTATAATAACCTGAAAAATTGATGTTTTTAAGCTTTTCAGTAAGCCGCTTTATTTAATGGAAAAAGCTCTGAGAAGTTTAATGGATTAGAAGATGCCTATTGTTAATCTTGTTCGAATTTTTGCATTTTGTCATGTACGTTTTATGGGAATTTGGAAAATGATTTATTTATTTTATTCAGGTTAGAATATCGTTTGGATTTATCGATAAAAATAATATATGTAATATACAGGACATCCATTCTCAAATTGACTAAGCCCCACTGTAAGCTCACGAGGGCTTGTATTATGGGTAGTCAGCCAACGATATACATACTTAATAAACACCCATGACTAAGCAGTCATATTTGGACTTAGAGGTAATTTTCTTTTCTATATATATTTTTTTGTGGTATTTAATTACTGAAATTGTTTGATATGTTTTCTTACAGAATTACGCATGTATGTTTAAGATTTTTTTGTATACTGTTTTAAAAAAATAAGTCCCGCAGAGTTTCTTGCCCGTCATAAAAGTCAAAATACTTCTCGGGTCAGAGGTGTAGGGTTAGAACCGGTGTAGTTTTTATTTTTCTCTTTTACTTTTGTATACTCGACGTGTAAAAGTGCTCTTGTGGCCTACTTACTGAATAAACGTTTGAGTTTTGAGTTTTTTTGAGTAAATATCTGTGCTCATCACACAAATAAATGACCTTACGGAGATTTGAACGCAAGCCCATCGGCTTTATAGGCAGGGTCACTACCACAAGGCTTGACCTGCGGTCTATA
The DNA here is from genome assembly GCA_022674325.2 of Grapholita molesta. NCBI lineage: Eukaryota > Metazoa > Arthropoda > Insecta > Lepidoptera > Tortricidae > Grapholita > Grapholita molesta. The sequence goes on from CP053143.2 coordinate 9,474,654, forward strand.
AAATGTGTTTTTATAATTTATTAACTTTACTTTCTCATGGGCTTGCCTTGGATTATAGGTGATACTTGGTCATTTGGAGATACTGCATTATTATGTTATTTTGACGACCGGTCTTGCCTAGTGGGTATTGCTGTCCTGGGTTCGATTCCCAGTCGGGACATTTATTTATGTGATGAGCACCGATATTTTGTTCCTGACTCATGGGTGTTTTCTATGTATTTATAATATGTATCTATCTATTATTTATACATCGTCGTCTAGTACCTACAACCCAAGCCTTACTGAGCTTACCTTAGGACTAGGTCGATTTGTGTAAGATTGTCCCGAAAAATCTAGTTATTTATATATTATATACATAAATCCTTATTTCCTGTGGTCACGCCATCACGCGTGAACGGCTGAACCGATTTCGGTAATTATTTTTTCTGTTTGTTATTGTCAGGAGAAGGTTCTTAAATGACAGAAAAAAAGAAGATATACTAAGAATACTTAACTTGTACGCACGCACTCACAAATGAACGTTGCCTCGCCTGGCTTTTTTTCTTTTTTTTTATGACATACAACGGGCAGACGGATTGCCTGGTGGTGCAATTACCGTCGCCCATGGGCATCCGCAACACCAGAAGAGTCACAAGTGCGTTGCCGGAATTTAAGGGGGGTTGGAGCTCTAGGAACCTTACTCACCATCAGGAACACCTGAAAGGTGGCAGTGCTATTATGGCTGTGGTCTTCTGTAAGGAGGAGGTACTTCCCCAGTTGGGCTGCCCCAGATTCAAGCGTGATGTTCAACACTGTGCCCTACCTCTCATTGTTGGACGTAGTTTAAAGACATACCCGGGACATAGCCTCAAAGCATTTAAAAGAATTATCGTTTCCTTATCAACCCACCTAATTGTCACATTCCCTCTTAAGTACTTTGTAACTGTTCTATTCAACAAAGACATAAAAACATATACATTTCATATACATATATGCCTTTTTATGTTAACGTCGCATCAATTAAGTACAAAGACAGACCAATAATAGAGACAAGCAGTTTACATGTATTTTTTATCGACATTAGTAACTCGTTATCTACAATTAAAACACGTATTTTACGGCCGTTGGGGCGTGAAGAGGTTTGCCCTAGGGACAGTATGAGTTTTTTTTTAAAAAGGAGTGTGTAAGTTCTTAAAGGATAGGCAACGCACATGTAAATCACCTGGAGTTGCAGGCGTGCACAGGCTACGGCAACTGCTTACCATCAAGCGGACCGTATGCTTGTTTGCCACCGTCGTTGTATAAAAAAAAAGGTTCATCCACTGGATGTCGGTAGGACAAGACCGGTCATTGTGGTACGATTTGGAGAAGTCCTAAGTCCAGCAGTGGACTTCCTTCGGTTGATATAATACATGCAGCTCACGTTTTATAAGTCGAATTTTGCTCGACATGTTTCACTCGTAACGAGGAGCATACTCATGAGCCGTTCGCGTGTCTGTGATGGTCAGTCTAGGTGAACGGCTCATGATTACGCTTCTATACGGATTGAAATATGTCGAGCAATATTCACCTTATAATATATTTAAACACCTTCTATACAATTGATACAAATTGTCAAATGGTACAAATGTGTATTGCCAATATGATCGATATTTAAATCGAAAAAAAAAATAGATAATTTTGACTCTAAGCGGGACTCGAGCCCACAACCACATTCACTAGCCCAGTGCATTTCCATTCACTGCAATAATATAAGTACCGCTTGGACTATGTATTTTTTTTTTCTATTTTTTCCTTTCTGGTATTCGTCATTGCGGCGACGTATAGACACATCTATTGATCGGTTTAAATATCGAGAAATAAATAACTTGGAATTCAAGTATTCGTGTTAAACACAAATAAATGTCCGGGCCAGGATTTGAACCTGTGATCTCCAGTTTCGTAGCCAAGGTCTCTACCGATTAGTCTAATAGGTTGCTACACAATATGTAAACAGTCCTTATTTTTAACTAATCTCGGATACCATAGCATTGTTTCAAACTCACACTTATTAAATGTAGGAAGAGGACTTAATACGACAAAGAAATTGATACATGCAGTGTGGGAGTTTTTGTTTCTGACGTAATTAGGCACGCCCCAGTCAATTAACCTTTACAAACTACGTAGGCGCGTGTGACTATGAAGTGAAGCGCTTTCAAAGCATAGCAACAAATCCCAGGATTTTGCGTGGGCACTAGTTTAACGTTCGACAATGGGTTAACAAGGCCTTATTTACCATTATAGCTGCGTTCACATTTGTGTCGCTTAACTTCAAACTCGGGTAAATTTAGAACCTTTTAGGGTAAATTTAGTATTTAAATTTTTGGACCCGGGTATGTCCTTAGACTACGTCCATCAATGAGAGGTAGGGCACAGCGATGACCATCACGCTTGAATCTGGGGCAGCCCAATTGGGAAAGTACCTCCTCCTTACAGAAGACCACAGCCATAATAGCACTGCTACCTTTCAGGCATGTAGTGTTGTGTTCCTGATGGTGAGTAAGGTTCCCAGAGCTCCAACCCCCCTTAAAGGCCGGCAACGCGCTTGTGACTCCCCTGGTGTTACGGGTGACCATAGGCAACGGTAATTGCTTACCACCAGGCAATCCGTCTGCTCGTTTGCCGCCTATGTCATAAAAAAAAATCCATTCTGCTTTAAGGTTGATTATCTAAAAAAATGTATAATAATCTAAATGCGTATCAACCTTAGAGTAAAATGGATTTACCTGAGTTTGAAGTTAAGCGACACGTTTATCGTCGGGCAGTGTAGTACAGCAGTGATCGTAACCCACAAAAATGGTCGCCAGAAGATCAGCGCTGACTCTCTGGTCAGCATTTATGCTGAGGCTGGTCCGTGGTAAACTGTTTTAATTTACACTTTTTTTAATATTAGAATTGTTTTATGTTACATTTTTGGCATCATCATCATCATCATCAGCTTATCGTAGTCCACTGCTGGACATAGGCCTCCCCAATTCCACGCCATCGTGTTCGATTTTCGGCTGTTCGTATCCAGCTCCTACCAGCCATCTTGCGCAAGTCATCACCCCACCTAGCCTGAGGGCGTCCAACACTACGCTAGCAGAGACGCGGTCTCCACTCAAGAACTCGTTTACCCCAACTGTTATCGGTTCTACGGCTAATATGGCCAGCCCACTGCCACTTGAACTTGCTAATACGGTGGGCTATGTAGATGATTTAAGTTTTTTTACATTTTTGTAATGTTTTGTAATTAATGTAGTTTATCACGAATAGAAAATTTGAAAAAAATTGGAATTGATCCGATTTCCTCACGAGGTTTTCCTTCACTGAAAAACTACTGATAAATATCAGCCCTATGGTATTGAAGTATGTTACCCCAATATAATGACATGGGGGTTACTTGCCTTTAGACCTAGACCTGGTCTAATTAACCCTAAAAAGCTGCATAGACTGTGCGCGTCCAGCGTAAAATTAACACTTTAGCGCCGGACCAAATTATCCGTAGACTACCTATTGTAGACTCCTTTACGCACTCACGGGATCACTATTTTCACGGGATCGATTATCCTTTGTCCCTTAAAATAACTGATAGCTCATAGCTTACTAGCTCGCGGTGGGACCAGTGCCCTAATCTTTGCGCCACTAATGTAAAGTACTAGCTTTTTTCTTCGCACGCACAGAAGTATACCAGTTACCGCTAGCAATAATTATTGCTGTATTCTTTTCATTAAAAAGGGAGTTTAATCACAACGTTTAAAGTCTCTCAGTTGACATTTAACTCCATCTTTAACCCTTTAATCCCCTCTTTAACCCCTTAGGGGATAATTTCAAAAAACGCTGAAATGAATTTTCTTGTATTTGAATAAGGAGTGTTTTTACAAAATATCAGGGGTCTCGCTTTAAATTTTACACAATCCCAATAAAAACTTTCAACCCCCTTTTTACCCCCTTAACGGTGGAATTTACGAAAATTCCTTCTTAGTGGTTTCTTGGGGTATATAAAATAGCTATTGTGAAAAAGTGCTATTTAGGTTAAGCGGTTTGGGCTGGGCGTTGATCAGTCAGGACTTTCACGTTTATGTATAACGATAAGGCCTGGAAGATACCGCTTATTAGCAATAACACATTCACACTCTACAATTTTTTTTACTATTTATTTGTAATATAATTTCTTTCATTCAGTCATTCATTCACACCAGCAAATTGTCACCAAGGATTACCAGTTCCACTGAGGGTCCAGTATGTCAGCGATTAGGTTGCAACTTTAACTTCAAATTAGTATGTAATATAAAACAGTCACCAACAGCGATTGACTCGATATAAAGTCAGTACATTGCTACCCGTACACTCCACCACTTCATATCAAGTTGTAGTTTTAGTCAGTCAGTAGAAATCACTTAATATTGATTGACGTCGTCTCCCTCATTATCATCCTTTTCATTCGTCCTTTTTTTGTTAGTAAAGATTTTTCATTTCTATTTTTGTTTCCAAATATCTGAACATGCACTTTATCGCGTTGATAATAGAGGCGTTGTTCAGATATTTGTGACCACATCCACATCTTCGATATATATGATGGCGACTGTACTATCGAACAAAGTGATTCATGACCCACCTAGCCGACAAACAGTTTGAAAGTGTCATTAAAATGATTTGACACTTTCAACTATTTTAGGTGGGCCATGAATCACTTTGTTCGATAGTACACGATGTGAAACATGCATCGTCTGTTTGCAAGTGGTCTGTGAAATGACCAAGTGCAATTACTGGCTCTGATAAATACGGGAGCACTCTCTGGGTTATTCCAAGTTTAATTAAATTGTGCTGCTTATATATTGTTAATTTTTAATTATATTTCACTTCACTATTTCATAACCGCCGTAATTTGGCCCGGGTATGTCCTTAAACTACGTCCAACAATGAGAGGTAAGGCACAGCGAAGTCTCATCACGCTTGAGTCTGGACCAGCCCAACTGGGGAAGTACCTCCTCCTTACAGAAGACCACAGCCACAATAGCACTGCTACCTTTCAGGTATGTAGTGTTGTGTTCCTGATGGTGAGTAAGGTTCCCAGAGCTCCAATCCCCCTTAAAGGCTGGCAACGCGCTTGTGACGTCCTGGTGTTGCGGGTGCCCATAGGCGACGGTAATTGTTTACCATCAGGTAATCCGTCTGCTCGTTTGCCACTTTTGTCATTAAAAAAAATAACGTGATGCCGGCTGACTTGAATAGCACCACCCCATCTCCTTCCGCGGGTTTCGTAAGAGACGACAAAGGAAAAAATCCTACGGACGGGCAGCAGCGTCCGTCGAAACCCAATCTACAGCTACTGCGGTCGCCAACCCGCCTGCCAAGCGTGGCGACTATGGCAACTACCCCCAAGATGATACAAGTCATATTTGTGGGAGGCCTATGTCCAGCAGTGGACTGCATACGGCTGAAATGTATTTCACAACAAGTCAGGACAAGATTTACCGACCAAGGCCATGTCGGGCCATGCCCAATATGGAACCCTATATTCATCTTCCCTATACACATCATTCATCTTCCTCGCGTTGTCCCGACATTTTGCCACGGTCTTATCAGAGCCTGGGGTCCGATCGGCAACTAATCCCAGGATTTGGCGTAGGCACTCGTTTTACGAAAGCGACTGCCATCTGACCTTCCAACCCAAAAGGTAAACTAGGCCTTATTGCGATTAGTCCAGTTTCCTCACGACGTTTTCCTTCACCGAAAAGCGACTGGTAAATATCAAATGATATTTCGTGCATAAGTTCCGAAAAACTCATTGGTATAAGCCGGGATACGAACCTGCGACCTCCGGATTGCAAGTCACACGCTCTTACTGCTCGGATACATTACTCCATATAGAGGGTTCCAAAGTTTTCGTTAAGTCTTTTTCTGTTGTGGATACATTCATGTTTTATTTTTCATATTTTTTCGTACGGCATACGGCAAACAAGCATAGGGCCTGCTTGATGGTAATCAGTTACCGTACCTTATGGACTTGCCTGCAACTCCAAAGGTTTTTTGTTTCAACTCACCCCGTTCTCGTAGCGATGAAATATGCAATATTCTAAGATTGTCAATTCCCTTGCCCTGCGCTAGAAATTGAATTTCATACTTACGGGCGTTTGGCATGTTGAGAGTTGATATAAAGAGAGAATTATATCAACGGTGGAATGAAAAACCCTTAAGCGATATTTTTGTAACTTTAAAGAGTCATTTTTGAAAAAAAAAATTAAATCTATTCTAAGGAGAGTCTTTTCGTCCCTATGTGTGTTCTATCGCTTGTACAATGGGTTGTGCTCTGAAGAACTGTTCGACATGATGCCAACGGCCACTTTCTACCACCGCACCGCTCGCCGTCGGCAGTGCATTCATCCTCACACCCTGAAGCCTAAAGGGTCGCGCACTAAGCGGTTTACGAGGAATTTCCTCATTCCGCTCCGACTGTGGAATGAACTCCCTGCCGAGGTTTTCCCTAGGAACTACGGTATGAGCTTCTTCAAAAAAAGGAGTGTATAGGTTCTTAAAGGCAGGCAACGCGCATGTAAATCCTGAGTCCAGGTAACTGCTTACCATCACGAGGGCCGTATGCTTGTTTGCTACCATCGTTGTCATATAAAAAAAAAATTAAAAACTTAACTAAAGGACCATGTCTATGTAGTTGTGCAGAGAATCAATATGAAACTTACGTCAACATTTGATTATAGAACGCCGACTTGCGTGTACACACGTTACTACTACATAGACCAGGTGCTTTAGCTAAGTTTTTCACTTATAATACATTTTAATTTTCATTCAGACGAAGACTAACTTTAATTTAAAGGTCATTCACCCGGAATTGCACATGTATGCCGAATTGCACCCCCAATAACGTTATGCATCCCGGTCAGAGATTACCTTTTAGACGCAGCATAATATTTGACGACAGGTCTGGACTAGTGGGTAGTGACCCTGCCTATGAAGTCGATGGTTGTCGATGGCATTTATTTGTGTGATGAGCATAGATATTTGTTCCTGAGTCATGGGTGTTTTCTATGTATTTAAGTATTTATATGTATCTATCTATTATATATATCATCGTCTAGTACAGTCAGCAGCAAAAGTTGCTAAGCGTTTGAAGTGTTCAAAATTACCTACACGCGCTCTTATTCCCTTGACAATAGAGACGTGTTGACCTCATTTTGAACACCTCAAATGCTTAACTACTTCTGCTGCTGACTGTACACCTACAACACAAGCCTTACTGAACTTACCGTAGGAGTAGATCGATTTGTGTAAGATTGTCCCCAAATATTTAATTAAAATTTAAATAAATGGGTTAATTATATACTCGTATTTGGGGACAGTAATAACGGAAACAACGTAAGTTCCATATTGGATCTACAGATACTCATAAAATCACCCTTAATGTCAATATCGATTTGTATAGTCAGCAGCAGAAATTACTAAGCGCGTGACGTGTTCAAAATGATCTTGACAAGACTTTATTGTTAAAAGAATAAGAGCGTGTCAAGATGATTCTGAACAGTTAGCCCGCTTAGCAATATCTGTACAAATAGTACTGTACAAATCGATAATGACACCCTTATGTCATCATCGAGTATAAATCATAAAATCACCCCTTGTTGGTGATAAATAGGGCCCGGAATTTTACGTGCGGTTTTGGAAAAATCTGAGGGAGAGAACACTAAGATTTATCGATGTATCGATAAACCGGTTGTGTTTGGTGGTGTTTCGGACCGTCTCCGACACACTTCATTTTGAATAGAGAGTATCACGTGATCTTTGGAGGTCACGTGATTAAAAATTGAAGTGTCGGATGTGTCGTGTCAGACACCGTTCAGATCACTTAATCCTTAAAACGAATCAAACGGATTAAACTTTTTGATATTTCGTACATTTTTCGTCACTGACCAATTGACCATTAAAATAGCATAGAACGTATCATCGGAAAGTGTGAGTTATTTTTATTAAAACGCTAATAAAAAACCTCGGTTTATCGATACATCGATAAACGTTAGTGTTCTCTCCCTTAGACTTTTTCAAAATCGCACGCAAAATTCCGGGCCCTAGTGATAAATTAATTAATTAAATATTTGGTTACAATCTTACACAAATAGTCCTACGGTAAGTAAGGCTTGTGTTGTAGGTAGTAGACTGTGCAAGTGCGGAGTCTACAAAGAAGTCTGTGGTCCCTGCTCAACGAAAAGTGTTCACGAACTCGAGGCGTAGACGTAACCGGGTGCCTCGTGTTAACTTGGCTAGGCGAGGCTAGCATGGATAGGAGGAAAAAAAAGTAAACCGTAATTTTAAATAGATGACATATAAACACGTAGTATTTCACATTAGAGCTGGTAAAACGGTACCGAAAACCGTTAAAAAAATAAACAAGAAGCGGAACCCGTCGTATAGGTACTTAACAAAAATTGTCGAGGAGACTGGATTTGAACCCGCATCTCCTATCACGGCTGATGCCTTCATAATTTATATCATTTTTTTGTACAAGACTGACCAGCGTTTGACCTCAGTGGCGATACTACTGATGGTAAGTGACGACGAAGTCGAGGGTGTAGCACGCTGGTTCAGTAACATCCTATCCACTCTTGCCTTGAAAAGACCCTAATTATATCTTTCCGGGAATATAGACGATTCACGGGATTCAGCCGTAAGTATTCTGCTAGAGTCAGCTTCCTCCAAATATGACCTGTATAATCTTTGGAGTTGCCATAGTGGCCACGCTTGACAGGCGGTTTGGACTGCATTAGCTGATTAGGTTTCGACGCGCGCTGCTATCCATCCGTCGGTTTTTTCCCTTTGTCGCCACTTACGACACTCGCGGGAGGAAGTACCCGAGCCCGGGTATGTCCTTGAACTACGTTCAACAATGAGAGGTAGAGCACAGCGAAGTATCACGCTTGAGTCTGAAGCAGCCCAACTGGGGAAGTACCTCCTCCTTATAGACGACCACTGCCATAATAGCACTGCTACCTTTCAGGTATGTAGTATCGTCTTCCTGATGGTGAGTAAGGTACAGAGCTCCAACCCCCCTTAAAGGCCGGCAACACGCAGAGAAGATGGCCGATGGGGTCGAAAAGTACTCGAGTGGAGTATGCCTCCTAATTTCATAAAAAAAACTGCCTGTAAAACACGTCGCCATGCTATAGCCGTCTCTGTCCTGGGTTTTCTTACCATTTTAATATGCTAATGGAACCTTTCCTTTGATGTCTAGTCTGTAAACTGTACTGTCTAGTGGGCCTTGATTGAATAAGAAAAATAAACCTTAAACAAGACGAGGTAAGGTTTATTTTAGAAGTGTAATTGTTTGTTACATATGTCGTTTAAAACGCTCTTAGTGCTTAGGAGTATGAGAATAGTGAAATTTTTAGACATACTATTTATTTTGTCAAGTTAATATATTACTACCACGGAACACAGTCGGACTGGGGGATGGGCGTCAAAGTTTGTTAGAGCGGTGGAACATAATGTAATCGCCAACCCGCCTGACAAGCGTGGTGATTATAGCATTGAACCATCCATGCTCTTTATCACAGTGTATGGGGGAGGCTCATGTTCAGCAGTGGACATGGGCATTAGACGATGCTATACATGGCGCGTCCCACGTCTATGCCACACGGATGGACGGTAGGTAGATGGAAAAAATAATCTTTACGTGAAGCCTTTCAATCAGTATGATAAAGCTACAGGGTATTTTTATTTCTATTATAGCGGGTTTGATGCCCTGTTCAACCATTAAATTATTTAAAAATCTATGAATGCAGTTTAAATTATTTTTAAAATAAAAATAATGTATTCATGCAGTAAAATATTTCATCTACAATATTTTAAGTACTTTCCCTCCATGTGGCATGCAACTGATTCAGCAATAGCCTATTCACTTTTACCTAGAAAATATCTTATAACACAGACGAAGGGAGCGAATTCCATTCCGTAACAGTCCGCACTGGAAAGGTAGAAGCGAATCGCTTCGGGCGAATGAATGGAATATTCACAACGTAAGGATGAAACCGCTCCCGTCGCCTGGACGTCCGGTGGTGGAACGGAGATGGCGGAATTAAAACGTGCACACACTCCAAAATGTATCCTGTAAAACACAGACAGAATAGCAACCCTGCGACGGTGCTCAAAAACCCTGACCTGTGTTAGTGACCCTGAGTTAGTGAGTGTAAATTCACTTACTCAGAATCACCAGTAAGTCTGCGCGCTCGGTGGTCTATTGAGTCCAAAGCAGCCCCACCTTTTTTCATGACATAGGCAGCAAACGAGCAGACGGATTGCCTGGTGGTAAGCAATCACCGTCGCCCATGACCACCCGCAACACCTGGGGAGTCACAAGTGCGTTGCCGGCCTTTAAAGGGGGTTGGAGCTCTGGGAACCTTAGTCACGAACCTTACTTAAAGGTAGCAGTGCTATTATGGCTGTGGTCTTCTGTAAGAAGGAGGTACGGTTGCCCCAGATTCAAGTGTGATGGTCATCGCTGTGCCCTACCTCTCATTGTTGGACGTAGTTTAAGGACATACCTGGATCCAAAAGTCCAGCTTGGCTTTATTTAAAAATAGTACAAACTAAATTATTTTCCTGCTAAATCCGAACTGACTGACACCCACCTCACCTGTCCTGATCCCTGTAATTAAATGTACCTATTTATTTATGTCCAGCGCAGATAGGCAACAATACAAAATGGAGTCCTAACCAACAACCAAACCAATCTCTACTCTATGACCTGCACACATGGTTTATATTTAATTAAAACGTAATTAACCGAAACGGTATAAAGCAAATTGCTTTTGCAGCTGGAAAAAAAGAAAATAATAACGTTAAGCTAATTTGAAGCGCATGTCTTTGTAATAAGGCTGTTGTTTTTAACACGCGTTGGAATTAGATGCAAATATAAGTTTGTTAAAAACGTGCGATTGCGTGACCATACCCCATTAATGGATCGGTGTTCTTTGCTTTTGTCTTAGTTTTTCCTGTACCATGATTTTTGTTTAATCGCAACATACATCGCTGCTAAAGTTAGTTAGGTAACTATTAGTTTTCTTTTAACACGTCAATGTATACAAATCCATTGCATTTTTCTTTAGAATGGGCCGTGAAACGACAATTTCTTTGTCGCTTCGGATATCATTAGGGTGGTTTCTTTATAGTCCCGTCTACACGTTTATCATTCAGTAATTTATCTTGTTTAAGGTTGAAAGAGAAATTTATGCCAAACTTCCGAATGCAATCATTAAAATTAAATGTTTTTAGGTCATTATTTCGGGTGTTGTTACGCATTTTTATTTGGAAATACAAAGACATTGATAGGTTTTCCATGTGAATCTGGCAAATACATTGGATGTTAATGCCTTAAAAGTAATGAAAATCCAGTCAATCAAATTATATGAGCATAGTTATTAGTTTTTACTTAAACATGCACTACAATGTTGACATTTTGTTCCTTATGCTAGGTTTACACAGGCTTAGTACTGGTCATTAGTGTAGGTGCTTACGGACTTATATACACAGTGACAAGAGGCAAGTATCCGTCTACACATTGGTGTTAGATAATGGTATTAGTTTACAAGATTTCGCCAAGGATTACCGCCTCTAACTAGTTTTGCGAAATGTTTTTAGGCATTACTCTAATATTATTTTTATGGTTAAATTTATATGCATTTCCTCAGCCACTTTTTGAAATGTAGATTCTCTGGCTTGTTTTTGTTTGTATGCTGCTGATATCTGGTTCCATAAATACTCAAATGATCTAAAAACTTGTACAAACTTAATTGTAGTTTCCGAATTCCGTCTTTTCCCTGTTATGTATGTTTTTTTTTTCGGGACATTAAACTGAAAAAACAAAATCAATATAACACTTCGGCAGCTTTGAGTAGGTAATCAAGTAATCACTAACCAAATTGCACTTGTCATTAAATGTTTACACCACTCGGATAGTGACTAGTATTAGTAAATTTTTAGCTGCGGGTAGGTGCTTGTCGCTTAGTAAATAGGACCGGCTTCTAATTACTTGCACTTGCAGTTGCACTAATACTAAACAGTTATACAACCTGTTTACACACCTGTGATAAGTGTAAATGACAATTACTAAGCATTAGCTACTAAGCCCGTGTAAACCTAGCATTATACATGTTCCTTTATTTGTTGATTTAATTGTCGATGATTCCTTTTTCCTGTATTTTTTTTTAATGTAAAATGTCAAGAATTTTATGGCATTTTACAATATAAAGTAAATTACCTTTCAAATAAGGCCACATAGTCATACTTTTCCATACATAATATAAGGGCTAATACCGCTTGAACGCAAACGGTTGAGATGTGTGTTTTATTTGACGCTGAGTGCAGTTGGATTCAAAGTATGTGGTTGCAGGTTTGGCTAGACGAGAGCCACGATAGGTCGTTAAGGTTGTCATTGCTGGCCTAAGGCTGGCAAGGTCCTCTTTTTCGCTATTCCACAGTAATTTATGACATCTAGATTTCAAGTCGTCGCTCTTACCTCTAGGCCACCAGCGATTTCTCATGGAGATGAATATGAAAAATAAACACACACTCAATTAAACTAAAACATTGATATGAATTTGCCGTGTGGCGGCGGACTGGAATAGAACCACCCCATCTCCTCTTGCAGGTGTCGTAAGAGGCGACGAAGGGAAAAATACGACGGGAAGCAGCGTCCGTCGAAACCCAATCTACATCTACTGCGGTCGACAACCCGCCTGAAAAGCGTGACGACTATAGCAACTACACCCAACATGATACAAGTTATATTTGTGGGAGGCCTATGTCTAGCAGTGGATATGGATATGTAACACTAAGTTTATATTCCATACACTAAATAAGTACTAAAAATATGTTCCTCGCGGAAGCCCCACTGAATCTGAACACTACCTATTCATAATACAGATTTTAATTATTCGACACACGAGTACCATTAAGAAGATTCAATTAATACGACATTAGTCATTATTAATTTAATTTTGTTAAAATATGACCTCAAATTTAATTGGAATAGTACTCGTATTTATTTAAAATTGCATTTTCGATTATTTGCTTAAACGCATTCGTTGATCAGAGAATAGGCCATTCGATAGGGAATGTAACCAGCCTTATTAGAGCTCTTAGTATAGACCCGGCTGTGTTCTTAACTACGGCCAACAATGAGAGGTAGGGCACAGCGAAGTACAATCACGCTTGTATCTGGAGAAGCCCAACTGGGGAAGTACCTAAAGAAGACCACAGCTATAATAGCACTGCTACCTTTCAGGTATGTAGTGTTGTGGGATGGTGAGTTAGGTTCCCAAAGTTCCAACCCCAATTAAAGGCCGGCTACGCGTTTGTGACTCCCCTGGTGTTGCGGGTGCCCATGGATGGGGGTAATTGCTTACAATCAGGCAATCCGTCTGTTCGTTTGCCGTCTATGTCATAAAAAAGACTTGGGGGACTTAGTTCCAACACTAAGTAGCCCAAAAAGCATCTGCATTAAATTCACTATTCAGAGTCAGTTTCGTCCTACTGATAGTTTCGAAAAATTATATCACCATTAGAATCCTACATTATTCCTGAGGGTATAAGCGTTGAAACATTCTCAAAAACGTTAAGGTGCCATATAAAAACTTAGATTTTGTAACCTGAGCCTCCAGTGTAAGTTGCTTTTGACGTATACAAACGTTTACGAACGCGTAAGTGATAACGCGTAAATTATTTATATGAAAAAGTTACGTTAAAAACTTACACTCAGGGCTCTGTGCGACGGCGGGGCTAGACGCTAGTACAGCTATCAAATATTATTTAGTAGCTATATCGGTGCTCACAAATATCTGACCAACGTTTTTTTTTCATCATCATCGTCATGTCAGCCGAAAGACGTCCACTGCTGGACATAGGCCTCCCCCAAAACGACCCAAAAAGACCGGTCATGCGCCTTCCACATCCTGCGGCATCCCGGACCTTCACCATCTGGTAAAGGTCGCGGGATGCCGCTGCATGGGACGATATCGTCGGCCTACCTTGTGGGAGGCCTTCCTACGCTGCGTATTCCAGTTAGTGGTCGCCACTCCAGAACCTTTCCGTCCCATCAGCCATCGATTCTGGGCGCAATGTGCCCCACCCACTGCCACTTAAGTTTGGCGATCCGGAGGGCTATATCGGTAGCTTTGGTTCTACTGCGGATGACATCATTCCTGATGCGATCACGCAGGAACACTCCCAACATAGCCCTCTCCATTAGCCTTTGGGTGACTTTGAGCCTTCTTAAGATACCCATAGTAAGCGACGCCTCTATTGTCAAGGCGATAAAAAACATGTCTAGATATTTGTGACCACCTCCACAGCTCCTATATATACGATGGCTACTGTACATAATAATCGCCCTCTTGACATTTGGCATGACTACACATGTTACAAATTCTAACAAAATTAAGTTAAATAGATATTTTATGAGCAATTTGTCTTAATAACGACGATATTGAATAAAATCACTGGAATTTTTCAAAGATATTTGACCCTAATATGATGAACTTTAAGGTCTAAAAAAATTAAGAAATTATGCAAAATAACGATATTCAGTCGGCTCCTTACATTTTTCTGAAAAATAAAATGTACAGTATATACATATTTAAACGCATTATTTTACGATCAAAATAAAAATTGCATTATTTTTCCATACTTTACAGTGGGCGACGACCTAGCCATGACGTCATAGTTAAGCATCATTTTGTTAGGAGCGTTTTAAGCGGACAGTGCCAGATTCAGACTTTAACTCTAATTTCTGACTCTTGTTTACCTTTTACGCAATTGATCCCATAGCGATATTTGATCCCCACAACGAAACAAATCGATTCATATCATAAACAAAAAATGATCGTCTCGCCTATTCGGTAAGAAACCTTTTCACTTCGACCGTCTCTTTGTAACACCAGATGGCGCTTGACAAATTGGTCTTTGGGATAATTTTCGGTGAACATAAATTAGAGGCAAAATGTAGACGGTGCTTTTTGCAGCATTTGCAAGATTTAGATGAATATAATGGAAGCATGAATTAAATGAAGCAAATTATCAATAAGCATATCATTGATATTTAAAAGAAAAATTTGACTCGCAGCGGGACTCGAACCCACAACCACTGGATCACTAACCCAGTGCACTACTAATTGTGCTATACGAGTACCGCTTGAAGTAGTCGATTTTTTTTTCTATGTGGATAAATAGAATCGTATACGCCATCATGGGTGACGTGTAAACACATCTACCGCCAGCGTATTAAACACTCGACGGCATCGAAGTCTCGATTTTCATTGAGAATTTCATTTCATCTGAGAAAAAAAAAGCATATCATATTTTTAACTTCTTTGTTTATAACCCCTGTCGCAAATTTTTAGAGGTGTGTTATAAGTTTGACCGCTTTGTGTGTCTGTGTCTCTGTCGGTGGACTAATTTTAATGCATTTTTTGTTTTATAAATCAAATTTTCTTTTTAATACAATGACGGTGGCAAACAAGCATACGGCCCGCCTAAAGTAAAAATTTACCGTAACCTATAGACGCCTGCGACTCAAGAGGATTCACACGCGTCTTGCCTACCCTCAAAGTTGTTGGAGCTCTGGGAACCTTACTCAACATCAGGAACACAACATACGTGAAAGGTAGCAGTGCTATTATGGCTGTGATCTTCTGTAAGGAGGAGGTACTTCCCCAGTTGGGCTTTCCAGACTCGAGCGTGATGGTACTTCGCTGTGCCCTACCTCTCATTGTTAGACGTAGTTTAAGGATCCGGGTTCAAAATTTCTTGATGAATCCTTATAGGAACATTATAAAGGACTAACGAACAAAGAGTCGGTAGATATACGTTCTTAACTTTTTAACACTTTCATTGCGGCATCGGGTCGATTCGACCCCATGCAAGTAAGTTAATTGCGACGTTAACTAATTGCCGCAGCGTAGGTGAATATATTTGACGTTACTCACACGAGTTTACCACACCACGTGACTTAGTCTCCTTGTAAATAATACAGTAAAACCCCCATTCATAATCCGAACTCCATCTGTGAACCCAAAAACTTTTCCAAATCTTAAAACTTACCACATTTTCCCCCTTGTACCTTACACCCAATAAAACCCAACGACGCCATGCTCGATCACAACTACTAAAAGGTTCGTAGTAACACCTCGCGAATAACCTTCTATATGGAGATATCTAAACAGTAGCTCAACTTCATGCGCGTTCTTTATTATATTCTTTTTTTTTACATTTAGGACCCGGGTACGTCCTTAAATTACGTCCAACAATGAGAGATGGGGCGAACACCAGGGTAGTCACAAGCGTACGTGTTGCCTGCCTTTAAGGGGCGTTGGAGCTCTGGGAACCTTACTCGCTATCAGGAACGCAATATACATATCTAAAAAATAGCAGTGCTAAGGAGGAGTAGCAAAAAATAGCAGTGCCAGTTGGGCTTCTCCAGACTCAAGTGTGATGGTGGTTTTCGGAACGAACGAACGAAGGAACGATTTTATTTATTTTTAAGCAAAATTAAACCGTCTTGAAGTATCTTTAGAGCGTTTATTGCGACGACACATTTTTTCTCGCGCGAGCCAGCACGGGTAATACTGTGTCCTTGCAAATAATACTCTAAAGATAAGTCATCACGGTTCAATTTTGCATAAATACAATCGTCCCTCTTCGCCTCGCCGGTGGAAACCAACCTTAATTGGTTCTAAAGTCTATATAAAGACGACGAAAATAAACAAATATTTTCCGTTTAAGTAGTGTCGGCAAATATGTAAGGTAATGGCACTAATGTCGGACACTTTAAGCTGACAGGCACCAATGATGGACACCTAGTTCTTATTTAAAAAATCATAAAGTTATAAATTGAATATGTCCCAACAAATGCACAACACTTAACTCCTTAGCACTAATGTTCATGATTGGTTCCTTGTCCATTACTGGTGCCTCCTTACCTGACACTACTTACTGCTTCAACACATCTGTAGTTACACTGATTTTGCCACCTCCGCCCGCCAGATGGCGCCTAACAAATAGCAGTGGTCGTCGCGATGATTTCAGAGCCACATAAATCAGTACCAAGCTCCACTACGAACCGTGCCTACAAGTCAAGAAAGCCGTAATTCACCGGATTTGTATATAAACTTACGACTTTTAGCTCACTGCGAGTCTTGTTATAGTAAGTCGAGAAGGGTGTAAGTTACTATGTTAGTGTATTAAATTAGGACGTTTTTGAAGGGGATGCAGTTTGACAGTATTTGAGTCCCTTAAGACTGTTTTGGTGAAGGTAGCTTTGCTATGGAAAGGAACAGAATGATTTGTGTGTTTTATTATTATTGAAAATTTCGGATTATATGTTTTTTTTTTCATAAAAAATATTTAAAGAAGCAGTAAGAAAATATACATTTGCACTCATTAGCAAAGTTAACTTTATGCTTATAATATTCGGACAATGCGAAATATCTTTCTGTTAAGAGGTTACCTCTTCGCAAAACAAGCTTTATAAAAATGATTGTTTATATGGTGCTAAATAATATCGTTATTTACAATAATTACAATATTACGAGAACATAACTATTTCCTACATTAAATGTAAAAAAGGCCTTTGAGGCATTGTACCAAAGATGCTAATGATGATGATGATGTAGGGGAAAAATACTCATTATAAAACTATTTTAACGAAACTAATAAATACAATTAACATTTACTTGTTCCATTGATAAATAAGGCAACATTGTTGTAAAGTATTTGCAAATTGCTAGTAACTGCAATTTCATCAGTGGAGTGCAGTTAAATGTTATTACTATGTACTTGTGCCGGCTCACTAGAATGCCCCCCCCCCCCATCTATTGGGGATTCCTTAAAGCGGGCATCAAATCAAACTGCGATCGTTTACCCAGGTGGGTTAGGCTACGTCGGCACTGGCAGGCTTGCTTGGCGCCTAGAGCCTTCGCAACTCGCCACAAAAAACCAACCCGTTTGTTTACTTGGACACACGCTAAGCGAGCTAGGCGCCAAGCATGCAGTACGGCCGGTCGCAAACATTCAAGGATGTTTGTTTTACTAAGCTACTCGCTAGATGACGCGCTAGGCTCTAGGTGCCAAGCAAAGCACCTGCTAGTGCAGACGTAGCCTTAACGAAGCGTGGCGCTTATGAAATCATACCATGACAGTTAGCTCCAAGAAGCACTGGTCGCCGCCACCAGCATAGCGGTAAGAGCCTGCGACTTGCAATCCGGAGGATGACTTACAAACCCTGGCTTGTACTAATGAGTCTTTCTAAACATATATGATATGTCATTTGATATTTACCAGTCGCTTTTCGGTGAAGGAAAACAGCATCATCGCAGTCCACTGCTGGACATAGGCCTCCCCAATTTCACGCCATCGTGTTCGATCTTCGGCTGTTCGCATCCAGCTCCTGCCATCTTGCGCAAGTCGTCACTCCACCTTGTCTGAGGGCGTCCTACACTACGGTTGCCTAGACGCGGCTTCTACTCCACAGGAAGGAACACAGCGCGAGGATAATCCCAGGCCTAGTTTACCCACTGGGTTGTAAGGTCAGATGGCAGTCGCTTTCGTAAAACAAGCACCTACACCAAATCTTGGGATTATTGCCAAGCGGACCCCAGGCTCCAATGAGCGGTGGCAAAATGCCGGGACAACGCGAAGAAGATAATGTTCATAGTTAGCTTCATTTGGTTGTGTGAAAGACCAGTGTCCAGAAGTAAACGACGATCGGTCTGGCCTAGTGGCTAGTGACCCTGCCTATAAAGCCGATGGTCCTGGGTTCGGATTCCAGTCAGGGCATTTATTTATGTGATGAGCACAGATATTTGTTTCCGAGTCATGGGTATTTGCTATGTATTTATATGTATCTATCTATTATGTATATCGTCGTCTACTACCTACAACACAAACCTTACTGAGCTAACCGTAGGACTAGATCGATTTTTGTAAGATTGTCCCGAAATATTTATTTATTTATTAAACGATAGTATCCGATTCGTTACAAGA
The DNA here is from genome assembly GCA_022674325.2 of Grapholita molesta. Taxonomy (NCBI): domain Eukaryota; kingdom Metazoa; phylum Arthropoda; class Insecta; order Lepidoptera; family Tortricidae; genus Grapholita; species Grapholita molesta. The sequence goes on from CP053143.2 coordinate 9,493,695, forward strand.
CATCTTCACACAGCTTCGAAAGATTCTTAATATATTTACACATTACCAGAATTACGTTTAGGCAAGTATAATGTATTACTTCATACAATCCCAAACTCCCAACTCTCAACTCCGAAAACCTTTAATCCAACAGACAGAAACAAGATATAATTTACTAAACTCATATTCTTACACGGTTCAAAATTGTAACATTTCAAACGTTAACTTTTAAACAAATCATTGATTAAGCAAAGTTATAATTACGAGTCCTTTACGTTTCCTGGCATAAATAATTTTAAAAGGCAAATTAGACAAATGAAACATTGGCGAAGTAAGGAAGTGGAATAAATTAGAAAAGTTGGCGAGAACGCGTAAACATCAAAAAGTTTGGGTGTCGCGAGGGTACGGTTACAATTGTTACCAGTATTTTGGCTTTTGGATCAACGTCTACAAGAAAAATGATGACGAATCTTATTCAAAGGATGCCATCCTTTTCCGTGGTTGGTCCGGGTATGTCCTTAAACTACGTCCAACAATGAGAGGTAGGGCACAGCGAAGTACCATCATGCTCGAATCTGGAGATGCCCAACTGGGGAAGTACCTCCTCCTTACAGTAGAACAGAGCCATAATAGCACTGCTACCTTTCAGGTATGTAGTGTTGTGTTCCTGATGGTGAGTAAGGTTCCCAAAGCTCCAACTCCCCTTAAAGGTCGGCAACGGGCTTGTGACTCCCTTGGTGTTGCGGGTGCCCATGGGTGACGGTAATTGCTTACCATCAGGCAATCCGTCTGCTCGTTTGCCACCATTTGTCATAAAAAAAAGAAAAAAAAAGTGGTGCCATTGAGATGCTGTCGCCCTCCCGGACCTCACCTTAAGCGTCAGTAAGGAAGACAACAATACCAAAACATTTTGCGACCGACGATCGACGATATGGAAATCATTGCACTTGGGAGGATGAATCAATCGTCTGGGGAGGCCTTTGGCCAGCAGTACGTCTTTCGAGTGATGATGGTGACGCAAACGACGAATCAATAGTTGAAGAAATCATTTTGGAATACCTTCGTCCAACAGTTACGGCTGATGATGATGAAGTAAAGAACAATGACAGAGCAGATTTTGAAAGAAAATCAAATACTATGGGAAATTCTAGTTGAGAATTCACAAAGGTATGTTTAGTTTTATTTGTTCGTTAACGTTGTTTACACTAGTATATTGATAGTTTATTATGCAGTGACTGGACGCAGAATTGTGTAGCTAATGAAGAACTGATCTCAAACGCGATTGATCACTACACAGGTCTACACCTGGCAGTCCGAGGGCCGCTGCCGCTTCGTGACTTTCTGAGTCCAGCCACCACTTTATAAAACGTAAGGCCTACTACCGAACACAGGCATTAAAAAAATTGATTTGTTCTTAGTTGCATAAATGCCAGCACCATCTTTCTAGCTATATCAGAATCCCGAAAGGGATTAATTTAAGAGGCACCAACACGTAGTTATTCACCTTAGAGTTGGCAAAATGGTGCCAAAAACCGTTAAAAAATAAACACATTTACATATACTTAATAACTTTCGACAGGTTCCGCTGTGTTCGGGTGACCAAATTGGTTAAGGCGTCAGCTGCGGTAGCTTGTAATGCGGGTTCAAATCCCATCTCGGACGCCGGAGGTCGTCGTCGCTTATTCTTAGGTAAAATGTCATCTATTTAAAAGTTTTGATAATTATAATTTACTAGACGATGCCCGCGGCCTCACCTGCATGGTTAGAAGAGAATGAAACATATTGACTTCCCGTGGGAATAAGATGTTTTCCCGCTGGAAAAAGTAGCCTGTATCACTTTCGATCTCTTCAACTACCTCCACTTAAAAAATCACTTCAATTCGTCGCTTCGTTTTGCCATGAAAGGCGGACAAACAATCAGACACACTTTCACATTTATTAGTATTGATAATCATTTATCCGAGAAGAAGACAAATGAGGAGGCTTTGCGTATAGTTAATGAAAAAAGAAGTTTATTAAACATAGAAGAGGAAAAATTATAGGACATCTACTTCGTCACAATGACTTGGTTAAAACAAAAATAGAAGGAAAGATAAAAGAGGAAGAACTTACATGGAGCAGTTAAAAGAAAAAGTTGAAGTTGTAACTTATAGAGAGTTGAAGGAAAAGCCAAAGAATAGACCCGAAATAAATGATGATGATGATAATCGTTTTGAGATTAGCCAAATCATCATGATCAATCATAAAAGCCATATTATTTTTACTTTTGTCACGAAAAAATTTGTTTTTTTTTGAAGATTTTGTACTGGTTTGGTTTTAACTTCAACAAATCGTGTTTAGGCCCCGGTGAGATTCGGTAGCCGGGTCTCAAAATTACGACTTTGATGCCGAGTGGACGTTTGTAATTTATAATAACTTTTGTCTAAAAGTTAAGAAGCTCCTTTTGAGTTTACGAGTAGTCAGGTAACCTTTTGCTTTGGGACTTATAATATAGTATACATTAGTAGTTTACTATTCGTTTTTGTTTTAGAGGCACTATACGGGTTTGGGTTTATGAAACGAAGCCAAGTAGAGTTGATTAATAACATCAAACAAATGTTTTAATGCCTAATTATGTAGGTATGTAATAATCTCAAACAAAAATATTTAAATTACTAATAATTATTTACATACGTATTAGTAATTTAATATGTAATTGAAATCATACTTATTAAAAACTGTTCTTTCATAATCCCATATTTACATTAATTAATCGCAATTCAAAAATAACATTATTTGTTTTGTTTTTAGTTGCTTTTTTACTACTGTTTATCGTTCCGCTTATCTGTTCGTCCATCCGTTCGCCCGTCCGTCTGTCCGTCTGTCTGTTTGTCCGTCTGTCTGTTTGTCTGTCTGTCTGTCGCTATATCTGTCCGTCTGTGACCTTAAAAGTGTGAGGTGTAAGAACATTTACACCAAACAACCATCGGTTCTACCTATACAGTGTGTAAAAAACTTTTCCCATAAATACCCGCCAGTTCTAACCCACAAATCAAACGCACCTAGACTCATAATTCCTCATCACTCTAATTACTTCGGAAACAGTTCCAACAACGCATTACTTGGCCCTAACTCTCTTTATGGGCTCTCGGACACGACCTTAACATCAAAACGACTTATTATCCCTTACGATCAGCTTCACATAGGCCCTTTTGAATTGAATTTTTTTTCACGTAAGTAACTTTTGAATAAGCGTATCTGTCATACAAAATTAGTGTAAGATATGAGGTTTCTTCAATATTAGGAAACATACAGTCCTTATGGGCTCGTTAGACGACGTATAGATTTATTAGCCTGTTAATAACAGGGTGCTAATTAGTACTTCTTTGTTAGAATTTAGTTGTTGCTAAGTGGATTTGCGCAGTTACTTTGTAAGGCAAATTTATTTAGTCTCCGTCTTATTAAATGCGAGTGAAAGAGAAGGACTGTGTTTATGAGCCGATCGGGTCACAGAAGAAAATATATTGTGTAATATGTGATTAGCATGGTGGTTTTAAATGATACATTTTTGAATATCAAAAGCGCCATAGTCACACGCTGTATATTTCTGCTCAGCGGGGCTACCGCAAAAAACATCCGTAAATTTCGGACGGAATTGTCTCTGACACTCACATGACGCCTTAATTGGAGTAAAGGAGAAAGATGCTCGAAATAAACGAACTTACGGAGAGTGCTCCGAGGAATTGTTCTGTTTAATCCCTGCTGCAGAGCTCTACACGACAACACTTCCATCATCACCACTTGGATGGTTGGCAGTCCTCAACTGTGCGTTTTTCCAGAAACTTCCTATCTCGCATAGCAAAACTTTGGAATGAATTGTCGTCTGCAGTATTTCCGAACCGATATGACCTTCAAACCTTCAAGAAGAGCGTATATCCATGTTAAAGGCCGGCAACGTACTTGTGACTCCTCTGGTGTTGCGAGTGTCCATGAGCGGTTGATGCTTACCATCAAGCCGTCTGCTAGTGTTTTTTTTTTATAAATGATAGGTTAGCATTTGGCCCCAATTTCACCTGATGGTAAGTGACGACGAGGCCGATGACGGAGCATGCTTACCTAGCAAGTGCTTATTCACTCTCGACTTGAAGATACCCAGATTGTATTGCTCCGGGAAAAGATCAGCTGGAAGAGAATTCCACTCCCTAGCTGTGCGAATCAGAAAAGTAGAAGCAAAGCGCTTTGTTCTGGAAGGAATATCCACAACATAGGGATGGAATCTCAACGCACGCCTCGTCCCATAATATTTAAATGAAGATGGTGGAATGACTTCATGCAAACCACTCGCCCACTCGCCGAAAGTGTGTGCCTCCTATAATTTAAAAAAACGTTCGCTATTCGCGGTACCAGGCTTTAGTTCCGCTTGATTAACTCCATAGACATAAGTCTATACAACTTTTAATTACAATCTATTCATAATCTTGATAATATCCGCCATGATTGTTTTGCGTGACATTCCATCATTAACGGTCAAACGGGAGTACAGCCAATGTCACATGTCATATCTACACGACCGAACTCCCAAAATATGTATGCATAAACCTTATTGTCTTAGCTTTAAGGTGCACGTATACATATTTTGGCACTATGGTAGCATCGATACATTTAACCGTGATTGTTCCATTGAGCAGAATTCACTAACAACTATTGCACCTTATTGAAAGGAGATTAAGTCTAGTTTAGATCAACAATTGATACCATTTTAGAAGGGATAGAATTTTGACAGTAATATATAACGTGGCTTTGAATCGCAAATAGGATTTCAGATTTACAATTTTGGTTGATGAATTAAATATTTGTTTAAGGCTGACAAAAGTTTATTTATTAACGGCAGGTCTAGTCTAGTGAGCGACCCTGCCTATGCAGCCGATGGTTCTGGGTCAAAATCCCAGTAAGGGCATTTTTTTAATACAAAAACGGTGGCAAACACGCATATGGCCCACCTGATGGTGAGCTGTTACCGTAGAACGCCTGCAACTCCAGAGGACTAACATGCACGTCAGGAACAAATATCTTTGCTCATCACACAAATAAATGCCCTGACTGGAATTCGAACCCAGGACCATAGGCTTCATAGGCAGGGTCACTACCCACTAGACCAGATCGGTCGTTAAAATAATAAAGTCACAAATAATAGAATCCCGATCTCACTAGGGAAGCAGAAGACAAGCTATGGTATGTGTTATATATGTAATAGTGGGTAGATATAAGTTGCTAAGCGCCTACCTGAGGGTGGTTAGTTCTTTGTAATGTCAGTCCCGAAATAGATACGATTAAGTGCACACGGTGTTTTACTGCTGCTCCTAAACATCCCTAAGGACCTCCACAACTACCCCTAGTGGCATATACAATAATCTGGCGACGAGTCGTGATCGAATCAGCGAGTGCGCGAGCGTGGTTGAGTGTTATCTTGTGAGAACAGAATGGCAAAAATGTCGGTTGGCAAGATGGACGCGTTCGATCGGCACAAAGACAATTGGGCGACATACGTGGACAGGCTAGAACAATATTTTATAGTTAACGATGTTCAAGATGACCGCAAGGTACCGTTATTAATTACAGCGATGGGAGCAGAAAGTTACGATTTATTAGTGACCTTGTGTACTCCGACTAAACCGTCAGAAAAAGCCTACAGCGAACTTGTCAAACTTATGTCGAATCATCTACAGCCGCGACCAAGTGTTTTGGCGGAGAGGTACAAATTTCGTCAACGGAAGCAGTCAAAACATGAGTCTATTGCGGATTTTATTGCGGATTTGCAAAGGTTAACCAAGTACTGTGATTTTGGTACATGGTTGGATGATAGCCTGCGGGACCAATTCGTGTGTGGATTATATAGCGAGACTATTCGGCTGCGGTTATTTACAGAGACCGACTTGAAATTCGCTAAGGCTAAGGATCTGGCTATAGCAATGGAGGCAGCAGAAGTGAATGCGGCAGCGGTAGAAAATCGGGGTCGTCCGTCGGGCAACGAAACGACAGCGCCGTGTTTTGCGATAGCTAACGACAAGGATTCCGGTTTTAAGACGCCATCATGGAAAACCCGATTTTATCCGAAACGAACCGAAAACGTTAAATCTGGAGGTAATGCAGTTAACCGAGTGTCACCGAAGGGACAGCGGCCGACCAATGGCTACCGGACATCTGGGACGGCGGGATCAGCTGACAGCAGCCGCGCGCAATTAGGTCAAGGTCAAACTAGGTGCTCAGCGTGTGGAGGTGCGCACGCGGCTCAGACGTGCAAATTTCGTGTTTATGTCTGCCGCGTTTGTAACCAGGACGGACACTTAAAAAAAATGTGCCCGAGATTAGTGAAGTACACTGGACATAACTACGTCGAGGATGAGTATTCGGAGGAGGAAGAATATGAGTTAGAGGTAAATCTTTCGTTTGTTAAAGAAGATAGTTTGAGTAAATATAAACCGTTATATTTGACCCTGAATGCTAACAATCACGAGCTTAGTATGGAAATTGATACGGGGAGTGCTATAAGTTGTGTTAGCCCCGAAGTTTATGATAAATATTTTTCAGATTGTGAGATAAGACCAGCGTACCTCCGATTAAGATATTATACGGGGGAAACAGTCCGTGCATTAGGAAAAATTAAACCAATTATTAAGTACAAAGATCGCGAGTTACCACTCGATTTGTATATTATAAAAGATGGCAAAACCAATTTGTTAGGAAGACAATGGCTGGTGGAATTAGGAATTTTTAGGGGTTTGTTCGAGTTGTGTTCCGTAAATAATGTTAAAACGACGGGTGATTTTAGTTTGGCAAATTTCAGTTCCAGATTTAAGAATGTGTTCGCGGAGGGCCTAGGGAGGTACAACGGCGGGCTGGTGTCGCTGCGAGTGCGGCCGGACGCGCGGCCCGTGTTCCTGCGCGGGCCGGTGGAGCGCGAGCTGGAGCGGCTGGAGCGCGACGGCGTCATCACGCCGGTCGAGACCTCCGAGTGGGCCACGCCTATTGTACCGGTGGTCAAGTCGGACGGAACTATACGCATCTGCGGGGATTATAAGATAAGTCTTAACAAGCATTTAGAGGTGGACCGTTTTCCTTTGCCTAGGGTCGAGGATTTGTTTACGAAATTGCATGGAGGTCAGAAATTTAGTAAAATCGACCTTTCTCAAGCATATGCTCAATTGGAATTGGATGATACGGCGAGATATACAGTTATTAATACACACAAAGGACTATTTAAATACAACCGATTAATTTATGGTTTATCCTCGAGTCCAGGTATTTTTCAAAGAATTTTAGAGCAGATGTTCGCAGATTTGCCAAAAGTGGGAGTGTTCCTAGATGACGTGGTCATAACGGGCGTGAATGACAAGGAGCACATAGAAAACTTGCATAAAGTTTTTGAAAGGTTGGAAAAATACGGGTTAAAAATCAAAAAAGAAAAGTGCTCTTTTCTTGCCAACTCAATCACCTATTTGGGTTACGTGGTGGATAAAGAGGGACTCCACACATGTCCTAAAAAGGTTAGAGATATTTTAAATGTAACAACTCCTAGTAACGTATCCGAATTACGATCTTTTCTTGGAATGGCAATGTACTATGCTAAATTCGTGAGAAACATTAGTACAATACTCACACCTCTATATGAATTATTAAAAAAAAATGTTATATTTCAATGGTCGCAATTATGTGTGAGGGCTTTCAATGAAGTTAAGCAATTGTTAGCTTCCAGTGAGGTGCTGGCCCACTACTCGCCGGAACTTCCGCTGATCCTGACGACGGACGCCAGCAGTGTGGGCGTGGGCGCGGTGATTTCGCACGTGTGGCCGGACGGCACAGAGCGCCCCATAGCCTACGCTTCAAGAGTGTTGAACAGTGCGGAGAAGGCGTACTCGCAGATAGAACGAGAGGGACTGGCCATTATCTATGGGGTTAAAAAGTTCCATCAATATTTATACGGCCGCCGATTCGTTTTGAAAACTGACCACAAGCCGTTGGTAACGATATTCGGAGACAAGGCCGGAATCCCAGTGATGGCAGCCAGCCGCATGCAAAGATGGGCAATCATATTAGGAGGATATCAATATGACATCGAGTATGTAAATACGACTAAAAATGGGGCCGATGCCCTCTCCCGACTACCACCGAGAAGGCCAAGCAGTAATCAGGCTAATGAAATAACGTATCTGAATTTCGTACAAAACTTTTTACCCATTACTAGCCAGGATGTACAAAAAGCAACAGAGAAGAATGTTTTATTAAGACAAGTACAAATCTACATTAATGGAGGATGGCCAGCGTATTGTACTAGCGACGAATTAAAACCATTTTTCGTCAGAAAACAGGAACTGTACGTAGAAGGAGGCTGTATTATGTGGGGTTATCGCATGGTCATTCCAGAAAACTTAAGACATAGTATTTTAAAGGAACTACACAGCAGTCACCAAGGGATGGTCAAGATGAAGAGTGTCGCTCGTAGTTTTGTTTGGTGGCCAAATATTGATAGTGACATTGAAACATTAAGTCGAATGTGCGCCATTTGCGCGGTCGAGGCTGCAGCCCCACCGCGAGTTAAATCTCAACCCTGGCCATACTAAGGCCTGCACCGAAAAGTTTTTTTACAAAGTTTGCATATTACTAAAATACTGGCTAGTAAATGTTTTTTTTTTCTGTTTATAATATTCAGCTTGTGTCATATTGATGTATCAATTGACATTGTTAATTTTGGCTACGCATTGTTTTTATTAAAAATGCAAGACGAAAAAATAACTCGGAGAGAAAATGTTTTGCGAACGTATCTGGAAAATCCTGATTCATCTTTTGCGGCGGTCGGAAAGATGGTGAATGTAAGTCGTGCAACAGTGCGAAATATAGTTAATCGATACTTCAATGAATACAGAATTCAAGACAAAGCTCGAAGTGGACGCCCGAAAGGTCCGTCAAGTAAAACTTTAGAAAAGAAAATAGTGACTGCTTATAAGAAAAATTGTAGTTTATCGGTGCGGGATGTGGCAAAAAAATTTAAAACTAGTACATCTATGGTCCAGAGAACGAAAGTACGTCAAAATTTAAAGTCCTATAAAAAAGTAAAAGCCCCAAAACAGTCGATAAAACAATTCAATAGTTCCGTTACAAGATCAAGAAAATTGTACAAGCTGCTTTGCGATTTGAACGAAGCATGCGTTCTCATGGACGATGAGACGTATGTAAAAAAAGATTTTTCGACTTTGCCTGGTGATCAATTCTTTACAACCGAATCTAAGGGCAATGTAAGCGATCAAAATAAATATATTTTTATGGAAAAGTTTGGAGAAAAATATTTAATATGGCAAGCAATATGTTCCTGCGGAAAACGCACTGGGTCATTTATCACGAAAGGTACCATAAATGCAGATATTTATGTCCAGAAATGTATAAAAGGTTATATTTTACCATTTATACGGCAGCATGAAGGGGATGTGTTGTTTTGGCCCGATCTGGCTACTGCACACTATGCCCGAGCCACACAAGAGTGTCTGGCTTCAAATAACGTGCAATGTGTGGACAAAAATATGAACCCCCCGAATTGCCCCCAGCTACGGCCCATCGAACGTTATTGGGCATTAGTAAAAGCAGAGCTGCGTAAGAACTGTTCACCAGCAACATCAGAGGCAGATTTTAAAAAGAAATGGAAAAAACACGCCAACAAAGTCACCGAAACCACTGTGCAAAACTTAATGGCAGGCTTGAAGAGAAAAATCCGCTTATTCAGCCGCAAAACTCTCAAAAAATAAAATGTATATATTTTTAATAAATAGACACTATCCATAATATAACTAAAATAAAATATCTTTGCTGGTTATTATAGTTTCATTAATATCATAAATATAGTATGTAAAAAAACATTTCGGTACAGGCCTTACTCAAGAGCCGTGGAGCAGACTGCACGTGGATTTTCTAGGACCTTACGAGGGCAGAACATTTTTTGTTTTAATTGACTCGACCACTAAATGGATTGAGGTATTTCTGATGACCAGAACAACAGCAAAGGCAGTGATTAAAGTGTTACGGGAGACCTTTGCGAGGTTCGGATTACCAAAACAGGTAGTCTCCGATAATGGGCCACCATTTACTAGTCAAGAGATGCAAGATTTTATGAAATTAAATGGAATAACACACACATTTACGGCGCCGCACCATCCAGCATCAAACGGTGCCGCAGAAGGTGCAGTTAAATTATGTAAGGGAGCTATAAAAAAGGCGATTAGAGAAAATCAAGACATAGAAGAGACGTTACAAACTTTCTTACTAAATTACCGTAACTGTGAGCAAGGTACCACGGGCGAAACACCAGCGAGGTTACTACAGAAAAGATCGCTCCGGTCTAGGTTGGATCAGTTAAGATCTTCGGGCGTAGTAGAAAACAGAGTACATCGCGCACAACAAAAACAAATCGAATCGGCAGGAGGCATCCTATCCAAGCAAATGAACGAAGGAGATCCAGTATGGATACAGGAATTTAACGCAAGGGATAAGTGGGTACCGGGAACGGTATCGAAAGTTAGTGGCTCTCGTAACTACGTAGTTGCAAGGGAAAACGGCACCACCTGTAATAGGCATCTAGATCAGTTAAAATCGCGTATAGTCTATTGTTTTCCAAGCTCAGTTCCTTCCGACAGCACCCCGCAGGTGCCACCCGCCCTTGTGCCGGTGTCGCCGGGCTCCCCGGCCGCGCCCGCCGCCCCGGCGCCGCCCGCGCCCGCCGCGAGTCCGGCCTCGCCCGCAGCGACACGTGCCCCCGCCCCGGAATCAAAACGTATACGGAAACCGCCCGTGCGTTATGGTTTCGAGATTGATTAAACCCCTAACTCTAGTAATAAGTAATTATTACATAAGCAGTCAATGATTTCCAAATTAGCCAGTAAGTCACGTTATACACGTATACCGTGTAATAGTCATTCCTTAATCTTAGATTACTGTATACTTTAAACTAATATGTATACCTTTTTGTAGGTATTTTGTTAATTGCTCTAGTTTATATTTAACGTAACTAAACGATATATGTATAGATTAAGAAGAGGGGTGTTATATATGTAATAGTGGGTAGATATAAGTTGCTAAGCGCCTACCTGAGGGTGGTTAGTTCTTTGTAATGTCAGTCCCGAAATAGATACGATTAAGTGCACACGGTGTTTTACTGCTGCTCCTAAACATCCCTAAGGACCTCCACAACTACCCCTAGTGGCATATACAATAGTATGAATAATAAATAGTTAGTCTATTATACATAGTTTAGTCAGTTAATCAGCCATGTTGATGAAACATCGGAGAAAACATGCCTATTATTCTTTTTTTTATATACTAGTACTATACTATACTAGTTTTTCCTCGCGACTTCGTCGGCCAGCCATATTCGTCTATAAAGTATGATTGTAGGATAAATTATTATCCTATGTCCTTTCTCCTTACTCAAATTCTGTCCGTAACAAATTTCATCCCGATTGGTTGAGCTGTTCAAGGGTGAAGGTTGTTACCTTAGACATACAGACAGAGAGACAGAGAGAGAGAGAGTTTCGACCGGTCTGGCCTAGTGGATAGTGACCCTGCCTTTGAAGCCGATGGTCCTGGGTTCGATTCCAGAGTCATGGGTGTTTTCTATGTATTTAAGTATATATATAATTATATTTATCTAATATATATATCGTCGCCTAGTACCTACAACACAAGCCTTACTGAGATTACCGTAGGACTAGGTCGATTTGTGTAAGATTGTCCCGAAATATTTATTTATTTTAATATTCATTTCGCAATTATAATGTTATACTAGCTTTTCCCCGCGACTTCATCGACTAGCCATGCCCGTCTTCGAACTATAGTTGCGGGATAAAGCTTATCATAAGTCCTTTCTCGTAGCTTAAACTCTCTCCATACCAAATTTTATCCTAATTGGTTTAGCGGTTAAATCGTGAAGAGGTAACAGACAGAGAAACATAATTACTTTGCATTTATAGTGTAAGCATTGGGTCCTTACCTATAAAATTGGCGTTTTATCAAAAAGTTAGTTCGAAAAAACCTCAATTTCATATGTAAGGACCCAAAGGTAGTAGGTAGTACCTATGGATGATAAAAACAAAAACAAAAAAGTTAGTAAATATTTAAATAACAATTTAACGAAATAACACTTAAATAAAGTGCGTCTTAAATCAAGTGCTTCTCAAACTTACCATTCATTTCTAAAAACACTTTCGAGTTTACGTAAAAAATGCAAAACATTGTTTGTAATCCATAACTCTATGTTACATAAATATGTACAGACTTCACATTGAACTTAGGGATTTTGAACTTTATTACAATGGCTTAAAGTTTAAATGGTCAGTTCAGTGTGTAGTCTATAGTATATCGAGTAGTAAAACGACCTAAATCTTGACTCCTACGCAGATTTACAAGGCTTTATGGTCACGGTGTGTTGGAATAGTGTGGATACGCGTGAACTGCTTGACCTTAGGTTTATTCCAATAAATAATATATTTTGTGAAACTATTTCTATTACTTTTTTTTTCATATTTGGTTTCGTATTGATTTTCTTTATTGTTGTAACTTTATTAAAACAACAAACAAATACATTGCGTGCTGAATTGTTTTATAAGAAAAAATATGTCACTGTGACAAGGTTCTAAGTGGCCTAGAAATCAAATTGGTTGACTATACAAAGGAAACGCATTGATCATGAGTCATGACGGATATATATTTCAAATTCAAATAATGAACAGACCATAGACCGACAGCTGCCAAACATATAAAACCTATTTGGTATTTAAACACAACACAATTCGCAAAAAAAAACTTGTTTCTAGCTTAGAGTAGCGTTATGAAGGTTTCTTTTAAAGAACTGTAAAAATACAAGAGGATGTTAATTCAGATTGTTTATGTTTTTTAGTAAGTCAGTCATTTATTTAGCCAGTATTTCCGATAAACCCCGGCTTGTACCGATGAGTTTATCGGAATGTACGTACGAAATATCATTTGATATTTACCAGTCGCTTTTCGGTGAAAGAAAATATGAATAAACCGGACTAATTCCAATAAGGCCTAGTTTACCCTCTGGGTTGGAAGGTCAGATGGCAATCGCTTTTGTAAAACTAGTGCCTACGCCAAATCCTGGGATTAGTTGCCAAGTGGACCCCAAGCTCCCATAAGGCGCGGCTAAATTCCGGGACAATGCAAGAAAGAGTAGTTTAGTTAGTAGTGCTAAACACACTAATTAAATTAAATCCCTACAGCGATCAGCGGACTGATGAGCGTTTTTAAAAGTGCATTTTTTGTGTGGTTTTCATGTCTTAGCTATAATTCTATTCGAAGTAAAAAACTAAATTTTGTCATTTTTAAAAGTCTTATCCTCAACTACCTTTCATCCGAGGTTAGCAAGTTCTCGACGCGGCGCCAGCGCTTGCGCAACCAAGAACGTTTCCAAATTTAAATTATTGAATAGTTCACGCGCCTCTATTAGGCTGTGGTCTATTGTTCTCTGTCTGTGGTCGTTCTTAATTTGAACGATTAATGTGCGTTTGAAAATGGAAGGTTTTGCGTAAGATTTTGTAACGGTTGCTTTATTGTTTGTTTTTGAGTAAAGAGCGCAATATATCAGTTAAGGGTCTTTATCAAAGTAAATAAGCATAATGAGATTACAAACAGCCTTGGTCAGAAGTATTAAGCAGCCGGGTGATTATTCGGGCGTTTGAACCGTTCTTATTACTTTGTCCAGATTTCTGTAGAAATGCCTGCATTATATTAAGTCGGTTTTGGTTGTCCTTTAGCCAGCCCAGCTGTCTACCAGTAAACCAAAAATAACATCAAACTGTGTGATCAATTCTACAGAAATCTGGACAGAGTAATAAGAACGGTTCAAACGCCCGAATAATCACCCAGCCATGCTTTTTATATGAAAAGTCGATATTTTAGTGAAGTATTTACATATTTTCTGATGACATTACATTTCAGCCCTATGCAGTCCAATGCTGGACATAGGCCTCCCACAAATATAACAAATAGTTTCCATAGTCGCCACGCTTGGCAGGTGGGTTGGCAACCGCAGTAGCTGTAGATTGGGTTTCGACGGACGCTGCTGCCCGTCCGTAGGATTTTTCCCTTTGTTGCCTATTACGACACCCGCGGGAGGAGATGGGGTGGTGCTATTCTAGTCAGCCCGCATCACATGGCATGTTTAATACTTATTTTTAAGTATTATTAACTGGTGTTCTCTTGTTGTGTACATATATCAAGGTTTGAAATATCAGAAAATTGTTTAACTGCATTTGAAAAAAAATAATTTATGAAAAAAAGTGTGTCGTCAATACTTTTGGCCAAAGCTGTAGTGTTCATTACATTATTAGTTTTTTACTCAAAAAAATGAAATCACAATCCTCTACATCCGAGTGCTGTATTTTATTATTATTACAAGATTTTATTTCATTTGCAAACCAATAATGTTCGGGTGCAAGATTACACCCAAACATACTTGCAATATAGGTGTAATCTTGCAACTCAATTGACAATATCATATATTAATAATTTAGCGACATTGATACATTATAATTAACCGATTGAGCTGAAATTAGCTTTGTGTCAGTTCGGCGACAAAGATATATTATGGTAGAACAAAGGCTCTAGTGTAAGTGTCTTTTGACGTAAAATAACGTTTACGAACGCGTAAGTGATAATGTTATTTATATGTGAAACGCAAACGCGTTCGTGACGTAAAGTTACGTTAAAAACTTACACTCAGGGCTCTGATCTGATCTACCGGAGCCAGTAAGTAACCATAGCAAATCCAAAATATACAAGATAAACCGGTGGTCTTTAGGCTCAGTAAAATCCTCTCGATGATTGTGCAGTTTTATTCTATTTTTCTATATCAATAATAAATAAAATAAAAAAATATTTCGGGACAAACTTACACAAATCGACGTAGTCCTACAGTAAGCTGAGTAAGACTTGTGTTGTAGGTACTAGACGACGATATATATACATACATATAAATACTTGAATACATAGAAAACACCCATGAGTCAGGCACAAATATCTGTGCTCATCACACAAATAAATGTCCTGACTGGGATTTGAACCCAGGACCATCGGCTTCATATGCATGGCACTACCCACTAGGCCAGACTGGTCGTCATAAATAAAAGCTTGTAAATTTGCCATCTGAGCCCTGAGTGTAAGTTTTTAACGTAACTTTACGTCACGAACGCGTTTGCGTTTCCCATATAAATAACATTATGACTTACGAGTTCGTAAACGTTTTTTTACGTCAAAAGAAACTTACACTAGAGCCTCTGATATATCTTAACTATGGTGGTGGTCACAAATATCCGAACATGCACTCTATCGCTTTGACAGTAAAGGCGTTGTTCAGATATTTGTGACTACCTCCACAGCTCCGATATATCTGATGGCGATTGTACCAAAAGTATATAATTGGCGGATTTATTTAGACCGGTCAGAATACGCCTCCTCTCCTTATGGTCGCCTTTGAGTTAGAAAGACCCTGCACCTATTAAATCTTTCCGTTACTCCCGTTGGTTGACTGGTAGAGATTGGTTTATGGTATTAAGTACGCCATTTGCACCTTCTTGTATTGTGCAATAAATATTAAATAAATAAATATGCTCAGGTCATGGTCTTTGGAACTATGTCATCCATTTTAGAGGCAATCCTTTGTTACCAACGGGGATAATGACGCATTTTAACTTAGCTTTTGTTTTAATTTTTTTGTACCAGGTGTAGCAAATACTTTCTTATTATCCTAACATTCATTCTTTTGACTTCTGTACTTTGTTTATATAACATTACCTACTCTGTTTTATCATTCCTTTGTATATCCTAAAATAATAACATTAAGTACTAAAAACACAACGTTACTCATATCAACAAGCAAACCAACTTTTTTAGTAACGACATTTTTGTTTAATGATAAACGAGGCAAACGAGCAGACGGATTACCTGATGGTAAGCAACTACCGCCGCCCATAGACACTCGCAACACCAGAGGAGTCACAAGTACGTTGCTGACCTTTAAAATCTCTATACGTTCTTTACTTGAAGGTTTGGAGGTCATATCGGTCCGGAAATACTGCAGACGACAATAATTCATTCCAAAGTTTAGCGTTGCATAACTTATTTTATTATATAAATCAATTTTGTAGTAGTATCAGAATTGTATGTAGAACCGATGGCCATTGGTGCTTACAGGTTCTCGAGTGGAGATCACATAATAGAAAGCGCAGTGAGACCTCTATTGTAAAGATTTCTGAGAACCACTGGATGCGTGGCGCAAAACCAGTCACTGGGGGAAGCGTATGTCCAGCAGTGGACGTCATTCGGCTAATATGTTGATGATAAATTGTGTAGGTAACTATATTAGTAATGATCACCTGTGCTTTCTCGGATTATGTTCTTTTTTTATGACAAATAGTGGAAAACGAGCAGACGGATTGCCTGATGGTAAGCAATTACCGTCACCCATTGGCACCCAGGGGAGTGCCAAGCGCGTTGGCGGCCTTTAAGAGGGGTTGGAGATCTGGGAACCTTACTCGCCACCAGGAACACAACACTACATACCTGGAAGGTAGCAGTGCTTATGGCTGTGGTCTTCTGTAAGGAGACGGTACTTCCCCAGTTGGGCTTCTGTGATGGTACTTCGCTGTGCCTTAACTCTCATTGTTGGACGTAGTTTAAGGACTGTCCATTGCCACTAAAATTTTTATATATTTTTTTTTTATATGACATAGGCGGCAAACGAGCAGACGGATTGCCTGATGGTAAGCAATTACCGTCGCCCATGGGCACCCGCAACACCAGGGGAGTCACAAGCGCGTTGCCGGCCTTTAGAGGGGTTGGAGCTCGGGGAACCTTACTCACCATCAGGAACACAACACTACATACCTGAAAGGTAGCAGTGCCATTATGGCTGTGGTCTTCTGTAAGGAGGAGGTACTTCCCCAGTTGGGCTTCTCCAGATTCAAGCGTGATGGTACTTCGCTGTGCCTTAACTCTCATTGTTGGACATAGTTTAAGAGCTGCCCATTGCCACTAAAATTTATGTATTTATCTAACAAACCTAAAGCTTAAAAGTCAATTTTATGACAAAGCCCGACTTCCTTGGAAGCAAGATAACTAATAAACCAATTTCTCTCAAAGGGTAACTGTTTGCCAAGCGAAATTCTTTCCAAACACTACTAGAATTCTATTTTTAAAGGTCTCTTTTGAATTCTTTCGACAAAGGCCTATGTAGGCTTTATCTTTAACCTTCTGAATTCAACAAAAAGTTTCTGGAACTTTCTATCGATTCAGACGAACCAATACGTTTTTACAAAGAAATAGAAGCATGTGTTGGATTATTGTGTTAGAAAATATGAAAGTTTCCTTTTGAATGGCATAATGGGGTCAGTCGATTTTTTTATTCTTTATTTCCCTGGTTAGCAGAGTGGACTCGGGTTACTAAACTGCGTTCAGAATCCCACCTGAGGACGGGCGACAGTGTCTATTTAGAGTGCTGGAATATACTGCGGTCGCCAACCCGCATGTCGAGCGTGGAAATAGTTACTTCGTAGATTAATTTGATTGAGTTTCCGAACATTTTTACCCCGCATACTTTAAAGTCAGGCATGGGTGGCCGACGAAGTCGCGAGGAAAAGCTAGTTCTATATGTGGAAGGCGCAAGATCAGTCTTTTTGGGTCGTTTTGGGGGAAGCCTATGTACAGCAGTGGACGTCTTTCGGCTGACATGATGATGATGATGATAATTAATTATAAGTATTTAGTTAATTATTAATAAACAAAACTAACAAAAACTACATCATAAATACAGAAATATAACTATAAAAAAGTTGAAGTTTAAGAACCACATCCAGCTACCAAAATTCCCGGTACCCAAATTGCGGTAAGGAAAGTTTCTTGAACTCCAATTAATTATACCGGATAATGAGGCGATACCGAGTCGGGACGTGAGAGCGATTCCTCATTCCTCTTGCCACTTTTCATACCGGGCGAATTGATCAAAAAGTTTGGGAAATTCAGGTAAATCTAACATTGTATACTTTGATTGCTTGTATAAGGGAGAGAAGTTTATTTTTTTTAATGTTGCCAGTGATAATAAAAGTT
Organism: Grapholita molesta; assembly: GCA_022674325.2. Lineage (NCBI taxonomy): Eukaryota > Metazoa > Arthropoda > Insecta > Lepidoptera > Tortricidae > Grapholita > Grapholita molesta. The sequence continues at coordinate 9,511,815 of CP053143.2, forward strand.
ATTGAATTAATTAATAAAGATTTTACAAAGTTAATACAAGTCATTTAGTAGAGGCATAGATTTGTCTAGCTGTGGATGTTTTAAGGCTGAAATGATAATGATGATGATACAAAGTTCAAAATTTTAGAATAATACTATCTTAAAAAAATATATATATAAATTTATAGGGCACCCTACCTAATGACCGGGACTTAGGTATTTTTTTAAATTTATAGTTTAGTTTTTAGTTAGTATCTTTATTATGTTTTTATCTTACATTTTTGTATTAATAATAAGTAAAAACATCCATAGATACTTATATACTAAATATTTTCTTTGGATAATCTCTATATTTAGGTGTATGTATATTTGTTATTGTATTAATATTAAGGTAACTTTATCACAGCCTAACGGTATATTATATCCAGCAGCTGCCAACCCGCCTGCCAAGCGTGGCGACAACAGAAAACACCTCAGGACTTGAGAGGAAAGAATGAGTAAAAGTTTAAAACTTGCATCGTAAGCAAAGTCGCGGGAAATGGCTACTGCAACCATTTACATACATACATACATCTCAGCCGTATGCAGTCCGCTGCTGGACATAGGCCTCCCACAAATATGACTTGTATCATCTTGGGGGTAGTTGCCATAGTCGCCACGCTTGGCAGGCGGGTAGGCGACCGCAGTAGCTGTAGATTGGGTTTCGATGGACCCTGCTGCCCGTCCGTAGGATTTTTCCCTTTGTCGCCTCTTACACACCCGCGGGAGGAGATGGGGTGGTGCTATTCTAGTCAGCCGGCATCACACGGCATCAACCATCTAAAAGAAATAGATATATATATGAATGTATACTTATTCATTTTCTTTCCAATTAAATATGAACTGATACCAGAACAGTCCAATTTGATATATTATTCACACCGAGCTCAACGCGTATTCAATTTCATAATATTCATGAAAATATATTTAGTCAGATAAGACAATGCTCTGATACCTTTCACCTACGAAGGTAAACCACCTCAGGCATCTCTGAGGATCGGGGTTCAATGCCATAAAGTCCAAGTACCCGGACTTGACTTGATTCGACAAATCAACAGATTTTTTTTTTATTATGCAAAAACATCTGCTAGCTAATATCTTTGATATTTAAATCGAAAGAAAAATAGAAAAAATTGACTCGTAGCGGGACTCGAACCCACAACCACTGGATCACTAGCCCAGTGCATTACCAATTGTGCTATCCGAGAACAGCTTAGACTTGTAATTTTTTTCTATCTTATCCTTCGTGGTATACGTAATGTAACGGGTTCGAGTCCCGCTTCGAGTCAAATATTTCTATTTTTCTTTCGATTTAAATATCAAAGAATAGTACATTTCGATACTAGTGAAAAAAAATTTTTTTTCGACAAGGGTGAACGTTGGAGCCCGAGTGAAACGGGGGTGACAATCACCCGAGTCTTTATACGAGTATCGAACCTAATTTTTCATAGCAAGCGCCTTAAAAAGTGAAATTTACGCACGCGAAGCGTGCGAAAAGTGCACTTTTTACGCACTAGTTAGGAAAAATATTTATTTAAATCACAATATTATGCTCATTTACGATATATTGAAGAGGCTTCGATGGTTTGGACATGTCAAACGAAAGCCTCCGGAATACGTTGGCAATATAGCGCTTGGTCTTACCTTGCCTGGTTCTCGGCGAAGAGGTAGACCCAAGTTACGGTGGCTCAATGTCATCGTTAAAGACCTAGACCACTGCGGGTCAGAAGAAGACGGGAGACCAGGATATAGTGAAGTGGAAGGGGAAGACCAGGAAAACGGACCCTGTCGCAAGACGGGACGCTAGAAGGATGATGACGATCGTCGTATAAAATTATATTGAATAGTTTCATATGTTTTGGAAAACGAGGCATTTACTTTCGTCACTTGAATGGAAATCTTCTTTTTTGTTTATCCTGCTACGTGGGAACTCTTTATTCAATTCGATTGAGTAAATATCAGGTGGTTTCGCTGGCAGTCCCAATAAATGTCATTCCGTTACAAATGACATGAGTGGCAAGATGACATATATTAGGACTTGGAAATTAAACTTAACGTTCCAATAGAATTTGACAACCGGTCTGGCCTACCGGGTAGTCACCCTGCCTATGAAGCCGATGGTCCTGGGTTCGATTCCCAGTCGGGTTAGCCTAGCTGTAAGAGCGTGCGACTTGCAATCTGAAGGCCATGTTCCAATGAGGTTTTCGGTACTTACGTATGAATTTCATATTTACCAGTCGCTTTTCAGGTGAGGGTAATATCGTGAGGAAATAAAAATTATCTCAATAAGGCCTAGTTTACTCGGTTGGAAAGTTAGATGGCAGACACTTTCGTGAAACTAGTGCCTATGCCAAATCCTGGGATTAGTGCCAAGCGGGCCCTAGGCTCCCATGGGTCATGACAAAATGTACGGTACATTATGTCATGTCTGTCGCTATGTAATCTACTACATACCATCTTAATAATTCAATAGACAGCAATCTTCACTGACAGACGGATAACAGAAAAGACTATAAATAACTTTACCTGATATATTATTTTCACCTAACTAGCTCGGAAAGAACTGTTTTGTTCTTTCCAAACAGATAACAAAGTTGCACTTTACTCACAAGAGTGCAAAGTAAATTCATACAAATTATTTATTACAAATCGACTGTTTTTTTTAAATATTATCGTCGGATGTTCTTTTATTTAATGTTTATGAATGACGATTGTTGGATGTCAATAATTTTGAATATTTTTTTAAAGTTTTAGAGTAGTTTATTTCCTAGGTGAAAAAATGTGTATTTCAATCGGTAGCAAAGTGTGTTCCCCTCTCGTGCTTTGGGACTCTCCTAAAGCTCAAGATTCCAAAATTGAACCACTCGCTATGCTTGTGGTTCAATTTTTGAATCTTACGCTAGCTCGGGTCTCAATATTACCAGAAGGTCGAGAAGGTAAACACTAAGTTGGGCTGCTCCAGACTCAAGCGTGATGGTACTTCGCTGTGCCCTACCTCTTATAGTAGGGCGTAGTTTAAGGACATACCGGGTTAAAATCCGGGTCTTTATTGAAATACCCAAATAAACAGGGTGTAAATTATAAAGCTCGCAACGAACACAACACGATTGAACAAGTCCAACATCCTACGGCCACAGAATATCAAATCGATCCCAGTAACACTAAAATAAACTAATAATTTCTAGCAACAGTCCATTGTTTTGCCGTGGCTACTGTAAATAACGGTCGACTTGCATCAATTGTGCGAAACAGATGTCACAGAAGAGATATAGCAGTAAGAATACTTGAGGGAGAGGCACCAATGATGAACGGTGTAAGTTGACAGGTACCAGCGATGGACACTTCATTCTTAAGTCAAAGATCGTATGGTTGACAGATGATTGACGTAATATTTTTGTATGGACCTTATTTCTTTATAATACTAACGATAAAACTAACGATATATTCTACGGTCTCTGGATATAAATCCAGCGACCGCCAACCCACCTGCCAAGCGTGGTGATAACAGAAAATACCTATGAACGTAAGAGCGCAGAATAAAATAAAGTGTAAAACTTCGTCGAAAGCGATGTCGCGGGAAATGGCTACTTCAACTATCTACATACATACTTCTACTTGTACATACATTTCAGCCGTATGCAGTCCACTGCTGGACATAGGCCTCCCACAAATATGACTTGTTTGAGTTTGAGATTGACTGGGTCTTTCTCCATTATAGGTACCGTTATCTTAGTTCACCCTATGTGGCATAATTTATATAGTCATAATGGCATTTGTGCTTAAACTGTTGTGATGAGCACAGATATTTGTTCCACAGTCATGGGTGTTTTCTATGTATTTAAGTATTTGTATATCATATATATCGTTGGCTGAGTACACCACAACACAAGCTTTCTTGAGCATACCGTGGGGCTCAGTCAATTTGTGTAAGAATGGCCTGTAATATTTATTTATAATTTCTATAAATCCGAGGTTCCTAATCATGATGAGAGTTACTAAAATGAGTTAATCAACTATTTGTTGTTGTTATTCTGTCATATCAGTGGGTACAACTGAAGCATAGTTTGTTACAAGAAATGTGGCACTGCGTACCACTGACCTGCTTGGTAGATGACCCATTCTGGAAGAGACATATAGCTTCTACAAATATCTATGTTTTGTGTATTTAGATGCAATTAAACTGTGGTTTGAAGAGTGACCCAGGGAAACGAAACCATGGCAATGAGGGACAAAGAATAATTGATTGAGCCTTATGAATAAATATAGTACGTTAGAACATAATAAACATATTATTCTGTCCTAATTATTGTATTAACTGGCCAACATTAAAGATGAAGAAAATTAAGAAAATTATAATGATCATAGGTCAATTTGGGTAAGACCGTCTATCTCGAAAGATCGTCTACCAACAATTTATTTCATTATCTCATAGCTAGTGTCATATGACGGACTTCCCTTAAAAAATAAGTATGCCGGTCTTACCCACATTGACTTATGATACTACTTAACAAACATCATTAAATACTGTTTTTAATTTTACTATGCCAATGATGACAATAAGCACAGAGTATTGAATACCGATTTACCAATCTCCTAAACGTCAAAACCACCCTCGTTCTCAACCAAATTTATACCTTAAACCGTTCACATAAAGTTGCAATTCAAATGATGTAAAAATGCACTTGTGACTTTATTTTTCGGGATTGTTCCACTGGGCAGCACAATATCCATTGTGTGACAATACGAAGAACGCGGACTGCATATAACTTTCTGAGTGAATGGGTGAATGAGTGAACGAGTGAATGACAATTTTGATCTGAAATGAACATTTACAAATGTTTTCAATGCTTTACAATGTAGATTGAAACAAAGCGTTCCATTATGCAGTTTGAGGTGACTGAGGTAAAAGGACTTTTTTTTGAGGTAAAAATGCTAAACTAATAACCCAAACATAACATTGTCTTCGGTTGCCGCGATAATTACTCGTGAAATAAAACAACTAAAACGGATTATTCAATAAATAGGCCACAAGGGCACTTTTACACGTCAAGTATACAAAAAGTAAAAGAAAATAATAAGAACTACACCGATTCTAACCCTACACCTCTGACCTGAGAAGCATTTTGACTTTTCTGCCCGGTAAGAAACTCGGCGGCACTTAATTTTTCTAAACAGTATTAAAAAGAGAATTGTATCCATAGATAAAAATGCGTCATTATATAAGAAAACATCAAATAATTACAAGATTTAAATACCATAAAAACTGTAACACTATTATAACTATATTTGTAAATCTATATTCACAATTATTAAAGACAGTAATCATTCATTCATTTATTCAAACGGGCATGCGTCACTGCAATGAAAACTCCATATAAACTAAACAAATATTCAAAGTCAAAGTCCAAACTAAAAGTCAAAGTTCTCAAAGGCACTTTTACATGTCAATAGAAATAATTAATGCACTAAAAACAATACCTAATACCAATTCCAATAACCTTTTGTGTCCGTATCACAAAGCTCGTGATACAAAACACTTTGAATTTGGCCATATTTCCTGGCAATAATTTATCCAATAGCAATAGTTGAGCAATAATGGCTGTATTGCAACAATAATCGAAATTTGGACAATCGACTTTGCTCTGCGTGTCTCACTGCACCGATTTATTTAGGTGATTCCAGTTTCATCTATATTTTATTAAGTTTTTATCCGCTGGTGTCGTAATTGACAATGGGATAATACCGACGGATGAGTCTATCGAAACCCAGTCAGCTACAGCGGTCGCCAACCCGCCAAGCGTGGTGACTATTTGTATTTAATCTTTCGTGAGACACATTAAATAAATTAAAAATTAACACGGCTCTACCCAAGTTTATTTAGTCACTCGCGCGACATTTTTCGGAGAACATAGGCCTCCATTTTCTAGCACTAAGAGTGCTGAGTGTCCGTTCGATTCGCCGATCGCGTCGCCGGCCCGTCGTGGTGACTATGGCAACTATTCCCCAAGATGATACAAGTCATATTTGGAGGAGGCAATAATATGTGCATATGACAATAGAAGTGGACGATTTCATCATCATCATATCAGCTGTAAATTGCTGCTGAACATAGGTCTCCCCCAAATTTGATTTGTATAATCTAGTTGCCATAGTCGACACGCTTGCAGTCAGGTTGGCGATCGCAGCAGCTGTAAGTTGTCTTACGATGGACGCTGCTGCCCAGCAGTCGGTGTTTTCCCTTTGTCACCTCTTACACTCGTGGGAAGAGACGGGTGCTATTCTAGTCAGCCGGCACCACAAAGCACAGCCGGAACTACACGGCACAGTCGGCACTACACTGTACAGCCGGCACCACATGGCACTGTCGGCACCACATGGCACAGTCGGCACCAAACGGCACGTTATAGTAATGTTTTTGTAATTTTAATTAATCCACAATTCACGGGACTATACAACCCTGACACTTGGAGGGTTTGTACACCACAAAACACATTGGAGAGTTTTGCTATGTAATGAAGGTTTTTTTCTTTTTTTTATGACCAAAGTGGCAAACGAGCCTGATTGCCTGATGGTAAGCAATTACCGTCGTCATGGGCAACACCAGGGGAGTCACAAGCGCGTTGCCAGCCGTTACGGAGGGTTGGAGCTCTGGGAACCTTACTCACCATCAGGAACACAACACTACATACCTGAAAGGTAGCAGTGCTATTATCACTGTGGTCTTCTGTAAGGAGGAGGTACTTCCCCAGCTGGGCTTCTCCTGACTCAAGCGTGATACTTCGCTGTGTCCTACCTCTCATTGTTGGACGTAGTTTAAGGACATACCCGAGTCCAAAAAGTTTTTACTAGTAATAATCATTACAAATTCAGGTAGAGTGCGAACAGAGCCTACCCGGTTGTTAACAGGCTGTTATTTACGGCGACGCGACGCGCGATCAGCTCAATAATTCAGGCGCCGGGCACGTTTCGGGAAATACTAGAAATGGCTAGAGATTTGGGGCACAGTGCTACCTCTACACAAGTCTGTATAGTCTACACTTCACCTTATTTACCATTCTAAATACAAAATAATTGGAAACTTCAAGGCAAACGAGCAGACGGATTGCCTGATGATAAGCAATTACCGTCGCCATGGACCACCAGAAGAGTCACAAGCACGTTGTCGGCCTTTAAGGGAAGTTGGGGCTCTGGGAATATTACTCACCATCAGGAACACTACATACCTGAAAGGTAGCTGTACTATTATGGCTGTGGTCTTCTGTAAGGAGGAGGTACTTCCTCAGTTGGGCTACTCCAGACTCAAGCGTTCCGGGAAATACACCTTTACACTTAGTCTGTATAGTCTATTTCACCTTGTACCGATGAGTATTTCCGAACTTATGTACGAAATACTACCATTTACCATTTTAAATACAAAATAATTGGACGAAACTAGAACTCTATGGCAAACGGGCAGACGGATTGCCTGACGGTAAGAAATTACAGCCGGACAAGACATGCCCGGATTTGCCTTGGATGCCGTGTGATGCCGGCTCCTCCCGCGGGTGTCGTAAGAAGCGACAAAGGGAAAAATCCTACGGACGGGCAGGCTATTTACCCCCCAAGATGATATAAGTCATATTTGTGGGAAACATATGTCCAGCAGTGGACTGCCTATGGCTGAAATGTGTGTATGTATGCCCGGATTTAAATAAATGGTTTTACTTAATTGACATACTGTATTTCACGTTGTACAGCCAGCAGCAAAATTTGCTAAGCGTTTGAAGTGTTCAAAATGACCTAAATTTATTCTCTTGAAAATAGAGACGTGTTGACCTCATTTTGAACACCTCAAATGCTTAGCTACTTCTGCTGCTGACTGTACCAATGAGTATTTCGGGACTTATGAACGAAATATCATTTGCTATTTACCATTTTAAATACAAAATAATTGGACGTGGAGAACCCTAGTTGAACTTGCGTTTCAATAATTTAGTTTTACTATTAAGAAATGTTTTCCACCGTTGAAAGAGAAAATTGGCCTTTTCTAGGTCAAACTTGTTATTTTTAATGTTTCTTTAGGTTGTGTAGAACGTGAGCCAAATAGCTAATAGTGTGTTACCAGTGATGACTTACGGCTCCGAAACGTGGTCTTTCACTATCGGCCTCATCTCAAAACTCAAAGTCGCTCAACGAGCTATGGAGAGGGCTATGCTCGGAGTTTCGCTACGAGATCGACTCAGAAATGAGGAGATCCGTAGGCGAACTAAAGTCACCGACATAGCCCACCGGGTTAGTAAGCTGAAGTGGCAATGGGCAGGCCACATTGCACGCAGAGAAGACGGCAGATGGGGTCGAAAAGTGCTCGAGTGGAGACCACGGACTAGCAAGCGCAGCGTAGGACGTCGGAAGACGCTGGATGCAGTTTGAACCGGTACATGTGGAGATCCAAGGGGGAGGCCTATGTTCAACAGTGGACGTCTTATGGCTGAAATGATGATGATGATGATGATGATGATGAGCCAAATAGCTAAATAATATGTGATATTATCTATGAAAAGGGACCTTATTGTCGATGGCGCTTATGTCGTTGTTCAAGACGATACAATACAAATGCAACGCGATTCGACGTAAGTGCCATCGACAATAAGGTCCCTTTTCCTAGATAAGTCCACTGGATATTGTTCATCACCAAAATTTATATATTTAATTTTGATTAATATAATAAATAAATATTTCGGGACAATTTTACACAAATCGACCTAGTCTTACGGTAAGCTCAGTAAGGCTTGTGTTGTAGGTACTAGACGACGATATATAAAATAGATAGGTACATATAAATACTTAAAAACATAGAAAACACCCATGACTCAGGAATAAATATTTGTGCTCATCACACAAATAAATGCCCCGACTGGGAATCGAACCCAGGACCATCGGCTTCATAGGCAGGGTCACTACCCACTAGGCCAGACCGGTCGTCAAAATAATAACTACTGTTATATACTATTATTAGCTTTTCCTCGCGACTTTGGCGAAGGCGAAGCGTGGGCAGACCCCCACAAGGTGGGCCGACGACATGGTAAAGATCGCGGGTATCCACTGGATGCGGGTGGCTCAAAACCGCTCACAGTGGTTCACTATGGGGGAGGCCTATGTCCAGCAGTGACTGATATCATCATCATCATCATCATGATTACCAACTCTAAGGCACTGTTGTCAAAATATACTTATAAGTGCAATCATAATTCTGCGAATACACCTCTTTGCATAACTCAATATAAATGTCATGTATAATTTAACAACCCAACCCAATAAGGTTCAAAATCGCGTGCGCCGTGTTAATTGTTTCATTAAAATTAACTTGAAGAGAGCGCAACGATTCAAGGGAAATTGGCCTTTATTGCATAAAGTCTATTATGCCACGTTTTATAGGGTTATGCACTGGAGTATAATGCAAATTAATGCCTCGTGTGAGACGCTCAGTTTCAACTTTAGGGTTGTCACTTGCTGTAAAATGTTATTTGGTAAATATTTTTTAGTAGGAACAAATCAAATTGTTATTTTTGAATGTCTTGATTTAAATAACAACATTACTCAATGAATTTTAAGTTAAAATAGAAGACATTAAAAAAATGCCGATGAACCTAGTCACTTCTTCTTTAGGTATCATCGATAAAGAGGGATCTCAAGTATAATACTAGACTAGATATTTATATTTTTTTAATTAATTTTTTTAACGTTACTATCAAAACTTATAAAATCAAAATGACTTATTTTTTGTTACTAGTGGATATTTCAAAAAAATACTTTAACCTTTATTAACAATAATTCAGCAGAGATAAATAACTAAAATAAGATTAAAAGCTAACTATTTTTTGTAAAATAAAAAAAAAATCTAATCGCTACGTCAATTTATTTTAAAAATGTCACTAAATGTTATACAATATAATTTGAATAAATATATGAAATCTATTTCACTATAATTATCTTGTTAGATATACAGAGTACTGACCTAGCTCTTTCTTCATATTAATAAGATTTTTATTTCGTTAAAAATATGTATCTAGCCGATTTAATATTATTTAATATTTTACAGTTATTTATTTAATCATATTATCTATCAATAAACCACAGGTTTAAATAGAGAGAAGTAAATCTGTAATTTAGAATATTTTATTCTTTTAATATCGAACCAAAAAGGTTACATAATAAACAAAATCTCGAAGTATAAACCTTTAAAAATATATTTTTATTACTTCGTAGTGACAACCCTATCAAGTAATATCGCGTTGTACCACCCCTTCGCTCTGTATCAATCCTTTCTTAAATCTGTTATAATTATGTTACGTAAGTACTTTTACTCGACTAACGGAGATGGGAGCGTAATGGTTTTATGTTAATGTATGTGTGTATTTTTGTTTTTGTGGTTTCTACTGCGTACACAACTTCAAAGGTTACCAAATTTTTTTTTTTGGAAAACTTGTATCGAGAAAATCCCTCTCTAGCAATGATACCGCCCGTTTAAACTTAATTCTAGCATCTTGCATGAAACTTCTCGGTTTTGCCGTTGAGGTGTGTGAGTTACTTAAATAAATATGTTTTCGGGACAATCTTACACAAATCAACCTAGTCCTACGGTAAGCTCAGTAAGGCTTGTGTTGTAAGTACTAGACGACGATATATATAATTGCAATTATTATTTATTACTTAAAATGGTATAGCTACCATGCTAACACAAAAATAATATAACGTACGTAATATGTAACGGTACTCGGATAGCACAATTAGAAGTGCACTGGGCTGGTGATCCAAAGATTGTGGGTTCGAGTCCCGCTTCAAAGTCCCGAGTCAAATTTTTCTATTTTTCTTTCGATTTAAATATCGAAGATATTCGCTAGCAGACGTTTCTGCATAATAAAAAATAATGTAACATGAGCTTAAATTCTTACTTTATAATTACTGCTCCGTAACAAAATACTGGCGTGACAACCCTAGCTTCCCAGTCCAATTACCCCACACTGCGAACGGCTCACTTCAGACCTGAGTGTAGCCTAGGTTATATCTGATTGCCTAATAAAAGATAAGCTAGGCCTACGAATGACTAGGTAAGGTCTAAGTTTTATAGTATAATAATTTTGATGACAAGCGTAGTGGGTAGTGACCCTGCCCTGACAGTCCTCGGTTCAAATCCCAGAAAAGGCATTTATTTGTGTGATGAGCATAGATATTTGTTCCTGAGTCAAGGGTGTTTTCTATGTATTTAGGTATTTATATGTATTTATCTATTATATAATATATATATCGTCGTCTAGTACAAACACAAGCCTTATTACTGAGCTTACCGTAGGACTAGGTAGATTTGTGTAAGATCGTCCCGAAACATTTATTTATTTACATAGGAAAGTGGTTCAACAATCCATGTACCTGTTTTCCCAGTTTTCCTCTAACCATGTACAGAATAGCATTGATTTAAATCGCCCAAACAAAGTAGGTTAACCTTATTCGTGAGATATTTTCAACACGAAACAGCCGACACGACCGCGTCGTTAGATATCTAAGAAGTAAACAAATCTAGAAGAGAAAGGGGATTTTTTAGGAATGAAAAAAAAATTACATGTAATTCACAAGTTTTTGTGGTTGCTTGGGTTACCCTCTCTACTAAAAGATTCCGGTAATGTCTCTAAATTGCGGGTAACCTTACTTGAGTTACCCTCTCTTCTAAAAGACCCGTGCAATGTCTCTCAACTGCGGGTAATCCTACTTGGGTTACCCTCTTTTCTAAAAGACCCGTGCAATGTCTCTCAACTGCGGGTAATCCTACTTGGGTTACCATCTCTACTAAAAGACTCAGGTAATGTCCAAATAAAGATGTAAGTAACACAATTTTTGGTAAGTTTTGGTGGTAGGTCTCTTAACTGCGGGTTACCCTCTCTACTAAAAGATCCCGGTAATGTCTCTCAACTGAAGCTAACTTGTGTTACCCTTAATTAAAAATACACACTTTATATTTTGTTTTTTTTTTTTTTTTTTTCATTCTAGTTCATGTCGATTCCGAATGGAGTGGACTGTATTTGATGTCAATGGTTAATGGAAACACTATCATCGGCAGACGGCCATTTTGATGTCATCATAAAAAATCTTAAACATTTAAATAGCTCACATAGAACAATATAAAAGCAAGCTAGTCAGCCGTCAAAACGTCAAGCGGAAGTCACTTTTTGACACCTGTTATTAGAAAGAGACCGCTTGTATTACAAGTTACAAGTGTTCAAGAAATAGACAGCCCTTTCTAGAACGTAAGAATCTTTGTCAGCCATTAAATAGACTAAGTAAAATTTAGAGTGAGCTTGTAAGGGCGAAACACGTCTAATCCATTCTGCGCGATGCGCCCCGCTTTTATTACTTCCAACATACATGCGCCTACAACGAAACTTAGTACAATGAAAGTTACTTTTTCATCACGCTTGCTTGTAAAGAGTGGTGTTACGTACAAGCTCTAGCGGGAGTAATAGTCTATTTTACATGCAGTACTTACGCGCGAAATGTTTCTAAAATCATTTTACATGACAAGTTAAAGTTATTATAAACATAGAACGTTACTCCAGAGGCCGGAAAGTAAGTGGTTGCCGGCTGAGTATTATGTAGACTGTTTGTTACGAGGCCAAAAACCTCTTTTCACGCAAAGGTGTAGCGTTTTTCTCAAACATGCAATGCAATTATTAAATATAAAAAAAAATTTACAAAACTTAAAGTACTTGCCAAATAAAAAGCAAAATTGACAGAAATTGACAGTGGCAGAATATCATCAAACTAACGAGACAATTTGTGTTTTTCAATGGCCAATCGGCATGATGCTTTGTCACAAATTCATGTGGAATGGCAATTAAAAATACCTTGCCGACCTAGGCCAGCAATGTAAACCTTAACGAACTCTATATAACTCTCGTCTAACCAAATGTCTGTACCTATAATGACAAACTTTGTAACCTAAAAGAACTGAAACGGATTATATCAAGTATAATAATTATAACTTCATTTTGACGTTTTGAACCCTTTAGCAGCGTCCGTGGTCATAGGGTCCACCCGATAGAGACGAAGTTTAAATTAGCATACGCGATAAAAAAAGATAAAAGATCTTTATTTTTCAATTTAAGCACATTGCATGCACTTATGAACGTCAAAGAAAAATCTACCACCGGTTCCAACCCTACACCCTGACCCGAGAAGATACCGGTAAGAAACTACTAATAATAATGTTTAAATAAATTTGACTTCACAAAATAGACATACTTTGATATGCTTTCTTATCTGAACCTGATCACCGTTTCAGTTGTTTTATTTCATGAGTATACCTAGATATTTTTCTAGCACGAACGATTTCTTGTAAGTGATTGACAAAATAAAAACATCGACAGTCCTGTTATCGATAAGTACCCCTTCAATTTCCATACAGGTAATACAAAGACAAATATGGGGTAATAGGGTTAAAAATAACTAACAATAATAAAAGTCAATTTATTTATATTTAAATACCTACTTCAGAAAACAATTTGGAACTATTCATTGCAAATTATAAACGTAAATTGGATCAAAAGTATACGGATTACGTTTAATTTGTTCAAGATCGGTGACACGCGGCGTCTAGGTAGGTAGCCGATATAAGACTGTGTGTACATCTTGAAGTTGAAGTAGTATGTACTTATCGATAGCAGGATTGTCGATATTTTTATTGTGGCAAGCACAAAACAAATGCCGTTCCTGCTAGAAAAATATCTAGGTATATTCATGAGTAATTACCACAGTAACACAGTAGACAATATTGGCAGAGTGCAAAGCGGGTGGAGGGGGTAGCCTAAACGATCACAGCGCTCGCTACGGCTAAAATTGTCATTTTTGTCGCTAGCTTGAGCTGTCAAATCCATATTGCAGTAAACATTTTAAATATTATTGGCAATAATGTTACTGACTACCATTGTCCAAAATTGTGTAATATAGTAAAATAACACAAGATTTCATTAATATTTTTCACAATATTTACTTACTTCTTGTTTGACAGCGGTGACAATATTGTCCATAATGGCCGCCTGCCACGTAGCGCTGTCGTCGCGCTCGGTCCCAATAACATAATGTCACTTGAGAAATAAAAACATTATAAAACTATGCTATGGTATGCAAACTGCAGAGTGCCGTGTGATGCCGGCTACTAGAATAACACCACTCTATCTCCCGCGGGTGTCGTAAGAGGCGACAAAGGGAAAAATCCTACGGACGGGCAGCAGCGTTCGTCGAAACCCAATCTACAGCTACTGCGGTCGCCAACCCGCTTGCTAAGCGTGGCGACTATGGCAACTACCCCCAAGATGATACAAGTCATATTTGTGGGAGGCCTATGTCCAGCAGTGGACTGCATACGGCTGAAATGTATGCAGACTGCAAAAAAAAACGTAGCCCCATATTTAATCTTATTACGGAAAAAGCCAAAGTTTCCTCAGTGCAAAACTTGTAGGTAACACAAGCTGTACAGTAATTGAATTTTATCTTAGTTTCTAATATAAGTAGTTGGGTCTGTTAAGAGGGTACAATTACTAAAGCTTAAATAAATCGGAAGAGAGTAGTAATAGGTGAAAAACTTTGTGACTGAAGCATCATGTCTATGTAGTTGTGCAGAGAATTAATATGGAACTTACGTCAAAATTTGAATATAGAACGCCGACATGCGTGTACACACGTTACTACTACATAGGGCAGGTGCTTTAGTTAAGTTTTTAACTATACCATTTTGTAGAATCTTCATGTAGAACCTTTATGTACATAAGGTTAACATTTTCAAGAAAGTTTAAGTACATTAAAAAAAGTTAAACTGGCAAAAAACAGAAGTTAACATTAGAAATAATTTAATAGTATAGTAACTATTATATTACAAATTAAATTAAAGTACCTATTCTTAAATTTTTCAGGCAACTTTGTCATGGGCGATTATAATTGCTTACCTACCATCAGGCAATCAGTCTTGCCACCTTTGTAATATACTAATATTATAGAAATAATCTACACTAATATTATAGAGGCGAAAATAATAATACGCAAATACAGTTTACGGACCATTTTAAACTTTTGGGCGTCATAATAGATCAGAACTTAAAATTCATAAAGCATACAGAATACGCAATAAAAAAAGGCACAGAACATCTACAAGAAGCTATGTATATTTGTAAAACCCACCTGGGGTGTACATTCGGAGAACATTAATACGATATACAGACAAGTTATAGAGCCTATAATAACTTACGCGTCTTTAATATGGGTACAGGCAACTAATTATAAAAAAGTATATAACTCTCTCCTCAGATTACAACGAAATTTCGCTATCAAAATACTCCGTGGTTTCAGAACGTTACCCACAATACCGGCCATAGCACTGGCTGAATTGACGCCACTTCCTGAAAAAATTCGGGAAGTGGCGTCAATAGAAAAGGTCAAACGATCTTTAACAACAGAATACTTACCAGATGATGTACTATACGATAAAAGAGCCCCTGTAATAGAATTACTGCACCCTGTTAAAAGACCAAATATACAGATACAAGAAGTTAACAATGAAAATGAACTGCAGCCCTACTACTCTACAGAAATGAATAGAATCTACACAGATGGAAGCAAGCATGATGGAGTGGTAGGAGCTGCAGTAGTCATACATCATCCTGACGGGCGCAGCACTAGGAGAAAACTAAAATTGCATAACAGCTGCACAGTGTTTCAGGCCGAGTGCCTAGCAATCGAAGAAGCGTGCTACATGTGCAATGGCCTTGGTCTGGAACAAGCAACGATATTTTCGGACTCCAAGGCTGCCCTACAAGAGCTATCAAATCGTAACAGCACTAATGCAATGATGAACAGGGCACATAAAAATATCGTCAAAATGAGAGAAGAAGGCAAAAATATACAGTTCTGCTGGGTTAAGGCACATGTTGGCATACCCGGCAATGAGGAGGCAGACATCATCGCCAAATCGGCTGCTATGCAGCATAAGCAACCGGATTATACCAAATTCCCGCTGTCGTACCACAAAAGAAACCTCCGCATGGACACAATACGAGACTTTGACCAATTGTACCAATCCGTCAGTACAGGCGCACACCAAAAGAAATGGTTGCCAACATTAGAAAGCATATCAATTTTCCGGAAACACTTTCAACTTACATTTCAGATGACACAACTAATAACTGGACATGGATACTGCAAAACATACCTAAAACGATTTCACATAATAGATTCAAATGCGTGTCCATGCGACGATACCACACCACAAACAATGCAACACTTACTCGAAGACTGTCCACGATACATGAACAAACGACTACAACACGAAACACTGAGCAAAATGAATAACATAGAACCTTATAGCATCGAGCAAATTATCACAAAAGAAACCACTAAAGATACATTCAAGGAACTTATAGAATACATAATAAACACTTTAAAAAAGTTTAATAACACCTAATAATCTATCCCGCTTAATACACCTAAAAACTCACAGAATACACTATACAGACCTGGACATGTCTCTAAACTGACCGAGGTGGCTGACAGAGGAGTGAGCATGGTATCCTGCCTCTGCCAGCTACCAGACACAGTCGACCCGGTTACGTCAATATAGTAAAACAACATCATAATAGCGTAAACACATAAACAGAAATAAAACAAACATGAGAATAATAAGTAACAGCAGTAAAAATTATAACAGTAAACAAATCATAGTAATATAACAGATATAACAGGAACAAATATAACCAATAGCGATAACTCACAACACCGACTGCCCGTATCTGTCGCGGGGTCACATCAAAAGACATCAGACCCAACGGTCGCCTGTATCACTAGCGAGGGCCGTTGGGTTAAACCTAACGCCTTAATAAAAAAAAAAAAAAAAAAAAAAGGTTGTGAGTGTGTGAGTGTATGTTTGTTAATTCTTCACGTCTAAACGGCTGAAGTGAATTGAATAAAATTTGGTATGGAGTTAGCTGACATCCTGGATTAACACATACGTTTTTTTCCTAATAAAACGCGGGCAACACCGCGAGAAAAAGCTAATATAAAAATAAAGTGTATATTTATTGTACGTAATGAAACCCTCGTACAAGTTCGACTAACACTTAGCCGGTTTTAGCAGAGAGTCGCACTTAGCTAAACAGCTTTGCACGTATCCCCTTAAGTCACAAACTTGTGATACAAACTGCTCTTAACTCAGGGACTTGCTAATTCGACTTGGGATGCAAAACTGCAAAGTGCAATATGGGGAAATCACTTGTGCTAGTATGTTTAAAGTAGCTGTTTTTACCCCCAATGGAATTTATTGTGGTGGCTAGTCACCACGTTTGACAGGCGGTTTGGTGACCGCGTCGGTATTTTGATGCAAGTCATTTAGAGATGCCTAAAGTTCAGCAGTGGACGTCAAAAAGGCTCTTAGATTTAATCATTCATCGACGACCGGTCTGGCCTAGTGGGTAGTGACCCTGCCTATGAAGCTGCCTATGGTCCTGGGTTCGATTCCCAGTCGGGGCATTAATTTGTGTAATGAGCACAGATTTGTGTTTTCTATGTATTTAGTTATTTATATGTATGTATCTATCATATATATCGTCGTCTAGTACCTACCTACAACACAAGCCTTACTGAGCTTACCGTAGGACTAGGACGATTTGTGTCAGATTGTCCCCAAATATTTTTTTATTATTATTTATTTATTATTGTACATGAGTAACATGAACATAATTCAAATTAATCTCCATACTAGATATAACAAATATAAGAGCCTGCGCAGAGACTACTATTGTGTACCGTTTGGCATACAGACACACATCCATGGGTCTCAGCGCGCACAAACTTTTTGCAGAAATCGCAAAGCATCTGGTTGATGTAACTGATGACCGAAGAGCTGGCGGCTTCCTCGCACAACGTATCAGCATTCCGACACGAGTAAATGCCGCATCTTTGCTACAATGCCTCAAGGGCTGTTTTTAGATTTAATGCAAGTAACTAAATAAATATTTAAATATTTTTTGGGCCAATCTTACACAAATCGACCTAGTCCTACGGTAAGCTCAGTAAGGCTTGTGTTGTAGTTACTAGACGACGATATATATAATAGATAGATACATATAAATACTTAAATAGATAGAAAACACCCATGTCTCAGGAACAAATATCTGTGCTCATCACACAAATAAATGCCCCGACTGGGAATCGAACCCAGGACCATCGGCTTCATAGGCAGGGTCACTACCCACGAGGCCAGACCGGTCGTCAATAGTTTCTATGTTATTGTAATTTTTGTAACTAAGGATTCTCACAATTTTACTCTTCTTCTTATAATTCCATATAATTCTAGCCAGCCTGGATCCTTATAATTTCAGCCAAACGCGATTTCATCTAGTTAAAGAGCACTTCAGTTTTGAATGTAATCCCTCGTTGAAAATATTTATAACCATCTAAGGCGATTCGTCTCGAACGGTATAAACATTGTAAAGCCCCGATAATTAATGAACCGACAATCCTTTCTACATCGGCTCTTAATGAAGTCACTTTTGAAAACACACGGAAAAATATTTTGAAGAGCAAACGACATTTTTTTATGTCAAACGAGCAGACGGATTGCCTGATGGTAAGCAATTACCGTCGCCCTCGGGCTCCTACAAAACTAAGCCACAAGCGTGTTACCGGCTTAAGCGGGGAGCTCTGGGAACCTTACTCACCATCAGGAACCCAACACTACATACCTGAATGATAACAGTGTTATTATGGCTGTGGTTGTTTGTTTTCTGTAAGTAGGACGTACTTCTCCAGTTGGGCTTCTTTAGAGTCAAGCGTGATGGTATTTCGCTGTGCCTTACCTCTTTTTATACGTTAGCACGAAGGGAGCGGTTTCATCCTTACGTTGTGAATTCATTCGCACGAAGCGATTCCCGTCTACCTTCCTAATGCGGACTGCTAAGGATTGGAATTCGCTCCCTTCGTTTGTATTCCCGGAAAGATATAATTTGGGTCTCTTCAAGGCAAGAGTGAATAGGCTGTTACTGAACCAGCGTACACCCTCGACCTCGTCGACACTTACCATCAGATGCAACTGAGGTCAAACGCTGGAGTCTTGTTTAAAAAAAACACTCCGCTTCGAGCGTCTACCGGCCACATCAGAACCCTTACCATGAGTTGTGACATTCAGGTTTTCGATAACGAGTATCGAGTTTACTATCTGAGCATCTCGCTTGTACTATTTTTAGTCCGAACGAGATGCACAAATAGTAAACTCGATACTCGTTATCGAAAACCTGAATGTCACAACTCATGGTAAGAATACAGACGTACAAAACAAGCTCGACGTGTTATACCTCTATGAGTGACCGGGCACAGATCCCGCCACTCTCAGGATTGATTTACGCAGCTTCCTAATTATAGAGAGAGATTGAACGCAATTTAGTTAGACGTCGAACATTTTCCTAGTGTTACAGTGTTAAAAAAATAGGTTTAACACATTCGTTGCGCCATTAGGTCGATCGATCCCTACCACAAGTATGGTTGACCACGATTTTTATGAACTGCCGAAGGTGTTAAGAGACTGAAAACAGCAAAATCCTACCTATTTACTTAAATTATTCATGGAATTCAAAATGTTATTAGGCTATTTGGAGAACTTTGATAAAAGGACGAGGCATGATAGTGTAGTCCATGGGATCCCAGCGCGCTCAAACTTTTTGTAAAAATCGCAAAACGTCTGACGTAACTTGGTGATCGAGGAGCTGGCGGTATCAGCATTGCGACACAACGAGGTAGTTGGAAATCGTCTACTGTGTGTTTCTCTAGAAACTTCCTGCTTGGGACATCAAAAGTGTGGAATGATTTGCCGTCAGCGGTATTTCTAGACCCTCATACCTTCACGAAAAGAGCGTACTCCTATCTTAAAGGCCGGCAACGCGTTTGTGACTCCCCCGGTGTTGCGGGTGCTCATTGGCGATGATAATTGCTTACCATCAGGCAATCCGTCTGCTAGTTTGCCACTTTTGTCATAAAATAAACGAGAACATGCCAGCATTCTTGTGTTCAGTATATTGCCTCAGTGGCCTTTTTAAGATATACCTAGTTTAGTGTTGTGTTGTGTGTGTTATGTTTGAAAATAAAATTAATAAAAGAAAGTTGTGTTACTTCCGGCACTTATAACTCGAGAACGGCTGAACCGATTTGGACGATTTTGGGTTCGTTGTGATTGTCTTGATCAAAAATTTAATAATATGCTTAAAAAAATTACAATTCATAAAAAGTACCCCATGTATAGGTGGTACAAAGTTCGGCGGGTCAGCTAGTTACTGTATAGAATCATATAAAAGTGCACTAAGAGTTTATTATCAATCCACTAATGTGTACCTCATAAATGCATCTGCGGCGCGATGGTGGAGGCTAATGGCCACCACGCATTAAGTTGTTGTCGTTGTTCGGGAAGATTTCCGCGCCACCACGCTCTCAACGACATCGTACGGAGGGCCTTAATATCCGCCAACATCCCCTGTGTGCTGGAACCTCCGGGCCTCTGTCGCGCCGACGGCAAAAGGCCGGATGGCTTAACGTTGGTGCCGTGGCAGCAGGGGAAGTGTCTGCTTTGGGACGCCACGTGCGTAAGTACGTTCGCCGCCTCACACCTCGGTCGAACAGTGCGAGCGGCTGGGGCCGCTGCGGATTTTGCGGCAGTCAAAAAGCGCGAAAAGTATTTGGCTCTGGGCACTAATTACTTATTTGTACCCCTTGCATTCGAGACTACTGGGTGCTGGGGGTCAGAGGCTATTGCCTTCATTAGGGAAGTGGGACGTCGAATCGAAGAGAGGGGGTCTGACGCCCGCGCGGGTTCGTATCTGGTGCAAAGGTTGTCCGTCGCTATTCAGCGTGGTAACGCAGCTAGTGTAATGGGTACCTTTGCACCAGGGACGACTCGAGAGGGACTATTTGACTAGTCTTAACACGTTCGCTGACAGTACGTCGCCAGGCGTACCCACTGTCACGTGACCAGGCATGTATTTACATACAGTTTCATATGACAGTACGTCGAGAGGCGTACCTACTGTCTGTGGACGGGTTAAGTTAGCCGGTAAAATATATTTTTGACATTTAAAATGTATATATGTATCTATAATAAATTTTGTTTAATCCACTAATCTGTTTTTATATTAAGCAGAATTGTCTGCTAGCATATCATTCATATTTAAAAAGAAAGAAAAAATAGAAAAATTTGACTCGCAGCGCCATGTCACCCGTAATGACGTATACTAGGAAGAATAAAGTAGAAAAATTTGACAAGTCCAAGCGATACTCGTATAGTACAATTGGTAGTGCACTGGGCTAGTGATCCAGTGGTTGTGGGTTCGAGTCCCGCTGCGAGTCAAAATTTTCTATTTTTTCTTTCTATTTAAATATCAATCCACTAATCCAACACCTGGCAACATAACGGTCAATATCAGACCAATCATCTTTTATGTATGCCATCAGCGCCATCTTTTATCGAGCGTCGTACAATACTGCCAACGTGAGGGAAATGAAAATGGCGGTAGCCGTAGATAATGCACGTTCACTGAATTTAAGTGTTGCATTATCTGTGCTGAAATTTTATTGTGAGTTAAGATGACATGGTACAGTTGAGAAAATTGCTGTGTTATAAGTTTTATCGGTTTATGTAATTTTAAAATGGTGGCCATGGCAAATGTACCTATTTTTACATAGGTTAATAAAGTTAGTCTATTTTTGAGTAAAATTAATAATACGATTAAATAAAACTTGGGATATTATATAGAAGAATTTATAATAAATGATGAAATTGCGGATTTTTCGCAAATCTAGGTTTACCTATATTACAGGACATTCTTACACAAATAGTCTGAGCCCAACGTCGAGCTCAAGAAGGCTTGTGTAGTAAACGATATATAAATAATTCTAATTTGTAAATACTAAAATACATATATAAAACAACCACATGACTCAGGAACAAATACTTCTGCTCATCACACAAATAAAGACTGGGATTTGAACCCAGGACCATCGGCTTCATAGGCAGGGTCACCACCCACTAGGTCAGACCGGCCGTCAAATAAAAAGATGACATATACTTAAGTAAAAGCAACGAGGACCTCCGTCATCAGGTATTCGGGTGGCCCAATTGATTAAGGCGTCAGCAGCGATAGCTGGAGATGCAGGTTCAAATCCTGTCTCGAATGCCGGAGGCCCTCTTCGCTTTTTCTTAATTATAATTATGTCATCTATTTCAATTTGCCGTGTGATGCCGGCTGACTAGAATAGCACCACCCCATCTCCTCCCACGGGTGTCGCAAAGGGAAAAATCCTACAGACGGGTAGCAGCGTCCAAACCTAATACAGCTACTGCGGTCGCCAACCCGCCTGCCAAGCGTGGTGACTATGGCAACTACCCCCAAGATGATACAAGTCATATTTGTGGGAGGCTACGGCTATTTGGGGCATACGGCTGAAATGTATTTCGATTTTTTTTTTATCGCCAAGCGTCTGTTTGATGTTACTGGTGACCGAAGAGCTTGCGGCTTCCTCGCACAACGTATCAGCATTGCGATACAACGAGGAGCCGCCAGCATCCTTGGTACAATGCCTCAAGGGCCTATCATAGATTTTAATCTGTAACTAGTAAAGTAATTATGATAACATAATACGATTGTAATTTCTTTAAATAGGTAATTTGATTGATTTTTAATGTATATAGTAGTATGTCTCTTCCGTACACAGAACAATGGTGTTCCGGACATTTGGGAGGCGTACGCGGAGCCAGATCGAGCCAATGCGCAAAGGCACACTGTAAGGAAATGTAAGGGGTACACTATGCGGATGTAGCCCCTGTCCGTATCATGGGACGCGCTCAGAGACAGCATAGCCAACTCGCCACTTAGGTTTCCACATCTACCCTCGAGAACGCAGCTCTAGCGACCCCATTCT
Source organism: Grapholita molesta (assembly GCA_022674325.2). Lineage (NCBI taxonomy): Eukaryota > Metazoa > Arthropoda > Insecta > Lepidoptera > Tortricidae > Grapholita > Grapholita molesta. The sequence goes on from CP053143.2 coordinate 9,534,810, forward strand.
GGACGGCCGGTTAAGGCAAGCCAAAGGCAGGGGACCAGGGGCGCTCAGGTGCGTGGAGTCGCTACTCTCCAACAGCTCGCCACAAGCTGCCCTGCGTTGACTGATTGCACTGGAGAAAACCAGTGGGCGATAGGGTCGTCACATCCCTACGCCAATTTATTAGTATTATGAGATGATGTATTATTTTATGAGAGGTAGGGCACAGCGATGACCATCACGCTTGAATCTGGGGCAGCCCAACTGGGGAAATACCTCCTCCTTACAGAAGACCACAGCCATAATAACACTGCTACCTTTCAGGTATGTAGTGTTGTGTTCCTGATGGTGAGTAAGGTTCTCAGAGCTCCAACCCCCCTTAAAGGCCGGCGACGCGCTTGTGACTCCCCTGGGTGCCTATGGGCGACGGTAATTGCTTACCACCAGGCAATCCGTCTGCTCGTTTGCTGCCTTTGTCATAAAAAAAAATACTATTTAAAATGAAGGCATTTATTTTATTTTTTTATAGAATAATTTGATTTGTTCGTAGTTAAAACCTTTCAAAATCAAACTTCCCCCACAACAACAATGAAAATCAGGTCACTGTTTGTAAGAAACACTCTCCTTTAATCAAAATGACACACAATCCATCACCTTAAAGAACTCCCCCTTAATTCATTATACCCTCAATGCTTGTAAAAAGATGTAATTTTTCAGGCGATAATGGGCCCTGAAAAATATTTTTCAGCCCATAGACAATAGAAGCGTTTTATCGAAAATGAAACCGTTTAAAATGGACGTGAAAAGGTTTTGGAACAATTGAGAATAGAGTGATTTGAGGGGTTTAGTTTGGTCAGTGTATTTTTATGGCGCGAGAATCTTTGGAAATGTAGCGCTGGTGGCCTAGCGGTGAGAGCGTACGGCTTGTAATCTAGAGGTCTCAGGATAAAACCCCGGCTCGTGAGCCAAACCAATGAGTTACAAAATATCATTTGATATTTACGAGGCGCTTTTCAGTGAAGGAAAATATTGTGAGGCAACTGGACTAATCCCAATAAGGTCTAGTTTATCCTCTGGGTTGGAAGGTCAGATAGCAGTCGCTTTCGGAAAACTAGTCTACACCAAATCCTGGGATTAGTTGCCAAACGGACCCCAGGCTCCAATGAGCGGTGCCGGAACAACGGAAATGTTGAAAAGCTATAACGTGATGAGTGGTGCCGGCTGACTAGAATAGCACCACCCCGTCACCCGCGGGTGTCGTGAGAGGCGACTAAGGGAAAAATCCTACGGACGGGCAGCAGCGTCCGTCGAAACCTTACAACCGGCAACACACCACTGTACTTATTTTTGTTTTTATTTTTTTATCAAGCAGACACACACGTCTGCTAGCGAATATCATCGATATTTAGTTTACAAGAAAAATTAGACTTGAAGCGGGACTCGAACCCCAAAACCCAAAATTTGAAACTTCCATGCCGTTAAAAGGGTTCAATACTTTTTCGGTAGATGTCGCTACACGTCACCCGTAATGAAGTATACCAGGAAGGATAAAATAGAAAAAAATTACAAGTCCGAACGCTACTCGTATAGCACAATTGGTAGTGCAGTGGGCTAGTGATCCAGTGGTTGTGGGTTCGAGTCCCGCTTCGAGTAAATATTTTCCATTTTCTTTTTCGATTTAAATATCACTGTACTTACACTATACACGCACACATATACATGTACAGTAACCTACTTAAATCAATCTAAATTCTCAAGCGCAAAGCAATGACCTGAATCCTTATGAACTAGCGAGTTCAATTAAAACCAGTAAATAAAACCGGAACAACTGGCCTCACTTGTACCGTACCGGTAATCTGTATTATACCGGAAAAATACCGGTATTGGAAGCCAGACTAGTAATGTTGCGAGCGACGGTCCCGGGACACAGCGCAACTTAACCTTTCCTGTCCGAGGACGGCAAGCAATATTAACCTACAGTAGGACAACATCACTTTCGATTTTTATTTAAACTTTCGTGAGACATTATATAAATATATTTTTTTTTTATGACAAAAGGTGGCAAACGAGCAGACGGTTTGCCTGATGGTAAGCAATTACCGTCGCCCATGGGCACCCGCAACACCAAGGGAGTCACAAGCGCGTTGCCGACCTTTAAGGGGGTTGGAGCTCTGGCAACCTTACTCACCACCAGGAACACAACACTACATACCTGAAAGGTAGCAGTGCTATTATGGCTGTGGTCTTCTGTAAGGAGGAGGTACTTCCCCAGTTGGGCTTCTCAATTGCAATTGTGTCTCTAGTGCAAAGCAATGACCTGAATCCTTATGAACTAGCAAGTTGAATTAAAACCAGTAAATAAAACCGGAACAACTCACTTGTACCGTACCGGTAATCTGTATTATACCGGAAAAATGCCGGTATTGGAAGCAAGACTAGTAATGTTGCGAGCGACGGTCCCGGGACACGGCGCTACTTAACCTTTCCTGTCCGAGGACGATAAGCAACATTTACCTACAGTAGGACAACATCAGTTTTGATTTGTATTTAAACTTTCGTGAGACATTATATAAATATATATTGTTTTTTATGACAAAAGGTGGCAAACGAGCAGACGGATTGCCTGATGGTAAGCATTTACCGTCGCCCATGGGCACCCGCAATACCAAGGGAGTCACAAGCGCGTTGCCGACCTTTAAGGGGGGTTGGAGCTCTGGGAACCTTACTCACCATCAGGAACACAACACTACATACCTGAAAGGTAACAGTGCTATTATGGCTGTGGTCTTCTGTAAGGAGGAGGTACTTCCCCAGTTGGGCTTCTCCGGACTCGAGCGTGATTGTACTTCGCTGTGCCCTACCTCTCATTGTTGGACGTAGTTTAAGGACATACCCGGGTCCAAATTAAAGATAAACACTGTTCTACTCACGTTTATTTACCGAACCGAACCGAACGGACACTCAGCACTCTTAGTGCTTGAATGGAGGCCTATGTTCTCCGAAACATGGCGCGCGAGTGACTAAATAAACGTGAGTAGAACCGTGTTTATCTTTAATCAGTTTTGATTTTTCATAAACGGAACATGATTGCCACCGCCAATCCGCCTGATTAGGCCTATATTTTACCAGGACACCATAGCGGTGCAACCACTCGCCAGCTACCAACAATTTGTATGCAGCTACATGAACCTACGGTCTACTCACCTGGTGTCCACTTGGTTGTGCAAAACTGCATACAATTTGGTTGCACCGCCATGGTGTCCCGGTAACTACTCTTAGAGTTATGGCTTTAAACTCTCCATACTACGGTACCGCGAATATAAAAGTTCGTATATTTCCGGCATCTTTCTCTTTTACTCCAATTAAGGCGCCATTAGAGTGACAGCCATGATGGGCAGGCTACAATGCACGTAGAGAAGAAGGCAGATAGGGTCGAAAAGTGCTCGAATGGAGACCACGAACTAGCAAGCGCAACGTAGGACGTCCACACACTATCTGTCATTTTGTACACACACTATCTGTCATTTTGTTATTTAAAAACTGATTTAAATAAAATCCCTATTACAACGAGGTTATTAATACTAATATAATGCTCGTATTATTATATTAAGAAGAGCTTAAAATAAATTTATCAGCGTCTTTGTAGCTCCTACTAATCTAATAGCTGCTTTACGAAGATAGATGATTACCCACCTACACATTTAACAAATGAGTCACGACTTACAGTAACAGACGAAATAGGTGCGTGATGCTTGTCGCTGGAAGACGCTGGAAGTAGGTCGCTTCCAACCGGTACAGGGGGAGGCCTATGTTCAGCAGTGGACGTCTTATGGCTAAGCTGATAATGATGATGAGAGTGACAGAAACAATCGTCCGAAATATACGAATATCGTTATTCGCAGTAGCGCCGCTATACCGCTGCCCGCCAGCGCGTCAATGGACATTCGTGGCTGAAAGGTAACGAGGCAAAATATATTTTTTTTTATGACAAAAGGTGGCAAACGAGCAGACGGATTGCCTGATGATAAGCAATTACCGTCGCCCATGGGCAACCGTAACACCAGGGGAGTCACAAGCGCGTTGTCGGCAACGAGGTTCCCAGGAGCTCCAACCCCCCTTAAAGGTCGGCCTTTAAGGGGGGTTGGAGCTCTGGGAACCTTACTCACCATCAGGAACACAACACTACATACCTGAAAGGTAGCAGTGCTATTATGGCTGTGGTCTTCTGTAATATACGAGGGCGGAGTGATAAGTCTGGTAAAAAATAAACTATTTGTTATGTTATAGGCAAAGTTAATATTTATTTTTCAACGTAGTCTCCATCTAACTCAAAGCACTTATTCCAACGTTTTTCCAGCTTTTCTATTCCCTCCGTATAATACGATTGCTCCAACCCTTCAAAATAAGCATTGGTTTCTTCAATCACTTCTTCATTGGACCTAAATCTTTTTCCGCCAAGCCATTTCTTCAAGTTAGGAAAAAGGAAATAATCGCAGGGGGCTAAATCTGGAGAATAAGGCGGGTGCGGGACCAATTCATAATGCAATTCGTGGATCTTAGCCATAGCAACTGCACAAGTGTGCACCCGTGCGTTGTCTTGGTGAAAAAGAATTTTCTTCTTCGCCAAATGGGGTCTCTTTTCCATCAAAACTTGATGAAATCGTTGCAATAAATTGGCATAATATTCGCCGTTGATTGTTTTGCCTTTTTGAAGGTAATCAATGTATATTACACCACGCGCATCCCAGAAGACGGTTGCCATAACTTTATTTGCCGATAAAACTGCTTTGGCCTTCTTCGGTGCAGGTTCACCTGAAGCAATCCATTGTTTTGACTGCGCCTTGGTTTCTGGTGTATGATGATGGATCCAGGTTTCGTCTACAGTTATGAAACGATGGATGAAGTCCTTTTTATTACGCCTAAACTTTGCCAAACATTCTTGTGAAATGGTCACTCTAGTACGCTTTTGATCCACTGTAAGCAATCGCGGCACCCAACGGGCGGATAGCTTCTTCATGTCCAAATGAGTGTGTAGGATATTACGAACCCGTTCGTCGGAAATGCTTACAATATCAGCTATCTCTCTGACTTTTACTCTTCGGTCATCCAATACAATATCATGGATTTTCTTGATCATCTCCGGTGTAGTGACCTCAACTGGCCGTCCAGGTCGGTCGGCGTCATTAGTGCTTGTACGACCACAACGAAACTCAGTAAACCACTTGTGAATCATTTTAATCGACGGGGCAGAGTCCCCGTAATATTTTCCTAGGCTTTTTGTTTCGGTAATAGTTTTTTCGAATAAAATAATGTTTGATCAGAACCCGAAACTCACTTTTCTCCATGTTCGCAAACATCAAAGCAATTGTATTTTTTCTTCGCTGCCAAAAAGTAGTTGTGCGAACTGGCTGAAAATATACCATTTAGGCTCAAAAAGGTTCGACTACAAGTGGACATCATTGAATTTGTAAACATATTACCATAACTAATAATTTTACCAGACTTATCACTCCGCCCTCGTAATGTTGACCTTCTGTGTTATCTCCGTTGTGGCACTAAGTGGTGGCCAAACCGTCAAGGGAGGCAAGAGGTAACCTGATCAGGGTACCTCAGATAATAATGTTGGAAAAGGTTGTTCGCAAATTATCGCTCCCCTGCAATTGGGCGGGATTGTAGCAACTTGTACACAACACTCTTAGCTGTACATCGTTGGACCTTATGCCTGATATAATAAGGTCCATCAATGTACAATCAAAGTGATCCAACTTTGAGAAAGAGGCCAATCGTCGAATCCTCGGCTGGGCAGCGTTCGGGAAGCTACAACACATATTTTCTTCCAATATCCCGCAGTCTCAAGACGAATGTCTTCGACCAGTGTGTGTTGCCAGTGATGACATATGATGCTGAAACGTGGTCGCTTACTATGGGCCTTATAAGGAGGCTCAAAGTCACCCAGAGAGCAATGGAGAGGGCTATGTTGGGAGTGACCCTGTGTGATCGCATCAGGAATGATTTCATCCGCAGTAGAACCAAAGTTACCGATATAGCCCTCCGGATCGCCAAACTTAAGTGGCAGTGGGCGGGGCACATTGTGCGCAGAACCGATGGCCGATGGGGTGAAAAGGTTCTGAAGTGGCGACCACGATCTGGAAGACGTAGCGTAGGTAGGCCTCCCACAAGGTGGACCGACGACCTAGTTAGAGTCGGTGGATACCGCTGGGTGTGGAAGGCGCAGGATCGGTCTTGGATCGTTCTGGGGGAGGCCTATGTCCAGCAGTGGACGTCTTTCGGCTGACATGATGATGATGATGATGTACAGTCAACCAATTTGATTTATGGGCCACTTTGTACCTTGTCACAGTGGAAATCTATATGAAAGACGCAAAAGATCTCTTATTAAAGTCACTGTGACAAGGTTCGAAGTGGCCTAGAAACCAAATTTGTTGACTATACAGTTAAGAGTATTGCTGTGTGTACTGCCTTGTTTTAGAATAAGGTATTAAACAGACCATTTTGTACCGTTTGGCGTAGAAACGCTCCATGGGGTCCCAGCGCAGACACTTTTTGCAGAAATCGCGAAGCGTCTGGTTGACGTAACTGGTGACCGAAGAGTTGGCTTCCTCGCACAACGTATCAGCAATGCGATACGAGGAAATGCCGCGAGCATCCTTGGTACAATGCCTCAAGGGCCTTTTTTAAATTTAATGCAATAACTAGTTAAGTACCGTAAAGCGGGGTAAGTATGGTGGAAATCGAAGTTCAAACAAGAAGGAATATTGAATTATATACTCGTACAAAAAAAGTGTCTCGGAGGACTGAATTTCAGTTTTTTCATGAGTTTGTGTAGTTCCATTTTATAACTTTAACGATAAACACGAAAAGCCACCTCACCCCGTAGTGCCTCGTATTTGGGGTGAGAGGAGTTTTCATACAATGGTGATTTTGGAACATTGTTGGATCGATTATTTTATTATGCTTATTGCTTTAGCTCCATTTTAAATTGGAATACATTATTTTTGTAGCGGTAGCCTTAAATAAAACCCCCTCTCAAATCTTCTCTCTCCATTCGTAACCCACCTCTCCCCGCGAAACCTACTCACCCCTTTTTACGCTACTCGTAATTATTATAATATTGCAACTATTCTTAATAAATGAAAGGTATTAAATAGACGCCAAATGCGATAACATATCCTGAGTATGTTTGAATATCAGCTAATATGATATCTAAATTAACTGAAAAGTTAAACCATAACCTTAGACGGTGCAAGGTAAATTACCAATTTGAATTTGACCCTGTTTTAACGATTAACTTCGAGTCAGATGACTTTAGTTATATAGAGTTAGGACCCGAGTATGTCTTTAAACTGCCAATGCCACCGGGGATGGGTGACAGCATCCCCGGCATGCGGTAGAGTACTGCGATCCCCAACCCGCCCGTCAGTCGTGACGACTGTGTCTTTGGCCTGTGTCAGAAGTAGACGTCCTCAGCTGATATGACGATGATTATGAGATGGCTTACCACAATAGTGCGTAAGTAGGTTTTAAGGCGGTAATTACAAGTAATTTTATTTGTATTAGACACGAGGTGAACGACCTCAATCATTTTAATTGTATAAAAGCGTGTAGCTCACGTTTTATAAGTCGATTTTTATTTTTTATGACATAGGCGGCAAACGAGCAGACGGATTGCCTGGTGGTAAGCAATTACCGTCGCCCATAGGCACCCGCAACACCAGATGAGTCACAAGCGCGTTGCCGGTCTTTTAGGGGGGTTGGAGCTCTGGGAACCTTACTCACCATCAGGAACACAGCACTACATACCTGAAAGGTAGCAGTGCTATTATGGCTGTGGTCTTCTGTAAGGAGGAGGTACTTCCCCAGTTGGGCTGCCCCAGATTCAAGCGTGATGGTAATCGCTGTGCCCTACCTCTCATTGTTGGACGTAGTTTAAGGACATACCCGGGTCTGAAAATCCTTGACATGTGTGTTACTATTGACAATATTGCTGGAAATGAGGGTAGTTTCTCGCCTCCCCGCCCTCAGCTGTTGCCGGCGTCGAGTGCACCGTCGCGGAGAGCTGCGGCCCGCAGTCTGCGTCGGTTAGCCAACGCAAATGGCTCATGATTATGCTCCTCGTTACGGAGTGAAACATGTCGAGCAATATTCGACTTATAAAACGTGAGTTACCCGCTTTTATACAATTTATATGTTTCAGTCTCGCGATAGTTTTGTGTTTAAAAAGACCTCAATCATTACCTATGTTAGTATGGATATGATTCAGAAAATATAACTTTTCCCAACTAGTGCGTAAAAAGTAAAAAGTGCATTTTTAGTGCATTAAAATTCACTTTTTAAGGCACTTGCTTTGAAAAATTAGGTTCGATACTCGTGTTAAAACTTCTTTAAGACTCGGGTGATTGTCACCCTCGTTTCACTCGGGCTCCAACGTACACCCTCGTCAAAAAAAAAATTTTTTTTCATTTGTATCGAAATGTACTATTGTATCACCATTTTGATTTCACTCAATATATTATATCCTCCGACACGTGGCGCGCGAGTAACTAAATAAACGTACCTAGAGCCTTGTGTATAATTTTTGAAATATTACAATATATCACAAAAGTTTATAATACAAAAAAATCTTCCTATTATTTAAATCTAAAGAAAAATAGAAAAATTTGACTCGCAGCGGGACTCGAACCCTCAACCACTGGATAACTAGCCCAGTGCACTACCAATTGTGCTATACGAGCGCCGCTTAGACGTGTCAAATTTTTCTATCTTATCCTTCCTGGTATACGTCATTACGGGTGACATGTAGCGACAATACTCTTACTCTTAGGGTTCAATACTCTTCGGTAGATGTCGCGTATCAAAGATAAAGCCTGGGCTGAGAGTACTATTTTGTACCGTTTGGCGTAGAGACGCTAGGTCCATGGGGTCCCAGCGCGCATAAACTTTTCGCATCGCGAAGCGTCTGGTTGATGTAACTGGTGACCGAAGAGCTGGCGGCTTCCTCGCACAACGTATCAGCATTGCGATACAACGAGTAAATGCCGCCAGCATCCTCGGTACAATGCCTCAAGGGCCTTTTTTAGATTTTATACTGTAACTAGTTAAGTACTTGTAGTTATCATAATACGATTGTAATTTCTGTAAAAGATATGCTAGCAGACGTTTCTGCTTAATATAAAAACAAATCTTCCTATTGTTACTAGTCACCGTTTAGGAACACAACTCGGGTTCTAAATTAACAATTGTCTATACAAAATACCATTTTGTTTTAATTATACGTCTATAAATATATTCAGCATATGGTTTACCTAACCTAACCTTTACTTATAATACATTACGTCTATTTTTAGGAATAATATAAGAAGATTGAGGGATTATAAGTATTATAACAACTTCCAACAGCTGTAAAGAAATTACTTTCAAAATAATGGCAGATTTTCTCCCACGTTGTGGCACGAGTAAAGATTTAAGCCGGCTACTCACCTGCCCCAGGAGTATATATTATTAATAAATAGATGTTAAAGGAAATTCATACACAAATTGACTGAGCCCCACGGGTAGCTCAAGAGGGCTTGTGATGTGGGTATTTGGCTCACGATAATATACTTAAATACAAAGAAATCACCCTTGAATTAGGAATACCTGTGCTTACATTTCAGCCGTGTGCAGTCCACTGCTGGACATAGGCCTCCCACAAATATGACTTGTATCATCTTGGGGGGTAGTTGCCATAGTTGCCACTCTTGGCAGGCCGGTTGGCGACCGTAGTAGCTGTGACTTGGGTTTTGACGAACGCTGCTGCCCGTCCGTAAGATTTTCCCTTCATCAGTGCTTATCACACAAATAAATAAATACCTGTACTAGGATTTGGACGAAGTACCGTCTTCACACACTAGACCAGACCTGTTGTCAAAAAATATAGGAATTGGACCTTTAACTGGCTCTTGGCAAACCAGGGCAAGTTGTAGACTCGACCTGCGGCAAGGGCGCAAGACATTGCTAACTCCCTAGGTTGTATCTACAGTCACCATCAGATTTTTTTTGGACCCGGGTATGTCCTTAAACTACGTCCAACAATGAGAGGTAGGGCACAGCGTTGACCATCACGCTTGAATCTGGGGCAGCCCAACTGGGGAAGTACCTCCTCCTTACAGAAGACCACAGCCATAATAGCACTGCCACCTTTCAGGTATGTAGTGTTGTGTTCCTGATGGTGAGTAAGGTTCCCAGAGCTCCAATCCCCCTTAAAGGCCGGCAACGCGCTTGTGACTCCCCTGGTGTTGCGGGTGCCCATGGGCGACGGTAATTGCTTAACACCAGGCAATCCGTCTGCTCGTTTGCCGCCTATGTCATAAAAAAAATATATATCGGAGCTATGGAGGTGGTCACAAATTTCGGAACAACGCCTCTATTATCAAGGTGATAAAGTGCATGTTCCTATATTTTTGAATACCTTGGTTACTCCGATATATTTGATGCTGACTTCGTTGGCGACATTCACGCAGAGTGGACGTGTCACAATGAAAAGTGTTAAAAGACTAAAAAAAAAATTTATTTTTTTCAATTTTTAAACATATTACAATACACTCATGAAATTTTTTTTTTTTTATGACATAGGCGGCAAACGAGCAGACGGATTGCCTGGTGGTAAGCAATTATCGTCGCCCATAGGCACCCGCAACACCAGATGAGTCACAAGCGCGTTGCCGGCCTTTAAGGGGGGTTGGAGCTCTGGGAACCTTACTCACCATCAGGAACACAGCAATACATACCTGAAAGGTAGCAGTGCTATTATGGCTGTGGTCTTCTGTAAGGAGGAGGTACTTCCCCAGTTGGGCTGCCCCAGATTCAAGCGTGATGGTCATCGCTGTGCCCTACCTCTCATAAAACCACAAACACACAATCTACCACAGGTTCTAACCCTACAAAGCTAATATACTCCACGTGTTCATGAAAAATAAAATAAATAAGCTCACATTTTTCTCGGTAGATAGGTAATTTTTAAATACTAATTTGAACTTTCACGGTTTTTATATATTACGTATTACAAATAAACAAAGATCAATTGAGGGAAGTTCGAAAAACTCGCGCTGCTAGAAAGAAGATGTTGATGTGAACTTTACCAAGTTTTTATCCGAGACCACGAGGATAACGACGTTCTGGAAACGTAGGAGGTAATTTTTTTCAAAGTCAACATACGCGGTTAAGTCCCGTTTATATTTATTTGGACTCGGGTATGCTCTTAAACTTTTCCAGAGCTCCCATCCCCCTTAAAGACTGGCAAAGCGCTTGTGACCCCTTGGTGATGTATCAATGAGTTTTTCGGAACTTATGTACGAAATATCATTTGATATTTACCAGTCGCTTTTCGGTAAAAGATCATCATCGTGAGGAAACCGGACTAATCCCAATAGCCTAGTTTACTCTCTGGCTGGGAAGGTCAGATGGCAGTTGCATTTGAAAAACTAGTTCCTTTGCCAAATCCTAGGATTAGATGCAAAGCAGACCCAGACACCTGTGGCAAAATGCCAGTACAACCCGAGGAAGATGATGATGAGTGTGTCAGTAGCTGGCTTTATCCAATAATTTATCCTAAATTATAATAGAAATAGAAAATCCGGTTATTATAGGATTATTTCTGGCATCTTGATTTTAATTAGTAAGTGTTGTTTAATAAAGTAAAAATATATTTAACAACTTACAATTAGTTACAAACGGATAAACTCACGTGTAATTATATCGCACTAGGCGACAAGTGCAAGCGATTTCTCAGCGGGCGCGACGTGCAGAACGCCGTGCAAGGCAGCGGACAGCAGTGAGTGATACACCCTCAACACGATCGGTGTGTCCTGACTCGGTTTGAAGATGGGTACCAGAGCTTACCCGAAACATGTCGCCTAGTGCGATATAATTACACGTGAGTATATCCGTTTGTAACTAAGTAGTAGTAACATGGCTCACAACAGTTTTAATTGAACTTACAATTAATACGAAAGTAACTCTCTCTGTCTGTCTGTTACCTCTTTACGTTTAAACCGCTGAACCAATTGCCTAGGGGTGACATTTGGTGCACTAAGCTGGGGCCGCCGGAGGGCGCCAGTGTAGAATGTTCGCGATCCTATGGCGCCCTCGCAAACGGCTGAGAGGATGAAACGCCGGAGTGGGGTTTAGTGGGTAGGGCCAATCTCCTCTCCTCAGAGGAGGAGACAAGAGCGGCGAGCCCCACATACCTCCCAGTATGGCCTCCCCGCGGTCAGGGGAGACGATGTGTAAAGGCATTCCCCACTCCGACAACAAAAAAAAAAGGGGTGACATTTGGTGTGGAGTTTGTGCTACGAGAAAGGAAATGGGACAATGTTTATCCCACAACCATACTTTAAAGACGGGCATGGCCGGCCGATGAAGTAGCGAGGAAAAGCTAATAATATTATATATATTGGACTACTTTAAATTATAGACATACACTTGCTTTAGTAGTTTGTGTCTACTGTGTGTAAGTCTAATACGGGCGAAGGATTAAACCAGACATAGGATTTACTAGTATAATCATAAACCAAAAGGTTTTTCTTTGATTATACCTATTATACATATGTAATTATTTTTTGTAAAATTTCTGAGCAGTAATGTACTGCGAACATTACGCGATATGAGCTTTTCTAACTTACTGTCAACGAGTGTTTAACTCGAGTGTAATGGATTACATTTCGGGCCAAATTTTTTTATATGGATAAAATTTTAACTGAACTTCTAAGCAAAAATGATCTAAATATATTTCTTATATCCTATTCTACCCTTCGTTAAGAGATTCGCCCGTATAAGATTTACACACTGTATAATTGTTGTGTTGTTAGTTAAATCCCCAGAGAGCTCATAGCTTTACAAGTTTGGCAATGCGCGTGTGAATCCTTTGGAGTTACAGGCGTCCATAGGCTATGGTAACTGCTTACATCCAGGCGAGTAGTATGCTTGATTTCCTCAGTAGTATTAAAGCCTGAACCGGACTCAAACCCAGGCCTTTATCTTCGTAGCCCGCGTAGCCAACTAAGCTAGCAAGCATCATTGTCTAACATTCAACCTAGGAAGAATAATGACTGGAGAACGCATTCGCAAGCGCCAGTAAGAGACAAGATATTTTGGCTTCTGTGGCCCAAAATGAAACAATTCACTATAGTTTTGCTTTACAGGACATTCTTTATAACAAAAATATTAACCTATTCTGTATTCATTACCGCAACTTTGGTTGAAAACCCAAGAAAATTCCAATTGTATTTGTTTGTTCCCCTCCAACTTTGACAGTTCTGAAGGGACCAGTTTCAAGAAGAACCAAAATATGTGAGACTATGACAAGGACGGACGAAAATAGCGCCGTCTTTGCCATACCTATGGAAAGTTACATAAGACCACCCCTTTCCATCGTGGTATTATTATTAACACGCTCCGTCTAGGTTAATGGTATGTCTATGCATTCAACTATCCAGAACATCCCGTCAATCTGTTCAGATCCTTTTTCAAACTACCCTCAATTCAACATTTATTCAAAAGAACAGAGGTATGGAAATAACAGGTAACCTATTACCTGTGACGGCGAGTATAAATCACTGCTCCCGTCAACCGGGACTGATGCGGGCATGACGTGTACGAAATTAAATCTATACTATAATTGCAGAACGACATAAGTTCCATACTAATTGTATCAAACTTGTACTGTTTTTACTTATAATGCGAAAGTATCGTTTCACTGTTACTGATATTTACCAAGTAATGTAACTAGCGTTTCATTTGAAAAGTTGTTTCTAAAGGCTGTAATAGTTAATGCCCGGAGGGCTCTTGTCTGAATTAGAAGGCCATGAAAAAATACCTATACTGCATTTATTTTATTTTTATTTAATCTTTATTGCACATAAGAAAACCTTAACGTACAAAAGGCGGACTTAATGCCATGAGGCATTCTCTACCAGTCAACCTTAGGGCAAAACAGAAAAGATTCTAGGCGGTGCAACCAATACAGTTTTTAAATTTAATATACACAGACTACCATACATATAATACATAAACATAAAAGATATACATAATACACATATACTATTATAAATATATATTACATATATGTATATAGCTTTATCTCGCCAAGTAAAAAGTAGTTATAGAGAAGATAGAATTTTACTTTAAATTGCCAGCAAAGAAAGCACGCATAGACCTTTTAAAAGCATAGCTGGACGGAGCCTTCCTAATTTGCATTCAACTTTACCATTAAATAGTAGTTTATGTATCTGTGTATAATGAAGCGCATTACAACAAGAGTGTGGGTTTCGCTCGCCTTCGGCTCGTTTCATAATAACATCACACGAGTGTTGTAATGCCTAATTATGTATAGTTGCATACACTACTTTATCTACACACATATCATAAGTGTTTTAAGATGGGTTCAGGAACCGTAGGGAAAACGCCTGCATTATTACTAGTGCTACTTGTAACTTATAAACATTAAAAAGTCAATAAAACAAATGACAGCTTGGAATGACGGGGTTTTGTATTTCGTATCACAGTCAAATATTTTTTTAAACCATAGGCAAGCGAATGAACTCCCTATTCTATTGTCACTAGAGTTCATATGTCGTTCGATTTATATTAAACAACATAACGAATTGGCGTTTTGTATCAATGATTTTTTTAATATCTATAGATACTAGAATATAGACACCCGACTTGAATTTGACAGCTGTTCCAAATTTAAACTCATAACCTACTGTTTTCAGGAGATAATGTAAACATTACATCTCCATTAATTTCTGATGGTAATGCTGGTCATTGCCAACGGTTTCTGGACGCATTTTAGAGCACTAATGATATGTACGTAGATAAAGGATATATCACGTTTCAGTGGCCTTTGAGATGTTTTTTTTTATACAACGACGGTGGCAAACACGCATACGGCCCGCCTGATGGTAAGCAATTACCGTAGCCTGCAACTCCAGAGGATTCACATGTTGCCTACCCTTTAAGAACCTATACACACCTTTTTTAAGAACCTCACACTGTAGTCCCTAGGGAAAACCTCGGCAGGGAGTTCATTCTACAGCCGTAGCGTTCGCGGGAGGAAATGCCTCTTAAACCGCTCAGTGCGCGACCCTTTAGGCTCCCTAAGTCCTCATTTAAACCTTGCAAAGAGCTCGCTAAACATTTTTCAGTAATGGCCGAACCCGGTATCACGCAACGCCATCGCCAAACTAGCTCATAAAAACCATATTACGGTGAAAAAACACGTTTCATAAGTGCCGCAGTGTATTTGTCATAACAGTATCCCAATTATCCAGTGTGGATTTTGTTCTCGGAATTTCCGGGGGATTCTTAGCACCCTTTAAGCCGGGTTCTCGGAGCCGTTACAAAGAGTTGTGCGTCCATGAGGGGTACTTAATTTTTATTTTAGAATGTATATTCAGTGACTATACAAACACGAGCTTAAATTTAAACAATGCCATAGTAAAGATACTGCAGATATTTCGTCATTGTATCACAATGCTTATAAGTTGTGACGCACAGCCGCTTCGCAATAAAAAAGTTTAGGCTCAAGGTTCAAATCATTAATTACATTTATTTATGAAATAAAAACTACATAACAAACATCCATAATTTAAACTTAATAAAGTAAAACCTAATTCCAAATTTACTGACCTTTCCCTGTTTACGCAATGAAAAATCAGTAAATTCAATATACTGATTGTAAAAAAAAATGGACCCAACATAAGTATAGGATCCTGAGGTAAACTAAGAATATTAACAATTTTTCTACAGCAAAATATCAAGAATGCTACCAATATAGAACCCTGTGGCACTCCATTTTCTCTTACTGTTTTGTTTAAATTTACTGGGATTCCCCACAAAACACAAAATGGCGACTTCCTATTATGGCGGGAACAATGAAGCACTTGAAAGTTCTTGACGAAGATTCCCGGAGGGCTCTTGTCTGAACCAGAGGGCCATGGAAAAATACCTATACTGCGCTGCACTTAATTTTACCAGTAAAAGGATATTTCACGGTTCAGCGGCGTTTGAGAAAACTTTTTTTATACAAGGACGGTGGCAAACAAGCATACGGTCCGCCTGATAAGCAATTACCGTAGTGTATGAACGCCTGCAACTCCAGAGGATTCACATGCGCGTTGCCTACCCTTAAAGTTGTCGGTCCAACAATGAGAGGTAGGGCACAGCGATGACCATCACGCTTGAATCTGGGGCAGCCCAACTGGGGAAGTACCTCCTCCTTACAGAAGACCACAGCCATAATAGCACTGCTACCTTTCAGGTATGTAGTGCTGTGTTCCTGATGGTGAGTAAAGTTCCCAGAGCTCCAACCCCCCTTAAAGGCCGGCAACGCGCTTGTGACTCATCTGGTGTTGCCAGGGTGCCTATGGGCGACGGTAATTGCTTACCACCAGGCAATCCGTCTGCTCGTTTGCCGCCTATGTCATATAGAAAAAAAAAAAAGCTACTCACCATCAGGAACACAACACTACATACCTGACAGGTAGCAGTGCTATTATGGCTGTGGTCTTCTGTAAGGAGGAAGCACGTCCTTCGCTGTGCCCTACCTCTCATTGTTGGACGTAGTTTAAAGACATACCAGGGTCCATAAAAACGGGTTAGTTGTGAAAAGTTTTATAAATATTTAGGTTAGCATGCTTAGTGTTTGAAATAAATAAAAACAAAGACATGAGATTTATTTTCTACTAGCTTTTCCCTGCGACTTTGGCTAGTCATGCCCGTCTTTAAAGTATGGTTGCGGGATAAAAAATATCTTATGTCCTTTCTCGTAGCTTCAACTTATTTCAAACCAAATTTCATACCAATTGGTTCGGCGGTTTAAGCGCGAAGAGGTAATAGACAGACAGACAGAGAGAGTTACTTTCGCATTTATAATATAAGTATTTTATAAATGAAAATGTCGGCTTTACTTATGTTTATTTAGTCACTCACGTGACATGTTTCGGAGAACATAGGTCTCCATTTTCAAACACTAAGAGTGCTGAGTGTCCGTTCACCTCGCCGCACACTACACTCTTGAAAACGGAAGGCAAATCTAGATTAAATTTTAATCTTATTAATATTTTCTTTAGGTAGGAGTTGCCATAGTTGCCACGCTCGGTAGGCGGTTTGGTGACCGCAGTAACTGTTGATTCGGTTCGAATAGATATTGCTGCTCATCAGTTTTTTTCCTTTGTCGCCCACGGGAGACGGGGTAGTGTATGGGGTAGTTCCAAGCACCACACAAGCAAAAATATCAAATCAATATAATCATAAGTCCCCCTCACAATCAAATGGTACCAACCGTACAATCTCAGCAAATTACCTTTTTCATTACTCCCCTAATATAGATAAGATACCCCAAATCTTATTACAAAGCCCACTTTTCAGGGGCGAAATAAAAAATTGGAAAAATATCCCAATTTTAATAACAAGAAAAATTTTCCGGTATCCAAGAATCCCTTCCGCGGGTGTTCATCCCAACGCCTTACTTGTAAGGGCGAGCTTAAAACCAGATCCATAAAATAGTCTATACGATATTTAATGATTCATGGTTAGATATAATAGGTTTATTAGTTTTTTTTTTTTATAACATAGGCGGCAAACGAGCAGACGGATTGCCTGGTGGTAAGCAATTACCGTCGCCCATGGGCACAACACCAGATGAGTCACAAGCGCATTGCCGGCCTTTCAGGGGGGTTGGAGCTCTGGGAACCTTACTCACCATCAGGAACACAGCACTACATACCTGAAAGGTAGCAGTGCTATTATGGCTGTGGTCTTCTGTAAGGAGGAGGTACTTCCCCAGTTGGGCTGATCCAGATTCAAGCGTGATGGTCATCGCTGTGCCCTACCTCTCATTGTTGGACGTACTTTAAGGACATACCCGGGTCCAAAAATGTTTCTTATGGTATCAATTGCTTAAGAGCCAAACAAAAGCTAGAAATGAGAGTTACTCTGAAACTCATACTCTCCATTCAAAAATCTCCTTACAAAATGACGCTTATGAATCCCTTGGTGGGTGCCCATGGGCGACGGTAACTGCTTACCATCAGGTAATCCGTCAGCTCGTTTGCCACCATTGTCATAAAAAAAACTTAACTATGATATCACACCTTAACCAAAAAGTTAAAAAAACTAAAGTAAGGTTCTATATCTATTTAAAAAGCTTTACAACTCGTTAATTTAACTGCCATCTATCGAGAAGTTTAGCGTTTATTACAGATGCCATCTATTGACACTGCAATGTAACTCTTAACGCGCGCTACGGACTATTTGAAATATTTTTTTTTATTAATACGTGTGAACTTTGAAAACACCGCCATCTACTCGAGTACACCCTGAAAGGCCAACGCCATCTACTCCAGAGCCACTTTATAAAGCTTTTTAGAGGCACGTTTTTTCTTAAACTTGACTAGTCTTATTAAATAAAATGTTTTTGGTTGTAGGTACAAGACGACGATATATATAGTAGATAGATACATATAAATACTTAAATACATAGAAAACACCCATGACTCTGGAAAAACATCTGTGCTCATCACAGAAATAAATGCCATGACTGGGATTTGAACTCAGGACGATCGGCTTCAAAAGCAGGGTCACTACCCACTAGACCAGATCGGTCGTATAAAATGGTTCTCTAGTTTGTGCTTCTGCAAGCGTATATAATAACTCCCTAGTTCATTATTGAAATATCGCCCTTCCGAATATTAACTGTTCAACTTGTGAATTATTATGCCCTATTAGTTCGGGATGTTTTAGTTGATTCATAAAATCGTTTTTTTATTAAATTTCTTTGTAATATAATTTAAGACAAATAAATGTTTTTCACCTGACTTGCTCGGTAATAACGGTTTTGTTCTTTACAGGTAGCAATGTTGCATTTTATTCACAAGAGTGCGAAGTGATTTTATACAAAACGAGTTTGAATAATTCTAATTTAATGTTTTTGAACGGATGCTAATAATTTTAAACATTTATAAAATTTTAGACTTAATTTTTCCTTGCGGCAGTGAGGTAAAAAATTGTGTGTTTCACTCGGTAGCAAAGTTCCCTTCTCGTGCTTTTAAACGTTCCCGATGCTCAAAATTCCACACTTTGAACCACTCGCTATGCCAGTGTTTTAATTTTGGAATCTTTCGCTAGCTCCGGGCTCAATATTACGCACGAGAAGGTAAACACTAACTTTGCCCAGTTGTATATAACAATAGTACATTTCGATACTAGTGTATTGAACACAATTTTTCATAACAAGTGCCTTAAAAAGTGAAATTTACGCACGAAGCGTGCGCAAATAGCATTTTTTACGCACTAGTTAGGAAAGTAACTATTTCATAACACTGTGATTATTGGCGAAAGCTCTTGACACCTGTAGGTCCAGAGGTTCAACGTGCACGTTGGCTAACCTTATGGGGGATCTACCCAAACTGGGCCCTCCGGCTCATGGTCGCCATTCGATCAGTCGAATGGAAACTGTTATAATATAATATAGTAATTTTTCATATAAATGTAACGGACTAAATTAATTATTAATTTATTTAAATAATGAAAGCTAAAATTATCTAGAAACTCCAATTCTAATAAAATAAATACCTTCCATTAATTTTCAGTAAAATTGAGCAATAAACAATTTTAATATAACGAAAATAAACAAACAATAAGCTAATTAAGTCTGTAATATTAAACAGCTATAAATATTTATTCTCATACATTATTCATTATAATAATAACCACTAAATGTTACGAACAAATATTTACATGTTTACAGAGATGTAATTATTTTTGTTCGTAAAAACAATATATTTCGGCAAGACAATGTTAATTAATTACTTCTAGTAGAATTTGGTTTATTTAATTAACCCCTTTGTTAATAAGAAAGGTTACTGTTAAAGAAAATAATTATAATATTGTCAAAGAGTACAGTCAGCAGCAGAAGTAGCTAAGCATTTGAGGTGTTCAAAATGAGGTCAACACGTCTCTATTGTCAAGAGAATATGAGCGCGTGTAGGTCATTTTGAACACTTCAAACGCTTAGCAACTTTTGCTGCTGACTGTACAGCACATTTTTTTTTAATAAATATTACGAATTTCTACTCCGTTCTAAGATATCAGATTTGGACGTGTATTTTTTTATACAACGATGGCGGCAAACAAGTAAACGGCCCGCCTGATGGTAAGCGATTCCCGTAGCTTATGGATGCCTGGAACTCCAGAGGATTCACATGTGCGGTGCCTACCCTAAAAGCTTTAGAATCTCTGGGAACCTTCCTCACCATGAGGAACGCAACACTACATACCTGAAAAGTAGCAGTGCTGTTATGGCTGTGGTCTTCTCCAGACTCAAGCGTGATGGTACTTCGCTGTGCCCTACCTCTCATTGTTGGACGTAGGTTTGATGTGTTCTCTTATAGAATAACGCGTTTTTATATATGTTTAAGATCTTTTTTGTAATACTGTTTTGAAAAAATAAGTTCTGCCGAGTTTCTTGCCGGCCGCTCGTAAGAGTCGAAATGCTTGTCGAGTCAGGGATAGAACCGGTGTAGTTTTTAGTTTTTTTTTTGTATACTCGACGTGTAAAAGTGCCCTTGTGGCCTACTTACTGGATAAATGTTTGAGGTGAGTACGAGTACCCAATTAATCAAAAGATTTTTTATGGGCTTAGGTTTTCAAGCGGAACCAGGATTGATGATGATCATCATTCTTTCCTATTATTTGAAAATAGTTCTGACTTAGTGGGTAGTGACCCTGCATACGAATCCGATGGTCCTGTGTTCGAATCCTAGTAAGGGAATTTATTTGTGTGACGAGCACAGATATTTACCTCTGTTTCATGGGTGTTGATTTAAATATTTGTATATTACGTATATCTCTCAGTAAGCTGAATATGGCTTGTATGGTTGATTCAGCCAATGATAATATACTCAAATACATAGTAAATAAATAGATAGAATATTACAGGACATTCTTAAACAGTTTGCCTGAGCCCCAAGGTAAGCTCAAGAAGGCTTGTGTCGTTGGTACTCAGCCAACGATATATATAATATACAAAGACTTAAATAAATATAAAACACCCATGACTCAGGAACAAATACCTGTGCTAATCACACAAATAAAAGCCTTTACTTGGATTTGGCCCCAGGACCGCCGTCGGACACACTAGCTAGGCCAAACCTGATATCAAAAAAACACTCCACCATAGCTATTAACAATTTTTTTTTATGACATTGGCGGCAAACGAGCAGACGGATTGCCTGATGTTAAGCAATTACCGTCGCCCATGGGCACTCGCACCACCAGGGGAGTCACAAGCGCGTTGCCTGCCTTTAAGGGGGGTTGGAGCTCTGGGAACCTTACTCACCATCAGGAACACAACACTACATACCTGAAAGGTGGCAGTGCTATTATGGCTGTGGTCTTCTGTAAGGAGGAGGTACTTCCCCAGTTGGGCTGCCCCAGATTCAAGCGTGATGATCAACGCTGTGCCCTACCTCTCATTGTTGGACGTAGTTTAAGGACATACCCGGGTCTACAAAAGAATTTATAAAAGAAAAATGTAAAGAAATCGCTGCGATAATTACATGCTTTATAATCGTATCCATTTGGCCCACAATAAGATAACCCCAGAATCAGATTCGCCATCTTTAGCGCCCGTATAATAAATCTCCATGATAATTGCCTTGAACTCCAAAAATCCACAATTGTGCACCGTACCCCATTGTAATAAAGGCTATAGATTTTGGTATGAAATTATACAAAAGGGATTGGAATTCTTCGGCGACAATTGAAGAATCTGCTTAGCGATTAAATTCTTTGTTGTATTGTCAAATTAAATCGGAGGTCTTGTTGGAAAAGTGTTTAAAACGGCTGTTAAATTATTTTTCATCTCACTAGCTCAGAAAGTCTAAAAAGATAGACAGTAAAACTGCGTTTTATTCACAAGTGCGCAAGATTTCAAAAAGATTCTAAGTATTTTTGACGTTAGTTGGTTGAAAGAATTGAAAAATAAGCAGCAAAATTTCATTTTACAGCATTTTTTTATGATTAATATTTTTTTTGATAATTGCTAATTTTGCAATGTTTTAAAAGCACCGTTAACATGTACCCCCATTAATCCAATTTATCCATTGTTTCCAATGTAAACTTATAGAATAACGCATTTTCATCTATGCTTTAGATTTATTTCATGATAGTGTTTTAAAAAATATAACTTTGCCGGTCATAAAAGTCTTAATGCTTATCGGGTTAGAGGTGTAGGTAGGGAACCGGCACAGTTTTGTTTATCTCTTTTACTTTTTATATGGCAGCTTTACTTCTGCAAAGTCCAGCTACCACTTTTCAGATCGCAAGGCCTACCGTACACTGGCACGCTCTAAGAGTAAACTTGTTATTTATTCGATTGACTTGCTCCAATCACTTTGACACTGGCGAAATCATTAGAATAGGCGAGACGAATATTTTTTGTTTATGATATGAATCGATTTGTTTCGTTGTGAGGATCAAATATCGCTATAGGACTAATTGCGTAAAAGGTAAACAAAATTCTTCGCCCACTCTAAAGTATAGAAAAATAATGCAATCTTTATTTTGATCGTAAAATAATGCGTTTATGTATATAGCTACCATACATTTTATTTTTCAGAAAAATCTAAGGAGCCGACTGAAAAATTATATTTTTTTTTATTTTCGCAATTTTTCTAAACCTTAAAGTTTATCATTTTAGGGTCAATTATCTTTGAAACATAATAGTAATTTTATTCAATATCGTCGTTATTAAGATTAATTGCTCATAAAATATCTATTTAAATTAATTTTGTTAGAATTTGTAACATTAGTAGTCATGCCTATTAATGGAAGCCATTTTTATTCAAACTACTCTACTTTTTTTATACTCGACGTGTAAAAGTGCCCTTGTGGCCTACTTACTGAATAAATGTTCGAGTTTGAGTTTGAGTTTTCTCCAACTCCTAAGAAACTCAACTTGTACTTTTTTTCTTTTGAACAATTTTTCTTGACCACCCAATAATTCCTCACCAAAGTCACCCCGTGCTGTTTTTAATTACCTAGTGAGACTAAGAAAATGTAACGCAAACTTTCAATTTGTAAGTTTGAAAAACTGTTGCCGGGCTCGCTTCTCGGGGAAATTAATGTTTGTCTTGTGAAATTAAAACTGGGGGCGTGTGCGTACGGAGTTGTGTGGCGGTGTATTCTAGAAAACAAATATTGATGTGGTAATGAAATAATAGTGTACATCTGGAGCATTGCTCTCTACGGCTGCGAAACGTGGACCATGACGCAACGGGACAGAGAAAGATTACAAGCTTTTGATATGTGGTGTCGGCGGAGATTGGAAAACATAAGTTGGACGGAGAAGAAGACAAATGAGGAGGTTTTGCATATAGTTAATGAAAAAAGAAGTTTATTGAATGTTATTGAAAATAGAAGAGGTACAATGATAGGGCATCTACTTCGTCACGATGACTTGGTTAAAATAATAATAGAGGGAAAGATAGAAGGGAGAAAAAAAAGAGGAAGACCGCGAAGAACTTACATGGAGCAGTTAAAAGAAAAAGTTGAAGTTGTAACTTATACAGAATTGAAGGAAAAGGCAGAGAATAGACCCGAATGGAAATTACTACACTGACAAGAGCCAAGCTCTTAAATAAATGATGATGATGATGAATGAAATAGATATAGACTCAAGCACACGTGTAAGACAGATACGAGTATAGTTTTAGGACTGGTTGGCTGGCTATTCATGCCCCTGTATTCGAATCCCAGTTAGAAATTATTTGTGTGATGAGCACATATATTTATACCTGAGTCATGGGGTGTATATACATATACATAGTAGAGGCTATTCATTTTCTTTACAATTCAATATTAACTGATACCAAAACAGTCTAATTTGATATATTATTCACTCCACATGTATTCAACTTCATAATATTCATGAATATATATTTAGTCAGATAAGACAATGCTCTGTTACCTTTCACCTACGAACGTAAACTACCTCAGGCATCTCTGAGAATCAGGGTTCAATGCCACAAAGCCTAAGTCCGGGTACTCATCATGTCAACACATATCAGCCGTATGCAGTCCACTGCTGGACATAGGCCTCCCACAGATATGACTTGTATCAAACCCAATTTATAGCTACTGCGGTCGCCACGCTTGGCAGGCGGGTTGGCAATCGCAGTAGCTGTAGGTTTCGACAGACGCTGCTGCCCGTCCGTAGGATTTTTCCCTTTGTCGTCTCTTACGACACCCGCGGGAGGAGATAGAGTGGTGCTACTCTAGTCAGCCGGCATCACTCGTCATGTCAAAAGAAAATGTTTATTTCAATCATGAAATTATGCTCATTTATGAAGTAAGAGCTGTACCCCGCGGTGTTACCCGCGGTTTATTAGGGAAAAACGTAGCCTATGGTGTCAGCTAACTCCATACTAAATTTTATTAAAATCGCTCCAGCGGTTTCGACGTGAAGAAGTAACAAACATACACACTCACAAACTTTCGCCTTTATAATATTAGTGTAGATCTGTCACTCACGGGGACTTATGAAGCGGGTAAAATGGCTGAGTAAGTGGGAAATGAAATGGATTACCAAGCTTGGTATGCGGGTTGGCGATTTCAGTATATTCCACCGCCCTAAAGGAACGCCGCTGCGCGTCCATTGTACGCAGTGTAGAGTTCAAATCAAATTTACAAAATAAAAATAAATACATAATATCGTTTGCCGTGTGATGCCGGCTGACTAGAATAGCACCACCCCATCTCCTCCCGCGGGTGTCGTAAGAGGTGACAAAAGGAAAAATACTACGGACAGGCAGCAGCGTCCGTCTAAACTCAATCTATAGCTACTGCGGTCGCCAACCCGCCTGCCAAGCATGGCGACTATGGCAACTACCCGCAAGATGATACAAGTCATATTTGTGGGAGGCCTATGTCCAGCAGTGGACTGCATACGGCTGAAATGTATATATTTACAAAATATCGTTGAAAATTTCTTTTTTAACATTTTCTCTCCACGCTTAACTCAATAAAACGCCCCAAGCCGATTCTCCTACGCGTCTCTTCAACGTCCTATTAGCGTTATATTAACGTCACATTATGCCGCTTCAGAATAGGGACGTCAGGTTAAGATGAAGGATTTTTGTTTATAGTACAGGACTGAAATCTAAATTAGATTCTTAAAAACAGACTGTTGTCTTATGAAATAAGGTTTTTTATCAGAAAAATTGTAGATAATGGTGATAACAAAGGTACGGACATATAGTGGCATTTTGGACAGAGCGGGCAATGGAGTCGCCGATTTATTATTATGATTTAATGAATAACGATTAATGGATTTTCCGAAAACATATAAATATAACTGATTAATTCTTTTTTATGTAGTGTCAACATTTTAAACTAAAAATATGTATATTTTAGTGCTTCAAAATAAGTAGGCGCAAAGGCAGTCATAACGGACTCCTACGGTCTACTATCATAAAAAGTTAGTAGGTAATGTCGACTCCATTTCCCGCTCTGTTCAAAATGCCATCACTTCTCCGTACGCTATCGATAACTTTCACTTTTTGCTATATTGAAAAATCTGTTTTTTTAAATATTATTTAACTTGAAATTTAACAGAATGTAACTGGTGACCAAAGATCTGCCGGCTTCCTCGCACAACGTATCAGCATTGTGATTCAACGAGGAAATGCTGCCAGAATCCTTGAAGCAATGCCTCAATGAGCCTTTTTTAAATTTAACAAAAGTTAAGTGAATATAGTAATGCGTAGCTTAGCTGCATTTTGAAAATGAAGATATAAAAAAATACATATAAGTAAGAAAGCGATTTAAATGGAAATGTCAAAAAGCAACCAATTCACCCACAAATAAATTTCACTTTCTAAGATAAAGCACTCAACTTGACAATAAACCCAGCTATTCCGCGCAATCTCCTAGCGTCCATAAAAAATTTAACCAATAAAGTTACCCCAACCCCCCAGAGAACTCTTCTGCATTTTTAAAAGCCAGATTTAACCTAAGTACATTAAATTGTCAAAAGGGAAATTTGGACGTGCAATTACCTAACTTAGGCCGAACAAGAACACAAACTTCCAAAAGGTAATTTATCGAGACTTTCAGAAGTTTTACATCAAAAAGGCTTCGAGTTTTCATTCAGTTGGGACTGTGTTAAACAGAGGCAACGAGTTATTAAAACCATCACTACAGCCATATGTCCACTGCTGGACATAGGCCAATGACATGGAGTAATGTTCACCTTATCGATGGTGGCAAATAAGCATACGGCCCGCCTGATTACCGTATACCGTAGCCTATGAACGCCTGTAACTCCAAAGGATTCTCACCTTGCCTACCCTAAAAGTTGTTGGAGCTCTGGGAACCTTACTCATCAGGAACACAACACTACATACCTGAAAGGTAGCAGTGCTATTATGGCTGTGGTCTTCTGTAAGGAGGGGGTACTTCCTCAGTTGGGCTTACCCAGACTCAACCCTCATTGTTGGACGTAGTTTAAGGAAATAGGGTCCCTTTGGGATGGATCTGCCAAGTATCAGCTGGCCGCTTTGGATTTAATAGAGCACTGTGCTCGGAGACTCATTGGCGATCCTGAATTACTAAGTGTAAGGTTACAAAGCCTTGAGCACTGTCGCAGAGTTGCTAGTATGTCTGTATTTTACAGGATACATTATGGAACTGCACGATTTAATTACGCCATCTTTGTTCCACCACCGGACGTCCAGGTGAGGGAAGCGTTTTATTGAGGGGATGTTACCACGTACCCACCGTACCCACTTTTATATTTATTTAATCACGTTTTTTTTAAGTAATATGAACTCTGTATCGATCAAGTATCCTTCGGCTGATGTGGTGATGAAAAATTTATAAATATTTCAGGACAATCTTACACAAATCGACCTAGTCTTACGATAAGCTCAGTAAGGCTTGTGTTGTAGGTACTAGACGATGATAAATATAATACATATAAATACTTAAATACAAGAATGATGCAGATTATGATTCATCATTTATAATATTTCTTGCTACCTATACATATATACATTATTCTTTCTCAGATAAATCCAAAAATATATCATCTAATTATGTAGGACCCACACCAGCGGAGCCGACAATTCAATTATTTTTTACGAGCAGGTGGGCTATCAGACCTTTGCTTTGTGCTGCTATTCTGCAGGATCTTGGATAAATTAAAACCAGCTTAAATTAGGACATCAAAGTTCTACTATTTCTTCAGCCACGAACGTCCAATGCTGGACATGGGCTCCACGTTGGAGCCAATAAGCATGCCCTTACCACGTTTGGCAGGCAGGTTGGCGATCGCAGTAGATATGGTTCTAAGAGACGCTGCTGCCTGTTCTCCAGTTGTCAAGGTCGCGGTTTGGGGACAATACCCGGGCCCCAAAATTTATCCCAAATATAAAATATTAACTGTGCCCCGCGGTGTTACCCGCGGTTTATTAGGGAAAAAACGTAGCCTATGTGTTAATCCAGGGTGTCAGCTAACTTCATACCAAATTTTATTAAAATCGCTCCAGCTGTTCAGACATGAAGAAGTAATAAACATACTCACTCACTAACTTTCGCCTTTATATTATTTGTGTAGATTCAGCAATCTTAATTAGATTGACAGTCGTGATCAAAAAAAAAGCGAAAACTCGAGAGGAAAAAGAAAGTCTTAGAGAACTCAAATGTTTAGACATCTAAATCAGTTCACTCAGGTCTTATAAGTATTTTGTAAAAGTCTTTTGATTTTGCTTATTTTATTTTCAAATAAATATATATATTACTACCTACATTACATAAAATAAAGCCCTTGGCACCATTTCCTCATTGTATAGCAATGATGATACGTTTTATGAGGAAGCCACCACCTCTTCGGTCACCAGTTACGTCAACCAGACGCTTCGCGATTTCAGCAAAAAGTTTGTGCGAGCTGTGACCCGATGGACAGTCAGCGTCATATAGTTCGTAGCATTCAAAGTACTCAAATAGTTCGGTACACCATACTAATTCTATGGTGTGCCGAACTTTTTGAGTACTTTAGATGCTACCAACTATATGACGCTGACTGGACATAGCGTTTTTAGGCAAAACGGTACAAAATGGTACTCTCTGTCCAGGCTCTTATATTTGTTATGTGTACATTAGACTTATCAGTTATTTCCAAGTTTCAACATTTGTTCTGTAAGCATCAGGATTAACACCACTTATTTTCCAGAGATCTTCCAATATAATGAGACCTCTGATTACAAACAGTTTTCTGAAATCTTCAGTCCGGTCTTATATTGGTTTTTATACGATCTTGGATATAAGAAAGGGTCTGGAAATTTCAGATTTTGTGGCGGATTATTTTTAGACAGCTTTTAGATGACGTTGGGAAATTTTGCCAGAGATTTGTTGAGGATTTTCTTATAAATTGGAATAGAATTACCATCACAATAATTTCAGACATAAATGGTCCACTGCTGGACATAGGTCTCCCCCAAACATGACTCGCATCTATTGGGGAGAAGTTAATTGCCATAGTCGCCACGCTTGGTAGGCAGGTTGGCGAAATTTAGAAAAGCATAATTTTATAGCGTTTACTTTTGGGACTTCCGACTGAGCCTTAAAATGGTGAAATCTCTTGAGAATTTTTATTTCTGTGACCTGTCTTCAGAATTGATGGAAGCCATTTTTTTAACTATCTACAAGTATCGGCCTTGGCTTTTACTTTTTTTTATACAATGACGGTGGCAAACAAGCATACGGCTCGCACGGTAAGCAGCACCTATGGACGCCTGCAACTCCAGATGATTCAAATGCGCGTTGCCTGCCCTTTAAGAACCTATACACTCCTTTTTTGAAGAACCTCATACCTAGAACCTAGGGAAAACCTCGGCAGAAAGTTCATTCCACAGCCGGTGCGTTCGCGGGAGGAAATTCCTTTTAAAACTCTTAGTGCGCGACCCTTTAGGCCCCAGGGTGTGAGGATGAATGCACTGCTGACGGCGAGCGGTGCGGTGGTAGAAAGAGGCCGTTGGCATCATGTCGAACAGTTCTTCAGAGCACAACCCATTGTACAAGGGCAGTTCTCCACAATGTCATTATCGGATTTGTAAATATTTTGTTAAATAATATAAAACTACACTCAACTTTTCAAATCTTGTATCAATACTTGTGCTTAGTCTTAATTAATCTTAATTTAAGAAGTTTCTTCTCTATGTTGTTTGTGGAGAACTACCCACAAGCGTTATATAATACCTACTAGCGACCCGCCCCGGCTTCGCCCGGGTGCATTGCTGTTTTTATAGATAGATAGATAGAAACATTTATTCATGACACACACATACATAATAATAACAACAAAAAAAAAAAAAACACATTACACAAACGACGTGTGCTACGAAATGGCCTCATCTCAGCGTAATGCCAGCAATTGCCAGCGCTGGTCTTCCGATGAGACCATTAGGTGCCATGACGAAAAGTAACACATATACACAAGAAGAAATAAAAAAGAAAGGAACGACAAATAAATAAAAAGTAAGAAAATACACGCCAAATGAAAACCTGGCCGCGAACATCGAAGTTCGTATACTTCGAGCATCCCTCTTTTTTACTCCAATTAAGACGTCGTGACAGTGACAATCGTCTGAAATCCACGAACATCGTCCCTCGCGGTACCTATTCGCACATCAGTCCGCGCCTGCCTTGGCCGGGCATTATCAAATGTCAAAAAATGACATACGACAACTAGCTAGCGCCATCGGCAGCTACGCGAGCCAATGGTAACTAACAATGTGGTTATTTAGCATTGAAGAAATCTTAGCATACATACGTACTTTATACATATAAACCTTCCTCTTCAATCACTCTATCTATTTAAAAAATAAATCACTCTATATATTTAAGCATACATAGGGATATAGGGACAGAGAAAGCGACTCTGTTTTATACTATGTAGTGAATAGTGATTATATACCTACAATTTGTACGGAAGGCACGGTGTGCGGCCTCACACTCGTTGTAAATTTACATTTATTACTGAATGGTGGTAATTATTGACCTTTCAACTGAGTATGGCGTTGATAACCAGAACATCCAAGGCCAAGAAACAATTCAACAGTTTTTTTCTTTGAACTAAAATAACTATTGTTTTATCGAGGTCTTTTCGTGATTTGAGACAAACTTGTATAGATTGATAACGTTAATTGTATGGTGCAAGTTTAAACCGTGTAGCGTGTAATCCATACTAATATTATAAATGCGAAAGTAACTCTGTCTAAAGGGTGTAGCAGGATAAGCCTTCAAACATTGCCCC
Organism: Grapholita molesta; assembly: GCA_022674325.2. Classification (NCBI taxonomy): domain Eukaryota; kingdom Metazoa; phylum Arthropoda; class Insecta; order Lepidoptera; family Tortricidae; genus Grapholita; species Grapholita molesta. The sequence continues at coordinate 9,565,159 of CP053143.2, forward strand.
CAAAGCTTTGAGTAACTACTACCAATTAATGACCTGTCAAATGAAATTTTAATCCATACGAATTTTTGATCATCTACTGCCACCTGGAACCACGACATTCATTTAACCCTAAAACGTTTTTATTTTTTTCTCAAAAAGTGTAAAAAGGGCAATTATCAAATTTTTCACAAGTGTTGATGTGTTCAATATATACTATCATCTGCTACACCCTTTAGTGTGGAGAGAGTTTGTGTTACGAGAAAGGAAATATTTAGGAATATTTTTATCCCGCAACCATAATTTTGAAAACGTTCATGACTGGCCGACGAAGTCACGAGGAAAAACTAGTATACAATATGTAAACTTACTAAAACCATCTCTTTAAACTAATTTACCGCCGTGTGGTACCGGCTGACATTAGTATCACCACCTCCTCCTCCCGGGGGTGTCGTAAGAGGCGACAAAGGGGAAAAACCTACGGATGTGCCGCAGCGTCCATAGAAATGCACACAGCTGCGGTCGCTAACTCGCTTGTCAAGCGTGGCAACTATAGCAACTTCCCCCCAAGATGATACAAGTCATAATATTTGTAGGAGGCCTGTGTAAAGCAGTGGGCGACTTATAGCAAAAATTATGAAACCAGTTGATGCTCCCGACGGCTAGTTTGTATACATTTAGTAAAACGGCATATATATAGGTTCTTGTTTGGAGAAGCCCAACTGGGGAAGTACCTCCTCCTTACAGAAGACCACAGCCATAATAGCGCTGCTACCTTTCAGGTATGTAGTGTTGTGTTCCTGATGGTTAATAAGGCTCCCAGAGCTCCAGTTTCCCTTAAGGGCCGGCAACGCGCTTGTGACTCCCCTGGTGTTGCGGGTTCCCATGGGCGACGGTAGTTGCTTGCCATCAAGTAATCCGTTGCTCGTTTGCCATTTTTGTCATAAAAAAAACCACGGCTTATGTTAAGTATTGACCACCACAATATTTGGCCAATAATTAGTTTATGATCCAGACCCGCTACCGCTCTTCACCCCGCTACCGCTCATCGCCCCGCTATTAACTCCATTCTTTTCACACACACTAAAATCCACACGCAATAGTGCGTTCACTCAGGGCGTCGCAATTACAAGGAAAGTCACTCAGTCGGATTTCCTTGGCGACATTTCACACCAATTAGCGCTTGTTGGGGAGTTATGGCGTCTCTATGGCGTGCTGAGGGAAATACTATGGTTCATTTGACCTACATTGCGGTAAAACCAACTAGCCAAAAAAACACTTTTTTTGACTACGATTTCAAAATTATAATGGTCGTTTATCCACCAAAAGTACCCTATTGTCCCTCAACTGATATTAGAAACTACCAGGGGACGGACATCAGTGTCCCTTTAGAGCGATGGAAGATACTGCGGTTACCAAACCGCCCGCTAAGCGTGGCGATTACGGCATTGAAGCCTATTTACAGCAGTATAGGCATCCAAGCAACTTTTTTTTTTTATATCTCGGGACAATCTTACGTAAGGTTTGTGTTGTAGGTACTAGACGACGCTATATATAATAGATACATACGAGTATATATACTTAAATACATAGGAAACACCCATGACTCAGGAACAAATATATGTGCTCATCACAATTACTTAGAAGTAGAATCAAAAATGAGATTTCCAAGAGAAGAAACTGGGTGAGTAGGTACTAGATGTCATAGACCCGGATACCCCGCGGTGAAAATAACTGATTTGTAAAAAAATACAGAAGATGGCAGATTTTCATATATTACTATTTGCTACTGTATATTGCTAGAAAAAAAGTAAACAGGGTGTTAAAGGCAAAAGATCTCTTCTTTTATTTCTTCTATGGTATGGTGTAATATCATTCTAAGAACGTACGTGCAACGTTTATTAGTTGCACAAAGTGCACGCGAATGCATGTTGGTTTAAAGCAATTAATATTTATCGTTGCGATGCGTCTGCGGTCCGGGGACGGATAAATCCCGCGTTGGATGGTGTTATGCTGTAAGTGATAAATAATAAATAAATATTAGAGGACATCATACACAATTTGAATGAGCCCCGAGGTAAGTTCAAGAAGGCTTGTGTTGAGGGTACCGCTTCGCAACGCGATTTCTGCAAAAGAATTGTGCGAATTTTAAAATGCAATAGCCTATTCGTATAATTTTTTGTGTTAACTTATTCCTTGTAAGCCCTAAGATAATGTAATTAAAACTGTTGTGAGCCATGTTACTACTGCTTTGTTGATTACACCAGCTATTGAGACCGTGTCATGCAATAGTATATCGTACATAATTAAAAAAAATACAAATCTTAGTTACAAACGTATACACTCACATGTAATTATATCGCACTACGCGACATGTTTCGGGTAAGCTCTAGTATCTATTTTCAAGCCGAGTCAGGACACGTTCGGGGTGTGGGTGTAATATGTCGCCTAGTGCGATATAATTACATGTGACTTTATCCGTTTGTAATTAAGTAGTAGTGACATGTCTCACAACATTTTTAATTATATCGCACTAAGGGACATGTTTCGGGTAATCTCTGGTATCCATTTTCAAGCCGAGTTGACACGCTCGGGGTGAGGGTGTGACATGTCGCCTAGTGCGATATAATTACATGTGACTTTATCCGTTTGTAATTAAGTAGTAGCGACATGTCTCACAATTATATTGCACTAAGGGACATGATTGTTTCGGGTTAGCTCTAGTATCTATTCTCAAGCCGATTCATGACACACTCGGGGTGAGGCTGTGACATATCTACTAGTGCGATATAATATACACGTGACTTTATTCGTTTTAAATGAAGTAGTAGCCCTTAGATTTGTATATTTTATTTTGTACGTTACACTATTGCATGACGAGGTCTCAATGGCTGGTGTAATCAACTTTGTTTGTGTTTATTCACCGAGTCCTAGGAGTTATATCGACTACAGGTCTAGTGATGTAACAAACTTTCACGTTGGAATAACAGGGTCCAGTAGACCAAGCCTAGGCTTACCATCATCATCATCATCATGTCAGCCGAAAGACGTCCACTGCTGGACACAGGCCTCCCCCAGAACGACCCAAGAAGACCGATCCTGTGCCTTCCACATCCAGCGGTATCCCGCGACTTTAACTAGGTCGTCGGTCCACCTTGTGGGAGGCCTACCTACGCTGCGTCTTCTAGTTCGTGGTCGCCACTCCAGAACCTTTCCGCCCCAACGGCCATCGGTTCTGCGCTCAATGTGCCCCGCCCACTGCCGTTTGGCGATCCGGACTAACCTTGGTTCTACTGCGGATGAAATCATTCCTGATACGATCACGGACACTCCCAACATAGCCCTCTCCATTGCTCTTTGGGTGACTTTGACCCTTCTTATTAGGCCCAACCATGGAGCCGATTACCAAGTATCATGGAGGGTTACCATGATACTTGGTAATTCGATGATAAGGTAATAGCAACTATAATTTTGGACTCGGGTATTTCCTTAAACTACGTCCAACAATGAATAGTATTGCACAGCGAAGTACCATCACGCTTGAGTCTGGAGAAGCCCAACTGAGGAAGCACCTCCTTACAGAAGACCACAGCCAAAAAACACTGCTACCTTCAGGTATGTAGTGTTGTGTTCCTGATGGCGAGTAAGGTTCCCAGAGCTCAAACAACTTTTAGGATAGGCAACGCGCATGTGAATTCTCTTGAGTTGCAGACTTCCATAGGCTATGGTAACTTACCATCAGCCTGGTCGTATGCTTGTTTGCCACCGTCGTTGTATTAAAAAAAACCTATTCACCCTTCGGTTTAATTCATTAATTTAAGATTAGCGACCTTATTTCAATGGAGTAAGGTAAAAGTGTCTATATCTTTGACGCCGACTGTACACAAATCCGTTTGAAATAGCAATAAAATTGACACCGATTCAGCCTCCATTAATCCTATGTAAATCGTAATAAACTAGTAAAGTTTAATCGTAAATTAGGCTCTGTCCGAATCGTAAATTAACTCGTAAAATCGATTAGGCCAGGAGCTAGATCTAAAACGGTGCTCAATTTAATATTGTTGGCTATAATTTACGAGTTTAACTTATAGGTATACAAATAACCTAAATAATAAAACTAAAGAAATATAAAAATATATTTATTTACAGAAATTACAATCGCATTATGATAACTACAAGTACTTAACTACATAGTTATAAGTAGTATGGGTATGTCCTTACTTAAACTACGTCCAGCAATGAGAGATAGGGCACAGCGAAGTACCATCACGCTTGTGTCTGGTGAAGTCCAACTGGGGAAGTACCTCCTCCTTACAGAAGAGCACAGCCATAATATCACTGCTACCTTTCAGGTATGTAGTGTTGTGTTCCTGATGGCGAGTAAGGTTCCCAGAGCTCTTACCCTCCTAAAGGCCGGCAACGCGCTTGTGACTCCCCTGATGTTCCGGGTGCCCATGGGCGACGGTAATTGCTTACTACCAGGCAATCCGTCTGCTCGTTTACCACCTTTGTCATAAAAAATACATAAAATTTAGTTACTATTCAGATTAAAAGAGCGCTCGTGGTCTAGCGGTAAGAGAGTGCGACTTGCAATCCAGAAGTCGCAGGTTCGAATCCAGGTTTTTACAATGAGTTTTTCGGAGCTTATGTATGAAATATCATTTTATGATATTTGATTGCCAAGCAGACTACGGGACGGTGGCTAAGTGCCAGGACAACGAGAAGAAAATGACATTCACATTCAGATTGTAAGTAATTATAATTGTATCGCTATTGCCTCTGAGCTCCGCTTTCAGAAGAGTTAATTTACAATAAAAGTCTTAAATCGACACTCGCTCTCGGCCTACGTTCAAATTGTGCTCGGTGCTAAGCAAAAAGGATTTTATGGTGCACGTTTTAAATTTCGAAAAAACGTAGCTCGAATTATGTTTAAACATATATATTTTTAGCCCTTGATTAGTAAAGATAATAATAGAATTAATAAGGGTACCTACCTACTTGTCCTAGGGGGTCTACCTAGGACAAGTAGTCAAATTAGGTAGGTCCAACTCCAGAAAGAGGCAAGCCGCCGAATCCAACTCGGTTGGGCAGCGTTCGGGAAACTACGTAATGTCTTTTCGTCCGACATACCTCAGTGCCTCAAGACGAATGTCTTCAATCAATGTGTGTTACCAGTGATGACTTACGGCTCCGAAACATGATCTTTTACTATCAGCCTTATCTCAAAACTCAAAGTCACTCAACGAACTATGGAGAGAGCTATGCTCGGAGTTTCTCTACGTGATCGACTCAGAAATGAGGAGATCCGTAGGCGAACTACTCGTAAAGTCACCGACATAGCCCACCGGGTTAGCAAGCTGAAGTGGCAATGGCCAGGCCACATTGCACGCAAAAAAGATGGCAAATGGGGTCGAAAAGTGCTCGAGTGGAAACCACGGACTAGCAAGCGCAGCGTAGGACGTCCACCCACAAGATGGACAGACGACCTTATTAAGATCGCCGAAAGACGCTGGATGCAGGTCGCTTCCGGGTAGATACGTGTGGAGGTCCAAGGGGGAGGCCTATGATCAGCAGTGGACGTCTTATGGCTGAGATGATGATGATGATGATGAATAAGGGTAGGTGAGCTTAGACTCCATCGCTCAGTGATTTTCTCCAGTGCAAGCACTCAACGCAGGGCAGCTTGTGGCGAGCTGTTGGAGAGTAGCAACTTCACGTACCTGAGGGCCCCCAGGGTGCCCTGTCGGACAGGTGGGACAGGTCCCCTGCCTCTGGCTTGCCTTAACCGGCCGTCCAGAGTGGGGTCGCCAGAGCTGCGTTCTAGAGGGTAAATGTGGAAACCTAAGTGGCGAGTTGGCTATATGTTTAAAGTCCACTGACACCTCTCTACACACCTTTGCACCGGTGTTACCTTTGAGCCATCTTTGTTGTCGCTTTGTGTGGGGGTCCATCTCGCATAGGGCGAGAAACCGTCTGCCGAAAATAAAATTGTATACCATTTTATTACGCAGGCGCCCGGTTTTTTACTCAATAGCCCAGTAGCTAGTCCATCCTTTCCACCCAATAGCCTAGTATATTTTAGATATCTTTAAAACTGAATACTATATTTTTTTAACCGGGGTATGTCCCTAAACTACGTCCAACATAGAGAGGTAGAGCGCAGCGAAGTACCATCACGCCTAAATCTGGAGCAACTCATCTGGGGAAGTACCTCCTCCTTACAGAAGAACACAGCCTTAATAGCACTGTTACCTTTCAGGTATGTAGTGTTGTGTTCCTGATGGTGAATCTCCAATCCCCCCAATCATCCCTAAGGCTGGTAATGCGCTTATGACCCCCTGGTGTTGCGGGCGACGGCAATGGCTTACCATCAGGCAATCTGTCTGCTCGTTTACCATCTTTGTCATAAAAAAAAATACTTCTTACACTATAGTGGGTGCTCTCTCTGTGTAGGTTCACGGATAGCGGCAACATCCGCTTAGTGTAGAGGTACATATCATTAAATAGTCGAAAGGGCCTCTGCGCGTTGGCTTGATCGGGCTCCGCTTACGCCTCCCAAATGTCCGGAACATCATTGTTCCGTATATGGGAAAGAGGTTATTACCAATTGTGATAAAATAAACTACTAAAGGATAATTTTTATTATGCAAAAACGTCTGCTAGCGAATATCTTCAATATTTAAATCGAAAGAGATATAGAAAGAAATTGACTCGTTTAGCACAATTGGTAGTGCACTGCGCTAGTGATCCAGTGTTTGTGGGTGCGAGTCCCGCTGCGAGTCATTTTTTTTTTCTATTTTTCTTTCGATATAAATACTAAAGTTTTATTATTTTATATTAGGACCGATCTGAACTTTTGGTTCTTGTTTAATTCCTCTGATTTTTTTTCAATAGTTTTCATTTCCTTTTTTTTATAAAACTACCAGTAAGTTTCACAATACATATTTTATATTTTTACAGATGGCTTTTGTTGTAATAATCGTCGACACTTACTTACACTTAGGTGTGACTGAGGTCAAACGCTGAGCGTCTACCATGGTTGACATTTTATCGTCTATTGTCCTATCTGTCCCTTTCACACTCACATACTTGTTAGTACGTGACAGATATTGTGACAAGTTTTTTTTTTTATGACATAAGGTGGCAAACGAGCAGACGGATTGCCTGATGGTAAGCAATTACCGTCGCCCATGGGCACTCGCAACACTAAGGGAGTCACATGCGCGTTGCCGACCTATAAGTGGGTTGGAGCTCTGGGAACCTTATTCACCATCAGGAACACAACACTACATACCTGAAAGGTAACAGTGCTATTATGGCTGTGGTCTTCTGTAAGGAAGAGGTACTTCCCCAGTTGGGCTTCTCCAAACTCGAGCGTGATGGTACTTCGCTGTGCCCTACCTCTCATTGTTGGACGTAGTTTAAGTACATACCCGGGTCCAAGTGATAAAAACCCGACCATATTAGGCTAGCTGATCAGCTTTGTATGAAAAAAATCTCAAACATGAAAAGTTTATTAAATTCTCAAAGTATACAGTTTAAATCTACCATGTTTTATTAAAAGTCTAATAAGCCTTCGTATATTAAAAACTTCATGTTTCATATTTGTTTCTAAATATTGAAAACTTTTAATTTTTTGAAGAGGATTACATCAAATTGATCATAGTCCTTTTTTTTCTGACATAGGCGGCAAACGAGCAGACGGATTGCCATTTAAGCAATTACCGTCGCCCAAGGGCACCCGCAAAACTAGGGGAGTCACAAGCGCGTTGCCGGCCTTTAAAGGGGGAGCTCTGAGAACCTTACTCACCATCAGGAACACAACACTACATACCTGAAAGCTAGCAGTGCTGTTATGGCTGTGGTCTTCTGTAACGAGGAGGTACTTCCCCAGTTGGGCTGCCCCAGATTCAAGCGTGATGGTCATCGCTGTGCCCTACCTCTCATTGTTGGACGTAGTTTAAGGACATACCCGGGTCCAAATGATCGCTATGAACAGCCGAGGATCGTGAAATTGGGGAGGCCTATGTCCAGCAGTGGACTGCGATAGGTTAATGATTATGATGATTGCTTAATTAAGTAAAAATATATAATCATTACAAAATGAGTATGACCCCGAAAATGTTAACGCCTCAAATTACCGACACATTGGGCAAAAACGCTACAGCCAAAGTAATTCCGCTCGAACGGTCGGGCTATAAAAACGGCGGGATAAAACATGGGCTTGTTAATGAAACCACTAATGTTTTGGTTAAAATGTTCGGCGATAAATATTTGCAACGGGCTTATTCAATGGTAAACACACACTAACATATATAATAAACACACAGATATACATGTGCATAAGTCTTTTCATAATATTATCGAAAAGCGTGTAAAATTAATACCTTTGAAAACTTACCGGCCTCTTAGTACAAGTAGAAGGAATTTTAAACTCCCGCCCACTTTTTGTAACTTGAATGGTATTTTTTTTTATGACATAAGGTGGTAAACGAACAGAGGGATTGCCGGTAATTGCTTATACAGTCGCCCATGGGCACCCGCAACACCAGGGGAGTCACAAGCGCGTTGCCGACCTTTAAAAGGGGTTGGAGCTCTGGGAACCTTACTCACCATCAGGAACACAACTGTTATGGCTGTGGTCTGTAAGGAGGAGGTACTTCCCCAGTTGGGCTTCTCCAGACTCGAGCGTGATGGTACTTTGCTGCGCCCTACCTCTCATTGTTGGACGTAGTTTAAGGACATACCCGGGTCAGGTATAATTTCTTGAGAAAAATATTGGTAATTATTTTACATTTGACAAACTATTAAATTTTAAGGTTTTATTTCTAACTATTCGAGTTATGTTTCGCCTGTCAGTATCAGGTTACATAGGGCCGCTACTACAGATGCTACAAACTAAATTTAAGATGAAGCAAACAACACGGAGAGCAGAGGACGCTTATTCAATGTTTCATTATAGTTATCTAACGACAACTTATTTATAATAGTAAGTACCTCTACACCATGTTACCACTTATTGGTTGTAAGCAATTTAGACCTAAGTTATGTATATGCTAAGTAAATTTTGATTTTTTTAAATTTAATTGTAAATTGTGTGCCGTATGGTGCCGGCTGCTGTGCCGTGTGATTCCCAACTGACTAGAATAGCACCACCCCATCTCCTCCCGCGGGTGTCGTAAGAGGCGATAAAGGGGAAAATCCTACGGACGGGCAGCAGCGTCCGTCGAAACCCAATCTACAGCTACTGCGGTCAACCCGTCTGCCAAGTGTGGCGACTATGGCAACTAGATGATACAAGTCATATTTGTGGGAGGGCTAAGTCCAGCAGTGGACTGCATACTGCATTAAATGTATGTATGTATGTAAGCAATTACCGTCGCCCATGGGTATCCGCAACACCAGGGGATCACAAGCGCGTTGCCAGCCTTTAAGGGGGATTGGAGCTCTGGGAACCGTATTCACCATCAGGAACACAACACTACAAGGAAAGGTAGCAGTGTTATTATGGCTGTCGTCTTCTGTAAGGAGGAGGTACTTCCCCAGTTGGGCTGCCCCAGATTCAAGCGTGATGGTACTTCGCTGCGCCCTACCTCTCATAGTTGGACGTAGTTTAAGGACATATTCGGGGCCGGGTCTTATGGGGTATGTCCACGTGACTTCTACCATTACTGACAGATTAAGCAGGAAACCTACTTGCAAACAGTTCAGTTACATTAAAACTTTATTGCCCCGCAGACCACAGATAGGAAATAACCAGAGCCATGTTATTAAGACTTAGTGCTCTTGTGTTAGGATTTCCGACCACAGCATTGTGACGCGAACAATGCCTGTCCGCCTGTGAAAGGACACAGCTCATCACAGCGAGGTCACTAGCTGTTAAAAAATCGAACTACTCTGTAAAATGTTTTTTTTTTATGACATAAGGTGGCAAACGAGCAGAGGGATTGCCTGATGGTAAGCAATTACCGTCGCCCATGGGCACCCGCAACACCAGGGGAGTCACAAGCGCGTTGCCGACCTTTAAAGGGGGTGAGCTCTGGGAACCTTACTCAATATCAAATATAGATATATACATAATATAGGAATACTTAATAATAGGTACACAAACATAAGCAATGTGAAAGAAAATAACAGGAAAAGTAACTTACCGTAAAAAACATAAAGTAGAATTAAACCACCGAAACAATAGGCTGCCCGTATCCCACGCGGGGGCCATCCCTACAGGTTCAAAATCCAACGGTCGCCCGTATCAAAACCCAACGTTCATTAACTCAAAAAAAAAAAAAAAATCAGGAACACAACACTACATACCTTTTGAGGTATCAGGAAGTACCTCCTCCTTACAGAAGATCACAGCCATAATAGCACTACATACCTGAAAAGGTATGTACTTCCCCAAGGTACTTCCCCAGTTGGGCTTCTCCAGACTCGAGCGTGATGGTACTTTGCTGCGCCCTACCTCTCATTGTTGGACGTAGTTTAAGGACATACCCGAGACCGGGTCCGGGTCCGGGTGCGTGGTTATACGTTACAATCCGTGAGCAAAAATTAAATTATTCCCTATTCTCCTACCCTTAAGGTTGGATATTTAATTTATACGAGACCATCTTCAGAGTATACCCTTTCCAATAAAAAAAGAATTATCAAAATCGGACTACTCAGTAAAAAGTTATGTGTCATACATAAAAAAAATATATATACGCGTCGAATGAGAACCTCCTCCGTTTTTTTCATCGGTTAAAAACCGAATTTATATAATATATTTATATAAGTAAAATACAAAAAAATACATCTTAAATATATAAAAAAAAACAATAAAAATATTATGAAATACCTAACCTAAGGTGCCGCTGGCAACGGGGCAGGCTTCAGGCTGCCGGTGGTTAGGGCTGCAGAGAGAGGCACCGGCGGACTATACGCGCCGTGTCCAGAATAACCGCCTTCTGAATCTGACCCTTGATCCAACCACAACCAGGTAGCGAGAGTCTCTCAAGATGTCGATCGAGACTAAATATTTTATTTATTATTATTTTATATCGTGGTGGTAGATCGATCACAGAGTCGGGCAATGCTCATAGACACCACCGTCCCTTGTGACGAGAACCTCGTGAAGGCCGAGAAGGACAAGTCCAGCAAGTACTTAGACTTGGCTCACGAGGTAACCGCCATGTGGGAAGTTGCGATTATTGTACCGATAATTGTTTCCGAGAACGGTCTCATAGCGAAGAGTCTCGACCGACATCTTGAGAGTCTCCGCTACGTGGTTGTGGTTGGATCAAGGTTCAGATTCAGAAGGAGTTATTTCCGCGCTATTGATGTATCATTTCAGCGGTAGTTCGACCAATGGTGGACATAGGCCTCCCCCAAATATGGCTTGTTGCTACACGCAATATATCACACCTTCAATATCTACCTCAAGAATAACTATGGACCCAAAAAAGGTTAGTATTTGAAGCTATAGTGGCAAAATTCGCAGACTTCGGGTGTGACTTCGGTAGATCAGTTAGCAGAGCGACGAGGTAGTATTTTTTTTATGACAAACATGGCTAACGAGCAGACGGATTGCCTGAACACTAGAGGAGTCATAAACGCGTTGCCGGCCTTTAAGATAAGATTTGGGTGATTATTCGGGCATTTGAACCGTTCTTATTACTCTGTCCAGATTTCTGTAGAAGTGCCTGCATTATATTAAGTAGGTTTTGGTTGTCCTTTAGCCAGCCCAGCTGTCTACCAGTAAACCAAAAATAACCAAACTGTGTGATCATTTCTACAGAAATCTGGACAGAGTAATAAGAACGGTTCAAACGCCCGAATAATCACCCATTTATTGGTATCAGTACCGTTTTCAGTGTGGTGTGTTCCATAATATCATTACATGTTTTTCCAGTACGATTATTTTAAGCACTGTGTACCAAATACCAGCGTTTATTTTTAACGGACTGCTCTGTATTTTAACTCCCGCCATTCTCTATTCAGGAAAGCGCTTGATATACTGTATTAATTACGAAAGCCCGCAATATTGAACTGCGATGATGGCCAATCTAGTCTCTTCATTAGATAACGGTATGCATAACTGTCTGAAATATTTCAATCAAATCTATTCAAGTCTGTGATCGTATAGACGGGAATAGTTTCATTAGGTATCCATGCTAAATACTTGCCATACGGTATATTAATAAAGAGGTCGGGAGGTAAGAGGTTGTCGGCCGAGTATATGTTGAAGGACGGATTGTTACGAGGTTGACAATACTTTTCAACCCAAGACTACGAAGAGTGACCGACTGGAAGAACTGAAGCGGTACCGATGACATATAGTCCTGAAATGTGGTCGCTTACTTCGGGCCTCATTAGAAGGCTCAAAGTCAAAGGCAATGGAGAGGGCTATGCTGAGAGTGACTCTGCACGATAGCATCAGATATGATGCCGATCAGTCAAGATATTTTTGAGGAAAAGCGCTCAAAAGGTTAAAGCAACGCTTGTTATATTAACGCTTCCATTATTATTATGACATGAATGCTGAATACTTGCCATACGGTATATTATAAAGAGGCCGGGAGGTAAGAGGTTGTCGTGTCGGCCGAGTATATGTTGAAGGACGGATTGTTACGAGGTCGACAACACCTTTATACGACAAGAAGTGTTTTCTTTTTAACACGACGCCGGTGGCTAACAAGAATACAGCCTGCCTGGTGGCAAGCAGTTACTGCAGCCTATGGACGCCTGCAACTCCAAAGGATACACATGGGCGTTGCAAACATCAAATATGACATCAAAAACGATAAACAGCAGAAGCAAAGTAACCGATCAGTCAAGATATATTTGAGGAAAAACGCTCAAAAGGTTAAAGCAACGCTTGTTACATTAACGCTTCCATTATGACATGACGCATAATACGAATGATCTTGAACAAAAAGCATTGGAGTAGTGATTGAGCATCGACTGTTATGATGTTAAACAAAGGCAGGGCGTAATTGGGACCCGACAATGTCTTGTTTGCTGCGCTGCTGGAAGGAACAGGAGATAGCGGTTTTCTGTCATCATATTCCTCGCGTTGTCTCGGCATTTGCCACGGTTCATGAGAGCCTGGAGTCCGCTTAGCAACTAATCCTAGGATTTGGCGCTAGTTTTACGAAAGCGACTGCCATCTGGCCTTCCAACCCAGAACTAAACTGTCAACTAGGCCTTATTTGAATTAGTCCGGTTTCCTCACGATGTTATTTTTTCACTGAAAAGCGACTGGTAAATATCAAATGATATTTCGTACTTAAGTTCCGAAAAACTCTTTGGTACGAGCCGGGGTTTGAACTTTCGACCTCCGGATTGCAAGTCACGCACACTTACCGTTAGGCTACCAGCGCTCTGTTCTGTACGTTAAAAAATAATAATGATATAATGCTAAATGTTTGCCGAGAATACAATTGTAGGTATACCAGTTTATTAGGCACGCGTCCGTTTTTTTATGCAATAGCCCAGTAGCTAGTCCATTCTTTTCACCCAATAGCCTAGTACAATTTAGATTTCATTAAAACTCAATAGACCTTACACCATGGCGGCTGCTCCCTCTGTGGGCCATGACAGAGACAGGGGCAACACCCGCTTAGTGTATTGTTAACCATTAAATTATCGAAATGCGCGTTGGCTCGATCCGGCTCTGCATATGCCTCGGAACACCACAGTTCCGAGTACGGAAAATGGAATACTAATATGACAGGACATTCTTTCACAAAAGACTGAGCCCCACGGTAAGCTCAAGAAGGCTTGTGTTATGGGTACTCAGGCTGAAATATATTTCAAATACTTAAACACATTTAAAAAACACCCTTGACTCAGAAGAAAATATCTGTTGTCATCACACAAGTAAATGCCTTTGCCATGATTTGATCCCAGGACCAGCTTCGTGGGCAGCGTCACTACCCATTTTCAATGTTTAACTACACGCATTTCTATTATTAGTGTAGCTTTAGGCCAATCAGTCCCATGCAAAAAAAAAGAAAAATTTAAAAATCATTTGCCCCTGGCGAGACTCGAACTTTCGACTCCAGGATACATGCCCATCGCTCATACCAACAGAACGACAGATAATGGACGAATGACTATATCTCCAAAAGAAAAAGAAAAAGATGACTACGAATTTCTCCACCATATCCCAAAATATTTATTCCCATACAGACAATTTTTTCTTTCAATCAAACAAATCAATTCAAATTCAAAATTCAAAATTCTTTATTTCATAGATAGTACTAGGTTTATCATCTAAGGGATTCGGTAATCAAAAATTGCCTGTGTTAGGAGGCACCGCTCTTCCCTAAGATATTAAAGTTATACCGCGTTGACACATTATGAGTATTTAATAACTGAGTTTCTTAAGACTAAACTTGATTTCTTCTTCTTCTTTTTCTGCTGCTGTTCCCATTATTTGGGGTCGGGTCTCTTCACTGTCCTGCGCTAAGTTCTACGATCTTGGGTTGTCTGTTGGGACACCTGGGCTTTTTTGAGATCTCTCTCGACATTTGTCCACCAGGTGGATGGCGGTCCGGAGCGCGGATAGGCGGTTAAGACTAAACTTAACTTAATAATTTTAATTACTATGAGTAGCTACTAGGTACCTATTCAAATAGGATATCATAAACAAAACAGTCAAGTAGCCTGTTTAATTGAATTGAAGGACCAGTCTTGTGTCTTAGACCATACCTATCCCCGTGAGAAGTGCGACATTGTTTACAATTGGCTTCCTCGAACTGCACTATTTGGATGCATTGCGCTTTATTATTTAGATATTTCTTTGTATCTCTGTGTTCTAAGTGTGTTCGTTTTTTTTACAATGGCGGCAAACGAGCAGACGGATTGCATAATGGTAAGCCATTACCGTCGCCCATGGGCACCCGCAACACCAGGGGAGTCACAAGAACGTTACCAGCCTTTGATGGGGGGTGGGCTCTGGGAACCTTACTCACCATCAGGAACACAACACTACATACCTGAAAGGTAGAAGTGCTATTATGGCTGTGGTCTTCTGTAAGGAGGAAGTGCTTCCCCAGTTGAGCTTCTCCAGACTCAAGCGTGATGGTACTTCGCTGTGCCCTACCTCTCATAAAAGTTTGTACACAGTGGGAACGAATATCCCAAAGAATTGTAACCACGAATTCCTGAGGCCAGAAAGAACAATGTTATATTAGGTTAGGGCCATTTTTCCAAAAATATTTTTAGAAAAATTATTCTCTTGTCAAAAAAATGCAGGCTGCTTTTCTAGACACGCAATGCTTAATGACATAATCCGTCGGTCAATTCCCACCATCAATGTCCCTGCTCTTCCTGAGCCGACCGGCATTGTCAGAGATGATGGCAAGAGGCCTGATGGAGTGTCTTTAGTTCCAAGGAGCTTGGGACCGATGCTGGTGTGGGATGCTACCTGCGTAGACACGCTAGCGCCGTTGCATCTCCAACGAACTAATGTAAAAGCGGTTGCAGCGGCGGGAAGCGCTGAAATTTATAAATGTAACTAATGTAAGAGCCTGGGCAGAGAGTACCATTTTGTACTGTTTGCCGTAGAGACGCTAGGTCCATAGGGGTCCCAGCGCGCACAAACTTTTTTCAGGATTCTCGAAGCATCTGGTTGACGTAACTGGTAACCGTAGAGCTAGCGCTTTGTTGTCCGCCTGTCTGTTAAGACCATTTTTCTCTGGAACGTGAGGAGGTGTCAAGCTGATTTTTTTTTAAGATGTGGTATTCATACTAGGGCGCACTGGCTTTGCCTCTTCAGCTACTTACATTATCTGCTCTGCTTCAAAAAAAGGTAAGAGTGTATTAATCGCATTTTTTTTATTCCATACCTCAAATAGAATAGATTGATTCCTTGTATCACTTTATTGTGTCTGTTTGTCTGTCCTGCATGTATGTTTGTCAGTTCGTCAAATTTATCTCGAGAACGCGTTAGTGTAAATAATTAAAATTATATAACTTTTCTCAAATGTACAGTAAAAAGAATCTAAGTCGATATACAGAATACAGAATTTAAAGTTAGTTGAATACAGAAATTCGTGCAGTAAAGCAGTTTTTCCTCACTCCCATTCCTTTCATTCCAAACATTACGCTAAAATCGCACATTTATGCTTAAGAATAACTTATGATTTTTTTTTATAAAATTTAATTAATATCGTTACATATTCGTCACACTAATTAATAACATAAATTATCCTTTCATATACTCCAATAAACCAATCAATTTCATAATCGACAAAGTGCAAACGATGCATTTCCGGCGGCAACCGGAACCGCTCGCCACTTCCGCATTTGGAAATGGCGGTGTCAGCACTTCCGGCGTTAATGTTGAATTACTTAATGACCCCGGAATGGGTAAATCATTTGATCCTGATTTCGTATTGAGATTAGTCTGATAAAATATTATTTTTTACTAATCTGGTAAATAGTATCTTTAAATTTAGTTCATATTCTTTTTTAGAATAGTGAAAAGTTAGTATAAAAAAAAAAACAGAAAAAATAAATTTAATCCCCGAGGCAGCAATGTAATTGCAAACAAATATTGAATGTTTTTTCAGTAAAATTGCTTGGATGTAATTTCAAATGATGATTTTGAATGATAAATGATTGTTACTTATGAAGTCAATTTTAATGATTTACAGTTCACTTGGGCCTTGAAACCCTCACAACGCTCAAGATTTCGCTCTTTGAACCACTTGGTATGCCCGTGGTTCAATTTTGAAATTTTCCGCTAGCTCGGGTGTCAATATTAGCGCGAGAAGGTAAGCACTAACTTTGCTCCCTTGTATAACAAATAACCATTCATCACACTTCCTCGTAAACTAAGTTATTGAACGTAGGTGTTATCTAAAAATTCTCCTAAGGGCTGTAAAAAGTGGTAGGTCATTCTAATTGTAGATTTTAAACTGGCTTTTCAAATGTAAAGCATTAAAATTATTGCGATTTTTCTTCTCGTTTTATCTCAAAAGTGTGATGAGAAACATTATATTCACACTTGTTCCTAAATTCTCGTGGACTGTTTAATACACATTGCACTATTTTTCTGTGCTAAATTTATTCATTTGATTTTACCCCATGATCATCTTGGATACTCAGAAGAGCAAATGAACGAATAATATTAGTGATGGGCAAGCATCGACAAACTCTTCTCAGGAAAGCAATCTATCGATATTGTTTACTTTCTATCACCGGCTAGCTGGGCCTTTGTGGCGCTAACGAGATAAACGCAGTTCATATATACAGTATTTTAACATCAATCAATTTAAATCTACGAGACGGAAGAACTGATGAGTGGGTTTCTAATCTTAAATCCGGATGGGTATTGTTCTTGCGTTGTTGCGACAAGAAACCAGTGGAATATGGGCATCAGGGTATAAAACTGAATCACGGGGCGAACGTCTAAGTGTAGTGATTATGGCAAAATCTCCATGCTCAAGGAACACTCCCTGTGGCAATAAGGGGAGGCCTGTGTCCAGCAGTAGACGTTTCTAGCTGCTAGGTAACGTTATTCGCAGAATCAACTATTTCGCTCAAAAAGTCAGAAAATTTTAGCAAATAGTTGTTTTATTCCTTCGACCTGGATCTAAATGAATGGAAGAAACAAGTTGGCTGGCGAGGCAGGCATAAAAGGTTTGATGGGAGCATGGATTAAGCCGTGACGACTGTCAAAAGTGAGGCAAAATCTTTGATAGTCTGATGATACTAATCACGAAAAATGGATTGATGCAATGACCAATACTGATCAGAGAATTGAATCGTTAAATTTTCAGGGTCAAATGGTTTCAGTGTGCCCTAAAAATAAGCGTCGTTGCATTTTCAGATAGGCCAAATAATTGTAAATTATATTCAGTTATTGTTATTTTATTTACTGTCCTTATAAAACACAAATAACTTGCTATATACTGTCGCGTGACGGGCCGGCGATGCGAGCGGCGAACCGAACGTTCACTCAGCACTCTTAGTGCTTGAAAGTGCAGGTCTATGTTCTCCGTAATATATCGCGAGTGTGTAAATAAAACGTGAGTAGAGCTGTCTTTATAATTTATAAAACCTGCTTTTTTTTAATGACAAAGGTGGCAAACGAGCAGGCGGATTGCCTGATGGTAAGCAATTACCGCCGCCCATGGGCACCCGTAACACCAGGGGAGTCACAAGCGCGTTGCCGGCCTTTAGGGGGGGTTGGAGCTCTGGGAACCTTACTCACCACCAGGAACACAACACTACATACCTGAAAGGTAGTAGTGCTATTATGGCTGTGGTCTTCTGTAAGGAGGAGGTACTTCCCCAGTTGGGCTGCTCCAGATTCAAGCGTGATGGTACTTCGCTGTGCCCTACCTCTCATACGCATGTAGTTATACTGCTAACAAATCCCGCAAGAAAATATTAAGCAAGGTGTTACATTATGGTGCTGTGACCAGGATTAAGTGCTTTAAGAACTACCGGACTAACATTTTGTTTTCATTATTACATTACAGAAGCCTTTTTTCCAATCACGACAGCATTTTAATAGTAGTTTATGTATCTGTGCATAATAAAGGGCATTACAACAAGAGTGTGGGTTTATGAAACGAGCCGAAGGCGAGTTTCATAATAATATCACACGATTGTTGTAATGCCTAATTATGTATAGTTACATACACTACTTTATCTACACACATATCATTAAGTGTTTTAAGATGGGTTCAGAAACCGTAGGGAAATGACTTATTAGGGTTACTTGTAAACATTAAAAAGTCAACGAACAAAACAAATGACAGCTTGGAACGGCGGCGTTGCGTATTTCGTATCTCAGTCAATTTTTTTTTTAAACCATAGACAAGCGAATGAACTCCCTATTCTAGGTACTGTCACTCGAGTTCAAATGTCGTTCGATTTATATTAAAAAAAACATAACGAATTGGCGTTTCGTATCAATGGCCGTTTTAATATCTATAGATACTAGATTAGACATTCCACTTGAATTTGACAGCTGTTCCAAATTTAAATTCATAACCTACTGATTTCAGTAGGTAATGTTAACATCTTTGGTAGGTAATGTGAAATCTTTCTGATGGTTGGTAATGCTGGTCATTGCCTACGGTTTCTGGACGCATTTTAGAGCACTTATGATATGTACGTAGATAAAATATATAACTTTTCACGATTTCTTATTTGTTCTTTATGGTATGTCCCATGGACATTTAGACTACCATAATCCTTCGTAATAAGACACGTTGTACCTTACCCGTGCGCATGTTTGTTATGGGACAAGGAACCGTTAAGGTTATAAATGCTCTAGAATAAGTCAATATACTGTATAAATTAACTGCGAGGCGGACTTAGTGCCTGGCTCAGAGCTATCGGCGTGGCCAGCCGGCGTGAATGGCCGTCTTATCCCGTGGGATACGGCTCAGGGGGATGGAACTAGTCTTAGGGCTTACAGTGGTATTGTATTCTAAATTATGAAATATTTGCTGGAGTTGGATAATTTAACTGGATAATAGGTGCTAATTTGTTATTAAATATTAATAACAGTTACATCATCATGTTAGCCGTAGTATGCCGTGTGATGCCGGCTGACTAGAATAGCACCACTCCATCTCCTCCCGCGGGTGTCGTAAGGGGCGACAAAGGGAAAAATCCTACGGACGGGCAGCAGCGTCCGTCGAAACCCAATCTACAGCTACTGCGGTCGCCAATCCGCCTGCCAAGCGTGGCGACTATGGCAACTACCCTCATGATGATACAAGTCATATTTGTGGGAGGCCTATGTCTGGCAGTGGACTGCACACGGCTGAAATGTGTTAGCCGTATGACGTCCACTGCTGGACATATACCTCCCCCATATAATTATATCCCCCATATATTTGGACCCGGGTATGTACTTAAACTACGTCCAACAATGAGAGGTAGGGCACAACGATGACCATCACGCTTGAATCTGGGGCAGCACAACTGAGGAAGTACGTCCTCCTTACAGAAGACCATAATAGCACTGCTACCTTTCAGGTATGTAGTGTTGTGTTACTGATGGTGTGTATGGTTCCCAGAGGTAATCCATCTGCTCGTTTGCCTAACTAGTACTAAAAAATACTAGTCATAGGCATGCATCGGCCCAAGCGATGGGTCCAATGCCATAATAGCCACGCTTAGCGGTCGGGTTGGTGATCTCAGTATGTTTCATCGCTCTAACGTAGCTGATTGTTCTCCGGTGGTTTAGGTCTGGCCTTGTGTGATGAGCACAGATATTTGTTCCTCAGTCATGGATGTTTTCTATGTATTTCAGTATTTACATGTATATGTCTATTATATATATCGTCGTCTAGTACCTACAACACAAGCCTTACTGAGCTTACCGTAGGACTAGGTCGATTTGTGTAATTGTCCCGAAATATTTATTTATTATTTATAAATAATGGTTGTTACGCCACTGCAAATTATGAGCATGTAAAAATAAAACCAGGCGCGTGCTTGTTTTAGAAATGCTTCAATTTGATTAATAGGTCACGTGATTTTGTATACCCTTCTAATAGGGTTGTCAAGAGTTTTAGGCGCATATCAAAAAAAATATTACTCAAAAATACATTGGGTATTTTCAAGGCAAGAGTGAATAGGCTGTTACTGAACCAGCGTGCTACACCCACGACCTCGTCGACACTTACCATCAGGTGTGACTGAGTACAAACGCTAGTCAGTCTTGTAAGACGAAAGACGTCCACTGCTGAACCAAGCCATTAGATATGAATAAAACGCCTACTGAAAATCGAATAGCAAACATTAAATAACACATATTTAGTAAACTCCATCCCCCATTTCCAACAAGAGATGATGCCTGTAATTAAAATTATCCTATGTCCTTTATTAAACACAATACAATAGTGAGAAATCAGCCATATTAATTGGTTTGAAACGGGTATCTCACGTTTTATAGGTAAATCGAATATTGCTCGACACGACAATTTTATGTTCCAAGAATATACATACCCAGAGTCTAATAAGAGATACTAACGTATCAGACGCACAACTGTCATAGAGCATAATTATTGGCCAATAGCAAGGCTTTTTATTTTATTTTTATAAAAGACTGACCAGCGTTTGACCTCAGTCGCACCTGATGGAAAGTGACGACGAGGTCGAGGGTGTAGCACGCTAGTTCAGTAACAGCCTATTCACTCTTGCCTTGAAAAGACCCAAATTATATCTTACCGGGAATACAGACGAAGGGAGCGAATTCCATTCCTTAGCAGGCTGCAAGAATAGAACAAATAGAGTTATCAGGCATATATCTATGGCTTGATTTAACACCCGCTAGAGCTGCCATCTAGTTTCTGCCAATTACATTAACTCGTTTTACAGGAGTGAGGGGGACAGTGCTATAGCTCGTCCCTTTCTCTCCTCGACTACTATATTTTAGCGGGAAACTTAACTTTGGATAGTAAATTAAAACTAAGTAATGTCAAATTAAACATTATTTATTTATTTATATAATTATTTTGTTCATATTGTTTTCACCGGTAGTGTGTTTGTTGAGTGCTTGCCGCTTCGCAAAAAGATGGCGAAATGTCAAGTAAGGTTCTTGCACAGCTTTGACAGCTATCTATGGCAAGATATCTGTCTACAGAGATTACACCCCGTGGACATAACATTTAACTAGACGGAGCATGCTAATAATAATACCAAAATCGAAAGGGATGTTCTTATGTAACTTTCCCTAGGTATGGCAGAGACGTCGCTATTTTCGCCGTCCTTGTCAAACTCTCACGTATTTTTGTTCCCCTCCAAACTGGACCCTTCAGAACTGTCAAAGTTGGAGGGGAACAAACAAATACAATTAGAGTTTTCTTGAGTTTTCAGTCAAAGTTGCGGTAATTAATAGGGAATAAGCTAATATTTTTGTCATAAAGAGTGTCCTGTAAAGTAAAACTATAGTGAATTGTTACATTTTGGGCTGCAAAAGCCAGAATATCTTTGTACCTCACTAGCGCTCGCGGATGCGTTCTCCAGTCATTATTCTCCCTAGACCCTAATTAGAATCCATCAAATCTACCCTGAAATGTCATTGCCATAATGACATCTCTCATCTCCAATATTTCGGACCAAAGGGCCAACCGCGAACATCGAAGTTCAATTTCGTGCATCTTTCTCTATTACTCCAATAATTAGAGTGACAGGGACAATCGTTAAAAATTTATGAATATCGGCTTTTGCACTAAGCCTTCAGATGTCTCCAACCCGAATGGGGTACCATTCCATAAAAGAAATAAATACTAAACTGTTTTTATTAAATATTAATTTATACTTATTTAAAAAGCATTTTAAAAAACATTTTAGGACCCGGGTATGTCCTTAAACTACGTCCAACAATGAGAGGTAGTATCACGCTTGAATCTGGGGCAGCCCAACTGGGGAAGTACCTCCTCCTTACAAAAGACCACAGCCATAACAGCACTGCTACCTTTCAGGTATGTAGTGCTGTGTTCCTGGTGTTGAGTAAGGTTCCCAGAGCTTCAACCGCCCTTAAAGGCCGGCAACCCGCTTGTGACTCATCTGGTGTTGCGGGTGCCCAAAGGCGACGGTATTTGCTTACCACCAGGCAATCCGTCTGCTCGTTTGCAGCCTATGTCATAAAAAAAATTAAACATTGTAATTCAAATTACTAATAAATTATGTACTTACGTCCATTATTTCGTCCAATATATATATATATATATATATATATTACTATATTTAATGGCAACACAGTGGTATCTATGCAACAGTTGGGCTGCTCCAGATTCAAGCGTGATGGTCATCGCTGTGCCCTATCTCTCATTGTTGGACGTAGTTTAAGGACATATCCAGGTGCCTTAGGCCATGAGGACTCGGAGGTCATCTAATTTTTAGTGGCGTAGGTGACCAGAAGGTTGGCTCATTTTTGTTATAAAGAATGTCCTGTAAAGCAAAACTATAGTCAATTGTTACATTTTGGGCTACAAAAGTCAGAATATCTTTGTTCCTTACTGGCGCTCGCGGATGCGTTCTCCAGTCATTATTCCTCCTAGGACACAAGGAAAACTGTCGAACTTATGATGAGCTTGCAGTCGCACTATACGTATCAGGCCTTCTTTTTGCTTTACTCCAATTAAGACGTCATGAGAGTGACAGAGACAATTATGCGTGATTTACGAACATTATCGCTGGCAACCCTATAAATTCCTATTTGCGTGTAAAAAGTTTGTGTTTTTCAAATGTAAATTTAGATGCGTTTTGTCATATTTCTGACCGAAAGTTTTATTTGTTTGTTAGTTGTACGTGAATAACCGGAATAGAACCGGGAGTTATAACAAAAAGCTTTGAAATTGGAGGTAAAAGTTTATTTAGTTTTTTTGGATAACAAATTTTCATAGGAGTATTTTTTTCCATCTCTTTATTATGCTCTCGATATGAAATGTATGTGTTATCTTTTGTTTTTGTTTTCATAAAACGTGGATGTTCGGATTCAAATTAATTTATCCTTATATTATTATACTTATACAGAATATAACCAGTTGACTAAAAACTTACCAAAGGCCGCCGTATGGTGCCGGCTGACCAGAATAGCACCACCCCATCTCCTCTCGCGTGTTTCGTAAGAGGCAACAAAGGGAATAATCCGAAGGATGGACAGCAGATGATGATACAAGCCATATTTGGGGGAGGCATATGTCCAGCAGTGGACGATTTACTGCTGAAGTGTGAGTGTGTGTGGAGAATTTTTTTTTGGCGTCTTAGTTATTATAATTGTACATTTATTACCTACGCGTTATACTGTCTATGGTAATATATAGTTAGTATATCAATTCCTTATCATAAATATGAAGCTGAGATAAGGATTTATTGCAACTGTGTCACATTATCTCATATACTCGTAGTATATTAACCCTTCATTTCATTATGCATATTGGGCTTTATATGTTCTGAGTTCTGAGAGTATTGTCTGTATTTGAGTTATTATCCTGAGTCCGGCCGGGCGTCCCTAGACTACATCTACATCATTGTCTGTATTTCAGTTTTGTTTAATACGTTATTTATTTGCTTAGGTCTCACACGGACCAGAACACAAAATGATTACATCGGCTCATAGTCCATAACTCAAAATGATCGAAACACAAAATGGCTACAACACAATTAGTCACATACGAAAAAACACCAGATGCAGAAAAGTAAACCTACTGTCCTATAGGTAGGTTTAGGTTATGTTCGTGTTGTATCGGCCCGTAGGGCTAAAGCACCCAGAAATAGGAGCTCCGCGTAAGCGGAGCTCCGTCGACTAATTGTGTTGTAGTCATTTTGTGTTTCTGCCATTTTGAGTTATGGACTATGAGCTGATGTACTCATTTTATGTTCTAGTCCGTGCAAGACTAACCCATTTATTTTTGATTTTATTTTGATTCTTTGTTCAAACAGTTTCATTTTGGGTACTACTGACAACCATTCTTGGTGCAGTGCTAGCACTGCACCAAGAATGCTGGAAAAAGTACGATCACTGGAAATCACGTGTACACCACATATTGACGCGAGAGGAGAAGCGTTCATGTGTTTAGTACCCTTACCATGAGTTGTGACATTGACGTTTTCGATAACGAGTATCGAGTTTACTATCTGTGCATCTCGCTTGTACTATTTTAGTGCGAACGAGATGCACAGATAGTAAACTCGATACTCGTTATCAAAAACGTCAATGTCACAACTCATGGTAAGGGTACAGGAGCTGCGAAGATGCTCATAAAACTTGTGAAGGGGTCCAAGTTCAGTTAAAATTAATTATTAAAAAAGTAAGTAGGGTAGTAAAAAAAAAACACTCAAGCCATATTTAAGATAGGGTTGTCCAATACTGGATTAACTTAAATGCTAAAATAAAACAAGTAGTTATATAAAAAAATCTTATAGTTTATTTTTATAGCACGATCAACATATTTGTAAAAACTTTTACCTAGCACACCTTCCGATACTTTTTTAATTATAATTAAAAGAGATCAAAACAAAAGAACTTCAGGCGCTTCTATGTATAGGTGAAAACATTTTTGGGGTTTATTGTTGGAAGTCATTTTGTATTGGAAATGACGTCTACATATTCAATCGCTTTTAAACAGAGATAGGTCCTCCGATAGATCCTTTCCGCGTCCAAAGTCCCTTTTACATGAAACTGGCTACGGGCAACATCGCCCCAAAGTCCATACGAAGAAAAAAAAAACTGAGATAGGTATATTTTCTACGAATGTTTGCTTATTAAGTACTAAAAAAAGAAAACTTCCGTTTATAAGTACCGCAATTATTTTATTCATGTTTAAGTATTTTAATACTATAATCGCCTGAGTCTCTTTTGTATTATCTCAAATTATTTACTATACGACACATAATGGCTATTTTTATAAGGTTAAAGGAATGATACTTAGAACAATACATAGTGTAAAATATTTACTATTTATCAAAAACTAAGGTTATACGGTAATTCGCTAGTAACTGGACACCCAAATACTTGGCCACATTATACTAAAAATGAACTCTGTTTATAGGTGATTACATTTTTTTTATGACATAGGCGGCAAACGAGCAGACGGATTGCCTGGTGGTAAGGAATTACCATCGCCCATGAGCATTCGCAATACCAGGAGACTCACAAGCGCATTGCCGGCCTTTGAGGGGGTTTGGAGCTCTGGGAACCTTACTCACCATCAGGAACACAACAGTACATACCTGAAAGGTAGCAGTGCTATTATGGCTGTGGTCTTATGTAAGGAGGAGGTACTTCCCCAGTTGGGCTGCCCCGGATTTAAGCATGATGGTCATCGCTGTGCCCTCTCATTGTTGGGCGTAGTTTAAGGACATACCCTGGTCCAGTCCAATTCATTGTAGAGGTGGCCAGTAATTAAAACCCCATTATAAATATGTTCTATTTATAGGTAAACAAAATGAATTTACAGTATAATGTGACCAGTTATTAAAAAGTGTCCAGAATTCAATTTCCAATAAAATTCTGTCAACATATGAAAAAAAAATTAAATCGAATTACAAAACACAATGTAGTTTGTTATTAAGCATAACTTTTTTATAGTTACACATTTATTTCTAAAAAATCACAAGCAGACAAAAATCATATTAAGTAGTTAAAGTCTTAGATTGTTAAAGTTATATTTACAGTAAGTTCAGTCTCAATGAGAAACTAGCGTAAGAAGATATAATTATAAAAAAAATATTCAATTTTTTGGGAACAAAAGAGTTTTTCTAAATCATAAAAAAAAACTAATGACAGTTTTATATACGAAGTGTAACATAAATAGTGATGATTAGTTCACGCCAACCTATTTTTATACATGTATTTATGCAGTTAAATAGATAATAATCAGAAATATTCATCACATAATAATTCAGAATTTAAGTTACAGTGACATTGGCATCATAGTATGAATATATATTTTACATGTACTTGGAATATTAATAAGTATTTTATTATTATTTATATAAGTTATGTATGAAATGTGAACTAGTTTATTTGTATTATATTTTAATAATTACGTCCTTGTATCGAATAAATAATTATTTTAGTTATCTATACCTGGAGCTGCATTACTTTATGTAAGATATAAATATTAAATAGATTGCTACCATTTATGTTACACCATGTATAAATGTTTTACAAGTAAAATAAAAAAAAGTATAATTCAGTAATATCGCTGGCCTTCACTTAAAATGTAAACTTAAATAATATTATTTTAACACCTATTGATAATTACATAAACTTATTTACTTAATTAATTTTCTTTGACATTGACACTTAAAGCTTTAATTTTAGGCTTGAAATGTTTCTATTTGATATAATATGTAAAGCCATTAAAATTATCAATAGTACAAAAAGTCATAGAATTTATTATAATCTAGTTTCCTACTAAAACTGCCTAGCTACGAATAATTTTGTTTAACAATTTAAAATAGGGTAAACCTTGGTTAATATACTTATAATATACCGGGTGATCAATCCAAATGGGTCAGTGGGAGGAAGTCAGAAACTATGAGAGATAGCGAAATCTGTTCTTAGGAACCATGGCTTCGATTTCAGATTTAATAAAAATGACATTGAAACTTTTTTTAACTCGGTCGTGATCAAAAATGTCAAAAAGTGATAAAAACAATAATATTTAACAACTTTTCCCATGGGCCCAATATTGAAATTGCGAAAAAATTTGCTGCTCCATATTATTAACTCGCAGTGAAGTCCTAGTATGTCTGGAGTAGCAGATTTTTTTTTCACTAATTCAATATTGGTCCCATGGGAAAAGTTGGTAATTATGATCGTCTTTATCACTTTTTGACATTTTGGATCACGACCCAGATTTCACCCTATATATAATATATTCTTGGTAATTCGGTGACAGTGCATTATGTTACACAGATCTGGCCGTGCCAAAGTTAATAGATTTCGAGCACCTTTCTCTTTTACTCCGACTAAGGCGTGACAGTGACAGAAACAATAATTCGAAATTACGAATATCGATATTCGCGGTAACGCCGCCGGCTGTAAGGAAATGGAAGGTATAAAGTTGATGGTTGCTATCAATTTGAGTTGCTTGCAATCAGGTTGGTAGCAATTTATTGCTTGCCTATTGTAAGATAATAATGCAATATCATCGATTTACCAACTATCACCGATAAACCAAGGTTTCCTCTATTTTCATTCAAAACTTTACAATATTTTTTATAATTTTATATAAAACATAAGCCTGCTTTGGCTTTGCCATAATAGGATAATTACAGATTTTAAAGGCCAGAAGAGTTTTAACAATTTTCTTATTTTTAATAATTTTTGTCACATTTTAATTAAATTAATTCATTTCATAAATACAATTCACAATTTGTTTTATACTTTAAATCTATTAATAGGGAGTATGCTCTAGTACAAAAAAAGTAAAAAAACAATTATTTTTTCTTGTTAGTTAAACAAAAAGTACAAAAAATTCATGCTACTTAGATTGTGACGTCAATTTTAAATTAAAAAAAAACATTGAGGAATAAAGTCTAAAGATAAAACCATGTGCACAATACTTTAAATAATTCATCTGATAAAAAAGTGAACATCCCTATAATACTTAAAATACTCAAGTCTTAAAAACCGTTATTCTAGAGAGGCAACCCTAACGGTGTACCCCAAAGAAAGTGGCATACAAAGTAGATCTCAACAAAATGTTAGAAGTGTCTGTTCTATACACAATCAATTTTTTTTATAATTCTAGTCACCTAGCTACTTTTCTCTTTCCTACACGTGTGTACCTGTTCCTTGGCCAGTACCTGAAAAAAAAATTGACACTTGAGAAAACTGTCCAAATGGTCCCACACTAACGAGTAGCGCGAAACATGTCGCCTAGTGCGATATAATTACACGTGAGTTTATCCGTTTGTAACTAAGCAGGAGTAATAAACTCATAACAGTTTTAATTAAATAATATTGCTTCAATGTGCAATCATGTCAAAAATTTTAAAAGCAATGGCGATTAAAAAGGACTCCGTGACTTTCTTCTAACCTAACCTACAACCACATACTTTGAAGCCTATAATGTCAACATTACAGTAGTAAGTAGCAAAAGTGGCTAGATAAAAAAAAAGATAATAGTACATTACTGCAGAGGCCGTGAAGTAAGGGATTTAAGGACGAGATTGCGGTAGACGGCCGAGTCGGAGGCGAGGCCGGATAAATTGAGTCCTTTAATCCCTGTTCAGGCCGAAGCCTGTATAGTGCTTTTCTCAAACATTTCAAGAAAATAATAAAATTAAAATAACAACAAAGCAATCAAGTAAATAACAGTGAATTGCCGCCTTTTTTATTTTTTATACAAAAAAAAACAAATTCGATAAAGCTATTCGTACACCTTTTTTAACTGCTTATAAAAATATACTACTATCTGTGGTTCATAGATTTCGTTTTTTTTTTAAATGAATTGACATTGGAAAAAGCTATTCCAGCACCATGTTTAACCGATTGTTATAATACCAATTATGCTTTCAAAGAGATTGTAACTTGGATGTATGTATTTTTTCATTCGTCAGTTTAATCTTAGTTGGCAAATTTAAAAAGTTAGAGCTGCGGACAATAATGTGCTTTTCATACTAACTCCATACATTTATTCACGGCCTAGTCCATAAATGTGCAACTTCTTGGCATCATTTCGTGCCATTAACCCTTAATAAGGCAGTGGTCATATATTTACCACTTGGCTCTGGAGAACACAGATTAAAAACTATTTGACGTAAACGTCATTCAGTTAGGTTTATGAACGCACACATAATCTGTCAATCATAAAAAAAATACGTTGGCAACACTGTGAAGTGTCAAAACGTAGATCTGTGGCTGTTTGTCAAAAAATTCAAAATTCGTACAATTTTTTGGTGTGCGGTAAATACTTATTGCCGATTTGTTAACGCAACATTCCGGTAAGTGGTTTTTGTTGGTTTTTCCTAGTAGTACACTATATTACCTAGTTATATAAGTGTTAGCCATTTAGAATATCTCTTTCCACCGTTTGGAAATACAGTTCTAAGTTGGTGGTAAATATTTTACCTTTGCCCGGTACCGTCAAAAAAGAACGGATCGATTGTATTTTTTTTTAGTTTACAGTGAGAATGTCTAAAAAAGAGAGACTTTATGATAAAAATATTAAAGAACTACTTGAAAATGATCTTTCCAGTATTGAAAGTGACTCGGATGATGACATGGAATACATTTCTAATTTGGTGTTCGATCATGATTACGATAGTCAAGTTGTACGAGGTGTGTCAAAAATAGAAAAACGATCGCGGGTACGGTGTGACGTGTGCAAAGTAGCTTCATGGGCCACGCCGTGCTTTAAAAACTTTCATTGTGCATCCACAGACGGTATGTCCACACATCATCAACCTGGGGATAGTATGGCCTAGGCAGCACGATGGGGCGGCGGTAAAATAGTTACCACTTTCTACACGCTATTATGAGGCAATGGCCATATAATTACCACCCTGTTTTTCAGAGAAAAGGATTTCCTGAAAATTTTTTCATTGATAGTATGATGATTATGGCTACAATAAATGTCTAAAAAAGTTGATCGATTTGTTTTTTTCTGAAATTAATACCTCTGCCCTATTAAGGGTTAACGCATACGTTTCGTAGTATGTTTGAGAAAAAGATCTTTATTTTTCAATTTAGGCACATTACATGCCCTTATGAACGTCAAAGAAAATTCTACCACCGGTTCCAACCCTACACCCTGACCCGAGAAGATACCGGCAAGAAACTACGGCGGGACTTATTTTTTCAAAACAGTGATACATCAAATCTTAAAGTACATAATTATGCGTAGTCCCAAAAGAAAACATATCAAACAGTTTATTACAAGATATAACTAAAAATATAAAAGTAAAATAATAATGTATAAACAAATTTGACTTCACAAAATAGACATACTTTGATATGCTTTCTTACCTGAACTATGTCATTTAAATAATTTGGCAGTACATATAACTGATGATTTAAAGGTTTCTGATGCTAAGCAGTTGAAGTGTTCAAAAAGACCTACACGTCTTATTCTCTTGACAATAGAGATGTGTTGACCTCATTTTGAACACCTCAACCGCTTAGCCTCTTCTGCTGCTGACTGTTCGTGTTTGAGAAAAATATTTTTAATCAGCTTAAACCGACTTCAAAATTAGTTAATCATTTTGCACCTTATTGCTGTGTTAAGGTTTCAAAAACTTGTAGAATTAAAGCTTATTAATGCTTAAGGCATAAAATTATCGTAATTTAAATATGAATTTAGATAACTAAATTACCATTTTCTGAAGCCAGACGGGTAAAAACTTGTAAAAACAGCAATTATTTTTAAGCATTTTAATATAATATTTAATATCCACAAAACGCTTTATTGCTGTCTAATCAAAATTTTATTTTTATTAAATACTTTACGGTAAGTTTTATTAGTACGGCGGAAAGGTTCTGGGGTGGCGACCACGAACTGGAAGACGCAGCGTAGGTAGGCCTCCCACAAGGTGGACCGACGACCTAGTTAGAGTCGCGGGATAGGCGCAGGATCGGTCTTCTTGGGTGGTTCTGGGGGAGGCCTATGTCCAGCAGTGGACGTCTTTCGGCTGACATGATGATGATGAAGTTTTATTGCTGACGGCAAAATTTTAGAGTCAAGGTCAAAAATATCGAATCAACCGAAGTGCCTAAACATGTATACATGTATCGTAATAGTAAGGCAATTAAATTATGGCACTTCCATCATTCTTCTAGTGTTGTCCTGGCATTTTGCCACGGCTCATGGGAGCCTGGGGTACGCTTGGCAACTAATCCCAGGATTTGGAGTTACTAGTTTTACGAAAGCGACTGCCATCTGACCTTCCAACCCAGGGTAAACTAGACCTTATTGGGATTAATCTGGTTTCTTCACGATATTTTCTACTGAAAAGCGACTGGTAAATATCAAATGATATTTCGTACATAAGTTTCGAAAAACTCTTTTATACAAGCCGGGGTTGAACCGGCGACCTCCGGGTTGCAAGTAGCACGCTCTTACCGCTAGGCAACCAGCGCTCTCTTCATTCGCAGCAGAAGCAAAATAGCTATCCGGATCGCTATTTATTTATTTAGCCATTACCTTTGGTAGTAATTTGATTTGTCTGGAAGTTCCCTTGACTCGTCGGGGGGAGAATGTACAACCCGCCCGCCGTCTGCGGTGACACCCTCGGGACCTGCAAAAGGGCACAAAGTTAACAAGGAAAGCTTTTGTGGAGTAAAAGGAGCTTTTGTGGAAGCTTCATAGAAAATTTAAAGACGAATTTGACGACCGGTCTGGCCTAGTGGGTAGTGACCCTGCCTATGAAGCCGAAGGTCCTGGGTTCGATTCCCAGTCAGGGCATTAATTTGTGTGATGAGCACAGTTATTTGTTCCTGAGTCATGGGTGTTTTCTATGTATTTAAGTATTTACATTTATCTATCTATTATATATATCGTCGTCTAGTACCTACAACACAAGCCTTTCTGAGCTTACCGTAGGACTAGGTCGATTTGTGTCAGATTATTCATAATTAGTCCCGAATTATTTATTTATTTATTTATTTGAATAATTTTAATAACTTTGGCGACAGGTTTGGCCTAGTGGGTAGTGACTGCCTATGAAGCCGATGGTCCTGGGTTCAAATCCCATGGACATTTGTGTGATGAGCACAGATATTTGTTGCTTAGTCATGACTGTTTGCTAAGTATTTATATGTATCTATCTATTATATATATCGTCGTCTAGTACCTACAACCCAAGCCTTACTGAGCTTACCGTAGGACTAGGTCGATTTGTGTAAGATTGTCCCAAATAATGTATTAAATAAATTTCTCAAACTTGCAATGAAATGTTGATATTATAGGTGAAAAACTTAAGAAAGTCACCATGTCGATGAAGTTGTGCGGAGACATAATATAGAACTTACGTTTGTATTTAAACTTTCGTGAGACATATCTGATAATTTAAACATTAACACGACTCTACTCACGTTTATTTAGTCACTCGCGCGACATGTTTCAGAGAACATAGGCCTCTATTATCAAGAACTAAGAGTGCTGAGTGTCCGTTCGATTCGGCTCCGCTGTCGGACCGCCCTCAACCGGTTTTAACATCAAGAGCGGCGCGAGCAGCGCGGCGCGCGTTAGTGCGCGACGGGCCGGCGACGCGATCGCCGAATCGAACGGACACTCAGCACTCTTAGTGCTTGATAATGGAGGCCTATGTTCTCCGAAACATGTCGCGCGAGTGACTAAATAAACGTGAGTAGAGCCGTGTTAATGTTTAAATTATTAGAACTTACGTCAAAATTTGAATATAGAACGCCGACATGCGTGTACACACGTTACTACTACATAGACCAGGTGCTTTAGCTATGTTTTTCACCTATACTAACTTCTAATTAGGTTCGGAAATACTACATGTCCGGCGCGATGAGTGAAGATGATATGTCATGGGATTTCATATAACCTTTTCACACCTAAGACTGCAAAGCAACTTTCTTTTCTTTTTAAATTCAAATAATTCGGGTAATTCGGCGCGCCGCGCCCCGCGCGTGTGTTTTTGAAAAGCTCCATTTCAAAAATAGTTTTAACTAGTTTAAAGTGAATATTCTACTATGAAAGTTATATCAAAATAATCGTTATAAAACAGTGAATTAATCTTATTAAAAGTTAGACTGAAAATATATTCAATAACAAAAGTGCACGCGAATATAGCGACCGACTCAAAAAAACGCGTATGATCTATGAAATTCTGCGGCGCTTCCGCCCTTTATGGACTTGGTGTACGGCGCAGTGAATTCCTGGAAACTTTGAGTGATTTCTGTGAATTGTGGCGAACTCAAACGAATTTTGTGATTTTAAGTAATATTTAATTCCGTCAAGTGACAATTTTAATCAGAAAGGTGAAGGTGGCTTGTGTTGTACTACAGTTAATACAAAGTAATTTTATAATAGTTTTACTGTTTAAATTGCGACGCCAATGATAAACAACCCGTCGTCCAATCAGAGCACAAGAAACGCCGACCAAATTGGAAAGTGTTACAACAGAAGCTGTACAAAGCGGGCACAGGTGTCAAATCCAAACTCTACAACGACATCTGGAGTCCTATTGTCACCGAGAACCTCGGGATGGCGTTTGTATGAACGAAAGAGAACATAACAACATACCTACACAATAAATTGATATTGAAAAAAGACTGTCTACGTTATATATAATATTAGGCTCTATATATAGATTTCTAATAACATAATGAATCTCCCTTCAAAATGCGGCAAATGCGACAAAAGAATATCGACCCGGCATTCACTTGACTGCTCGTCTTGCAGTATCAGATACTGCCTAGATTGCCTAGAACGGACAGGTGTAAGTAGAAAGCGGTATACTCTGATGACTGTTAATAATAAAAAAAGCTGGAAGTGTAAAAGTTGCTGCGAAAAACCTAAACAATCTAGTAACTCTCTCCCCAGACAGGCATTAGACTCTCTCGTATTATCCACAATGGATACATCAGATGACTCGTTTTTTTCGCCTAATAATTTATCCAACAGCTCCACCATGCCAAACAGCATTGATGGCTTAAACGGCTCAATGATTAACCGAACTGACTACATAGAGATGCAAAATACGATAGCTCTACTTAAATTACAAGTAAACAACATGCAAATTGAACTAAACACATTTAAGTCAGAAAAAGATGAAATCCTTCAGAGGAACAATCAGCTGTCGTCAGAAATAAGGACTTTAAAAACATTATGCCAATCATCAACAATCAGGAGGTGTAACAGCGAACCAGTGATAAACAAAAAAATACATATCTTGTCTCACTCAGTAGCGAATTCAATATGCAAGGAATCAAATGCCGACTTTGATCACAAGAAAAGAATATTAGAGCTTCAACAAAATATAGAAAAATTAAATAATCAGCTTCAAGAAGCAAGAAAAATGAATACCGAGCTAATACATCATATAGACAACCTAACAAAGCAACTCAATACACCAAAAGCGACGTCTATAGTATTAGAAAGTAGCAACACTTACACAACTGGAATTACTAGCAAGATTTGCATCGTTAGTGGAAATAATCAAAAGCATACGAGAAAACTAATTCTGAACAACTTTAACACACAACAAATCTGTCACTATATCATCACTGGAGGAAATATCAACGCATTACTTGAAGGACTTGAAAACAAATTGGTGGACTTCACACTAAACGATTACTGTGTTCTGTTTATAGGAGATTCGGACTTTGAAACAACAGGAAACTACATACATATCATTGATGAATTGAGAAACAAATTGGAAACCATCCAGCATACAAATATTATTATATGCCTCCCCGTATTCAAATTAAGTAGATTTGCAAACATATTTAACAAACGTGTGGAGGTATTTAACAGTCTTTTGTATCTGGACAATCTTATGTATAATTATGCGTATATATTAGATAGTAATAAGAATTTAGAGTACACACATACAATGTTTTCGAATATCACAGGAAAGTTAAATAAACGTGGAGTAACGAAAATGTTTACAGACTTGAATACACTTATAGCAGAAATAGACTCTTTCACGTCCAACAATCATAACAATATAAATCATAATGACGGAAAACACGAAGTTGCTGATGTTGTTGACCCCGACCTGATACATAACAAAACATTTTTTCGTTCCTAAACACCTACGTAAAGATTTTATAGTTCTACACCAAAACATTGCAAGTGTAATACAAAAACGCGAATTATTAGAAATAAGTCTGTCAGAGATGCGTGATGACGGAATAGACCCCGATGTTATTTGTTTGTCAGAAACCTTTATAAAACGGGGATGCGAATCAAATATTAAGATTAAAGGTTACAATTTAGCCTCAAATTTTTCAAGGGAAAAAAATAGAGGGGGTGTTTGTATTCTAGCCAAAAAAGGACTAAAATTTAGAGAATTACCATTTATAAACAGTTATGCCCGTCAAAATGTTTTTGAATGTTGTGCAATAGAAATAACACATAGTAAATTAATTATAATTGCCCTATACCGTACCCCAAACTCCAATGTAGACATTTTCTTAAATGAACTAGACGGTATTTTAAGCCGTTTAACAATGAAAACAGATAAAAAATTGGTTTTGACCGGAGACTTTAACATAAACACAATTATACAAAATAAAATTTCCACTCACCTTAGTGATCTTATAAATTATTATAATCTAAAGACTCATATTACTATGCCTACTCGGTTAAATTCATGTATAGATCATGTTATTAGCAATGTTTTAAATGCGGAAGGTAACATTCTTCCGTTAGGTTTATCAGATCATGAGACAGCACAAATTCTAACTATTCCAGAAGTACAAAAAAAACAAGAGACAAGTATAACATATATAACGAAAAGAGATTATAGCACCAGTAATGTAAGTAAATATCGCGAATGTCTAAAATCTTTGAGTTTTTCTGAGGCCCTTGATGCCTCAGACATGAATGAAGCTTTTAATTATTTTCACGATTTAATATGTTTGTTTTACGACCTGTGTTTTCCTTTTATAAGGTGCAAAATATCGACCAATCCCAAAAGCCAACAATGGATAACAAAAGGTCTTAAACTAAGCTGTAAATATAAGCGATCCCTACGTTTTCAATTTTACAGAGATAAAACTCCAGAGAGCAAGAATAAATACAAATTGTACTCGAAAATACTCGCTGATTGTATACATAAGTCTCAAAATTACACAATGAAAAACTAATGCAGAACTCTACAAATAAAATCAAAACATGTTGGAAGATTATTAATGACGATACGGATCAGCATCTAACAAACAAACATATAACTAAAATAAATAAAGATGGAATTGACGTTGAAGACCCTAGTCACATTGCAAGTGAATTCAACAACTACTTTAATCAACGTACTAATATTAACAATAATATAAAAAACACTAACTCGAAATACGTAAACAATACTATATTCCTGACCCCTGTAACCAACAATGAAGTAAGTAATATAATAAATTCACTCAAAAATACTAATTCTACAGGTTACGACGGCATAACAACTAAGATTCTGAAAGTATGCGTTAATGAACTAGTCCCTATTGTCACACATCTAATCAACTTGTCTTTTGAGCTAGGCAGCTTTCCGGATACCTTAAAGTTGTCTGTAGTTACACCAGTATTCAAAAAAGGAGACAAGTCAGAACTATCTAATTATCGACCAATAACACTTATACCGATCATATCTAAAATATTCGAAAAAGCTATTCATAAACGGATCATGTCATTTGTAGAAAAATATCAGATACTGAAAAAGGAACAAAACGGATTTCAAAAAAATAAAAGCACAACACTAGCAAGTTTTAACCTTATTAATAATGTTATACGAAGTATTGACAAAAAGATGCCAACAGTGGTAGCGTTCTTTGACATGTCTATGGCATTTGATTTTGTCTCACATGATATATTAATACTAAAGCTTAACGACCTTGGTATCAGAGGGCCTGCATTACAGTGGATCAAGTCGTACTTAACAAATAGGAAGCAGTGTGTTGAAATAGAAAGCACCAAAGACTCAACAATTGTTCGCTATAGATCCTCATACATGGAAAATAGTTTAGGAGTACCACAAGGTAGTGTGCTAGGGCCACTCCTATTTTTAATCTACATTAATGACCTACCAGATGTTACTACACACAATTGTACCCTTTTTGCTGATGATGTGTCAGTTCTAGTCTCAGGTAAAGACGAAACTGAACTCAATAATGATATAAATAATATGATTAAATCCGTCATAGAATGGCTTCAATTAAATAATTTATCAGTTAACCTAAATAAAACTCAATTAATTCAATTTTGTAATGTACGAAACAAAGGCACAGTATTAGATGTTAAATATAAGGATACACAAATTAGAGAAGTAGACTCGTCCAAATTTTTAGGCATAATTGTGGATGAGAACTGTAACTGGAAAAAGCAAGTGGACGTAGTGAGCAATAAGCTAATGAAATTCGGTTATGTATTGAGAAGACTACGCAACATTTCAAATTGGAGCACAGTCCTTATGGCATATCACGGGTACATTGCATCAAATTTAAGATATGGCCTACCATTATGGGGCAATTCTACTGACACAAGTAGGGCATTTATAGCTCAAAAGAAATGCTTGAAGGCAATGTGTGGGATAAGTCAGTGGGAATCATGTAAACCATTGTTCCATAAACATGAAATTTTGACACTGCCATGCATATACATCTCTGAAATTGCAGTATTTGTTAAGAAATATCCGGATCTATTTACAAAGGCAAAAGACATATATCATAGAAACACAAGATATCCTGATAAACTTGTACTAGATTTCATACCAAACAGTTCTCTTTTTACTAAAAGCAGTTATTATATGTGTTTAAGAATATTTAATGCCCTTCCGGAAAATATAAAACCCCTGCCTCTACATTTATTTAAAAAACAACTTAGTAAATGGCTAAAAAGTCAAATGTTTTATAGTATAAATGACCTGTTTAATATGTAATAGTATAGTTTTAAGTAGCTAACTAGGTAGTTATAAGCAGTATCTGTATCACCTACGATGATTACTTATGTGCATATAGATATAAGATTGTAACATTTGCATGCTTAATCGGCAAAATATGTCATTGTACAGAAATACGTCACAGTACCATCTTATTGTACCATGTTTTGTGCAAATAAAGAAATTTGAATTTGAATTTGAATTTGAAATTATGACACAACATCTTGACGTTCAGCCATTGAAAAAAAAACATAAGAATGAATGAAAAACTGTTATACTAACCCTTTACTACCAGACTACCAGACTTGTACCTAAATAGTATGAAGATGACAGTTTGCAATGGCAACAACACTTGGATTCGTTTGTTGTTACCTCTACCTACTCACAAATTAAACAAATTGACTACAATTTTTGTTTTATTTCATTGCAAGTTTGAGAAAAGCACTATACAAATCTCGATGAGAAACAGGCTTGCCGGCCGCGTACCCTGTCCGTATACATCTACTTGGCCTGGAACCCCTCGTTTCCTGTCCTCTATAGTAATGTACTATTTCTCAAACATGCCAGGAAATATTGTCTTTACATTCCTTATAAAAGACTCGGAAGTATGGTTTTTTGGGCGCGGTAACAAAAAGGGACGGAAATGGAATTTCATATAACTTTGCAGGCCTGGGCCTGCAAAATAACTTTTTTTCGACGATTATCTATACAGAAGCAATGATGGCGGGTACCATAGCAAACAGCTGATGTTAATTTTTAATACATTTCGATTTCATTGTTAGTTGTGATTTTGCAAATTTTATATTCTGAAGCATTTTTTTATTTTATTGTATGTTTGAGAAAACTATACTTGCCTCGTCGTGAAATCGAATTCCTGGCCACGTAACACTATCCGCATATACCCACATGGCCGGAAATCCTCGTTTTCCTGGCCTCTACAGTAATGTACTATTAAATACCAGACTGGTCTTCCTATGTACATTTAGAAAAAATAAGCCCTTCCCGGGTTGTGTAACCTCGTTAATTTACTTACAAAAAGGTTGAAACAAACCAGCGAAGGAAAATAAGAATTAACGCTATTAAAAATACTTTTTTATAAAGAAATTAACTTCAAAGGCAACGTCAAAGAATACTGAGATGTTTCCGCATTTTTTTCCCTTGTGATTTTCATACCGACTACCTCAAATAGAATCAGCATTTTGAAAAAGTATAAACATAGTGCCTCGCATACTTTGTGTACTGAGTGGACTATCGGATGGCATGAATGATACAGCGTAAAAAATAGATAAAAAAAACATCTTTCTAATCGGCGTATATTTTAAATTCTGTTTACGCGATAAATTCCGTCTTTAGTTTTATTATTTCATTAAGATGAAAAATAACGTGGTCTTAGAAGTACAAACCATGTACTTAAAAGTTTTCATTAACTCAGATAGTTTTCAGGTTTGTTCAAAGTGCCTAGAATTCACATTACATTTTTTTTACCTTTTTTCTACACATGTAATATTCTGGCTTGGTCTGCCCAAAAGTAGTAAAGCACTTTTATATCATCCTTATTTGATCTATTAGCGTATAGCATAACAATAAGCAACTCATTTAAATTATATTGTAAATAATATATTTTCTATTACTTTAAGTATTATTTCAAAGTTAAATATATTTTTTTAAGAAGCGCAGTTTAAACATCAGCTATCGATAGCTTTTCCTCGCGACTTTGTCTTTATGTCCATTCTCGTAGCTGAAACTCTCTCCATACCAAATTTCATCCCAATTAGTTCAGCTTCAGCGGTTTAAGCGTGACGAGATAACGGACAGACATACAGTGCAATGGCGGCGGGACAATTTTTTCGTTAGGCAAGACGGAGCCAGTATGGCTTTTCCTTTAGTTCGTGAGCCCCAGGAAAACTCTTGAAGTATGGGAAAGTTAGTAAAGCCGGTGGAAATTGGCTTGTACAGGCGCGCCGCCGCTGATAGAGAGTTACTTTCGCATTTATAATATTAAGTATCTACTTACGTATCCATACCTATGGATTAAGATTGTGCATACTCTAGTGGTAAGTAATCTTGTGGTATAAAATACCCTTTTATAATGTAATGTAATAGACATGAACCCTACGTCGCCTGTTTCGCTATTATCTCTCTTAATTGTATAAGGCGTAAGGCTCACTTTAGTGATCGATCATCATCCTTAAAGCTCAAGAGAGCAAGCTCGGTGATCTTATCCTA
Source organism: Grapholita molesta (assembly GCA_022674325.2). Taxonomy (NCBI): domain Eukaryota; kingdom Metazoa; phylum Arthropoda; class Insecta; order Lepidoptera; family Tortricidae; genus Grapholita; species Grapholita molesta. Next base: position 9,605,398 of record CP053143.2, read on the forward strand.
AGAATTAGCGTAGGAACTAATTTTACAAAAGTGATTGCTATACTCCAATTTTGGGGGAAAGTTTTTTTTTATGACATAGACGACAAACAAACAGACGGATTGCCTGATCGTAAGCAATTACTGTCGCCCGTGGGAACAACACCAGGGCAGTCACAAGCGCGTTGCTGGCCTTTAAGGGGGATGGGAGCTCTGGAAACCTTACTCACCACCAGGAATACAACACTAGATACCTGAAAGGTAGCAGTGCTATTATGGCTGTGGTCTTCCGTAAGGAGGTGCTTCCCCAGTTGGGCTGCCCCAGATTCAAGCGTGATGGTCATCGCTGTGCGCTACCTCTCATAAAACATACTCTCATAAAGTTACACTAGAGCTGTATTAACTACCTAAAATATTTTTCTTTATCGAACTGATAAAACTCTTACCTGAGGCTGTGCCGAGCTGTGAGCTGATGATGAAGAGGCCATGGGACTCGTCAGCGGCTTTGATGATGATGATGAAGAAGGCGATGCCCCTGATGTGGCTGTTGAAAAAAAAAATTGTTTAAATAAAAGGTAAGATCAAATAAAACAACTGAAAAGGATTATAGTATACTAATGTAAACTTGCCGTGTGATGCCGGCTGACTAGAATAGCACCACCCCATCTCCTCCCGCGGGTGTCGTAAGAGGCGACAAACGGAAACATCCTACGGACGGGCAGCAGCGTACGTCGAAACCCAATCTACAGCTACTGTGGTCGCCAACCTGCCAAGCGTGGCGACTATGGCAACTACCCCCCAAGATGATACAAGTCATATTTGTGGGAGGCCTATGTCCAGCAGTGGACTGCATACACATTAGATTAGATTTGACGACCGGTCTGGGTTCGATTCCTAGTCGGGGCATTTATTTGTGTGATGAGCACAGATATTTATTCCTGAGTCATGGGTGTTTTCTATGTATTTAAGTATTTATATGTATTTATCTATTATATTATATAGATCGATGTTTAGTTACTACAACACAAGCCTTACTGGGCTTACCGTAGGACTAGGTCGATTTGTGTAAGATTGTCCCGAAATATTTATTTATTAGATATTTTGATTTGAGCGATAATTTTACTTGTTATAGCCTCTAGTGAACTATTTCCAAGACCAATACATGGCCGGCCTTAAAAAGTTTTTGACCTTTTGTCATATTTTGGAAACGTTCCAGATGGTATTTAATGGACCACACCTTATATTCAATAACTTTCATCATATTTGTGTATAAAAGATGTATAAGTTTTGACAACTCGCAAAGAGTTCCTTTGGAATCCGCTTGGTGTCGCCTCTATCGTTTAGTGCTGCCACCTATACTTCCCTCCCTACATCATCTATTTACGACCGGCCTGGCCTAGTGGGTAGTGACCCTGCCTAAGAAACTGATGGTTTTCGGGTTCGATTCCCAGTCAGGGCATTTATTTGTGTGATGAGCACAGATATTTGTTCCTGAGTCATGGGGGTGTTTTCTATGTATTTAAGTATCTATATGTATCCTTCTATTATACATATCGTCGTCTAGTACCTACAACACACGCCTTACTGAGCTTACTAGGACTAGGTCGATTTGTGTAAGATTGTACCGAAATATTAAAAAAAATGGACCAAACCTTATATTTAGTAACTTTTATCATATTTGTGAATAATAAGATTAAGTAAAGTCTTGACAGCTTGCAAATAGTTCCTTTGGAATCCGCTTGGTGTCGCCTCTGTAGTTTAGTGCTGCCATCTATATTTCGCTCCCTATATCATCTATTCACACCTAAGGAAATCCTTGAAGCACGGGTACTTGAACCGATTAACCCCAATAAAGTAAATACTTCGGAACTTACCTGTAGTATATATTAGTCCTAACGGAGTATTAGGGCCCTAACGTAACCTTCGCAATTTCGGGTCGACTAAAAATATATACCTTTTAAGAATGAATAAGTAATCCGGTTTATTTACGGAAACATTTATTTTTGTTAAAGTAAAAATATATATTTGAGTTTTCTAATGTTCCACGTGGAACGAGAAATGGATTGTCATATTATATTGACTTTAAAAATTACCTCTATTATTGTGTAGGTAATTTTAGACATAGGAAAATGTATAGTTAGTTCTTTGTTTTATAAGGTACTAAAGTTAGTGTTTACCCTCCCGTTCTAATATTGAGACCCTAGCAAGCTTTATATATTTTTAATTTATTTATTCTTAGTCAAATACCAAAAATAGTCACCATCTTACCTGGAAGGGGTAAGTTCGCCCGGACGGAGTAGTACGGAGGGGGCGCGGGGGTTGCCGCCGGATTAGCCGTGTTAACTTGCGGGACGTATGCTGTTAAAAAAAACTATTATAATATACCAACTGCGCAAGATCCCACGCATCATCAAAATCCCAAGTATCATGTGGGCTTACTTTGATTCGTGGGATAACACTTTGTCTTGTATCTTATATTACTTTAGTTGTACAACAAATAACTATTATTTATTTAGTCTATATAATCAATGAAAATTGTTTTATTATTATACATACAAATTGGACCGCTTCCTCTCAAATACGGGTTGCCGTAGGTAGCTGCGTATCTGACATCTACTCCGCCGCTCAACCCTCCTTGGTTCGCCATAGGTATCACTGAAAATTTTAACTATTTTAAACACAAAACTATCGTGAGACTTATTTATGGTTAACATACGATTTTCAAGATAAATTTTGCACGAGATGTTTTGCTCCATAACAAGAAACTTAATCATGAGCCTATCGCGTCGACTGATCGTCAAGTATTCGACGTCTTTTTGATACAGTTAAATTGAACTACTTTGTGAATTTATGAACACGTACCATCAGGTCCAACCAGCCCTCCCAATCTTCCGCAGCTGGTCTGCCGATGCAAAGACCCGCACTGTGGAGGGTAATCTGTGCTCCTGGAAAACGAGCCTGTCAGACTATCTGGTTGTGGAGGGGCGTAGTCTCTGGAGTAATCCACGTAAGGTACATAGCCGTTACTTTGTCCTCCCTGGAAAAATGAATTCTTGAAAATTTTTGGTATTAACTTTCCGACCATCTTTTTTATGCACACCTTATCAACTTCTCATCAAAAGGATTCTAACTTGGAGGAGTTGCAGTCATAATTTCTGGTTCCAGCATCAGATCAGACCAGTGATATTAAATTGCATTGTTACTGAACTTACAAATGTGTGCCAATTTTCATCTCAATCAGGTTAGGATTCTGCTTTAAAATTCAGTTGCTATAGATGCAAAATTTGCAAGTTAAATAAAAGCTGCTTAAAAATGGGAACTGATAAAGAAATTATTTGGTGGAGATGAAAGGGAAGCAAAGACGAGAAGCATACATTAAATGCTTGCAAGAAATGCTTATGCGTGCCAATTAAATCAAAAGTGATTGCTTAATGTAAAAGACAAGTTAATAAATGAAGACAAATAAACAAATAGGATAAACTCTATGATTGAAAAGAGACAATAAAGGAAATAAAAAGAAAAACTAATTTGCTGATTTACAAGGAGATATAGCTAGAAAGCATAATTGGACAAATAAAAGCACAGAGATACAGACAGTGGAAAAGAGTAGAGAGAAATAGTTACAAAAAGAGAAGGAGAAAATATTATTACAGTGGATTTAATGGACGAAGCTTAGCTTCGAAATACAGGGAACACTAGTTAAGGCAGCTTCTAAAAATCTTACCTTAAAATTCAAATGGGTGATAGCCTGATTGAAATCTCCACTGTACCGCTGGTATTTCATCAGCTCGTTGTCAATGCCAGGGTCTGGTATGGACACCGGTCCGGCTAGAGGCAGACCCAAGTTGGTGGTCAGTTGAAGGTTGGAGTGGAATTCTGTGTCTGAGCCGTTTGATGGGTCCTGTTAAAAAGGAAGAAAGTGGCAACGCTTGACGATGTAGCTGGATACTCTTCTAATAAGGTCTAGTTTAACAATGATGGTTTTAGATCTATGAAGAAGCGCTGGGTGCCTAGCAGTAAGAGCGTGCGACTTGTAATCCGTTAATACGTGCTTTTAGGTAACATTAACTGATGTTCTCTTGTTGTGTACATACATTTAGGTTTGATATATCAGATTATTGTTTAACTGCTTATATAAAGAGTTGTTTATAGAGTAAGAAGAAAAAACGTGTGTGATCAATACTTTTTGGCCGATGCTGTATTTCCAAACGTGCCCGGTCTATCTGAGACCTATTGCAGAATCTATTTCATAATGTTTAATCAGTTTAATATTTATAGCAACTGTAATATATCAACGTCTTCTTCAAAATCTTTTACGTCTCCTCGTACGACTTGAATTATATTCCTATAAAATTCCGTGCTTGCACAAAGATTCTACAAGGCCCTGATGAACACAGAAAATTCCACTTACCATCTCACAGCTCCCCTCAACCTGTCTTAACTCCAACTTCAAATCACTTATATTCGAGCTTCTGTCGCTATCTTTAAATGGATCCACACTGTGTTTCCCAATATTGGTGATGTCCGGTTTCTTGTCCACGTCCGTCTTGTTCTTACGATGACAAAGCATGATGATCAACATGATGATAAGAATGACTATCATGGCTGAAGAGCCGCTGCTGATGATGAGGATAAGAGGCAGGGATTCTGGAACAAACCAGCAAACGTTTATGGGGAGAAAACAAATGTTTGTTCATTAAAAGGTTCTTTATTTTAGTTATCAATATTATCTTACTTTTTTGCTTTGCACCAATGTAAATGTTTCTGTTTAGCCCAATTGTTGACTGGTAAAGAATGCCATTAGGCCTTAATCAAGCCATTTGTGAAAAAAAAAATTTGTACAATAAAGTTCAAATAAACAAATAAATAAAAGGCTAAGAGAATAGGCATAAGTTTAAGAGTAGGTGTAACTAGATGTAACATTCCCGGTGAATTCCCAATATCGTAATGTGGATATTTACTATTTGGATGGCAAAGGGCAGGCCAAATAGCTTGGAGAGTTGAGAGCCTGTATTGCTAAAAAGTCCTAGAGTGGCGACGATGTATATGAAAGCACAATTTCTGACGTCCACAAACAAGATGGACTGATGATCTCTTGATGATGTTCGAATCCCTGTCGGGGCATTTATTTATGTGAAGGATATTAACACAGACATTTGTTCCTGAGTCATGTGTGTTTTTTATGTATTTAAGTATTTATATGTATCTAATCTATTATATATATCGTCCTCTAGTACATCACAAGCCTTACTGAGCTTACCGTAGGACTAGGTCGATTCGTGTAAGAATGTCCCGGAAAAAAAAGTGATATACTTACTGTCAGGTATAAGTCGTATCTCAATACTATCTGAGCCATACAAATTGGACACACTGCAGTTGTAAGTGCCAAAATGTCTTGCATCACTTTCTCTTATAATGAGAGTTGACTTCGTCTTTCCGTCTGTTAAAGTTTCTTCTAGAAATGCGTATTCCTAAAAAAAAAACTTTTTATAAATTATTTTTATATTAAGCAGAAACGTCTGCTAGCATATTATCGATATTTAAATCGAAAGACAAAATAGAAAAATTTGACTCGCAGCGGGACTCGAACCCACAACCACTGGATCACTAGCCCAGTACACTACCAATTGTGCCATACGAGTACCGCTTGGAACTGTCAAATTTCTCTACTTTAACTTCTAGAGTGAATTTTTTTCTATTTTTTCTTTCGATTTAAATAACATTTCATAAATTGAAAAGGATGACATACTTCGAAAAAAGTGCCCAAGGCAGGATTTGAACCCACATGGGCTCAAATCCTGCCTCCGCTTATGCGGGTGACTCTTTAAACTATTAGACTACCCGAACACAGCCGAATCCGTCAAAATGTCTCAAGTATATGCATTTTTTAACGGTTATTGAACACCATTTATCTGGGCGTCCACGTCACTTTTTCTTAAGTAGTAGTGTTACTACTTAAAATTCAGCTGGGAAATGCTGCCAGCATATACAGTATTATGCCACGGGGCGAATTTTTGTTTTAGTTTAGTTAAATTTGTATTTTATTTAAGTTACTTAAAACAATTAGCATCACTGTTATTATTTTCCCAAAAATTGCATAACCTACAATAAAAACCACGTAACAGCCAATTACACAATAACTCATTTGTCACATACCTGGTTATAGAAGGAGTTAATCTCATTGCCACCGAACGACCACAGAACATAATCGGGTTTCGGGACAGAGAAGGAGATACACTCTATCCTCACGCTGTCTCCCTCTACACCGTATTGTGTTTGATTCGACATTATTTTGGGCGGACCTGTAGAACACATAGTTGTTTAAATAACAGTAGGCTTACAGACAATATTTATTGGTAAAAAACATTGACCATCGTCTGGCCTAGTGGGTAGTGACCCTGCCTATGAAGCCGATGGTACTGGGTTCGAATCCAAGTAAGAGCATTGATTTGTGTGATGAGCACAGATATTTGTTCCTAAGTTATGGGTGTTTTCTATGTATTTAAGTATTAATATGTATCTATCTATCATATATATCGTCGTTTAATACCTAAAACAAAGCCTTACTGAGCTTACCGTAGGACTAGGTCGAGTTGTGTAAGATTGTCCCGAAATATTTATTTATTTTATTTATTATTTATTTATATAAGTTGGATATCGACATGTTTCAAATAAAATTTCTGTCATCTTCATTTCAACTCCCGTTTTAAACACACCAAATGAGTATTAGGCACTGGTCATACCGCGAGCTAGTACGCTATGCTCTATCAGCTATTTCAAGGGACAAAAGATAATCGATCCCGTGTAAACAAAAGAGACATTTATGTCATAGCCGGGCGATCTTTGTTCATCACCAGGCGATGAGCTATGAATATATTATATCTCTTTCTTTTATTTACACGGGAGCGATTATCTTTTGCCCCTTGAAATAGGTGATAGAGCATATCTTACTAGCTCGTGGTGGGACCAGTGCCTTAGTATGCCTAATTACATACAGTGACATACACTTATTTATCTACAAACAAAGAATCTATAAACGAAAAGTCAAACGAACATTTTTAATGGCGGCGCAGTGCTGAAAAGTTTTTCTAAGCAACCTTGTTTTTTTTTCATTCAGAGACAAACTAGAGCTCAATTCTCATATCATTTCTATAGAAAGTAACTTGCTTTGTTTTTCAGAGACGTTCGAAATTTAAATTCATTATGATGTCGATTTGTAATTATTATTTTTTTATACAACGACTGTGGCAAACAAGCATATGGCCCGCCTGATGGTAAGCAGTTACCGTAGCCTATGGACGCTGTAACTTCAGAGGATTGACATGCGCATTGCCTACTCTTTAAGAACCTATACACTCCTTTAACCTCATACTGTAGTCCCTAGGGAAAACCTAAACAATTGTAAAATTTACACAAATAAGAAATAGGTTGTAACAAAGTAGAGTTTTATTACATATGTAGTTTTTTTTTGGTGTTTAATGCATGATGCATTATGTGTGCAGCTAAACACATTTATCTAGCAAACAGAATAAATTCCGACTAAGAAATTAATTTCTCCACAACATTTTAACACGAGTCCAAAAATTAAGCTAAAAACCAATCTTTCCCCTTTAATATTAAAACTAGTATGACAAACTTTTCGCTAAGTTTTCTAACTGCTGCCACAACTCTCAAACTCCATGCATACTAACGCATACGTGGTGTTCGGAATACAAAATTATGGCAAATTGATCGGTCGATGTGTTTCAAAGGAAAGTTCGGAAGTGGGAGGTTATACATGCTATCAAGTCTCCACACGATGCCTTTGGTATTTAATGCCTTTATAGTCACTTAAACACCGGCCAAGTACAAGTTGAAGTCGCGTACTCTGGTTTCCGTACTATTTGTATATTATTTGAAAATATATTTAACTGTATTTAAATCGAAAGAAAAATAGAATAAATTGACCCGAAGCGGGACTCGAACCCACAACCAGAAAGAAAGAACCATTTTAATGGTTTAATACTCTTTCCGTAGATGTGTCAGGAAGGATAAAGTAGAAAAAATTGACAAGTTCAAGCGGTACTCTAATAGCACAATTGGTAGTGTACTGGGCTAGTGATCCAGTGGTTGTGGGTTCGAGTTCCGCTACGACACCAATTTTTCTAATTTTCTTTCAAACTCAAACTCAAACGTTCATTCAGTAAGTAGGGCACAAGGGCACTTTTACACGTCGAGTATACAAAAGAAGAAAAATAAAAACTACACCGGTTTTAACTATACACTTCTGACCATTTTAACTTTTATGACTGGCAAGAAACTCGGCAGGGCTTAGTTTTTCATTTTCGATTTATATATCGATGATATTCGCTAGCAGACGTTTCTGATTAATAAAAAACAATTTATAATTATATGTCTTGAAGGTTTGATTTTATTCCCTAAACTGTGCAACTTATGAAAACCACATTAGTTCTTAATTTACATTGATCTTACAAGTTCAATGTTATTATGAAATACCCTGTAGGTTTAGATTCCCTTGCGAGTGTCGAGATTTTGCGACATAAACGGCTATATTATCTTTTGATTGCGTTGACTTAGAAGTTTGATTTTTTCACAGCTCTAAGGAAGACAGCTCTAGATAATCTATAATTCATTTCATCTTGATACCTCCACGTATTACTGAGAAAAGTTCCTGACAAACAACAAAGTAATAAATAAAATAAATAAATAAATATTTCGGGACAATCTTACACAAATCGACCTAGTCCTACGGTAAGCTCAGTAAGGCTTGTGTTGTAGGTACTAAACGACGATATATATAATAGATAGCAGTGGCGACGCATCTAAAGAACCCGATTCCCGACAGCTTGACTAATTTTTATGTAATAGAGCGATTTACCATTAGCTCCTACAGGAGAGAAAAGCCATAATGGCTATGGTTTGCTTAAGAAAAATCCTTATCCGCCGCCACTGATAGATAGATACATATAACTCCTTGAATATATAGTAAACACCCATGACTCAGAAACAAATATCTGTGCTTGTCACACAAATAAATGCTCTGACTGGGATTTGAACCAATAGGCTTCATAGTGATCCTAAAATCATTCCGTTTTTTCTTTTAAACTCTAAAAATGGTAAAAAAATACCTTTAACGTAGACCATAGCAGGTGCTTCAATAGGCTGGTATCCCTCCGTGCTAGCTTTGCACCAATACTGGCCTGCTGTAGCAGCATTCACTGTGACCGTGAGATTAGACGACTGGCCCGCGAGCTGAAAGAAATTCTGGTTATCATAACCCTCCTTTTGTTATTTGGATAAGTAAATCGAGGTTAAGTTTTGAAATTAATATTGTAACTTTTTCATGTTGGTAAACGGAATTGAAAAGAAATGTAGTAATATGCCGTGTGATGCCGGCTGACTAGAATAGCACCACCCCATCTCCTCCCGCGGTTGTCGCAACAGGCGACAAAGGGAAAATAAATCCGTCCGTCGAAAACCAATCTACAGCTACTGCGGTCGCCAACCCGCCTGCCAAGCGTGGCGACTATGGCAATTACCCCCCAAGATGATATAAGTCATATTTGTGGGAGGCCTATGTCCAGCAGTGGACTGCATACCCAAGTAACAAAAGGTTCTATAACTAAGGCATTTTATCACCAAACAGTGATATAGTACGACTATAATGGTAACCATTGTGGCTGCTTGTACTATAAAGGTTTTTAACACAGTGTTTTGGCTCTATAAAATTAAAGAGCATTTAAGTTCTATAATTTAGCTCTTAGAACGCTTATAGGAAGAAACAAAAGAATCTTTAAAGTGCTGCACTGTAATAGATATGCAAAAAGCGATTATGGTACTATTTAATACTATAGACAACTTTACTGACGCTTTTATGTAACTATTTTGCACTAATAATGCGTCAGAATATACAGTTATAGTACTAGTACTGTAGCAGTATCGTAAACACTATTAATGGATCAATCTGCACTATAAAAGGACTTTGCAAGTCCATTACGTAACGTGTTTGCGTTTTAGAAGCTCTCTTGACGTCGCTATGAAGCTAGAATTCTGTAAAAGTCATGAAAGATTTTCTATAGTGCTATATAGTACCATAAAAGTTATCTGGTACGTTGCTAAATTACTTAAATTCTAAATAGCTAAATATCTTCTATAAGTGTGTTTATGTTACTGCTACGAGACTAAAGCGTGACATGACAGCGCTAAAGATTACAACTAATGGACTAATTAGATCTATACTAGCTTTTCAGTATCAAGTATATCACTAGTATTTTACAAATGTTTTTTATCGTCAATACAAAATGGAAATACTGGTCTAGCGGGTCCAGAAAATATAGCGTATGGTTCCGCACAAAATATTTGTTTTGCACCACAGCCGGGCTGTAGCAATGATTTTCCGTCTTGTCAAGCCAGTAATGCAGATGAAGAATATGCGAGTGAAAATACTTCAATTCAAAGTTCTCAACATCAGAATGTTCAGATGAAGAGATCACTAAAAACTAGCAGTTACGCAGTGACTTACGAAAATGGTGCGTCACTTATAATATACCTCATCTAGCAATTAAAAGTTTGTCAGAAATAATAAATAAGCGCATTCGTAATGTGTTATTAAGATCCAAGGACACTTTTGAAAACTGATGTTAACATAAATATCAAATCAGTACCTGGTGGATATTACTGGAATGTCCAATCGGTTTGTTCACACCAAGAAAACAATTTGTCCGTGTGAAGTGTGAACGAATCAATGTATACATAAGCGCTAAATGGACAAAATCTCGTATACAGTATACGAGAAAATTTACGCTGTGTGAACGTAGACAACCGGATAGAGCTACAGTCTTCTAATTTTATATTTTTTTATATTTCACTTCATGTTTGAGAAAAACACTATACCTACCTACAAGCCTCGGCGGCAACGTGGGGTGTATTTGCCCAGTGTGTAATTATTGCAACTCCATTCAAAGAAATATATTTTGTATACACTATTTTATATTTGAACAACGGAACCCTAATCCGTTAAATATGGCTGCTGTTTTGTGTCATAATAGCACATTAACAGCACGACTGGAGCCTATATGTACTATAGCAGCCCCAGTTGGAACAATTCCATATTTTATTAATTAAAATTCAATTAAAACATGAAAATTATGAAAGCGCATTGTCAAATTTGAAATCAGGATAATGATTTTATCGATACAATTATTTTCCCATGTATAATCTACTGCCATGTAACGGTCCACGAATGTTTTTAGTACGTCCTTATTGTTACCTAAATACAAATGTCACTTTAAGAAACAATGGCGAATGAACTTCCCGTATTTAATATTTTAGGCACCTCACGCAAAATGCGCACGAGAAAGTGTGCTACAAAAGATCACTGGAATCGTTTATGGTGCAAAATAGCACCATAAACATGTTTTCGTTACTATTATAGTTGCAAATTGCGACATAAACGTTACAGACAGCACTATTTTAGTACTAAAAAGCGTTTCTCGTCGCTTTTACATTTCAACCATAGAGCTGATTAATCATCGTGAGAGCTTTTATGTAATGCTTATAGTATAAATCAGTGATAAAACTAGGGCCTATTCGGGGTTTTGTAACCGTTTACAAAACCATTATAGTGCTAATCATGAACACTAATTAGCACGCTCCAAAACGTTCTCAGGACTTTTATAGAACCAAATTTTGTTACTTGGGTATGGCTGAAATGTATGTATGTATGCATGTAATATTTAAAACTCTTGTGAGCCATGTTACTACTACTTAGTTACAAACGGATAAACTCACGTGTAATTATATCGCACTAGCCGTTCTATGGAGTTATTATCACATCTGGAGACATGGCCAAAATATTGCAGTATGCGCATTTGTACGACTGTCGATAGACGCTTTGCTATTTTACTTACCACACAATGTTCTCCTTTATACACAACCCACTCTATCTTCGGAGTCGGGTAACCGTCGACGAGGCAGGTCAAAGTGGCCGATGCTCCAGCCTCAGCCTCGACGTCTCTTGGTCTTTGGCGGAATGTGGGGCCATCTGTAAAACAAAATGGATTTAGATTTCAATATAAAGTTATATAATGTTAAATAGCTCAGAGTCACAAGCGCGTTGCCGGGCTTTAAGGGGAGGTCGGAGCTCTGGGAACCTTACTCACCATCAGGAACACAACACTACATACTTGAAACGTAGCAGTGCTATTATGGCTGTGGTCTTCTGTAAGGAGGAGGTACTTCCCCAGTTGGGCCGCCCCAGATTCAAGCGTGATGGTCATCGCTGTGCCCTACCTCTCATTGTTGGACGTAGTTTAAGGACATACCCGGGTCCAACAATTTAATTTTATGTGTATGAAATTTCAACATTAACCGCTCCCATCATCATCATTATCATCAGCCTATCGCAGTCCACTGCTGGACATAGGCCTTCCAAATTTCACGCCATCGTGTTCGATCTTCGGCTGTTCGCATCCAGCTCTTGCCAGCCATCTTGCGCAAGTCGTCACTCCACCTTGTCTTTATCTGTTTGTAACTAAATAGTAAGATAAGACAGAAGACTGCTTAGAGAGAGAAAGTCGCACAAGTGACTAAATAAATATAAGTAAGGCCCGTGTAATAGAGAATAATAATTAAATCGTTTTACTAAATAATATTAACCATCTATTAAATAATTTAATCCGATTTATCGATAGCAAGATCAATGAGAAACAAAGCAAATTAAGTTCTGAACACATTCAACGCTTTGAATCCGCCATTATGTGTTGATAACCAACAAAATGGCGTCGGTATTTTAGCATCTGTTAATACAAGATAATCTTATTTAATCCATTTTAACAAGCAATATCTCAATTATAATGCGGTCCGGTGCCTTAGGTTTATTGGCTAAGCAATTAGGTATTCAAATAATATATTAACTTTGTGATTGTACATAATATGAGTCCCCGCGGATGTCGTAAGAGCCGACAAAGGGAAAAAAATCGACGGATGGGCACAGCCAAACAGGTGCTGCGGTCGCCAACCCGCCTGCCACGCATGGCGACTATGACAACAACCCAAGATGATATAAGTCATATGATGACCGGTCTGGCCTAGCGTAGTGACCCTGCCTATGAAGCTGGTCTTGGGTTTGAATCCCAGTGAGGGCATTATTTGTGTGATGAGCACAGATATTTGTTCCTGAGTCATGGGTGTTTTCTATGTATTTAAGTATTTATATGTATTTATCTATTATATATATCGTCGTCTAGTACCTACAACACAAGCCTTACTGAGCTTACCGTAGGACTAGGACGATTTGTGTCAGATTGTCCCAAAATATTTATTTATTTTATTTACTTATATGTGGGGGCCTATGTCCAGCAGTGGACGTCTTATAGATGAAATGATGATGATCGTGGACCTTATAGTCATATTTAACACTATCTCCGGACTACAAACTGCTGTACCCAATAACAACGTTCGATGCATATATCAAAGTGCAAGGCGATGCACTATTTTGTATGTGATAGCACTTAGTACCCGTAAGCTATTTGTAACTAAAATTTCACTTTCAAAAGGGCTTTAGTTATTGTCATATCTTTGGCGCTTACGCTATTTTCAGAGTGTCAGTAGAGTCTGTATAAAATTTAAAGGTTGTAAGTGCAATGAGTTTTATAGTAACATACGTCGTTTTGTTCGAGAAATGTGCTACTTCACAGTAAAGGTAGATAAAACAGTAAACAAACTGACATTGCAGTTTTGCAGGGAACCTATTATTACAAATGTTTGTATTTTTGCTTAATAAATAAACAAATAAAAAAAATGTTACAGCTCAGAGTTAGAGCTCGTATAGTCAGGTTTAATAGAAAAAGGGAATAAGGTAAACAAACATGTCTGACTGACAGCTGAATTTCTAAGCAAAAAAAGAAATATTATTATAGAAATTCGTTCCAATGAATTTTGGTCATTATGTATATAATATGTATGTGTATATATATATATATATATATATATATATAGTTATAAGCACGATAAGTCTCAAGCGATTCCTTAGTTGTAGCTTTAGTTTTAAGTCACTCATCATAGGACCCACTGAAAATCAGCGTCGTGGCCGCCTGCCTCGACTTATGCTGAGTGGACTCCTTTTTTGAGACAACTGACACAACATACCTACTTTTAGATTTAAGAATTATTTTAACTGTTTTGTTGTTGTTGTTGTTTCGAAATAAATTTTATTCATTTCATTTCATTTCATTATCACATGTTAAAAAAACAAAAAAATCGTATCAGCTGGAGGACGTCCACTGCAGGACATAGGCCTCCCCAATAGCGACCCACAGCGATAAATATTAAAAGACTGTACCGTCCATACACTGCGACACCGATCACAGCATATAATTAACAAGTAACGTATCAGGTGAACTTTACGAGGCATTATTAACGGGCTGACCTTTGCATGGGCTACTGTAAGTAACTATCGATCTTTCGCTGTGGAAACTAGAGTATAAAGGAATTTAACGGTAGTTTTAAAGGTGGGGGGGGGGTCGTTATGGAGCAACTAAATTCCACCATCTTTGCCCGTCGGTAAAGGTGAAACTGGCCTATGTAGTAGTAACGTGTGTACACGCATGTCGGCGTTCTATATTCAAGTTTTGACGTAAGTTCCATATTAATTCTCTAACTTTTTTTTAATGACAAAGGGGGCAAACGAGCAGACGGATAGCCTGATGGTGATGGCAACTACCGCCGCCCATGGACACCCGCAACACCAGGGGAGTCACAAGTACGTTGCCGACCTTTAAGATCTCTCTTTTTTCTTTAAGGTTTGGATGTAATCTTGAATAATCTTTAGGTACATTTAAGCCGTATACAGTCCGCTGCTGGACATAGGCCTCCCACAGATATGACTTGTATCATCTTGGGGGTAGTTGCCATAGTCGCCACGCTTGGCAGGCAGGTTGGCGACCGCAGTAGCTGTAGATTGGGTTTCGACGGACACTGCTGCCCGTCCGTAGGATTTTTCCCTTTGTCGGCTCTTACGACACCCGCGGGAGGAGATGGAGTGGTGCTATTCTAGGCAGCCGGCATCACACGCCTTGAATAATCTTAATAAATAAACAATATACAAAACCCCTTACCAATTTGACTTGCTCATTAACAACGACAAATTACATTCAATTCTCTAGAAAACTAATTTAGCTTAGACAAAGAGTAGACCTAAAACTAAATAGACCGTAATTTAAAACAATCATTACTAAAAGAAATTTACTTTCTTTTCTTAGAGTATTTTAGTTTATTAGAGCGAATTTTTAAAAAGCTTGTGATGTTACTAAATTAGCTATTCTTTTTTAAAAGATACATTTATAAATTAAATAATGTTTAACCTTTGAACGCCAAGAACCCCTTAAGGGGTCGCGTGATGTGCCTACCACGCCACCGACCCCTAAAGTGGCTATGGCGGACGCTGTCAAAGTAATTTTACTGCTGACAGATAAGGTTTATTTTCGTTTTTCACTTGTCGACACGTTGGCGTACACGTCACATTTTGACACGAGAGAAAAAGCGTTCAAAAGTTTAAAGGACATCTTTACACAAAGTAACCCACGGTAAGCTCTAGAAGGCTAGTTTTGTAGGTACAGTCAGCAGCAAAAGTGGCTAAGCGTTTGAAGTGTTCAAAATGACCTAAACGCGCTCTTATTCTCTTGACAATAGAGAGATGTCGTTTAGCCACTTCTGCTGCTGACTGTACTCAGCCAACGATATATACGAGTATTATATAGCTTTTTCTTGACCGACCGGTCTGGCCTAGTGGGTAGTGACCCTGCCTATGAAGCCGAAGGTCCTGGGTTCGATTCCCAGTCAGGACATTTATTTGTGTGAGAAGCACAGATAATTTGTTCCTGAGTCACGGATGTTTTCTATGTATTTAAGTATTTATATGTATGTATCTATTATATATATCGTCGTCTAGTACCTACAACACAAGCCTTACTGAGCTTACCATAGGGCTAGATCGATTTGTGTAAGATTGTCCCGAAATATTGTCCCGAAAAAATATTCTCGCGGATTCGTCGGCCAGCCATGCCCATAAAGTACTGTTGGGGGATAAAAAGGATCTTATGTCGTTTCTCATACCTCAAACTCCCATACCAAATTCCATTTATTAAGGATATACTCGGGCGATTGTAGAAGGTGCGTTTTCAAATCCTGTCTCAAAGCCACTAGGCAGTCACTTTTTTTTTAAATATCATAATCTTTTTAAAATGCGATAACTTACATGCAACTTCCAAAGATTTGGTGTCAGCGCTTTTGCCAACCGGGTTATGTACTTCACACTTTATAGTCGCTTCGTTGAGTCTTCTCGAAATATTTGGTAGTATCTGCAACAAATAACAAATTAAATATTTAACAAACTGTATTTTTTTTTATCTTTAAAACTCGACTGCGTTTCTGAGTAAAGGTTGAATCACGTTAGAGCGGCCCGTCGCCGAGCCGACTGTCGCTACATTTTGTATGGAATGAATCAAGTGATCACCGAGCCCTCCGAGCCACTCGGCCCGGGCTCGGGCCGGTCATGCGACGGACGTTACAGCTATGTAAAAAGGCTCTGCTCCAGGTGATGGGAAGGCGACGTGATTGCCACGCAATATCGACGGGCGTGTGACGATCGTCTACTCCCAACAAATGGCTGGATGGAACATCGCTCGTGTTAATGTTAATATTGGGCGCCACTCGGGCCCGGGCCGCCTCGGTGAGTGCCCGGTGGGTCAACGGAAAGCTCGGGCTCGGGCGACGTGTAGGAGACGCAAAGGTGTAACGAGAGTCATCTTTAATTCGGAAATGGAAAATACTTAAAACAATAAAGTCGTAATACCCAATTTAACTTAGGATTCGCCTAAGGCAATGCTTAGGCATCAAAGCCATACAAAAAATCAATTTAGAACTTACATAATAGTCGTTAGTCGCATTAAGAAGTTTAGTGCTAATGGGCATTCGAGTCAAGCAAAGAAAATTTTCTAGGATTGGTCCCGACTTCATTTCATCTTGTATTTCAAAACATTGTTAAAAATACTCCAGTTCTATAATTAACCTAATCCTATTAGGGTCTACCACATCTATCGACGCCTAGGAGGAATAATGTCTGGAGAACGCACCCGCGAGCGCCAGTAAGGGACAAAGATATTCTGGCGTTTGCAGCCTAAAATGAAACAATTCACTATAATTTTGCTATACTTACAGGACATTCTTTATAACAAAAATATTAGTTTATTCTGTATTAACTACCGGAACTTTGGTCGAAAACCCAAGAAAACTCCAATTGTATTAAATTTGTTTTTTCCCCTCCAACTTTGACAGTTCTGAACTGGACCCCACTTTGGAGGGGAACAAAAATGTGTGAAACTATGACAAGGACGGACGAAAATAGTGCCGCCTCTGCCATACCTATGGATAGTTACATAAGACTATCCCTTTTGATCGTGGTATTATTATTAGCATGCTCCGTCTAGGTTAATGGTACCTATGTCTATGATCGACGCATATTCGGCTATAGCCTTTATGCCACGCAGAAAAACGTCAACCAGCGTCGAGCGACGTCTAGCCGACACGAACCGAATGAGTTTGTTTCGCTCTTACTGCGTCGACATAAAAGTTTATACGACCGGCTTTAGCCGAATCTGCATCGACCGCTGAAGGTAGATCCTAAAAGGGGTTAATTAAAGAGAAGAAGAATATTAAGAGAGAACAGGAACATTTCATATTCTCAAGACATCTTCGCTATTTGAAGGCTATAACCGGGACCACTAGCTTTAATATTAGCTACTAAGTCGACTTGTTTCAAAAATAAATATAGTGTGTTATAATTATTAAAAAATTTCCGTACCAACGAAATATCCACTTTAATCTAACCTTGCATAGTTGTAACAATTTTTCAGGCACGACACGGGAAGAATTTTAATATCAAAAAATATTTATATTGTCATTGCACTTGGGTTTTCTACTGCTTGAGACGAGGAAGGGAGTCGAACATATAGATTAACCAGTATACTGTATGAAACGTGATACAAGATTATCAAATAGGCATCTGTTCATGATTATGAACAACTTTTACTATGTGGTCAAAGGAAATTGATTCCTATGAAATCCCGCAGCATGGCGCGTGATCATATATTTTTGATCAGGTTTTATGGGTGAAAAACTTAACTGAAGGACCATTTTTATGTAGTTATGCATAGAATTAATATGGACCTTACGTCAAAATTTCAATATACTGGGTGTTATAAAAAACGTGATACAAGGTTATCAAACCGGCATCTGTTGATGATTTTAAACATCTTTGATGGGGTCAAGTTTGTAAAATTAAATAAATATTGAGCTGTTCCATAGAAAAGGTCAAATACCGGGTGCGGCCTGTAATAGGAGCAAATATTTTAGGGATCGCTTCTACACCACGAATGTAACAACATTTGTTCTACGACTTTAAATAATTGAGTAATTTATTACTTCTGATTTTTCCGTACAAACTAAATAGTATTTTCAATGAACAGCATCCAATAGTCTAGTTGACGTTTACTGTCAGCCTACAAACTTCATAGTTTTTGCAATACATTGCTTGCTTGGACAATCTTTTTTTATTAATATTTATTATACTATAAGTTATTTTCAAAAGTCGTAGAACAAATGTTGCTACGTTTTTGGTGTAGAAACGATGCCTAAAGTTAAAGCTCCTATTACAGGCCACACCCGGTATTAGTTGATGGAGAGTGAAATAAAGATGAGGGAGTTGTATTTTTTTTACAATTTACAAAGTTGACCCCATAATAAAATTGTTCCAAACCAGGTGCCAGCTTGATAATCTTGTATCACGTTTTTTAACACCCGATAGAACATCCACATGTATGGACACACAAGTAACTACCACCATCAGACTTGGCGGCTTCCCTACATGATAGCCCAACAAAACGCCAGCGAGCTGGCCATCCGTTGGTTGAAACGCCACCACACCATGGCGACATTCAGTTGTGAACTAATCATTTGGCATTGGCTGTCATGGAATGGCTGTTGTCAGTTTTGGAAAGATCCACTCCTTTTCCAAAACCGACAAGAGCCACCCCATCGCCATCTCGTCCGCATTTTGGACCCGGGTATGTCCTTAAACTACGTCCACCAATGAGAGGTAGGGCAAAACGAAGTACCATCACGCTTGTCTGGAGAAGCCCAACTGGGGAAGTAGAAGTCTCCTTACAGAAGACCATAGCCATAATAGCACTGCTACCTTTCAGGTATGTAGTGTTGTGTTCCTGATGGTGAGTAAAGTTTCCAGAGCTCCAACCTTATAGGTCGGCAACGCGCTTGTAACTTGGTGTTGCGGGTGCCCATGGGCGACTGCAATTGCTTACCATCTGGCAATTTGTCTGCTGGTTTGCCATCTTTGTTATAAAAAAAATCCCGCCACGCCAGAAGCCGTCGGATGGCTTCTGACCACTACTACACGCCCATCTCAGTAGGCCAGCAAAATAGATTTAGAGGACCCATCAAGTCTGGTTCATATTAAGGTTCGACTCCTGCAACCACAATAACACCAGGAGTGCCTTTTGCATATTGAATACATACATGTTTTCTGTCTGCCAAGAAAGAAAATTTTAAAACTCGCCGCTCTATGTCTTCAGTGTGATACGTGAAAAATATTAAAGTGCAACTCTCTGTATTTTTGTTGCGCGGTATTAATAATTTTATTTTATAATTTTTTTTTACAACGACAGCATACCGACCCGCCTGATGGTAAGCAGTTACCGTAGCCTATGGACGCCTGCAACTCCAGAGGTTTCACATACTTCTGCCACGCTCGGCAGACGGGTTGGCGACTGCAGTAGCTGTAACTTGCTATTGACAGACGCTGATGCCTATCCGTCGGTTTTTTCCTTTGTCTCCTCTTGTGACACCCGTGGGAGGAGAGTGGTGCTATTCTAGACATCCGGCACTATACAGCGACTTATATACAACCTAGCAAAAAATGATTTAATGCCATAATTGCCACGCTTGGCATGCGGGTTGTTGATCGCAGTATCGCAGTTCTCCGGTAATTCCTGGTCGCAGTTTATAGAGAATGGATAGATTCCACATCCACTCAACACCTCACTTCAACATATGCCAGGGCCAGTATCTTGCCGATATTTTTTTTTTTTATGACATAGGCGGTAAACGAGCAGACGGATTGCCTGGTGGTAAGCAATTACCGTCGCCCATGGGCACCCGCAAAACCAGGGGAGTCACAAGCGCGTTACCGGCCTTTAAGGGGGGTTGGAGCTCTGGGAACCTTACTCACCGTCAGGAACACAACACTACAGACCTGAAAGGTAGCAGTGCTATTATGGCTGTGGTCTTCTGTAAGGAGGAGGTACTTCCCCAGTTGGGCTGCTCCAGATTCAAGCGTGATGGTCATCGCTGTGCCCTACCTCTCATTGATGGACGTAGTTTAAGGACATACGCGGGTCCAGTTTAAGGACAAGAATTGCCGGGTTAGAGTTGTAGGGTTAGAACCGGTGGTAGATATTTTTGACGTTTGTAATTTGCCTAAATTAAAAAATAAGACATTTTAAATCTTTATCTTTGTAGCACATGCTCTTCGCTAAGCACATAAGAAGCTCCCAGCTGCATCAGAGTCAGATGCAGTTTATTACAACGCATAATGTTACCTTCTTAATTTGCATAGAAACATAAAATGGTCGTTTAAGCAAAAAAGGAATTTTCATGCTTTAATTTTGAAAGAATATTTTAATAAAGGTCTTCTTTACTAGGATTAAAAACAGTCGCCATCAGATATATCGGAGCTGTGGAGGTGGTCACAAATATCGGAACAACGGCTCTATTGTCAAGGCGATAAAGTGCATGTTCCGATATTTGTGACCACCTCCACAGCTCCGATATATCTGATGGAGACTGAACAAAGCCATGTAAACTCAAGCACGTGCAGTTTATGGACGGACAGGCAACATTGATATGCACTAAGGGCATGCACGTGTCTTGATAACTGCTATTTTCATATGACATATTTTTATGACTAAGGTGGCAAAGGATCAGACTGATTGCCTGATGGTAAGCAATTACTGTCAGTGGGCTAGGGTAAGCGAACTAGGGACAAAACTCCCATTAGCTCGACACCATACACCACTGAAATCGGTTGAGATCGCCTCAACCAATCTCGCTGGAAGCGTACACTCAGTAGGAGTATTCCAGTAGTACAAAGTCTGGTGAGGAAGGGTCCTGGATTTTCCCCAGGCTATCTTCCTCTTACATAGTCATACATACATTACATACATTTCAGCCGTATGTAGTCCACTGCTGGACATAGGCCTCCCACAAATATGACTTGTATCATCTTGGGGGTAGTTGCCATAGTCGCCACGCTTGGCAGGCGGGTTGGCGACCGCAGTAGCTGTAGATTGGGTTTCGACGGAGGCTGCTGCCCGTCCGTAGGATTTTTCCCTCTGTCGCCTCTTACGATACCCGCGGGAGGAGATGGGGTGGTGCTATTCTAGTCAGCCGGCATCACACGACTTACACAGTCAGATCGCTCTAATAGGCCAAACGGTTTATAGAGCCTTTTTTTTGACGGAATGAAATGCATTTACGCATTCCCCCCAGCCCTGGGGTAGGGTCTTACGAGGGGTATGTGGGACTCCTTCCGGCCCCTCTACTCAAGAGGAGGGGAGGAGAATACCCACTAAAACACTCCGGGCTTACTTCGCCTGACGGTTTATTGAGTCAGGTTTTTAAAAAAAAGCTTGGACCTTTTATACGAATCACTTTTGGGATGTAGTTTAGTCTGTTGCAGAGATGGTACTGCCATCTATGCAACTGGGTTTAACTAAGCTTGTTCAAACTTGTTAGATATACAATATAATACTAGATGATACCAGCGGCTTCGCCCGCATGGTTAGAGGAAAATGTAACATTGAGTCTTCCCGTGGGAATGAGATGTTTTTCCGCTGGAAAAAGTATTCTATATCACTAGCATCCCTTCAACTTCCTCCACTAAAAAATCACGCCATTCGTCGCTCCGTTTTGCCGTGAAAGACGTACAAACAAAGAAACACACTTTCGTATAATATTAGTATGGTTACTTACCAGTTCATTCCTGACTGCGCCGGCGATTTGTTCGTTGTTCAAGAACCATCTGTATGTCAAGTTGTTAGGGTTTGCGTTTGCTTGGCAGCCTGAAACAAAAAAATATTAGACGTATCTGAATAAATTCGTCTTTAACTTTTTTTACAGTCAGCATCAATAGATTCTAAATTCAAAAAAAATACTTACAAGTCCAAATATGACTAGATTTGGACTTGTAAGTAATTTTTTTAGAAGTATTTTTTGTAATTGTTTGATATGTTTTCTCATATAATTACGCATTCTTATGTATGTTTAAGATTTTGTAACTAAGTAGTAAAAAAATCCAAATAATAATGGATATTCCTTTATAATGTGGGTTAAATTTACTATAAACAAGAGATTTTAAAATAAGCGCCTATAATATTGGTAATAGAATGTTTGCTATTCGTTTTATGTAGGAGTTACATTATTTTACTCAGAAGTCGGGGATGGAAATTAGTTGTTAACATTTTCAAAGCTCACCGACTGCTAAGGTATCTCCTTCTTGTATCCTGCCACTGGCTGCGCCGGATTTGATGAAAACACGTACTTTAGGGGCATATTGGACCTGCAACAAAATAAACATAATACATTTTTGGAATCTCATAACCCATAGTGGCCGGTTTTGAACCACCTACACTGGAGTATGGATTCCCACGATCATTAGCATATTGTGGGGGTATGTTGGCCCACCTTGTGGGGGTACGTTTACCCACTAGATTATTTATTTATTTAACTAAGTAATTGTGTCATTATTACTATCTTTTAAACACAAAACTATCGTGACACTCACAACCAAATTAATTGTATAGAAGCGGGTAACTCACGTCTTATAAGTCTAGTTACTATAAGTTACCATATTTCTGGAAGCATCTGTGAGACTTCGCAGAGGCAAGCTCGTATAAGGCTCTTATTAAGTTTCCACTTCTTGCTACTTTAGTTAACAGAAACTGTTTCATGAATGCATAGAGTACGCTATAATTCACTCTGTATAAAGAAACATTAAATATTTCTTTATACAGAGTGTGTAAATTTTATAAGGAAGGTTATAATATTTACGTTTTTTTTATACAAGACTGACCAGCGTTTGACCTCAGTCGCACCTTATGGTACGTGATGACGAGGTCGAGGGTGTAGCACGCTGGCTCAGAAACAGTCTATTCACTCTTGCCTTGAAAATTATATATTTCCGGGAATACAGACTAAGGGAGCGAATTCGATTCCTTAGCAGTCCGCATTTGGAAGTTAGAAGCGAATCGCTTCTTGCGAATGAATGGAATGACTTATCAATTGAAATGTAGAAACTGGTTAAAAATATCTAATTTCTAAAAAAGTACAGTAAAAGATACTTTTGGTCCGTTGTTTCATACGTTATAGGTGAAAAACTTAACCGAGGGACCATGTCTATATAGTTATGCAGAGAATCAATATGGAACTTACGTCAAAATTTGAATATAGAACGCCGATATGCGTGTACACACGTTACTACTACATAGGCCAGTGGCCTATTTCTCTAACACTTGTACCTTGTAATACAGTCAGCAGCAAAACTGGCTGAGCGGGTGAAGTATTCAAGATAACATACACGCGCCCTTATTCTCTTGACAATAGAGATGTGTTGACCTCATTTTGAACATCTCAAACGCTTAGCAACTTCTGCTGCTGACTGTACAAGCGAAATTCACTTTTTGACATTAATTATCGTCTTTTTTTTTATGACGTAGGCGGCAAACGAGCAGACGGATTGCCTGGTGGTAAGCAATTACCGTCGCCCATAGGCACCCAGATGAGTCACGAGCGCGTTGCCGGCCTTTAAGGGGGGGGTTGGAGCTCTGGGAACCTTACTCACCATCAGGAACACAGCACTACATACCTGAAAGGTAGCAGTGCTATTATGGCTGTGGTCTTCTGTAAGGAGGAGGTACTTCCCCAGTTGGGCTGCCCCAGATTCAAGCGTGATGGTTATCGCTGTGCCCTACCTCTCATTGTTGGACGTAGTTTAAGGACATACCCGGGTCTTGCGGTTATCTCCGAACATAAAGAAGAAACTTCGTAAATTAAGATAATTAAGACTAAGCACAAGTATTGTTACAAGAATTCTTCAAAAGTTGAGTGTAGTTTTACATTATATGACAAAATATTTACAAATCCGACAATGACAATGTGGACTGCCCACAAGTGTTCGAGTATTTCTGATGCTTTAGCTAAGTTTTTCATCTATACTATTGATGTTGAGTGTATTATACTAGTGACTATTACGCTAAAATTAAATTACGTCGTTACATCGTCGTGCCAAAATGGGTGGACCCTGTTATATCTAAACAGATTGTGTTGTGACAAAGTTGAAAATTAAGTTACAGCCGTACAACGGACTTTGGGTTACTATATATTGCATAGTAACCGTCCAAAGAGGGGTGTTATAAAAAACGTGATACAAGATTATCAAACCGGCATCAGCTGTTTATGCTTTTGAACATCTTTTACTATGGGGTCAAGTTTGCATAATTTAATAAAAATTGAGCTGTTCCATAGAAAAGGTCAAGTTGATGAAAATGTATGAGAGTTGTTTTTGTTTTACAATTTACAAAGTTGACCCCATAGTAAAAATTGTTCCAAATCATGACCGATGCTGGCTTGATAATCTTATATGACGTTTTTTATAACATCCGGTATATTGTTACCCGTGACTTGTGCCTGACTGTCTGTATTTCTGGGTTCTTTTATGTATGTATGTCCGTCTGATACTAGTTGCACGCAAAGTAATTTACTGGAAAAAGTTAAGACCACCAAATGATACTAATATGTTATAATCATTTTTAACTTACAGTCAGCAGCAGAAGTGGCTAAGCGTTTTAGATGGGTCTATATTGACTCCCATAATGTTAAACTTTCGATTTTTTTCATCCATACCGATGTTTGTCATACTCGTTGGTAGCCATATTGTCATTAGTTATAACTTCAAAAGTCAGAATTTTCTTTTACCCGTTATCATTAGTCATAACTATTGAATTTCATACCGTTATTGGTCATAACGTTCAATATAGTAATTGTATTGAAAGATAGAAAGTCAAAAGGCATACTAGTTGGATCTGTGGGGGTCGTAGTTCTAACCTAACCTAACCCACTTTTCTGGTAACAGTTCGTGACTGTGGAGGTCGCAGTTCTAACCTAACCCATTTTTCTGGTAACAGGTTGGATCTGTGGGGGTCACAGTTCTAACCTAACCTAACCCACTTTTCTGGTCACGGTTCATATCTGTGGGGGTCGCAGTTCTAACGTAATCCACTTTTCTGGTAACAGTTCGTGTCTGTGGGGGTCGCAGTTCTAACCTAACCTAGCCCACTTTTCTGGTAACAGTTTGTATCTGTAGGGGTCGCAGTTCAACCCTAACCCACTTTTCTGGTAACAGTTCGTGTCTGTGGGGGTCGCAGGTCTAACCTAACCTATCCCATTTTTCTGGTAACAGGTTGGATCTGTGGGGGGTCACAGTTCTAACCTAACCTAACCTAACCCACTTTTCTGGTAACAGTTCGTGTCTTTGGGGGTCGCAGTTCTAACCTAACCTAACCCACTTTTCTGGTAACAGTTTGTATCTGTAGGGGTCGCAGTTCAACCCTAACCCACTTTTCTGGTAACAGTTCGTTTCTGTGGAGTCGTAGTTCTAACCTTTTTTTTTTTATTTTTTTATTTTTTTATTTTTTTTTTTTTGTTTGACGCAGGGAAAATGCATTTATGCATCCCCCAGCCCCGGGGAAGGGTCTTACGGGGGTATGTGGGACTCGCCCCTCCATATGGGAGGGGAATACCCACTAAAAACCCTGCGGCGTTTCCGTCATTACCGTTAACGGGGGATGTCACGGGGTCGCGAACATGTCATCCACGACATCCCCCCGGCGTCCCGGCATGCATGCCGGATTTCCTTCCGTCATTTGGGGAGGTAGTCAGTAAACGCCTAACTGACTCCTCCCCTACGGCCTGTAGGCCTCACTGCGGGTTCCCAGGCCCGCAGTCCTACTGAGGGAGGGCACGATTCAGGTGGGCGAATCGCCTGCGCCTCCCCCCCATTCGCCTTCTCCGGATCGGGTGGGCGTCCGGATCTTCCTCCCGATCCCTTTCCTCGGTCTCCTTTTGAGAGACGACCGTGTCGCAAAAGGAGACCACCGCCTCCCAGGATCTCTCGCTGCTCAGCATGGCCGCCACGACACTGTGCAGCGAGAGATCCTCCGTCTCGATCGTTGCCATTAGGGCGTCACGCTCCACGGCCCAGCGATTGCACACCTCCAAGGTGTGCTGGGCCGTGTCGTCCTCCGCTCCGCATTGGTGGCAGGTGGGGTTGGGCTCCCGACCGATCATGTGCAGGTAGTGGCCGAAACACCCATGTCCGGTCAGTACCTGCACCAGTCGGTACCCCACTCTGCCATGCGCCCTGTCCAGCCAGGCGTCAAAGGACGGGAGGAGTGCCCCTACGGTACGGACTCCGTAGGGGGAGTCCTCCAGGTCCTCCTTCCACCTGTCCCTTCCGCCATTCGCCGCTCCTGCCTGACCTCCTCCGGAGCAGGGAATTCACCGGTTTCCCTGCTCCTCACCCTGCGCTTGTGCGCGTCAGCGAGCACCTCGGCATCCAGTTCCCATGGCGAGGTGCCCGCTAACGCGCACCCCGCCGCCCATGCCACCGTGACATAGGCCCTCACTATCCGCAGCGCCACGACTCGCTGCGGTCTGCGTAGGAGGGCCCTTGTGGCCGACGTCAGTTTGTCCGCCCAGATCGGGGCCCCATAGAGGGCCATTGACCTGGCCACCCCCGCGTACAGACGTCGGCAGGCATGGGACGGTCCTCCGACATTTGGCAGCAGCCTGCCCATCTCCGACGCTGCTGCCACAACCCGGGGAGCAATTTGGCGGAAATGCTCCCCGAAGTTCCATCTCCGGTCCAAGGTGAGGCCTAAGTACCTGATGTGGGGCCTCACCTGGACCTCTTCCCCCCCAATTCTGAGGGAGGCACCTGCGGGCACTCTCCATCCTCTCCCTCCGAAGACTATGGCATCAGTCTTCGAGAGGGAGACCTTCAATCCAAGGAGGCGGATCCTCATCACCATGAGATCCGCCGCCACCTCCGCCCTCCGCATTGCCTCCCTCAGCTCCTTGCCCCGAATGGCCACCATCGTGTCGTCGGCATAACACATGAGGGCCATTCGGGGGAGCAGCTCCGCGCGGATGGCCCAGTCGAAGCCGACGTTCCACAACAGGGGACCCAGCACCGACCCCTGGGGAACGCCGCAGGCCATCCGCCTCTCCAGCCAGCCCTCTGGGGTGTCGCAGACCACTATCCTGTCCGTCAGATAGTGGTCCACGACTCGCCTCAGGTACGGGGGCACCTGGTGGTATCTCAGGGCCTCCTGTATCACCGGGTATGGAAGGGAGCCAAAAGCGTTCGCGATATCTAATGATACCGCTATGGCTCCCTCCCCTCTTCTTTGGGCGTCCTCGGTGAAGGCCCTGAGTGCCCCCAATGCGTCCAGGGTGGACCTCCCAGCTCGGAACCCATATTGCCGGTCCAGGCCAGGTGCCGGATGATCCGGGAAGATATGATACGTTCAAGCATCTTCCCGGACTCATCCAGCAGCACTATGGGCCTCCATCCGGAAGGGGAGTCCGCTGGTCTTGTCTCCTTCCGGAGGAGGCACACCTTGCCCGTCTTCCAGCACCTTGGGAACCTGCCCTCTTTGAAACATCGTTCAAAGATTTCTTTGAGGTGGTCCCCAAGGTGCTCCGATACAGCCGCCAACACTCGTCCATGTACCCCGTCTGGACCTGGGGCCTTCTTGCAGGCCCTTATTCTTTGGACTACCCAGGCCATCTCACCTTCAGTGATCGGGGGGAGCTCCGGGTCTTCCATTTCTTCCTCTTGAGGCCACGTCATCGCCGGGGGACTGAAGACCGGCGCCGGCGGGAACAGTCCCTCCAGGATACTCCGGAGGAGCCCTGTCTCCATTGTTTCCATGGGGGCGGCTTGGCGGAGCTTTTTCCTCACAAGTTTATACGGCCGCCCCCATGGGTTGTCGTCTAATGAGGCCAAGAAGGCCGTATACGCCAAGTCTTTGGCCTTGGCAATTGCAAGACTTAATGCCTTCTTGGCCTGCCCCAGGGTGGTGTGGAGCAGCTCCTCCTCGTCCTGAGTGTGCCGCCTTCTGCGGCACCGGGTGTACTCCCGCCTAGCCCGGTTGCTCGCCCACCGGAGGGCCGCAATATCCGGGTTCCACCAGTAGGTGGACTTTTTGGCTCTCGGTGGCCCGGCTCTCCTCATCGAGGCGTCGCACGTCCTCGTGAGGGATGCCCTGAAGCCGAGAGCCAAATCGTCCACGTCGCGACCTTCTGGTGTTGGGTGCCCCAACCCCCACCTGGCCTCAACCATAGACGCCTCCTTGGCAGCGTCATAGTCCAGGGAGGCCAGGCTCCACCTCGGGAACCTTCTCCCGTCCCTCGCTTGCACCGGCCGCTGAGCTTGCTGGGCCCTGGAGACCCTCAATCTGACGTATCGGTGGTCTGAGAGGGTCTCCGTGTCCTCCAGGACACGCCAACCTGTTGCACGCGCGGCTATTGGGGGGGAGGCGAACGTTATGTCCACTATTCCCCCTTGCCGTCGCACGCAGGTGTTGACGGTGCCCCTGTTTAACACCTCCAGGCCCAGTCCAGCAAGCCAATCCAGGAGTGCCTCTCCTCTGGGGTCAGTGCTGGGGGAGCCCCAGGCCACACACTTTGCGTTTAGGTCCCCCATTATTAAAACAGGGGACGGCGCCGCTCCCAGCACTGTACGGCCGACCCTCTCGAGGTAGGCCTCGAACATTCGCAGCGGCTTGTTGGGGGAGAAGTAAACCCCTATTATAACTATCTCCCCCATTTTAGCCGCTGCGTATCCAGGCCCGCAGGGCAACCTGGTGAGGGGCAGACCCCCCCCTGCCGGCACCACTATGGCCACGGAGCCATCCCTGTCACCTACCCAGTTTGGTTGGGGGGGGACAAAGTATGGCTCCGCGACCACCGCCACTGAGATCTCCCACTCCGCCATGCTCTGGATGAACAGATCCTGAGCACGGACGGAGTGGTTCAAGTTGCCCTGGAGCACCTCGGTGTTGTGGACCCTTTGTGGCATTAAATTTCCATTGCCGGGTGCTCCGTCAATGGTGTGCCCTCATTGGCCCGGGGTCTGGCGGCCGTAGGGGGGGCCGCGGCGTGGACCGCCGGGGTAGCCCTGGGGGCGACGACATCCAGATTCCTTCCTCTTACCGGGGGAGGGGTACAGGCCTGGCCACCCATTATGTGTCCCGCTTTAAGCCCGGCATGGTGGCAGACAGCGCACCAAGGGGCAGCCGCCATGCAGTCCCTTATGGCCAGGCTTGCTGCATCTGTAGCAGCAGTCCCCCCTGTCTACTGGGGACGGGCACATGGGTCTTGTGTGCCCAATCCCCATGCATCAGTAGCAGCGGAGTGGCTGCTGCTCCAGGGCCTCGACTTTGGCTGCCGACCATCCGAGCGTCAGCCGCCCAGAGGTGACCACCACCTTGGCTACCGCTATGGGGCACCTAACCACAGTGGATCCCGCCCCGTTCGCCGCCATGCGGATTGCCCCCACAGAGATCTGGTCCTCCGGGCAATTCCCCCTGCAGGCCAATTCCCTCTTTAAGAGTTCCGGGGTGACGGACTCGTCAAACCCGGAAACTCTTATCTCCACTTTTTTAATGGGCCTGTGGACGTCGGCCACATCCCCGATAAGCCCGCGCAACCGATCGACAAGGTTGTCCGCCGCTTGGCCGCTCTGCGCTCCCGGGACCTCTATAACCCTGGCCCCTGTCACCGACTTGCGAACCCTTAAGTGGTCCACTCCCAGTTCCGCCAACTTCAGTGTGGTGGCCCTCTCCATGACCGATTTGTAGTCGGTCTGAGCGTCCGGCTTGAGGGTCACCACTACTGCCGCCGTGCTAGGTACCACTAGCCTTGGCGGCGCCGGTTTGGTTGCCGGGGGCTGGACTCGGGAGGGGGGCTGCGTAGAAGCTGGGGCCTCCTTCTTTTTCCCCCTGCGGACCACTGTCGTCCAGGACTCCTGTGGCGGCGCGGGTGGCCTCTCTGTCGGCCGCGTGACTAAAAAAAAAATTTTTTTTTTAAAATTTAAACTGTTTATTTTGAAACAAGCATAATTTAGGAACAATAAACCTTCTTAGCAATAATCTTTTAATTTTAAGATTGTGTCTCTAAGAAAGTGAAAAAGAGCGGGGATGCAACCCCGTTATATAATTACTTAAAAGTTAATTAGATTGACATATTATAGCTCCCTTTTATTTTTAAATTTATCAGAGCTTTTTTAACAATATTCTTAATACTATTAGGCTTATTCATTATTTCATTAATGACATCACTGGGAAGGCTGTCTAAAGCTTTAGGTAAGTAGGCGCTCCACACCCTGTTACCATATTCATTGTTTTTTCTTGTGGTTATGAAATTCGGTACTTTAATAATACTGCGAAGATTCTCTGGTCTTCTGTATCTAGACAGCTCTCCCAGTCGATGCTTGTACTCTAGGATCACAGCCAGTTTTACCTTATCATGTACACTTAAAACTCTACAATAATCAAACAATTTTTCATAGTTATTTCTATATTGCTGTCTAATCTTAAGCGGAACTATTACTTTTAATATTCTAAGTTGTAAGTCATGTATTTGCTGTAGATAAGTTTTAAAAGTTCTTCCATAGCTAGATATCCCATAACTAATTATTGAGTCCGCCAGCGCAATATACAGTAGACGTAGTATGTTATAGGGCATTTTCTGTTTAATTATACAAATATTAGTAAGTATGGCTCTTAACTTATTACATATATTCCCAATATGGGGACCCCAATTAAAGGAAGTGTCAATTTTTAGACCTAAATAAGTATGACTGTTAACAACTTCTAGTGTATCACAATTGCCAACACAGTGGGACTGCGTTGCATGCATACAGGCATGACCATGAGCCAAAATTTTAGGAACAGTGGTAGTTTGTATGTAAGGAGAATGAATATGCATGACTTTAGTTTTGCTATAGTTAATAGATAGGCCTAAATCATGTGCCCATTTACATAATATGTTAAATTCGCTTTGCATTTGACATTCTGCAATCGTTATATCTGTGTTAGCAGTAATTAGGCAAGTGTCATCAGCGAACTGGTACACTGAGGCAGTCTTGAATATATTATTCATGTCGTTAACATAAATAAGATACTCAGTTGGGCCAAGTATTGATCCCTGCGCGGTGCCATAATAGCATTGCTGGAGGTCACTTTGCTCTCCTGCAATACTTACAGCGTTAGCTCTATGCTGATGATAGTCCTTAAACCACTCGAGTACTGGCCCCTGTATACCACTTCGCTGAAGTTTATCAAAAAGTATTTTATGATTCAGAGTGTCAAATGCTTTGCTGAAGTCTATCATAATTATCACTACCTGTTTCCTGTCATTCAGGTACTGGTTGATTTCGTCTGTGAAATGTGCAAGTAGCTGAGTAGTGTTTTTACCTTTTTGAAAGCCAAATTGCTTATGATGAATAATGTTGTTTTTAGATAAAAATTCATTAACCTTTTTGCCAACATATTTTTCAATTATTTTGTCTATAACTGGCAGTATTGTTATCGGTCTATAGTTGTTTGTATCCATTGTGCTTCCTTTTTTGTATATTGGACGGATTAGTCCTATTTTAAGTTTATCAGGGTATTTAGAGTAATTTATACATTGATTAGTTAAGTGTGTCAATACTGGAGTTATCTCTTTGGCTATGAATTTGATATCTTTGGCTCTTAATTTATCAAAGCCTGCACTTTTTTTTTCATCAATATTGCTGATTACTTTTTCCATGGTTTCATTATTGATTTTATTAAGTTTTAGAGATAATGAGGGTTGATTAGTGTAAGTACTCTCATCGAGTAATGGAATATTGCATGCAATTAGCACATTAGTTACATTGCTCTCAAAGTCCCTTGAAAACTTGTTAGATAACTCTTTTGCTTTCATTTTAAAAGATTTAATTAGCATGTCATCAACTGCTTTGACTAATCTCCCTGTTAATTTATTAATAATTTGCCACATTTTTTTAGGACTTTTAAAGTTATCACAAATTTCTTTTTTTGTTGAGTTATTACGAGCTTTAGTCAATAATTTATTTGTTTTATTTCTATATTTTTTATATAATAGCTCATTTTCTTTATTAGTTGTATCTTTTAAGTGTATTTGATGAAGCTTGTTTTTAGTGATGGACATTTCTAATAGTTTATCTGTTAGCCAGGTGCATTTCTTTACTGTTTTTTTACTGGGAAAGGTCTTTACTGTGCACATTTCATAGACTTTTGTAAACTTATTGACAATAAACTCATATATATCATTAGGATTTTTTATATCAAATACAGGTTTCCAATTAATTTTGACAAGTTCTTGTTGTACAAGTTGATTATCTAACCTGTCACATACTATGGGTTTCTCCCCTGCTATACCACAAAGACTAATCCCTGTAATAAAGTGATCCGATATAGGGTCCTGTATCACTGCCGAATGTATGGTATGTGATTGATTCGGATTTACTATCCCGGCAAGGTCTCTAAGATAAATATGGTCAATACAAGATCTGGATGTACCTCTATTTGTCGAATCAATCCGTGTGAACTGCGATATGCAGCAGGAAAAACCCATAGACGCTAAAGTGTTTTGATAAGAATTGGATAACAAATTATGTGTTTTTATATCAATGTTTATATCACCACAAATTAGGAAGTTCGAGTTTAATGGATATTTATGTAAAAAAAGTTTAAACTCACTTATGAAATCGCTTACACTACAGTTAGGTGGACGGTAAATCGCACATATAAACATTTTGTAGCTACTAGGTAATATAACTTCACCAGCTATGCACTCAAAACTTTTGACACTTATTATATCACGCACTAGGGTAATGCTTTTATGGCAGTAGATGATTATTCCTCCACCCCTTCTGCTTTCTCGTAGCTCTGCAGTCAACGAGTAGTTGTCAATGTTGAATAGGTTCTTAGTTCGATCATTGACATTAACCTCTGTGATAACAATTAAATGAATAATAACGGGGCACTCTAAGATCGTTTTTTCTATGTGCACATGATTTTTAATCAGTGATCTGATATTTGTGTGATAGAGTAATAACTTATTGTTGGAGTTTGTTAGACCCTCGGTAAATTCGTTCCATGTGCTGTAACTATCTTCTAATATTCCTGAAATTGTACTTATCATAAAAACTATATAGTGACTCTTGTTAAACTACGACGTGAAATGTTCATGTTGCTTGACGCTTATTCTTTAGTGCTTCTATATCGCGTTCGGA
Source organism: Grapholita molesta (assembly GCA_022674325.2). Taxonomy (NCBI): domain Eukaryota; kingdom Metazoa; phylum Arthropoda; class Insecta; order Lepidoptera; family Tortricidae; genus Grapholita; species Grapholita molesta. Next base: position 9,638,870 of record CP053143.2, read on the forward strand.
GCGAATGTAATACACTTTCTTATCATTCTCGTCTGTACGCGCCATAATGACGCCATCGCGGCTCCACACAAACTTAAAGATCGCCGTATTCCTAAGCTCAGACTTCGCTTTCCAGAGTAGGTATGCAGTTGCCGGGGTCAGCGCCGCTCGAATATGAACTCTTGAGTCGGCGCCGCTTGTGCCACATACACCCAAGTCACTGGCCATTATGTCCATCTTCTTAGCCGCCTCTATCCAAGAATTGCGGCAGCCTTCTCTCAGGGTCACTTTAATTGGCGCGTCCTTTGTGTTACGTGCCGCTTGCGCCACACCAGGGCGGGTCGGCATCTTTTTCCTGTAAATATTTATGATGTCATCCGGCTTCTGCCTTAATATTTGCACTATTCCCGTGGATATCAGCTTCAAATTCTCATCCTTTTCTTCAGCTATTCCGCATATTTCAATTTCATTGTATATGTGAGCCTGCTCCATCTTGTTGAGTTTTTGCTCCAGAACGTCATTTTTAAGGGTTAAGTTTTTGTTTGTGTTTGTAGTATTTTTTAATTGGTTTTCCATTAGTTTTAATCTTGAATCGTAGCTCTGCATTTTTACTTCGAAATCATCGATTTTATCCGAGTAAAATTGCAGCGATTTTTGGAGCTCGTCTCTAATAATGTCACGTACCGTTATTCTCAATTGACGAACTTCGTTACGTATATCGCGAAGCAAGACGCCATTTTGACTAGAGTCCTCAGCGTCTGATTCGTCGCCGTCATGCTCGTCCAATATGGCCGACGCGCGTTTCTTTGTTCCCGCTAATAAAATTGTGCACGTACGACAATGCCAGTCGATAGATTCCGTTGAGGTCAGCAGATTAAGCTGTTCTTTGGTTAATGATGCGCACGTTCCATGCATCCATAGATTGCAATTACTGCATTGAACCCCTGGTTTCTTTTTTGTAACATTTTTTGCACAGTCCGCGCACGTGCACTTGGCATTCATTGTTTATCACCGCACCGATACACAAATTTAAATTCTTAAGTATATGCTACGCGTTCCGTCGCGCTCGTAGCGATGTGATGTTGTCTCTCTCTCAATTCCCGCTAGGGGGGCACCTTACGGCCTTGTCCTGTATGTGCGACAAGGAGAGCCCGATTCACAGCACAGTTCTGATTAGCTACGGTCACTGTCACGGATAAACACACTGATGACAAATTAGGTCGCGTCCGCCTCCCTCGGCTACGTTCGGGTGACTGACTTCCTGGGTGCCGGTTTCGGGGCCGGTGCGCTCCGGGTCGGTTCTGCCTGTTTATTGGGGTTAACAGCACCGCTTTCCCCACCGGTGGTCTTCTGTGGGGCTCCTGCCTTCCTCCCCTTCCCAGGCGGCCCCACCATGTCAGGGATCGGCTGATGTCGTCTGTCAGAAGCCAGTGGGGGTCTGAGAGTAGGTGCCGGCGGCAGTCTGTCCTCCACCTGCTGGAGACGGACATTGACCATGTCGCCCAGGGACATAAACATCTCCCTCTGAAATTCCCCCAGGTGAGCGTCGAGCATTATGCCCATCTCCTCCAGCAGGGAGGACATACTGTCTCCCTTTTCCCCCCCATGACCTTTCGTTGCCATCTCCTTGGCTGGAGACCTCCGCTCGGAGAAGGCAGTGCGGAGCGCCTTAGTCTCCCGTTTGAGGAGAGCCAGCTCTTCCCTCATCCTCTTGTTGTCCGCCTTTAATGAGCGGACAACTTCAGTCTCCCCCAGGGAGTCTGCCACGTTCAGGAGCTCTCGGCAGGCCGCGTTCATATGGCCCCACACCTCGCCCTTGAGGTTTTTGCTCTTGGCAGCCTCCCTGAGGATCTCCTGAGCACACCTCTTTATTGCGTCTCCGGGGGCCTCAATTTCCGCCTCCGCCGCCTCCTCCTCTATGGTACCCGAGCGCGTCTGTGGGCTCGCAGGACTCCTTAATACGTAAGGGCTATAGAGGGCCTCTGCGTCCGCCTCCCTTTCGTAATCGCTCATTTGAGCTTTACGCAGCTTCGCCTTCGCAGCGCTCACCCCCGTGTAGAGCCCTCTGCCGCGTCTGGAGGTCGTCGGCTTGGTTGCATCTCGCTCTTTGGGGTCGCTTTCGATGTCCGATAGAGGCAGCGGTCTCCTCCTCTTCCCTCCTATCCTAGGAGAGGATTCCTCCTCGGACTCCACCACTTCCACCAGGTTGTCCTCACCCTCAGAAGAGGCCTCCGACAGGACCGGCCCCTCCTGCGCCTGCACCCAGAGCCTACCACCCGACACAGTAGGGGACCTATCCCCCCCCCCTATATAACCCCTGGCTTCATCGTCCGAATCTAGGGAACGTTCTCGCAAGGGCATCTTTTCAGCCCCCCTTCCTCCTAAACGCCGGTTACCCCCCCTTTTTTTGGAGTCCCCATACCCCCCCTTGTCTTCCTCACCCGTATCCAAAGTTTCCCCCTTCATATCTATGAAGGGGGACCCAAAAACTTATTTTTGCCAAAAACGGTCAAGTGCGAGTCTGGCACTTTTTACAAACTTAACCGTTTTTGGCTTTGCACGCAATTTACCCCCCCTTCCCAGTGTCCAAAAAAGTCTTGGAACTTGCCCAGAGATTGAGCTCGGCGAGCTCTAAACGAGCTCGAAATCCCTCAGGATCTAACTCACCACGATAAGGCACTGCGAATTTTCAAAAAGTTTACCAACTTAAAAGAAAAGTTCGCAGCGCCTGAAAAAACGAATTAGCAATGTACTATTTTCGGAATAACTCCTCACCCGTAAGTGGTAGAATTATTCCGAAAATAAGGTTTTGTGCTACGTTTTAATTCACGTATGTCTATTAGGACGGCACAGAAGAAAACAGAACAGAAAAGAAGATATGATTTTTTTTTAAAAGTAGAAAAAAGTTTCAAAACTTCAAAACAAAAACTTGTTTTCCCTATAACTCTGGGACCAAAAGTCCCAGCCTTATGGGGAAAACGGAAGAAGATAGAAAAAAAAAGAGTGATTCTAATTAGCCAAAAAACACAAACAAAAAGTAAATAGGAAATAAAATATGATTTTTTTACTAAAAATTCTAAACAGTCACAAAAGCCAAGTCACGTGAAAAACAGAAGAAGTCCAAAAAAGCAAGCAAGGTCGTCAAGTTGAGCGGAAACAATTGTCAGGTTCAATAGCCAAAATTAAATTGCGTCTGCTCACCAAAAATCACCTATATAGTCCTCTAAGTACCTCTTCAAAAACGTCCTCGTAGTTCTAACCTAACCTAACCCATTTTTCTGGTAACATATCGTTTCTGTGGGGTCGCAGTTGTAACCTAACCTAACCCATTTTTCTGGTAACAGTTCGTTTCTGTAGGATTATGAATTTTGATATTATGCTAATTAGTTTTATGACTTTTGTCTCATATGACGTGTAACATTATTGCATTTAATTATTATATTTATTTAGTTGTATGTCTGATAACTATTATGACTAATGATAGTTATGACTTAAAACAATATGGGTAACAATTTCTGACTTTCGAAAATCGGACTAATAAAATTATGGGAATCAAAGGGATCCCGTTTTAGATGTTCAAAATGAGGTCAACACATCTCTATTGTCAAGAGAATAAGAGCGCTTGTAGGTCATTTTGAACATTTCAAACGCTTAGCCACTTTTGCTGCTGACTGTACATGTTCTTTTTAATCAAACCTACTAAAACTATAATTTAAAAGTTTATTTCTCCAACGTATTTTTTTTTTGGAAACAAAATCCATACTAATATTATAAATGCGAAAGTAATCTGCCTGTTACCTCTTCTAAGCTTAAACCGCTGAACCAATTAACATGAAATTTGGTATGAAGAGAGTTTGAGCTACAAGAAAGGATGTAGGATATTTTTTATCCGGCAACCATACTTTAAAGACGGCATGGCTAGCCGACGAAGTCGCGAGAAAAAGCAAGTCTGTTATAAAGTCTAAGTACGCTCGTATAATGATAACTACAAGTACTTAATTAGTTATAGTATAAAATCTAAAAAAGGCCCTTGAGGCATTGTACCAAGGATGCTGGCGGCATTTCCTCGTTGTATCGCAATGCTGATACGTTGTGCGAGGAAGCCGCCAGCTCTTCGGTCACCAGTTACATCAACCAGACGCTTCGCGATTTCTGCAAAAAGTTTGTGCGCGCTGGGACCCCATGGACCTAATAATTAATAAGTACGCTAATTTTTATAAAAAATCTCCAAGCAAAATAACTGTTTACTTTTACCTAGTATAAAATAATTTTACTAATTTTAAGGACGATTAGTGTTCTCAATAAACGAGAGAAGTAAAAGGGATTATTTTCCAATTTTTAGAATGTGGCTCACGTACTAATTGTTGGCCGAATCCGAAATACAAGTCATTCGGTCCGCGTTATGTACGGTGTGCAAATCAGTATAATGGAGTATAGGTGAAAAACTTAACTGAAGGACCATGTCATTTTACATTTTCAACGAGGTAGCAAATTCTTAGAAAAGCTCACAGAAGACTGCCAAGCATTAAGATTTCATCATCTTGATGAGATTCCACACTGTTGAAGAACGAGGCAAGAAATTTCTAAAAAAATGCACAGAAGCCAAGGTGATGAAGATGGAACTTTTATTACGAAGCCCAGTAACGTAAGATACGACAGGAATTAAAGCGAACAGTTCCTTTGAAACACACTTGCCTGAGCCCTGAGTGTTAGTTTTTAACGTAACTTTACTTCACGAACGCGTTTGCGTTTCCCATATAAATAACATTATCACTTACGCATTCGTAAACGTTTTTAAACGTCAAAAGAAACTTACACTAGAGCCTCTGTTATTTCTCTCAATATGCGACCTGCCTATTTCCATTTTAGTTGCTTAAAGGTGCTACACGGGCAAGTTTTGGGCAATTATTGCCCGGCGACACGTTGTCGAAACTAATGGAGCAATTAATTAAGCAATATTATGAAGCAATTTACAAAAATTGCGGCAATTATTTCTCGAATTACTCGATGTCCGTGTTTCGCAATATTGCCGAAAAATTGCCGATTGCCAGACAATTTTATTTCCATCCCGTACGCACATAAGTGCATGTCCCATTCCTTTTCTAGTAGGGCGACCGCGATCGTAGTCAAAGTTGTTGCTCCACTGAATTTATCATGTAGAATGTATTGCCAAGTTTCCCGAGTTGCTTCATATGGAACAATTAGAATGGCGTCAGAATGGCGCCTTACTGGAGCAATGATTGCTCAATTTTGAACAATGTTCGAATTGCTATGGACGTGACGTAAAAATTCTGGCAATTCGGCAATTTTTATCGCCCGTATCACCTTAATTGCCTTCGTTACATCCTCCAATGTAATCTCTCTCCATGACTTTCCTCATCTCAGTGGCTATCTTCCTTTAAAATTAAGTGTTATAACCGTACGGAGTTCTGAAGGAATTATGTAAAATATTGTAGTTGTCTGCCAACGCTCCCTCGTCAGGATTACGGGCACTTTTCCTCCTTGAAAAGGAAACGTTATGAATATTAAGAGCCAACTCAAATGGAGGCACCCACATAACCGTTACGGAAGGCGTATTCAGTTTAAAATTGTGATTAGATTTAATATACTAATTTTAAACTTTCACAGATTATTTTTATTTTTTATTATGCGGAAAAGTCTGCTAGCGAATATCTTCGATATTTAAATCGTAAGAAAAATAGAAAAATTTGACTCGAAGCGGGACTCGAACCCACAACCACTGGATCACTAGCCCAGTGCACTACCAATTGTGCTATCCGAGTACGGTTTAGACCTGTCGAATTTTTCTATCTTATCCTTCGTGGTATACGTCATCATGGGTGACGTGTAGTCACATCTACCGTCAGCGTATTGAACACTTAACGGCATCGAAGTCTCAATTTACATTGAGAATTCATCGATAACAATGTGCTACTCCATTCTAATTTTTTTTTTTATTATGCAGAAACGTCTGCTAGCGAATATCTTCGATATTTAAATTCACAGTTAGACTTAACCGCGTTTTAACTTTAATAATTACCTCAGACTTTCAACAAGATCAAGTGCGGGTAGTTTGAAAAACTCGCGCTGCTAGATGTTGATGTGAACTTTAGCCAGTCTTTATCCGAGACCACGAGGACAAAGTCGTCTTAGAAACGTCGGAGGTAATTTTTAAAGTTTTTTTTTATGTCATAGGCGGCAAACGAGCAGACGGATTGCCTGATGGTAAGCAATTACCGTCGCCCATGGGCACCCGCAACACCAGGGGAGTCACAAGCGCATTGCCGGCCTTTAAGGGGGGTTCGAGCTCTGGAAACCTTACTCACCATCAGGAACACAACACTGCATACCTGAAAGGTAGCAGTGCTATTATGGCTGTGGTCTTCTGTAAGGAGGAGGTACTTCCCCAGTTGGGCTGCCCCAGATTCAAGCGTGATGGTCATCGCTGTGCCCTACCTCTCATAAGTTAATATAGAGTCCATTTTATTTGTAATAATAATGTTAATATTTTCAGATTATTAAGAAACTTACTATGCTTGTGCCGTGTGATGCCGGCTGACTAGAATAGCACCGCCACATCTCCTCCCGCGGGTGTTGTAAGAGGCGACATAGGGAAATATCCTACGGACGGGCAGCAGCATCCGTCAAGATCCAATCTACAGCTACTGCGGTCCCCAACCCGCCTGCCAAGCGTGGTGCCTATGGCAACTACCCTAAAGATGATACAAGTTATATTTGTGGGAGGCCTTTATCCAGCAGTGGACTGCATACGGCTGAAATATATGTATGTAATGTAAGAGACTTAAGGAATGTTGACATTTTTATTTATTGAGCTATGTTTGTTAGGTAGCTTTAAATGCTCGAACAGATTATTCAGAAATAGGAGCACCGCTTAGCGGGGCTCCGTTGACATGTATAGAGAAATTATCGCGTACGAAATGAAATGTGATACTAAACCCGAATGTGTAGTTTGGACAGGGAAAATTCGAATGGTGACATGCATGAATGAAAATAAACTTAAGTGGGGAAAAAAATGTAATTTAAACAAAATTTGTTTAAATTTTTTAAATAATTTATAGCCAAAATAGGCAAAGAAAAATATAGTAAGTACAGTCGCCTTCAAATATGTCGGAGCTAGGGTCACAAATGTAGGAACAACGCCTCTATCGTCAAAGCGATAAACTGCATATTCAGATATTCATGAAGTACAGTCAACATCAGATATATCGGAGCTGCCGACGTGGTTACAAATATCTGAACATGCACTTTATCGCCTTGACAATACAGGCCACCTCCACAGCTCCAATGTATCTGATGGCGACTGTACCATATTAATACTCTGCACAACTACAAAGACATGGTCCTTCAATTTAGTTTTTCACCTATACATACATACAATTTTTGTATTTAAACTTACGTGAGACATATTTAATAATTAACGATTAATACGGTACTACTCACGTTTATTTATTTTTGACATCAAGAGCGGCGCGGGCAGCGCGGCGCGCGTTAGTGCGCGACGGGCCGGTGACGCGAGCGGCGAACCGACCGGACACTCAGCACTCTTAGTGCTTGAAAATGGAGGCCTATGTTCTCCGAAACATGTCGCGCGAGTGACTAAATAAACGTGAGTAGTACCGTATTAATCGTTAATTACATACATACAATTATTTGTATTCCATTTATTTCCTACTATTCGCGTGATTGATTTACATATGCACACAGTTGCCATCAAATATATCGGAGTAGTGCAGGTGGTCACTTCAGGTGGTTCTTTTTTATATTATAATTAGTAAACCTCATTAACTAATTATTCTATTAAAAAAATGTCACCGAAATTAAAAAATTTAGACCCGGGTATGTCCTTAAACTACGTCCAACAATAAGAGGTAGGGCACAGCGATGACCATTACGCTTGAATCTGGGGCAGCCCAACCGGGGAAGTACCTCCTCCTTACAGAAGACCACAGCCATAATAGCACTGCTACCTTTCAGGTATACAGTGTTGTCTTCCTGATGGTGAGTAAGGTTCCCAGAGCTCCAACCCCCTTAAAGGTCGGCAACGCGCTTGTGACTCCCCTGGTGTTACGGGTGCCTATGGGCGACGGTAATTGCTTACCATCAGGCAATCCGTCTGCTCGTTTGCCACCTTTGTCATAAAAAAAAATGTCACGCAAAATCAAATAACAGCAATTTCTTAATAATTAAATATTCCTATAACTCTGTCTGATACCTGAAACCGTAATAGTTCCGATAATTTCGAGAAATAATAAATGGGAATACATTTCTAAACTCCTTTGGGACGTCTTCCAGGAAAATATAATAGCTCTTTCAATCTGCGATTCCAGATAAATTAAGTACAATTTAATACAATAACTTCAACTTAAAAACTTAGCTAAAGCACCTAGCCTTATTAGTAGTAATGCATATCTTTTTTTTATGACATAGGCGGCAAACGAGCAGACGGATTGCCTGGTGGTAAGCAATTACCGTCGCCCATGGGCACCCGCAACACCAGGGGAGTCCGAAGCGCGTTGCCGGCCTTTAAGGGGGTTGGAGCTCTGGGAACCTTACACACCATCAGGAACACAAAACTACATACCTGAAAGGTAGCAGTGCTATTATGGCTGAGGTCTTTTGTAAGGAGGAGGTACTTCCCCAGTTGGGCTGCCCCAGACTCAAGCGTGATGGTCATCGCTGTGCCCTACCTCTCATTGTTGGACGTAGTTTAAGGACATACCCGGGTCCATATCGGCGGTCTATGTTCAAATGTTGACGTAAGTTTCATATTAATTCTCCGCACAACTCCGTGGACATGGTCCTTCAGTTAAGTTTTTCAACTACATTAACTATTATTCAAACTCCAATAAAACCAATTCCAATCGTTAACAAATCACTTAACCCCCCAACTGCGCTGTATGAATTAAAGGATTTAAACTAACCCTAAACTTGTCTAATCCAAAACCGCATCCACTTAACATTCTCACTAATCCTTCTAAAACTTCTAATACTTTATTAATTGTATAAAAGCGGGTAACTCACGTTTTATAAGTCGAATATTGCTCCAGATGTTTCACTACGTAACGAGGAGCATAATCATGAGCCATTCGCGTTGGCTAACCGACGCAGACTGCGGGCCGCAGCGGACCTTTACCAACGGACGTAGTAAGTGTAGTGTGCAACCCTACTATTCACAATATTGCTGAAAATGAGGGTAGTTTCTCACCTCCCCGCCCTCAGCTGTTGCCGGCGTCGAGTGCACGGTCGCGGAGAGGTGCGGCCCGCACTCTGCGTCGGTTAGCCAACGCGAAAGGCTCATGATTATGCTCCTCGTTACGGAGACAATTAATATGTTTCAATCTCACGATAGTTTTGTGTTTAAAACTGGATACTTTATTTTTACTATACTCATCTACACTAATATTATAAAGGCGAAAGTGAGTGTGTATGTTTGTTACTTCTTCACGTCTAAACGGCGAGCGATTTCAATAAAATTTGGTATGGAGTTAGCTGACACCCTGGATTAACACACGTGTAACCGCAGGTAACACCGCGGGCTACAGCTAGTAATCTACATTTACTCATACTAATCATCATCATCATTTCAGCTGTAAATCGTTCACTGTTGGACTTAGGCCTTCCCCAAATATGACTTGTATTATCTTGTAGTTGCCTTGATCACCACGTTTGGCAGGCGGGTTGGTGAACGCAATAGCTGTAGATGGGGTTTCGACGGACGCTGCTGTCATAATAATGTTTTCTGTCTATCATGTGTTCTGAATTGTCTGAATTTTTTTCTAAAGTATATGTCATCATCAATTTAAAAATGTCTATTTTATCCACTTTATAGCACTAACATTTCAATTGTGTAGCTACAAGCTACATCCTAGCAGACCACAACACAATTTAGATTCCACTAATTCTGCCAAAGTGCTTTTTAAAACAATAAACACACTGTCTGTGGAACAAACATCTGCGTCCCACAATAAGGCTAGAACAAAACTACAATCCTATTCAAGTATGTTACTATTTCTTTTTAAATCGATTTAAAATATGTATCATCATCATTTCAGCCGTAAGAAATCCACTGCTGGACAAAGGCCTCCCAAATATGGCTTGTGTCATCTTGGGAGGGAGTTACCATAGCCGCAATGTTTGGCAGGCGAGTTGACGACCGCAGTAGGCGTTGACTAAGTTTCGACAGACGCTGCTACCCATCTGTTGGTTTTGCCTTTGTCGCCTCTTATGACACCCACCGGAGGAGAAGGGGTTGTAAATTATTTTTTAAGCAGAAAAGTCTGCTAACGAAACCATAACTTAAAAAAACTATTATATAATTTTCCTTCAATGTCATAGTCATAGTCATTTATTTGCAGAAAATAGTGTACATTAATGATGGTAGGTGTAGAAATTTTTTATCAACTATTTTACTACGTTGTAGCATTAAAGATTTCATGACATATAAAAATCTTACCATTGCATATTAAATCATTACATTTCTTTAATTTTGAAAGAAATGTAATGATTTAATATGCAACGGTAAGATTGTTATATGTCATGAAATTTTTAATGGTATAAAATCGCTTTTGAAGCAGCCAATTATACAGTTTTTGTACAAACAAATGATATGGCAAACTGGTAATATCGTTTGGAATCAAAATATAAATCTATATTGCCATGCAGTAGCAATCGTTGTCACATAATTTAGACTTCGTTATTGGCGCGACTAGTCTCGTCCGATATCGTGTGTTAAATTTGCATATTTCTTTAAGTTGCGAAAAGCGACTTGTAATTATCAAATGATATCGAAAAACTCATTGGTACAAACCGGAGTTCAAACCGGCGACCTCTGGATTGCAAGTCGCACGCTCTTACCGCTAGGCTACCAGAGCTCCTTCATCCAAAAATATGACTTATATTTTTGTATATAGAATAAAATATAATAGAAATTATTTATTCGTAAACACATACTATTTACAAAAAATATGACAAAAACGATAAGAGACATTTTAGGAAATGCCACGAAATGGCGAAATGGTATCGTTTGGGAAGAGTGGCAAATCCAATCTTGAGTGCAATCCATTCACAGCCCAATTACAAGCAACTTTTGCTATTGAAATCAAAAAATTTCTAACTGTTTCAAATCGCATTGTTCCTTGAGTAGCATTTCAAATTGTCGATAAAGTGTCGCTGCAAAACGCTATTGTGGAAAATTTCAAATAAGTATTTATCAAAGAAATAACTTAGTTTTGAAGTAGTCGGTAAGTCTTAATAAATAAATTGTTGAAGTTCTGCAGTTGAGTTCATTAATATATAGATAGTTGCCGCCCACCCCGGTGTTTAACGGTTTTAACGCTTTTCCTCTCGCGTCAAAATGTGGCGTGTACGCCAACGTCTCGACTAGTAAAGAACAGTCTTTTGATATCCTTACATAAATTGACTGAGCCCCGCGGTAAGCTTAAGAAGGCTTGTGTTGTGGGTACTCAGCAAACGATAATAGATAATATGACTAAAAATACTTAAATACATAAAAAACACCCATGACTCAGGAAAAATATCTGTGCTCATCACACAAATAAATACTCTTACGAGGATTTGAACCCAAGACCGTCTTTGACCGTTTATTCTATCAATCGACTCCTTTCGTTCTAGGGATAAAATGTCTGTATGGGAGAGTAATGGCCTTAAAACTACACAAAAGCCAGAAATGAGCGTCAAAGTCGTATTTTCCGCGAAAACGCTCCTTACAAAATGATGAGAACTTATGAAGTCACTTATTCCTATCCGCGCTCTCTAAAGTATGGAAAAATAATTAAATTGCTATATAGACCGCGAAATATTGCGTTTATGTATATAGTTGCCTTACAATATATTCTCGAATAAACCGCGAGAATTTGATGGTAACCACGGTTTTTTGAAATTTCGCAAATTAAAAATGCTGTTCTTTTTAAATTTAGTAATCGTGATATCTTTAAATCATGTAAGAATGTTTATTTAATTTTAATTTCACTTAATTTTGTTGCAAAATGTAATATGTGTCAACATCCCTTATTAATTCAACAATTGTATGTACTGCCAGATCATGTAAATGACACAGTTCAGGTAAGAAAGCATATTAAAGTATGTCTATTTTGTGAAGTCAAATTTGTTTCTACATTATCTTTATTATTTTAGTATTTTTAGTTATATTTTGTAATAAACTGTTTGATATGTTTTCTTATCGGACTACGCATAATTATGTAAGTACTTTAAGATTTGATGTATCACTGTATTGAAAAAATAAGTCCCGCCGTAGTTTCTTGCCGGTATCTTCTCGGGTCTGAGGTGTAGGGTTTGAACCGGTTCCGTAGATTTTTCTTTGACGTTCATAAGTGCATGTAATGTGCCTAAATTGAAAAATAAAGATTTTTTATCTTTTTATACGCCATTGAAGTCCCCGTGCTCAGAGATCGCTCCTATAAGGGTCCTAAGACTCATGTCCACCATGGGTACCTGTGGTTGATAGGAACAAGTCGCCAAAGAGTTCGTTTTGCCCCACCGTTGGGCGTTCACACTTCGTAATCCGTAAGCAATGGGGCTTGTTGTCTAGACGAAGCCGTGCATGTAAAATGAGCTGGGGGGACCGTGTTTAACTGTTGATGAAACACGGGTCTTCAGTCTTATCATATTCTGCTTTGTTCATTTTTAAATAAACACTCATGAACATTACTCAAAGTCGCTCAACGAGCTATGGAGAGAGCTATGCTCGGAGTGATCGACTCAGAAATCCGATCCGTAGGCGAACTAAAGTCACCGACATAGCCCACCGGGTTAGCAAGCTGAAGTGGCAATAGGCAGGCCACATTGCACGCAGAGAAGATGGCAGATGGGGTCGAAAAGTGCTCGAGTGGAGACAACGGACTAGCAAACGCAGCGGAGGACGTCCACCCACAAGATGGACAGATGATCTCATTAAGGTCGCCGGAAGATGCTGGATGCAGGTCGCTTCCAACCGGTAAATGTGGAGGTCCAAGGGGGAGGCCTATGTTCAGCAGTGGACGTCTTATGGCTGAGGTGATGAGGATGATGATGATGATGATGATGATGATGATGATGATGATGATGATGATGAACATTAGTGCTTATTTCGAAGTGATGTGAATTAGTTGGTACATATTCAATTTATAAAGTTATGGTTTTTGAATGATACTGAGCCAAGATACATATAATTACACCTAGATATTTCTCTAGCAATAACAATTTTTTGTAAGTGAGTGTCAAAATAAAAACGTCGATAATCCTATTATCGATAAGCACACACTACTTCAACGACAAGATCTACACACAGTCTCATATCGGCTATCTACCTAGATGCCGCGTGTCAACGATCATGGACAAATTGAACGTAATCTGTAATCTTTTGTTCTAATTTACTTTTATTATTCATAAATAAATAGTTCGAAATTGTTTTCTGAAATATGTAATAGTAGTTTTCCTATTGTTATTTATTTTATCTACGTACATGTCATAAGTGCTCTAAAATGCGTCCAGAAACCGTAGGCAATGACCAGCATTACCAACCATCAGAAAGATTTCAGTAGGTAATGTTAACATTACCTACTGAAATCAGTAGGTTATGAATTTAAATTTGGAACAGCTGTCAAATTCAAGTGGGTTGTCTAATCTAGTATCTATAGATATTAAAACAGCCATTGATACGAAACGCCAATTCGTTGTTTTTTTAATATAAATCGAACGACATTTGAACTCGAGTGACAGTAGAATAGGGAGTTCATTCGCTTGTCTATGGTTAAAAAAAAAATTGATTGAGATACGAAATACGCAACACCGCCGTTCCAAGCTGTCATTTGTTTTGTTCGTTGACTTTTTAATGTTTACAAGTAACCCTAGTAATAAGTCATTTCCCTACGGTTTCTGAACCCATCTTAAAACACTTAATGATATGTGTGTAGATAAAGTAGTGTATGTAACTATACATAATTAGGCATTACAACAATCGTGTGATATTATTATGAAACTCGCCTTCGGCTCGTTTCATAAACCCACACTCTTGTTGTAATGCCCTTCATTATGCACAGATACATAAACTACTATTTAAACCTATTACCCTACATATGTCTTTGTATTACCTGTATGACGTTGAAGTGGTAGTTATCGATAACAGGACTGTATGTTTTTATTTTGTCAATCACTTACGAGAAATCGTTCGTGCTAGAGAAATATCCTGATGATGGGATCCATGAGGAATTATTTTATGACATAGACGGCAAACGATCAGACGGATTGCCTGGTGGTAAGCAATTACCGTCGCCCATGGGCACCCGCAACACAAGGGGAATCACAAGCGCGTTGGAGCTCTGGGAACCTTACTCACCATTGTGTGTTTATGGCATTCTATATTGGCATTGAAATTTATTTTTTCCCTTACAACTACTACAAATGATGTCTGTTTTCACGCTTAGACCACTGAACCAATTGAGATGAAATAAGGTTTAAAAAGTGAGCTACGAGAAAGGACATTGGATAATGTTTATTATTTAAAGACGGGCATGGCTGGCCGACAAAGCCGCGAGGAAAAACTAGTATAATATAAACTTATATAAGGGACTATTAACCCTAACCAATAAATAACATTTTATTACAATCCCTAAAACTATCACTTTTCTATTTTCACCAAAAACCCGCAATAATTGCTCGCATTTAATTTACACGCATGCCCATAACTTATCCTTAAAAGCCTTAAGCCCTAATAAACGAAAGAAAATGGCGAAACAAAAAAACTAACCCACAATTTCACCCGCCCGTAGAAACTCGTCAATTCGATTTTTCAGAACACCAATTGTAACACGGCCCGCCTAATTGTATCAAATTGCCCCGGATTCCAGCGCAAGTTAGTACGCCGTCGGGGTAGGAGAGGTCAATGTAAACTGGACGTGAAAAGTGAAAATAAGAGAAGCATAAAGCTTTAATTCTGTGACGCCGAAGTTGCAAAAATTTCAGTATATCAGCAGATCGTGAATTCTCTGATTGTTATGTGGGAATTTGGTTGAGTTTTTGTTTTTACTGATATCATGCGAGATATCTGTATTGTCTTTATGCCTAATGGAAATATAGCCTTAGCTGAAAATATTGAGTAGGTACCTTTATTTAAATATCGAATTTTGAATTTTGGACCCGGGTATGTCCTTAAACTACGTCCAACAATAAGAGGTAGGGCACAGCGATGACCATCACGCTTGAATCTGGGGCAGCCCAACTGGGGAAGTACCTCCTCCTTACAGAAGACCACAGCCATAATAGCACTGCTACCTTTCAGGTATGTAGTGTTGTGTTCCTGATGGTGAGTAAGGTTCCCAGAGCTCCAACCCCCCTTAAAGGCCGGCAACGCGCTTGTGACTCCCCTGGTGTTGCGGGTGCCCATGGGCGACGGTAATTGCTTACCATCAGGCAATTCGTCTGCTCGTTTGCCGCCTATGACATAAAAAAAAAGAATTGAAATGGTCTATCTTTGTAACAAAAAATGAAGCTATTATCTTAAAATAACGTATAGATAAATTGCATGTGTAGTGGTTGTACGAGAAAAAATAAATTTGAAATAAGATTGCCTATAAACACAATACCACTATAGATGCAATTCCACACTCTCACTAATTTATACTTCAATGTTTTTTTTTAATAATTATATAGAAAACTTATAATAGCACACTTAATTTGAGATTCGGAGGTGTTGACTTAGAATTCTCTTAACTTAGAACTCTCTTACATAAAACATTACTTTGGTGCACATCAGGCAATCCGTCTGCTCGCCTTTGCCACCTTTGTCATAAACAAAAAAAAATGCAGTTTAGGTGAAAAACTGAGCTAAAGCACCTTGCCTATGTAGTAGTAACGTGTGTACGCATGTCGACGTTCTATATTCAAAGAAGTAAGTTCCGTATTAGGGCCTACGCGGTTCCATACAAATTTTAATCCGCGCGGCGGGCAGCGGGCGACTTTTATATGGACACATTGGACACGCGCCGGGCGCCCGCGCCAGCTAGCGTAGGCCCTTAATTCTGCACAACTACATAGACATGGGCCTTCAGTTTTTCCCCTTTACAATGCTGTTAGCCTGATATGGTTGGGTTTTATCACTTGTCACAATATTTCGCTCCAACAAATATGTGAGTGGGAAAGTGATGGATAGCGCGATAAACGATAAAATGGCAACCATGTTATCCATTCTGATTTGTTTGGTTGGGCGCGGTTGCTGCTAGTTTAAGGTGCGGGCAGAATACATATGTATTTGTATAATATTTTGTTTTTAAACGTACAATCACGAAAATGGCCGATCAATCAATCAATGAATGGCCAATGGGGCGAAAAGGTTCTGGAGTGGCGACCACGAACTGGAAGACACAGCGTAGGTAGGCCTCCCACAAGGTGGACCGACCACCTAGTTAGAGTCGCGGGATACCGCTGGATGTTGAAGGCGCAGGATCGGTCTTCTTGGGTCGTTCTGGGGGAGGCCCACGACTAGCAGTGGACATCTTTCGGCTGGCATGATGATGATGATTAAAACTGTTGTGAGCCATGTTACTACTACGTACGGATAAACTCACGTGTACTTATATAACACTAGGCGACATGTTTCGGTTAAGCACTCTCTGGTGAACCGACGACCTGGTGACGATCGGTGGATGTGGAAGACGCGGGACTGGTCATTTTGGGTTGTTTTGGGGGAGGCCTATGTGCAGCAGTGGACGTCTTTCGGCTGACATGATGATGATGATAAATCAATTAAATACACACTAGCGCCGTCCATCTCCAAGGAACTAATGTAAAAGCAGGTGCAGAGGCGGAAAGCGCCGAAATTTTTCAACGTAACAAATATAAGAGCCTAGGCAGAGAGTACCATTTTATACCATTTGACGAAGAAACGCTAGGTCCATGGGGTCCCAGCGCGCACAAACTTATTGCAGAAATCGCGAAGCATCTGGTTGATGTAACTGGTGACCGAAGAGCTGGCGGCTTCCTCGCACAACGTATCAGCATTGCGATACGAGGAAATGCCACCAGCGTCTTTAGTGCAGTCTGCAGCATAAGTGGATAAGCGGTTGAAGTGTTCAAAATGAGGTCAACACGTCAAGAGAATAAGAGCGCGTGTAGGTCATTATGAACACTTCACCCGCTCCGCCACTTTTGCCGCTGACTGTACAATGCCAAGTGCAATATAATTAAAACTGTTGTGAGCCATGTTACTACTACTTAGTTTCAAACGGGTAAACTCACGTGTGATTATATCGCACTAGGCGACATGTTGCGAGTAAGCTCTGGTAGCCATTTTCAAGCCGAGTCAGGACACACCGCTCGCGTTGCGGGTGTTGATAAACCCTCAACGCGAGCGGTGTGTCCTAACATGTCGCTTAGTGCGCTATAATTACACGTGAGTTTATCCGTTTGTAACTAAGTATTAATGTCAAGGGCCTTTAGACTTAATATAGTAAGTACTTAGTTAAGTATTCGTAGTTATTACCAATCAAATTAATCATCATCAGTTCATCATCATGTATATACTGCCAGATCATGTAAATGACACAGTTCAGATAAGAAAGCATATTAAAGTATGTCTATTTTGTGAAGTCGAATTTGTTTATATACATTATTATTTTTACTTTTACATTTTAGAATTTTCATATCTTGTAATAAACTGTTTGATATGTTTTCTTATCGGACTACGCATAATTATGTAAGTACTTTAATATTTGATTGAAAAAATAAGTCCCGCCGTAGTTTCTTGCCGGTATCTTCACGGGTCAGAGGTGTAGGGTTTGAACCGGTATAGATTTTTTTTTTGACGTTCATAAGTGCATGTAATGTGCCTAAATTGAAAAATAAAGATCTCTTATCTTTTTATCTTTTTTTTTTCATCCGACGTATCATACGTTCACTTCTAAACCAAGGCCTCTCCCAATGACTTCAGCAGTGATCCCCCGCTTGAAAGAAAAGTTAAAGGCAGTAACTATCAAAAATGATAACTCACTAACCCCCTTACAAGTCACGGTCACTTTATTTCCATAACGGCTCACCCGAAAATGAGATAATTTGATAAGGGGATTAAGCTACCGTTTATTTTATATTTTACGGCCAAACTTCACGTTTTCGTTTCTCTCTTGCATAATTTTTATATAAAAATGGGAGTGGGCAAACTGAAATGTTCGCCATATCCCGTTTGCTAAATGACAATTACGTTCTTTTAATGGTTTCATCGCTGTGAAGTTAGCTTTTGTTTTAATTATTATGGTGTTTCGAAGTATGTATCTTTTTACTTATTTTTTTAACTAGCGACCTGCCCCGGCTTCGCACGGGTTCAATGCTGATATTAGTATTTCTCCACTATTTAATGGATATTATTATACATATAGACCTTCCTCTTCAATCACTCTATCTATTAAAAAAACCCGCATCCAAAATCCGTTGCGTAGTTATAAAGATTTAAGCATACATAGGGATACAGGGACAGAGAAAGCGACTTTGTTTTATACTCTGTAGTGAAACTTCTCACCAGCATCATCATATCAACTGAAGAACGTCCATCGCTGGACATAAGCCTCCCTAGACGTAGTTTAAGGACATACCCGGGTCCAATACATGAATGTGTTCACAAACCTGAAGCTGGATAGAAGCCGCCCTGTAAGCTCTGTCTGCTGTGTTCTGAGCCTGGCAGGTGAACGTCTGGTTGTGGTGGAACCTTCGGGGTCGTAGTCGGAGCACCGACCTGATACAAAAAAATGTATATTTTTACACTAAACAGTGAGCTTCAGTCTTCGTACAGTCGCCATCAGATATTTCGGAGCTGTGGAGGTGGTCCGAAATTTTGGAACATGCACTTTACCGCCTTGACAATAGAGGCGTTGCTGCCATATTTGTGACCACCAGCCCCGATATATCTGATGGCGACTGCACGAGCAGTCCGCCAAGGCTAATATACCTATACTTATATATAAACGTGAAAGTCCTGACTGACTGATCAACGCCCAGCCCAAACCGCTTAACTTAGATAGCTGGATTTTATCACATTAGGAGTATACACCATAAGGACCCACTAAGAAAGGATTTGTGGATATTCTACTATTAAAAGGGGGTTGAAAAATTGTATGGGGAATGTCTAAAATTTAAAACGAGCGACTTTTGTGTAAACTAAAGGAGTGTTTAGTTTACACAAATACAAGAAAAGAAATTTCAGCCTTAATTGAAATTCATCCCCTAAGGCATCAAATATGGGGTTAAAGTTTTGTATGGAAATGGCTTCAAGTGTCAACTGAGTCACTTTAAACGTTGTGTTTCCTTATTTAATGAAAAGAAAACAACAAAAATAATTGCGACAGGTATTCTTCTACGCGTGCAAAGTCGTGGACAAAAGTATACTAGCTTTTATTCGTAATGGCTTTGAACTTCAGACATGATAGCCTGTTTTAAGAAAGTTGTAAGAAACAATAGCCTTTTCCACTGTTTGTTTAAAAAAAATATGTATATCTACCTAAGATTACGAGCTCTTGAAATTTCAATAGACAACATATTTCATTCCATAAAAAAAAAAAAAAAGATAAAAGATCTTTATTTTTCAATTTAGGCACATAACATGCACTTATGAACGTCAAAAAAAAAAAAATCTACACCGGTTCAAACCCTACACCTCTGACCCGTGAAGATACCGGCAAGAAACTACGGCGGGACTTATTTTTTCAAAACAGTGATACATCAAATCTTAAAGTAGGTACTTACATAATTATGCGTAGTCCGATAAGAAAACATATCAAAAAGTTTATTACAAGATAAGAAAATATTAAAATATAAAAGTAAAAATAATAATGTATAAAAAAAAATCGACTTGACAAAATAGACATACTTTAATATGCTTTCTTATCTGAACTGTGTCATTTACATTATCTGGCAGTACATACAATTGTTGAATTAATTGCTAGGCGGTTTTGTTAGTTTCTGGTTTGGGCCATGCATGTTTGTCTGTCAAATAATCCTCTACTCTGTAATAGCCCTTAGACATCAAAGACTTTTTTAAGTAATTCTTAAGTACTGGGAAGGGTAATTTTAAGGCATCATCAGGTAACTTGTTATATAAATGAATACATTGCCCAAAAATGATTTATACACTTTACGCACACGACACTTTCTAATAGCAAGCTTATTCTTATTTCTAGTGTTATAGGTATGGATGTCACAATTTTTGGTAAACAACTGAAGGTTTTTAATAACGTACATAATATTTTCATATATATATTGACAGGCTACAGTTAATATATTAATTTCTTTAAAAAGTTTTCTAACAGATGCACCTGCTCTTAAGTTATACATAAAACGAATGGCTCTTTTTTGTAATACAAATATAGTCTGTATGTCAGCTGCTTTGCCCCAAACCAGAATACCATATGACATTACACTATGGAAATAACTATGATAAACTAATCGAGCTGTCTCAATATTCGACAGTTGCCTAATTCTCCTAATGGCGAAAGCGGCCGAACTTAATCTATGTGCGAGTTTTGTTATATGAGGACTCCACTGTAGACTTTTGTCCAATGTTAAACCAGGGAACAATGTTTTATCTACTATCTCTAAGCATTCATTATTTAAAAGTATTCTAGTATCCACCGGTGTAACATTCGGCAAAGCAAATCTAACACATTTTGTTTTCTTAGCATTAAGCAACAGATTGTTAGTAGTAAACCAGTTGAGAACATCAGCTAGTGTGTTATTAATTACATTAAAATCTGTAGATTGCCGGTCAACCTTGAAAATTAATGATGTATCATCGGCAAATAAAACTATATCACAACGGTTTTCTACTATACAAGGTAAATCATTTATATAAACCAAAAACAGGAACGGGCCTAATATAGAACCCTGTGGTACTCCTAATTTTACTAAAGCTCCTCTAGACTGGGTGTTATTTACAACGACTGTTTGGTTTCTATTGCTAAGATATGAGGACATGAGGTTTAAGGCATTTTCTGATAGGCCATAATGTTCTAGTTTCAGAATGAGAGTTCCATGATCTACACAATCAAAAGCTTTAGAAAGATCACAAAATATTCCAATGGCATCACAAGAATTTTCCCAAATACTGTAAATGTGTTGAATAAGCACCGAAGCAGCATCGGTTGTGGAACGTCCCTTTGTAAAACCGAACTGATTACTTGTAAGTAATCTTTGTCTGTTAAAGTGACTCAGCAGACTATTTAACATTAACTTTTCATAAACTTTACTTAGTACAGGGAGTATTGAAATCGGACGGTAATTAGTTAGATCACTCGATTCACCCGACTTAAAAAGAGGAATGACTTTACTACATTTCATAAGATCTGGAAAGACGCCTTCTGAAACGGAATTATTGTAAATTAAAGCTAAATAAGGCGCTATAACTTCTATAATATGACTAATGACCGCGACTGACGTTCCCCACAAGTCTTCTGTCTTCTTTAAGTTGAGTGACTTGAATGTCTTTACAATTTTTCTGAGTCTACAAATTCAAATTCAAACATATTTTTACATTTCTTAATATTAGCGCAAAGTAAGGAATGTGCTTGAGGCGATGATGATTGTAGGCACTGTGTTGTATTTAGAGCCACGTTGGAAAAGTAATCTTCAAATGCCGAGGCAACATCGGCATTTGACACTACCTGTTGAGTATCTGAGACAATGTTCACTTGAGTAATGCGTGATTTACATTTACCAGCTTCTCTGTTAATAATATTCCAAACTGTTTTTACTTTATTGTCCGACACTTTGAGTTTAGAATTAATAAAGTTTGCCTTAGCAGTTAAACACACTTTCTTGAAGATCTTGGAGTAGTTCCTAACATAGTCCAGAAAACCAGCATTCCTGTTGAGCTCCCTCTCCCCATAAAGTTCGTAAAGCCTCTTTCTACTTCTGTGAATGCCCACAGTAGCCCATTCACTAAACTTTGCTTTAGTTGTTACTTTCGACCCACTAATAGTCCTCAATTTGAAATTTTTATTAAAACTATGAAGAATTACACCAAACAGGTCTTTATACATACTATTTGATTCGTAAAAATGAGAATAGGGCAATGAAGACAGACTTTTTTGAATTTCGTTTTTAAATAATTCCAAACGATAACCAGTAATGGGTCTAAATGTTATTGATTGTGGAGTTCTCTGTCCAAGGCTTATAAATGATGCCCTTTGACCACTATGATCCGAATTAAAACAATTAAAAATTTGCTTATCTAAACATTCGCAATTGCAAAAAATATTATCCAGACATGATGCACTGGTGCCTCCTACCCGGGTAGGTTCAAAAATAAATTGAAAAAATTAAAAGATTTAAACAAACACAGCAATTTGACAGTGTAGACGATTCAAGCAAGTTAACATTAAAATCTCCACAAACTATAACATGTTTTTGGCTCTTAGACACTAATTTCAGTACATTTTCCATGGTACTTTCAAATGTGCCGAAATCAGCTGATGGTGGCCTATACACACAGATAACTATATAACTTTCTAATTCTACACATGCAAGTTCTACAATTCTTTCTATGGAACATTTGACAACATCCGTCCGCTCTTTACATTTCATACAGTTTTTAACAATTATAAGGGATCCACCATGAATGGCAGATTTTCTTGAGAAAGAACTGCCTAATTTAAAGTTGACAAAGTCAAACATCATATGACCATGTTTGAGCCAGTGTTCAGTAATGCACATGACATGAATATTATTATTATCTAAAAATAAACCTATTTCTAACTCTTTGCTGGAAAAACCCTGAATATTTTGGTGAACAATGTTCATACTCAGATGTTTTTCCGCTGTCTGACAATCTAGTTTAAATGTGACAACGGTTTTGCGGCATTGTTGGATCGCCGAGACTTATTTACAACATTGAAACATCTATTTGGTTCAATATTAAAAGCTAATAAATCAATTATAGATATGCTACATTTCCTTGGCAAAAATATTTTCCCCAGGGCTAGGCAGAAACCCTCAATGAATTTATTTGTGTCAAAGAAATGATATTTATTATTGAGTGATATAGCATTGTACATCAAAGAATTAAAGCGTGAAATTCTACTGTTGTAGTCATATGACATATTCTCTGAATATGGCAGTGCACATAAAATAATTTTCCCAATACCAGATCTTTCAATATTATTTAAAGTAGTCATTAATTTATCTATGCTAGGCTTATCTATACTTAGACTATTACCTAATAAGACAACTAGTGTAGTGCTATTATCATAACATCCCTTTGATATGATGTCACATAAATGAGACAAAGTTATGTTATGGTAACAGTTATTTGTCACTTTTTGTTGCAATCTATAGTTCAATAAAGGGCCCATGCCCAACCCAATTTTATCAGAGAACACAATTGTCTGTTTCATATCTTTCTTGATTACTGGCACAGCCAGTCTAGAGGTGTTGAGGGCCACACTAGCTTGATTTGCCACTGTCGGTGGTATTTGGCTACAGTTACAAGTTTTATTTTTAAGCATAGAGTTGCAACGCTCCTCTAAAATATGATTAGCATCCAACAATTTCGAAAAAGCTTTTATGTGCATACAATTTTAAAACCTCATTTGTTATCTTTATACAAAACACATTGAAGAATTTTATGTTGCTTCTACTTGTGAGATCTTTCTAATGCAATAGGAAAAAAATAGGTTGCTAGAGGGTAAGTTGATGAAGTCACCAGTGGCGACGCGACAATTTTTTTCTTAGGCAAGACGGTACCGATATGTCTTCGTTTTCTTCTAGAGCCCAAGGAAAACCGTTGAACTGCAGTAAAGTTAGTCAAGCCGGCGGGAATCGGCTTGTATAAACGCGCCGCCACTGGAAGTCACTAACCTGGCTATATGTCTGCTCCCATCCGCCATCTGCTCTGTAGTGTACGTCACCCCCTGAGCCAGCACACCCCCATCATGGTCTACCCACGTTATCTAAAAAGAAAATAACATTCTTTGAAACAAGATTCCATGTCCCAACTAATTTGACGACCGCTCTGGCCTAGATAGTGAGCCTGCCTATGAAGACGATGGTCCTGGGTTGGGGCATTTATTTGTGTGATGAGCACAGATATTTGTTCCTGTGTCATTGGTCTATATAGTACCCACAACACAAGCCTTCTTGAGCTTACTGTGGGGCTCCGTCAAGTTTTGTAAGAATGTCCTGTAATATTTATATTTTATGTTTAATTGAGCGTACTTTTAGTGGCTTTAAATGTAAGGATAAATTTTGTTCATAATACCTACTGAACTACTTTTAGTCTACAACTAGTCAAATATCGGTTATTTACTTAATGATACCATTTTTATCATACAAACTAAATACTATTCAATGTACGACATCCAATGAACCAAATGACATCGTCTGTCACACTTCAAAACCTGATGATTTTGCAATGCATTGATTGCTCTAATAAGTTTTAAACTGTATTATTTTTTACCATTCCAGTTATTTTCCAAAGTTATAGACTAAAAGTAGCTCAGTTTTATGAGCAAAATCGATCCTTACATTTGAAGCCCCAATTTCGCAGACAACGGTATACAGACTGGCCCAGATCGGTCAGTATGGAAAAAATTGAAACTATTTGTACGTCTTATACAAATATCTGTTCTAAGGCTGATGTATAAAATCAGGGTGAAGCGATACGATTACTTCACTTTACCAAGCTCAGGTTCGATCGTGCATGGAGAACTGTTGCCACCTTTGGGACGGGTCTGCCAAGTATCAGCTGGCCGCTTTGGATTCAATAGAGCACCGTGCTCGCAGACTCATTGGCGATCCTGAATTAGCCTTGAGCACCGTCGCAGGGTTGCTAGTTCGTCTGTGTTTTACAGGACACAATTAATAGAGTGTGCGTGAATATTCCATTCATTCAC
Source organism: Grapholita molesta (assembly GCA_022674325.2). Taxonomy (NCBI): domain Eukaryota; kingdom Metazoa; phylum Arthropoda; class Insecta; order Lepidoptera; family Tortricidae; genus Grapholita; species Grapholita molesta. The sequence goes on from CP053143.2 coordinate 9,663,754, forward strand.
ACGAAGCGATTTGCTTCTACCTTCCTAATGCGGACTCCTAAGGAATGGAATTCGCTCCCTTCGTCTGTCTTTTCGGAAAGATATAATTTATGTCTTTTCAAGGCAAGAGTGAATAGGCTGTTAGTGAACCAGCGTGCTACCCTCGACCTCGTTGTCGCTTACCATCAGGTGCGACTGAGGTCAAACGCTGGTCAGTCTTGTATAAAAAAAAATGAAAATTACCTCAGCCGCCGGCTTCCCTCCAGTAGACACACACTCTAAATTGACTTCTCTGTCTTCAACTGCCAGAAGTGTGGATCCTTGTAAGATCTTCGGCGGTTCAGGTGGCACCAGAATCACGAGCCGCGCGTAACGGGACCTTATTGGTGGTTCTCCTGTTGACAAAAAAGTAGTATTAATTACATCTATATATTTACTAGCTTTTGCCCACAGCTTCGCACGCGCAGATGAACCCCCTTTTTGAGCCCTTAGGGGATGAATTTCGCTGAAATTTTTTTCTTGTATTCGAATAAGGAGTGTTTATACAAACAAACTTTCAACACCCTTTTTACCCCTTTAATGATGAAATTTCCAAAAACCCTTTCTACTAAGAAAGGATCCTTAATGAAACTGCTTTTTGTGAATATCAGCTATCTAGGTTAAGTGGTTTGGGCTCTGGGCTGGGCGTTGATCAGTCAGTCAGGACTTTGACGTTTATATATTATATAGAAGATACACGTCATCACTGGTAACACACATTGATTGAAGTCTTTACTACTCTATACTCACTGAGGTATGTCGGACGAAAAGACATTACGTAGTTTCCCGAATGCTGAACGAGTTGGTTTCAGCGGCTCCGAAACGTGGTCTTTCAATATCAGTCTCATCTCGAAACTCAAAGTCGCTCAATTGGCTATGGAGAGAGCTCAACTGGCTCGGAGTTTCTCTACGTGATCGACTCAGAAATTAGGAGATCCGTAGGCGAACTAAAGTCATCGACATAGCACCGGGTTAGCAAGCTGAAGTGGCAATGGGCAGGCCACATTGTACGCAGAGAAGACGGCAGATGGGGTCGAAAAGTGCTCGAGTGGAGACCACGGACTAGCAAGAGCAGCGTGGGACGTCCACCCGCAAGATGGACAGACGACCTCATTAAGGTCGCCGGAAGACGCTGGATGCAGTTCGCTTCCAACCGGTACGTGTGGACGTCCAAGGGGGAGGCCTATGTTCAGTAATAGACGTCTTATATTAAGGGATAAAAATTATCCTATGTCCTTTCTTGTAGCTCAAACTCTCTCAATACCAAATTTAATCCCAATTAGTTCAGCGGCTTAAGCGTAAAGACGTAACGACAGGTAGAGTTACTTTCGCATTTATAGTTTTAGCTTCGCATTTATAATTTGCACACTTGTGAATAAAATGCAGTTTTGCTATGTTATTAAAGAGAAAAGGGCTTTTCAAACTAATAGCACTTTTAAAAGGATTTCCGTTTCCGAGCGAAAATGTTGACTATAAAATTAAAGTTCGAATTCTGTAAATGACACTAACGAATACTAAATAAAATTTTATACCGCCATTATTCAGCTCCATTTTAAGAAATGGCCGAAAATAACAATAAAAACATTTTTATTTTACATCCATACCCGTTTGCTTGTGACGTTAATACGAATCGTCCAATTATTTCCAGACCCAACCGGTTTTTACCGGTATTAACAGGTTTTGTAAACCGAATTTGGAAATTGGGAATTTTAAAGCAGCTTTATTGGTATAATGGGTATTTAATTAATTTATTACTAGGGTGTGAAATTTAATCATTTTGCGAGAGTTAACGGTTTGTCGTTGTGCTATACGAGTAAGCTTCAATAAGTATGAATAATAAATATTGAATAACGCTGGAGAGCTCCGATGGCCTAGCGGGAGGAGCGGTCAACTTGGCTTGCACAGTCGCAATTAGATATATCGGAGCTGTTAAGACGGTCATAAATATTTGAACAACACCTTAGATATTTTGTGACCACCTCCACAGCTCCGATATATGTGATGGCGGCAGTTCAGTCAGCAAAAGTGGCTGAGCGGGTGAAATGTTCAAAATGACCTACACGCGCTCTTATTCTCTTGACAAAAGAGATGTGTTGACCTCATTTTGAACACCTCAACCGCTTAGCGACTTTTCCTGCTGACTGTACAAATGATTGTTTTTAGAACTTATGTGCGAAATATCATTTGATATTTACCAGTCGCTTTTAGGCAAAGGAAAACATCTTGAGGAAACCGGATTAATAAAATAAGACCCAATTTACCCAGGGTTGGAAGGTCAGATGGCTTTCAATTCAATGTCTTGGAACCAAACAGCAATAAGACCAATATTTTTTATGGCCAATCGCCATTAGTATCACATATTCATGTGGCATGGCAATTAAAAAGTAGAGAACTATGCCGGAGAACGAAAAGAGAGACAGAAAAGATAAGAGAGAAAGAGAACTATAATGTTAACCTTAATCTCTCGTCCTCTCGTCTAGCGAAACCTGAGTGTAAGATTCCTTTGACTTAAAATAGTACATTTCGATACTAGTGAAAAATTTTTTTTTTTCGACGAGGGTGAAAGTTGGAGCCCGAGTGAAACGAGGGTGACAATCACCCGAGTCTTAAAGAAGTTTTTACACGTGTATCGAACCCAATTTTTCATAACAAGTGCCTTCAAAAGTGAATTTTACGCACGCGAAGCGTGCGCAAAGTGCACTTTTTACGCACTAGTTAGGAAAAAACGTTTACGAACGCGTAAGTGATAATGTTATTTATATGGGAAACGCAAACGCGTTCGTGACGTAAAGTTACGTTACACTCCGGGTTCTGAAACAACATAGTTCGACGCATATTACAAGGAACAAAATGTCACAATTGTAGTACATGTTTGAGAAAAAATATTTTTGTAGTGTCACATCTAAGAATGTCATGTATAAGTGCAACAGCTTTTTTTTTATTCGCACTTATTCTAGCTGTGCCCTGCGGTGTTAACCGCGGTTTATTAGGGGAAAAACGTAGCCTATGTGTTAATCGAAGGTGTCAGCTAACTCCATACCAAATTATTAAAAACGCTCCAGCCGTTTAGACGCGAAGAAGTAACAAAAATACACACTCACAAGCTTTCGTCTTTATAATATTAGTGTAGATGTATATAGTTTACAAAAAGACAGAGACACGATGTTTATTACACAAAGGCAAAAATATGAAGTTTTTTTGACCAAAGCGGATCAAAGTCCGATATTTCGTAAAAAAACAAAAGACATCATTTATTCATAATCATAAATCCTCTGATATATTATGTACAGACCCAAAACAGCGGTGGCCCTAAAACTTTATAGTTTTGCGTTAACCCATATAATCCAATCTATAAATCCTCCCTCAAACAACCAACCATTATCTAAAACTACACTCAGGAGTAATCAAAACCCAATACCTATACCATTACTTGACATAAGTCATCTAATACGTTTGTTAGGTTCTGTACAATTTTTCCATAGTAAATACATACACACACATACATTTCAGCCGTATACAGTCCACTGCTGGACATAGGCCTCCCACAAATATGAATTGTATCATCTTGGGGGTAGTTGCCATAGTCGCCACGCTTGGCAGGCGGGTTGGCGACCGCAGTAGCTGTAGATTGGGTTTCGACGGACGCTGCTGCCCGTCCGTAGGATTTTTCCCTTTGTCGCCTCTTACGACACCCGCGGGAGGAGATGGGGTGGTGCTATTCTAGTCAGCCGTCATCACACGGCAAGTAAATAGTTTAAGCAAACACTAGCGAGTATTTTTTCTTACTCTTTTTTTATGATATAAGAGGCAAACGCGCAGACGGATTGCCTGATGGTAAGCTACTCGCAACACCAGAGGAGTCATAAGTACGTTGCCGACCTTTAAGATCTCTATACGCTCTTTTTTGAAGGTTTGGACGTCATATCGGTCCGGAAATACTGCACACGACAATTTATTCCAAAGTTTTGCTGTGTGAGGTAGGAAGTTTCTATAAAAACGCACAGTTGAGGACTGCCAACCATCCAAGTGGTGATGATAAAAGTGTTGGCAGAAAGAAGCAGCTGGGATTAACCCGAACAATTCCTTGGAGAACTCTCCGTTTTGTCTCGTAGTAAAACTAAGTTACTTCTGCCACGACTACAGTTGACATATTTTGAGTAAATAGAAAACGAAAATAATATAAACTAACCCTTTTTCTTTCAAAGCTTTGCGATTAACACAATTTTATAGGTGAAAAATTTAATTGCAAGAGTCTATGTCAACCAATTTGATTTATAGGCTACTTTGTTCCTTGTCACACTGAAAATCTATATGACAGATGCAAAAGATTTTTTAGTAACTTCACTGTGACAAGGTTCGAAGTGGCCTAAATCAAATTGGTCGACTATACATGTTGGACCTCTGATACGGCATGATAACTAAAACTAGTTACTGTAGATGAAATATAAAGAGGCCCTTGAGGTATTTTGACGACCGGTCTAGCCTAGTGGGTAGTGACCCTGCCTATGAAGCTGATGGTCCTGGGTTCGATTCCCAGTCGGGGCATTTATTTGTGTGTTGAGCACAGATTCACGTTCCTGAGTCATGGGTGTTTTCTATATATTAAAGTATTTTTCATCATACTTGCTCGTCAATGGCGTTGTTACTTGCGAGAGTACAGAGCAGTTATAGCCAATTTAGCTCACACGGGCTGTTAAGTTTAGTTTTAAAAATATATAGAACTTCATACTTCACTTCGGACTGAGGATGTTTCCAAACAGCCAAGGTGTATTTCATATCTTCAAAAGTTTGCTACAACCAACTTTTAATATGTATAAAACATATCTTTATATTAAATTTGACTGCAATTTAATGTTTAGTATTTATTAAAAATAATTGTTTTATATTTGATTTTGATAATTGATACTATTTGGCAGGATGATCTGTCAAATTCGAAAACAAAACGCAGTTGTTAACATTATCTGTGGAAGACATTGAAAAAAGTTGACATTGTTGACATTGTTGACAATCTTTTTTAGTGGATGAGGTCTGATTGTAGTTTTCAAAGTGTATTTTGATTTTAAGCCTACATAAGTACTAACTAATATTTTACCAACGAATTTATTTTATTTCCTCGCAAATGTGATGAAAAACATTGTGTGTACCACGGGTGGTAAGTGTATAACAAACTTGAGTCATTAAAAGCCCTCCGACTTCGTCGTCGGGCTTCTAATAGACTCGCGTTTACTATACCTTACTTACCATCCTCGTTGCGCAATGTACTATATATGTATCAAATTTTTGTTTAGTTTCAATTTAATTATAATTATAGTAGTTAGTTTTATATGTAATTTATAATTTCTTTGAAAGTCAACATATTTCTCGCGTTTGTCCCGAAATTTTGCCTCGGCTCATGGGAGCCTGGAGTCTCTTTACAAGGGGTGATCCAAAAGTAATGATAATGACTATGATCTAGACATATTATGATAAGTTTTGATTACTGGTCTTGTTATGTCACTTATCATCAATAAATTATAAAAATAAATATAATAATTTATTAAGTTGTTTTTATGTTATTAAGAAACAAAGACAGTAGGGTAACACATATCGAAATTTCAGTAAATGCGCTCGCGTTTTTGTGTCGGTTAGGAACGATGCTGTTATAAAATTTAGTACTGTAGTAAAATAAAATGTACTTAGAATTTAAATTTACGTTTATTGTGATGGCGTAGGGCAAAAAAATATACTCGTAAAATCTAATTTTAGGGCTCAAGGGCCCTGCTTAAGTTAAGGTTGCTAGTTTTTGGTCTTTAAAGACTTTTTTGTTTAAACAAGTAAATTTTGTGGACAAAATCCATCAATATGTATAAAAATAAATAAATAAAGGTCGATATAACATAATCCTATACCAAACCTAAAAGGATGACAAATAAAAAGCAAATTAAAAAAAAAGGAAGTTTGATGGTTGTTTTCCTCAGTTATCTCGCAGATCACCAAGTGTGCTGCTCAGTACCTAGCGCTTGAACTTGTAAGTTGCCTATTGTGTAATCAAGTCTAAATCTTTGGCAACAACGTACTATACTTTGATTCTAAAAACTCTTACAATAATTCGCTACACTAGCGGTGAAAGAAAAATTAACGCAAATTGCGACCCACAAAAGTTTTTCTTTTTTTTTATTAACTAGATGACAGCATGTTCTCGTATAATGTATGTACATGCACTAATAAGGAGATTATGTAACAGTAAAAATATATATAATACTAATAACTTCGTTAGATCATAGTCATTATCATTACTTTTGGATCACCCCTCGTATATGTATCTATCTATTATATATATCGTCGTCTAGTACCTGCAACACAAGCCTTACTGAGCTTACCGTAGGGCTATGTCGATTTGTGTAAGATTGTCCCAAAAAAATATTTATATTAATTTATTACCAAGGATGCTGGAGGCTCCTATTCGGTCACCAGTTACGTCAACCAGACGCTTCGTTTAAAACTATTATAGAGGGAAAAAGAAACAGTGGAAGATCGAGAATATTCGCTTTTCTTTTTTCATTGGGCTTTTATATTATGGTTGTTTCCTCGCCTCTTAAGTGTGGTTCAACTAAGTTTTCTCTCCAGTAAAATCATCAATGGAACTCGTTTTAACCGGATTTCTGGAATTTTCCTTTGATGTCCGCTTTAGTTGTGTTAGTTCAACATGTTTAGGCCTGCGTGGGATATTATGTTTGCTGTGTTTGATGAAGTTTTTGAAGCTTCAAATTCACGTTAAATCCTAGTCAAAGCCGGGTCAGAGGTTTAGTCGACGTTTCCAGGAAAACGAATATAGAATTTTTTGTTGAACTTTTTGTTCAATTAAAATATATTTTTAGTAAATAATACTTAATTATACAAACAATTTTCTTCTGGGAAACTGTAGGACAGTTTGATGTCTATATTAAAATAAATCGCATGAGAAACAGTCAACTTCCTTGGGCGAGTTAAAAAAAATGTTTTAAGTTTAAATTGGAAATATTTATTCTACGAGTATATTACAATATAATAAATACATTTTGCGGGACAATATTCACAAATCGACCTAGTCCTACGATAAGCTCAGTAAGACATGTGACTGTACTAGACGACGATATATATAATAGATAAATACATATAAATACTTAATACATAGAAAATACCTATGACTCAGGAACAAATATCTGCGCCGATCAAATAAATGCCCTGACTGGGATTTGAACCCAGGACCATCGGCTTCATAGGGCTTCATGGCCTGGTCTATATTTCAATGAATAGACAATACGTGTATATTTATGATAGATAATAACTTTAATGTTTTATTATATTATTGGATAAAAACGTGAGTTATACGTGAAAAACTTAGCTAAAGCACCCGTCCTATGTAGTAGTAACGTGTGTACACGTATGTCGGCGTTCTATATTCATATTTTAACGTAAGTTCCATATTAATTCTCTGCACAACTACATAGACATAGTCCTTCAGTTAAGTTTTTCACCTATATGCTTGTACATAGTGGGAACGACTATCCCGTCTTTCATCTATAATCCATTGAAAGTTCTAAAAACTATTATTTTAGAACATAACTGAAACCGCTACTAATCGCAGTACAAATCGATTTTAACCCTCTAAAGTGCAAAGACAGTAAATCCCAGCATGTGCCACCGAAGTGTAGTTCGCTAACTCGCTTGAAGCCCGTAAAAGTTGGGAGCAAATATTGAGGTTCGCACCCTTGGCACAGATGATATCGAAAACAGTAGGAAAAATATAGCACAATTCATAACTCCAAAAAAATTTTTTATGACAAAGGTGGCAAACGAGCAGACGGATTGCCTGATGGTCAGCAATTACCGTCGCCCATGGGCACCCGTCAGAAGCGTGTTACCGACCTTTAAGGGGGGTTGGAGCTCTGAGAACCTTATTCACCATCAGGACACAACATTACATACCTGAAAGGTAGCAGTGCTATTATCGCTGTGGTCTTCTGTAAGGAGGAGGTACTTTCCCAGTTGGGCTGCTCCAGATTCAAGCGTGATGGTACTTCGCTGTGCCCTACCTCTCATTGTTGGACGTAGTTAAATTGTCTAAATACACATTTTTTGACCAGCGTTTGACCTCAGTCACACCTGATGGTAAGTGTTGAGGTTGAGGGTGTAGCACACTGGTTCAGTAACAAAAACAGTTTTTAAAAATGGCTGGCGATTTTTGCGGTTTTATTTTGTCATCATTATCTTCCTCGGGACAACTCCTGGCATTTTGCCACGGCTCATGGGAGCCTGGGGTCCGCTTGGCAACTAATCCTAGGCCTCTCAAATACGACTTGTATCATTTTGGGGGAAGCTGCCATAGTCACCACGCTTGGCAGGCGGGATGGCGACCAGTAATTGAAGTTATTATTTCTTAGCCCAATATCGATTAAACCAGATATTTTATTCATTTTCCTTAAAAGTTCGTTTACAACTAAAATGCGCTGATCCTATAACCTCTGTAGTCCTACTGTGAGTACTCCCTAATCTATTTAAAATGGCAGTTATAATATTCGGACACGCTTTTAGTTCAGAGTTAACATGAAAATTAAGTGCTAAGTTAGTTTTGTGAAAATACTCAAAAGGGTATAATTTAAGGCTGCGCCGAAGATATTCAATTTCAATTTTCAATTTTTTATTCAAGTAGGCCTACAACAAGCACTTTCGAATAGTCAAATACAAATATAATCTTAATCGAATAAATAATTAATTAGTTAATTAATTGATTAATACAGAGCAATTCATTGGTAAAATTATTACAATATAATATTTATATTTATCAATAATAATGTCACAATAGTATCAAAAATAAAATAAAAAATATTTTAAACATTAAACATCTTGTATATGAATACTAGTCTAGAACTGTCTAGAATAAAATCTAAATGTCAAAAGTTAACACATAAGGACAGTCATTATAATTTAATTTTGTTCCCACGGTGTATTATCATTCATGTAGTCATGTGTACTATAATAAGCTTTAGAAATAAGTTGTTTCTTAACATAATTCTTGAATTTATTAAGTGACAATTCAGTTACTTTCATTGGTAGCTTATTATAAAACCTTACACAATTACCCATAAATGATTTTTAATTTTATGGAGCCGGGTGAAGGGTACTGCGAGTTTATGCTTATTTCTAGTATTTATATTGTGAATATCACAATTCTTTCTAAAATTAACAATATTTTTATGTACATACACAATATTCTCATATATATACTGGCAATGCATTGTCATTATATTAATATCCTTAAACTTATCTCTAAGTGAGGCTCTATACTTCATCTTATATATCCCTCGAATAGCCCTCTTCTGCAGAATAAAAATTGTATCGATCTCTGAAGCACTGCCCCATAGCAAAATACCATAGGACATAATACTATGAAAATAACTGAAATATACTAAACGAGCTGTTTTGACGTCTGTTAACTGACGGATCTTGCTTACGGCAAAAGCTGCAGAACTCAGTCTATTCGAAAGATAACCAATATGGGGACCCCATTGGAGTTTTAAATCTAATGTAATACCAAGAAAAACTGTGCTATCAACTAGTTCCAATTCCTCGCCTTTCACAATGACACTTGCTAGCTCATTCTTTACATTACTAGTTACAAATTTAATGCACTTTGTCTTATTTTCATTTAATAGCAAATTATTAACATTGAACCAATCAACTACTTTCGAAATAGCATTGTTTACATCATTGTAAGCTCGTTGCTGTCGTTTGATTTTAAATACAAGCGAGGTGTCATCTGCAAACAATACTATATCATGGTGCGTATCAGTGAGGTATGGCAAGTCATTTATGTAGACAAGGAAGAGGAACGGTCCCAATATTGATCCCTGCGGCACACCCATTGACACCAATGACCCCGGCGAGTGCTGTCCATTCACGTCAACCGTTTGTATTCTACCTTGTAAGTAAGACTTAAGTAAATCCAGTGCCGATCCTTTGACCCCATAGTAGTACAGTTTCCTGATCAATGTTTCATGACAGACACAATCAAAGGCCTTGGAAAGGTCACAAAAAATACCTAAAGCATCCCATGACTCTTCCCAGGCATCAAAAATATGTTTGATCAGCTCAACCCCAGCGTCAGTAGTCGAGCGACCCCGCGTAAATCCAAATTGCTTGTTATGCAGTAAATTGTTGGCATTAAAGTGTCTTACTAATTGGCTCAAAACTATTTTTTCAAATATTTTGCTGAAAGTAGGTAGTACTGATATTGGCCTATAATTAGTGGGGTCAGAAGTACTACCCGATTTAAATAAAGGAGTTATTTTACTACATTTCATTAGATCAGGAAACTCACCACAATCGACACTATTATTAAATACAACTACCAAGTCGGGCGCTATTATTTCTATAAGGGATTTAACAGCGTGGACAGAGACTCCCCAGAGGTCACAAGTTTTTTTTACATTAATTGATTTAAACGCCTTTACTACATCTAAGGTACTAACATGTTCAAATATAAATTCAGTGTTACATTTTGGGGCGTTATCTTTTAACAAGGTAACGGCTAACAAGGGCGATGAATTTAAATGCTTGGTTGTGGATACTGGTATGTCAGTAAAAAACTTTTCAAATTCTGTGGCTACTTCTAAATTGGAATCAATATTTCTGCCATTAATTTTTAACTTAAATTCATTCATTCTGTGTTTTGATCGACCAGTCTCCATATTAATTACATTCCATGTGGCTTTGACAATATCGGTGCTACTTTTTATTTTCTGGCTTAAATAATTACGCTTAGCTATTTGACAATCTATTTTAAATTTCTTCGAACTTTGTTTGACATAATCTTTAAATTCATCACTCGTATTGAACCGCCTTTCCTCATACAAATTATACAGTGCTTGTCTACGACTATGCAACTCTGCAGTAGCCCACTCACTGAAAACTGGTGCACCGCTAACCATGACCGATTTAGAGGTGAAAATTGCGTTAAAGTGTTTCATAAAAGATTGGAAAAATGAATTGTACATGTCGTTAGGGCTCATGTCGGGAGACAAAAGGGGTGGAGCCTGAACCAGACTTTGTTTCATTTTTGCCACACGATCCACGGTTACCGGCACAAAAGTTCTCTTTTTTCTCAAGGTATTTTCCCTCAATGCCTCAAATACAAATAGTTGGCCTAAGTGATCTGATTCTAATTTGCCAATTACACTTTTGGATAAAGGAAAAATATCTGTGAAAATATTATCTATACATGTGGCGCTAGTAGCAGTAACTCTAGTAGGCTCCATAAACACGTGGCTAAGATTAAAAGATTTAAAAAGATTCACTAATCTAATACTTAGTGTTGTATTCTCCAAAATGTTTACATTAAAGTCGCCGCAAATAAGTATTTTTTTACTGGAACTAGAAACTATTTTTAAAAGCATTGATTCCATTACACTTTCAAAAACTTCAAAATTACTTAAAGGCGGTCTATACACACAAACGACAATGAATTGCTCTAATTCTACTGCACTTAGTTCTACGGTCCGTTCAACAGACAAGGCTACGAGGTCTTTACGTTCCTTAAATTTAAATTGTTTATTTAAAATAATGAGTGACCCACCATGTATGGAACTAAGTCTGGTGAACGAACTACCCACCTGGTGATTATTAAATTGAGGCATAAGTTCATTTTTCTTTAACCAATGTTCAGATACACATAAAATGTCAATATTACAGTCATTCAAAAAGAGTTCAATAGATAAGTCTTTCCCTCTAATACACTGAATATTTTGATGCACCAGGTGGATTTGTTTAACATGTTTGCCACCTTTTATATTAAATTTATTACATACTAAATTTCCAGAGAAGGCACTCCTTTGTCGTTACATCTAGTTTAAATTATTGGTTATAATTGGAACCAATTCCAAGTCAACATTGGGCTGCTCAATAGGAGCAGAACTATGTGCCAAATTCTTGGCACAAATGTCTAATAAATAGGATAGCGACATTGCTATTTGTCTCTTATAGTAATTAGAAAGGTAAAACTTACCTTTAGTCAAAAACAATGTTGGCATGTAATGTTTCCTAACATAGTTGTTAGTGTCAATTAAACTAAACTTACTACTATATGCACAAAAATTATATAGGGATTTATTCAAATGGTATCTTATATCATTTTCTGTTTCTGTCAATTGACTACAATAAGGCAATGTAAACATAATAATTTCTTTCACTGTAAGTAAATTTAATTTTTCAAATATTTTCATCATATTATTTTTGTTCACATTACCCCTGTTTCCAACAAGAATAAGCAATGTTGTCATCGAGTTAATACTACTGTCATTCAAAATCTGATTTAGGATATGGCAGCAGAATATTGTTTGTTAGATACCTTTTTTCTATAGTTAATTCTTAATCTTAGTCTTTGTGCGTCATAAGTTACATATTTAAGGATTAACTACATAAATCATACGATTCAGAAACACGATTACTTGAATTTTGCTTTATAGAAATTACATCCAAAGTGACCTCTAAAAAAGATAGGATTCCCTTAATACGTCGCAAATACTCAACAGAAGGTCACAAGTTTTACAATAATAACAGAAATACTTATTTCCTATAAGTTATACGTCTTACATTTGTGAAAAAATATATCTTTTTTTAATAATACGAACGAAAATTCCTAAACTCGCGAGCGGTTCGCCCATCATTTTGACCCGGGTTTGTCCTTAAACTACATCCAACAATGAGAGGTAAGGCACAGCGAAGTACCATCACGCTCGAGTCTTGAGAAGCCCAACTGGGGAAGTACTTCCTCCTTACAGAAGACCACAGCCATAATAGCAATACAACCTTTCAGGTATGTAGTGTTGTGTTCCTGATGGTGAGTAAGGTTCCCAGAGCTCCAACCCCCCTTAAAAGTCGGCAACGCGCTTGTAACTCGCCTGGTGTTGCGGGTGCCCATGGGCGCTGATAATTGCTTACCATCAGGCAATCCGTCTGCTCGTTTGCTACCTTATTTATCATTAAAAAAAATCCTTACCTGAGCCGCCATGATTAAATTGAATCGAGTAGCGCGAAAAACTCGGCGCCATTTTAAGACTAACTTGTTCTTTTGACTCCATTGCAAATGGAGGCCTATGACCAAAACTTGTCGTGCGAGTGACTAAAATTAATGTAAGTAAAGCCGTCATGGTCTCACACGGACCAAATCACAAAATGACTACAACTTTAAGAGTTAAAACTGTTTATCTACGTACATGTCATAAGTGCTCTAAAATGCGTCCAGAAACTTTAGGCAATGACCAGCATTACCAACCAGTAGGTTATGAATTTAAATTTGGAACAGCTGTCAAATTCAAGTGGGGTGTCTAATCTAGTATCTATAGATATTAAAACAGTCATTGATACGAAACGCCAATTCGTTATGTTTTTTTATATAAATCGAACGGCATAAGGACTCGAGTGACAATATAATAGGGAGTGCATTCGCTTGTCTATGGTTTAAAAAAAATATTTGCCTGAGAAAAATATTTGACAAGTAACACTAATAATACTGCAGGTCATTTCCCTACGGTTCCTGAACCCATCTTAAAACAAACCCACACTCTTGTTGTAATGCCCTTCATTATGCACAGATACATAAACTACTATTACCTACATATTACCTAACTTTGTCACACTAGTTCGAAATTTCTATTCCGACTTTTCCAGATTCTTCCGTCTCCAATCATAAGTTGTCCAAAAGATATAGGATCAGGTCAAAAACAAGTCATCTCATGAGACTATAAATCTGACGCTTCCTAATAAGATAACCCAGAACCAGATTATCTTCACAGACCACTTACGCAGAAGACGGTATAAAGCCAGGGATAGACTAGGGGACAGATGTCCGGCGACAACTTTTGGCGAGATGTCGAACGAACTCGACCGACAAGTCTGGCGACTTTGCCAGACACTTGCAGGCATAGTCATGGCTTTATTTATTATTTATTATTATTTATTTATTAAACAATCAACAAAAATACATTTCTAACAAAAGCCTTGCAAAACTGTTCAAACAGTTTGTCTGCAGGAAGTCTTTGAACATCTAGACTATATTATATGTACTTATCTAAGTAACAGTTCAGCTTAGATATACTGTAGGTACTTACTAATTAAAATTATAAACTATGGTAATAAATCTAGCAAATGTTTTTTGAGCTTCCTTTTGAAAATCTTTGTATTTTGCTCGAGTCTAATGTCTGCGGGCAAGTTATTTAGTATATAAGGCAAACGTTTTTTTAGCGTTCTGTCTCCAAAATAATTTCTAATTCTAGGAACATCAAATCATCTAGGCTTGTCGGGCGATGTCCGGCTACGTCGATCTATGTCACCCGACGTCGCTGGCGATACGGGTTGCAGGAAATTTATTCCCTAGTCTAACCCTGGCTTAATACTTCAGCACTACACAACTACGGTGGACGAGATCTCTTAATTTTCTATGTAAACAAGATTACCGACATGTCCAGTCGCCATCAGATATATCGGAGCTGTGGAGGTGGTCACAAATATCGGAACAACGCCTCTATTGTCAAGGCGCTAAAGTGCATGTTCCGATATTTGTGACCACCTCCACGCCTCCGATATATCTGATGGCGACTCTCCATGGGGTCCGGCGCGCACAAACTGTTTGCAGTAAGTAATCGCAAAACGCCTGGTTGATGTAATTGGTGACTGAAGAGCTGGTGGCTTCCTCGTACAACGTATCAGCATTGCGATACAACGCCTCAAGGGGCTTATTTAGATTTGATGTGAAGTAGTTGACGACCGGTCTGGCCTAGCGGGTAGTGACCCTGCCTATGAATCCGATGGGTTCAAATCCCAGTAAGGGCATTTATTGGTGTGATGGGCACAGATAAAAGAAAAAGATGCTCGAAATATAAGAACTTTAATGTTCGCGGTACCAGGTTAGACCTTATCATAAGAACACTGTTTGACTCATAAATTAAAAATATGACATGTGTTAAATAAAAAGTGATCCGCATTCGTGACTACGTATGTATGTACAAGTACTGTTACCACCCACTAAACCGTCGTCAAAATATAAATAAATAGAATATTTGAGTAATTTTTGGGGTTATTTTGTACTGTTTTGAAATAATAAGTTCCGCCGAGTTTCTTGCCGGTCATAAAAATCTAAATACTTCTTGAGTCAGAAGTGTAGGGTTAGAACCGGTGTAGTTTTTATTTTTTTCTTTTACTTTTGTATACTTGACGTGTAAAAGTGCACTTGTGGCCTACTTACTGAATAAACGTTTGAGTTTGAGTTTGACTGCAAAGAAAGTATATTCAGTCGCTGCGTAGTCTATGCAAGTAATCTCTCATGATTTCTTACCCTCACACGTGCGTGAATCGAGCACTGATGAACACCGTGTTTTTTGTCAAGTGTTTGCTTGCCTGATTGCCTGCTCCGAGTTCACTGTATATTGTTTGTGTAAATAGTGTTATGCTGACTGAAGGGCGAAAAAACTAGGCTGAGACAAATGTTGTAATGTACAACTTGTTTGAGAGCTTTTATGGTTAATTATAATATTATATACAATCGTATTATAATAAAGAGTTTTTCAGTCGTCAGTTTTCCCTTTTATCGCCTCTGATGACATCCGCGGGAGGAGATGGAGTGGTGCTATTCTCCGCCGTCACTACGTGACAGAACTACCCTAACTAAAGTATAAGATCGCGACAAGAACTGTACCCTTACCATGAGTTGTGACTTT
This sequence comes from Grapholita molesta, assembly GCA_022674325.2. Classification (NCBI taxonomy): domain Eukaryota; kingdom Metazoa; phylum Arthropoda; class Insecta; order Lepidoptera; family Tortricidae; genus Grapholita; species Grapholita molesta. The sequence goes on from CP053143.2 coordinate 9,679,503, forward strand.
GAGGTTTTGGATAACGAGTATCGAGTTTACTATCTGTGCATCTTGTTCGCAGTAAAATAGTACAAGCGAGATGCATAGATAGTAAACTCGATACTTGTTATCGAAAACCTCAATGTAGTTACATTGAGGTTTGAGACACAGACAGACAGACACACAGTCAGATAGACAGACTGATAGACAGACAGACAGACCGATGGACAGGCATGGTTACAGTCAGACATACCGATAGACAGGCATGGTTACAGTCAGACAGACAGACACACAGCCAGACTGACAGACAGACATACAGACCGATGGACAGGCATGGTTACAGTCAGACAGACCGATAGACAGACAGACAGACAGACAGACCGATAGACAGACAGACAGACATATTATACAGACAGACAGACATGGCGAAACCATAAAAGTTCCTACTTGTCTATGACTAGGGAAACATGTTCAACAAATACCATGAGTTCATGGTAAGGCCCTGGTCCCACCGCGAGCTAGTAAGCTATTAGCTATCAGCTATCTCAAGGGACAAAAGATAATCGATCCCGTGTTCGCGGTGGGACCAGTGCCTAAGGGTACTGAGCTAAGAATAGCTAACACAAACGACAAAGTTTTTACCGAAACAACAGACATATATAAAAATACAAATCCCGTGCTTTTAGCGGCTGCAACGAGAACAGTTGACACTGTTGCGCAACTTTTGTTGTGCAGTTTGAATTCGACTTTTCATCGGTCCAAGTTAAAAGAACTAGCGATAAGTTTTTGAGAGTAATTGTTGGACTGTGTTGCACATTGTCACTTTAACTGATAATACTGCAAAATAAGCCGAGTTTTTAAGTATTGAAATTACTACAAGTATACAAATTTTGAACAGTCAAACGAAAGACGACTTTAAAAAAATACATTTCACAAACCTTTGCCTTTAGAAAATGAAATGAAAAATGTTTATTTGGTGAAAAATAATGAACTTAATCTAATTAAATTATATATATACTAAGGTCGATAACACCAAAATGGATGTCGTTCAGCATATGCCGATGACGAAGTGTTTAGCCACGGCGCTGATTTTCAGGACAACCAAGAAAGGAGAAGAACACAGTTGAAAATAATTACTTAGGCAAACATGCAAAAACCTAGAGATCTGTATATAATAAATAAAAAAGAGAATAATACAAATAAAATACATGAACCTCTTCATGTATTTTATTTGTATTATTCTCTTTTTTATTACGTTTCCATAGTCTTTAAAAATGGCCGATGGACGAAAGAGCTAGTATGTTCCGCTAGAGGTCAGTGGCTAGTATTTTTTATGACAAAGGTAACAAACGAGCAGGCGGATTGCCTGATGGTAAGCAATTACCGTCCCCGTAACACTAGGGGAGTCACAAGCGCGTTGCCGGCCTTTAAGGGGAGTTGGAGCTCTGGGAACCTTACTCACCATCAGGAACACAACACGACATACCTGGAAGTGTGTTGGAGATTGCACCCTGTGGCGGTCTAGGGGTGATGCCTGATACACAAGGTTTCTTCGCCTAAATCTTCAGAATCTGATAAGATTGAAGATGTATACCACATATTGATGGAATGTGTTCAGAACGAATGGTTTGGGAACCAACTCAGAATTTCCTTAGGGATACCTTTTAACTAGAAAAAGCTAGTTAAAAGCCTTTCGACGCATAATGCCAAAAATGCAAAACACCATTCATACGCTAAACGCCAAAAACGCAACAGACCAAACTCTCTTAATGCCAAATACGTATAATACCAAATCTGTAGAAATACCAAATACGCCAAATGCCAAAACTATATAAAAGTTAAATACGCATAATGCCAAAAGCTAATTTACGCATAATGCCAAAAGCTAAATACGCATAATGCCAAAAGCTAAATACGCATAATGCCAAAACCTAACCTATTATACTAAACACGTATATTGCCAAAGATTTTAAAAGCGGTACTAGAAGCAGGTCGTCGTAGTAGTTATGCTGGTTTAACACCGTGGAAATATACAATAAAGTTATTTGATATCAAGTTATCATGCATCACAGCAATATTAGAAGAACTACATAGTAATTCTACCTACTGAAACCATACGTCACTCATCTTTAAAGGTTTTAACAACTTATCGACGTTACTGGCCAATTTATTAATTCATTTTACTACATCAAGTATCACAGAGCAAATATAATGTTCTATATTTCACCTACCTGAGGCAAATAGATGAATTTATCCTAAATGTTCTTTTTCTATTGTTTTCCCATGATGCAGAGATCAAGGCGTGATAAAAAGATTTTCTATCACGCCTTGGTAACAAAAACCATTTATTTTTTCATTTAACTATAGCAATATCCCGATACTATTTTAATAACATATTGTTAGGGATGCTCCCTGATAACATGGCATTTTTTTCAAATATATGAGGATTTATTACAGTCCAGTTCATTAATATATACCTAGTAGTAGTAGTAGTAGTACTACTACGATTATTCTGCTATCACAGATTGCCTATACTGGAACGAATAAACGAATAAAAAGACATTTCCCATGTCAAAATTTTAGTGCAAAATTAGGAGTACCTACAGTCGCCATCAGATATATCGGAGCAGCCAGGTCGTTCATAAATATCTGAGCACGCCTCTATTGTTAAGGTGTCAGAGTGCATGCTCAGATATTTGTGATCACCTCCACAGCTCCGATATATCTGATGGCGACTGTACAAATTTTTCCTGTTAACATTATTAATTATGTTTAGCGTTTTTGTCATTCTGCGTTTTTGGCATTATGGGGGATGTTTTTCTTCAATACTCGAAACGACAAAATGGTGTATTGCGTTTTTGGTATTATGCGATTTTTGGCATAAAGCGTTTTTGGTATACAGCGTTTATGGCGTTATGCGTGTTTTTTTTTTCAGTACGCGAAATGACAAAATGGCGTTTTGCGTTTTTGGCATTATGCGTCGAAAGGGTTAAAAGGTATCCCTAAGGAAATTCTTCTAAGTCTTTATGAAACTTAGAGTTTTATAACTTGAAATTCTAAGTTTCATAAGTTGAAATCTTTATAAATTGTAGCCTATTATTAGTCAGCTATGTTATGGTAACGTTCCATTAAAATCGATACAAAGTTTCGCATTTATGATATAAGTATGATTAAGTTTTTTAAGCCGCGATAGCTGGAGATGCGGGTTCGAGTCCCGTCTCGAACGCTGGAGGTCCTCGTCGTTTTTTTCTTAAGTATATGTCATCTATTTCAACTTTTAAGTTTTTTAAAGCTAGCTCTCCCTATTCGATAAAATACATAAAAACCTCGATTAATATACGTTGAAATTACTAAAAATAAACTATTTTGACAGTCAACCGAAAGACGACTTTATAAAAATACATTTCACAAATTGCCTTTTAGTACCAGTAAAACAGTTAACACTATCGCGAAGCAACTTTAGTTGTGTAGTTTGAATTTGACTTTTTTGTTGGTCTAAGTTACGAGAACTAGCGATTATGGCAAAATGTTGGCACCCAGTGAAATATTTTTAAAGAAGAAACGATTTTTTTCCGGAAACGGTTTTTCATGGAACGGTTTATATCGCGTATATTAATTTAAACTCCATCTCGACGTTTAGAACCATTTAGCAGCGTTCGTGGTCATCGGCTAGACTGAGGTAAGGTAATGGCACTAATGTCAGACACTTTAAGCTGACAGGCACCAATGATGGACACTTAGTTCTTATTTCAAAATTCATAAAGTTATAAATTGAATATTTCCCAACAAATGCACAACACTTAACTCCTTTGAAATAAACACTAATGTTCATGATTGGTTCCTTGTCCATTACTGGTGCCGTCACCTTATTAATTTACCTATATCCAAAATTACAATATGCAAACCTACCCACATATAAATGATTAAACAATTTAGTTGCTTGCACGTGATAATTGCACACGCCAGATGGTCCAAAAATTATACATTGTCGCTGTCTATGTATGTCAGTTATTAATAACTTGAACTCAACGTATTTTTACTTAAAGTAAATAATGATGTAGTTTATGTTACTTTTGTGTATTATGGTACCCTGTTTCGTTCTAAAAGTTAATTATGAACAGTTAAAATCAGTAGTTTTACCAGACAACTGAATTGTACGTTACTTTTTTTAAAATGAAAAACTAATTTTTTTGACTTTAGCCAAACCTGATGAAAAGCCTAAGATGGAATTCACCGGTTTATCAAAATTAATATTTGTTTATTTAATTATTAATCCCATAATTAAGCACATACAGTTAGACCTTACGTGCTAATTGGTATAATTAATTTATATTTGACGACCGGTTTGGCCTAGTGGGTAGTGACCCTGCCTATGAAGCTGATGGTCCTGGGTTCGATTCCTAGTCAGGGCATTTATTTGTGTGATGAGCGCAGATATTTGTTCCTGAGTCATGGGTGTTTTCTTTGTATTTAAGTATTTATATGTATCTATCTATTATATATATCATCGTTTAGTACCTACAACACGAGCCATACTGAGCTTATCGTAGGACTAGGTCGGTTTGTGTCAGATTGTCCCGAAATATTTATTTATTTATTTATTTTATTTTATATTTTAACATGCATTTAGGAATCTAGTAATTAAATCACATTATTTTGTATATTCAATAGCCTTTTCACTTTTTGTTTGAAGAGTGAATAGGCTAGAGATGAGCGTATTGATCGGGGAATACAGATGATGGGAGTCTATTCTATTCCTTGTCCTCACCATGTAGGATCGACATGGTCTATTGTGGACAAATGCAATGCTCACAACGGACAGATACATTCGGTCCCTGGAAGTACTATTTACTGTTTAGTTTTAATTCGACTTCATGTGGTCCAAGTTGCAAACTATAGCGTTTTTACAGCAAGTGTACTGTCGATGTTTAGTATTTCACACCCTAATGAGTACTATTTTAGCCGCTACACAACGAAACAGTTGAAACAGTCGTGAAGCGCCGCAACTTTTGTTCGCTCGTACCTACTGACTACAGTTTAAATTCAACTTTATGGATGCTCCAAGTTACAAAAGCTAGCGTTTTGTTACAGGCAAGTATTTTCATTTTTATGGCTTATTTTAATAATATTGTAAATATACAAAAAAGGATGCTGTAAATATTTTGTGCTGAATAGTCAGTATCATTTTATTTGCGAAAATAGTTTTTGAAAATAGTACATTAAAAAATGATGGCTTGATAAACTTTGGAACCAAACCACTATGAACGTGGCATAGTGGTTTGATTTTACTTGGGGGTCTGCTATTAGGATCAGAAGAGACAAAATGCTAGGCCACTTGCTAGGGCATGACGACTTCTTCCTAAAAAATATGAAGGGTAAAATTGATTGATGGGACGAGAACCTCTGGAAAGCGTAGTACTATTTATACGTATCTCAACCAAATAAAGAGGAAATTAAAAGACTGGCTCACAACGAGAGGTTTGGAAATTTCTTCGACAAGAGCATAGCTTTAAAATAAATAATAACGGCGGGACCTGGGTATGTCCTTAAACTACGTCCAACAATGAGAGGTAGGGCTCAGCGAAGTACCATAACGCTTGTGTTTGGAGAAGCCCAACTGGGGAAGTACCTCCTCCTTACAGAAGACCACAGCCATAATAGCACTGCTACCTTTCAGGTATGTAGTGTTATGTTCCTGATGTTGATGTTCCCAAGGCTCCAACCACCGTTAAAGGCTCACCTGGTGTTGCGGGTGCGACGGTAATTGCTTACCATCAGCAGTGGACGGCCTTCAAACGATATGATGATTATAATTATGGAGCTCTGTCGTGCCTTGCTCATATCTTGGACCACATTAGTCCCAAACAGAGCAGTAGCGGCGAACAATTTGTGGGTTTGTTTGCTTCGACCGCGACCCGCGTTCTTCACTCCAGTTTATTACTTTGACTTCATTTGGGACTGGGAATTTGCCTTAAACTAATAGTCGTGTTAGCTGACTGAGAAATGGCTTTCATTGTATGTTTATTGCTTTGAATAGTATCAGCTAGGACGAGTTCAGAAATCATGTATTAAGTAAATAAATGTTACGATAGAGAAGCAGGGATGATACCATCATGTGTTTTTTGGAATTTGGAAGAATGGACAAAAAGAACGAAATATCACAAACCATGTTTTCAACATAAAAAACGTTTAAAAATTCGGTGTAAAGTTTACTTCGCTTTCTGGAAAAACGTTAAACAATTGACAACAGGTCTGGCCTAGTGAGTGAACCTGCCTATGAAGCCGACGGTCCTGAGTTCAAATCCTAGTGCCCTTACTTCTGTCAGTGGAGTCATGGGTGTTTTAGTATTTTTATATAAATATTTATATTTTTTCGTAGACACACAACATAAAGGTGACAATAAAAATTGTTAAATATATCGTAGGTAAGCCTCCTTGAGGTTACCCTGGGGCTCAGTCAATTAATGTAAGAGTGTACTGTAATAATTACAAAATAATATGAATAGCACTTGTTTTGGAGTACATGACCATACCATTCTAGGCTTGCTACTTTTATTGTATTTGTAACCTTAAAGCTCATTCGTTTGAGACCCTTGTATTATGCCAATATTGCAACCCAACGGATATCATGATTGCCATTTTATCGTCTATCCGTCACTATCGCACTCACAAACTTGTTAGAACGTGATAGATATTGTGACAAAAAAAAAACCTGACTTAGGCTAGCATGAGCGCTTCCGCAAAAATTTACATTCGTGAATTTCGGACGATTGTCTCTGTCACTGTCATGAAGCCTTGATTGGAGTAAAAGAGAAAAGTGCTTGAATTTCCCGATGTTCGTAGTCTACAGAAATTGCCAGAGGGCGGGCAGACATCTGAGCAGATTTGATCGGTGGAACACATTGTGATCGTCAATCCACTTACCAAGTCACAATAATGGCACTAAACCCTTAGATATCGGTCTATCAGCGGCGATGCGTCCATACAAGACGATTCCCGCCGACTTTAACTAACTCTTCCGGAATTCAACAGTTTTCCCTGGCTCATGAGGAATAGGCAAAGCAATATGGCCTTCGTCTTGCCTAAGAAAATAATGCACCCGGATGGACCCGGGTATGTCCTTAAAGTACGTCCAACAATGAGAGGTAGGGCACAGCGAAGTACCATCACGTTCGAGTCTGGAGAAGCCCAACTGGGCAAGTACTTCCTCCTTACAGAAGACCACAGCCATAATAGCTACCTTTCAGGTATGTAGTGTTGTGTTCCTGATGGTGAGTAAGGTTCCCAGAGCTCCAACCTCCCTTAAAGGTCAGCAACGCGCTTGTGACTCCCCTGGTGTTGCGGGTGCCCATGGGCGACGGTAATTGCTTACCATCAGGCAATCCGTCTGCTCGTTTGCCACCTTATGCCATAAAAAAAAAAAAAACCCGCCGCCACTGCGGTCTATGGAGGCCATGTTCAGAAGTGGATCCTATCAATTACGAATACTAAATTGTTTCATTCCAGCCAAACCTACCTGAAGCCGAACAAAAACTGAACTAAACAACCCATTATCTTCCTTTTCAAACGAAAATGGAAACTCTTTACCTCAGAATTGGAAGCTAGCAGTCATAATTCCGAACTTTCTCGAGATTAAATATGGTAATAAAGTTGAAGCAAGTTCTTATCGTGTTGCAGGGGTGAAAAACGAGAGGGAAATAAGAGGGGAACAGGTGAAGACGAAGGGGGATGTGGCAAGTTTTCTGAGGAACTTTTATCTTCGCCTCGCGATATTATTGATAACAGTGAGTCTACAATCAGACTGGTTTAATAGTCTGGCTTTTAAGGTGGCTTTTAAGGCTTTTCTTGGTGAGAAGTATTGAGCATCCATGCTTTTTATATGAAATATCGATATTTTAGTGTAGTATTTACATCTGTTTTGATGACATATTATCAATTAATTTCAACTGATTAGGGTTGGTGATTGCCGTGTGATGCCGGCTGACTAGAATCGAATAGCACCACCCCCTCTCCTCCCGCGGGTGTCGTAAGAGGCGACAAAGGAAAAAATCCTACGGACGGGCAGTCGAAACCCAATCTACAGCTACTGCGGTCGCCAACCCGCCTGCCAAGCGTGGCGACTATGGCAACTACCCCCAAGATGATACAAGTCATATCTGTAGGAGGCCTATGTCCAGCAGTGGACTGCATACGGCTGAAATGTGAAATGTGTGAATGTGAACCACATTATATATCAAATTAAAGTAACTTATCATGAGTAGTAGCGAGTTTTCAGGAAAAAGTGTACCCAATGTGTTGTAGCAAAGTTAATTTATGTCAATTTTGTGACGCCACGTGAATGAAGTAAAAATGTTTCAACAACGCCATGTCAAAATTTCACGTAAACGACTTGATATGAAGTCAAGGCATGTAAGGCACTGACTGTATACCAAGTAAAAAGTTATTGTCACATCCAGACAGCTATTCATTCATACTAATATTATAAATGCGAAAGTAACTCTATCTGTCTGTTACCTCTTCAGGCTTAAACCGCTGAACCAATTGGGATGAAATTTGGTATGGAAATAGTTTGAGCTACGAGAAAGGGTATAGTATAATTTTTAATCTCGCAATCATACTTTAAAGTCGGACATGGCCGACGAGTAGAAGCTAGTCTCATATATTTTGAATAAGTAAAAAACGTATCAACTTTTAACGTAACTTTACGTCACGAATGCGTTTGCGTCCCATACAAATAACAATATCACTTACGCGTTCGTAAATGTTTTCTTACGTCAGAAGAAACTTACACTAGAGCCTCTGGCCTGTGTAGTAGTAACGTGTGTACACGCATGTCGGCGTTCTATATTCAAATTTTGACGTAAGTTCCATATTAATTCTCTACACAACTACATAGACATGGTCTTTCAGTTAACTTTTTCACCAACAACGATACTGTCCTGGTCCCCCTTGGTTATTTAAATAAGGCTTCTTATTATGTCCTGGGGCTTCACTATTTCATCAACGGAGTTGACAAGGAAATTTGAAACCTCTCTCTGTTTCTTGTCGCCCTTTTAGAAGACAATCGGAGCGAAAAGGAAGGCAGTGGTTTCGTGTTACAATTTTGACTTTGGGTCGATTGAGGGGTGAAGATTTGTCCGCGTCTAGTTAACCTTTTGACAGCTGTAGGCGGATTTAGCGATTTTAGACCGTATGTTTATTGCAGCAAGGTTTAATGTAGAATGCTTATGGCCGGTCAAGGGAGTGTGGGCAATATTACAAGTTGATTACTAAGGGTTGCAACATTTCTTGTGCAAATTACGTTCTTTTGAGGTGAATTGAGTTTAAAAAGGTCGGTAAAGGTGTTGTTTTTAAAGTGCGAAGTGGAAATATTCAACGAGATAGTACTTGTTTATATTAAACCTACCTTCTGTCCGCGTCTTTGTCTGTGCCAATGTAGCTTTTTTCAATATTGACAGTTTTTTTAATAGACCAGTAAAATTACCAAAACCTGGACATAATTTGATGACTGTAATATTATTTTTCTATGAAATAAAGTGTTGGTAGTTCTTTTAAAAATATAAAAATATGAAATATTATCTATTCAGTTACATTTTGGCGACCTTAATGAGATCGTCTGTCCATATTGTGGGTGGACGTCCTACGCTGCGCTTGTTAGTGCGTGGTCTCCACTCGAGCATCTTTCGCTGGATGTAGGTAGGTTCCAACCGGTATATGTGGAGGTCCAAGGGGGAGGCCTATGTTCAGCAGTGGACATCTCGTGGCTGAGATGATGACGATGAATTATATTTTTAATTTCTTATGTTTTGATGAAAACGTGATCATAGTACCCAATACGGTCTTGGTTTTTTGAACCCTAAAATGTTTAATTTTCTATATTTTAAAAAGAACTAACAATACTTTATTTCATAGAAAAATAAAATTACAGTTATCGAATTATGTCCAGGTTTTGGTACGTTTACTGATCTATTTTCGTAATTTTACTGGTTTATAATATTTTTATAAAATGTTGTTATTCCGTATTGACTCTAACTAGCATTTCCATTTGATGATAGGCTGAGTGGGTAGTGACCTTGCCTATGACGCCGACGGTTTGGGTTCAAATCCCAATTAGGGTATACAGTTGTCTAATGAGAACAAATATTTGTTCCTGAGTCATAGGTGTTTTCTATGTATTTAAGTATTTATATATCGTTGGCTGAGTACCCAAAACACAATTAAGCTTTCTTGATCTTACCGTGGGGCTCAGTCAATTTGTGTAAGAATGTCCTATGCATGGGTTATCAGTCACCATCAGATATATCGGAGCTGTGGAGGTGGTCATAAATATCGGAGCAACGTCTCTACTATCAAGGCGATAAAGTGCATGTTCCGATATTTTTTAATATCTTGGCTGCTCCGATATATTTGATGGCGATTGTATATGTATCAATAAATTAAATATGTATGCCATTTTTCTAGGTACCTAACACGAGCCTTATTAAACTTATTTAAATACTAGATTTAACTTAAACAATATATATAGCACATTTAAATTCAAATATATTCAACATATAATTAAAAAAAAAAATCCTTTCTCTCTAGTCAAGTTGATATAATAAATATTAATTAATGATTTACTCTTTATTATACACCTTAAATAAAACATTAGAGAAAAATATAAAAAAATAGTAGAAACTAACAACAATCGGTCTTATCTCTAATAAGCGCTCTCTTCAAAACAACCTTACTACTTACAACGAATAAATAATATGGATTTTAAATTAAATAATAAAGTGTCTTAATATTAGATCTTCAATTTTCATCTCAATCTTCATTTTAAATCCAGCTTAATCTCTACTCAAGGATTCTCAAGAAAACCCTTAATTTATCGCATCAAGAGACTAAAAAGATCTGAGATATCTGTCTTATCGTAATTTAGATCTTATAAAGCATAGTAATAAAGGTCATAATTCTTCGGAATAGAGGAAAAATGGAAAAATCAACTGCCCAGGGCGAGATTCGAACTCGCGACTCCGGGATACATGCTCGTCGCTCTGACTGAGCTACAGAGGCTTGCCCAAAGGCTGTGAATTTCTTCGCCATAACCTTCAATGCGCTTAGGAGACGCCTAGCGACATCTACCGTAAATGTGTTGACACTTTTTAGCGGCGTCGGAGTCTCAAATCATATTGAGAATTCATCGATATCGATGCGCTACCCCAAAACTAAATTGGCAGACGGTTCTTCTTAAAAATAAAATTTTATAAAGATTTGAAGAACTTTGTGAACTGGAACCACCATCACCATTTTTTTTTATGACATATGCGGCAAACGAGCAGACGGATTGCCTGGTGGTAAGCAATTACCGTCGCCCATGGGCACTCACAACACCAGGGGAGTCACAAGGTGGTTGGAGCTCTGGGAACCTTACTCGCCATCAAGAACACAACACTACATACCTGAAAGGTAGCAGTGCTATTATGGCTGTGGTCTTCTGTAAAGAGGAGGTACTTCCCCAGTTGGGCTGCTCCAGATTCAAGCGTGATGGTCATCGCTGTGCCCTACCTCTCATGAACTACTACCATCTACCTACTTCGGCCAGAAACCTTCGGAGAAGCAGCATCCATTCATCATTGCAGACGTATATCGTCCACTGCTGGACAGAGACCTCCCCCAAAGATGACTTGTGTAATTTTGGCGAGTCGACTGGCAAGCATACCTTTGGCAATTGGCGACCGCATTAGCTGTAGATTGGATTTAGACGGACTCTGCTGCTCATCAGTCGGCCTCTTACGACAACCGCGGGAGATGGGGTGGTGCTATTCTAGTCTGCTGGCTCCACACGGCAAGGCGTGGGCGTACGGGTCCATTAAAGCAACTCAGCATGCCAAGCCTTAAACCACCATGCTGGCAATGGGCTTGAGGTTCCTCCCTGTGGTGGTATGGAGAGGGCTATGCCTAGATAATGTACGTCTGTGGCTGATGGATGGCCGTGAACCAGGAATCGATCTCTGAGCATGGAAGATTATATTATTCTTTTACTCCAAATAAAGGCACCATTATAGTGACAGAGAAAACTTTTCGAAATTTTCAATTTTCGAGACCGGCAGTTAAGAAAAACAATACCCGGATCAAATAGATATGATATGTAAAGTGTGGTATAGATACCATTAGACATATCGGAGCTGTGGAGGTGGTCACAAATATCTGAACATGCCCTTTACCGCCTTAGAGTTAGCAAACCAGCGACAAAACTCCAATGACAGCGACAAATCCCGGTTTGATTGCTAGTCGAAACTAGGATGCCGTTAAATATCACTCATGGCTCCCGTTATTAAAAAAACGAAAATTCAATACAACTCCATACTCGAACAAAAATTTAATAATTCTAGCTGTCATACATACTTTTTACACTTGCCAGTGCAACATCAACGTAAAAAGAAACGTTTAAAGTTGATTATTCCTTGACATTTCAAAAGATCCAGCTCCAGTTTTAAACGCGCCTTAGACGATTATCAAACCGTTTTATTTAAAATTCAGCTTTACTTAGTGGTAATAAGACTTGCAATTAGTTCAAAAATGGTATAATATCTTAACCATATTTATATCCAGTTGCATTCCGTGTCTACAAACCGCAAGGAAAAACTATTCCTATCTAGAGTATCGAAGAGACCAGCATAAAATGATACTTTTCAAATGATGTGAAGAAATTTCTAGCTTCACAGAGGCACTACCGACTTGCCTAGAATATTTATTTTATACAAGACTGACCAGCGTTTGACTCAGTCGCACCTGATGGGAAGTGACGACAAGGTCGAGGGTGTAGAACGCTTATTTATTTATGCGGACTGCTAAGGAATGGAGTTCGCTCCCTTCGTCTGTATTCCCGGAAAGATATAAGTAATTTGGGTATTTTTAAGGCTAGAGACCCTCGACCTCATCGTCACTTCACATCAGGTGTGACTGAGGTCAAACGCTGATCAGTCTTGTATAAAAAAACACGGACTAGAACAAATTAGTACATTGAATTCAGCTCATTTCAAAACTCAAAATGACAAATGATGAGACTGGTAAAGTAAAAGTGCCTAGTACTACTTACATTTTGTTAATTTAAAAACAGCTATCTATGGTAACAAATGTACAATATATAAAATACACACTAGCGCCATCCCATCACCAACGAACTGATGTAGAAGCGTGTGCAGCGGCGGAAAGCGCCGAAATTATTCAACGTAACAAGTTTATTTTCGTATTTTTGATATAGGAGGCAAACGAGCAGACAAATACAAGAGCCTGAGCAGAGAATACCATTTTGTACCATTTGGCGAAGAAACGCTAGGTCCATGGGGTCTCAGCGCAAAAACTTTTTGCAGAAAATGCGAAGCGTCTGGTTGATGTAACTGGTGACCGAAAAGCTGGCTTCCTCGCACAACGTATCAGCATTGCGATACGAGGAAATGCCGCCAGCATTCTTGGTACAATGCCTCAAGGGCCTTTTATAGATTAAATGTACTAGTAGTTAAATATTATAATATTGTAATTTGGTGTCATATTTCAGCAAGCATTAAGAATACACACACGTACATACATTTCAGCCGTATGCAGTCCACTGCTGGACATAGGCCTCCCACAAATATGACTTATATCATCTTGGCGGTAATTGCCATAGTCGCCACGCTTTGGCAGGCAGGTTGGCGACCGCAGTAGCTGAAGATTGGGTGTTGACGGACGCTGCTGCCCCTAAGGTTTTTTCCCTTTGTCGCTTCTTACTATACCCGCAAGAGGAGATGGGGTGGTGCTATTCTAGTCAGCCGGCATCACACGGCCTAGCATTAAGAATATCGTAAGTAAATATGGCGTGCACAGTCGATCATAATAATTCACAGAACCCCGTTGGCTACTGTCAACATTATAAATGAAGTTTTTAATTAACAAATGCGGACTTGTTTTCCTTCCAATTCATCATCATCATCAACTTTCTCGCGTTGTCCCAACATTTTGGAGTAGACAACAGTTTTACTAAAGCGACTGCCAACTGACCTTCCAATCCAGAGAGTAATCTAGGCCTTATTGGGATTAGTCCGGTTTCCTCACGTAATTTTTTGTTTTATGACAAAGGTGGCAAACGAGCAGGCGGATTGCCTGATGGTAAGCAATTACCGCCGCCCATGGGCACCCGCAACAACAGGGGAGTCACAAGAGCGTTGCCGGCCTTTAAGGGGGGTTGGAGCTCTGGGAACCTTACTCACCACCAGGAACACAACACTACATACCTGAAAGGTAGTAGTGCTGTTATGGCTGTGGTCTTCTGTAAGGAAGAGGTACTTCCCCAGTTGGGCTGCTCCAGATTCAAGCGTGATGGTACTTCGCTGTGCCCTACCTCTCATTGTTGGACGTAGTTTAAGGACATACCCGGGTCCAAAAATATTCTCCTTCACCGAAAAGCAACTGGTAAAATATCAAATCATATTTTGTACATAAGTTCCGAAAACTCATTGTTACGAGCCGGGATTTGCTTTTTGTATATTTATGGTAAGTTAAGTATGTTTAAATAAAATTGCTTTTAGAACCATACCTATATTTAATAATAAGAATGCTCAATGGCAAGCGTATACATTTAACTTCCTAATTCAGAAGCAAATAAGTCAATATGTCATTCCATTCACTCGCACGAAGCGATTCGCTTCCTTCACGGACTGCTAAGGAATGGAATTCGCTCCCTTCGTCTGTAAACGAGCAGACGGATTGCCTGGTGGTAAGCAACTACCGTCGCCCATGGGCACCCGCAACACCAGGGGAGTCACAAGCGCGTAGCCGGCCTTTAAGAGGGGGTTGGAGCTCTGGGAACCTTACTCACCATCAGGAACACAGCACTACAAACCCGAAAGGTAGCAGTGCTATTTTGGCTGTGGTCTTCTGTAAGGAGGAGGTACTTCCCCATTTGGGCTGCCCCAGATTCAAGCGTGATAGTCATCGCTGTGCCCTACCTCTCATAAACTTAATATTATAATATGTTATTTTTAGAATTCTAGCCTGGCAACCATACATATTAAAGTAACCTATTATGAGTATAGTAGCGAGTTTTCAGGAAAAAGTGTACCCAATGTGTTGTAGCAAAGTTAATTTATGTCAATTTTGTGACACCACGTGAATGAAGTAAAAATGTGTCAACAACGCCATGTCAAAATTTCACGTAAACGACTTGATATGAAGTCAAGGCATGTAAGGCACTGACTGTATACCAAGTCAAAAGATAAAAGTTATTGTCACATCCAGAACATACATCACATACATTCATACTAATGTTATAAATACGACAGTAACTCTATCTGTCTGTCTACCTCTTCACGCTTAAACCGCTGAACCAATTGGGACGAAATTTGGTATGGAAATAGTTTGAGCTACGAGAAAGGGCATAGATATTTTTTATCTCGCAACCATACTTTAAAGACGGAGTGTAAGTTTTTAACGTAACTTTACGTCACAAACGGGTTTGGGCTTCCCATATAAATAACATTATCACTTAAGCGTTCGTAAATGTTTTCTTACGTCAAAAGAAACTTACACTAGAGCCTCTGGCCTATGTAGTAGTAACGTGTGTACACGCATGTCGGCGTTCTATATTCAAATTTTGACGTAAGTTCCATATTAATTCTCTGCACAACTACATAGACAAGGTCTTTCAGTTAACTTTTTCACCAACAACGATACTGTCCTGGTCCCCCTTGGTTATTTAAATAAGGCTTCTTATTATGTCCTGGGGCTTCACTATTTCATCAACGGAGTTGACAAGGAAATTTGAAACCTCTCTCTGTTTCTTGTCGCCCTTTTAGAAGACAATCGGAGCGAAAAGGAAGGCAGAGGTTTCATGTTACAATTTTGACTTTGGGTCGATTGAGGGGTGAAGATTTGTCCGCGTCTAGTTAACCTTTTGACAGCTGTAGGTGGATTTAGCGAAGTTAGACCGTATGTTTATCGCAGCAAGATTTAATGTAGAATGCTTATGGCCGGTCAAGGGAGTGTGGACATTATTACAAGTTGATTACTAAGGGTTGCAACATTTCTTGTGCAAATTACGTTCTTTTGAGGTGAATTGAGTTTAAAAAGGTCGGTAAAGGTGTTGTTTTTAAAGTGCGAAGTGGAAATATTCAACGAGATAGTACTTGTTTATATTAAACCTACCTTCTATCTGCGTCTTTGTCTGTGCCATTGTAGCTTTCAATATTGACAGTTTTTTTAATATTTATATAAAATGTTGTTATTCCGTATTGACTCTAACTAGCATTATTTCCATTTGACGATAGGCTTAGTGGGTAGTGAAGAGTCACAACCCACTAAGCCTATCGTCAAATGGAAATTAGGCAGAGGCCTATGACGCCGAGGGTTTGGGTTCAAATCCCAATAAGGGCATACAGTTGTCTGATGAGCACAAATATTTGTTCCTGAGTCATAGGTGTTTTCTATGTATTTAAGTATTTATATATCGTTGGCTGAGTACCCACAACACGAGCCTTCTTGAGCTTACCGTGGGGCTCAGTCAATTTGTGTAAGAATGTCCTATGCATGGGTTATCAGTCACCATCAGATATATCGGAGCTGTGGAGGTGGTCATAAATATCGGAGCAACGCCTCTATTATCAAGGCGATAAAGTGCATGTTCCGATATTTTTTAATATCTTGGCTGCTCCGATATATTTGATGGCGATTGTATATGTATCAATAAATTAAATATGTAAATATGCCATTTTTCTAGGTACCTAAGACGAGCCTTATTAAACTTATTTAAAGACTAGATTTAATTTATACAATCTATATAAATAACACATATAAATTCAAATATATTCAAAATATAATTTAAAAAAAAAACACAAACTCTATAGAGTGTTTTTAGAGTCAAGTCGATATTATAAATATTAATTAATGAAATACTCTTTATTATACCTACACCTTAAATAAAACATTACACAGAAAAAAAAAAGTAGAAGCTAACAACAATCGGCCTTATCGCTAATAAGCGCTCTCTTCAAAATAACCTTAATACTTACAACGAATAAATAATATGGATTTTAAATTAAATAATAAAGTGTCTTAATATTAGATCTCCAATTTTCATCTCAATCTTCATTTTAAATCCAGCTTAATCTCAACTCAAGGATTCTCAAGAAAACCCTTAATTTATCGCATCAAGAGACTAAAAAGATCTGAGATATCTGTCTTATCGTAATTTAGATCTTATAAAGCATAGTAATAAAGGTCATAATTCTTCGAAATAAAGGAAAAATGTAAAATCAACTGCCCCGGTCTAGATTTGAACTTGCGGTTCTGGGATACATGCCCATCGCTCTGACTGAGCTACAGAGGCTTGCCTAAAGGCTGTGAATATCTCCGCCATAAACTTCAATGTGCTTAGGACGTGCCTAGCGACATCTACGGTAAATGTGTTGAAATTTTTTAGCGGCATCGGAATCTCAAATCATATTGAATTCATCGATATCTATGCGCTACCCCAAAACTAAATTGGCAGACGTTTCTTCTTAAAAATAAAATTTTATAATGATTTGAAGAACTTTGAAAGTGAACTGGAACCACCATCACCACTTCTTTTTTTCATGACATATGCGGCAAACGAGCAGACGGATTGCCTGGTGGTAAGTAATTATCGTCGCCCATGGGCAATCACAACACCAGGGGAGTCACAAGGTGGTTAGAGCTCTGGGAACCTTACTCACCATCAGGAACACAACACTACATATCTGAAAGGTAGCAGTGCCATTATGGCT
Source organism: Grapholita molesta (assembly GCA_022674325.2). NCBI lineage: Eukaryota > Metazoa > Arthropoda > Insecta > Lepidoptera > Tortricidae > Grapholita > Grapholita molesta. Next base: position 9,697,235 of record CP053143.2, read on the forward strand.
GTGGTCTTCTGTAAGGAGGAGGTACTTCCCCAGTTGGGCTGCTCCAGATTCGAGCGTGAAGGTCATCGCTGTGCCCTACTTCTCATGAACTGCTACCATCTACCTACTTCGGCCAGAAACCTTCGGAGAAGCAGCATCCATTCATCATTGCAGACGTAAATCGCTCACTGCTGGACAGATACCTCCCCCAAAGATGACTTGTGTAATTTTGGCGAGTCAACTGCCAAGCATGCCTATGGCAATTGGCGCCATGCTTAGCAGTCGAATTGGCGACCGCAGTAGCTGTAGATTGGATTTAGACAGACTCTGCTGCTCATCAGTCGGCCTCTTACGACAACCGCGGGAGATGGGGTGGTGCTATTCTAGTCTGCTGACACCACATGGCAAGGCGTGGGCGTACGGCCCGTACCCGTTCATTAAAGCGACTCACAAGCCTTAAACCACCGTGCTGGCAACTTGAGATTGCTCCCTATGGTGGTATGGGGAGGGATATGCCTAGATATGTACATCTGTGGCTGATGTATAGCCGTGGATCAGGAAGCGATCTCTGAGCATGGAAGGTTATATTATTCTTTTACTCCAAATTAAGGCATCATTAGAGTGACCGAGAAAACTCTTCGAATTTTTCGATTTTCGAGGTCATCTTTCTGATCGCAGTTAAGGAAAACAATACCCGGATCAAATAGATATGATACGTAAAGTGTGGGATAGTTACCATTAGATATATTGGAGCTGTGGAGGTGGTCACAAATATCTGAAGATGCACTTTACCGCCTTAGAGTTAGCGAACCAGCAGCGACAAAACTCCAATGACAACGACAAATCCCGGGTTTGATTGCTAGTCGAAACTAGGATGCCGTTAAATATCACTCATGGCTCCCGTTATTAAAAAAACGAAAATTCAATACAACTCCATATTAGAACAAAAATGTAATAATCCTAGCTGTCATACATACTTTTTACACTTGCCAGTGCAACATCAACGTAAAAAGAAACGTTTAAAGTTGATTATTCCTTGACATTTCAAAAGATCCAGCTCCAGTTTTAAACGCGCCTTAGACGATTATCAAACCGTTTTATTTAAAATTCACCCTTACTTAGTGGTAATAAGACTTGCAATTAGTTCAAAAATGGTATAATATCTTAACCATATTTATATCCAGTTGCATTCCGTGTCTACAAACCGCAAAGAAAAGCTATTCCTATAGAAGATCGCAGAGGCCAGCATAAAATGATACTTTTCAAATGATGTGAAGAAATTACTAGCTTCACAGAGGCACTACCGACTTGCCTAGAATATTTATTTTATACAAGACTGACCAGCGTTTGACTCAGTCGCACCTGATGGTAAGTGTCGACGTGGTCTAGGGTGTAGCACGCTGGTTCAGTAACATTTTAACGCCTATTCACTCTTGCCTTGAAAAGACCCAAATATGTGTGTGTAGTGTGGTAGTGCGGTAATCTGTGACGCTAGAGATCCCGAATGGATATCCCGTCTGGGGCATTTATTTATGCGTTTATCACGATTTTCTATAATCTGCCAGCTTTTACAGTTGAGTAATAGTTAAGAGTTGTTTTCATGGAACATCAATTCATAGCAGTAATGCCTACGTCTCGTTAAAATTTGAGTTGATATTAAAAGTACACGCTGTATAAACAGCGTGTATATACGAAAACAACTCTTAACTATTTTTTTTTTGTTTCCTTATAAAACAATTCAGCACGCAATGTATCTCTACTTTTGTCTTACTTGCGATGGCGTGACGTCAACTGTCGCTTCAAGTGTACGCAATAGATTGCTACTCGAAAATAATTCAAGGATTAATAACGCTTTAGTGGTTAAGACTACTTTAAAATCATCTTGCAATATCTTTTCATAGTACGAAAACCTACGTTTACCTACCGTTTCGTCTACGTTCGTCTTTGTCTACGTATCATTTCGTACCGTTAGGCGAAGAAACGCTAGGTCCATGGGGTCTCAGCGCGTCAAACTTTTCGCTAAAATCGCGAAGCGTCTGGTTGATGTAACTGGTGACCGAAGAACTGGCTTCCTCGCACAACGTATCAGCATTGCGATATGAGGAAATGCCGCCAGCATCCTTGGTACAATGCCTCAAGGGCCTTTTTTACATTTAATGTAGTAAGTAGTTAAGTATTATAATATTGTAATATGGTGTCATATTTCAGCAAGCATTAAGAATGTGTGTGTACACACGTACATACATTTCAGCCGTATGCAGGCCACTGCTGGACATAAGCCTCCCACAAATATGACTTATATCATCTTGGGGGGTTATTGCTATAGTCGCCACGCTTGGCACTCGGGTTGGCGACCGCAGTAGCTGTAGATTGGGTGTTGACGGACGCTGCTGCCCCTAAGGTTTTTTCCCTTTGTCGCCTCTTGCTACACCCGCGGGAGGAGATTGGGTGGTGTTATTCTAGTCAGCCGGCATCACACGGCCTAGCATTAAGAATAGTGTAAATAAATATGGCGTGCACAGTCGATCATAATATTTCACAGAACCCCGTTGGCTACTGTCAACATTATAAATGAAGTTTTTAATTAACAAATGCGGACTTGTTTTCCTTCCAATTCAACATCATCATCAACTTTCTCGCGTTGTCCCAACATTTTGGAGTAGACACCAGTTTTACTAAACCCACTGCCAGCTGACCTTCCAATCCAGAGAGTAAACTAGGCCTTATTGGGATTAGTCCGGTTTCCTCACGCAATTTTTTTTTATGACAAAGGTGGCAAACGAGCAGGCGGATTGCCTGATGGTAAGCAATTACCGCCGCCCATGGGCACCCGCAACAACAGGGGAGTCACAAGAGCGTTGCCGGCCTTTAAGGGGGGTTGGAGCTCTGGGAACCTTACTCACCATCAGGAACACAACACTACATACCTGAAAAGTGGCAGTGCTATTATGGCTGTGGTCTTCTGTACGGAGGAGGTACTTCCCCAGTTGGGCTGCCCCAGATTCAAGCGTGATGGTCAACGCTGTGCCTACCTCTCATTGTTGGGCGTAGTTTAAGGAGATACTTGGGTCCAAAGTATGTTTAAATAAATAATTACTTTTTCAACCATATCTATATTTAATAATAAGAATGCTCAATGTAAGCGTATAGATGTAACTTCCTAATTCAGAAGCAAATAAGTCAATATGTCATTCCTTTCACTCGCACGAAGCGATTCGCTTCCTTCACGGACTGCTAAGGAATGGAATTCGCTCCCTTCGTCTGTATTCCCGGAAAGATATAATTTGGGTTTTTAATAAATAATAATAAATAAATAAATATTTCGGGACAATTTTACACAAATCGACCTAGTCCTACAGTGAGTTCAGTAAGGCTTGTGTTGTAGGTACTAATAGACGACGATATATATAATAGATAGATACATAATAAATACTTAAATACGTAGAAAACACCCATGACTCAGGAATAAATATTTGTGCTCATCACACAAATAAATACCCCGACTGGGAATCGAGCCCAGAACCATTGGCTTCATAGGCAGGGTCACTACCCACTAGGCCAGACCGGTCGTCGTTTTTTCAAGTCAAGAGCGAATAGGCTGTTACTGAACCAGCGTGCTACACCCTCGACCTCGTCGACATTTACCATCAGGTGTGACTGAGGTCAAACGTCTTGTACAAAAAGTCATTGAACTGTCGATAATTTACGAAAACTTCCCATTTCCACATTCATTTAACTGTATTGCATTGTTTAACGACAATATCGTGCTTTACCTCAATTTTACCCTCAAAATGTCAAAGTAAGACATTACTTTTATCTTATAACTATAAAGTCATATATGCATATAAAAATGTATTGACATACAACATTTTCCTCGTCGGTCTTGAATTGAGAAATCACTTACCGCGTCTCAAAATCGTGAATGTTCATTTTTACTTGTGACGATAATTTGTCTTTGTTTGGTCAAAATGTTACAATGGGAATCATAAATAGGTATACAATTTTTAGCCTTATTTCAATGGTATAAGATGAATATATGGATACATTTTTTGAACTGGACTGTGCATACCGAAGCTTGTAATAGCTTTTTCGAAATTTATTATAACAACCAAACTGTGTGTTTTACAAGTGTATGTGGGTACTACCTTCGAAATTTACTTTTTCTTTACGGTTTTTATACGTCACTAGCTTTTGCCGGCTTCGCTTTTAACGATATTTTTGACCTTCGCTATGGCATACATACTGTGTGTCGCCGTCATAGGAGCTTTAACTTTGAGGATCGCTTCTGCACCACGAATGTAGCAACATTTCATTTCATGACGGCGTCACACGATATGAGGCTAACAACATGGTACGCAGCGTCAACAAAAATGATTGCACTATCTCTTTCTTTAGCTATCACAACTATAATAGTCGACTCAACTTGAAAGTCTAGAATAATTTACTAACCTCTAGGTCCTGAGCTGACTTGGCACTGGTACAAGGCATCGTCATCTATCGTCACTTCTCTGATGTCCAATGAGTAATCTCCTGAAAGAAAAATTACTATTAAGAACACAAAACACGAAAATCGGAGCATCTAGATGGACCTACAGTTTAGTCAGGTTGCAAGAAATTATTAGACCTGAGGCTCTAGTGTAAGTTTCTTTTGACGTAAAAAAACGTTTACGAACGCGTAAGTGATAATGTTATTTATATGGGAAACTCAAACGCATTCGTGACGTAAAGTTAAGTTAAAGACTTACACTCAGGGCTCTGTAAGTCTTTTATGACGGAGAGAAATAAGTATACGCATCCCTCTAGCCCCAAGTAGGGTCTTACGGGGGGTATGTGACTTCCCCTTCCCTCTTCTAATGAGAGATAGGGAAGAGAATACCCAATAAAACACGTCGGGCATAACCGTTCAGTGGGGGGGAGTCACGGAGTCGACCTTTGGTCGCCAGACTTGTAAGCCTAGCTCAAGAGGGGCGTAACTCGAGCCGAGGCTACCCCTCCCTCTTTAAATTATATAGTAAGAAAAGGACCGGTGTAGTCACGCTCCCTTTTGCTAGACATCTGAGTGACACAGGACAGGTGTTCTGGAAATTATTGGAGAGACTTTTGTCAAGCAGTGGACAGAGTGTCCAGCATATTAACCATACCTTCTTCATCGCTGCCAATCATCTTGTATCTCTCGTATCCCGTGAGATGGCGGTGTGTGCCGAGTCCGAAGTCGTCCTTAGTCCACTGAAGTTGTCCCACTTTGTTCACAACTCGACACGGCAATGTCACTCTGGATCCCACAACTGCACTCTGTGAAAATGGGGATACATATTTAAATACATGAACAAAATAAAACAATTGAAACGGATTATATCGCGTATACTATTTTATTTCATACAACGACGGTGGCAAACAAGCCTACGGCCCGCCTGATGGTAAGCGGTTATCATTGCCTATGGATGCCTGCAAGTCCAGTGGATTCACATGCGCGTTGCCTACCCTATTAATGTTAAACTTCATTCTGACGTTTCGAACCTTTTAGCAGCGTTCGTGGATTATTAAACAATTTAGCATGTAAATTGCAGATTAGCTTTTACTAAATTAAAAAGCTACTTTGTCTCACTCCCTGGAGTGACGAAAGTCGCACATTCGTTAGTGATTTTTTGAGCTGCCGATGTGAAAATATATAAAACTATTTATGCCCTTACTGACCCTACTATACTGTATTCCTTTTAATTAAGAAGTACCTATTTCTTTAGTACGAACGATTAAATGTTTTTTGTTTCTAAAATTCTAGCTAATTATATCGCTGCTTCGACATTATTAGCAAATAAATTAAAATAGAAGACTTTCTCAGAACAATATTTATTTTATCAGATAATTACGTAGTTACTAATTAGTTACTTACCTAATTGAAGATTAGTAAATTAAATTAACAGAAAATTTTATCTAAAAAGAAAAAATGTTTTGTTTTGAAAAATCGAAGCAAATACAAAATTATTTGTTAAAATAAAAAGGTTTTTGTGACTTATAAAAATAAAAAGCAATAGTGCCTCTATATGTATCATACTCCAGTCAAAAAGGTGTTTCATCCAAAGGGCAATGGAGAGGGCTATGCTGGGAGTGTCTCTGTGCGATCGCACCAGGAATGATGTCATCCGCAGTGGAACCGAAGTTACCGACATAACCCTCCGGATCGCTAATCTTAAGTGGCAGTGGGCTGGGCACAGTGCCGAACTGATGGCCATTGGGGCGTAAAAGTAACTACACCCTCGATATCGTCAACACTTACCATCAAGTGTAACTAAGTTCAAACGCTGGTCAGTCTTGTATAAAAAAAACAACAACTTGGGAAGTAGCTAGGTAGGTTTTAAAGCTACCCGAGTATGATCTTAAACTACGTCCAACGATAAGAGGTAGGGCACAGCGAAATACCATCACGCTTAAGTCTGGAGAATCACAACTGGGGAAGTACCTCCTCCTTACAGAAGACCACATTCATAATGGCACTGCTACTTTTCAGGTATGTAGTCTTTTTTCCAAATGGTGAGTAAGGTCCCAGAGCTCCAACAACTTTTAGGGTAGGCAACGCGCATGTGATTACTTTGGATTTGCAGGCGTCCATAGGCTACGGTAACTGCTTACGCTCAGATGGGCCGTATGATTTTTTTCCATCGTCGTTGTATAATCAAAATAAACAACCGATAAAAAAAGAAATACATAAGTTAAACCATGTTGACTGGACTAACACAACCCTCCGCCCGCGGGCGCGTCTGTCCTCTGAATTCAGAGTGCATTGTTTATTTTCTGTCTCATTAGTTTTTATTCCACAGATAAAATAAGCGTTATCCATGAACGTTAAGCGCGATCGCTTTGAGATGAAACTTGAATACGAAATGCATTTAAATTTAAAACAAAAATAAGGTTTAATTTCTGAACGGATTTCCTTTTTTTTTTATGACATAGGCGGCAAACGAGCAGACGGATTGCTTGGTGGTAAGCAATTACCGTCGCCCATGGGCACCCGTAACACCAGAGGAGTCACAAGCGCGTTGCCGGCCTTTAAGGGGGGTTGGAGCTCTGGGAACCTTACTCACCATCAGGAACACTGCACTGCATACCTGAAAGGTAGCAGTGCTATTATGGCTGTGGTCTTCTGTAAGGAGGAGGTACTTCCCCAGTTAGGTTGCTCCAGATTCAAGCGTGATGGTCATCGCTGTGCCCTACCTCTCATTGTTGGGCGTAGTTTAAGGACATACCCGGGTCCAAAAACCGTACGTTTTTAATGTGAACCGTAATATAAAATGTCAGTAAAGTTGAAATGGAATCCGAATTAAAACGATAAAATCGTGTCGAATTTACAATCGACTTTAATTTCAACACAACAATACGCCATCTTGTTTTTTTTTTTTTGGGAGTAAACACAAACCTAACTTATTCTAAAGTTGGCCTATTTAAGCTTGTGTTGTAGGTACTAAACGCTTATACACATTTAATAAATTTATTTTCGCTTTTTAGTTCTGTTTATTTTTTAAATCGGTTTTACTTTTTAAATTTTGTTTAATAATCGATTTTTAGTAAAGCAACTAACCTAAAACGATTACTATTTTCTCGCACTCTGTTCCTACAGAGAAATTAATTATCAATATCAGTATCTATACATTGTTCTTGATTAAGAAATTACTTAACTCCTAATCGTTAAAGAGTTGAACCTTCCTTCATCAGATCACCGTCATGAGATGAGGATCTTCGACATTTAAATCGAAAGAAAAATAGAAAAAATTTGACTCGCAGAGGGACTCGAACCCACAACCACTGGATCACTGGCGGTAGATGTGTTTACACGTCACCCTTGATGACATATACGACGAGGGATAAATAGAAAAAAATTGAAAAGTCTAAGCGGTACTCGTATAGCACAATTGGTAGTGCACTGGGCTAGTGATCCAGTAGTTGCGGGTTCGAGTCCCGCTGCGAGTCAAAATTTTTCTATTTTGCTTTCGAATTGAATATCGAAAATATTCACTTGCAGACGTTTCTGCATAATAAAAAATAATGAGATGAGGATGTCCGCACATTTCTCAATAGAATTCGAAATTATATGAAAAAACATTGATACCTAATCTATTGTGAGGGTTTTTCTCGATTTTCATGGAATCCCATCATAAGATCGTGTTTTGGTGCCAATACCTCAGAAGTATACTCTTGCAAATAAAAAAAAAAATTGTTGATCACTTTACAAATGTGGAAAAAATCCATGAATATACTACAGTACCTATATACAGTCGAACAAAGATCCAAGGTTTATTTTAAAGGGCGGTTAAAAAGGGTATTTGTATTAGCCGATTCGATTTTATACATCGATAATACCTATAGTAAGGGTGTCTCTGGATTTGCCTGAAATTCCATCATCAGATCCTAACATGGTGACAATAAGACTACCTCAGAAGTATACTATTTCAAATAAAAAAATAATTTTGTAAATCGGTCTACAAATGTGGGAGAAAATATCTACATACAGTCGAACAAAGAACCAAAGTTTGTTTGCGGGCGGTTAAAAAGGGTATCTTTATTTAATATAATGTCAATCCCATAACTAAAGATATGCCACCAAATGTTCCAGAATAATCAAAGAATCGTTTCCTTACATTATCCCATACATAAGCCGAATATTTTATCCTTTTCTCATACACAAAATCCTTTTCCGTAGGGCGGAATTTTTAATATCGCCGGAATATTTTCAATACGCTGTCAACTAGATGTTTAGTTGTTGGATAATATTGGTGTTTCTAAGGATTTCGGGTCGAATAATGGATGTTTGCAAATTCTTCGCAATATTACATGCTTTAGTTAGCCGCTGCGATTTGGTTCTTGGGTTCCGTGAGGATCTTAAAATCTAGTTGTAAGTCTTGACGACTTATTACTATCTTTTAAGTTAAATTCATGAAATAGCACTTAAATTCATCATTACCATCAATTTTCCCTAAAAGACTTTCCCTAAAAATTGTGTCATCTTGGGGGAAGTTGCCATAGTCACCCCGCTTGGCAAGGCGGGTTGGCAACCGAAGTAGCTGTTGATTCGTTTTCGATTGTCGCTGCTATCTATCCGTCAGTTTTTGTCCTTTGTCGCCTCTGACAACAGTCAGAGATGGGGTGGATTATAAGCAAGTTAAATTGATGTTCTATTTTTTTACAGATATCATATTTATATATTGTCAAACGTCGTTAATCACCAGTCCACCTAGTCGAATTCCTTCCAAGAAATTTGATATAAAAACCCATGGAGGACTATTGATATTTATTTATTTATTTATTTATTTTATTACAAAAGGCATAGTAACAAGTTACAAACTTAAACATAGGTTGCAGTTGTACAATAAGTTGACAATTTGGCGATTGAAACTCAATTATAACTATGCACAGCATTCAAGGATGTTAGCAAAGTACATAAATATAGGGATAACAGTATCTCCTTAACCGGTCATGCAACAGTTAAGTGAGTAAAAGAATCTAAAATTTACTAGGCTATAAGTGAAAATGGTGGACTCATCATCATCATCATCAGTCAAAAAACGCCCGCTACTAGACGGCCTCCCCCAATGATTTACACAACGACCGGCCCTGTGCCACCCAGGTCCAATTTACCGTGACATTGACTAGATCGTTGGTTCACATAGTTGGGGTATTCCCACGCCACGTGGTTGGCTCTAAAAACCTTTCTGCCCCAGCAATAATCGGTTCTTATAGCTAAATGCCCCGTTCGGTCGATACAATTGAATTATTTAATTAAATATACGATTAATCTAACAGCCAATTGTGCCGGAAAATTTAATATTAATATCACCGGTATTTTAGTCAATAATAACATTAATTACATTTTTAATCTTGAAATATGTAGATGACATATAAAAGCGACGAGGTCCTCCGGCGTTCGAGACGGGATTTGAACCCACATCTCCAGCTTTTGCGGCTGCGTTAGTTCATTTCTATAGAAGTATTGCTACTTAAAATCAAAGCGAATCAAAAATTGTCATAAAAAATATTTTTCTCAAACATACTACGAAATGTATGCGTTAATGGCACGAAATGATGCCAAGAAGTTGCACATTTATGGACTTGGCCGTGAATAAATGTATGGAGTTAGTATGAAAAGCACATTATTGTCCGCAGCTCTAACTTTTTAAATTTGCCAACTAAGATTAGACTGACGAAGGAAGAAATACATACATCCAAGTTACAATCTCTTTGAAAGCATAATTGGTTAAACATGGTGCTGGAATAGCTTTTTCCAATGTCAATTCATTAAAAAAAAACGAAATCTATGAACCATAGATACTTATATTTTTTACTTGATTGCTTTGTTGTTATTTTAATTTTATTACTTTCTTGAAATGTTTGAGAAAAGCACTATACAGGCTTCGGCCTGAACAGGGATTAAAGGACTCAATTTATCCGTCTCCCGCAATCTCGTCCTTAAATCCCTTACTTCACGGCCTCTGCAGTAATGTACTATTATTTGTTCTTAGTTTCATTTTAAATCATTAACTTTTATTCCATACAAACAGTAGATTTTATCAAACCATTGATTAGAATTTTATTTTCTAATAATATATAATATAATTTTTAATTACGCTATTTCCAACCAAATTCGACATTTATTCGAACAATTTGGGACATTTTAGGAACACAAATTCCTACCGTAAACTGGAATTTTCACTGAATGTGAATTTTTCATCTGTTTTTAAATTCTACCATAACATGGCATGTACTCAAAAGACGGGAAAAAAATCTGTTAAAACATATTTGAACTGGACCCTTTATACCCTTTTTTTCCTTTTCACATAAATGAAACTATGGCCTAATTAAAAAAAGTGGGACGTCGAATCGGAGAGAGGGGGCCTGACGCCCGCGCGGGTTCGTATCTGGTGCAAAGGTTGTCCGTCGCTGCTCAGCGTGGTAACGCGGCTAGTGTAATGGGTACCTTTGCACCAGGGACGACTCGAGAGGGACTATTTGACTAGGCTTAAGTTAGCCTTAAGTTAGCCGGTAAAATGTATTTTTGATATGAATAAATAATTATTATTTATTTAAGTCATAAGTATAAAAAAATTATATTGATTGAAATCCTAATCTAGTCTAAATAACTATATATAACTCAAAGGTGACTGACTGACTGACATAGTGATCTCGTCTCGACGCACAGCCGAAACCACTGGACGGATCGGGCTGAAATTTGGCATGCAGGTACATGTTATGACGTAGGCATCCGCTAAGAAAGGATTTTGATCAATTCTACCCCCAAGGGTATAAAATAAGGGAGTTAGTTAGTTAGTATGAAACTTTGTCAATTTTAAACCGATCAGTCTGAGACTTTACATGCATAAAGCTACTATGACGTATAATAGGCATTTGTGGATTAACGGCATTTTCCGAACAAAAAGCATGCATGAATCCCAAACTACGTTTTGAACGATAGTGTGCTAAAAATAACTAAAATTCTTCTTAACGCGAGCGAAGCCGCGGGCAAAAGCTAGTCTTTAATACATTGCAATAAGTTACTGTCAAAAATTAAGTTTTTGCAGACTGTACTTTTTTGCACAATCACCAACTACTCATCGAGAGGATTCTAATGAGCCTAAACACCACAGTTTTATCTTGTGTATTTTAGGAGTGCTAAGGCTACCTTCTGACTCCAGCATCAGATCAGTGGTACCATAATATTGCATAGTCACCGATCTTACATAAGTGTGCTTTACAGCTGAATCGGTTTAAAATTGAGTTGCACGATTTCACCTGAACATGCTAAATATTACTGGTTAAATAAAAGCTTGTAATGATAGATGACATATACCTCCTTAAGAAAAAATTGCCAAAGCCACCGGTTTTCGAGGCACAATTTGAATCCGCAATCCAAATCCAGGTTTCTCTCTAATTACCCGACCATGAGTATTTTAAAATTAAGGATTACACGTTACACAGTCTTCCCTCCTACACGTCGCCCTCCCGAGCCCGAGCCTTCCGTTGACCCACCGGGCACCCACCGGGGCGGCCCGAGCACGGCTCGACGCTCGAATATTGACATTAACACGAGCGTCGTTCCATACAATCATTTGTTGCGAGAAGACGATCATTGCACGCCCGTCGACATCGCGTCCACAATACGTTGCCTTCCTATCACCGACCCGAGCAGAGCCTTTTTACGTAGATGTAACGCCCGTCTGACGAACGGCCCGTGCCCGGACCGAGAGGCTCGGGTGTCTCGGTGGTCATGTGATACATTCCATGCATAATGTCGCGACGATGGCCTCGGATCGGACGCGGGCCGATATAACGTGAGTCAACCTTCATCTGTATTTAAGTATGTATATATCATCGCTAATCGCTTATTACAAAAATTAAAAGTAAACAAACAAAAATTATAAATAAAATAATTTAAATATTTACCTGATCCTGAGGCTCAATAGCAAACTTCTGTTCCCTCGCACAAACACAACTAAACAACAAACAGAACAACGTCCAATGCTGCAACACAGTCAGCATCTGTATCCTTAACAGTAGAAATAACGCATTGGCACATCTACTTGTCACTCTACACTGTGACTTTACACTGATCGTCATCGTTAATTCATTCGCTATCTCTTTGACACTTTCATTTCTATGTCCATTACTTCTATCGCACGAGTATGTTTTCTCTCGTAACATTCTTCAAATGTATCCATATGTTGCCATGGATCAGGTTTCTTGGATCTGTAACAACGAAATAACGTTTATGTCAGAATAATATTGTTCTAATTTTTGTTGGAAAGGATTGGGGCCGAGTATATTGCCCTGGGGGATCCGCAGCATTTTCATAGAATATTTTGAAGGTATATTTAATTAATAACGGGCCAAATTAAATTATATACGCTCACGGGCACAGAACAGGCTTTCAGTTGCTAAAAGAGTTTCTTTCTGGTTGAAAAGCTGTGACTACTATAATTTGATCCCTACTTTGCTAAGCGTTAAACACAATCGAAAGCCTTAATTATATTGGTAAATGTTTAACGATGTAGTTATTTAGTTTTTGAATCGCAGCTGGTTTCTAGAAAATCCTTTGTGACTTCCAAAGTAATGAAACTAGAGGATTTGTTGAACAATTTACTTGCTTCAATTTTCACAATTACATTAAGTAGTTTAATTTTGAATGAGAATAGTCTTTTGATTTCGTTACTTATCTGCTATTAGATATTCTTACTAATTTGGTATTCTCTCCTTACATCCATTAATATCTTATGATTTATATGCTGCGTTTGCCGTGTGATGCCGGCTGACTAGATTAGCACCACCACATTTCGTAACCACCACACCACGTGTCGTAAGAGACGACAAAGGAAAAAATCCTACGGGCAGCAGCGTCCGTCTAAACCCAATCTACAGCTATTGCGGTCGCCAATCTGCCTGCCAAGCGTGGCGACTATGGCAACCCAAGATGATATCGTCTTGGGGGGTATCTTCCATATTTGTGTGAGGCCTATGTCCAGCAGTGGACTGCATACGGCTGAAATGTATATGCATGTAATGTAATGTATTCTGAGTCTAGTTTTTCTATACTTAGACTTGGAAATAGTTATTTGTTTTACAAGGGAGGAAAGTTTACTTTCTCGTGCTAATATTGAGACCCGAGCCGTAAAATTTCAAAATTGAACTATGGCACAGCAAGTTATAAGGCTATAGAGGGGAACTCAATTTGCTACTGAGTCAAACCCAAAATTGTTCAATTCACTACCGTGAGGGAAATATCAACTCTCAAATAATACTAATGTTATCCAAATTATTAGTATCAATCTTTTTTCCTTCGAAATTATCATTTGCAAGTTTACTAACCAGCTAAAGGCCATTTTTCGGTTGCTATATAAATAAATATTTCGGGACAATCTTACATAAATAGAATAGAATAGAAATTATTTATTCGAGACATACACAGTAGATACAGACATACAAAAATAACAGAAGACAAATACATAATTAAAAGATGTATGTCACGAAATGGTCCCTACTCAGCATGAAGCTAATAAATAAATCGACCTACTCCTACGGTAAGCTCAGTAAGGCTGGTATTGTAGGTAACTAGACGACGATATACATAATAGATAGACATATAAATACTTAAATACATAGAAAACACCCATGACTCAGGAACAAATATCTGTGCTCATCACACAAATAAATGCCCTGACTGGGATTCTAACTCAGGACCATCGGCTTCATAAGCAGGGTAACCACAAGGTCAGATTGTTCGACATATTTTTTTACCCTTTCTGTATTTTTATCATTTTGTGTAATTAAAAGCTGTCATCTTAGTTTTATTTAAATCTTTCTTGGACTCTATTACAGTCCACATTCACATTTGTCTAAACTTAAGCCCATAAAGTGTTTGAAGACTTATAAAAGGAAACTTGTTCATAATGCATGTTTAAAGGGCATATAAACATGTCCTAACCCGGCGCATTATATACGGTGGAGTAAAAATAAATCATATGAAGCTATTGCAAAGGCGAGTTCACTGCAGCGTTTTACGATCTTAGGAAGGAAGCTAAGTATATCCGAAGACCTACCATTGTCTTAAAACTCGCAAAGTTTGTAGCAGAAATAATCCCAATCATATTTTTTTTTAAACAGAAACGTCTGCTAACGAAAGCATAATTCTTACAAATAAAGGTATAATAGAAAAATTAAATTAAATTAATTTGTTATGGATGAATTCTCAATGAAAATTGAGACTTCGATGCCGTTAAATGTTTTATCTACGTACATATCATAAGTGCTCTAAAATGCGTCCAGAAACCGTAGGCAATGACCAGCATTACCAACCATCAGAAAGATTTCAGTAGGTAATGTTAACATTACCTACTGAAATCAGTAGGTTATGAATTTAAATTTGGAACAGCTGTCAATTTCAAGTGGGGTGTCTAATCTAGTATCTATACATATTAAAACAGCCATTGATACGAAACGCCAATTCGTTATGTTTTTTTAATATAAATCGAACGACATTTGAACTCGAGTGACAGTAGAATAGGGAGTTCATTCGCTTGTCTATGGTTTAAAAAAAAAATTGACTGAGATACGAAATACGCAACGCCGCCGTTCCAAGCTGTCATTTGTTTTGTTCGTTGACTTTTTAATGTTTACAAGTAACCCTAGTAATAAGTCATTTCCCTACGGTTTCTGAACCCATCTTAAAACACCTTAATGATATGTGTGTAGATAAAGTAGTGTATGTAACTATACATAATTAGGCATTACAACAATCGTGTGATATTATTACCCACACTCTTGTTGTAATGCCCTTCATTATGCACAAATACATAAACTACTATAATAAGCTGGTGGTAGATGTGTTTACACGTCACCCATTATGACGTATACGACGAGGGATAAATAGAAAAATTATGACAAGTCTAAGCGGTAGTGCACTGGGCTAGTGATCCAGTGGTTGTGGATTCGAGTCCCGCTGCGAGTCAATTTTTTTATATTTTTCTTTTGATTTAAATATCGAAGATATTTGCTAGCACATGTTTCTGCATAATAAAAAATAATTTAGAAAAATTAATATTTGAAATAGTTTCAGACTCCGATACCGCTAAAAAGTGTTAACATATTTACGGTAGAAGTCGCTAGCGTTTTGAAGGATATGGTGGAGAAATTCGCAGCTCTTGTGCAAGCTGTAGCTCAGTTAGTAGAGTGATGGGCATGTAGCCCAGCGTCGCAAGTTTGAGTCTGACCCGGGGCAGTTAATTTGTGCATTTTTCCTTAATATATAATTAGGAAATAATCCGAATCCGGTCGATCCGTAACATAAAAACGGTTCAACCGATCAAGTTCAAACCAATTACCTTGAAAGTCTTTATTGGGCTGTCAAGATCTTTTTTTTAAATTTTCATAGCGATTATTTCCAAAAACATTTACTTTAACATAAAATGTTACATAACGATACCGCACACTTTAGTTTAACCGAAAAAATCGCCCAACTCACATGTAGAGAAGACAAGCTATTTTTTTATTATTTTTTTTATTTTTACACTTTGTATGAGTGATTAATTAACTTATAGGTACTTTAAAAATTATGGTTTTCGAGGACTAACGGGCACAAAGCATGGCTGGGCACAGATAGGTACGGAAACCGATTTGTTGTTTCTTTGCACATTTTACGACTTTTATGGCTTTCTCCTAAACCTATAAACTCGTATACTTAAAGTATAAACGAGTTAAAACTTAATCAGATTGACCAATTACTGGTTATGAAGTTATCACCAGAAAATGTAAGTTTTTATTATTAAAATGTAACTCAAAAGCAAACACGATCGAAAACTCATGGTAGTGCTTTCACAACTCTGAATCGAATTCTTTAATTTCGTTTCGTTTCCTCTTCTGAGATTCTCTGTGGTAAGAAAGAGTGAGATAAACGTCTAGATTTTCGTTCTTAGTTCTCTGCACGTATTACAATGTAATACATTTGTCTGATTTAAACCTACATTAGCATTATTTAGTACTTTATGTAATATAGTGTAGCGGGAATCTGGATGTGGGTAGCACAAAATCTATAGTTGACGACCGGTCTGGCCTAGTGGGTAGTGACCCTGCCTATGAAGCCGATGGTCCTGGGTTCGATTCCCAGTCAGGGCATTCGTGTGATGAGCACAGATATTTGGTGAGTCATGGGTGTCTTCTATGTATTTAAGTATTTATATCTATCTATTTATTATATATATAGTCGTCTGGTACCTACAACACAAGCCTTACTTTACCGTGTGATGCCGGCTGACTAGAATAGCATCACCCCATCTCCTCCCGCAGGTGTCGTAAGAGGCAACAAAGGGAAAAATCTTACGGTCGGGCAGCAGTGCCCGTCGAAACCTAATCTACAGCTACTGCGGCCGCCAACCCGCCTGCCAAGCGTGGTGACTATGGAAACTACCCCCAAGAGGATTCAAGTCATATTTGTGGGAGGCCTATGTCCAGCAGTGGACTGCATACGGCTGAAATGTTTGTATATAAGCCTTACTAAGCTTACCGTCGATTTGTGTAAGATTGTCCCGAAATATTTATTTATTAATCTATATAATATAAACGTGAAAGTCCTAACTGACTGACTGATCAACGCCCAGCCCAAACCGCTTAACCTAGATAGCTGATATTTTCACAAAAGGCAGTTTATATACCGTAAGGGCCCAATTAGAAAGGGTTTTTGGAAATTTCATCATTAAGGGGTTAAAAAGGGGGTTGAAAGCTTGTATGGGGATAGTGTACAATTTAAAGCGAAGACTTGAAATTTTTTGTTAACACTCCTTATTTGAACAAGAAAAGTGATTTCAGCATTTTTTGAAATTCATCCCCTAAGGGCTCAAAAAGGGGGTTCTTCTGCGGGCAAAAGCTAGTTTATTTATAGTTGAGGAAGGCCTATATCGCAGTTCGGCTGATACGATGATGATTAGAAACTTAACTGGCACTAGTACTGTTAGCCTGCGTTTATCGGATAATTTCCTCTGAGACCGGTCGACGGTTGCATCTAATTACCAAGTAAATAGCCAGGCTTGCAGGACCGCTATAGTGGTCGGTTGACTGCAGGGTAAATGTCAGGCTTTAAGAGTCCCGGGCATCCATTGTGTTAGGTTAGTTTCACATTGTGTCCAAGGGTAGTTTTCCAGTGGAGTCGAGAGCGAAGACTTGAGAATACATTTTTGTTTTATGTTATTTAGTCTGTTATATTAAGCTTGTTATTCACGCATCTAAACTAGGAGGAATAATGACTGGAGAACGCATCCGCGAGCGCCAGTAAGGGAAAATGATATCTTGGCTTTTGCAGCATGTAACAATTCACTATAGTTTTGCTTTACAGGACACTTTTTATAGCTTCAAAATATTAGCTTATAAATAAATAAATATTTCGGGACAATCTTACACAAATCGACCTAGTCCTACTGTAAGCTCAGTAAGGCTTGTGTTGTAGGTACTAGACGACGATATATATAATAGATGGATACATATAAATACTTAAATACATAGAAAACACCCATGACCAAGAACAATAGAAATATCTGTGCTCATCACACAAATAAATGCCCTGACTGGGAATCGAACCCAGGACCATCGACTTCATAGGCAGGGTCACTACCCACTAGGCCAGACCGGTCGTCAAATTATTAATTACCGCAACTTGGGTTGAAAACACACGATAAAACTTCAATTGTATTTCTATCCCTCCAACTTTGACAGTTCTGAAAGGTTCAGTTTGGAGGGGAACAAATATGTGGGACTATGACAAGGATGGAAGAAAATAGCGCCGTCTTTGACATACCTATGAAAAATTATAAGACCATCCCTTTCGATCGTGGTATTATTATTAACACGCTCCGTCTAGTTAAATGGTATGTCTATGGTCCATAGATCCAGGATCTAAAGCAGAATTCTATTGTTAATGAAGGGTTGATTTTAAAATGCGTTTCACCACTATTTGGTCAACACCCGGCAGTCCGGGTCGCGGCTCCATGCTTTTCTGTCAAGTCCAGCTACCACTTTACAAAACGCAAGGCCAACGTTCAATGACATGCTCTAAGACTTTGACATTGCTGTAATCATCATCATCAATGGAAGCCATATTGAAAATTAAAGACACCCCAGGACAGGAGTAAAATTCTGGACCTGTAATCAAAATAGGCGAATAACGAATATTTTTTTTTTATGATATGAATCGATTTGTTTCGTTGTGGGGATCAAATATCGCTACGGGATCAATTGCATAAAAGTTAAACAAAAGTCAGTTAGAGTTAAAGTCTGAATCTCGCACTGTCCGCTCAAAACGCTACTAACAAAATAATGCTTAACTATGACGTCACGCCTAGGTCTTCGCCCACTCTTCACTATGGAAAAATAATACCTATTTTATTTTGATCGTAAAATGATGCGTTTATGTATATAGTTACAATACATTTTATTTTTCCGAAAAATGTAAGGAGCCGACTGAAAATCATTATTTTTCTTAATTTCGAATTTTTTTCAGTTTATCATTTTAGAGTCAATTATCTTTGATACATTACAGTAATTGTATTCAATATTGTCGTTATTAAGATAAATTGCTCATAAAATATCTATTTAACTTCATTTTGTTAGGATTAGTAACATGTGTAGTCATGCCTATTGTACCTACCTATCTGATAATCATATCTTTAAGGCAATTTCCTCTAAGTATTAACGATATTACACCAGGAAAACATAACATACCAGATACACGCGATACGTATCAAATATAAAATACATTACAAATGAATCGAAGAAAAAATCCAAAGTCACACGAATCTCACGATACCACTCAATTTAAACAGCCTAAGCGCCAAGGAAGTTCCAGTAATTTAAGCTTTTTTATAAAAATCGGGCCACGCATAAATTTTCAGCGTGGACAAAGTTAGTAGTAGGTGCTTGTTGGAAAATGAGTCTTATTGTCGGGGGTTAAGGTGGTAGGGTTAAGTTTGTGGGTCGGCTACCGATAACACCTGCTGTTTTGGAATGTATGCTGTGATTACGTTGTGGTTCTAGGGACGAGCTGCAAGCGAGTTATACGTGAAAAACTTAGGTAAAGCCTGGCCTATGTAGTAGTAACGTGTGTACACGCATGTCGGCGTTCTATATTCAAATTTTGACGTAAGATTTCTTATTAATTCTCTGCACAACTATAGACATGGTGCTTCAGTTAAGTTTTTCACCTATAGCAGTTTTAAGTTAACATTTATTTGTTTAAACTTTATTGCACAATAATATACATAATATGAAGTACAAATGGCGGACTTAATGCCTGTAGGCATTCTCTACCAGTGGACCATCGGGTCAAACAGAAATTCATTATTCGATCGATGCCTTAAGGTGACTGGAATAGTATTCCATTTTGAGCACAATACGGGTATCTTCTGTGAATTTATTTCTTTCTATATTATAATTTATATATTAATTTATATAGCAGTATTTTTAATTTATATGGGAGCATTACTACTTAAAAGTTAAAGCAAATCATAATATTTTGATTGGTTCTTATGGCCCGGCCACGACAATGCGCGACTTGCGGCGCGGCAAGCGTTCTATCTTTTCGTTGCGCGGTCAAGACGCGCAATGCACTGCGGTTATTTGGGATCACACGCAATGAACAGACAAAACGCTTGCCGCGCCGCAATTCGCGCAATGTCGTGGCCGGCCGTTAGTATTTTTAATTTGCTTTAATTTTAAAATAGTAATACTACAATATCAATTAAGTAGTCTTTTGACAGGACCCTGTTTCGGATGCCTTTGGTCCTCGTCACTTTCTTAAGTATATACCTATCGTCTATTTAAAAAAATATATATCACTTTATCTACACTAATATTATAAAGGCGAAAGTTTGTGAGTTGATGTTTGTTACTTCTTCACGTCCAAACGGCTGTAGCGAAGGTAGCTTCAGTTGCCAGCTGTCATCCTTATTTTATTATAATAATAGAAGTCACTGAGAAATTTCAAGCACATTCAAAATTTGGTGTGGAGTTAGCTGACAACCTGGATTAACACATAGGCTACGTTTTTTCCCTAATAAACCGCAGGTAACACCGCGGGGCACAGCTAGTTTAACAGGTTTTCTTCTGTAACTTGGGCCACTTCCCGTCTGCTCTTGATTGGTGCGTGCACGTTTTAGTAGACCAGTTACAGTCTTATGAGTTTATTTACCTACAAGGGAAGTCAGTGCAACACAAGTATACATACTTAGAAGTAATACAGGGTGACATTTATACTGTGATCATTCCTGCCGCTAATTTCCTAATCCCTTTTTTTATTTTTAACGTATTTCAAACCTATAGTACCTATTAAAGAAGGCAGAGGAGGAGAGTTTCGAGTTGGCAAAAAAAATGTATACCACTTAAGATTCTGTTAAATCAGAAAATTAAAATTATAAAAGTTTGTTTGTCTGTTTGTCTTTATCATACAAAAACAATTCTATTGACAGATAAGGGCAAAAAATAAATAAACAATATAGCTTTGATATACGTTTATGAATATTGGGGTAAAATATTAACTAAACGTTTGGGTATGTATATTTACCCAATTTTAGAATTGTTTTTGTATGATAAAGACTAAACATAAAACTTTTATATTTTTTTCAATAATAATAATATATTTTAGTTAGTGCAAGTGCACCCTATTGTATACTTTTTCTCTCGCGCGATATACTGATTAATTGTATTCATAAAGGTAACTAACGTTTTACAAGTCAGTGAGTAACCCGTCAATACAATTAATATATTCGAGTTTCCAGTTGTTTTGTGTTTAAGACCCATACAGAGGTTGAAAATTGTACCGTGATCAAGCAGTATGATAGTGTAAACTTATCTGATTTTAGTGACAGTCGGGTTTTTTTTTATGACATACGCGGCAAACGACCAATTACCGTCGCCCATGGGCGTCGGCAATCCGTCTGCTCGTTTGCCGCCTATGTCATAAAAAAAAAATCAAATCCATTACAATAATTCTTCATCAAACTGTACAAGTGGCCTTAAGGCAATAAGTCCACCTCATGCACAAATTGAAGTATTATGATTTTACGAAGAATTTTTATTAAAAATAAACGGCTGATATTATCTAAAATATAAATAAATAAATAAAGCGGGTGCAGCGGCGGAAAGTGCCGAAATCCTTAAACGTAACAAATATAAAAGCCTGGGCAGAGAGTACCATTTTGTACCGTTTGGCGTAGAGAGGCTAGGTCCATGGGGTCCCAGCGCGCACAAACTTTTTGCAGAAATCGCAAAGCGGTTGATGTAACTGGTGACCGAAGAGCTAGCGGCTTCCTCGCACAACGTATCAGCATTGCGATACAACGAGGAAATGCCGCCAGCATTGGTTACAATGCCTCAAGGACCTTTTTTAGATTATATACTGTAACTAGTTAAGTACTTGTAGTTATCATAATACGATTGTAATTTCTGTAAATAAATATGTAGAAAAATAAATAGATATTTCGGGACAATCTAATAAAAAAAATCTACTAATTACCTTTCACAAATGTCGTTAAAAATAATTCATCGTATCTACATACGCTAGAAGATAAAATAAGTTATATAAATAACATAAACATTTTAAAAATTAATTACCGACAGTAATAAACAGGCACAAATTTAAATGCCCATTAAACACTGTTTTATGACATCGTCCGTAACTTGCTAAATAGATATATTATATTATAAGTATTATAATACTTGAGTCCGCTTTGAATAAAATTTTAATGTCTATTTTTATAGCAAATATAGCATCAGAAATTATGTGATTCGCAGCAGAACCAAGGATAAAGACTTTATCCGAGACCACGAGGACAACATTCTCGAAACGTCGGAGGTTTTCTTATGACAAAGGTGGCAAACGAACAGGCAGATTGCCTGATGGTAAGCAATTAGCGCCCATGGACACCCGCAAAACCGCCACAAGCGCTTTGCCGGCCTTTAAGGAGGGTTGGGGCTCGGGGAACATTACATACTATCAGGAACACAACACTACATACCTGAAAGGTAACAGTGCTATTATGGCTGTGGCCTTCTGTAAGGAGGAGGTACTTCCCCAGTTGGGCTGCTCCAACAAGCGTGATGGTCATCGCTGTGCTCTACCTCTCATTGTCGGACGTAGTTTAAGGACATATCCAAAGTTAAAGTTAAAATTCGCGGTTAAGGCTGCCTGTACACTGGAGCGGAGCGAGGCATTGGAGTCGTGTGCGAGGTAAAACACTCGGTCCACATATACTACCTCTTACTTCCAAATCTCCATAGTCGCCAATTGATGAGCTGTACATTTCGGTGTCGAGCATTCTTGGATTTCTTTTTGATGGTCACCATAATGTTCTATTTATTTAGAGAATATCCAAGTTCCTAAATCATAGTTTTATAATTACTACGTGTCTCTGTCATAACGACATTGGTTTTAACTCAAACTCAAACGTTTATTCAGTAAGTAGGCCACAAGGGCACTTTTACACGTCGAGTATACAAAAGTAAAAGAGAAAAATAGAAACTACACCGGTTCTAACCCTACACCTCTGACCCGAGAAGTATTTTGACTTTTGTGACCGGCAAGAAACTCGGCGGGACTTATTTTTTCAAAACAGTATACAAAAAACTCTTAAACATACATGCGTGATTCTGTAAGAAAGGCGTAATTCTTTAAGTAACGATAGTTTAAAGTGCTGTTAACATTTTTATCAAAAGAATATAACTATTACCATTTATAATTAAAAGTAATTAATTAAAAAAAAAATCTCGAGCTGCAATGTAATGCAAACATTTGAAATCACATGTCAATTTTTTTTTTTTTTTAGTTGCCTATAAAAGTATCCCACTGCTGGGCAAAGGCCTCCCCTCTTTCTCTCCATTTGGTCCTATCCATTGCACTCTCTCGCCACTCTTTAAAAAATGTGTCAAGGTCGTCCCGCCATCTTCGTCTTGGTCTTCCTCTACCCCGAGACCCGTCCTGTGGGACCCAGTCATTTGCTAGATACGTCCAGCGCTCTGGGTGCATTCGGTAGACGTGCCCTGCCCAGTCCCACTTTAGCTTTCTCAATTGTTAAGTTTTATTTATTACATTATTACTTACATTGCGTGCCCAATGAATATGTATGTTTTTATTTTATTTTTAACTAATTATGCTAATTTCAGTTCATTAGGACTTATACTTTCAGCCCTTAAAATTAGTGTCGTTATGGACGACACACACAGTAATAAACTGCGAACCTGCCTATCTTCACTACAGAAAATATTTTATATCATCTAATTTTATTGCTATTTTATATGTTTATAAACACGAATTGGCATCCTGTTATTAATAATTTTATTGCCATATTAATTTATTGTACATATATTACTGTAAGCCAGACTATCGACTTTGTATTCTATTTTGGACTATAACGATGTATTACAAAATATGGCGAATTTTTTTTATACAACGGACGCAAAGCATACGAAACACTTGGTCATAAGCAGTCACTTTATTTATTATTTTATTTACTAATGAATTTATTAATTATTTATTTATGAACGACTTCTGAGGCTAAAACGGTAGGCAACGCGCTTGTGAAACCTACACACATTAGTAACTAACATTAACTGCTTACTCAATTTTTTTTTTTTAATGTTTCGCTAGCTTGGGTCTCAATATTAGCACGAGAGTGTAAACACGAACTTTGCTCCCTTGTAACAAATAACTATAAACATGTCTATTCAATTGGACTATTTACTCTGTAGCTAAACAACCTAACCTCAAAAGCAAGCATTAATATAGCCCAAAATAAACATTATGATAATTGAACACACTTTAATATTACTGCAAAAACATCCACATCTCTTTCCTAACTGCAGCGAAGAAAAGAGATAAAACCACTTATCATTTGGACCCGGGTATGTCCTTAAACTACGTCCAACAATGAGAGGTAGGGCACAGCGTTGACCATCACGCTTGAATCTGGGGCAGCCCAACTGGGGAAGTACCTCCTCCTTACAGAAGACCACAGCCATAATAGCACTGCCACCTTTCAGGTATGTAGTGTTGTGTTCCTGATGGTGAGTAAGGTTCCCAGAGCTCCAACCCCTCTTAAAGGCCGGCAACGCGCTTATGACTCCCCTGGTGTTGCGAGTGCCCATGGGCGACGGTAATTGCTTAACACCAGGCAATCCGTCTGCTCGTTTGCCGCCTATGTCATAAAAAAAAAAATCATAAATATCATACATAATTATTGCAATTTAGCGCAATGTTCAACTCCACATGCACTAAATTGAAAAGATAATCTCTAATTCCTTTGATGGAATTATCGCAAGTGAGTGAATTCTGGATGTATGCCAAAAGCTTGAACGCAATTACAGACGAAAACCAGCTTTATACCTTACATGTTTAAGGGTTAAAATTGCCTGCATTATGGACTGGGTTGTTTTACAAAAGAAAATAAAGTTTTTTGGCAGCATGTTAAAGTTTATACTTGCAGAGTAATTAGAGGAAAAAAGTTTACGAATTCTAAAAATACAAGTATTATTGAAGTTTTAAGCAAATACATAAGTTCGTGAAATGCCGACTGAATAGCGCCACCCCATCTCCTCCCGCGGGTGTCGTAAGAGGCGACAAAGGGAAAAATCCTACGGACGGGCAGCAGCGTCCGTCGAAACCCAATCTACAGCTACTGCGGTCGCCAACCCGCCTGCCAAGCGTGGCGACTATGGCAACTACCCCCAAGATGATACAATTCATATTTATGGGAGGCATATGTCCAGCAGTGGACTGCATACGGCTGTAATGTATGTATGTATGTAAGCAAATAAATAAGTTTT
This sequence comes from Grapholita molesta, assembly GCA_022674325.2. Classification (NCBI taxonomy): domain Eukaryota; kingdom Metazoa; phylum Arthropoda; class Insecta; order Lepidoptera; family Tortricidae; genus Grapholita; species Grapholita molesta. Next base: position 9,722,549 of record CP053143.2, read on the forward strand.
TTGCTTTAGTGCGGGAACAGGAATGAAACAATTTTTTTTTTAAACAAGACTGACCAGCGTTTGACTTCAGTTTGGTAATTGTCGACGAGGTCGAGGGTGTAGCACGCTGGTTCAGTAACAGCCTATTCACTATTGCCTTGCCAATATCTTTCCAGGAATACAAATGAAGGAAGCGAATTCCAATCCTTAGCAGTACGTATTAGGAAGATAGAAGCGAACCGCTTCGTGCGAATGAATGGAATATTCACAACGTAAGGATGAAACCGCTCTATTCTAAATGTAGACGTTATTTGTTCTAAATAGTCCCAAAGTACTTATCAAGTAATAAAGAAAACAATTATTTGTTGCTTTTTAGTTCATATTTGAAGTCGGGTTTATTTTTTGTTAAAAGTTTATTTATTTTTAACTTTTTAGTTTCTCTTTTGTCACTGATTTTTAATAATTGAATATGGGCAGACCAAATATACGGGTAATCGCGCTGCTTGTATGAGACAATGATGTTCTTTGTGCCAAACGAGGAAATGTTATAAAAAAGGAATATTATAATATACAATAAACTTTGCAAAGGGATAAAATGTATGTCGAATTGAGTCGTGTTCGAAGTTTAGGTTAGATAATAGCTGATTCGGATATCATGATTTGGATGATAACAAACTGTGAACGCGAACACTTGACTGCAGATCGTTAACTTAGCGGAGATGATTAGACTCGAAATCGTCATCTGCTTACTTATCGTGGCACATAAGTAATGCAACGCCTGACACAGGCAACACTGCGATCTGGAATGCGGTAGAATACTGCGATCGCCAACCCGCTTGCCAAGCGTGGTGATTATGACATTTAGCCCCATGTAAGGCACAGGAAAGCCATGATGAGAAAGTCGTTACCAGAGAGCATCACATGGCAACCCCATTAAGCCCAAAAACGGTTACCTTACACTTTTATATCACTTGGTTCCGTTGCCAGAAGGTGGTACTTTCTGAACATAAATGGTTGATCTGTCGCCAAAAAACTTAATTATACGTTTTTACTGCATTAGTGAGTCCCGAATGACGAAGTTCGGGGATAATTCACTAAAAAAGAACATGCAACCGAATTCAGAACCTCCTTCTTTTTTAAAGTTGGTTAAAAATACGTGCAAGAATTAAGTCCAAACACGGCCACTCTACACTTTTTTATATCTGAGGTCCGTTGCCTACTGGTAAAGGCGAAATCGCCAAATGCTTTTGTTTGTAATATGCTTTGTTGACGAGTCCCGTTCTGGGCATCATTACCAGTTCCACCTCATCAATTAATGTCACAATTCTGAATGGAAATGCTTGAGTTGTTGATAAAAACGCAAAAATCACCAAATGTGTGCCTATAAGATTTGAGGAGTTCCGTCGATTCCTCAGGATCCCATCATCAGGACTCGAGCTTGACAAAGATTAATCTTAGAAATCTTCAATACTTAACGAAAATATCCAAGAGGCCAAATCGCCAAATGTGTACTATGATTTGTTGAAGAGTCCCGTTCTGGACATCATTAGCAGTTCCACCTCATCAAATGTCACAGTTCTGAATGGAAATGCTTGAGTTGTTGATAAAAACACAAAAATCACCATATGTGTGCCTTTAAGATTTTAGGAGTTTCCTCGATTCCTCGGGATCCCATCATCAGATCCCGACTTAGTGCCAACGGGACAAATTCGGAGTTATACCCTTTCGATTAAAAAAAAATATTTAAAATCGGTTCACGGGTCTCGGAGATATCGAGTAACATACATACAAAAAAAAAATAGTTCGAATTGATAACCTCCTCCTTTTTTTGAAGTCGGTTAATAAAGAACGTCTCAATCACATGGTAACTTTAGAAAAAAACAACCAATTCAACCGCGCATCTTAATTATTCTATTACTCGCCACAATAAAACAAAAGAATAATGCCGCTCAAAATAAAATAAATTAAAAAAAAGTATAAATAAATAGAAACGGTCCGTGATTGGCGGATGAAGGCAGGTGCGTGCGCGGATATGGACCGCTTTACGTTCACAGGGTGCTCTGAATCAAATAAAATATAAAATATGGCGCAGAACCGATGGCCGGTGGGGCGGAAAGGTTCTGGAGTGGCGACTACGAACTGAGAGACGCAGCGTAGGTAGGCCTGCCAGAAGGTGGACCGCGGCCTAGTGAAGGTAGCGGGAAGCCGCTGGATGTGGAAGCCGCGGTACCGGTCTTTTTAGGTCGTTTTGGGGCCGGCTTATGTCCAGCAGTGGACGTCTTTCGGATGACATGATGATGATGAAGCTAGGCATTACAATATCTACTTACGTACTTAACATTAAATCTGATAAAGGCCCTTAAGGCATTGCACATGTACCGGTTGGACCTGCATCCAGCATCTTCCGGCCACCTTAATGAGGTCTGTCCATCTTGTGGGTGGACGTCCTACGCTGCGCTTGCTAGTCCGTGGTCTTTCCACCACCTTTCGACCCCATCGGTCATCTCCTCTGTGTGCAATGTGGCCTGCCCATTGCCACTTCAGCTTGCTAACCCGGTGGGCTATGTCGGTGACTTTAGTTCGCCTACGGATCTTCTCATTTCTTATTCGAACACGTAGAGAAACTCCGAGCATAGCCCTCTCCATAAATGTTTCTATCTATCTATTTCCATAGCTCGTTAAGCGAGTTTAACATTTAATGAGATAATGAAAACCACGTTTCGGAGCCGTAAGTCATCACATTAATTGAAGACTTGACAAATGCATTTATACAACGAAAACATCTTTTATATTTTAGCTAACATCTTTTTTTTTTATGACAAAGGTGGCAAACGAGCAGACGGATTACCTACTCGCAACACCAAGGGAGTCACAAGCGCGTTGCCGACCTATAAGTGGGATGGAGCTCTGGGAACCTTACTCACCATCAGGAACACAACACTACATACCTAAAAGGTAGCAGTGCTATTATGGCTGTGGTCTTCTGTAAGGAGGAGGTACTTCCCCAGTTGAGCTGCCCCAGATTCAAGCGTGATGGTCATCGCTGTGCCCTTCCTCTCATTGTTGGACGTAGTTTAAGGACATATACCCGGGTCCAAAACACCATCTTTTTTTTTATCAAACATCTTTTATATTTTAGCTAACATCTAAACATTAATTGAAAATAAATTAATTAAAAAAAAAGTCTGTTTAGAAAAATAAAACATTCATTCAAAACATCCTATATCTCAAGTAGCGCCACCATATTCCATCGATAATTGATAAGGTCGTCCCTCTCACACTAGTTTATTGACCCCTAGAAACACTACCAATCCTACCTGACCTCTCGCACCCAACATGTTCACCTCCCCCGCATCTCAACTTATACTGGTACTTAATAACCAGTCCAATATACAAAGACCTGTAACTTAAAAGGAACGCGTCACTATTTTAAGTCTATCTTGAGATAAGAATAACTTGTATCCCATCGGAGTTCATGTTACACTGGACTTTTATAGGACCAGTCCAAGTAACATAGACCTGTAATTTAATAGATAACTTTAGTGATGTAAGGGTCGTATAAGTAGTTCGTAGGCGGAAGGAGATACCAGTTTTTTTGCCGTTCGGGACAGGTATGTTGAACCATGATTACTAGTTGATTTCCTTTTACCGCAGACTACACATATTGGTTTAACGAAAAATTATTTTCACCTCACTAGCTCGGAAAGAACTGTTTTATTGTTCAAAAACAGATAGCAAAGTTGCATTTTATTCACAAGAGTGCAAGGTAATTTCATACAAATTGTTTATTACTAATCGAGTGTTTTTTTTATGTTAGTTGGTTGGATATTCTTTAATGTTACAATTAAATGATGGTTGCGAATAATTTTAAATACATTTTTAAAGTTTTAGAGTTTTTTGTTCACGGTAGTGAGATGAAAAATTATGTGTTTCACTCGGTAGCAAAGTGTGTTCACCTCTCGTGCTTTGACACCCTCCCGATGCTCAAGATTCCACTGTTTGAACCAACCGCTATGCTCAATCTTCCGCTAGCTCGGAGCCCTGAGTGTATGTTTCTAAGGTAACAAAACGTCACCATCGCGTTAGGGTTACCCATATAAATAACATTATCAGATTATCACTCACGCGTTCGAGACGTTTTTTTCATATTTATACTTCTCAATTAGCACGAGAAGTTAAATACATACTTACTTTGCTCCCTTGAATAACAAATAACTTATCAGTTGACATTTAGTGTCTTCATGTCTGACTAAGTCGGTGTTTCTAAATTACTACGGAAGAGCAAATAAGAGAGATAGATAGAGAGAGACAGCTATGTGAGGTATCCACGAGTGGTCTTATTTCCTCTGGTCTGTGCTTCTGTATTTTGGACTTAGAAACTTGCTGGTTCAGTTGGCAACGTCAAGTCTCTATAAGGCATCAGTTTTTGTGTTTGATCCGTAGTCGAGTAACAGTTTTAATTAACACCATATGGTCACTATTCTTAACAAGTCGAATCGTAATGTAGTATCACTTTAGATATGGTTAAATTTATGAGAGGTAGGGCACAGCGAAGTACCATCACGCTTGAGTCCGGAGAAGCCCAACTGGGGAAGTACCTCCTCCTTACAGAAGACCACAGCCATAATAGCACTGCTACCTTTCAGGTATGTAGTGTTGTGTTCCTGATGGTGAGTAAGGTTCCCAGAGCTCCCACCCCCTTAATGGTCGGCAACGCGCTTGTGACTCCCCTGGTGTTACGTGTGCCCATGGGCGACGGTAATTGCTTACCATCAGGCAATCCGTCTGCTCGTTTGCCACCTTTTGTCATAAAAAAAATAAAAAAAAATAAAAAATGAGCATTTCTCAAAAAGTTTGTACATTTGGATCACGTCTTCGATTTTGATTTAAAGCGGTAGACTGATAGAGCAAATGATACTGAGCAAGATCTACCATATTTCCCAAAATGTCCCATAAAGTTTGTATTGAACTTTCCTTCACTCATTTACTCTATCAGTCTACCGCTTTTAGTCAAAATCGAAGACGTGATCCAAATCTGACTCCTCTGGTGTTGCGAGTGTCCATGGTCGGCGGTAGTTGCTTACCATCAGGCAATCCGTCTGCTCGTTTGCCTCCTATATCATAAAAAAAAATTAACAAACTTTTTGAGAATTGCTCAAATACGCTTTTAAGCTTCTATTTTCAGACTAAGTATGCATATAAGATAGGTATATTTTTTTTTTGTATAGATTAAGTTTTTGTTAGTTTTAGTTAGCTGCAAGTTGTATTTATAATTTAATCTGCTTAGTTTTAAGCTGACATGTAATTTTCATAATTTATATTAATAAAGATTGTTTTTTTCATACTGGAAAAGATTTCTAACAGCGACATCTTCTTCGCGTTATCCCGGAATTTACCACGGCTCATCGGAGCCTGGGGTCCTCTTGGCAACTAATCCCAAGATTTGGCGTAGGTATTAGTTATACGAATGCAATTGGACCTTCTAACTCGCAGGGTAAACTAAGCCTTATTATGATTAGTCCGGTTTCCTCACGATATATTCCTTTACCAAAAAGCGACTGGTAAATATTAAATGATATTTCGTACAGAACGCCACCAGATATATCGGAGCTGTGGAGGTGGTCACAAATATCTGAACACGCACTTTATCACTTTGGCAATAGAGGCGTTGATCGGATATTTCTGACCACCTCCACAGCTCCGATATATCTGATGGCGACTGGACATAAGTGCCAAAAAACAAGTACAAGCCGGGCTTCGAACATGCCACCTCCGGATTACAAGTCTCACGCTCTTACTACTAGGGCACTAGCGCTCGCAAATAATAATTTAAAACAATATGATTTTAAAGCAACCTCTAACCGCGAGCTAATTAAATAATTAAGATAATATCTTTAACCCAGTTCCCCACACAAAAGAGGTATGCGCCAACATCCAGTAGGTCAAAACAAAAATGGCGTATAATGATTGTAATCTCGCATTTATACCACAAGTACAGGAAGCTGTATAAACGTTGTGTAAAACACTGGAAAGTGACAGTGCAATGAGGCTCAATTTTGGGTCGCGTGGTATTTTTGACACACAAATCAAATTCGGTTGCCGTAAAGTGGAAAGTTCTGGAAGTATTTTTTTTATGATATAGGAGGCAAATGAGCAGACGGATTGCCTGATGGTAAGCAACTACCGCCGCCCATGGACACTCGCAACAAGAGGAGTCACAAGTACGTTGCCGACCTTTAAGACCTCTATACCCTCTTTCTTGAAGTTATAGATAATAGATGTTTAATTTTCCATTTAGGCACATTACATGCACTTATGAACGCCAAAGAGATATATCTATCTATCACCGGTTCAAACCCTACTTCACCTTTTGCAATTTTATGAGAGGTGGGGCACAGCGATGACCATCACGCTTGAATCTGGGGCAGCCCAACTGGGGAAGTACCTCCTCCTTACAGAAGACCACAGCCATAATAGCACTGCTACCTTTCAGGTATGTATAGTGTTGTGTTCCTGATGGTGAGTAAGGTTCCCAGAGCTCCAACCCCCCTTCAAAGGCCGGCAACGCGCTTGTGACTCCCCTGGTGTTGCGGGTGCCCATGGGCGATGGTAATTGCTTACCATCAGGCAATCCGTCTGCTCGTTTGCCGCCTATCACATAAAAAAAAAAAGCAATTTTCCATTCACATCGCTGTAATTTAAAAAACACCGCAACAAATATAAAATTTATCATACTCAATCAATTTTTCGGTAATCAAACTAAACATTTATTTGTTACGGATAACTTACATTCTAAAACGTATTAAATCCACGTGGATGTGTACGGAATTGTGGCCTTTAAAGTCATAGCAAAGGGTAACATAATCGAATGAACTTATTTTATGATTTTGTTAAATCGCCAAGTTCGTTCAAAAATAATTGAACATCCTTTAGTTTTGTAATAAAATAAATGTACAAACAAAACCATGTTTCAGACAATATGTATTAATTATTTTAATTGAGAATACACGATATGAAAGAAATTGCAAATAAAAACTGGTTTGAATTTCTGCGAATCGGTCATTACTGTATGTTTGATTGTGAATGGAAAGTTAAAGTATTAATAACTATTTTTTGGTTTCAAATGTCAGATAAATAAATAAATAAATAAATAAATAAATATTTCGGGACAATCTTACACAAATCGACCTAGTCCTACGGTAAGCTCAGTAAGGCTTGTGTTGTAGGTACTAGACGACGATAAATATAATAAATAAATACATATAAATACTTAAATACATAGAAAACACCCAAGACTCAGGAACAAACATCTGTGCTCATCACACAAATAAATGCCCCGACTGGGAATCGAACCCAGGACCATCGGCTTCAGAGGCAGGGTCACTACCCACTAGGCCAGACCGGTCGTCAAAAACAAGATAAAAACATTTCTTTTACGTATTAACTTGGTATACTAAGTACTACTTGCACATGTTAACTGCCTCGCACATAAAAAATGTGGAATGATACCTTCAAGAAAATAGCGTAAGGTCAATGTGGGTAAGACTGTCTACCTGGAAAGACCGTCTACCAACCTATTTCCTACATTACCTCATAGGTAATTATTGTCATATGACGTACTTCCCTTAAAAATATAGTATATTATGAGAGGTAGGGCACAGCGATTATCATCACGCTAGAACCTGAGCAGCCCGACTGGGGAAGTACCTCCTCCTTACAGAATACCTTAGCCATAATAACACTGCTATCCTTTTGGCTCGTAGTGTTGTGTTCCTAATGGTGAGTAAGGTTACCTGTGCTTACACTCCCTTTCCGCTCTAAATGTTGATGGCGCAGACCAATAGTTTACCCCAGGAGGGTACCAGCTGCGTTAGCGCTGGAGAATCCCTCTCTGGACCTCCATGTTCAGGGCTTCTTGTACCTGAGCGTGGACGCCCAGACCGCCCCTCGTACTCTGGGGGGGGCAAATCTGCGCTCCGTCATCGAAAATCTGGCCGAGGCATAACGAGCAAATCGAATACGGCATCCCCTGCCACGCTTGCTGTGGATTTTTGCAACATCAGGGGCTTACATTCAAACCTTAATGCTGTCCACCAACACCTTGAGACAGCAAAGCCAGCCTTGCTCTTTTTGACCGAGACTCAGATATCATCTCCGGCGGACACATCTTACCTTTCCTATCCCGGGTACGGCCTGGAACACTCCTTTGTACCTAGGGCTGGGGTATGTGTGTACGTTAGAGATGATATCAGTTCTCGTCGTCTCACCCATCTTGAAGGTAGGGACCTATCCATCTTATGGCTGCGGGTAGACAGCGATGACCATCCGCGCATCTACTCCTGCCTGTATAGGTCCCATAACGGTAATGCCGAAACTGACCGACTCATAGAGCACATTCAAACATCTGCTGACTCTGTGCAACAACAGATCCCCCCCGCTGAGATCGTGATACTTGGCGACTTTAACGCCCACAATGCCGAATGGCTCGGCTCTAACAAAACCGATCATGCGGGTAGATCTGTTTGTGACATTGCTCTGGCAAATGGCTTGACACAACTGGTCACTGCGCCTACGCGAATCCCAGATGTGGAGAGTCAGGAACCTTCCCTGTTGGACCTTCTGCTGACTTCCCATCCGGACAGCTACCAAGTATCCGTTGTAGCTCCATTGGGCTCCTCGGACCATTGCCTGATCCGGAGTACGGTGCCAATCACGTGCCCGCCGCGTCGGCAAGTTGCCCATAGCCGCCGTGTGTGGCACTACAAGTCAGCAGATTGGGATGGAATGCGGTCCTTCTTTGCTTCCTACCCGTGGAAGCAGGTTTGCTTCACGCCGGTTGATCCCAACGTTGCTGCCGACTCTATTGCCGATGTGGTTCTGCAGGGAATGGAGCTTTTCATTCCATCTTCTGCAGTTCCCATTGGTGGTAAATCCCAACCTTGGTTTGGACTTTCCTGCAAAAGGGCATCTCGTCGAAAGCAGGAATGTTACCAAGCCTGGGTAAATGCAGCGGCGGCTAAGGATGCAAAAACCAGTGCTTTAAAAAAGGAGTTTAACTCTGCTTCCCGGTCCTTTAAAAGAGTTATTGCCATCGCAAAGTCGTTGCACATTCGTAGAATTGGCGAGAAATTAGAGCGCCTCCCTTCGGGAACTCGTGCGTTCTGGTCTCTCGCCAAAGCTATCCAGGGGAATTTCTGCACGCAGTCTTTTCCACCTCTGCGCACGGAATATGACTCATTAGCTCATGACGCAAAAGACAAAGCCGATCTTCTGGGTAAGCTCTTTGCGTCTAACTCGACTTTGGATGATGGGGGAAACGCGCCGCCGACCATCCCGCGGTGCGAGAGCTGCATGCCGGATATACAGTTCCGGCACTGCTCTGTGCGTAAAGCCCTTGTTTCCCTTGACATCCATAAGTCGAGTGGGCCTGATGGGATCCCCGCAATTGTTCTTAAGATGTGTGCTCCTGAGTTGGCACCAGTTTTAACGCGTCTTTTTCGGCTCTCCTACTCTTCTGGCGTAGTCCCGATCTCGTGGAAGTCAGCTTTGGTGCATCCGATCCCTAAAAAAGGCGACCGCTCAAATCCCTCCAACTACAGGCCAATAGCTATCACCTCCTTGTTCTCGAAGATAATGGAATCCATTGTCAACTGCCAGCTCTTCCGGTACCTAGAGAACCACCAGCTGCTTAGTGACCGTCAATACGGCTTCCGTAGTGGTCGCTCGGCTGGTGATCTTCTAGTTTATCTGACACATCGTTGGGCTCAGGCGATCGAGACGAAGGGTGAAGCATTGGCAGTTAGTCTGGATGTAGCGAAGGCCTTCGATCGTGTGTGGCACGGGGCTCTTCTTTCGAAACTACCATCCTATGGGCTTCCCGAGAAATTATGCGAATGGGTCAGCAGCTTTTTAGCAGACAGAAGCATTAAGGTCGTAGTCGACGGTGAATGCTCGGATTCCATGTCTGTGAATGCTGGTGTCCCTTAAGGCTGTGTGCTATCGCCCACGTTATTTCTCCTGCATATCAATGACATGCTGCAGACCAGCGGTATTCATTGCTATGCGGATGACAGTACGGGTGATGCTTGCTATACCGGCCGTGCCAACATTTCTCGGGAAAGTGTCATCGAGAGCCGGAACAAGCTTGTGTCTGAAGTTGAGACTTCCCTTAAAGAAGTCTCAGAATGGGGCCGAATGAACTTGGTTCAATTTAACCCCAGTAAGACACAGGTTTGCGCGTTCACGGCAAAGAAACTCCCGTTTGTCGTATCGCCTCGCTTTGAGGGCACTCTCCTAACAGCCACAGCCAGTATCGGAATTCTGGGTGTCGACATCTCTAGCTCAGTCCAGTTCCGCGGTCATTTAGAGGGAAAGGCCAAGTTGGCCTCGAAGAAGCTTGGTGTGCTCAACAGATCGAGGCAGTATTTCAGTTCGGCCCACCGCCTACAACTGTACAAGGCGCAAGTACGGCCACATATGGAATACTGTTCTCATCTCTGGTCAGGGGCACCCCAATACCAGCTTCTCCCTTTGGACCGCATCCAGCGGAGAGCGACTAGAATTGTCGGCAGCCAGGATATCTCGGACCGGCTTGACTCCTTGGCACTGCGTAGAGATGTGGCCTCACTCTGCATTTTCTACCGCATCTATTACGGAGAGTGCTCCGAGGAATTGTTCGGGTTAATCCCAGCTGCTTCCTTCCGCCAGCGCTCTACACGACAACATTTCCATCTTCACCACATAGATGGTTGGCAGTCCTCAACTGTGCGTTTTTCTAGAAACTTCCTGCCTCGCACAGCAAAACTCTGGAATAAATTGTCGTGTGCAGTATTTCCGGACCGATATGACATCCAAACCTTCAAGAAAAGAGCGTATAGGGATCTTAAAGGCCGGCAACGTACTTGTGACTCCTCTGGTGTTGCGAGTGTCCATGGGCGGCGGTAGTTGCTTACCATCAGGCAATCCGTCTGCTCGTTTGCCTCCTATATCATAAAAAAAAAAAAAAAAAAAATAGTATGCCGGTCTTACCCACATTGACCTTACTCCTTGTGCGCCCCTGGTGTTGCGGGTGCTCATGGGCGATGGTAATTGCTTACCATCAGGCAAAACGTCTGCTCGTTTGCCACTTCTATCATAAATAAAAGCTTGACTAATCTGATGTATAGATGTACAGGCTGAAACTAAAATTGTGATATATGATTTGGTAACTCCATAAACAAGTAGCAATTGAACGCCTCGCCTCACTAATAACAGACGAGAGCTTTATACATATGTTTTTGTGATTTATTTCTGTCTTTTGCTGATGATTTTAGGCTTATACAACGACTGATTAATATCATGCCAAGTGACTGGACATAGGCCTCCCCGAAAGCGACGCACCACACAATAACCGTCACTCGACGAAAATCAGAGCAACAGTTTTGCAAAAACTTTTTTCGAGACAAAAAAATCATGTCAAGCAAAAAAGAAAATTACTCCAGCTTTAACGTCTGTAATCATTGTTGCAAATAACCAGTTCAGTTGAAGAGAAAAATATAAGTAATAACGTGAAATTATAGTTAATAGCTGCAAGTTCGTTTGCAACAAAGGTTATGGAACTTGGCTATAGCACTACATAACACTTTAGAAACATCTAATCTCAATCGATTGTTGAATCCCAATCAAATCGAAAATTATCATCATCATCATCATCATCATGTCAGCCGAAAGACGTCCACTGCTTTTTTTTTATGACATAGGCGGCAAATGAAAAGACGGATTGCCTGGTGGCAAGCAACTAACGTCGCCCATGGGCACCCGCAACACCAGGGGAGTCACAAGCGCGTTGCCGGCCTTTAAGGGGGGTTGGAGCTCTGGGAACCTTACTCACCATCAGGAACACAGCAATACATACCTGAAAGGTAGCAGTGCTATTATGGCTGTGGTCTTCTGTAAGGAGGAGGTACTTCCCCAGTTGGGCTGCCCCAGATTCAGGCGTGATGGTCATCGCTGTGCCCTACCTCTCATTGTAGGACGTAGTTTAAGGACATACCCAGGTCCAAAAACTGCTGGACATAGGCCTCCCCCAGAACGACCCAAGAAGACCGATCCTGTGCCTTCCACATCCAGCGGTATCCCTAACTAGGTCGTCGGTCCACCTTGTGGGAGGCCTACCTACGCTGCGTCTTCCAGTTCGTGGTCGCCACTCCAGAACCTTTCCGCCCCAACGGCCATCGGCTCTGCGCCCAATGTGCCCCGCCTACTGCCACTTAAGTTTGGCGATCCGGAGAAAAATCAAATCGAAAATAATACATAAAAATAATTACGTGACATTTCAACTATTAGTTAAAACGGGATAGTTACCATGTATATTGACGACAGTCTGGCCTAGTGGTTAATGACCCTGCCTATGAAGCCGATGGTCCTGGGTTCGAATCCCAGTCAGGGCAATTATTTGTGTGATGACCACAAATATTCGTTCCTGAGTAATGGGTGTTTTCAATGTATTTAAGTATTTATATGTATCTATGTATTTTATATCGTTGTCTAGTACCTACAACACAAGTCTTACTGAGCTTACAGTAGGACTAGGTCGATTTGGAATCTTTAAACAAATAATTCATTTCAATTTTAGATTCCCTCACTAGCTCAGCTTCCAATTTCAACACAAGCGCCAAATAACCACTTTGCAGCCTTGCATAACAAATAACTAAATCGTTTCTGTCTTTCTGTCCTGACGTCAAATCCATACTAATATTATAAATGCGAAAGTGTGTCTGTTTGTTTGTCCGTCATTCACGGCAAAACGGAGCGATTAATCGACGTGATTTTTTTAAGTGGAGGTAGTTGAAGGGATGGAGAGTGACTTTTTCCAGCGGGAAAACATCTCATTCCCACGGGAAGACTCAATATGTTACATTTTCCTCCAAGCATGCGAGCGAAGCCGTGAGCATCATCTAGTAAAATATAATAAAACGATGCACATTAATTAAAAACAGGTCGCTTTATTGCAAGTTTTTAAAGTACCCGTTTTAATTACTCTTAAAAACATATACAATCAATTATGTAGCCCTGTTTTAAAAAGGTTAAATTTTCATACAAGCTTTAAAAGACTTAAGCCGTTTCTTAATTTAAACCTCAGAACTGCACCCAAATATAGAACCCGTAATCCTTGAACACTTACTTACTTACTGGTAAGTTACCTGCATAAACTAAACGGGCCAAAACCCTTACCATGAGTTGTGGCATTGAGGTTTTCGATAACGAGTATCGAGTTTACTATCTGGCCCCTATTTCACCACAGCGACAATTGTCATGTTTCCCGACATATGTAAATTTCTGACGTTGCAGGTGTCCATTGGTTACATTGACCGCTTACCATCGGGTGGGGCATGTGCTTGTGTGCCACCAACATATTCGTTTCAATAAAATACCGTTATTTTTTATTATATCATCAAAAGATAAGTAGGTAGTATTTAGATGAAAGGCTCTTGACAATTGTCACGAGAAATACGACAATTGTCGCTAAATTCCGACAGAGGACTAATCACATGTCGAAAAATATCGAAATTGCTTCAGACGATCATGACAAATTGTCAAGAGCTCTTCACTAAACTACTACCTATTTATTGACGATATATTAAAAAATAACAGCATTTTATTGAAACGAATATGTTGATGGCAAACAAGCACACGTCCCACCCGATGGTAAGCGGTCAATGTAACCAATGGACACCTGCAACGTCAGAAATTTACATATGTCGGGAATCATGACAATTGTCGCTGTGGTGAAATAGGGGCCAGATAGTAAACTCGATAGTCATTATCGAAAACCTCAAAGTCACTCATGGTAAGGGTTTTGGTAAAGTTAGCAGCATAAGTAACTAAGCGGGCTAAGTGTTCAATAATCTTAACGCGCTCTTATTCCTATTTGACTACCGGTCTGGCCTAATGGGTAGTGACCCTGCCTATGAAGCCGATGGTCCTGGGTTCAAACCCTAGTCAGGGCATTTCTTTGTGTGATGAGCACAGATATTCGTTCCTGGGTCATGGGTGTTCTCTATTTATTGAAGTATTTATATGTATCTGTATATTGCATATATCGTCGTCTAGTACCTACAACACAAGCCTTACTGAGCTTCACACTTCAGCCGTAAATCGTCCACTGCTGGACATATGCCTCCCCTAAATATGAGTTGTGTCATCTTGAGGGGCAGATGCCATAGTCGCCACGCTTGGCAGGCGGGTTGGAGACCGCAGTAGCTGTAGATCGGGTTACGACGAACGCTGCTGCCCGTCCGTCGCCTTTTTCCCTTTGTCGCCTCTTACGACACCCCCGGGAGGAAATTGGGTGGTGCTATTCTAGTCAGCCGGCACCACACGGCACTTACTAAGCTTACTGTAGGACTAGGTCGATTTGTGTAAGATTGTCCCGAAATATTTATTTGTGACATTATCTATGAAAAGGGACCTTATTGTCGATGGCGCTTACGTCGAACCGTGTTGCGATTGTATTGCGGCATCTTGAACAACGGCGTAAGCGCCATCGACAATACCTAAGGTCCCTTTTCATAGATAATGTCACATTTATTTATTCCCTTAGCAATACGGTGGTGTGAATACCTCGCTTGCTTACCAACTTCTGTTGCCGACGAAACCAGACAACAACTTGTATATGATTTTCATTACATTGCGGGCTATGGGAGTACGGCGAATTCGGTCGCTTTATATAACCCCGCAATGTAATTACAATCGTATACAAGTACTTGCATGATCTAAATAGGGCTTTATTATATTTGTAAGTAGATAATAATACGGCCCAGTACAAAACCAGATACGATAGAAAGATGGCTGCCCTATAAATAATTAAAAACTGGAACTGACCGCAATGAGATGGTCTGATTACATTTAAGCTCGCTAACGCTTATGAAAAGCTTATGATAGAATGTTGAGTTTTGCCGTAGAATAATTGAATAATGAATCAGTCAGTTTATTATAAAAGCAAAATACTAGAATATAAATTAGTCAAAAAAAATCAGTCATAAAACTAAATTAAATCTTACTTATATGTAATTTCATAATCGCACATAATTCCCTAATTTAACAGCAAAAAAAAAACATATTAAATTGTTTTAGTTTATAGTAAAATTATCTACCTACTTTTCATAAATTATGTATTAATAATGAAATTTTATGTAACTGATTTTTAATGTCATTCTGTCAGTTGAAAGACTTCCACTTCTGGACATAAGCTTCCCTCCAAAACGACCCAAAAAGACCGGTTCTACGCCTTCCAAATCCAGCGGCATCCCGCAACCCTCACTAGGTCGTCGGTCCACCTTGTAGGACGCCTACCTACGCTGCGTTTTCCAGTTCGCTGTCGCGGCCACTTCAGAACCTTTCCGCCCCATCGGCCATCGGTTCTGCGTACAATCTGCCCCGCCCACTGCCACTTAAGTTTGGCTATCCGGAGGACTATATCGGTAACTGGGCACCCCCAGGGGAGTCAGAAGCGCGTTGCCGGCCTTTAAGAGGGGTTGGAGCTCTGGGAACCTTACTCACCATCAGGAACACAACACTACATACCTGAAAGGTAGCAGTGCTATTATGGCTGTGGTCTTCTGTAAGGAGGAGGTACTTCCCCAGTTAGGCTGCCCCAGATTCAAGCGTTACGGTCTTCGCTGTGCCCTACCTCTCATTGTTGGACGAAGTTTAAGGACATAATAAGCGGGGGTATTCAATTATTATAAAGTATTTATGTTACTGTACTACTTCGCTTGCTAGTATTTATTTATCTTCGGCCACATCCCTAGCTCCGCTCGTACCTGATTACCGCTACATCGCTTTCATAACCGCAAGCGGTACAAAACTATACAGTATGCACACACCCTTACATTACATACAAATGAGAACAGGTCCATCGATGTATCCAATTAGGGGACTCGCCTGCAGCTCAACTGCATATTTACCATTAGACCAGAAAATACTTTGTCATTTTTTAAATGACAAAGGCGGCAAACGAGCAGACGGATTTCCTGATGGTAAGCAATTACCGTGGGCACCCGCAACACGAGGCTAGTCATAAGCGCGTTGCCGGCCTTGGGGTTGGAGCTATGGGAACCTTACTCACCATCAGGAACACAACATCATTCAATAATTACAGGCCAACTAGAGCTTAATCATCATCATCATATCAGCCGAAGGATGTCCATGAAAAAGGGCCTGTTATCCACAACGACTGCTTCTGAGCAATTTAGAATGTTTATTTTTGGAACGGCGGTGTCGCGTATTTCGTACCACAGTCAATTTTTTTTTTAAACCATAGACAAGCGAATGAAGTAATGAACTCCCTATTCTACTGTCACTCGAGTTCAAATGTCGTTCGATTTATATTAAAAAAACAACGAATTGGCGTTTCGTATCAATGACTGTTTTAATATCTATAGATACTCTAGATTAGACACCCCACTTGAATTTGACAGCTGTTCCAAATTTAAACTCATAATCTATTGATTTCAGTAGGTAATGTTAACATTTTATCTCCATTCATTTCTGATCGTTGGTAATGCTGGTCATTGCCTACGGTTTGTGGACGCATTTTAAAGCACTTATTATATGTACGTAGATAAATAACATTATCACTTACGCGTTCGTAAACGTTGTTTTACGTCATAAGAAACTTACACTAGAGCCTCTGACCGAGGAACTATATTTTTATAATTTGTTTCTATCTATCCGGGTAGCATAATATTTCGGACCCTGAAACTTTTCCCCGGTGCACTGCTAAAAATCAGGCTGCTGTTTTAAAGAACAAGGAAAAGGGGCAAGACCGCCATAAAACAGTGAGCAAACGTTACACCCGATATTACATTAAAGTCTATTTTAAACGTAGTTTACTCCCTATAAAGCTGTAAACACATTAAGGCCGCAGTTCGTATCCATTAGAGCTAAACCTATGTCTTACGTCAGTACATAGTCATAGATTGCTACAATGTGTTCTATTGAGATACATTATGTACTTTTGTTGCAACTTGCTGGGTCATTTTCAAACACTCATCGACGGGGGCAAAATTGCACCACTGCTAGTGATTAATTAAAAATCGACATCATAAAAAAACAATTTTATCTATCATTATCAAAATGGCTAATGGCTAAGCTGGCTTTGAATACATTTAATTGTGTTTAAAAAACCTCTTATACTTATCACAAATATAAACAACCGATATCTGACATTAACGGTGTCGAGTTACTTGTGACATGTATTGTAATTACATTGAATAATTAATTCAGTACAACAATATTATTTGTCATTCCAATGAATTACGCCTACCTTTTTGTTTTTTGAAGTCCGTAAAAATGTAAAATTACACAACGGTTTTACGTAATTTTTATCGATATCAAGTAATAAAATTAATTTAATTTGTCCTCGCACTATTAAACGTCAGTTCAGATTTGCCCCCTTCTATCCGGTGTTTGGTCATTTTACAGGCCTATTTCGATAGATGTGTATGGGCTAGACTGTTATTAATGTCATTATACATAAATATTATAGGTCGATATATATGTTCTATTGAGATACATATGTATTTTTACAGGCCTATTTCGATAGGTCAGTATCGGCTAGCTTGACATTATACATAAATATTATAGGACGATATAAATCAAATACTTAAATACATATATAAAACACCCATGACTCATGTGTGTTTGACCATACACTCCAACAAACTCAACACATTAAATTTAAACCCACATTTTCGATTTAAAAGTCGATGAGACAATTTATAATATACATTTTCTCAAACATGCAATGAAATATTGTCTTTACATTCCTTATAATAGACTCGGAAGTATGATTTTTTTGGGCGCGGCAACTGAAGGAGACGGAAGTAGCTTAGAATTTCATATAACTTTGCAGGCCTGGACCTGCAAAGTAACTTTTTTTTCGACGAACATCCATACAGAGGCAAAGATGGCGGGTGTCATAGCAAACAGCTGATGTTAATTTTTAATACATTTCGATTTCATTGTTAGTTGTGTTTTTGCAAATTTAATTTTTTGAAGCATTTCTTTTATTTCATAATGCCTCGTCGTGAAAACGGATTCCCGGCCTCGTATCACTATCCTATATATATACCCACTTGGCCGGAAATCCTCATTTTCCCGGCCTCTGATGTATCTATTAAATGCATGAATACACTTTTTAAGCTTACAGCAAAGGTCATCATCATCATCAGCCTGTTTTTGTTCAAGGTTGGACTTCCTCCCCAAAAGGACGCCACGATCCCCAGCCAATCGCATCATTTTCATCAAGCTCTCAAGCCTTATATACACGACTATATCTGTGCTCATCACACAAATAAATGCTTACTGTGATATGAACCTAATAGTGGGTAGTACCTAGTGTACACTAGGCCAGACCCGTCATATCTCTATACAGTACCTTATCAAAGATGTAAACCAATCATCCCCAGGGCAGAACGGGGCATTGTGTTTGGATTAGAATTGTTAACTAATTCCATTGATTCTGAATTGACTAGAGCCTTTAGCACTCAAGACTTCGGCTCAATTCGAATATCTACTACATAGATTGAGTCTGTATTGGGGATTATTATTAGCCAATGTTCTGAAGATCATAACTTTATATCTTGATAGGTGTGTTGTCGAAGTTGTTGACTTGTAAGTTTACTTTTTTTTTTTGACGAAGTGAAATGCATTTACGCATCTCCCCAGCCCCGGGGTAGGGTCTTACGGGGGTATGTGGGACTCGCCCTTCCAGCCTCTCCTATTAACTAGGTGAGGTGGAAGGGTATACCCACTAAAACACTCCGGGCGTACTCGCCTGACCGTTCAGTGGGGGATGTCACGGTGTCGCTTTTAGCATTCTGCCACGACACCCCCCCGGTCGCCCCCTATTCATGGGGGACAGCGCCTACTGGAGTGGAGGGTTACTGAGCCCTCCCCTCAGACGCGTAGGGCATGTTTGTGGTTACCTAGGACAAGTAGTCCAATTCGGTACCAACTTCGAGAAAGAGGTCAACCGTCGAATCCAACTAGTTTGGGCAGCGTTCGAGAAACTACGTAATGTGTCGTCCGACATACCTCAGTGCCGCAAGACAATGTGTGTTACCAGTGATGACTTACGGCTCCGAAACGTGGTCTTTCACTATCGGCCTCATCTCAAAGCTGAAAGTCGCTCAACGAAGTATGGGCTATGCTCGGAGATTATCTACGCAATCGAATCAGAAATGAGGGGATCCGTAAGCGAACTAAAGTCACCGACATAGCCTATCAGGTTAGCAAGCTGAAGTGGCAATGGGCAGGCCACATTGCGCGCAGAGAAGGCCGATGGGGTCGAAAGGTGCTCGAGTGGAAACCACGGACTAGCAAGCGCAGCGTAGGATAGATGGACAGACGACCTCATTAAGGTCGCCGAAAGACGCTGGATGCAGGTCGCCTCCAACAGTGGCGGTCCAAGGGGGAGGCCTATATTCAGCAGTGGACGTCTGGCTGAGATGATATGATATTGTAATGGTGTTTCTGAATCATATGATTTATTGAGTTTATCCTTAAATATGTAACTTATGACGCACAAAGACTAAGATTAAGGATTAACTATACAAAAAAGAAAACAAAATTCTACTGTCAGTTTTTCGGCGTAGCCTTAAAGGTCGGCTTTTTTTTTGTTTTTTTGGAAACTGACTTGGGCTTTATATACCGTTCGGCACGATAGAGCGATCGGACTGTGTGGGGGGAAGGTAGCCTGGGGAAAGTCCAGGACCCTTCCTCACCAGACTTGACTTGTACTACTGGAATACTCCTACTGAGTTTACGCTTCCAGCGAGATTGGTTGAGACGGTCTCGACCGCATCTGAGTGGTGTGTAATGGAATCGAGCTAATGAGAGTTTTATTGCTGGTTCGCTACCCCTATTAAAGGCCGGCAAATAATGTGCTTATCAAGCGATTCGTATGATCTTTGCTTCGCCTCATTAAATTTTATTTCATTAATACTTATAAGCAAACCTGATCCCTTTGCTACTCGATACTTTGAGATAACTTTGCACCTGGGTTTCTGCCTGTAATGGCTTTTTGCTGTCAACGCTAAGTTCTTATGTTACATTATTATTAATTCGCGTAAGCATATAAAACAAAGACTGTTTTAGGTATATTAAATTATTCTTCAGAACATTTCATTTAGCAATAAATAAATCTACACTTTAAAGGCGTAAGTGTGTGAGTGTGTATGTTTGTTACTTCTTCACGTCTAAAAACGGCTGAAGCGCTTTTAATAAAATTTGATATGGAGTTAGCTGACACCCTGGATTAACACATAGGCTACGTTTATTCCCTAATAGACCGCGGGTAACACCGCGGGCATAGCTAGTAAATAATAAATATTTCGGGACAATCTTAAACTAATCGACTTAGACCTAGTAATGGGTGCTTTATATGTATTTAAGTATTTATATGTATCTATCTATTATATATATCGTCGTCTAGTACCTACAACACAAGCCTTACTGAGCTTACCGTAGGAATATTTAGATTTGAGTAAGATTGTCCCGAAATATTTATTTATTTATCACCTTAGGGTATTAGCTATAGTCGCTACGCTTGGCAGGCGGGTTGGTGACCGCATTAAAAGCAATGGGAGGTTAATTACCACGAAGATCATTATGTTCATAAAATCCATTTTTTCTCCAGTTTCCGAGAACAAAAGTATCATCTCAAAGTTGATGGGTTTGTGATGGAACCCACCGCAATAATCATGGGAGTGGGTTTTTACTGTATCTGGAAATAGGGTTCCGTATAAAAAAAAGTATTGAAAATGTGAACCATTGTTTTTAAAGATGGCGAATGAATGGTATTTGAAGTTGACTTTTGGAGGTTCTCACAATTCTGTGTACTTACTTTACATAGGTTTGGAGTTTTTTTTTTATTAGGGATTTGTCACAAAACTGACAGCTTATGTCAAAACTGACGAAACTTAAACACTGGTGATTGCATAGACTGGTGGTGCCGTGTGGTGCCGGCTGACTAGAATAGCACCACCCCATCTCCTCCGCGGGTGTAGTAAGAGGCGACAAAACCGACGGATGGCCAGCAGCATCCGTCGCACACCAATCTACAGCTACTGCGGTCGCCAACCCGCCTGCCAACCGTGGCGACTATGGCAACTACCCCTCAAGATGATACAAGTCATATTTAGGGGAGGCTTTATGTCCAGCAGTGGGCGATTTACGGCTGAAGCGTGTGTGTGTGTGTGATTGTATAGATAATTTGTAGTGTTATTACATTTTGTAGTAAATCCGAATTTTTGGTATTATTTTCTTATTTAATACGTACTTTGTGTTTTCTTGTTGTACATATATATAGGTATATATATGTGTAGTAGGTACTAAAAACTTATAGTAGTACTAAGTAACTAATGATACACCGCTTCATCCTTACCTGCCAGTGCAGCGGCGCTACCGCGAAACACGATATTCGTAAATTTCGGACGATTGTCTCTGTCACTCTCATGGCGCCTTAATTGGAGTGACAGAGACAATCGTCCGAAATTTACGAATATCGTTTTTCGCGGTAGCGCCGCAGGCGCGTCGAAATTTTGAAGATAGAACTCGCCTCAAGGACGCTTCCCGAATTGACCAATCAGGGGGAGCGCTGGCGTCGTATGACCGACGCCATTTGTTTTACTTCATTTGTTTTTAGTTGCAAAACCGCCGCGGCTTAGATATCAATTATTAATGGATATTATTGTTTATTCGAGTGTTAAGTGAGATTAATATAATATTTAAGTGTTTAATTTCCTATCCGATGTTAGAATTACCTAATACTAAATTCTCAAAATTCCAATGAGTTACCCACATGTTCAACTAAGTCTTTCTTTTACGTATCAATTGACAGTTCGCTTCATTAGTACAGTAAAGATTCATAAGCACCTATACCATTTTGAACCTTATCCCAATTGGATAAGGGACATATTTACAAAGTTATTAAGTACAAAACGACAATCAGTAAAGGGTAGATGCATATGTCATTCACGTGGTGACGGGTTAATGTGTATACCCATGTACCCATTGCACCCCTTTTGTTCCCACGGCTTGTAAATCGACTAGGGATTCGTTAGTACGGTCACCATCAGATATATCGGAACTATGGATGTGGTCACAAATATCTGAACAACGGCTTTATTGTCAAGGCGATAAAGTGCATGTTCCGATATTTATGACTACCTCCACAGCTCCGATATATATGATGGCGACTGTACCAATGGCACGAATACCAGTTATATGTCAAGGAAGCAAAGATATAAATATGACGTAAAGTCTATTTATCCTTCCTTGTCTTATTATGTAAACAAATAGATTTTGACGACCGGTCTGGCCTAGTGGGTAGTGACCCTGCCTATGAAGCCGATGGTCCTGGGTTCGATTTCCAGTCAGGGCATTTATTTGTGTGATGAGCACAGATATTTGTTCCTGGGTCATGGGTGTTTTCTTTGTATTTATATGTATCCATCTATTATATATATCGTCGTCTAGTACCTACAACACAAGCCTTACTGAGCTTACCGTAGGACTAGGTCGATTTGTGTAAGATTGTCCCGAAATATTTATTTATTAAAGATGATGAGGTTTTCCCTAGGGACTATAGTATGAGGTTCTTCAAAAAGGAGTGTATATAGGTTCTTAAAAGGTAGGCAACGCGCAAGTGAATCCTCTGGAGTTCCAAGCGTCTATAGGCTACGGTAACTGCTTACTATCAGGCGGGTAATTGGACGGCAGGAGATTGGACGCCTAACGGCTAAATGATGATGATGATGATTCATTTAATTTTAGACTTTGATGCTGTTAAAAGGGTTCGACTTTCGGTAGATGTGTCTACACGTCACCAGTAATGACGTATACCAGGAAGGATAAAATAGAAAAATTTGACAAGTCCAAGCGGTACTCGTATAGCACAATTGGAATTGGACAGGGCTAGTGATCCAGTGGTTGTGGGTTCGAGTCCCACTTCGAGTCAAATTATTCTTTATTCTTTATTCTTTATTCAAGTAAAATTTTACAGCATTACAGCTAGGGGGCGCCAAAGCGCTGTAAAATTAAATATATAAAGCTAGGTAATTAAATTATATTAATAAAATTATATAATTAATATGATAATAATAATCAATTAATAATTATTGTAATGTTAATTCGCAAAAACGTAAGAATTTTTTTAAGAGTTTATAATGATGTTTATATTAAATATCTATTCTATTTTTCTTTCTATATATTTATTTATTATTTATTGCACATACAAAACCAGTCTTGAGCATAGTCTACAGAACCCTCCAACAAACTAATGCTTGCTTCCCGGTTTCGCTTGACTAGCGCTACTGGTTTTTGTTCCAACCTTAATGGAGATTATTTCTACAGATATCGGAAAGGAATGCTTGAACACAATCAAAACAAGATCAGATGAAATTCGGAGTTTGGTGTTAGTTATAATCTTGGATTATTTCTATATGTCCTTCTTGGAAATGTATTACTACATCTTTTGTTAATCTATTTATATTTATGGTAACATTCCTTAGATCAACAAAATATTTAATTTCTCTAATAAAATCTCCCCATGGTACCTACTCTCCTTAAATTATACTGTGTGTAAGTCTAATACGGGCGAAGAATTAAACCAGACGTAGGATTTACCAGCGTAATAATTAACCAAAAGGTTTTTCTTTAATTATACCTATTATACATTATGTAATCATTTTTTGTAAAATTTCTGAGCAGTAATGTACTGCGAACATTACGCGATACGAGCCTTTGAAACTAACTGTCAACGAGTGTTTAACTCGAGTGTGTTGCAAAAATTTTAATTGTACTTCTAAGCAAAAGTTATAGTTAAAGTTAAATATATTTCTTATGTCCTGTTATAC
Source organism: Grapholita molesta (assembly GCA_022674325.2). NCBI lineage: Eukaryota > Metazoa > Arthropoda > Insecta > Lepidoptera > Tortricidae > Grapholita > Grapholita molesta. The sequence continues at coordinate 9,746,431 of CP053143.2, forward strand.
CCTCCGTTAAGAGATTCGCCCGTATAAGATTTACACACTGTATAAAAATCAAAAGATTGTCCTTGAAAAGTATTCAACAGCCATAATATTGATTTTTCACTTCTCATGCTCTAAAAGTGTGTCATATTATGCTTGCCAAGGCGGACTAAAGTAGTACATTTAGCCTCTTGGGGAAATATGTTATACATATTTATGATATACAAAACGTTTTAAATTAACCAACCAGAACGCTTCACCTTATTAAATCCACCAATCACGACACATATCGAAGTTAATTGCAACTCTAGATTATTTTTTGGTGCGAATACTGTTTAAAAATGTGAAATCATTAAACAAAACTTTGTATAAAGTATCAACCAATCAGATATACCGCAATATTAAAATCGACCAATGAGGAAACGCAATCGAATTCTCAAAGCATTAGGTGGTTTTTAGTTCCTACTTCACAAGCATTAAAAAAAAGTTTAAATCGTTGGCAAACTCTTTAAAGCCCAAATTATACATTGTCCCTGGCATTTATTCACGGCGTAAGTATATCCTATCTGTATCAAAGTACTGAAAATAATACATAGATTTCCAAATTAAACATTTTTGACTCAGAATTCATTGCAGGCGATGAAATTTTGTTAAAATGTTACTTTATTTTATTTTCTCGCAATCGTAGTGAAAACTAGTATGTATAACTTGGGCCTAAACGCCATATTACCCCTCGAACAATTTTCCCTCACTTCTTTCGGGAAAATAACCATCTCTTGCTACTATGGCCTACTTTAGTCCCTTGTCAAACAATCTACTATTCCATGTTGTTTTTAATATTATTTTTACATAAGTTTTCTGGCACTGTTTCATCATCTTCCTCGCCTTGTCCCGGCATTTTGCCACGACTCACGGGCGCCCGCTTGGCAACTAATCCCAGGATTTCGCGAAGGCACTAGTTTTACGAAAGCGTCTGCCGTTTGGCTTTCCAACCCAGAGGGTAAACTAGGCCTTATTGGGATTAGTTCGGTTTCCTCACGATGTTTTTTCCTTCGCCGAAAAGCAAATGGCAAATATCAAATGATATGTTCGTACATAAGTTTCGAAAAACTTATTGGTACAAGCCGGGGTTCGAACCTGCGACCTCCGGATTGCAAGTCACGCGCTCTTACCACTAGGCTACCAGCGCTGCTTTTTCTGGCACTGTTTATTGCACACCTTTTATGTTATTAGCGATTCAAATCGATAATTCATATGAATATTTTTGTGTTTGTATGTATAGGTTTACCTAATTTTATTAAGGAAACATAATTAGTAACCACAATTGTATATTATATTGTGTGCTCAGGAATTGCACGATTTAATTCCGCCATCTCCGTTCCACCACCGGACGTCCAGGCGAGGGGAGCGGTTTCATCCTTACGTTGTGAATATTCCATTCATTCGCACGAAGCGATTCGCTTCTACCTTCCTAATGCGGCCTGCTAAGTGATGGAATTCGCTCCCTTCGACTGTATTCCCGGAAAGATATAATTTGGGTCTTTTCAAGGCAAAAGTAAATAGGCTGTTACTGAACCAGCGTGCTACACCCTCGACCTCGTCGACACTTACCATCAGGTGCGACTGAGGTCAAACGCTGGTCAGTCTTGTATAATAAAATATATATATATTATTATGTAACATATGCAAGACTGTTTGTTATTTAAGACATAAAAAAATATAAAAAATACTATCAGAAACCAAGCACCCCCTTAATGGTATAAGTTCGTCTTTGTACCATTTCCATTTAGTGTAATAAAGTGTTAAATCTATGCAGGATTAAAAGATATATTACCACACTGAATAAAGTGTAGAAATACTAACTTTGTTTCCTATCCCGACAGAATATAAAAGAGAAGACGTTAGCTTTACTACCCTACGATATACCAGAGACAAGTAAATAAAAAGACATTCTATAGCGTGTAACTCACTGTCTTCGTCTCGGCCAGTATTCGTCAGTCAGCCAACGCGAACGTCTTGTGATTATACTCTAAGTTAGGCCCCTATTAAAACTTCTTTAAAAGGCGTGGATAGGCGTGGACATCGTCACAGTATACTACATTACATAGATTTCAACCGTATGCAGTCCACTGCTGGACATATCACCATAGCAACTCCTAAAATATAGTTTGGATACCCGCGATTATTAGTTTCTGTCATTCATGTTTTTTTTAAATACCATTTCTTCGTTTCTAACAGAGCTTAAAATGTCACAAGTCGAATACTCGACGACGATCAAAAAATGTATCTGTATTTTTAGTTTATTTTTAGGTTATTTAAGTATAGTTTAAGTAACACAATTAGTTTTTAAGTTTAAATTAAGTTACTAATAAGAATATGGATAAAACAGAATTTTTTATTACCAAATAAGTATAAGATACCTAAAAACATAATAAAGATACTAAATAAAAACTTAACTATAAATAAAAAAAAAACTACCTAGGTCCTGGTCATTAGGTAGAGTGCCCAGAAGGCTGGCCACGTTTCCGCGCTGGATAGCAATGCTAATCCGTTGGGCGAAATTGTGGCGGATAAATGATCTGAAATATTTTTTTAATAGACAAGATAAACGTGCTGTTTAGGCTCATTAGAATCCTCTCGCCGAGTAGTTGATTGTGCAAAAAAGGTACATTGGGCAATAAAGGCTTGTACCCAAAAATGACATTTTTGTCAGTAACTTATTTTACCTGTCTCTGCCTGTATCCTACAAAATTTATTTAAAAGATCGTATCTCTTATATCTTTAAAGGTGAGATACTGCAGTCTAGATACTGAATATCTTCCGTTCAGATACAAAGCTTCAATAGGTAGTTTACGAGCTGCGAGCAGAGAGAGATAAACATACATCATTGTAGGTAAATACCTGGGTGAGGCAGGGCAAGATGGTACCCGGAGGAAAGACAACATTGTTGTATTTGTATATTTCTAGTGACTTCTACGCAAAACAAAAAGCTAGCATAACGTATGAAACAAGGCTACCAAAAGTATTGGCAGGCGGGTTGGCGACCACAGTGGCTAGATGGTGCTATTCTAATTAGCCCGGCACCACACGGTATTATATTAATAGGCTGTTACTAAACCAGCGTGCTACATTTGACCTCGTCGACACTTACCAGTTGCCTAAGGTTAGTCATGTATATTTATTTTTTTATTTGCTTTGATTTTTAAGTAGAAATACTAATATAAATTAAAAATTGAAATGGATGACATATACTTAAGAATGACATGTAATTAAAGTAGCTCCAGCTATCGCGATTATGGAGATGCGGGTTCGAATCCCGTCTCGAACGCCGGAGGTCCTCGTCGCTTGTAGTTAAGTATATGTCATCTATTTTTTTTTATCTCTGTGTTTTAAAGTCGGACTTCGCCAAGTTGCGGAGTTTTATAGATTTATTGCCAGTGTATAAAATTGGAAGCTAATTTTAAACACTGGCAATAATTTTAATGACAGGTGAAAAACATAGCTTAAGGACCCATCCTATGTAGTAGTAACGTGTGTACACGCATGTCGGCGTTCTATATTCAAATGTTGACGTAAGTTCCATATTATCTCTGCACAACTACATAAACATGGTCCTTCAGTTAAGTTTTTCACCTATACTGTAATGTTAGTATCATTGTGGCATTCATCATCATCATTTCAGCCAAAACACGTCCACTGCTGGACATAGGCCTGCCCCGGAAACAAGAATATATTTAAGATAAAAAAATCAACCAGCAGTTTATTCATTAAACTTTACCCTAAACCCTTTAAATAAACTCTATTTTGTCATTCATGGGATTTTAGTTCTTATTACAATATCTTTAAAACCTATTATTGTTTAAACATGCAGTGCAAGCAATGTTAAATCGATATAGTATTGAGTAACAGACATACAGTTTAATAGACCACGCAAACACATAGACTATTTCTTATATTGTCTATTTTTTTCAGGATTCCGAAAATCAAGAGATAAAAACGGAATCGTTACAGGATCATTTTGCTGTTCTTCAGTCTAGAGACTAAAGGCTAAAAGTCTAGCTATACCCTCTATCTTAGGAACGTCTAAAGGTTAGGTAAGGTATTTGGTTACTGCGCAAATTACACTGGAAACAAGAGTATACGCGATATTAAAATTAAAACCAAATCGTTGAAATTAAAAATAAATACAAATAATTACATCTACCCTTAGTGTAAGTGTGTCGTCTGGTGCTGGCTGACTAGAATAGCAACGCATCTCCTCCTGCGGATGTAGTAAGTGGCGACAAAGAAAAATGAAACCGATGGATGACCAGCAGAGTTCGTCGGAACCCTACTGCTATTGCGGTCGTCAGCCGCCAGAGAATTAAGTGTGGCGATTATGGCAACTACCAAGATTATACAAGTCACATTTGGAAGTCCAGCAGTGGGTGACTTGCGGCTGATATGATGAAGACGTCATTATAGTGACAGAAACAATCTACACTTATATTATAAAGGCGAAAGTTTGTGAGTGTGTATGTTTGTTACTTCTTCACGTCTAAACGGCTGGAGCGATTTTAATAAAATTTGGTATGGAATTAGCTGACATCCTGGATTATAGAAAATAGAATAGAAATTTAAATTTCATATTTGTAAAACACATGCAATTTACTAAAAACATGCAACAGACGATATGACATTACAGGAAGAGCCACGAAATGGCCCCATCTCAGCATATTGCTAGCATGTTGCCAGCGCTGGTCTTCCGATGAGGATTAACACATAGACTACGGGTTTCTCCTAATAAACCGCGGGGCACAGCTAATAGTTCAATATTTACGAAAATCGAGTTTCAAAAGTTTGAGTCATGCGGCCTCTATTCAGACATATATGTCTATGCTAAGCACAAACAGATGTTGTAAGAATAAGTTGACTGTTTACTATCTACTGGTCTGGTGTTCGGAAATAGTTTGATTCTGATTCAAAATGGAGGACTATTGTGTGTCTGGAATAAAAGAAAATGGCGCCGCTCCGTGAAAGCAAACAAAATACATACATTACAAGACGTTCTTACACAAATTGACTAAGCCCTGATGTAAGCTCAAGAAGGCTTGTGTTGTGGGTACTCTGTCAACGATATATATAATATACAAATACTTAAATACATAGACAACACCCATGACTCAGGAATAAATAGGTACTTAAATGTGCTCATCACACAAATAAATGCACTTACTGGGATTCGAACCCGGGACCATCGGCTTCATAGGCAGGGTCACTAGCCACTAGGCTAAACCTGTAGTCGCATTCTAAATAAATGTGCATTCAGCTTCACTAAACCGTTGTGAGGTTTAAAATGTTAGAATGATCCAAAAAATTGGTTCAGGTCGGTCCACAAGAAATGGCGTGAGTTTTGTACGCAACTGTCGCCAACTCTCTTCAATGTCAACGTCTGTGTATGGCAGCTATCCCCAAGACAAGATGATACAAGTCATATTTGGGGGACGCCTATGTCCAGCAGTGGGCGTCTTACGGCCGAGATGATAAATAAGCAAATGTTACAAGACCTCACGGTTAGCTGAAGAAGGTTTGTGATGTCGATACTCAGCCATAGAAAACAATAAACAAATAAAAAACACCCATATCCCAGAAACTCCTAACGCTGGATCATACTGAGATCGCCAACCCGCATGCCGAGCCTGGTCATCTTTTGTTGGTCACTAGCTGAGTAAACTTTACTTTGCCAACGGTACAAATACTCAAGTAGAAAACACGCATGACTCAGAAACTATCTCTACTCATCACACAATGAATGCCCTGAGAGTCGAACCGAGGATCATTGTCATCGGATTCAATAGAGCACCGAGCTCGCAGACTCATTGGCGATCCTGAATTAGTGAGTGTAAGGTTACAGAGCCTTGAGCACCGTCGCAGGGTTGCTAGTTTGTCTGTGTTTTACAGGATACATTTTGGAGAGTGTGCACAGGAATTGCACGATCTAATTCCACCATCTCCGTTCCACCTCCGTCCAGACGAGGGTAGCGGTTTCATCCTTAAGTTGTGAAAATTCCATTCATTCGCACGAAGCGGTTCGCTTCTACCTTCACGGACTGCTAATGGTTCGAATTTGCTCCATCGTTTGTTATCCCGGAAAGATATAATTTGGGTTTCAAGGCAAGAGTGAATAGGCTGTTACTGAACCAGCATACTACACCCTCGACCTCGTCGACACTTTACCATCAGGTGTGACTGAGGTCAAACGCTGGTCAGTCTTGTATAAAAAAAGGCTACATAGCAGGCTATTAAGCCAAACATATCGTCAATTTAATTATCTCACCGTTGGTGGTCCTATGTTAGTTGGTCATTCTTAGAATGCTAATAATCAACTTGTATTGTCATCAAATTAAACTCAATATGATACTTTAAGTAGCAAACAGTCAAATACTCGTATATTTTTTTATACAACTACAGTGGCAAACAAGCATACGACCCGCCTGTTAAGCAGTACCGTAGCCCATGGACGCCTGCAACTCCAGAGGATTCACATGCGCGTTGCCTTACGTTGATATGCAGGCCCCTGTTTAGGAGAACATAGCTCTCCATTTTCAAGCACTTAGAGTGTCACGAAACACGAAAGTTTAAATACAAAATAATTCGCATTCCCAATTAAATTATCGAAAACAATATTGAGCTTTAATAATTAAAAACAAATAGAAATGATTGGTTCCTTATTTATATTTATTCTTGCAACGAAAACAAATCATTTCTATTATTTAAAAGCAGGAAACGATAATTACATTATTCATTTTGTAAATCATAATAAAATGATGCCTCCATTTTAGTTTACTAAAAACTACTTAAACTAAAAAGCTGAAGTCCATTTTAATCTTCAAGCGAATATGCTACTAACTTCAAAGATGTTAAAGCTTATAATTGATCAAACACTTTAATTGTTTTAAATCATTCTGAGATAATAGGTTGATAAGTGTGGCCGCAAGGTACGCTACCTTTTTAAAGACGAGCACAACAGTTGTGATTAACTACATATTAACTTATACATAACTACACATCGAAGTTCGTATATTTCAAGAATCTTTCTCTATTACTCCAGTTAAGGCGTCACTAGCTCGGGGAGCTGTATTATTCTTAAAAGCAAATAGCAAAGTTGCATTTTATTCACAAGTGCAAAGTAATTTTATCAGAATTGTTTATTATCGTTTTTTTTGACGTTAGCTGGTTGGGTGTTCTTTTATATAATATTTTTGAATGATCAATAATGAATACTAATAATTTTAATATTTTTTATCTACGTACATGTCATAAGTGCTCTAAAATGCGTCCAGAAACTGTAGGCAATGACCAGCATTACCAACCATCAGAAAAATTTCAGTAGGTAATGTTAACATTACCTACTGAAATCAGTAGGTTATGAATTTAAATTTGGAACAGCTGTCAAATTCAAGTGGGGTGTCTAATTTAGTATCTATAGATATTAAAACAGCCATTGATACTAAACGCCAATTCGTTATGTTTTTTTAATATGAATCGAACGACATTTGAACTCGAGTGACAGTAGAATAGGGAGTTCATTCGTTTTTATTATGTGTATGTTTCAAATTATGTGTTTCTCTCGGTAGCAAACTTTGTTTCTCCTCTCATGCCTTGAAACCTTTCCAACGCTCAATATCTCAATCCTAAAACAAATTCGATTTTGGAATCTTTCGCCAGCTCGGATCTCAATATTAGCACAAGAAAGTAAACACTAACTTTGGTCCTTTGTATAACAAATAACTATTTTCTTCGCAACGCGTACTAAACTACATTGTATTTAAGACTGGCCGCTTATAATCGTACATCTATCTATAAATTAAAAAAAAACACTGGCACATCACAGGCAACTTTAAAAAAACACCTGTTTTCGAAATAAGAATCCATCCCGGTTCGAACGTTTTTTGTTTTTTTTTAACGCTCAGAACGGGTTCTTGGAATCATGGGAATTGGGCCTAACAACAGGTGTTCGCTACTGGCTGTGTTGCTATTGCTTGAAGGGTCTTGGTGAAGTGAGATAACGTGTTGGTAATGTGTCGTCTCTCTTCGTCTTTTTTAATCTCTGTCTGTTAGAAAAGGAAGAAAATGTATAGTACATTTTTTAAAATTTTATGAATGAAAGAGGGATTGAGTTAAAAATATATTTTTAGCCTTTGAAATATAAAATAAATATATTTTAACGTATTACAAAAAAACAATATGAGAAAATAATTAAACAGCAAGCTCAAGAGAGCTTCTTGTTAGTAGTTACATCGGATACATAACGAAGCCGCAGATATAAATATAGTTTATGAAATGCCAATATGAAGTAACTGTAGGCCGCTGTCATAAATAAAAAACCACAGAGTCGTAATAAAGACGTTTTAGGCTTGTAACACGTTCGCATTAGCGTTCCCATGAGACCTTCAAAACCGCTCTTTTTTATTAAAAAAAAAAAGAAAACAGTGCGTTCTGCCAGCAAAACAGTTCAATTCAGTGCTACCAACTTGCTAAAATTGGCACTATTCGAACCAATTGTCTATTTCCCCCGTATATAAGCTAATATTTCCCCCCCACGTTTTAGCAAGTTGGTATTTTTAGGTTGGTAAATTTAGCTAAAGAAACTGGTCTATGTATAAGGAATAGTAAAGGTTAAGGTTGTTTATGGTTATTTAGTTAAGTTTTTCACCTATAGCAACTTGTGAATCCAGTTTTTCTTAAACTCTGCCTCAACTGGCCGTAGCATTAGTAATAGCGCTGGTAATTTGGTTTTTTGGGTTCCGGACTGTGACTAAAATTGACGAAATTGGTTAGCGTCGGGATTTTGGGTCCGTGGCGTGGTGAATGGGGTTCAATAAAGTTTTTTTTTGTGTTTGTTTAGGGTTGTAACAGGATGCGTGGTTTGTTAGTATAGCAGAAACTAAGTTAAAGTAAACTTTTGGTAACTAAGAACAGTTTTTTTAATGAAATATTTTTATTTGCTTTGATTTTTAAGGAAGTAGTAATATTACTATATAAATTAAAAATTTAAATAGATGACAGACATATGCTTAAGAAAAAGCGACGAAGCTAGCCGGCACTACACGGCATATTTATTTATTTAACGTTAATTTCAATCGAAAGCACTAATGGCGGATTTTATCGTTATCAGTTGTCAAATAAAGACCTACAGTTAAATAAAGATCTGTATATTTAGCAAATCCTACATCCCATCTCCTCCCGCAGGTGTCGTAAGAGACGATAAAAAGAAAACAGTAACGGATGGGCAGCAGCGTCTATCGAAACCATATCCACAGCTGCTACTGCGTACCCACCGTCTGCGGTCGCCAACCCGCCTACCAAGCGTGGTAACTATAGCAAACCCCTCCAATGATCTAGTCATGTTTGGGGGAGGCCTATGTCCAGCAGTGGACTGCTTGCGGCTGATGATGATATCCTTTTTTTAATATACAACGATGGTGGCAAACAAGAATACGATCCGCCTGATGGTACGGAGTTACCGTAGCCTTTGAACACCTGCAACTTCAGAGGATTCACATGCGCGTTGCTTATTCTAAAAGTAGTTGGAGCTCTGGGAACCTTACTCACCATCAGGAACACAACACTACATACCTGAAAGGTAGCAGTGTTATTATGGCTGTGGTCTTCTGTAAGGAGGGGGAAGTATCCCAAGTTGGGCATCTCCAGAATCAAGCGCGATGGTACTTCGCTGTGCCCTACCTCTCATTGTTGGACGTAGTTTAAGGACATACCCGGGTCCTACAGATTCTTATCACCAGACAAAATAATGCAAAAGTCACAGAACCATTACTATTAACTTTATCTCATGACCGGTTCTATCTCCCCTCTTATCTAGTCAGATCTAGTCTAACTGGATAAGCAAGCTTCTTGTCACGCGACAAAAATTATCTTCAAGTTTCTTCGATGTACCACCCTACTTATACAAGGAATTTCATCCAACTTAAGGCTTACCTTAGAGGGATTATTCTGAGACCAAATGAGTCTAGGAAGATTTTATATAAGGTTATATATATTAAAATCAGTACGTAGTATAAAACAAAGTCGCTTTCTCTGTCCGTATATCCCTATGTATATGCTTAAATCTTTAAAACTACGCAACGGATTTTGATATGGTTTTTTAAATAGATAGAGTGATTGAAGAGGAAGGTTTATATGTATAATAACATCCATTAAATAGTGGACAAATACTAATATCAGCATTGCATCCGTGCGAAACCGGGGCGGGTGGCTAGTACATAATAAAGCTGAAGAGAATTAAAAGTCTGTACATATTTAGAAAAGTTAAATACTATATAAATAAATATTACCTACAGGACATCCTTAAACAAATTGACTGAGCTCCGGGAATAAATAGCTGAGCACTACACACAAATAAATGCCCTTACTGGGATTTGAACCCAGAACCGTAGGCTTCATAGGCAGTAGTCCCACTAGGGTAGACGTGTACAATTGAAGTACTATTAAAAATGATATGCTCATGGAACATGTAGCTTACGCCATCTAGCGGCGAGTAGGTGTTTTTGATTACTTATTATTACTGTTATCAACACAACTACATTTATAATTATATATAATATAGTCGGGTTACTAACAGATACGGAAAGCCTGAACAGTTTATTTAACATATATAAATACATATTTTTGTACTTATAATATTAATATGTACCTATTAAGTTGATTCGGCGATCATTGTACCGATAGTTTTCGCCAACGGAGTCTCGACCTTGAGATGACTTGAGATGTTCTCAAGAGACTTGCTACGTGGTTGTGGTTGGATCAAGGGTCAGATTCAGAAGGCGGTAATCCTGGACACGGCGCGCATAGTCCGGCGGTTCCTCTCTCTGTAGCCCTAACCACCGGGCCCTACCCGGCTTCTAGCGGATTCCTAGGTTAGGTTTATTATTGGGATATTTTAGAATGTATTTTTATATTCTTCTTTTATATTCAATATGGTTTTAAAAACGTTACTTAAAAATGAGACATAAAGAAAATATGTATTCCAAAGCGCACTATACTACTCGTATGTAGTAAAGTTATTTACAAAAGTATATTTATAAGCTATTTTAAAATCCCGGAAAGCTGAATTAATTATTCGAATATTTTGAAATATAGTTTTTTTTTTTATAAAGCCTCCAAACGAAGATTATTAAATAGACATTATTTTATTCCTGAAATAAATGATGCACTTGGATTTGCACACAAACAAACTACGTCTCTTTGCATTGTTGTCATCTATCCAATTTTTTTTTGGTCATACAACAAAATAACCTAACTGCGATAAAAATAATTTTAGCATAACACTAATATTTATTTAACCACTAAGATAACTACAAAAACTTACCGTAAAACGAATCATACAATCCAAAAACACTGGCAACACATAAAAAAAAGTCTTTCAAAACACAGTTTGTTCCGCGATTCGAATTCTTGTTCGAAATTTGAATTCCCCACGCACGTACGACGCGTCCGGAGCGTAGCTAGGTACTGGTTGGCTGGGAGATTTTCCCGCCCTTTGCCATAGAGTATTACAGACGGGGCTCTATGAATAAATTATTTTTAATTTTAATTTCGGCGGCGCGTGAAATTGGCCTTTGACTGTTGCGCTTAGTGCCAATGTAATGATTATGTTTTAAATGGTTTTGCGGGGCGTATGTGTGAATATTATATTATATGTTTTATTAACATCACGTTTGTTAGTTTAAATGACAGATTGACATGTTACACTTAACTTATATCACCTACATTAAGCATTTTTATTTCGAATGCATATACTAGCTTTTCCTCGCGACTTCGTCGGCCAGCCATGCCCGTCTCTAAAGTATGGTTGCGGGATAAATAAATTGGCCATATTTGGATTGAACGGAATATTATAAAGGTGAAATTGAAGAAACATGTTTGATTTTTTTGTTAGTCACGCAATAATTGCTGGTGAAAAAATTAGCTTAATAAAGCACCTTGTCTACGTAGTAGTAAAGTGTGTACACGCATGTCAGCGTTCTATATTCAAATTTTGACGTAAGTTACATATTAAGTCTCCACACAACTACATAGACATAGTCCTTCAGTTCAGTTTTTCACCTATAGGTACTTATTATAGGCATAATAAGGTTTGTGTAGGCACACAAATCTTAAATTAATACTGCGTCAATTTGTGTTAGACTTGTTCCTAAAATATTTCATCATCTTCCTCGCGAAGTCCCGGCATTTTGCCACGGCAGCCACGAAGGCTGGGGTCCACTTAGCAACTGTTCCCTGGAATTGGCGAAGGTACTAATTTTTCGAAATCGACTGCTATCTGACTTCCAACCCGGAGGGACTAGGCCTTATTGGAATTACGAGTAGACCAATTTCCTCACGTTGTTTCATCGAAAAGCGACTGGTATGAATACCAAATGATATTTTGTAAATATATTCCGAAAAACTTATTGGTTAAACGCTTTGAATCTGCGACCCCCGGATTGCAAGTCGCACGCTCTTACCGCTAGGCCTCCAGCGCTAATTCTGTAGTTATGTCTTGTTTAAACAAGGTACAGATATATTTGCGCGCGTGTCACGGTAAATATTATAGAAGCTCTGGAACATGGAACTAATTACTTTGAAGGCATTTTCATCTACAGTGTTAATTTCATTCCTTTGAACTTCGCAATAATTTGTATTCCGCAGAATATTGTGTAATAACAACTCGCTTCTTACAGCCACGGTCAAAGATATCTCTACGGATAATGCACCAAAATATGTACACATCTTACATTACAATCGGATTCACTTCATTTGATATTTACCAGTTGCTTTTCGGTGGGGGAAGACATGATGAGGAAACCGGACTAATCCCAAAAAGGCCTAGTTTACCCTCGGGTCTGGAAGGTCAGATATACTCGCTTTCGTAAAACTAGTGCATACGCTCCTTTTTTCTTCAAAGGTGTGAAAATGTATTACGCATCTCCCCCGACCCGGGGAAGGTCATAGCCCGAGACATTTTGTTTTCCTATTAAGATTGAAAACTAGGAATTCTGTAATAGAAATAATATAAAACCACAATCGTCATTATAAAAAAAAATATATTTAAAAACTCTCATTCGTCAATTTGAGGTTACACAAACATTTTATCCTCCATTTTCCGTCAAAATCATTTAAATCAGTGCCATCCATCTTGTTATTACCATAAAGCTCTGATCTATCTCAAATAATTGTATATTTACTCTTAACAATTCGTTCTTCTTAAACTCGCCCTCCTTAAACACGCAGCCCGCCATTGTGATTGCCAATGTTTTTTTTTTAACGCGCTCTCAATTGAGCCAACGGTTGTAAGTTGTAATGCCGTTCTGCCATATGCGAATTTTACAACTACATTGTTGTGGTTAAAAATACACACGTGATAAATAATTCTACATTCTTATTAAGAATAAGACTGCTTTGTTAATACTTTAATATCGATTTTAAATGTTACTGTATACTTTAAAAACTAACGATTTAACGTGTAAGCGGCGCTCGTATAGCACAACTGGTAGTGCACTGGGCTAGTGATCCAGTGGTTGTGGGTTCGCTGCGAGTCAAATTTTTCTATTTTTCTTTCGACTTAAATATCTTTGATATGCTAGCAGACGTTTCTGCTTAATATAAAAATAACGATTTATCGTTACGATTTGTCGTTTTGATAATGCGATATTTAATTAAGGCCTGTACCGAAATGTTTTTTTACATACTATATTTATGATATTAATGAAACTATAATAACCAGCAAAGATATTTTATTTTAGTTATATTATGGATAGTGTCTATTTATTAAAAATATATACATTTTATTTTTTGAGAGTTTTGCGGCTGAATAAGCGGATTTTTCTCTTCAAGCCTGCCATTAAGTTTTGCACAGTGGTTTCGGTGACTTTGTTGGCGTGTTTTTTCCATTTCTTTTTAAAATCTGCCTCTGATGTTGCCGGTGAACAGTTCTTACGCAGCTCTGCTTTTACTAATGCCCAATAACGTTCGATGGGCCGTAGCTGGGGGCAATTCGGGGGGTTCATATTTTTGGCCACACATTGCACGTTATTTGAAGCCAGACACTCTTGTGTGGCTCGGGCATAGTGTGCAGTAGCCAGATCGGGCCAAAGAACACATCCCCTTCATGCTGCCGTATAAATGGTAAAATATAACCTTTTATACATTTCTGGACATAAATATCTGCATTTATGGTACCTTTCGTGATAAATGACCCAGTGCGTTTTCCGCAGGAACATATTGCTTGCCATATTAAATATTTTTCTCCAAACTTCTCCATAAAAATATATTTATTTTGATCGCTTACATTGCCCTTAGATTCGGTTGTAAAGAATTGATCACCAGGCAAAGTCGAAAAATCTTTTTTTACATACGTCTCATCGTCCATGAGAACGCATGCTTCGTTCAAATCGCAAAGCAGCTTGTACAATTTTCTTGATCTTGTAACGGAACTATTGAATTGTTTTATCGACTGTTTTGGGGCTTTTACTTTTTTATAGGACTTTAAATTTTGACGTACTTTCGTTCTCTGGACCATAGATGTACTAGTTTTAAATTTTTTGCCACATCCCGCACCGATAAACTACAATTTTTCTTATAAGCAGTCACTATTTTCTTTTCTAAAGTTTTACTTGACGGACCTTTCGGGCGTCCACTTCGAGCTTTGTCTTGAATTCTGTATTCATTGAAGTATCGATTAACTATATTTCGCACTGTTGCACGACTTACATTCACCATCTTTCCGACCGCCGCAAAAGATGAATCAGGATTTTCCAGATACGTTCGCAAAACATTTTCTCTCCGAGTTATTTTTTCGTCTTGCATTTTTAATAAAAACAATGCGTAGCCAAAATTAACAATGTCAATTGATACATCAATATGACACAAGCTGAATATTATAAACAGAAAAAAAAAACATTTACCAGCCAGTATTTTAGTAATATGCAAACTTTGTAAAAAAACTTTTCGGTACAGGCCTTAATAAAATTATTCCCTAAAATATATAGTATTTTTTTAATATTTTGTACAGGCGCCATCAGATATTTCGGAGCTGTGGTGGTCACAAATATCTGAAGAACGCCTCTATTGTCAATGCGATAAAAAGCATGTTGCGATATTTGTGACCACCTCCACAGCTCCGATATATCTGACGGCGACTGTACCTTTATTTCATCCAGAAAATTTACTCAGTATTAATACGAGGAATTAATTGTCTTCAGTAATTTAAGTGGGAGGTATTTAAAATCTACAAATTGGCGACAAGTTTAGCCTAGTGGGTAGTGACCCTGCCTATGAAGCCGACGGTCCTGGGTTCAAATCCCAGTAAAGGCAATTATTTGTGTGATGAGCACGGATATTTGTTCCTGAGTCATGGGTGTTACATATTAAGTATTTGTATATTGCTTGTACTTAAATGACTGATCATGGTCTATGTAGTTGTGCAGAGAATTAATATGGAACTTACATCAACATTTGAATATAGAACGCCGACATGCGTGTACACACGTTACTACTACACAGGCCAGGTGCTTTAGCTAAGTTTTTCACCTATACTTTTAAAATTCTTAAAACAGTTCTATTCCTTTTTAAAATGGCGTTTGAGCGTGAGAAAATAATTTTAAAGTAGGCTTTTGATAAGACCTGGATAAATGGACTTCGGGGCTTTAATAAATCATTTCTAATGAGATTTTATACATTCAAATTTTTGGTATAAAACTTTTGAAGAGATTTCAAACAAAGCAGATAATAATGATTATATTTAAGGCACGGGCATACTTAGCGATAACGCAGCGTTAATGTTGCGGCACCGCGACGCTATTAGCGTCTTTTAAATGTCTTGCAACTCGTTTGACTCTTCAACGCCCGCGCACGAACCCTTATAGTTTGTTCCATGTCTGTCCGTCTGTCCGACCGTCCGACCGTCCATCCGTCTATCCGTCCATCCGTCCGTCCATCCGTCCGTCCGTCCGTCTGTCCGTCTGTCTGTCTTTCTGTCTGTCACCGACTGTGCTCAGTAACAATTTCTAGGGAGCTGTAATTTAGTCTAAACATTTTAGACCAAATTACATATTTTGTCTCTTACGTTAGGTTTTTTTACAATAGTTTTATAAAAGTAGAATAAAAAAAATATATAATTACTAAAACTCCACTGTGCGTCTGTCTGTTACTAGAACGGATAGCATCGTTGCCATTTTATCGCACTATCCGTCACTTTCACACTCACTTACTTGTTGGAGCGTGACAAATGATACAAACCAGACCATATTAGGCTAATATGCTGTGTCTCATGAACATACGTCGCACTCCAGCGGGCAGTTTGGTGGCAAGGTAAGGTTTACAAAAAAATCTTAACTTACAAGTATTATAATGTACTTAGTATTTGTAACAGTTTATTAAAATTAGTTACCACTTATCAATTATTACTTTTATTAGTCTTTAACGTATAGATACTCTGCAGTGATAACTGATAGCCTATCTAGGTGGCCACTTATAAAACGAATAAATAGCTGACATGTGTCATTATGACTGTCGTGCAAACTTATATTTATTGTTGCAGTGCCGTCTATTTAATAGAAAGATTTGCTTTATTTGTTAAATAGCAAATCTATTTATTGCAAATTAGCAATGGATAGGATACTACGACAGCACTCCGGACTTAAGTCACAATTGTATTTTTATTTAAAATTGAAGAATACTAAAAAATAAACACGTAATTAACGTACAACCTTAGTTGCTAAGATATTTAGAATTGTACATTATAAATACTAGGTACCAAGTACTAAGTACAAATACTTCTAATTATTTGAAAATGAATTGATGTATTTGTGAACCTTATCTATCATTTTGACATGCCACCAAATTGCCCGCTGAAGTGCGACGTATGCTCATGAACCGTGATAGTTAGACAGTTGATATTTACAGAAATGATGTATTTCTGGTGCTGCTATAATAACAAATACTAAAAAACACAACAAAGTGCATATTTCAGGTGGCTATCACACAACAAACGTTTTTTTTATGACATAGGTGGCAAACGAGCAGACGGATTGCCTGGTGGTAAGCAATTACCGTCGCCCATGGGCACCCGCAACACCAGGGGAGTCATAAGCGCGTTGCCGGCCTAAGGGGGGTTGGAGCTCTAAGAACCTTACTCACCATCAGGAACACAACATATACCTGAAAGGTAGCAGTGCTATTATGGCTGTGGTCTTCTGTAAGGAGGAGGTACTTCCCCAGTTGGGCTTCTCCAGATTCAAGCGTGATTCTATTTGTCGTTTTTGACGTAACTGGTGACCGAAGAGCTGGAGGCTTCCTCGCATAAAGTATCTGAATCATCGACGTACCAAGGATGGTACAGTTGCCATCAGATATATCGCAGCTGTGGAGGTGGTCACAAATATCTGAACATGCACTTTATTACCTTGACAATAGAAGCGTTGTTCAGATATTTCTGACCACCTCTACAGCTCCAATATTTCTGATAACGACTGTATAGTGCCTCAAGGGCCTTTTTCAAATTTGATGTAGTAAATAGTTAAGTTATTACTATAATATTGTAATTGGTTTATATTTATTTGAAAATCAAATACAGTTATGAAAAAAAAACACATGTGGTGGTACATGTAGAGGTCCAAAGGGGAGGCCTATGTTCAGCAGTGGACGTCCTATGGCTGAGATGATGATGATGAATGAAAAAAAAGGTAACATAAAATAAAGTTAAAATCAAAAAATAAAGTAGGCTCATGGCAACAATCTTCCTTGTAATGATATGTTAAGGTGTGTGTAAATATGTAACGGAACCCGCAGTGCGCGAGTCCGACTCGCACTTACCGGGTTTCGTAGACTGCCTTTTAATAAAATAAAATAAATTAAAAACATAAGTTTTATTTTAACGCATTCACTGCCACCGACGCACATGTGCGTTCATTTCCATACATTTTTGGAGGGGGTGGCAGCGAATGTGTTAAGGCGTCTCCATTACTTTTGCCTATTATTAGAAACCTCTGCATTGAGAGAGTGAGATAGCAAATGTTTTTTGACTTGAGTTAGAGTGAGAAGGAAATCACATGTACCGCAGAGTAAATAAATTAGTGCAATGAATTTGTTCAACGTTTTGTCACGCTTGCAATTATTTTTGCAACGTGACCGCAGAGTGCATAATGCATTGACAGATACTGCATTATTTCGGTATTTTACCAAAAAATATTTATTGTTAGATAATAAAATTACTTACATAACCTAATAATAATAGCACTGCGGCTATTAGACAGGCGGTGAAGGAGCGCTTCTTCGGTCGGCTGATAAAAGTACTTAATAGCCTTTTGTCAGGTGGCAATAAGGTTCGGGCCTTCAACGCTTGGGTAATGCCCTTACTTATATACTCCTTTGGCATACTAAGATGGACTCAGACCGAGCTGGATGCCCTGGATCGGAGGGTCCGACTACTACTCACCACACATCGCATGCTACACCCACGCTCGTCGGTTATGAGATTGTACATCCCACGGAAGTGTGGAGGCCGCGGCTTTTTAAATGCCAAAAGTCTCCATAACCGTGAGGTGTGCAATCTCAGGAATTATTTCCTGAACCACGAGTGTGGGATGCATCGTGATGTGGTGGCAGTAGACAGGAACCTCACACCGCTCTCCTTGGCAAACGAGAACTGGCGCAAACCAGTGGTACTAAGCACCGAGGACCGCAAGGCCGTATGGAAGAGTAAGGAGCTACACGGGCGGTTCTACAGGGCCCTAACGGGACCAGACGTAGACCTGCCCGCGTCGGTGAACTGGCTACGATTCGGGGACCTCTTCGGAGAAACCGAGGGTTTTGCCTGTGCAATTGCGGACGAAGTTATCATGACGAATAACTACCGGAAATATATCCTGAAGGACGGTACGGTCGACATTTGTCGGGCATGCCGCCGTCCCGGAGAGTCACTCAGGCATATAATTTCCGGTTGTTCTCATCTTGCTAACGGCGAGTACTTGCACAGACATAACCTTGTAGCCAGGATTATACACCAGCAGCTTGCTCTTATGTATGGACTTGCGGACCGCGAAGTGCCGTACTACAAGTACACACCTGCGCCAGTTCTCGAAAATGGTCGTGCCACGCTCTATTGGGATCGATCTGTTATCACGGACAGGACTATTGTAGCCAATAAGCCTGATATCGTGGTGATAGATCGATCGCAGCGCCGGGCAATGCTCATCGATATCACCGTCCCATGTGACGAGAACCTCGTGAAGGCCGAGAAGGACAAGTCCAGCAAGTACTTAGACTTGGCTCACGAGGTAACCGCCATGTGGGAAGTTGATTCGGCGATCATTGTACCGATAGTTGTTTCCGCGAACGGTCTCATAGCGAAGAGTCTCGACCAACATCTTGAGAGACTCTCGCTACGTGGTTGTGGTTGGATCAAGGGTCAGATTCAGAAGGCGGTAATCCTGGACACGGCGCGCATAGTCCGACGGTTCCTCTCTCTGCAGCCCTAACCACCGGCAGCCTGGGCCCTGCCCCGTTGCCGGCGGCACTCTAGGTTAGGTTTTTTATAATGTTTTTATTGTTTTGATATGTTTTAGATGTATTTTTATATTTTACTTTAATAAAAATATTGTATAAAACCTAATCTAAGAAAGAAGATAAATAAAGAGAAAAATAATAGCACTGCAATTTGAATATTTTAGTCTATTTCTCCAGTGCAATCCGTCAACACAGGGCAGCTTGTGGCGAGCTGTTGGAGAGTAGCGACTCCACGTACCTGAGCGCCCCTGGGATGCCCTGTCGGACAGGTGGGACAGGTCCTCTGCCTCTGGCTTGCCTTAACCGGCCGTCCAGAGTGAGGTCGCGAGAGCTGCGTTCTCGAGGGTAGATGTGGAAACCTAAGTGGCGAATTGGCTATATGTTTAAAGTCCAGTGACACCTCTCTACCCTAAGCCCTATGCACCCGTGTTGCCCTTGAGCCATCTTGGATGTCGCTTTTTGTGGGGGCCCATCTCACATAGGGCGAGTCACCGTCTGCCGGAAATAAAATTGAATACCATTTTATTAGGCAGACGTCCGGTTTTTTATCCAATAGCCCAGTAGCTAGTCCATCCTTTCCACCGAATAGCTTAGTACATTCTAGATTCCATTATAACTCAATAGTCCTTACACCATGGCGGGTGCTGTCTCTGTGCGCGTCCCATGATACGGACAGGGGCAACATCCGCTTAGTGTACCCCTTACATTTCATTAAATTGTCGAAAGGGCCTCTGCGCGTTGGCTCGATCTGGCTCCGCGTACGCCTCCCAAATGTCCGGAACACCATTGTTCCATGTACGCAAGAGACAAACAAATGAGTATAGCACTGCTACCTTTCAGGTATGTAGTGTTATGTTTCTGATGGTGTGTAAGGTTCCCAGAGCTCCAACAACTTTAAGGGTAGGCAACGCGCATGTGAATCCTCTGGAGCTTCAGGCGTCTTTAGGCAACTTAACTTACCAAAAACCAAACTTACCTTCAGGCGGGCCGTATGCTTGTTTGCCACCGTCGTTGTATTTAAAAAAAAAAAAGTATTTCTTGTAGGGTCTTTTTCATGACATTTTCGTCTTTTTTCTCCCTTTTTAAAGTTAGATTTAGTTTTAGTAAGTACTTCGAATACTTTACCAAGCTCGACGAAGTATCGACTTTACTATCTGTGCAACTCGTTCACACTAAAATAGTACAGGCGAGATGCACAGATAGTAAACTCGATACTCGTTATCGAAAACCTCAATGTCACAACTCATGGTAAGGATGCAGGTTGGATCGTGTATGGAGTACTGTTGCCACCTTTGGGACGGGTCTGCCAAGTATCAGCTGGCCGCTTTGGATTCAAGAGAGCACCGAGCTCGCAG
This sequence comes from Grapholita molesta, assembly GCA_022674325.2. Lineage (NCBI taxonomy): Eukaryota > Metazoa > Arthropoda > Insecta > Lepidoptera > Tortricidae > Grapholita > Grapholita molesta. The sequence goes on from CP053143.2 coordinate 9,767,307, forward strand.
ACTCATTGGCGATCCTGAATTGTTGAGTGTAAGGTTACATAGCCTTGAGCACCGTCACAGGGTTGCTAGTTTGTCTGTGTTTTACAGGATACATTTTGGAGAGTGTGCACAGGAATTGCACGATTTAATTCCGCCATCTCCGTTCCACCGAACGTCCAGCGAGGGGAGCGGTTTCATCCTTACGTTGTGCATATTCCATTCATTCGCACGAAGCGGTTCGCTTCTACCTTCACGGACTGCTAATGGTTCGAATTTGCTCCCTTCGTCTGTATTCCCGGAAAGATATAATTTGGGTTTCAAGGCAAGAGTGAATAGGCTGTTACTGAACCAGCGTGCTACATCCTCAACCTCGTCGACACTTACCATCAGGTGCGACTGAGGTCAAACGCTGGTCAGTCTCGTATAAAAAAAAGGCTACATAGCAGGCTATTAAGCCAAACATATCGTCAATTTAATTATCTCACCGTAGGTGGTCCTATGTTAGTTAGTCATTCTTAGAATGCTAATAATCAACTTGTAGGTATATCATCATCAAATTACACTCAGTATGATACTTTAAGTAGCAAACAGTCAAATACTCGTATATTTTTTTATACAACTACGATGGCAAACAAGCATACAGCCCGCCTGTTAAGCAGTACCGTAGCCTATGGACGCTTGCAACTCCAGAGGATTCACATGCGCGTTGCCTTACGTTGATATGCAGGCCCCTGTTTAGGAGAATATAGCTCTCCATTTTCAAGCACTTAGTGTCCGCTCGTTTTATTACAAACTCACTAAAGTTAAATACAAAATAATTCGAATTCCCAATTAAATTATCGAAAACAATATTGAGCTTTAATAATTAAAAACAAATAGAAATGATTGGTTCCTTATTTATACTTATTCTTGCAACGAAAACAAATCATTTCTATTATTTAAAAGCAGGAAATGATAATTACATTATACGTTTAGTAAATCATAATAAAATTGTGCGTCCATTTTAGTTTACTAAATAAGCTACTTAAACTAAAAAGCTGAACTCCATTTTAATCTTCAAGCAATTATGCTACTAACTTCAAAGATGTTAAAGCTTATAATTGATCAAACACTTCAATAGTTGTAGATCATTCTGAGATAATAGGTGGGTAAGTGTGGCCGCAAGGTACGCTACCTTTTTAAAGATGAGCACAACAGTTGTGATTAACTACAAATTAACTTATACATAAAACTGTCTACCGCAAACATTGTTCGTATATTTAGAGAATCTTTCTCTTTACTCCAATTAAGGATCAATTTTTGGACCCGGGTATGTCCTTAAACTACGCCCGTCGGGAAAGGGTAGGGCACAGCGAAGTACCATCACGTTTGAGTCTGGAGTAGCCCAACTGGGGCAGTACCTCCTCCTTACAGCAGACAGCCATAATAGCACTGCCACCTTTCAGGTATGTAGTGTTGTGTTCCTGATGGTGAGTAAGGTTCCCAGAGCTCCAACCCCCCTTAAAGGCCCCTTAAAAAAAGGCATCATGACAGTGACAGACAATCGTCCTAAAACAAATATCATTTTTCGCGCCGTTGTAGGTATAATTCTCTTTTCACCGCACTCGGAAAGAACTGTTCTATTCTTAAAAGAAAATAGCAAAGTTGCATTTTATTCACAAGAGTGCAAAGTAATTTTGGACAAATTGTTTATTACAAAATCGAGTCTTTTATTGACGTTTGATGTTCTTTTATTTAATGTTTTTGAGTAATCAATGATGGTAATACTAATAATTTTGTTTATATGTTTCTCCCGGTAGCAAACTTTGTTTCTCCTCTCATGTCTTGAATCTTTTCCAACGCTCAATATCTCAATCCTAAAACAAATTCGATTTTGGAATCTTTCAACAGCTCGGATCTCAATATTAGCACAAGAAAGTAAACACTAACTTTGGTCCCTTGTATAACAAATAGCTATTTTCTTCGCACCGCGTACTAAACTACATTGTATTTAAGACTGGCCGCTTATAATCGTACATCTATCTATAAATTAAACAAAAACACTGGCACATCACAGGCAACTTTAAAAAAACACCTGTTTTCGAAATAAGAATCCATCCCGGTTCGAACGTTTTTTGTTTTTTTTTTAACGCTCAGAACGGGTTCTTGGAATCATGGGAATTGGGCCTAACAACAGGTGTTCGCTACTGGCTGTGTTGCTATTGCTAGAAGGGTCTCGGTGAAGTGAGATAACGTGTTGGTAATCTGTCGTCTCTGTTCGTCTTTTTAAAATCTCTGTCTGTTAGAAAAGGAAGAAAATGTATGGTACATTTTTTTAAATTTTATGAATTAAAGGGGATTGAGTTAAAAATATATTTTTAGCCTTTGAAATATAAAATAAATATATTTTAACGTATTACAAAAAATAATATGAGAAAAGAATTATACAGTAAGCTCAAGAGAGCTTCTTGTTGGTAGTTACATAAGATAAATAACGAAGCCGAGGTAAACATTTAGTTTATGAAATGCCAATATGAAGTAACTGTAGACCGCTGTCATAAATAAAAAACCACAGAGTCATAATAAAGACGTTTTAGGCTTGTAACACGTTCGCATTAGCGTTCCCATAAGACCTTCAACACCGCTTGTTTAAAAAAAAAGAGGACAGCGCATTCTGCCAGCATGTAAAACAGTTCAACTCAGTGCTACCAACTTGCTAAAATTGGCAATGTTCAAACCAATTGTCTATTCCCCCGTATATAAGGTACTATTTTCCCCTCACGTTTTAACAAGTTGGTATTTTTAGGTTGGTTTTAGCAAAAGAAACTGGTCTATGTATAAGGAATAGTAAGAATTATCGTATTCTGTACACACATGTACGCGTTCTATATTAAAATTTTGACATATGTTCCATATTAATTTTCTCCGCAACTACATAGAAAATTATGGTAGTTTATGGTTATTTAGTTAAGTTTTTCACCTATAGCAACTTGTGAATCCAGTTTTTTTAAACTCTGCCTCAACTGGCCGTAGCATTAGTAATAGCGCTGGTAATTTGGTTTTTTGGGTTCCGGACTGTGACTAAAATTGACGAAATTGGTTAGCGTCGGGATTTTGGGTCCGTGGCGTGGTGAATGGGGTTCAATAAAGTTTTTTTTTGGTGTTTGTTTAGGGTTGTAACAGGATGCGTGGTTTGTTGGTATAGCAGAAACTAAGTTAAAGTAAACTTTTGGTAACTAAGAACATTTTTTTATGAAATGTTTTGATTTGCTTTGATTTTTAAGGAAGTAGTAATATTACTATATAAATTAAAAATTTAAATAGATGACATATGCTTAAGAAAAAGCGACGAAGCTAGCCGGCACTACACGGCATATTTATTTATTTAACGTTAATTTCAATCGAAAGCACTAATGGCGGATTTTATCGTTATCGGTTGTCAAATAAAGACCTAGAGTTAAATAAAGATCTGTATATTTAGCAAATCCTACATCCCATCTCCTCCCGCGGGTGTCGTAAGAGACGATAAAAAGAAAAAACTAACGGATGGGCAGCAGCGTCTATTGAAACCATATCAACAGCTGCTACTGCGTACCCACCGTCTGCGGTCGCCAACCCGCCTGCCAAGCGTGGCGACTAACAACCCCCTCCAATGATACTAGTCATGTTTGGGGGAGGCCTATGTCCAACAGTGGACTGCTTGCGGCTGATGATGATATCCTTTTTTTTAATGTATAACGACGGTGTTAAACTAGCATACGGTCCGCCTGCACGTTAGGAGCGGAAAATGAGATCTGTCATTATCTCTACCCAGGTGCGAGCGCGCGACAATTGTTTAATAACCTTGAGAGCAAGCTAACACATTTTACAAAAGATGATTACTGTATAGTGTTCATAGGAGAGGAAGATTTTAATACAACACAAAATTACGCTAATCTTGTATTACACATCAGAAATAATTTGATAAATATAAAACACACAAACATAATCATTTGTTATCCAACCTTTAAGCTTGATCACCATTGTAATATGTATAACTCGAGATTAGAGACTTTTAATTATTTACTATATAACGATAATCTTGTACATAAGTATGCATATCTGCTTGACTGTAACCGAAATTTATGGTATGACTACAGTATGTTTAAATATGGGTCAGGAAGGATTAGTAATCGTGGTATGAAATGTATATTTGGTGATATATCTAACCTTATATTGATTATAGACGCAGATAACAGATTAATTAATTCAAGTTTGTACGAGTATGAAGCATCTGAGAAACCTTTAAATTTTTTTCGTACCTAAACCTATGAAAAACCCTCTTGCCGCGTCAAACCAATTCCGAATAATGCATCAAAATATCGGAGGCTTATTAAATAAAATTGATTTGGTGCAATTAGCGTTGGATGAGTTACATAAAAACGATCAAGATCCTGACGTGGTATGTTTTAGTGAAACTTTCGTTAAACAGGGCTGTCAAAACAATATAAGACTTGACAATTATAAATTGGCTGCATCTTATTGTAGAAATAAAAGCAGAGGGGGAACTTCTATTCTTGTAAGTAATACATTACAATTAAAGGAAATCGCTTTCTTGTCTGAACTGGCCTCAAATCATTATTTCGAGTGTTGTGGAACAGAAATTTTAGGTCTTAATATTGTAATCATAGTTATTTATAGAATACCGGAGCAAACCAAATCCCATGTAGGTGTTTTTATTCACAAATTTAACCGGCTGCTTCATAAATTAACTAATCAATTCAAAAAAAAGAAAATAATACTGTGCGGTGACTGGAACATTGATATTTTAAAGAATACCATGTTCACAAAAGATCTTAGTAATACTTTAGCAAATTATGGCTTTGACTTGCATATTCGTACCCCCACCCGGCTCAGCGCCTGCATAGACCAAATTGCTTCAAATGTAAAGAGCGCAAAAGGTCAGACTCAAAGCTTTTACTTATCTGATCACGACACAGCTCAAATATTAACAATAAATGTAAAGAAGAGAAATTCGGTTGTAACCTGGTTCGAATTCAAAAGAGACTTTTGCAGTGAGAATGTGCGTAAGTTCAGAGAATGTCTCGCCGCCTTGTCCTTTTCCGAAATTTTAATTGTCGAGGACCTACACGATGCATTTACACAGTTTTATGAACTAATATGTCTATTCTTCAATCTTTGCTTTCCGGTCCTAAAAGTAAGGGTAAATAACCAACGAAAAACTGTACAATGGTTAACAAAAGGGATAAGAAAATCTTGTCGTGTAAAACGTAAGATGCAAATTATTAGTAGAGGTGAATCTCGTAAAAGTAGCCAAAGCAAAGCCTACCTTAAAGAGTACAGCCGCATTCTAAAAAAATGTATTTGCAAATCTAAGCAGCATCTCAACAATCAGTACATTATTTCAAATAAAAACAAATGTAGAGCAACTTGGAACTTAATTAATCAGCATAAATCTCGCACTGACCATGAAAATAATATTAATTCCATAACGTATAACAATGTCACTTACGATGATCCTCAGGACATCTGTAATTGTCTTAATGACTTTTTTATCGAAGCTGTCAATAACTACACCTCTACATCACACAAAAGTTCCCATATGCCGATGAGTTTAAAGCCCTGCTACAGCCAACCTCACTCCATGTTCCTAAGGCCTGTAGACGACAATGAAGTATTTAAGCTAATAAAATCGCTTAAAAACAGCAAATCTTGTGGCTGTGACGAGATATCGACTATCTTACTGAAAAGCAATGCTTTTTACTTATGCCGCCCCATGGCGCATTTAATTAATCTCTCTTTCAGTCAGGGCACCTTTCCCAAACAGCTCAAGCTTTCAATTGTTAAACCATTATTTAAAAAAGATGATCGCAAGGACCCTAATAACTATAGGCCTATTACTATGGTCCCGGTTATGTCGAAGGTATTTGAAAAGGCTATGTTAGTGAGACTGATTGATTACCTAACATCACGCCAAATTCTATTACCAGAACAATTTGGTTTCCGCAAGGAGCGATCGACTGAGCTTGCCTGTTTTGAATTTATCAAGAGCATATCAGAGGCCATTAATGATAAACTCCATGTATCTTCTGTTTTCCTTGACTTGAGTAAAGCTTTCGACTGTGTGAATCACCCGAAACTCCTTGCCAAACTTGACACCTACGGAATAAGAGGTAACGTCCTTGATTGGATTAGAAGTTATCTAAATAACAGAGAGCAATGTACTGAAATCTCTAGAATGGTCCTTAATAGAAAATATCTCATGAAGGAGAAGTACAGATCTCGGTATCGTTTCAATGGGACAGGCGTGCCACAAGGAAGCAATTTAGGACCGTTATTATTTCTTATTTATATAAACGATCTTCCCCTAGCAACATCACAAAAGTGTATTTTATTTGCAGATGACACAACCTTAATAGTGAAGGGATCTGTAAAAGAAACTTATGAAACAGATATAAAAAAAGCTTTGGTTGATGTTCAGACTTGGACAGATTATAATAGTCTCAAAATCAATATTAAAAAAACTTCATTAATGCAATTTCATTCCTACAAATCCGATCCAATACACCTAGATATCAATCTAAATCATACCTCAGTTGAAGAAGCCGAAAGTACGAAATTCCTAGGCTTGTTTATTGATAAACATCTAAACTGGAAATGTCATATTGACGCAATTTGTTCTAAATTATCAAAGTTTGTTTTCGCTCTAAAAAATCTAAAAAACTCGGTGTCAGTGCGGGCTGCGTTAATTGCCTACCACGGCTATGTCGCCTCCACCCTCAACTATGGTCTCCTACTATGGGGAAACTCGGTTGACGTGCAAAGGGCGTTCTTAGTCCAAAAGGATTGTTTGCGGGCGATAGCTGGAGCCCGATTTGACGATAGCTGTAGACCACTTTTCCGGAAACTTAATATTCTTCCCTTAGCTTCAATGTATATACAAAAAGCTTGTCTGCTTACCAGAAGCCATACAGAATATTTTAAGAAAAGGGACGAAACATCTAGGAGAGCACTGAGGGCTCAATATCAGGATCTGCTCCACCAACCTGCTTGTAGATCAGATATCTTTAAGAAAAATGCCTACAACATGTGTATTGTGTTGTACAATCAACTTCCTAATGATTTGAGGACCACTTATGGAAAGGAATTTAATATAAAATTACATACATGGCTACAAGAGCATTGTTTTTATAGTGTCAAGGACTTTTTAAATTTTCACAGTTAACAAATTTTCTTCACATGATCTAGTATTTTATTATTTTAATGTCTTTTTATATTTTTGACTTTTTATTGTATTCTAAATGTATTAATTTCTCTGACATGTATGCTAATCTAATAAATTATTATAATTTGCATGTTGATTTTATATCGACTGAATACTGACTCTGTGTACCAACATTTTAAGACCTCAATGTACAAAACCTATTCTTTGCAAATAAACATTTCATTTCATTTCATTTCATTTCATGGTAAGCAGTGACAGTAACCTATGGACGCCTGCAACTCCAGAGGATTCACATGCGCGTTGCCTACTCTAAAAGTTATTGGAGCTCTGGGAACCTTACTCACCATCAGGAACAGAATCCTACATACCTGAAAGGTAGCAGTGTTATTATGGCTGTGGTCTTCTGTAAGGAGGGGGAAGTATCCCAAGTTGGGCATCTCCAGAATCAAGCGCGATGGTACTTCGCTGTGCCCTACCTCTCATTGTTGGACGTAGTTTAAGGACATACCCGGGTCCTACAGATTCTTATCACCAGACAAAATAATGCAAAAGTCACAGAACCATTGCTATTAACTTTATCTCATGACCGGTTCTATCTCCCCTCTTATCTAGTCAGATCTAGTTTAACTGGATAAGCAAGCTTCTTGTCACGCGACAAAAATTATCTTCAAGTTTCTACGATGTACCACCCTACTTATACAAGGAATTTCATCCAACTAAGTAAGCTTTAGAGGGATTATTCTGAGACCAAATGAGTCTAGGAAGATTTTATATAAGGTTATATATATTAAAATCAGTACGTAGTATAAAACAAAGTCGCTTTCTCTGTCCCCATATCCCTATGTATATGCTTAAATCTTTAAAACTACGCAACGGATTTTGATGCGGTTTTTTTTAATAGATAGAGTGATTGAAGAGCAAGGTTTATATGTATAATAACATCCATTAAATAGAAATACTAATATCAGCATTGCACCCGTGCGAAGGAGGGGCGGGTAGGTATATATAATAAAGCTGAAGAGAATTAAAAGTCTGTAGATATTTAAAAAAGTTAAATACTATATAAATAAATATTACAGGATATCCTTACACAAATTGACTGAGCTCCGGGAATAAATAGCTGAGCACTACACACAAATAAATGCCCTTACTGGGATTTGAACCCAGAACCGTAGGCTTCATAGGCAGTAGTCCCACTAGGGTAGACGTGTACAATTGAAGTACTATTAAAAATGATATGCTCATGGAACATGTAGCTTACGCCATCTAGCGGCGAGTAGGTGTTTTTGATTACTTATTATTACTGTTATCAACACAACTACATTTATAATTATATATAATATAGTCGGGTTACTAACAGATACGGAAAGCCTGAACAGTTTATTTAACATATATAAATACATATTTTTGTACTTATAATATTAATATGTACCTATTAAGTTGATTCGGCGATCATTGTACCGATAGTTTTCGCCAACGGAGTCTCGACCTTGAGATGACTTGAGATGTTCTCAAGAGACTTGCTACGTGGTTGTGGTTGGATCAAGGGTCAGATTCAGAAGGCGGTAATCCTGGACACGGCGCGCATATTCCGGCGGTTCCTCTCTCTGTAGCCCTAACCACCGGGCCCTACCCGGCTTCTAGCGGATTCCTAGGTTAGGTTTATTATTGGGATATTTTAGAATGTATTTTTATATTCTTCTTTTATATTCAATATGGTTTTAAAAACGTTTCTTAAAAATGAGACATAAAGAAAATATGTATTCCAAAGCGCACTATACTACTCGTATGTAGTAAAGTTATTTACAAAAGTATATTTATAAGCTATTTTAAAATCCCGGAAAGCTGAATTAATTATTCGAATATTTTGAAATATAGTTTTTTTTTTATAAAGCCTCCAAACGAAGATTATTAAATAGACATTATTTTATTCCTGAAATAAATGATGCACTTGGATTTGCACACAAACAAACTACGTCTCTTTGCATTGTTGTCATCTATCCAATTTTTTTTTGGTCATACAACAAAATAACCTAACTGCGATAAAAATAATTTTAGCATAACACTAATATTTATTTAACCACTAAGATAACTACAAAAACTTACCGTAAAACGAATCATACAATCCAAAAACACTGGCAACACATAAAAAAAAGTATTTCAAAACACAGTTCGTTCCGCGATTAGAATTCTTGTTCGAAATTTGAATTCCCCACGCACGTACGACGCGTCCGGAGCGTAGCTAGGTACTGGTTGGCTGGGAGATTTTCCCGCCCTTTGCCATAGAGTATTACAGACGGGGCTCTATGAATAAATTATTTTTAATTTTAATTTCGGCGGCGCGTGAAATTGGCCTTTGACTGTTGCGCTTAGTGCCAATGTAATGATTATGTTTTAAATGGTTTTGCGGGGCGTATGTGTGAATATTATATTATATGTTTTATTAACATCACGTTTGTTAGTTTAAATGACAGATTGACATGTTACACTTAACTTAAATCACCTACATTAAGCATTTTTCTTTCGCATGCATATACTAGCTTTTCCTCGCGACTTCGTCGGCCAGCCATGCCCTAAAGTATGGTTGCGGGATAAATAAATTGACCATATTTGGATTTAACGGTATATTATAAAGGTGAAATTGAAGAAACATGTTTGATTTTTTTGTTAGTCACGCAATAATTGCTGGTGAAAAACTTAACTAAATAAAGCACCTGGCCTATGTAGTAGTAACGTGTGTACACGCATGTCGGCGTTCTATATTCAAATAACGTAAGTTCCATATTAATTCTCCACACAACTACATAGACATGGTCCTTCAGTTAAGTTTTTCACCTATAGGCACTTAATGTGCCTACACAAGCCTTCTTAGGTTTTCTGTAATACTGCGTCAATTTGTGTTAGATTTGTTCCTAAAATATTTCATCATCTTCCTCGCGAAGTCCCGGCATTTTGCCACAGCAGCCACGAAGCCTGGGGTCCGCTTGGTAACTAATCCCTGGAATTGGCGAAGGTACAAATTTTTCGAACTCGACTGCTATCTGACTTCCAACCCGGAGGGACTAGGCCTTATTGGAAGTACGAGTAGATCAATTTCCTCGCGTTGTTTCATCGAAATGCGACTGGTAAATATCAAATGATATTTCGTACATAAGTTCCGAAAAACTCATTGGTACGAGCCGGGGTTTGAACCTGCGACCTCCGGATTGCAAGTCGCACACTCTTACCGCTAAGCCTCCAGCGCTATTTTCTAATTCTGTAGTTATGTCTTGTTTAAACAAGGTACAGATATATTTGCGCGCGTGTCACGGTAAATATTATAGAAGCTCTGGAACATGGAACTAATTACTTTGAAGGCATTTTCATCTACAGTGTTAATTTCATTCCTTTGAACTTCGCAATAATTTGTATTCCGCAGAATATCTTATAATAACAACTCGCTTCTTACAGCCAGGGTCAAAGATATCTATACGGATAACGCACCAAAATATGTATACATCTTACATTACAATCGGATTCACTTCATTTGATATTTACCAGTTGCTTTTCGGTGGGGGAAGACATCATGAGGAACCCGGACTAATCCCAAAAAGGCCTAGTTTACCCTCGGGTCTGGAAGGTCAGATATAGTCGCTTTCGTAAAACTAGTGCATACGCTCCTTTTTTCTTCAAAGGTGTGAAAATGCATTACGCATCTCCCCTGACACGGGGAAGGTCATTTGGGGGGAGTATGCGGGGCTCTCTTCCCGAAACCCCCTCTGCTAGCCAGATGGAGGAGCATACCCACTAACACACCGGCGTCACCCGCATTGCCGCTGTAGGGGGACGTCATGGGGTCGCAAGCATTCTACCACGAGGTCCCCCCGTACGCTTCTGGGATTAGTTGTCAAGTAGTTCAGGCTCCCAAGAGACGTGGCAAAAAATGCCGGGACAACGCGAGAAAGATCATGATTTGTTCCAGTCATCACTCATTAGGGATTAGGGTTCTTAGAGTTTTGCTCATGGCATCTTACTGCGTGGCTACATCCAGCTCCTTCCAGTGGAGACCAAAGACCCAGCCTTCTTCTCAACTGAACGCCTTCATGTAATTTGGTCCCGACCGTTTACTGCCAGAAGGTACCCATCGGAGACTGTTTGGACAAGTGGTTTGGTCTTTGGAATGCGTGCTAGACTTTATATTTCTAATAATCTAATAAAACAAAGAAGTGACACAATTCTTTTTTTCAATATTATTTTTTATTATGCAGAAGCGTCTACTAGGTAGCGAATATCTTCGATATTTAAATCGAAAGAAACATAGAAAATAATTTACTGGCAGCGAGACTCGAACCAAAACTACTGGATCACTAGCCCAGTACACTACTAATTGTGCTATACGAGTACCGCTTAGACTTGCCAATTTTTTTCTATTTATCCCTCGTCGTATACGTCATCATGGGTGACAAATAAACACATCTACCGCCAGCGTATTGAACACTTAACGGTATTGAAGTCTCAATTTTCATTGAGAATTCATCGATAACAACATCGATTTTTTTTTGCGGTACTTGTTTATATAAACGAGTAACTACCTATTTTTAAAATACTTTTTTTTTTCGAACATAAAAATAGCCTTCATTTTGTTTTCCTATTAAGATTGAATACTCGGGATTCTGTAGTAGAAATAATAAAGCCACAATCGTCATAATAAAAAAAAACATATTTAAAAACTCTCATTCGTCAATTTGAGGTTACACAAACATTTTAGCCTCCATTTTCCGTCAAAATCATTTAAATCAGTGCCATCCATCTTGTTATTACCATAAAGCTCTGATCTATCTCAAATAATTGTATTTTTACTCTTAACAATTCGCTCTTCTTAAACACGCAGCCCGCCATTATGATTGTCAATGTTTTTTTTTTACGCGCTCTCAATTGAGCCAACGGTTGTAAGTTGTAATGCCGTTCTGCCATATGCGGATTTTACAACTATTATTGTTGTGGTTAAAAATACACACGTGATAAATAATTCTACATACTTATTAAGAAAAAGACTGCTTTGTTAATACTTTAACATCGATTTTAAATGTTACTGTATACTTTAAAAACTAACGATTTAACGTGTAAGCGGCGCTCGTATAGCACAACTGGTAGTGCACTGGGCTAGTGATCCAGTGGTTGTGGGTTCGCTGCGAGTCAAATTTTTATATTTTTCTTTCGACTTAAATATCTTTGATATGCTAGCAGACGTTTCTGCTTAATATAAAAATAACGATTTATCGTTACGATTTGTCGTTTTGATAATGCGATATTTAATTAATAAAATTATTCCCTAAAATATATAGTATTTTTTTAATATTTTGTACAGTCGCCATCAGATATATCGGAGTTGTGGTGGTCACAAATATCTGAAGAACGCCTCTATTGTCAATGCGATAAAAAGCATGTTGCGATATTTGTGACCACCTCCACAGCTCCGATATATCTGATGGCGACTGTACCTTAATTTCATCCAGAAAATTTACTCAGTATTAATACGAGGAATTAATTGTCTTCAGTTATTTAAGTGGGAGGTATTTAAAATCTACAAATTGGAGACAAGTTTGGCCTAGTGGGTATTGACCCTGCCTATGTAGCCGACGGTCCTGGGTTCAAATCCCAGTAAAGGCAATTATTTGTGTGATGAGCACAGATATTTGTTCGTGAGTCATGGGTGTTACATATATGTATTTAAGTATTTGTATATTACTAGTACTTAACTGACGGACCATATCTATGTAGTTGTGCAGAGAATTAATATAGAACTTACATCAACACTTTAAATATAGAACGCCGACATGCGTGTACACACGTTACTACATAGGTCAAGTGCTTTAGCTAAGTTTTTCGCCTGTACTTTTAAAAATTTTAAAACAGTTCTATTCCTTTTTAAAATGGCGTTTGAGCGTGAGAAAATAATTTTAAAGTAGGCTTTTGATAAGACCTGGATAAATGGACTTCGGGGCTTTAATAAATCATTTCTAATGAGATTTTATACATCCAGATTTTTGGTATAAAACTTTTGAAGAGATTTCAAACAAAGCAGATAATAATGATTATATTTAAGGCACGGGCATACTTAGCGATAACGCAGCGTTAATGTTGCGGCACCGCGACGCTATTAGCGTCTTTTAAATGTCTTGCAACTCGTTTGACTCTTCAACGCCCGCGCACGAACCCTTATAGTTTGTTCCATGTCTGTCCGTCTGTCCGACCGTCCGACCGTCCATCCGTCTATCCGTCCATCCGTCCGTCCGTCCGTCCGTCTGTCCGTCTGTCTGTCTTTCTGTCTGTCACCGACTGTGCTCAGTAACAATTTCTAGGGAGCTGTAATTTAGTCTAAACATTTTAGACCAAATTACATCTTTTGTCTCTTACGTCAGGTTTTTTTACAATAGTTTTATAAAAGTAGAATAAAAAAAATATATAATTACTAAAACTCCACTGTGCGTCTGTCTGTTACAAGAACGAATAGCATCCATTTTATCACACTATCCGTCACTTTCACACTCACTTACTTGTTGGAGCGTGACAAATGATACAAACCAGACCATATTAGGCTAATAGGCTATGTGTCATGAACCGTGATAGTTAGACAGTTGATATTTACAGAAATGATGTATTTCTGGTGCTGCTATAATAACAAATACTAAAAAACACAACAAAGTACATATATCAGGGGGCTCCCATACAACAAACTTTTTTTTATGACTTAGGCGGCAAATGAGCAGACGGATTGCCTGATGGTAAGCAATTACCGTCGCCCATAGACACCCGCAACACCAGGGAGTCATAAGCGCGTTCAAGGGGGGTTGGAGCTCTGGGAACCTTACTCACCATCAAGAACACAACATATACCTGAAAGGTAGCAGTGCTATTATGGCTGTGGTCTTCTGTAAGGAGGAGGTACTTCCCCAGTTGGGCTGCTCCAGATTCAAGCGTGATTTTATTGCTCGTTTTTGACGTAACTGGTGACCGAAGCTTCCTCGCATAGAGTATCAGCAACGTCGACGTACAAAAGATGGTACAGTCGCCATCAGATATATCTGAGTTGTGGAGGTGGTCACAAATATCTGAACATGCATTTTATCACCTTGACAATAGAAGCGTTGTTCAGATATTTGTGACCACATCCACAGCTCCGATATATCTGATGTTGACTGCCACCGACGCACATGTGCGTTCATTTCCATACATTTTTGGAGGGGGTGGCAGCGAATGTGTTAAGGCGTCTCCATTACTTTTGCCTATTATTAGAAACCTCTGCATTGAGAGAGTGAGATAGCAAATGTTTTTGACTTGAGTTAGAGTGAGAAGGAAATCACATGTACCGCAGAGTAAATAAATTAGTGCAATGAATTTGTTCAACGTTTTGTCACGCTTGCAATTATTTTTGCAACGTGACCGCAGAGTGCATAATGCATTGACAGATACTGCATTTTTTCGGTATTTTACCAAAAATTATTTATTGTCAGATAATAAAATTACTTACATAACCTAATAATAATAGCACTGCTACCTTTCAGGTATGTACTGTTATGTTTCTGATGGTGAGTAAGGTTCCCAGAGCTCCAACAACTTCAAGGGTAGACAACGCGCATGTGAATCCTCTGGAGTTGCTGGCGTCTATAGGCGACTGTTTACCATCAGGCGGGCCGTATGCTTGTTTGCCACCGTCTTTGCATTTAAAAAAAAAACGTATTTCTTGTAGGATCTTTTTCATGTCATCATGGTCTTTTTTCTCTCTTTTTAAAGTTTGAACGAGATGCACAGATAGTAAACTCGATACTCGTTATCGAAAACGTCAATGTCACAACTCTTGGTAAGGGTGCAGGTTGGATCGTATATGGAGTACTGTTGCCACCTTTGGGACGGGTCTGCCAAGTATCAGCTGGCCGCTTTGAATTCAATAGAGCACCGTGCTCGCAGACTCATTGGCGATCCTGAGTTGGTGAGTGTAAGGTTACAGAGCCTTGAGCACCGTCGCAGGGTTGCTAGTTTGTATGTGTTTTACAGGATACATTTTGGAGAGTGTGCACAGGAATTGCACGATTTCATTCCGCCATCTTCGTTCCACCGCCGGACATCCAGACGAGGGGAGCGGTTTCATCCTTACGTTGTGAATATTCCATTCATTCGCACGAAGCGATTCGCTTCTACCTTCCTAATGCGGACTGCTAAGGAATGGAATTCACTCCTTTCGTCTGTATTCCCGGAAAGGTATAATTTGGAACTTTTATTTGTTTTTAAAATTAGTATATAATCTATGACACAGTGGATATTTTTAAATGATCGCCGACGGTGCAAATTGCTTTATTTTTGTGGTGTTGGCAAAATTGGGCCTGTATTTTTTTTGCTATTTTTGTAACTTAACAGTGATTTAAAATGTGATTTAAAATCGGAAATCATTTATTTGTATTTGTTATTATCCATACTAATATTAAACGCGAAAGTAACTCTCTCTGTCTGCCTGTCTGTTACCTCTTCACGCTTAAACCTGACCTGGTGCTGAAACCCCCAGGTGTCCACGGTTATTGACCCTGAACTGCGATTAGTCACCTTCGGAGGACGGGCAGCGTTAGAGCGGTGGAACACACTGCGATCGCCAACCCGCCTGCCAAGCGTGGCATGAAACCCGCGCGTTAGTAGGTAATAGATGTATAAAATACTTAATTATAAATAATAAATAAATATTTCGGGACAATCTGAGACAAGTCGACCTAGTCTTACGGTAAGCTCAGTAAAGCTTGTGTTGTAGGTACTAGACGACGATATATATAATAGATAGATACATATAAATAATTAAATACATATAAAACACCCAGGACTCAGGAACAAATATCTGTGCTCATCACACAAATAAATGCCCTGACTGGGAATCGAACCCAGGACCATAAGCTTCATAGGCAGGGTCACTACCCACTAGGCCAGACCGGTCGTGAAAATATTATAAACTCAACTCTAATTGTGTTTCGGGTGCCCATGGGCGACGGTATTCCTTACCATCAGGCAATCCGTCTTCTCTTTTGCCATCTTTTTTTTTAAATACAATGTTATGCCAGTCAGGCCTGTTATCTAGAATGCAGTCTGTCAGGCTAGAAGTAATTAATCAGCTCGCATCAATACTTAACCTTGGTGAGATCCAGTTTTTATTAACGATATTCACAAGCACTTTCTACTCGACTTGAACTAGTATACCCACGGTAAGGGTACACCATGAGTTGTGACTTTCAGGTTTTCGATAACGAGTATCGAGTTTACTATCTGTGCAACTCGTTCGCACTAAAATAGTACAAGCTAGATGCACAGATAGTAAACTCGATACTCGTTATCGAAAACCTCAAAGTCACAACTCATGGTAAGGGTAAATAAATAAATATTACAGGACATTCTTACACAAATTGACTGAGCCCCACGGTAAGCTCAAGAAGGCTTGTATTGTGACGCAGCCAACGATATATATAAATACTTAAATACATATATAAAACACCCATGATTCAGAAACTAATAAATGCTTATTACACAAATTAATGCCCTTACTGGGATTTGAACCCAGAACCATCGGCTTGACAGGCCACACCTGTCGTCAATTCTCCCTTCCTTGAACACAACCCCTCCCCCCATGTTTTAGAGGAGACCTGTGCAACCCGGACCCGGGTATGTCCTTAAACTACGTCCAACAATGAGAGGTAGGGCACAGCGAAGTACCATCACGCTTGAGTCTGGAGCAGCCCAACTGGGGAAGTACCTCCTCCTTACAGAAGACCACAGCCATAATAGCACTGCTACCTTTCAGGTATGTAGTGTTGTGTTCCTGATGGTAAGGTTCCCAGAGCTCCAAAAGGCCGGCCGCGCTTGTGACTCCCCTGGTGTTGCCGGTGCCCACAGCCGACGGTAATTGCTATCATCAGGCTATACGTCTGCTCGTTTGCCACCTTTGTCATAAAAAAACGACAGAACAGACTAAAACTGGACAGGTTATAGCGAGTAACCTAGGCATTGTGAATTGATCTAGACTTCACCCTTTGTAACGCGTGACTGGTTATTTTAGTACAGTCAGCGTAATTACGTCTGAGAAGGGAGAAATACATGTACACTCAAATTCACGACCGGTCTTGCCTAGTGGGTAGTGACTGCCTATGAAGCCGATAGTCCTGGGTTCGATTCCCAGTCAGGGCATTTTTTTGTGTGATAAGCACAGATATTTGTTCCTGAGTCATGGGTGTTTTCTATGTATTTAAGTTTTTATATGTACTATCTATTTATATATATCGTCGTCCACCCCACCACCTGGATGGTTGGAAATAGTCTACTGTGCCTTTCTCTAGAGATTTATTATATACACTTAATTTTAAGGCGGTAAATACTTCTTTTTTCTCGGGATGTTCCGGCATTTTGCCACGGCTGAATGGAGCTTCCGTCTTGGTAACAAATCCCAGGATTTAGTGTAGGCACTAATTTAACGAAATTGACTGCCATCTGACCTTGCAACCCAGAGGGTGAACTAAGCCTTATTGGGATTAGTCCAGTTTCCTCACAATGTTTTCCTTCACCGAGCGACTGGTCATTTAAATATCAAATGATATTTCGTACACCTAAGTTCCGAAAACCTCATTAGTATGAGCCGAGGTTTGAACCTGGACATCTCCGAATTGCGAGTCGCACGCTCTTACCGCAAGGCCACCAGCGCTCTTAGTCGGTAAATAGGTACTGTAGTGTGAAAAATAAATATTTATGTTAGTTTTAATCATCAACAAAAAAGTATGAAATGCCCACACGAAGCAACCTGCAGCAATTATTGGTGGCAATTAGGCCTTAAATATTTTCCAATTGAAAAACAAACCAAGCAAATTGGATTCCATCTTGACCATTTCAATTTAACACTCTTAAATATATAATTACTTACATACCTTCCAAGGATAGGACAAATGCCCGTCATTTCGAAAATATAACCCTGTTCCGTACAGCAGAGACTTCCTTATTTTATGATGTTAAAATATTTTGGAAGAACAGTACACCAATGTCAACGATTACAAATGCCCCTATGATGTCGTAGACTGTGAACGGACTTTTTCAACGCATAAATGGGTCCTAAATTCACATCGTTATATAACTGAAAATGTAGAAATAAATTTGGTCATTCCATTTTATTGGCGAAAGTAAATTTCGGAATGTCAATCATAAATTAATTTGTCACTGGATATAAATCATGGTCCAATAAATGTATCAAATACTATTTTTTTATTAACATAAGGAAGTCTCTGCTGTACGGAACAGGGTTATATTTTCGAAATGACGGGCGTTTGTCCTATCCTTGATACCTTCCTACTAACAGTTAGAAACCTTTCAATTATTATTTTTTTGTATACAAGACTGACCAGCTTTTGACCTCAGTCGCACCTGATGTTCAGCTGGTTCAGTAACAGCCTATTCACTCTTGAATTGAAGAGATTCAAATTATATATTTCCGGG
Source organism: Grapholita molesta (assembly GCA_022674325.2). Lineage (NCBI taxonomy): Eukaryota > Metazoa > Arthropoda > Insecta > Lepidoptera > Tortricidae > Grapholita > Grapholita molesta. The sequence goes on from CP053143.2 coordinate 9,785,980, forward strand.
AATCCTAAATGAATCATGGTTCGACTTGCCCTAGGCCATTTTTTCAATCTAACCCCTTCTTAAATTACATATTTCTAGTGCCTGTAGAATATACCAAAGGGGCTCGACCCCAGGCTAAGTGAATATGCAGTTGTTAAACCAGTAATTCTATAAATTTAAGGTTGATATTTGCTTGTATCAGTTACAATTCTGTAATGTTAAGCTGTTACTGCGAAGGTTACAATCTAGGCATTTGAAAAAAATATGTTTTTGATATAAAGTTTTAGGTGAAACACTTAACTAAAGAACTATGTCTACGTATTTGTGTAGATAGATGATATGAAATTTATCTCAATATTTGAATCAAGGGCCTGACCGTATGCTTGTTTGTCACCGTCGTTGTATAAAAAAGCCCTTTTTCCAATAACTAAAAGTAATAATTTAGATGAAAAACTTAGCCAAACCACCTGGCTTATGTAGTAGTAACGTGTGTACACGCATGTCGGCGTTCTATATTCAAATTTTGACGTATCATACATATATACATTTCAGCCATATGCAGTCCACTGCTGGACATAGGCCTCCCACAAATATGACTGGTATGATCTTGGGGGGTAGTTGCCATAGTCACCACGTTTGGCAGGCGGGTTGGCGACCGCAGTAGCTGTAGATTGGGTTTCGACGGACGCTGCTGGAAGTTTTTCACTTATGCAATGCAAAAATAATAATTTCAATGCTGATTTCACGCTTAATTAAAGTCACAAAACTAAATCAATTTTACTTTCCTACAAGTCACGTTAATTTGTGGCATTTTTTTTTATGACATTGGCGGCAAACGAGCAGACGGATTGCCTGATGGTAAGGAATTACCGTCGCCCATGGGCACTCACAACACCAGAGGAGTCACAAGCGCGTTGCCAGCCTTTAAGGGGGGTTGGAGCTCTGGGAACCTTACTCACCATCAGGAACACAGGTATGTATACCTGAAAGGTATCAGTGCTATTATGGCTGCGGTCTTCTGTAAGGAGGAGGTACTTCCCCAGTTGGGCTGCCCCAGATTCAAGCGTGATGGTCATCGCTGTGCCCTACCTCTCATTGTTGGACGTAGTTTAAGGACATACCTGGGTCCACTTTTTTCTGAAAAGTTCCATTTAACGGAAATTTTATAATTTTTATTAAAACTCGTTTGTACTACAACATGAACCCTCCCTATAGAAAAAAAAGAATGTCACTTGATATGTCACCCTAACGTTACAAGACGTCTCGTCTGTCCGCCATATTGGAATTGTTTTTACGTTTTAATCGACATCAAAAAGCAACTGGAAGGATGTAATATGTATTTTTTTCTTTTAAATCAAGTTGTTCTCATGTCACATTAAAACTTTATGGAGACGTTTTAAACTTGTCTTAAGTCGATTTAAGAACGGAGAATACCTTATCATTACAATAACCATACAAATCTATTTTATATTATTTTTTATTATTCAGAAACGTCTGCTAGTGAAATATCTTCGATATTTAAATCGAAAGAAAGATAGAAAAAATTTACTCGAAGCGGGACTCGAACCCACAACCACTGGATCACTAGCCCAGTGCACAACCAATTGTGCTATCGAAGTACCACTGTACTATTTTATATTATTATAACCACTTGTAAATTATTCGATGTTAATGATGATTTAATGTTTTTTTTTCTGTGCAATGAATTTGTTTAACAACTAATTTTATTATTTGAAAATTGAAATTTATAAGTATTAGTATCCATCATTTATCATTCTAAACTTATTTATTTACACAAAGTATTATAAAATGCATTAAAGAAAACAAAAAAAAAACGTAAGTCTGAAATTTATTTTGTAAATTCCTTAACAATTGTAATACCAATGAGCACAATTCGCAATTTTTTAAACTTCCCATCGGTGCATAATAAAAAAAAACTTACACCAAAAACAGAACCAATATAAAGAACATTAATGCATGAAAAAATACGCAAGTAAATATGACGGGTTCGCACTGATTGACTAGCACGTTATTAAACAGCGGAATAGCAAAGTAATATTATTGTTGTTAGACCTCTTTCCATCGGAACATCGCAAATCTGCCCCAGAAGACGAAAGCAACAGAATAATTTAAATTCCCTCAACAGCTGGTCAAGCAAGTAGAGAACCATAATTTATCGCCGGACGGACAGCCGGGAAAAGACGGATACCGGGACGGTTCATCTGAATGTTGAATAATCTTGTTTTAGTTTGAGTTTGAAGTGTTTAAAATTACAAATAAATGGGAATTAACCGCGTATACTAACTTTAAATATTACCTCCAACAGTCATAAGCCTCCTGCTGAACATAGGCCTCCCCATTGGACCTCCACATCTACCGGTTAGAAGCAACATGCATCCAGCGTCTTTCGACGACCTTAAAGAGGTTGTCTATCCATCAAGATCTGTAGCGATATTTAAATACGTAGAAAACACCCATTACCCAAGAACGAATAAGTATTTATTCATGAGTAATGGGTGTCGACAGTCCTGGGTTTAAATTTTATCAGAGGTAGTGCACAGCAAAGTACCATCACGCTTGAGTCTGGAGCAGCCCAACTGGGGAAGTACCTCCTTCTTACAGAAGACCACAGCCATAATAGCACTGCTACCTTTCAGGTACATATGTAGTATTGTGATTCTGATGGTGAGTACGGTTCCCCGAGCCCCCTTAAAAGCCGGCAACGCGCTTGTAACTCCCCTGGTGACCTCCCATGGGCGACGGTAATTGCTTTCCACCAGGCAATCCTTCTGCTCATTTGCCATCTTTGTCATTTAAAAAATCTCAATGCAGGTGTGATGAGTACAGGTTCATCACATAAATAAATGCCCTAACAGGGACTTGAAATTAGGACTGTCGGCTTCGCACTACCCACTAGGCCATACCTGTCGTTATCACGCACATTACTATCGACTACCTCGCCTTATCGTTTCCGCATGCACCCATTATCGTTATCGCAATCAACTTTATGCTTTAACACAATGTCGTAAAGTGCATTTTATCGTTAAAGTGCAGTGACCGCAACTAACATTGTTGTTTCCTTCGCTTTGTTGAAAACTAGTATAAATCGAGCTATGAATAAATAATAATAAATATTTCGAGACATTCTTACACAAATCGACCTAGTCCTACTGTAAGCTCAGTAAGGCTTGTATTGTAGGTACTAGACGACGATATATATAATAGATAGGCAGTCGCTTTCAAAAAAATAACCTACGCCAAGTCCTGGGATTGGTTGCCAAGCGGACCCCAGGCTCCCATGAGCCGTGGCAAAACGGGGACAATGCGAGGAAGATGATATTAGTTTGAGATTCTAGAGATGTTTAAATCATTTATTTTATTTATGTTTATTTCCAAACCTTTACAATAACTACTTAAATCATCATCATATTATCAGCCTAAGAACGTCCACTGCTGGGCCTATGCCCAAAACGACCCACAATGACCGATTTTACGCCAATGGGTTCTCGCAATCACCAGTTCCGTCCACCTAGTGGGGAGTCTGCCCACGCCTTCCGATACGTAGTCACCACTTGAGAACCTTTACAGATTCTCCAGTAGGCACTTTTAAATGTGATATTTTTATTTGCACTTAACATTTTGGCAAACCATATTTTCTAACAAAGTTATTTTCTTTTTATGACATAGGCTGCAAACGAGCAGACAGATTGCCTGGTGGTAAGCAATTACTGTCGCCCATGGGCCGCAACACCAGGGGTGTCACAAGCTCGTTGCCGGCCTTTAAGGGGGGTTGGAGCTCTAGAACCAACTATTCTCAGACTTGAGGTCTATCATAAACTGGTCGTTTCAAGGCTGTGGCCTGAAAGTTTGAGTAACAGGGCACTCCTAAGACCTAATAAAGTTGAACTACACAGGTCTCTATATACTGGTTTTTTTCATTAATTATTCGATAACCAATATAGTATGAGATCGGGTATTGTAGTTAGTTCTATCGTTTAAATTTAAGTGCTTAGATAAGGCTGGTTGAATAGGTTTTAATCTAGTTACTAATAACTGTATGGAGGAACTTTAATTTAACAGCAGTTTAGACGTTGCAGCTAACAGTTGGTTAATTTGCATATAAAAAAAAAAACTGTTCAAAGTTTGGCTTTTACATTAAAAAAATTTTTTTCTACTTTTCTCTTTACATACCAATGTAACATTCCGAACAGCTAAAGCGGCACGGAAAGATTGCTACCAGTAAAAGATATAGTATATTTTATTATCTTAGCTTAGTTATTAAAGAGTTTAAATAATAGCATGAAAACCTAATACATTAAATATTACGAAAATACATATATAGTAGAAAAGGAATAGAAATCTAAAGATTCAGGAAGGCTATATATTTATTCGCATTCGAGTCGTTTTATCTAATCTAACCAGAAAAAGGTTTTAGCAAAAATAAATAACATAAATAAACAAAAAAATTAAGTTCGGCACAATAATACTGCACAAATCGACCTATACCTACAAGTAAGCTCAGTAAGGCTTGTGATGTAAGTACTAGACGACGATATAAATAAGAGATAGACATGTAAATACTTAAATAGATAGAAAACACCCATGACTCAGGAACTAATATCTGTGCTCATCACAAAAATAAATGGGATTTGAACCTAGGACCGTCGGCTTCATAGGCAGGGTCACTACCCTAACAATATGCTTTGAATAATCTTTGTATTGCCATAGTCGCCACGCTTGGCAGGCGGATTAGCGACCTCAGTAGCCTCTTTCAGTTTCGACAGACTCTGCTGCCAATCCGTCGCTTTCTCTCTTGCGTCCGAGTTTAATTACATTACATACATTTCAGCCTTATGCAGTCCACTGCTGGACATAGGCCTCCCACAAATATGACTTGTATCATCTTGGTAGTTGCCATAGTCGCCACGCTTGGCAGGCGGGTTGACCACAGTAACTGTAGCTTGGGTTTCGACGGACGCTGCTGCCCGTCCGTGAGATTTTTCCCTTTGTCGCCGGAGGATGGGTGGTGCTATTCTAGTCAGCCGGCATCACACGGCAGTTTAATTACAAAAATATCATATTTTTTTTAAACAAACATACCCACAGAACTCGCTCCTAATTACGGCACCCCTCACAAACCTACAGAACCCCTGTACGGAACCTTTTGTGCGCGGCACGATGCAGACTACTTGATTCAATAATACTGCCTATATAAGATTCGAGGGGGTGCGTACAGATATCGGAGTACCGTGTTCAATGACTTGCTTTGAGGTTTTTTTATACAATTTTTTTTTTTGACGACTTGTTTGGCCTAGTAGTGACCCTGCCTATGAAGCCGATGGTTCAAAACCCCAGTAAGGGCATTAATTTGTGTGACTGAGTCATGGGTGTTTAGTATTTAAGTATTTGTATATTATATATATCGTTGGCTGAGTCACAACACAAGCCTTCTTGAGCTTACCGTGGGGCTCAGTCAATTTGTGTAAAAATATCCTCTGTAATATTTATTTATTTTTATCTACAAGACTGACCAGCGTTTGTCAGTCACACCTTTTGTAATTTTATTTTTATATTTTTGTACATACATATGATACTATGTAGAGGTCTAACGGAGCCAACATGGTCTTACAGAGGTAGCCAGGTATGTCCTTAAACTACGTCCAACAATGAGAGGTAGGGCACAGCGAAGTACCATCACGTTTGAGTCTGGAGCAGCCCAACTGGGGAAGTACCTCCTCCTTACAGAAGACCACAGCCATAATATCACTGCTACCTTTCAGGTATGTAGTGTTGTGTTCCTGATGGTGATTAAGATTTCCAGAGCCAACGACTTTTAGGGTAAGCAACGTCCATGTGAATCCTTTGGAATTGTAAACACCCATACGGTAACTGCTTACAGGCGGGACGTATACTTGTTTGCCACCGTCGATGTATAGAAAAATACTTGTATCATCTTGGGGGTAGTGTCATAGCCGCAACGCTTGGCAGGCGGGTTGGGGACACAGCAGATTAGGTTTCGACGGACGCTGCTTCCCATCCGTCAGTTTGTTCCCTTTGTCGCCTCTTACACCCGCGGTATAGGGTGGTGCTATTCTAGTCAGCCAAATATCGAATTATATACAAAAAAAGCCAAAAATAATTCGTTCAAGCCTCGAACCCGCGACCTCCAAATACAGTAAAAGCACTTTATATCTATGTAAATAATTACGACAAGAGGACTCAAAGGAATCGCTACAAAGAAAACATAGTCAAACGTAAACATCTATACACATTTCACCTTACACAAAAGGCATAGAGTCGAAATGTGTGTAGATGTTTATGGCCTTGAATGTACATTATAATATTCTAATACTCGCGCCCGACTTGACCGGGACTAATGTAATTAGGTGCCTACAATGAACTAGTAGGGATGGGAAATAATGTCGATGTCGATAACTGGAAATTAGTTATGCTGAAGTATTAAGATTGCGAGGACGAAGTCGCGGGCAGAAGAAATAGGATTATAGTTGTCATCTTGAGGAGATGACAACTATATACTAACATATATAATAACAACTATATAATAACAACAGGATAATTTCGTAATTTGGAATTAAATAGTATAATGAAAAACGCGGCAATTATCCGCCCGATTCAGCCAGCTATTACATTCTACTTCAGTTTCTAATTTTAGCTCATATGCTTAACAATCTTGTAAGATATTTTTTTGTTTTAAAAAAAATAGTTCACCAAATTGATCACACACAATCCAAAACATCTCTACAGTGGGTATAGTGACGCTGCCTCTGGTCCTGGGTTCAAATCAGAGTAAGGGCATTTATTTCTGTGCACACCTGTGCACCCACAAGACAAGAAACAGAAAACAAGTACCTACTTGTTTTTGAGTCTTGGGTGTTTCTTCGTATTTAAGTATTTGTATATTATGTATACCGTAGTCTGAGCACCCACAACACAAGCCTTCTTTAGCTTACCGTGGGGCCAAATTATGTAAGGATGTTCTGTAATATTTATTAATTTATCGATAAGTTCTCATCGTACTTTCCCAGCTCTATTAGCACCTCACACACCAACACATGAATTTGGTTAATTTTTTAGACAGGTACGCAAGCTTCCTACGCAAGGTTTATAATATCTTTAGAGCAAAACCATGTCCTTTTAATGAAAAAAGGTTTATCACGTACTGGAACTGGAGCTGTACTTAATTCTGTTTTAAGACTTCAACGTTGGTGGAGAAATATTATTTTAATGAAAGGGATTTCATTAAAGTAGATAGATAGATAGATAGAAACATTTATTCATGACACACATACACACATAATAATAACAACAAAAAAAAAATACATCGTGTGCCACGAAATGGCTTCATCTCAGCGTAATGCTAGCAATCGCCAGCGCTGGTCTTCCGATGAGAACATCACGTGACATGACGACAAAAAAAAAAGGAATGAAAAAATAAAGAATACACGCTAAATGAAAACCTCTCATATTCGCACATCAGTCCGCGCCTGCATAAAGTATGTGATTGAATCAAAAATGATCCGTAGGCGATCTAAAGTCACCGACATAGCCCACCGGGTTAGCAAACTGAAGTGGCAATGAGCAGGCCACATTGCACGCTGAGATGGCCGATGGGGTCAAAAAGTGCTCGAGTGGAGACCACGGACTAGCAAGCGCAGCGTAGGACGTCCATCCACAAGATGAACGGACGATGTCATTAAGATGTTTAGGCTGGATTCAAACCAACTCCTTACAGAAGACCACAGCCATAATAGCACTGCTACCTTTCAGGTACGTAGTGTTGTGTTCCTGATGGTGAGTAAGGTTCCCAGAGCTCCAACTCCCCTTAATAGGCTTGTGACTCCCCTGGTGTTACAGGTGCCCATGGGCAACTGTAATTGCTTACCATCAGGCAGTCTGTCTGTTCCTTTGCCACCTTTCTCATAAAAAGTACCGTCGTAGCCAGGTCTCACTAGGTCAAACCGGTCGTTTAAATTATTTGATCTTTGAATAAAGACTAGGACACTTTTTTTTTTATGACAAAGGTGGCAAACGAGCAGACGGATTACCTGATGGTAAGCAATTACCGTCGCCCATGGGCACTCGCAACACCAAGGGAGTCACAAGCGCGTTGCCGACCTATAAATGGGTTGGAGCTCTGGGAACCTTACTCACCATCAGGAACACAGCACTACATACCTGAAAGGTAGCAGTGCTATTATGGCTGTGGTCTTCTGTAAGGAGGAGGTACTTCCCCAGTTGGGCTGCTCCAGATTCAAGCGTGATGGTCATCGCTGCGCCCTACCTCTCATTGTTGGACGTAGTTTAAGGACATACCCGGGTCCAAAAACACTTGATCCCAGTTTGGACCCCGGGCGAACAAGTCACAGGCCCAAGCTAGCTAAGTAAACAGCTTTTGTAGACTTTAAAGTAGAATTAACAGTAATTCAGGATCTGTTTGTTAATGCCATCATTCATTCCGCGGCGCGCCGTCCGATACATTCTCCAAGTAACATAAATTTAACTTAACACGTTCTGACCTCATCCCGGAGACGGCTGCAGCAGGCCAGCTTATACTTTAATGTGGCGGGGAATTTGCTAATAAGATAAGATAAGATAAAAGACGTACACATACAATAAACAGAATACAAGATGAATAATAAGTAAGACATCACGAAATGGACCCAACTCAGCGTAATGCTGGTTTGAGAAGTCAGCGCTGGTCTTCCGTTGAGCCCATTTGGTGATGTCACGAAAAGTAACACAAAACAAAAAGGAAACAATAAAAAATTAAAGATAATTTTCGAATAATTATCTATATTAATAATCCCGTCGAGGGGTACGGTAGACCTGAACGAAATTGTACTCAAATAAATGAGCGTAAAAAAATAATAGTTCGTCGCGTTTGGTGTCGAGACTCTCGGCTCGTGGGGCAAAGGTTCGTCTAGGCTCCACAGAGCGCTCGTCAAGCGGCTCAGGGAGGCAACAGGCGATCGTCGCGCAGGCAGCTTTCTCGCACACAGGATCGCCATCGCAATCCAGCGCGGGAACGCTGCCTGCGTGATGACCCTTCCTAAGGGTCCAACTTTAGGTTACTTCTAAGAGTTTATAAAATACACAGCTAGGGAGTGGAAGTCTCTTCCAGCTGATCTTTTCCCGGAGCAATACCACCTGGATGTCAAGTCGAGAGTGAACAAGCACTTGCTAGGTAAGCATGCTCCATCATCGGCCTCATCGTCGCTTACCATCAGGTGAGATTGGGGCCAAATGCTAACCTATCACTTATAAAAAAAAACGGGCACGTCTCTCGTATGTCACATAACAGAGTGGCACAGCGCATCTTTTACTGCGAACTTTTTTTTTTATATAACAAAGGTGGCAAACGAGCAGACGGATTGCCTGATGGTAAGCAATTACCGTCGCCCATAGGCACCCGTAACACCATGGTAGTCACAAGCACGTTGCCGACCTTTAAGGGGGGTTGGAGCTCTGGGAACCTTACTCACCATCAGGAAGACAACACTACATACCTGAAAGGTAGCAGTGCTATTATGGCTGTGGTCTTCTGTAAGGAGGAGTCTTCCCCAGTTGGGCTGCCCCAGATTCAAGCGTGATGGTCATCGCTGTGCCCTACCTCTCATTGTTGGACGTAGTTTAAGGACATACCCGGGTCCAAAAACTTCAAAATGGACAGTTTCTGCGGTACAATGTGCTAAAACGACATATGAAGAGAACGTGCATAGAACCTTCTATGTGGGAAACCTTGGCATCTCAGCGTCCACAATGGAGGCGTACTGTGCACGTAAAGGTGCGGGAGTTTGAAAGCGCGAGACGCACAGAACTTGACACTAAACGTGACGAGTTGAAGGCCAGGCCACCTGTGACCATAATTTATAACTATGTTGGAGGGGTGCTGACTTACAGTGAGTGTGGCCGTACATTTACTGCAAAAATCGGCTACGTCAGTCACCAGACCCGGACCCGGGTATGTCCTTAAACTACGTCCGACAATGAGAGGTAGGGCACAGCGAAGTACCATCACGCTCGAGTCTGGAGAAGCCCAACTGGGGAAGTACCTCCTCCTTACAGAAGACCACAGCCATAATAGCACTGCTACCTTTCAGGTATGTAGTGTTGTCTTCCTGATGGTGAGTAAGGTTCTCAGAGCTCCAACCCCCCTTAAAGGTCGGCAACGCGCTTGTGACTCTCCTGGTGTTGCGGGTGCCCACGGGCGACGGCAATTGCTTACCATCAGGCAATCCGTCTGCTCGTTTGCCACCTTATGTCATAAAAAAAAAAAAAAACTAAGCAGACCTACTGTCTCAATCTTCGCTACAAACTAACTTACCGCCTAACTTACCGCCAGTAAGAAGTTTCCCTAACTTAATACCAAGTTGGTACATGTTTAATGCAACCTGTTTTTATGTGTCGATAATTCCTGCCGGGGAACGGTTCAATGAATACTTTTATGAAGAAGAATTTCCCACGTGGTTAAAAAATAATTTTACTTACTTTTTTCTTATAAACGACTGACCAGCGTTTGACCTCAGTCCTCAGTCACACCTGATGGTAAGTGTCGACGAGGTCGAATGTACCACGCTGGTTCAGTAACAGCCTATTCACTCTTGCCTTGAATATATTTTTCCGGGAATACTGATGTAGGTAGCGAATTCCATTCCTTAGCAGTCCACATTAGGAAGGTAGAAGCGAATCTCTTCGTGCGAATGAATGGAATATTCACAACGTAAGGATGGAACCGCTCCCCTCGCCTGGACGTCCGGGGAACTTATTAGCCCATCTTCCCATCTTTTTTACAGATGTGAAGGGGGGGGGGGGTGACTTTGAGCGTCGAGTACTCAAATCGTGACATTTTAAACTATCTCAAACACGAAGATTAAGATATTTTTGAAGCGTGAATGATAGAAATTAATAATCGTAGGCATCGAAACTACACAACAACAAAAATAATGGTAAGAAAATTTTGTGTGTGATAATTTTCGTTCTCAAAGTTTTATAAATTCGAGTGCACTGTCAAAAATCAGCCCCCTGATCGCTTAAAGAAGGTCTCCAGAAACGAATAGAGGCTTTTGAAAGGTCCACATTTCAAAGGCCTCTAAGTAGGGTCATAACTGCAAAAAAAATACTGTCCGTTCCGTCGTTTGTATTTTACTTTTTTAACAATTTTAAGTACTTCCACTTATTGACATCAAATATTAACAAAGAATTTCGGGACATCCCATCTCACCCCGTATTCGTGTTGAGGTGGTATTCCATAAGAAGATTTCGGGTAATTGTTCTATCGAATTATGAATATTGCTATGAGTCAATTTTTAAAAGAACATGCTATTTAAGTAGTAATATCAGCAATGCGATACTACGAGGAAACGCCGCCAGCGTCCTTGGTACAATGCCTCAAGGGCCTTATTTAGATTTAATATAGTATTTATAATAATATTGTATACTTATTTGAAAATAAATTACAATAAAGGTACAATTATTAACTTGTATGTACATAAATAAATGTAGTAGAAATAGCCTATGAAAACCTCAAGCCTCTGTCATCCTTATTCACCCCATACATAACCCAACTGCCCTCGCAATCTCTACTCACACCGTATAAAATAAACTAACCTAAAATATGCTATACTAACGATTTCAATTTGGAACTGCCATTGAGAACGACTGAAATAACAGGCTTCTGAGGGCAGGGAGCCTCTGAAATTGAATTTCATACGTGTAAGCGTGTGTAAGCATGAGAGCCTTAAGGCTATGGACACAGTGCCGTGCAATGTAGAGATTTAGTAGCTGAATTTCCCAGTAGATGGCGCTGTTTGATTCGCTACATCGCGGTGTTAAGATTTTTCTACAATATTATACATGCGATGGTGTGTCAGTTTGTTTGTCCATCTTTCACGGTAAAACGGAGCGACGAATTGACGGGATTTTTTTAAGTGGAGGTAGTTAAAGAGATGGAGAGTGACATAGGCTAGTTTTTCGGGAAAACATCTCATTCCAACAGAAAGACTCAATATACTACATTTTCTCTCTAGCCATGCGGGCGAAGCCACGGGCATCATCTAGTAACTTATAAGTCATCGAATTTTTTTTAAATAACACACCACGCAGATTCGGTTGAGACTGTGTCACCCAATCTTACTTGAAGCGTAACTCAGTACTCAGTAACAAAAATGAAGTCTGGTACAGACGCCAGCAGATATATCGGAGCTGTGGAAGTGGTCACAAATATCGGAACAACGGCTCTATTGTCAAGGCGATAAAGTGCATGTTCAGATATTTGTGACCACCTCCATAGCTCCGATATATCTGATGGCGAGTGTACGGAAGGGTCCTGGATTTTCCCCAGGCTACTTTCCCTCTAATCGCTCACTCTAATAAGCCGTAAGGCTTATAGAACCTAAGTCAAATAAAAATGAAACATACCCCAAGGCGTCTCCAAGAAAAAATCATAAATATTAGGACCACTTAGATTTGTTGAGACAGTCTCAACCAATCTCGCTGGAAGCGGGAACTCAGTAGGAGTATTCCAGTAGTACAAATCAAGTCTGGTGCGGAAGGGTCCTGGATTTTCCCCAGGCTACCTTCCCCCCGACACAGTCTAATTGCTCTAAAAACCGAACGGTTTATTAGAGTCTAAGTCAGATTAAAAAAAAACCCGAGGCGTCGCCTAAAAAAAGACAACTAGGTACTCTACCTATGCCGTGTGATGCCGGCTGATAGAATAGCACCATCCTATCTCCTCCCGCGGGTGCCTTAAGAGGCGACAAAGAGAATAATCCTACGGGCAGCAGCGTTCCTCGAAACCCAATCTACAGCTACTGCGGTCGCCTACCCGCCCGCCAAGCGTGGTGACAATGGCAACTACCCCCAAGATCATACACGTCATATTTGTGGGACGCCTATGTCCAGCAGTGGACTGCATACGGCTGTAATTACTCAACACAGCTGGTCGAAGATATCCGCTCCCGCTCCGCTTATGACCACCCGCCCCGAGCGGTTGACGTGTATGCAAGATATGCTTGCAATGGCTTAATTTACTGGCAGCGAGATGGATGCGATAACGAACAGAGAATTCCAGTGCAGTTACATAATATTATATATACGAGATACAATAGATACGGTTAAGTATACGCCAATAATCGGCCACCTTATGAAGAATATGTTTACCTATAAATAGAAAACATTTTCTAATGGGGTTTCAATTACTGGCCACTCTTCAAAAACCGAGCACCTAATACTAAATTAAGTTCTATTTATAGTTGAACAGAATAATTATTTAAATAAATAAATAAAATAAATATTTCGGGACAATCTGACACAAATCAACCCAGTCCTACGGTAAGCTCAGTAAGGCTTGTGTTGCAGGTACTAGACGATATATATAATAGATAGATACATATAAATACTTAAATACATAGAAAACACCCATGACTCAGGAACATGTATCTGTGCTCATCACACAAATAAATGCCCCGACTGGGAATCGAACCCAGGACCATCGGCTTCATAGGCAGGGTCACTACCCGGTCGTCATCTACTTAGTTACAAACGGATAAACTTAACTGAAGGACCATGTCTATGTAATTGTGCAGAGAATAAATATGGAGCTTACGTCAAAATTTGAATATAGAAAGCCGACATGCGTGTACAGTCGCCATGAGATATATCGGAGCTCTGGAGGTGGTGACAAATATCTGAACGACGCCTCTATTGCCAAGGCGATAAAGTGCATTTTCAAATATTTGTGACCGTACCCTTACCATGAGTTGTGACTTTGAGGTTTTCGATAAAGAGTATCGAGTTTACTATCTGTGCATCTCGCTTGTACTATTTTAGTGCGAACGAGATGCACAGATAGTAAACTCGATACTCGTTATCGAAAACGCCAATGTCACAACTCATGGTGAGGACTCAGCTCCGATGTATCTGATGAAGACTGTACACACACGTTGGAAAGCCCTCAAGATTATTTCCACACGATATGCTTGTTGTTCAATTTTGGAATCTTTCGCTAGCTTTCAATATTAGCTCTAGAAAGTAAACACTTACTTAGGTACCTTGTAAAATAATTAACTATTTTCTGGCTTAATGAACTTCCAGCCATAGTTCCCTTGGGTCACTTTTAAAACCACATTTTTATGACATTTCAACACATAAAACATATTTGCGGTAACTATATGTCACTTCTCCTATCAAACGCGTTAATGCGCGTTATGCGCGCTTTGTGCTACATTTCCTCAAAAAAAAAAGAGAGGTAGGGCACAGCGAAGTACCATCACGCTTGCGTCTGGAGAAGCCCAACTGTGGAAGTACCTCCTCCTTACAGAAGACCACAGCCATAATAACACTGCTACCTTTCAGGTATGTAGTGTTGTGTTCCTGATGGTTAGTAAGGTTTCCAGAGCTCCAACAACTTTTAGAGTAGACGCATGTGAATCTTCTTGAGTTACAGGCGTCCTTAGGCTACGGTAACTGCTTACCATCAGGTGGGCCGTATGCTTATTTGCCACCGTCGTGGTATTAAAAAACTGTGCATCAGTTGTTTCCTGGCTAATGGGACAGAATAACAACAAACAGTTATTTCACTCTTCTATTTCTATTATTTTAATTTATTATTATTTTTGTTTACGACTTAGGCGGCAAACGAGCAGACGGATTGCCTGGTGGTAAGCAATTACCGTCGCCCATGGGCACCCGCGACACCAGATGAGTCACAAGCGCGTTGCCGGCCTTTAAGGGGGGTGGGAGCTCTGGGAACCTTACTCACCATCAGGAACACAGCACTACATACCTGAAAGGTAGCAGTGCTATTATGGCTGTGGTCTTCTGTAAGGAGGAGGTACGTCCCCAGTTGGGCTGCCCCAGATTCAAGCGTGATGGTCATCGCTGTGCCCTACCTCTCATAAAATATAAAATATTTCTATCAAATTAATTACAAAACCAGTTTCCCATATAAAAGGTATTTAATTTAACTAAACAAATACATTAAAATTTAATGAAAACCTCAATTTACTTTCTAGTTAATTGAAACTACTATAACAATTGGTAGATCGTGGTCAGATATATCGATTCGACCAAAGTCCCAAAATATGTTGCAGATATTTTGTTCCAGAGTCATGGGTGTTTTCTATATAATATGTTTAAGTATTTATATGTATCTATCTATTCATATTATTAATATTTATTTATTCATGCTAATGACACACATACATAATATAAAATACATGTCACACCCCGTAGGGGCACAGCAGTAAATTAATTCTATAGTAATAAATAAATAATAAATAAATAAATAAATATTTTAGGACAATCTTACACAAATCTACCTAGTCGTACGGTAAGCTCAGTAAGGCTTGTATTGTAGGTACTAGACAGCGATATATATAATAGATATTAGATACATGTAAATACTTAAATACATAGAAAACACCCATGACTCAGGAATAAATATCTGTGCTTATCACAGAAATAAATGCCCTGACTGGGATTCGAACCCACGACCATCGGCTTCATAGGCAGGGTCACTACCCACTAGGCCAGACCGGTCGTCAAATGCGACATTGTAATACCTACAACACAAGCCTTACTCGTACTGAGCTTACCGTAAGACTAGGTCGATTTGTGTAAGATTGTCCCGAAATATTTATTTATATTTTTTATGTATACACGCGCTGTAGAGTCATAATGATAAAGTCCTCGACTCTGAGTATGTATCAATGAGTCCCGTTTATACCGTTAGGTGTAGAAAATCTAAAACCATGGGGTCCCAGCGCGTTTTTTTGAAAGCGAGTGCCATCTGACCTTCCAACCCGGAGGATAAACTAGGCCTTGTCCGGTTTTCTCAAGTTTCCTTCACCGAAAAGCGACTGGTAAATATCAAATGATACTTCGTACATAAGTTCCGAAAAACTCATAGGTGCAAGCCGGGGTTCGAACCTGCGACCTCGGGATTGCTAGACGCACGCTTCTACCAGCGCTCTTCTAATTCTTCTCAAACTAATAGCTCTATTCTATTTTTGCAGAAATCGCGAAACGTCTGGCCGAAGTAACTAGTGACCGACGAGCTGGCGGCTTCCTCGCACAACGTATCATCATTGCGATATATGTTTGTTAGATCTAAAGAATATCTCTTTATGATAATAGAATTTATAAAAAGTTCACAGTGTGTTAATACAAATAATGTATTTTACTTTTTTTTTATGATATAGGAGTCAAACGAGCAGACGGATTGCCTGATGGTAAGTAACTACCGCCGCCCATGGACACTCGCAACACCAATATTACTAATTAATACCGGGTCGGGATGGGCAGTAGCATACCTGGAGTGTTGTGAAACACCGCGATCGTCAACCCGCATGCCAAGCGTGGCTATTATGGCATTTATACCCCATGGCAGGAAAGGCCCCAAGTCCCCGGCGACCCCCGATACTCTGGTTATGGTAGCGGCCTGGGTACTAAAGGTGTCAACAACACGCCGCAACACCAGGGGAGTCACAAGCGCGTTGCAGGCCATTAAGGGGGGTTGGAGCTCTGGGAACCTTACTCACCATCAGGAACACAACACTACATACCTGAAAGGTAGCAGTGCTATTATGGCTGTGGTCTTCTGTAAGGAGGAGGTACTTCCCCAGTTGGGCTGTCCCAGATTCAAGCGCGATGGTCATCGCTGTGCCCTACCTCTCTTTAAACTTACGGGGTCAAGCTACTTCTTTTGTTCAATACATACTCTACGAAGAGCCCACTGTAAAGTAAACCCTAAATGGCTCAGCAATTAAATTCCTTGACTGTACCATATTTAAAATTCCAATCTTGTACTTCTGATTGCTTAAACCGAGGCCGGCTTAATTCAGTCTTATATTTAGCGCCTGGACAATTCCGAGTAGCAATGTTGTATTTTAAATATGTTGCTCAGAATTTACGGTCAGGCGCAGAATGGGCTTATACAACATTAATTTAAATTTAATATTATTACATGATATTACTGGGTATTCTATCTATTAATAAAGTAATTGATTTTGTACTATAGTAAATATCTTAAATAGTAGTAATAATTATTATCAATTTCAGAAATTCTAAGTAATTCTGCTTTGCCGTTCTCGGGTGGTAATATTTTGTTTGCTAACTTACGCTTAATTTTCTAATATTTTACTAACAAACTGTTAGATTTTTACTGTATCAAATACGGAATGATTTACTCTTTGTACTCTACTAACGAACTTGTTGAAAAACGAACACTGCGATACACAAAGTACAGTCGGAGACAGATGCGTACACTTGCAAACTAATTTGGAGATTTAATGTGATTAGTATGGTATTAGATAGATTAAAGGCTGGTTGGAGCTCTGGAACCATACTCACTATCACACAACACTACATACCTGAAAGGTAGCAGTGCTATTATGGCTGTCTTCTGTAAGGAGGAGGTACTTCCCCAGTTGGGCTTCTCCAGTCTCAAGCGTGATGCTACTTCACTGTGCCCTACCTCTCATTGTTGGATGTACTTTAAGTTAAGGACATACCCGGGTCCATTAATGCATTAGTAACCATTAATAACTCAAACCGCACACGCTATAATTACAAGCAGCACGATGCAATCTGCACTAAATTTGCAATTGCATTCTGTGATCAATTAATATAGTGAATAACAGTATATAGTGACATATATTATATATGCATTAGACCGTGACGAGCGGCTAATGCGAGGAGAGGCCTTTACCCAGCAGTGGGACACAACATAGGCTAAGTACTAAGTAAAACCAAAAATTACAACTAGCTTCACCTTTCGACTTCGTCGGTAAGCCATGCTCGTCTTTAAAGTATGGATAAAAATTAATCCTATGTCCTTTCTCGTAGCCAAAACTCTTTCTACACCATCATCCCAATTGGTTACGAGGTAACAGACAGACAGAGTTACTTTCGCATTTCTAATATTATAGTAGTAAATAGTAGTAAAGTAGTAATAGTAGTAAGTACACATAGCTGATGTCAAGCATTGTCGACCTAAGTCTGCAGTCTGGGAGCCTGTCACAGATAAGCCTAATCACTCAATTAAGTTAGATAAACCCCAAATCCTCGCCAAGGAGAAACGATATATTCCCAGAATGATGCGAGAGGCTATTGAAATTAAGAAGTATCCAAACTTGCGAGAGGATGGTATTTCTGTACCACCGGCTTGGGATCCTGTGGTTCATTTAATAAAACAGCAGGCAAGACTGTGAGGCCATAGAGTTGGACAGCGAGAACATTGTACTTTGTAGTTTATAATTTTTGGACTTTAATTTCTAATAAGCCAATTGTCATGTGCAAACACCAAAATTGTTTAATAATTTATATGTGGGTAGCTTATTGTACTACTTAGTTACAAACGGATAAACTCACGTGTAATTATATCGCAATAGGCGACATGTTTCGGGTAAGCTCTGGTACCCATCTTCAAGCCGAGTCAGGACACACCGATCGCGATGAGGGTGTATCACTCACTGCTGTCCGCTGCCTTGCGCGGCGTTCTGCACGTCGCGCCCGCTGAGAAATTGCTTGCACTTTTTGTGAAGGCGCTACACTCGCTTGCGGTGAATCATCATCGAACCCAGTAAACGAAACGCACACTGAACTGACTGTGATATAATTACACGTGAGTTTATCCGTTTGTAAATAAGTAGTAGTAGTAACGAAACGCACACTGAACTGACTGTGATATAATTACACGTGAGTTTATCCGTTTGTAGTAAGTAGTAGTAGTTTTGGACCCGGGTATGTCCTTAAACTACGTCCAACAATGAGAGGTAGGGCACAGCGTTGACCATCACGCTTGAATCTGGGGCAGCCCAACTGGGGAAATACCTCCTCCTTACAGAAGACCACAGCCATAATAGCACTGCCACCTTTTAGGTATGTAGTGTTGTGTTCCTGATGGTGAGTAAGGTTCCCAGAGCTCCAACCTCCCTTAAAGGCCGGCAACGCGCTTGTGACTCCCCTGGTGTTGCGGGTGCCCATGGGCGACGGTAATTGCTTAACACCAGGCAATCCGTCTGCTCGTTTGCCGTCTATGTCATAAAAAAAAAAGGGGTAGTAACATGGCTCACAACAGTTTTAATTGTATTAGCTCTTTGTACGTTTATGTAGTCGACTGTACAGGGCAAACAGTAGTGTAGCAAAACTAGGAGGGTGTGAATAAAGTATCAGTGGCGGTATCCGGACGAATGGACACAGTTTGTGATGCTGCGATATAGATGCTGGCTTTTGAGTCCACTAAATTCATGTCCGTACGTATTTTCTACTAGCTTTTCCTCGCGACTTTGTCGGCCAGCCGTCTTGTATGGTTGCAGGATAAAAATTATCCTATGTTCATTTCTCGTAGCTCAAACTCTCCATACCTTTCATCCCAATTAGTTCAGCGGTATAAGCGTGAAGAGGTAACAGACAGACAGAGAAGTTACTTTCGCATTTGTAATATTAGTACGGACATAGATTACTTTGCTTGTGTGTGCAGTCTGCGCCAGTATAAAAAACTATAACAAGCTTTTTTTATATACAACGAAGGTGGCAAACAAGCATACCGCCTGATCTGATGCTGGAGCCAGAAGGTACGCCTGTACTTGATGATTCTGCAAAAAGTATACTAGTATAAAGCTTGTACAGTCGCCATCAATTATATCGGAGAAGCCAAGGTATTCAAATAAGAAATGAGGAGATCCTTAGGCGAACTAAAGTCGCCGATATAGCCCACCGGGTTAGAAAGCTGAAGTGGCAATGGGCAGGCCACATTGCACGCAGAGGAGATGGACGATGGGGTCGAAAGGTACTCGAGTGGAGACCACAGACTAGGAAGTGCAGCGTAGGACGTAGGACCCACAAGATGGAAAGACGACCTCATTAAGGTCGCCGGTGGACGCTAGGATGCAGGTCGCTTCCAACCAGTATATGTGTAGATCCAAGAGGGGTGCCTATGTTCAGCAGTGGACGTCTTGTGCCTGAGATGATGATAATTATGAGCGATGGTATGCAAAAACATAGGAGCATGCACTTTATCGCCTCTATAATATAAGCGTTGCTCCAATATTTGTGACCATTTTTGCCGCTCTGATATATCCTATGGCGACTGTACCAATTTTTTTTTTTGACAGAAACTTATGTAAATACACGGACACCCAAAGATACAGACTAAGTAAACTGACTGTATTAATTGTATAAAAGCGGGTAACTCACGTTTTATAAGTCGAATATTGCTCGACATGTTTCACTCCGTAACGAGGAGCATAATCATGAGCCATTCGCGTTGGCTCATGATTGGCTTCGGAGTGAAACATGCCGAGCAATATTCGACTTATAAAACGTGAGTTACCCGCTTTTATACAATTAACCCGGACCCGGGTATGTCCTTAAACTACGTCCAACAATGAGAGGTAGGGCACAGCGAAGTACCATCACGCTTGAATCTAGAGCAGCCCAACTGGGGAAGTACCTCCTCCTTACAGACCACAGTCATAATAGCACTGCTACCTTTCAGGTATGTAGTGTTGTGTTGGTGAATAAGGTTCCCAGAGCTCCAACACACTTATAGGTCGGCAACGCGCTTGTGACTCCCTTGGTGTTGCGAGTGCCCATGGGCGACGGTAATTGCTTACCATCAGGCAATCCGTCTGCTCGTTTGCCACCTTTTTCATAAAAAAAAATTTAATATGTTTCAATCTCACGATAGTTTTGTTTAAACTGACTGTACTGAAAGTTAAGTCAAGTCGGGACCAGTTGGCCCATAACTCGTGTGGAGTTGGAAATTATTATAGTTCTGTTGCAATTATGTGGCAGTGATTATGATGACATACTGTGTGCTAGCGGGAGAGGCTGCTGTGGGAGCGGGAAGGTTACATAGTACGGTTTTGTTATAGGAAGATTTGATCATCATTTTTTTTATGACATAGGCTCCAAACGAGCAGACAGATTGCCTGGTGGTAAGCAATTACCGTCGCCCATGGGCCGGCAACGCCAGGGGAGTCGCAAGCGCGTTGCCGGCCTAAGGGGGGTTGGAGCTCTGGGAACATTACTCACCATCAGGAACACAACACTACATACCTGAAAGGTAGCAGTGCTGTTATTATTATTTCAGCCATAAGTCGTCCACTGCTGGACTTAATAGCCTTCCTGAAATATGACTATCATCTTGAGGGGCAGTTGCCATAGTCGCCACTCTTGGCAGGCGGGTTAGCCACCGACGGACGCTGTTGCCCATCCGGTTTTTTCCCTATGTCGCCTTTTACGACAACCGCAGGAGATAGGGTGGTGCTATTCTAGTCAGCCGGCAGCGCGCGGCACAAGTAATAAAACAAAAAAAAAAGATTAAAAAAAAGCTATACCCTAGTGTTTACGTACCAAGAAACTTTATGACGAACAAGTCTTGCCTAGTGAATAGCTTGCTTTTGAAATTGATGGTCCTGGGTTAAGATCCCAGTGAGAGGAATTAATTGTGTGTTGAGCACAAATATATGTTCCCGAGTCATGGGTGTTTTCTATAATAATAAATGATAACATGGACAGGGGCAGCATCCGCTTAGTGTATCTTTTTACATTACATTAAAATTATCGAAAGGGCCTCTGCGCGTTGGCTCAATCCGGCTCCGCGTACGCCTCCCAAATGTCCGGAACACCATTGTTCCGTATACGGAAAAGAAATACAAAATAATGAATAATAATATATTTCGGGACAATCTTACGCAAATCGACCTAGTCCTACGGTAAGCTCAGTAAGGCTTCTGGTAGGTACTAGACGAGGATATATATAATAGATAGATATGTACATATAAATACTTAAATACATAGAAAACAACCCATGACTCAATAACACATATCTGTGCTCATCACACAAATAAATACCCTAACTGAGATTTGAACCCAGGGCCATCGGCTTCACAGGCAGGGTCACTACCCCCTAGACCAAATATTCCATTCTATGTATTTAAGTATTTGTAATCATAGTTTTTTTTTATGACAAAGGTGGCAAACGAGCAGATGGATTGCCTGATGGTAAGCAATTACCGTCGCCCATGGGCACTCGCAACACCAAGGGAGTCACAAGCGCGTTGCCGACCTATTAGTGGGTTGGAGCTCTGGGAACCTTACTCACCATCAGGAACACAACACCACATACCTGAAAGGTAGCAGTGCTATTATGGCTGTGGTCTTCTGTAAGGAGGAGGTACTTCCCCAGTTGGGCTTCTCCAGATTCAAGCGTGATGGTCATCGCTGTGCCCTACCTCTCATTGTTGGACGTAGTTTAAGGACATACCCGGGTCCATACGCGCTATAAGTGCGCCCTCACCCCGGTTATTTGTCGCGAAGAGTATGAAACTTACACACAAGACTGTAACTTCATTTCCGAATGAATCCCGGTTTCAGACACCAAAATAAACGACGTATGCGCATCCCAACATGTCAAGAATCTGTACCTTACGTCACGGGAATAAAGTATACAATTGTATGTAATTGCCGATGGTTGTTACGGTTTTTGCGAGAGGTATGGCCGAGCTTGTGGCCTAATAACTTCGATATTACTACTTTGACTAGTTTAAAATATGGTTCGGCAGTTTGTTGTTTCGTAGTCATAATGCAAAGATGAAAATTACTATATATTTCAGTGAAAAAAACATTGATACCTTGTAAGAAATTACGGGCGCCTGCAACACCACGGGAGTCACGAGCGCGGTGCACGCCTTTAACGGGGTTGGAGATAGCTTAGTAGGAGACATACAAGACATAGAATCATGGAATGACAGTCTATACAAATCCAGTTCCTCCGACATGCTGGCTATTTCTCTCTCTTTGGTATTATGTGGTACAGCGCCATCTATGGATACAATAATGAGTTATTGAGACAGCGAGACTCTTGGACCCGGTCTTTAAACTACGTCCAACAATGAGAGGTAGGGCACAGCGAAGTACCATCACGCTTGAGTCTGGAGCAGCCCAACTGGGGGTGTACCTGGGTCAATTTCAACAGTACTAGTTTTTTGTGTCATTCCGGTGTAATTCTTTATTTACGTTTCTTCGATGTTTCTTTTAATGTCAATCGACACCTAAGACTGTTCTTTGATAAGCCTCTTACAGAGCACTTGATATCTTAAGCATTTTGTGAATTATCGGAGAATAAAAAAAATTACTCGCACGTGAATGATAAATATACACAGGAATGATATAACACTCCACCTGAATGACATTTTTCCACCGGAATGAAAAAAAATACTCGCACGTGAATGATAAGTATACACAGGAATGATATAATACTCCAGCTGAATGACATTTTCCCCATCGGAATAAAAAAAATAAACACAGGAATGATATATACACACTAAAATGAGAAAAATGCTAAGAACTGCCTAAATCAGCCAAGTTCAATAATTAACCGAAAATTTATTTCGAATGCCCATGTTCAATGTAGAACTCCTCCAATCTAGCATATCGAGTATTTCTTTATAAAGTGCCACTTTCATCTCGCTCCTTTCCTTATAGTAGAGGAGATATAGCGTTTGGGATCAAAATAATTGACACAGAACCGGAGTTTGATGTTTTTAGTTCTTTGTGTATATCTTTTTGACATACTAAAAATATAGAAAAATATACGTGTGCAAAATGCGATTTTCGACACGGCAAAGATTTGAAAAATTGAAATTTCTCCATATAAAACCCAAATTTTGTATGGTCTCAAATTACAAGAAATTACACACAAAAAAAGGTTATGAGGTTAATTTTATAAAATAAACGTAAATTACAAAGTGGTGACTAAAAAAAAAAGATTTTTCAAGAAAAAAAAAAATTTTTTTTGTTAAAAATTGATAATAAAACTTACCTAGGTATATAGACTATTATACACATCAATATACGTTATAAAAAGAAAAGCATGTTTAATACTTGAATATTTCCTATTATACTTATATAATACAAAAAATAGACTTTTAATTAACACGACAAAATATAGAGCTCCTCCACAGACTGCCACATGGAGCAATCTTCAACATATTGCGGCCACTGACTACCAGCGTTAGTTTAGCATTTGTGGATGTCGGATAATGCGCTTTCCCAGACGTAGTCGCCATTATGCTAGGACTTTTCTGCCCTAACGGCCATCGACCACCACTGCCACTTCAACAGTGCAATTCTACGAGCCATGACGGTTTTTCTGTCTTTTTTTTTTGCGGAACATCATTGGACTGCTTCTACGTGGCGATAGTCCGAGCGATCTTTCCAATCCGCGCTACCTTCACCGTGAAGTCTTCCTTAATGCTCCACAGCCGAGTTTGATATTGCTTTTTCGAAGTTTAATTTGCCTATCTGGACTACATGTCCCAGATACAAATATTCGCCAACAACTTCGACAGCAAAGTTCCCAACCGATATCGGTTAAATGGCGACAAGGACATATATTATCCATGTCATCTTTCATCAACCCTACTTGTTGTGAAACTCTGCTAAGGTCCTCAAGTGCTCAGTTGCTCAGACATGGCAATGACATACTGAGTAGTGTAGACTAAGGTGAGTGAAGTATTCGCTGTTGACATTGATCCAGTACCTTAAAGGCATCTTCCAGTGCAGCAAACAGGTTCGGAGAATGACATCTTTCTATCTTACACCTCGGTGCGGCTGGATTGGCTCCGAGCTCTGGTCCTGAATATCGATGATCGCTGATGAGATATAGAAGTACAGTCCATGTCTCGATCGAACCACGATGTAATCTGCCACTATGCTTGGCGTTAGTGGACGATGAGAAAGCCTTTGAAGGGGGGTTTGGAAAAAAAAACTACTCAATATGTCAATTGAGTCCTGCACTAGAATTTTTATTTAATATATTAATTGTAAATATGGTACAACTATACAAATGAGTAATGTGCTAGTGGCAGATATTATATGTGTCGACATATGGTATAGAAAATTTTTCTATATTGCTGTGATTTAAGATTATTAGATTTACATATAACATTAAACAATTCGAAAAGATACATGGAAGAACTTTATAAGTCCTGTAGAGTTGGATGAAGAGCATATGAATGATGAACAGCTAATAGACGAAGTTGATAGAATAGCTACTTATTAAGATAGGTATATGTAGTAAAATAGGTAATAAATTGGAAAATAATACTTGAAGTAGTTTTTGAAAGCCATGTCGAATATTACCAATGGTAAAGCTGCAGAAGTTGGCGGAATTCCTATCAAAAACATTAATTGTGCAAATTGCAATCCTATATATATGTATATATTATTGCAATTCTAAAACAGAATATAAGTTTAAATATGAAGAACACGTTAAGTGTTATTTCACAAGCCTTTTTTCTGCTCAATATGATCTAAAAAAACAGACTAAAATCAATCGCTGAAAATCACAACTCTCGCATTTCCGAAGACCGAAATCAATAATTATGAAATCAAATTTAATTGACAAGATTAGC
Source organism: Grapholita molesta (assembly GCA_022674325.2). NCBI lineage: Eukaryota > Metazoa > Arthropoda > Insecta > Lepidoptera > Tortricidae > Grapholita > Grapholita molesta. The sequence continues at coordinate 9,811,404 of CP053143.2, forward strand.
AGACGACATTGCGCCATTTGCAGAGAATAGTAACAAGTTACAGCAGACACTTTAAAAATGATGAAATCTTTGATAGATTCAGCCTTAAAATTAACAGTAATACAATAATATTGTTACCAAAAACCTAACAACAAATACAGCGGAGAAAGGAACTGACTAGCTGGACAGAAATCATGACTAATGGAGTTTGTTTATTACAGATAAAAGGTGAGACATAGATAGGGCATCTGATGAGGTATAAGACCTTGTATTTTAACATTTTGGAGAGCAAGAACGAGATAATGACTAATGACAGACCGAGGGAGGCCAAAATATACATATCTCAGACACGCAAAGAAGAAGGCTGTTGTTATAAGGCTGGCAGAGAGAAAAGTAGACTCCAGCAACATTCTTAAATATTGATGATGATATAACATATTGAACACTGCACGAGCTTATTTTTAATCTTCTACCATCTGGTTATTTAATTTTAATTTTTAAAAACGTCATAATCTTTTTTACCATTAATTTTCCTGTCATTCGATGCCACACACAATTTTTAATAAATTTTATGAAGTTTCGAAGATAAATTTTTTGTGGAGCAAAAAAACACATTTTGCACACATATATTGCATTGTTGATGTCGCAATGGGAAAGCCACGTCACTCGGAGAACCGATGGCCGTTAAGACAGAAAAGTCCTCGTGGTGACTCGACTACGTCTAGGAAAGCGCAATATCGGACATCCACAAACGCTAAACTAACGCTGGTAGTCTGCAGTACTACATTATGTTGAAGATTGCACCATGTGGCAGTCTATGGGTGAGGTCTATATTTTGTCGTGCTAATTAAAATACAGCCTATATTTTTTGTATAATTTAAGTATAATAGGAAATATTCAATACAGGTTAAATTTAATTTTCAGTTTTAAGAAAAAAAAATGTTTTTGGCTTGAAAAATGATTTTTTTTTTTTGGTCACCACTTTGTTATTTACGTTTATATTATAAAATTAACCTCATAATAGTTTTTAGTGGGTAATTTGAGACCATGCAAAATATGAGGTTTATATGGAAAATTTCCAGTTTTTCTAATCTTTGCCGTGTGAAAAATCACATTTTGCACACATGTATTTTTCTATATTTTTAGTATGTCAAATAGATGCATACAAAGAACTAAAAAAAAACAAACTCCGCTTCTGTGGGAATTATTTTGACCCTCGCCTACAAATTTTCGTACCACTCCTGTACTATTAATGAGTTTCCGAGCTAGAGAGCCTTTTAGTTCTATTGCTCCGCTGGGCCTTGAAGAACTTAGACCCGGAGCTGTGGACAGCTTCTACAAACCCGTCGTTGAGTTCGTTCATCTCGCTTCCTAGACAATCAAAACGGTTCCGGAGCTCTAATGAAAGCTCTCGGGGTTTTGGATTTCGATTGGTGCTGGCCGGAGCGTAGATCTCATCAGTCGCGAACATTCTAACTTAACACTTATATTCAATGTGCCTCTAACCAGACGGTGATCACTACCGGTCTTAACCGTATTGATCACAGAGACATCATTGAATATATGTTTCTTCGTCGACATGATGAAGTCAATCTCGTTTTTTGTTGCACCATCGGGACTCATCCAGGTCCATCATGCTCACGTTTCTTGAAGAAAGAGTTCATCATATAGAGTCCCTCTTTCTCCAAGAAACCAGCCAGTAGTTGGCCCCGGTGGTTCCGACGTCCGTATTCAAATTGCCCCACTCTCAGCTCTGCGCCGTCTCTCTTGCCCAGTTTCGCGTTGAAATCCCCCATAACAACGATGAAGTAAGTTTTGGAGCTATGCATGGCCTTTGAGATGTCCTCATACATAGCCTCCACCTCGTCGTCGGAGTGTGTCGAAGACGGCACGTATACCTGGATGACCTCCAACGAGTATCTCTTGGATACTCTGAGTATCAGGTACGCCACCCTAGACTTTACACTCTCGAACTTCACCACGTTGTTTACGAGGGACTTGTGGACGATGAACCCGACACCTCCTTGGGACTGGTGGTCGCCCTCCCGGAAGTGGAGCAAGTTGCCGGACTTCAGGGTTATCGTGTCCTCCCCCTCTCTTTGGGCTTCAGATAGCCCTATTAAATCCCAATGCAACCTGCTCAACCCTTCCTCCAGTTCCACTATCTTTTGTTCGTGTTGTATGTTGCCAGGGCCAGGAGTCGTCGGTAGCAGGATCCCGCCCGGGGATTCTTAGCACCCCTGATCCCTTTTGAACCCTGGCCGCTACCGGCATAACCAGGGTACCGGGGGCCGTCGGGGACTCGAGGCCATGGTTTTAGGGTGTTCATTTCATATGGGGAGTATATGCTATAATCGTCACGCTTGGCATGCGGGTTGGCGATCGCAGTGCTTCTACCGCACTCTAGGGATGCTGCTGTCATCCTCCGGTGGTCTTGGCCGTAGTTTTAGGACATACCCGGGTCCATTTTTTTTATTCGTGGCATTCTAAAAGCAAATAAATCTCACATCAAAGTTGGTCATCAAACTACGGACTCTTAAAAAAATTATAATAAATCAATGAAGTAGCATTTGAAAAAAAAAATGGTACTATTAACATCACTGAAGTGATTTTCGAAAAATAGTTTTGATTAACAATTAGTAATTACGTACTTGGGGAATTTTGAGAAAATTTGCCAAAGACAGGTGTTTACTAGTTTACCCAATTGATGTTAAGGCCTACTTTGTAACCACAAATTCAGGGGTCTAGCTTTAACCCTCATAAAACGACACGAGGTTAAATAGCTTGTAGAAAAAGATGGTACAGCCGGAATCTTATTTTGTCGGACTTGGCGGGGGCATGGCAGTGCCCCCAAATAATACTTAAACACAAAAGTGAAGCTACTTTTGATATCATTTCGGTGTTATTTTCATTCTGGTGGGTATTAAAGCCATTTTACTACACCGGAATCACCGGAATGAAATTGGTGGAATGATAAACCGAGGTGAAATAAAATTATAAAAAAATAACTAAATCCCACATTCTTTAACTATCGCAACATTTAAACTCAACAGTACAAAATACACGATCTGTAAATATTTGAAAAATAACAAATATGAAACAAAAAACATATAGCAAACTCCGGAATGATATTTTTTTTGTCCCCGCAACATCGAAATGACATTCTCATGTGGGTAGCGGATCTATTTGGCATCGTGTCGACGTCTTATTGCGGTGAGAGCCGCGGCACAAGTGACTCTAAAAGTGCGCAGGAGGCGGACGGAGTACGAAGTCAAACTTAGCCAATAAACGTCGATGAAATTTGTCCGCGGTAATAAGGATTATTTTGCCGGACAAATTTCTTTACACATAATGGAGGGGTTTATTAAACAGTTGGTAAACAAGTAATATTTTAAAGAGTTCTTTATTGATATGGTATTATAATGAACTAAAAACAAATTTGATATCTTGTATAGTTTTAGAGTTATGCGGCATTAAACAAGAATAACTGGGTTCCGGACAACCCACCTCAATGAAAAATTGGGCCTTAATATTTTTTTTTCAATTATTAAATCATTTAATATTTTAATATTAGTTATTGCCCGAGGTCGATAGCTAAGAGATGTTTCCATAAAAAAATAGTGTATGACTATTTTGACTTTCTGCACCAGCGTTTTCAGTCTTGCCATCAAATTTTATTGCTTGGGATATTCACCCACCTCCTCCTTACAGACCACAGCCATAATAGCAATGCTACTTTTCAGGTATATGTTGTGTTCCTGATGGTGAGTAAGGTTCCCAGAGCTACATCCCCCACGACTCCCCTGGTGTTGCGGGTGCCCATGGGCGACGGTAATTGCTTACCATCAGGCAATCCGTCTGCTCGTTTGTCATTAAAAAAAAGTCTCCGTAGAACTAGTGTAGCACTGAGATTGTCAAACATTATATTCGCTGATGTTTTTGTGTATGTTCCTTTCTGCAATCATAAATAACTGAGCAGACTGATTTAATTATTAAAATAAAGTCATAACTCGGAAGTTAATCTAATTTATTGCACTTGCAACTATGAGAATGCACCCAGACGCACTATTTCTGTTCCCGGCGGTGCAGTCAGGCTATGCGGCAGCTATGCATCTTTCTAACATTATTTATAAGTTATGAGTTTATAGAGTCTGGCAAACTGCACTCCCTCTTTCTTGACGAGAGTAAAAGAGAAGCTAACTACGTCACAATTTGTAGGCGATCGAAACTATTTCTCGAACACTAGTTTGTAACTTGTAATACAAGCGGATGTCTCTTTCTAACAACAGAGGCTCTAGTGTAAGTTTCTTTTGACGTAAAAAAACATTTACGAACGCGTAAGTGATCATCTTATTTATATGGGAAACGCAAACGCGTTCGTGACGTAAAGTTACTTTAAAAACTGACAGTCAGGCTCAGTGTGCCTCTGGAGTCCGTTGCATAATAATTTGTAACTTCTGATATTAAACGGAAGTCTCTTTCCAATTCTTTTCATTAGAAAAATAGTTCCGCTAATCCATACTAATATTATAAATACGAAAGTAACTCTGTCTGTTACCTCGTCACGCTTAAACCGTAATAAAATTTGGTAAGGATTTGTAACTACGAGAAAGGACATAGGATAATTTTTATCCCGCAACCATACTTTAAAGACGGGCATGGCTGGCCGACGAAGTCGCGGGGAAAAGCTAAGTTAGTTATAAATTTAATATGCAATAATGGAAGATTATTACGTGTTGTTTGTTAAGTCCTTTACACGTTCGTCTTGTGGACAAAACTTTAAATACCAATAGTTTACTGGGCTTCGACGCTTCAATTTAATCTATTAAATAAGCCGATACCTCTAACTATAAAAAATATTTTATTGATAAACTACAGTCGCCATCAGATATATCGAAGCTGTGGAGGTGGTCACAAATATCTGAGCACGCGCTTTATCGCCTTGACAATAAAGGCGTTGTTCAGATTTTTGCGACCTCCACAGCCCCAACATATTTGAGGGCGACTGTACAAATTATCGCTGAATAGTGGCGGTAAACTGCATGTTCAGATATTTGTGACCATCCACCCGATATATGATGGTTGTACATACTTATAAGAATTTAAAAAGCCCGTGATTCCGAGTAGAAAAAACACAAAGTAAGTTAAATAGACATCATCATCATATCAGACGAAGTACCACTGCTGGACATTCGCTCACAATAACCGGTTTTGCGCCACCCGAATTATATAAAATGTCTCAATTTTGGGTTTTCATATATTGTTGCCGTGTGATGCCGGCTGACTAGCACCATCCCATCTCCTCCCGCGCGTATCGTAAGAGGCGACAAAGGGTAAAATCCTACGGGCAGCAGCGTCTGTCGAAACCCAATCTACAGCTACTGCGGTTGCCAACCCGACAAGCGTGGTGACAATTGCAACTACCCCCAAGATGATTCAAGTCATATTTGTGGGAGGCTTATGTTCAGCAGTGGACTACATACCTACGGCTGAAATGTATGTATGATGTAATTTTACGAAAATGCCATCTGATCAGACCCAGAGGGTAAACTAGGCCTTATTGGAATTCCTCACGTCCGGTTTCCTCACGATACTACAGCTACTGCGGTTGCCAACCCACCTGCCAAGCGCGGCGACTAAGGCAACTACCCCCAAGATGATACAAGTCATATTTGTGGGAGGCCTTTGTCCAGCAGTGGACTGTATACGGCTAAAATGTATGTATATATATTGTTTTAATGTAGAATTTTAAGTGTTCGAAGTTAGCTTAAACTACCCGGATATCTTTTAGAGTTCCGTAGTCTACAATGAACCCTTAATTATAGTTTCAACATGTCTGTCTGTCTGTCCCCGCCTATGCTCTGGAGTTATATATTAGACTAAGAAAGCTTTAATCTAAGTTTGTGAGTGTGTGAGTGTGTATGTTTGTTACTTCATCACGATTTTAATAAAATTTGGTATGAAGTTAGCTGACACCATTTTTTTTCGATTAATATTGAAATTTGTGGATTGCCAAACATTTTTGATGAAGTGAATATTTCTGGAAATAATCGCTCCGCAAGTAAAAAATTCTAACTTTTGCGCCGCAAACAAAAAATATTAAACTAAAATTGAAAATAGACAACATATACTTAAGATAAAGTTACGAAGATCTCCGGCCCGAGACAGGATTTGAATCTGCATGTTCCAGCTATCCTTACATATTTCATTTAAAAAAATAAATCTCAGTTACATGAAAGAGCTTAAACACTTTCAAAAAATTTTATTCTGAACTTGATAGTTTAAACCGTTTTTAACCGACGAAAAAAACATTCTTTGGTTTTCATGGTGTCTTTGGCTTTTGGTTCTCATGTCGACGCGTATACATTTTTTTTTAATGTATGACCACGCATAACTTCTTTCAGAGTAGTCCGATTTTTTGAGTTACGGCTCAAAAACGGAACCCTACTCTGACCATGGCGCGACATGTACGTGGCCGGTATTTTATCTTTTTATGAGTACTAACCCGATATAACTTTTTAAACTACTTACGCTAACCATATTAAACTGCCAGAACGGCACCCTAGGGGTCCTATAATACGCTACACGAGCCTTTGTTACTACGTATGAAAAAGATTAGCTGCTTTATTAACATTCAGCAGATACGTCACGTGCGCGTGTTAATGCTCTAACGCGCGAACGCGCGTAGAAGCCGCGAACCGCGAGTATAGATGTTCACGCCATCGCGTTCGTGCTTCGCGCCGTTCTCCTATCAGAGCCCTTAGTGTATGTTTTTAACGTAACAAAACGTCACCATGGCGTTAGTTCCCCATATAAATAACATTATCACTAACGCGTTCGAAACGTTTTTTACGTCATAAGAATAAGGGTATACGCGCGAACACGAACGATGAACGATGCGATGGATTTTTGTCAGACACCTACGGCTTCATCTTTATTTCTTTTTTACTTGCATCTTATCTTTAAAACAGAGGTAATTATAATACGCAATGGCAAACGGCAACACAGCAGCAGCAGAAATTACGACGTCGTCCATTTTCGTTGAAGTCGCGAACAAAACTGCGAATCTTTGTGAGTGTGGAGGGAAAGTTCGGAACCAACGTCGGTCGCTCTCACTCCCATTGTCGGGATAAGCCTTATCATTTTAAATATTTAAAAAAGTGTGAACTACAAATCTGGTTTTCATTGAACATTCACCACGTCCGATCTCCAACCCGCCTTAAAGGTCGGCAACGCGCTTGTGACTCCACTAGTGTTGTGGGTGCCCATGAGCGACGATAATTGCTTACCATGAGGCAATCCGTCTGCTCGTTTGCCGCCTTATGTCATAAAAAAAAACGTGCTACCCGCGTCTATCGAAGAATCTGCGACTTGATACCACCATTTGGTGGTAAATTTTATCCTTTGCTTCTGTGACTTGATACCACCAAAATGGTGTCTTTCAAATGTCTTTCAAATTTTTAATACATACGCAAAACGTACAAACACAAAAAAACAGTGGCGTACCTGCTTTAGTACTGTCAAATCTGTGCTCACGTGTAAATGCTTACATATTGCGGTAATATAATGCTATCTAAAATTTGATATTGTTTACCGTAAAATAGGATAATCTGAAACATCATATTTATTCATTGTCATATCTAATTAAATGCGAAAATAAATTTAGAATAGGACACGGGCATTATTTTATGTCAAATCTTCCCTTTTAGGGACTAAAAGGGTGGTTTTGTAGTGCCCTAGTGCATTAGACATAGCATTGTGCTCTAATTGAATGTTTGCTATTAAAATATATGCAGGCGTTTACCTGACTAAGGCTAATGTGAATAATAAGATTAATAAGTGTTCATACTACTGAGTGAAATAAAAATGGTGATTCAAATTTATATTTTCTGAGTCTATTCATGATTGTGATCAACTTTTACTATGAGCCATTACTGAAAAACTGTTAAAAAATATACCTGCCCATACCAACAACAGCTAGCTAGCAGCTAGTATGGTAAGGTCTCTTTTTTTGTAACGAATTTTTCGTTTGTAACCTCATAGTAAAAGTTGATCGTAATCATGAATATATTCAGAAAATATAGCTTTGTATCGCCATTTTGACTTCAACCAGTTAAGGCGGTATAAAGTTCGCGGAGTCAGCTAGTATTAGGGAGAAAGATTTTAAAGATGTTAGGATGATTGTTACTCAATCACGCAATAATGGCTGAACGGATTCACATGAAACATGGCAAATCGATAAACAAAGATTTGCATTGAGATATAGGATACTTGATACGGCATTGCGTTCCCGTTGGACCTAACGCAAAGTAGGGGAAAAGCCAGTAGTTATATAATTCCAAGAAAATACATAAATAAATATTTCGGGACAATCTTACACAAATCGACCTAATCCTACGGTAAGCTCAGTAAGGCTTGTGTTGTAGGTACTAGACGACGATATATATAATAGATAGATACATATAAATACTTAAATACATAGAAAACACCCGTGACTCAGGAACAAATACCTATGTTCATCACGCAAATAAATGCCCTGACTGGGATTTTGAACCTAGCTTCATAGGCAGGGTCACTACCCACTAGGCCAGACCGGTCGTCGAAATATAACCTAAAATGACCTTCAAATATATACATTTCAAAGTTATTTCAACTAAGGGAAACTTCCAAGGGTCTTATCAGAATCTGGAATCTTTAGATCAAAACTACCCCATATATAAAAGTGCTTTGCTTTCCTATTATCCTTACGCAAACCAGTTGACTAGTATAAATTGATCTTACGGTTTAGTCAACCATTTTTTCTAGGCCACATCGAACCTAGTCACAGTGACGTTAATGAGAGATCTTTGAGGCTTAGAAATTAAATTGGTTGATTATACCTCAGCCTAGGAATCCGCGTACGCCAGTAATGGGCAAAGATACTCTCGATTTTGGAGCCTAGAATGTAACAGTTCACTATAGTTTTGCTTTACAGGAGACTTTTTATAACAAACATATTAGCTTACTGTGTATTAATTACCGCAACTTCGGTTGAAAACACAAGGAAACTCCAACTTTGACAGTTCTGAAGGGTTCAGTTTGGAGGGGAACAAAAATATGTAAGACTATTACAAGGACGGACGAAAATAGCGCCGTATCTGCCATACCTATGGAAAGTTACATGACAATCCCTTTCGATCGTGGTATTATTATTAATACGCCTCTAGTAAATTGTATTCTTTAAATACCTCTTCTTGTTTTGTTATGTTTAAGTTAGTCTCTTCGGTAGCGAAGGCAGGCAGCAAAGTATTTCCCCCCCTCTCTCTCTCAATATTAACACCAGAGGGTAACACTAACTTTCCGCACTTGGATACATTGGTTGACTGTTTCACTCGCTTACTCTAAATAGGAATAAGTTTAGTTCCTTATCTTCCATCTTGACCTTTGGAGGGACTCGAAATCTATGAAGGTTCGTATTTTGAGGACTATCTGGGAAGATCTGAAAGAAAAGGATTACATTGAGTAAAGTTTTCATTTAGATATATTTTGTACAATAGCCTCCTAAGGCCATACAAGTAAAATGCTACTCGAATCCGTTCTTTATAGTGTAAGAAATAAAGTATAATTTCTTTTGTGTTAAAATTGAAACAAATGAAATTCAACTCTGTTCTAATTTTATAAAAACTAATTTATTTCAAGTATTAGTACACACAGCAACACTCTTAGCTATACAATATACATCCATGGACCTTATGCCTTACATAATAAGGTCCACCAATGTACAGCTAGGAGTGTTGCTGTGTGTACTACAGGAAGGCCCGTGGGCTTTACTAGGATAGATTGAACTTTGCGTCTGTCGGGCGTGACTGGTAGTGATCGAAGAGCTGGCGGCTTCCTCGCATAACGTATCAGCATCGCGGTACAACGAGGAAATGCCGCCAGCATCTACAATGCGTCAAGTACCCTTACCATGAGTTATGACTTGTACTATTGCACTATTTTAGTGCGAACGACATGCACAGATAGTAAACTCGATACTCGTTATCGAAAACTTCAATGTAACAACTCATGTCATGGTAAGGGTAAAGGGGTTATTGCAGATTTAACGTAGTAGTTAAGTAGTGATTGTAAAATTGTAATCCTTGTATATTATATGAAAATAAAGTATACAATGAGACAAATATATTCCCTAAAACTTTATAAATAAAAATTCAAGTTTTATAAAAAGTTATCCATTTACTTTAGCCTTAACAGAAATGTGGCAATTCATTTTTCATGGGAACGAAAGAGAATTAAATACTACATACTCATTTACTTGTTGGGCCCGGGTATGTCCTTAAACTACGTCCAACAATGAGAGGTAGGGCACAGCGATGACCATCACGCTCAAATCTGGGGCAGCCCAACTGGGGAAGTACCTCCTCCTTACAGAAGACCACAGCCATAACAGCACTGCTACCTTTCAGGTATGTAGTGTTGTGTTCCTGATGGTGAGTAAGGTTCCCAGAGCTCCAACCCCCCTTAAAGGCCGGCAACGCGCTTGTGACTCCCCTGGTGTTGCGGGTGCCCATGGGCGACGGTAATTGCTTACCATCAGGCAATCCGTCTGCTCGTTTGCCGACATATGACATAAAAAAAAATGTGGCAATTCATTTTTCATGGGAACGAAAGTGAATTAAATACTACATACTCATTTACTTGTTGAGCAGTTATATAAGGATATGGATAAGAAGTATACGGACATGTGTACAAACATAAGTTTTTTATGTATAGCTAAACTAACTAAAATCTCAATTTAATTAATTTACGGAAATTGTAACACTAATAAAACCTAACAAATTCAGACCAAATCCAAACAAGATTTAATTAATTTGTCATTTTCATTATTTCCGAACGAAAATATTTCATTACTTCACTGGTTTCGACTATAAGTAGTCCAGAGATTACAGTTGAAACCAAAATGTTCAAGGCTGCGTGTATACTATTGTTTATCGTAAGTGATTTTTGCGTAAATTATTTTATCTACGTACATGTCATAAGTGCTCTAAAATGCGTCCAGAAACCGTAGGCAATGACCAGCATTACCAACCATCAGAAAGATTTCAGTAGGTAATGTTAACATTACCTACTGAAATCAGTAGGTTATGAATTTAAATTTGGAACAGCTGTCAAATCCAAGTGGGGTGTCTAATCTAGTATCTATAGATATTAAAACAGCCATTGATACGAAACGCCAATTCGTTATGTTTTTTAAATATAAATCGAACGACATTTGAACTCGAGTGACAGTAGAATAGGGAGTTCATTCGCTTGTCTATGGTTTGAAAAAAAAATGTTTGAAATATGAAATACGCAACGCCGCCGTTCCAAGCTGTCATTTGTTTTGTTCGTTGACTTTTTAATGTTTACAAGTAACCCTAGTAATAAGTCATTTCCCTACGGTTTCTGAACCCATCTTAAAACACTTAATGATATGTGTGTAGATAAAGTAGTGTATGTAACTATACATAATTAGGCATTACAACAAATGCCCTTCATTATGCACAGATACATAAACTACTATATCTTCCTCGCGTTCCGGCGCTTGTTTTACGAAAGCAACTGCCATCTGACCTTCCAACCCAAAGGCTAAACTATTCAATTGGGAGTAGTCCGTTTTCCTCGTGCCGTTTTCCTTATTACAAAATTAACGGAACTTAATTTTAAAAATTACCTACGATGTTTCGAGAGAAGTCCTTGTGGTTTGGGATAAATATTATACGCGGTTAAGTCCTAAGACTAAAAGTCAATGAATAAACCCAAGGATAGACAAACACGGTAAAACGGCAAGAATTCCTAGTCCACTGTATAACTCTACCCTACAACCAATCATACCCAAAAGCGATGCCTTACATCTTCCGATTTTTTTGGACCCGGGTCCATAAACTACGTCCAACAATGAGAGGTAGGGCACAGCGAAGTACCATCACGCTTGAGTCTGGAGTAGCCCAACTGGGGAAGTACCTCCTCCTTACCGAAGACCACAGCCATAATAACAGTGCTACCTTTCAGGTATGTAGTGTTGTGTTCCTGATGGTAAGGTTCTCAGAGCTCCATCACAACGGGCTTGTGACTCCCCTGTTGCGGGTGCCCATGGGCGACGGTAATTGCTTACCATCAGGCAATCCGTTTGCAGTTTTTGTCATAAAATAATACCAACATCCTAGACTTGAAACTACGATCTCAAGCTTAGATTTTTAAGATATTTTATAATGTAACACAATGTTCCAGTGTAACTGTATCCTCACAGCGCCCCGGGGAGCCATACATTGCAGTCTTGAACTAAATCTGTCTCGTAAAGAAAACACGTTTGAAAACCTTGTATATAGTAAAATCTTGTTTTAAACAATGGTGAATAACGATATTCAAAAACTAGTAGCCTTGCGCTAAGAGCGTGCGACTTGTAATCATTGCCAGTTCAAATCCCGGCTCATACCAATAGTTTTTCGGAACTTTTTTTTTTTTTTTACGTAGCCTATGTTGTGTCCCACTGCTGGGCAAAGGCCTCCCCTCGCTTTAACCACTCGTCGCGGTCTAGTGCATGCTCCCGCCAATCGCGACAGAAACCATCCAGGTCATCCCACCATCTCCTTTTAGGTCTGCCTCTGCCCCGGCCGACTTGTTCGGTCCAGTCAGTGGTTAATTTAGCCCATCGGTCCGGGTGCATGCGGCAGACGTGTCCAGCCCAGTTCCACGTGTCCAGCACAGTTCCACTTTTCGGAACTTATGTACGAAAAATCATTTAATATTTACCAGTCGCTTTTCGGGGAAGGAAAGGTTGAGGAAATGGACGTTTTGACGGATGCTAGCGAGTTTGTTTTACCAACTCTGGGAACAGTACCGTTACCATGAATTGTGACATTGAGGATTTCGATATCGAGTATCGAGTTTACTATCTGCTTGTACTTTTTTAGTGCAAACGAGATGCACGCACAGATAGTGCGATACTCGTTATCGAAAACGTCAATGTCACATCTCATGGGGGTACGGGTACAGGGTCTTTTTACAGAGATCTGTATTATGTACCGGCTATCAGAGAATGGCAGCGTATTGCAGCTTGCCTCCAATTCCTGAAGTGATGACCACTGTTTTTCTGAAAGGGAGTAAAAGAGAACTTAGTAATTAAAAGCAATGGGTACATAATATCTTCTTCTTTATCGGTGCCACTCTTTAGTCGGTCTCAGACACGACCACTCTGAGACCGACTCAAGAGTGGCACCGACATAAATAAATAAATAAATATTTCGGGACAATTTGACACAAATCGACCTAGTCCTACGGTAAGCTCAGTAAAGCTTGTGTTGTAGGTACTAGACGACGATAGGTATATATAATAGATAGATACAAAGGGTATTTATTTGTGTGATGAGCACAGATATTTGTTCCTGAGTCATAGGTGTTTGCTATGTATTTAAGTATTTATTACTTGTAATAAATGCCCTGACTGGGAATCGAACCCAGGACCATCGGCTTCATAGGCAGGGTCACTATCCACTAGGCCAGACCGGTCGTCAAATTATGTACCCATTGCTTTCAGGAAAACAGGGACAAAATTTCCTCATCAACCACTCAAAGCCGTTTCCGTTCCAGGGTCTGGCTGCCTCCGACTCCTTATCATCCATCTCCTCCGTCGTCTCTCGAATCTTGGACCAGGCCAAGGGCACCAGGAGCCGCCCAGTGATTCTGGTCATCAACAGCAAGGCTCTCCAAGATTCCTCGTCCAGCGTGGAACTGCCGTCTTTCAGGCAGAGCTCTGAGGAGAATGGATTGGAGAACGGGTTTTCCATGCTGAGTGTGTTGTCGCAGGTTAGTTTTTGTACCACGACGGTGACAAACAAGCATACGGCCCGTCTGGTGGCAAGCAGCAAATCCACGCCCATATGCTTAAGAGTTTTATCTCTTGGAGTTTTTGTTAATGATTATATTGCATGTTTGAGAAAGGCATTATAGCCTCGGCGTGCAAAAAGGGTTCATCAACATCATCATCATCTTAGCCATAAGTCGTCCACTGCTGAACATAGGCCCCCATGGACACATCCACATATACCGGTTGTATGCGAAAAAGGGTTGCTGGCCTCGTAACAATCCGGCCTCACTGTGTTCGGCAGTCTATACGCGACCGGCAACCCGTTACCTCCCGGCCTCTGTATTACTGTGCTATTTATTTTTAAAATGGTATGGTCAATCCCATAATTTAATATACGTTATTGCGTGACAGATATTGAAAATGATTAAACCCTACGTAGTACAGTTGCCATCAGATATATCGGAGCTGTGGAGGTAGTCATAAATATCGAAACATGCACTTTATCGCCTTGACAATAAAGGTGTTGTTGTGACTTGTGATTTTCTTGCTTTGTTTTATTTGCGACTACTGATGCCGGGTGTACCTTAAAGGGTACATATAATCATGAATATGGTATTAGATTACTTCAATTAATGTTTAATTACGTAGGTATTGAACTGTCACTCTCAAATTTCCAATTTCCTTGAATCCTAAATCAGAGAGCAAATCATTTCCATTAGTATAATCAAATCCGAGAATCGTACGTGTTTGTACCTAATTAAGTAATATATAATCTTAGTTGTCATGGTCACCACGCTTGGCACGCGGGTTGGCGATCGCAAAGGCCGTTGATTTTTCTTCAGCGGATGCTGCTCCCATCCGTCGGTCTTTCCCTGTCTGACGGGAATAGTTTGTACGTCAAAGTAAAAGAAAGATACGGAAAAGTTTCATAAATATGTATACATGTGCTTTAATATTGAGACAATAAGGTGCATATTTGTATTTGACGACCAGTCTGGTTTAGTGGGTATAGTGACCCTGCCTATGAAGCCGATAGTCCTGGGTTCAAATCGCAGTCATTATTTGTGTGATGACCACAGATATTTGTTCCTGAGTCATGGATGTTTTCTATGTATTTAAGTATTTATATGTATCTATCTATTATATATATCGTCGTCTATTACCTACAACACAAGCCTTACTGAGCTTACCGTAGGACTAGGTCGATTTGTGTCCGATTGTCCCGAAATATTTATTTAATAAAAATATTAATATGATACTTAAGTATCACTGATAAGCCAAAGTTTCTGCTACATATATCATTGACGTCGACAGTCGCAATCAAATAAATCGGAGCAGCCAATGTACTTAAAAACATCTGAACATGTACTTTACCGCCTTGACAATAGAGGCGTTTTTCAGATATTTATGACCACCTCCACAGCTCCGAGTATCTGACGGCGAATGTACAGTCACCGACTTTAATTGTTGAGCCACTTAGGGTTCAAGCAATAGTCTTTTGTTTAGTACTTAATACATGAAATGCCCAATGTAAAGTGAACCCTAAATGGCTCAACAATTAAAGTCCCTGATCGTACAAAGGGATATCAATAGACATTTAGGGCGGAATCCATCTCATTCCAATTATGGATCTCCAATCAGCACAAACTCAACAGTAGCCCATTTTGATCCTGCCAGTAATCGCGCAGTGTACAGAAAATTATCAGTAACCAACCTCCCAATCGTCAGACAGGTTTTTTTTTATGACATAGGCGGCAAACGAGCAGACGGATTGCCTGGTGGTAAGCAATTACCGCCGCCCATGGGCACCCGCAACACCAGATGAGTCATAAGCGCGTTGCCGGCCTTTAAGGGGGGTTGGAGCTCTGGGAACCTTACTTACCATCAGGATCACAGCACTACATACCTGAAAAGTAGCAGTGCTATTATGGCTGTGGTCTTCTGTAAGGAGGAGGTACTTCCCCAGTTGGGCTGCCCCAGATACAAGCGTGATGGTCAACGCTGTGCCCTACCTCTCATTGATGGACCTAGTTTAAGGACATACCCCGGTCCAAAAAAGGTCTGACCTATGAAGCCGATGGTCCTGGGTACAATTACCAGTAAGGGCATTTACTTGTGTGACGAGCAAAGGAGTCATGGGTTTTTATACTTAAGTATTTGTAACCACACTTATCCATACTTCATACTAATGTTAATATTAAAAATGCGAAAGTAACTCTCTCTGTCTGTTTGTAACATCTTCATGCTTAAACCGCTGAACCAATTGGGATGATGGTATGGAAAGAGTTTGAGGATATTTTTTATCCCGCAACCATATTATTTAAGTCGTGGGGACAAGCTAGTATTCATCGTTATCTGAGTACCAATACAAGCCTTCTTGTGCTGACCGTGAGACTCAGTGCATTTGTGTATGATATCATGTATAAGTAATATTTATTATTTAACAACTATTTCTGCTACAGACATCCACTGCTGAACTTAGGCCTCCAGAGAGGGCCACGGGTCTCTCTGCAGCCCTTGTGATCCGAGCGCGATCCTTTCATCCATTATTAGTCATTTTGTGTTCTATTTAGTCCCTGTAAGATTAAACCTACTTGTCTAGGTTATCCTCCTCGCGTTGTCTCGGAGATTTGCCAAGGCTCAGGCCTAGGGGCTTGGTTATGAAGCGGCTACTATCTGTCTTTCCAACCAAGAGGGTAAACTAGGACTTATGGGATTAGTCAGGTTTCCGCATGATGTTTTCCTTCACCGAAAACCGACTTCTAAATATCAAATGATATTTCGTACATCAGTAGCGAAAATTTATTGGTACAAGCCGGGGTTTGGAACTGCGACCTCCGGATTTCAAGTCGCATGCTCTTACCGCTATTTCAGGTAACTTTTTTATATACAAGACTGACCAGCGTTTGACCTCAGTCGCACCTGATGGTAAGTGACGACGAAGTCGAGGATGTAGCACGCTGGTTCAGTAACAGCATCTGTGGTAACAGCCTATTCACTCTTGCCTTGAAAAGACCCACTGCTACAGATTAAGGCATAATCTGTGTAATGTGAAGGACCCGATTAAATTTCCAATGCAGCATGAACAGCTTCTCCCGTGATGAGCTAGGCTGCAAGTACACTAATCTTATATTGTTTGAGGATTATGATCTTATGTATACTTACGAGATGACAGCTTCAAAGACAAGACACGTAAATCTTAATAAATATTACAGGGCATTCTTACACATTCCTTAATTTTTTGCCGTGTGATGCCGGCTGACTTGAAAAGCACCACCCCATCTCCTCTCGCGGGTGTCGTAAGAGGCGATAAAGGAAAAATCCTACGGACGGGCAGCAGCGTCCGTCGAAGCCCAATCTACAGCTACTGCGGTCGCCAACTCACCTGACAAGCATGGCGACTATGGCAACTACCCCCAAGATGATACAATTCATATTTGTGGGAGGCCTATGTCCAGCAGTTGACTGCATACGGCTGAAATGTATGTAGGAATCCTTACAAAAATTGACTGAGCGCCATGGTAAGCTCAAGCCTGGCTCAAGCAGGCTTGTGTTGTGGGTACTCAGTCAACGATGTGTATAATATACAAATACTTAAATACCTATATCACACAAATAATTTGAACCCAGGACCGTCGACTTCATAGGCAGGGTCCCTTTCAACTAGGCAAAACCGCTCGTCTGTGTTCTATGGCTTATATAAAACAAATCGTATATAATTTTTTTTTTTTTTTTTTTTATAAAAGACTGACCAGCGTTTGACCTCAGTCGCACCTGATGGAAAGTGACGACGAGGTCGAGGGTGTAGCACGCTGGTTCAGTAACAGCCTATTCACTCTTGCCTTGAAAAGACCCAAATTATATCTTACCGGGAATACAGACGAAGGGAGCGAATTCCATTCCTTAGCAGTCCGCATTAGGAAGGTAGAAGCGAATCGCTTCGTGCGAATGAATGGAATATTCACAACGTAAGGATGAAACCGCTCCCCTCGTCTGGACGTCCGGTGGAGGAACGGAGATGGCGGAATTAAATCGTGCAGTTCCTGTGCACACTCTCCAAAATGTATCCTGTAAAACACAGACAAACTAGCAACCCTGCGACGGTGCTCAAGGCTTTGTAACCTTACACTCAGTAATTCAGGATCGCCAATGAGTCTGCGAGCACGGTGCTCTATTGAATCCAAAGCGGCCAGCTGATACTTGGCAGACCCGTCCCAAAGATGGCAACAGTACTCCATGCACGATCGAACCTGAGCTTGGTAAAGTGTTAGAAGCTGTTCCGGCGTGAAGTACCGCTTCACCCTGTGTAAGACCCCAAGTTTTTTAGCAGCGGATTTCGCTTTGGCCTCAATAGTGGCACCGAAGTTCAGCTTAGTAGTTAATTTCAGCCCAAGTAGTTCGAGGTGGTCCGAAATTGCTAATGAAACATTCTGGAAAGCAGGAGCCAAGTTAAAAGGGCTCCTTTTGGCTGTGAATAAACACGCCTGTGTCTTGGAAGCGTTAAACCTGACCAAGTTGGCTTCGCCCCACTCGTCAACGGCCTTCAAGGTCAGGTTCGTTCGCTCAACCAAAGCTTCCCTAAAGGATTCGGTCTCTCCACTAGTAGTTTGGGCCTCAGGAATATATCTAACAGTCACCGTGCTGTCGTCTGCATACCCAAAGATACCGGGCTTTAGCAAATCGTTTATATGCAGCAAAAGAGGGTAGCTGAAAGAACTGAACCCTGAGGCACTCCGGCATTAATTGCAACGCGATCCGATGAGCAACCATCCACTACGACCCTAATAGATCGCTGCCTCAGGAAATCAGAAATCCAAGAGCACAAACCAGCAGAGATTCCGTACGCAGAGAGCTTGCCCAGAAGGCCGTCATGCCAAACCCTATCAAAGGCCTTGGAAATGTCGAGAGACACGGCGAGAGCTTCGCCGCGTTTCTCGATGGCCTCGCTCCAAATGTGGGTAGCGTACACTAGAAGGTCCCCAGTAGACCGCTTTCGGCGGAAGCCGTATTGCCGGTCGCTAAGGAGATCGTTACCTTCAAGATACGCAAGGAGCTTGTTGTCCAATACACGTTCCATAATCTTGCAGAGTATGGAAGTGATTGCAATGGGACGATAATTCGATGGGTCCGCACGGCTACCCTTCTTAGGCACAGGCTGCACGTTAGCAAGCTTCCACGCTTCGGGAACTTTTCTCGACTTTAGGGAAAGACGAAACAGGCGCGTCAAAACAGGAGACAACTCAGGGGCACACGTTTTTAAAACGACTGCTGGGATACCGTCGGGACCACTAGCCTTATTCACATTTAGACAGCGTAGTGACTTCAGTACTTCCCTTTGATGAATACGCACCTCTGGCATTGATACTTCGCAGCGGGGCAAAGAAGGAGGCATGGCACTACCAGCGTCTAAATGTGAATTTTCCGCAAATAGAGAGGCAAACAAGTTCGCCTTCTCTTCCGCAGTGTGGGCCAGTGAACCGTCCGGTTTCAGCAGTGGAGGTAGTGATGGGCGACAGAAATTCAACTCAGCCGATTTCGCGAGAGACCAAAACGCTTTGCTCCCAGATGGGTATGCAGCAAGTTTGGCCCCGACACGACGAACATGGAGGAATCGAGCTTTCTGCATGACCTTCTTGCAGTACTTGGCAGCTTTGTTATAGGACTGTTTCTTTACGTGTACATCCGGAGCTTTACAACTACGAGCATCAACCCATGATAAATACGCCACGTGCTTAAGCGCTTCCGCCTGAGCACACTCAGCATTAAACCACGGGCGAGCTGCGCCACCAACAGCTACGTCGGAGTAGGGTAATATTCCATACCCCAACGCAACACATCAGTGACAGCTGCTGCACAGCTCGACGGATCATCACTATTGAAACAGGTTGGCAGCCAAGGATATGATGCAAAGAAATGCCGCATCTCATCCCAATCTGCTGACTTGTATCGCCACACACGGCGCATGCCCTTCGGGCTAAGGACAGGAGGTGAGTGGTGCGACACAGATTTCACCAGACAGTGGTCAGAAGTTCCCAACGGGGATGACACTGACACGTTGTATCTGTCCGGATCGGTAGTCAACAGAAGGTCCAGGCAATTAGGCGTGTGACTCGCAACATCCGGAATGCGGGTGGGTTGGTCGACCAGCTGAGAGAGATCCAGCGATAACGCAAACTTGCGTGCCTCTCTCCCTGCATGGTCAGTGAACTGGTATGGGCACAGCCACTCCTCGTGATGAGCGTTAAAGTCCCCCACAAATCCAACTCGCCCCCTCGGGTACCGTTGCTGAGCCACACCCGCCGCATCACTAAGTTGTTCAAAGAGCCTGGTTGTCTCCTGGTCACCGCTGTGCGATCGGTAAACCACGGCGTAAACAATTTGTTCAACGCCGAGGTCCACCAGAAGCCATAAAGAGGAAAGGTTACGGTCCTCAAGGTTACGGAGACGCCGATAACAGATGTCATCGCGAATATACACGCACACGCCAGCCTTCTGCACAAAAGAGTGCTCCAGGGCATATCCCGGGTAGTGCAGATACGACGCGTCCATGGGACATCTGATCTGCGTCTCGGTGAGGCAGAGCAAGTGGGGCTTCTCAGTCTCGAGATGGTGGTGGACTGGCACGAGATTAGAGTGCAAGCCTCGGATGTTCGAGAGGTGCACTTTAAAGGAGAGGATGTGCTTCCGCTGTGAACACTTGCTCGATTTTTACTTTAGCCATATATTTAAGTGTGAATAGGCGGGGAAGGCGGCAGTTGAACAGGTGCAAAGCTGCTCACCCAGCAGCACACAAACAGTCTGCCACACATTGGAGGCCTGGTCTGGAGACTGCGGGGACGCCCGAACCCCCGAAGACAGCTGTCGGGTCCTCTCTCCGGTCGCAAACCGGCACTACAGCACATCTCCGGGATTTTTCACAGTTGGCGGGGCAGCCTTTCGGGGTTAGCTAAGTCCCTACTTGGGCCCCCAACTACCTGCGGTCGGCCAGCGGAGAACCGTGCTTCGGATCCCGCTACCCTCCGCGACCAGGCATCCGGTGCAACAAACAGATGGTACTGAAACCGGCTTGCAAGCAGAGCAATACCGTTCAGACCCGCCTTCCCAAAAATGGCTGCTACTGTCTTCATGCCGGAACATGATCCGAAGATCATTTAGCGACATGGCTTAGACAGCAGGGTGGTGACAAGCCGCGGCTATAAAGCCTACCACCAGAGAGTGCTGGTCATTTGGCGCTACCCAGGGGACACGTGTGGGTATCTAGAGCTAAAGCCCACGGACGCGACAACAGCTTTATCCCCCAAAACAAATAAATACAGAAAACATATAAATAAATAAATACAGGACATACTTACACAAACTAACTGCTCCCCACGGTTTGTGTTGTGGGTACTCAGTCCACGATGTATATAATAAATATAAAAGTACTTAAATACATAGACAACACCCATGACTCAGGAACAAATATCTGTACTCATCACACAAATAAATAGCGTGTGGCCAGCGCTGGCCCCATCAGAAGACCAGCGCTAGCAATATGCTTTGATGGTGCCATTTCGTGGCACTCCTTGTAAAGTTTTATGATCGTCTGTTTCATATTTTGTGTATCTATCTAAATAGTATGTGCTCACTGCTATTCTATTCTACTCTAAATGTCCTTCCTGGGATTTGCACCCAGGACCGTCGACTTCATAGGCTGACTGCCCGTCATCTTTTCCACACATAATTTTCTTACCGCTATGCCACCAGTTCCCATTAAACTGTTTACAAGGAATCTTCTGCAAAAATTTAATACTAATCAATTCTTCATCAGCTCCAGAAATCACGTCCAAAACCCTCGCAGTACCGGGCACGCCCTCGCCCCCAATCCCGGAAACCCAAAAGAATGCCGGTCTACAAATCTCTCCTGAGCCTCCGAAATAGTCTACGCTGCGGAGCCCGTGACGAATGCATTGACGAGTGCACAGAACTCCCCAAAAAGAAGCAGGACAAGTGTGACCGCAAGTGTGAAAAGAAATACCAGTGTGAGGAAGAGGAGCAGTGTGATGATTGCGATGAAGGTGGAAGCACCAAAGGCCCCCCAGCTTCGGAGGAGAAACCTAAAGGATGCACTAGATGCTGATTCAGCTTTTGCATTCGGATTTCAACAATGGCGGATAGGAAACTTAATTATTAAATACTGATTTCAAGCAGCCTATGTATCGTTGTTCTTTTTTAATCTTTTGATTTAAAATCTTAATATATATAACTCAAAGGTGACTGACTGACTGACATAGTGATCTATCAACGCACAGCCCAAACCACTGGACGGATCGGGCTGAAATTTGGCATGCAGGTAGATGTTATGACGTAGGCATCCGTTAGGAAAGGATTTTGATCAATTCTACCCCCAAGGGGATAAAATAAAAGTTTGTATGAAACTTTGTCAATTTTAAACCGATCGGGCTGAGACTTTGCATGCATAAAGCTACTATGACGTAGGCATTTGTGGATAAAACGGCATTTTCCGAACAAAAAGCATGCATGCATACAAAACTACGTTTTGAACGATAGTTAAAAATAACTTAAATAATTCTTAACGCGAGCTAAGCCGCAGGTAAAAGCTAGTTCTAAATAAATATGCCCATGGCTATGAAGTCCTGGATTCAAATTCCAGCATTTTTGCAGGATGTCATGTAATGTAAACACTTTATTAAATACAATTATAAAGGCAAATAACAAGACAAATAATATTACTAAAATGAAACTAATTAATTAAATCTAAAAATAAAACTATAGTTAAAAACTAAATTATTCGTAAACTTATCTGACCCCTCCCTGAAGTGTTCTTGGCTCAAAGGTCCCCATGACACTTGCAACATTTCCCCGTTGCACTGCGATGGAGACCTGTTGAACCAAGTACGATGTATGTAATGTTATTAATTTATTTAATTATATTACATGACATCCTTACACAATTTGATTAGCTCAAGAAGGCACTGGTCCCACCGCGAGCTAGTAAGCTATGAGCTATCTAGCTGATAGATCATAGCTATATTCAAGGGACAAAAGATAATCGATAATCGCTTCAGTGTAAATAAAAGTGAGATATTTACACCCGGCGATGAACTACGAGCGCCCGGCTATGACATATATGTCTCTTTTATTTACACGGGATCGATTTTTGTCCCTTGAAATAGCTGTTAGCTCATAGCTTATTAGCTCGCGGGGGGACCAGTGCCTATAGGTAAAAAACATAGCTAAAACACCTGGCCTATGTAGTAGTAACGTGTGTACACACATGTCGTTCTTTATTCAAATTTTGACGTAAGTTCCATATTAATTCTCTGCACATACTTAGACATGGTTTATCAGTGATTTTTTTAACTACTTATATAAGAACATGGCGGACAAATCAGAAATGTTATTCATAGCATCATTCCGGTGGCCAAAACCATTGGCCATTTCGTGGCACACGTCGTTTGTGTAATGTGTTTCTTTTTTGTTATTATTATGGGTGTGTGTGTGTGGTGACCATCAAAACGCAACCCATCAATGCCTGACCCCGGAATGAACAACCCATCAATTGGCGACCATGATGTACACGGATTGTTGGGTCGTCAATTCTCGGGTTGCGCATTCTCGGTCCGTACAAATGCGTTACGGTGCAGCGATCCGAAGCCACGTTTTGAACAGGGCAACAATGCTCGACTCATCAATCCCCGTCCAACAATCAGAGTCTCTTGGCTTTGAATTCTTGGGTTGTGCATTGTTGGTACGGGTAGATAAAGTGCGACCCAACAATTAACGACCCGTCAATTGGAAGCCACAGAAATATCATATGTGAGTGTGTGTCATGAATAAATGTTTCTATCTATCTATCAAAACCTCACGCACTCCTCAATTTTATTACTAACTGATGTAAAGGTTTTGCTTTGCCGAAATGAAAACTCATTTTGCTGTATACAGTGCTGAATAGACCAATGTTGATATGGAAATATACGTCACTTAAGACCTTTTGGGATAGAGATTTTGTGCAAAATTAGTGATGTGATATGATTGATCGAGATTCGATAACTTTTGAGTTGTGGAGCCAAAGGATAAGTTTGTTAATGTGGAGGAATGTATCGTGGCTTGGTGTCCCTTCCTATTAGCCACAGACATCCAATGCTGGACATAGGTCCAGATGTCCTCCTTACAGAAGACCACAGCCATAATAACACTGCTACCTTTCACCTGAAAGGTAGCAGTGTTATTACGTACCTACGTAGTGTTGTCTTTCTGATGGTGAGTAAGGTTCCCAGAGTTCCAACCCCCCTTAAAGGTCGGCAACGCGCTTGTGACTCTGCCACTCTTCGTTACGCTGCTGCCCGTCATCCGGTAATGAGATATTTTATGTATTTTTTAATTCACCTTAGTATTTACTTTAATCCTCTTAAAATCTTTAATATTCAACAGCCTGAATTTCAAAACGGTCTAAGGAATATTACAGTACTACACTACGAGTTTCCAATTTATCCAAAATTTAATATGTTTCAGGTTTTTCCTCTCATAATTACGAGGGCTGTCGACCTAAAATATAAAAAGTGTCTGAATTATTTTATCATAATATTACGTTGTTCTAATCGTAAATACTTTTGTAAGAATTTGGAGTAAAAGAGCAAGTTGATGTGATCGCGCAGAGACACTCCTAGCATAGCCCTCCCCATTGCCATATTTGAACTATACTGTCAATGAGATTACTAAAATATAAATGGTTTATCCCACATCCCACATTGATGGTACTTATCCCACAAGGTGGACCGACAACCTGATGAAGGTTACAGGATGCCGCTGGATGTGGAAGGAGCGGGACTGGTCTTTTTGGGTCGTTTAGGGGAGGCCTATGTCCAGCAGTGGACGTCTTTCGGCTGATATGATGTGTGTTGTGTTTATCAGTGACCAATATTTTGTTTTATCCGCTACACATACATTAAATCTTTATTTTCTTTGTTACCTCCAACAAATCAAAATGGTACAGCTTTCTACAAAATACAATTATCGACATCGACAATAAGAATTAACGATCAATACGGTTCGACTCCGACACCGGAGCCGTTGTAATGGTAGGACGCGGGTTCGATTCGACCACCGGCCCGCCCTCAACCGGTTTTGACATCAAGAGCGGCGCGGGCAGCGCGGCGCGCGTTAGTGCGCGACGACGGGCCAGCGACGCGAGCGGTGAACCGAACGGACACTCAGCACTCTTAGTGCTTGAAAATGGGGGCCTATGTTCTCCGAAACATGTCGCGGGAGTGACTAATAACTCTGGGTAGAACCGTGTTAATCGTTAATTATTATTGTATCTCACGAAAGTTTCAATACAATTATCGACAATAAGTTTGACGTGTAATCGATATTTGTATACAGCACTAGTTTTCCCTCATTAAGCAACGCGGTTTCCATTGATAGGTTATTATTACGAAATTTAATTAAATTAAAACCGAGTCTGTGCATGCATTAAATTAATTGAAAGATGCACTTTCTGTGAATTTCGGTGTCTAAGTATTAGTGAAAAGTGCAACAAACATAAAGTGAAGTTGCACACTGGCTATCAGATATATCGGAGCGGCTAAGGTACTCATAAATGTCTGGACATGCACTTTATCGCCATGACAAGAGTCGTTCAAATCTCTGTGACAACCTTGGCCAATATATCTAATGGAGACTATCCAATATAAACTTTTAACAAAAAATAAACCCGACTTCAAACATGTACTAAAAAGCAACAAATAATTGTTTTCTTTATCACTTGATAAGTACTTTTGGACTATTTATAACAAATCAATTTCTTAGGACAATTATATACAATTATTTTTGGTTTTGGAGTCGGTGCCAGCCACGCTACTCAACATACAATTGAAACTTAGGTTTTTTATACCGCTGTACGTGCAGGTCAGCTGTTTTGATTTTGATTTGTTGACAAATGGACTAAGAAAATATATAATACATATTATATATCGTCACTACTTTGAAAAACTCTTGTATCTGACACAGATACTGTAAGTTGAAACGCAGTAACTCTGTACTCATCCCATACATAGTTACTTAATTTTTTTTTTTATTGTCAGAATGACTTGCGAGATTTTTTCAAGGTAGCGACGAATTATAGTGCAGAGTGTACCGAGAGGAAAGTGAAATATTGAAACTGAGGCGCTACCGCCAAAAACAATATTCGTTAATTTCAAACGATTGTCTCTGTCACTCTCATGAGGTCTTAATAGGGGTAAAATAGAAAGATGCCCGAAATTTACGAATTTCGTTTTTCGCGGTAGCGCTTCAGATATCAATTTATTCACGACTGCCGAAGGCTTCGGAAACGAAAAAGTGGCTGGCACCGACTCCAAAACCAAAAATAATTGTATATAATTGTCCTAAGAAATTGATTTGTTATAAATAGTCCAAAAGTACTTATCAAGTGATAAAGAAAACAATTATTTGTTGCTTTTTAGTACATGTTTGAAGTCGGGTTTATTTTTTGTTAAAAGTTTATTTATTTTTAGCCTTTTAGTTTCTCATTTTGACACTGATTTTTAATAAACGAATATGGGCAGACAGTGTCCTTTCTGCCAAACGAGGAGATATTATAATAAAAGGAATACATATAAACGTTGCCAAGAGACAAAATGTATGTCTAATTGAGTCGTGTTCGAAGCTTAGGACCGATTTAGACGCTAATAAACTGTCAAACCGAACACTTGACTACAGATCCTTAACTTAACGGAGATCGTGCCACATAAGTAATGCAAGCCAGACACAGGCAATACTGCGATCTGGAATGTGGTGGAACACTACGATCGCTAACCCGCTTGCCAAGCGTGGCGATGGCATTTACCCCCATGCAAGGCACACGAAAACCGTGGCCTCGAGTTCCCAGGGGCCCACTATACCCAAGTTACTGTAGCGGCCAGTGTACCAACGAGGTCTGGTGTGCGAAGAATGGCGCAAAATCGGTCATTGTGGGGAATCTATGTTCAGCTGTGGCCGTCCTTTGGTTATTATGATGGTGATTATGGTGATGATGATGATGATAAGAAAGTTGTTACCAGAGGGCATCACATGGCAACTCCATTAAGCACAAAAACGGCTAACTTACTCTTTTATATCATTCGGTTCCATTGCCACAAGGTTGTATTTTCTGAACATAAATGCTTGAACTGTCGCCGAAAAACTTAATTATTTATACGTTTTTATTGCATTTTTTAAGTGTCCCGAATGACAAAGTTCGGGGATAATACACTAAAAAGAACATGCAACCGAATTAAGAACCTCCTCCTTTATAAAGTTGGTTAAAAATACATGCATGGTTACCAAAATGCATTTCATGATGACATTAAGCCTTAACAGGACCCGCTACACTATTTTATCATGGAGTTCCGTTGCCGGCTATCCGGCTACAATCATCATACTAGATTCTGGTAACAACAGAACCAACATTGTAGTATATGCAGTCAATTTACGAAAAAAAATACCAAATTCGTTCATAAATGATGTAGTTTTAAGGTAACACGCAAAAAATGAACATACAATCGAAATGATGATCTCCTCCTTTTTTAAAGTCGGTTAAACCATTAGTCAAGGTTATAAGACTGCATCTCATGACAAGTCCATTAAGTCCAAACACGGCCACTCTACACTTTTTTATCTCTGTGTTCCGTTGCCTACCTCCCGGGTTCAACCATCAGATCAGGTTAATGGTAACATTTCGTCAGAAATATTTAAGTTGGCTTTGTCATAGTCGCTTTAGTATTTCAATTGAAATATCTCAGCGCCACCCAGGAAACACAAGGAGTTTCGTATGACCACCTATGGTCTTCTTCATCAGTTCTTGTTCACAAAGTACTATTTTCTGAATACAAATGCTTGACTTGTCACCGAATATACTAAAATCGTTATACATGTACCTATAAATTTTGAAGAGTTCTCTTAATTCCTCATGGATCCCATCATCAGATCTGAATTCTGGTAACAATGGGACCAACCTTGAAGTAGATGCTTTCAAACAACGAAAAAAATTTTGAATTCGATCCATAAATGACGGAGTTCTGAAGTAACACACATAAAAAAAAAAAAAAACAAAACAACATGCCAACCGAATTGATAACCTCCTCCTTTTTTTTGAAGTCGGTTAAAAAATTAGGCGCTACCCTACCCTCGGGCAATACCCCATTACGGGCTAACCTGCCGTCTCAAACAAAAGTTTATGAACGCACCCCGGGCACCCGTCACTGTCAAGTTGTCAAACAATAAATTAAATATGGCGGACCGAATATGTCATTAAATTAACACTAAACGTAAAGTACGCTACAATACGAATTTTGCTGATATATGTTTTCAATTCAAAACTTTAATTTTTTTACGCTCTTTTATTTGAGTACAATTTTGTTCGGGTCTACCGTACCCCTCGACGGAATTATTAAATAGACATCCTAAAAACGATATAGGTGAAAAACTTAACTGAAGGATCATGTCTATGTAGTTGTGCAGAGAATGAATATGGAACTTACATCAAAATTTGAATATAGAACGCCGACATGCGTACACACCAGGGATCGGACAACCCTTTCCGCGGCAAAAGTCATTAAAAGGGCAACCCTTAAACACGGCTAACACATTGAAAGACTTACCAGTTTGAACTGCTAGCCCATATATTTGACTATCCCTTACCGTACGACTAAGCCAAACATAAAGCTAGCCCTTTACAATCACTAACCGCTATCCTTTATGCCTTGCTATCCTTTATAAAGGGTTACCCTTATTACTTAGCGCTTTTTATAAAGCTTTCCCTTTAGTAATGTCGTAGTTAATCCTTGCGTGAAAGAGACAGGTTTAGTATATACTATGACATATGTCTACGCTAGTGTTCGAAAAGCGCGCGTACATCAAATCAAAGAAGTCAAAGAAAACGCCAGATCAGAGCAATGTGTGCTTTATGAACAAGGCAGACGATTTCAATTAGCACGCTTGTATGTAAAAGGGAAGCCCTTTTATAAGGCTAACCCTTATAAGCAATATGTAAGGTTTTGGTGAGCGGATGATTAGGGTTTTGTTAGGGTATTGGGATAGCGCTTAGTTATAAGGGTTAGCGCTTTTATAAGGGCTTTAAAAGCAAAATGAAAGGGTATTGTCAAATAAGGGTATGGTGAGTAAAGCCTTATGTAAAACCCATACAAAACCCTTTATAAGGGATAGCGGGCCGGTCCCTGGTACACACAGCGTATACAGCTACACTGTGCTACTAGGTAGACCAGAGCCCTGAGTGTAAGTTTTTAACGTAACTTTACGTCACGAATCCGTTTGCGTTTCCCATATAAATAACTTTATCACTTACGCGTTCGTAAACGTTTTTTTATGTCAATAGAAACTTACACTAGAGCTTCCGATGTCGTAGCTAAGTTTTTCACCTATGGAAAAACTATTTTTAAGAGAATTGTTTAAATAATCATTACCTGAAAGTATGTTAAATAAAATATCTTTGATCATTACATAATATAAGCTTATTAAAAAGTTTGTCTGTGTATCTTTCGCGTCTATGCTCACTGCGAATGTCAATTTTCTGTCAAACACGAGTAGGTTGAGAAATAAACAATATAACAATTACATAAATTTACCTAGGTACTGTATATTTTAATGTTATATAAGGTTCTTAAGTAATACTATCAAGGACTTTAGATAGTTATAGGATAGAATTTTATAGGAATATGATACATCTTTCATGATAACTGCCATTTTTCAAGAGATTCATAGCTGGCTTATTGGAGAATGAGGAAAAAGCAGGTAATATAATTAAAACCGATGGCCGGTGGGGCGGAAAGGTTCTGGAGTGGCGACCACGAACTGGAAGACGCAGCTTAGGTAGGCCTCCCACAAGTTGGACCGACGACCTAGTTAGAGTCGCGGGATACCGCTGGATGTGGAAGGTGCAGCATCGGTCTTCTTGGGTCGTTCGGGGGGAGGCCTATATCTAGCAGCGGACGTCTTTCGGCTGGCTGGATGATGATGATGATAATTAAAACTGTTGTCAGCCTTATTACTAATACTTACGGAAAAACTCACTCACTTATATCGCACTTTTAAAGACGGACATGGCTTGGGTTTCGACGGACGCTGCTGCCCGTCCGTAGGATTTTTCCCTTTGTCGCCTCTTACGACACCCGCGGGAGGAGATGGGGTTGTGCTATTCTAGTCAGCCGGCATCACACGGCGATATTCCATTTAATCTAGCGCACATAAAAGAACGACAGTCTGAAACCGCCCATATGTGATATAGCCCATATATTCAAGTAGTTTTTTTTTCAGTCAGGTCCTGACGATGTCATCCCAGGTTCTGGCACTGACACTTCGGATGAGGTAAACGATATTGGCATTAGGATTGCACACTTTTTCTTTCTTTTTATGAGAGGTAGGGCACATCGATGACCATCACGCTTGAATCTGGGGCAGCCTAACTCGGGAATTACCTCCTCTTTACAGAAGACCACAGCCATAATAGCACTGCTACCTTTCAGGTAGGCAGTGTTGTGTTCCTGATGGTGAGTAAGGTTCTCAGAGCTCCAACCCCCCTTAAAGGCCGGCAACGCGCTTGTGACTCCCCTGGTGTTGCGGGTGCCCATAGGCGATGGTAATTACTTACCACCAGGCAATCCGTCTGCTCGTTTGCCGCCTATGTCTTAAAAAAACCGGGCACTATCCCTAAACGGAAACCAGGATTCTTAGGAATATGGGAAAATTAAATTCCCCAGGCGAGACTTGTAGGCCTAGTACAGTCGCCATCAGATATATCGGAGCTGTGGTCACAAATATCTGAACAACGCCTCTATTGTCTAGGCGATAAAGTGTATGTTCAGATATTTGTGACTACCTCCACAGCTCCGATATATCTGATGGCGACTGTGTGACATACATTTTACTATCCAGGCACAATCAGTCGATTTCGAAAAGGAAATACGTCAATACGTTGACGCAGAGGAATCGAAAGAGAGAGGGAGAGGCGACAGCCCTCCTTCTCTCACAATGTATCCTGGGACCAGATCTGTGGAGTACGACTATACGAGGGAGCGACAGAATCCACATCCAGCTAAGTAAATATTTTTAGAACATTAAACCTACAGCTACTGCGGTCGCCAACCCGCCTGACAAACGTGGTGACTATGGCAACTACCAAGATTATACCAAGACATATTTGGGGCCAATGTCCAGCACTGGACATGCATGACATGATGATGGTTTTTGAAGGTATGGTATAGTAAGAGACAGAAGAGACAATCCTCTCCCTTGCTCTTCAAACTGTATGGTGTCACAGCCCTTATGAATTTATTCAAGACTTAATCTAAAATACATTCAATTCTGACCTTTGAATTCTGGCCATATTTTGCATTTTTGCACAGCATTGCATGCTGTGTTGGAAAATAAAGAAAACATAGTGAGGAAACTGGTCTAATACCAATAAGGCCTAGTTTACCCTCTGGGTTGAAAGGTCCGGCAGTCGGTTTCGCCAAATCCTGAGATTAGTTGCCAAGCGGACCTCAGGCTCCCATGAGCCGTGGCTAAATGGGCCGAGGAAATTGATGATGCAACTGTACCCATAGACATATTTATATCTTGCAGCCTTGTGGAGTCCACTGCACACCTGGTCAAAGGTTGCATGGATGCTGGCATTCTTGGCATGCCCGAGGCTTTCATGCATGGAGGAATTTGGACCTCACTCGCTTGCACCATCATTATAGGAGTTCTGGTGGCCTATATCATGTTAGTAAGTAAAAACTTTCATATCGAAACATACAGATAAGTTGAGCGAAGTGAGCGAACCCCCCCAAGGTGGACCGATTACACGGTACTGATGGCGTGAATCCACTGAATGCAAGTGGTGCAAAAAGTGGACACAGTTGCTTTGGAAGAGGCCTATGTCCAGCAGTGGACATTTTTCGGCTCATATGATGATGTTGATCATGAAATATTTTATTTTTATATAAGACTGACCAGCATTTGACCTCAGTCACACCTGTATGTCGACGAGGTCGAGGGTGTAACACGCTGGTTCAGTAGCCTATTCACTCTTGCCTTGAAACTCAATTTATATCTTTCCGGGAATACAGACAACGGGAGCGAATTCCATTCCTTAGCAGTCCCGTTAGGAAGGTAGAAGCGAAAGCGTGCTAATGAATGGAATATTCACAACGTAAGGATGAAACTGTTGCAGGATCTATTTTGAATACTGCAACATTCAATTTAATTTATTTTACTATGGCAACTGCCGTATGTCAACTGCTCTTATCTAGATCAAATCTATCCATAGGTCACTGGTTCAAATCCGGTTCGAAGGAACATGTTAAAGGGTCTATCGGGCTAGTAAGTGATTTTATAATGATAAAATGAAACTAGTACGTGTTAACGGTATGGATTTATTTTTATATTAAGCAGAAACGTCTGCTAGCATATCAAAGATATTTAAGTCGAAAGAAAAATAGAAAAATTTGACTCGCAGCGGGACTCGAACCCACAACCACTGGATCACTAGCCCAGTGCACTACCAGTTGTGCTATACGAGCGCCGCTTAGACGTGTCAAATTTTTCTATCTTATCCTTCTTGGTATATACGTCATTACGGGTGACGTGTAGCGACATCTACCGAAGACGTTTCTGCTTGTTATAAAAATAATTTTAGAAAGGGGTAGCACATTGTTATCGATTAATTCTCAATCTAAATTTGAGACATCGATGCCGAAAAAAGGGTTCAATACTCTTCGGTAGATGTCGCTACACGTCACCCGTAATGACGTATATACCAAGAAGGATAAGATAGAAAAATTTGACACGTCTAAGCGGCGCTCGTATAGCACAACTGGTAGTGCACTGGGCTAGTGATCCAGTGGTTGTGGGTTCGAGTCCTGCTGCGAGTCAATTTTTTCTATTTTTCTTTCGACTTAAATATCTTTGGTATGGATTTAATCTAGAGAAGAGTTGCATAGTAAAATAAATTAAATTGAATGTTGCAGTATACAAAATAAATCCTGCAACATAAACTGCTCCTGGACCTCCGGTGGTGGAACGGAGATGGCTGGAAAGAGCTCATGATTCTGAGTAGAATCTACACAAAAAAAAAATAGAGTATACAACTTTAAATAAAATGGCCCAACAACGGCTATAGAAGGTAACGCCCCCAATAAACGTGTTAAAGAAATTTGCTGATGTCCCAACTTGTCAATTCCCTACAGATCCTAGTGAGCTCAGTGCACAAAATGTATGCCAGGATACGAGTGTCCCGGCTGTCTTACCCGGATTTGGCCGAGGCTGCGGTCGCCACTGGGCCTGTGAAGGGTCTCAGAAGATTCAGTAAATTTTTCAGGTTAGATATTGAATTGATACTGTCAGCGCTATGAGTCCGGTTGAGAATGGCACCACCCCATTTCCCGCTGGTCGAAAGAGGCGACAAAGGAAAAAACCGGGTAGCAGCGTCCGTTGAAACCGTATCAACAGCTATTGCGGTTGCCACCCAAACTGCCAAGGGTGGCGACTATGGCACTCAAGCGTGAGGGTACTTCGCTGTGCCCTACCTCTGATTGTTGGACGCAGTTTAAGGACGTACCCGGGTCTAACTCAACCATGATAGTACTTCGCTGTGACTCAAGCGTGTTGGTACTTCGCTGTGACTCAAGCGTGATGGTACTTCGCTGTGACTCAAGCGTGATGGTACTTCGCTGTGACTCAAGCGTGATGGACTGATGGTACTTCGCTGTGAGTCAAGCGTGATGGTACTTCGCTGTGACTCAAGCGTGAGTACTTCGCTGTTAGTTTACAATCTAACGAAATTATAATCATACAGTTCTCAATCTCTCGATAGTTTATAATCCCGCGAGTAAGATTGTAATCTATCGGAATTTACAATATTACGGTGACATGATAAAGATATGTAAGTGTGATTGTAAGATTGGAATATATATATCACTCTTTTCCTTTTTTTTTCTTTTTTTATGAAATGCACAACAGGCTTCGTCATCTTTTCTAACTAGCAGGAATCAGCTACAGGGTCTCGAATCATACCTGGCCCAAAAGAGGTAGATGTTTATGAGAGGTAGGGTACAGCGAAGTACCATCACGCTCGAGTCTGGAGAAGCCCAACTGGGGAAGTACCTCCTCCTTACAGAAGACCACAGCCATAATAGCACTGCTACCTTTAAGGTATGTAGTGTTGTGTTCCTGATGCTAAGTAAGGTTCCCAGATCCCCAACCCACCTTAAAGGCCGGCAACGTACCTGTGACTCCCCTGGTGTTGGTGTGGCGATCCGTCTGCTCGTTTGCCAGCTTCATCATAAAAATAAAAGTCCCCATAACGCTGGCTGCGTTCGACATTGAATGGCCTGAGAGACCTTTTGCACCAGATACGATCTGGACTGGGGATTGCCAACCCTGTCCTCTTTTCTTTAAAGTGACATATTTTGCCCATGTCCATTTCAGATATACAGTGGACCTGTTCATGTTCATACAACTGTGTGGTACGTGTTGTGTTTTCGAGTTAATTATTGCACGGACACTGAAACAGGTAATTAGTGAAATACATCAACTAATTAGCTAGTTACACAAATATTTAGGGTGACGTAATTCGGTGTTCCTCATATCCTCCCGCGGGTGTCGTAAGAGGCGACAAAGGAAACACTGACGGATGGGCTGCGCCAACGGAACTCAATCAACAGCTGTTGCGGTAGCCAATCAGCCTGCCAAGCGCGGCGACTATTGTATTGTATTGTATTTTATTTACATTCAATTAATGCAGACTCATAGTTACTTAGGTTGTTAGTTGATTTTATAACTAATTCTTAGGAATGTATTAGTCAATTTAAAATAACAATCTATTTTTTGACGACCTATCTAAGGATGCTGACGGCTCCTTGTTGTACCGGAATGATAACTCGTGCGAGGAGGCCGCCAGCTCTTCGATCACCAGTTACCTCAACCAGACACTTCGCGATTTCTGCAAAAAGTTTGTGCGCGCTGAGACCTTTACGGGCCTTTTATGGATTGAATAAAAGTTTCCTGATTAATATTTTCCAGGGTTTAGAAGGAGCGATTTCAGACCTAAGAACTCAGAATCTGAACATCTGGTTCTACGTGCTGATAGTAACAGTTCCTCTCATGCTACTGGCCATGGTTAGGAGTTTGAAGTATTTGGCGCCTGTCGCTTTGGTTGCCAGCTTGATTGTCAGTAGGTACATAATACATTTCTTTATTGGGTTCCATTTTAACTTCAACTCTTGTTATCCCGGCATTTTGCGGCTCGTGGCAGCCTGGTATCTAATCCATGGTCATGGCATGACAACTAATCCCAGGATTTGGCGAATGGCTAGTTTTACGATGCCGATGATGATTGTTTTATGCCGTGTGATGCCGGCTGACTAGAATAGCACGACCCTATCTCTTCCCGCGGGTGTCGTAAGAGGGAAAAATCCTACGGACGGGCAGTAGCGTCCGTCGAAACCCAATACAGCTACTGCGGTCGCCAACCCGCGTGGCGACTATGGCAACTACCCTCAAGATGATACAAGTCATATTTTTGGGAGGCTTATATGTCCAGCAGTGGACTGTATACGGCTGAAGTGTATGTATGATGTAGTTTTACGAAAATTCCATCCGACCTTCCAACCCAGAGTGTAAACTAGGCCTTATTGGAATTCCTCACGATGTTTTCCTTTACCGAAAAGCGACTCTTACTGCTAGCCCACCAGCGCTCGCTGCCAAATTATGCCAAAGAATATTTATGACAATAAATTTTATGCAACACATTACTACTAACTTCCAGCCTTCATCGCCTGTGCAACAACCATCTACAGCATAACCTCAATCGAAGACCTTCACAAAAGACCAGCCTGGAAAGACTACCATGGCTTCTTCAGGTTCCTTGGAGCCTGCATATACAGTGTGCAGGGAGTCACCATCACATTGCCTTTGGAGAATAATATGAGAAGTCCGCACCATTTTTCTACTGTGCTGCAGTTTGGTAATCTTTTGTTTTTAATTTAAATAAATAAATATTTCGGTACAATCTTAACAAATCGACCTAGTCCTACGGTATGCTCAGTAAGGCTTGTGTTGTAGGTACTAGACGACGATAAATATACATAATAGATAGATACATATAAATACTTAAATACATAGAAAACCCCCATGACTCAGGAACATAGACACATCACACAAATAAATGCCCTGACTGGGAATCGAAACCAGGACCATCTGCTCAACACGCAGGGTCACTACCCACTAGGCCAGACCGGTCGTCAAATTCCTCCCAGCGATTGTTCTGGATTTTACCACAAAGGTCTGGGTGCTCACAACTTGAACCTCATACATTGTTTTCAAAAAGGACTTTTAAGTTTAGTCTGCTTTTCTGACTCAGAAGGCAAACTGTGTCTCTCAAAAAAGAAAATATAAGAATCACGCATACATACACATGTCGTCCCTTAAATACAAAAGCGACACAATCCAAAATAATACCTTGTTGCAATTAAAATTTTATAATGAAGTGTGTGTGTTGAATTGTCATCGCAACAAGATCTTATTTTGAAATGTGTCGCTTTTGTATTTAAGGGTCGATGTATTCAAGCATACATATGCAATGTCAATGATTATTAGTCACTAGCTACAGTATAAATAAATATCACAGAACATTCTGACACAAATTGACTGAGCCCCACGGTAAGATCAAGAAGGCTTGTGTTGTGGGTACTCGGCCAACGATATATATATAAGACATTTGGTATATCTGAATTTGACAAGGAATTATAAATCTAAAGAAAACAATAACGTTGCTCTGAAATTAAAGATACGACATTTAAAGTCTATATCTTACAATTCCTTTCTATAAAACTTAACTTAATATTCGCAATCATTGTAGTTTGATCTTCTGACGTATAAAACCGTCCCTGCTTTAACGACAATACGGGCCGTCATTACTCACAGCGCCACCTGTTAAGTTTTGTATAAAACAAGCCACTGCTTTACAACCATATTTGGCGCTCTACACTAAGATCAAAGAAATATACTTTTTTTATTTTATGACATAGGCGGCAAACAAGCAGACGGATTGCCTGGTGTTAAGCAATTACCGTCGCCCATGGGCACCAGGGGAGTCACAAGCGCGTTGCCGGCCTTTAAGGGGGGTTGGAGCTCTGGGAACCTTACTCACCATCAGGAACACAACACTACATACCTGAAAGGTGGCAGTGCTATTATGGCTGTGGTCTTCTGTAAGCAGGAGGTACTTCCCCAGTTGGGCTGCCCCAGATTCAAGCGTGATAGTCAACGCTGTGCCCTACCTCTCATAAAATACAAAAATATCCTTTCTTTACACATATATTATACAAATACTTAAGACAGACACGACTCAGGACAAATATCTCCGCTCATCACATAAACCAATGCCTTTACTGGTGTTTAAACCCATAGCTTCATAGGCAGAGTATTTGGACCCGGGTATGTCCTTAAACTACGTCCAACAATGAGAGGTAGGGCACAGCGATGACCATCACGCTTGAATCTGGGGCAGCCCAACTGGGGAAGTACCTCCTCCTTACAGAAAGACCACAGCCATAATAGCACTGCTACCTTTTAGGTATGTAGTTCCTGATGGTGAGTAAGGTTCCCAGAGCTCCAACCCCCCTTAAAGGCCGGCAACGCGCTTGTGACCCCCCTGGTGTTGCAGGTGCCCATGGGCGACGGTAATTGCTTACCACCAGGCAATCCGTCTGCTCGTTTGCCGCTTATGACATAAAAAAAAAAGAGTAACTACCCACTAGGCCAAACCTGTCGTCATATTTTGAAGATCGCTTTCAATGGCGACTGATAAATTTAAATAAGTAAATGTAATGTCTTCCAGGAATGTCAGTGGTGGTTGTGATGGTGGCTGCCATCGGCTTGCTCGGGTACTGGGGTTATGGTGAACAATGCGTTACCCCTATAACTATACATCTACCGCTTTTCATGTAAGAATAATTGTCAAATTATCGAAAGAAAAATAGAAAAAAAATACTCGCAGCGGGACTCGAACCCACAACCAGTGGATCAATAGCCCAGTGCACTACCAGTTGTGCTATACGAGTACCGCTTAGACTTGTCAAATTTTTATATTTATCTTCGTCGTATACGTCATCATGGGTGTAAATATCGAAGATATTCGCTAGCAGACGCTTCTGCATAATAATAAGAAAATATCAAATTAGTTAAATATCGTCTATCTGTAATTTCATTGTCACCGCAATGTAAACTTATTGTCATGACAATTAAATTGATTCTGCCAAAATCTGATACGTATACACGCATGTCGGCGTTCTATATTAAAATTTTGATGGAAGTTCCATAATTATCTGCAATACATAGACATGGTCCTTTTAAAAATTGTTGATTAAGCCTTATGTCATACCGCTAACCACTATTGAAAATCTTAAATAGTGAACCTGAGTGTAAAGCGAAGTTTACACTTGCAAGTTTTCTTGCAGCAAGTAAGGACGCAGCTATATGCAAAAATGTAATAGCGATATTCATCTGTCTTTCTTCCTTATAGCTGCGTTCCTACCTGCTGCAAGAAAACTTGCAAGTGTAAACCGGCTTTAAGGCCTCAGTGAACGTTGGATTATTAACAAAGAGCATTAACAAAGAGCGTAGTGAGCAATAACTGCGTACGGTATCATATTAGATAGTTCTTAACTTTGTTGATAGCGTGTGAAAATGTTTTTATCGTTATGCAGTAAAGAATAAAAAAAACTGTATATCTATAATACGATAATGTTTGTAATACTTTTTACAGTTCCACAATAGTCCTGCAGTTTTTTCTGGCTATTATGATGTCGGCGATCTTCACCTTGCACTTCTGGATAGCCTTTAGAATAGTTTGGTATTACATTGGAAGGAGACACAAAAGGTATAATAAATACTTGATCAATGTTAAAAGTTTTGCAAGTCTAATACAATTAAAACTGTTGTGAGCCATGTTACTACTACTTAGTTATAAACGGATAAACTCACGTGTAATTATATCGCACTAGGCGACATGTTTCGGGTAAGCTCTGGTACCCATCTTCAAACCGAGTCAGGACACACCGATCGCGATGAGGGTGTTTTGCAAGTCTATATATAGTATTGGCAGTAAAAAATCTACGCGCGTCAACTCTTTACCGCGCGTCAACCGTTCATGCTTTTTACAGTTTAACGAATTATTTTTCAAATTGAAATAGATGACATATAGTCCAAGTCATCCTCTACCAGTAGTGTTATACTAACACTCAAAAGATCAAATACAAAAAAAAAAAAAAAACATATTTTATTAACTATTTGATCTGTTTACATCATTTTTCGTTAGATTGTAAACTGCAACGAAATTTCGTAAATATGTAAAATAGCACTTAATAATATTTTTCAGGAAACATGTCACCTGGGAACGAGTATATAGAGCCATAAACATTATTCTCATTTCTGGAATATCTTGCGCTTGTCCTGATATAAACCTCATCATGAACTTTGTAAGTATGTTCTGCTAACATGGTCCAGGGTATATCATTTTCCTTCCGTTGTCCCGTCCGGAGTTGCTTACCATCAGGCAATCCGTCTGCTCGTTTGCCTCCTATATCATAAAAAAAGCCTGTACCCTTACCATGAGCTGTGACATTGACGTTTTCGATAACGGGTATCGAGTTTACTATCTGTGCATATCGTACGCACTAAAATAGTACAATCGCACTAGAGTAATTAAATAGTACAAGCGCGATGCACAGATGATAAACTCGATACTCGTTATCGAAAACGTCAATGTCACAACTCATGGTAAGAGTACTAGTCGGCTTGGCAACTAATCCCTGGAATTGGAGTTGGCGCTACTTTTAAGGTAGCGACTGGTAACTGACCTTCCAACCCATAGGGTAAAGGCCTTATTGGAATTACGGTTTCCTTCTCCGAAGAGCGACCGGTAAATATCAAATGATATTTCGTACATAAACTCATTTAAATTAACGTATATTGTAACTATCCCGTTTAATGTAATATATTACATAGTTGTAATAATTTATCATGATTTCTGCCATAAGTCGCCCTCTGATGGACATAGGCCTCCCCCAAATATCCTCCTAGCCCACCATACAAGTAAAATGCTAATTGAATTCGTTCTTTATAGTGTAGGAAATAAAGTATATATTTATTACGAGGATATGACTTATATCAGTAGTCGCCAATGTCGCAACGCTTGGCAGGCGGTAGGTTGGCGCAGTAGCTGTAGATTGGGTTTCGACGGACGCTGCTGCCCGTCCGTCGCATTTTTTGTTTTTACAAAGCTATAGGGCCTTATCACATTGCGATTTGCGAGCGAGTTTAAAAGCGTCGCGAATTCGCGAGTGCGCTAAGAGTGCGCCGCGACTGCGCAGCGAATTCGTTTGAATTCGTTATGTAACTGACTGTCCAAAGGCTTCTCTCCACAATGGGCCATCATGACCGAGTGTAAGAGACGCCGTCATACGACAGAACGAGACCGCAATATCGTTTGCTCTCTAACACATAGCTGTGTCTCTATAATGACCCATGATGGCCGATTGTGTAGTGGAGCCTTAAGACGCAAAACACTCGCCACGATTTTCACGCGAGTACGCAGCGAACTCGCTTCGCTGCCAACTCGCTCGCAAATCGCAAGTGCGATATAGCCCTTAATATCTTGTTCTATTTAAGCTTGGCGCAGTTATCTGCAGCTGGGTTTGTTTTATCTTCCCAGCCTTAATAGACAGTCTGGTTAGTTGGAGAGAGCGTCCAAGATACACCATCAGGTAACAGCTCCTTTATCGCTAGTTTAAAGAAGAAAAGAAGAATAAATGTATTCAGAACAGAACAAAATAAAACTTATTTAAAATTAAAATAATACAAGAAATGAAGTGTCACTGAAATGCCGTCCACTCGGCTTGTGTCTGGTGCCGTATAACTCCTGACGCTGGTCTTCCGTGGAGACCGATCTGCATTGAATCTTCAACAAATATAACAAAAAACCTTAGTTATAAAATTTAAATCAACCCAAAATATCCGTAGTAACTTAATAATAATTCAGTAGTAAGTAGTAACGGACAGGGGCAACATCCGCTTAGTGTTACCCTTACATTTCATTAAATTGTTGAAAGGGCCTTTCAAGTTGGCTTAATCCGTCTCCGCGTACGCCTCCCAAAGGTTCAGGGGCGCTACCGCGAAACACGATATTCGTAAATTTCGGACGATTGTCTCTGTCACTCTTATGACGCCTTAATTGGAGTAAAAGAGAAAGATGCTCGAAATATACGAACTTCGATGTTCGCGGTACCGGGCCTGAACACCATTGTTCCGTGTACGGAAGAAAAATTGAGTAGTAATTTAATATGGCATTGTAATCTAATATTAAATATTATTATAATTCAGTGCTTCGTTCTCGATATATATCTTACCATGTAGTATCTTTATGTTACTAGGCAACAAAACGCATTTTTTAGAGCTAGAATTTAAAGCTGAAAAAAAAATAAAAGTTATTTCTTGTCTATACCATTCTAGCTCCATAGATTATACCTCTTTATGTCATTCTTTACGTTTGCGCGGCAACAGACGCTTAACATCTTAACGTTAAAGTGAAAAATAAGATTTAAACCAGTGTTTTAAGAATAATTCCGGTATGCCGAAACGGAAAA
Organism: Grapholita molesta; assembly: GCA_022674325.2. Lineage (NCBI taxonomy): Eukaryota > Metazoa > Arthropoda > Insecta > Lepidoptera > Tortricidae > Grapholita > Grapholita molesta. The sequence continues at coordinate 9,852,894 of CP053143.2, forward strand.
AAGAAACGCCCCACGATGATAACAGCAAGATCGAGAAATACTTACGAAAAATCCGACGAATTAAACAAAAACGACGACGCTCAAGGTCGTCAACGAATTCAGACTATAGTATTCCAGAAGAATATCATCATACAGGTATGCGTTATTTATTAATATTTCTTACAGATGATGTATACTAAATGATTGCCAAGGATTTGCTAAATGTTTTGCTATGAAAACACTAACCTCAAAAACCGGTACCAAACATACATAGGTACTCGGTTACACGGGCAATACACGAGATGTATTGACGTGATATATACTGATGCGGGTGGTGTACGAGATACACTGACGTATTTTATATTGTCTTGGGTATACGTGATATACGCACAAGACTACCAGTAAATTGTCATAACGAGCTATACCGCTATGTCTTTCAGATGCGATTATGTCGCCTACTGAAAAGAGCGTTGCAGAACATATTCTATATGAATCAGAGGACGGAAGTTCAAGGAAAGAGGATGCTCCACCACAGTTCCCTCCACCACAGTCCCCTCCACCACAGTCCCCACAGGACATATCAGAAGTAACATTAGACGATGATACTTTGTTGGCACTGGGGAAGCCAGTAAAGGAGAAGAAAAAATATGGACCCAATATAAATGGGGACCTAGCAAAACTCTGGTTACCTATACTGAAAAATGGCTTGGGGGATTTTAAAGAAAGGCAACAAATACTTGAGAAGTATTTAGTGCCTAACAATTGCCAACTTTTACAAGCCCCCAAGCTTAACACCGAGATTGTTGCGACTGTTACAGACTCAATTAGAAACAGAGATAAAAAGATTGAAGAAGAGCAACAGCAATTAGGCCATGGCCTAACAGCTCTAAATAAAGCACTAACATTGTTAGCAACAAATACTGGGGAGCGAGGCACTATCATAAATACTCTCAGTGAAGCATCTCAAATTTTGTGTGATTTACACTACACTCAAACCCAAGCAAGGAAGAAGTTAATAACACCTATCTTAGATAAAAAATTTCTGGACTTAGTGAAAGATACACAACGTGACGAATTTTTATATGGCAATGATCTGTCAGAGAAAATAAAAGCGATGAAATATGCACAAAAGAGCTCACATTCAATTAAAAAAAGTAATGATAATTATAACTACAAAAATTTCAAAAAATCTACATATGGCCAGGGAAACTACAGGGGCCCACCTCGATGCCATCAACAAAAACCATACAATCGGAGTGGGCCAAAACGCCCGTCCGACCGGAGCTCCAACTACAAGCCGCACCACTCCTACAGCTACGCGAAGAAGAAAACCGAAGTGAAAACACCTGCAGCACAGAAATAATGGTATGTCATGGTGGTAGACTAACACATTTTTTTAAGTGTTGGAGACTCATTACTAATGATGAGTCTATTCTTACACATATTAAAGATGGCTATCATATACCTTTTAATTGCCAGCCATTACAAGCTTACATTCCAAAACCATTTCAACCTAATTCAGAGCTTGAAAGTCAAGATATGGAATCTGCAATTGTAAAACTCCTTGATTTAGGAGCTATAACAGTTTGTGAGCCAGTTCAGGATCAGTTTTTGTCGTCAATTTTTCTTATCCCTAAACCTAATGGCAGCAAAAGGTTCATATTAAACTTAAAGAAATTAAATAAGTTTGTATCAGTTGCACATTTTAAAATGGAGGACCATAGGACAGCAGCGGCTATGATAAGACAGAACAACTTCTTAGCAAAAATAGATCTTAAAGAATCTTACTTACTTGTACCCATTAACAAAAGTGATAGAAAATACCTTCGTTTCTCCTATAATGACCAGTTATATGAATTTGTAGCATTGCCTTATGGGCTTTCAGTAGCCCCCTACATTTTCACAAAAATTATGAGAGTTGTGGTAGCATATTTAAGAGAAAAAGGATATAAAAATATAATTTATCTTGACGATATTCTGTGCATAGGTTCAAATTATGACGAATGTTTAGAAAATGTCACAAAAACTTTATCAATTTTAAACTGTCTGGGATTTGTAATAAATTTTGAAAAAAGTAATCTAGAGCCCTCAAAAACATGTAATTTTTTAGGGTTTGTTTACAATACCAGTACAATGAAAATGGAATTACCTAAAGAAAAAAGGAACCAGATTAGCAGTTTAGTTAACAAGTTCTTAAAGTTAGATAGATGTGTGATACGGGATTTAGCTCAGCTACTAGGAATGCTTGTGTCTGCTTGTCCAGCGGCTCAGTATGGATGGATTTACACAAAATATTTAGAGAGACAGAAGTACTTAGCCTTAATACAACATCATAATAATTATGACAGCAGTACAGCTTTACATCCAGATACTAAGTTAGATCTTAAATGGTGGGCAGAAAATATTTTTAAAACTTCTAAGTTCTTTCAGTGTCGTATGTTTGACCTCGAAATATTTACAGACGCGTCCCGAACTGGTTGGGGTGCGGTGAGTAATGATATTAAAGTGAACGGAGCATGGAAACAAGAGGAACTAAACTTTCACATTAACTACTTGGAATTATTAGCTATTTTCTTAGCTTTAAAAGCTTTTGTCAAAAATAGACACCATCTACACATACTGTTAAGGGTAGACAATAAAACAGCAATTTCTTACATAAATCGTATGGGTGGGGTCCAGTTTCCGCATCTCAATAAGCTTGCTAGATGTATTTGGGAATGGTGTGAAGAGCGGAGCTTATGGCTATTTGCTTCTTACATAAAATCCTCTGAAAATACAGAGGCAGATATAGAATCTAGGAAAACCAACACGGATACCGAGTGGGAATTAAATAATAATGCTTTTGAGACTATTAAAAAACAACTTGGAGTTCCAGACATAGACCTTTTTGCAACCCGGGTCAATGCTAAGTGCCCTCTATATATTGCATGGAAACCAGATCCGGATGCAACAAACATAGATGCCTTTACTGTAGAATGGTCAAAACATTTCTTTTATGCTTTTCCGCCTTTTAGTTTAATAATAAAGTGTTTACAAAAAATTAATTGTGAAAAAGCCACAGGTATCATGGTTGTACCATACTGGCCTTCTCAACCATGGTTTCCAATAATGCAACAAATGCTCACATCAGAGCTGTTGTTTTTTGGACCAGATAAATACCTTCTATTCTCTCCTTACAGGAGCTGTCATCCTTTGCATCAACATCTTACCCTGGTGGCAGGAATCTTATCAGGCAAGCCATGATAAGACAAGCAGTTCCAACAGTCTCCTTAGATAGTATGATAGCATCAATATCAAACAACACTTTAAAACAATATGATGTCACTTATAAAATTTGGTGGATTCATTGTCAAGAAAACGAAATGGATCCATTATGTGCATCAGTTCCAAAAATAATGCAATTTCTGTCAATTCAATTTAGTAAAGGTGCATCCTATGGAACACTTAATTCACACAAATCTGCTCTCTCTCTACTAATAGGTAGTCGTATTGGTAAAGATGAAAGAATAAAAAGGCTTCTTAAAGGGTTTTATAAAACAAAACCACCAACACCTAAATATAAAATCACCTGGGACCCATCCATTGTTTTAAATACTTTAAAAACTTGGCACCCTTATACTTCATTAAATTTAGAAACTTTGACCAAAAAAGTAATTACCTTAATAGCCCTGTGTACAGCACAAAGAGTTCAAACGCTGTCACTGATAAAAATAAGTAACATCACTTGCCTTGAGTCTAGAATACATATAAACATTACAGACATAATTAAAACATCCGCTCCGGATCGGCCGCAACCAACATTAACCTTACCTTTTTACAGTGACCCTGAAATCTGCCCAGCTCTTTCATTACAATATTACATTAACTATACAAAAGATATAAGGGGAACAGTTGATAACCTGTTTATCACAACTAAAAAACCCTACAAAGCAGCCAGTCCGTCAACTTTAAGTCGATGGATTAAAACCACACTAGCTAATTCAGGTATTGACACTAATATTTTTAAAAGTCATTCAGTTCGACACGCCTCAACATCAACGGCTAGCATAAAAGGCGTATCCATAGACACTATTAGAAGTGCTGCTGGCTGGACAGGGTTATCACAAACATTTGCAAAGTTTTACAATAGACCTATTATTAGCGACCCTAACGATTTTGCTAATGCTATCTTGTCCATGTAAGAATTACTATGTTACCTTTAAGTATTATAACGATGTTATATTTTGTTCCTAATAGTTTAAGGAAAAGACTAATTTAAAATGTTATCTACAGAAGAGCAGTTTTATAAATTTTGTTAAATGTCCATACTCATAGTATGGCATAAGTACTTAAGAATATATAATTTAGTGACGTTAATGCTACCTGCAGAAGAGCAGGATTGTTTGTTATCTATCTTAAGGTTTGATTGTTCAGATATTTTAGTCTCTTAGATAAAACTAAGTAATAAAGACTGATTAATACTAATATATGTTTAATTACAGAAGGAATAATAAAATTACGGGGATACTAACCGATCACAACTCCCATCAGCTCTGAACATCTACATGGTAAGATATATATCGAGAACGAAGCACTGAATTATAATAAGTGATCAAACGAACTTACCTTAAGTGATGTTCGATCATTATTATATGAAGTGCTTCGTTCGAAGATATATACCCACCCGACCCAGTCAATTAAGGCTGGAGCCTTTCTTGGCTACCCATGAGAGTTGTGATGCTTTAGATCTAAAATAATGACATAAAGAGGTATAATCTATGGAGCTAGAATGGTATAGACAAGAAATAACTTTTATTTTTTTTTCAGCTTTAAATTCTAGCTCTAAAAAATGCGTTTTGTTGCCTAGTAACATAAAGATACTACATGGTAAGATATATATCTTCGAACGAAGCACTTCATATAATAATGATCGAACATCACTTAAGGTAAGTTCGTTTGATCACTTATTATATGGCACAAATATACTAAACAGATTTTTATAAATATAAGATGTGGGTTTCTGTATTTCACTTTAAAATAATGCACAGATAATATTTGATTATAATTACATTTTTCACTTCTCATGCTCTAAAAGCATATTATGCTTGCCAAGGCGGACTAAAGTAGTACATTTAGCCTCTTGGGAAAATATGTATACATATTTATGATATACAAAACGTTTTAAATTAACCAACCAGAACGCTTCACCTTATTAAATCCACCAATCACGACACATATTCAAGTTAATTGCAACTCTAGATTATTTTTTGGTGCGAATACTGTTTAAAAATGTGAAATCATTAAACAAAACTTTGTATAAAGTATCAACCAATCAGATATACCGCAATATTAAAATCGACCAATGAGGAAACGCAATCAAATTCTCAAAGCATTAGGTGCTTTTTAGTTCCTACTTCACAAGCATTCAAAAAAAGTTTAAATCGTTGGCAAACTCTTTGAAGCCCAAATTATATATTATCTATGGCATTTATTCATGGCGTAGATAAATCCTATCTGTATCAAAGTACTGAAAAAAATACATAGATTGCCAAATTAAACATTTTTGACTCAGAATTCATTGCGGGCGATAAAATTGTATTTGTTTATTGTTAAAATGTTACTTTATTTTATTTTCTCGCAATCGAAATGAAAACTAGTATGTAGAACTTGGGTCTAAACGCCGTATTACCCCTCGAAAAATTTTCACTCACTTCGTTCGGGAAAATAACCATCTCGTGGTACTATGGCCTACTTTAGCCCCTTGTCAAACAATCTACTATATTATAACTACTTATTATTATAATTTTTCCAACAGCTTAAGTTCTGTGGCACCAGTCATTTCCATGCAATTTATAACCTATACTATCGACCCGCCCCAGCTTCACACGGGTGCAATGCTGATATTAGAATTTCTCCACTATTTAATGGATGTTAGTATACAATATAAACCTTCCTCTTCAATCACTGTATTTAAAAAAACCGCATTAAAATCCGTTGCGTAGTTTTAAAGATTTAAGCATACATAGGGATATAGGGACAGAGAAAGCGACTTTTATTTATACTATTTGTAGTGAGTAGTGTTTCACGTTTTGAGGTTATACATTGTATGGAAACAACAGATGTCACAGAACTCAAGGTATTTCAAAAGGATTGTAGTGTGGGTGTCTAATCGTAGCTATATTTTACACGCATTTACGGACATATATAGTGAGCTGAAATTTAATATGTATACTGTGTGTACGTCTAATATGGGCGAAGAATTAAACCAGACGTAGGATTTACCATTATAATCATTAACCAAAAGGTTTTTCTTTAATTATACCTATTAAACATATGTTATTTTTTTTTGTAAAATTTCTGAGCAGTAATGTATTGCAAACATTACGCGATATGAGCTTTTGAAACTAACTGTCAACGAATGTCTAACTCGAATGTGTTGCGTTACAATGCGGGCCGAACTTTTTTATATGGATAAAATTTTAATTGTACTTCTAAGCAAAAGTTATCTAAATATATTTCTTATGTCCTTTTCTACCCTCCGTTAAGAGATTCGCCCGTATAAGAATTGCACACTGTATACAGCTACTGAATTACTTTTGTTTTCAGATGGAGTTTCATCAGAAACATCTGTATCATGACATTTGGTGTCGTTATTTGCCTCGGAGCCTTAGTGTCGTACATTGTGTGACAAGATACTCCTAAGATCACAACAAATTGTAATAGCGGGAGGAGAAATAATAAATAATAAATCGGTTTACACATCTTGCAATATGGTCAATTCTATAAATTAGTAGTATTTTTTTTAAAGGTGAACCTACCTATTTCACTAAGAATATAGGGTAAATCGCCAGTTACTGGCCACCTTTCAATAACTGGCCACCATATACTGAAAATGGACTCTATTTACCTATAAACAGAATTCATTTAAGTATAAGGTGGCCAGTAATTGAAGGGTGGCCAGTAATTGAAACCCCATTTGAAAATGTGTTCTATTTATAGGTAAACAGAATTCATTTTCAGTATAAGGTTGCCAGTTATTGAAAGGTGGCCAGTAACTGGCGATTTACCCTATATTCGATTATTTCCTGAAAATGTAAATATAGTTTTATAACAGTTGGCTCAAATAACTATTCTTTTTCCTCGTTGCCATGGTTACGTTCCCGTAGGTCACTCTACAAACCACAGTTTAACTGCATGTAAATACACAAAACATAGATATTTGTAGAAGCTATATGTCCCTTTCATAATGGGTCACCTACCAAGCGCGTCAGTAGTACTCAGGGCCGCATTTCTTGTAACAAACTATGCTTCAGTTGTCCCCTGGCTGAAGGGACAGAATAACAACAAATAGTTGATTCACTCATTTATTCACAAACTCATTTACTTATTTTCGATTGCAATTATTTGAGCTAAGAATATCGCGCCGATATATCGACGCAAAATCGCATCGTCTGTAGAGTCCAATACACCTATTTTTTTAATAGCTACTTTTGGTAATTACCATAGACTATATAAAATGAGTGGGTAATTTAATAGTCAAAGGTTAACCCTTAATCCTTACCATTATAATCCCATTGAGAAAGCCAAAGGACAATTCAAAGGTATTTTACCTTTATCCAATTATGGGTCCAATGTAGTAAAGATTAAAGTCGTTTTTGCTTTCACTCCCGAATACGCTTCTAATAGTGAAACTAGGGATGTGCCATAAATTACACTTGAACAATACGAACAATGAGAAGTTATGAACTTCCTTATTAAATAAGCAGTGACCCTGAAAAGGTCATGTGATTATCTAGTGTAATTTATATTTCGACTCACTGTAAAAACTTGCAAATACTTGTCAGCCAATCTATTTCAATCTATTCTCGGTAGGTAGCCAACAAAGTAACTTTTGGAGCGTTCCATGAAAACATCAACTTTTTGTCGCTTGCGTAATGCTATAGCAGCTACCATAATAAAACGTATTAGCCTTTAAGAAAAACCATCAATCTTAAAGCCGAGTTATCATAGTGTATTGCTGATAATTAGCTTCCTTTTACTTCTCGGTGGTATTCAAAATGTGGTGTCGCTTACGTAACGGTTTCATAAAAGGAGCATCCTTTTACTGTATTTTACAAATGTCGTTTGTAAAAGGGAGCGGTACCGCGAACATCGAAGTTCGTATATTTTAGGCATTTTTATCTTTTACTCCAATTAAGGCGTCATAAGAGCGACAGAGACAATCGTCAATTACGGGAACGCGATTTTATTTATTTTATTTTATTAGGTTTTGAATAGTTTGTCTATACAAAATCACGTTCTGGGGTTTTAAAATGATCCTAGTATGTCATGTAACTAGAATATCGTTTTACCAGGTAGCGCTACTAAAAATAAAATGATGATGAGTTCTTAGCCGTTAGCGGTGCACTGCTGGTCAAACATCTCCCCCAAATATGACTTGAATCATTTTTGGGGGTACCTATTAGTTGCCAGAGCCGCTATGCTTGATGACCGCCGTAGTTGTTGATTCGGTTGCGGCGGGCGCTGCTGCCCATCCTGCTGCGCAGACACCCCACAAGGTGGACCGACGACATATAGTAAAGATCACTGGATGCGGCGCAAAACTGGTCGCTATGGGTCGCTATGGGGGAGCCCTATGTCCAGCAGTGAACGTCCTTCGGCTGATATGATGATGATGCTACCCATCAGTCCTTGTTAAGGCTTTTTTCAATTAAATAAAATAAATATTGAATTCGAATCAGTCTTACATTGCTATCTTGTGTTATCTTTATCAGCACTGAGTCAAAACATTAAGCTATTTCATATCGCAGAATTTGAAGATTATGCTTATGAAATAGGATTGGTAATATATTTGGATGAAGCCAATATTAGCTTTGGTGAAATGTTTCTGTAATTGCCCTCGTGTAAATATTGCATGATTAAGGGAAATTCTCTCTTTATTATTTAGGTTAGCTTAGCTCCGTATCAGCGCCATCTATTGGGCATGCGAAAAACGTCTGAGAAATAAGTACATGTCACTTTGTGTTGGCTACAATATATCTTACAAATATGGAATTTAATTCATTATTTGCAATAGCTATATAAAACTATCAATAATAGGAATTAATTATTGAAAACACTCATATAACATTGGATTTTCAAGATTAAAATCAGCGTATAATAGTTACTTGGTCTTAATTGTCTTAAACAGTGTCGACATTGCTGCCAACTTCACCAGCTAACTGTCATAATCACGAGTCCATGAATGTCAAGTCTTGTGATTAGATAAAGAAGTAAACAATACAAAATAATACATATTTTGGACTTTTAATTGATCAAATTCTACTTGTACATATATATTTGTATATTTTCAAAAGTTTGGCAAAGTAATGTTGTGCATTTGACCGGCAAGAAGAGTTTTTTCAGAGCTGGAATTATGACAACGGGTTGGTGAAATAAGTGAAGATATATTAAAAGTTAAGTCATGATACATATAAATGATCTACCGTTAGAATCTTTCCTTGAAATACTATCTAAAGCAGATGGTTGTACCATCGGAACATGTCGAAGAGTATGTAAAAATTGGAAAGAAATTATCGATGGCACTGACTTATTGTGGCAAGAATGTTGTAAAACAGAATTCAGGCATTCATCTCTTATTGCTAGAAAAAAGTCCGGAAAAGACACAAGCTGGTATCATATATATAAGAACCTAAAAACATGGTCAAACGTATCTAAAATTGAAAGTAAAATGAGAGAATTCTACAATTTTTCTCTACATGACAAATGTCACGCTTTGGAGATTGACAATGGAATATTGCCATTAAAAGACACTAGAGGCGTCGTTCTCTACGATATGAATACGTTAAAAAATATACCTGTTGTAGTACCAGAGAAAAACTGTCTCAAAGTAGCTCATAATGATTGTGCATCGGCAATATTAATAAAATCAGGATTGTTATTACAAAGATCTGTATCCAATACTAACTTTATGTCCGAAGCATTTTTTAAAGCAGACAACTTCGTGCTATCCGAAAACTCCATGTATTTCTTTAACAACCGAGACATATTTAAATGCGATTTAATTCATGAGAATCTCTCATCGAAGCTGATTCTACATTGCGACTACGATATAAAATTAATACAGTATAACAACAACGCTTTATACATATTTACTGACTGCGGAAAGATAGTTACCATAACTAATGAACATCTAGATAACGTCAAACCAATATCCGTACCCCCAGAATGGTTAAAACAAGTCAAACACATAACCGCTATTAACGATAAAAACTATGTTTGCTACTCAAGGATTTTATTCAAAATAGAAACAGATACTTATAAACATTTATATTTAGAGTTTCCGCCAATAACTGCACTATTTTTTTATGGAGATATAGTTCTGATTGGAACGAAGAATAGTGAGATATTGCTGTATCGGCTATCAAGTCAGAAGTATAAGGTTACACCGATATTTGAAAAGCTTGGGACGTTGCCAGACGGAAAGTATGCAGTACAATTAGATATTTGTGAGAGAAAATCTGGACCAGTCATAATAGCTGCTACTTTTTTTGAAATATTCATCTTTGAATATGACTTCTTTCCCAATGTAAGTAAAGTTAAAGTTTTGGACAGTAAGTAAATAATTAAATAAATATTTCGGGACCATCTTACACAAATAGACCTAGTCCTACGGTAAGCTCAGTAAATCTTGTGTTGTAGGTACTAAACGACGATATATATAATAGATAGATACATATAAATACTTGAATACCTACATAGAAAACACCCATGACTCAGGAATAAATATCTGTGCTCGTCACAGAAATAAATGCCCTGACTGGGATTTGAACCCAGGACCATCGGCTTCATAAGCAGGGTCACTAAGCCAGACCGGTTGACGAAGTAAAGGTAACAGATACAGTAAAGGTAAAAAGATATATAGATAAAGAGCCATAATTATTTATTTTTTACAAATATAAAATCGCCCAAATACTCACCTTTCATATCCAGTAAACCTGACCAATTATACATTATTGTAATTTAGATCTTTTCACTTACATATTAAGGTTGATATTCTAAATGTTCTTCTTTATAATTTTTCAGGACAACATAGATCACACGAAGAAGACATTTACATCCAACAAGCTATGTATATATAAAAGACTTCTTCGGCTTAAAGACCGGCTGCAATGCCAATCCTTCATTTAAGTTGACCTTAGAGTACTTGCCCATTGGCTTTACTAACTGTCCTACAGTTGAACAGTTTCCCTTGGGTTCATGAAGAAAATGGCAAATTGGCTTGGTCATGCCTGAGAAAAGATTTCTAACCGCCCCAGCTCAACAAGTTAAAACTTAACTCATGAATTAGTATAATTTATTGAGACAAACTTTCATACTAATATTATAAATGCATCATTAACTCTCTCTGTATGTATGTCTGTCTGTTACATCTTCACGCTTAAACCGATTAACCAATTGGGATGAAATTTGCATGGATAGGACATAGGATACATTTTTATCATGCAACCATACTTTAATGACGGGCAAGGCTGGCCGACAAAGTTGGGGGGAAACGCTGGCTAACTATAAATTACACAAGATATCCGTACCGCAGGTATTAAGCTAGTGTTGTAGAAATTTTAGAGCAAATTTCAAATATAACTTAATCACTGCCTGAGATTTTGAAGTTTTGACTTTGAATAAATATTTAGTTAAAAAAAAAATTTTGTTATTGTTAAAAAGTTGTTGTTTTTGTTGTGAACATATTTAAATTATTTGTATTATTAGTATTAAGAAAAAAGTTGAGAAATTTGTTTTTAAAAATTGAATAGTAAAACAAAAGTAAAGTAGAATATTTAAATAATTATGTTGTTCTTTTATTTTATCATATAACTTTCCTATCCTTCCCATATTCTACTTATGTATTATTAATATAATATGAAGTTAACCTTTTCAACGTCACGTCAAACGCAAAACTATCGGTCGGGCAAAGTTCTTATTTTTGAGCATCTTTCCCTTGTACTCCAATTAAGGCGTCATGAGAGTGACAGAGACCATCGTTGGAATGTAATAAATTTCGATTTTTTATTTTGGGGTACTACCGCAGATGCCACGTCACCAGAATGTGAAAACTGAACTATATCCATGTGCCTGTAGGTCTATTTTCCTCTGTTGTCCGTGGCATACATATTAGTCTTTGGTGTTGAACCTGCGGTACCAATATATCAGGTTTAAAATAAAATAAAATAAATATTTCGGGACAATGTTACACAAATCGACCTAGTCCTACGGTAAGCTCAGTAAGGCTTGTGTTGTAGGTAATAGACGACGATATACATAATAGATAGATACATATAAATACTTAAATACATAGAAAATACCCATGACTCAGGAACAAATATCTGTGCTCATCACAAAATAAATGCCCTGACCGGGATTCGAACCCGCATCTCCAGCTATCGCGGCTGATAGCTGGAGATGCGGGTTCGAATCCCGTCTCGAACACCGGAGGTCCTTGTCGTTTTTCTTAAGTATATGTTATCTATTTCAACTTTTGATAGGAAATGTAGTTATATTATTAAAATAACAAAATAATTATTTTAATACTTTATAGTAGGTACTTTTGAATGACGGGATTCGAACCCGCATCTCCAGCTATCAGCCGCGATAGCTGGAGATGCGGGTTCGAATCCCGTCTCGAACACTGGAGGTCCTCGTCGTTTTTTCTTAAGTATATGTTATCTATTTCAACTTTTAATTTATATAGTAGTATTACTACTTAAAAATCAAAGCAAATCAAAAAAATATTTCATAAAAAATAATTTGATTTATTCTTAGTTACATTTCCTATCCTTTCCACATTCTATATACTCGTACCTATCATTAATATATACTTAGCCTTTTCAATGCCACGTCAGTCGCAGTGTGTGTAGAACTCCCATAAGGCGGTCCGTCCACCCGGTTAAGGTCGCAGGAGCCCGCTGGAAGCAAACAGAGCAGGACCGGTCGTTTTGGCGATCTATGGGGGAGGCCTCCGTCATCTAATGATCGTTTAAAGATCGAAAAATTCTTCACTATCCGATCCAATTCGGTTGGTAGGGTTATCCTTTGGCAAAACAAAATAAAACATCACTGGCAATAAATTAATAATTATTTAATTAACAGTTATTTTATATTATCTTACATAAACTATATCGAAACTTTAAAAAAAGTATTACTTGGAAAGGCCACCTTAATATTATTAAATATGGAAGTAAGATAAATGTGATATATAAACATATTTATCTATTAATCTTTGACGAAATTTTGAACTCTGTTTCAAATATTATTATAAATACAAATTTCATAGCACAAGAATAAATTAAACAGTCAGACTACCTTATCTGTGAAATAAATATTGCAACACCGAAACGCAAAAAGCGGTTATGACACAAGTCAATTTGCAAGCGGTCGTGGAGTGAGACAGCACTATGTAGGGTTATATCGATGTCCCGCTCGCACTCAGGAATATTTAAAGACCAACTAAATGACACGATCTAATTTATTCTTGTGCTCTTCAAAATTAGCGACTAGATTCAGAATTGTGCATTAGATTTGATTAAATATTTCTCTATTTAGATAAATATCTCTGGTTAAAAGTTTTCATGTAATAATTGACTTCGAACATTCATTTTTATATACAGAATGAAACTTTATGGAGTTAGAAATTCGTATTTCTGTTCACGATTAAAGTTTCAACCTGTATTGAGGCTTTGTACAATGCACTGATATATTGATTTTGGCGTCACAATTTTGAGCAATAGCTTAAATTGATATCTTTAGTACACGCATTAACTGCGATTTTCTTATATAATATATATTATCTATGCTCAAGTTAAAAATGCCGCCTAAGGCTTGTATGTTGGCTACTACTACATACGAGAGAGAATTGTTTCAGTTCATAGAGTAGATTTACCAAGGCGACAATTTTTTTCTTCAGAGACTAAAATACACGGCATGGGACGGCAAAGTTTTTTTTTAAATTGGAAATGTAAAGTGTCCTTAAGCCATAAATTATTTAAAATTTAAAATAAATTGCAGTACCTAGTTTCAAAGCGAATCAATATAAAATGAAATTATCCGTGACTGAGTTCATAATTATAATACAATATTAAAACGGTTTTTGAACCGGGTTTTATATTCTAAAACAAAATTATAATTGAAGCTGAATATTGTAAAACGATTATAAAATTGTTTTTTTTTTTTAACCTTTTTGCAATAGACAAAGACTCAAATTTTCTTAAGCCAAATGTAGTGATATGCTTTTAAAACAAAATAGTTTTTTATACCGAATATTCTAGTCTCTAAAATGGTTAAGTGTGGTAACTGCCAAGACTGTAGAAGGAAATCTTTTTCCCATACATAACATGTCTAATAAATATGATAATAAACCATAATGACCAGACATGGAGATTTAGTTTTTTTTCTGTGGAGCGGTATCGCAAACATCGAAATTCGTATATTTCGGGCGTCTTTCTCTTTTACTCCAATTTACGGTTTCATGAGAGTGACAGACACAAACGACCGAAATTTACGAATATAATTGTTCGCGGTAGCGCCGTAGTTTTCCTCAGTCTATGGGCTATTCAAGGTTCATACAGAGATTTAGCTTCTATTTTCTTTGAACCGTAGGAAATATCTTCTAGGTATCTTAATGGCATACATTTCCATGGCTTCCTTTAATGATTTAACAAGATTTTTTTAAATATATATGACACTTAACATCTTCGCTGCGGCAATTAGTTAACATCGCAGTTAACCATACTTTGCGAGGGGTCCTATCGCAGCGAACGTGTTAATGAATCATTCATTCACTCGGTCATCTCAGTTTCATTCTGTTTCCTGAAGCAATCTCCGACAGGGAAGAAGTCCCAACAGCGCTGAGTGTACATGTTCCACACGTATGTTTCTTGACCTGTCAAAACATGTTCATCATTAGTTTTGTGACCTAATCGCGTTGGTGGCAATCCAGAGATCTCAGGTTCGAAGCCCGGTTAGCACAAATGAGTTTTTCGGAACTTATGTACGAAATCTTTGATATTTAAATCAAAAGAAAAATAGAAAAAATTGACTCGAAGTGGGACTCGAACCCACAACCACTGGATCACTAGCCCAGTGCACTACCAATTGTGCTATCCGAGTACCGCTTAGACTTGTCAAATTTCTCTATCTTATCCTTCATAGTATACGTCATCATGGCACTGTGATTCCGCCCAAGGCCATAAATCGAAAGAAGTCATAAGCGTATCCCGGTTTAAAAGGTAAATAAAATGATTCACAAATAGACAATCTATCAAAAACTATAAATTTCACCATAATACATTGCAATTATCATTTGCATATGTGCAACGAAAGTGATAACATCTCAACCGTCATTAGCAGTACGCCGTTGACGCCGGAACTTAATCACTTTGTTATCGTGTATTATTATTACTATTTATTTATTAACACGTGGTGAAATCATGGAAATCCAAGAAGAAGGTATGTTCTTTACTTTCTACTATATTTCATTTATATATGTGTGTGTTTGAATTTTATACATATTTTCTAAGAGATGCGTATACTTTTGTAAAAAATATTCTTAACTTCGAAATCAATTTGAGTTATACTTTGGTGCCGACTTGTGCCGAGGTAGAGGCATACGTCATTTTGTAGATCTAACTGTCCTTAATAAGGGCTGTAAGTTTCATTTGCGTCTGTTTGCTCCTTTTCTAGTTATATGTGTATCAATGAACAAGTGTCGTTGGCCAAGAATAATGAGATTTTTTTCTAACATATTTGTATGTTTGTTTTAGGTACTTTTATGAGATGTGCTATTTCAAGGCGTGCTATTTTTGATACATGGCACTCCAAAGAAGGCACGGAAAAAGAAAAATCTCAACATGTTCTTGTTACTCTGACTGAAATGTCACCTCTTTCTGAGCACATTGAAAATGTCGATATGAAGATTTTAAATGACAAAATTTGCAATTTGTGCAAACGATTTTCATGATATTGGACAAAAATGTATAGAAGTCAGTTTAAAGTAATAGAAAGTATGCAGATTGGCTTGCTGTAACGGAGTATATTGAAATAAATCGAAGTGTTGAGCCGCGTATTTTACAGCAGAATGATAACGTCGATTCGTTCCCTTCTTGTTCGCGTGGCCGTCCGAAAAAAGATTTTAATGTGTGTAGTAAACGTACTAAAAGGAGAAGACTTGCTGAACTATCCAACTTAGATACGTCTGCTGTTAGTACGTTGCAAAACAGTTGGTTCATGAGGATAACTACAAATGGTATAAACTGCCCCCTTCCCTCCACAAAATTTTAATTCACGGTGCTGATATTATTAATGACAGTTTGCTGTCTATAGGGGAGCTATCTGAAGAAGCAGCTGAGGCGACTAACAAACACGTTAAAGCATATCGACGAGACCATACACGAAAGATGAATCGCGTTTTGATTAATACAGATATGATTAACAGGCTTCTTCTTCATTCAGATCCACTAATTTCAGGTCTAAGAAAGTTACCTAAAAAAAATACTGTATTATCGAAATCTGTATGAAATTTGTTATCTTAAAATAAATAGTTTTCTGATTAACTGTTATTTGCTTTATTATTTATAAGTTTACAGTTATACTATTATTACAAATTAAACTGTTTCTTATTTTATTTTTTTGGTTTTATTTGATGTTTATTATAAACAAGAAACATTAAATTAGAACCACAATTTTTACACTGAAATAAGCAGTATAATATTTCAAAAAATCATTTGTCTCGAACAACATTTCTGGACATAAAAAAGAAGTATGGGTTTAATATATATATATAAAAAGGACACCAATATGTCAATTCATATTACTTTCATGGTATTTTAACCTTTATCATAGATTAGAATATCTATTTCGCGATATAGGTATTTATGGCCGCCCTTGTATGGGAGCGGAATCACCGTGCATGGGTGACGTGTAGTCACATCTACCGTCAGCGTATTGAACACTTAACGGCATCGAAGTCTCAACTCTCAATTTACATTGAGAATTCATTGATAACAATGTGCTACCCCATTCTAAATTATTATTCTAAATTATCAAAGATATTCGCTAGCAGAAGTTTCTGCATAATAAAAAATAATTATGTACGAAATATCATTTGATATTTACCAGTCGCTTTTCGGTGAAGGAAAACATTGTGCGGAAACCGGACTAATCCCAATCAGGTCTGATGGCAGTAAGTAATACAAGGTGCCTACGACAAATCATGGGATTAGTTGCCAAGCGAACCCCAGGCTCCCATGAGCCGTGGCTAAATTACGGGGCAAAGCGAGGAAGATAGAGAATTAGAGTCGTGACCCAACCAACTTTTTTATATCATTAGCAATGGATGTAGTTCCCAAGATCATCAGTGTGTTGCCTAAAAAAAAGTTGACGAACCGCCACGGGTTAGTCGCACAACTAGAACACAAGACTACTACATCCGCTCTCAGTCCATAACTAAAAATTACAGAAACACAAAATGACTACAACGCAATAAGTCAACGGAGCTCCTATTTTTGGGTACTTAAGCCTACGGGCGATACAAAACGAACATAAACTAAACCTATGACAGTGCGTTTACTTTTCCGCATCAGAGGCTCTAGTGTAAGTTTCTTTTGACGTAAAAAAACGTTTACGAACGCGTAAGTGATAATGTTATTTATATGGGAAACGCAAACGCGTTCGTGACGTAAAGTTAAGTTAAAAACTTACACTCAGGGCTCTGGTGTTTTTCGTATATTATCACTAATTGTGTTGTAGTTATTTTGTGTTTCGCTCATTATTAGTGTAGTAGCCGATGTAGTAGTTTCGTGTTCTAGTCCTGTAGTGTAAGACAAAGTGTTACCGGGTAGGTATTGGATACAGACCTGTGTATTCAGTGTCAGGTTTGTTGATGAGATGCATGAGGAAGAACATGTAGTTGGCCAGATTATGCTCCCGTTGTACGTGGGTGTCGAATCCGTGGGGTACCTGTAATAAAAAACATTAATATTATCCATACTAATCCATACTATTCATACTAATATTATAAGGGCGACAGTATACTGTCTGTCTGTCTGTCTGTTGCCTCTTCACGCTTAAACCGCTGAACCAATTGGGGTGAAATACTGATTTAAACTTTCAGAGTTTTTACACATTATTAAAATCTATACTCCGTCCACGATAACGAGCTAGTACCAGAAAACTCAGAACGCACGGGATTGGTTAGCGATAATGGCGATGAATGTGTAACGGGTGAGTTTACATGTCAGTCAACTCTGTCTCTTGTACGGTGCGGACGCGTCTATTGTTCTCCATTGTATTAATTCCCGTTTAAGTAATCTATTTAGTCCACCAATCTGTCAATTCAGTATTGATCATAAATATGCAGTTGGTTATTAAAACCTAATTAACAAGAGTATAAAATAAATATTATAAGCATAAGAAATGTATAAAACTAAAATAATCGAAGCGACAGCGTGTAAGCCGAGCCGGATAGCGAGGTGGCATTGTTCACGCCCACTGCCCTTTTTTGTCCTTTTCATCTGCATACAAAAGTGGAAAAGAGAGGCGTCTATACTAGCTCGTTATCGTGGACGGAGTATAGTTGTGTCCCGCGGTGTTACCAACGGTTTAGGAAAAAACGTGGTATGTGTTAATCCAGGGTGTCAGCTCACTCCATACCAAATTTTATTAAAAGAGATATATATATATATATATATATTTATAGCTCATCGCCCGGCGATGAACTACGATCGCCCCCGGCTATGACATTTATATCTCTCTTGTTTACACGGGAGCGATTATCTTTTGTCCTATGAACTAGCTGATAGCTCATAGCTTACTAGCTCGCGGTGGGACCAGTGCCCAAGGCATGGCACAGAATTCATAGAAAATGCTAATTATGTGAATCATTATTTTCAGTCAGGTGCGGAAAGTTCTCTCCAAGCTACTTTTCCCCCTCCTATCTCTGGTTACAAAAAAAAGTTTTGTTTTTTAGCTCCACGACCCCGTAATCACCCTGAAGAGTCGCTTTCTCTAATTTTCATGCAAATGGTAGCCGGTAGGATGGATACCAAAAAACGATGACCGAGCTCAATGGTGCTATATGAAAGCTTATGTGAGGAGAGGCTGATGATAACTTACCAAGTCTAAATAGTCCTTGCCCATGCCGCATATGAAGCAGTTGGATTCCATGTCTTCCTTCACCGACTCGAGCTGGTCACGCAGCTCTCCGAAGGCGTCGATGATCAAACCTGGAACCGGGTGCAGGTTCGGGTTTGAGCATAGGTCATTTTTTTATTGACATTATTATTTAATGATAACGCCCAATTTTTAAAAAAGTAAGTCAATAAATCTGCCGTTCGACTTTTGTCTCGATGTTAGTGTTTCATTGTTTTAGTAAGGGTTTTAATAATACTTAGTTACAAATGAATAAACTCATGTGTATAAATACTAGGCGACATGTTTCGGGTAAGCTGTGGTACCCATTTTTAAGCCGAGTCAGGGCCCACCGCTCGCGTCGAGGGTGTATCGCTCACTGATGGGTACCAGAGCTTACCCGAAACATGTCGCCTAGTGCGATATAATTACACGTGAGTTTATCCGTTTGTAACTAAGTGGTAGTAACATGGCTCACAACAGTTTTAATTATATTAAGATTATTAATAGTAGTTGGGTGACTAGAATAGCACCACCTCAATCCCGCGGGTGTCGTAAGAGGCGACAAAGGGAAAAATCCTACAGACGGGCAGCAGCGTCTGTCGAAACCCAATCTACAGCTACTGCGGTCGCCAACCCGCCTGTTGCGACTATGGCAACTTCTCCCAAGATGATATAAATCATATTTGTGGGAGGCCTATGTCCAGCAGTGGACTGGACTGCATACAGCTGAAATTTATGTATGTAATGTAATCCGGCGACCAGTCACCATCATACCAAACTAAACTCTTGTTCGTATAAGTTCCAACTCACCCTGAATAATGGCAAGCAGGATGATGATGATGAAGAAGAAGAACGACACGTCGAAGATGATGCGCCACACCTCGGAGTCGTCACCGTCCGGCGGTTCCAGCTCATCACCGATCCCACCACCAGCTCGCACGCCTTTGTAGATGTTGAACACGAAACACTGCGGACGTAATTCAAACTCAGTCATTTATTTGCAGGAATGAATATAGAAGAATAAACTTAGAAAGAAAGAAAAGCATTTATTCGTGGTACCAAAAAGTCAAACATAGTAATATACAGAGGACAAGTACATCAAACAACATAGCCACGAAACGGTCCCGACTCAGCATTGTACTAGCCGGGGAGGCCAGCGCTGGTCTTCCGTCGGGGCCGCTTGCGAGTTACATCGCGGAGTTAGACACATACTTACTTACTATTTTAATACTTTAAACAAAACATTTAAAGTATTAAACGCATTTGCACAAAATTTGTGCAAAAAGAATGGTGAGAAACTGCTGGTTTTTCACCTTCGAATCTTTGACGAGCAAGTCTGATGAAAAATCATTTATAGTTACAATGAAAGCGAAATGGGCAGCAGCGTTCGTCGAAACCGTTTCATGTTACTGCGGTCGACAACCCGCTTGATAAGCGCGGTGACTATTACAACTCCCCCATGATGATAAGTCATATTTCAGGGAGCCCTATGTCCAGTAGTTTGATGTCGGCTGACTAGAATAGCACCACCCCATCTCCTCTGGGTGTCGTAAAAGGCGACAAAGGTAAAATCCTACGGACGGGCCGCAGGGTCCGTCGAAACCCAATCTACAGCTACTGCAGTCGCCAAATCCGCCTGCCTGGCGACTATGACAACTACCCCCAAGATGATACAAGTCATATTTGTGGGAGGCCTATGTCCAGCAGTGGACTGCATACGGCTGAAATGTATGCATGTCCAGCAGTGGACGTTACGGCTAAAATGTTGATGATTGAAACTTACCGAGAGCATGTCATGGCAGTTTCTGTTGACCTCGTCGTCCTCTTCTTGCACGTAGAACTTACGGAAGAAGTTGAACGCTATCACCGTGTAGATGTACACTATGATGGTTAGCAGGATCACGGTTAATACCAGCTGAAACGGAGATATCGATAAGAGATTAGCCGCGCGGTGCCAGCTAGGATAGCACCACCCCATCCACCACCATTTGGACCCAGGTGTGTCCTTAAACTACGTCCAACAATGAGGGCTAGGGAACAGCGATGACCATCACGCTTGAGTCTGAAGAAGACCAATTGGGGAAGTACCTCCTAACAGAAGACCACAGCCACAATAGCACTGCTACCTTTCAGGTATGTAGTGTTGAACACATCAGGAACACCTGATGGTAAGATTCACAGTGCTCCAACAACTTTTAGGGCAGGCAACGAGCATGTGAATCCTCTGGAGTTGCAGGCGTCCATAGGCTACGGCTACTTACTACCAGGTGGGCCATATGGCTGTTTGCCACTTTCGTTTTATAAAAAAAAATCCTTCCGCAGGTGTCGTAAGAGGCGACAAAACGAAAAAACCGAAAGATGGGCAGCAGAGTCTGTTGAACGCAATGTACAGCTAACTGCGATCGTTAGCCCGCCTGCCAAGCGTGGCGACTATGGCAACTACACCCCAAGATGATACAAATCATATTTTGAGGAAGGTTATGTCCAGCAGTGGGCGACTAAGGCCTAAAATTATGATCATGAGGATCGAAAAACCATTTTTGAGAAAACATGAAATTTAAATAACCTACAAAAAAAAAGTATTTTTACGCGAAAATACAAATTTACCTGCTTCCCATTATGCGTCACAGACTGCAAAATAGTCCTGAGCGTCTTAAATCCGACAGCAACATCCAGAAGATGGGCGGCGAAGAAGAAGTTGTTGAAATTGCCCATCACGGAGAAACAGAAGTACCACAGGGAGTAAAGGAATGAGTTGTCTGTGAATGTAACGCCAGCTTTCCAGAGTTGATAGCGCCAGTCTACGTTCAGGATACTGGAATTAAGGATAAGTATTAGATGATGCCGGCTGACTAGAATAGCACCACCCCATCTCCCGCGGGTGTCGAAGGGAAACATCCTACGGACGGGCAGCAGCGTCCGTCGAAACCCAATCTACAGCTACTGCGGTCGCCAACCCAAGCGTGGCGACTATAGCAACTACCCCCAAGATGATACAAGTCATATTTGTGGGAGACCTATGTCCAGCAGTGGACTGCATACGGCTGAAATGTATGGCCGTGGTGGACTAGAAACCGCTGGTGGCTCAGCGGTAAGAACGTGCGACTTGCAATCCGGAGGCCGCAGGTTCGAACCCCGGCTAGTACCAATAAGTTATTTAGTCAAAATAAAGATTCCTTACCACTGGAAGAAACCTTTATTGCCAGTCTCTTCGTGAGCCGCAAATGATGTCTTCTCCATGCCAAGCATATTAGAGATGCTGTCAAAGTCATATGTCTCCGAATACTTCGTGCGTACTTTCTTCTTGACGAATTTGTCCCAATAGTTAACTGGGAACGATCTGGAATTAATAGTAATTAGGTTTTAATAACATCTTGAGAGACTCTCTACGTGGTTGTGGTTGGAGCAAGGGTCAGGAAGGCGGTAATCCTGGACACGACGCGCATAGTCCGGCAGTTCCTCTCTGCAGCCCTAACCACCGGCAGCCTGGGCCCTGCCCCGTTGCCGGCGGCACCCTAGGTTACGTTTTTTATAATATGTTTATTGTTTTGATATGTTTTGAATGTATGTTTATGTTCTACTTTTATAAAAACTTAAGAAAGAAGATAAATAATAAAAAAATAATTAGGTTTTGATAATATCAAGTGGGAAACCGATCATGGAAAAACCGATGGATGGGCAGCAGCGTCCGTCGAAACCTAATCTACAGCTACTGCGGTCGCCAACCCACCTGCCAAGTCCAAGGCCTGCCTCCCCCAAATAAAAGTCTTATTTGGGGGAGGCATATATCCAGCAGTGAACGACTTACAGTTGAAATTATGAACACATTATTGTGCAGCTAATGATGAATTTACGAAGAACCACTATTTGGTCACCACCGGCAGTCCCAGGGTAGCGGCCGCCTCGTGGCTTTCTGTAAAGTCCAGCTACCACTTTACAAAACGCAAGGCCTACCGAACAACGTCATGCTCTAAGAGCAAACTTGACTTGACTTTTACTTATACGTTACTTTACTTGATATTGGCGAAATCATCGAATAATATATTAGTGGAAGACATATTTTAAAAGATGAAGACTACAATGTAATGTGCTTGAATAAAATAAGGATCTTTCATACATATTCATATTATAAATAGCTGACCCGGCGAACTTCGTACCGCCTGAAAGCCTATAAATGGGGTCTTTTTTTTATTTTTTAAGAATACTATTAAACTCTTGACCACAACGAACCCAAATTCGTCCAAATCGGTTCAGCCGTTCTCGAGTTATAAGTGCTGGAACGAACACAACTTTCTTTTATTAATATAGATGCTAAAGTAACTCTCTTTGTCTGTTACCTTTTCACGCTTAAACAGCTGAACCGATGGGATGAAATTTGGTATGGAGAGAGTTGAAGCTACGACAAAGGACATAGGATAATTTTTATCCCGCAACCATACTTTAAAGACGGGCATGGCTGGCCGACGAAGTCGGGAGGAAAAGCTAATCTTTTTATATAATTTTATAACTTACTTGGCAGAAATGACAAGTTTATCCCAATGGCTTTTTATGTCGTCATCCTCAGGCTGTTCCGCGATATACAGACCGTCGAATTCCAGTCGTCTTGCTATCTCCTTCTCACGCTTGAAGATAGCTAGAGGCACCTGATGATGGAGGAATAGTATGTTGTTATACAAGGGAGCAAAGTCAATATTGAGACCCGAGCTAGCGAAAGATCCCAAAATTGCACCACGAACATAGACAGCGGTTTAAAGAGTGGAATCTTGAGCATTGGGAAGGTCTCAAGGCACGAGAGGGGAACACACTTTGCTACAGAGAAACTTTGACTCTTTAAAAATGTAATAGAAATTATTAATATCCAAAATTTATCATTCAAAAACATTAAATAAAAGAACATCCAACCAGCTGAGGTCAAAAAAATAGTTGATTAGTTGTGACCAATTTGTATGAAATTACTTTGGACTCTTGTGAATAAAATGCAACTTTGCAAATCTATTTTTAAAGAATAAAACAGTTGTTTCCGAGCTAGTGAGGTGAAAAATTATTTGTAATCTCTAGTACTTTTGAATAAAAGTTGGCAATTTCGATTACAGAGCCCTTAGTGTAAGTTAATAACGTAACTTTACGTCACGAACGCGTTTGCGTTTCCCGTATAAATAACATTATCACTTACGCGTTCGTAAACGTTTTTTTACGTCAAAAGAAACTTACACTAGAGCCTCAGGAGTGCTCAATACTTTTGGCCAAGGTAGTTGTAATGTGAACGACCATATGTGTCATTATCTATGAAAAGGGACTTTATTGTCGATGACACTTACGTCGAATCACGTTGCGTTTGTATTGTATCGTATTGAAAAACGACATAAGCGCCATCGATAATAAAGTCCCTTTTCATAGATAATGAAAAGCGTGATGACCATCACGCTTGAATCTGGGGCAGCCCAACTGGGGAAGTACCTCCTCCTTAAAGAAGACCACAGCCATAATAGCACTGCTACCTTTCAGGTATGTAGTGTTGTGTTCCTGATGGTGAGTAAGGTTCCCAGAGCTCCAACCCCCCTTAAAGGCCGGCAACGCGTTTGTGACTCCCCTGGTGTTGCGGGTGCCCATGGGCGACGGTAATTGCTTACCATCAGGCAATCCGTCTGCTCGTTTGCCGCCTATGTCATAAAAAAAAATGTCACATATTAGCCTAAAATGGATAAGACTTTACCTTGAGATGGTAATAACCGATAAGGATGGCGAGAGACACTATCGAGTGGAGCACCGCAGCCGCTTTTATCACGTGTTCCATGTAGAAGAAGTCCTCGTCTATATGTACTATTTCTAACGGGTCTTCATCTTCGCCAGACTCTCCACTACCTGTAAACAAAGAAAGAAAGAAAAAACATTTATTCATGACAAAAACAACACAAACAGAGACATGTATTAGAATATACATTTTTGCCACAAAAGGGTCTCAGCATTGTAGCTGGCAAAGACAGCGCTGTTCTTCCGTTGTGACCCAGGTGTACAGTCAGCGTCATATTGTCGGCAGCATTCAAGGTAGTCAAATAGTTCGGTACTCCATCTAAATTCTTTGGTGTACCAAACTTAATGAGTACTTTGGATGCTACGAACTATATGACGCTGACTGTACACCGTTCGCTGAAGAGGAAGCGGTACTGGGGCGATTATTCGTACATTATTTATATTTACAACGACGACATATAACTATTGAGAAGAATGTTTTGTTATAATTTTAAATCGTATATCCAGTGTTGTCGTAATTGTATAAAAACAGAACCTGATCTCCATACCTGGGATAACTCGGGGCATCTGTGAAATATTTTATCGATATAAAAATATATCGATGTTAGGCAGTGGTCCCACCGTGAGCTAGTAAGCTATGAGCTATCAGCTATTTCAAGGGATAAAAGATAATCGCTCCCGATAGATACATAAAAATACTTAAATACATAGAAAACACCCATGACTCAGGAACAATATCTGTGCTCATCACACAAATAAATGCCCCGACCGAGAATCGAACCCACGCCCATCGGCTTCAGAGGCAGGGTCACTACCCACTAGGCCAGACCGGTCGTCAAAGACCTATATGCACAGTAAGATTCGGAGAAAACAAATTATGCCAAATAAAAGGAACCCTTGCTTACCATCGCCACTGCCAGATCCAGCCCCTGACCCTGAACCGCTGACGATGTCCCCAAGACCGGATCCCTCGTCATCACCGTCCAGTGTCGATACCTGAACAATAAAAAACTTGTAAGATTTCTTTTCCTTAAAATAATATTCTAAAATCTTGTAAGTCGCCTCGCTTCAAATAATATACTGTAGAGGTGAAAAACTTAACTGAAGCACCATGTCTATGTAGTTGTGCAGAGAATTAATGGAACTTAGGTTAAAGTTTGAATATAGAACGCCGACATGCGTGTACACATGTTACTACTACATAGGCCAGGTGCTTTAGCTAAACCCATATAGTTGTGCAAACACTTCTTAATAGAAGAAAGCCAGCATTAAAACAAAAACTGGCAATACCTTGTATGAGACAATGTGTTCTGTATTTATTAAATACTAGCATCTTCCCACACTGGGTGTGCAATATTCGAGTAGCCTATGTTCAAAGTCGCCTATTTACATGTTAGCCCAGCCTCCATACCTGGGGCTGGCTGGGCAGAGTTTGAGCTATCAGAAAGGATAAAAATGATAATTTAACGCGGACTTTAAGGACGGGCATGTCTGGCCGACAAAGGAGGAAGCGCTAGTATATTAATATACTTACTTACTTGTGTACCTTCGATGTTTAAATCGAAAGAAAAATAGAAAATTTGACTCGAAGCGAGCTTTGGTAGTGTACTGGGCTAGTGATCCAGTGGTTGTGGGTTCGAAACCGCTTCGAGTCAAATTTCTCTAATTATCTAGCAGACGTTTCTGCATCAAAAAAAAAAAAAAATATGTGTGTCTATGATTATTCTGTGTACCGAATATGAGGAAAACAAAAATGGCTTGAATTTTATCAGTTGCATTATAAAACTTACCTTATAGAAGAGCAGTACAAAGTTGATGCAGAAGGCCAGTATAAGCGCGCAGTACTTCAGGTTGTAGAAGTTTCTAGCAAGGAAGGAGACTGCTCGTTTGGTGTACTGAGAGATGTCCACTTGGGACACGGCAGACGGCGTCGGTGCTTGCACGGCCTGTTAAAAAAAAACTTGTAACTCAAACACACTCCGTAATAGATGACCTGAGGTCGGAATTTTCATGGCAAAACAAAAGACTGTCGCAAACTTACTAATGTTAGATGCATTCTTTCGACATCGACAATAATGTAATTTTTAATAGAAATTTCCAACATTATATATATACATATATATATTTATCTCTTGAGACAGAAAGTACTAGTACTTTAATTTCACGAAATGAAGTATAAAGTTGCTCATTCATGGCTTCTTACATTACTTGGAGTAGGCCAAGAAATGTAGGAAACTTGTATTAAAAATTACATTATTTTCCGCTGATTAATTTTTTAAATTTGCTCACTAAGAATATAGGTACTGACAGAGGTTAAACAAGCTACCACACTCTCTGTAAGCATACTAAAAAACTAAATCTATGGTACTATATTATTTGTAAGCGGTTAAACGTGATGCTCAAATAGCTTTTACAAATGTCAAATAAAAAAAAAAAAGACGGACCATAATAAGTAGGTAATATAGTATTTAATTTAATAGGTATAAATTGAATGTGCAATAAAAAATATTAATAGTGATTTAGAATCAACTATTTTACCTTCTTGCTACGAAAACATATTTTTTTAAATCCTGGCTGCATCAAAGCAAAAAATAATATTACTACATTAAAATCTACTTTAACCTCCTAAGGCCTAGCATGCAAGTAAAATGCTACTCGAATTCGTTCTTTATAATGTAGGAAATAAAGTATAATTTCTTTTGTGCCAAAATCGAAAGAAACTCAACTCTGTTCCAATTTTATAAAATTCAAATTTCTTTAAAGTAATTAGTCCTACAGGAAGGCCCGTGGGCCTTACGAGGTTAAAACTACACGTAACAGCGATTGAATATACATAGACTGCGTTTTCAGTACAAAAATGGCTTCCAAAATGACCCCAATACTGACAGACAGTTATAATAAATAATAATAATAAATAATAAATATTTCTGGACAATCTTACACAAATCGATCTAGTCCTACGGTAAGCTCAGTAATGCTTGTGTTGTAAGTACTAGACGACGATATATATAATAGAGATATACATATAAATACTTAAATACATGAAAACACCCATGACTCAGGAACAAATATCTGTGCTCATCACACAAATAAATGCCCTGACTGGGAATCGAAGCCAGGACCTTCGGCTTCATGGGCAAGCTCACTATCCACTAGGCCAGACCGGTCGTCAAGTTATCCCCTTCTATGGCTTTAGATATTATCAAATTCCCACTATTAAAAAAGTTTTCATTTGAGATTTAAATAGTCGTGGACCATTATGATAACTAGTTATAAGAAAAAGTTGATTGTCCCACCCAAGAATAAATATAAATGTACCTTTTTGCTCTCAGCTTCGATGGCAGACATGGCAGCCTGCTGTGCAGCTTGGGCTTCCAATCTCTCTTGTGCTTGCTTTTTCGCTTGTTCTCCACTGAAATTATCAAATAATTTTCGACTTGACCTTCTAAGGCCCACATACAAATAATATCCTACTCAAATTTGTTCTTTATAGTATAGAAAATAAAGTAGAATCTCTTTTGTGTCTAAATCGAAGGAAACAAATGAAATTCAATTCTGTTCCAATTGTATAAAATTCAAATTTCATTGTAATAATTAGTACTACAGGTACAGGTAGACCCGTGTGCCTTACGAGGTTAAATTTATAACAAAATAAATCACTGGTAGTAAAGACGCTATCAGCTATAGAAGTGGCTGCGGTGCAGTGTGTTACAATTGGTGCCGTGACCAGGATAAAGTGTCATTTTAAATTAATTCATTTGTAAACACGTTTTCTGTCAACCTTACCCAACTACAAGTCGATATATACGAGTACACCCGCAAGAATTGTCAAATGTATGAAGTTCGGGATGAACCGAAAACCAGTGCTGGTACAGCCAGTCTGTAACTCAGCAAACGTTGAGTCCATCTCTGTTGTCGCACTGTCTTAATTTTTTTTTTGTTTTATAGACATAAGCAAATTACGGTTACTGTCTTTGGTTGTTTTTAATTTCTGTGTTGCCTGTGTATAATATGTGTGGCAATAATTCATTATTTTATTCTATTCATTATTCTAACTAAAATAAAATAAGCAGAGCACGAAAAAAACAGACAGAGACATAGACTAACAGACACAATTTTCAGGCGTTGAACTCCTTGTACTAACCCAAGCAAATCGATCAAAGACGGCGGCTGCTGTTCCTCCGAGTGTTCCACTGCCTCGTCGGGTGAAGCCTCCGCCTCCTCGCCGGAAGATGGCGTCGATGTGGTCGGGGACTCGTGTGGTTTCACTTGGATTCTGAAAAGTGAAAGACCTCTTTAAAATTGGAGTCCGATTAGTTAGGTTGAACATTAGTCTTGGGAAATTTTACGAAAGGGACTTTTTTTTGTTTTTGTATCTACTGCTGTCAGTTATCAGCTTCTGTACATATTATATATGGTTTTGTCACGCACTAAGACATACCAGCCAACAATAACTATAGAAAAGTTACTACAAGTCCAAATCTGACTGCTGCGAACGAATTTAACAAAACATTTGGTATGTTTTCTTGTGTCATTATTTTTATTATGCAGAAACGTTTGCTAGCGAATATCTTCGTTATTTAAATCGACAGAAAAATAGAAATAATTGACTCGAACCGGGACTCTAACCTACAAACACTGGAATCCAGTCAAATTTTTCGATTTAAAAACTGAACTGTGTCCTTTAAGAAGTGAGGGAGTCGCTAAGAAAGAGAAAAGAGGTGGAGTTACTCACTGGCCATTATCTTCTTTAGAAATATCCAGACCGAAGGCTGACACCTGCATCTGTCCCGTGTCGTCAGCCGCTGGTAGAGCTGGCAGCAATCTCGATGGACCTGGTTCAGCAGGTTCTGTTAGCATGTCCCTTACGGCCCAGCCACGACATTGGCGCGGCAAGCGTTTTATCCTGTTCATTGCGTATGATCCCAACTAACCGCAGTGCATTGCGCGTCTTGACCGCGCAACGAACACATAAAACGCTTGCCGCGCCGCAAGTCGCGTATTGTCGTGGTCGGGCCGTTCTTCACACTTCCATTCGTTCGCACGAAGCGATTCGCTTCTACCTCCCTAATGCGGACTGCTAAGGAATGGGATTCGCTCCCTTCGTCTGTTTTCCCGGAAAGAGAATTTGGGTGTTTTCAAGGCAAGAGTGAATAGGCTGTTACTGAACCAGCGTGCTACACTCGACCTCGTCGACACTTACCATCAGGTGCGACTGAGGTCAAACGCTGGTCAAACTTGTATAAAAAAAAAACTTTAACCCATTACAATAAGGTGTAAATTTGTTTACATAATAATGACACTGGCTGTATGATGACCATCATCATTGCCCAAAGGGCTTATTTAAGATTGAAGCAAGTTTAGTAATTGTACATGTCATTTTAATGCTTAGAAATATTTTTTGATGTCTTTCCCGTACACTGAACAATGGTGTTCCGGACATTTGGGAGGCGTACGCTTAGCCGGTTCGAGGCAACGCGCAGAGGCCCTTTAGACAATTTAATAATATGTAAAGGGTACACTAAGTTAGTACACTTTTTATATATAATAATGTATAGATAATAAATTATATAAGACATAATTATATGTACAGCATTGAGAAGAAGTGATTACCTGTTAACGCTCAAAAGCAGACTTGTTTTATTAAAAATATATAG
The DNA here is from genome assembly GCA_022674325.2 of Grapholita molesta. Classification (NCBI taxonomy): domain Eukaryota; kingdom Metazoa; phylum Arthropoda; class Insecta; order Lepidoptera; family Tortricidae; genus Grapholita; species Grapholita molesta. The sequence continues at coordinate 9,883,442 of CP053143.2, forward strand.
ACATAATAAATGTTATTTATTAATGTGTAAAGGCCAAATTAATGTGTTAAAAATTTTGAAAAAATACCAATTATATATGTTAAAATGTTATATCTGCGTTTGGCGATTTAGTCCGTTTGAAGGCGCTCGGTCACTGTATAAACATGTACATCTTAATACTCTATACCAATATATCTAGTCTCCCGCTTCAGAACTGTCAAAATTGGAGGGATACAAATAAATACAGTTTGAGTATTCTTATGTTTTCAACCAAAGTTGCGGTAATAAATACAGAATAAGCTAATATTTTTGTTATAAAGAATGTCCTGTAAAGCAAAACTATAGTGAATTGTTACATTTTGGACTGAAAAAGCCAGAATATCATTCTCTCTTACTGGCGCTCGCGGATGTTCTCCAGTCATTATTCCTCCTAGGCATAGTTAAATGGTATGTCTATGGTGTTAAGCTATTGTTTTTTTTTAAATGTTTTTTTTTTCCAGTGACCGAACGTAAGCTGAAGCATCCAGCCACCCGTACGTACTGTAATACTCTTACTTTGACTCTGCGCTAGCAACCTGTGTCTCAACTGACCAATTTTCTCTTCTTCCGTCGGCTCCGGAGGCACCTCCTCCGTCTGAGGGCCTCGCATCAGCCCGAGGAGTACGCCGAATATATACCTGTGAATACGATACCTTGTAGTATTTACAATACTTAAATTTAAATACAAATGGTGGACGAACTAAAGCTACTGAGAAACTGAGCTAATCTTTGCTTGTAAAGTGATATTTGGTAATTCGGTGATATAGGTGAAAAATTGAAAGTCGTTGTCTATGTAGTTGTATAGAGGATTTATATGGAACTTGGGAGTTTTCAAAAAATAGTGCAACCAATTAGTGAAAGTTGTTAAGAAAAGTTAAATCACTGTCAGTTTCGTGACGATAATTAAGTATTAAATTTCGATAAAAACTTGGTTTTGATGTACAAATTATAAACTTCGATCGACATTACAACCTAATTAAAGGCAAAAAGTCGATCTTTATAAAGATTTTATGCTTAATAGTCTTAAAAACTTTCGCCAATTGGGTGTACCAAATTTTGAAAACTCCCACTTACGTCAACATTTGAATATAGAACGCCGACATGCGTGTACACACGTTACTACTACATAGGCTCGCTTTAGCTAAGTTTTTCACCTATACTTCATTCTTACACACATATCGCTATTGCCTCTAGACGCCCGGAGACATATAAAAAGGTCTCCCATTGAATGCCATTTTGAATTTTAATTATAACAAACCTTAGTTGCATTTGGCTTGGTAAGTTTGAGATCTCTATTCGGCTAGAGGATAAGGAAATGCAAGCTACAAAATCAATGACAGTATTTGATGCTTGCCATCGGGTTGGCTGCAATTTGTAAGTTGCAATTTACCATTTTAACCTCAATGTAAGATAACAGTAATAGAATTACCAAGGTATCACCGCTAAACCATTGTCTACCTAAGGTTTATTACTATTCTGCTTAAATAAGTCATTGATAAATAAAATATAAGAATGTGGTTGAATATGTGCGTAAGATAAACTAATAAAAAAGTGTCATGTTAGAAAGGGGTAAAATAAGAGTAATTTCCGAATATTCAAAAAAAGTAAGTACATAAATATTACAGAACATTCTTCAACAATTGACTGAATATTAAGCTCAAGAAGGCTTGTGTTGTGAGTACTCAGCTAACAATATATTTTATATAATATACAAATACTAAAAACAAATAAGTAACTGTGCTCATCACACAAAAAATACCTTTACCGGGATTTGAACCAGGTCACTACCCACTAAGCCAAACCTCACCTACTCGTGTGTATGTGTGTGTGTGTTGTCGATTGTGTGTGTGTATTTTCCGAATTGGTTTATTTATAAGACAAAAATAAAATAAAGAAAACAAGACACATTTTAACTTGTCAACACACAATTTGTGTCATCTAGACATCTATAATTACTCACAAAGCGCTAAAATTTTCTCTTAACATGCTAAGAACCCAAATACGAGTAGAATACTAACATATTGATCTAAACTCTCACGATTTTCATACAAATTTACAAATGAAACGGGACTAAATAGGCTTGAAACTAAAGGTATTGTTAATTGTATAGAAGCGGGTAACTCACGTTTTGTAAGTCGAATATTGCTCGACATGTTTCACTCCGTAACGAGGAGCATAATCATGAGACATTCGCGTTGGCTAAACAACTTTAAATATTCGACATATAAAACGTTAGTTACCCGCTTCTATACATTTAATATGTTTTTGGCGCTTTCCGACTCAGACACAAATATCTGTGCTCATCACTCAAATAAATGCCCTGACTGGGATTTGAACTCAGGACTATCGGCTTCATAGGCAGGGTCACTACCCATTAGACCAGACCGGTCGCGATTAAGTCCCATTTCATTTGTAAATATGTAGAATATGAATAATCGACGATTCTAGAAAAATACAAGAGAGACGTTAGTCAAAAAGTGCTTTAAGTAAGAATCTAGTAACATAACATTCCACAAGCTCCCTCGTACAATTGCATTTTTCTTTTGTTTAACAGTATAAGATGCCAAATGTAAAGTGATCCCTAAATGGCTCAACAATTAAAGTCCCTGACCGACTAGTATAACCGTAATGATCTAAAAAACTGCAAATGTACGCGACGTAACGGATAATTTAGTGGAATGCTCAAAAAAGACAAATAGGCCATTTTATTTAAAATTTGATTTTTTGTTTGTTTTTTACTCAGAACCACGAACTCTTTCGACCCTGATTATAAAAAAAAGTGTCACAAAATTATGATTCACTTTTCACGACTTCTGTTCCGTTACAGATATATTGTGAAATTATTTTCCCTCGGAAAAACTCGGATCTTTATCAGAATACGATGGTCGATGACACCCGAACTGTCTAGAATGATCGTATGAACGACATTTTCATATCTAATATATATGAAAATGTGGAACTTAATTGTTTAACACCAAATATGATGAGATACGGAACTTAATTGTTAAACGTCAAATGTAATTTTTCACTTTGACACTTTACACTAAACAATGAAGTTCTGTATTAATGGGTATGAAATATAAAAGTCTCTAATTTAATACAATTATTGATTGACAGTTCGGGTGCCGTCGTATTAGGAACGAGACCCGAGTTTTCCCGATGGAAAATAATTTTGCACTACATCTGTACTGCCCCACTAAAAATATAAAAAATGGTGACAGAATAGAAAAAAGCTTAAGACACGTTTTTGTCCTATAGGATCGAAAGAGCTCTTGATTGTGAGTAGAAAAAACACAAACAAATACAAATAAAATGGCCCAAATAAGGACAAATGACATGTATACTATGTACACTTATTTCTAAACACGTAACAAAGCATTTACCAATGACTGTGCACCGTAACGTAGCGTGAAACATGACAGTCCATGAATATCTTTGAGAAATACATTTGTGGTAGTCCACATGGAAAGGTACCTTATGGCGCTTGGCGCTTACGTTGCAAAGTGTCACATTAGTATTGCAGCGTCATTAACAATAGCGTAAGCGCCAAGCGCCATAAGGTACCTTTTCATGTGGACTACCACATTTGATAGTCGAATTATTTCCATATACTAAAATTACGTTTAACGAAATATTCCGTTTATTTTTATATCGGGTTGAATACTAGTCAAAGTCAGAGATATCGATGCGAACAAAGTGCCAAAACATGTATTCACGCACCTTATTGTCTCAATATTAAAGCACATGTATACGTATTTCGGAATTTTTCCGTATCGATACCTTTTACCTTGCACAATAGAATTGCTTATTTCTCAGTGCAATGGTTTTGTTAAAGAACAAAGCACTGCTAAATACGCTGTTATTATCGCCAGAAAAAAGGGATGAGTTTAGTTTGGTCAACTATTACCAATGTTAGTTTGCTAAATTATGAGGTATTGAAATTGAAAATGTATGACATATACTTAAGAATAATTGATGAAATGGAGAGGTTTTCTTGAGAATATTTAATTTATTTTAAATTTCAATTAAATATAGTAGTGTAACTACTTTAAAATTTTCAAAAAAATTGATTTGTTCATAATTACTGGCCATTTTTCAATAACTGGCCACCTTATACTGAAAATAAATTGTGTTTACTTGTAAATAGAATACGTTTTCCAAAAAGGATTAAATTACTGGCCACCTCACACTAAAAATAATTCTAATCTACACTAATATTATAAAGGCGAAAATTTGTGAGTGTGTACGTTTGTTACCTCTTCAAACGGCTGGAGCGATTTTAATAAAATTTGGTATGGAGTTAGCTGACACCCTGGATTAACACATAGGCTACGTTTTTTTCCTAATAAACCGCGGGGCACAGCTAGTTGCCTATAAATAGAGTTTGTTTTTAATTTAATGTAACCAGTTATTAGAAGGTGTCTAATTAGTAGTATTGTACCCTATTCGGTATTGATTTGAAAACCCGAACTCGGCATACTAAAGTAATTGTAGTATATGAAAACTATAAAAAGTTTACAATATGAGATTTAAAAAATGCCAAAATGTTTAATAGAATCTTGGTTTTACCCGGCGAGCATGAGATGGGGTATCTCTTAACCCATCAGTCTCATATGTCAATAATGACAAGGTATATCCTCGTAACGCCCAGTGTGCATTACAATGTACACTCCCATTCAATGGAGTCTAAATCTTTTATAAAAAGGAAATAGGGTAGAATTTCTTTTGTTTCATTAGTTTTCGTGCAAAAGAAAATTCATCCCAATTCACTACATAGTAAGGTTGGTTTTAACTATTGAATATTTTAGTATGGTGGGCGTTACGAGAATATTTTCATGTAATTTTCTTTCACATCATGCTCCTCGGGTTTTAATTAAATAAATAAATAATAAATAAATAAATATTTCGGGACCATTTTACACAAGTCGACCTAGTCCTACGGTAAGCTCAGTAAGGCTTGTGTTGTAGATACTAGACGACGATATATATAATAGATAGATACATATAAATACTAAAATACATAGAAAACACCCATGACTCAGGAACAAATATCTGTGCTCATCACACAAATAAATGCCCTGACTGGGAATCGAACCCAGGACCATCGGCTTCATAGGCAGGGTCACTACCCACTAGGCCAGACCGGTCGTTTTAATTAACTAGATAATTACAAAACTTACCTAACAACCACTAGAACAGCATAGCCCATGTAATAAAACAAATAGAAGAACATTTTGAAGAATCCAACTGCCAACTCAGCCGGTGGCATCTGCTGCATGTCCGCGATTTTCGACTTTATGTTAGCAGGTGATAGGGACGAGAATGCCGTGGCGAAGCCGTCCTTTATTGATTGAAGGCCTCGGCGGAATGGATCTTTGCCTTTGCTGGAAAAGAAAAAAATATATTACAGAACATCTTTATAGAAATTGAATGAGCCCCACGGTAAGCTCAAGAAGGCTTGTTTTGTGGGTAGTCAATGCTATACCGGTTGATCAATCCAAATGGGTCAGTATGAGGAAGTCAGGAACTATGAGAGATAGCGAAATCTGTTCTTAGGAACCTACCCACCTTTACTTGGGGTTAGAGTTCTGGAAACCTTACTACCAGCACAATATTGCATACCAAAAAAAAAATAGCAGTGTTATCGTGGCTGTGGTCTTTTGTAAGGAGGGCGTACACCAGTCGGGCTACTCCAGATTCAAGCGTGATGATTCTCTTGGCCATACTACACATTGTTTGACGTTTTAAGAACACACTCGGGTCTAAGACGGGGATGACCAGGGTGACGGAACCGGTAATGGACAAGGAAGGAAGGAACAAAGGTGGCAAACGAGCAGACGGATTGCCTGATGGTAAGCAATTACCGTCGCCCATGGGCACCCACCAGGGGAGTCACAAGCGCGTTGCCGACCTTTAAGGGGGACGGAGCGGCGGAGCTATGGGAACCTTAATTCACCATCAGGAACACAACACTACATACCTGAAAGGTATGGCTGTGGTCTTCTGTAAGGAGGAGGTACTTCCCCACTTGGGCTTCTCCAGACTCAAGCGTGATGGTACTTCGCTATGCCCTACCTCTCATTGTTGGACGTAGTTTCAGGACATACCCCGGTCCAAAAATCATGGACATTAGTGCTTATTTCAAAGAAGTCAAGTCAAGAAGTGTTGTGCATTTCTTAGTACATATTCAATAACGTTATGGCTTTTGAATTAAGAACTAAGTGTCCATCATTGGTGCCTCTCAGCTTAAAGTTTCCAACATTGGTATCATCGTAGTTAAATGTCACTTACGTCTCATCATCATCATCTCCTAGATACATATACGCAGCTTCCCTACTCTTCGACCCTCCTCCCTGTTCTTCCGACGCGGCCATCAGTCCGGACGCATGCGTCATTTCAAAGATGGCGTCCTCGCAGAAGTTGACAAAAGCCTCGAGCTTCTCTTTATCGCCACCCTCTGTGACTATACTGTAGAAGAACGCCCGTTTGGATTCCTAAAACGATAAATTAAAAAGAGTCAATTATGTTTTCCGTATTACTTGTTGCCATGGTAACCGTCCTCTGTTCAACTGTTTAAGTACAGTTGAATTGTATTAAAAATCACAGTACATGCACTTTCATGGTAATTATAAGCATATTGCTGTTAATGATCACCTACTAAGGTATATCACTAGATCGCTATAAAACCATTAACCAAATACCTAACAAGCATAACCTTTAAACAAATTTTGCTATTAATGATTATTTAGACAATAGGACACAATAACAAGAAGAAAAAAGTTGATCAGCCGAAAAAATACTTTGTAAATCCGGAACCTGCATATTTTCACACCATACAACTTTTAGACACGTTTTTTTATTAAGATGCAATTACATTCGGCTTCATTAGAATAATAATATTATTTAGCTAGCTCTGAAATTATGCTAATAACAATCGTTGAATATCATAGCAAAATGAATTTCTGAAGGTCTGAGAAGCATTACTTAGTACAAATGTTATTCCAGAAAACTCGTGCTACCCGATTAGAGTTGATAATGCAGATTGCAATTTTCATTCATGAATATTATGTGAGTAAATAATGAACCGTGTGATGCCGGCTAACTAGAGTAGCACCACCCCATCACCTCCAGCGGGTATCGTAAGAGGCGACAAAGGGACAAATCCTAATACTGACGGGCAGCAGCGTCCGTCGAAACCCAATCTGTATCTACTGCGATCACCAACCCGCCTGCCAAGCGTGGCGACTATGGCAACTACCCCCCAAGATGAAACAAGTCATATTTGCGGAAGGCCTATGTCCAGCAGTGGACTGGAATAAATGTTGTCATAAAAAAGTTAAGTATTTTATTTACCTTGATCTGCGGCTTCTCCCACTGTTCGATGTTCTCTTCCTTGATCTCGAAGTAAACTCGCTCGATACGCTTAGAGCCGCCCATAATTTCGATACGACCCAGGAATGGTTCGAAGTAGTTCAGGACGGAGCCAGCAGTTTCCAAGAAGCGAGCCAGTCTGAAAAATTATAAAGGATAAAATTCCCGTTCTGGATCACGAATGGTCAATGGTTTCTATTGCCATACAGCATGGTAATACTGCAAGTGTAATGGCGACTTTTGGTTCAAGCATGAGGCAGAGTCGAGTGGAGTTAATTTAGGGTATTTTGTGTTAGTATAAAATTACTTGTATTAACGATAAAATAGTATCCTAATTTGAGTCGAACAAACATGAAACATTGCGCCGTGTGATGCCGGCTGACTAGAATAGCACCACGCCATCTCCTCCCGCGGGTGTCGTAAGAGGCGACAAAGGGAAACATCCTACGGACGGGCAGCAGCGTCCGTCGAAACCCAATCAGCTACTGCGGTCGCCAACCCGCCTGCCAAGCGTGGCGACTATGGCAACTACCCCCAAAGATGATACCAGTCATATTTGTGGGAGGCCTATGTCCAGCAGTGGACTGCATAAGGCTGAAATGTATGTGTATGTAAACATGAAACTATCAAACAATAAATATTTTATGAAACAAAACAACTAAGTACATATTCGTTCACATGCCATTATCCGTGGTCACCAGGCAGTATATTAATACGCTATATAATCCGTTTTAGTTGTTTTATTTAATAAATAATTATTACGGCAATTGAAAACTAAAACTAGTTATATACTTAAAATTGAGATTGTAACCTTCCAACTGTATTTACCACTACATTTTTGCAAATAAATAATAATAATAAATAAATAATAAATATTTCGGACATTTTTTTACTCAAATCGACCTAGTCCTACGGTAAGCTCAATAAGGCTTGTGTTGCAGGTACTAGACGACGATATATATAATAAATAGATAGATATAAATACTTAAATACATAGAAAACACCCATGACTCAGGAATAAATATCTGTGCTCATCACACAAATAAATGCCCTGACTGGGAATCGAACCCAGGACCTTCGGCTTCATAGGCAGGGTCACTACCCACTAGGCCAGACCGGTCGTCACGACGTCCGACATTGGACGTCCGGTCGGTATAAATGATTGATTGATTGGTTGATTGATAATTACCGTCCCGTAAGTTTGGCGCTTGCAAGAGTGACGTATTCAAATTAATGTACTTGGTAAATATCCCGTTTTAAGTAACAGTTGTAAAATGAAACTAGTTTTTTTTTTTTTTTTTTATTATGACAAAGGTGGCAAACGAGCAGACGGATTGCCTGATGGTTCGCTGTGCCCTACCTCTCATTGTTATAACTGTTTAATTAATTAATTTATATCAGCACTTTATACATAGGCTTACCTAGGTTCATTAGGCATATGTTCCGACAGATTCGTAAGTAGGATAGCTAAATTGAAGCCGATCTCTTTAGCTGGTTCGTGGAAACGGTCGCAGAATCCGATGTAGTCCATCTTGCCATCGTGGTTCGTCTCGCAGCAGGCTAATAAGAACTCTATCTCCTCACTGTAAAGATGTTTATTGATTTTATTTTTGAAAAGCACTTGATAACTGTTTATTGAAATTTATCCACAAAATTCTACGTCACGTTTCATTATAAATACACTCAAGAAGAAAGAAAACTGGTCACTTTAAGAAATTTCTGTAGGAAGTCTGAGTCTCTAACCTTACACAAATTAAAAATGATTTTCCAGAATAAGAAATCAAATTGCAATTGAAGGTTACACCTTCAAATAGACTTCTGGGAATCTATTTATGCCATACTTTGAAAAAGAGACGTTTAATAACTACGCAATATTTTCGGGACAACATTTCGCATTTTTAAAATCATATTAAAATAAACACAATAATGCTTGTGTTGTACAGTCGCCATCAGATATATCGGAGCCGTGGAGGTGGTCACAAATATCTGAATATGCACTTAATGGCCTTGACAATAGAGACTTGTTCAGCTATTTGTGACCTCCATAGCTCCAATATATCTGACGGCGACTGTACTAGACGATACATAACATCCGTGAGTCATGAATAATATCGTTAAAAATCACTTATAAAAGGCTTTGCCAAACCTTCTACATCATATTCAGGGTTAACACCGACTAAGAAGGAAGGATACTCAACTGTCCGACTCAAATTGGATTCATTTTGATATATATTATAGAGTAGACTAAAATAACGGAACCGTATTTTTTATATCAGCTTCATCTCAAAATTTCCTTAAAATGAGCGATGAGAAATTCTAAAACATGAAATGTCAATTATTTTGGATAAATTGACTTTTGGCCTGTATAATAAACCACGTGATCATAATTTTTATGTTCTCAAAACGTATACTCAATTAGCAAGTTAATTGAGCATCACTTTCAATAGGAGTTAGGTTGGTTAATTTTCAGTACTTTGAAGGATATTTTCCCCAAACAGGTTGAGTTTGGTCAGCTACAAAAATACGTGTCCGTCATTTGTGTCATTATCTAGGAAAAGGGACCTTATTGTCGATGGCGCTTACGTCGAATCGCGTTGCATTTGTATTGTATCGTCTTGAACAACGACATAAGCGCCATCGACAATAAGGTCCCTTTTCGTAGATAATGTCACATTTAGTCTATCTATAAGATATATCAAAATTAATCAAATCGGAGTCGGACAGTTGGGTATGCCTTGTAAGTTATGCTGAGCTACTTACGGGGTATAACTCTTCTGTTGCTCCATCTTCTCCTTAAAGTCCTTGGGCAGCACCCAGCCATCACTGTTGGCGTCGATCTCCATAAAACTGGCGCTCGTAGTGAGATCCTTCAGCTTAAGGAACATGTCGAAGTATTTGAGGATCAGCTCCACGTTACCGGCACTCTCGACTAGGGTGTCAACCATCTGCTTTCCAATTGTTCCTGGAAAAAGAAATATTATTAATAATGGGCGGACGACGGATGCAAAATCACGATAAAACGATATACATAATGTGGATATGACTAGTTGACTACAATCGGTTTAAATGAGCGAACATGATTGTGAAATAATTATATAGGTATAAACACTGAATAGTCTTAACATTTTCTTTAATAGTCTTAAGAGGAGTAGACAGTATTAGCCAGTAATTTCTTAATATCCTAATTATGCTCTATTTTAAGGAGGACAGAGGTATTTTGTACTCACTGATATATTTAAAACAAAAACTGCATAGATAAATATTACTCAAAATTTAATAAAAGTCTCATCCATCTTATGCTTTCGTCACTATATTGCATCCACTGTCCGCCCTTTGATTATTAATAAGTATCAGTATAGTAGGACGTCCGCACATCCTCTGCTCCTGAGGACCACTAATGCATAAAAGAAGTATCCACCTAGGCAAGTACTAAAGCCTTATGAGGTACACAACATTACAGCCCAAAGAATCTGGAGCTTTCTGGATTCAACGGGAATAAAAATGAGTTATAAATAGGGCTGCCACAATAGATCATAACTGGTCGATGCGGACAATAGCAAAAAAAGGCAATAATAATAATAAGACTTCCAATGCTTGACATAGACCTCCCCCAAATATGACTTGTATCATCTTGGGAGAGTTACCATAGTCGCCGCTCTTAGGAGATGACCGCAGCAGCTGTTGATTCGGCGGCTTAACCTCTATCCGCCCACAGGGATCAAAGCTTGCCAAGCCAAATTCAGTTTTGATCTGTCATAGTTAAAATTCAAATAACATTTAATAGGAGACCTTTTTATAGGTCACTGGGTGGCTAGAGGATATGATATTAGGAAAGTGATAAATAATTAATAAGTTTTATCTAGGGTTAAGCTATATAAACAAAATGAAAACGTTCGCTATCTACAACAGGTAATTTAATATATAATATTTTAAATAGTAACAATTATATGGGCTCTGCCTGCAATAAATGATTATTTAATTTAATTTAATTTTCAAATATTTCAAAAATACCTCAATGAATTTGTCCAATGAGTCAAACCATTTATTTGAAGCAACTAAAATTTACACAAGATTATTTTAATCTGCACCGCAGGCTTCGTCACGAAGATAATATAAACGTCACGAAGATAAGATAAAATAATAAAAACAGGTCAATACAAGTTTCACAAATTGGCGGTGATCAACTAACTTAAATAATATAAAATAACTTTAAACAGAAGTGTACACTTTTTGTACCTTTTTACTTGACTTTTTATAAAAATAGTTTAAAAAAAAAACAATAAAATAATGTTTCTATCACTGGCTAGATTACGATAGTGTTTTGTTTTGCCGTAAAAAATCCGGGCTCTTGTCATATCCATATTAAGATATCGGACTAAAACCTCCATCCGTATCGCATAATTCCAATAAAAGTTAATGTCAACAGACCATTAACGACGTTCCCCTCAAGCATAGACAACATCATGGTGATCATGTCCTTCTGCAGATTGAGGAGTTCCTTCAGCAGGTCCACTTGCGAGGAGTGCTTGGACAACTTGTCCTGCATGTGGGAGAAGAGGAAGAGGAAACCGCCCACGGCGTCCCACAATCTGGAATAAAAAAGTATATATTACAGCACACAAATTGAGAGAAAGAAAGAGAGATCTTTATTTACAACCCAAAATATATAAATATGTACATGGACAGAGCGTAGCAAAATACGTGTAGTATAACAAATGCATTTATCTAATTATAAGTAGACATATAGGTATAGTCAACATTTGCAAAAAAATACGGCTAGCTCAAGAAGCCTTGTTTTGTGGGTACTCGGCTAACGATATAAAAATAATCGAAAACACCAATACTCAGATACCAGCGCTTATTATACAAATGTCACTATCCACTAGGCCCGATCTGTCGCCGACCAGAAAAGTAAAAAAAATATAATATGGTAATAAGTCATCGAATGCACTGGGGCCAAAACCAATATGGAATGTATTACAGAACGGAAAAAGTAACATAACTATATTCGAAGTCAATATAAAACGAAAAATATAAATATAAAATTAATAGCTTCGGAAATACGCACTTTTGAAAAACAAAAATGGTAATTCAAGTGAAAGAGGATACAATAGGTAGATAAGAGAGAGATGTTTAAAAAAAGTGATAGTAAGAGATAAAAGAGAGAAGAAAGAGAAATAATAATAATTTGCTTCTAGCTTCATAATGCGGACTGCTAAGAGATGGAATTCGCTCCCTTCTGTATTCCCGGAAAGATATAATTTGGGTCTCTTCAAGGCAAGAGTAAATAGGCTGTTACTGAACCAGCGTGCTACACCCTCGACCTCGTCGTCACTTACCATCAGGTGCGACTGAGGTCAAACGCTGGTCAGTCTTGTATAAAAAATGAATTTAAAGAAAATTGAAATTGAAATGAAATGAAATACCTGGAATGGGCTAACGCCTGCTGATTCTGAGTACAGGGGCCTTGGATGACTTCAGTAAGCGTGTTGAAAACTTGTGACGCGACTCCGATGGCCTTGAAGAAGTTCGCTTTTCCAGCAGGGTCTATCAGCTCCTACGAATCAGCGTTATAGTAGGTATTTAAATAAATAAATAAATAAAATATATTACAGGACATATTTACAAAACTTAGCTGAGCCCCACGGTAAGCTCAAGAAGGCTTGTGTTGTGGGCAGCCAATGATATATATAATATACAAATACTTAATTGAAAACACCCATGACTCAGATACAAATATCTGTGCTCATTACACAAAATTACTTTACTGGAACCAGGACCATCGGTTTCATAGGCAGGGTCACTACCCACTAGGCCAAACCCGTAGTCAAAATAAAAATCGAGCACTCTAGTAGGATAATTCGCTAGTAACTGGCTACCCTCCAATAACTGGCCATAGCATACTAAAAATGGACTCTGTTTATAGGTAATTATAATTCATTTTAGTGTGAGTTGGCCAGTTATTGAAGGGTGGCCAGTAATTGAAACTGCAATTTTTTTTTGACATAGGCGGCAAACGAGCAGACGGATTGCCTGGTGGTAAGCAATTACCATCGCCCATAGGCACCCGTAACACCAGGGGAGTCACAAGCGCGTTGCCGGCCCTTAAGGGGGGTTGGAGCTCTGGGAACCTTACTCATCATCAGGAACACAACACTACATACTTGAAAGGTAGCAGTGCTATTATGGCTGTGGTCTTCTATAAGGAGGAGGAAAATCATTGGAATTGGAATCATGCATTGGAAAATGTGTTTCATTTATACCTATTAGGTAACTAACATAAACTAGTTATAATGTCAAAATGTCCATTCTCCTCTCACGGTCGTATAAGAGGTGACAAAGGAAAATAACCGCCGCATGGCCAGCGGCCTCAAAACCCAATATATAACTACTGAGATCGCCAACCCGCCTGCCAAGCGTGGCGTCTGTGGCAACCACCCCCCAAGATGATACAAGTCATATTTGGCTTAGCTCTATGTCCAGCAGTAAACGATTTACGACTAAAAAATATCTAAAAATCGTGCAAGTTTTAGTCAGTAACATTTGTAACTGCTGGACATAGGCCTCCCCCAAATATTACTTGTAATTTTTTTTAGTTGCCACAGTCGCCACGCTTCGCGTGTGGGTTGGCGACTGCTGAAGCTGTTGATTCGGTTTCGACGGCTGTTGCCCATCCGTCGATTTTTTCCCTTCGTCGCCCGTTCACCCAAGAGGAGAGGTGGTGCCTACAGCCGGCACCAAACCCAAAACCAGTAACATACCTTGCTGGAATAATGCCAGTAGAAGTCCATGATGGATTCCTGCAGTCGGAGCAGGTAATCGACGGTGCAAATGACTACGTTGACCGTAGTAGTGTTGCCGGCCTGCGTACGTAGGTAGTTCTGCCATTCTGTTCAAAAATTTAATGTTGCTATATTTAATTTTGAAGCAGAAACATCTGCCTGCGAAACCGTAATTAAAAATTGAAATAGTTGGCATATTATACTTAAGAAAAAGCGACGAGAACCTCTGGCGTCCAAGACGGGATTTGAACCCGCATCTTCAGCTGTCGTGGCTGAGGTCTTCGTCGCTTTTTTCTTAAGTATATGACGCTTTTTTTTTAATTTTTAAGAAATGAGATACTTTAGGCTATTACAAAAAGTTCGCCAAACTGCAAGATAGTTTGTTGGCAAAGAAAATACACCCACTTTGTAATTATCTAACACAACACACGCAAGAACCATAGAAAAGGGTGTGGAAGGGTTTGGTTTTTACACTTGGTTCTTAATTCAAAGACCATAACCATAACGTTATAAATTGAATATTTAGCAACAAATGCACAACACTTGATTCCTTTAAGTAAGCACTAAGGTTCATGATTGGTTCCTTGTTCATTACTGGCGCCGTTACTTTACGCCGGCTAGCAAAATATATCATGCTCTAACAAGTATATAAGTGCGATAGTGAAATTTCCCCATAGGCATATTGGCAATCTTATTCCCCAACATCTGAAAAACTGGTTCAACAATCTATGTACGCGTAGCGCAGGCATGCACACTCACCCAAGTTGTGTCCTTCGCACGTCAGCTGGATAAAACGGAACAGCGCACATGTGAATTCGGCATCATGCATATTCTTCTCACCGGCTGCACCTTCCAAACCCACTCCCAGACCTGTGGGACACGTGACACATCAAAATCTGTGTTAGTGTAATTTTAAATGTATGTACCAAACTTATGTTGTCCTAGTATCTTCTCTGTTTTTATTCTTATGTTTCTGTTCTTAATTTCTTAAGAATAAATGAGAGTTTTTCAAATCGGGACAGTGGTTTCAGAGTTTTATCACCATTATCAATCCAGCGACTGGTCCACCCCCAGCCTCCCTCAATAACCACTAGTGTTACCTTGGGAGTAGACATGCTTGGCAGGCGCGTTGGCGACCGCAGTAGCTGTAGATTGGATTTCGATTGACCCTGCTACGCATCCGTTAGTTTCGTCCCTTTCTCGCCTATTACGATACCCGCGGGAGAAGATGGGATGGCGCTATTCTAGTCAGCCGGCACCACACGGCACATTTATTTATAGTCTTTCGACATTTATGCTTACTGTTACAACCGACCTCACTCACATACTTTGGTACAACCGACTCCTTAATTTGCTAGATTATTTTTTAACGACTGGTTACAATCAACCATACGGTCTGCTTATGAATATAATAAAGAGCGTATAGAGATCTTAAAGGTCGGCAACATACTTGTGACTCCTCTGGTGTTGCGAGTGTCGATGGGCGGCGGTAGTTGCTTACCATCAGGCAATCCGTCTGGTCGTTTGCCTCCTATATCATAAAAAAAAATATCTCACCTTCCGCTTTGGTGTTCCTCTCGAAAGCATCCAGATCCAGCACAGAACAGGAGTTCATGAGGCCAGCTATCGACGTGAAGAAGCCAACATCTTTTTTGTCCTTCAGATGGTTCAGCATACCCTGAAGAGAAGAACAAAATATAAAATAAAGGTCAGAAGAATATCATATGTGTCTGTCAAAGTGTTGATAGAAAAGTACCTACCCAAGGGGATTTAAGGACCTACAATTAGTCATCAAACGATCGTTTGTAAAGTAGGGTAAATCCCCAGTTACTGGCCACCTTTCAATAACTGGGCCACCATATACTGAAAATGGACTCTATTACCTATAAACAGAATTCATTTAAGTATAAGGTGGCCAGTAATTGAAGGGTGGCCAGTAATTGAAACCCCTTTTGAAAATGTGTTCTATTTATAGGTAAACAGAATTCATTTTCAGTATAAGGTGGCCAGTTATTGAAAGGTGGCCAGTAACTGGCGATTTACCCTATATGTAATATAGTTTTTTGTAAGGCTTTCTGGTACCGTTTACCAACTCTAAGGCGAAACACTACGTGCTTACACTTACATCGCCAGTAACTGGCCACTTTTCAATAACTGGCCACCTTATACTGAAAGTGAGCACTGTTTACCTATAAATAGAACAATTCCAATGGGGTTTCAGTTACTGGCCACCTCACACTAAAATGAATTGTAATCACCCTATTTGAATTACTTTCGGGAAAAAAAAGGTTTATACTCGACGTGTAAAAGTGCTCTTGTGGCCTACTTACTGAAAAAACGTATGAGTTGTTGAAAAAAAAAAGTCAAATCATTACCATCTGTATATCAATATTGCCCCCGCGAAGTATGGAGATGCCGAGCTGAAGGGTCTTCATCACCATGTCGCTGGGGATGCCCTTGGAGGCCGAGATGTGGAGCAGCACCATCTCCGCCACCCCCCGGTCGGCCAGTCGGGATTGGTGGAACAGGAGTTTCTGCTTCTCCATTTCTTGTTCCTGGAACAGCCAGTATCAAAATATAAGTTTTTTTTTTAATATAACGACGGTGGTAAACAAGCATACGGCCCGCCTGACGGTAAGCAGTTACCGCAGCCTAGCAGTTGCAGCTATGGAGGCCTGCAACTCCAGAGGATTCACATGCGCGTTGCCTACCCTAAAAATTGTTGGAGCTCTAGGGACCTTACTCACAATCAGGAACACAAAACTTCATACATTAAAGGTAGCAGTGCTATTATGGCTGTGGTCTTCTGTAAGGAGGAGGTACTTCCCCAGTTGGGCTGCTCCAGACTCAAGCGTGATGGTACTTCGCTGTGCCCTACCTCTCATTGTTGGACGTAGTTTAAGGACACATCCGGGTCCAAATAATAAGTACCGTTTAACGGCTTCCTAGGCTACATACACTTATGAAATATAATTTTCACCTCACTAGATCGGAAAACGCTTTTTTATCCTTTAAAAATAAATAGCAAACTAACACTTTATTCACAAGAGTGCAAAGTAATTTCATACATATTGTGTTTTATGAATAGAGTATTTTTATGACGTTCGCTGGTTGGATGGACTTTTAAATAATGGGTTTGAATAATAAATGTTGAATACCAATAATTTGTATTAATGTTATTTTTTGCTCGAGATATTGAGGTGAAAAGTTTAGTGTTTCACTCGGCAGCAAAGTTTCCCCTCTCGTGTCTTGGTAACCTCCATGACACAAGAGGTCGAGGGTATGGCACGCTGGTTCAGTGACAGCCTATTCACTCTTAACATATTCACATGGTAGGTATTCAGTACATAAACATTTTAAACCATCAGGCGCGACTGAGGTCAAACGCTGGTCAGTCTTGTATAAAAAAAAAACGATTATACCCATTTGCTATGGTTTTAACTATACTTTCAATACATACCATTAAAGCATCCATTGTGGTCAGCTTGGAATTTAATAAGAATGTTCAACATTTAATAATTACACATAATCAATAAAAAAATATTTAGTTTTTTTAAATCTAAAATCAAATGTAACACTGTCAAAGTCGCGTTCCTTTCATTCTGTCTAACACGTTAGCGACATGTAACAGGAGTCTCACTGCTATACTAGTTCTATGGAGATGTCTCGCTGTCAAATAAGTCAACATGTATCCGTATAGATGGCGCTGCTCTATATAGTATAAAAGTGAGAGTGAAATTCTTTATTTACGTAATACATGGTAACAATACATAGTAAAGCATGTAAAGTGAGTTATGTGCAGACATTGGATTCCGTGGGGCGAAACTTCTTAACAGCTAGGGACTTCCTACGTCGATAAACTCATTTATCGATACTAGTTCTAAAAACTAGTGATCACACAAAGGTTTGCTTATAAAACATTTATTTATTAAAAGAGTATTATATAATAAAAAGAACTCAATCTTCTTCTTTTTCTTTTTTGAAAACGTTTTTAAAAGTTTACTCGTCACAATTTGTTTCTTCATGACTGTCCCATCTATTATTGTTAAAGTAAACCACCAGATTTTTTTCCATATTTTCGGGCGAAAAGCGTCTCCATCTTAGCTGAAAAATCCATTTCAGGTGGCTAAAAGACTTTTCAATTTCTGTGGAGGTTATAGGAGCATGGCAAAGTTTTCATAAAGTGATCAATGGTATTTCGTTTATTTTTCGGTTGTAATGTAACTTCTTTACCTTTTAATAACTAGTATCGATAAATGAGGTTATCGATATATGAAGTCCCTAGCTGTCAAGAAGTTTCGCCCCACGGAATCCGATGTCTGGTTATGTGTTAGTGCTAATAAAGAGGGCATAAATTGAGTAATACATTTTTTCTTTAAGCCATTGACAAAGTTTACTTTTAGATTGATCTAAGGGGAGAACTTTAAAGTTGCCAGGATGTATGTTTTTTCAATCATGTTAATTTACATTTAAACTGCGTCCGGCCATATGAGTTATGAGCCATGTAATATTGAGAAGAATAAAGTTGTTTAACTATCTATCTATCATTAATTTTTTTCAGCGTTCTTATCTTATTTTATCTTCTAAGAAGAATTTTATCTTCATCATTATATTATATTATTCTACAACTCGTTTTTAGCTACGCTTCTAAATACAAATAAACTGTACTCACGTGTATACTAGCTTTGCTTTCTTCCTCACCCGCGGCCGCTTCCTCCCCACCCCCTTCCTCTTCCTCCCCACCCCCTTCTTCCTCTTCCTCGCCACATGACTTCGCTATGATGTGCGCGTAGGACATGTATAGGGGATCCTCCTAGAAAATTAAAATTTGTAAATTAGTAATGTACACTACATATACGCTAAAACGCTAATTTTACAAACGCTAAAGTTTGTGAGTGTGTGTTTGTTACTTCGCCACGTCTAAACGGCTGGACCGATTTTAATAAAATTTGGTATGGAGTTAGCTGACACCCTGGATTAACACATAGTATAAGTTTTTTCCCTAACAAACCGCGGGTAGCACCGCACATAGCTAGTATAAAACAAATTGAACTAGGGTGGCGGTTGGGGGAGTCATTAGTCCATTAGGGTGTTGTTTAGCTGATATGATGATGATAATGATGAATGAAGATGCATCAATATAGATGAATTTTCAATATAACAATGGAATTAATATGGCCTATTTCTCGAACACTTGTAACTTTTAATACAAGCGGAAGTCTCTTTCTAACAACAGTTGTCAAAAAGTGACTTCCGTTTGTATTACAAGTTAAGTTAGAGAAATAGACCTCTGGTGTAAGAATTTGAATATAGAACGCTGACATGTGTGTATTGTGTCTACAGACACGTTACTACTACATAGGTCACCTGACATATTAGTAGGGGAGCTCACGATGCTAAATGGGGAGTTGGAGATGATGGGGAGGGGAATTACTCGAGCGTCATAGAGACCTATTCGGTTGCAAAGCTTATATGATAAGGAGAAAAAAAATGTTATATAATGTATGTTTCATTGGTTCAAGCTGGATTGGAGAGGCTGTAAATTTTCAAATATGTAAAAAAATACTGTTGCATGGACATACTCGAGCGCGTCAGATATTGATAGCATCAATGTCCTACATATTTTTAATAATTACAGTCAGCAGCAGAAGTAGCTAAGCATTTGAGGTGTTCAAAATGAGGTCAACACGTCTCTATTGTCAAGAGAATAAGAGCGCGTGTAGGTCATTTTGAACACTTTAAACGCTTAGCAACTTTTGCTGCTGACTGTACGTATGTTAATCTGATAGTTTGCATGATGAGGCTGGTCGTACGTAAGGGTTGAAAATGAAAAAAAAAATCGATTTTCAGAATAGATTTTCTTAGGGGGTGTTAAGTGAACCTAAAGTTAAGTAAAGTATGTAGATGTGACACTTTACTACTACATAGGTCAACTTACCTATGTAGTAGTAACGTGTACTACTACATAGGTCACCTTACCTATATAGTAGTAACGTGTCTTTAGGTCCTATAACGATCCTCACCTGCAAAGCACCTGACCTCTCGGTCATGGCTCCTCTACAGAAAGTGGTGACGAGTTGAGTGAGAGGATCAGGTTTGCCTTCCTCTTCTACCACATCGCTCTTTTTCAGCTCGGCGTCTTCAAACGATTGCTGGAACACAAGAAAACAAGTCAGAATAGACAAAACTTCTAATTATATGTTGTATATGGATACAACATACAAATAACTAATATTAGCTGTGCTGGCGAATTTTGTACCGCCTGAAAGTCTATAAATGGTTTTTTTTTTCTTTTTTAAGGGGTGTCGTAAGAGGCAACAAAGGGAAAAATCCTACGGACGGGCAGCAGCGTCCGTCGAAACCCAATCTACAGCTCCTGCGGTCGCCGACCCCAAGCGTGCCGACTATGGCACTACCCCCCAAGATGATACAAGTCATAATTGTGGGAGACCTATGTGCAGCAGTGGACTGCATATGATAGTGTATGTATTACACTTTTGGCCAAGACGATCACAACGAACCAAACCAAAATCGTCTAAATCGGTTCAGCCGTTCTTGAGTTATAAAAGCCGGAATAACACAACTTTAATTTATTAATATAGAAGATTAGAAATGCGATAGTAACTCCCTCTGTCTATCTGTCTGAGTGTTACCCCTTCACGCTTATACATCTGAACAAATTGGGATGAAATTTGGTATGGAAAGAGTTTGAGCTACGAGAAAGAACATAGGATATTTTTTATCCCGCAACCATACTTTAAAGACGGGCATGGCTGGCCGACGAGGTCGTGAGGAATTGCTAGTTGTCGATAAAATCACCTCTAAGGCTATACCCGCACTGGCAGATGGCTTGCTTGGTGTCTAGAGCCTAGCGCGTCATCTAGCGAGTAGTTTAGTAAAGCAAACGTTCTTGAATGTTTGCGACCGGCCGCACTTCGCGCTTGGCGCCTAGCTAGTCGCTTAGCGTGTGTCCAAGTAAACAAACGTGTTGGTTTTTTGTGTTAAGGCGCGATGGCTAGCAAGATATATATTTCCACTCAAACCACGTATGTAAATTAATCAATTGTAAGACAAAGATAGATTGAGTATAGCCCGGGACGTATGAGGTGGATAAACGATGTCCTACTTCTAGGGCGGAATTTATCATAGCAAAAGTCAAACGTCAATACAGCTGAAATGTAAAATTTTATCGACTATCGATTAAACTTTAATTATGTTTACATAGCGTACGAGTATATTTATTTTAACCTCACTAGCTCGGAAAGATTTGTAAAAAAACAGATAGCAAAGTTGCATTTTATTCACAAGACTGCAATGCAATTTCATACAAATTATTTATTACTAATAGAGTGTTTTTTTGATATTATCTGTTCGGATGTTCTTATATTTCATGTTTCGAATGGTGGATGCCAATAATTTTGAAAGTTTTTTGACGTTGTAGAGTAAATTATTTCCTCGCGGCAGTGAGATGAAAAATTATGTGTTTCACTCGGTAGAAAAGTGCGTTCCCTTCTCGTTCTTTGAGACCCTCCCAACGTTCTTCAAGTTTGGAATATTTCGCTTCGATATTAGCACGAGAAAGTAAACACTAACTTTGCCCCCTTGTATAACAAATAACTTTAATTTATTAACAAAACTGAACGTTCTATAAACAATGTTAGTTTAACTTTAAGCGCAATAATTTTTAGTTTCTTGAAGTGAACTTTACATTTAGAGCAGTACACTGTTGAATTGTTTTCATTGCATTGTTAACATTTGTTTTTCTTTTTGGATCAACCATTGTTCACGAACGTCAATTAGCTGCAAAAAGACTAGTGGCAGAAAAGGCAGTGCACTGCCATGAAATTTACTTTTTAACCCATCAAAACTAGCAAGTTAAAATGTGACTTTATCGATAGCTGGAAATGTCGATAAAAACGTACCAACGTTATTGACGTTTCATTTTCGCCATAAGAATTACCATCATCTGCATATCTCTTACGGTTGAAATGATAAAGTAATTATAAACTTACCGTCAAGTCTTCTATCATAACCTCTTGTCCGATGTTCTCTTCCTCCAACCAAAGCTCGTAATAAGTTCTCGCGAATATATTACATGCTCGATGCCTGACACAAAAAAAAAAATTATTATCAAGTGCATATAAACTTGAAACACAAAATTATCGTGAGATTCATACTACATTACTACAGAGACTGGAAAGTAAGGTGTTACCGGCCGGGTACAATACGTATTTTTAATATTACCTCAAATTTTAACCAGACGTAGGAATTAGTGCTATAAACCGATGTTCCATGAAAACAACTCATAACTAATGTCTTTTTTTCCTTATAAAATAATTCAGCACGCAATGTATCGCTACTTTGTCTTACTTGCGATAGCGTGACGTCACAACTGTCTCTTCAAGTGTACGCAATACATTGCTACCCGAAAATTATTCAAAAATTTAATAACGCTTTAGTGGTTAAGACTAATTTAAAATTACCTTGCAATATCTGACTCTTGACGACCCGTCTGGCCTAGTGGCTATCCCTGCCTATGAAGCCAATGGTCGTGGGTTCAAATCCCAGTCAGCGCATATTATTTATGTGATCAGCATTTGTGCTATTTGTTCCTGTGTGATGGGTGTTTTCTATGTATTTAAGTATTTATATGTATCTATCTATTATATATATCGTCGTCTAGTACCTACAACACAAGCCTCACTGAGCTTACCGTAGGACTAGGTCGGTTTGAGTAAGATTGTCCCGAAATATTTATTTATTTATTTATATCTGTTCACAGTACGGTTTGGTTACGGTTCGAGGTAATATTAAATACACACGTTGTATATAGACGATCGCTTTGATGATTGAATCTTTCAGGCCGGGAAAGTATTTTTTACCAAATCTGTATTTCTATCGATAACGCACCGGCTCATCTTATAAAGATGCAGTGAGCGAAGACAGGCGACAGCCGCTCGCTTCCTTGCTGCACAAAGCAATCTCTTCCAGTTATCACACCGGGGTGCCGGCTTCGTAGCCTGTTAGTCCGGGCAGCGTGCAAAACCAACTCTGTTAGAAAAGTTAGTATACAAGTAAAGTAATTATTAGTAAAGGCATATTACTATTCATAAGAACCAGAGCCCGGAATTTACATGGCAAGACAAAAGACAGTCGCAATTTTACTAGTGTTAGAACTGGAAAAAAATATCGATATCGAGTATTACGACATTTTACTAGAAATAGGTGAAAAACTTACTCAACACAAAGCCTTCTCCTCACACAACGTATCAGCACTGCGATACAACGAGGAAATGCTACCAGCGTCCTTGGTACAATACATCAACGACCTTTTTTAAATTTAAGGGAGAGTATTGTACAGTTATTGTAATGATTAGGTAAGCTTGTATATTATAAAAAAAAATCAAGTTATTTTTATTGTTCTATTACACAAGTATCGATATCGGTAGATATTTTTTTCTAACATTAAGTAAGATTGCGACAGTCTTTTGTTTTGCCATGAAAATTCCATGCTCTGATGAAAACAAATTATGACTTCAAACAATAGGGCACTGCGGAATTAGTTTGTACACACAAAAAACATCCTAACTGGTATGAGCATAAGGTACAATTTTAGTATAAAGCCCGAGTGAACGCTCAACATTTGATGTGATGCGGGGCGCGCGACGCGAGGTGTTCAAAACGGGTTTAAACGCGACTTTATTGTTAAGAGAATAACAGCGTGCCAAGATCATTCTGACCACCTGGCGTGCTTAGGTACTTCTGCTAACTGTAGGTACATATTAAACTAATACAATCGTATGCAACCGCAATACGCCCCGCGAATCGTTCCGCTCTGAGCGTTTACTCATCTACAAATTCTTTTGAGTGAGTCAACTATTTGTTGTTGTTATTCTGTCCGGTCATCCAGGAGACATCTGAGGCATAGTTTGTTAGAAAAAATATGGCACCGCGTTCTACTCGCTGTTAGGTGACACATTATGGAAGGAACATATAGCTACCAGAAATATGCATATGCATTTAGATGCCATAAAACTGTGGTTTTAAGAGTGACCCAGGGGAACGTAACCATGGCAACGAGGGACAAATAATAGTTGATTCAGCCTTTTATTATTTTCTTATGACTTCGATTTGTTTTTAAAGTTAGTACACTCAAGCCTTATATCTAAGGGCACACATTATAACCTGGTGAGAGAGTGTAGCGAGAGACATCTGAAACAGGCAATGACCGCGCGCTTCCGTTGTATAGATACCACAGAGCGGTATACGTTCTTACTCATTTGTTGCGGGTGATCAATCTAGGGGAGTGTAATCGAGGAATAAGATTAATCATGTCACCGATAAAATTAAATAAAAAAAGTTGCTGAAATCAATTGTTGTCGCATCCATATTACGTATATCGTTTGACATGATTTTGAGGTATATTGCAGCCGACGTCTGCCAGTCATAAGCAAGGGTCGTAATTTTCGTGGCACTTTTGAGCTATCATAGGGACTTCTCGTTTATCGACTACCGATACTCATAAATATGTCGATAAATTATAGAACACAACATATGAAATAATATTAAAAGTAAAGGTAAACAACAGAAAATCTTACCGCTAATGAGCAGACCTGGGGCAACTCGGGGCAAGTTAGAGGGATTTGATATCGTTAAAATATGTCGATATATATTACTACCCGATATGTCACTAATTTCTATTACTAGAGTTTTAAATCAGTAAATAGTAATAAGCCCAGCTATGGCTTATTACTATTTACTGATTATATGGTATAACTCAGGGCATAATCATTAATACCGACGTACATAAAAAAAAATATTGATTGTATATTATGAAAACTATTTTAAAATAAACATGTAAAACCCGTTTTAATTATTTCACAAAATTACTAAAAGAATATTTCTATATGTCTAATTTAGATGTTGTCATTAACATCGATATATTTTATTATCGATAAAATATTTGGTCACGCACTCATAGATGCCCTGAGTTATCCCAGGTATGCTAATGAGCGATCTCTTTTAAATAACTTTTGAGTGGCTGAAATTGTTAAATAGAGATTTGTAATGAAAACAATGTATAGTTAATATTTAACAATTTCAAATTGAATCAATTCAGTTCAATGTTTAAACAATTTCATATTCAAAGTCTGTTATAGTGCTAATAAGTGTTTCATCGTTAGTTTCTCTATAAAAGAAATAGACAGTCATAGAAATAGAGCCGACCCCAAATGAAGGGATAAGGCAAGGAAGAAGAAGAAGAAGACAGTCATATTATATACTATATATATATATATATAATTATATATATATTGGTTAAAACCAAACAATTTTGAAAAAACATGACTAAGTATGTTGTTCCTTTCTTTTAAAATACAATTTTACTTAAGCATAGTTATTATTTTTTAGCTATTCATTTGATTAGCATCATCCAGGTACATACTTCCCCTTCATGTTCCATAAGTTTGGAACGGCCTGTATATGTATTGGAGGTCGATAAACGAGAAGTCCCTATGACAGCTCAAAAGTGCGACAAAGATACGGATCTTTGGTTATAAGATACCACACAGGGAAATAAACCGACGGGTAATAACCAAGAGTTAATTTTTAGTATAATGTGGCCGGTTGTTGGCAGACAGTTACTAGCGAATCATGTTACTTGAATAAAGTAAGGACCAGGGTTTGGACAAGTCATCGCAGAAATAGATATGAGCATGGAACAAGGGTATAGAGTCGAGACTTTAGATTATTATTAGATATTTAAAACGGATATTATCGTAATTAAACATTTGACCTTTTTAGTCGCATATCGGTCATGGATTTGTCAAAGTGGCTGTGGTGACAATTTAAATTACTTAATACAAATATTTGATTTAACTATGGTTATTTCTAAACATTTTAAATGTTGTGCAAATAAAAACAATGCAACCATCAAAATGTTAATGGAAATACCTTCACACACGTATGGAGAATTTTGGTTTGCGGTAATAAATGTAATTGAAAAATATAAGTAAATAGTACTGTACGTAATGCTATTCTATTAATCTTGTTCTATTGCCGTTTTGCGATTGTTTTGCGATGACTTGTCCGAACCCTGGTAAGGACTCACCATATGCAATCCAAAGAGAACCTTGCTCATAGCTACTATTCTTTCAACTGTATCGTCTATAATCTTAGCTTTCGCTTCAGCTGTGTTATCAGCGACTGCCGCTTTGCTCTTCGAACCCAGTTTGCTGAAACAGGACAAAAAATCAATTAAACATCATCTATTTTTTTTTAAGCAGAACCATCTGCTAGCGAATATTATCGATACATTTTTTTTTATGACATAGACGGCAAACGAGCGGATTGCCTGGTGTTAAGCAATTACCGTCGACCATGGGCACCCGCAACACCAGGGGAGTCACAAGCGCGTTGCCGGCCTTTAAGGGGGGTTGGAGCTCTGGGAACCTTACTCACCATCAGGAACACAACACTACATACCTGAAAGGTGGCAGTGCTATTATGGCTGTGGTTTTCTGTAAGGAGGAGGTACTTCCCCAGTTGGGCTGCCCCAGATTCAAGCGTGATGGTCATCGCTGTGCCCTACCTCTCATTGTTGGATGTAGTTTAAGGACATACCTGGGTCCAATACATATTTAAATCGAAAGAAAGATAGAAAGATTTGGCTAGTGATTCAGTGGTTGTGGGTTCGAGTCCCGCTACGAGTACATTTTTTTCTATTTTTCTTTCGATTTAAACATCATTTTTCATTTATTTATTTTTTTTATACAACGACGGTAGCAAACAAGTGTAGTAGTGAGCTGATATAGTTTAGTATATGGTGACTTATAGACGGCTTTGCTATAGTTCAACTAAGTCATTGGTGCCGTGCACTAGTGGTGCCGTAAAGCTGTCTAGCAAACTAGCGACATCTAACAACACGACATTTAACTAATACAGTTATTTATTTTACAAGGGAGCAAAGTTAGTATACCCTCTCCCCGAGCTAGCGAAAAATTCCAAAAAGTTTTAAAAGTGAAATGTTGACCGTTGGAAGGGTTAACCTCGTAAGGCCCACGGGTCTACCTGTAGTACTAATTATTATAATGAAATTTGAATTTTATACTTTTGGAACAGAGTTTAATTTCATTTGTTTCCTTCGATTTTCAAACAAAAGAGATTCTACTTTATTTCCTACTCTAAAAAGATCAAATTCGAGTAGGATATTATTTATATGGCGGGCCTTAAAAGGTTAAAGGCATGAGAGGGAAACAAACTTTGCTGCCAAGCGAGTCACAAAATTTATCACCTCACTAGGAAAATACTTTTTTTTTCATCCATATTATTTGTATCAATTATTCAAAAGTCCATCCAATCATCTAATATAAAAAGAAACAAAAAAAAAAGAATTTACTTCGCTCTCGTGTCAATAAAACAGTAAAAAAAAACTACAAGCTCTCCGAGCTAGTGAGGTGAAAAAACATTTATTTTGCCATTACGAAATTAGGTAACTAAACCGCAATTAGAAAAGGATGAGAACTGTCAATCCATATTGATTTAGACGTAAGTGAATGGAAATATGTAACTTCTCATACCTTTCTGATCGCGGCGTGATAATACAATAACATCTACCTACATTCCATACCACAGAATATCAGAATCGCCATAGTCTATACCAAATTTAGATAGTCTTTAATTAAAGCAATTGTTTTAAGCATGCTCTGTACCCATGCAACGCCATCTATTGAACAGAAATAGAATTATTTGGTGAAATCCCCAAACATAAATTATAGAACAAAGACCTTCTGATTTTTAATTGAAAATATGGCTTCCATCAACATATCAATAATTATAACTTTAATAACATATCAAGTTTACTATTAGAGTATGACGTTGTTCGGTAGTAAGCCTTGCGTTTTGTAAAGTGGTGGTGACCAAATGGTGGTGAAACGCGTTGTGAGATCTTCATTAGCTGCACAATACTGCGTTAGATCACTGCGTAACAAGCTATCGATATTACACACTAAACAACGTTAAAGAACAAACAACAAAAACATATTCTCAAGACGTCTACGCCATGTCAGGGCTCAACGGCAAATATAATTACTGCGTTTAAGATGCAATAGATGGAGCTGCTATCTTAGTCCGAATTGCGAGAACGTGATTTTATATAGACATTGTCAATTCCAGTATTCTACGAGTAAGATCTACATAACGACATCGACACCTAAAACTATTCTTACTTAGCTCCGATTTTATCGAGCCGCCTGCAATAATAAATTGTCTATGTTAAAATTAAAAAATCCATATAATTTTGAAAAATACAAATATTTTGAACTGTACACACTTCTTCATCTTTTTTGCGCATCCACTTAAAAGTTATATAAGTGAGAAACTTAACTGAAGGATCATGTCTATGTAGCTGTGCAGAGAATTAACATGGAACTTACGTCAACATTTGAATATAGAACGCCGACTTACGTGTACACACACGTTACATAGGCTAGTTGCTTTAGCTAAGTTCTTCACCTATGAACACTGGGATTTAGGATTCTGCCATGACATTCTTATGTACAGTAGGTACAGTCGCCATGAGATATATCGGAGCTGTGGAGGTGGTTACAAATATCGTCAAGGCGGTAAAGTGCATGTTCCGATATTTATGACCACCTCCACAGCTCCGAGATATCTGATGGCGACTGAAGAGAAAATCCGTAATTATCAAGACAAAGAAAATCTGATATTGTAAAATCTACTAAGGGATTAGGGATGACATTCGATCCCGTGAAGTTACATTGCTATAATATGCAAAAAAAAACAAAAGCTGTCTTTACCTGTAAAGATAGTGTTGCCAAGACATCTCGTCGGCAGGGTCAATCTTGTCTGGCAAAGTAAGCTGGATCTTCGCAAACTCTGCCACGTCTTGTTCCGACATTTTCTGTAATTAAAAAAATCATGACATATGGAGCCGAAACGTGGACACTGACGGTACGGCTGGTCCACAAATTAGGTAATCTTGCAGAGAACCAAAGTCATCGTACTAGCAAGTTGGAGTGACAGTGGGCTGGCCATATTAGCCGTAGAACCGATAACCGTTGGGGTAAACGGACTTAAGTGGAGGCCGCGTCTCGGCAAGCGTAGTGTAGGACGCCCTAAGGTGGAGTGACGACTTGCGCAAGATGGCTGGCAGGAGCTGGATGCGAACAGCCGAAGACCGAACACGATGGCGTGAAATTCGGGAGGCCTGTGTCCAGTAGTGGACTGCGAAAGGCTGATGATGAAAAAAATCATAAACAAATTTTTTTTCTCTTTTCGAAATGTACTTCTAAACATTACAATAAACAGTTATTGAAAATACTTTAAAATAGTGAAATACTTTTAATTCTCAGAACAGAACTTACTTTGAGGAAGCGATCCTTGCAGTGTTGTACCAACTCCTGCTCTCTTCCTGCGAACAGGTTCAATCCGACAGGCAACAGACGTTTCAGACAAGCCACCATCAGGGAAGCCTGGACTTCCTTGTCCTTGTCACGCTTCTTGTCACGATGCTTCTTCTTTTTCTAGAATTGAAACAGTACATTACTGCAGCCGCCGGGAAACAGGGTTGCAGACTGAGTATGTATAGACCGGATAGTATACGAAGCCTCCAAGCCCCTTTCACGGCTAGGCGTGTATAGTGCTTCTTAAACTAATGCAATGTAATAAATAAATACACAATTCAAATAATAAAATGTTTAATATGGTATAATTTGAACACGGTACTGTATTTAAGTCATGTATTTTCAAATTTGCCGCAGTAAACATACTAATAATTTCAGGCAATAGTTAAGCATAACTACATTTTCCCTCCATTTATAACATGTAATGAACTTAATAGGCATAAACGCGAATATTTTTGTTCCGTTAAAGTTGGGACCTATTTAAAAAAAAACAGTTGCTGTTTATGAACACAGACGCCATGTTTATATTTAAATAAAAAAAATGAAATCCCGGCCTCGATTGAAAAGTCTGATTTGTGTTTAGTAAAATAAGATGTTAATATAAAAGATAAAAAGTATTAGGTGTTCGTTAGTTCGAGAGGTATTTTTACATATATATTTGTTTAATTATATTTACCTTGCCACCACCTTGTGGAGCTCCGTCAACAACAGTTGTCACCCTTCTAGTTGCTGTAGGCATTATCAGTACCTGTGGAAAAATATATAAAAAAACGTCTAAATTCAAGAAGGTATTCATCGCCAAGAAATATCTTTATTATGGTAGGTGTGTGTCAAACGGTGGTTAGGCTGTTATTGGACGCCTGCATCTCCAAAGGAGCACGTTGCCGACCCTAAAAGTTGTTAGAGCTCTGGGAGCCTTACTCACCATCAGGAACACAACACTACATACCTGAAAGGTAGCAGTGCTATAATGGCTGTGGTCTTCTGTAACGAGGAGGTACTTCCCCAATTGGTCTTCTCTAGACTCAAGCGTGATGGTACTTCGCTTTGCCCTACCTCTCATTGTTGGACGTAGTTTACGGACATACCCGGGTCCAATATTGGACTATTAACACAACAAGAAATACAACTTATAAAACATAATTACCATGTTATCAATTTCATTGGCCGATATGAAGTTCTGCTCTTCCTTCAAGAAGTACTGACTCTTAGACCAGATGTTGAATATTTCTGCCACGTGGTTGTACAGTTCCTCCGCCTCTGTAACCATATAGTATTTTAAGTATATAGGTAGTACAAGAGTAAAAAATAATATTACTTGAACCTAAAAAAAATATTCAAAATCAATACACCAATGACAAATTTATTCCATTGCAGCAAAATTTTCGGATGTCGACCTTATCGACGACAGATCACCCAGCAGTATATCCGACAAAATGAATAAAAAACTTTCAGCACCTTATTTGGACTATATGAGTACACTAAAATGGCATTTGGACATGGACGTGCAAAAAACTAAAGAAATATTAAATGACTCTAATTGGATTATTTGAATTCGTCGAAATGTCTTTTGGACTAAATATGCTCACATATTAGTCTGTGTTGTCTGGGCGACCCTGAGTTGGTGAGTGACCCAGAACAAGATTTTGTAACTAATAAGAATAATGTAATGAAGACATAGTAATATTGGTCAATATTACTTTATCTTCATATTCATATTAATTAAAGACATCAACGGTCCATTTTTTTGTTAGTAACAACTTTTTAAAGTAGTGACTTAATTAATGTCTTCTTACTTTTTTTAATTGATATTAAACTACCGAATAATGGTCACCATGACTTTTAACATACGCAGTATGAGAACCAAAAAGAGTTAACATTGAGTAAGGTAACCAAATTGTATGTAAAAAAAATCCTATTTGTGACCCTGGCTACTAAGGTAGAGGCACTAATGATGGACGGGACGGTATAAGTTGACAGGTACCAGTGATGGACACTTCATTCTTAAGTCAAATATCGACAGTTGATTGACGTAACATATATGTATGGACCTTAATTCTTTATAATAAGAGTGAACATCCATAATGGGTCCTTGTTTGAACTTGTAAATTCTGTGTCATGCCTTGTTTTCTTGCTACACAATCCCGATATCTGTCGCGAGTAGTCCAACAAAGAAAGGATAATATTTATGTTTCTTCCGTACACGGAACAATGGTGTTACGGCCATTTGGGAGGCGTACGCGGAGCCGGATTGAGCCAACGTGCAGAGGCCCTTTGGACAATTTAATGAAATGTAAGGGGTACACTAAGCGGATGTTGCCCCTGCACAAATTTATCTCCGGCAGACGGTGACTCTCCCTATGCGAGATGGGCCCCCACAAAAACGACATCAAAGATGGCTTAAGGGCAACACCGGTGCAAAGGGTTAGTAGAGAGGCGTCACTGGACTTTAAACATATAGCCAACTCGCTACTGAGGTTTCCTCATCTACCCTCGAGAACACAGCTCTAGCGACCCCACTCTGGACGGCCGATTAAGGGTCATTTCACACGAACCACAACCACGCGACAACCACGACCACGCGAGAAGCGCGACCACGTGGTCAGGTGCAAATTTTGTATTAGAAATAAATAGTACAATTCACACGTACCACATTTTGCAGTCATTATCGACCACGTCTGTGGCAACGGCCAGCAACTACACAATTCACACGTAACCACTGCGTGACCACATTTTGACGCTGCGACGTGGTGTGGTTGTGGTCCGTGTGAAACAACCCTAAGGCAAGCCAGAGACAGGGCACCCCAGGAGCACTCAGGTGGAGTCGCTACTCTCCAACAGCTCGCCACAAGCTGCCGTTGACTGACTGCACTGGAGAAAACCATTGGACGATGGGGTCGTCATATCCCTACGCCTTATTTATATATTTTTTTTATTTTTTTACAAAATTCGCGTTGGACCTCAGTCGCACCTGATGGTAAATATCGACGAGGTCGAAGGTGTAGCACGCTGGTTCATTAAAAGCTTATTCACTCTTGCCTTGAAGAGACCCAAGTTTTTATTATTATTAGTAGTAGTAGTACTAAGACTTACCGTTAACGTTGTTCCGGAGCCAATGATTTCTCTGCAGATCCACATATTTGATGAGCAGCGGATAGAACGAGTAGATGTCACGCACCAGAAGCTGCCAGTCCTCTTGGATTTGAGATTCCACTTGTGAGGTGTCGTCCGTTGAAGACTGGGTTGGAAAACAAAAACATTTTAGTGATCAAATGGTGGCTGAACAAAGCCAGCTTCAGTTTCATGACTAGACCCCGCTATCGGAGGTGCAAGATGGTAGCTGTCAAGTCCTTAGGGATGGATAATCAACTAATCATATTTGTATACTCGATTTTTCATTAATTTTTTTTATGTACAGTCAACCAATTTGATTTATAGGCCACTTCGTTCCTTGTCACAGTGAAAATCTATATGAAAGACGCAAAAGATCTCTTATTAACGTCACTGCTCACTGTGACAAGTTTCGAAGTGGTGATTTCTAGACCACTTGGTTGACTATACAAGTACCATTTATTTGTATACAATTATATACATGCCTACCTGAAAGGTAGCAGTGCTATTATGGCTGTGGTGTTCTGTAAGGAGGAGGTACTTCCCCAGTTGGGCTTCCCAGACTCAAGCGTGATGGTATTTCGCTGTGCCTCTCATTGTTGGATGTAGCTTAAGGACATCATCATCATCATCATGTCAGCCAGTTGGGCTGCTCCAGATTCAAGAGTGATGATACTTCACT
The DNA here is from genome assembly GCA_022674325.2 of Grapholita molesta. NCBI lineage: Eukaryota > Metazoa > Arthropoda > Insecta > Lepidoptera > Tortricidae > Grapholita > Grapholita molesta. The sequence goes on from CP053143.2 coordinate 9,916,828, forward strand.
GTGCCCTACCTCTCATTGTTGGACGTAGTTTAAGGACATACCCGGGTCCAAATCCCAAAGCCGGAGCGTTCCTTACCTTGATGAATCCTCTCAAGCTCTCTTCCTTATGGAACATGGTGTCCGTACGTTTGCGGACCCTCTCCGCCAGCGGCAGGAAGACATCTCTCAGCAGCTCTTCTGAGCTGTTGAAGATAATTAAATACATTACCATCATGTGACTTGTCATCATAACCAGAAAGTTCACTGAATACATTAAACATTAAATACATTGTAAGATTTTAACAAAACCTTAAAAACTATGGCAGGGTGACCATCATTGAATTGTCTATAAAATTTTCCATTAGGAACCGACTCGTGCGGCAATTAATATTTATTTATTTATCATTTATTTGTTTTGTTTTAGTTTGTTTTTTTTTTTTTTCGTTTTTTTTTGTTGTTTTGTTTTTTTCTGTTTTGTATTAAGTTTAAATAATTTTTGTGTTATACTGTTAAACTTATTAAATTAAGTATATGTGCGATCGTGGCGTTACTGCGCCGTGTCTTCACCAAGGGGTCGCAACGGAAGATCAGCGCTGGTGTTGCCAGCATTACGCTGAGTTGCGACCCTTTCATGACAAGTCGTTTATATGTTCAAATTGTACTTTGTGTTTTTATCTGTATTTGTATTTGTCATGAATAAACTATTTCTTTTTTTTTTTCTATTTACAAATATAAATGAATTAAGTCAATAGTTTTCAATTGTGAGTACATTTTTTTTTATATCTGTGTTGTATTTTTCTTTATTTATTTTATATCTTAGGCTAGATTTTCACAACATTTTTATAAAAGCAAAATATAAAAATATATCTAAACGTATCAAAATAATAAAAACATTATAATAAACATAACCTAGGGTGCCGTCGGCAACGGGGCAGGGCGCAGGCTGCCGGTGGTTAGGGCTGCAGAGAGAGGAACCGCCGGACTATGCGCGCCGTGTCCAGGATTACCTTCTGAATCTGACCCTTGATCCAACCACAACCACGTAGCGAGAGTCTCTCAAGATGTTGATCGAGACTCTTCGCTATGAGACCGTTCGCGGAATCAACTATCGGTACAATGATCGCCGAATCAACTTCCCACATGGCGGTTACCTCGTGAGCCAAGTCTACGTACTTGCTGGACTTGTCCTTCTCGACCTTCGCGAGGTTCTCGTCACATGGGACGGTGATGTCGATGAGAATTGCCCCGCGCTGCGATCGATCTATCAGCACGCCTATTATTATTAGGTAGGCCTGTTGTTGTAATACCTGTTGATGATAATCTGTTGGGTGTACGTAGCAATGCGTGTCATCCATGGAGCGTTCTCGTTACCAATGTTCTTCTTGATAAGTTTGAGAACGTTCTTGAGAAGCTGATTCATGTGCTCTGCCGTCACCATGGTTACGTGGTTGCTGTGGAAGAAATTTAGTGTAATTTACTACTTTGTACGCTATTTTTCTTTCTATGAGTGTACTAGTTAGTCTTTTTTTATACAAGACTGACCAGCGTTTGACCTCAGTCGCACCTGATAAGTGACGACGAGGTTGAAGGTGTAGCACGCTGGTTCAGTGACAGCCTATTCACTCTTGCCTTGAAAAGACCCAAGTTCGACGAAGGGAGCGAATTTCATTCCTTAACAGTCCACATTAGGAAGGTAGAAGCGAATCGCTTCGTGCGAATAAATGGAATATTCACAACGTAAGAATGAAACTGCTCCCCTCGACGTCCCCTGGACGTCCGGTGGTGGCACTTGATGGAAAATAGTTCGTTGTCAAAATAAATAAATCTTTATGTGGAAGGTTTTTGATAGGTATTGAATTTCCATTTATATTCAAAATTTCTACACACGACTTTCGTTGAGTCACCCTAATGACTGACAAGGAATAGTTGATTGAACCCATCGATGTATAATAAACGTAGATTCACAATCAGCCCCAAAAAATGGCTCTAAAAAACAACCGCTCGAACAACTTGGGCGGTACATTTAATTAGTCTTCTTTGAACCGCTGTCCGTGCAAGTGTCAACAATGACTAAAATGTTATTACTTTATCAATAGTGAAGTTTGATACTTAATAATTAGAAAACTGAGCTCTTTTTTGTTTGATTATATTATATAAAAGAAGATTATAAATTAGCATTATTAGCATAAACTGGAACGTGATAGAAATGTCATTTGGTGCCATATTTTCCTACATAATTTGTTCGCGTGTAGGAGTCCATGTCTTTATGTCAGTGATTGAACCATATGAAATGACCTTACCCTTGAGTGGGAGTGACATTATCAGGACCCTGCGCCCACCAGAACGGCAAGTATGAGCACAGCAATGGTAGTACCACGTCGATGATATGAGGCGCTTCCACGTAGGTCTTATCAGATTCCACAAACTGATCCACTTCTCCAAGGATCGTCTCTAATGTGGGCATGGATTGCTCCATCTTGGCCATAATATCTGTGGGATTAAAATTTGTGGTTACATACACTTTTTTTTATGATATAGGGCGCAAACGAGCAGACGGATTGCCTGGTGGTAAGCAATCATCGTCGCCCATGGGCACCCGCAACACCAGGGGAGTCACAAGCGCGTTGCCGGCCTTTAAGGGGGGGTTGGAGCTCTGGGAACCTTATTCACCATCACCATCAGGAACACAACACTACCTACCTGAAAGGTAGCAGTGCTATTATGGCTGTGGTCTTCTGTAAGGAGGAGGTACTTCCCCAGTTGGGCAGCCCCAGATTCAAGCGTGATGGTCATCGCTGTGCCCTACCTCTCATTGTTGGGCGTAGTTTAAGGACATACCCGGGTTACATACTATGTAACATGAGGAAACAGAATAATTTTGACAGCGTATTCCTGAGGCCAATAGAAGTCAAAAATATCATATAACTTTTGGTCAACTCACTTAAGTCGGGCAAAAAGCAAAAAAATAGAAGGCCCGTGGGCCTTACGAGAGTAAAACATACGAGTATAATAGTCGGGACAGCGTGAGAAAGATTATGCTCACAATTACTGGTCGCAGTTATATGGTCTTACCCTGAGCTTCGAGCGAGTGGTCCGCGATGCGGTTGAGGAGCGAGAACTGGTTGTGTTTGTTGAGATGTGGCTCCAGGAACGCCACCGGGAATGTTGAGCTGAAGGCACCTAGACACGAACCCTGAACACGACAAAAATTTGCTTGAATAAGAAACAAAATGAAGGATTTGTTATGACCAGTAGCGCCATCTATTTGTAACTTGTGAATTGTAACCTTGTTTGCCGTTATAATGAGTTGTGTATATAAACCTCGCCTAACATTATAATTCATCATCATCATCATCATCTCAGCCATAAGACGTCCACTGCTGAACATAGGCCTCCCCCTTTAATGTTACAGGTTCGAAGCGACCTTCATCCAGCGTCTTCCGGCGACCTTAATGAGGTCGTCTGTCCATCTTGTTGATACAGTCATACATTATAATTAGTTGTGTATATCATACCTACACAACTAATTATATTTTACATCAAACTTTGCCATCCAATTATGTATTTTGTAATCTATAAATAGTCTGGCAAACCGAATTAGCCATTATCTGTACAATACATAAAGCTATTCTAAATACAAAACCATCGTGAGTTTCAAACATATTAATTGTATAGAAGCGGTTTAATTGTATAGAACGGCTCATGATTATGCTCCTCGTTACGAAGTGAAACATGTCGAGCAACATTCGACTTATAAAACGTGAGTTACCTTCTTCTATACAATTACCTAATACAAATAGTAGTTTATGTATCTGTGCATAATGAAGGGCATTACAACTAGAGTGTGGGTTTATGAAACGAGCCGAAGGCGAGTTTCATAATAATATCACACGATTGTTGTAATGCCTAATTATGTATAGATGCATACACTACTTTATCTACACACATATCATAAATGTTTTAAGATGGGTTTAGAAACCGTAGGGAAATGACCTGCAGTATTACTAGTGTTACTTGAAACATTAAAAAGTCAACGAACAAAACAAATGACAGCTTGGAACGGCGGCGTTGCGTATTTCGTATCTCAGTCAATTTTTTTATTTAAACCATAGACAAGCGAATGAACTCCCTATTCTACTGTCACTCGAGTTCAAATGTCGTTCTATTTATATTAAAAAAACACAACGAATTGGCGTTTCGTATCAATGGCTGTTTTAATATCTAAAGATACTAGATTAGACACCCCACTTGAATTTGACAGCTGTTCCAAATTTAAATTCATAACCTACTGATTTCAGTAGGTAATGTTAACATTACCTACTGAAATCTTTCTGATGGTTGGTAATGCTGGTCATTGCCTACGGTTTCTGGACGCATTTTAGAGCACTTATGACATGTATGTAGATAAAAGCTATTTATGAAGATAAATTAAAAAAAAGACATAATTATGCCTGTCCCTGCTCTTAGTGAGAAAATTACTGGATAAACTATAACACAACAATGTAAATAGACTTACCAAAGCGGGCTTGTGTCTCTCAATCTCGGTCTTGAGATATTTCCTGTCGTGTGTAAGACTGGCATCTGTGCCGAGAGTGTATAATGAACCAAGGATCTTGTATGATGCCACTTGGATCTCGTCCACTGTGGAATAAAATGTACAATAAATATAAATATTTCGGGACAATCTTACACAAATCGACCTAGTCGTAATAAGGCTTGTGTTGTAGGTACTAGACGACGATATATATAATAGATAGATACATATAAATACTTAAATACATAGAAAACACCCATGACTCAGGAACAAATATCTGTATAATATTTAGTAAGCTATAAGTTATTTTCAAAAGTCGTAGAACAAATGTTGCGACGTTCATAGTGTAGAAACGGTGCTTAAAGTTATTGCTCTTATTACAGGCTACACCCGATATAATCACGGCTTAACTACAAGTGAAATAGTATATTACCTACTCAAATAAATAAATAAATATTCAGGACAATCTTACACAAATCGACCTTGTCCTACGGTAAGCTCGTAAGGCTTGTGTTGTAGGTACCTACTAGACGACGATATAAATAATAGATTAGATACATATAAATACTTAAATACATAGAAAACACCCATGAATCAGGAACAAATATCTGTTCCCATTACACAAATAAATGCCCTGACTAGAAATCGAACCCAGGACCATCGGCTTCATAGGGTCACTACCCACTAGGCCAGACCGGTCGTCAGACTTATTTATAAAGAGTACTTACACAGTAAATCAGCGCCATACTCGCAGTTGGCGAGATGGTCAAACATGGCGGTCAATACTGGAAGGATCACACCATTGATGTAGCCCAGGGACGTAGACGTTTTCAAGTGGGTACCTCGCAGATGCGCGTATTTACCCTGAAGAAAATAATTGAAACATAGAACTTCACCTCCGTTGAGAACCTCAATGCAGGGAGTCGTTACAAAATATTGTTTCAAATAATGATATAGCTATCAAATCAATATAGTTTATATATTTGTAATACTACGATAGTACGGCTCCATGTCCGAACAAAAGTCAGTTTTATGGTCCCATCCTGAAGAAAGCATGAAACTTGGCATGAATGTAGCTGTCATATATGTGCTTCAATGCAGATATGGAAGCATGTCGAAAAATTATTTTTTCCCTCCATTTCCCCCCTTTTTATCTCCCTCATTCTGGTTTTTCGAATTTTCTACAAAAACCATAAGACTGAGGAGTTTACTCTTCAGAGACCAAATCATCGTCGATAAATTACCTACAAAACGATACTACATTTTATAGTGGTAAGATTAATATATTTCTGTATACAGGCACCAACGTATTATGAAATTTTAAACACAAAACTAGCGTGAGATTGAAACATATTAATTGTATAAAAGCGGGTAACTCACGTTTTATAAGTCGAATATTGCTCGACATGTTTCACTCCGTAACGAGGAGCATAATCATGAGCCATTCGCGTTGGCTAACCGACGCAGACTGCGGGCCGCAGCTCTCCGCGACCGCGCACTCGACGCCGGCAACAGCTGAGGGCGGGGAGGCGAGAAACTACCCTCATTTTCAGCAATATTGTCAATAGTAGGGTTGCACACTACACTTACTACGTCCGTTGACAAAGGTCCGTCCACACAAAACGCCGACGCACCACACAAAACAGTTCTCCAACTAGGGGGCACAGACCATCCACAGTCACGGTTAAAGTTCGGATAACGACTAATTTCAATAGCCTCCCGTACTTTGCGCTGAACTAAAAATTTTCCTTCGAAGATACAGTTACCTTATCGAAACGTATGTAATGAGTCGAGTCCGAGTCCAATATATGCTCCGTCACTGCAGAACCACGGCTGTCCCTGTTTTTCATGCTACGTATGTGTTCTGATATCCTGGTGGCAATGTTGCGGCCCGTTTCTCCTATATAGCTCTTCCCACAGGAGCAAGGAATCCTATATACACCTGGACAGTTCAAGGGCTCTTTGTCCTTCGGCGAACGCACCAACTGCCTTAACTGCATATGAGGGCGGAAAATCGTCTTGATGCAATATCTCCGGCGTAACAAGTGTCCGATCTTATCCGTCACGCCCTTAATATATGGCAGGAATAAGGGCAGTCGTTCCACTACAGCCGGCCGGGGACGAGCCGAGGCGTTCGCAACACGACAACACTGCCTCCATCCATAGCCATTGCTCTCCAATACGCGCCTAACGTGTCCTAGTTCACGGTCCAAAAACGGCGGGTCGCAGAGATTTAATGCCCGATTAAACAAAGTTCTGGGTACCGAACATAAGTGAAGAGGATGGTGGTGCGAATCTGCTCTCAGATAACGATCTGTATGCGTTGGTTTACGATATACCGTGGTTTGTAAACGCCCACACGGTTTACGCATGACCAAAACATCCAGAAACGGCAAGTTCCCGTCATTTTCCTCCTCCACCGTGAACTGGACCTTACGATGCATAGAGTTGAGATGCTTCGTGAAATCCTGTAGGTCGTTTCTCGAGACAATAGCGAAAATGTCGTCAACATACCGCCACCAATATCTAGGTCGTATAGTCGCACTGTTTAATGCACTTTCTTCAAACCACTCCATAAAGATATTGGCGGTCACAGGAGCTATCGGCGACCCCATAGCCACTCCATCAACCTGCAGATAGTAATCCCCATGCCACATTAGATAACCCGATTTCAAACATAACTCTATCGCTTCCATGTACACGGCAGGCAACGACGTAGGACTAATCAAATCGGAAATTATTTTGATAGTCTCATCTACCGGCACATTAGTGAAAAGAGACGTTACGTCAAAACTCACCATGAGTTCATCCTCTCGTAGTTGGATATCCTGTAGCAGGCTGATGAAATGCCTAGAATCTTTTATATGACCCGCAGACTTGCCCGTAAAATCCAGTAGCACCGACGACAGGTGACGAGCGAGCTTATACGTAGTTACGTAGTTACGTAGGTCCAGTCTACCTAGGTCTAACATGCCACGGGAGGAGTTAAAGGCGTTGCGTGAGCTACGGGACAACGTGAATATATTGGTGTTGCCAGCGGACAAAGGTAACGCAACAGTTATTGTCGATACTCTAGCGTATGAAGATAAGTTGGTTCACTTGTTAAGTGATGAGACCACATATAGAAAGGTTAGTTACAACCCTACGTCTAGAGTAACGACCAAAATCAATAAGTTGTTGGGGGATTTACCGGATAAGAGTCTAGCAAACCAGTTGCGCCCACGGAATCCGACAGCCCCGAAGATCTATGGCTTGCCCAAAATACATAAGACTGATTGGCCATTAAGACCTATAGTAAGCCAGATTGACTCACCGACCTATAAGCTCGCTCGTCACCTGTCGTCGGTGCTACTGGATTTTACGGGCAAGTCTGCGGGTCATATAAAAGATTCTAGGCATTTCATCAGCCTGCTACAGGATATCCAACTACGAGAGGATGAACTCATGGTGAGTTTTGACGTAACGTCTCTTTTCACTAATGTGCCGGTAGATGAGACTATCAAAATAATTTCCGATTTGATTAGTCCTACGTCGTTGCCTGCCGTGTACATGGAAGCGATAGAGTTATGTTTGAAATCGGGTTATCTAATGTGGCATGGGGATTACTATCTGCAGGTTGATGGAGTGGCTATGGGGTCGCCGATAGCTCCTGTGACCGCCAATATCTTTATGGAGTGGTTTGAAGAAAGTGCATTAAACAGTGCGACTATACGACCTAGATATTGGTGGCGGTATGTTGACGACATTTTCGCTATTGTCTCGAGAAACGACCTACAGGATTTCACGAAGCATCTCAACTCTATGCATCGTAAGGTCCAGTTCACGGTGGAGGAGGAAAATGACGGGAACTTGCCGTTTCTGGATGTTTTGGTCATGCGTAAACCGTGTGGGCGTTTACAAACCACGGTATATCGTAAACCAACGCATACAGATCGTTATCTGAGAGCAGATTCGCACCACCATCCTCTTCACTTATGTTCGGTACCCAGAACTTTGTTTAATCGGGCATTAAATCTCTGCGACCCGCCGTTTTTGGACCGTGAACTAGGACACGTTAGGCGCGTATTGGAGAGCAATGGCTATGGATGGAGGCAGTGTTGTCGTGTTGCGAACGCCTCGGCTCGTCCCCGGCCGGCTGTAGTGGAACGACTGCCCTTATTCCTGCCATATATTAAGGGCGTGACGGATAAGATCGGACACTTGTTACGCCGGAGATATTGCATCAAGACGATTTTCCGCCCTCATATGCAGTTAAGGCAGTTGGTGCGTTCGCCGAAGGACAAAGAGCCCTTGAACTGTCCAGGTGTATATAGGATTCCTTGCTCCTGTGGGAAGAGCTATATAGGAGAAACGGGCCGCAACATTGCCACCAGGATATCAGAACACATACGTAGCATGAAAACAGGGACAGCCGTGGTTCTGCAGTGACGGAGCATATATTGGACTCGGACTCGACTCATTACATACGTTTCGATAAGGTAACCGTACTTTCGAAGGAAAAATTTGTAGTTCAGCGCAAAGTACGGGAGGCTATTGAAATTAGTCGTTATCCGAACTTTAACCGTGACTGTGGATGGTCTGTGCCCCCTAGTTGGAGAACTGTTTTGTGTGGTGCGTCGGCGTTTTGTGTGGACGGACCTTTGTCAACGGACGTAGTAAGTGTAGTGTGCAACCCTACTATTGACAATATTGCTGAAAATGAGGGTAGTTTCTCGCCTCCCCGCCCTCAGCTGTTGCCGGCGTCGAGTGCGCGGTCGCGGAGAGCTGCGGCCCGCAGTCTGCGTCGGTTAGCCAACGCGAATGGCTCATGATTATGCTCCTCGTTACGGAGTGAAACATGTCGAGCAATATTCGACTTATAAAACGTGAGTTACCCGCTTTTATACAATTAATATATTATGAAATTGTAAAAACAGGCACAATTTTTTCTTTCTTGCTCCATTTATAGGAAAACGACAAGAGTGGTGATAAAATAGTCTAAAGAAGTTATATACCTTATACATTAAGCTACAAAATGACACTTATTTCATAGTCGTAGAGGCATTATTTCCAGAGTTACAGCTTACCGCGTCTGACTCAAGTACTATTTTTTTCCTTTTTACAATACTATCTTTACAGATTTAAAGCTAGGGTCTAGGGTTTCAAGCAATTTATTAAAAACACAGTAAATTACAGTTTTAATCATATATATATTTATATCAATGCATATCACAAGAATCTCCCCCACACTTACAGAGACCAGTACAGGAAAGACCAGACTTCCTACAAATGCATCGTCCTTTAATGCAGCTGCGGCATGAACACTTCGTCAATTCCTTTACGGATCATCATCCGTAAAGGAAAGAAACGTCATCACGTTTCTTTGTTTGTACTCCAAAATGGAATCCAAATACCGTCTTCTCTCATCCAACCCCATTTCTCAAAGTTCGGATATTCAGGATTTGGTATCAGACTTTGACCCCAGATCAATCCTGCTTGCAAACATTCGCTCGTCGTCGGGCCGAGTAGGCAAGGCTACACCCCACGACACCGCCCCGCGCCCCTACATGCCCCTACTGTCGCCATAGCCAGGGCTCCGTCACTCTTGCTTTAAATTTAACGACGCCACCGTAGATACGTCCTCCCTTAATTCAAAACAAGAAGCTGATACCAGACTCTTCCTCCATGTTTCGCACGCCGTGCAGCATGGTCACACAGAAATATTAATTAGAACGGTTGATACAGATGTGGTGGTTGTAGCTCTTGGCTTATACAGCGGGCTTAAAGAAATGGGTTTGAACAAATGTTAGATATCATTCGGAACAGGGAAAGCTTTACGTACTATTGCTATTCACCAACTCGTGAATAAACTCGGCCCAGAAAAATGCAATGGCATGTTATTTTCCCACGCATTCACAGGATGCGATACAGTATCTGGATTTTGTGGAAAGGGAAAGAAGTCCTTTTGGAAAACTTGGAATTCCTTCCCTGAAGTTACCAGAGTATTTGAAACCTTGTCACGACCTCAAAATGAAATTGAAACCTATCAATTGGATGCTTTGGCAAGATATGTCATTCTGACTTACGACAAAACTAGCGAGGTAGAAGACATTAACCAAGCTAGAAAAGCGTTATTCATCAAGGGACGGGCAATGGACAGGCTGCACTCGGTAACACTCGGTGCTCTTGAGCAGCATACAAAGCTAGCTTATTTGCAAGCAGGATTGATCTGGGGTCAAAGTCTGATACCAAAACCTGAATATCCGAACTTTGAGAAATGGGGTTGGATGAAAGAAGACGGTATTTGGATTCCATTTTGGAGTACAAACAAAGAAACGTCATCATCCGTAAAGGAATTGACGAAGTGTTCATGTCGCAGCTGCATTAAAGGACGATGCATTTATAGGAAGTCTGGTCTTCCCTGTACTGGTCTCTGTAAGTGTGGGGGAGATTCTTGTGATATGCATTGATATAAATATATATATGATTAAAACTGTAATTTACTGTGTTTTTAATAAATTGCTTGAAACCCTAGACCCTAGCTTTAAATCTGTAAAGATAGTATTGTAAAAAGGAAAAAAATATTACTTGAGTCAGACGCGGTAAGCTGTAAATAAAAAAAAAATGCTCTGGAAATAATGCCTCTACGACTATGAAATAAGTGTTATTTTGTAGATTAATGTATAAGGTATATAACTTCTTTAGACTATTTTATCACTACTCTTGTCGTTTTCCTATAAATGGAGCAAGAAAGAAAAAATTGTGCCTGTTTTTACAATTTCATAATACGTTGGTGCCTGTATACAGAAATATATTAATCTTACCACTATAAAATGTAGTATCGTTTTGTAGGTAATTTATCGACGATGATTTAGTCTCTGAAGAGTAAACTCCTCAGTCTTATGGTTTTTGTAGAAAATTCGAAAAACCAGAATGAGAGAGATAAAAAGGGGGGAAATGGAGGGAAAAAATATTTTTTCGACATGCTTCCATATCTGCATTGAAGCACATATATGACAGCTACATTCATGCCAAGTTTCATGCTTTCTTCAGGATGGGACCGTATTTTAAGTTAAGGACTCGTACTACGAAGAGATAAACTAGCATACTAACCGCCTGATAGTAAGCAGTCACTGTATCCCATGAACCCCTGTCACTTCAGAGGATTATCACTTGAGTTACCCACCCCTTAAGGCTCTTGAGGTCTCTGGCGATGTTACACACCGACAGAACCACAACACTATGAGTAGAGTCTAGTGCCAATGGAAATATATATATTATTTTATGACATAGGCGGCAAACGAGCAGACGGATTGCCTGGTAGTAAGCAATTACCGTCGCCCATGGGCACCCGCAACACCAGGGATGTCACAAGCGGGTGGCCGGCCTTTAAGGGGGGGTTGGAGCTCTGGGAACCTTACTTACCATCAGGAACACAACACTACATACCTGAAAGGTAGCAGTGCTATTGTAGCTGTGGTCATCTGTAAGGAGGAGGTACCTCCCCAGATTCAAGCGTGATGGTCATCGCTGTGCCCTACGTCTCATTGTTGGACGTAGTTTAAGGACATACCTGGGTCCAAAAATATGAAAAAGTTAGTAAAACATGCTACTTACATCCTGCAAGTTAAGTATAGTGTGCCCCAGATCATCAGCTACATTGTTGAAGAACGTCAGCATGGAAGTTCGGATGAACTCAGGGCAGTTCTTGACGAGGGACTTGGCGTCGATGCCTTTCACCAATACTTGGAGACAGCGGACTGTGATTCTCACGTCTGGGCCGAATGCTGCTAGCCTGAATACAAAATTCGATTAATAGTTATTTGTTATACAAGGCGGCAAAGTTTATTTACCTTCTCGTGCTAATTTTGTGTGATCCTTCCAGTTGTTGATAAATCAAATACATAATGGCATTCAAGAAAAACAACTTTTGTCGTGACATGACAGACAGTGTTAAACATCTTGACAGGTACATAATAAGGATGATTATTTTTAAAAATTGTAACTTTTTTTGATTGGTAAATGAAAACGAAAAAATGATATACAAAGCTACCTTGATAATAGTTAACTGTTTTAATGTAATATATTCTTCAAATAATCGTGACTAATTTATTAGCACCTTATATCCCTTTAACGCCCAAAAGTCACTGTGGTCGTTCGTTCAAGCCTCATCGCGGCTCGATTGTCCTAATGATTCTTGTTAAGAAAAAAATACAAAAAGACTATGTTGTTGGGTGGTCATTTTTGCATTGAAATTTTGAAGTTGCCCTATAAAGGGATATAAGTACTGTAGAGAAGTATAGTCGCAAATGATCAAAACTCATATCTGCCTCAATAAGAAAGTTTGATAAAGGTATAGGTGAAAAACTTAGCTAAAGCACCTGGCATATGTAGTAGTGACGTGTGTACACGCATGTCGGCGTTCTATAAAAAATGTTGACGTAAGTTCCATATTAATTCTCTGCACAACTACATAGACACGGTCCTTCAGTTAAGTTTTCCACCTATACCGAAGGTGTTGAAGCAACGGTTAAAATAACTTTTATCAAAATTCGTACCTTGAACGTAGCAAGCTCGCTAGCTTGCAGAACAGAGCTGCCACCATCTCCTTTTCCTTCAGACTCGCAGCACCGACGTTGTTCGTCGCTGTGGCCACCGCTATGAAGTAGTTGCGGTGTGTGGAGAAGTACTTCTCCATGAGAGGAAGGACTACCTGGGTACGGAAATTTAGATTTAGGTATGTGATGACTGCTGTGAGTTTCGTGTAAAGCCTGTTTAATTTTTTTTATGACAAAAGGTGGCAAACGAGCAGACGGATTGCCTGATGGCGAGCAATTACCGTCGCCCATGGGCACCCGCAACACCAGGGGAGTAACAAGCCCGTTGCCGACCTTTAAGGGGGGCTGGAGCTCTGGGAACCTTACTCACCATCAGGAACACAACACTACATACTTGAAAGGTAGCAGTGCTATTATGGCTGTTGTCTTCTGTAAGGAGGAGGTACTTCCCCAGTCGGGCTTCTCCGGACTCAAGCGTGATGGTACTTTGCTGTGCCCTACCTCTCATTGTTGGACGTAGTTTAAGAACATACCCGGGTCCAGCAGTTTAAATTAACACATAATTGGCAAGCCATGCAATTTACGATCTAAGATAAATTTCGATGAATCTACTTTATTTTAACCGTATTTTCATAGCCATAAAGATTAGATTATTAAACTATTATTTGTCTCTCGTTGCCATGGTTACGTGCCCCTAGGTCACAGTTTAGTTGCATCTAAATACACAAAATATAGATATTTTTTTGTAGAAGCTATATGTCCCTTCCATAATGGGTCACCTACCAAGCGCGTCAGTACGCAGGGTCACGTTTCTTTTAACAAACTAAGCTTCAGTTGTCCCTTGGCTGATGGGACAGAATAACAACAACAAATAGTTGATTCACTTACAGAATGTTTTTTTAATTAGTGAGGGCATCATACCAGAACCAGAGTAATAGTTTTAGTGATGAATGCAATGAAAGAGAAACGAGTGAATGGTAAATTATGTCGGTATGAATGCAAGGATGGAATTGTGCCATAACATAGCATATACAGACATTTTGACAGGCAATGTCATGCGAGCGATATGTCAATAGATTCAAGGAACAACATAGATATGTACCTTTTTAAAATACTTATGTTCCGTTTTGTTAGGCTTGAAAGGAATTGAAAACACATAAACATCACAATCTACGAAGTGTTTAAATGAAAGTTAGAAAATTATGTTTGTGTAGGTCAAGTTGCGGAGATGACTACACGAGAAGAAGAGATAAGTACTAGAAAATTGTGCCAAATTTTACTAATAATCTAAAATGCCTGAAGAAATAACTTAAACTACACAAAAATATTTTGCCGTGTGATGCCGGCTGACTAGAACAGCACCACCCCATCCCGCGGGTGTCGTAAGAGGCGACAAAGTGAAAAATCCTACGGACGGGCAGCAGCATCAAAAGGGGCCACTATGGCAACTACCCCCCAAGATGTTACAAATCATATCTGTGGGAGGCCTATGTCCAGCAGTGGACTGCATACGGCTGAAATGTAATGTTTGTTTTCTCCAACATGCAATGAAATATTGTCTTTACATTCCATTAAATAGACTCGGAAGTATGGTTTTTTGGGCGCGGCAACTGAAGGGGACGGAAATGGAATTTCATGTAACTTTGCAGGCCTAGTGCAAAGTAACTTTTTTTCGACGATTATCCATACAGACGCAAAGATGGCGGATGTCATACGAGTAGCAAATAACTGATGTAAATTTTTAATACATTTCGATTTCATTGTTAGTTGTATATTTGCAAATTTAATTTTTTGAAGCATTTCTTTTATAGGTATCATTGTTTGTTTGAGAAAAGCACTATACATGCCTCGTCGTGAAAACGGATTCCCGGTCTCGTATTCCTCCTCACGGAATTCCTCATATTCCCGGCCTCTGATGTAATGTACAGTCACCATCAGATATATCGGAGCTGTGGAAGTGGTCAAAAATATCTGAACGACGCTTCTATTTTCAAGGCGATAAAGTGCATGTTCAGATATTTGTGACCACCTCCACAGCTCCGATATATCTGATGGGGACTGTACTAATGTGTAAACATTTCACAAATGTTCAACTATTCAAAAACTTACCTTCGAAAAGAACTTAATGTCTCTCGTGCTGGTCTTGAAGCTAGTTCTTCTACTAAACGTGGTTGAAGGTTTCAGCAGCTTCATATTAATTGTAGCTCTATCAATGTACTGAATCAATTTCTCCAATAGCGAATAAGCGAATCTGAGCTCTATTGCTACCCCCGTAGTGGTCTGTTCTGTATCGCTTTGGGATGCCTTGCTGGGTCGGTGGAGCTTGTAGCCCTGGTATTGAAGGTATTTGAGGAATTCTTGGGAGCGCTCCCGGTCCTTCTTCTTTTCTTTGTCTGTGAGGAGGTCGTATGGGACTAGTTGAGGATGTATGCCACCTGAGGGAAAAAAACATATTTTATTGCTGAAAATGAGGGTAGTTTCTCGCCTCCCCTCAGCTGTTGCCGGCGTCGAGTGCACGGTCGCGGAGAGTTGCGGCCCGCAGTCTGCGTCGGTTAGCCAACGCGAATGGCTCATGATTATGCTCGTTACGGAGTGAAACATGTCGAGCAATATTAGACTTATAATACGTGAGTTACCCGCTTTTATACTATAAATATGTTGAAAAATCCGGGCTCTGATTATCAGTATATATTACCTCCATTAGTAGTAAGTTCTTCTTTCTTTTTCTTAGCCCAGATGTCGTGAGCGTTGTCAGCTAGCCGCTCGGCCATATTCTGCATTTCTCTCGACAGAGTCAAATTGGTCATGTCGACGGGATGAGGGTTGTAGTTGAATGGGGTCGCTGAATCCGTCTGTAATACAAGTAATGTACATTTATGTTACTAAGCTCTTAAATAGTCATGAAAGGCTTGGATGGTTTCTTTGGGGTCGATTTAAAAAGACTTTGCAGACATTATGTGTATTTTAACGATATTAAAATACGGCCATAATATGCAAACATTAGTAGCCTAGTGGTGAAATATATAATAAATCCGAAAAGTTGCTGATTTGAATACAAATTCGTGCCACGAGTTTCCATAAAAAAAAAAACAAGCCGGCTAGCTGTTTGTTGCAATATAAAATCCATTGTCTATTGTCACATAAAATTAATTACTATACATCAAGGTTCATAGAACATCGTGGATCGCTATACAAAATGGCGTCCCTTTAAAATTCATGCTTTCTATGTTTTCTGTAGAGTAGCGCCATCTGTGAAACTTACTATGACAACTTTAAACAAACTGTATTGCACTAAAATAGATGGCACCAGTGCGTTCCCAGAATGAACATGTATAAATTGTTCATAAATAGGTATCGGACGGAAGAGTGCAAATGACATAAGGAACAGGACTTGTACCATAATGGAGTAGCTATCAGCGTAACATATTTTATACAGTCGATCAATTTGTCGATGTCATCGACATAATTATTTCATCGTTATTTATGGTGTTAAATTTAGTAATTTAAATTTGATCTGCACATCCGAAGATTTTGAGAATATTATTCCAGGATGTTCCACTGAAAAATGAAATGTAAGTACAGTTCGCTCGCCTGTAAAAAAATATTACCAGGCGATAACATTAAATAAATTCATTTAGTGTCATAAAACACATGCCAAGAAGAATGTATATAATTATAGAAAACCATTTTATATTGACGAACTTCATCACCTTGAAAAAGAAGCCAAGTAATTACGTAGACGTTTTATCTACGACATCGACAAATTTATCGACTGTATAAAATGTGTTACGCTGATAGCTACTCCATTATAGTGTAAGTCCTGTTCCTTATGTCATTTGCACTCTTCCGTCCGATGCCTATTCATAAATAATAGGAAGCGTGCAACATACATCACTTTCGCACTTACATACTTGTTAGAACGAGTCAGCTATAATGCGCAATCTTGCAGGTGTTCTATAATCCTTGCCATACATATACAGTTAGTAAGGATTTACTCACCACGACATCTGCCGGCCGCTACGGGATATGAAAACAACATACAGGTTAACACAGGGGCACACCAAGCTTAGGATATTTTACAACAGAGCGGTCAGTGGCGGTGTGTACATATAACTCAAATGATGACATTTTTTTTTTATATAAAGGTCAAAGACAAAATTGCCAAGGTGCCCAATAATTTCTATGCATAGGCATTGATCTTGATGACTGGTATAACAAATAAATATTTCAGGACAATCTTACACAAATCGACCTAGTCCTACGGTAAGCTCAGTAAGGCTTGTGTTGTAGGTAATAGACGACGATATATATAATACATAGATAGATAGAGAAACACCCATGACTCAGCAACAAATAAAAGTCCCTAACACCCAAATAAATGCCCTGATGGTGAATGGTCCCAACCATTGGCTTCATAGGCAGGGTCACTAGGCCAGACCGGTCGTTAAAATCGTGGTATGGCCTAGGTATCGACACTGTCTGATAGTCCTGGATTGGAATCCCAGTAAAGGCATATTAGTGTGGTTAGAACAAATAATTGTTTCTGAATCATGAATGTTTTCTATGTATTTAGGTATTTGTATATTATATTAATGGCTGAGTATCCACAGCACAAGCTTTATTGAGCTCATGGGACTCGGTCTATTTGTGTAAGGGTTTCTTGTAATATTTATTTATTTAGTTATTAATATTAACACTAATAATTATTACAGGACATTCCTACACAAATTGACTGAGCCTCACGGTAAGCTCAAGAAGGCTTGTGTTGTGGGTACTCAGCCAACGATATATATAAAAAATATTTGAAGACATATTATGAAAATATTTTTTTCTTCATTCAATCATCAAGACAGTTAACTCGGCTATGGCGGAGCTATTCATATTTTTAACGAGCCGCCACTGACCAGTAACATTTAAAAAAACAACATATAATTATATGTAACCTCCCGAGTCCTTTATTTTTTTTTTTTAATAAACTCATTGAATTTATTAAATGTTTCATCTGTTTTTTTTTTTAACTTGCTTTATTATAAAACGTCAATTATTTATTTTATTTTGTCCTTTGTATGGGCATCTAGGACTCAGTAAGTTAATAAACCTTTAGTAAATACGGATAATAAACCTTATGTTATTGTACTAAAGATAATCCATTTAAATTGGTCTTGAATGTACAGTCCCCATCAGATATATCGGAGCTGTGGAGGTGGCTCCATTTTCTAGGCGATAAAGTGCATGGTCAGATATTTGTGACCACCTCCACAGCTCTGATATATCTGATGGCGACTGTTCTCAAGTTATTATCCTAAAATGATCTTTGAAACAACTAACATAAAAATGAGGATAAATATATACATATAGGGTCCAAAACATGCATAATTAATCTATACGTTTTTTTCTATTTAAACATTGTCTAACAAATAAGAGTATTAAAAAATATTGCTTATGATATTATATAATCATTCGGTAATCAAAATTATATATAAATACCGCTGCTTATAATATTTTCTATGTTGCCATACGTACATGGCGACCCTGCCAGGATAATATTACAAAGAAACAATTTTTTTAATTACCGGTTCTTTCTCCTTGTCAATTTGTTCCTGGTAGCATGAATTGAAAAGTTATTCTTTACTTTGTAAACTGTATTTAATTATATTTATTATAAAATAGAATAATTATGTAGTCGTTTATGTTTAAAACAAAATGTGGGTTACCTTTTCTTTCCCCTTTTCAGCCTCGTCCTGACAGCATGAATTAAATAATGTGCTATTCATACAATTATTAACAACATTCCATTTCTAGTGAACGGCTCGAGTGTTATGGTAGTTCGCTAGTAACTGGCCACTCTCCAATATTTGGCCATGTAATACAAAAAAATAACTCAGTTCATAGGCGATTAGAATTAATTTTAGTGTGAAGTGATCTATAACTGCAACCCCATTAGAGCATATCATCTATTTATAGGTAAACAGAATTAATTTTTAGTATAAGGTGGCCAGTTATTGGAAAGTGGCCAGTTACATGTTGAATATTGTCAGTTTTTCGGTCTTTCGGGTCAGTTCATCAGAAACAAAGTAACCGATATGGCCCTCCGGGTCGCTAAATCTAAGTGGCAGTGGGCACATGCCACGTCCAATAGTTGGCCGTTGGGGCTTAAAGGTTCTTGAGTGACGACCACAGGAAAGACGCTGCCTGGGCAGACAAGGTAAAGATCGCAGGTATCACTGTCGCTTTGGGGGAGACTATGTCCAGTAGTGGACATCCTTCCTATGATGATCAGTTTAGCATTATATACTTACGCCACCAGACTTGGACTGTCGCCTCATGGAACTGCGGTTGGTGCTCGGCAGATCCACTTCAGAGTGCTCCACCGACCAACCGAGCGCTAGAAGAGCTTTAAGCGACTCTCTTACAGGCTCCTTATAACGCTCCTTCTCCTGTAATAAGTGTTATATGCAACCTTTATAAGACTGTATTGTGATTGCGTTTGCCGTGTTTATACGATGTAATTAAAAGGTGTAAGGCGATGTAGTAACTAGTAAGGTTTGCCGTGTGATGCCGGCTGACTAGAATAACACCACCCCATCTCCTCCCGCGGGTGCCTTAAGAGGCGACGAAGTAAAAAATCCTACGGACGGGCAGCAGCATCCATCTAAACTCACAGCTACTGCGGTCGCCAACCCACCTGCCAAGCATGGTGACTATGGTAACTACCCCCAAGATGATACAAGTCATATTTGTGGGAGGCCTATATCCAGCAGTAGACCACATACGGCTGAAATATATATACCTATGTACGTATGTATGTAATTAAAAGATGAGGTGAACCCGAGTTTACGGTGATGAACAAAAGCTTTAAGAGCTACCTAGGTAAAACGACAAACTTATCTTAAAGATCCTAAATCAAATATGAATAAAAACACTTACGTAATCATTAAGCATGTTATAAGGCTTAAGGCGGGGATGAGACTTCTGGCTGTCCGACCAAGACTCGCCATACACCCATCCGTTCTCAATTTTCCTGTAAACCAATTGGACCCATTATAAGATACCTGCGCCAAATATGGGCCTCCTAATAGCCCAAACATACTTTTAGCACCTTCGCTGCGGCAATTAGTTAACATCGCAGTTAACCATACTTTGTGAGGGGTCAATAGGCCCCCTATCGCAGTGAACGTGTTAACCATTCGAATGAATTAAAATTTCACACCCACGTTCGCTAGGGCCATGTACAGTCGCCATCAGATATATCGGAGCTGTGGAGGTGGTCACAAATATCGGAACATGCACTAGACAATAGAGGCGATGTTCCGATATTTTTGATATATCTGATGGTGACTGTAAAATAATGGATTCATTAATACGTCGGTAGTACTGCAAGGCCATTAAGTTTTTTAATAATAACAAAATTACTTATTTTATATAATTTATACGTCTTACATTTGTAAAAATATCATTTTGTTTAATAATACGAGCGGTTCGCCCATTACTTGAGCCGCCATGATTAGATTGAGTCGAGTGGCGCGAAAAGCTCGGCGCCGTCTTAATGGACTAAGGGAAGCCATAGTGATGTGGTAGTCCACATGGAAAGGTACCTTATGGCGCTTGGCGCTTACGTTACAAAGTGTCACATTAGCAGAGCCCGGCTATCTAGCCAGTGATAGAAATATTATTTTATCGATAATTGTGTAGTAGAAGCAAAAAATAACCCAATAAAATAAATATTTAATAAAAAAATACGTGAAGTGTGTGTGAAATTATATATGAGAAACAGATGCTTTTTTTTATTTTTATTAATAACTGTAATATTATGATATTAAACGTATATCGAACAAGTAGGTTTCAAACAAAGAAATAATAACTAGACGCAATTTATGTTTTATACGTAATGAAACGATATTTAAAAGCTTATGGAGTAATGATCGTCTACTATTAACTGTATTGTCTATTATTTTCAATGAGGTGGTATAGTCATTATCGCGACTTTTTTGGTTGTGTTAAATACCTAATGGCGTTCCCGGAAGAAAAATACACTTCTAGTTTTTTATTAAAAAAGTAAAACGTTTGTTTTGCACACTGTAAATTGTCAATAATGTAAAAATATATTGGCGTGTTATTTTTATACCTATGTACCTAATTATAATCGATATCGATAAAATAATATTTCTATCACTGGCTAGATTACGAAAGTGTTTTGTTTTGCCGTGAAAAATCCGGGCTCTGCACATTAGTATTGAAGCGTCGTTAACAATAGCGTAAGCGTCAAGGGCCATAAGGTACCTTTCCATGTGGACTACCACTTATAAACATTATAGTTACTGTTGGGCCACAAACTCATAGCGCCTGATGATATTTAATAGTAACGCGTAAAGTGCGCGTGTTGCTATAAAAGTCGCAACAGGCCTCTCGCTTTTGTATACGCGGCTAACGTTTCATACACTTTTTGTGTATTTGTATTTTACATTAAATTCTTAATAATTCATATAAATATCGTATTATTTGATCACTTACCTTGATGCCCAGGCGTCGTGGTAGTGCTCAGAGAACTTCTGTACTATGGTGTTCAGGTCGTTGTTGAGTGCGACCGACGACGTGTTTATCGGCTGAGGATCATACTGCGGATTGTCTGGACCACCTGTATACGGAACCGTGTTATAGTACAGTCATCACCAGGCCTCGGAGTATTTTCAGCACGGTAAGACTAAGGAGAGCTACGGAGTCCTTGTTAACATCGTTCGTCCGAAACGTTTTATAAATACTTATACTACTTATATGTATTTTATTCTGTTGACATATATTTAAATAAATGTTATATTATAAAAATATAATATGTACGTTTAAAATACCGATATCTTTATTGTAGTGTGTTGACCTAGTGACATACTTAGTGCGCAAAACGTTCAAGTTGATAAACAAGATCAAGTGCGGGTAGTTCGAAAAACTCACGGCTAGATGTTGATGTGAACTTTAGCCAGTCTTAATCAGAGGCCACGAGGACAAAGTCGTCCTCAAAACGACTTAGGTAATTTGTATAGTAATCATACAAGGTTAAGTGCCGTGTGTAATAAGATAAAAGTGAATAGTATGGTGTTCATACCAGTCGATTGTTGTTCTTTTCCATAGAACTCGTCGTCATAATTCTTGACAAGTGAGTAGTCGGGCGGCAGGGCACAACCTGGGGAACAGATTACAAAGTACATATAAGAAAGATAAAAATACATTACATATATAGATTGAATACATTATATTATGACGACCGGTCTGGCCTAGTGGGTAGTGATTCGCAACCAGGACTTTCAGGCTTCATATGCCCCTGCCTATGAAGCCGATAGTCCTGGGTGCAAATCCCAGTCATGGCATTTATTTGTGTGATGAGTTTTGGCGTTTTGACGTTGGTTAGTAATATGTAACTTATCGTCGAAACAGAAGATGAAAAGTAATAAAAATGATAAGGTGACCTTGACCTTGAAAAAAATCTAAAAATATTTATCTGTCCTCAGTTTTGGTACCTACACTATTAATTTCTTTTCGTGGCAAATATAAATATAGGTGAAAAACTTAACTACTTAACTAAAACTTACTGAAGCACCATGTCTATGTAGTTATGCAGAGAATTAATATGGAACTTACGTCAAAATTTGAATATAGAACGCCGACATGCGTGTACACACGTTACTACTACATAGGCCAGCTAAGTTTATCACCTATATCTTTTTACTCAGAACAAAAAGCCCTTTTGACAGTTCAGGGTCAAAATGGGTCATGATCACCCGTCACCTGCATTGTAGGCAGTGCCGACTGGGCTTCTTTTTTAATAGTACAACGGTGGCAAACAAGCATACGGCCCGTCTGATGAACAAATTCGGCTAGAAGGACTAAACAGTGACATCTAGCGGCT
The DNA here is from genome assembly GCA_022674325.2 of Grapholita molesta. NCBI lineage: Eukaryota > Metazoa > Arthropoda > Insecta > Lepidoptera > Tortricidae > Grapholita > Grapholita molesta. Next base: position 9,939,776 of record CP053143.2, read on the forward strand.
TTAGACAACAACAGTCTAGGACTCACCGATAGCTATGAGACAAGGCAGCGCCTTCCCGAAGAGTTCAGGGTCGTAGTCCATCTTGCTGAGGGAGTCGAAGATGTTGCTGAATAGCATCATGGTGAGACGCTTCTCCTCATCCGAGGATCCACCGGAACCCGAGCTGCCGTAGTACTTGGCGCAACGCTCGTAGTGCAAAGTCAGCAGCTGTGGAGAGCGAGGTTTATTTGGACCATTTTATTTTAAGTTGTATTTTCAACTTTTTAGTGAATCATTTTTTTTATTATGCAGAAACGTCTGCTAGCAAATATCTATTTTTTATTTTTCTTTCGATTTAAATATCGAAGATATTCGCTAGCAGACGTTTTTGCTTAATAAAAAAATAATTTAGAAAGGTAGCACATAGTTATCGACGATTTCTCAATGAAAGTTGTATTTTCAACTTTTAATTAATTTGTTTTTTTTTTGTGTGGTTTCTACTCAGAATCATGAGTTCTTTCGAGTTTGATATGAGAAAAAATTTGTCCCAAGCTTTTTTATTCTATGTGGCAGTAACGGAAGTAAGAAAAAATGTATGAAAATTATGGGACACATTTTATCACCAATCAAATGAAATTATATTAGCTCTAGGAAATATTGTACATTAATATTAATTCTAAAGATATATGAATGTTTATCGCTTAATAAATATTTGACATCGTAGAATTATGTACATTAATGATTATTGTAAATATATAATATATATATATATATATATAAGTAATCGAGCAATGGTTCGATCTCCCGCGCAAACTTTGGTGTCGGCTGAACAGGTTGAGGTCTGGGCATGGCTGCTGCAATTTCTTTACCTACAAATGGGGCTGGAAGTCTTCTCCACTTTGCGAGTGCGGTGAAGAAGAACAGACCACTGAACATATTTTCCAGCGCTGCCCCCTGCACTGGTATTCTGGACCAACTGAGGACCTAATCTCCATCCCCCTTGACTTGATTGCCTGGCTTAACAACCTCAAAGCTGTATTCTGATTGTCCTTCACATTGTGCATGCCATACGATTAATAATAATAATCGAGAATCACCTTGCGTCGTTGCATGTATATTTTGCACACCTGCGGGTTTGAACGTGATGAACTTTTGTAAATATTAAGACCTTTTCTGTAAACCATGTTCTAGCAAATAAATTATTATGAATTATGATGAATTATGAATCAAGCTCGGAACAGCTCATGATTCTGAGTATATCGTTGACTGAGTACCGACAACACAAGCCTTCTTGAACTTACCGTGTTCAGTCAATTTGTGTAAGAATGTCCTGTAATATGTACATTTCACGTACCCTAAGAGCGACGGTGGTATACTCCGACAGCCGTGACACATCCACAGTCAGCTTTCTCAGGAGTTTGAGCAGCATGGAAGGTTGCATGGCAGATGTGAGTGCTACCAGGAAGTCTGATACCGCTTCACGTTGGCCTTTGGTCAGCATACGATTCTTGGATAGTCTGTGATGGGAAACACGAAATCAAATGGAGATCGGGAAGCTTCTGGTTGACGGTGGTGGCATGAGCTGGCGGCTTCCTCGCACGTATCAGCATTGCGATACGTCGAGGTAATGCTCTGAATCGACAAACTTATGTGGCAGTGGGCGGGGCATATTGCGCGAACCGATGTCCGATGGGGCGGAAAGGTTCTGAGCCCTGAGTGTAAGTTTTTAACGTATCAAAACGTCACCATCGCTTTAGAGTTACCCATAACATATCACTTACACGTTCGAGACGTTTTTTTACGTCGAAAGAAACTTACACTAGAGCCTCTGGGGTGGCGACCACGAGCTGGAAGACGCAGCGTAGGTAGGCGTCCCACAAGGTGGACCGAGGACCTAGTGAAGGTTGAGGGATGCCGCTAACTTTTTGGGTCGTTTTGGGGGAGGCCTATGTCCAGCAGTGGACGTCTTTCGGCTGACATGATGATGATGTTGATAAGGGAATGCCACCAGCATTCTTTGTATAATGCTTCAAGGGCGTATTTTAGATTTAATGTAGAGTGGTTAAGTAGTTATTGTAATTATTAGCTTACTGTAATAAAAAACAATAATTAATAATGTCAAAGGTACAGAATTCTCTAAAAATTTCTTTAAATTTCTACAAACATGAAAAATTATCATTTTTAAAAGAAAGAGTCAATCTCTGGTCATCTTCCAATAACTGTCCATCTCATACTAAAATTAATTCTGGCCTTTCGTGGCCATTTATTGCAGGTTGGCCAATTACTAGCGAATTACCATATTTAGGGAAGTAGTTACCAGTGGCGGCGTGACCATGCTAGCCGATTTTTGTCAGCTTTAGTAACTTTTCCGCAGTTTTAACTTTTGAATAAAAGGCAGAGCCGATAGGCTCCGTCCGTAAAAAAATTACAACCGCCACTCGTGACTCTACAGTCAAGTGCAAAAATACGTACCGAAAGAATCCTTTCATAAATACGTCATACAACCTTATTTACTGTACAATAGAGTTACATTACATTACATACATTTCAGCCGTATGCAGTCCACTGCTGGACATAGGCCTCCCGCAAATATGACTTGTATCATCGTGAGGGTAGTTGCCATAGTCGCCACGCTTGGCAGGCGGGTTGGCGACCTCAGTAGCTGTAGATTAGATTGGGTTTCGACGGACGCTGCTGCCCGTCCCTAGGATTTTTCCCTTTGTCGCCTCTTACGACACCCGCGGGAGGAGATGGGATGGTGCTATTCTAGTCAGCCGGCATCACACGGCAAACAATAGAGTTGCTCGGTACATATTTTTGAAACTTTGGCAGTGAAAGAATTTTTACACTTGACTTTACACACAGCAACACTCTTAGCTGTGCATTGGTAGACCTTATTATATAAGGCAAAAGGTCCATCGATGTACAGCTAAGAGGTGTTGCTGTGTGTACCCTAGGTACAAGTACTTACCTGTAGACGGTATGCAAAGTGGCATCCAGCAAGCTAGCGTAGTTCTCTGCTTCGTTGTAGAAGTTTGCGTGCTTGATGAGGAGAGGCAGGATGGAGTTGCCGATGTATCTATTCATAGATAGCGCCATGTCTGACTCGCAGCCATCATTCTGATACAAAAGATGTTGGTCACTAATAAAGTCGAGAATGAATCTTTAGGAGACCATATGTTCACATGGAAAGGTACCTTATGGCGCTTGGCGCTTACGCTATTGTTAATGACGATTCAATACTAATGTGACACTTTTTAATGTAAGCGCCAAGCGCCATAAGGTACCTTTCCATGTGGACTACCATATAATTATGATCCTCCGAAATTCCCTAAGGTCAAGAAAAAAGTAATAGTCACCTCATTCTAGACCAAGAGATCAAAATATTCTGAAATAAAGGCATTGTCCGCATTGTTGACATATGAGGTCTCTAGGCGACCAGAGGTAAACTCTAAAAACTCTAAGTCACCGTTAAGGTTTTTGGTGCCAGTGCGCACAGGCTTAATGCAGAATTCGCGAAGCGTCTGGTTGACGTAATTGGTGATGGAAGAGCTGGCGGCTTCGTCGCATAACGTATCAGCATTGCGATAGAATGAATTGCCAGTGTCCTTGGTACAATGCCTCAAGGACCTTTTTTAGATTGAAGCTAGTTTAGTATTTGTACAGTTATTGTTATAATCTGTAATGTTATCCTAACAAAGTTTAAGCCAAAACGGAATATTCTGATCCTAATTATTTGATAGTGACTGTACCCTGTCCAGCATAGTAGCTGCCCGGAGATCTGGAAGAAAAGCTTCTTCTAGAAGCCGGTAGAACAGCTCTTGGGTTTCAATTCCGTACACCCGCTCCAAAAACAGCACCACGCTCTGTTTGTGTCCTGGGATCAGCCCCGACGGCATATCTGTATAGAAACAAAACAAAATATACGCTGGCTTCGTTTCCATGCCCAGAAAAAAATAGAGCTGATGAAAAGAGGTTTTCATCTTTTGGAGATTTTTTTGAAAATCACCCACTAATTCTATACCTACACTCATTGTAGCATAGAATTGGTGGATGATTTTATATCGAGCTTGCCGTAGGGCTGAGCTGATGTCAAACCAAAATGGTTGCCGATAAAAATACGTGGATAGACTTCATGTCACTGACATAAAGAAATGAACGACACGCGAACAAATTATGTAAAAAAATATGGCACTAAATGACGAATATCACGTTCCAGTTTATGCTAATAATGCTAATTTATAATCTTCTTTTATATAATATAATCAAACAAAAAAGAGCTCAGTGTTATAATTATTAAGTATCAAATTTCACTATTGATAAAGTAATAACTTTTCAGTCATTGTTGACACTTGCACTGACAGCGGTTCAGAGAAGACTAACTAAATGTACCGCCCAAGTTGTTCGAGCGGTTGTTTTTTAGAGCCATTCTTTTGGGGCTGATTGTGAATCTACATTTATTATACATCGATAACTTCATGTAGTCCCATGACCTCCTTAGGCTCAACATCCACTCACCAGACTTAGGTCTCTCCTCTCCCGCTGCAGGGTTGTGGAGGGTGAACCGAAGACTGAGTACTCCTTGTAAATCTTCAAGTGGTACCAGCGAACGTAAGATGGCACGAGCTCGGAGTGACTCGTTCTTTCCCTGTAATCACGCTTTCAATCAGTTACTTTGTCACTTGTCAGATATATTAATGACTAGCTTTTCTTCGCAACTCCACGTTGCGAGATAAAAAAAATATTTGTCCTTTCTTGTAGCTCAAACTCCTTCCATACCAAATTTGATACTAATTGGTTCAGCGGTTTAAACATGAAGAGGTAACAGACAGACAGAGAGAGTTACATTCGTATTTATAAAGTATGAATTTTTAGTTTAGTTTAGAATTCAAAAGTTGTGATGTAGAAGGGAATTTCATGCAAATTGCTGCGATATACTTAAGCATTTTCAATTAATCAAAAAAGAGAAATCGAACTTGACTCCAGCTTCGTAAGAAGGACCACAACCGAAAGGCGGTTTGGTCATATTTTGAAACCAAAGAAAATTATAACTTTTTAGTCTTTTCCGCCAAAAACCCCAAAATTTCGTTTTGCTAAATAATTTCCTCTTGTCAAAGTTTTGTAATTTTATGTTTTTCTACTCAGAAGAAAATTTTGAACAATTTAAGAGCTCGTGATTTTGCGTAGATACCTATAATATTTTTTTGCAATATACACATTTGCTAGGTTTCTTTTTTCGAAATACGCTCATGAAACAAAGACTTACCAAGGCAATAACCCCTGCATCAGGGGCACAGCGTCCCAGCAGATCCACCAGTGTGCAGTAGAAATTTAAGATGGCAGCACCAGTGTCAATATAGTCCTCATCTTCATCAGATTCTGGGAGTGGGTGGCTGAACTGTAACAAAGACATAAGACTTTAACTAACGTGACCAGAATCATCATTATTTTGGTCGTAAGTCATCCACTGTTGGCCATATTCACCACGCTTGGAAGGCGGGTTGGCGACTGCAGTAGCTGTAGATTGCATTTCGATGGATGCTGTTGCCCATCCGCCCCCGACCCAAAAGAGTATGTGTCGAATCTGCGACCAGAACCTACCGGATTTGCGGCAGCAGCGTCCCTTTAGAATGGGATCGCTAACCCGCCTGACAAGCTTGGCGATTATGTCATTGAACTTCATCTCTGAGCATGTGTTTAATGATATAATCACCGCGCTTGGCAAGCGGGTTGTCCGCTACGCTCCACCGGTTTGCAGAGACGCTGATATACTCCGGTTTCTGGCAGTTTAGAGACAATACCCGGGTCCACAATACCAATTACAAGCTAATACCAGTAGTTCGAATCGTCGGTTGCCACGATCTCTCAAATCGGCTTGATCCTTTAGCGCTGCGTAGAGATCTACCTAGCCTCGCTCTGAATCTTCTATCGCATTTACAATGGAGAGTGTTCTGAGGAATTGTTCGGATTAATCCCTGCCGCCTCCTTCCGCCATCGTTATACGCGGCAAAATTTCCACCCCCACCTCCCGGATAATTGGACTAACTCCCGTCTACTGTACCCTTCTCTAGAAACTTCCTGCCTCGCATGGATGGTTTGACGCAATAAAGAAGGCAGTAAGCGGCGACATTCACCGGGCTATTCACGATTACAACCACACTGACTGAAGACATATTTATAGCCGCAATCCTCATCTGCAAGAAAGAAGAACACCAGCTATCACTAACCGTAGTATCTCCCTCCTGCTCCATCTCCCGCAGTTTCCTGCGGTCAGCGATTCTCTCGCTCATTTTGTTGGCGTCGACGATCGCCTTCAACAAGCCCTCGCCTTCGCCGCGGAGCGCGGGACCAAGGCACTCAGGACGGCGGATCAGAAGGCGAATCACGAGGTTGGCGTTCTCTTCTACACTTTCACCATTAACCTGAAATAAAGATGAGAAAGTTGATGTGACAATCGAATCGATAAAAACAAAAACACGATTTAAAGAATAGATGAGATAGTATAGAGTCACCACAAGAAAGGTGCGGATGCAAATAGTCACTTTGTGAGTACGTTTTTATAAGCATATGACATCTATTCCAGTTTAATAATAATTTTCCTAACTAGTGCGTAAATTTCACTTTTTAAGGCACTTGTTATGAAAAATTGGGTTCGATACTCGTGTAAAAACTTATTTAAGACTCGGGTGAATGTCACCCTCGTTTCACTCGGGCTCCAACTTTCACCCTCGTTGAAAAAAAATTTTTTTTCACTAGTATCGAAATGTACTATTTTAGACGTATTATAACAGTACTAGTTTCTTAAATAAACACCTTAGCAAATCACAAGTATTAAAATAATTTGATTATACCTAGTGACACTAAATTATAATTTGTTACCTTTTCATAAATTAATATGGAAGAAATTTCTTTAAATTATAACCAATTTTTTTATTAAGTTTAATCTTATAGATATGGATCTAGTCATGTCGATATAGATATCGAGTAGGTTCGGATTGAACTATTAACTAAAAACAACTAAACACGTAGAAAGACAATTCATAATTATAACTGACAATAAAATCCTTCGTCGAATCGCTCCGTGGACAGAAATACATTCCTAAATTGAATCTGATGAAAAATTCAGACTCACCCAGACACAAAACCGTAGGAAGTCCAAGTATCTCTCGCCTTCCACCGGATCCCAGCCAAGGTCTGGGTAACCCTTCTCCACAAGTTCTGAGTTACTTTGGAGACCGCAGCGGGAGAGGTAGATAGCGATTTTCTCGAGGTAGTGTTCTCTGCAATAAAAAAATCTCGTATTTAGCTTTCTGTACACGTTATCAACTACAAAGACAAACTTATTTTTGATTATTATCGGCCAATGGGATCGAAAGTGCTCGAGTGGAGACCATAGACCAGCAAGCGCAGCGTAGGACGTCCACCCACAAGATGGACAGGCGACTTTGTAAAGGCCGCCGGAAGACGCTGGATGCAGGTCGCTTCCGATTCCTATAGACGTGCAGGGAAGAGGCCTATGTTCAGCAGTGGACGTCTTATGGCTGAGATGATTATTATTTTTATTATTTATATACTCATAATTATTCCTGCTAATATGATATGTTTCGGCGAAATAACTATTTATGTGATTTTATTATATCCAGGGGGCAACAAAAGCCAAACGCTCCAGCTGTGGAATGAACTCCCTGCCAAAATTTTCCTTAGGGACTACAGTATGAGGTTCTTCAAAAAAGGAGTTTATACCCCACGGTGGCAAAGTTCACATGTGCGTCCCTACTCTTTAAGAAACTATACACTCCTTTTTTGAAGAACCTCATACTCTAGTCCCTAAGGAAAACTTTGGCAGGGAGTTCATTCCACAGCCGGAGCGATCGCGGTTGGAAATTCCTCTTAAACCGCTTAGTGCGCGACCCTTTAGGCTCCAGGGTGTAAGGATGAATGCACTGCCGATGGCGAGCGGTGCGGTGGTAAAAAGCGGCCGTTGACATCATGTCAAACAGTTCAATTTAACTACAAAAAAACAGGTAAGTCACCTCAAAGCGAGCGCCAATTCCGTGTTCTCCATAAGACTGGAATACGCAACGTCGAGCGGCGTAGACCCTCGCAGAGAAGGCCTGGACAGAAGAATGTTCGAGTTCTCCAGAAGGAAGTCGAAGTGGTCGAACATGGCCTTCTGGTTCTGTCGGCCAGTTCTGCAGAAGTAGCAGAGGAAACGGCAGCATGCTACCACCATCTCGTGGGATGTGTCCTGAAATATTTTTATTATTTGATTTTAAGTGAACATGGTAACATGGTATGGTGTAAATCTTATACGGGCGAATCTCTTCACAGAGGGTAGAATACTTAGATAATTATTGTTTACAAGTTAAAGTAAAATTTTATCCATATATAAAAAAATTCGGTGCGCAATTTAATGCAAAACACTCGAGTTAAACACTAGTTGACAGTTTTCAAAAGCTCATATCGCGTAATGTTCGCAGTACATTACTGCTCAGATATTTTTCAGAAATTAATTACATATGTATAGGTATCGCCACGAGAGTTGAGGCCACGCACACATTCAACATTGCATGTAATGAAAGCGAGGTTTTGAAATTAGTGTTCTTTTTTCGTACCGATAGCAAAATAGAAAACTGCAAGATTGACTAAAGATTTTTCCAATTTATTTAGTTACAATTTTTTTTAGACAAAAATATCCGAATGAATATATTAATCGTAAATTATTTTTTACTTTAAAAGTATTTCTGTATTTTGTTGTTTCGTTATCAAACCTCTTCAGACAATTATCTATTGCATTATAATCGGAAGAAGATATGCCAAGTGACTAGTAAAACTATTAAAGCATATTTTTATTTTCTAGCTCAGAGGTTCCCATACTTTTTTTTCTCGTGGACCTCTTTCAAAATTTTACTGGTTTCGGTGGACCCCCTTGCTGCTACATTTCTACTACATACCCATAAGTCGTCAGCCAACGTAGACCCCCATCGAGCGTCCAGTGGACCCCTGGGGGTCCACCTGGACCACTTTGGGAATCACTGTTCTAGCTGTTTGTTTTACCTATTTTTCGAAAATATATAATTCGATCGTGCACTTAAATGTCATTCACTCATTCGTTCATTCAATACCTTTTTTGCTAATAGTACTTTATGTAGCAGGGTGTGTAACCATTCACCTCAACTCTCATGCCGATACCTATACCTATAATAATGATTAAACTGGAATAATGACCTATACTGGTAAATCCTATGTCTGGTATAATTCTTCGCCAGTACTTACACACAGTATATCTCTATCTTTATTTACACGGGAGCGATTATCTTTTGTCCCTTGAAATAACTGATAGCAGTGATAGCTCATAGCTTACTAGCTCGCGGTGGGACCTGTGCCTCAGTGTTGGATCTATATCCCCACGTAAGCCTTCCAAACATAGACATACCACTTAACTAGACGGAGCGTGCTAATAATAATACCACGATCAAAAGGGATGGTCTTATATAACTTTCCATAGGTATGTCAGAGACGGCACCATTTTCGTCCGTCCTTGTTATAGTTTCACACATTTTTGTACCCCTCCAAACTGGACCCTTCAGAACTGTCAAAGTTGGAGGGAAACAAACCAATACAATTGGAGTTTTCTTGTGCTTCCAACCAAAGTTACGGTAATTAATAAAAAATAAGTTAATATTTTTGTTATAAAGAATGTCTTTTTAAGCAAAATTATAGTGAATTGTTAGATTTTGGGCTACAAAAGCCAGAATATCTTTGTCCCTTACTGGCGCACGCAGATGCGTTCTCCGGTCATTATTCTTCCTAGCTTCTAAAAGACCTCAGTATAGGCTCGAGCACCCGTAAAGTAGTAGTAACAGTAGTTACCTTCTCCTTGTCTTCTGCGGCAGGCGGGTTGGCGGGCGCGGCATCGGACTGCGCCTGCGCACGACGTCCGAGTGTGTTCATCATGACTGCCATCACGTTTTCGTGCACACGGAGCACTCTACAGGGAAACGTGGTATTTTATTAATATTTATTTATCCACACAAATATCGTACTTAAGCCCGCCATAATAATTTCAAAAACTGTATCTAACTCCGCGATTAGACATGCTGGCTCGTCACTCGCCTCGCTATTCGTCGAAACGTTCGACCAAACTTTGCTAAAAACAAAAGACGATGCGAGGGACGAGAGGAATAGCGAGACGTCCGTGTACACATGCGTTGCTCATATTTCGCATCGTTATTCGCCTCGCTACTCGTGCGAATGTGTGGTGGTAGCATAATAATTTATAATAATTGTAGCATAATGATAACCGGTTTTTTAGAACAAAAACCTTTGAACGTTTTTGCTTTTAATAATACCAAATTTTGGCTTATTATGTTATAATATGATATTAAATTTCCGAGTTCCTGAAAAACAAAGTTATTTTGTTTGTATTTAAACTTTCGAAAGCCCTTTAAAATTAAAATTATAACGATTTGTCACTTACGAGTACCATAGAAACGATTCAATAATTGTGTCCGCCTCTAGTTTGCCTCTAAATTATTATTTTAATAATAAATATTTGTACATGTATCTGGGCCATTTCATTTAATGTTGTATTCTCAACTTTTTTCTAATCTAAAATTTTTTTTTTTGGTTTCTACTCCGAATCATGAGGTCTTTCGAGCCTGATAGGAGAAAAAATGTGTCCCAAAATTTTCATACATTTTTTATTACTTCCGTTCCGTTACCGCCTTATGAAACGTATGAAAAATAGTCACGAAATGGTATAAAAAGCTTGGGACACATTTTTTCTCCTATCAGGCTCGAAAGAGCTCATGATTCTGAGAAGAAACCACACAAAAAAAATCCAATTAAAAAAAAAGTTGTGAATACAACTTCAAATAAAATTGCCCATCTTGTACAGTCAGCGTCATATAGTTGGTAGCATCCAAAGTACTCAAATAGTTCGGTACACCATACTAATTCTATGGTGTACCGAACTTTTTGAGTACTTTGGATGCTACCAACTATATGACGCTGACTGTACTAAATACTTTGAACTTTACTAACTTCATAATGTGTGTAAAGGTTTTTAAATATAGATATTTTTAATGACAAAAAATTGTCTTACCTAATCAAATCCGGATGCTGGAAGAAGGTGTGATTATTTACTAGTTTCCTGTAATGAAAAAAAAAACATAAATGAATACTTAGACAAGTCTCAGCGGTACTCGTATAGCACAATTGGAAGTGCACTGGGCTAGTGATCCAGTGGTTGTGGGTTCGAGTCCCGCTGCGAGTCAATTTTTTCTATTTTTCTTTCGATTTAAATATCGAAGATAAATGAATACTTCTAAATATGGGAAACATATCATTAAGGTAAAATCCACTTAGGTACAGGGATTGTTAATCCACCTGCATAAGTTCTTAACTTTGCCGTGTAATACAGATTGAATATAAATATGATATCATCGTAAGATACCGATTATTCATTAATAAAATGTAAATAAATACGAGTAAATATGACAGGACATTTTTAGAGATTACCTGAGACCCACGGTGAGCTCAAGGCATGTGTTGAGCGTACTAAGCCAATGATATGTATAATATATAAATACTTAAATACATATATAAAAGACCCATGACTCGGGAACAAATATCTGTGCTCATCACACAAATAAATGCCCTGACTGTGATTTGAACCCAGGACCATTACTACCCAAACCCTTTACTAGGCCAAACTTGTCGTCAAATTCATTACACAGCTAAATTACGAATTTTGGCAAGTTGCTCAACAATCCCTTTAGTTTCGAAGTATACATGTTGGCCGATTTAGTTGTGAATAAGGGGAAATCAGACATTTAATATGTACAAAGATCTGATTTTAGGAACCATGGCAGCGATTTTAGGGACAAACTTTCTTAGGGATAAAAAAAAACTTGTATTCAGTTCGGGATTCGAATCCAGTAAAGAAAATGCATTTTATTAAATTTAGATTAATATGGAACTTATGTCAAAATTTGAATATAGAACGCCTCCATGCGTGTACACACACGTTACTACTACATAGGCCAGGTGCTACAGCTAAGTTTTTGACCTATAAGGGCATTTATTTGTGTCACAAGCACTAATTTGTTTGTCAAGTATTCAAGTATTTGTACCTATATTTGTAAATAGCGTTGGCAGAGTACCCACAACACAAGCCTTCTTTAACTTACCGCGGGGTTCAGTCAATTTGTGTAAGATTGTCCTGTAATATTTATAAATTCACTCACCACAGCCTCTTCCTCATCAGTTCCTCTTCCTCCTGGCTCATCTGCACCGGCAGCAGGGCTCGGATCTGGCTGAGCCCCACCCACATCTCGGCGACGTCCAACTTTGTCTTAGCGTTTATCACGTAAGTCTTTTCCAGCGCGCGTATCAGCTCACCGACCGAGTCGTATTGGCGAACGAGGAGACTGAAAAAAGTTAGTTGTTGTACAGGGGGGCAAAGTTAGTGTTTACCTTCTTGTGCTAATATTGAGACCCGAGCTAGCGAAAGATTACAAAATTGAAGCAATTGAACAATCAGTGGAATCTTGAGCATTGGGAAGGTCTTTGCACGAGAGGGGAACACACTTTGCTACCGAGTAAAACGTTGAATATTACTAACAAAGTGAGGAGGATTTTCCCTTACGCAAAACAATGGTGTTCCGGACATTTGGAAGGCGGATCGAGCCAACGCACAGGGGTGCTTTCGACGATTGAATGAAATGTATGGGGTACACTAAGCGGATGTTTTCCCTGTTCTTGTCATAGGACGCGCACAGAGACAGCACCCGTCATGGTGTAAGGGAGTTTTAATAAAATCTAAAATGTACCAGACTATTGGGTGGAAACTTGGGAAGGATGGACTAGCTACCTACTGTGCTATTGGGTGTTTTTTTTGACAAGACTGACAAGTGTTTGACCTTAGTCGCACCTGATGGTAGGTGTCAACTAGGTCGAGGATGTAGCACGCCGGTTCAGTAACAGCCTATTCACTCTTGCCTTGAAGAGACCTAAATTATTACGCTTGCCTGGACCACCGACTCGAGTGAGGAATAATAACGTTTGGGGTACGGATGATAGGTAACTTTTATTTTTACGATATAGGTGGCAAACGTACAGACGGATTGCCTGATGGTAAGCAACTACCGCCGCCCATGGACACTCACACAGAGGAGTCACAAGTTGCCGACCTTTAAGATAGATACACGCTCTTTTCTTGTAGGTTTGGAGGTCATCGGAAATACTGCACACGACAATTCATTCCAAAGTTTTGCTGTGCGAAGCAGGAAGTTTCTGGAATATGAACAGTTGAGGACTGCCAACCATCCAAGTGGTGATTACCTGAACATCTCTCGGACGAGCTTCGGTGTTTCGATTTGTGCCTCTTCAGCCCAGGACACGATGGTCTGGATCAGGACTTTGCGGAACTTCTCCTCAGGGGTCTTGCGGGGAGGTTCTTCTATTGCCTGCAGAAAAAAATGGTTTTTATTAAAATGAAACACGATATAGGTGAAAACGTTGGAAGACCATTTCTATGTAGCTGTGCAATGAATCAATATGGAACTTGCGTCGAAATTTGGATATAGAACGCCGATACGCGTGTTACACACACGTTACTATTACAGTCGCCATCAAATATATCGGAGCTGTGGAGGTGGTCCAAAATATCTGAACAACGCCTCTATTGTCAAGGCGATAAAGTGCATGTGCCGATATTTGTGACCACCTCCACAGCTCCGATATATCTGATGGCGATTGTGCATAGGTCATGTGCTTTAGTTAAGTTTTTCACGTACACGTGTATGGAAGATTTGTCTGATATGATGTAATCCAGCTTAATTATACATAATGTTGCAAAAATGCTATTGATATTTGGAAAATAAAATATTTTTTGTATGAAATACGTCGTTTCAACTAAAATCAACCCCATACTTAAAATATTTTGATGCTTACTTTTTCCCAATGAAAATATTCTGATACCAATAACTGATACTTTCGGTTCGATTCGTACCTAAATTTTGGCCTAGTAATATATTTGAATCCTAATATTTATTTTTAGTATTTTTAATACCTTTGGTCCCTAAAATTTATTAACCACCTTCGGTTTCCAATATTTATTACCAAGTATTTTAACATATTTGGATCCTAACATTTATTACCTAGTATTTTAAATACCTTTGGTTCCTCGTCCAATTCTTTGACAGTGTTGATGATGTTGTATATCTTGCCAATAGTTCCAGGCTTCACCTCCGGTTCTGTCGACTCCTATGAAGAGACAACAATATTTGTAGACATAATAATTGGCATAAAAAATTACATAGCTATACATGATGGCGATCCTCAAATAATGAGTAAATTTTTCAGACATGTAATGACATATTGATGGGTGAATCAACTATTTTATGTCCCTCGTTGCCATGGTTACATTCCAATGGGTCACTCTTAAAACCAAAATTGTATGGCATCTAAATACACAAAACATGCATATTTGTGTTAGCTATATCCCTTCCGTAACGGGTCACCTACCAAGGTTCTTAGTAAAACGCGGTTCCACATATCTTCTAACAAACTATACTTTAGTTGTCCCCTGGCTGATGGGACAGAATAACAACAACAAATAGTTGATTCACACTGATATTATGCACCTTATATTAGGTTACGAACTATCATGTCTCGTATCTAGAAACTCAATAAAAAAAAACACATGCAAATATATAAGTAGGATACTTATAAACCAATGCAAAACGAATCAACAAAACAATTTAGAAGTTTTTACGGGGTCGGCAACGCGTGAATGATGCCTCGGGATTGTAAACGTCCATAGGCTGCGGTGACCGCCTACCATCAAGCAGGCCGCTTGTTTGCCACCTTTGTGGTATAAAAAAAACTTGCTAGTTGAAGTGAAATCGAGTAATACACGTCTGTCTCACTCACCGGCACCTCGGGTTCTTGCAACGCAGAAAGAGACACATGCGACATTAGGCCCTCGTGAAACTCTGACATACGAGCGATCAGTTCTTCGCCGCAAGGAATGTTGTCTTTCTCTGCTTCCTCTTCCAGGTCCATGTGCTTGAAACCTGGACAATTTCAATTTCAATTTAGGTCTTTTCAGGGCAAGAGTGGACAGGCTGTTACTGAACCTGCGTGCAAGTAGCAGCTCGTCGTCAATTACCATTAGGTGTGACTGAGGTCAGACGTTGGTCAGATTTGTATTTTAAAAAAAACGAAGCTATATGTTAACACTAGATAGATAGATAGATAAATTCTTTATTCATACCCACAATTTACATGGCATTAACATAGAAACATAAACGAAACATACAAATAAAAAAGGCATGCATTTTTAACACCATTATTTTAACCATAAAATCAAAATGGAGCCATGTGTCGTGGCAAAGAAAAGGTGCTGGCTCAGCATGTTGATGCGGCAAGCCACATCGCTGGTATTCTGCCAGAACCTTACTACAACAGCTGTGCAACGCTTAAATTAATAATTAATGAAATAGGTGCTCAAAACAAACGTACTAGTTGGGCGTGTATTATGTACATTATTGTTTGTATCAGTGTATGTGTATGTGTGTGTGTGTGTGTGTGTGCTTTAAGTAGGTCTTCAGTAGCATTGACATTTGAGCGAAATAATAATATAAAAAAAACTACAACACTACAACTCTCAAGACGACACCTATAGAAGTCATCACTAAGGCTCTTTCGAAACAGTGCTCACTAGCTTAGAATCGTTACCGAAATGTACATATCCATTGCGTGTAGTCATAGGTTGGGAATCTTAGTATTAAAAAAATAACAGTATTTTTGTATTATATTTCGAGTTTACAACTATTACTTAAAACGGGATAGTGACCATGTAAGTTAAGTCTGCGTCGGTTAGCCAACGCGAATGGCTCATGATTATGCTCCTCGTTACGGAGTGAAACATGTCGAGCAATATTCGACTTATAAAACGTGAGTTACCCGCTTTTATACAATTAATATGTTTAAATCTCACGATAGTTTTGTGTTTAAAACATGTAAGTTAATTTAATTAGTTGCCGATATTTTGGCACTTCGACCGCATCTATATATTTAACCTTGACTGTACTCTTACTGTCCTAAAATAAGGACAATAGGCTTTTAAATGCTACTTACTCAGGATAGCGTTCATCTGCTCCCGTGGTGGACATCGGAACTCCCTGGTCTTCTTGGCAGCCACCGCGCTTGGCAGGTCTGACTGTTTGATTTCAATGTAGCGTCTGAAACAAGAAAAAAAATAAAAAGTTGAAGTAGATAATATATAGTTAAAAAAAACAACGAGGAAAAAATCAAAATATTTCATAAGAAATAATTTGATTTGTTCTTAGTTTCATAGATGGCAGCACCACCTCTCTAGCTATATCAGAATCCCGAAAGGTATTCATAAAGGAGGTGCAAACACGTAGTGTTTCACCTTAGAGCTGGTAAAACGGTGCCTAAAACCGTTAAAATAAACAAGATCACATATACTTCATTAATTTCGACGTGGTCCGCTGTGTACGGGTGGCCGAATTGGTTAAGGCGTCAGCCGCGATAGCTGGAGGTGCGGGTTCGAATCCCGTCTCGAACACCGGAGGTCCTCGTCGTTTTTTCTAAAGTATTTGTTATCTACTTCAACTTTTAATTTATATAGTAGTATTACTACTTAAAAATCAAAGCAAATCAAAATATTTCATAAAAAATAATTTGATTTGTTCTTAGTTTCAAGAAAAAAATACTTAACAGGTTTGGCCTAGTAGGTAGTGACCCTGCCTATTAAGCCGATAGCCATTTAAAACTAAAGAAAAAACTGGCCTAATGCATGTCGGATTACGCATAACGAACGTTTCTGTTTATAAAAACGGATTATAAATTGGGGGGTCTTCAAATATCAAGACGGACGTTGTGTTAAAATTTCATTTAACCTCGTAAGGCCCAGTGTGCATTACAATGTACACTCCCTTTCAATGGAGTTTAAATCTTTTATAAAAGGAAATAGGGTAGAATTTCTTTTGTTTCATTAGTTTTTGTACAAAAGAAAATTCAACCCAATTCACTGCATAGTAAGGTTGGTTTTAACTATTAAATATTTTAGTATGGTGGGCGTTACGAGAATATATTTGCTTTACAAAGTTCACGAATTAAATGCGTGTAACGTACGGACAGACTGACGGTCGGACATACAGATATAACGAAAGTATAAGTTCCGTTTTTACCATATTGGCCACGGATACAAAAAAGAAAGCACGCTTAAATTCCATCGAAACTCAAACTGAAATAAAAAAAACAGCCAATCTCAATTTTACTGTTGCAAGTCTCTTGCAACCAAAAAGGTACTATAGATACAGGTACCAAAGTGGTACTAAAAATGTACTAAACAAGTGCTACAGAGGTATTAACCCTTAATTTGGAAAAAAAACGTGCGTTTGAGCCTCTGCCGATTTGAATAGTCCTAAAAATTGTAATCATTAAAAAAAAATACAAAAAGAAGGGCAAAAAATGTGTACAGTCTATAAAGCCAGGGTTAAAGAGGTACTAAAGCGGTACTAAAGGGACACTAAAGAGATACTAAATGGTACACCGCCTAGCAATAATTTCAACAATTGTATGTACTGCCAGATTATGTAATGACACAGTTCAGGTAAGAAAGCATATCAAAGTATGTCTTGTGAAGTTATATTTTTACTTTTATATTTTAGTATTTTTAGTTATATCTTGTAATTGTTTGATATGTTTTCTTAGGGACTACGCATAATTATGTACTTTAAGATTTGATGTAAGGTCAATGTGGGTAAGACCGGCATACTATATTTTTAAGGGAAGTCCGTTATATGACACTAATTAAGTAATTGCCTATGAGGTATTGTAGGAAATTGATTGGTAGACGGTCTTTCCAGGTAGACGGTCTTACCCAGTACCCACATTGACCTTATCACTGTTTTGAAAAAATAAGTCCCGCCGTAGTTTATTGCCGGTATATTCTCGGGTCAGAGGTGTAGGGTTCGAACCGGTTTAGATTTTTCTTCGACGTTCATAAGTGCATGTAATGTGCCTAAATTGAAAAATAAAGATCTTTTATCTTTTTTAACACGTACCTGAGCTGATCAGTCTGCAAATCGCCAACGAAATCGTGGGCGAACGCTATGATGGCTTCCACTCTGTGCCGCAGTTGCAGATCGTTGAGATGCTGCAGTAGATAGCACATCTGCAGTTTAGCACCTTCAGCCATTTTCATGTGGAGTAGACCCTTTCGGTGCTCGTCTTTGCCCTCTGCGAATAAATACACATGTATAAAAAAATATGAAGGGACATGTTTGCTGTGTTGATGTTGTGCCGGCTGACTGTGCCCTGTGATGCCGGCTGACTGTGCCGTGTGATGCCGGCTGACTGTGCCGTTTGATGCCGACGGACTGCCGTGTGATGCCGGCTGACTAGAAAGCACCAGGGTGTCGTAAGAGGCGACAAAGGGAAAAATCCCACGGACGGCAAGCAGCATCCGTTGAAACATCTACAACTACTGCGGTCGCCTACCCGCCTGCCAGGCGTGGCGACTATGGCAACTACCAAGATGATACAAGTCATATTTGTGAGAGGCCTATTGTCCAGCAGTGAACTGCGTACGGCTGAAATGCACGTATGTTGTTTGCAAATCCTTACACGACATTAAATGTCCTAAATAATTGTTCCGAGTACGGGATCAAATCTTACCTTTATCAAAAGTGGGATCCCAGGTCTCAGGGTTGATCATGATGAGAAGCTTCTCAACATCCTCGTCTCTCATCATACCCACTAGCAGAAGACGGTCCACCAGTTTGATGAGAGGCCTAAAATATAAAATATGACTTCAATTAATTATGCCTTCAGAAAATGGAAGAAACTACTTTCATCTTATTGTTACTCTGTCGCGGTGTAAACATTAATAGCAAATTTTGTGTTAAGAATTGTTGAAGAAGAGCGCTGGTGGCCTAGCGGTAAGAGCGTGCGACTTGCAATCTGGAGGTCACATGTTCAAACCCCGGCTTGTACCAATGAGTTTTTCGGAACTTATGTACGAAATATCATTTGTTTTTTACCAGTTTCTTTTCGGTGAAGGGAAACATCGTGAGGAAACCGGACTAATCCCAAAAGGGCCTGGTTTACCTCTGGGTTGGAAGGTCAGATGGCAGTCGCTTTCGTAAAACTAGTGCCTACGCTAAATCCTGCGATTAGTTGCCAAGCGGACCCCAGGCTCCCATGAGCCGTGGCAAAATGCCGGGGCAACGCGAAGGAGATGTTGTGTTGTTGTGAATTGTTCAAAGCGTTCTACTAATGAAGCCGATGATCGGGTTCAAATCCCAATAAGGGCATTTATTTGTGACTGACATAATATCACGTTTTTCACGTTACGTTGATTGGGGGAACTGCATGTATGGACCTTCAAGAATTCTACCAAAAAATGTGAAGAACTTACAGGAACAAGTTCTCGTTGGAGCCGCCGACGGGATCCCGGTTGTGGACCTGGTTGGTCTCCACGGCCTCAGCCAGGGCCTGCATCACGAATTCCCTCACCACTTCGAGGGGGAAGTTTGGGGAGTAGAGGTTGCTGATGTCCGATATGTTCTCCCTGGATATAGAATACAATAGAATGGAATAAGACTTTATTCTTGGGCACTTACTATTAACATAAAACATGAAACAAACGATCATAAAACATTACAAGAAGTGCCACAAAATGGCCCCATCTCGGCATATTGCTAGCGTGTTGACAGCGTGTGACGGTATTGTAAACGTCCATAGGCTGCGGTGACCGCCTACCATCAAGCGGGCCGCATGCTTGTTTGCCACCTTTGCGGCATAAAAAAATAAATAAAAAGCATCTCCCGACGAGGCCAAACGGAATAATGGTTTTATAATAATATACACGAGAATTTTAGATTGGATGTTTATTAAGTACCATTCTCTAATCAAACTAATGTAAAAGCGGGTGCAGCGGCGGAAAATGCCGAAATTCTTAAACGTAACAAGAACGTAACAAATATAAAAGCCTGGACAGAGAGTACCATTTTGTACCGTTTGGCGTAGAGACGCTAGGTTCATGGGGTCCCAGCGCGCAAAAACTTTTTGCAGAAATCGCGAAGCGTCTGGTTGATGTACAGACGGGCAGCAGCGTCCGTCGAAAACCAATCTACAGCTACTGCGGTAAACCCGTCTGCCAAGCGTGGCGACTATGGCAACTACCCCCAAGATACAAGTCATATTTGTGGAAGGCCTATGTCCAGCAGTGAACAGCATACGGCTGAAATGTATATATGATGTTTACTCAGCTACTCACGCGATATCAGTCATCTTCATTTGCGGACGGACGCTTTCACACTGCAGCGACCGTAGACTGTGCTGCATATCCGGTTCGTCATATAAAGCCTTCAACTCTGGTCCGAGCGGGATCACAAACTCGTTCTTACATGTCTCCCTGTAAGAAATCAGGATCTATCATATAAAGAACTAGCTTTTCCTCGTGACTACATCGGCCAGCCATGCCCGTCTTTAAACTGTGGTTGCGGGATAAAAAATATCCTATGTCCTTTCATGGAGCTCAAACTCTCTCCATATCAAATTACATTCCAATTGTTTCAGCGGGTTAAGAGTGAAGAGGTAATAGACAGACAGAGAGAATACTTTCGCATTTATAATATTAGTATGGAACTATGGATTTATTTGGGTACTTCTGATAACACCTTTTTACTGACTGCCCCCACCTCCATGAGATAACAGCATTGTTATTGAATACAACCTGAATTATGTGAAAAAATAAATCATTTACTCTAAAAAAAAAGACTAAAATCTTTAACTTTCGCTATATCCACAGGAATCGTAAATCCTTCTACAGTCGACGTCAAAGATATAGTTACACTTTTGCGCCTTCTTACAAGCGATCAAGGATTAATTCGCTCCCTTCGTCTGTATTCCCGGGAAGATATAATTTAGGTGTCTTTAATTCAAGGCAAGAGTGAATAAGCTGTTACTGAACCAGCGTGCTACACCTTCGACCTCGTCGACACTTACCATCAGGTGCGACTGAGGTCAAACGCCGGTTAGTCTTGTATGAAAAAAAAAAGTTGAAAAGTGTATACATATCTTTGACATCGACTGCATGACACGAAACTTTACATGGCGGCCCAGCCGCGGTTAAACTTACATGGTGGTAGCGTGCGACTCCAAATGCAAGGCAATCAGAAGATCGTAGAATCCTTGACGGAGGGGGCCGGACATGTACTGAGATTGGATCGCATACAGAAGTTGTTTCTGATCGACGTGCTGGCAAAGCGCGTGCGCGGCTCTGAAAAAAAAAACATTATTTTACAAAGTGTAGTTTAATTTCTATCGTATGTGTTTCCCGAATGAAACCTGGGTATAAAGCCCAGCTGCCGTGTGATGCCGGCTGAATAGCACCGCCCCATCTTTTTTTATGACATAGGCGGCAAACGTACAGACGGATTGCCTGATGGTAAGCAATTACTTACTCACCATCAGGAACACAACACTATATACCTGAAATAACAGTGCTATTATGGCTGTGGTCTTCTGTAAGGAGGAGGTACTTCCCCAGTTCGGCTGCTCCAGATACAAGCGTATCTGGAGCAGCCGAACTGATGCAGCAGCTGAAATGATGATACTTCGCTGTGCCCTACTTCTCATCGTTGGACGTAGTTTAAGGACATTCCCGGGTGTCAATCTACCCCCAAGATGATACAAGTCATATTTGTGAGAGGCCTATATCCAGCAGTGGACTCCATAAGATTGAAATGTATGTAATGTATGTATGATAGAGCCCAGAGGTTTTACGCAACATATATTAGCATCATTGTGTTTGGGTCTCTAGCTCTAATTGTCGGTGTGGTAAAATACATACATACGTACATTTCAGCCGTATGCAGTCTACTGCTGGACATAGGCTTCCCACAAATGTGACTTGTATCATCTTGGGGATAGTTGCCATAGTCGTCACGCTATGCAGGCGGTTCGGCGACCACTGTAGCTGTCTGGGTTTCGACGGACACTGCTGCCCGTCCGTGGGATTTTTTCTTTTGTCGCCTCTAACGACACCCGCGGGACGAGACGTGGTGGTGCTATTCTAGTCAGCTATCACACAGCTTGTGGTAAAATAGTGGCCAGAAAATCATGTAGAAATGGATTTTACTGAGCTTATGCATGAGCATATTAATTCTCTGCACAACTACATAGATATGGTTCTTAACGAATGTAACACACAATACAAGTTACCTGTAATTGCTCTGGTAGCATAACGCAGCGTACAGAGTGAGGGTGTGAGAGTGAAAGCTCAATAGCTTGTCCATTTCTATCAATTCTAGAATGTCGATGCAACGGTCTTCCTCTGAAAAAAAAAACATTTAGATAATTGGTAACCAGGCATAGTACAGCGTGTCTGATGATTTGAGGTACACACAAAGTAAAGATGGATTAAGGAGTACAATTCAGAGAAACCGGTCCAGCCTAGTGGGTGGTAACGACCGGTCTGGCCTAGTGGGTAGTGACCCTGCCTATGAAGCCGATGGTCTTGGGTTCGAATCATAGTCATGGCATTTATTTGTGTGATGAGCATATCTGTGCTCATCACATGTTCCTGAGTCATGGGTGTTTTCTTTGTATTTAAGTATTTATATGTTTTTTATTTAAACGTGAAAGTCCTGACTGATCAACGTCCGTCGTCCAGCCCAAATCGCTTAAATAATTTATTTACCATAAGGACCCACTAAGAAGAGATTTTTGTAAATTCCACCATTAAGAGGGTAAAAGGGGGTTGAAAGTTTGTATGGGGATTGTGTAAAATGTAAAGCTAGAGACTTGAAAGTTTGTGTAAACACTCCTCATTAGAATACAAGAAAAGTAATTTCAGCGTTATCCAAAATTCATCCCCTAAAGGGTCAAAAAGCGCGTACGAAGCCGCTAAAAGCTAATTATTTTATATTTGTATAGACAAAATTGGGTGCGAATGAATAATAAAACATCTCCGTCCCACCTCCGGACGTCCAGGCGAGGGGAGCGGATCCTAACGTTGTGAATATTCCATTCATTCGCACGAAGCAATTCGCTTCTACCTTCCTAATGCGGACTGCTAAGGAATGGAATTCGCTCCCTACGTCTGTATTCCCGGAAAGATATAATTTGGGTTTTTTCAAGGCAAGAATGTATAGAGGCTGAACCAGTGTGCTACACCCTCGACCTCGTCGTCACTTACCATCAGCTGCGACTGAGGTCAAACGCTGGTCAGTCTTGTATAAAAAAGTACTACCATAGACACCAACATACCAGGTATATGGAGAGCCAGCATGGATATAGCATCTTCGCAGAGCATCGACCAGCCCCGGATATCCGACAGCTTCAAGGCGTGGACTTGTAGCGACAAGTTCGGTACCTACGACAAGGTATCCAGTCAAACTCAAACGTTTATTCAGTAAGTAGGCCACAAGAGCACTTTTACACGTCGAGTATACAAAAGAAGAAAAATAAAAACTACACCGGTTCTAACCCTACACCTCTGACCCGAGAAGCATTTTAACTTTCGTGACCGGCAAGAAACTCGGTAGGACTTATTTTATCAAAACAGTATTACAAAACATATCTTAAACATATTACATAAAAATGCGTTATTCTATAAGAAAACATATCCAACATTTAAAAATAATTACGTACTGCCAAAGAAAAAATAAATATAATTACTTAAAGGTCCAAATCTGACGTGAACAGTTGTCTCTATCTAGCTTCTATTTAGACTGGTCTCGCGGAATGAAACGGTTGACCAGTTCTCAAACAAATTAATTTACGAGTGGTAATCATATTTCATTTTTGAACTGTGTAGGTAATAGACGAGGGTGTTGTATTGAAAATTATGTTTAACTGTTTGACAGTAAGACGAATGTTCAGTCGCCATCAAATATATCGGAGCTGTGGAGGTGTTCACAAATATCGGAACATGCACTTTATCACGTTGACAATAGAGGCGTTGTTCCGATATTTGTGACCACCTCCACAGCTCCGATATATCTAACGGCGACTGTTCCTTGACTATTAAGAGTTGAACTAAAACCTTTTCATCAAGATACAAAAACGATGTCTCAAGATTGATAAATCCTCTTCGCTTATATATTACGATCCTCTTTTAAGCTTCCTGAAATAACTGAAGAATGAATGATATATATATATTTCTTTTTACCTCGCCTCTCTAAAATGCAAAGAGGTAAATTTCTCATTGGGGCCCCAGAAGGAATAATGACTGGAGACCGCCAGTAAGGGATAAAGATATTCTGGCTTTTGCAGCCCAAAATGTAACAATTCACTATAGTTTTGCTTTACATGGCATTCAATATAGCAAAATTATTAGCTTATTCTGTATTAATTACCGCAAGTTTGGTTGAAAACCCAAGAAAACTCCAATTGTATTTGTTTGTGCAGATTGACCCTGGCCCAGAAAATATATTGTGGTATTACCATTTTGATTTCACCTGGCATATCGTTGCCTGACCCACAACACAAGCCTTCTTGAGCTTACCGCGGGGCTTAATTTGTCCATGGTCTTTGCAGACTTACCCTGGCCCACTGATGCGGTTTCAAACACTGTATCTTCAGTCTCGGCGGGAACTGAGGTATGACGTGCTTGTCGCTGGTCGGCAACACTGCGGCACTGAGGGGCAGACTGGTCGATGAGCGACCAAGCTCGATTTGGAGGATCTCCTTCGATGTGGCCTCTACGAAAATTGCTGGGAACAGCTTGATTTCTGGTTCCATCTGTGGACAATATTTAACATCTAAACTAATATAATAAAGGCGAAAGTTTGTGAGTGTGTATGTTTGTTACATAATTATGCGTAGTCTTGTAAGAAAACATATCAAACACTTCATCGTTCAAAGAAAAGATATAATTAAAAATACTAAAATATAAAAGTAAAAATTTGACTTCATAAAATAGACATACTTTGATATGCTTTCTTACCTGAACTGTGTCATTTATATGATCTGGCAGTACATACAATTATTGAATTAATTTGCTAGGCGGTTTAGTTAGTGTCTGGTATGGGCCATGCATGTTTGTGTGTCAAATAATCCTCTACTCTATAATAGCCCTAATCTCATGAAAAGCACACTGACTAAGAATCTATTCAGTACACTGGGCTAGTGATCCAGTGGTTGTGGGTTTGAGTCCCACTGCGAGTCAATTTTTTTTTATTTTTCTTTCGATTTAAATATCAAAGATATTCGCTAGCAGAAGTTTCTGCATAATAATAAATAATTAAGAATCTATTGTTGAAGAAGACTATACCTTATACTTAAAGCTGGTATCCTTCCCCTCACAAGTCCAGGACACGATGCCGGTGGATGTGTCCACGGAACAGCCAATGAACATGCCCTGGGAGGCACCCTTGGCTCCGGCAGCTTCAGCCATCACCTCATTGTACAACTCATCAGCTCGCACCATGTAGCAGGACTGACGTTCAACGCTGATGAAAAAATCATTAAGGTCAATGTTTTGTTTTATGACATAGGCGGCAAACGAGCAGACGGATTGCCTGGTGGTAAGCAATTACCATCGCCCATGGGCACCCACAACACCAGGGGAGTCACAAGCGCATTGCCGGCCTTTAAGGGTGGTTGGAGCTCTTAGAACTGGGAACCTTACTCACCATCAAGAACACAACACTACATACCTGGAAGGCAGCAATGGTATTATGGCTGTGGTCTTCTGTAAGGAGGAGGTACCTCCCCAGTTGGGCTGCCCCAGATCCAAGCGTGATGGTCATCGCTGTGCCCTACCTCTCATTGTTGGACGTAGTTTAAGGACCCGGGTCCGATGTGGGTTAGACTGGCATACTTTATTTTAAGGGAAGTCCTTATATGACACTAAATACCGATGTAGGAAATTGATTGGTAAACGGTCTTTCCTGATAGACGGTCTTACCCACATTGATCTTATCAATATTATCTTCATCATGATCATGTCATTATTATTTTCATCATCATTTGATGACTGTTCTGGTTTAGTGGGTAGTGGGTTCTAATCCTGCCTTGGACACCAGACGACCTCGTAACGTTTTCTTAAGTATATGGCATATAATTTCAATTGATGGGCTTAAGTTCAAATCGTCTTCCGGTACATAATTGTCAATCGAGTGCTTTATTTTGATTAATTGACAATAATTTATTTTGATTAAAAGGCAAGAGTCTCCCACTGCTCGGCAAAGGACCAATGTCAAGCGGTCTTTTTACAGCAAAAAAGACATCCAAGGCTCTACTTTAAAAGGACAATATCTTTCAATTATTCTGCATCGAATCGGATCGAAAAGGCGATCGCATCCCCTCGGCTTAAATAAAAAGACTTACCTCTCAATAACCCGATCGTAGTCATCAGTAATAATCACAGAAGACTTCATAACCTTGCTCTGGTTAAAGTCTCTCGAATGTAGATGGTACTGAGTAGTCACCCAGCCCACATACAGATGCGTTGGGTCCTGGCCGGGATACACCCTGGAATAATAAGTCTGGGTTAATAAGCGTTGGTAGAATACCGGTAAATGCTGACTCACGTTAGAGCGGCCAGTCGCCGAGCCGTGGCGACTGTTCCTACATTTTGTATGGAACACGTGGTCACCGAGCCATCCGAGCCACTCGGCCCGGGCCGTTACAGCTATGTAAAAAAGACTCGGCTCAGCCCGGTGATGGGAAGGTTATCGACGGGCGAGTGACGATCGTCTACTCTTAGTGAATGGTGGGATGGAATGACGCTCGTGTTAATGTCAATATTCGAGTGTCAGGCCGCTCGTGTCCGGGCCGCCCCGGTGAGTGCCCGGAGGGTCAACGGAAGGCTCGGGCTCGGGAGGGCGACGGGTAGGAGACGCGACGGTGTAGCATGAGTCATCCTTAAGGCTGTAACTTTTGGTGGATGTTTTACTAGTTCACAATACTTGAGAATCTGAGACTTTATATTCCGGTATTTTGAAAAATACCTAATTCTCGGCAATACGGCATACGTATGGAATTATGAAACTGGTAATTTATGGAACTTTTATTCCATCCTTATTATATCCTACATATAATAATGAAGCTGAAGAGAGTAAAAAGCATGGCATAAGTTGACTGTATACTTAGAATCGACAACAGAACACGTTCCAGCGATTTTGATATTTTTGTCCGTTTATTTGTTCGCGTATCACGTGAACGGATTTTATGAAAACTTTAGTAATCTATAGAGAAAAACACCGGCCAGGTTAATTTAAACTAAATACAATCCCTAAAAGGGGGAGGGCACAGAGTCACAGACCGACATTTGACATTTGTAGAAGAACAAAATTTGTATGTGGATAATTATGTATATTTTTGACATTATCTACGAAAAGGGACCTTATTGTTGATGGCGCTTATGTCGTTGTTCAAGACCATACAATACAAACGCAACGCGATTCGACGTAAGTGCCATCGCCAATAAGGTCCCTTAGATAATGACACATTTACCTGACACCATAAAAGTACTCGTTGATGAGTTTCAAACACTCGGCATCGAAGATCTCATTGCCGACAGTCTCAGTCTGAGCAGCAGCCAATGTGCTGGTGGTCATTTCCTTGCGTCCCTGCTGGGGTGTCGGCACTTGGAGATTGTTGAGGTTCGTCTGCGGAGAAAGGTTTGGATCAAAACCGTGTTCGGTTCCAGAATTCTTGAAGCACATAGTATATACCAGGTGCGGCCTGTAATAGGAGGAATAATTTTAGGGATCGCTTCTACACCACAAACGAAGCATATTTGTTCTACAAAAAAAAATTGTGTAATTTCTGACTTTTTTGAACAAACTAAATAGTATTTTCAAGGACCGGCATTTTACTATTGCTACTTTTGTGGTGTAGAAACGACGCCTAAAGTTAATGCTTGTATTACTGGCCACGCCTATTATAAGGATTATTTGGTATTCAGCGTTTGACCTCAGTCACACCTAATGGTAAGTTTCAACGAGGTCGAGGGTGTAGCGCGCTGGTTCAGTAACAGCCAATTGACTCTGCCTTTAAGGCACTGGTCCCACCGCGAGCTAGTAATCTATGAGCTATCAGCTATTTCATGGGACAAAAGATAATCGATCCCGTGTAGATAAACCAGCGGTGGGACCAATGCTGAAAAGACCCAAATTATATTTTTCCAGAAATATAGACGAAGGGAGCGAATTCCATGCCTTTGCAGTCCGCATTAGGAAGGTAGAAGCGAATTGCTTCTTGCGAGTGAATGGAATATTCACAACACAACGTAACGATGAAACCGTTCCCCTCGCCTAGAGAAGATATAATTTGGGTCTTTTCAAGGCAAGAGTGAATAGTCTGTTACTGAACCAGCGTGCTACACCCTCGACCTCATCGACACTTACCATCAGGTGCGACTGAGGTCAAACGCTGGTCAGACTTGTATAAAATATATATCGTTATAATAAAATTATGTTAATAATTATTTTGTGCTGGCTAAAGGAGTGTGTGAATTATTTTAGATATAATCATAAGTTCTGTTCTGACTACTATGAAAAGACCAATGCAGATATAGTTTGGTTATATATCATATAAATATATTCATCTTTGAGAAATGAAAAAATATGGAGTTTTGAAAAACTTAATTGCAAAAGAAGTTTTCCTAGAAAAGAATCAAATTACATCCAAGTTTGAATAGAACATATTTCCAGTAACTGGCCACTTTTTAACAACTGGCCACGTTATACTAAACATGAACTATGTTTACCTATAAACAGAACACATTTTCTAATAGTGTTTCAATTACTGGCCACCCTCCAATAAATGGCCAACTCACACTAAAGTGAATTCTAATCGCTTATAAACAGAGTTCATTTTTTAATATAAAGTGGCTAATTATTGGAGGGTGGCCAGTTACTAGCGAATTACGCTATCTTAAACACAAAATTATCGAGATTCAAACAAATTAATTGTACAGAACTCTCGTTTTATAAGTCGAACGGATCATGATTATGCTCCTCGTTACAGCGTGAAACATGTCAAGCAATATTCGACTTATAAAACGTGAGTTACCCGTTACTATACAATTCATAATTTTGAATATACTTTATTCCATTTGGAGCACATTAAAAAGTAAATGTGATGGTTTACATATATGTCCGTTTGAATCGAAAGCAGAAGACAGACAGCTGTTAAATGAAAGAGAAAACTATGTTAGTGACCCACACATAGACAACTTACGTTTTGGTCAAACAAATACGGCTTGCTTGACCTGCTGTACTGGGCATCATACCTGGTATTGGCCTTGGGGATAAAACAAAATTAAAAAAAAACTCGCACACAAAACTTGGGAATCTTGGTGGCAATTAAACTCTTCAGAAATTTTATCAGATTTTTTTTATGACGGCAAATGAGTAGACGGATTGCCTGATGGTAAGCAATTACCGTCGCCCATGGGCACCCGCAACACCAGGGAGTCACAAGCGCGTTGCCGGCCTTTAAGGGGGGTTGGAGCTCTGAGAACCTTACTCACCATTAGGAACACAACACTACATACCTGAAAGGTAGCAGTGATATTATGGCTGTGTTCTGTAAGGAGGAGGTACTTCCCCAGTTGGGCTGCTCCAGACTCAAGCGTGATGGTACTTCGCTGTGGTCTACCTCTCATTGTTGGACGTAGTTAAGGACATACCCGGGTCCTATTAGAGCGCTGGTAGGCTAGCGGTAAGAGCATGTGCCTTGCAATCTGGAGCTTGTTTAAACTCTGGCTCGTACAGGAACATGCATTTTATCGTCTTGACAATAGAGGCGTTGTTCCGATATTTGTGACCACCTCCACAGCTCCGATATATCTGATGGCGACTGTACTATCAGCAAC
The DNA here is from genome assembly GCA_022674325.2 of Grapholita molesta. Lineage (NCBI taxonomy): Eukaryota > Metazoa > Arthropoda > Insecta > Lepidoptera > Tortricidae > Grapholita > Grapholita molesta. The sequence continues at coordinate 9,969,636 of CP053143.2, forward strand.
AGTCTTAGCTGTACATTGCTGGACCTTATTGTATAAAGCATAAGATCCACCGATGTATAAGAGAGTTGCTGTGTGTACAATGAGTTTTTCTGAACCTATATACGAAATATCATTTGATATTAACCAGTCGCTTTTCGGTGAAGGGAAACATCGTGAGGAGACCGGACTAATCCCAGTAAGGCCTAGTTTGTTCTGGGCTGGAAGACTTGAATGGTCAGTTGGCAGTCGCTTTCGTTAAGCTATTATCTACGCCAAGGGATTACGAGGCAGCTCATGGAGTTTAAAATGCCATGATTGCCACGCCCGGTACGCCTAAGATTTCTGGAGAACTTCAATAGACTCCAATTCAGGAAGAGTTTAAAAACCACCAAAAAAATAATAGACATTTTAGACATAATTTGACATTAAATATGTCGGGAAAAAAACTAGGTTAACTGTTCTGTTTGATAAAACAGCTAGCAGTAGTTTTTTCCGCTATGTTTAATGTCAAATTATTATTTTCTGTGGGAAGTTATAAAGGGTCAAAAACTTTGTTTTTCTTTGTTTATGTTTTTGCTATGGTCAATAGTTTAATATTCATTTCATATACGAGACTTAGCATCATAACTAAAAAAACTAAAACTACATACATCGGTGTGAAAAGAGCTATAACCCCTTATGGTCCCACCGCGAGCTAGTAAGCTATGAGCTATCAGGTATTTCAAGGGACAAAAGATAATCGCTCCCGTGTAAATAAAAGAGGCATATATGTCATAGTCGGGCGATTGTAGTTCATCGCCGGGCGATGAGCTATAAATATATATCTCTCTTTTATTTACACGGGAGGGATTATCTTTCATCCCTTGAAATAGCTGATAGCCAAGGATCGGACAAACGCCCGTCATTATTTGGACCATAATTTATATCCAGTGAGAAATTTTATGATTGACATTCCGAAATTTACTTTCGCCAATAAATGTATAAAATACTATTTTTTATTAACATAAGGAAGTCTCTGCTGTTCGAAACAGGGTTATATTTTCAAAATGACGGGCGTTTGTCCGATCCTTGCTGATAGCTCATAGCTTACTAGCTCGCGCCCTGTACCAGTGCCTATATCCCGGCCTCTGTAGTCATGTACTATTGATCATACCATAGGAAAAACGCAAACAAAAATTCGGTTTGTAACTTTGTTATAAATCTCAATGGGGAATTAAAAAAACTGACTTCACTAAAACACCAATTTGAAATCAACCACTCCAAACTCGAAAGGGCTCAACTCAGTGTACATTCAAACCAAACTCAACCTTATATCTTACACTCAGGGTCTACATACCTGTGACACTCGTATCTGTGGGTTAGGACGTCTCATACCGGATCTTTCTGGAGACAGTTCGCCATCACTGAACGGGTCTGGTGTCTTGGACTTGCGTGATTTGGAACGGTCACCGCTCTCGCCGCGCTTGCTTTTGAAGAACCTTAATGATGAAGGAATAGGGTTCATTATAGTGTAGCAAGAGCTTGATGCTGGCTGTCTAGAATAGCACCACCCCATCTATTCCCGCGGGTGTCGTAAGAGGCGACAAGGGGAAAAATCCTACGGACGGGCAGCAGCGTCCGTCGAAACCCAATCTACAGCTACTGCGGTCTCACCTGCCAAGCGTGACGACTATGGCGGGTAGTTGCCATAGTCCTCAAGATGATACATATTTGTGGGAGGCCTATGTCCAGCAGTGGACTGCATACGGCTGAAATGTATGTATGTGTATGTAAGAGTTTTATATTTTAGAGAGATTTCATAGCACTTAGGTATGTTTAGACTTACCGAGGAAGGTGTACAGTTCAGAATGCATGTGTATGAAAAATAATCATATTTTATTTTCTTATAGTTTACAGTTAGGATAATTAGCTAGTAATTGGCCACCCTCCAATAACTGGCCACATAATTACAATTTATTTTAGTGTGAGGTAGCCAGTATTTAAATCCCCATTATAAAACGTGTTTTATTTATAGGTAAACAAAAGTCATTTTTTATTATAAGGTGCCCAGATATTGAAAAGTGGCCAGACTCTAACGGCTTTGAGTGAGCCAGATTAGTACAGTCGCCATCAGATAGGTATATCGAAGTGTGCAAGTGGCCACAAATATGTGAACAACGCCTTTATTGTCAAGACAATAAAGTGCATGTGCATTTTTGACCACCTCCACAGCTCCGATATATCTGATGGATGTACCCTATTTTCAATCTGGCTAATTTACAGTATATCTTTATAAATTATAACCTGTATGTTATTCAGTTTTATTTTCGTTTCTTTAAAATCGGGTTCGTAGTTTTCACGTGAAATAATATAGTAACTTGAATTTCAGACTAAAAAATAAGTATTATGCAGACTTTCAAAATTGGAAGACAATTGACCAGTTTATTAAATTAAATATAGTTACTCACTTGAAAGGCGAGCGCCCTCTCTTGTCCTTTTTGTCATCAGCCGCACTTTGAACCCCCAACTCGTATTTCGACATTTCCGCCTCACTCGTCGTACGATGCATGCCGTTCACTTGACCTGCAAAATTGTACCTTTATCAATAAACTATAAGGTGCGAATTGCAATGGCGGGTTACGTGGAAAAATGTGGAAAATTAGAAAAGCAGAGAAGTTTGACAGTGTGATCGTTAGATGTCGCTTATTCACAATTGGTTCATGTCAGGTTATGAGTTGAAATAAATCTGTGAAAAAATGTTATGTACCTACTGTTAAGGTAAGAGATCAAGATTTGACTTGAACATAGGGTAAATTGCCCAGTAACTGGCCACTATTCAGTGACTGGACCTTATATTGTAAATGAATTCTATTTTCCTATAAATAGAACCCATTTTCTAATGGGGTTTCAATTACTGGCCATTCTTCAATAACTGGTCACGTCATACAAAAATAGGAACTTTTTATATGTAAACAGAATTCATTTCCAGTACAACGTGGCCAGTTATTGGAAGGTGGCCAGTTACTGGTTATCTACTGTAAATAAAAACATTACAAGATAAACAAAAGCTTGTAATACAAATTTACTTAAAAGTTGAAATAGATAACATATACTAAAGAAAAAACGACGGGGACCTCCGGTGTTCGAGACGGGATTCGAACCCGCATCTCCAGCTATCGCGGCTGACGCCTTAACCAATTTGGCCACCCGTACACAGCGGAACCCGTCGAAATTACTCAAGTATATGTGATCTTGTTTATTTTAACGGTTTTAGGCACCGTTTTACCAGCTCTAAGGTGAAACACTACGTGTTTGCGCCTCCTATATGAATACCTTTCGGGATTCTGATATAGCTAGAGAGTTGGTGCTGCCATCTATGAAACTAAGAACAAATCAAATTATTTTTTATGAAATATTTTTGATTTGCTTTGATTTTTAAGTAGTAATACTACTATATATACTACTTAGAGCTGGTAAAACGGTGCCTAAAACCGTTAAAATAAACAAGATCACATATACTTGAGTAATTTCGACGGGTTCCGCTGTGTACGGGTGGCCAAATTGGTTAAGGCGTCAGCCGCGATAGCTGGAGATGCGGGTTCGAATCCCGTCTCGAACACCGGAGGTCCCCGCCGTTTTTTCTTTAGTATATGTTATCTATTTCAACTTTTAATTTATATAGTAGTATTACTACTTAAAAATCAAAGCAAATCAAAAATATTTCATAAAAAATAATTTGATTTGTTCTTAGTTTCACAAATTTACTTAGTTTTAACCGGAATAAATTCTACTAAAGGATTAATAGATTATTTTCAGATTATAACAGATAAAATATATGAAATCACGACGCGTATCGACTGATCTCGGAAAATGGAATGTTTAAATGTCACTTTAGTTTGCGATTTGTGAGTTGAATGAATCGCTAATGTGAATGGTGCAGCCAGTAGCAGAAATTGCAAAGCGGGCCAATTGTTCAAAATGATCTTAGCAATAAAGTCATGTTAAACTCATTTTGAACTCGCCTGCTTAGAAATTTCTGCTGCTAGAATGAACCTTTGTTTATTGAGACGCTGACATTATATTAATAATGAATATAAAAGTTCAGTTAGAAGACAGAGAATACAACATTACAGAAATAGAATTTTATGTGCTTCCTACTCCAAATTACGTGCTCTTTAAAATAATAAAAGTATTCCAATATTTTTTCGTTAGATCCATTCCGTCACCATCTATAAAAATAGTAACATAATGGACGAAAAAGCTGCATGATCCTCATTTCAGCCGTAAGTAGTCCACTGCTGGACATAGGCGTTCCCCAAATATAACTTGTATCATCGAGGGGGTTAAGTTGCCATAGTCGCTACGCTTGGTAGGCGGGTTGACGACCAGAGCAGCTATAGATTTGGGACGCTGCTGACCATCCATCGGCTTCTTCCCTTTGTAGCCTGAAGGAATTGGGGACAGAATAGATGAAAAAAACTTATGACAATTGTTCGTATGAAGAATCAAAAGAGCACGTCGTAAGTAGATAGCATATAAAATAAAGTTGCATAGAGTGAAATCACCAGTAATGGACAAGGAACCAATCATGAACATTAGTGCTTATTTCAAAGGAGTCAAGTGTTTGTTGGTACATATTCAATTAAAAACGTTATGGTTTTTGAAGAGCGCTGGTAGCCTAGCGGTAAGAGCGTGCGACTTGCAATCTGGAGGTCGCACGTTCAAACCCCGGCTCGTAACAATGAGTTTATCGGAACTTATGTACGAAATATCATTTGATATTTACCAGTCACTTTTCGGTGAAGGAAAACATCGTGAGGAAACCGGACTAATCCCAATAAGGCCTAGTTTACCCTCTGGGTTGGAAGGTCAGATGGCAGTCGCTTTCGTAAAACTATTAAGAATTAAGTGTCCATCATTGGTGCCTGTCAGCTTAGTGTCGAACATTGGTGTCAACATGAAATGTCAATCATCATTAAAAGAATGCAATAATGATTTCGTTCTTTATTAAAGACCTGGTTGTAAATTGTAATTCTGTATAGTGACGTTTCTCCCCACGGAACCTTTGCGGGGAGGGCGCGATGGCTGTCGTTTGAGGTTCAACTTTGGTTCTTCTGCTTCATCGTAGTGGAGACCTTGGGTGGGGTAGAACAGGGTCAAATTATAGGATGACAGAGGGTAAAAAAGTGCGGGCAGGAGAAAAATAGCTGTGTCAGGCAAGCGATTGATAATATACATAGAAGGCGAATAAAGTCTGCAAAATGATCCCACAAAAATGTTTCCTCAGAAGTTTACAAAAGTTTCATTAGAAGTTTACAAAAGTTTCCTCAGAAGTTTACAAAAGTTTCCTCAGAAGTTTACAAAAGTTTCCTTAGAAGTTTACAAAAGTTTCCTTCAGTTGCAAACTATGCAACTTTAGTTACAGATCCTTGAACAACGCCGCAAAGTTGCTAGTTGGTCTGTTTTACAGGATACATTTTGAGGTGAAAAATTGTGTGTTGCACTCGGTAGCAAAGTGTGTCCCCTCTCGTACTTTGAAACCCTCTCAATGCTCAAGATTCAAAAATTTTGGAATCTTTCGCTAGCTCGGGTCTCAAATTGAAAGTAAACAGTAACTGTGCCCCCTTGTATAATAAATAACTATTTTATAATTGTAACTATCACCCCGCCCCAGCTTCGCACGGGTGCAATGCTGATATCAGTATTCCTCCACTATTTAATGGATGTTATTATACATATAAACCTTCCTCTTCAATCACTCTATCTATCTAAAAAAACGCATCAAAATCCATTGCGTAGTTTTAAACATTTAAGCATAAATAAAAATGAAAGAGGTTTAAACACAATAAAATGTATTCAAACTAAGCCATTAGCCATTTTGATAATTTGGACAAAATTGTTTATTACGATGTCGATAAATTTAGTCAAGTAATCACTAGCAGTGGTGCACTTTTGCCCCCATCAACCCGGTGTTTGGTTATATCCTCCTAGGGATATAGGGTCACCGTCGCAGGGTTGCTAGTTAGTCTGTGTTTTACAGGATAAATTTTGGAGAGTGTGCACAGGAACTGCACGATTTAATTCCGCCATCTCCGTTCCTCCATCGGACGTCCAGACGAGGGGAGCGGTTTCATCCTTACGTTGTGAATATTCCATTCATTCGCACGAAGCGATTCGCTTCCACCTTCCTAATGCGGACTGCTAAGGAATGGAATTCGCTCCCTTCGTCTGTATTCCCGGTAAGATATAATTTGGGTCTTTTAAAGGCAAGAGTGAATAGGCTGTTACTGAACCAGCGTGCTACACCCTCGACCTCTTTCCATCAGGTGCGACTGAGGTCAAACGCTGGTCAGTCTTTTATAAAAAAAAAAGGGACAGAGAAAGCGACTTTGTTTTATAATGTAGTGATGTAGTCATACCTTTAATGTCGTTCATTGTGAATCCACTGCGCATGATCTGATCGATGTGCGCCGGCATCTGCGCGTCCGCAGCCTCCTTCATCAGCATCTGTTGGCGTTCCTTGATCTCAACCCAGCGGCGGGCCTTCTCTTGTTCACTGTAATAATTAACTTTCAGTTATTAAAACTGAAAAATTTAACTAAGCATAATATACTTAAAATACCTATGTGTGAAAATTAAATTTTTGCCCGTTTCTGCTAATCTATTTATTTAAAGAATTTTAGTTTTGACGACCGGTCTGGCCTAGTAGGTCACTACCCTGCCTACGGAGGCGATGGTCCTGGATTCAAATCCCAGTCAAGGCATTTATTTGTGTAATGAGCATGGATATTTTGTTCCTCAGTCATGAGTGTTTTTTATGTATTTAAGTATTTATATGTATCTATCTATTATATATATATCGACGTCTAGTACCTACAACCCAAGCCTTACTGAACTTACCGTAGGACTAGCTCGATCTGTGTAACATTGTCCCGAAAAAAAAAATGCTAAATTATCGTTACAAAACTGACATCATTTAACTTTTTACTACTTTTTTTGGAAAACTCCCGTAATCTACTTTTTCTTGCTGACCGTCCGTCCGTCCGTCCATCCGGCTGGCCGACGAAGTTGCGAGGAAAAGCTACTTACGACATAAACGTACAATTGGTATAGCCGTGTAATGCCGGCTGACTAGAATAGCCCACCCTATCTCTTCCCGCGGGTGGCGTAAGAGGCGACAAAGGGAAAAAGCCGACGGATGGGCAACAGCGTCCGCCGCAACCCAATCTAAAGCTACTGCGGTCGCCAACCCGCCTGGCGTGGCGACTATGGCAACTACCCCTCAAGATGATACAAGTCATATTTTGGGGAGGCCTATGTTCAGCAGTGGACGATTTACGACTGAAGTGTGTGTGTGCGTGCGTGTGTGTGTGTGTGTGTGTGTGTGTGTGTGTGTGTGTGTGTGTGTGTGGGGGGGTGGTATAGCTTACTCTATAAACTGCGCATGACAGATGACAGGCAATGACATCCTCAAGAATTCCCAGTTCGCCTTTTCCATAGTTTCAAACGTGTTGTGTGAGATTTTCAAACAAGGCGGCGTATCTGTAAAGCGAAATTATAAATAAATTAATATTTTATCCTGATCGCAAAACTTGATCACGTGATTACGATGTCCTTAAAGATAGACCGACGACCTAGCAATGATCGTAAGAATCCACTGGCGCAAAACTGGTCACTGTAAATCGCTTTATAGTCGGCATATGACCAGCAATAATGCGGCTACGGCTAAAATGATGACGTTGAATGATATTTTTCCTAACTAGTGCGTAAAAAGTGGAATAAGCGCACGCTTCGTGCGTAAATTTCACTTTTTAAGGCACTTGTTATGAAAAATTGGGTTCGATACTCGTGTAAAAACTTCTTTAAGACTCGGGTGATTGTCACCCTCGTTTCACTCGAGCTCCAACTTTCACCCTTGTCTAAAATTTTTGTTTTACTAGTATCGAAATGTACTTTTTCATAATCAAATCCCTGACATTTGTTCCTGAGTCATGGGTCTATAATATATTATATATTTATTGGCTGAGTACCCACAACACAAGCCTTCTTGAGCTTACTGTGAGACTCAGTCAATTTGTGTAAGGATGTCCTGTAAAATTTTTTTTTGCTATGTTAATAACTGTTTTGGGTATTAAAAAGTATTTTGGTGATGTCTGCTGCATACAATATGACGCTGATTGTACGATTTTAGAGACTAGAAATATTACTTTTTTTATATTCATACCCGAGCCAGCAGGGATTCTGGTAACATCAATCCTCGTATCAATCATCTCGTCAGTGTTTTCGAAGATGGGTTGATCCTTTGTGTACCAATGTGTCACGTCTCGTTTCATATTTCTGTAAAAAAAATATCAAATTGAAAAAAAAATCGACTACCTTGTGAAAAGTTATGCGTGGTCGTATTAAAAATGTATATAATATACTCGTCGACTTCAGAATCTCCACCGGTTTTTGTTTTCGTCGGTTAAAAGAGATAATGAATAGATCTTAATTCTGGGATATGATATATTTTGGACCCAGGTATGTCCTTAAACTACGTCCAACAATGAGAGGTAGGGCACAGCGTTGACCATCACGCTTGAATCTGGGGCAGCCCAACTGGGGAAGTACCTCCTCCTTACAGAAGACCACAGCCATAATAGCACTGCCACCTTTCAGGTATGTGGTGTTGTGTTCCTGATGGTGAGTAAGGTTCCCAGAGCTCCAACCCCCTTAAAGGCCGGCAACGCGCTTGTGACTCCCCTGGTGTTGCGAGTGCCCATGGGCGACGGTAATTGCTTAACACCAGGCAATCCGTCTGCTCGTTTGCCGCCTATGTCATAAAAAAAAAAATATCTTCTTGCCGCCCGGAGACTTATAAAAAGGTCTCCCATTGGACGCCATTTTGAATTTTAATTATGACAAACCATAGTTACAATTGGCCTTGCAAGTTTAAATCTCTAGGCAGCTAGAGGATATAACAATGTACTTATCAATCTACCACGGTTCTAATCCAACCCCTGACCTAAGAATATAGAACTGGGAAGAAAATCAGTAGAACTCATCTTTTTTTTAATAACAAACGGATTGCCTTCGCCCATGGGCACCCGCAACACCAGGGGAGTCACAAACCGTTGCCGGCTTTTAACCCTTTAACGCCCAAAAGTCACTGTGGTCGTGTGTTCAAGCCTCATCGCGGCTCGATTGGCCTAATGATTCTTGTTAAGAAAAAAATACAAAAAGACTATGTTGTTGGGTGGTCATTTTTGCATTGAAATTTTGAAGTTGCCCTATAAAGGGTTGAGATAAGAAAACGCTCTTTTCTTGAAGGTATAAGGGTCATATCGGTCCGGTAATACCGCTGACGGCGAATCATTCCACAGTTTTGATGTGCGAGGCAGGAAGTTTCTAGAGAAACGCACAGTAGACGATTTCCAACTATCTAGTGGTGGGGGTGGAAATGTTGCCGCGTAGAACGATGACGAAAGGAGGCAGCAGGGATAATCCGAACATTTCCTTAGAACGCTCCTTTGAAAATACTATTTAAAAATTTTTTTTCGTTTTCTTTGCCGAATATACGTATCATACTTACACGCAAAAGGGTTCGTAGCCCTCTTGAAGACCGCACATTGTGAAGAACTTCAAAGAGTTTACGTCCTGTCCGTATGTCAACCTGAAAAAAAAACAATTTTTGGAATCAAAAAGTAACATACGAAACTATGCAAATAATGTAATTAACACGTTCACAGTCCTCAAACAAAATGTTTATTGATCTCCTCATACGTTCAAGCAGGACACATTTCTTCTAATATCAGGCTCGAAAGAGCTCATGATTCTAAGTAGAAACCACACAAAAAAAAAAACAAATAAAAAAAAAGTTGAAAATACAACTAAATAAATGGCCCAGTCCCGGATTGGAATCTCTGTACCCAACCCAGGATGGCGACCGGTCTGGCCTAGTGGGTAGTGAACCTGCCTATGAAGCCGATGCTCTTGGGTTCGAATCCCAGTCAAAGAATTTATTTGTGTGACGAGCACAGATATTTGTTCCTGAATCATGGGTGTTTTCTATGTATTTAAGAATTTATATGTATTTATCTACTCGTATTATATATATGGTCGTCTAGTACCTACAACATAAGCCTTACTGAGCTTACCGTAGGACTAGGTCGATTTGTGTAAGATTGTCCCGAAATATTTATTCATTTAGAAAACCCAGGACCATAGGCTTCATAGGCAGGGTCACTACCTAGGCTAGACTTGTAGTAAACAGTAAATACCTGGCTTTCTGTCCCACTCCAAGGGTACAAGCTGGCACAAAGTTATCTCCTTGGACGTCAGCGAACGTCGTTTCTCCTCCAAGAGCGTCCATTAAAAGCTCTCCATTTAGAGAAAAACCTATAACACAATTCTATTATAATATCATATTTCAATGGAAACTTGACTAAACGGTTTTGTATAAATCTTGTGTTGTTTTGTATAAACACAAGTGTTCTGTGTGGTATATTTTGAAAAATGTGGTAGTCCACATGGAACGGCGCTTACGCTATTGTTAATGACGCTTCAATACTAATATGACACTTTGCAACGTAAGCGCCAAGCGCCATTAAGGTGTCTTTCTTTGTGAACTACCACAAATGTTTGGTGTTTAATAATTTTGATGACGTCATGTTAATAAATATGTTAAATAATAGATGACATATTATACTTAAGAAAAAGTGTGGAGGTCCTCAAAGGACCTGTCTCGTCACTTTTCTTAAGTATATGTCATCTATTTTAATTTATAATAGTAGGTAGTCATCCTATTTAAAATCAAATCAAAATTTTTAATTAAAAAAAACGATTTGTTCTTAGTTGAATATAAACGTTACTTGATAAACTATCATCATTAATATAATTATACATCTGAAAACAACTAATACGACCCAAAGTAACTTATTGAAAAATCTTGATCTTGCTCTAAAAAACGAGCAATTTATCACGACAGAGCCAATTAAAACGCGACCGCGTTTTTCACTAGGTGGCAGCACCATGACGAGAGGGTTTATCTTTCAAAAACCATTAAATAGTACATTTCGATACTAGTGAAAAAAAATTTTTTTTCGACGAGTGTGAACGTTGGAGCCCGAGTGAAACGAGGGTGACAATCACCCGAGTCTTAAAGAAGTTTTTACACGAGTATCGAACCTAAGTTTTCATAGCAAGTGCCTTAAAAAGTGAAATTTACGCACTAGTTAGGAAAAAAATGTTATTGTTTATGACAGCTAGATTTCTCACCATGATAATGCCATCTAGTGAGAAACGCCCTCAAATGAACTGGAAACCCGGAAAACGACCCCCAAAAAACCTTGTTTTATTAATGATACAGTATTACTTACTGTTTTAATTAATATATGAACCAAATACGATGTTTAATAATGTAAAGTGTCTTATAATCAGAGATCGGACAAATTAGCGTCATTGCGCGCAGTAATCTGGACACATGACTCCAATATTAATCAAATGTTATTCAATTAATTATTTTTGAAATAAAATTTTAGTTTTTTATATTTATTGTGAAAATGTTATTTAATATGGTTAGCATTTTCATCAAAAGAAAAATAAGTTAGGATTTTAAACTGACACGATTACAATCCTGCTATCCTGCTATGATTTTTATTTCATATACAAGACGTTTTTTAGTTTTATAGGTAGAAAGCATCCGTTTATATTCATATTAAACTACTTAAGTTTGCCCCATTAACATCAGTGGATTGCGAGCGGAGTTTTTCAGAACTTAAGTATATTTTTGATGTGTAAGGAACTGGAATTAGGACAAAATGCTGTTTTCTTTGTTTAAAACCTCTATACTTTAACAAACTTTTGTATTTATTGACCAGGAATCAAATTATATGTCAAGTAAAAAAATTATTAAATAATTAGTTACTTAAGATTAATTTTAAATTCATTTCCAGATTATTGCGAGCAATGACGCAAATATATCCGATCTCTGCTTATAATTAAAACTGTTGTGAGCCATGTTACTAATACTTAGTTACAAACGGATAAACTCACGTGTAATTATATCGCACTAAGCGCCATGTCGCCTAGTGTGATATAATTACACGTGAGTTTATCCGATTGTAAGCCTAGTAGTAAAGTGTCTTAAAAAAATATTCAAATTTAAAAACCAATTAGTTAAATTACGTTAATGACAATCAAAAGCAAATCACGGGATGGTTTTATTTTATGGCGTATAGCGTCATGCGTCACTTTCACACAAACATATTCGTTAGAAAGTGATAGCTGCAGTTTAAAAACTATTAACCTTTTCGGCGCCATGTCCAACGCAAAAGCTATCGCTCACACGCCAACTCATCTAAATGTCAAAACTGAAGTTGAACTTTATGCGTGTGCACGTAGGTTCAATTTGCTTTGCGATCGAGGACATATATATACGTCTTTGGCGTGGAAAAGGTTAACCCGTAACCATCTTAAGTTAGCAGCGTATCGAGTATTAATTAACACAAAATGATATTAAATAATTAGTTACAATGTTAAACAGTTACTCTGAAACTTTTACGCTTGCCAGGTATATCGAAGCTGTGCAGGTGTGTGGTTTGACCACTGTTAAATCTCGCAGTACTTCAGTTATTCCATGACGCTTGCAACAGTGCCGAAATGTCGGAAACTCATTCAAATGAACAAACAATTTATGTAATAGTTGACCCTTTAAGTAATAGTTGTAAACTCAAAATATAATACAAAAAATACTGTTATTATTTTAATACTAAGATTCTCAACCTATGACTACACGCAATGGATATGTACATTTCGGTAACGATTCTAAGCTAGTGAGCACTGTTTCGAAAGAGCCTTAGTGATGACTTCTATAGGTGTCGTCTTGAGAGTTGAAGTGTTAACATATAGCTTCATTTTTTTAAATACTAAACTGACCAGCGTTTTACCTCAGTCACACCTGATGGTAAGTGTCGACGAGGTCGAGGGTGTAGCACGCTGGTTCAGTAGCAGCCTATTCACTCTTGCCTTGAAAAGACCCAAATTATATCTTTCCGGGAATACAGACGAAGGGAGCGAATCTCATTCCTTAGCAGCCAATCGCTTCGTGCGAATGAATGCAAAAATAATGCTACTCATATAAACAAATTATTGTTATCAATTAGTATTTAATGTATTTCACGCACAAAAAAACTGTCTGTACTAGTGACGCAAAAAAATATTTTGATCCATGTGTGTGTTTACGGGAGATTTCAGCAAGAAAATGTCTTGTCTCCAAATTAGCGTAACCTTGTAGAAAAATTTACTTCAGTGTGTTAGTTTTATGACGAACATTTCTAAAAATACTTAAATTTGGTGCTTAGTTCATAAACTTTAAGCAAGTAATACACTGCAAAAAAGGTAAAATAGTACATTTCGATACTAGTGAAAAAAAATTTTTTTTCGACGAAGGTGAACGTTAGAGCCCGAGTGGAACGAGGGTGACAATCACCCGAGTCTTAAAGAAGTTTTTACACGAGTATCGAACCTAATTTTTCATAGCAAGTGCGAAAAGTGCACTTTTTACGCACTAGTTAGGGAAAAGTAATTTTCATGCAGAGTTCACTTTTAACTATCGTAACATCATCATCATCACCAGCCATCACAGTCCACTGCCAGACATAGGCCTCCCCAATTTCACGCCATCGTGTTCGATCGTCGGCTATTCGCATCCAGCCATCTTGCGCAAGTCGTCACTCCACCTAGCCTGTGGGCGTCCTACACTACGCTTGCCGAGACGCGGTCTCCACTCAAGAACTCGTTTACCCCAACGGTTATCGGTTCTACAGCTATCGTTACAAAACTGACATATTTTTTTTAACTGTCTTACGTAACATGTAGCGTAACTTCAACTTTCAAGACGATACCTCTACTTGTGCCATTGGTATTCTAAATGAGTTTATGCACAGCTAGTATCATACATACACTAAAAATTATTATATCCTTCAGGAAGGACATCACTGCTTATACAAATACCGATTTATACCAAAAAAGTGTATAATATTATTAATATTGTATAGAAGCGGAAAACGTTTTATAAGTCGATTATTGCTTGACATGTTTCACCCCGCAACGAGGAACATAATTGTGAGCCGTTCGTGTTGGCTAACACGCAGACTTATTACGGAAAGAAACATGAAAGCAATATTCGACTTATAAAACGTGAGTTACCCGCTTCTATACAATTAATATTCCTGAATCTCACGATAGTTTTGTGTTTAAAACAAAATATTGTAATAAAAGACTCGTAAAAAGCAAATGTTTGTCGGGAATTAACGCATGATGAAATATATATATAGATACAGTATACTTCTGAGAGACTTGTGCCCTTATAAAAAATATTCAGCAGCCTCGAATCTATATCATACTAAAATTTCGTAATTTGACTGAAACCACCTATGTTTGCTGCGGGGTTCTTTTTAGTATAATTTGGCCAGTTATTTTATAGTGGCCAGTTACTAGCAAATTATAATAGCCAGTGTAGGAGCACCGTAAAAACTATTTGGAATGTAATCATTTGAAATAAGCAGCGATGTATGATTTTAACTGTGTGAAAACTCCTGTTACTGTAAGCAAAGCAATCGGTGGTTTTAATTAGAAAAAAGCGAATTTTGAATAAATTTTGGAAGCTTAAATTCTTTAAGCTGATGATTGAACGTAGCTAGTGTGGAATCTCTGATAATATAAAATTAAAGAATATAAATATTTAGGGTATAATAATCATTGAGGTTATGGCAAATAAATATACATATATACAAATTCCGTTAAGTATACTTAATAATAAAAAAGAAAACAGTTACTTGCAAGAAATAATTATATTATAAAAACAATAAGTTCTTTATAAAGGACATCTAGACTTTTTCCGCAATGAATATGTGCTTTATAAAGGACATGCAGAAATTCCGCACCAACTTCGCAATGCCATTGTCTAAAGGCTCAACGTACTTATCGTTTTATCGATCAGATCTAGAAACACGCCGACTACGTCCCCCACCGCCCATTGCTTGCCAAACGATTCTGTACTACCGCTGTACACTTTTTCCTCCTTGAAATAACAAATAACACGATATAAGACAGACTTACCTAGGTTATACTCAAACTGTTAAACTAAACTCCTTGAACTTTTCATACAATAGGCACTGGTCCCACCGCGAGCTAGTAAGCTATGAGCTATCAGCTATTTCAAGGGACAAAAGATAATCGATCCCGTGTAATTAAAAGAGACATATATGTCATAGCCGGGCGATTTTTTTTTTTTTTTTTTTTTTTTTATGATATAGGAGGCAAACGAGCAGACGGATTGCCTGATGGTAAGCAACTACCGCCGCCCATGGACACTCGCAACACCAGAGGGGTCACAAGTACGTTGCCGGCCTTTAAGATCCCTATACGCTCTTTTCTTGAAGGTTTGGATGTCATATCGGTCCGGAAATACTGCACACGACAATTTATTCCAGAGTTTTGCTGTGCGAGGCAGGAAGTTTCTAGAAAAACGCACAGTTGAGGACTGCCAACCATCTATGTGGTGAAGATGGAAATGTTGTCGTGTAGAGCGCTGGCGGAAGGAAGCAGCTGGGATTAACCCGAACAATTCCTCGGAGCACTCTCCGTAATAGATGCGGTAGAAAATGCAGAGTGAGGCCACATCTCTACGCAGTGCCAAGGAGTCAAGCCGGTCCGAGATATCCTGGCTGCCGACAATTCTAGTCGCTCTCCGCTGGATGCGGTCCAAAGGGAGAAGCTGGTATTGGGGTGCCCCTGACCAGAGATGAGAACAGTATTCCATATGTGGCCGTACTTGCGCCTTGTACAGTTGTAGGCGGTGGGCCGAACTGAAATACTGCCTCGATCTGTTGAGCACACCAAGCTTCTTCGAGGCCAACTTGGCCTTTCCCTCTAAATGACCGCGGAACTGGACTGAGCTAGAGATGTCGACACCCAGAATTCCGATACTGGCTGTGGCTGTTAGGAGAGTGCCCTCAAAGCGAGGCGATACGACAAACGGGAGTTTCTTTGCCGTGAACGCGCAAACCTGTGTCTTACTGGGGTTAAATTGAACCAAGTTCATTCGGCCCCATTCTGAGACTTCTTTAAGGGAAGTCTCAACTTCAGACACAAGCTTGTTCCGGCTCTCGATGACACTTTCCCGAGAAATGTTGGCACGGCCGGTATAGCAAGCATCACCCGTACTGTCATCCGCATAGCAATGAATACCGCTGGTCTGCAGCATGTCATTGATATGCAGGAGAAATAACGTGGGCGATAGCACACAGCCTTGAGGGACACCAGCATTCACAGACATGGAATCCGAGCATTCACCGTCGACTACGACCTTAATGCTTCTGTCTGCTAAAAAGCTGCTGACCCATTCGCATAATTTCTCGGGAAGCCCATAGGATGGTAGTTTCGAAAGAAGAGCCCCGTGCCACACACGATCGAAGGCCTTCGCTACATCCAGACTAACTGCCAATGCTTCACCCTTCGTCTCGATCGCCTGAGCCCAACGATGTGTCAGATAAACTAGAAGATCACCAGCCGAGCGACCACTACGGAAGCCGTATTGACGGTCACTAAGCAGCTGGTGGTTCTCTAGGTACCGGAGGAGCTGGCAGTTGACAATGGATTCCATTATCTTCGAGAACAAGGAGGTGATAGCTATTGGCCTGTAGTTAGAGGGATTTGAGCGGTCGCCTTTTTTAGGGATCGGATGCACCAAAGCTGACTTCCACGAGATCGGGACTACGCCAGAAGAGTAGGTGAGCCGAAAAAGACGCGTTAAAACTGGTGCCAACTCAGGAGCACACATCTTAAGAACAATTGCGGGGATCCCATCAGGCCCACTCGACTTATGGATGTCAAGGGAAACAAGAGCTTTACGCACAGAGCAGTGCCGGAACTGTATATCCGGCATGCAGCTCTCGCACCGCGGGATGGTCGGCGGCGCGTTTCCCCCATCATCCAAAGTCGAGTTAGACGCAAAGAGCTTACCCAGAAGATCGGCTTTGTCTTTTGCGTCATGAGCTAATGAGTCATATTCCGTGCGCAGAGGTGGAAAAGACTGCGTGCAGAAATTCCCCTGGATAGCTTTGGCGAGAGACCAGAACGCACGAGTTCCCGAAGGGAGGCGCTCTAATTTCTCGCCAATTCTACGAATGTGCAACGACTTTGCGATGGCAATAACTCTTTTAAAGGACCGGGAAGCAGAGTTAAACTCCTTTTTTAAAGCACTGGTTTTTGCATCCTTAGCTGCCGCTGCATTTACCCAGGCTTGCTAACATTCCTGCTTTCGACGAGATGCCCTTTGCAGGAAAGTCCAAACCAAGGTTGGGATTTACCACCAATGGGAACTGCAGAAGATGGAATGAAAAGCTCCATTCCCTGCAGAACCACATCGGCAATAGAGTCGGCAGCGACGTTGGGATCAACCGGCGTGAAGCAAACCTGCTTCCACGGGTAGGAAGCAAAGAAGGACCGCATTCCATCCCAATCTGCTGACTTGTAGTGCCACACACGGCGGCTATGGGCAACTTGCCGACGCGGCGGGCACGTGATTGGCACCGTACTCCGGATCAGGCAATGGTCCGAGGAGCCCAATGGAGCTACAACGGATACTTGGTAGCTGTCCGGATGGGAAGTCAGCAGAAGGTCCAACAGGGAAGGTTCCTGACTCTCCACATCTGGGATTCGCGTAGGCGCAGTGACCAGTTGTGTCAAGCCATTTGCCAGAGCAAAGTCACAAACAGATCTACCCGCATGATCGGTTTTGTTAGAGCCGAGCCATTCGGCATTGTGGGCGTTAAAGTCGCCAAGTATCACGATCTCAGCGGGGGGGATCTGTTGTTGCACAGAGTCAGCAGATGTTTGAATGTGCTCTATGAGTCGGTCAGTTTCGGCATTACCGTTATGGGACCTATACAGGCAGGAGTAGATGCGCGGATGGTCATCGCTGTCTACCCGCAGCCATAAGATGGATAGGTCCCTACCTTCAAGATGGGTGAGACGACGAGAACTGATATCATCTCTAACGTACACACATACCCCAGCCCTAGGTACAAAGGAGTGTTCCAGGCCGTACCCGGGATAGGAAAGGTAAGATGTGTCCGCCGGAGATGATATCTGAGTCTCGGTCAAAAGGAGCAAGGCTGGCTTTGCTGTCTCAAGGTGTTGGTGGACAGCATTAAGGTTTGAATGTAAGCCCCTGATGTTGCAAAAATCCACAGCAAGCGTGGCAGGGGATGCCGTATTCGATTTGCTCGTTATGCCTCGGCCAGATTTTTGATGACGGAGCGCAGATTTGCCCCCCCCAGAGTACGAGGGGCGGTCTGGGCGTCCACGCTCAGGTACAAGAAGCCCTGAACATGGAGGTCCAGAGAGGGATTCTCCAGCGCTAACGCAGCTGGTACCCTCCTGGGGTAAACTATTGGTCTGCGCCATCAACATTTAGAGCGGAAAGGGAGTGTGAGCACAGGTAACCTTACTCACCATTAGGAACACAACACTACGAGCCAAAAGGATAGCAGTGTTATTATGGCTAAGGTATTCTGTAAGGAGGAGGTACTTCCCCAGTCGGGCTGCTCAGGTTCTAGCGTGATGATAATCGCTGTGCCCTACCTCTCATTGCTGGACGCAGTTTAAGGACATACCCGGGTCCCGGGTCCCGGGTCCGGGGCGATTGCAGTTCATCGCCGGCCAATGAGCCATAAATATATATATCTCTCTCTCTCTTATTTACAAGGGAGCGATTATCTTTTGTCCCTTGAAATAGCTGATAGTCATGGTTTACTAGCTCGCAGTGGGACCAGTGCCTTAAGCATGTTTCGACGGAGTTTAGTTGCAGGTACCTTATTATTTAAAATATATATTTTCTTGTAGAAGGTAATAAAAGCCAGGGATATGAACATCCATTCATTTTAAACTAACATAAAGCTTCTATTCTATAAGGGTATATAAACCATTATATTACCTACTTTCATACTTCAACAAAAACGGCAACTATAATATATATTTAGATAAATATAATATGTTGTTCATATAGGATAGAAAACAACACAAAATACACATAAAACAAGAGGGTATGTTTAACATTTTGCTTTAATTAAAATACAAATATGTTACCACAAGTTAAACATTTACTTATAAAAGATGTTTCTCTGATAGTAAGCTTTTTTATTGTTCTTTATAAAAGACATCAACCCAATTAACCTCAATTTGTTTGTTACTGCAGCCTTTTAAAAAGAAATTCAGATGTGGGGCCCACGGTACCCGCGTCATCCAGTAGATTTGATCAGCGTCAATTATAAAAAAAGACAACACAATACACCGGTGGAATCAACTCTGAATAGCTCTAAGACTACATTGTAAAAAAAAAATTAAAGTGATTTGGGTCGATGTCTTTCTTAAAGGACAAATACAATCTAAGTATATTTTTGAATGGTAAGTCATAAAATCAGAGTAACATCACTGGGCATCTATTGGCCACTCACTAATGGTTTGGTCGAGTACGTCTAGGAAGCATCCGACGATGTCGCCGACTTTAAACTGCTGTCCAAAACTGTCGTTCGACCCGCCGTGCACTTTAACGCACTGCGTTTAAATCAACATTTATAATTGTACCCTTGAAATACCACTCTTTCGAACACAGAAATATGTCTAAAGAACTGACAAAAACAATCAAGCAAGATATTTCTTTTTTGTTTTTTTTTTCAATACTCTTTCATTAGATGTATCAACATGTCACCCGTAATGACGTCAACCAGGAAGGATAAAATAGAAAAAATTGACAACTCCAAGCGGTACTCGTATGGCACAATTGGTAGTGTACTGGGCTAGGGATCCAGCCGAATTTTTCTATTTTTCTTCTTATTTAAATATTGATGATATAATTTTAAAATAGTGATCGATCATTATTAAATTGTGGCATTTCAAAGCAACATTTTATAATTTTACATTGTCCATCCTGCACTAATTACAAATTCTAGTATGATACAGTAAATTGTGACTGGTATTTTTTTTTATTTGTGTGCAATATTTTTATGTAACCAATTTGTAATATTTATAAATATTTGTCACAGCTACAGACATACCCTCGTAAAGGCCACTGTACTTCCATAAATTTTGTATAACTGGTAATATCTAATTATTTTTCTAAGAAAATTTATGGAATTTCATCATTGTTAAATTGTGGCATTTTAAAGCAACATTTTATAACTTTACATTCTCCATCCTGCACCAATTACAGATTCTAGTATGATACAGTAAATTTTGACTGGTATTTTTTTTTATTTGTGTGCAATATTTTTATGTAACCAATTTGTAATATTTATAAATATTTGTCACAGCTACAGACATACCCTCGTAAAGGCCACTGTACTTCCATAAATTTTGTATAACTGGTAATATCTAATTATTTTTCTAAGAAAATTTATGGAATTTCATCATTGTTAAATTGTGGCATTTTAAAGCAACATTTTATAACTTTACATTCTCCATCCTGCACTAATTACAAATTCTAGTATGATACAGTAAATTTTGACTGGTATTTTTTTTTATTTGTGTGCAATATTTTTATGTAACCAATTTGTAATATTTATAAATATTTGTCACAGCTACAGACATACCCTCGTAAAGGCCACTGTACTTCCATAAATTTTGTATAACTGGTAATATCTAATTATTTTTCTAAGAAAATTTATGGAATTTCATCATTGTTAAATTGTGGCATTTTAAAGCAACATTTTATAACTTTACATTCTCCATCCTGCACCAATTACAGATTCTAGTATGATACAGTAAATTTTGACTGGTATTTTTTTTTATTTGTGTGCAATATTTTTATGTAACCAATTTGTAATATTTATAAATATTTGTCACAGCTACAGACATACCCTCGTAAAGGCCACTGTACTTCCATAAATTTTGTATAACTGGTAATATCTAATTATTTTTCTAAGAAAATTTATGGAATTTCAGTTATATAATTTCAACTGAAACAAAACTCCTAACATTTATAAATAATTTCAGTTTTTTAAGAAGTCATATCACGAAAATAGTTAAAAATATTCTAGAAAAAAATTCTATGTATTACCACTGTAGACAAAAAATAATATCTGAGCTTTCATTGTATATACTCAGAATAAAAAAAAACATACTGTGTACTTATTTGTATAAAATATCAATTTATCTGCTTTGCCTAAAGGTTGACTGGTAGAGAACGCTTTTTAGCATTAAGCAAGTTTTTTGAAGAATAAGATTTTGTTTTGTGCAATAAAGAATAAATAAATAAAATGTTCTAAATAAAGGACATCAGAAACTTACATTGTATCCATCGAAAGCCCATGAATTCTCATCTTGACCCAACATCATACCCGGAGCCATGTCCGCGTGTGCCCAACCAACCTGTACAAAAACAGTTAAAGTAAAACGTTAAATTGTAACTAAATATTCTCCTTTGAATTTGCACTTTTACAAGTAGTAGGAGTAAAAAGGTTGATAATACAAGTACATACTAACGGCGGTATCATAGTAGAAGTATAGTATTTTGTATTTGTACAAGTACGCACGTACTAATAAAGATATATTATAGATACATACCGTTTAGCGAAATATAAATGTACATATTTGTACTCATATAACTTCGCAGGGACTATTAGATGCCATCCAGGTAATATTTTGTACTTGTACAATCATGCGGGGAGTAAGGATCACGATACCACCCGGGGACTATTTTGTACGGTCAGGGACTGTAATTGTTGAGCCATTTATTCACCTTACAGTGGACATTTCATAGAGTAAGCATTAAACAAAAGAAACAGCTTGAACCGTAAGTGGCTCAACAATTTAAGTCGGTGACTGTACTTGTACGCGAGTACTAATGACCATAATATCATCCAAGGATTATTTTGTACTTGTACTTTTTTTTTTGAAGCTGACTTAGGCTCTATGACCATTTCGGCACAGCGATCGGACTGGGAGGAAGGCAGTCTGGGGAAAATCCAGGAGCCTTCTGCACCAGACTTCACTTGTACTACAGAAATACTCCTACTGAGTTTAATACGCTTCCAGCGAGATTGGCTGAGACGGTCTTAGCCGAATCTGAGTGGTGTGTAGTGGTATCGAGCTAATGGGAGTTTTGTTGCTGGTTCGCTAACCCTAGCCGCTCACTAGCAGGCCTGAACGCTGTCCGAGTGACTCTATCCGGTACGCAGCAGTACCGGGTTAATAATTTACTTGTACAAATTCGCAGACTATATAACGAGCACTATCCCAGGGACTCTTTAATACTTCTACAAGTACTTGGGGACTAACGACTTCAATTCAGTGTTGGTACTATTTTATACTTCTCCAAGAACGTAGGAACTATTTTATTCTCACCCGCATGGGTCCAGCCGTGAGTATCTCGAACTCGAAATACCATTTTCCAGAGCCGACGGCGTAGTTCTTCTCAGCCCTGTATGTGCGGAAGTCGGCTTGCTTCTGCTTCGAAGCCTCCAACAATAACGCTGTTAACAATTGAAATCCATTATGATCATCATCATATTAGCCTAAGGACGTCTACTTTTTTAAAATACAAGACTGACCAGCGTTTGTACGGACGCGCCGGAGCTGCTGTACGCACATTATCATGCCAAGTGATCATTATTCCGCCATCTCCAGGCGAGAGCGGTTTCATCCTTACGTTGTAAATATTCAATTCATTCACACGAAGCGGTTCGCTTTTACCTTTCTAATGCTGCTTCCTAACTGCTAAGGATTGGAATTCGCCCCCTTCGTTTGTATTCCCGGAAAGATACAATTTAGGTCTCTTCAAGGCAAGAGTGAATAAACTGTTACTGAACCAGCGTGCTACACCCTCGACCTCGTCGACACTTACCATCAGATGCGACTGAGGTCAAACGCTGGTCAGTTTATAAAACTGAACCTACCCTCATGCTGCTCTCCTGTTGGTGGATCCAGCATGTACCCATACACGAGTAGAGTCCTGACAGTCTCTGATGCTGTGTCACGGTTGGCCTTCTTGATGGCGTCGTCCACTTTAGGATACGGCACCAAGTGAGGAGAGCGGTGCATATCGGGATCCTGTTAGAAAAAAATATATTAAAAATTAATGAATCAGGTCTTGCAACCCAAATCAATACGGTTATTCGCTAGAACTGGCCAACATCCAATAACAGGCCACATTATACTGAAAATGAAATCAGTTTATAGGCGATTAGAAAACATTTTAGTGTGTTATTTTTTTGCGTGAATTTGCGTATTGGATAATATTTGTGGCATTATTTATGAAAAGGGACCTTATGGTCGATGGCACTTACGTCGAACCGCGTTACGTTTGTATCGCATCATCTTGAACAACGACATAAGCGCCACCGACAATAAGGTCCCGTTTCATAGATAATGTCACATTTAAAGTCGAGGACGGGGGTGATAGAATGACTGTCAGTAGAAAATTTGGATAATTTTTTACTGGAAACGAAGTCTAGTAACAAAACCTAGTATATAAAAATAACAAGTCAGTTAATAATAAACACAGACAAATCTGAATAAAATATGTATTTTTGTCGATAATTAACAAAATATGTCGATTCTTCTTTCTTCTTCCGTAGATATCTAAAAATTCAATGTGCTGTGACCCTCACACCTAGTAATACAGATTTAATACTAAGTGTGACTGTCCCAGCCACCGAATTTCTGAGTCTTCTGGCTTCATTCTTCTTTCATTCTAGAAGGTTACCTATATCAAAAAAATAAAGGACATGTGAATAAAAAACTGTTTTTTTTTATTCACTGATACCAACCTCATTGAGACCGTAAGTCCACCCTTGCTGAATGCGCTCCCTGGCCCAAAGATTGTGAGTATTCTCGGCCAGCTGGTCGACCAGTTCGTCCATCTTCGGTGTCAGGGTGACAGCGCTCAGGTCTAGAGGTGCTGGTTTGTAGCCGTTTGACTGTGAAAAAAACCGGTTTTAACTACTGCATAGCTATAGTATTATATGGCTCAATCAACTTTTTTCTGTTACTCTGTTATGCTTACGTTCCTCTAGTTCACTCTTAAAACAACCGGTCTATACAAAAACACGTTCCCCGCATCCTGACAAACACATTAGTGACATCTATCATATTTAACAACAGTACTAGACTAAGACGTACAGTCTTAGTGTTATACTACTTCCATAGTTCGCTGTCAAAATAGCTCAAAATGTATCAATAGATGTCTATGAGAAAAAAGGGCATACGATGAAAAAAAAATGTGTGAATGATTATAAAATAATGTACCTAAACATATCGTTAAGATCTTTTTTTGACAAAACTTACTCGATATCGATAAAAAATGTTTATATCACTATTTTGATTGCGTCTTTTGTTTTGCTATGGATTTCCCGGGCTCTGATAATAAGGTTTGGAGAAGATAAGATTTAAATTACCTGCATAAATGGTTCATTAGGCAGTCTGACGTTACGGATGCGCGCTGGTGGCTTGTCCAAGCTGATGTAGTAGCCCAGCGCCAAGATTGTCCTATATAAAGATCATTAGGTCAGTAAAAAATCTTACAGCATCAATTCCTATCTTCTATTAACATCACGCACGCTTTGAAAACATCACGATCACATCGACAATTCTGTGATAGCTTACTAGCTTAGTACTAGCCTAGCACCAAAATTGTTCTGCACAAAGGACATTAGGTCATTTGAATAATCCTAAAAAAACCCGAAGTATAGACACATATATGTAGTAAGTTTTTTTTTAGGGAATCTGAAATCTTGTAATAATTGATGATTGATGAAACGTAGGTAAAAAATACCCTTAATTTTTTACTCATAAAAAACGAGGTATAACAGATTTAATTCAAATACTTAACTACTTTAAGTCTTAATAATAAATAAATAGTTTGTAGCCAATAAGCCTGATATCGTGGTGATAGATCGATCGCAGCGCCGGGCAATGCTCATCGATATCACCGTCCCATGTGACGAGAACCTCGTGAAGGCCGAGAAGGACAAGTCCAGCAAGTACTTAGACTTGGCTCACGAGGTAACCGCCATGTGGGAAGTTGATTCGGCGATCATTGTACCGATAGTTGTTTCCGCGAACGGTCTCATAGCGAAGAGTCTCGACCAACATCTTGAGAGACTCTCGCTACGTGGTTGTGGTTGGATCAAGGGTCAGATTCAGAAGGCGGTAATCCTGGACACGGCGCGCATAGTCCGACGGTTCCTCTCTCTGCAGCCCTAACCACCGGCAGCCTGGGCCCTGCCCCGTTGCCGGCGGCACTCTAGGTTAGGTTTTTTATAATGTTTTTATTGTTTTGATACGTTTTAGATGTATTTTTATATTTTACTTTTATAAAAATGTTATAAAACCTAACCTAAGATTTAAAATGAATAAAGAGAATAAATAGTTTTATTTGCTATTTATATAACAATATTTTTTTACCGACACAGTAAGGACTTTATCTTTCTATAAGTCAAGCCACGAACGTTACATGGCGACCCAGCCATACCTAACGGGCTTTCATTAGCCAGTCAAACATTCCTATTTAAAACTTAATTTAAACCTTATGCCGCTATAATTAAAGTACTAACTTGAGCGTCTGGACAGCGAGCTGAATGTCGTATCGCTTCTCAGCGGCAGGCAACCGCTCAAAAGGAACTAAGCAGGGATGTATCTTGTGGAGGTCTTCGCGTTGATCGCCGTACATCCAGCCGGCTTCGATCTGAAATGACATTTATGGCTATAGTCATAAAGTACAAAATTATATGAGGCGGCCGAGGCGAGCTAAACCGGGAAATACAGGAGTCTTAACCAAGAGAGCTATGCAAGTAAAATGCTACTCAAATTCGTTCTTTACAGTGTAGAAAATAAAATATAATCTCTTTTGTGTCAAAATTGACGGAAACAAATAAAATTCAACTCTATTCCAATTTCATAAAATCCATATTTGTTGAAAGTAATTAGTACTATATGTAGGCCAGTCGGCCTTAGGAGGTTAACTCCAACTACAAGTTGCCATTGGAGTCCAGACTCTCCAAGCTGTTGGCTAAGCAGCTGGTAGATGCTACTGTGGACAAAAGAGCTGATGACTTCCTCCCCCAAAGTCTAATCTTGCAATACAGCAAGGACATTCTACCAGCATCCTTGGGAACATGCCACGGGGGCCTGAATTAGAGTTGGATTTGTAGCAACAATGAAGAAATCTAATATTTTTTTATTAAACTATTTTGATTTGCTTTGATTTTTAACATGCTTTCGCCTTTTCCTCGCGACTTCGTCGGCCAGCCTTGCCCGTCTTTAAAGTATGATTGCAGGATAAAAATCCTATGTCCTTTCTCGTAGCTCAAACTCTCTCCATACCAAATTTCATCCCCAATTTGTCCAGCGGTTTAAGCGTGAAGAGGTAACATACAGAAAGAGTTACTGCGTCGGTTAGCCAACGGTAATGTCTCATGATTATGCTCCTCATTACGGAGTGAAACATGTCGAGCAATATTCAACTTGTAAAACGTGAGTTGCCTGCTTTTATACAATTAATATGTTTCAATCTCACGATAGTTTTGTGTTTAAAATCTGACTACATTTTATGTCTTACCTTATTCATGGCCCACATTTCATGGATATTTTCCGCTAATTTGTCCCTAATTTGCTCGACGTAAGATGGCAATGTGATCTGTGAAATAAAAAAAAGTATTGGTGTTACAAAATTATCCAAAGGACCTTCGTCCGGAAATATTTGAAACGCTTTGAAACGTGTAGATACAAATGCACACGCAACCGTTTCAAATATTTCTGTACCCCCACGCAAGCCTGTTTTTATGATAAAGGTAGCAAACGAGCAGGCATTACTTGAAGGTAAGCAATTCCCGTCGCTCATGAGCACCAGGGAAATCACAAGCGCCTTGCTGGCCTTTAAGATAGGAGTAGCGTTCTTTTCTTGAAGGTATAAGGGTCGCATCGGTGCAGAAATATCGCTGACGGCAAATCATTTTATGTGCGAGGATGTACAGTTTTGATGTGCGAGGCAAGAAGTTTCTGGAGAAACGTACAATAGACGATTTCTAGTTATCCACGTTCGTTTAATTAGTACATCTAAACTTTGTCTACTTCAAAAGGTTTCAACGAACGCAATCCGTCGCTTACTTTTCCTTTGTCGCCTAATACGACACCAGCGAGAGACGGGGAGGTGTCAAACACAAAAACTCGACCCGGACCAGGGATCCTTAAACCACGTCCAACAATGAGAGGTAGGGCACAGCGAAGTACCATCAGCATCACGCTCGAGTCTGGAGAAGCCCCACTGGGGAAGTACCTCCTCCTTAAAGAAGACCACAGCCATAATAGCGCTGCTACCTTTCAGGTACGTGTTGTGTTCCTAATGGTGAGTAGGTTCCCAGAGCTCCAACCCCCCTTAAAGGCCAGCAACGCGCTTGTAACTCCCCCGGTGTTGGTGGTGCCCATGGGGGTAATTGCTTACCATCAGGCAATCCGTCTGCTAGTTTGCCACCTTTGTCATAAAAACAAAACTCACCAAAGTTGTATCAACTGGTGTCGGCACAAACGCTGTGTCGTCCTGCAGCAGGGGTGGTCCGGCCAACGCTCGCTTGGCCAGGTTCCCGAAGTAGAAGCAGGGCTCCAGGCTCAGAACCTGCTGAGGGTTGAGGGATTCCACCAGAGGGGAGTAGCCCTCTGGCGCTGCGTAGCGGAGGCGGCCGTGCTCACCGCCAAGAAGGAAGCGGCAACTGGAAATTTCGCCATTTTTAGATGCTATAGTCTACGGTATAATGTAATACATATTGTATAGTATTCTTGGCTCAATCAACTGTTCTTTGTCCCTCGTTGCCATGGTTATGTTCCCCTGGGTCACTCTTCAAAGTTTAATTGCATCTAATTAAACAAAACATAGATATTTGTCGTGTACACATGTGATTGCCGTGTGATGCCTGCTGACTAGAATAGCACCACCCCATCTCCTCCCGCGGGTGTCGTAAGGGGCGACAAAGGGAAAAATACAGACGGGCAGCAGCGTCCACGAAACCTAATCTACAGCTACTGCGGTCGCCAACCCGCCTGCCAAGCGTGGCAACTATGGCAACTACCCCCAAGATGATACAAGTCTTTATTGTGGGAGGCCTATGTCCAGCAGTGGACTGCATACGGCTGTTAAATGAATGTATGTGTAACCAACCTCAATTTACTGGAACAGCTGATGACGGGGAAAAACATGCCCTCCAGGTTAAAGTTGGTGAAGGATCCGGTGACCCTTACGCCGTTGAACATAAAGTTGATAATCGGCACCGTGAGGTCCAAGGCACACCCGATAACATCACCTGAAAATATATATCACATCCTTAAAATATGGACCCGGTTATGTCCTTAAACTACGTCCAACAATGAGAGGTAGGGCACAGCGAAGTACCATCACGCTTGAATCTGGAGCAGCCCAACTGGGAAAGTACCTCCACTTATTGTTGGACGTAGTTTAAGGATCTCTCAAAACGAAAGCCTTTGACCAGTGTGTGTTGCCTTTTCGAATAAACGGTTCATCCGTATAGTTCTTATTGACGGGAGTCTTCTCACCTCCAGATAAGACTTGTTCAATGTTGAAGCCAAAATGTATACAAATCATCGTTAATGCCATTAGAAACTGAATCTTAAAGTAACGGTAATAAAGTACCTTTTCAAATAAACGATTCATTCGCATAGTTCCTAACATCAAGAGTCTTCCTAACTCAGTTGTTCGCCGTTGAAGCTAAAAGGCATACAAGTCATCGTCAATACTATTACAAACTGAACCTTAAACCAACTGCAATAAAGTACCTTTTCGTATAAACGATTCATTCGCATAGTTCCTAACATCAAGAGTCTTCCTAACTCAGTTGTTCGCCGTTGAAGCCAAAAGGTCAAAAATCATCGTCAATGCCATTATAACAGAACCTTATACCAATTGCAATAAAGTGTACCTTTTCGAATAAACGGTTCGTCCGCTTAGTTCCTAACATTAAGAGTCTTCCTAACTCATTTGTTCGACGTTGAAGCCAAAAGGTCAAAAGTCATCATCAATGCCATTATAAACAGAATCTTAAATCAATTACAATAAAGTACCTTTTCGAATAAACGGTTCATCCGCATAGTTCCTAACATCAAGTCTTCCTAACTCAGTTGTTTGCCGTTAAAGCTAAAAGGCATACAAGTCATAGTGAATACCATTACAAACTGAACCTTATACCAATTAAGATAAAGTACCTTTTCGAATAAACGGTTCATCCGCATAGTTCCTGTTGACGGGAGTTTTTCTGCCACCAGACCAGAGATTGGCGCCGTCGAAGCCGAAGGAGTAGAGGTCGTCGCCAACTCCATTCCCACCCCACTTCTCCCCCCCGCCGGGGTAGGGGACGTAACTAGAAAAAAAAAATGTCATCTTCGCGTTGATCGATTTTCCTACGGCTTCTGGGAGCCTGGTAACTAATCCCAGATATTGGCGCAGGCACTGTACCCTTACCATGAGTTGTGACATTGACGTTTTCGATAACGAGTATCGAGTTTACTATCTGTGCATCTCGCTTGTACTATTTTAGTGCGAACGAGATGCACAGATAGTAAACTCGATACTCGTTATCGAAAACGTCAATGTTACAAAGCATGAAGCATGAAACATGAAAAACTTAACTGAACGACCATGGGCCCATTTCTCTCTCTTTAATTTGTATTAACGGAAGTCACTTTTTGACACTTGTTGTAAGAAAAAGACTTTCGAATGTATTACAAGTTAAAAGTTCGAAAAAAGGCCCCAAGGCAAAAAAAGTTGTGCTGAGAATGAATATAGAACTTACGTCAAAATTTGAATATAGAACGCGGACATGCGTGTACACACAAGTTACTACATTAGGTGGGTGCTTTAGCTAAGTTTAAAACTCGGAGGGTAAACTAGGCCTTATTGGAATTATGCTCAGTTGGTAGAGCGACGTTGATAGAGAGTCTCGCCCGGGGCAGCAGATTTTTCCATTTTTGTTTTATTTCTAAGAATTTACATTTAATGAAATTTCCATTACAAAAAAAAAACAAATATTTACCCAGAAGTGTTGGCCCATCCTATCCTCAGATGCGGCATCATATGCGTGGTCTTCTCAATATGGTCCATTGTCACCTCAAAGTACCATTTCTGGTACACGGCCGATCCTTCCACGCGACCCACGAAGATATTTGGACGGACACTGTAAAAAATATACTTTGAAACGAAGAATATGAAATAGACAACATATGTGGTAGTCCACATGGAAAGGTACCTTATGGCGCTTGGCGCTTACGTTGCAAAGTGGCACATTAGTATTGAAGCGTCATTAACAATAGCGTAAGCGCCAAGCGCCATAAGGTACCTTTCCAAGAGGACTACCAAATATTACTCAAGATAAACGAAATCCGCTGCTAAAAAACTTGGGGTCTTACACAGGGTGAAGCGGTACTTCACGCCGGAACAGCTTCTAACACTTTACCAAGCTCAGGTTCGATCGTGCATGGAGTACTGTTGCCATCTTTGGGACGGGCCTGCCAAGTATCAGCTGGCCGCTTTGGATTCAATAGAGCACCGAGCTCGCATAAAAGCTGATGAACACTCGTGCTCATCGTTTCGTGTCGTCGTGTTTCACTCAGTAACAAAGTGTAAGGAGGAGGTAGTACCCCAGTTGGGTTTCTCCAGACTCAAGCGTGATGGTACTTCGCTGTGCCCTACCTCTCATAAATGCATGGAGTACTGTTGCCACCTTTGGGACGGGTCTGCCAAGTATCAGCTGGCCGCTTTGGATTCAAAAGCATCGAGCTCGCAGAGTCATTAGCAATCCTGATAGTGAGTGTAAGGTTACAGAGCCTTGAGCACCGACTTGTATTGTTATACCTTACATTATGTAGCAGTAACGTAAACTACTATTATTCACTGATCATAAAGTCCACTCTCGACATATGATCAACCAAAGCTATTAAGCTAGCGACTGTTGCTACACAAAAATAAACTATATGCCCTTATAATAAAGCACTCACCTCGACACATGGTCAACAAGAGCTGTCTGCAGCAACAAATTCTTCCCAGGCAGGAGGTAATCACAGATGTTGTTCTGCGATGAGCGCACAGCGACGCCATTACCGACGCAGAGTGAGCACAACACGTCAAGGACCTTTGGGTCACGCCCGTGTTTCTCGAGCAGGGAAATGATTACTTTTATGTGTTCATCCTGTAAAAAAAAATATTTAAGTTATTTCAGAATATGAATTTTTATCACCCAATGTGACTAATAGGTAAGTATTTTTCTTCCTCGCGTTGTCCTGGCATTTCTCCATGGGATCCTGGGATCCGCTTGTCAACTAATCCCTGGATTAGGCGTAGACACTAGTTTTACGAAAGCTATTGCCATCTGACCTTCCAACCCAGAGAGTAAACTAGGCCTTATCGGGATTAGTCCGGTTTCCTCGCGATGTTTTCCTTTACCGAAAAGCGATTGGTAAATATGAAATGATATTTCGAATATTAGTTCCGAATAAATCATTGGTACATGCCGGGGTTTGAACCTGCGACTGGATTGCAAGTCGCACGCTCTTACCGTGACCATCACTGATAAGTCATAAGCTATACTTTTCTGATACTACTTAGTTACAAACGGAATAATTCACGTGCACATATATCGCACTAGGCGACATGTTTCGTGTGAGCGCTGGTCCCCGTGTATACAGTATTTTTATTTATTTTATACAATTTATTTAGCATTCAAAGTAATGTTTTATGTATGTGAAATTAAAGGTAAAACCCGTATCGCAAATTAAGCGAGCTATTGCAACTTTTTTTATATTATTACTACAAAACATCACACAAGTACCTTCATCGTCATCATCATCATCATCATGTCAGCCGAAAGACGTCCACTGCTGGACATAGGCCTTATTAAGAAAAAAGTTTTTTTTTTTTGTTACAATGAAATTCAAAATTCGATATTCGTATGAAAAATACAGGAGTGTTTAATACTATTGACTGTATTGTTGCATCAGCGGATAAGTCAATCACGAAGCTCATACTCGTAACAACTTCAAAATCCATTACTCACTCTCATCATATTCAGCGCTTCAGGCGAGTCAATGAGCACGCAATGCAACACGTCCAACATCCCCGTGCCCTCCCCCGAGGCTTGTGAGCCCAGTCGAGAGAACAGCCAGTTCAGACGGTTGGAGTTGGCGAACTGGGCGCAGTTGGTATGGTTTCCCTTGATAATGGCGGCTGAGGAAAAACATGCAAAATTAATGAATAAATATTTCGGGACAATCTTACCATCGACCTAGTCCTACTAGGCTCAGTAAGGCTTGTTATTTTTATGACATAGGCGGCAAACGAGCAGACGGATTGGCCTGTGGGAAGCAATTACCGTCGCCCATGGGAGTCACACCAGGGGAGTCACAAGCGCGTTGCCGGCCTTTAAGGGGGGTTGGAGCTCCGGGAACGGGGCTGCCCCAGACTCAAGCGCGATGATCATCGCTGTGCCCTACCTCTCATTGTTGGACACATACCCGGATCCAGGCTATGTTATAAGTACTAGAAGACGATATATACATATAAATGCTTAAATACATAGAAAACACCCATGTCTCAGGAACAAATATCTGTGCTCATCACACAAATAAACGCCCTGACTGAGATTTGATCCCAAGACCATCGGCTTCATATGCAGGGTCACTACCCACTTTGACCAGACCAGTTCCTGGTTCAGTAATAGCCAATTCACTCTTGCCTTGAAAACCCCAAATTCGTTGTGTTGATCTATGGGGGAAGCCTCTCGCTGATAGCAGACTTACCTAGCAGTTGATAGAGGTAACCAGATATCATCTCCCAACTCTGGCCCGACTCGTCTCCAGCCAGGAATCCAGCCAAGAACCCTTGAGATGTGATCACGTTGATCTTGTCAATGGCTTCGAGGATCAGGTTGAGGATTCCTTCCTCTTGGAACAGGTCCTGCCGATTGCGGAGGGCTCGGAACTTGTTCTGTTTCTCTTCGTGCTCTGAAAACGGTATAAGTTTTAACTTAGGTTGAAAAGGACAACTATAGCAGTTCTAAACACTTCAGTATAAATTGGTGACTGAGTGCCGACTTCCTTCGTTTTTTCTGTTATCCTGGTATATTGTCACGGCTCATGCGAGCCTGGAGTCCGCGCAACTAATCCCAGAATTTGGCGTACGCACTAGCCTTCCGCACAAGATGGACAGGCGACCTCATTAAGGTCGCCGGAAGACGCTGGATGCAGGTCGCTTCCAACCGGTACATGTGGAGGTCTATGTTTAGCAGTGGATGTCTTATGGCTGAGATGATGATGACTAGTCTAACGAAAGCGACTGCAATCTGACCTTGCAACCCAGAGGGTAAAACTAAGCCTTGTTGGGGTTAGTCCGGTTTCCTCAAGATCCAATATTAAATGGTATTTCGTACATAGAGGTAAGTTCTGAAAAACACATTGCCACTAGCCGGGGTTGGAACCCGCCACCTTCGGATTACCAGTCGCACGCTCTTACCACTAGTCAACCAGCGCTTTCATCAGCCTGAGTGCTGACTGGGCTAAGTATAAGATCTATTGACGGTTATTTAACCTTTTGAACGCTTTTCCTCTTGTGAAGAACAAATATAAACCTTATTTGTCAGCAGGACTATTTCTTTGACAGCGTCCGCCATAGCCACTTTAGTGGTCGGTGGCGAGGCAGGCACGACATCACGCGACCACTTTAGTGGTGCTTGGGGTTCAAATGGTTAAGGATGTTTCTGTTTGTAATGTGACTTACCCATCTCTTCATCAGGCTGCGCGAAGTAGTTGATCAGATCCTCAAGACACATCACCATCTCGCCAAGGTTCACGGAAGCGAAGAACATGGAGTGTCTCCGGTTCTCTTGTAGGGTTTCAAGGCCACTGAGAACAGGTGTTTTTTTTTAGGTTTATTTCTTGAAATAATGTTAGCATTTTTGCTATGGCTTTGCAGGTGCTGAGGTAGGATTATTATAGAGAATACTGACGTAAAATTTACGTTTTTGACATAGATGGCAAACGAGCAGACGGATTGCCTGATAAGCGATTACCGTCGCCCATGGGCACCAGCAACACCAAGGGAGTTAAAGCACGTTGCCGGCCTTTAAGCGGGTTTGGAGCTTTGGAAACCTTACTCACCATCAGGAACACAACACTATATGTGGTAGTCCACATGGAAAGGTACCTTATGGCGCTTGGCGCTTACGTTGCAAAGTGTCACATTAAAATTGAAGCGCCATCAAAAATAGCGTAAGCGCCAAACGCCATTTTTATTAAGCAGAAACGTCTGCTAGCGAATATCGTCGATATTTAAATCAATGCATCGTATACCAGGAAGGATAAAATAGAAAAAAATTACAAGTCCAAGTGGTCCTCGAATAGCACAATTGGCAGTGCACTGGGCTTGTGATCCAGTGGTTATGGGTTCGAGTCCCACTTCGAGTAATTTTTTTCTTTTTTTCTTTCGATTTTTATTACTATTCCAAATATCAACAAGGTCACTCACGTGATAAACTTGGTGAAAAGCGACGAACACTTCCTGATAACTCTAGCAGTTCGCGACTCCTCCTCTTGTGACCTGGAGAAGTCCAGCCCGTCGTCCATTTTACCTTCTTCATGAAGGATGGCCTGCTTCTCTTCTACTTTTCCCACGCCTTTCTTCTTCGTCTCATAAGACTGGATAACAATAGATAATAAATAAATATTTCGGGACAATCTTACACAAATCGACCTAGTCCTACGGTAAGCTCAGTAAGGTTTGTGTTGTAGGTACTAGACGACATACGATATACATACGGGTGTTTTCTATGTATATACATAGAAAACACCCATGACTCAGGAGAAAATATTTAACTCAACTCTCGTGGAACTACCTTTTTTTTTTTTTTTATTTGCCTGTGCTTGTGTCCCACTGCTGGGCAAAGGCCTCCCCTCTTTTTCTCCACTCAACCCTGTCACTTGTGTGATCCCGTCACTGTATGCAGAACGCGTCCAAGTCATCCCGCCATCTCCTTTTCGAACTACCTTTATCACAAAATAACTCCTTTTTCAGTTGTTTTTTTCCACAAAAACATTTTAGCCAAAAATTACCTTATAGGACAGCCAGAGGCCAGTTTCCGAATGCTGTACGATGACTGTGGAGTCACCATACTTGATGATGGGAGACCCGATCACTTCTAGATCCTTGTCTTCAAGCACCACTTTCTGGTCATCTTTCTCCTGACGGAGATAGAACGCGCAGGACGCTGTTGTGGCCTCATCTCTGTTTAGAAAGAATAATGTCTTTGTGGTATTTTTTTTGTTATGTTTGAGTTACTACGTCATGTCAAAATATTTTCATCTTTTCTGTTTTAATTGTAGGAATTGTCTATGACTGCCTCCGGCACTTCACCGTTCCGTCACCGAGCCCCACCCGAGGCGTCCCTGGCCTGAGCCGCACATTTAAATTTACGTGAACGACACATCTCCGATCCGTGCCCGGGCCAAATTCCGTCCGAGCCGCCTCAGCCGCCCGGAAGGCTCGATCACGTAATTCATTCCATAGAAAAATGTCGGTCGCCTCGGGACGGAGATCGGATCGGACACGGTCTAGCGTGAGTAATCCTACAACTAAGGATAAAAAAATAACCAAAGGGAAGTGACTACACAAACGAAAAGTTTGAAACTTTAATGTGTTTTTTTTATGTGTGTAATACACACATACACACACTGTATATGAATTTATTGTGATGACAAAACACGTATCCGCTCTTTTTTCATGTTCTCCAACATATAACTATACCAGTAATTAATTATCAATTTTCTTGAATCTCTCTACAGAATTATTTTTTATTATGCAGAAACGTCTGCTAACGAATATCTTCAATATTTAAATCGAAAAAAATATATAAAAAATTGACTCGAAGCGGGACTCGAACCCACAAACATTGGATCACTAGACAATTGGTAGTGCACTGGGCTAGTGATCCAGTGGTTGTGGGTTCGAGTCCCGATTCGAGTAAATTTTTTTTATTTTTCTTTCTACAGAAATTATAAGTTTTGGTCAATTTTCTGTACCTTGAAGGACATTTACTCCAAACAGGTTGAGTTTGGGCAGCTAAAAAATATTTATTACGCGTCCGTTATTTTATACTACTCTCTCTATAACATATACCAAAATGAATCAAATCGGAGTCGGACAGTTGGGTCCTTCCTTGTGAGTCTGTAATTAAATAAATAAACAAATAAATATTTCGGGACAATCTTACACAAATCGTCCTAATCCTACTGTAAGCTCAGTAAAGCTTGTGTTGTAGGTACTAGACGACGATATACATAATAGATAGATACATATAAATACTTAAATACATAGAAAAGACCCATGACTCAGGAACAAATATCTGTGCTTATCACACAAATAAATGCCCTGACTAGGAATCGAACCCAGGACCTTCGGCTTCATAGGCAGGATCACTACCCACTAGGCCAAACCCCGACCGGTTTTTTTGTTACATTACCTCTGTATAAGATACAGCTCATTCTGGTCATTGACCCCGAGATACCGGCCCGTCGTGATGTGTCGTATGCGCATAGGATGCAACCAGTTGATGAAACCGCCGGCCCACTTGGTACGCGCCAGCTCCAGCCTCCACAGCGACCGGGCTTGCGACATTACTGACCCTCCTTCGTATACCACAATGCTGTGGACAAATTTACATTTTGATTTAGATTAACCAAAACATAGCATCCAGACCATAGACATACCATTAACCTAGACGGAGCGTGCTAATAATAATACCACGAGAGTTGGCTATATGTTTAGAGTCCCGTGACACCTCTCTACCCTTAGCCCTTTGCACCGGGGTTGCCCTTGAGCCACCTTTGATGACGCTTTTTGTGGAGCCCATCTCGCACAGGGTGAGTCACTGTCTGACGGAAATAAAATTGTATACCATTTTATTAGGCAGGCGTCCGGTTTTTTATCCAATAGCCCAGTAGCTAGTCCATCCTTTCCACCCAATAGCCTAGTACATTTTCGATTCCATTAAAACTCAATAGTCCTTACACCATGGCGGGTGCTGTCTCTGTGCGCATCCTATGATACGGACATGGGCAACATCCGCTTAGTGTACCCCTTACATTTCATTAAATTGTCGTAGATGTTTTAAAGCGTAATTCAAATTCAATTTTTTTTTATTCGTGGTAAAATATATTAAAATTTACAAAAATGTAACATAAAAACAATGACAATATAAAAATGACAATAAAAAAAATTATAAGTGTACCACGAAATGGGCCAGCCTCAGCATAAATGCTGACCCGAGAGTTCTTCCGGTGGGACCAATAATAAAATCAAAACATTGTATTTTTTTTCCTTTTTTTAACAACATAAAGCCTGGATTCCCGGGGCGTATCCATACTAACATAAATGTCGGGGCTTCCAACCTCTGTACTGACCATACTCTGACTGTACTGACTGACTGACATGTTTTGGAATGACCGACACTAAATTTAAAGACTGACAGAAAAAAACAGTGACAGGAGAAAATCGACAGTCGACGACAAGAACCAGACAAGCATGGTTTAATAATAATTGAGGCATTTCACCCCGTGTCTAATCCAAATAACTGATCATTACGTATTTTTTAAATACTTTTTATACCTGAAAGGTAGCTGATACTATGGGCGTGGCCATCTGTAAGGGTACTTTTCCAGTTCAACTTTCAAGAATACAACTTGTACTTACTTCTGTCCACCCTCAGTACTCCAAGTACTCGGTATAGTGAGGCACTCATCGCCGCCATGAAAGAATCGCAGCACATCCCCACCGAACACGTAGCCGACGTATTTCATACGAGAAATCCCGGTCCCGTACGGCTGCACCGACCAATGGGTCACGTGGAACGAGGCGTTGACTATCGATACTTCGTTCTCTTTCGTCGTGTGCTGGAGAGAGTGAATAAGATGCTGATTAGTCATTCTTTATTAAGCAGAAACGTCTGCTAGCGAATATCTTCGATATTTAAATCGAAAGAAAAATAGAAAAATTTGACTCGCAGCGGGACTCAAACCACGTCACCCATGATGACGTATACGACGAGGGATAGATAGAAAAATTTTACAAGTCTCAGCGGTACTCGTATAGCACAATTGGTAGTGCACTGGGCTAGTTATCCAGTGGTTGCGGGTTCAAGTCCCGCTGCGAGTGAAAAAAATATTTTTTTCTATTTTTCTTTCGATTTAAATCATCTAAATATAGTCGTCTAGCAATTGACTTAAAAGTTGAAGGTAGATTATGGAGTATGAAGAGACAACCGAAGGATCATACTGTGCTCGCAATCTCGCTTGGTAAGCAATTATGGCATGGCGATTATGGCATTATAATTATAACCCCATGCTCAAAGTAGCTCCCCGTGAGGGTCTACAGGGGACGCCTGTGTCAGCAATTGACGTTTGTGGCTAATAGATAGGACTAGTATAACATGTTTTTCTACTCGTATACTTTTATCTGTCATTTACATAGTCACGAACGTACATGTAAGGACATACATTATTTACTCCTTATAAAAGTCTATAGTCTATTGCCCAAAATAGCACTCGTATCGTTTGAGAGACCTTACGACACGGTAAGCTAGTGCGGAGCAGCAGGTGCCACATACCGATACATTGCTACCAACTTGACAAACGATTTGTTAATGCATACGGTATTCATATAAAAAAAAAAAAACAATTTGTACCAACATAATAAAAAAAACTTTTTTGGTATCATCACTATTGGAAGGTGGAATTTAAAAAAACATAACCATAGACATCACTCGCTTATTGTTACGTTTTCCCGCCTTTTCCGGTAATTTGGTTTTCGTAGTTTGAGTCACTATTAATTTTAGTATTTTATTTAATATTGCCTACTCATAGAAAAAGCATTTTATGCAACGTTGTATAAGTAGTCAAAAAATGCTCATGGCGTATTTACCCACGCCAGTCGCATATTTTGACCCCTCTTATGCAACAGTTGCATAAGAGGGGTCAAAATATGCGACTGGCGTGGGTAAATACGCCATGAGCATTTTTTGACTACTTATACAACTTAAAAGTTGAAGGTAGATTATGGAGTATGAAGAGACAACCGAAGGATCATACTGTGCTCGCAATCTCGCTTGGTAAGCAATTATGGCATGGCGATTATGGCATTATAATTATAACCCCATGCTCAAAGTAGCTCCCCGTGAGGGTCTACAGGGGACGCCTGTGTCAGCAATTGACGTTTGTGGCTAATAGATAGGACTAGTATAACATGTTTTTCTACTCGTATACTTTTATCTGTCATTTACATAGTCACGAACGTACATGTAAGGACATACATTATTTACTCCTTATAAAAGTCTATAGTCTATTGCCCAAAATAGCACTCGTATCGTTTGAGAGACCTTACGACACGGTAAGCTAGTGCGGAGCAGCAGGTGCCACATACCGATACATTGCTACCAACTTGACAAACGATTTGTTAATGCATACGGTATTCATATAAAAAAAAAAAAACAATTTGTACCAACATAATAAAAAAAACTTTTTTGGTATCATCACTATTGGAAGGTGGAATTTAAAAAAACATAACCATAGACATCACTCGCTTATTGTTACGTTTTCCCGCCTTTTCCGGTAATTTGGTTTTCGTAGTTTGAGTCACTATTAATTTTAGTATTTTATTTAATATTGCCTACTCATAGAAAAAGCATTTTATGCAACGTTGTATAAGTAGTCAAAAAATGCTCATGGCGTATTTACCCACGCCAGTCGCATATTTTGACCCCTCTTATGCAACTGTTGCATAAAATACTATTCATGATTAACTACAAATATATATTAGGCGGGCGATTTTATTCATTGCGATTACACACAGAACCGACGATCGTATAGTACCGGATGGTGCACCGTAGGCAAAACTCTCACAAGGTGGACTGAAGACATCGCAAAGATAGCAGGGATCCAATGGATTCCGGTGGTGTAAAACCGGTCACTGTGAGTCGCATTGGGGGAGGCCTATGTCCAGCAGTGGACGGCCTTTGCCTGATATGATGATGATATAAAAAACTTACCAAATATCTTTCTGTAGCAACCGACACAAGAATAAGGTCGTCGCCCACGCGCACCTTCTCACCCTCGGATCTGTAAGTAATAGAATAATACAATACAAAGACGAAGGTCTTCGACCAGTGTGTGTTGCCAGTGATGACATATGGTGCTGAAACGTAGGCGCTTACTATGGGCCTCATAAGAAGGCTCAAATTCACTCAAAGAGCAATGGAGAGGGCTATGTTGGGAGTGTCCCTGCGTGATCGCATCAGGAATGATTTCATCCGCAGTAGAACCAAAGGTACTGATACCGGCAGTGGGCGGGGCACATTGCTCGTAGAACCGACGGCCGTTGGGGCGGAAAGGTTCCGGAGTGGGGACCACGAACTAGAAAACGCGTAGGTACGCCTCCCACAAGGTGGACCGACGACCTAGTTAGAGTCGCGGGATACAGCTGCATGTGGAAGGCGCAGGATCGGTCTTCTTGGGTCGTTCTGGGGGAGGCCTATGTCCAGCAGTGGACGTCTTTCGGAGAGATATAAAGATCAAATAGTTATTTGTTATTCGAGGGGGCAAAGTTAGTGTTTACCTTCTTGTGTTAATATTGAGACCCGAGCTAGCGAAAGATTCCAAAATTGAACTCGCTATGTTCATGGTTCAAAGAGTGGAATCTTCAGCATTGGAAGGCTCTCAAATGGCCTCGATTGTTGAATGAGTAATTAATGTTATTTAATTCAGTAAAATTTTGATAATTACCTTTGCTTGCTAGCTGGATGGAGAGTCCACCAGCAGGCTTCTCCTTGTGAATGCTCTTGCAGACCGACATCAAACGCCAGCTTGTCTTGTGATGATGAAGTGGACAGACATGCCAAATACTGGAACCAAGAATAACCAGTTTCAAGAATAACTCCAAAAACAACGGAGAAAATTAGTGACAGTGCTCCTATGAGTATTAAAGCGAATTTTATGGGTGGTTTTATTCTGAGTGTTTTACTAGGAAGTTATTTTTTTTACTAAACTGATATTTTTCATAATTCTATATTTTTAATATTTGAATAAAACTTTATTCAAATATGAAAAAGATTATTATTACTTAAAGCGGGATGGTTACCATTGTATGTTAATTAGAATGAGTTTCCAATTTTTCACACCGTATAACTCCTTGAGGATGGCGCTTGCAGTACCCTCACCATGAGTTGTGACTTTGAGGTTTTCGATAACGAGTATTGAGTTTACTATCTGTGCATGCACTAAAATAGTACAAGCGAGATGCACATACAGTAAACTCGATACTCGTTATCGAAAACCTCAATGTCTCAACTCATGGTAAGGGTACAGGGCCGAAATATCGGAAACTCATCGAAAATAATACACATGGTAACTATCCCTATTTAAGTAATAACTGTAATGTGAATGACCATGTTTAGCTTTGAATCGTATTATGAAAAAGATGTGTGAAAAGTAGTAACTTTAAGTTAGCTCTTTCTGTTTTCAGTTTTCTTTTTGTTAAATTTTGACAAAGGGCGTTAGCCTGTTGATTTGAAAGACCT
Organism: Grapholita molesta; assembly: GCA_022674325.2. Taxonomy (NCBI): domain Eukaryota; kingdom Metazoa; phylum Arthropoda; class Insecta; order Lepidoptera; family Tortricidae; genus Grapholita; species Grapholita molesta. Next base: position 10,011,248 of record CP053143.2, read on the forward strand.
TTTTGGCCGCAATTTAATATGTGGTCACAGCAAAAACTTACTACTGCTTACCGAAAAGATATATATATATACATAGATAATTATAAATATCACTACATACTATAAAACAAAGTCGCTTTCTTTGTCCCTATACGTATACGTACGCAACGGATTTTGATGCGGTTTTTCTGATAAATAGAGTGATTAAAGAGGAAGGTTTATATGTAGAAATGATGATGATTAAACAGGAACCTAGTCTACGGGTATACTCACCATGTCACTGTTCAGATGTCTCAGTAGTATGGCATTGCCATAAAGCAAGGTTCTATGTCCAGATCCGGTGCCTTTACCCTGGAATCAAGGATATATGACATCACATCATTTATATTCATAATCGTTAGCTTAATTAATGATTTACAAATAAAGTTCATATCGAATTTTAATTTCATATACGTAGAACTATAAGGGTATTTATATTACATATTTAAGGGTATTTATTATGTAAGGTTGGTAAACATGGCGGAATATTTGAAGGTAATACGAAATGTAACCTATAATACGTATTTAATATATAAATGTTAGTTGGAATAAACAAATAAATAACACGAAAGAAACAGCGCATTCAATTAAATATTATAATTAACCTCCTTAGATCTGGTGTGCGTTGTTTTTTTTTTCTATTAATTTTTTTTAAGAATGACTAAGGGCCTACGCTAGCTGACGCGGGCGCCCGCCGCGTCGCGGGCGGCGGGCAACTTTTTATATGGCACGCGGCGGGCTTCCACGTCAGCTAGCGTAGGCCCTAAGGATATCAATTTTAAAACCAACGACTTTAGGATCCTTGGAGGGTAATTATGGTGACAGTTGAATGTTGTGTAATGTAAAAAAAAGTAAGTAAATATTATAATTGTGACGTTAGGGTGCGTGCACACTATAGTAGCTGTCTCTCGACGTTTTTCCAGACGGTTCCGTAGTAATCAGAATAATGCAATTTTATAATATGAGAACGCCAAGAAAAATCGGAACAGAAACACTAGTGTAACACGCTCTTATAAATGTATGTAGTTTGTTACGAAATTGTTACATTTAAAAGGGTAATTTTAAAAATAGAAAAGCTTGAAAGATAAAAAACTGCAGATATGAAAATGGATTTTAGATAAAAGTAAACATTTTATTTTTCAAGTAATAAGTTATTTAACAGCATAGGGAATTGTATCTTTAGTTTTTTATACAAAATTTGAAAGTTAGTTTCATACAAAACTACGGGAAAACAGTCACAAGACTGACAAAAATACATTTATCAATTTTGTTTAAATCTATAAAAGACCCAAAATATGTTATAGTTTCGAAAAATATAAATGAATTACTTTTTTTGAAAAATCCAAATAACGAAAAACATAAACAAAAGTACATATCCAATGACGTAGAAATTTTGAAAACATTTTATAAAAAAATTGTGCTTTGTAAAATATATTATTTTCATGTCAGTTAATAATAAAATTAAAACTCATGTCTGTCAAACTTAAACGTTACCGGCGTGCACGTTACGATCCGCTTCCGACACGGTTTTATCCCGGTTCCGTTCAGTAATAGCGTAAGACATCTTAGAGATGACTTACGCTAGGACGAAACGTATCCGGTACGACACGGCAAAGGATACGGATCATTACGTGCCGAATCAGTTCCGTTCTAGCGTAAACCCTCAACACTAAAGCCATGAAAATCTAGTAGCCGTTAAAGTGATTTCTGATGACGGAAGCTTAAAAACATCCATAAAGATTAATTGGAAAAATGTTTCGTATATTATTAACAGAGCTCGGAAAATCCATAGCAAAACAAAAGACTGTCGCAATCAAACTAGTGATAGAAACATTCTTTTATCGATATCGAGTAAGTTTTGTCTAAAAAAAATCATACCGATATGTTTAGGTATATTATTTTATAATCATTCACGCCAAACTCAAAAAAAGTGGTAAGTTAAGGGTTAGTTTTATATGTGTTATTACATCTAAAACGCAACGTAACATATATTATCAACGTTACTTATATTTCTTATTAAGTAATAACCCTTCCCTTTTGGCTTGGCCGTAGTCGGGTGACAAAGAGGTAATCAACCTCATTGAAAATAATAGACACTTCACAAAATTTGTATTCCATAAGACATCGATAAGCTCGATATCGATAAAAGAATGTTGACACATGCTAACACTAGTTTAATTGCGACAGTGTTTTGTTTTGCTATGGATTTTCCAGGCTCTGATTATTAAGAATAGGATTCTAGTAAGTTCCAATTGTAGATTTTGTTTCGCATGCATTTTACCAAATGTCTGTGTACTCACTAAATTTTCTTTGCCCTGCAATGCAAACAGTAGGACGGTACGTATAAGAATTATTATTCACAAGAGGGGGTTATACACAGTAGTAAATACAGGGTGACATGTTGCACTGTGCACAAATTTTTAGTAAAAAAACTTTACTGTTGGTTTTTGTATACCATAACTAATTACATAAGATGATAAGCTCTTACATTTTCACACATAATCTACACTAATATTATAAAGGCGAAAGTTTATGAGTGTGTATGTTTGTTACTTCTTCACGTCTAAACGGCTGGAGCGATTTTAATAAAATTTATATGGAGTTAGCTGACACCCTGGATTAACACATAGGCTACGTTTTTTTCCCTAATAGATCGCGGGTAACACCGCGGGGCACAGCTAGTAATAAATAAAATGGAGCTTAAACGCGTTAGAGCTTAAGTTGTTATTATAGAGATGCCGACGTTTCGGAACTTCTGTGACTACAATCGTCGCGACCGGAGAACAACTAACAACACCCTTACCTTACTAGGTAACAATACCCTTATTTTTAACGTGATTTATTTGTCAATAAAGTGATGTGTAAATATTAAAAAGAAGTTAATTATGATGTTGTCTTCGGTTCCCACGAGAGCTGGAAACGAAAGGTGTTACCTTCCATTGTCCATAGGTTAACCATAATGAAACTCGATTATTTTCTATTTTATTTTTTTTCAATTTTTTTAATTTAATTTAAAAATATTGACACTAACAAAAAATACAATCTTAAACTTACACTTAGAATTTTTTGTGATGTAACTTATATGAATAGGTATGGATCTTACTATAAATCACTATTATCAATTTGTGCACTGTCAAACATATCACCCAGTATATAATAAGTGTGCTAAAATACAATAGATTTGCTATTTAAAATCTTTTAAGGTTAAACAATTTTACATTATGACAAATTAGTTTATTGAAAATTATTTAAAGGACAGTTCTTGAGGAGGACAAGTTAATTTCACAGTTTTTTTTTATATAATTGTGACAAATGTACATACAGGGTGGTAAAAAGTCGGGACACTTACGGTCTCGGAGCCGGCTGCGGTCACCAACTCTTGTAGAGCTCGAACTGATAAAGCCTTGAATGGAAAAAAATACAATTAAAATCCTAGCCTGTTTGTTGTACCACAGAAACCCAAAATAGATTCCTTGAAAAATAAAGCAATGAGGAATGAGGCGGGTCCATTTCGTGGTAAACTTTTGAATATAAATTGCTTTTTATATAGTAATTGTTTTTAATGTTACATGTTTGTAGTTTAATGTAGTTTATCACGAATAAAATAATTTGAATTTGAACAATAAAACATTAACATCAGTAACAACTGGAAGCTAGAGCTACCGTCATTATAAGGCCTCTAACTCTAACTAGGTGGGCTGATGACCGAGACAAGACTGCGGGAACCCGCTAGAGGCAAACAGGTCAGATCGGTTGAGTTGCGATTCCGGGGGAAAGCCTATGAGTTGTGTTGACGAATATTATCATAATATTGATGTTTGTAAAAGCGACCATGAGGTCTACTTAACCCTGTATCATCAGAAATAAACAGGACTTAACCTGTAAAGCAATGGGTCCATGGTCGTCCGACATCAAAGAGTTTATGAAAAAGGTGTCGAATCGTCTTATAAGTGTCTCGGGTGACCACAGGGAGGGTATCTTTGCCCAGAGGTCTAATCTAGCGGTGTAGAGGGGTAACGCCGCCAGTATTCTCGGCTCTATAGAGCCTATATGAGCTCTATATATGCCTTAGGCGGGAGATTTGGGGGTGTTTGATATTAAAGGTTAAGTTTATTTTTACTATTACTTTAGTTCCATGTATTTCATACAATTGTCAGACAGTTATTGTAATATGTTATTCTTGAATAAAGCTTCAATCAGAAATAATGTATTGATTATCATACATTTGCTAATATGATTTATTCATTTGTGTTTATTTATTATTTATTTTAGTTCCCATGTTTCTGTCACATAATTCCTGCACCTCCCTGTAGTCTTTCTATTATTTATTTAGTTTCGCTACCCTAAGGTTTCCTGGAAGAGATCGCTTATTAGCGATAAAATCGCCTGTTGTCTGCCTCCTTTGTACCATTGTGTAATATCGTTCTACTTTTGAGGTGTGCAATAAAGTATTCATTAATTTGTCGCCTCACCTGTTCTATAACGAACACACACTGCGACAGATCCGGCGGTATGTTCTTGTCGGCGATGTTCTCGAGGAAGCAGTGTCTGTTGCCGAAGCCCTCTGCCGCCAGACACACCCTCTCCCCTGTGGCTGTGCACGAGAGACACACCATGTCTTCCTGTAAACAAAAAACTGTGTTTACTACACTAATATTATAAAGGCGAAAGTTTGTGAGTGTGTAAGTTACTTCTTCACGCCTAAAAGTTGAAGCGATTTTATAGTAGATTGTTCAACGGGGGACTAAAACAGGCCATTATGACACAAGATGTCATTATGGCTGTTTAGTCCCCCGTTAAACACGATACTTTCAACTTCGAATGCGGGAAAAAAAACTATGTTCTTCACAATTACAATATTTATTAATAGAAAAATCTAAAAGTAAGAAATATTCCGTTAACTTTATGGTTCATTTGCAGTGTAGTTTTGACTATATACTCCAAAGTGATGACGGTTGATATTTCTTTGATATTTCATCAAAATATGTCTTGAATACGCCTTCCCAAAATCATGTAATTTGTTTTTCAGGCTATGTCCATCAGTCAGTAAGGGTGTCCCTTCGGCTGATATGATGTTGATGAACTATAGAAATATTCCCATACATACTATCTTTTAAATGGATTTGAGCCATTGTGAATGAATGAATGAACGCGGTCACTAACTGAATGGGACCGGTAATTGGTTGCCGGCGGGCAGGGTTGGCGCTAACGAGTTTTTTCACTGAACGATGAGTTCGCAGTCGTATTTAATTTTACTGATTGCATTAGGGTACAGCTGTGTGTTGCCAGTGATGACTTATGGTGCTGAAACGTGGTCGCATACTATGGGCCTCATAAGAAGGCTCAAAGTCACCCAAAGAGCAATGGAGAGGGCTATGTTGGGAGTGTCCCTGCGTGATCGCATCAGGAATGATTGCATCCGCAGTAGAACCAAAGTTACCGATATAGCCCTCCGAATCGCCAAACTTATGTGGCAGTGGGCAGGGCACATTGCACGCAGAACCGATGGCCGGTGGGGCGGAAAGGTTCTGGAGTGGCGACCACGAACTGGAAGACGCAGCGTAGGTAGGCCTCCCACAAGGTGAACCGACGACCTAGTTAGAGTCGCGGGATACCGCTGGATGTGGAAGGCGCAGGATCGGTCTTCTTGGGTCGTTCTGGGAGAGGCCTATGTTCAGCAGTGTACGTCTTTCGGCTGACATGATGATGATGATGATGACAGCTGACAATATTAGCGTATTAAACAATGCGTTGCAATCAGTTTACAGCTATTACTTATTACTCGTACAGTCACCATCAGACATATCGGAGCTGTAGGTAAAAGGTAAAAAGGTAGCAAATATGAACAACGCCTCTATTTTCTAGGCAATAAAGTGCATGTTCAGATATTTGTTACCACCTCCGTCCGTGTACATGTCGGCGTTCTATATTCAAATTTTGCCGCAAGTTTCATGATGACACACCAAGATGACTTACTTAACTGACTTAAATGAAGGATGATCCTTCAATTAAGTTGTTGACCTATAGCCCGGTGATGCCGGCGCAGAATAGCACCACCACATCTTGGAAACATCTACTGGAAGCGTATTTAACACTTAACGGCATCGAAGTCTCAATTATCATTGAGAATTCATCGATAACAATGTGCTACCACTTTCAAAATCATTGTTTTATTATGCAGAAACGTCTGCTAGCGAATATCTTCGATATTTAAATCGATATAATTGTAATTGTAAAGTCTGTGAAGTAAATGAAAATTCAAAAGCGTCAACCCTAGCAATAGAATGAAATCGTGTTTTGAACTTAAATAGAATGGCGCCCAACTCCTTCTGTGATGAAAAGCTTTTGTTAGCCTTGAACTTTGCCAACCTTTCAAAAATAGGTATATTTACAATCATTATTGTTTACTACTTACTATCAACTGAACTGTGACATTGCTAATGCGGTCACCAACCCGCCTGCCAAGCGTGGCGACTATAACAACTAATGCCCCCAGGATGGTCTTTGGAAGTCTTTTTTGAGATGAAATATGGCATAGCGAGAGTTTCAGCTACGAGAAAGGACATAGAATAATTTTAATCCCGCAACCATACTTTAAAGACGGGCATGGCGGGCCAACGAAGTCGAGTGGAAAGCTAATAATATTATAAATGCGAAAGTAATTCTCTCTGTCAGTCTGTCTGTCTTGTACCTCTTCACGCTTAAACCGCTGAACCAATTGGGATGAAATTTGGTATGGACAGAGTGTGAGCTACGAGAATGGACAGAATATTTTTTATCCGCAACCATACTTTAAAGACAGGCATGGCTGACCGACGAAGTCGAGAGGTATAAGGCTAGTAATATTATAAATGCGAAAGTAACTCTCTCTGTCTGTTACCTCTTCACGCTTAAACCGCTGAACCAATTGGGTTGAAATTTGGTATATAGAAAGTTTGATCTACGAGAAAGGCGTAGGAAAATTTTTATCCCGCAACCATACTTTAAAGACGGGCATGGCTGGCAGAAGAAGGAGAAAAAGCTAGTTATTTAAGTATGTCCTAAGTAACTTCGCAGATATCCTCGTAAGGCCCATGGGCCTAGCTGTAGTACTAATTATTACAATTAAATTTGAATTCTATACGATTGGAATAGAGTTGAAATTCATTTGTTTCTTTCTATTTTGACGCAAAAGAGATTCTACTTTATTTCCTACACTATACCGGGTGTGGCCTGTAATAGGAGCTTTAACTTTAGGCATCGTTTCTACACCACAAACGTAGCAACATTTGTTCTACGACTTTTGAAAATAACTTACAGTTTAATAAATATTAATTAAAAAAGATTTTCCAAGCAAGCAATGTATTGCAAAAACTATGAAGTTTGTAGGCTAACAGTAAACGTCAACTAGACTATTGGATGCTGTTCATTGAAAATACTATTTAATTTGTTCGAAAAAATCACAAGTAATAAATTACCCAATTATTTAAAGTTGTAGAACAAATGTTGTTACGTTTGTGGTGTAGAAACGATCCCTAAAAGTTTTGCTCCTATTACAGGCCGCACCCGGTGTAGAACAAATTCGTGTAGGATATTATTTGGTAGACCTTAGAAGGATATAGGCCCTATGTTTTTTAGAGTTAAGTTTTTAATAAGATATCCAGTTCCATCTTCAGAGCCAAGAGTTTAGTTCGTCTATAGATAGCTGGCATTTCCTCATGATAGACCAGACTGAGCTAAATGCCAGCTGCCAAGCCCCAGCCAGATAAATATAGTTAGCTGACAATAGACGGGTTGACAACAGGTCATTGACACTGTGATACACGTACAGTCAACAACACTAGCTATACATTGGTAGACCTTATTACATAAGGCATAAAGTCCACCGATGTATAGTAAAGAGTGTTGCTGTGTGTACAGAATGCCTGCCGAAAACACTTGGATCGTTCGTTTATTTGCCTCTTTATCACTCGTATACACAAAGCGATAGAGAAGGCACCCATTTTCGAACTGAGATTACCGCACTAGGTCTACAGATACTTGACATAAGGCCCGGTACCGCGAACATCGAAGTTCGTGTGTTTCGAGCATCTTTCTCTTTTACTCAAATTAAGCCGTCATCAGAGTGGCAGAGACAATCGTCCGATATTATGAAAACAATCTTATCGATTTTTTGTAAATGTTGACGTAGACATTTCGTCTATTTCTAATAGTGAAATTAATAGTGTGTTGAAAAGAGACGAATAGATTGATCAATCGCAATAGATAATTTATTTGGTTAATTGACATAGATTTTGAAAATTCGATGTGAAATAAAATTATTTATCTACGTACATGTCATAAGTGCTCTAAAATGCGTCCAGAAACCGTAGGCAATGACCAGCATTACCAACCATCAGAAAGATTTCAGTAGGTAATGTTAACATTACCTACTGAAATCAGTAGGTTATGAATTTAAATTTGGAACAGCTGTCAAATTCAAGTGGGGTGTCTAATCTAGTATCTATAGATATTAAAACAGCCATTGATACGAAACGCCAATTCGTTATGTTTTTTTAATATAAATCGAACGACATTTGAACTCGAGTGACAGTAGAATAGGGAGTTCATTCGCTTGTCTATGGTTTAAAAAAAAATTGACTGAGATACGAAATACGCAACGCCGCCGTTCCAAGCTGTCATTTGTTTTGTTCGTTGACTTTTTAATGTTTACAAGTAACCCTAGTAATAAGTCATTTCCCTACGGTTTCTGAACCCATCTTAAAACACTTATGATATGTGTGTAGATAAAGTAGTGTATGTAACTATACATAATTAGGCATTACAACAATCGTGTGATATTATTATGAAACTCGCCTTCGGCTCGTTTCATAAACCCACACTCTTGTTGTAATGCCCTTCATTATGCACAGATACATAAACTACTATTATATAATAGGTATAATTTTTTTCTTCAAAGGTGGTGTGAAAAGCAGTATGTGTCACATGGTAGCAAATTTGTACCTCGAGCCTTAACGCTTGAATCCCTCACTACGCTCAGGCGTCTACATTAGAATCCCTCTCTGCGCTTGCGACTGCATGAAGCTTTCTATTGGTTTAGGATTCAATGTACGCCCTTGCCGTGAATATTTAATTTTGCTCCCTTGTGACACAATCTCCTACTGTAGACTCCATAGCTAAGACAATAAAGTCTTTTAACCCTTTGACCCGCAAGCACCACTAAAGTAGTAGCTACAGTGGCTATGGTGGACGCTGTCAAAGCAATCATCCTGCTGACAGATAAGGTTTATATTTGTTCTTCATTAGTCGACACGTTGGCGTACACGTTACATTTTGACGCGAAAGGAAAAGCGTTCGAAAGGTTAAGTTACATACCGTACGCAGGAATGAAACATCATCCTGCTCGCTCGCACCTCCTTCCGCTTCCGCCATGTTTGTTTCTCACGTTCAACTGTCAGAAATTCTGTAGCATCGCCCGTACACCATATCTGGAAAGGAAAACAACTTTGAGCAAAAAAAAAAATATTGTTCTCACTTCACTACTTGGTTCATACCAGGTCAGGTTTTGAATAATCTATATGTAACATTTCAAAACTTAAGTATACTATACACCTCGCCAAATCCCTCTGCCTCTGGTATACTGCCCAGAATACTGGCGGCGTTGCCCTTCTGGATTGCCAGACTTAGTTTTTGGGCCAGGAAGGATCCGGCCCTGTAGTCCCCTGTGGCAACTATAAGCTGGGACATTTCTTTTAGATTTTTTTTTTTTTTGACATTTGTTTATTTCATCAATAATCTTTATTAATAATTTCGTCGAGTACGGTAGACCCGAACGAAATCGTAATCAAATGAAAGAGCGTAAAAAATAAAGAGTTTTGAATCGAGGACATTATATCGGCAAAATTGGTATTGTCGCGTATTTTGCGTTTAAAAGTGTTAATTTAATGACAAATCGGTCGGACATATTTAACTTGGTTGACAACATGACAGTGACGGGTCACGAACGCGGGTTGCGTTCGGATACTTTGTCCGGAATTTTGGCTGCGTAGGTTTATTATGCCCGATCGAAGCCGGGTTCTCATCTAGTATAATATAATTGAACATACATATAATATTGAAGGATTTGAGTACGCTAAACTTAAATGGCAGATGGCCAATGGCCGATTGGGCGTAAAGTTTCTCGAAAGTGCAACGTGCCCAAATCACCAACAAGGTGGACCGAATGATTGCGGGAATCCACTGGATGGGTAGTGCAAAAACCGGTCCATTTGGTCCGGTCCAGGAGTGGACATCCTTCGGCTGGTATGACGATATTCATGATGATAAGTTTCTAGAATATTGTATTTACTTTTATAGGAGAAAAACTTAGATAAAGCACTAAGCCTATGTAGAAGTAACGTGTGTGTACACGCATGTCGGGGTTCTATATTCAAATTTTGATGTAAGTTTCATATTAATTCTCTGCACAACTACATAGACATGGTCCTTCAGTTAAAGGTTGACTCACGTTATACCGGCCCGCGTCCGAGCCGAGGCCTCCGTCACTACATTTTATGTGGAATGAATCACGTGACCACCGAGCTGCTGCAGCTACTCGACCCGGACACGGGCCGGTCGTGCGACGGCCGTTACAGCCATGTAAAAAGGCTCGGCTTGGCCCGGTGATGTGACGGCGACTGAATATCGACAGGATGTCGACGAGTGTGTGACGGTCGTCTACTTTTTTTATGACAAACGCGGCAATCGGGCATACGGATTGCCTGATGGTAAGCAATTACCGTCGACCACGGGCACCCGCAACACCAGGGGAGTCACAAGCGCGTTGCCGGCCTTTAACGAGGGTTGGAGCTTTGGGAACCTTACCATCAGGAACACAACATTACATACCTGAACGGTAGCAGTGATATTATGGCTGTGGTCTTCTGTAAGGAGGAGATACTTCCTCAGTTGGGCTTCTCCAGATTCAAGCGTGATGGTACTTCGCTGTGCCCTACCTCTCATTGTCGGGCGTAGTTTAAGGACATACCCGGGTCCTACTAGCAAAAAATGACTGCATAGAACGACGCTCGTGTTAATGTGAATATTAGAGCGTCGAACCGCTCGGGCCCGGGCCGCCCCGGAGAGCTAACGGAAGGCTCGGACTCGGGACGGTGAGTAATGTGAATCATCCTTAAGTTCGTCACCTTTACTTATTTGCATTACAAAACAATTTTCTCTACGAAAACAAACATGCTGGGCCCAAAATTCCTTTGTGGTCACGCGAGGCTAGTAAAGACATGATTTAATTATGAAAGTGTCCTTGGTTCAAATAACATACTTCATTTCACCCTGCTGAGGAATAACTAAAATTCTGAGTATAAACTTAATAGTACAGTCATCAGAGATATCGGAACTGTGGAGGTGATCACAAATATCTGAACAACGCACCGTCCGGTAACATCTTTCTTAGAAAGATTTACTACTGTTTGCTTTCACTTTTAAGATACTTATTAATACCGTATAAACTTGAAATAAAAAAATAATAAATAAAAAAAATCGAGACAATCTTACACAAATCGACCTAGTCCTACGGTAAGCTCAGTAAGGCTTGTATTGTAGGTACTAGACGACGATATATATAATAGATAGATACATATAAATACTTAAATACATAGAAAACACCCATGCCTTAAGAACAAATATCTCTGCTGATCACACAAATGCCCTGACTGGGATTTGAACCCAGGACTATATTTTCTAAGCACCCACTATATCTTACCTAATATTTGAAATCCTTTAACACTATAATTTCTAGGACGTCTTTTTACGCGTGTGATCGGCGCCGCCGCGCATTGACGGCGGCGCGGGGCGTACTGTGTGTCAGGACGTCTATAGACGCCCTAGATCATAAATAACAGCTGTAGATAGCTTCCGCCAGGGCATAAAAGGGTACTTTGTTGGCTAGGGATCAACTGTCATGAGTACACCCCGTTATCTTATGCTCAGTTTAGGGGCAAGTGATTGGCCAGTTACGATAATCTAAGTCGATAAAAAATTCAGTTGACTTACTCAATAACATGTCAAAAGATCTTGGGTCCGATTATTGAAATAGTCATCAAGTGATTTCCATAGAGAATGAATGAGAATCTCTATGAATATTACTCGGTGACTATTTCAAAAATCGGACCCCAAATTGACGATATTCGATATTTAAAAATGTCGCCCTCCGATTTGACTAAAAAGATGAATGAAAGTGTCTCTATAGCTTTCACTAAAGAAGAATTTTAGCTTGACAAATAACTTTTATAGATAAATGTGAATCGATTATGTGAAGCAACATCACTATTTTCGATTGCCCCCAAAATGAGCATTAGATAACGGGGTGTAGTCATGAGACAGCCCTGTTGTCCCGGACAGATCCTGACAAAACAAAGTTGATCATTATAACTACTTAGTTACAAACGGATAAACTCACGTGTAATTAGTCGCCTAGTGCGATATAATTACACGCGAGTTTATCCGTTTGTAACTAAGTAATAGTAACATGGCTCACAACAGTTTTAATTGTATTGATCATTATAATTTACTAGCGGTGTTACCCGCGTTTTATTAGGGAATAAACGTAGCCTACGTGTTAATCCAGGGTGTCAGCTAACTCCATACCAAATTTTATTAAAATCACTCCGCCGTTTAGACGTGAAGAAGTAACAAACATACACACTCAGAAACTTTCGGCTTTATAATATTAGTGTAGATGTAGATCTAAAAAAAAAACAATAAAAGGCATGTACTGAGCACACCAGTGTCACCTACACCAAAGTAACAAAAAAAATCTTAAAAATAAAGGAAATATTGAAAAATCAACTGCCCCGGATGAGACTCAAACTCGCGACCCTGAGATACATGGCCAACGCACTGGCAACTGAGGACGTCCAGGCGAGGAGAGCGGTTTCATCCTTACGTTGTGAATCCATTCATTCGCACGAAGCGATTCGCTTCTACCTTCCTAATGCGGACTGCTAAGGAATGGACGCTCCCTTCATATGTATTCCCGGAAAGATATAATTTCGGTCTTCAAGACAAGAGTGAATAGGCTACTGAACCAGCGTGCTACACCCTCGACCTCGTCGACACTTACCATCAGGTGCGACTGAGGTCAGACGCTGGTCAGTCTTGAGTAATAAAGCTACACAGGCTTGCCCAAAGGCTGTGATTTTCTCCAACATATCATTCAAAGCGCTTACATTATTGTAAATGTACACTCAGTATTAAAATTAATCGCTAAAACGTTTCAAAGTGAGTCGCGCATTAGGGATGAAAATGGGATATTAATTACACTGCATTAACGGGCATAAAGGTGTCAAATTTTACGCAAAACTGAAACCCTATTGTTTTAGAAATAAAGGTCAATATATGGTGGTAAATATAAAAACCGGCCAAGAGCGTGTCGGGCCACGCTCAGTGTAGGGTTCCGTAGTTTTTCGTCCGTCACAGTAAGTGTACCCACTTAAGAGTTAAAAATGGACTATTTGATACATTGTTGTTGACACATTAATATTAAGTACAGAACCCTAAAAACGGGCCCACAAAGGACGCTGACAACTAAAGAAAGAGTTATAGATCTCAACTGTACATGGAAAATTCGAAAAAAAATTGTCAATTTCAGTCCCACCACGAGTAGTAAGAAGGGGTTGTAACATGGAGTGGCAGCCAGCGACATCTATCGGCAAATTAAGTAAACTATGCGCGCGAGCTTAAAGTAAAGAGGCTCTAGTGTAAGTTTTTTTTGACGTAAAAAATGTCTCGAATGCGTAAGTGATACTGATATAATATGGGTAACTAACGCTAATGGTGACGTTTCGTTACGTTAAAAACTTAAACTCGGGGCTCAGATGTAGTGAATAATCCTTTCCTATCGTATTTTCTCGGAAATGTTCGTATTTGTCTCACTACTTCACTCAAACTCAGTACCCATCTGAAGTAGTAAGACAACGGAGGGGACGGTCGCATTGGGCGATGAATATTAGTCCAGATTCTTATTTACGGTTAAAACTAAACGCGAAATTATACATAAAACGGCGGCGCTACCAACAACGATATTCGTAAATTTCGGACGATTGTCTCTGTCACTCGTAACGCCTTAATTGGAGTAAAAGAGAAATGCTCGACATATACGAACTTCGATCTTCGCGGTACCGGGCCTGAAGTGATGAAGTGTGTCTTGTCATTCAATAGAGATTTTGACAGCCATATCTTAGGGAATAAGGCCTAATTTATTAACAATTTGTAAGAAACTATCGCCTTAACGACTTTAGTGCTGGAATAATATAAAGTACCTATTTTGCTCGCCAAAAAGCCTAAGATATATGCACTCTTGCGGCGCTTCCGTCTTTCTCGAGTGAAAGCAGAGACCATTTTACCAAAAACGCGCAAGATGTATGAAATCCAGCGGCGCTTACAGTTTTTTCGAGTTGATAAGTTTGTATGGGGGAACAATATTTTCGTTTTTTAGTATATTACTCGATCTTTTTTCATACTTTTTCACCGTTTAAACCGTCCCTGAGCTACTACAAATATTTCAAGACCAAAATTAGCCAAATCGGTAAAGCCGTTCGCAAGTTATAGCGTGACCAAGAGAAATAGGGGTTCATTTTTATATATATAGATTTTTTCAAAAACCACTAAACCTATCAAGTTCAAAATAATTTTCCTAGAAAGTTTATGTAAAGTTCTACTTTTGAGATTTTTTTCATATTTTTGAAACTTGTGGTTCAAAAGTTAGAGGGGGGGGGACGCACTTTTTTTTACTTCTGGAGCGATTATTTCCGAAAATATTGACATTATCAAAAAATGATGTTAGTAAACCCCAATTCATTTTTAAATACCTATCCAACAATATATCACACGTTAGGATTAGAATGAAGAAAAAAATCACTCCCCACTTTACGTATAGGGGGGGTACCCTAAAAAATCATTTTTTTCCACTTTTTATTTTTGCACTTTGTCGGCGTGATTGATATACATATTACTACCAAATTTCAGCTTTGTAGTGCTAACGGTCACTGAGATTATCCGCGGACGGACGGACGGACGGACAGACATGGCGAAACTATAAGGGTTCCTAGTTGACTACGGAACCCTAAAAACGAGCGCTGGTGGCCTAGCGGTAAGAGCGACTTGCAATCCGGAGGTCACAGGTACAATCCCCTGACTGCTTGTAACAAAGAGTTCTTCGGAACTTATGTACCTACGAAATATCATTTGATATTTACCAGTCGCTTTTAGGTGAACACATAGTGAGGAAACCGGACTAATATCAATAACGCCTAGTTTAACCTCTAGTTTGGATGGTCAGATGGCAGCCGCTTTCGTGAAACTAGTGCCTACGACAAATCCTGGGATTAGTTGCCAAGCGGATCCCATGCTCTCATGAGCCGTAAGATGAACAGATATTTTGCAGCAGTCTACCATTCACCCATCCATTGGCCAAATACCATCTCATCCAACTTGTACACTCTTCATAATATTATTGGGTATCCCCGCACACTGTACAATCCCCATCAGATATATCGGAGCTGTGGAGGTGGTCACAAATATCTGAACAACGCTCTTGTTGTCATGACGAATGTTCAGATATTTGGGACCACCTCCACAGCTCCGATATATCTAATGGGGACTGTACATTGTACAAGGGGGCAAATTTAGTATTTACCATCTCGTGCTAATATTGAGATACGAGCTAGGGAAAGATTCCAAAATTGAACCACGAACATAGCGAGTTGTTCAAAGAGTGGAATCATGAGCATTGGGAGGGTTTCAAAGCACGAGAGGGGAACACACTTTGCTACCGAGTGAAACACACAATTTTTCACCTCACTCGAAAAAAATAACTCTAAAACGTTAAAAATGTATTCAAAATTATCGGCATCCGTCATTTATCATTCAAAAACATTAAATAAAACAACATTCAACCAGCTAACATCAAAAAAAGATTAATATAGCTAATAAACAATTTGTATGAAATTATTTTGCACTCTCGTGAATAAATTGCAACTTTGCTATCTGTTCAGCAGTTCCGAGCTAGTAAGGTGAAAACAATTAAACATGTATATATTTTATACCTTAATCCATTGTAATAAGGTTTAAAACTACACATATTTGACCCCAAGCTTCAGTGTAGGTTGCGTGTAGAAACAGGGTGTTGTCTACTCAGATTAATTCTCTTACATCGCAGCTGTCTGAATTAAACTAGATTATTAACCTACTTTAAACCACACCTTCACAATTCAGACCAAGTATCGTTTGCTATCCTAATGTGAGTAAACTGACTCTACCTTTTTTTTTATGACATAGGCGACAAACGAGCAGACGGATTGCCTGGTGTTAAGCAATTACCGTCGCCCATGGGCACCCGCAACACCAAGTCACAGGCGCGTTGCCGGCCTTTAAGGGGGGTTGGAGCTCTGGGAACCTTACTCACCATCAGGAACACAACACTACATACCTGAAAGGTGGCAGTGCTATGGTCTTCTGGAAGGAGGAGGTACTTCCCCAGTTGGGCTGCCCCAGATTCAAGCGTGATGGTCAACGCTGTGCCCTAACTCTCGTTGTTGGACGTAGTTTAAGGACATACCCGGGTCCAAAACCTTACCAAATATCTAAAAAGTTGACATATCTTTAGGATATAACCTATACTTACACTATTAACTTGGACACAGGTAAATATATCCAACTACGTCCAACAATGAGAAGTAGGGCACAGCTAAGTACCATCACGCTTGAGTCTGGAGAAGCCCAACTGGGGAAGTACGAGTACCTCCTCCTTACAGAAGACCACAGCCATAATAGCACTGCTACCTTTTAGGTATGTAGTGTTGTGTTAGGATAGGCAATACGCATATGAATATTTTGTTATAGAGCCAAGCCAAGCCAGCCAAAAAATAGAGTAGCACAAACGTTTAAAAATTCGTTTAGTGCCAACGAAAAATGGCTTTAAAAGTAAATTTTGGCAACCCTAACTGACCGACTTCACGGGTCAAGGCTCACAAACACCAAACAAACTAGCTAAACGATAATCAACTTTAATTCAAGACCATAAAAGCTATACCAGTCGCAATTCTAACCTGGCAATTGCACTAGACACAGTATCCTCTAATCAAGTGAAATACAGCTTTATTTCAACGGCATTAGAGCTGTATAAAACGCATTAATATTTTAGCAAGTGTTTCATTACTTTTAATATTTAACAGTTGAATTACGATGCATGTTATAAAGAGACTAATATTTCACTATAATTCGAACTTTAAGTCTTAGGCAATAAAGTATAAATTACAATGACTTTGATTTTACTTTGTAAACGACAAATCTTATTTATCAATTATCAACAATATGCTTGCAGCGAAAGTAACTCTTTCTGTTACCTCTTCACGCTTAAACCGCTGAACCAATTGGGATGAACTTTGGTATGGAGAGAGTTTGAGCTACGAGAAAGGCCATAGGATCATTTTTATTCCCGCGACCAATACTTTAAAGACGACATGGCTGGCAGATGAAGTCGCGAGGAAAAGCTAGTTATCTACAAATCTACTAGAAGAAATAGACATTTATTTTAGTAGATTTGTAGATAACTAACTGTTCAGAGACCTGAACACCTATTTTTACACAAAATACTACAATAGCAGCCGTAAGTGCAGTGTGCAGTGCAGTACCGCTCATTATGCGTGCACACTACTGCACTGCAAATCCTAGCTCTGAATGCATTATGCATAATGCATGCGCCGTTGCATTTACACGTATACAGAATTCTTGAACGAGAGCAGAACGGATATAGGTGAAAAACTTAACTGAAGCACCATGTCTATGTAGTTGTGCAGAGATAATATAGAACTTACGTCAAAATTTGAATATAGAACGCCGAAATGCGTGTACACACGTTACTACTACATAGATCAGTACCCTTACCATGAGTTGTGACATTGACGTTGTCGATAACGAGTATCGAGTTTACTATCTGTACATCTCGCTTGTACTATTTTAGTGCGAACGAGATGTACAGATAGTAAACTCCATACTCGTTATCGAAAACCTCAATGTCACAACTCATGGTAAGGGTACGGTCGACTCCAAAAATATGTGAACGATTTCGATCCTTATGCCCCAGACATACGTTCTCAAATATATACATATTATATATTAGACGTGACTGTACAGGTGCTGTAGCTAAGTTTTTAGTCGTTGTATCGCCTATCCCGCTATCCGACACTGTCACACTCACAAAAATTGTCTTTTCTGTGGTCGATCTCTTTATTAAGATACTAGCGGACCCGGCAGACGTCGTCCTGCCTAGATAAAGACTAATTGCATGTAACGGATATATGGTATGCCATTGGCCGTTGGGTAAAACTTCTTTATTTTTGAGAACAAAGTAATAAAATTAAATAAAAAACCTTATTAATACAATACAATTAAAATCAGTTAAGACTTCGGCCAACCTCGGTAATTGTCGTGAATCCCTCGTCTATCACATAGAGTTATTAATTTACAGATTTGACCTTTAATTATATATATTACTCGTTGTCTTATTGAATACAGTAGGTTCAAGAACGATATGAGCAACGAAACCTCCTTTGTAGCTCAAAACTAACACAACCTTTATATTGAAATAAGAAAGATGCTAGCAAGTACTAGATAGTTTGACAGTCTGCCTTCTTAGTATCAAATAAAAGATACAGTCGTTAATGGTGCCAGACTTTTCAACACTCGCAAAATCTAGAGGGTACTTCCCGTGAATTCAGATACTTGAAATTTGCCACGAAGCACCCAGATCAAGGAAAAATTACGAAAAGTAGACATTTCAAACAAAAAATATTTTTTTAAATTTTGAGCTTAGCTTTGTTATTTTACTATATGAAAATGAAATATTACCAAAATCGGCCAAGCCGTTTAGGCGTTTACGAAATATGAATAAAAAACCGTTTTTAAGCCGGTTATTTTTAATTTTAATTTTATAATTATTTTATTATCAATGATTAATGCGACATAATATCGTACCTACTTACACCAAACATTGACTCATGTATGTATATATGTATTTATATACTGTATACAAGTATAGCTTCATTGAATAATGAATGTTCAAATTCATGTCGCTTCTGCATAACAAATTTCCTAGGTCTACCGGTTAATAATGTCATCTTGGCAGGTGCTTAATGATACTTCAAATGAAATGCTACCTAAAAGTAATCGCGGCAATGTATATCGTGTCATTTCCGACTCCGGAATTAAGCGATGATACCCGAGAAAACCGAAGTCTTAACTGATTTTAATTGTATTGTACAATACATTGTATTTTTTTATTACCTCCATAACATTTTTTTTTATTGTAATGCTTGTTGATACACAACATTATTAGTTTTCTTTCTTGGCGTGTAAATAAACAATCCTGACGGTTTTCCGACACGGCAGCAGGCGACATAGCATCTTGAGCGTATTCATGCATATGCCGAGGACTTCCCATGTATGTTGCTGGGAGGATAGTTGTTCTGCCGACATTTTGTGCATTCCCAACAGCATTAATGGCATCTCGTAGGTGAACGTATTCCTCAGAACGGAGTTTTGCCTGGTTTAACCTGATATATTTCAAACGCTCTGTCTCTATTTTTACGTACATATCCACAACATATTGGTGAAAAAGACGACGATATTTTAAGATGTGATTGTCTTCTTTTTCCCGAACCATCAGTCGGTATGAATAATAATTCATTGAACTATTTTTTTTATTAGTTTCGGCGCCTGTAACAATGTTGTCGTGTTATTATTATCGTTGTTATAAGAAAACGTAGATTGTTTATTTACCTGTCATTGGTTTTATCATCTTCATTGAAAAATCATACCCATCTTCACCTTGCCAAAATAAGATTGGATATTGTAACGCATCATATGATCGATGTGTTTCGGACACACGCTGCAGTTGATCGCTCCGACGATGTAAAACAATATCGCGATTTTTTTACTACTATTTACAGTGACCCCCACGACAACAATAGCGACTTCATCAAATGTCGGCTCATTAACACGTCTTGCGTGTTGGCCTATAGGCGTCTTATCGGCTCTGATGGCAATTTTGTGGTTATCAACTTATCAGATGGCATGCGGTCTAATGCTGTCTTGAATAGTGCAACCAATTCGTTGTGTTGATGGAAAAATACTTGGGAGTTGTTCCACAATTGGTCTCTTCACTGAATTATTATGTGCACAACGCTGGTTGACTTGGCTTGTTCTTTTTTTTTTTTTTTTAATATCACCTGTATGCGCTTTTTTTCCAATGAGCTGATACAATAAGATTGACAACAGTAAGTCACACGCTAAAAAGATAGCTAAGTGGCCAGTGTGAATATCTGTCGTTCCAAACCATTTTTTTTTTGTTCTGCGCATTCACCATTTCAATTTAAAGATTTTATTTAAAATTCTTATGTACGATGAAAACTGAACGCAGAATTATACATGAAACGGAAAACTCAGCAGTGACTTTTGTCATTCAATAGAGATTTTGACAGCCGTATCTTAGGGAATAAGGGCTAATTTATTAGCAATTTGTAAGAAACTATCGCTTTAACGACTATAGTGCTGAATAAATATAAAGTACCTATTTTGCTCGCAAAAAAGCGTAAGATGTATAAAACCCTGCGGCGCTTCCGCCTTTCTCGAGCGAAAGCAAAGACCATTTTACCAAAACGCGTAAGATGTATGAAATTTTGCGGCGCTTACTGCTTTTCGGAGTTGATAAAGTTTGTATGGGAGAACAATATCTTCGTTTTTTAGTATATTACTCGTATTTTTTTTCATACTTTCTCACCGTTACAACCTTCCGTGTGCTACTACAAATATTTCAAGACCAAAATTAGCCAAATCGGTTCAGTCTATTGGAAGTTATGCGATCACATACATTTTGGGGGGTTTCATTTTTATTAATATAGATAGATAATAAAGACAAAATTTGATTGTGTGTTTGTACTGAATAAGCGTCGAAAATACTGGACTTCGAAATGCTTCGAAAATGTAGTGCTGTGTTCCTGGTGGTTCCAGGTTGTTCAACTAACCCCCCCCCCAAAGCTCGGCATGGCGTTTATAACTTCTCTGGTGTTGCAAGTGTCAAAAAAAAATCAGTCATTTAGCAAATGAGACATTTGGTACATATCATAGCAATTTCAACCGTATGTCATAGACTCAGGGTTCAAATACCTCTATCCTCTAGTCACTAGTATGTGAGATTTGATACCTCTTCATGGAAATTTCAACCGTATACCTCAGACAGAAGGTTCAAATAGCTATACGCTAGTATATGAGACTTGATACCTTTTCGATGTAAGCGTTGGCCGATTTGGCTTGTAAATTGCACCAATCAGGTTTGGTTATTGATGACCACAGATAAATTCCGATCAAACTTTATGAGATTCATCTGTTAGTTAAGTCTAGGGCAGCGCGTAACGTCCTTCCAAGCCGATTCACTCAGGCTTAACTAAGTATATCACAGTTCAACAGTTTTGTTAGGTTTCTGGACCCGGGTATGTCCTTAAACTACGTCCAACCCAACAATGAGAGGTAGGGCACAGCGATGACCATCACGCTTGAATCTGGGGCAGCCCAACTGGGGAAGTACCTCCTCCTTACAGAAGACCACAGCCATAATAGCACTGCTACCTTTCAGGTATGTACCTAGTGTTGTCTTCCTGATGGTGAGTAAGGTTCCCAGAGCTCCAACCCCCCTTAAATGTCGGCAACGCGCTTGTGACTCCCCTGGTGTTACGGGTGCCTATGGGCGACGGTAATTGCTTACCATCAGGCAATCCGTCTGCTCGTTTGCCACCTTTGTCATAAAAAAAAAAGGTTCGTGAAGAAAAGACATATTAGCTCCGTCTTTGCCTTTCAGAAAAGATTCGACCCGTGGACTGAAATGCTATATATTCATCATCATCATTTTAGTCATTCGACGTCCAATGCTGGACATAGGCCAACGCCCAATATAATTTGTATCATCTTGGTGTTACTATTCATTCATCCTTTGCAGACGACAGTACTGAGGCTCTAGTGTAAGTTTCTTTTGACGTAAAAAAACCTTTACGAACGCGTAAGTGATAATGTTATTTATAAATATGGGAGAAGCAAAAGCGTTCGTGACGTAAAGTTACGTTAAAAACTTACACTCAGGGCTCTGTACCCTTACCATGAGTTGCGACATTAAGGTTCTTCAAAAGGGAGTGTATAGGTTTTTAAAGGGTAGGCAACACGCATGTGAATCCTCTGGAATTTGCCATCGTCGTTGTATATAAAAAAACTATAGTCGCTTCGCTTATTAGTGGGTAAGCGACAGCAGTAGAGTCGAAACGAAAAAATGTATTGGAATGGCGTAAGGCATTTTTGTTTATATACTTTTGCATAAGGCATTTTTGTTTATATACTTTTCGACTGTACAGTAAACAACTGAAGTTGATGCGGGACAGATGTTCAAAATAATATCGCTCTTATTCCCTTAAAAATAAAGTCGCAACTAGCTCATTCTGAACAACTAGCCGGCTCAACAACATTTGCTGCCGACTGTACATATATCGTTTATACAAAATCCACGACATGTAGACAATTTGGCCGCCATCCAAAAAGGGGACAATCATACCGGCTTGCAATTCAAAAATAAATACACATATGTTCGTCTTACTCCATTGAATTAAGGCATATAATAGTATATATATTTCTGAGCTTAATTGTGCTTAAACTCCACGCGTCACTCGTAAAATCAACTGTATATATTAACACATAAAGTTCATTTTGCAACAAAGATGGAAGCGAGATATGACATATTAAAAGTATGTCGATTTAGTAAGTTTGGTGTTTTATTGAAAACTCGACCCTGTGCTGTTGGAGATAAAGTACAAAATTCAAGGTAGGGATTTGAGAGCAGGCGTTAAGTCATAAATCGTTGTTCTTGGCATTTTCACTATCCATTATTATATTAGTGAAAACGTGATCAAGAACAGAAGAGAAGGAGAATCATTGGTCCCCGGACACGATATGACGTCTTTATAGAGAACGTTATAGCCTCCTAAGGCCCACGGGCAGGTAGTAATTAAAAAATTTAGTTACGTACTCAAATCTAAAAAAAAAAAATTTAACAAAAAAAAAATTTTTTTGGTACTTTTATTGCCGACTGTACTTTGTACTCATCGAGAGGATTTTCAGGAGTCTAATATGCATAAGGTATATCTTGTGTATTTTGGGAGCAGTTATGGACGTTCTGACTCAAGGGCTTTTTTAACATTTAAGCTAAGCTTGATTTAACTTTAGTATTTTGTTAAATTACTGTAATACTTCTGTATATTTTTAGTAATATATACAATCATCCAAGGAATATACCCTTACCATGAGTTGTGACATTGAAGTTTTCGATAACAAGTATCGATTGTATAAAAGCGGGTAACTCACGTTTTATAAGTCGAATATTGCTCGACATGTTTCACTCCGTAACGAGGAGCATAATCATGAGCCATTCGCGTTGGCTAACCAATATCGAGCAATATTCGACTTATAAAACGTGAGTTACCCGCTTTTATACAATTAATATGTTTCAATCTCACGATAGTTTTGTATTTAAAACAAGTATCGAGTTTACTATCTGTGCATCTCGCTTGTACTATTTTAGTGCGAACGAGATGCACAGATAGTAAACTCGATACTCGTTATCGAAACCTCAAAGTCACAACTCATGGTAAGGGTACAGTTCATCTAGTAATCTTAATCTTCTACATATATAAACGTGAAAGTCCTGACTGACTGACTGATCAACGCCCAGCCCAAACCGCTTAACCTAGATAGCTGATATTTTCACATAAGGCAGTTTAGATACCGTAAGGACCCACTAAGAAAGGGTTTTTGGAAATTTCATCATTAAGGGGGTAAAAAGGGGGTTGAAATTTTATATGGGGATAGTGTAAAATTTAAAATGAGAGACTTTAAATTTTCTTAAACAAGGAGTGTTTAAGAAAATTTAAAGTTTTTTTTTTGTTTTTTTTTTTTATGACCAAGACGGCAAACGAGCAGACGGATTGCCTGATGGTAAGCAATTACCGTCGCCCATAGGCACCCGCAACACCAGGCGGTTACAAGAGCGTTGCCAGCCTTTAAGGGGGATCGGAGCTCTGGGAACCTTACTCACCATCAGGAACACAACACTACATACCTGAAAGGTAGCAGTGCTATTATGGCTGTGGTCTTCTGTAAGGAGGAGGTACTTCCCCAGTTGGGCTGCTCCAGATTCAAGCGTGATGGTACTTCGCTGCGCCCTACCTTTCCTTATTCGAATACAAGAAAAGTAATTTCAGCGTTTTTTGAAATTCATCCCCTAAGGGCTAAAAAAGGGGGTTCTTCTGCGCGTGCGAAGCTGCGGGCAAAAGCTAGTATTCTCTATATTTCGTAGGCAAACTAGGAGACCATTTTACCAAACTAGCAATATACGTAACTGTGTTTCTGGAACCTCTCGTCTCGAGAGGATGTTCCCTCGGGGCTTACTGCCGGCTATAAGGAAAAGGATGAAACACGGAATTCACTGTAAGACATAACAAAATGGGACCAAGTTTCATATATGAGCGTTCTCAAAAAAAAATTACACTCATACACAAATGTAATATTTTCCACTCCAATAGGCAAAATGAGTCCCAATTAAATCTAATACACTGATGTAATTGATGTAACTGGTGACCGAAGAAATGGCGGCTTCCTCGCACAAAAAAAAAAGATAAAAGATCTTTATTTTTCAATTTAGGCACATTACATGCACTTATGAACGTCAAAGAAAAATCTACACCGCGTCAAACCCTACACCTCTGACCCGTGAAGATACCGGCAAGAAACTACGGCGGGACTTATTTTTTCAATACAGTGATACATCAAATCTTGAAGTACTTACATAATTATGCGTAGTCCGATAAGAAAACATATCAAACAGTTTATTACAAGATATGAAAATACTAAAATATAAAAGTAAAAATAATAATGTATAAACAAATTCGACTTCACGACAACGTATCAGAATTGCGATACAACGAGGAAATGCCGCCAGCATCCTTGGTACAATGCCTCAAGGGCTTTTTAGATTTTATACTGTAACTAGTTAAGTACTTGTACTTATCATAATACGATTGTAATTTCTGTAAATAAAAGTAAAAATACGTTTAAAAAAAATCTCTTTTACCAAATGTATTATATACATTGGGTAAATCGCCAGTAACTGGCTACTTTTCATTAACTGGCCACCTTATACTGAAAATGAATTATGTTTATTTTTAAATAGAACACATTTTCCAATGGGTTTTCATTTACTGGCCACCCTTCAATAACTGGGCACCTCGCACTAAAATGAATTCTAATCGAGTTCATTTTCAGCCTATAAATAGATTTAATTTTCAGTATAATGTAGCCAGTCATTGGTGGGTAGCCAGTTACTAGCAAATTGCCCTACAAACCATACAAAATATAAAAATAGTAACAAAACAGAAAAAAACCTCGGGGACAATATTTTTTCATATTGTATTGAAAAAACAAAATTATTCTTTTTTTGCAAAATTTTTGCAATTTTTTCCTTTTTTAACCGACTTCAAAAAAAGGAGGAGGTTATCAATTCGGTTGGCATGTTGTCCATTTGTCAACAAATCAAAATCATAACAGCTGACATGCACGTGCAACGGTGTAAAAAATATGAGTTTCAATTGTATGTTGAGTAGCGTGGCTGGCACCGACTACAAAACCAAAAATAATTGTATATAATTGTCCTAAGAAATTGATTTGTTCTAAATAGTCCAAAAGTACTTATCAAGTGATAAAGAAAACAATTATTTGTTGCTTTTTAGTACATATTTGAAGTCCGGTTTATTTTTTGTTAAAAGTTTATTTATTTAATTTGTAGACTTTAATAAACCGATATCGGGTTTTTTAAGATTACATATGAGATCTATAGATTGACATAATTAATTTCTCATCATACACAAGTAGTTAAAAGAGAAAAATAAAAACTACACCGGTTCTAACCCTACACCTCTGACCAGAGAAGTATTTTGTCTTTTACGACCGTCAAGAAACTCGGCGGGACTTATTTATTCAAAACAGTATTACAAAAAAACGCATAAAAATGCGTTATTCTAAAGAAAACATATCAAACAATTACAAAAACAATCAAAACCTTTTAAAATCCCGCGTATAATTTTCCGCACAATTTCTGCAATCTATTTTGAACTCTGTAACAGTAAGAATACGGTTCAAATATCAATAACATTAACAACTGCTTCAGGTTTTAGTAGGACAAACAACTAATCTACTATTCTCAAGGTTCCAAATCTCATTCTGCTTCACTATTGCCAACTCAATGTTTCATGTCCTCAGGGACTTAATGCACAGCTAAGCTGAACAGCACCTTAAGTCGGTGCAATAAAGTTCAAAATAATCATTATTTTTAAGTGCAGTCGACATCAGATATATCGGAGCTGTGGATGTGGTCACAAATATCTGAACAACGCCTCTATTGTCAAGGCGATAAAGTGCATGTTCAGATGTTTGTAATCACCTCCACAGCTCCGATATATCTGATGGCGACTGTCCAGTCAGCATTGTATAGTTAGTACTTTTTTCAAACTGACAAACTAGCCTATGGACGCATGTAGCTACAGAGTATTCACACTATATACTCATGGGAGCCTGGGGTCCGCTTGGCAGCTAATCCCGGGATTCGGCGTAGGCACTAGTTTTACGTTAGCGACTGCCATCTGATCTTCCAACCCAGAGGATGTTTTCCATCACCGAAAACCGACTGGTAAATATCAAATGATATTTCATACATAAGTTCTGAAAAATTGGTATGAGCCGGGGTATTGGATTGGTAAAAACCTGCTACCCCGGATTGCAAGTCGCATGCTCTTACGGCTAAGCCATCTGCTCTCTTTTTTTTTTATGACATAGGCGGCAAACGAGCAGACGGATTGCCTGGTGTTAAGCAATTACCGTCGCCCATGGGCACTCGCAACACCAGGGGAGTCACAAGCGCGTTATTAACTATTATTTTATTAACTATTATTTGAATATAAAGTTCTCATAACGGTTAAATGTGCGTGGCGCATCTGAACCATAAAATGGTTAGGGAAGCTACTAGAACATCGTGTGAACTATCGTTATCGATATCCCACACAAGCAAGTTTACGAGCATCCCTCGTGTTTATCGTTTATCGATACTTTGCAGTTATCTCTTACGTCGTTACAGTCTTCGGAGATCGTATCCCTCAGTTGAGTTCTTATATGGCCGAGTGCAAACAACATACAATATATGGAATCATTGTGTCCATACCTGTGTATAGAGTGAAGCGTACAGAGGCTTTCCTCGAGATGCTGGCTATTTCACTTTTGATGATACAAGTAATATTTAAATAAAAAAAAATATATTGCAGGCATTCTTACACAAATCGACCTTTGCCAAACGACCGACGGACTTATTGCCAATTCGTATTAGTTAGAAGTACTGTAATATGGAAATTGCACTAAAACTTCACTGCCGTGGGAAATATCTTCAACGCGGCTCAAGCAATTTTAATCTCTAAATGACGTTAGAATTTAATTTAAAATACACGTTTATTCCTATTTGGCGGAAATGCGGAGAATTTGCTCGAGGAGAAACTGACTCGACTCAAAATTTCCTTCAATTATCATCAGAGATCGGACAAATATGCGACATTTCTCGCAATAATCTGGACATGACTTTAAAATTAATCATATAAGTAATCATTTAAAAAAATTGTTACTTGACATATAATTTTATTCCTGGTCAATAAATACAAAGTTTGTTAAAGTATAGATTTTTTAGCAGTATTTTGTCCAAATTGCGATTCTTTACACATCAAAAATATACTTACGTTCTGAAAAACTCCGCTGGCAATCTACTGATGTTAATGGGGCGAACTTATGTAGTTTAATAGGAATATCCACGGAGGCTCTACCTATAAAACTAAAAAACGTCTTCGTCTGAAATAAAAATCATAGCAGGATATTTATAATCGTGTCAGTTTAAGAGGAAACGGTAGTATGCAATTTTCCATACAAACGCTCTCGACTGTTTCCTCCCTGGTTTTTAACCCTAGAGCTGTGATTTTTTCAGCACAGATTGATATCATCGATATCTGTGTCGGTATGTTTCGTTTTTTTGGATATTTTAGTTTTTTTAAGATTTAGAGCTGTGTAAACATTGCTAAAAACGGCTCACTCAACTATCTCGCAAACATTCACTTATTATTCAAATAATATAGCATAAAACACAAAAAGCAAAACGTACCGACACAGAATAACTCTTCATCATTCTGTTCCAAAAAAATTATTCAGATTGGTTAAGTTTTGGAGGAGGAAAACGTCGAGAGCCAAACCTCGATTTTTGAGATTTTTACGCGGGATTTTTCGCCTGAGCTGCAGTTGTCCCTATCGCACTGTTTTTGGAGGGGTAGGCAATCTACTAAATATGTACACAGTCAAATAGTCATGAGCAATAGTCGACATTGAATGTCGATGATCTAGTGATGTAATGGGTTATCGATAAACCGTGTTTTGGTACAGTTAATGCCATCGGAATAACTATTCTGAAGAACAGTAACAAGTAAATGTTACTGAAGTAACAATGTCAATTGTATTGCATGTAGTAGTGAGAAATCTATGAAATATACTATACTAGCTTTTCCCCGCGGCTTCATACGCGCAAAAGAATACCTGTAACAGTTGACATTTGACTCCTTCTCCATACAAACTTTTAACCCCCGTTTTTGACCCCTTAGGGGATGAATTTTAAAAAACGTTGATATGTCATTTCTTGTATTTAAATAACGAGTGTTTACACAAAATTTCAAGTCTCTTGCTTAAAATTTTACAATCCCTATACAAACTTTCAACCCCCTTTTTACTCCCTCAATGGTGTAATTTCCGAAAATCCCTTCTAAGTAAGTCCTTGCGATACATAAACTACCTATTATGAATAAATCAGATATCTACGTTAAGCAGTTTGAGCAGGGCGTCGATCAGTCAGTCAGGACTAACGTTTATATACAGGGTGTCTCATTCAGATCGGTCAGTATGGGGAAATCTGGAACTACCTATAAGACATACAAAGATTTGTACTTAGGAACCATGTCAACGATTTTAGGGACAAGAAAAACTGCAAACATAGATAAAAAAAAAACTTGTACTCTGTACTCAGCCAACGATATATATAACGATATATGCAAATAATTTACCTATAATAATTGTTCAATGAGAAAATGCATTTTATGTTTGATTTTTTATTGTACTTACTGTCGTGTTATTGGATCTGCTCGTATTAGCATCTATATATATACAGTGGTTCTCATTTAGATCGGTCAGTATGGGGAAATCTGGAACTATAAGACATACAAAGATTTGTTCGTAGAAACCATGTCATCGATTTTAGGGACAAGAAAAACTGCATAGATGGATAAAAAAAAATGTGTTCAGTTTTGGAATAGACAACAGTTGTTAAAATTAAAATTAAAAGATATTGGATTACACTGCATTTCATTCATTTGAGATATCATGTTTTATGGTAACTTTTGCTGTCTATAACCTACACATTCCATTTATCCAAACGGAAATCATTTAAAGTTTTATTTTCCAAAACAACCTGGTTCGATTCTCGAACAGAGTACAAGTTTTGTTTTTTTTTATCTATGTATGCAGTTTTTCTTGTCCCTAAAATCGATGACATGGTTCCTAAGAACAAATCTTTGTATGTCTTATAGGTAGTTCCAGACTTCCCCATACTGACCGATCTGAATGAGACACCCTGTATAATGCTATAAATTTCATCTTTGGAGCGCTGGTAGCCTAGCGGTAAGAGAGTGCGACTTGCAATCCGGAGGTCGCAAGTTCAAATTGTACAGGCATTTTGCCACGGCTCATGAGAGCCTGGGGTCCACTTGGTAACTAATCCCAGGATTTGGCGTAGATACTAGTTTTACGAAAGCGACTGCCATCTGACCTTCCAACCCAGAGGGTAAACTAGGCCTTATTGGGAATAGTCCGGTTTCCTTACGATGTTTTCCTTCACCGAAAAGTGACTGGTAAAATATCAAATGATATTTCGTACATAAATTCCGAAAAACTCATTGGTACAAGCCAAGTTTCGAACCTGCTACCTCCGGATTGCCAGTCGCACGCTCTTACCGCTAGGCCACCAAGGGCTTTTTTATGAGATGATGGTCATAGACAAATGTCTCAATAGCTTTAGAAATTGTATGAAGAAGCATTTTCCTGGTATTCCATCATCAAACCCTGACATGGTACTAATGGGAGGTTCGAAGCGACAGGCTGCTATACGCCTGCCCGACAGGCTCGCGGGCTAAATGTACCTAAACTGCACAGTAACACCGGGTGGTGTTACTTTTGCATTATGAAATTTAGTACTTAAATAATTCCAATCCCATACGGAAAACTATTATTGCATATAGGTATATAATTATCTCTATCAATTGGCAACATCAGCCTGCAAAGCGAATAAAACATACCCAAGTGTTAAAGAGTCGGTACCTACTTACTCAAGTAACTACGAAAGGTTTTGATAATGTTGCAGCTTGTAATGTTAAAGTATAGATTTAAAATTTAATTGCATAAAGTTAAATCTCGAGTATCAATAAACGGAATCGTGGTCAAAATTAAAACAAACAATATTTTCGCGTCGCGTGCCGGTATGAATAGAATAGCGAGTGGCTTAGTGGCTTGTTGCGGCCGAAGTGCGCGGGCTCAGTCTGTGTGCGTGAGCCACACACACAGGCACGATGGGGCCGCGGGGCACTTCGCGCGCCAGCGCGACAGATATAGTCGTTCAAAAATCTCAAATCTGAGAAAGGGCTTCGGTACTGTTACCTCTTAACATCGTGACTTAATTTTCTACTGACGAAAATGCAAACTACACTAAAAAACATTTTCATAATAAATATAAGAAAATAAAATTTTATTTCAAAAATAATTACCTAGTTGGTTACTAAGTTATGTTACTGTAAAAATCCTTATCTACATAAAATATACTAACGAAAGTTGAATAAATTATATATTAAAATGAAGTACACACAATCAGGATTTACATTTGTCACTTTCATTCAAAATGGCCTCCTTGGGCCTGAACACAGGCCTTCAGACGACGAGGCCAGTCATCAATAGCGGCACGCACGGTTGTCATATCTAATTCCGTCACTGTCTTGACTATGGCCCGCTTGAGGGAATCAAGATTTGTGTGGGGTTTAACACAGGCTTTCTCCTCAATAACCTGCCATATAGCATAATCCAGGGGGTTGAGGTCCGGGCTGGAGGAGGGCCAGTCTTCGTGGGCAATGAAGTCAATTTTGTTGCTTCGAAACCAGGCTTGAGTTGTTTTTGCCTTATGTGCAGGGGCTGAGTCTTGTTGAAAGACCCAGGGCTGGTTCTGAAATAGAGAGTGGTTTAAAGGCTTCACTATCGGTTCCAGAACGGTTTCCTGGTAAACTTTAGCCCCAGTCTTGACACCTTTTCACAGAAATGGACCTGTGTTAACCCTGAGTATGACACACCTAACCAAATCATGACATACGAGGGATGATGGCCTCGTTGCACTCTCGGAACAGCTACACTCGCTTCTTGACTGTTTTTTGCATACACTCTGTCATTCTGGCGGTTACAACGTTCTTCAATGGTAAAAATTTTTTCGTCTGTAAATAATATATTTCGGTGGCCATTTTGTGCGTACCGCTTCAGTAGCACACGACTTCTTTTCAGCCTCATAGTCTTCAATCGTCCATTAAGCAAATGACCTTTCCGTCTACGATAAGCGTGTAGTCCAAGGTCTTGATTGATAACTTTTTTAAGGGTGCTTCTCTTCATAGACATCTGAATTGCCAACAACTTTTGCTTCCGGACGGGGTTTCTTGCGATTCTCGCCTTCACTGCCTTTATTAGAGCTGGGGTCCGAACGGTGCGTGGTCTTCCAGACCTCTTGCGGTCATCAAAGCTCAGGGTACTATTGTACCTATTAATGGTACGATAAACGAATTGTTTATTGATTTTCAGATTTCGAAGCAACTTCAAAATCACGTTTGGCGGATGCCCGCATTTGTGCAACGCAATTACAGCGACACGATTTTCTTTTAGACCCCAATCCATTATAAATACGACGAGATAAGTGTTGTGTGTGCTATAAAATTATAAGTGACAACCCGCCATATTATGTAATTTTTTAATTTTTTCGGTAGCATTTGTTTTAACGCAAGAAAAGAGTTTGCAAATCGAGTAACAGAACTTAGTAACCAACTAGGTAATTGAATAACATTTTGATTAACATTAGGTTTTGCGAGCAATGACGCAAATTTATCCGATCTCTGATTATCATTCAAAATCATCATCTAACCAGCTAACGGCAAACAAACATTTAACATTATTTTTATATTAAGCAGAAACGTCTGCTAGCATATCAAAGATATTTAAGTCGAAAGAAAAATTGAAAAATTTGACTCGCAGCGGAACTCGAACCTACAACCACTGGATCACTAGCCCAGTGCACTACCAGATGCCGTAAAAAGGGTTCAATACTCTTCGGTAGATGTCGCTACACGTCACCCGTAATGACGTATATATCAAGAAGGATAAGGTAGAAAAATTTGACACGTCTAAGCGGCGCTCGTATAGCACAACTGGTAGTGCACTGGGCTAGTGATCCAGTGGTTGTGGGTTCGAGTCCCGCTGCGAGTCAAATTTTTCTATTTTTCTTTCGACTTAAATAAACATTTAACATTTTTGTAATCACTTTGCTCCCTTGTGAATATAAAGCAATTTAGCTATCCGTTTTTTTAAATAATAAAAACTTTTCGAGCTAGTGAAGTGAAAATATATATTATTTATCATCAATGTGTGTGTTTAACCTAACACACACATTAACGTAAAGAAAATGGCCGCTATTTCTAGAACACG
Source organism: Grapholita molesta (assembly GCA_022674325.2). Classification (NCBI taxonomy): domain Eukaryota; kingdom Metazoa; phylum Arthropoda; class Insecta; order Lepidoptera; family Tortricidae; genus Grapholita; species Grapholita molesta. Next base: position 10,044,245 of record CP053143.2, read on the forward strand.
TTAATTATTCAGTCGTAATTACCAGTAAACCTACTGTTGCCTTACTGAGGTATTAAAATTTCAGTAATGTATGGCATTACTTACTTGTTACTCATATACTGATTTTCCTTGTAAAGCCCACCATACTGAAATATTCAATAGTAAAAACCACACAAATGCAGTGAATTGGGTTGAATTTTCCCCTCCGGCTGTTTCGGCAACCAAGTTTCGTAACCAGTTGTCTAAAAAGAAAATATCATCGTTCATCGTGTTTGACAACTAGTTGCGAAAAAAAGAATATGTATTCTTGTTAAAAAAAAAAAAATCGGGACAAACTTACACAAATCGACTTAGTCCTACGGTAAGCTCAGTACGGCTTGTGTTGTAGGTACTAGACGACGATATATATAATAGATAGATACATATAAATACTTAAATACATAGAAAACACCCATGACTCAGGAACAAATATCTGTGCTCATCACACAAATAAATGCCCCGACTGGGAATCGAACCCAGGACCATCGGCTTCATAGGCAGGGTCACTAACCACTAGGCCAGATCGGTCGTCAACCTCAACTCAACTCCTGTTTGACAGTTGCCAACGAAGAATAGAGCTCAGACAGTTAGAGAAAATGTGACTAGTTTCCAATGCTTCAAAAACAAATCGACTTATAAAAGTACTTACGTACAGTAATGGGTTTTCCAGAATAAAATTATTATTTGAATAAGAATTTGTACGAAAACTAAACAAACGAAATTGTACTCTATTCCCTTTTACAGAAGATTGAAACTACATTGGAAGGGAGTGTACATTGTAATGCACACTGGAGTTTTACAAATAATAGCAAGGCTCGAAAAAACACCCGTCATTTTAAAAACAACCCTACGTAATAATTTATTATTTATATTACAATAAATTCAGCGACAATTAATGCGGGAATGTGTGTGGTTATGGTTAGGTGTAAAAATTCAATGATTCAAAAGTAATCAAACTGAGAGGAGTCCTTTTCGTAAAAACTAGTGCCTACACAAATAAAAATAAATAAATATTTCGGGACAATCTTACACAAATCGACCTAGTCCCACGGTTTTTACGGGGTAGGCAACGCGTGAATGATGCCTCGGTATTGTAAACCTACAATCAAGCGGGCCGCATGCTTGTTTGCAACCTTTTTGGTATAAAAAATAATAATATTTCGGGACAATCTTACACAACTCGACCTAGGCCTGCGGTAAGCTCAGTAAGGCTTGTAGGTACTAGACGACGATATATATAATAGATGGATACATATAAATACTTAAATACAACAATAAAACACCCATGACTCAGGAAAAAATATCTGTGCTCATCACACAAATAAATGCTCCGGCTGGGAATCGAACCCAGGACCATCAGCTTTATAGGTCACTACCCACTAGGCCCGATCGGTCGTCAATTCCTGGGATTAGTTGCCAAGCGGACTGCAGGCTTATGAGCCGTAGCAAAATGCTGGGACAACGCGAGGAAGATCCTGAAAATTTCATCTTAGGGTAAAAACCTATGTAGAGTGAGCAGCAAAAGTGGCTAAGCGTTTGAAGTGTTCAAAATGATCTACACGCGCTCTTATTCTCTTGGTAATAGAGATGTGTTGACCTCATTTTGAACACCTCAAGCGCTTAGCCACTTCTGCTGCTGACTGTACATAATTCTGACCTTAGCTGTACAGCAGGTAATGATGTCCATGCTCAAGTGTTAAACGGTACAAGCGCCATGAAATTTGTATAAGACATATGCCGTTTCACAATACGACCATAGATATTAATATTACAGTACCCTTACCATGAGTTATGACTAGACTCCACTATCGTAGGTGCGAAATGGTAGCTGTCAAGTTCTTAGGGATGGGTAATCAACTAATCATATTTGTGATGGCGATATCGATGCTCGATTTTTCTATACATTTTTTTATGTACAAGTTGAGCCATTTAGGGTTCACTTTACATTGGGCACTTCATGTATTAAGTAATAAACAAAAGACTATTGCTAGAACCGTAAGTGGCTCAACAATTAAAGTCGGTGACTGTACCAATAGTACCATTTATTTGTATACAATTTAATTTTTTTTTGGGATCTATGATAATCATTGACATTAAAAATATAAATCGTTATTAGTACAACAAAAAACATATCCTTGCTATTACTTTTCTTATGTTTCTTTTCTCATATTTTTAAATTGTATGCAAATAAATGGTACTTGTACATTAAAAAAAATGTATCGAAAAATCGAGTACATATCGATATCGACATCAAATGTGATTAGTTGATTACCCATCCTTAAGAACTTGACAGCTACCATTTTGCACCTCCGATAGCAGGGTCTAGTTATGACTTATGGTTTTCGATAACGAGTATCGAGTTTACTATCTGTGCATCTCGCTTGTACTATTTTAGTGCGAACGAGATGCACAGATAGTAAACTCGATACTCGTTATCGAAAACCTCAAAGTCACTACCCATGGTAAGGGTACAGAGCAGGCTAAGGTTGATCCCATAAATCTTGCTACGCTCACTCGCTTTAAATAATCTAGTTAACCTTGTACAATCTAATTTACACTTTATTTGCAAAGTGTTAAGGTTGAAAATGTAACAGACACAAAGTTTGGTGAGATGTTAGTTTCATCAACGTACTTAGACATACATAACAATACGTTATTCTATAAGAAAAAAACAACAAATAATCACAAAAAAATTCTACCAAAGAAAATATATAAATAATTACTTACAAGTCCAAATCTGACTGCTTAGAACGAAGTTAACAAAACGTTTGATATGCTTTCTTATCTGAACTGTGTCCTTTACTCTAATTATGTAATTAATAATCATATATATTTGTATTTACTATTTCATACTTCTCTGCTAGAATAGTTTGACTATTGTAGCTTAAAATAAGACGACCGGTCTGGCCTAGTGGGTAGTGACCCTGCCTATGAAGCCGATGGTCCTGGGTTCGAATCCCAGTCAGGGTATCTATTTGTGTGATGAGCACAGATATTTGTTCCTGAGTCATGGATGTTTTCTATGCATTTAAGTATTTATATGTATCCATCTATTATATATATCGTCGTCTAGTAGCTGCAACAAAAGCCTTACTGAGCTTACCGTAGGACTAGGTCGATTTGTGTAAGATTGTCCCGACATATTTATTTTATTTTTATTTAAGTATATTGTGGGCTAAGTGGGCTTGTGCTTTACATATAATTTTAGAGTTTGTTAATAAAAATTTTTTAGATTGGTCTTGGTTGGAGACTTTTTTAAACGGATTATTAGGTTTAAACATAATCACGGAAAGCGTAGAAATTTTATATAATTATAAGGGGAGTTTTAAACGTTACAAAGAATGCCATTTTGTACCGTTTGGCGTAAAAATGATAGGTCCATGGGGTCCCAGTGCGCACAAACTTTTTGCAGAAATCGCGAAGCTCAAGGGATTTTAATATACACTATAGAACAAAGAATGTTTAATATATATCTATGCTATATTACTATATCTTCTTCTTCTTCTTCTTTTAAAAAAATATGGCTTCCATCAATAAATCAATCGATGATTTCGCCAGTGTCAAGTAGAATAACAAATAAGTATAATAACATATAAGTTTGCCCTTAGAGCATGATACGTTGTTCGGTAGTAGGCCTTGCATTTTGTAAAGTGGTAGCTGGACTTTACAGAAAGCTAAGAGGCGGCCGTGACCCCGGGATTGCCGGGTGATGACCAAAATAGTGGTGAAACACGTTTTGAAATCTATTCTTCATTAGCTGCACAATTCTGCGTTAGATCACTGCATAATACGCTATCAATATTACACACTAAACTACGTTTGAACAAAAAACAAAAAATATATTTTCAAGACGACTTCGCCATTTTGAGGTTCAACCGTCAATCCTACTCTAACAACCTTCTTGAGTTCTCTCCTACATGAATTCTTTACATGCCATATTTGTGCCATATAACATATATGGCATATATTTTTTTTAAATATATGTAACAGTAATAACTAATTTCATTCTAAATATTTTTAGTCACTCATTTATATTAAGTACTTTAAAAGCAAAAGTAGTGATATGTTTCAAAAATTTTTTAGTACTTAACGTCTCAATCAGGGCTGTGACGATTCCAACCAATCCAAAATCATTTTAATCGGTTCAGCCGTTCTCGAGTTATAAGCGGTTGAACAAACCCCACTTTCCTTTATATACGAGTATATATAGAGATATATATATACTAGTAGAATATAGATATAGATATTCATGAGAAACAACTAAATACAATTTTTTTTTTTTAATAAGCCTACGGAGTGTCCCACTGCTGGGCAAAAGCCTCCCCTCTTGATTTCCAGAGTGAAATACTAATATCAGATTATATTTGAAATTATACATTTATAAACCTAAATTATAGTAGCCGTGTCATTGAATTTTTTAAATGTATAATTTGTGATATTAAATATTTGAACATATAATTATGTGAACAAAAATAACTAGTCGCGACCTTAAAGGTGAAAGTCTTTACAGTTTTATATTTTTTTTTAAATAAATGTGAAAGTTTTTTTAGATATCTGGATCGTCATCATCATCTCAGCCATAAGACGTCCACTGCTGAACATAGGCCATCCCCTTGGACCTCCACATGTACCGGTTGGAAGCGACCTACATCTAGCGTCTTCCGGCGACCTTAATGAGGTCGTCTGTCCATCTTATGGTGGACGCCCTACACTGCGCTTGCTAGTCCGTGGTCTCCACTCGAGCACTTTTCGACCCCATCGGCCATCTTGTCTGCGTGCAATGTGGCCTGCCCATTGCCACTTCAGCTTGCTAACCCGGTGGGCTATGACTTTAGTTCGCCTACGGATCTCCTTATTTCTGAGTCGATCACGTAGAGAAACTCCGAGCATAGCTCTCTCCATAGCTCGTTGAGCTACTTTGAGTCTGATATCTGGATATTATTATTAATTTTTCGGACAAAGGTGGCAAACGAGCTGACGGATTGCCTGATGGTAAGCAATTACCGTCGCCCATGGGCACTCGCAACACCAGGGGAGTCACAAGCGCGTTGCCGGCCATTAGGATAAAATCTTATCTTGAAGGTATGAGGGTCGTATATTTGTTCCTGAGTGAGTGTTTTCAACGTATTTAAGTATTTATATGTATCTATATATTATATATATCGTCGTCTAGTACCTACAACACAAGCTACTAGCTTACCGTAGGACTAGGTCGATTTTTGTAAGATTGTCCCGAAATATTTATTTAATTATTTATTTATTCTTCCAACAACAACAATGTCGTTCTACAACAACAAAGTCGCGAAGCGTTCTAAAAGCTATGGCCGATGGAGAATTTTACAAAAGAAAAGTTTCGAATACTTTGCCTGTAAAGTTCTTCATCCGACCATTCTTTATACAACAACAATGTCGTTCTACAACAACAAAGTCACCTCTCACCAAGCGTTCTATAAGCCATGGTCGTTGGGTTAATTCTTCAGAAGAAAAGTTAGAATTCTTATTCTTCTGTATGATTTTTCTATCGACCATAGTTCGTTCATCGATCGAAGAAGAAGCAGTGTGAATCACATATCAAGTCTTCGTCGAATGTTATTATTATGGTAATTATTAATAAATAATAAATAAATACCTAATAAATAAATAATAATAAATAAATATTTCTGACAATCTTACACAAATGGACCTAGTCCTACGGTAAGCTTAGTAAGACTTGTGTTGTAGGTACTAGACGACGATATAATAGACACCCATGACTCAGGAACAAATATCTGCGCTCATCACAAATAAATGCCCTGACTGTGAATCGAACCCAGGACCATCGACTTCATAGGCAGGGTCACTACCCACTAGGCCAGAACGGTCTTTATTGAGTATTTTCCAGGCAAGAGTGAATAGGCTGTTAGGCTGAACCAGCGTGCTACACCCTCGACCTCGTCGACACTTACCATCAGGTGCGACTGAGGTCAAACGCTGGTCAGTCTTGTATATTAAAAAAAATATCACACAACGCCGTAGCACTTAACTTAAACTATAGAATCCATTCGCTTGCTCAAGTTTCAATCCCACACTCGCAGTTAAAATACAATTTTGCACCCTTGTATAACAAATAACTATTATTCATTACAGTAGCTAGCATTTACGAGAGTTATGAGAGTAGAGTAACCTATTTGTCGAGCCATATGTATTATAAAAAAACTGACTTTATTTATTTATACACATAAAGGTGCGACCAAACCAACGCTTAAAAAACGGTGACGGTACGAAATCGCGGTCACGTGACTCATGCGTGACGTTTTTTACTTATAGCTATTTCTCTGTCACTCTCCGCGATTCCGTACCGTCAGCGTTTTTTAAGCTGCGGTGTGGCCGCACCTTAATAGTGTAGCACTACAGATATTTTTGGCCAAATCAGCTAGAGAGTTACTCGCTATCCATTACTGTAGCTCTCGTTTACTATGGGGAGTAGAGTGACCTACTTGTCGGGTTAAAAATAAATATAGGAAGCTTAAAGCTATTAGTTGCGCGTTTGGTTTTTAACTAATGATATGTCTTTAAATAATACATTTTCCTTTTTTCTTGCAGGACGCCTCGTTTTAATACGTTTAAGTTTTTAAACTAGTTTTATCTACGTACATATCATTAGTGCTCTAAAATGAGTCCAGAAACCGTAGGCAATGACCAGCATTACCAACCATCAGAAATTAATGGAGATGTAAAGTTAACATTACCTCCTGAAAACAGTAGGCTATGACTTTAAATTTGGAACAGCTGTCAAATTCAAGTGGGGTGTCTATTCTAGTATATATAGATATTAAAACAATCATTGCACAGTCATTGATACGAAACGCCAATTCGTTATATTTTTTTTATATAAATCGAACGACATTTGAACTCTAGTGACTGTAGAATAGGGAGTTCATTCGCTTGTCTATGGTTTAAAAAAAATATTTGACTGGGATACGAAATACGCAACGCCGCCATTCCAAGCTGTCATTTGTTTTGTTCGTTGACTTTTTAATGTTTCAAGTAACCCTAGTAATACTGCAGGTCATTTCCCTACGGTTCCTGAACCCATCTTAAAACATTTATGATATGTGTGTAGATAAAGTAGTGTATGTAACTATACATAATTAGGCATTACAACAATCGTGTGATATTATTATGAAATTCGCCTCGCCTCGGCTCGTTTCATAAACCCACACTCTTGTTGTAGTGCCCTTCATTATGCACAGATACATAAACTACTATTATATAGGTGAAAAACTTAGCTCAAGCACCCGTCCTATGTAGTAGTAACGTGTGTACACGCATGTCGGCGTTCTATATTCAAATTTTGACTTAAGTTCCATATTAATTCTCTGCACGACTACATAGACATGGTGCTTTTTTACCCATACAGGACGAAAGTGGGCCAGTGAGGTTGGTACTACCAGGCATAAATATCGATAAACTTTTGCAGCCTGCCATTTATATAAGGTGAAAAAGTGTATAGAAACAGTCACGTCAAAACCAAATCTACAGCTACTGCGGTCGCCAAACTGCCTACCAAGCGTGGCGCTATGGCAACTTCCCTTCAAGGTGATACAAGTCATGTTTTGGTCCAGCCACTGAACGTCTTTGAGCTAGCATGATGATGATTAAATAAACAGACATTTTTTGTGGCAGAGGAATTTTCAAAAAAAGTGAGCCCATTTAGCGTGAGTTGTAGAAAAGTTAAATTATGTCCGTTTTGTAACAACAATTGAGCATTCACGAGGGAGCAAAGTACCTAATTTCATACAAATATTAATTTAAATAACAATAATAATTAAAACTAAACTTTACATTTAAGTTTAGCACCTAAGATAGTTATATAAGTTAACAATAGGTATAAGGTTTTAATTTGTATGCCGATATTAACAAAAAATATGGACATCTGTCTGAAATAAATGCATTTTTTTAATGTTTTGGTATGATAAATAATTGACGGACTGATACTTGTAATTTTGAATAAATTTTGAATATTTTAGAGTTGGTATTTTCCTGAAAAATTGTGTTTCACTAGGCAGTAAAGTAACAATATATTTCTCCATGTTAACTACTACTTTATTAATAATTTTAATCTGAAATAAAACTGAAAGTGGTGTACCTAATCCAACAAAATCCTCAAGGGAGTTTTCAGTAAATACTTACTAAATATTATTTTTTAATTGACTGATTCAATATTTAGATCGAAATATTGACGTACATGTACAGTCAACATCAAATCATTATCATCGTCATCATTTCGCTGCTGGACACATCTTTTCAAAAAATGACTTGTATAAATCAAAGTCATAGTATTATCTCGGGAGGAATTGATAGTCGCCAGGCTTGGTAGGCGGCGGAGAACGAAATCTTTTAGCAATTATAGTAGCTGAATGTAAGGTTATTTAATCTTTATTTGTATTACAGTTAAGATGTGGTAATTTTCATTTTTTTTTTAAATATGTAATTTTTTTCAAAATTTTATGTCACATTTAAATTAAAACTGTTGTTAGCCATGTTACTACTACTTAGTTACAAACGGATAAACTCACGTGTGAGCGATACACCCTCATCGCGAGCAGTGTGTCCTGACCCGGCTTGAAGATGGGTACCAGAGCTTACCCGAAACATGTCGCCTAGTGCGATATAATTACACGTGAGTTTATCCGTTTGTAACTAAATTCTATGTCATTTTTACTCAGATCACGAGTTCTGTCAATTCCAATATTTTTTTTTTTATGACACATAGGCGGCAAACGAGCAGACGGATTGCCTGGTGCATGGTAAGCAATTACCGTCGCCCATAGGCACCCGCAACACCAGATGAGTCACAAGTGCGTTGCCGGCCTTTAAGGGGGGTTGGAGCTCTGGGAACCTTACTCACCATCAGGAACACAGCACTACATACCTGAAAGGTAGCAGTGCTATTGTAGCTGTGGTTTTCTGTAAGGAGGAGGTACTTCCCCAGTTGGGCTGCCCCAGATTCAAGCGTGATAGTCATCGCTGTGCCCTCTCATTGTTGGACGTAGTTTAAGGACATACAATAGAGCAAAAAATTAAATTAAATTAAATTAACATGTATTATAGATATATCCTCTTGTGTTACCAACTTAGTTACCACCATACAAAATATATGAACAATGGTACAGTCAACCAATTTGATTTATAGGCCACTTCGTTCCTTGTCACAGTGAAAATCTATATGAAAGACGCAAAACATCTCTTAATAACGTCACTGTGACAAGGTTCGAAGTGGCCTATAAATCAAATTGGTTGACTATACAGTCGATGTCAAAGGTATGTTTACACTTTTGAACCTAATTACAAAGGATAAGGTATAAACATATCTTTGACGTCGACTGTAACAAAGAGAGGAAAAAAATTAATAAAAAAAAATATGTATTAGAAAGAGGTCTTGTTTTTTAGTAGAAAAGCTTAATATTTATGTGATATATCAAAAAATTGAAACAGTGATGTTTTCAAAGAAATGCGGTTATTATATATTTGTCTACTGGTACAAACTATATGAAGCTGAAGTTTAAAAGCCAGCATCGAAATGCAACGATCAATGCAACATAAAATTACAACTCGCAACTTACAAATGACAAATTGTCGACAAACACGCGAATACAAACCTTATCGACATTCCATATAATCACAACGTCACATCACTATAACACCTTAAAAACAATTGCCGACACTGGCCGTTATTAACGGATTTTTTCGAAATTCGAACGCTTTTGTAATTGGAACTGATTTGAATTTGGAACGCGAACGACAGGAGGGCTCGGAGTGCCGCAGGGTACTGGAGGGAAATACTGCAAGGCTGTAAAGCGGGCGCAGATTACATACATTACAGATACGCCGGAAGCAAAGACATACACGAATCCTTTGTTTCATAAGACTTTAGGTACTCCTGTTTAAATAAGCGTGGCTTCACTCATGTTGATCAAGTTAATCTTAATTTTGTATATATTTTTTTAGTGTTTGTTGTTATTAATTTGAGTTGAAATATTAATATAAACGCATCAGAAATATAACGAACAGGTTTTTTTCTATTAGTGTTTTTTAATTGTTGATTACAATTTTACTTATGTAATTATGCATTACGGTTTCATTTTATAATTTAAGAAAAAAATATTGGATTTTTTGACTTGGAATATAGTTTTTTTTTTCTTTATTGGGAAAAAACAACTTCAATCAACAGACACAAACTAAAAACATTTACAGGCAAAATTTCTATGTCTGTGTACGAGTACTTATACACTAAGTCCTAGTAGAATTTTCACTGAGTTGTAGTCTAATTGAATTAGTTTTTTTTTAAGTTCCCTATCTTAAACGTACAATTTTAGTTATTTAAAATATTTGATTTATAATATCATTTGAAAATAAAACTTTATTCTAAATTTCACTTAAAATGTATTTCATTGAATCAAGAACTTGTTACGTTACTGATGTCTAACCCAAAATAGATAGCTAATAATAATAACTCTATCTTCAGCATTCCTCTAATGTTTGGCGTCTTATACCTTCTTTGAGGTTTGTTCTTTTTACAAAAAAAGTTTTTTTTTTATACGACGTCGGTGGCAATCAAGCATACGGCCTGCCTGATGGTAAGCAGTTACAGCAGCCTATGGACGCCTGTAACTCCAGAGGTGTCACGTGCGCGTTGCCGACCTTTTATAAATCTGTACACTCGGTTTTTGAAGAACCCCATACTGTAATCCGTCGGGAAAACCGTGGCAGGGAGCTCAAAAGTGACATTCCTTGAGTGTGCCAACTGTCCCAGTGTATAAAGGTGCGTTTAAACGGCGCGCAAACACACGAGCCGAGCCAGAGGCGCTACCGCCAAAACCAATATTCGTAAATAGATAGTTAATAATAATAACAACTCTATCTTCAGCATTCCTCTAATGTTTAGCGACTTTTACCTTCTTTGAGCTTTGTTATTTTTACAAAAAAAGTGACATTCCCTGAGTGTGCTAACTGTCCCAGTGTCAACACATCTCTTATAATATGTAATCTGTGTTTTAGGGTTGCCACAGGGTTGAGAAATATCTGGAATTCCAGGATTCCACAAAAGGGTCGCGCGTATTATTAAATTACTAAGAAGCATGATTTTTTTATGTAAAGTGTTTATTTTTAATGTTAGCCTCTTGGGAATTTTTCTGGAGTTCCATTTATAATTTGTAGGTACAGTCAGCAGCAAATGTGGCTAAGTGTTTGATGTGTTCAAAATGACCTACACGCGCTCTTATTCTCTTGACAATAGAGAGGTGTTGACCTCATTTTGAACACCTCAAACGCTTAGCAACTTCTGCTGCTGACTGTACCTACATCTCGGTCTCACTTGTTATCTCGCTCCTTTCTTTAATTTCATATCAGAACATTAGTTTTAGCTTGATTGTAGGTAATAGGTGTATTTTTAACTAAGCTCGAAGTCTCGGGTTCGAATCCTTATTCAGGTATTTCTTTCTAAGTTTTGAATGTTTTTTTAATATAAACTTTTTTTCTGCTATTTTTTTCTCTCATAATGTTTAATTTCTTTTTAATGCATACTAAAGGGGTTAAACACGAAAACTCATAGTCATAATACAAGTAACTTAAAACCAATCTTCACTTAAATTAACACATTACAATTTGTACTTTAAGCCCACGCACTAAGGTTCAAGTTCCAAAATAAATTACCTTCAAAATACGAGTTTGCTAAAATTACATTATTACTCCCGGCCTCTTTAAAACTCATTACATTTATTAGTCATCAACCTTAGTGCCGTAGGATAAAGTTCATATTAGTGTAACTCAGTTTAGGCTGATAAGACCTTTTTATTGTAAGTACAGTCTGCATACGAAGTGTTAATGAATATCTAAAGTCCGTTTAAATTAGAATTATTTGAATTTCTTTCTTCTATTTTCTCATTTTAAATGTTCTTTGGTGTTAAGTTATAAATGAGAGCGAAGAAAATAGTTATTTGTTATACAAGGGACCAAAGTTTGTGTTGACGACCGGTCTGGCCTAGTGGGTAGTGACCCTGCCTATGAAGCCGATGGTCCTGGGTTCGATTCCCAGCCAAGGCATTTATTTGTGTGATGAGCACAGATACTTGTTCCTGGGTCATGGGTGTTTTCTATGTATTTAAGTATTTATATGTATCTATCTATTATATATATCGTCGTCTAGTACCTACAACACAAGCCTTACTGAGCTTACCGTAGGACTAGGTCGATTTGTGTAAGATTGTCCCGAAATATTTATTATTATTTTATTATTATTCTCTTTATTTATCTTCTTTCTTAGATTAGGTTTTATACAATATTTTTATTAAAGTAAAATATAAAAATACATCTAAAACATATCAAAACAATAAAAACATTATAAAAAACCCTAACCTAGAGTGCCGCCGGCAACGGGGCAGGGCCCAGGCTGCCGGTGGTTAGGGCTGCAGAGAGAGGAACCGTCGGACTATGCGCGCCGTGTCCAGGATTACCGCCTTCTGAATCTGACCCTTGATCCAACCACAACCACGTAGCGAGAGTCTCTCAAGATGTTGGTCGAGACTCTTCGCTATGAGACCGTTCGCGGAAACAACTATCGGTACAATGATCGCCGAATCAACTTCCCACATGGCGGTTACCTCGTGAGCCAAGTCTAAGTACTTGCTGGACTTGTCCTTCTCGGCCTTCACGAGGTTCTCGTCACATGGGACGGTGATATCGATGAGCATTGCCCGGCGCTGCGATCGATCTATCACCACGATATCAGGCTTATTGGCTACAATAGTCCTGTCCGTGATAACAGATCGATCCCAATAGAGCGTGGCACGACCATTTTCGAGAACTGGCGCAGGTGTGTACTTGTAGTACGGCACTTCGCGGTCCGCAAGTCCATACATAAGAGCAAGCTGCTGGTGTATAATCCTGGCTACAAGGTTATGTCTGTGCAAGTACTCGCCGTTAGCAAGATGAGAACAACCGGAAATTATATGCCTGAGTGACTCTCCGGGACGGCGGCATGCCCGACAAATGTCGACCGTACCGTCCTTCAGGATATATTTCCGGTAGTTATTCGTCATGATAACTTCGTCCGCAATTGCAGAGGCAAAACCCTCGGTTTCTCCGAAGAGGTCCCCGAATCGTAGCCAGTTCACCGACGCGGGCAGGTCTACGTCTGGTCCCGTTAGAGCCCTGTAGAACCGCCCGTGTAGCTCCTTACTCTTCCATACGGCCTTGCGGTCCTCGGTGCTTAGTACCACTGGTTTGCGCCAGTTCTCGTTTGCCAAGGAGAGCGGTGTGAGGTTATTATTATTATTATTATTTTTACCTTCCTGTGCTGATAAAGGGTGAACACTATTAAATTGTCGCCTACATTTTTACTTTGCTAGCGTGTTGCATCGAACCTTTTTTGAATATTCTTTTAAAATTTTAAATTTAGAAGGCTCGTAATATATTAGACAACCATAAAATGTTCATTTGTTTTTATTTATGAAAATGGCGTTACACGAAAAAATGTTCGCGAATTAATTTTGCAAGAATTCAGTAAAAATCCTCATTTATCAACTTTAGATCTGGCAAAATCTTGTCAAACAACTCGGAGGACGGTTCAACGAACCCTAAAAAAAAATTAAACAAGGTGAAACCATAGATAGGAAGCGGCGTGAAGGTCAACCCACCAGAAAATCTAATGTTAAGTTACAATCAAAGGTGTGCAAGCTATTTGATAAGAATTCAGTATCTCTTCCGGGATGTGGCGAAAAAAGTAGGCACTAGTCAAGCAAATGTCCAAAAATTAAAAAGAATGCGGCATTACAACATATAAGAAGCAAAAGGCTCCCAAGAGAACTGTGGATCAATATAATCGTGCGGTTAGACGTTCTAGGTTATTGTATACCTTGTTGATTGAGAAAAATGTTGCCTAATTATTGACGATGAAACCTACGTCAAGGCAGATTTCAAGTCTTTACCAGGTAACCAGTACTATTCCTCTCGTGACATCTCGAATCTTGACGAATCGGGAAAGGTGATCCCGGTAGAAAAATTTGCAAAAAATACCTTGTTTGGCAAGCTATATGCCAGTGCGGCATGAGGAGCTCACCATTTATCACTACCGGGACAATTAACACCGATATTTATATATCAGAATGCTTGAAAAAGAAACTGTTACCATTCATAAAGAAACACACTTCCTCAACATTGTTTTGGCCAGATTTAGCAAGTTGCCATTATTCGTCTCGAACTTTGGAATGGTATAAGGCGAATTCAGTCGAGGTAGTGCCTAAGGAGAGTAACCCACCTAACTGTCCCGAACTTCGCCCCATCGAAAATATTGGGCTAATATAAAAACTAAACTGCGAACAACTTGCCAACCTGCCACTTCATTACCAGATTTTCAACGAAAATGGATTAAATGCACAAAATTGTTAAGCGATGATTCCGTGCGAAATTCAATGAATCACGTCAAAAGTAATGTCCGGAAATTTTCTCGTCGTTCGATGAAATAGCCCTAATATTTTTTAAAATGATTTTACGCTGTATAAAATTAGTCATATAAAGAATTTTGAGCACTTTGGATTTTTATTTTGTCGTCTGTAGCATGTTCGACCTGCGACAATTTAATAGTGTTCACCCTTTATTGAGACCCGAGCGAAAGATTCCAATAAGGACCCTCGAGCATAACGAGTGATTCAGAGTGCAAGCTTGAGCATTGGGAGTTTCAAGGCATGAGAGGGGAACACACTTTGCTACCGAGTGAAACACACAATTTTTCACATCACTACAGCGAAGAAATATTTTGGTATCTTTAGAATTATATACACGAGAGGAAAAGCATTGATGATCAATAATATTATTATCACCACCCGCAGGTGTCGTAAGAGGCGACAAAGGGAACCGTCGCCAATCCGCCTGCCAAGCGTGGTGACTATGGCAACTACCTCCAAAGATAGAAGTCACGAGCGATATTGAGCCGAGTCTAAAGAGAGACTTCCTCTCTATGTGTGTATCGCTTGTACAATGAGTTGTGCTCTGAAGAACTGTTCGACATGATGCCAACGGCCGCTTTCTACCACCGCACCGCTCGTCGTCGGCAGTGCATTCACCCTCACACCCTGGAGCCTAAAGGGTCGTGCACTAAGCGGTTTAAGAGGAATTGCCTCCCGCGAACGCTCCGGCTGTAGCATGAACTCCCTGCCGAGGTTTTCCCTGGGGACTACTTGTATGAAGCTCTTCAAAAAAGGAGTGTATAGGTTCTTAAACGGTAGGCAACGCGCATGAGAATCCTCTGGAGGCGTACCGTAGGCTACGGTAACTACTTACCATCAGGCGGGCCGTATGCTTGTTTGCCACCGTCGTTAAATAAATAAATAAAAAGGTATGTCAGCTGGAGTCCTATGTCCGGTTGAAATGATGATCATCACAATACAGCAAGCTTGTTTAAGACAAGTCTCAAACGCTGGTCAGTCTGGTATAAAAAAAATGTTTTTTTTTAATGGCTGACAGTTCATTACTCGGCTTATCCTATAATTAAAAGCTTGAACATGCCAAAAATCTTGGTAGGAAATTAGAATCGGACGATTTTAACACTTTCACAGTCCAGTGTCCCATACACGAGAATCAATGTTAACAAGTCCGTGCACCACACATGGGTCATGATCAAGGAGCGGAAAAGCCATAGCAAAAACTAGAGGTCGAACAAATGACTATTATTTCTATCGACTATCGATAAGGTAATTTTGTGTAGATAATAAATAAAGTCTTATAAACAAGGAGCGGAATTTGTCATAGCATAAATCACTAACTGTTTTATCGACTTATCGAGAAATATTTGTCACTTAACGAAACAAAGTTAAAGTAATGAAATCAGGCTTTTGGATATTTGTACAAACAAAGTAACGGTGTCCCTAATTAGCTGACCGTCACTGTATTTTATTTAGCTTAATCGTGCAGAATAAAACAGAAAATACTTTTATTTTAAATTTTTTATATCTTCATTCAAAATAACAGAGTCGTAATCTAAATCTGTACTAAATATACTTTCTTCATCTTCCCTGTAGTAAAATAAAATAGTCATAAAGTGACATAAATGACATATGTGACGTTGACATGCTTTACTTTAATATGGAGATGCAAGTTGCTTATCAAAGAGGTCAAATGTTACAGAATAATCTTTTAAGCTGATTATGAATACCTAATGCGATAATATTCCGTGATATCGATAAGTCGATAGAAATAATGGTCATTTGTTCGACCTCTAGTTTTTGCTATGGCTTTTCCGCTCCTTGGTCATGATATTTGACAAGGTACGCACTGAAATCAAATCACTTCTAACTGCATTCAAAGGTGATCAAACTATATACATATAATTCTGATATCTCTATCAATATATGTGTTAGATTCAACAACATTCTAAATAAAATATTTTAATAATCAGAGTGCCTGGGCGGTTCTTAGTGACCCACAAGTGGAGCACGGAAGGGCGATGGAAGTGATTTGCTTGTACGTAGGTATATAAGAAATCAAAACATTTTGAATTGGGACTATAAACGTGTTGAAATTCTTATACAAGTAGTCAAATTCAGATAAAATAACGAAAATAGGAAAAATGGTGTAGACTCAATATTTTACACCTTGAGCTAACATTTTTCTGCACCTCGCTGGCTTGGAAGGTACTAGCTTTATTTCAAAAACATTGCAGTTGTTGAAAATGAAAAACATTGCAACAAGAGTGCAAAATAATTTCACACAATTTGTTACTAATCGAGTGTTTTTTTTTATGTCAGCTGGTTAAATATTATTTTATTTAATGTTTTTAATTAATAAATGATGGATACTAACAATTTTGATTATTTTTTTTATGTTTTTGAGTTAATTCTTTCCTCGCGGTTTTAATATGAAAAATTGTGCGTTCCATTCGGCAGTGGACAGTCGCCATCAGATATATCAGAGCTGTAGAGTTGGTAACAAATATCTGAACATACACTTTATCGCCTTGACAATATCGCGTTGTACAGATATTTGGGACCACCTCCACAGCTCCGATATATCTGATGGCTACTGTCCGTGCTCCACGTATGGGTCACTAATCAACGCCCAAGTATGCCCTAGAATTATTACAATATATTTTATAGAATGTAATTGTTTTTCAAACAACAATCTAACACAGAAATCGGAATTATCTTTATATCATGAGCACCAATAAATAAATAAAAAGATTTCATTTCGGTGCGCATCTGGTAGGTTATAGTGCCCCACGTGTGGGGCACGGACTTGTGCAAATAGTTAATCGTGACCCATTTATGGGGCACTAGCCTGTCAATATAGTTTCACTTTTAATATCCCCTAAATAAATACAAAAACTTCAGTAGCATACCTATCCTATGTGCACTTAAACAATTATTCGATTCTGAACCTTATGTTATGCGAACAGAGTATCTAATTGATCGAGTTTTGCGTGCATATACGGTGGATATGATAAGTTACGAGAACGTTCGAAATTGGCGCCCTGTTTGACGAATATAGCAAACCTTTTTATAGCTAGCCAGTTGCACATTCTCGGGCATAAGTATGTATACGATTTTGCACCTTATTGTAAAGACATAAGATTAGAAATGTGTAATATTTTTGTGTCTTTAACTTGGCACGAAGCACACGATGAATCAATTGCGAATTTGAATTATCACTTTGGTAACTAATCGTATTTAGACCATTATATAACGGCTAATTAATTTAAATAATTTTATTGTTTTTTTTTTTACTAAATTTAAAACAGAAAGTCAGCTTGGTGTCATCAAAAATATTCTAGAACTTTATTTTTTCTTTCTCAAGTAGGTTGACTCAAATACGATTCAGTCTCATCCATTTGTAACACATACAGTATTAACAACAGTATTTTCGACCGAATTAACGTCTTCACTAACAGGTAATATTCTAAACATCTTTCTAAATGTAGAATAGAAATCAGAATAAAGAAAATCAAAAAATAATAAAATAGAAAATTTCACTTACCACATGCGTGATCCACGCAAAAAAATCCTTAGTATATCAGCGTTGAACACAATGGTCACACATTTTCACTTCACTAGTCCACAACACTAATTAAAAAAAGTTCAAGGGGCCTTTCCAATCGAAAAAAAATCGAATTCGATTTTCAAAATGTCCGGCCTGCTCGGCCGCCGGACCGTTTGAAATTAGAACAGAAACACGCACGGCTGTTCTAAATTTAAATTCGCTGGGTGCTCGCCGGCCAGTATGTGTTGAGCTATTTGAAAAGCGTTTTTAGTATCATTTAACTATTAGGAAGTATGTTAGCAAAGAGGTTGTTTTAAGGCGGCCATTGCTATAATTTTGACTGAACCAATGCGAACTGTTCCCAGGGATTTATCTTTTTTAAATTAATTAGTTTGCGCTGATTGCTCGAGAATTCGGGAGATTTGCTGTTTTATAAATACAATAATTTTAACATTTTTAACTTTTAGCAAAGACTGATGAGAGCTTTGTTGTTCTCGATTAAATTTTCTAACGACAAACCTGTATGTAAACCATTTAACATAATATAGGTTCAGTCGCCATCAGATATATCGGAACTGTGGAGGTGGTCATAAATATCTAAACAACGCCTCTCTTGTCAAGGTGATAAACCGCTTCGTGACCGCTTCCACCTCTTCGATATATCTGTTGGCGATGATAGTGAACTTTCATAGTACACCATGAAAGGCCACTACCAGATGCATTAAAACGCAGTTTTTTACTAAAAGTAATAGTATTTATACTTATATTTAAAGGAAAAAATATTCTAGATAGGTATAAGTCGTTCCACGAGAGTTGAAGTCACGCACACAATATCTCGTATAAAGATGGAAAATTTCAACAGTGAATTGCAATACAGTCCAAAGTTTTAGTTGAAAACTGGCTGTCAGTCAAGGCTAAACAAAAGAAAAAAGAATATATTTTTATTTTATTTTATTTAAGAACTTATAAATATTTATTTAAAGTTTAATTACTTCACCGGGTACTATAAATCTGTTCACAGACTGGTCTTGGTTAGTTGGACTTGCGTTCATGGGACCGATTTATGGGCGTCGAGTGCCCTACTCGTGACATTTTAAACTCTTTCGGAAACGACGAAATAGTATTTTAGTAACATGAATGATAGAAATTAATAATGGCGGTATCAAAAATATTTATTTCGTGCAAAAATAATGGTGAGAAATGGTTTTTATTGGGGTCTGCCCACGCCGCGCCTTGCGGTACCTTAACACGTTCACAATCCTCATATGAAATGTTTTGATTGTCTCTTACGTCCAAGCAAATTTCTTCCATTGCACGTCCGTGCACCACATATGGGTCACTAAAAAGAGCCAAGGTTTGCAATCGGATTATTACAATAGTACATATAAGCTGGCAAATCAAAATTATTTATATAGTATGAGCGCCATTGAATGCAGTTAGAAAAGATTTGATTTCAGTCATAGACATACAATTTAACTAGACGGAGCGTGCTAATAATAATACCATGATCGAAAGGGATGGTCTAATATAACTTTTCATATGGCAGAGACGGCGCTATTTTCGTCCATCCTTGTTAGTCTCACATATTTTTGTTCCCCTCCAAACTGGGCCCTTCAGAACTGTCAAAGTTGGAGGGGAACAAACAAATACAATTGGAGTTTTCTCGGGTTTTCAACCAAAGTTGCAGTAACGAATATCGAATAAGCTAATATTTTTGTTATAAAGAATGTCCTGTAAAGCAAAACTATAGCGAATTGTTACATTTTTAGCTAGAAAAGCCAGAATATATTTGTCCCTTACTGACGCTTGCGGATGCGTTCTCCAGTCATTATTCCTCCTAGATTTCAGTGCATACCTTGTCGGTTATAGTGACCCATGTGTGGGGCACGGATTTGTGAAGATAGATCGTCGTGACCCATGTATGGGGCACTGGACTATGTTAATTAATAGACACAATTTCTATGTTCACTTCCGATCCACGGTTCTGTCTATGGCACTGGTCCCATCCCTAAAGATAATCGACCCCGTGTAAATAAAAGATGATATGTCATAGGCGTTCGCAGTTCATTGCCGGGCAATGAGTTATAAATATATATCTCTCTCTTTAAACACGGGATCGATTATCTGCCCCTTATGATGTCTTGTGATGTAAAGATGTCCCTTGAAATAGCTGATAGCTCATAGCTCGCAGTGGGACCAGTGCCTATGCCCTATAAAACTATATTTTAAACTGAACTTAATAGTAGACGGTCAAGGTAGTTCTAGAAAAGATTTTAAATATTCATACTGGTTACGTCAATACAAGAACACAAACTTAATAGCTCTTACGTCTAGCTGAAAATAAAGAAAGTAAAATCAATGAATGTAACTAGGCCATTTTATTTAAAATTGTACACTAGAATTTTATTTTAATTTGGATTTTTTTGTATGGTTTCTACTCCGAATCGTGAGTTCTTTCGAGCCTGATAGGAGTAGAAATATGTCCTAAGCTTTTTTATTCCATTCCGTTACTATATTTTTCATATATTTCATATGGCGGTAACGGAACGGAAGTAATAAATAATGCATGGCAATTTTGAGACACATTTTTTCTGGCGATGATCCTGTGTTCAAATCCCAGTAAGGGCATTTGTATGATGGCTACAGATAATTGTTCTTGAGTTATGGGTGTTTCATTCTACTTATTTATTTTTATTGTCGTTTAATAGGGAAACAAACTGGTTACAATAATAAATTATAAAACGTATTGCGTAATACATGAGCCAGAACTGCTGAAATTAAGCATTAGTGCTCAAAAAAGACGTATCATAGCTCAAATTACACATTCATTACTTACCTTTTTCACATTTAGAAAATAACATTACCTACTTAAAATAAACTAAATTATAATTTGTATTACCTATCAGTTAGTAATTAGTACAGGCTCAAACAATTTACTGAGGTATTATGTATTTATTATACACAAGAACATTTTGTGAGAGGAAAACGGTTACGATTATATTTTTTAAATATTTTTATCTTCTGTATATTATTTTTTTCTTATGTAATCTATGTATGTATATTATATATATATATATATATATATATATATATACATATATATAATAGATCAGATTCAGAAGGCGGTATCTTGGACGCGGCGCGCATAGTCCGGCGGCTCCGCTTTCTGCAGCCCTAACAGCCGGCAGCCTGGGCCCTGCCTCTGCCGGCGGCACCATAGGTTAAGTTTTTTATAATTTTATAATATTTTTGTTTTAATACGTTTTACATGTATTTTCATATGATAATTTTATAATAATGACATAAAAACCTAACTTGAGATATGAAATAAAGTGAAATAGTTTCACACCATTTGTTAACCCTTTCACCGCCATTGACTTGATATGAAGTCCGAACATTGCGTGCCCCACATGCCACGACTCGATATCAAGTCGACCTTATACTGAGAGTTAAGGTTTATATTCGCTTGCTTGCAAAAACCTTTGGCGTGTGACGCACGTTAGAATTTTTTTGGCGTGACGCCGAACACATTAACACATTCGCTACCATACCTTCCAAAAATGTATGGAATGAACGCACATATGCGTCGGTGGCAGTGAATGCGTTAACACGTTCACAGTCCAGTGCGCCATGCATGGGTCACGGTGAACTATCTTCACAAGTCCGTGCCCCACACTGGGGTCACTACAACCGACCAGGTACGCACTGAAATCAAATCACTTCAAACTTGCTCATAATATAAAGATAATTCAGATTTCTCTATTAATATTTTTGTTAGTTAGACAATAGAATTCAGTAATATATTATAGTAATCCGAATATATAACTGGGCGTTCCTTAGTGGCACATACGTGGAGCACGGACGTGCGATGGAAGTAATTTGCTTGGACGTATGAGGAGATCAAATACATTTTGTGTGGGGACTGTGAACAGTTCCCACACAAGCCTCAGCTAAGCTAAACCCAACTACTTCAATTGCAATTTGACTAAGCGTAGCTAGTGGCTCTTAAACACGGATCTTGAGCGTTGCTAGTCTCAACACACCTTTATCTAGACTAATAAAACGGCAGATCAACTTTTATCTTGTTGTTTTTGTATCCCGTTGTCCAAGTACAGTCGCCATCAAATATATCGGAGCAGCCAAGGTATTCAAAAATATCGGAGCATGCACTTTATCGATTTGTTCTGATATTTGTGACCTACACAGCACCGATATATCTGACTTCGCTTTACATTGGGCATTTCATAGACTATTATACAGTCAAATATACAATATCAAACAAGAGAAATAGCCACTAACAAAACGAGCTGTTAAAACAGGCCCGGTACCGCGAACATCGAAGTTTGTATATTTCGTGGTTCTTTCTCTTTTACTCCAATTGAGGCGTCATGAGAGCGACAGAGCTAATCGTCTGAATATTATGAATATCGTTTTTCGCGGTGGCGCCGCAGGGGACAGTGACACGGAAAAGTTGATTGACCCAAAAATAAAATAAATCCAACAGGGTATAAATAAATACTTTATTGTAACAATATGGCAGATTACAGTTTAACGCACGAGAAATCTATACATACAGCCTTGACCAAAAGTATTGATCCCACACTTTTTTCTTAACTCTAAAAACCATATCTTTCTAAACGCAGTTAAACAATTCTCTGATATTTCAAACCTTAATATATGTACACAACAAGAAAACATCAGTTAATAATACTTAAGAGTACGTATATAAGAAAACAAAAGGCACCGAAAATTCGGATCTACAACGAAGTGACTTTGCAAATTTTCTATGCAATCACCAGTCACCGCAACGACCAATACCTAATCAGTTTAAATTACTTGATAATGTCATCAGAAAAGATGTAAATACTACACTAAAATATCGAGTTTTCATATAAAAAGCATGGGTGCTCAATACTTCTGGCTAAGGCTGTAATATAATTTACAACTATTATATAGACCCTAGAAACAAAATATAAGACTGTAGTGACCCAAAATTATATAATGCATTTCACCTCTGAAAATATGTACACATGTGACAATAAGATGTATCCTAGAAAAATCGTGACCACATATTTTGGTCACATTAACACTTTCACAGCCCAGTGCCCCATACATGGGTCACGACGATTTATCTTCACAAGTCCGTGCCCCACGCATGGGTCATCACCGACAAGGTACGCACTAAAATCAAATTACTTCCATCTGCATTCAATGGTGATCATACTATATAAATAATTCAGATTTTTGTTACTTTTAGTATTCTATATAAAATATTGCGATGAGTGCTAACCTGGACGTTTCGTAGTGACCCACAAGTGAAGCACGGACGTGCGATGGAAATAATTTGCTTGGACGTATGAGGAAATCTAATTCTCTATGGGGACTGTGAACGTGTTAACCCTTTGAACGCCAAGAACACCTAAGGTTATCGACACTTAAGTGTTATGGCGGAAGCTGTCAAAACAATTTTCCTGACTTACCCTAATTATAGGCGATAAACTTACCTGAAGCACCATGTCCTATATAGTTGTGCAGACAATTAATATCGAACTTACGTTAAAATTTGAATATAGAACGCTCACTTGCGTGTACACACGTTACTACTACATAGGCCAGGCGCTTTAGCTAAGTTTTTCACCTAAACATAATTGAATAATCGTTTGATAAGGGAAATAATTTATTACTTATGAGTGAATTAAGAATATGTAAAATATAAAGGTCCTTTAACATTAACAAGTTGTAACAACTAAAAAAAATGATCACATTGGTAGAAATTTTGTTCTTTTTTCCCTTCTTTATTTTTACCTTTCATAGAGCCCCTTTAGATAACATACGCGATTTTCAAAATGAAACAAGG
This sequence comes from Grapholita molesta, assembly GCA_022674325.2. Classification (NCBI taxonomy): domain Eukaryota; kingdom Metazoa; phylum Arthropoda; class Insecta; order Lepidoptera; family Tortricidae; genus Grapholita; species Grapholita molesta. The sequence continues at coordinate 10,068,129 of CP053143.2, forward strand.
ACCAGTGGCGGCGCGTTAGGATCAACTATTTCGACGCCATTGACTTGATATGAAGTCATAACATTGCGTGCCAGGACGACGAGACGAACGTCGAGCTCATTTCCTCCATTGCGTTGCTTGACATCTGATATAACGATATGAGTGTCATACAGATTGGTTAAAGCAAAAATAGTCTTTTCTGTGGTCAATAGTTAACGGCTTAGGTGATTACAAATTATGTTTTTGTGGTATAATGTTACGTAAGAGGGGGAGTGGTTTATGTTGATATATCCAATAATCAAAAATTAGGCTTCAAAACCCTTAACTTTCACAATGTCTACAGGAGAGACGCGAACCTAATTGTTCTGTATGACCCATAAGTATTAACACATTTAGTTAGGCGCAATGAAGGGTATGATGGAGAAAATCGCAGTCGGGTGTCTCTGGTAGCTCAGTTGGTAAAGCGACGGGCATGTATCCCGGAGTCGCGAGTTCGAGGCTGGCATGAGGCAGTTGATTTTTCTATTTTTTTATTGTCTTTTCCATATTTACGTCTAAGAATTATTGTAAATAATGTAATTAATGTAAATGGTATTTGCTGAATGAGAATGTATTGTTATAATACACCGTGGGCTGTCTAAACCCGACCGATTTTAACACACCCTAAGAATGTAAAGTAACTTAAAACGTGTCTGCGCAGAAACACTAAAAACTCTGTTCACACCAATGACGCGTCCGTTGCCATGGTTAAATTACAACAAAGCTCGGTTAGCCAATGACCAATCCCGCGAGGTGCACGGAAGCTGACGTGGCCATGGTTAAATTACAACAAAGCTCGGTTAGCCAATGACCGATCCTGCGAGTTGCACGGACGCTGACATTGCTATGGTTACATTATAACAAAGGATGATTAACCAATGACCGATCACGGTTTTACCGAAAACTGATGTTGCTATGGTTACCTTATAACAGTCCCGTCTTAGGTAGGAACATTAGATCCTGTCATCAATGTCAAACTGTCAGAATTTTCGTGGCTAAAGCCCTGAGATCTTTACAAATGGCGGACTGACCGATAAAAGCCGATTAGTATTACACGACTGTACCTACATACTTGAAATTAGTTGTCATAAAGTAGCAAACAATCCATGACACATACTCACTTTTCACTGACAGTGCATCGTGTTGTGTCGGAGTGATTCGTTAAGTGTTTGCTTACTTACTCTATTTCTCTATCAGGAATTGGATTTTCTTATTCACATTCTGACCTAAAGATTTATTCACAATGAAGTGCTAAGCTTAATTTATTTATTTTGTTTGAAAAATAAAAAAATAAAAACTGCGTAATTAGGCCTATGTTTATATAACATTATTTAATTGTAATATCGTCAGAAATACGTGGTTGGAATCGGTCGGGTTTAAATAGCCCACCCTGTATAAGTGGGATTCCTAATATATTACTTGATGTGAATATATGCATTGACAAGTCAAAAGTGATTGTAACAATCTATTTGAATATTTTTTTATGGTTTCGATTCTACTTAACCTTTTCGCCGCCACGTCAAAAAAATTGTGACGTGCGTCATACGCCAAAGGTTTTTGCAAGCAAGCGAAAATAAACCTTGCCTCCCAGTACGTAGACCCAAGGCCTCGACTTGATATCAAGTGGCGTGTGGGGCACGCAATGTTCGGACTTCATATCAAGTCAATGGCGGCGAAACGGTTAATACAAAATTAATTAGGCTCCATTTGCAAAACAATAACACACCGCCACTGTTATTAGGTTTGTCATGTGACCCCACAGTAGGAGCACAGCAAATAGCTACATGCCCCACATTGGAATCACAGCAACAATAATCTTCATCAAAATTACCTTTTCACTATAAAAAGCCATGTTATTTCTCAACTTCCTGTCCCGTATCCAAAATGGCCTCCGCGCTCGGTATCACAATAACATCCGTCACACTAGAACACGGCACGTCACACAACTGAACACTTGTCTCCATATATTTCGCTATATCAATGCCAGCGTTTTCTTCTAGATCCTCCAATATTAGCCCGTCGTCTTTTACGCAGAAATCTTGGATTTCTGAGCATATCTCTTTGACCGCGTCTTGGTTGTTACTGGAGAGTTTAACTAATAACTCTGGGTGTATGTCGCTGAGACATTCATCTCCTAGTGTGAATACTACTTTGTCCTTTTCGTCGATTCTAAGTATTTCCGAGTCAGAGTTGTGAGTTTTCATTAATGTTGTTGGTTCTGATGCGGCCTGTGTTAGTTTTGTGTTGTAGATGTTTGGTTCGCTTCCCATTATAGACGTAGTAGACTGGTCTAGAGCGAGTTCCTGAAAAAAAAAAATTATAAACGTCAGATCTGGCTTGGGTATCATCATCATCATGTCAGCCGAAAGACGTCCATTGCTGGACATAGTTCTCCCCCATAACGACCCCGCGCCATCCACATTCAGCGGTATCCCGCGACCTTCAGGTCACATTTTTTCTCCTATCAGGCTCGAAAGAGCTCATGATTCTGAGTAGAAACCACACAAATAAATCCAAATAACAAAAAAAGTTGAAAATACAACTTTAAATAAAATGGCCCATCAGCAAAAGTGATTGTAAAATTCTGTGTGGAATGGAAGGTCAGATGGCAGTCGCTTTCGTAAAACTAATGCCTACCTCGGATTAGGTATGAACCGTGGCAGAGTTAAAAAAAAGAGATCCGGGACAACATACATCCATCATTATACATTTCAGCCGTATGCAGTCCACTGCTGGAAATGGCCTCCCACAAATATGACTTGTATCCTTTTGGGGGTAGTTGCCATAGACGCTACACTTGGCAGGTGGGTTGGCGACCGCAATAGCTGTAGATTGGGTTTCGACGGACGCTGCTGCCCGTCCCTTTCCTTCACGACACCCGCGGGAAGAGATGGGGTGGTGCTATTCTAGTCAGCCGGCATCACACGGCACTCCGGAACAACGCGAGGAAGAAAAAAAAAAGCAATACCTGATCATCTTGGTAGCTCCCCACACTCTTGGAGTGGCGGTGGCGGCTGAGGGTCATCAAGGCTTGTGGGGATTGGCCGTCGACGGCATCCTGGGAATTACATCATCATCACAATACATTTTATTACACGTTGTCTAAACGCTTAAACAAATATTGCGAACTTATTGTTGGTATTGTTCGAATTGCGACCAGAAACTACCGGATGGGCCCGTTAGAACGGTGGGAGATAATGCGATCACCAACCCGCCTCCTTCGCGTGACGATCACGCGACATCGTCTGCGTAAGATCCTACGGCAAAGCAGTTGCGAGATTAAATAACAAACATCAATACCATCAAACATATTCACCAACTATAATACTGAAGGAAAACTTCGTGAGGAAATCGGACTAATCCCAATAACAGTTAACCCTTCGGGTTGTAAGGTCACATGGCAGTCGCTTTCGTAAAACTGGTGCCTACGCCAAATCCTGTCCATATTTTACAACATAAGGAAGTCTCCGTTGCACGGAACAGGGTTATAATGATTAGTGGGATAGACGACCGGGCTTGCCTAGTGGGTAGCGACGCTGCCTATGAAGCTGATGGTCCTGGGTTCAAATCCCAGTCAGGGCATTTATTTGTGTGATGAGCACATATTTGTTCCTGAGCCATGGGTGTTTTCTATGTATTTAAGTATATATATGTATCTATCTATTATATATATCGCCGTCTAGTAGCCTTACTGAGCTTACCGTAGGACTAGGTCGATTTGTGTAGGATTATCCCGAAACATTTCTTATAGTAAGATTACCTTAAACCTGTTGAACTGGCGGTATTTCCCTCTATCAGAAGCTACAAGGCTTCTTAGACTCTGCGTGTGGGAACATCTGTTGTCTGGGAGCCAGCGATACGTGCCAAACAGTTTTGCTGTGTCGTTCCTATAACACAAGGTTGAAACTAGCTTGGCAATGATTGTACTAGCATTACTTTCTAGCCGCCCGTATCAAAAATTGCCGGTGAATTGAAATTCTAATTTGAAGATTCAAAATATGAGGAAATGTATGGCATTTAATATGACACTGGGCGGCCAGAGGATAAATGTGACATTATCTAAGAAAAGGGACCTTATTGTCGATGGCGCTTATGTCGTTGTTCAAGATAACGCGATAAAAACACAACGTTATTCGACGTAACTGCCATCGGCAATAAGGTCCCTTTTCATAGATAATGCCACAAATGAAGAATGTAGGAATTAATGATTCAAAGAATAGCATAGAAAATAGTTTTAGATTTTTAAGTTACGGGTGAATTGCAAAAAAAAAATGGTGAGGATATGAAATTAATTTAATTAATAATTTAATTTGTGTTACGATAAAGCATTTGCTTTTAAAATTACACGCATTAAAGTGTGTTGTGGATAATGTAAACGTAATATGTACCTATAGTATATGAGTATGAATTAATTACAATACAATACAATTTACACGTCGTTACGGAGTGAAACATGTCGAGCAATATTAGACATATGAGACGTAGTAATTCGCTTTTATACAATTCATATCGCAAAACATGTCGCCTAGTGCGAAATAATTACACGTGAATTTATCCGTTTGTAACTGTAACATGTTTCACAATAGTTTTATTTATAATTGAATTAGTTTTGTGTTTACAATTAACATCAGTTATTTCTTTTGTGTTACATTTTTTTAAATTGTCGTAACACAAATGAAATATTAACTTGACTAATTGCTAGTTGGCAATAAGCTACTTTATTTTAGAAATTCACCCGTAAATACAATTTACATCGTTAACTTTCGTAACACAAATGAAATTATTAAATTAAAACAAATTGCAGCCTAATTTTGTCGGGTTTTTATCATTTGTCACAATATTTGTCACGTTTCAACAAATATGTGAGTGCGAAAATGGTGGATAGTGCGATATACTATAAAATGGCAACCATGTTATTCGTTCTGTTTTTTTTTTTGCATTTCACCCTAAGATCTTACGACTGGATTATATATTTTTATTGGTACTCTCAACTAAGTATGAAACACAGAATTTTAGCCTAATAAATTATTTAACACGTTCGCAGTCCAATGTTCCATAAAAGTAGTTTGCTTGGACGTACGAGAAAATAGAAACTTTTTGTATGAGGACTGTGAACGTTTTAAAAAATAGTTTTTCTAGAAAGAAGGAGAGAGGTTAGCAACATTAGGTATAAACGATATTAAATCGAAAGAAAAAAAAGATAAATAAATAATTTAGAAAGGGGTTAGAGCACATTGTTATCGATGAATTCTCAATGAAAATTGAGACTTCGATGCCGTTAAGTGTTCAATACGCTGGCGGTAGATGTGACTACACGTCACCCATGATGACGTATACGACGAGGGATAAATAGAAAAATTTGACATGTCTAAGCGGTACTCGGATAGCACAATTGGTAGTGCACTGGGCTAGTGATCCAGTGGTTGTGGGTTAGAGTCCCGCCGCGAGTAATTTTTTTCTATTTTTCTTTCGATTTAAATATCGAAGATATTCGCTAGCAGACGTTTCTGCATAATAAAAAATAAATTAGATATAAACTCGAAATGATAATGTTATCACTATGCGGACTACTAAGGAATGGTATTCGCTTCGTCTGTATTCCAGGAAAGATTTATTGGGTATTTTCAAGGCAAGAGTGAATAGGCTGTTACTGAACCAGCGCGCTAGACCCTCGACCTCGTCGTCACTTACCATCAGGTGCGACTGAGGTCAAACGCAGGAAAGTTTTGTATTCAAAAAAACAGTACGAGGATTGCGTGGTCAAACCCGATAAATCGATATAATATTTCATTGAAGTAACAATCTTACGTAATTCACGCATAGTTCTAAATTCAAAATTCCATTTACTCGACTTATCGGGTATGACCACGCAACCCTCGGATGTAGATTACCGTGAAACTTCTGAATTCTATAATAATATGTCTACAATAACCCCACAACATAATCTCATAGCTCAAACTTGATAAGAAATAGGCATGATAGGTCTACATGTACTTACGGATGTGTCGTTGTCATTGATCTCTGTAAATTAGCGAGTCTAGGCCTCATGCTTTGACTTTGAGGCCTCTGGAGTCCACAAGACCATGAGTACAACAGCCCCATAAGATAACCCCATAGCTAAGAGCCGAAGTCGAGTAAGCATGATGATGTACAGTCGCGGAATGGAAAGGTTGACCAGCTTAAGATCTGTTTTTGCTTGCTCAGTATAATTTATCAGCATCCGCTTTATCGACCGAGTAAGTATGACACTTTCCGTCATAATTAATGTCACTTCACTACATGGCAGATACTTACGACCCCAATGAGAAATTGACCTCTTTGCATTTTAGAGAGGCGAGTTAAAATTAAAAAGAAAACTTTTTATCTCATACATTCTTCAGTTATTAGGAGGAGGATTTGGGCAATTTCACTTTCAGGGACACCCAATTAACTTAATTGTCAAATAAAAGTTAAATCAGTGGTCAGTTTAGTGACGACAATTAAGCTATAAATTTCAATACAAACTACTATTTTATGATCAATCCATAAATAATACGTGTTATTGTAATAGAAAAATGCGAATAAAGGTGATTTACATAAAGATTTCAAGCTTAATTGTCGTCACTTAACTGACCACTGATTTAACTTTTATTTGACAATTAAGCTAATTGGGTGTCCCTGAAAGTGAAATTGCCCATTTATCAATCGTTTCAAGACAACGTTTTTATATCTAATCTTGATAAAAAGGTTTTAGTTCAACTCTTAATAGTCAAGGAACATTCGTGTTAGTAAATTTGAACTTTGTTGTCAAACAGTTAAACATAATTTTCAATACAAGACTCTCGTGTATTACACAGTTTAAAAAGGTAACATGTGCTTGCCCCTCGTAAATGAATTTGTTTGAGAACTGGTCAACCTTTTCATTCCACGCCTGTACTTACGGATTTTGTGTCGTTACGAATTTCTGTTTAGAAAGTGTTTACCTCATATCAGCGACTGAGGCCTGTGGAGTCCACATGACTATGAGTCGAACAGCCCCATAACATAACCCCATAGCTACAAGACGATGTTGAATAAGCGTGATGTAGTTACGGATTTTGTGTCGTTATTTTGTTTTTATGACAGAGGCGGCAAAAGAACAGACTGATTGCCTGATGGTAAGCAGAGACGCGACACCAAGGGAGTCACAAGTGCGTTGCCGGCCTTTGGGGGGATTGGAGCTCTGGGAATCTTACTCAACATCAGGAACACAATACCTAAAAGCTAGCAGTGGCTAGTTATGGCTGTTGTCTTCTGTAAGGAGAAGGTACTTCCCCAGTTGGGCTGCTCCAGACTCAAGCGTGATGGTACTTCGCTGTGCCCTACCTCTTATTATTGGACGTAGTTTAAGGACATACCCGGGTCCAATGTAATAAATGTGTAGTTTCAATTCAGAGGGGCCACGACTCTCAGCATTGAAGAGAAACGACGCAAGGAGAGCCTCTGGGAAGCATTTACCTGCAGTTAAATATTTATGATAGTTTAATATACTTACGGATTGTGGGGTGTGGTCATAAGTCTCTGTAGATTGGCGAGTGTAGGCCTCATGTCGGTGACGGGCAGGCCTCTTGCCCATAGCAGTTGAGCTATGCATTTGTTTAGTAAAAACATTGCATAGCGGAATAGCGTTGCATCACCGCCTCTTGCGAACAGGGGTATGCTAAAATTAAATAAAAATGTGTTCTTATGAATTTTGACAACTATTTTGCCTCGCTTATAACGACCGGTCTGGCCTAGTACCCTGCCTATGAAGCCGATGGTCCTAGCTTCGAATACAAGTCAGGGCATTTATGTAAGTGATGGGCACAGATATTTGTTCTTGACTCATGTGTTTTCTATGTATTTAAGTATTTATATGTATCTCATCATCATTTCTCAGCAATAAGACGTCCACTGTTGAACATAGGCCTCCCCCTTGGACCTCCACATGTACCAGTTGGAAGCGACCTGCATCCAGCGTCTTCCGGCGACCTTAATGAGGTCGTCTGTCCATTTTGTGGGTGGACGTCCCACGCTGTATATGTATTTATCTATTATATAAGGTGCTAACAAATTAGTCACGGATATTTTTACAGCTGATAGTACTCGGCTCTCGAAGTACATTTAAGTATGAAACATCATTGGTTTTGTTATGTTTTTTTGGAGAAAAATAGGAAACAAATTTGCTACGTTAAAACACCCTGTTAATAAGATGATTAAATGAGACCTCTCTAGACATTCTAGAACCTCTTTAAACTATCATTCAAGTGGCCTCTTAAAGTTGATAAATAAAATACTTGAATGTCAATGTCATGCAATTTGCTTTCTGATTGTGTCAGTTGCAAATAAATTTAATTAATTATCGCTATGCCTTACCGCTACACACGTAACGAGTACTTAAACATGGCAAGATGTTATCGCGACTCAAACTACAGTGCGGCGGGAGCTTCAAGGCTTTATGCACAAAGATACCATACGATTGTGAATCCTCAGACTATCTACCGGGCACATCAAAGATTTCTTGCCGGAGACCTCATGCCAAGAGGTGAAGCCGGTAGGCCTAGGTACCCAGTTCGTGTAGAAGAAGCAATTTTGGATTTTTTTGACCGCCATCCCATGAGCAGTACTAGGGACGCAGCGAATGTATTTAATGTCAGCGATGTCTACGTATGGAAAATTCTAAAACGTGAGGGAAAGCATCCTTACCATTTCACGCGTGTTCAAGAACTGCAACCACAGGACTATGAACCACGTGTATTATTCAGTCAGTGGCTTATTAGAAACGTCAGACGAAACATACTGTGGACCGACGAGTGTACATTTGCGAGGGTGGGATTATTTAACATTCACAATGCACACTTTTGGTCGGAACAGAATCCCCATTTAGCACGTCCTGACCACTTTCAGACTCGCTTCAGCGTTAACGTGTGGGCAGGATTACTTGGCGATTATTTGTTGGGCCCTGTCTTTCTCAACCGCCTCAATGGAAGGACGTATCTTCAGTTCCTACAAGAAGACCTCCCAGAATTGCTAGATGAAGTACCAGTCGAACTCCGTAGGAGAATGTACTTTCAACATGATGGTGCCCCAGCCCATTATGATCGTAACGTAAGAAGATACTTAACGGAACGATTCCAATTACGATGGATTGGCCGGGGTGGGGTTCAAGCAGGTGCAGTGAACTGGCCAGCCCGCTCACCAGATTTAACACCGCTTGATTTCCACGTATGGGGACGAGCCAAAGACTTGGTTTATGGAAACGACGGGCACACAATACGAACGTCAGAAGAATTACGAACACGTATTACCGACGCCTTTGAGGTTATGAAAAGGGAAAGAGAGATCTTAATACGTGTTAATGAAAATATCCGAAAGCGAGCACTATTGTGCATTGAAAACCAGGGTCACCATTTTCAACAATTTTTATAAACAGTTTATGCCAATAAAAGATTTCTTATGTTATGTCCGTGCTTTCTTTTTAAATTACTTAAACTTTAGACTATCACTACGTCACGCCCAAACATTTTAACTGATCAGGATGAAATTAGGCACAGACATTAGTATGGAATAGAAGACTACTTTTTCACACTACTTGTTCGCATGAGACAGTTTTTATGTTCCATGCGGGCAGAGCCGTGGGCAGACGCTAGTATTTAAGAACCTGCCGTTTTCCCGCCGAATCTTAATGACATTTAGGAAAAAGTACTTTTGACGTGACACGACAGACAGTGTTAAACCTCTTGACAGGTACATAATAGGGGTGATTATTTTAAAAATTAATTATAATATTTTTTTTGTTCGGAAAATGAAAACAAAAAAATGGTATACAAAGGTTCCTTAATTATAGTTAAAAGTTAATTGTTTTAATGTAATTTATTATCTCTTAAAATATCCTTGACTAATTTGTTAGCACCTTATATATATCGTCGTCTAGTACCTACAACATCAGCCTTACTGAGCTTACCGTAGGACTAGGTCGATTAGTGTAAGATTGTCCTACTAATTTATAAAGAAATATTTGTTTATTTATGTTATAAGAATAAATAAGAATAAGAATAAATTTATTCGGACAGAACAAAATAAAACATTTAAAAGTAAAAATACAAGAAAAGGAGTGTCACTGAAATGGCCTCCACTCAGCTTGTGTCAGGTGCCGTATGACCCCTGACGCTGATCTTCCGTGGAGACCCTTCTGCATTAAAAAAATAAACAAATGTAACAAAACTCTTAAAACTAAATAATTATAATATTCAACGCATAAACTGTAGTGGTAACAATAATAAAATTCAGAAGTAATATATGGCATTGTAAGTAATCTGATATGAAAATATAAATATGGCACAAATATACTATTTAAACAGACTTTTGTAAATGTAAGATATGGTTTCTGTATTTAACTTTAAAATAATGCACAGATGGTTATCTATTCCATTTTTAATATTACTACTTAAATAACAAAGCAAATCAAAATATTTCATAAAAAATCATTTGATTTGTTCTTAGTTTAATTACTAGATATTGTTAAGTTCGGACCTAAATAGGTTATTATATAGCGATTTTGTAAATTTTAAACTTCTATCGTCACAGTTTTAGCTGGGTTAGATTTTCAATCAGTTTTGCTCGAATATTTCCCAATAAATACTCACTTGGGATCAGGTAAGTCAGGAGTGACATCCAATATTTTCGTAGCCGAGCCCAGCAGCGTGATTTTATAGCGCAGAGGTAAGTTCAAAATGGCCGCCGTGAGCACCAGCGCCTGCGCCGCGTAGCCCGCCGCCGCTCCCGCGCCCGCCCCCGCTCCCGCCCCCGCGTCCGAGCACACGGCCAGCGGCACACCGCAGATATTCCAGGTTGTGACGTCCACCTGGGAAGTGCGGGAGGAATAAGTTTCTGTCATCCGTCGAAACCCAATTTACAGCTACTGCGGTCGCCAACCCGCCTGCCAAGCTTGGCGACTATGGCAAATACCACCAAGTCATTTTGTCGGAGGCTTATGTCCAGCAGTGGACTACATACGGCTGAAATGTATGTATGCATATTACGTAAGATTCTATCTAAGTATTCTTTTTAAATATATATTTAACGAGACCTCACACTCTAGGGTTGAACTAAAAAAAAACTTAATCACCAGTCTGAGGCCAAGGCGGGCTGACCGCTCTAACTGGCTACTGCTGCCTCCGTGGTGGCTCCAGAGGCTTGCCAGGCGGGTTGGCAATCTCAATATCTTCCACCACTCAGGGACACTGTCTGTCCTCCAGCGGTATCTGGTCTGCTCAGGGACAATACCCAGTAGACAATGTACCTGTTCAATATGCAGTCCACCCCGACTGTTTGCTGCCTCACTGTTCTTTCAGCTCATAAGGTAATACATCAGCTAGCACAACATGGACATACCTGCTACTTTGACCACGTCCACTGTCTGTGATAAGCAGCACTGGTTTAATGCCATTTTCGCCACGCTTAGCAGGCGGGTTGACCGCTCTAAGGGATGCTGCCTCCGTGGCTCCAGAGCCTTGCCAGGCGGGTTAGCAATCGCAGTATCTTCCACCGCTCTAAGAGACACTGCCCGTACTCCATTGGTGTCTGGTCTACGTACACATACATCTTGGGGGTAGTTGCCATAGTCGCCACGCGTGGCAGGCGGGTTAGCGACCACAGTAGCTGTAGATTGGATTTCGACGGACGCTGCTGCCCGTCAGAATTTTTCCCTCTGTCACGTCTTACGACACTCGCGGGAGGATGGGGTGGTGCTCTAGTCAGCCAACATACCTGTTCTATATGGAATATCTGCGCCAACTGTTGCAGCAGTAGATCGCTATGTGCGGCCAGTTCTCTGTGCGCACGCGCCGCCAGTTCCCTCAGGGCTGCCGCCGACTGCCTCTGCTCTTTCAGCCTGTCCGTCCGTCTCGCCAGCGTGTGGTAGCCCTGCATCAGCTCCAGACCTGGAATGTAGTACGAATGTTGGGTTATGAACGCATTTATGCACATACTAAATAAATGAGCTTCCTGCGGAGGTCATCCCAAAGGACTTCAGTATGGGGTTCTTCAAAAAGGTAGGCAGTAGGTAGGCAACGCGTAAATGATGCCTCGGTATGGTAAACATCCATAGGCTGCGGTAACCGCCTACCACCAAGCGGGCCGCATGCTTGTTTGCCACCTTTTTGGTATAAAAAAACATATATTTAGGGACAATCTTACACAAGTCGACCTAGGCCTGCGGTAAGCTCAGTAAGGCTTGTAGGTACTAGACGACGATATATATAATAGATGGATAAATAGAAAACACCCATGACTCAGGAACAAATATCTGTAGCTCATCACACAAATAAATGCCCTCACTGGAATTTGAACCTAGGACCACCGGCTTCATAGGCAGGGTCACTACCCACTAGGCCAGGCCGGTCGTCAACTAGCTACTACTACAACTAGGTACTAGCTGTGCCCCGCGGTGTTACCCGCGGTATATTAGGGAAAAAACGTAGTCTGTGTGTTAATCCAGGGTGTCAGCTAACTTCAAACCAAATTTCATTAAAATGACTTAGTCACAAAACTATCGTGAGACTGAAACATATTAATTGTATAAAAGCGGCGTCGAGTGCACGGTCGCGGAGAGCTGCGGCCTGCAGTCTGCGTCGGTTAGCCAACGCGAATGGCTCATGATTATGCTCCTCGTTATGGAGTGAAACATGTCGAGCAATATTCGTTATAAAACGTGAGTTACCCGCTTTTATACAATTAAAATCGCTTAGTGTAGATTCATGGGCCAGACATTTTGCACCTTTGTTTTGGTCTCTCCTGTGAGCTCTTTCTCGGGTCGATAACCCGATAAGTCGAGTAAATGGGATTTTGAATTTAGAACTATACGTGAATTACGTAAGATTGATACTTCAATGAAATATTATATCAATTTATCGGGTTTGACCACGGACCCTTCGTATGCTGGTTGGTTCGATGAAATTATGCTGTCATGTCATCGAACCAATGCCATGCCATGATAATTAAAAACAAAGATACATTTTTAACTTTGTTTTAAAACAATATTTTTGTTATTTTTGTTTAATAGTATTGACTTAGTCTGAATCGATTTTATTAAATGTATTTCATGTTTTTAAGTAATAAGGTTAGCAGTTTGTTTTGAAGTTCCCATTTATTTCTTAGTTTTTTTCTTTACTGCATGTTTGAGAAAAGCACTATACATACCTCGGCGTGAAAAGGGGTTGCCGGCTTCGTAACAATCTTACATATACTCGGCCGGCTACCCCTTACTTCCAGTCCCGTGTAGTAAAGTAGGAACTATTGTTGTACAACATTGTGTAATACATACATACATACATTTCAGCCGTATGCAATCCACTGCTAGGCCTCCCACAAATATGACTTGTATCATTTTGGGGTAGTTGCCATAGTCGCCACGCTTGGTAGGCGGGTTGGCGACCGCAGTAGCTGTAGATTGGGTTTCGACGGACGAATAGACTAGTTTCGCATTGTCGCAAAATATTTATTTACCCAAATCCTGATTTTCTTCGCACAGCTTGGAATGCGTCTCTTTCAGCCTCCTTATGTTGGCAAGCTTGCTGTCCCTCTCGTCCACTAGTAATATACGTTTGAATCGTAATATTTCTATCTGCTTCGTTAGCCGTACATGCTCGGCCCTTTGGAAGGGTGATGGTTTTGACTGAAAAAATAAAAGCATAATTAAAAACATTTTTAATAGAACGACGATGGAAAACAAGCATACCGCCCGCCTGATGGTAAGCAGTTACCGTAGCCTATGGACGCCTGCAACTCCAGTGGATTCACATGCGCGTTGCCTACCCTAAAAGTCAACATCAGGAACACAACACTACATACCTGAAAGGTAGCAGTGCTTTTATGGCTGTGGTCTTCTGTAAGGAGGAGGTACTTCCCCAGTTGGGTTTATTGAAATGTTTAGCTGAGTTTGGATATTATTTGAAAATAAAGTTAATATTTTAAATACTAAATGATGATGACTAAATGTGGAAAACAAGTGTTACGACAAAATCGGCTGTCGGTAGCTCTGTTGGCAGAGCGACAGGAGTATCCCGGAGTAGGGAGTTCGAGTCTCATCCAAGGCAATTTTTCCTTTATATCTGAGCTATAATTGTGTCAGAATAGGCTCTTTCATAAAAGATTATAAGCTGGTGGCCTAGCGCTAAGACCGTGCGACTTGCAATCCGGAGGTCGCAGGTTCAAACCTCTTGTACCAATAAATTTTTCGGAAGTTGTATACGAAATATAGTCTTATGGATCACTAAGTGGCAGGGCACTGGGCACTTACATTGCACTCAAATATATATGTCGCAGACGGAGCTACGCCATCTTTTGGCGCAGACAAGAACTAAGACTCCGTGTTGCTACATTAAATTATGTTGTTATGGTATCGAAATATCAAGTTGACATTTGAGCGGAGTCGATTTTGCTAATGGCAATTGGATGTGTTGATTGACAGCTTTGATTCATTCGTTCATTCGGATATCCGTTGATTCTTTATAAAAATCGTTGACAAGTGTTGGAGGACACTTTGTGTTTGACCTCGGCGCCATTTGCACGTCGCGTCCGCTGCATTTCGAAATCCATTTGCATCCACGTGGTGGTGATACTTTATCGTGATTAAGTGTTTGATTCCGTTTAATTAAATATTGTGGAATAGATTACAAGTTTTATTTTAACTATCAAATATGGAGAACGAGCCATCTGACTCAGAAATATTACTCAACCCGACATATATATGTGGCATTATCTATGAAAAGAAGAGAGCGCTGGTGGCCTAGTGGTAAGAGCAGTCGCAATCCGGAGGTCGCAGGTTCGAACCCCGGCTTGTACCAACGAGTTTTTCGGAACTTATGAACGAAATATCAGTCGCTTTTCGGTGAAGGAAAACATCATGAGGAAACCGGAATCCCAATAAGGCCTAATTTACCCTCTGAGTTGGAAGGCCAGATGGCAGTCGCTTTCGTAAAGTGGCTCCTGTCAAATCAAATCCTGGGTCCTGCCAAGCGGACTCCAGGCTCATCAGGAAGATGATGATGATGACAAAATACCAACCTTAAAAGATAGGAGATCATTCAACTTCAACGCTAGCCTCGGTCCATTAGAGATCGGTATCTCATCCTTAACTTTACCATTTTTCAGACTCGATTTTTCAAAACCCTCATCGGGCGAAAATAGACTTTTATGTGACCTGCTTCTCGATATTATTTCATCGCCAAATTCATCTGTTAATGCACTAGTTAACGCTGAGTTTTTGTATATTTTCTCTTTTATGTCCTGTAACGAAGGAAAATTTTACAAAATATATTATTCTCAAACATGCAATGAAATATTGTCTTTATATTCCTTATAATAGACTCGGAAGTATGGTACTGAAGGGGACGGAAATGGAATTTCATATAACTTTGCAGGCCTAAGCCTGCAAAGTAACTTTTTTTCGACGATTATCCACACAGAGGCAAAGATGGCAGATGGCTGGCTGGCTCTTTGGCAAACAGCTGATGTTAATATTTAATTTATTCGATTTCATTCTTAGTTGTGGTTTTGCAAATTTAATTTTTTGAAGCATTTCTTTTATTTCATTGTATGTTTGAGAAAAGCACTATACAAACCTCGTCGAGAAAACGGATTGCCGGCCTCGTATCACTATCCCGACTTGGCCGGAAATCTTCATTTTCCCGACTCTGATGTAATGTATTTTACGTCATACTGGGCGGTAAGAGAGATTTACCGCCCTAGGGCGCGACGGAAAATCTCACTTTACACCCAGATGAAGACGTAAAATCAATTCTTTTGACCAATTCTCACTTTTGACCGACCTACAGGAAAAACCGACACTACGAAAATCTTTTTTTTTTTTTAATACAATGATATTTTCTATAAATAAAACCAACTTTCTTTAACATTAAAGTTCCCATAGATTTTTTCCCATCCTGTATATAAAAAAAATCCATTTTACCTGCACTTGCTCCTGTTTCTTCTTAATCGAATACTGCAATATATGCAGCTTTTGCAACTTATCCGAATTATAGCTCGGTCTGATCTCAGACTTCAAGAAACTCAAAGCATAATACCGATACTTCGGTACTTCAAATGAATTCCGTAAATCATAATTTTCGGCGGTCTCACTCAAATCTACACACTCTGACCCATCCTCCTTCTTAGATAAATTATCACAGTTATTCCTTATCTCCTTAACATCCAAGCTATCCGGGGAGTGTTCATATATCAAACTCGGATCAATTTTCTTTTCATCGCCCCTTTCCCTGAAATCTCTACTACTCTGCGCTATGTTCAAGCTCGCAGAATTCTTTATAACGGGAAAACACTGCTTAAACCCCCTTTCGACCGGACTGTGACTTTTAGAATATTCCTTATCAGTCCTTCTTGAAAATTGACTCGGCGAAATCGATCTCGACTTAGCTTTGTTACTATGTATAAACCTAGACTCTATAGTTTTCGTTCTGCTAGAAGAGTCTGATGATAGGGAGCTGTGTTCAGTCTCGTTTTCCGGTGGTATTATGTCTAGTTTGAGACTTTTGTACGAGCAGAAATAGCCCCCGTGCATTTGAAATACTAGTGTATTGCTTTTGAAGCAGTCCGAAGTGAAGTTTAGCGCTAAATTTGCTCCTAGGTATCTCAGGCCTGTGAAGTATACACCCCAGGTCTGTATGACTGTGTCCTGTCTATCAGATTCGTCCAAGTCTTTGTTGGGTGGTAGCATGTGACACCAGATTCGTATGACGATGTTCGTTGATGAGACGCGGTGAGTTATTTCTGAAACAAATGTCATTGTTATTTATGACCGGTCTGGCTTAGTGGGTAGTGACTGCCTATGAATCCGATGGTCCAAGGTTCGAATCACAGTCGGGGCATTTATTTGTGTGCTGAGCACAGATATTAGTTACTGAGTCATGGGTGTTTTCTATGTATCTAAGTATTTATATGTATCTATAGTCGTCTAGTACACACAAGCCTTACTGAGCTTACCGTACGTCTAGGTCGATTTCTGTAAGATTGTCCTGAAATATTTATTTTACGTTAGTTATTTTTTAAATATGACTTCCGTCATCGCTTTCATTTCAGCTGTAAGTTGCCCACTGCCATTTTTTTTTACAACGACGGTGGCAAACTAGCATACAGCCCGCCTGACGGTAAGCAGTTTCCGTAGGATATGGACGCCTGCAACTCCAGCGGATCCACAAGCGCGTTGCCTACCCTTTAACAACCTGTACAATCATTTTTGAAGAACCTCAAACTCTAGTCCCTAGGGAAAACCTCGGCGGGGAGTTCATTCCAAAGCCGGAGCGATCGCGGGAGGAAATTCCTTTTAAACCGCTCAGTGCGCGACCGCGACCCTTCCACGTCCAGTGGCATCCCGCGACCTTCACCAGGTCGTCGGTCCACCTTGTGGAAGGCCTACCTACACTGCGTCTTCCAGTTCGTGGTCGCCACTCTAGAACCTTTCGGCCCCATCGGCCAGCACTGCCACTTAAGTTTGGCGATCCTGAGGGCTATATCGGCTACTTCGGTTCTACTGCGGATGACATCATTCCTGATGCGATCACGCAGAGACACTTCCAATATAACCCTCTCCATTGCCCTTTGGGTGACTGAGCCTTCTTATTATCAACTCTATATCAAAGTATTTAAGCTATTATTTGATTGACATACTAAACTTGTATTATCCGTTGACACATATTACTAATATGTTTATCAATACATATATGTGAGTCATCAAGTTTAATCTGTTAATTGCTTGTTAATTACGTGTGTAAATGTCAACAAAATACATGACACAACAATAAACAGTGAGTCGACAGCTGGGCAGATCATCTTTCTCGCGTTGTCCCGGCATTTTGCCACAGCTGAGCCTGGAGTCCGCTTCGCAAATAATCCCAGGATATGTCCAGTCAAGTGTAAAAATTCGTTCACTGCCAAAGTTTCAAAAATATGTACCGAGCAACTCTATTGTACAGTAAATAAGGTTGTAGGACGTATTTATGAAAGGATTCTTTCGGTACGTATTTTTGCACTTGACTGTCTTTGGACCCGGGTATGTCCTTAAACTACGTCCAACAATGAGAGGTAGGCAGCGAAGTACCATCACGCTCGAGTCTGGAGAAGACCAACTGGGGAAGTACCTCCTCCTTACAGAAGACCTCCTCTGGAGTTGCAGGCGTCTATAGGCAACGATAACTGCTTACCATCAGGCTGGCCGTATGCTTGTTTGCCACCGTCGTTGTATAAAATAAAATATTTGGCGTAGGGACTGGTATTGCGAAAGCAACTACCATCTAACCTTCCAGAGGGTAAATATTGGGATTAATCTGGTTTCCTCACGATGATTTCCTTAACCGAAATACGACTGGTAAATATGAAATGATATTTCGTACGTACTTTGTGGGAAGGAGGAAACAAGCAAACACGTCATAACCGAATGCGGCATGTACGCATCGATGCGACACAAAGTATTTGGTACTGACGCTCTAGAGGAAAGCGAACTAAAGGATATTCTTCTGTTCTGGTGCCGCATAGTGCTACTCAAATTGGGAGTTTGAGTAGCACTCTGCGGGAACCAGTGATCGGTAATTTGGATTCTGCCTCGCAGGATATCAAGTAGAAAAGATTTTAGATTTATATTAGTTGTAGTTAAATTTATTGTTAGTTTTAATTAGTTTTAATGATTTATTGTTTTGTTACGTATTTAGATGTTTTAAATAAATGGTAAATGATTAGTAGAAAAGTTAATACATATACGACAGTTTCCCGCGATACCGAACAAATCGTTCAAAAATAAAACAATTTCAATTGTGTCTGTAAGGACGTTTTACTTACTTGCCGAACTTCTATCCAAATGATACAAAATGTGCCTCTTTGGTGTCAGTGTGAACACTTGTGCTCATTTGTGCGATTTTAACAAAAGAACGGCAAGTAACTACGCGTGACTATCAGCTACTTAAATGTTTTACAGTGTAATCATCATCATTATATACATTTCAGCCGTATGCAGTCCACTGCTGGACATAGGCCTCCTACAAATATGACTTTTATCATCTTGGGGGTAGCTGCCATAGTCGTCACGCTTGGCAGGCGGGTTGGCGACCGCAGTAGCTGTAGATTGGGTTTTCGACGGACGCTGCTGCCCGTCCGTAGGATTTTTCCCTTTCGACAACCTCGCCTCTTACGACAACCTCGGGAAGAGATAGGGTGGTGCTATTCTAGTCAGCCAGCATCAATAAAATAAACAAATTGTATGTTTTTGCTTTTTCTAACAACACAAAGCCCGGATTCCCGTGGCGTATCCATACTAACATAATAATTGGGGTTGTTCACCCCGTGTCTAATCCAAATAACTGATCACAGGTGGGAACACAGCCGGAACAGTAACCTGCAGCTCCAACTAGAAGGAACTGGGCTGAATGACTGCAACAAGCGATCGACAGCCCGCCTAAGTCGGCCGGGCGTCCCTACACTACATCTACATCTAACCTGAATCAATCTCCTTCCACTTGGGGTGCGGTGAGCAGATCCTCTCGCTGGTGTAGAACGGAGCCGACATTGTGGTGTGGTGCAGAGTCAGGTAGAAGCTACATTGGTACAGGCAGCCTTCTGGCGGTCTGATGTTGTAACCAACAATCTGAAAAATATATCAATATTACATATGTATATATAATATGGTCTCTTCAAGGCAAGAGTGAATAGGCTGTTACTGAACCAGCGTGCTACACCTTCGACCTTGTCGACACTTACCATCAGGTGTGACTGAGGTCAAACACTGGTCAGTCTTGTATATAAATATATATATATATATTACAGAAATAATAAATAAATATTTCAGGACAATCTTCACAAATCGACCTAGTCGTATGGTAAGCTCAATAAGACTTGTGTTGTAGGTACTAACAATATATATTATAGATAGATACATATAAATACTAAAATACATAGAAAAAATTTGTTAGAAATGTATTTTTGTTGATTGTTTAATAAATAAATAATAATAACACCCATGATTCAGGAACAAATATCTGTGCGCATCACACAAATAAATGCCATGACTGGGATTTGAACCCAGGATCTTCAGCTTCATAGGCAGGGTCACCCACTAGGTTAGACCGGTCATCATAATGTAGGAAATCCTTAAACAAACTGACTGAGCGCCACGGTAAGCTCAAGAAGAATTGTGTTGTGTTTACTCAGCCAATGATATACATATGTAACTACAAACACTTAAAATACATAGAAAATACCCATGACTCTGGTTGTGCTTATTGGTTGAGTACTTTTATATATTTATCTACACACCTCTTTATCTAACGCAAGGAGCCAAGCTAAAATAGTGTTGTTACTTCACATAATTAGTTGATTCATATTTAAATCTATAAAAGTTATTTGGCAAACTATAATTCATGAAATAAAACAACTAAAACGGATTAAATCGCGTATACTAATTTAAACTTCATCCCGACGTTTCGAACCCTTTAGCAGCGTTCGTGGTCATCGGGTGGACTGAGGAAAAATATTAATTTACCTCCATCCTCAAAAAATTACAAAATGCAAACCTACCCACATATAAATTATTAAACAATTTTGGGGGCTTGCACATGATAATTGCACACGCCAGAGGGGCTTATTACAATTTAAAGTCCAAAAATTTTATAAACTACAAAGTACAATGTCCACACTGTCCAACACTATGGCCTCACAGTCTTGCCTGCTGTTTTATTAAATGAACCACAGGATCCCAAGCTGGTGGTACAGAAAAGCCATCCTCTCTATTGAAGTTTGGATACTTCTTAATTTCAATAGCCTCTCGCAACATTCTGGGAATATATCGTTTCTCCTTGGCAAGGATTTGGGGCTTATCAAACTTTATCGAGTGATTAGGCTTATCCGTGACATGCTCCCAGACTGCAGACTTAGGTCGACGATGCTTGACATCAGCTATGTGTTCCTTGACCCTGGTTGAGATGCTCCTCTTTGTCTGACCTACATATGAGAGACCACATTCACACTCCAACTTGTAGACTCCAGCACTTTGTAGAGGGGTGGCACATTTGACAGGCCTCAGAAACTGTGACATCTTCTTCAGTGGCTTGAAATAAGTTTTTATGTACGTCACGCTTCAAGATGTGGCTGATCCTGTCGGTGACCCCTCGAACAAAAGGCATGAAAAAAGGAAATGAATGAATGAAAGGCAGAATGTTGCGAGAGGCTATTGAAATTAAGAAGTATCCAAACTTCAATAGAGAGGATGGCATTTCTGTACCACCAGCTTGGGATCCTGTGGTTCATTTAATAAAACAGCAGGCAAGACTGTGAGGCCATAGTGTTGGACAGTGTGGACATTGTAATTTGTAGTTTATAAAAATGTTTTGGACTTTAAAATGTAATAAGCCCCTATGGTGTGTGCAATTATCATGTGCAAGCACCAAAATTGTTTAATAATTTATATGTGGGTAGGTTTGCATATTGTAATTTTTTGGGGGTGAAGGTAAATTAATAATTTTTCTCAGTCCACCCGATGACCACGAACGCTGCTAAAGGGTTCTCTAAGTCGGGATGAAGTTTAAATTAGTATACGCGATATAATCCATTTTAGTTGTTTTATTTCATGAGTAATTATCGCGGCAACCGAAGACAATATTAAACTATAATTCTTCTTTAGTGAAAGCTATAGAGATAACACAATCATTCCTCTCTTTAATCAGATCGGAGGGCGACAATTCTAAATATCCAATGTCATCAATTATTGAATATAGTCAATTCGGGGTCCGATTAGCGTTAGATAATGGGGTGTAGTTATTGAGTAAGTCAACTTCATTTTTTATCAACATAGATTATAGTAACTGCCCAATCACTGGCCCTTAAACTGAGCATAAGATAATGCTATATTCATCTATATTACTGCCAAAAAACAGTGGCTGGCGCCGGAAAAGGTCTTTGCTCAAATGCAAATTCTTGTGTGAAGTAATATGACAAAAATTTGTAGTTGATGCAATAGATTTAGTATAATACCTTATCATCCCAGATATAATAAAGGATAAGAAAGATATTAAACTAACAACCTCTGAAATGCAAGTCACACATTCTTACCGCTACGCCACCAGCTTTTTATTGGCAACTTTATTTGTTTATTCATTAGTTATTGGTAATATATCTAGGAATATCTACAATTTGTGTTAGTTTCAGAATATGTAATGACCAAATGCTAATTGTATGTGAGTGAATCAACAATTTATTGATGTTATTCTATCCCATCAGGCAGGACAACTGAAGCATAGTTTGTGTGCATGTGGCACCATGTTCTACTAACATGCTTGGTAGGTGACCTATTATGGAATGGACATATAGCTTCTACAAATATCTATGTTTTGTGTATTTATATGCAATTAAACAGCGGTTTGAAAAGTGACCCAGGGGAATGTAAACATGGCAATGAGGGACAGATTATTGACAAGAATAGATTATTGAGCCATGTAATAGAAAAGTGGAAAACTCATATTACTCAAATAATAAAAGCCATCTTAAAAAAGGGTAAACCAATGATGTCAATGCATTGTACATTGTATTATCTAATTGTTATAATTATTAAATTCATAATAATAATATAGTAAATTCTTTTGCAGGCCAGTTTGCCCATAGTTTTTAGTTGCAGACTTATATTACTAATGTTAGTGCATCTTAACCTAAAACAACACCATTTATTTGGGATCTTGGTACACTGGACTATGGAAAGAGGCCCAGTAGTAATAAACGAACAGTCCCATCTGCCCGCTATGTCGGTCAGCAAGCTGTTGGTGCTCGCCCACAGGTGGCTCACTAGAGAGGCGATTCTTTTTCGCATTATGGCATCGTGCTTCAGCAAACATGCCAGACGCACTACAAAAGCGTGGCAGCCCCAACAGCACCCTGAACCCATTATTGAATTGAACACGCAGAGCACTGTAAGTGCGCTTCGTGTAGTTGATCAACAGGCCACACAATTTACGAAGCACTTATTAAGCCTAAATACTGCTGTTATCAAACCATTAATCCATTTAACAAGAAAAATTCTAATAATTTACTAAATTCCAAGCTTCAAAATAACGACGCGTAAGAAGACAAAATGTCTACAACATTGTTGATATTATTTTGGTTTTTAAAAAGGTTTTAAGTATGGAAATTAAATAATAATATAAATACCTGTATGAGACTCCTCAGCCGTAATTGTTGAGTAGCTAGAGGCGTATACTCCCTACATCTGGGCCTTCCAAACATTCTTGGACGATTTCACGACACCAAAACAAAGGCAACCATTACTGCTTTAGAGTTTACACATCAAAAGACAATTTGTACAGATTGAAGAAGGCGTTGCGCTTATTGCTCCATGTATAACAAAGAAATTTGAGGAAATATTTCCCGTAAAAGCATTGAAAATAAATAAAAATACACAATTCAGCTAAGCTGACATGAATCATAGGACTGTCATTGTCAATTAAGTTTTTTTTTTAATTCAGCCTTGTGATTACGCTAAGACCTTACGTCATACTGCCTGTACTGCCATGTTATAGAAATTTTATTTTATCTAGTTAAAATTTAATAAATGAAGCTTCGCATTTTCATTACTTACTTTAAAAATTGGTGATTTAATTCAAGGATTATAGAATATATAATATTCTTTTAAAGTAACTGTTTGCTTACTATCCTACAAAAGCAATAGCATAATTTTAATTGGGCGTTTTTTCGTAACGTTGTTGAAGTAAGTGTTAATCGCATTTCGAAGATGACCACTTCTTATTAAAATAGTAATTAGGTTGAATTATTATTATTTATTTAGCAATAACTTTGAATTATACAAAGTTGTTAGCGAAATGTGACAAGATGTTATGAAAATCTAAACGCAATTTGTATAAAATTCATTTATTTACATTGAGTATTTGATTACAATATCCTAAGAGCTAAACAAATAAATGACAGATAAATACTTAAAGCGTTAATGAGAATTAAATTGTATAAAACATAATAAATGTAAGATCATAACTGGAGTAAGACAGTACATCCTTTTCTAGAAACGAGATAAACATAGATTGAATATAATAAAACAAAAAGGTTGCCGGAACGCTGTCACGTTCTCTTAAATGGTTTTAGACTTTAAGATAACTAGAGGAATAATCTAAAACAACAAAATAGTAATAAAAACTAAAGAACGGGTAAATATGACTGGCGCTGATTCCATAATTATAACATCATAATTATAGTGTGTTTCAAATAGGATGGTTACAATGACATCTGTCATTTCAATACAATTTATAACCTATCTCGTTTTGAGGTTATAAATTGTACGGAATTGACAGGTGTTACGATCTCAACCTATTTGAAAAGGATTATAGTTACTTACAATATTTTAACTAAAGCATTTTGTACTTTACTAGTCTCATAATATGGCTCGTTATCCCATGACATAGCTTAAGTCGTCGATATAAGATACAATATAACTATTAAGTAAATAACATTTGTTTATATTAAGAGTAATGAACTCCTATTTCTATTATATATAATTGAACAGATAATCGCAACTTATAAAACTTTGTCAGACTTATTATCACATTAAATTTGAAGATGAATATTCCAATTTTTAAAAGAAGTCCTCAAGTCAGTTTTGTTACGACCTATACATTCCTATATAAGAATAACAAAACTGACAGATTACTATATACAATTGAGGACACGAATCAATGTTTAATAACTCTAACAATATTTCAAAGAAACAGATAAAATATTATGCGCAATATTATCCTCCTAGTAAAAGGAAGAAGAATAACAAATATTGCTCATAAACCTTTTACAGTTTGATCGTCTTAATATCCGCCATTTTGGTTGAAGCGGCCATTTTGATTGTAGCCGCCATCTTGTCCGTCGAAAGTTTGTGCGTTGGCGTCGTAACCGCCGGCACCCGCCCCAGTATCTTCATAGGAGATTCTGGGTTTGTAGCCGTCCTGATCCGCTTCGTATTCTACGGTCTGAAACAAAAGATGGTATGTTTAAAATCTTGCAATATAAAAACTAAATATTTCGGCATATTCTTACATAAATCGACATAGTCCTACGGTAAGCTCAGTAAGGCTTGTATTGTAGGTACTAGACGACGATATATATAATAGATGGATAATAGATAGATATTTGACGACCGGCCTGGCCTAGTGGGTAGTGTGACACTGCCTATGAAGCCGATGGTTCTGGGTTCAAATCCCAGTCAGGGCATTTATTTGTGTGATGAGCACAGATATTCGTTCATAAGTCATAGGTGTTATATAAATACTTAAATACATAGAAAACACCCATAACTCAGGAACGAATATTGCACAATTGGTAGTGCACTGGGCTAGTGATCCAGTGGTTATGGGTTCGGGTCCCGCTGCGAGTCAAATTTTTTCTATTTTTCTATCGATTTAAATATCGAAGATGAGACGTTTCTGCATAATAAAAAATAACTAGGCCTATGCGTTCTTTATACCTCGGCCACACACTCGACGAGCGGCGTGGGAAGTAGGCAGAGACATAGTGTGGCCTCGCTACTCGTCATGCTCCTCGTCATACCCACCGCTCCCTATTTTGTCGATTTTTTGGCGCAATTCAAAGGGCCGGCAAGGAGCGGCGCGATTAATCGCGAGTAGGGCAGTGTATGGCCGGAGAGGGCACATCGCGGCAGCGCGAGGAGCAGCGCCAGTGGCAGCGCGAGGGGCATAGTGTGGCCGAGGTAATAAAGACGGTAAGACGACCATTCGAAGACATGTCCGTACCTGTTTCCTGCCGTCTGGCAGCAGTACGTAGTACAGGCCCTCGGCGCGGTCGCCCATTCTGGACTCGCGATGTCCGAAGTCGTTGCCTGATGCGTCATCCTTCACCATGTACTCGAAGCTGTAGTTGGCTGGCTCCTGAGGGTTAAGGCATCGAGTTTGTATCGAACTGGCCCGGTACCGCGAACATCGAAGTTCGTATATTTCGAGCATCTTTCTCTTTTACTCCAATTAGGCGTCATGATAGGGACAGAGACGATCGTCCGAAATTTACGAATATCGTTGTTCGCGGTAGCGCTTAGTGCTTATGCTTATACATCTGTGCTTCCTTAAGATTACGTTCTTAATCTACAGCTGTAAAATCATAATCTTACAGAATCGGCGCGTGATAAAATACTATCAACCTATCGTCACGCGCCAAGATACTACATAGGCTACCGGCACAAGGGTAATTTTAATTTTAGAATTTCGTATTTGAGTGACTTACCCCATTGCTGCCATCATCGTCGCCATATCCAGAGCGGTCTGCACCAGGAGGAAGGTACTGTCTGCTTTGAGCATCCCCGAAATTACCACCCTGGTTGAACTGACCTGAAGAACAAAATTGTGTATCTTATTATACGCCGACCCGGGTATGTCCTTAAACACGTCCAACAATAAGAGGTAGGGCACAGCGATGACCATACAGAAGACCACAGCCATAATAGCACTGCTACCTTTCAGGTATGTAGTGTTGTGTTCCTGATGGTGAGTAAGGTTCCCAGAGCTCCGGCCCCCCTTAAAAGCCGGCAACGCGCTTGTAACTCCCCTGGTGTTGCGGGTGCCCATGGACGACGGTAATCCGGGCAACCACCAGGCAATCCGTCTGTTCGTTTGCCGGCTATGTCATAATAAAAAAAAAATGCGGCGGGTAAGAAGGGTCAAAGTAACCCAAAGGGCAATAAAGAGTTGTTGGGAGATGTTGGGAGTGTCTCTGCGTGATCGCATTAGGAATGATGTCCGCAGTAGCACCAAAGTGACCGATATAGCCCTCCGGATCGCCAAACTTAGGCTTGATGGCCAATGGGGCGGAAAGGTTCAGGAGTGGCGATCACGAACTGGAAGACGCAGCATAGGTAGTCCTCCCACAAGGTGGACCGACGATGTGAAGGTGCCGCTGGATGTGGAAGGCGCAGGACCGGTCTTTTTGGGTCGTTTTGGGGGAGGCCTATGCCCAGCAGTGGACGTCTTTCGGCTGACATGATAATTATACGTGGTAAATGCCACAAAATTACAAGTTTGATTTATTTTTATTCAGAGGATGAGAGTCATAAGAATTATCACTTACCATTAGGAACTCCGTACTCCTGAGAAGGTGTTCCGACACCAGGAGCACCATATTCACTTGAAGGTTGCCTGGCGCTAGCACCGTTCTGGTTAGGAGGAAGATACTGGCTGGATGGGGATTTTCCCTGGCCAGGGGCTCCATACTGGCTCGACGGTCTGAAGGAATTTTGGGGAGCATATTGGCTTGAAGGTGATGGAGACCTGGATTGGCCTTGGCTAGGAGTTCCGTATTGAGCGGATGGCTGTTGGGTTCTGGATTGAGGAGCGCCATATTGCCTTGAAGGTGATCGAGAACCGAATTGGGCTTCATTAGGTAGCCCATATTGGCTGGAAGGCTGTTGGGACCTGGATTGAGGAGGTCCATACTGGTCGGAAGGTTGTTGAGACCGGGATTGAGGTGGAAGGTATTGGTTTGGTGGCTGGCTTCTAGCTTGTGGGGGGCCATACTGATTCGAAGGTTGCTGAGCTCTGCTCTGAGGAGGTATGTATTGGTTTGAGGGCTGTCCTCTAGCCTGAGGAGGTCCGTACTGATTCGAAGGTTGCGATCTGCCTTGTGGGGGACCATATTGGTTCGAGGGTTGTTGGGATCTGCCTTGTGGGGGACCATATTGGTTGGAGGGTTGGCCCCTTTGTGGGGGTCCGTATTGGGTGGAAGGGCGGGAAGACCGGGAGTTGGCTGGTGGACCGTATGTTGATGAGGGGCGTGCTCTGAAATAATAAATATCATAATATTATAATTTCCAATAGTTGTGTAATTAATTGTGACGTTCCCCGGATAAAGGTACCTTATGGCTATTGGCGCTTAAGCTATTGTTAACGACGCTTCAATACCAATGTGATGCTTCGCAACGTAAGCGCCAAGCGCCATTAGGTACGGTCAACCAATTTGAATTCTAGGCCACTTCGAACCTTGTCACAGTGATGTTAATACGAGATCTTTTGCGTCTTTCATATAGATTTTCACTGCGACAAGGAACCAAGTGGCCTATTAATCAAATTGGTTGACTATACTTTTAACCGCGGAACGTCACAAATAGTGTACTTACCTATTCATTTAAAAGCCTATACTAGAGTTCTATGTATAGATTTAATTTATGTTTTTAGAGTATAGTCTAGCCAATGTATTAGTAAACAGAAATATAAGAATCAATTTCAAAACATGCACTGAAACAACAGTGAAACATATTTTTTTATTTGGACATTATAAGTATTATTGTCAAATGCCTTGAGTGACATTCACCATATGTAAAAAGGAGTAAGATAGATATCCTCTAATCCGTCTTCAGCTGCAACAGGCAATAATATTAAGTTTGCGAATTTAAAATGCGCTATCAAACAGTATCTACCCTTACCATGAGTTGTGACAATGAGGTTTTCGATAACTAGTAGCGAAATTATTTTTTATTATGCAGAAACGTCTGCTAGCGAATATCTTCGATATTTAAAATCGAAAAAAAAAATAGTATTAGTTAGTATTAGTATTGGTAGTGCACTGGGCTTGTGATCCAGTGGTTGTGGGTTCGAGTCCCGCTGCGAGACAATTTTTTCTATTTATGTTCGCGGTACCGGCCCAGGCCCGGTACCGCGAACACCGAAGTTGGTATATTTCGAGCATCTTTCTCTTTTACTCCAAATAAGGCGTCATAAGAGTGTCAGAGACAATCGTCCGAAATTCAAGAATATCGTCTTTCGCGGTAGCGTCCCAGTTCGGATGCCGTTGTATTTCGATCGAGATACGAGTATTCCCGATGGAAAATAGTTTTGCGCTACACCCGTACAATATTTTTTAGCTGAATACCTACTGCCGTAGTCCAACTCCCACTTGTCCGATTTAAGCGCACATTAAACCCAATCTTGATCAATAGTTATTACAGTAAGCGATAAATCGTGATGATCGTGATACAGTTACGAAAAATCTGACACGGTATTGTCGTGAAGACAAGTGTTAGCTTTTTTTTTTGACGACCGGTCTGGCCCAGTGGGTAGTGACTCTGCCTATGAAGCCAGCTCCTGGGTTCGAATCCCAATCAGGGCATTTATTTGTGTGATGAGCACAGATTTAAACTTTCACGGGTTTTACACATCATTATAAATAAACGCGACTTAACGGCGTATATTAACTTTAAAATTTACCTCCGACGTTGCGAAGACGACGTTGTCCTCGTGGTCTCGGATTAGGACTGGCTAAAGCCCCTATTACACATTCCTAAATTAGGAACTAACGACAAGGATGCTGCAATACGTTAGCCGCGTTAAGCAATAGGTACATCCGAACTTGTCTAATGTATTGCAGCGTCCTTGTCGTTAGTGTCTAATTTAGGAAGGTGTAATAGGGTCTTAAAGTTCACATCAACATCTTCTAGCAGCCCAATTTTTGGAACTACCCGCACTTGATCTTGTTTATCAACTTGAACGTTTTGCGCA
Organism: Grapholita molesta; assembly: GCA_022674325.2. Lineage (NCBI taxonomy): Eukaryota > Metazoa > Arthropoda > Insecta > Lepidoptera > Tortricidae > Grapholita > Grapholita molesta. Next base: position 10,097,687 of record CP053143.2, read on the forward strand.
CTAGGGATGTCACTCGAAACACTACACTAACGATATCGGTATTTTTACCTTGTGGTATTTGACGCCTGCATTTACTAATGACTGGATTTCATGAGGATGAGATTCTCAAACCATCGTCCCGATTGAAATTCTAATGTTTTTTTATTTCAATGGCTTCACGAACTTCTCATAAAAAACGTTGACGACCGACCTCTTGACGACCGGTCTGGCCTAGTGGGTAGTGACCCTGCCTATGAAGCCGATGGTCCTGGGTTCGATTCCCAGTCAGGGCATTTATTTGTGTGATGAACACAGATATTTGTTCCTGAGTCATGGGTGTTTTCTATGTATTTAAGTATTTATATGTATATAAATATCTATTATATATATCGTCGTCTAGTACCTACAACACAAGCCTTACTGAGCTTACCGTAGGACTAGGTCAATTTGTGTCAGATTGTCCCAAAATATTTATTTATTTATAAAAAACGTTCCGTTTTCTTTCAGCGAAAGTAACTTTTGCTATCAACTGTACTAGTAAACTACAAAGTCAAGGCTCATCTTTGGTTGCATAATGACATGACCTCAGGATCATTAGGGTCAAACGATCAACTCATCAAGATCGCACACCACATGAAATCATTAATTCCTTTGTATTTTTAAACAACTTAAAAAAAAAAAAAAACAACTCAGCTGTATTTTTAACACCAACGCAAAAAGAAGAGTATTTGACCGCTATGTTTTTTTTTATGACATAGGCGGCAAACGAGCGGACGGATTGCCTGGTGATAAGCAATTACCGTCGCCCATGGGCACCCGCAACATCAGGGGAGTCACAAACGCGTTGCCGGCCTTTAAGGGGGGTTGGATTTCTGGGAACCTTACTCACCATCAGGAACGCAACACTACATACCTGAAAGGTAGCAGTGCTATTATGGCTGCATGTGGTCTTCTGTAAGGAGGAGGTACTTCCCCAGTTGGCCTGCCCCAGATTCAAGCGTGATGGTCATCGCTGTGCCCTACCTCTCATTGTTGAACGTAGTTTAAGGACATACCCGGGTTCAATTTTTTATGAAAAGACTGCCTTTTGCACCAGAGGCTCTAGTGTAAGTTACTTTTGACATAAAAATAAACGTTTACGAACGCGTAAGTGATAATGTTATTTATATGGGAAACGCAAACGCGTTCGTAACGTAAAGTTACGTTAAAAACTTACACTCAGGGCTCAGAGCTATGCTGTGCTATATTTACATACCAATCGGCCAAGCTATGCTATGAAGCTATGTGTTATTTGTATAACTTTTTTTTTGGAAACAGCGGCGCTACCGCGAAACACGATATTCGTAAATTTCGGACGATTGTCTCTGTCACTCTCATGACGCCTTAATTGGAGTCAAAGAGATAGATGCCCGAAATATACGAACTTCGATGTTCGCGGTACCGGGCCTGACTTAGGCTCTATGACCGTTCGGCACAGTAGAGCGATTGGACTGTGTGAGGGGTAGCCTGGGGAAAATCCGGGACCATTCTGCACCAGACTTGACTTGTACTACTGGAATACTCCTAATGAGTTTTCGCTTCCGGTGAGATTGGTTGAGACGGTCTCAACCGAATCTGAGTGGTGTGATTTGTGTAACAAGCGCGTTGCTGGCCTTTAAGATAGGAGTGTGTGTGTTTTTTTTTTTTTTTTTCCAAAAAAGTAAGCTACATATCTGGTTTAATATGTTTTCGCCAAACATAATCATTGTTTATTGGCGAATATTGCACTGTGTGTTTGCATGTGGCATAGCTCTTAAACGGGTGGACCAAATTTGTGGCATTTTGTTTTATTTAATAGTAGGTTTTCTGGCGATGGTTCTTAGACATGTTACGTCAAAATCGGTTCAGCCGTTTCAAGTTCATCAGTGTTCTTGTCAGAGCGGTAGGCCGTATGGCTCTTTAAACTCGTTAGGGTTTTTTTATGGTTTGTTTAAAAATATTACCTTCGAACTTTTATTTGGATGAAATTAAATTATTTTAATTACCCCCCAAGATGATATAAGTCATATTTGTGGAAGGCCTATGTCCAGCAGTGGACTGCATATGGCTGAAATGTATGTGTATGTAAATGATTTTGATAATTCTTTACTGATTCTATTACGCAATGGGACTGATTATTAAAAAATGTGTGTAAAACTTAATTTTGAAATAGCTACCGTTGTGTAAAAAATTGACCGCAAATATTTGGAAACTTTCAGACATTTTGTAAAGATAACCTCGAGTGTATGTGTGATTACGAAATTCAAACTATAACTACACTTAGGATTTCTGGCTATCGATTAAAAACAGGACTTTTCTATACCCTTACCATGAGTTGTGACATTGATTTTCGATAACGAGTATCGAGTTTACTATCTGTGCATCTCGCTTTTACTATTTTAGTGCGAACGATATGCACAGTTAGTAAACTCGATACTCGTTATCGAAAACCTCAATGTCACAACTCATGGTAAGGGTATTGTAGGTCACTTTAGGGGAGGCCTATGTCGAGCTGTGGATGTCCTTCGGCTAATATGATGCTATATCTACCCTGGATGATATATTTCAACTTTGGCCTCAGGTCTTAAGTAACTTACATTTCAAAATTGAGCTATTAGCCCAGTCAAAGTGGAGCGCCCGTATTAGCGGTTTGGTCCGCAATTATGTACGTCATACAGTGGGGTCACGACTCGTAGTCCAGTCAACAGCAGTAGCGGCGCGTCAATTTATATAAAATAAATAAATATTTCGGGTCAATCTTACACAAATCGACCTAGTCGTATGGTAAGCTCAGTAAGGCTTGTGTTGTAGGTACGACGATATGTATAATAGATAGATACATATAAATACTTAAATACATAGAAAACACCCATGACTCAGGAACAAATATCTGTGCTCATCACACAAATAAATGCTCTGACTGGGAGTCGAACCCAGGACCATCGGCTTCATAGGTCACTACCCACTAGGCCAGACCGGTCGTCCAGACAAGCCGGGAAGCCCGAATTATTATGACAATCTTTTTATTCATGGAAAACTGCTCTACTATCTGAAAGTTAGTCAAGCCGGCAGGAATAGAGTTCTAAGGACGCACCGCCACTTTTACACATTCTAAATGATCCAAAACTGCTTACAAGCCTCCCACATTGATCGCCACAGGTTTGCAATACCATTATTGCTAAGCTTGTCAGGCGGGTTGGCGATCGCCCATCGCTCTAAAAGGACGCTGGTGCCCGTCCGTGGATGGTTTCTGGTCGTCGTTTTAGACTTACTTTTTCAATAATAGAGCATTAGTCTAGTGATAATGTTTTTTTTTTATAAATTTTGTTTCTAATTAATTTTGTTGTTTTAGTATAATGTCTACAACATATTGTGTTGTTGTGTGTTGTTTTTTTATTACATTTAAGTTTGCCGCATTTTTTTTAAGGAAAATTACTCATAAACTCATGTATAAGTCTTTGATCGGCTTATATTATCTATGTTTAATAGTGATGATGATGATGATGATTAGTCCGACCGATTTCGGTCACGGCGACCACTTTATTGGCTCTGTTGTCGTTGGTGAGCTTGCATGTGGCTGATGTAGCCAATTTTCTTTGAAAATAGCCTGGAGCATTGCGGGCACGTGAGCTCACCATTGACAATATTATACAAATAGGCCGCAGGTGTTCGGGCTTTTAACTCATCGCGCTTGGCGTCGAGCTCAGAGCGCCTCTGAATTTCAAAGTCGCGAACTTTGGTTTGCACCATCGTCCGCCACTCGGGTCGTTTAGCAGCTTGCTGCTCCCAGCAAGACGGCTCAATGTCACATCTCTTCATATGACGTTTGAGCACATCTTTGAACCTGAGGAATTGTCCGCCTTGTTTACGCTTTCCTCCTCAAGTTCAGAATAGAAGACGCGCTTCGCTACTCTTTGATTTGACATCCTGGACACATGACCGCACCACCTAAGCTGACGCCGCATTATGTAAGCCTCAATGCCACCTACATTGGCTCTGCGCAGCACTTCAGTGTTCCGCACACGATCAGACCAACGAATCCGGAGTATTTTGCGTAGACATCTGAGGTGGAATCGGTCTAGCATGCGGATGTGTCGACGGTACAAGGTCCAGGTTTCAGCTGAGTACAAGATGTTGGGAAGCACGATCGCCATGTATACAGAGATCTTGGTGGCCAGTTTCAGATCGTGTGAACAGAAGACCTTGCTATCCAGCTTACCGAACGCCGCAGCAGCAGCGCCGATCCTGCTGTTGATCTCCGCGTCAAGGTCGCACTTAGATGTAAGCGTGCTCCCCAGATATCGGAACTTTTCGACCTGCTTCAGCTCGTCCTCGCCGAGTTTAATGGTCAGTGCCTGGTGACCGTCGATGTCTAACGACATGACCTCCGTCTTTTTGACACTCACCTTCAGGCCGTATTTACGGCAAGATTCGTCGAAATCAGACAATAGCTGTTGCAGGCCGTCTGGGGATTCTGTCACGAAACATAGGTCGTCAGCATACAAGATCTCAGTTATCATGTCACAGGAAACTTTTGTACGGGCTTTCAGTCTCGCTAGGTTAAAAATGTTGCCGTCTGTGCGGAAACGGATGCGAACACCTTGAGAAGAACTTTGTAAGACCTCCCGAACTACAACTGCAAAGTACAACGCGAACAATGTGGGCGCTAAGACGCACCCTTGCTTAACCCCACAGGTGACGGGGAAAAGGTCCGATTGCTGGCTGTCGACAGCGACGCAACATTGCATGTCGTCGTGCAGGAGCCTAAGAAGTCTCACAAACCTCTCCGTGCATCCTATCTTACGTAGCACAACCCAGAGGGCTTCTCGAGGCACGCTGTCAAAGGCTTTTTCAAGGTCGACGAAACAGAGATACATGTTACGACCTTGCTCTCTGCTCTTCTCTTGAAGTTGTCGTATTGAGAAGATAGCCTTAATAGTAAACGTTAAGTATACAAAATTTACTTGTCCAATTTATCCTTCTCTATTTAACGTATAAGTACGTTTAAGTAAAATCATTATTTTTAAAGCAATATTAACCAAAAATATATTTCAGTTTAAAATGTCATTTTTGGTACACTCTTTTATTGCCAGCTGTAGTCAAATTGGGGAAAAAATATTTTAGATCTAATATTTAAGAATTAAATATTTGAATAGGATTCCAAAATAATAATTAGACAGAATCTTCATTTGGTAATATAATATAGTTCAGTTTATTCACGAAAAAAATATATTAAAAGTTAGTTTTATTAACAAAATTATAAGAATTTATATCATGAAAATAAAGCTCTGAATAAGTAAAAAGCTCATCGACTCAACTGGTGGCCGAAGAGCTGGCAGCTTCCTCGCTCAACGCATTAGTACACGCGATACAGAGGAGAGGGAATGCTGCCAGCATCCTCGGCACCATGCCGTGGAGGCCCAATTTTGTTGATATTTTAGTTTTATTTAGTTTTGGTTTCTATACCTATAGCTTTTAATTCATAGTTAATTTATAGCTTTGTTCTACCATAATGTTATTTACTAAAATGAAATAAAGATTATTTATTTGAATTAGAAGCTCTAAAGTTCTTTTAGATATCAACACTTCTACTAATGATTGTACAACATATATTTTTCACATTTTTTTTTTGGAAATATTGCCAAAAACTTACCCGAAAACTGCATCCGTCTGCCTCTGGGAGCCTGCAGGAGCACCGTAACTCTGCGACGGGGTGAAGGCATTATTGAATTCTTGCTGAGGTGGGAGGTATCTGTAAATTGACATTACGTTTATTTCTGAATATATTTTAGACAACTATATTTGTAGATATTATCCAATTTTTAGGACAATCTTACACAAATCGACATGTCCTGCTTTTATAAAAAAATAGTTATGCAAGCAGTATACGTATTTTTTGTCATTTATTTGGCATTGTGGGGGCTTATACTGTTTTGGCAAAATATTATGTCTACATTTACACTATTTTAAGTGTAAAGTTTTGCATTTATTTACCTAAATTTGAGTGTTTGTACACTCAAATTATTATTATTAGGATTATTAATATCATTTATTTGAAAATGATAACATTTTCAGGAATTAAATGTTTATTCATCCCGTAAAATGTTGTATCAGAATTACAAGCAAACCCAGTACATTGTTAATAAACAAAAATTAAGTTATTATTAATACATATTTATTATAAATAAAAGAAAGGTTTTATGATATGCTGTAAAAACTGTCGGGGAAAAATCTATTTATCCAAGTAATTTGATGCAAATGTTGTAATTTTTCTTCATATTTATTTATTTAGAAAAAATATATCATCTTCCACTACTTCCTTTTATCTAAATGAAATATTCTAAGCCTACTATCTACAATTAACTGTCCTTTACAAATCATAACATTACCACAGCCTTGGCAAAATTACCAAAAACTACAAATGCACCTTATTTAATGTTGATTTTTAATTCATAAAGTTCATGCAACTGTTCTAAATAAATAAATATTTCGGTACAATCTTACACAAATCGACCTAGTCCTACGATAAGCTCAGTAAGGCTTGTGTTGTAGGTACTAGACGACGAATTATGTAGGTAGTAGCATTATAAAAAAATCACCTGTTGTCCACGGGAGGTTCAGCTAACGTTGACACCGCCAACAACATACACGCTAGGAATATCTGAAATAAAAAGAGAATATTTAAATATAAAAAAAGAAAGCATACAATATTGCTTCATCTCGTGCTGTTACTGTAAGTAAACAAATATTTATTTAACCAATAAAAAAATATACTCATAGAATATAGAGACGATTTGGATTCATTCCACACTGACTGGCCAGAAATTTCACATGATAGGGTAAATCAAGAAGGGGGGCCTTTGCCCAGCTTTGGGACACTAAAATACATATTCAAATAACATACATTACACCACGCTAACCAACTATTAAAATACCTATAAGTATTATGTTATGTACAGTCAACCAATTTGATTTATGAGCCACTTCGTTTCTTGTCACAGTGAAAATCTATATGAAAGACGCAAAAGATCTCTTATTAACGTTACTGTGACAAGGTCCGAAGTAGCCTAGAAATCAAATTGGTTGACTATACCTACAGGGTGGCCCAATTATAGGCCAGTATGGGGAATACTGTAAGTAGAAGATATACAAAGATCTGTTCTTAGGAACTATGTCATCAATTTTAGTGACATGAAAATGTGCTTACATAGATTTAAAAAAAATGTATTATGTTCTAGAATCGAAATCGGTTGTTTTGGAAAATCAAACTTAACTATTTCCATATGTATATCAATTGTGAGAAAATTCAGGAAATATTACCATAAAACATGATATCCAAAATGAATAAAAAGCATTGTACTTCATATCCTTTAATTTTGTTTTAAATAAACAACTGAAAAGACTACAGGTTTTTTTTTATTCATGCATGCAGTTTTTCTTGTCCCGAAATCGATGACATAGTTCTTAAGTACAGATCTTTGTATAATCGATCTAAATAGCCCATTCTGTATAACAATGCAAAAAAAATTGATGATCTTAGTAATTAAATAAATAAATAAATATTTCGGGACAATTTTACACAAATCGATCTTGTCCTACGGTAAGCTCAGTAAGGCTTGTGTTGTAGGTACTAGATGACGATATATATATATATATATATATATATATAATAGATAGATACAAATACATAGAAAACACCCATGACTCAGGAACAAATATCTGTGCTCATCACACAAATAAATGCCCCGACTGGGAATCGAACCCAGGACCATCGGCTTCGTAGGCAGGGTCACTACCCACTAGGCCATACCGGTCGTCAAATTTCAAGGTAATTTCTGTGAAAAAGGGTACAAGTGATGAACAACTGGTGCGAAATTTTACCGTTTTCAACTAGGGCCAAAAATTTAAAAAAATGAGTGTAAGTATAGGCCGTTAACAGAATTAGAAAACTGGTTTTGGTTAAAATGGCAATGGACACATTTTTTTTTCAAATAAAAAAACTGCTGGATAACTCACCCTCATATTTGGTATTTTGCTACACTTCCGTCAATCTGTCAAACACACAAAAATAAACATCAACTTGGTACAGCATTTAATAAATAACTTAATTTTTTTAATGAAAGTTATTGGCAACATAAGAAATTTTGGTTAGTTTTTTTTTACTTTATTTTTCAGTTTAAATGTTTTTTTTTTTTTAATGTTTTTTTTAATACATGATGCTATAAGCGTGACACTCTAGGGTTTATCCAATAGTTAGTGAGATCCTTATGTCAGTATATTATTGTGTTAATAATTAATATAAAATCAAATCATCAAAAAATATTTTTTTAATGGAAATCATCTGTTACTTGTAGTTACACTATTTATTTCCACTGTTACTTATATAATTTAAAAAAATACTTAATACATAATTGAACATATATACAATATATAAAAACACATAATATCTTAAAATAAATAAATTTAATGAGCGAATAAAATTGCAACTAATTAGCAAAATCGAATTTCCCACTATTACTTATTTAATTTACAAAATTACTTAATAATTGAGAATATATACAATACATGTAAAAAAAAAGTGAAAATAAATAAATTTAACGAGCTAATCAAATTGCAAAATAAATATTGCAACTTAGCAATATTTCCCAACTAATAAATTCTAATCCAACAAATATAAAAGCCTATTTACTACCCTAATTCAAATAATATTAATCCAAATCTTTGCAGTAGTAAACCTACCAAAGTTAAGCAGATGTACAAGTGATGGGTAATGGAGGGCTCTCGGCTTATATACCTTTACTAGATACGATTTGTGCACTATTACGGCTCACTTCACTGTTCCAATTATCTGCGCGTGCGCTGGAGATGAGCTTTCAAGCGAACCAGTTTAATAGGACCTCGAAATCAGAGGCCGTTGCTTAGACGACAATAGATTACAGATAATATACTGAAGGTTATTAAAAAAAGTATAAAACTTATGAGATGACACAACTATACCTAAATAAAAATGTATTTCATGTATATTTTTAAACTAACTAAGTCCTTTGTTTATGATAAAAATTTATTAGTAATTTTTCTTACAAAAAAATGAAATGGAGAGAATATTTTTGCTAAATATCATTGTCAGAAATAAAAATGAGATGAAATTATCCAGAGATTGCGACTTAGTATTTAATAGAATGGGACTCATTTTGAGCATTCGATAAATCAAATTGATTAATTTTAATTTAAAAATGTAAAGATAGCTTTCCTTTTATCTGTGATTCTATGTTGCTTAGCAAAAATAATCCTTACGATGAATCCTTTTGATCGGTATGATAAAGCTACGGGGTAACTTGTTTATTTTTTTTTGTTCAGCGCAGTTTAAAGCAGTTTAAATTGTTTTGACATTAGGTCTGGACTACCCACGTAGTGACCCTGCCTATGAAGCCGATGGTCCTGGGTTGAAATCCCCCTAAGGGCATTTAATTGTGTGATTATCACAGATATTTGTTCCTGAGTCATTGGTGTGTTCTATTTATTTAAGGATTTGTATATCATATATATCGTTGGCTGAGTACCCACAAGATAAGCCTTCTTGAGCTTACCGTGGGGCTCAGCCAATTTGTGTAAGAATGTCCTGTAATATATATATATATATTACATATATATATTTTATTGTTATTGCCTTAGTGAGTTTACTGTTGGAAAAAGGTTGATTTGTATTATCTGGTCCCTTATACCGTTATTTTTATTTATATGATTACTATCATATCATGGATACCAACCCGCAAGATCCGATTTTAGAATAATATTTTAGTTTATTATAATTTTTTTACTATGTTTTAGTTATACATTATACAGTTATCAAACCCAACCACATCTCTACCCCATCTCCCGCGGATGTCATAAGAGGCGACAAAGGGAAAAAACCGACCGAAGGGAATCGGAAATCCAAGCTGTATTTACTGCGGTCGCCAACCAAGGTGATATGGGTCATACTTTAGGGGAGGCCAGACCTTCCCCAAATATGACCGGAACATAGGTTCAGCAGATGATTTACGGCTGAAACGATGATGGTGGATTGGAATAAAAAAAACAATCTAAAAGAATTATAAAAACTATATATATATAATATATACACGTGAAAGTACTGACAAACTGATCAACGCCCAGCCCAAACCGCTTAATCTAGATAGCGTAGTTAATATACTGTAAGGACTCACTAAGAAGGGATTTTTGGATATTACACCATTAAGAGGGTACACGGGGGTTGAAAGTTTGTACAAGGATTGTATAAAATTTTAAGCAAGATACTAGAAATGTTGTGTAAACACTCCTTATTTGAATACAAGAAAAGTGATTTCAGCGTTTTTGAAATTCATCCCCTAAGAGGTCAAAAAGAGGGTTAAAAGTTTGTATGGAAATGGAGTCAAATGTCAACTAAAGAGACTTTAAACGTTGTGATTAATCTCATTATTTAATGAAAAGAAAACACCAATAATAATTGCTACCAATTACATTCTGCGCGTGCGAAGCCGCGGGCAAAAGATGATGGGTAATATATCTAAATCTTGCTGTTTTAGAGTGGTACTGAACGTTAGTATCGTACTTAGTGCATGAGTTGTAGAATACAGTCTGGAGATTGGCGTATCTGCTTGATAAACACGAATGAATGCGTCCTCTACTTAAATAAATAAATAAAAATAAATATTTCGGGACAATCTTACACAAATCGACCTAGTCCTACGGTAAGCTCAGTAAGGCTTGTGTTGTAGGTACTAGACGACGATATATATAATAGATAGATACATATAAATACTTAAATACATAGAAAACACCCATGACTCAGGAACATATATCTGTGCTGTGCACACAAATAAATGCCTTGACTGGGAATCGAACCCAGGACCTTCGGCTTCATAGGCAGGGTCACTACCCATTAGGCCAGACCGGTCGTCTACTTAATCTACATATCTAGGTACTATTTATTTTAACGGTCATCGTCGTATGATAGTAACAGGCAATATGGAAAAATGTATCGATACATATATTTATTAATATAGCAGTAAGGATGTGTAGGATTTGGCAATATTTCCCGGGAATATTGCCAAAACTTGTTGCAGGTCATTAGACGATAAGTACATTACAAGATTTAGAAAAAAATATAAAGATCTTTATTTTTTAATTTAGGCACATTACATGCATTTATGAACGTCAAAGAAAAATATATCACCTACCTTATATCAAGTCTTAAAGTACATATTTATGTGTTGTCCCAAAAGAAAACATATGAAACAGTTTATTACAAGATACAACTAAAAATACTAAAATATAAAAGTAAAAATAAATGATAATAATAAAAAATATTTCGGGGCAATCAGACACTAGGGAAATTTACCTAGTCCTACGGTAAACTCAGTAAGGCTTGTGTTGTAGGTACTAGACGACGATATATATTATATAATAGATAGATACATATAACTACTTTAATACACTGAAAGCACCCATGACTCAGGAACTATCTGTGCTCATCACACAAATAAATGCCCCAACTGGGAATCGAAGCCAGGACCATCGGATTCATAGGCAGGGTCACTGCCTAGGCCAGACCAGTCGTCAAAATAATAATGTAGGTATAAGCTAAAACTACACGAAATCGACATACTTTGATTATGCTTTCATAAGAGTATATATATCTGGTAGAGAATTCCATTGAGCATTAAGACCTGTATTTGTTCATTGTTTATGCAATTAAGTTTAAATAAATACATAATTTTATTTTAACTACTTTACTACATTTAATCTAAAAACGACCCTTAAAGGCATTGTACAATGGATACTGGCGGCATTTCCTCGTTGTATCGCAATGCTTATACGTTATGCGAGGAAGCCGCCAGCTCTTCGGTCACCAGTTACATCAACCAGACGCTTAGCGATTTCTGCAAAAAGTTTGTGCGCGCTGGGACCCTAAGGACCTAGCGTTTCTACGTAAGATATGATTATGCTTATAATGTCCTTGCAAGGTATAATGTACTTAAATTAAAATTAATACCATTGTTCTTTAGATCGGTTCTTGTTTTACAGTAACTGCTGTACAAATATTTTACGAGTATCAATGTGGGTAAGACCGGTATACTTTATTTTTAAGGGAAGTCCATCATATGACACTAAAAACCGATGGATAATGTAGGAAATTGGTAGAAAGTCTTTCCAGATAGACGGTTTTACCCACATTGACCTATATAAAATACTTATTTGTATTTAAACTTTCGTAAGACATAATATATTAGGCCAGCGACGCGATCGGCGAACCGAACGGACACTCAGAAATATTAGTTCTTGAAGATGGAGGCCTATGTTCTCCGAAACATACGCGAGTGACTAAATAAACGTAAATAGAACCGTATTAATCGTTAATTAAAGTTTAAATTACAAATCTCATACTGAGTCCCTAAGGGCCTATTTACACATTAATTAGCGTTAAGTGTGAGTTCATACATTTGTCACTTGTGTTTAGTAACAAATGTATGAACTTTTGGACCCGGGTATGTCCTTAAACTACGTCCAACAATGAGAGGTAGGGCACAGCGATGAGTGCGATGACCATCACGCTTGAATCTGGGGCAGCCCAACAGGGGAAGTACCTCCTCCTTACAGATGACCACAGCCATAATAGTACTGCTACCTTTTAGGTATGTAGTGTTGTGTTCCTGATGGTGAGTAAGGTTCCCAGAGCTCCAACCCCCCTTAAAGGCCGGCAACGCGCTTGTGACTCCCCTGGTGTTGCGGGTGCCCATGGGCGACGGTAATTGCTTAACACCAGCCAATCCGTCTGCTCGTTTGCCGTCTATGTCATAAAAAAAAAGAAACTCGCACTTAACACTAATCAATGTGTAAACAGGCCCTAAGGAAATGTTACAAATGATACTTACTTTACACTTACTAAGTAGAGCATACTGGCATGCCAGCACACTCGCTCCAGTTGCGATCGTGACGTGTACAGGTGCAGCAAGTAGACAGTCCTTCAATCAATATCGATACCATTTTTCTTTCTGTCACCTTCAGAGTTAAAATCTTCTATGTCCAAGAATACATAATATTATATTTAAATAAATATATTGCAGGTTCATATTAGAAAAAAATAAAATATTGTTGAATGTAACTGTATTTAATTGCTGGTTTGGTTATTAATTTTATTAAGGTTTTCAATATTTAATTTAATCGTATGGCGTATAAATATAATCATTTTGAAAGCTAAAAAAAATAAAGTTATAGTTCCAAATTCAAGGTCCCCAAGCCACGAGATGGCGTGATTTTAAATAAATATTACAAGACACAAATTAATTGACTCCTACGGTAAGCTCAAGAAGATTTGTGTTGTGGGTACTTAGCCAACGATTTATATAATATACAAAAACTTAAATATATAGAATACACCCATGACTCAGGTACATCTATGCTCATCACAGAAGTATGCCCTTACTGGCATTCGAACCCAGACCCGTCGTCTTTATAGGCAGAGTCACTACCCACTAGGCCACACCTGTCATCCGTACGTGTGTCGTCCTGTGATTAATCCGCGTGACACATACGTTTTATCGAAGCTTCATCTTAAATATACGTATAAATATTTAGATAGCGTTCATAATCCAATAATTCGTGATAAACACACAAATAACTCAAGTCACGCTCACACTCGTCAGGTTTTCATAATAAGCAAACAAATTAATGCTCTTACTGGGATCCGAACCCGAAACCTCCTGCATCATCAGCAATATAATTACTGCCTAGGTTAGGCCATATGTTGAGTAAGCACGCATAGTAAACCAGTTCAGACGAACAAAAGGCTATCAAGGATTTGAATGGAATAGCTTGTAAGTACTTATGTTCAAGTTCAAGGCAAGCGTTTGAACGAGGCTTTTGGTCAACTTAGCATTGACCTATATCGTAGAGAAAGAGATACTATTTTGTTTTTTTTTATGACATAGGCAGCAAACGAGTAGACGGATCGCCTGGTGGTAAGCAATTGCCTTCGCCCTTGGGCACCCACAGCACAAGAGCGTTGTCAGCCTTTAAGGAGGATTGGAGCTCTGGGAACATTACTCATCATCAGGACCACAACATTACAGACCTAAAAGGTAGCAGTGCTATTATAGCTGTGGTCTTCTGTAAGGAGGAGGTACTTCCCCAGTTGGGCTGCCCCAGATTCAAGCGTGATGGTCATCGCTGTGCCCTACCTCTCATTGTTGGACGTAGTTTAAGAACACACCCGGGTCCATCATTGGACGGCCTTCGGATGATGATCATCACCTTTCATCACTGTCCAGCAGTGGAGTTATACGCCCACTACTGGACAGTTGCCATCAGATATATCGGAGCTGTGGCTGTAGAGGTAGTCACAAATATCGGAACGTGCACTTTCTTGGATATTGACAATAGAGGCGTGGTTCCGATATTTGTGACCACCACCACAGCTCCGATATATCTGATGGCGACTGGACGTAGACCTCAAATATGACTTGTATCATCTTGGGCAGTTGTCTTAGTCGCCACGCTTTGCAGGCGGTTTGGCGACTGCAGAACTCACGAATCAAGCTAGTATGTAACTTGTTAGAACAAGTTACGTACATTATGATGTACAGTTTCGGTAGCGCGCGACCCTCACGAAATGAACCCAAAAGCTGCGAATACGCAACGTAAACGCTAATATCAAAAAGGCTTAAGTGCCCATTAAACTATTATTTATATGGCATTCTGGTCTTGAGTGATTTTAGATTTTCATGTATGCCATAATGACTTATGTTTAAGGTGTTAAGTTAAACATATTCTCTTCTATTTTTGAGTAGTTTTAATTGGATGTTTGAGTAACAATCGTGATACAGTTTTAGTTTAGTTATTATTTTGTAATAGTAATTGATATTTAAAATATGAACTGACTTATATCTCGACCAAATATCTTGAGAGACTCTCGCTACATGGTTGTGGTTGGATCAAGGGTCAGATTCAGAAGGCGGTAATCCTGGACACGGCGCGCATAGTCCGGCGGTTCCTCTCTGCAGCCCTAACCACTGGCAGCCTTAGCCTGGGCCCTGCCCCTTTTCATTGTAAAAATTTTTAGTACTGTTATAATTGTATCAATAATTTAACATGTACTTAACTCCTATATCTACCTCCTCCGTTTTTTCGTCGGTTATAAAGAGAAGTGATTGATGTATCTCTATATGATGGAATCAGACGACCGGTCTGGCCTAGTGGGTAGTGACCCTGCCTATGAAGCTGATGGTCCTGGGTTCGATTCCCAGTCGGGGCATTTATTTGTGTGATGAACACAAATATTTATTCCTGAGTCATGGGTGTTTTCTATGTATTTAAGTATTTATATGTATCTATCTATTATATATATCATCGTGTAGTACCTACAACACAAGCCTTACTGAGCTTACCGTAGGACTAGGTCGATTTGTGTAAAATTGTCCCGAAATATTTATTTATTTAGAAATGAGGATATCCGTAGAAGAATTATTATAATAATTTGAAAATTAGAGTACTAACCCATTATAGACTGAGTTTTTTTGAGGTGACCAATTTTTGTAATTTTTTTGAGGTGACCAATTTTTGTAATTTTTTAATATGTTCTTTATTAGAGCTTATGTAACGAAAACTGAGTAAAAAAATTTAATTTAATTATATAATTTAACCAATGTGTGTTACCAGTGATGACTTACGGCTCCGAAACGTGGTCTTTCACTATCGGCCTCATCTCAAGGCTCAAAGTCGCTCAACGAGCTATGGAGAGAGCTATGCTCGGAGTTTCACTACGAGATCGACTCAGAAATGAGGAGATCCGTAGGCGAACTAAAGTCACCGACATAGCCCACCGGGTTAGCAAGCTGAAGTGGCAATGGGCAGGCCACATTGCACAGAGAAGATGGCCGATGGGGTCGAAAAGTGCTCGAGTGGAGACCACGGAATAGCAAGCGCAGCGTAGGACGTCCACCCACAAGATGGGCAGACGACCTCATTAAAGTCGCCGGAAGACGCTGGATGCAGGTTGCTTCCAACCGGTACTTGTGGAGATCCAAGGGGGAGGCCTATGTTCAGCAGTGGACGTCTTATGGCTGAGATGATGATATAATTTATTATTATTTCAATTATAATATGATAATATTATAAATTTACATATTATAATAAATCACGCGAAAATAAAAGTCGTAAATAAATGGTCCCATATGGTACCGCTAGTCTATAATGGGTATCACAGTCCAGAGAAAGCATTATCAACGCTTTGTTAATTTCGTTCTAAGCAGTCAGATTTTGTGTTGTTAGTTTTTTATGGTATTTTGGACCCGGGTATGTCCTTAAACTACGTCCAACAATGAGAGGTAGGGCACAGCCTTGACCATCACGCTTGAATCTGGGGCAGCCCAACTGGGGAAGTACCTCCTCCTTACACAAGACCACAGCCATAATAGCACTGCTACCTTTCAGGTATGTAGTGTTGTATTCCTGATGGTGAGTAAGGTTCCCAGAGCTCCAACCCCCCGTAAAGGCCGGAAACGCGCTTGTGACTCCCCTGGTGTTGCGGGTGCCCATGGGCGACGGTAATTGCTTAACACCAGGCAATCCGTCTGCTCGTTTGCCGCCTATGTCATAAAAAAAAAAATTGTTTGGCCATACTATACTATATATACTACAACTATATACATACTAATATTATAAATGCGAAAGTAACTCTCTCTGTCCATGGGCTCATTCAAAAATCATGTGATGGTTTTGGGGGGGAGGGAGTCAAAGAAATATCACGACTGACCACGATGGGGGAGGGGGGAGTCCAAGACCACATCGCGCTTTAGTTTAATTTTAGTAGTGTAATGAGACATAATTTCGTTGACTTTGTAGTGAAATAAGTGTCGACTCAAAAATCACTCAAAAACTACACGTGATTTTATTTTATTTTATTTTGTTATCTTGATATGTAGCGTTAAGATCACCAAGAGGTGGTCAAAATAAGGCCAAAAATTAGCCCTATCTATCCGTTACCTCTTCACGCTTAAACTACTGAAATTTGGTATGGGGAGAATTTGAGTTACGAGAAAGGATATAGGATAAGGAGGCTTGGGGGGGGAGTGGTCATAGTTACCAAGCTTGGCAGGCGGATTGGCGACCGCAGTATCTGTAGATTGGATTACTACGGACGCTGCTGCCCGTCCGTCGTTTTTCCATTGTCGTCTTTGACTACACCCGCGGGAGATGGGATTAAATAGATTTTTTTATATATTAGTATGGACATCATGTCATGTCATGCCTGGAATAAATTATTTCATTCATTCATTCATTCATTAGTTCTTATATTGCAAATAAATATAACGTAAACAATAAGACTAAAGAAAAAATAATAATAGAAATTTAAAAAACGTCGTTAAAATTGGGCCCCTTTGGCATGGTGCCGAGGATGCTGGCAGCATTCCCTCGCTGTATCGCGATACTGATGCGTTGCGCGAGAAAGCTGCCAGCTCTGCGGTCACCAGTGGAGTCGACGAGCCTTTTAGAAAGGTCTTTGAACATGATATGGGCGCTGGGACCCCACGGGTTTCGACTCCGAATGGCATAAAAATGTATTCGGAGCCGAGACCCCGGTATTTGTAGTGCTTAAGCTTTTCGGCCGCTTTAGCCGCCGCACCAGCTTCTCCAATGGTCCAGTGAGGTGAGAAGGCAAGACACCCTGGCCAGGGGTGTCTGTGCAGGTGGCGTCCCACACCAGCACCCTTCCCAACTTCTTATAATATACATTCAATTTTACATAAGTTTTGTCACAAACTTTCAAAATAAAACCCACAATTGCGCTCTAGATCGTGGCACTGCGGTGAGACACACGCAAGATCTGTCTTCAAATCCGGAGACTTCCTGAAACTAAGATTAATAAGATAGGATAAGATAATAAGAGAATATTAGACTTTACGGCTTCAACTGTAAGAGGAGCGTGATAACTATTAATTGTATTTAATAATCCATACTAATATTATAAATGCGAAAGTTTGTCTGTATGTTTGTCCGTCTTTCATGGCAAAACGGAGCGACAAATTGACGTGATTTTTTAAGTGGAGGTAGTTGAAGGGATGGAGAGTGATATAGGCTAGTTTTTCCAGCGGGAAAACATCTCATTCCCACTGGGACACTCAATTTGTTACATTTTCCTCTAACCATGCGGGCGAAGCCGCGGGCATCATCTACTATAATCTAAATATTACAGGACATTGTTACACAAATTGACTGAGCCCCACGGTAAGCTCAAGAAGTCTTGTGTTGTGGGTACTCAGTTGTTGATACGCGCAGAGACACTCCCAGCATAGCTCTTTCCATTGCCTTTTGGGAGACTTTGAGCTATTGTAAGTTTACAATTAACATAAAGTTGACCATAAGGATCAGATAGAAATCTAACAACTATAGAGGTATATTATTTTTTAACCGACTTCATTATTAGACGGAAACGTCTGCTAGCGAATATCTTCGAAATTCAGAACGAGGGAAAAATAGAAAAAAAAATACAAGTCTAAGCGATACTCGAATAGCACAATTCTTTTCTAGTTCTACTTCAAGTAAAAAAAAAACTATTTTTCTTTCGATTTAAATATCGAACTATACTATATCGAATAATGAATTTATAAGGGCCTTAGCAGACATCACACGTGCGTTCGACTCGCTTTTAACTCGCCCGTGTCCTTTAAGTTAACTCCCATTAATTAACACAAATCAATTAAGTTCAAAACTGCTTAGTATTATAAATCAGTGCTTTATGAAATCAGTAGCTCTTTCGTTAATATGAAATCTAAAACTAATGCCTCTAGTTAAAGGACAACTAATATCAATTGAATTAATCAGTTGCGGTACTATTAAGATGTTGAACGAATCTTAGTTGCATTCCTGATTAATGCACTAATGAATAAATGCAATCTAAGTTAGATTATGATCGATATATTCGTTATCTATTGATATGCATTCATTTAAGTATCATACATGAGATTATACCTGCCCGTCTTTGGTTGCGAGATAAAAAATGACCTATGTCCTTTCTCGTATTGAGTTTTAATGGAATCTAGAATGTACCAGCAGACTAGCTACTGGGCTATTTTTATTATTACTATCCGTACTATTATTACTATTCATATATAAATAAATAAATATTTCGGGGCAAGCTTACACAAATCGACCTAGTCCTACGGTAAGCTCAGTAAGGCTTGTGTTGTAGGTACTACACGACGATAGATAAATACTTAAATACATAGAAAACACCCATGACTCAGGAATAAAATATGTGCTCTGTGCTCATCACACATGTAAGTGCCCTGACTAGGATTTGAACCCAGGACCATTGGCTTCATAGGCAGGGTCACTACCCACTAGGCCAAACCTGTCGTCAAATAGGTACGTATTTAATTTGGTTATACTTGATTTGTAACATGCGTCGTCATACCTATTACTGATACTGTAAGTACTAACAAACAGATCAATTACAAGTAAATATTACTTGTGGCTTCATTCAAAAATCAACAAATTACGAAACTAAATCGTGATTTGCTTGTGAAATGATCGCGCATCCCATTCACTCTGCGCGTACGCAGGTCCATTTCCAAAATGGCGTATGTCATATAGGTTATGTTTGATAATATGGTTTGAGATAATATCTTATTTTAAAATTATATCATTATTTATAATACCAAACTGTATGTTTACCACTAAGTTGTAAAACATAGATTAATTATTTATAATCAGAATCACATTCAATCTAAACAGATTGAATACCTAACAAATCAGTCTGTATTCAAATAATGGTACATTACCTAATTTACAGAAATTACAATCGTATTATGATAACTACAAGTACTTAACTAGTTACAGTATAAAATCTAAAAAAGGCCCTTGAGGCATTGTACCATGCTGGCAGCAATCCTCATTGCATCGCAATGCTGATAGGTTGTGCGAGGAAGCCGCCAGCTCTTCGGTCACCAGTTACATCAACCAGAGGCTTCGCGATTTAATTAATTCTTTATTTAATTAAATTACATCTAAAACTAACTACTAATTAAACCTATATAATACTAAAATAAATCTAAAAAAATTGGGCCCCTTCGGCATCGTGCCAAGGATGCTGGCAGCATTTCCCCGCTGAATAGCTAAGCTTATTCGTTAGGCGAGGAAGCTGCCAGCTCTTCGGTAATTTGTCGAGTCCATAAGTCACTTAGCGAGCTCTTTGAATTTTAAAATATTGTGGCGTGTTAACTTAGTTCTCAAACAGCTCCTAAAGATTTAGTCTGGCAACACCATCCCCAACACGCTCTCTTGCCTGGCGGCGTTAGGACCGACGCCACGCTTTTCCGTGTTATTTCACTAATTCCAAGTGTATCACTATATTCGCACCGAATAAACAACTTACAACATTTCCATACGATCTTCATTGGATTCCGCCTACCGATAAACCCCATTTCCCACAATATAATATACGTATTATTGTCTTTCCTCGCACAACGTATCAACATTGCGATACAACGAGGAAATGCCGCCAACATTCTTGGTAGTCTTGGTCATTGTCTCAAGCTGCTGCCGCAGCTGCAGGTCTGATATGGTATTTTTGGACCCGGGTATGTCCTTAAACTACGTCCAACAATGAGAGGTAGGGCACAGCGAAGTACCATCACGCTTGAGTCTGGAGAAGCCCAACTGGAGTACCTCCTCCTTACAGAAGACCACAGCCATAATAACACTGCTACTTTCAGGTCTGTAATGTTGTGTTCCTGATGGTGAGTAAGGTTCCCAGAGCTCCAATCCTCCTTAAAGGCTGACAACGCTCTTGTGCTGTGGGTGCCCAAGGGCGAAGGTAATTGCTTACCATCAGGCAATCCGTCTGCTCATTCGCCATCTTTGTCATATAAAAAAATGGTCAAATTTTTATCATTTGTCACAACATCTCTCACGTTCTAACAAGTTTATGCGTGCGAAAGTGATGGATTCAGCGTTAGACGAAAAAAATGGTAACCGGATAACGTGGTGAATAGAGGCGCTACCGCCAAAACCGACATTCGTTTTTGGACGATGGTCTCTGTCACTCTCATGACGTCTTATTTGGGGTAAAAGAGAAATATGTTTTTTTTTTTTATGACATAGGCGGCAAACGAGCAGACGGATTGCCTGGTGTTAAGCAATTACCGTCCCCATGGGTACTCGCAACACCAGGGGAGTCACAAGCGCGTTGCCGGCCTTTAAGGGGGGTTGGAGCTCTGGGAACCTTACTCACCATCAGGAACACAACACTACATACCTGAAAGGTGGCAGTGCTATTATGGCTGTGGTCTTCTGTAAGGAGGAGGTACTTCCCCAGTTGGGCTGCCCCAGATTCAAGCGTGATGGTCAACGCTGTGCCCTACCTCTCATAATATAATTTTTGGCGGTAGCGCCTCTGGGCTCCCTTTTTCAAGGAACGTCACATAAGCCCTTATACACTTATATCGAGAGCTCACCTTGATTTGTATGAATATGAATGCGATTAACGATTATGATCCGATTCTCCGATTATGCTATTCGATTGCTCGATTATCGCTAGACCCGATTAGTAATTGTGTGCTAGTGTTGCTACGGTATCGATGTCCTGTTTCGATATTTCAGTAAATCCACGTAAGTGGAAAGGGATTATTCAACAGACTGTTTGTTCAGTTTCAAACTAAATGTAAATAATAATTTGGTATTGTTAAGTATAGTTATTTTAGTTAACAAAGATATCAACTATTTTTAAATCTATTCTAATTTTACTTTCTTATAATATATACAATTGCGCTTGTTAAATTTTTTTTCATCACTACAAACGTAGAGTCTTACGATAATGCGATTATAGCTAGGCTGCTGAATTGGAATCCCTAACTATAGTATCAAAACGAAGATATCAATTAAGTGGTAATAAAACAACGAAACTCTATTTATATCAATAAAAATTAAATCAAATGGGAGAAAGAAAATTTTACTAGAAAAAAAATTAAGACATATTATTATTAAAATATCAAATGTATTATTTGCTTTGATCAATATTTTGTTAAATGTTTGAGAAGAACGCTTCGCATAGTCAATATGGGTAAGACCGTCTATTAGGAAAGACCATCTACCAACCAATTTCCTACATAATCTCATCGGTATTTTGTGTCATATGACGGACTTCCCTTAAAAATAAAGTATGCCGGTCTTACCCACATTGACCTATGTTTGTATGCAGTCCTGAAAACCCCGTGCGATCACACGCTGGGAATCCCGCTACAAGCGCAACTAAATAAAGGCGCAGAATCCCGGAATATCGAAATCTCCAAAAACCGAGTTTGGGAGCCCTAATTAAATAAATAAATATATTAAATATATAAATATTTCGGGACAATCTTATATAAATCAACCTAGTCCTACGGTAAGCTCAGTAAGGCTTGTGTTGTAGGTACCAGACGACGATATATATAATAGATACATATAAATACTAAAATACATAGAAAACACCCATGACTCAGGAACAAATATCTGTGCTCATCAAACAAATAAATGCCCTGACTGGGATTTGAACCCAGGACCATCGGGTTCACATGCAGGGTCACTACCCACTAGGCCAGCCCGGTCGTAATTATAGTGCTACTCGGCTGTGTTATCTGCATAGTCCGCCGATATCGATATAACCATGTCTCATCACTTCGCCATAAACATTATTGTTTCATACATAACCTCATTTTTAATCTAATTTAGACCATATAGTTTAGTGCTGAAACAATCGCGTGAGAATTCTCTAATGCGCATTTAATTGATAGTTAATGTTACTAAATTGCTGTTATACTTATCTGTTATAATGATATTATCACGAAATTCTAGGCCCATGGGGTCCCAGCGCGAACAAACTTTTTGGAGAAATCGCGAAGCGTCTGTGCCCTTACCATGAGTTGTGACATTGAGGTTTTCGATAACGAGTATCGAGTTCACTATCTGTGCATCTCGCTTGTACTATTTTAGTGCGAACGAGATGCGGAGATAGTAAACTCGATACTCCTTATCGAAAACCTCAAAGTCACAACTCATGGTAAGGGCACTCGTTGATATAACTGGTGACCGAAGCTGGCGGCTTCCTCGCACAATGTATCAGCATTGCGATACAGGGAACTGCCTTCAGCATCCTTGGTATAATGCGTAGTTTTCCTCGCAACTTCTTCAGCCAGCTATGCCCGTAAAATACGGTTGCGGGATAAAAATTATCCTAAGTCCTTTCTCGTAGCTCAAACTCTCGCCATACTAAATTTCATCCCAATTGATTCAGCGGTTTAAGCGTGAAGAGGTAACAAACAGACATCTAATAGAGATAGTTACTTTCACATTTATAATATTAGTATGGATGACCGGTCTGGCCTAGTGGGTAGTGACCCTACCAATGAAGCTGATGGTCCTTGGTTCAAATCCCAATCAGGGTATTTATTTGTGTGATGAGCACAGATATTTCTTCCTGAGTTATTGGTCTTTTATATGTATTTAAGTAATAATATATATCTATTCTTATCGTCGTCTAGTACCTACAACACAAGCCTTACTGAGCTTACCGTAGGACTAGGTCGATTTGTGTAAGTTTGTCCCGAAATATTTATTTATTTATATATGAATAGTAATAATAGTACGGATAGTAATAATAAAATTAGCCCAGTAGCTAGTTCATCCTTTCCACCCAATAGCCTGGTACATTCTAGATTCCAATAAAACTCAATAGTCCTTATACTCCTCGCGGCGAATCATGATCCCTATGACAGTTCATGTTAGTGATGGGTCGTGTCGATGTAACTTAACTTTTTTATAGGCAAAGGCGTGACTTGCATTCAGCCACGTTAGTAAACATGATTTTAAAAATATAATCTGCATTTCTTATGTTTCTTATGTTGTTGTTATAGGTAGTAATGATTTAAGATTTTTGGCCGGGAAATGTAACTTTTTAACATTTAGCATCTAGTATTTTACGTCACGCTTGACGAATGTATAAATAAAAATCTGTCTTAAATATAGTGCTATCGAAAAATAGCATAATATCAAAATAACCTTACTATATGTATAACTGAAAAAGATTATAGGTACATCGGACACTGAAAGCGTACTATTTATTTTGTACACTCGTTTCCATTATCGACATTTGTTTTTGATACTTATGCACTAGTTGATATCTTCCAAACGAAGTAAGTTTTGCAGGGCGTAAACGTAATGTCTGATTGAGATAATTTCTTGTAAATGATAAGAATTGTCACAATTCCAACGGAAAATCATTGTAATCCCATATATCTACCTAAAATGAAAAAAACCGCATTTTTAGATGCCTCCAATTCGATTCTAATGTAACGGTGACGCCACTACAAGTTTGTATCGTTGGAATAACTGTCAGTGTCATAGGGATCATGATTCGCCGCGACGAGTATACACCATGGGCATGGCGTGTGCTGTCTCTGTGCGCGTCCCATGATACGGACAGAGGCAACATCCGCTTAGTGTTCCCCTTACATTTCATTAAATTGTCCACAGGGCTTCTGCACGTTGGCTCGATCCGGCTCCGTGTACGCCTCCCAAATGTCCGGAACACCATTGTTCCGTGTACGGAAGAGACGTACGGATATATAGATATATAAATTTTGCTCGACATTTATCTTATTTCAATGAGTTCACCTCACTCTCGTCTTTACACATCTGTCTCAAGATTAGAATGAGATGACGATATCACCGATTAAACAACAAATATTGACGAAGACCGGAACTTCTTACCAACTAGTAGCCAATCTGTAGATCGAATTGCAAAAATTCTAACTCGGTCGATCATTGCGGTATGACATGATGATCGACTCGTGCGCACGTCAAATTGCCTGCGAGACTTATAGCGTAGTCCAAGTGTCAAGCTTAAGCGTTAATAAAACGTGGTGTAGGCCGTGTGATGCCGGCTGACTAGAATAGCACCAGCCCATCTCCTCCCGCGGGCGTAAGAGGCGACAAAGGGAAAAATCCTACGGACGGGCAGCAGCGTCCGTCGACTCCCAATCTACAGCTACTGCGGTCGCGAACCCGCTTGCCAAGCGTGGCGACTATGGCAACTACCCCCAACATACAAGTCATATTTGTGGGAGGCCTATGTCCAGCAGTGGACTGCATACAGCTGAAATATATGTAATATAACTAGCAGCATCTTCATATCAGCCGCTATGGTAGACGACCGGTCTGGCCTAGTGGGTAGTGACCCTGCCTATGAAGCCGATGGTCCTTGGTTCAAATCCCAGTCAGGGCATTTATTTGTGTGATGAGCACAGATATTTATTCCTGAGTAATGAGTGTTTTCTATGTATTTAGGTATGTATCTATCTATTATATATCGTCGTCTAGCACCTACAACACAAGCCTTACTGGCTTACCGTAAGATTGTCCCGAAATATTTATTATTCATTTATTTATGGTACGATTCGTAGATCGCTTTAACTTATTACTTGCGACACTTAAGTCAACTAATCGATAGATCAAACGCACGATGCGTTGCCCAACCGGCTAGAGAAATGAGCATCTCTTACTGCACACACTGTATTGACTACACTACTCTATTTAGTACTAGTACTCATATCACTCGCCATCAGAGGCCCTAGTGTAAAAGTTTCTTTTGACGTAAAAATACGTCTCGAAAGCGTAAGTGATAATGTTATTTATATGGGAAACACTAACGCGATGGTAAAGTAATATTACGTTAAAAACTTACACTCAGGGCTCAGATATATCAGAGCTGTAAGATAGTCACAATTTTTTTTTATACGGTGGCAAAAAAGCATGTGTATTTTCGATATTTTCGATAAAATACCATTTCTTTGTTTCTGACAGAGTTTAAAATGTCATTTAATACTCGAACTCGACCGACAAATGACATTTAATGCATATCAGCATTGCGGTGCAACAAAAATATTCCACCAGCATCCTACAATGCAATATTTCCGGACCTATAGGTATGACCTCCAAACCTTCAAGAAAAATAGCGAATATCTATATTAAAGGTCGGCAACGTACTTGTGACTCTTCTGGTGTTGCGAATGGACACTCGGCGGCGGTAGTTGCTTACCATCAGGCAAATCTTCTGCTTGTTTACCTCCTATATCATAAAAAAAACCCTCAAAGGCCTTTTTTAGATTCAAGTTAGATAAGTTATTATGTATTACAGTTAATGTAATATTTGGGATAGCTTGTATGTTATTTGAAAATAAAGTTATCTGCTCGGTAAAACTTATTGGCGTGTTACGTGCTTTTACCAATCACCAGTAGCGCAGCCCTTTTTATGGATAATCGGAAGTGGAATGGCGAAAATCCATTATCGCAAATTTCGAATATTTGTCTGTCACTCTCATGACGCCTTCACTTTGACAATAGCTGAGTTTCTTGCTGGAGTCTTCCCAGCGGGCTAGCGAACCACAAAACTCCCATTAGCTCGACACTACACACGATCACTTAGATTCGGTTGAGACTGCCTCAACCAATCTCGCTGCAAGCGACCCGGGACCCGGGTATGTCCTTAAACTACGTCCAACAATGAGAGGTAGGGCACAGGGTTGACCATCACGCTTGAATCTGGGGCAGCCCAACTGGGGAAGTACCTCCTCCTTACAGAAGACCACAGCCATAATAGCACTGCCACCTTTCAGGTACGTAGTGTTGTGTTCCTGATGGTGAGTAAGGTTCCCAGAACTCCAACCCCCCTTAAAGGCCGGCAACGCGTTTGTGACTCCCCTGGTGTTGCGGGTGCCCATGGGCGACGGTAATTGCTTAACACCAGGCAATCCGTCTGCTCGTTTGCCGCCTATGTCATAAAAAAAAAAGCGTAAACTCAGTAGGATACTACTCCTACTACAGTAGTACAAATAAAGTCTGGTGCGAAATAGTCCCGGATTGTCCCCAGGCTATATATCTATATATATAAAAGAAAGTGGGGTTTGTTCAACCGCTTATAACTCGAGAACGGCTGAACCGATTCAAATGATTTTGGATTGGTTGGAATCGTCCCAGCCCTGATTGAGACATTAAGTATTAAAAAGTTAAAAAAACCGTGATTTCGAAAAATAAATATGACCTCAATTGAATGGTCGCCATTGTGGCCATTATGTTTATTGAATTAAAATCAGATATGTTTTAGCTAATTAAAAGCTATCATTACTTTTGTCGCTTTTTAGGCGGTACGAAGTTCTCCGGGCCAGCTAGTAAATAATAAATATTACAGGACATTCTTACACAAATTGACTGAGCCCCACGGTAAGCTTAAGAAGGCTTGTGTTGTGGCTCAGCCAACGGTATATATAATATACAAATACTTAAATACATATATAAAACACCCATGACCCAGGAACAAATACATATGAATGCCCTTACTTGAACCCAGGACCATCGGCTTCATAGGCGGGGTCACTACACACTAGGCCAAACCTGTCGTCAAAAAATCAAAAGGTAAAAAATCTAATTACGCCTTAATTATTTTAATTAACATTAGAGTAAAAGAGAAAGACGCCCGTAATTTTCGTTCTTCGATTTTTGCGATACACCCTCAGCGCTCAATGTAAAATCCCATAACTTAACTCTAACCGCAATAATTTAGGTGGGCAAACTCATGCCGCATTCTATCAATGTCGTAGATTTAGCTCAATCTCTGTAATGTTGTAATCAAGTGCATGTTTTCACGTGCACCGATTACGGATTCAGCCGGAACGACTTGCTGCAGTCTTCGCGAGACGGATACGACGCGATTGCAAAACGTACCCAATAAGTTATATATATGTATATATAGTCCTCCATGTCGTATTCGACAACGGCGACTCTTACCTTCTCTGATGAGCCCTTATGTGGCTTGCAAAACCAAACTTTGTTTTGAAAACCCTGTTGCACAGAGAACAGAAAAGCTGTCCCTGGTCGTTAAGAGTGTAAACGTAGGACGGCTTAGGCCGTGTCTTCCGATGATAGCGCTTTTGGTCCAGGTGTTCAAGCGTTTCTTCTACACTTAGAAGGCATACAATGGCCTACATGTCCAATATAAGGACAATCTTACACAAACCGACCTAGTCCTACGGTAAGCTCAGTAAGGCTTGAGTTGTAGGTACTAGACGACGATATATATAATAGATAGAATATATATATATATATAAATACTTAAACACATAGAAAACACCCATGACTCAGGAACAAATATCTGTGCTCATGACACCAATAAATGCCCTGACTGGTATTCGAACCCAGGACAATCGGCTTCATAGGCAGGGTCACTACGCACTAGGCCAGACCGGCCGTCAATAATTAATAATATAATAATGCGTTGATGGGGCTTTTTTGGCAAACAAGCATACGGCCCCCCTGATTGTAAGCAGTTATCGTAGCCAATGGACGCCTGCAACTCCAGAGGATGCACATGCGCATTGCCTACCCTTTAAGAAACTATACACTCCTATTTTGAAAATGGCCCCACGCTCAACCATTGGCAGAGACTGGAGCGGTACCGCGGTACCGCGAATATCGAATTTCGTATATTTCGGGCATCTTTCTCTTTTACTCCAATTAAGGTGTCATAAGAGTGACAGAGACAATTTCGGATGTACGAATATCGTTGTTCGCGGTAGCGCCGCTGCAAACAGCCGTTTGGTTTAAGTTAAGTCCTTACAGAAGACCACAGCCATAATAGCACTGCTACCTTTCAGGTATGTAGTGTTGTGTTCCTGATGGTGAGTAAGGTTCCCAGAGCTCCAACCTCCCTTAAAGCGGCAACGCGCTTGTGACTCCCCTGGTATTGCGGGTGACCATAGGCGACGGTAATTGCTTACCATCAGGCAATCCTTCTGTTCGTTTGTCGCCATCGTCATAAAAAAAAATAAGACTAGCTTTGCACGCGCAGAAGAATACCTGTAACCGGTAGCAACTATTATTGTTGTTGTCTATTCATTAAACAAGGAGTTTGAACACAACATGTAAAGTCTCTTAGTTGACATTTGACTCCATCTCTAGAAACTTTTAACCCCCTTTTTGACCCGTTAGGGAATGAATTTCAAAAAACGAGGAGTGTTTTTAAATTATATAATTTTCAACTTGTCGTGGCCATGTCGTCGCCGTGTCGTCGCGTCACCGTAATCGTGCGGTCGTGCTTCACGAGTTCTTGACGAGATAGCGAGAAATTAATCGAAATGATGCTGTGTCGATATACACTACATTATCCAAATATTTGTAAATCTAATAAGGTGTAATATGTTCAAATAAATATATAAGAATTTCAATATTTTTTTTATACAACTAACGGTGGCAAACAAGCATACGGCCCAGCCAGTTACCGCAGCCCATGGGCACCCCAGGGGAGTCAGAAGTGCGTTGCCGGCCTTTAACGGGGGTTGGAGCTCTGGGAACCTTACTCACCATCAGGAACACAACACTACAAATGGCTGTAGGATTAGAACCGGTGTAGTTTTTATTTTTCTCTTTTACCTTAGACGACCGGTCTGGCCTAGTGGGTAGTGACCCTGCCTATGAAGCCGATGGTCCTGGGTTTGATTCCCAGTCAGGGCATTTATTTGTGTGATGAGCACAGATATTTGTCATGTCCTGAGTCATGGGTGTTTTCTATGTATTTATATGTATTTATCTATTATATATATCGTCGTCTAGTACCTACAACACAAGCCTTACTGAGCTTACCGTAGGACTAGGTCGATTTGTGTCAGATTGTCCCGAAATATATATTTATTTGTATACTTGACGTGTAAAAGTGCCTTTGTGGCCTACTTACTGAATAAACGTTGGAGTTTGAGTGTTGGTTCAATTATCTGCTCCTTACCTCAAAGCAATCCTTCACACATTCGTGACGCCCCGGGCGTAAATAAACTGATGCCGATAATTACTTTATGGTTTTAATAAGTTTAAGACCTTAGTACTTATAATATAGTATTTGATCTGATACAAGGTCTGATTGCGATATAGCCTAAGGCATATTTATAGTAGATTGTTAATCAAGGGTAGAAAGGCACTCATTGACGACGAGGTAGTTTGGCGCTCAAACGAAGTGAGAACGCTAATAGTCCAAGTCGGAAATGAGTGATTTTTACCCGAGTTAAGCATACTATTTTTCATTTCGAATACGAGGAAAGTAAAATAAGAGCAAAAAGAAAGTAAAAAAAATGTCTCTTAGATAATAAAATGACTGACTAAAAAACTAATTTTACCGCATCAGCTTGTTTAAGTTGAAGCATGGAGCTGAAGGTTTAAGTTGTATCGATTAATCATTGAAATATATTTATAAAGGATCAGCACACATTCTGACAAAGATTTCACTATTTTCTCGGACCGCCATTTCATAGAAGTTAACTGATACGGTAACAATACTGATACGAATTCTATTGAAACTTGCGGTAGGAGGCTTTCCATGATAACTTGACCTTCATTTCTAATTACGTCAGGTGTTAGGTCAATTTTAGAATGCTTGAATAACCCGTAATTATTAATTTCAAAATATAGCTATACTTTGTTTACTATCTAAGTGTTTTCAATAGTTGCGCGGAATCCAGCCTCTAACTTTTTTCTTGCAGCATAATTATCCACAGATAATTGTCATAACGCACAGAATCTTTTTTTTTGGCGCGCGTTATTGGCGAATTAATGAGTGTCTTAAACAGCATTTTAGTTTTATAGAAAAACCCAACCCTTTATTTTTAAAATTTAAGGCTTGTTTTATGTATAAACTAATAGAATTTGTAATAAAATGATCCTACTCAATGTAATAATGACTAATAAGAAGGTAATATTTCCAATAAGTAATTATACATTCATGTTTGGCTGTATTAGTTACTGCCGTTGCTTAGCTGCGCATATTAAAGTTTAAAAAAGCTTCGTAGGTTTATTACTTTTTGTTACTGTAATATAGAGCCAAGACACTTAAAAATTTGAACCGAATAATATAAATATTTGAATTAATTGACATATTTTATGCATGCTACAATAAATTGCTTTAATTTAAGAAAAAGAACTATTCTCATGTATTTGTTTCTGGCGTCGGTAAATAAGGTTATTTTCCCCACTTTGTTCTACTGCGTGCTCACAAGGGGAGAACTAATATGAACATGCCAAATTGCGACCCTAGGGCGGAAACGTATCACTTTCCACCCGCATAGTAGATAAACAATGACCCACTTTCCGAGCATGAGAAATGAAAAATACATTACATACTTACATTTCAGCCGTATGCAGTCCACTGCTGGACATAGGCTTCCCACAAATATAACTTGTATCATCTTGGGAGGTAGTTGCCATAGTCGCCATGCTTGGCAGGCGGGTTGGCGACCGCAGTAGGTGTAGATTGCAACTCCAGAGGGTTCACATGCGCGTTGCCTACCCTAAAAGTTGTAGGAGCTCTGGGAGCCTTACTCACCATCAGGAACACAGCTCTACATATCTGAAAGGTAGTATCTCCATTGCCCTTTGGGTGATTTTGAGCCTTATGAGGCCCATAGTAAGCGACCATGTTTCAGTGCCATATGTCATCACTGGCAACACACTGCTGACTTTCGCCTTAATTCATCATCATCATCTCAGCCATAAGATGTCCACTGCTGAACATAGGCTTCCCCCCTTGGACCTCCACACGTACCAGTTGGAGGCGACCTGCATCCAGCGTCTTCCGGCGACCTTAATGAGGTCGTCTGTCCATCTTGTGGGTGGACCTGCTACGCTGCGCTAGCTAGTCCGTGGTCTCCACTCGAGCACTTTTCGACCCCATCTGCCATCTTCTCTGTGCAATTTGGCCTGCCCATTGCCATTTCAGCTTGCTAACCCGGTGGGCTATGTCGGTGACTTTAGTTCGCCTACGGATCTCCTCATTTCTGAGTCGATCACGTAGAGAAACTCCGAGCATAGCTCTCTCCATGGCTCGTTGAGCGACTTTGAGTTTTGAGATGAGGCCGATAGATGAAAGACCACGTTTCGGAGCCGTAAGTCACACATTGATTGAAGACTTTCGTCTTGAGGCACTGAGGTATGTCGCATTAATTAATGATTGTAAAATATCGTACTTGTACTACAGAAAAGAAGGAAGAAAAATTAGGGATATATTTGCCAGTTACTGGCACAGACCGAATTTCACGCGGGCAAAGCCGCGGGCACAACTATAAATAATAAATAAAAAATCATTTAAGTGGTTCATTTTTTATTCATATCCATCTATTTCATCACAGTTTTATTATAATAGTTTCATAATCACATTAATTAAATAATACATTACCACATTATTATACAATAATGGTTTATATTATATTTATTAGATTTATTTATTTAATACCTTCTGTTAACGACGATATAATATTTTATTTATTTATATAATATACTTGTAAACTCATCGTTTTGTATAATGATAATTTACGCCATCTAGTGCCGAATAGCAGCACTATAGTTGGTTGCTACTCGTCAATATGTGGCGCTGCTAACCACATATAATAAGAAATGTGCAAATTTTTCTTTTGAAGATAGAAACATTTTCTAATCTTTGAATTATTTTTATCATAATTTCTACTCAAAAATGGTTTTGTTTTGTATGACTGAATATACAAGAAGATTATTTTCCTTAATAAAAAATAATTATAACAATAAAATCATATTTTTATGTCTGGCTTCGGCATTCCTCGTCAGAATTTGACTATATTTGTTTTATTTACTTAAGTATTACATACAATAATATTCAATTAAATGTGTTGAAATGTTGTGTCGATAACAAAAGGTTAATACGAGTACAAGATATAAAAAAATAGGCAGACTCCATTTCAAAAATACGCGAGCGAATAAAGAATTTACGGTCCAGCCGTATAAAAATATAATAATGATTTTCTAAATATTTCATTTGTACTTAAGATCGCTTCTAAAATACGATTTCCTTTAACTTACAATTATATGAAATACACTAATAATTAAATACAATATAAAATTTATCAGATTTTTGCAGTTGTCAGATAAAAATATTATTATACAATGTATATAATTCTTAGTTTAAATTAGAAATAAATTATAAATAATTTCATATGAAATATTTCTAGTTAACACAAATCAGTGATGCAAAATAGTCACGCTAAATGCTTTTAAATGTATGGCGTATCCCATACAATATTAAAATAGGCTGCTTAAAATATGCAGACGCAACGGAATCGCAGGGACACATAGTATGCATACCGATTTTAGTGTATGTCGCCCAGACCTTGAGTATCGAGTTTACTATTATGTGCATCTTGCTTGTACTATTTTAGTGCGAACGAGATGCACAGATAGTAAACTCGATACTAGTTATCAAAAAGTCACAACTCATGGTAAGGGTACTGCACAAAATACACTGATGTTACAAAATCGCAGTGACGTGCCGCGAACGTCATGAATTTACCACAAGCACTCCACATAGGTGCTCAAACGTGATGTGGCGTGCCTTATACGAATACTTTTTGAAGCATTGGGCCGATAGACGGATTGAGAAAAACAATTAGGCAGATCGGGAAAGTGGACCATTTGGTAAAATAGACAGATCGGGAAAGTGGACCGATGGTACCGGAGGGGATTTTTGAGCACTCAACGCTCGAATCATGACATTTTAAACTCTTCAATATTTAAATCGAAAAAGAAATAGAAAAATTTTGACTCGTAGCAGGACTCGAACCCACAACCACTGGATTGCTTGCAGTAAATGTGTCTACAAGTCACCCATGATGACATTGATGACGTATAAGATGAGCGATAAAATAGAAAAAAAAATTGACATGTCTAAGCGGGACGGCGGATAGCACAATTGGTATTGCACTGGGCTAGTGAACCAGTAGCTGTGGGTTCGAGTCCCGCTGCGAGTCAAAATTTATCTATTATTCTTTCGATTTAAATATCGAAGATATTGGCTAGCAGACGTTTCTGGATAAAAAAAATAATAATTAGTGAATAACTTCTTTATGCGATTATTTTCGTCTACAAAGTTTTTTTAATGCGAGTGCACGGCTGTTAAAAATCGGCCCCTGCTCAATTTACAGTAGCTAATATTACGGCACGTCACTGCGATTCCGTGACGTCTGCGTATTTTGACCCGCGGTGTGGGCAGCGTGCGGTAAAAACGTTGCGGATTCTTATCACTGCGATTCCGTGCCGTCGCCTTTTTTTAAGCTAGTGTGGTCACACCTTTAACATATATTTTGTAAGGTCTGTTTAGTTCGCTCGCGTACTGGCACTAGTACTTAACTACAGGAACATTCACGTTAAGTATACGACGCTTCGTAGTTGGGTCGATCGCCTACTGCTTAACTTTGTTTGCTTTGCCTGAAATAAATAAGAAATATTTATTTACACACAACTAATAAAATCATACATTAGGAGTAAGGCTAATGGTCTTGGATGGGGAAGTAACATTTGTTTTAGAATAATATTAAATTAAAATTAAATTAAATTAACATTAAAATGTGTTTATTTCGAGTAACAATGACTCATACGTCATATTATTTTAAACACTGCATTAAAAATAATTAACATTAGACATCACAAAAACATTTTATTTTATCCTCAATGGTTAACACATTGATTGACAGTCGCTATCTTCTCAATATGTTAACCACAGATATGTAGAAAATACATAATTTTGTAGTATAGTATGATTTTAATATCAATACAAGATTTTTTTTGCTTGTAATACTCGTATTTAAGGTATTTAAATCCTCATATAAAAATGTTTATCCAGACGTGTACATACATATTTTTCATTAATGGCTGTTATCCAATATACCTTACAAATCCACATTTAAATGCTATTTATGTTTTGAAACATGTTTAAATATTGTAAGTATTTTGTATTCATCTTAAAAGTAACCCCATATTCACTAAATCCTTACTTAATTAAATTAAAATTACGTCGACTTACCAACACTCGCAGGATATACGAATGTAGTCGTTAACTGGCTCCCGAACGCATTAGAGACGTGGCAAGTAAAGTCGCCCATATCGCTCCACAGTAGAGGCGAGATCACTAGCTCGCCTGAACGAAGCACCTGTGAACAATACAATAAATTAATATAATTAAAACTGTACAACGTATCAGCATTGTGATACAACGAGGAAATGCTGCCAGCATCCTTGGTACAATGCCTCAATGGCCTTTTTTAGATTTAATACTGTAACTGGTTTAGTACTTGTAGTTATCATAATACGATTGTAATTTCTGTAAATAAATGTAACCGTGTCAATATTTGTTCATGATTTATTATTACACATCAAATTATGTTGTTGAATAAAATAAAAACAATTAAAACTTAAAACTGTTGTGAGCCACGTTACTAAGTTTTAGTTTTTCCGTTTGTAACTAAGTAGTAAAACAATAAATTGGTTATTAGAAAAGAAACTCATTAATTTGAAATATAATATTCCTTTTTTATTTTCTTATTTGTACCAAAACTTTCAAGCTTTTTAAGCCTAAATAAATTGTGAAATACTAAGGCGAATTTAAGTAAAAAAATAATATGTATGTAGTTAATCCACGTTTAACTATAACTTTGTACTAAAAAATCCAAAGGAACCGATTTCAATAAATTTTATTTTTCTTATTTTTTATTTCTCTAAAAAACTATACTATTATTTAAAGCAGTACTGTTACATTAAACACGTTACGATTATTATATTCAAATATGAAATGAACATTCACGCCATCTATAGGCAAGTAGCAGCACTAACCTTCATCCTCGGATCTGACTTCACAGGCGCGCCCCTATTGTTCTCCCACCGGATCTGCGGGCGCGGGTGCCCCTTCGCATGACAGGGGATCACCACGTTGTTCCCAATAAGGTCCATGAACACCTTATAAGAGACGAGGATCTGTGGTGCTAGGGGTATGAGCCGCGCCCGGTCTGGTACTAAGTCGGTGCTGCCATCTGCGGGTGAATAGGAAAAGTTTTTTTTAATAAATTTAAATGACTAGTTACGTTACGTTTTTAAATTTCCCTAATCGTCATACTTCTAAAGTTTGTTTTAGAACAGCTTAGATGTGTATGGGGTCCACAAGGTCACTTATAACCAATTTGTGGCGGTAAATTATGACCGTACTATCATACTGAACAGCGCCATCTATAGGTCATAGTTAAGGAACTTTTTATAACAGTGAGGTGAAAATTTGAAATTTTATAAAGTGTATAGCTGTATCGCTGTGTCATCGTGAGTCACAAGCGCGTTGCCGGCCTTTAAGGGGGGTTATAGCTCTTGGAACCTTCAGAACCTCACCGTCAGAAACAACACTACATACCTGAAAGGTAGCAGTGCTATTATGGCTGTGGTCTTCTGTAAGGAGGAGGTACTTCCCCAGTTGGGCTTCTCCAGACTCAAGCGTGCCCTACCTCTCATTGTTGGACGTAGTTTAAGGACATACCTGGGTCCAAAAAGGTGTTGAAATAAAGTTACCTGTACTGTAAACAATGCTGGTGACTCTGGCAGTTTTAGCGCCAGAGACGGCCACGCAGGTGTATTCATCGCGGCCCTCCGTCCGGGACACAAG
Organism: Grapholita molesta; assembly: GCA_022674325.2. NCBI lineage: Eukaryota > Metazoa > Arthropoda > Insecta > Lepidoptera > Tortricidae > Grapholita > Grapholita molesta. The sequence goes on from CP053143.2 coordinate 10,134,237, forward strand.
GAGCGTGGACGCCACCCGCGCCAACGAGGTTGGATTCGTGTCGAAAATCTCGTTAGACTCTTGGTCATACTGAAAGAATTGAATGAAAACATCATTAGTATAAATACGTACACTGCTGGATAAAGGTTTCGCAATGATTTTGAAAACGAGCGGTCTCGTTGCAAAATGCTAGCGTATAGTGTCCTGACTCGGCTTGAAAAGCTTACCCGCAACATGTCGCCTAGTGCGATGTAATTACACGTGAGTTTATCCGTTTGTAACTAAGTAGTCGTACCGGAGTTCCCCAAAGGAAGAGAGAGAAAGCAGCTGCCCTGATGAGACCTGCCTGAGTTTCCAAGAGAAAGACAGAGAAAGCTACCTCATAGACCGGCTGGTTATTCTTGAACCACCGTATTGACGGTGCGGGGGCTCCAAACGCCTCGCACAGCAGGGACACTGTGGTGCCCGCTTGGTGCCCTGTGAGTGCTTCTGGTGCCTTCGTGATGGCGAGGAACCGCCGGGGCACGCGGTGAGGTATTACTGAAACAATAAAAATACGTGAAAACGAAATATGTGATTTTTTAAAAGCTAGCTTTTGGTCGCTGTATCGTCTCCATAGGAGCTGATTCCGGAAGAACGGTTCAGGGCTGAAACTTTTCATACCAACTTTCATCCATATTGGATCAGCGGCTTTTATACTCATCGCGGCGAATCATGATCCCTATGACACTGACAGATATTCCCACGACACAAATTTATTGTGGCGTCGCTGTTACATTAGAATCGAATTGGAGGCGTCTAAAAATGCCGTTGTTTTATTTTAGGTAGATACATGCCATTACAATGATTTTCCGTTCGAATTGTAACCATTATTAACATTTACAAGGAATTATCTCAATCAGATATTACGTTTACGCCCTGCAAAACTTACTTCGTTTGGAAGATATCGACTAGTGCAAACAGTATCAAAAACAAATGTCGATAATGGAAACGAGTGTACAAAATAAATAGTACGTTTTCACTGTCCGATGTACCTATAATCGTTTTCAGTTATACATATAGTAAAGGTATTTTGATATTATGCTATTTTTTAGGATAGCACTATATTTCTATTTTTACATTCGTTAAGCGTGACGTAAAATACTAGATGCTAAATGTTAAAAAGTTACATTTTCGGCCAAAAAACTTAAATCATTATTATAACAACAACATAACAACCATAAGAAATGCAGATTATATTTTTAAAATCATGTTTACCAACGTGGCTGAATGCAAGTCACGCCTTTGCCTATAAAATAGTTAAGTTACATCGACACGACCCTTCACTAACATGAACAGTCATAGGGATCATGATTCGCCGCGAAGAGTATAGACGAAAAGCTAACATATATATAGACAGAAATCACATTTTTAATTAGTATAGTATGGATTGTTGGGTGTATACTGTAACTAGAGTAATTTAATTTATTATTCTAATTCGTGACATCTCTGAGCTTCTTTGAAGGGTCCTTAAAGAGACGACGACAGCGATACGACGAGCGGTCTGGCCTAGTGGGTAGTGATCCTGCCTATGAAGCCGATGATCCTGGGTTCAAATCCCAGTCAGGGCATTTATTTGTGTGATGAGCACAGATATTTGTTTCTGAGGCATGGTGATTTTTAATGTATTTAAGTATTTATATGTATCTGTTATATATATATAGTCGTCTAGTACCTACAACACAAGCCTTACTGAGCTTACCGTAGGACTAGGCGATTTGTGTAAGATTGTCCCGAAATATTTATTTGCTAGCTGTGCCCCGCGGTTTATTAGGAAAAAAGGTAGCCTATGTGTTAATCCAGGGTGTCAGCTAACACCATACCAAATTTTATTAAAATCGCTCCAGCCGTTTAGACGTGAAGAAGTAACAAACATCACTCACAAACATTCGCCTTTATAATATTACTATAGATGTACGAGTAGAGATAGTGTAGAAGTGTGGATTATTTATTAAAGAGCCTCAAATACTTACAATTAGGTTCAATGTTGTTGTCCAGCTCTGCCAGCAGTTTCATGTGCTTGTTTACATTCGCGGCACTGCTGCTCGCCACCAGCGCAAAAATCAGGAGGGCGTACATTATGGAGATTCTTGACCTGCGGACAAAGAAAATATATTCGTTACGGATCAACAATATCATTTCAATAATATAAATAATAAATAAATAATTAAAGGACAATCTTAAAGATATCATAGATTGACTGAGCCCCACGGTAAGCTCAAAAAAGCTTGTGTTGTGGGTATTCAACCAACGATATATATAATATACAAACACTCGTGACTCATGAACAAATATTTGTGCTGATCACACAAATAAATGCCCTTACTGAGATTTGAACCCAGGACCATCGGCTTCATAGGCAGAGTCACTACCGACTAGACCAAAACTGTCGTCAATAAACTACAATTAAAACTGTTGTGAGCCACGTTATTGTTACTACTACTTTTTGTTTTTTTTGTTCATTAATGTTGTTTAGTGTGTATTGATAGCTTATTATGCAGTGATCTAACGCAAAACTTTGCATATAATGAAGAATTACGTCCTTTTGTCTCGCTGCGAGTGAGTTGGATGATTGTTACTTTTAAAATTCTTATTTTTAATTGTGTTTATCTACGTACATATCGTAAGTGCTCTAAAATGCGTCCAGAAACCGTAGGCAATGACCAACATTACCAACCATCAGAAATGAATGAAGATGTAATGTTAACATTACCTACTGAAATCAGTAGGTTATGAGTTTATATTTGGAACAGCTGTCAAATTCAAGTGGGGTTTCTCATTTGGGTCAGCTGTCATTTGTTTTGTTCGTTGACTTTTTGATGTTTCAAGTAAGACTAGTAATAATGCAGGTCATGTCCCTACGGTTCCTGAACCCATCATAGTTAAAACACTTATGATATGTGTGTAGATAAAGTAGTGTATGCAACTATACATAATTAGGCATTACAACACTCGTGTGATATTATTAAATAAACCCACACTCTTGTTGTAATGCCCTTCATTATGCACAGATACATTAACTACTATTACTTCGAATTACCCACATTTTTAAAAGAGAACCCTTTTGTAATATATCTTAAACCGATTCGAATCATTAAATGGTTTTGTAGCAGTAATACGACTTTAACGATAATGTAATTAACGGCAAAGGGAATCCTGCACCACCGTGATACAGTTTTTACTAGTACGGGGAGCAGAGGACGCTTTTTTTTATGACATAGGCGGCAAACGAGCAGACGGATTGCCTGGTGGTAAGCAATTACCGTCGCCCATTGGCACCCAAGGGAGTCACAGGCACGTTGCCGGCCTTAAAGAGCGGTTGGAGCTCTGGGAACCATACTCACCATCAGGAACACAACACTACATACCTAAAAGCTAGCAGTGCTATTATGGCTGTGGTCTTCTGTAAGGAGGAGGTACTTCCCCAGTTGGGCTGCCCCAGACTCAAGCGTGATGGTCATCGCTGTGCCCTACCTCTCATTGTTGGACGTAGCTTAAGGACATACCCGGGTACAAATGTCAATGTTTCATTATAGTTATCCAACGACAACTTATATACCTATTATTTATAATAGTAAGTATCTACACCATGTTATCACTTATTGGTTGTAAGCAGTTTAGACCTAAGTTATGTTTATGCTAAATAAATTTTAATTGATCTCAAACGCATTACACCACATTTTATTCTACACCCGGTCTTTAGCCGTCCGGCCTCAACCAATCTCGCTAGAAGCGTAAACTAAAGAATAAAAACACACTTTCCGAGCCAGTGTGGTTAAAATATCAAAACAACTTCAGATGTTCAAATAGCGAATGCTTAATAGATTTCTAAGAATGTTCACCAACATATAATTAGTGTAATGATAATCTTACTGAACTAACTGTTGCGTTTTCTTAAATTACACTTATTACCCGAGTGAGGAAAGTTGAATTTTACTTTGTAGCGTTGTGTTGACGTTTGGGGCGGGTTGTACCGTGTGAGCAAGGTGTGATTGTACGTAGTTATAGAATGGATATCGTGAAAAACTTGAGTTTTAAGGCAGTTGCCGATATTTTAAACCTTTTTTTTATTTAAAGTTTCGAGAGCCATTGTTAATTTTATTAATGAAACGGCGAGGCGAACGGATACTCGGCATTTTAGTACAGTCAGCGTCATATAGTTAGTTACAGTCAGTATGGCAAAATATATCAATACACATCCTTATTACTATATGAATAAATATTTGTAAAAACGAGCTGGAGCGGCGGCGGACGCTCGGGAGTGCCTCAAAGTCAGCAAATACAGTTGTCTCGGCGCTCAATACGAGTTCTCAGCGTTTGGCGTCGAGACACTCGGACCTTGGGGCAAGCACCATCTCCACTCCACTCCACAAGGAGTTCAGTAAACGCCTGAGGGAGGCAACAGGAGATCCCCGCGCAGGCAGCTTTCTCGCTCAAAGAATTGCAATCGCAATACAACGCGGTAATGCTGCCTGCGTAATGGGCACCCTACCGAGGGGCCCGGGATTAGTTTGTTTGTAGGCATATTTTCATTTTCTTAGTTAAGTTTTTAGTTTTAATCATGTACTTTATTTTTCTAATTTAGATAGATTTAATTTAATAATGTTGTAATTTATTTAAGTTTTAATATTTGGATCGATATATTTGGACGTACTGACTTTAAATAACTATATGACGCTGAGTGTATTCGAAAATAGAGACCTATTCTTTCCGATACATGTTGCGCGAGTGGCAAAAAAACGTGAGCCATTTTCATTCATAAATTAAATCTTTACGATTTTTTTTATTGTCAGGTCGGAATGTTATAGCGAGCGCACTCTAGGGAGGTAGCCTGGGGAAAATCCAGGACTCTTCCGTACCAGATTTGATTTGTACTACTGGAATACTCCTACTGAGTTTCTTCCAGCGAGATTGGTTGAGGCAGTCTCAACCAAATCTTTAGTTGTATTTTTTTTTATGAAATAGACGGCAAACGAGCAGACGGATTGCCTGGTGGTAAGTAATTACCGGCGCCCATGGGCACCCGCAACACCAGGGGAGTCACAAGCGCGTTGCCGGCCTTTCAGGGGGGGTCCCTGGGAACCTTACCATCAGGAACACAACACTACATACCTGAAAGGTAGCAGTGCTATTATGGCTGTGGTCTTTTGTAAGGAGGAGGTACTTCCCCAGTTGGGCTGCCCCAGACTCAAGCGTGATGGTCATCGCTGTGCCTTAGCTCTCATTGTTGGACGTAGTTTAAGGACATACCCTGGTCGCAAAATGTATGACGACAGGTCTGGCTTCCTGGTAACCCTGCCTATGAAGTCCTGGGTTCAAAGTAAGGTCATATTTGTGTGATGAGCACAGATATTTGTTCATCAGTCATGGAAGCTTTATATGTATTTAAGTATCTGTAAATTATGTATATCGTTAGCTGACTACCCATAACACAAGCCTTCTTGAGCTTACCGTCGGTTTCAGTAATTTGTGTAATAATGTCCTTTTTTTTTTCAATTTAAGAGCTGGGCTCTTGTCGGTGGAGCAATTTCCATGCGGTTCTGTCCTGGGCCTTTTCCTTGACATCCTGATACGACATGACATTTACTTTCCCTTTTATTTGGTCAATATATGTTCTTCTGGGTCTTCCTCTCATCCTATTTCCTTCTACTCTTCCTTCTAAGATGGTCTTGATGTAATCGTCATGTCGTAAAAGGTGTCCCAACATTTTTCCTCTTCTATTTTCTATGGTATTTAGAATGTTCCTCTTTTCATTTACTTTCTCTGTTATATTTAATTTACCCTTTATCTCGTATATTAAAAACATAAAAGATAATTTTATCCGACATCTGTCTTGTTTAGTCAAAGAAGCATCTTTGATTAAAGAGTAAAGTTTTATATTAAGCTTTTTTGATATCAAAGCTTTGTTGTTCAGCCGCGAATTGATTTATGTACAAAAATAAATGTATTTTAATCCGTTATTGTTAAGACAATAATGTCGAAATTCAGGTTTATATAATACTAGCTTTTCCTCGCGACTTCGTCGGCCAGCCGTCTTTAAAGTATGGTTGCGGGATAAAAATTATCCTATATCCTTTCTCGTAGCTCAAACTTTCTCCATACCAAATTTCATCTCATTGTTCAGCGATTTAAGCGTGAAGAGGCAACAGACAGAGATACTTTCGCATTTATAATATTAGTATGGAGTATGGATGTAATCGTCATCATCATCATTACGACGTCCACTGCTGGACGTAGGCCGACCAAACATGATTTGTATAATTTTAGGGGGATGGTTATTCAAATTTGATTTTTCGCCACGCTTGGCCCTACCACTGCAGTAGCTGTTAATTCGGTTTCGACGGACGCTGCTGCCCATCCGCCGGTTTTTCCCTTTGTTGCCTCTTACGACACCCGCGGGAGGAGATGGAGTGGTGCTATTCTAGTCAGTCATCAGCGTTATATTTGCTCGTTTTTTTATACACGACTGACCAGCGTTTGGCAGTCACACCTGAAGGTAAGTGTCGACGAGGTCGAGGATGTAGCACGCTGATTCAGTAACAGCGTATTCCTTGCCTTGTGAAGACCCAAATTATATCTTTCCGGGAATACAGGCGAAGGAAGCGGATTCCATTCCTTAGCAGTCCGCATTAGGAAGGTAGAAGCGGATCGCTTCGTGCGAATTAATGGAATATTCACAACGTAAGGATGAAACCGCTGAAATCGCCTGGACGTTCGGTAGTGGAACGGAGATGGCGGAATTAAATCGTGCAATTCCTGTGCACACTCGCCAAAATATATCCTGTAAAACACAGACAAACTAGCAACCCTGCGACGGTGCTCAAGGCTCTGTAACCTTACACTCACTAACTCAGGATCGCCAATGAGTCTGCAAGCTTGGTGCTCTATTGAATCCAAATTTTGTGTTTGCTTATTCAGCTATCTCTAAGACTAGGTGGACTTGAGTATGAGTATAAAATTACATGAGTCTCGCTTATCTTTCTCGCGTTGTCCCGGAATTTCACCACGATGGAGCCTGATGGGGTCCATTTGACAACTAATGCTAGGATTAGGCACTAGTTTTACAAAAGCGACTGCCATCTGACCTTCCAACCCAGAGGGTAAACTAGGCCTTATTAGTCCGGTGTCCTCATGATATTTTTCTTCACCGAAAAGCGGGTAAATATCAAATGATATTTCGTATATAGGTAAGTTCTAATAAAAAGGTTCAAGTAGGGGTTTGAGCCTGCGACTTTCAGATTGAAAGTTTATATGAAAATGGCATTAAAATCGATCGCGTAGTTTATAATTTATGAACGTATAGACAAGGCGAAGCAATTTTCTTGTAAACTAAGAATTTATACATAGAAAAATATATTTTTTTGTCACTTGATGCTTTTTTTAGACAATTATCCCTGGCTACCAATGCAACATGCTGAAATAAGGCCGTTTCGTGAAATATATCCTCGTAACGCCCACCATACTAAAATATTTAATAGTTAAAACCAACCTTACTATGCAGTGAATTGGGTTGAATTTTCTTTTGTACGAAAACTAACGAAACAAAAGAAATTCTACCCTATTTCCTTTTATAAAAGATTTAAACTCCGTTGAAAGGGAGTGTACATTGTAATGCACACTGGGCGTTACGAGGATATTGTTTTTATTTTTATTTTTTGTGTGTGTCCACGAATATATAACTTATATTTCTATTTTATAAAAATACTTATTTCTGTTAGATTATGCTTTAGTAAAAAACTCCGTAGGCAAAGTTTTTTTTATACTTCTCAAATGGGGTTATAAAAGCTCTAGTAATTAGTTGTGTCCCACGTATTTTTTTATTGAAGTGTACATTTTAGTTACAGCTCCTATAAGCTTTGTTCTATAACAAGATTAGAAAAAAAAATTAAAGACGTATTTTGTGTTACTGAAAATAAAACTAAAATTACCGAAGTACTTTTAAGTTAATAATGAATTCTTTTTTATTTCGCATTTTTATTAAAATCTGCCTTTTCGTTTTTTTTGCAATATTTGTCACTTGTGTTTTATAGAATTGTTGTTTCAAATGTTTAACTTGAGATTATTTTTTTATTAAGCACTTTGGGAAGGTAGGTACTTTTCGTGCTTTTTCATACAATATCTATATAATTATCAATCTATTATTATAAAATAATTATTATTTAAAATGCCTATGTACGTTATCAGTGTGAGAAATTCTCACGTATATTTTCAATGACACACGCCATAGCTATTTATTTTTATGATATAATAATTACATACAACCCTTTATTACATAATTTTTATCAATCACGTATTAATTATTCTTATAAATATTTTTTATTAAACGTGCAAGAATGTCTATGTATCACCAACCAGATAAAAAAATAATTAAAAACTATATTAAAAACAAGGAGTTTGTGTTTACTAATGCCTGAAAAACAAAAACTTAAAACTAACTGGCCGAAGAGAATGTATTGCAAAAATAAAAGGAAAAATAAAAATGTACGCACCTTAAAAAAACGCGCGTTGCACAAAACGAACACAGCACAATTTCAAAATTGGAACGTGAACTTTTTCTAAAAGTTGTGACTTGAGCACTCGGGTGGTAGGCACGAAATGGGCCGGTCCATAACCGATCTCTATTTATATGCTTTCGTGCGTTGTTCGAAATTTAAATCTCATAACGCACGCTCGCTCCAATTGCATTTCAACTGCAGTCTTTTTAACGGTTTTGCGGTACACCCTTAAGAATTTGCTGTCATAAAGTTTTATATTATAAATGTCTGGGTGAGTTTATATATGGCATTTGAAATTCGATTTCATGTTATTTATCTCGAATGATCTATATTTTTGTATGTATTACAAAAATACGAGTAATTGCTACAAAAAGAGAATATTGTCAAAAATTATATTGACCAATATTATTCAATAATACAAAACTTTATGTTACATAAAAAAAAAACTATTCCGATTCTTTTTTCCATATACGTAGGTATAAATCGTCTTTCTCCAGTTGACTTAATAGTTAATACACATACATATATATTTTTCGACTGTATTCAGCATTTTTTACTAATTTTAAATACGTAACGTAAAATATTAAAACAAACACCTATTCGACATTTTGACCATAAATACTAATCAATCTAATCATAGACTCATACCATTTCTTTTCGTTTTACGCTATCAATCCCATTCCGATAAACATTGTAAATCTTAAACACAAGACTATCGTGAGATTCAAACATATTAATTGTAGCGGGTAATTCACGTTTTTCAAGGTTTTCCCGGCGTGAAATATGTCGAGCAATTCGACGTATGAAACGTGAGTTACCCGCTTCTATACAATTAAAATATTTGATAGACCATATTGGAACCTGTGTACGACTTCGTGCCAGGAGCAGTCGAGACCGCTGAACCTTGGGCTGTGGAGGCTAGAAAATTCATTGAGCAAGTAGGTCGGCGGTTAAGAGACAGGGGATCTGATCCTCGGTCCGGATCGTACCTGGTGCAACAGATCTCGTTGGCTATTCAACGCGGTAACGCTGCCAGTATTATGGGGACATTTGCACCAGGTACGATTAAATTTGGACCCGGGTATGTCCTTAAACTACGTCCAACAATGAGAGGTAGGGCACAGCGACCATCACGCTTGACTCTGGGGCAGCCCAGCTGGGGAAGTACCTCCTCCTTACAGAAGACCACAGCCATAATAGCACTGCTACCTTTCAAGTATGTAGTGTTGTGTTCCTGATAGTGAGTAAGGTTCCCAGAGCTCCAACCCCCCTTAAAGGTCGGCAACGTGTGACTCCCCTGGTGTTACGGGTGCCTATGGGCGACGGTAATTGCTTACCATCAGGCAATCCGTCTGCTCGTTTGCCACTTTTGTCATGAAAAAAATAATAATAAGTAAACATTTTAAAGGTATGAAGAAGCCTTTTGCGGATTCCATCGTTAGTTTCGGTGAGACGAGGCCTGTTGCTGATTTTAATGTTGCCATTGACCATATTACATATTTGCCAAGAATTCGCACATTTTGAGAGGATACACACTACTGCTCCAGAGTCCCACAAAAAGCCCTAAGGCATATTTTACTTATCACTTTTTTGTTTTAAGAAATCAAAAAAGTATTTAAGTCGAAAGAAAAATAGAAAAATTTGACTCGCAGCGGGACTCGAGTGGTTGTGGGTTCGAGTCCCGCTGCGAGTCAAAATATCTTTGATATGCTAGCAGACGTTTCTGCTTAATATAAAAATAATCAAAAATGTGTTTAGTTTTTGGCATTGTGTCAGGTAGCTGGTAAGAAGGTACCGTGAAGTTCAAAGACATAGATGCGGTCAAAAGACCATAATTTGTATGTACAGTCGCCATCAGATATATCGGAGCTGTGGAGGTGGTTACAGATATCTGAACATGCATTTTATCGCCTTGATAATAAAGGCGTTGTTCCGATATTTGTGACCACCTCCACAGCTCCGATATATCTGATGGAGACTGTACATACACCTTACTATGAAGGGACATCCATACTAATATATCATACTAATATTAAAAATGCGAAAGTAACTCTATCTGTCTGTTACCTCTTCACGCTTAAACCGCTGAACCAATTGGGTTGAAATTTGTATGCAGAGTTTGAGCTACGAAAAAGGACATAGGATAATTTTTATCCCGCAACCATACTTTAAAGATGAGCATGGCTGGCCGACGAAGTCGCGAGGAGAAGCTAGTATTATCTAAACCTGAATTTCCACATTATTGTCTTAACAATAACGGATTAAAATACATTTATATTTTGTACATAAATTAATTCGCGGCTGAACAACAAAGCTTTGATATCAAAAAAGCTTTAAATAAAACTTACTCTTTAATCAAAGATGCTTCTTTGACTAAACAAAACAGATGTCAGATAAAATTATCTTTTATGTTTTTAATATACGAGATAAAGGGTAATTTTTTTTTATGACATAGGCGGCAAACGAGCAGACGGATTGCCTGATGGTAAGCAATTACCATCGCCCATGGGCACCCGTAACACCAGGGGAGTCACAAGCGCGTTGCCGGCCTTTAAGGGGGTTGGAGCTCTGGGAACCTTACTCACCATCAGGAACACAACACTACATACCTGAAAGGTGGCAGTGCTATTATGGCTGTGGTCTTCTGTAAGGAGGAGGTACTTCCCCAGTTGGGCTGCCCCAGATTCAAGCGTGATGGTCATCGCTGTGCCCTGCCTCTCATTGTTGGACGTAGTTTAAGGACATACCCGGGTCCAAATAATTTAATTTTACAGGACATTCTTACACAAATTGAGTTAGCCCCGAGGGATAGTCAGCCAACGATATATAGGTACAGTCAACCAACTTGATTTATAGGCCACTTCGTTCCTTGGCACAGTGAAAATCTATATGAAAGATGCAAAAGATCTCTTATTAACGTCACTGTGACAAGGTTCGAAGTGGCCTAGTAATCAAATTAGTTGTCTATATCTATAATTTATAGATACTTAAATACCTATAAAGCTCCAATGAAAACATCTATGACTCAGGAATAAATATCTGTGCTAATCACACAAATAAATGACCTTGCTAGGATTCGAGCCCGGGACCATCGGCTTCATAGGCTGGATCACTACCCTCTAGGCCAGACCGGTTAAAACGATAAGTATTTTTTCCTCTTTTTCCTTCAAAATGGTGGCCATTAGCTTATCTTATCTTTATTGGAGGGGTTTGACCAAACCCTATTATACCAATAATGAAATAATTTTGAATGTTATATAAATATGTTTATTTACGTGCTAATGTTACTTATATCTTTTTAAATTACAATATTATAATAACAACTTAACTACTTACTATTAGATATTAAATCTAAAACAGTGTCCTAACCATGAGTTGTGACATTGACGTTTTCGATAACGAGTATCGAGTTTACTATCTGTGCATATCGCTTGTACTATTTTAGTGCGTTTGGGTGCGTTCTCAGGGTTTGAGGCTTTGTACCAAGGATGCTAACGGCATTTCCTCGTTGTATCGCAATGCTGATACGTTGTGCGAGAAAGCCAGCTCTTCGGTCACCAGTTACATCAACCAGACGGTTCGCGGTTAGGTACTGCAACAAGTTGTTTCACCCTGGGACCATGGACCTAGCGTCTCTACGCCAAACAGTACAAAATGGTACTCTCCAGGCTATATAAGTTACGTTTAAAAATTTCGCCGCTGCGCCCGCTTTTACATTATTTGGAGATGGTACAACGCTAGTCTTAGCCAGTAGCATCCTACACCAGCATCCGTCTCAAGCTGCAAGGAACCAAAGCCATCACATCAGGCTTCTTGCCATCTCTGACAATGCACCCGGCAATGGACCCGGGTATAAATAAATAAATAAATAAATAAATAAATATTTCGGGACAATCTTACACAAATCGACCTAGCCCTACGGTAAGCTCAGTAAGGCTTGTGTTGTTGGTACTAGACGACGATATATATAATAGATAGATACATATAAATACTTAAATACATAGAAAACACCCATGACTCAGGAACAAATATCTGTGCTCATCACACAAATAAATGCCCTGACTGGGAATCGAACCCAGGACCATCGGCTTCATAGGCAGAGTCACTACCCACTAGGCCAGACCGGTCGTCAAACTTAAACTGCTTAACTGCGTGGTATGTCCTTAAACTGCGTCCAACAATGAGAGATAGGGCACAGCGATGACCATCACACTTGAATCTGGGGCAGCCCAACTGGGGAAGTACCTCCTCCTTACAGAAGACCACAGCCATACTAGTACTGCTACCTTTCAGGTATTAATGTTGTGTTCCTGATGGTGAGTAAGATTCCCAGAGCTCCAACCCCCCTTAAAGGCCGGCAACGTGCTTGTGACTCATCTGGTGTTGCGGGTGCCCATGGACGACGGTAGTTGCTTACCACCAGGCAATCCGTCTGCTCGTTTGCCGCCTGTCATAAAAAAAAAGATGACAGTTGGCTCAAGAAGAGCAGGCACATTGATCAGTATCAGTGTGTCCAGTGGGAAAGTTCAATTTTCAAATTTGAATAAAAATAACGTAAGTAATTGGATATGCGTACATATTTTGGAACATCTTCCGATATCTTTTACCTAGTCAATAGTTTTTACCCAAACAAAATATTGTACCTTAACAGTTAGAAGAACCTACAAAGAAAAACTCCTTTTAATTCACTTCCCACTTCTGAAACACACAAGAACTCAAAACAAAGCAACATAACTTATAAATAAATCAAGCTTTAATATCGACTTTAATCCTATAAAATTACATTCCAATTTTCAATGCAAATCCGTCTAACTTACATCATTTTGTTACCACACGTTCTGGAGTAGACATGCCATGTAATTTCAAAAACGTCTTATCTTATTACAACTATAGTAATAAGATACGATGTATTGTTGTTTATCATTCTGGAACATTCAACCCTGAGGCCTCTGATTCCACATTCAGTCCGGCCGCTGGCTAATCGATGCCATAATAAATTTTGACTTTATCCTTGTACTTGTATGAAAGACGTTCTAGAATGTTTTACTATGAAAAACGCGCTTGGTGCCAGCTAAGAATGGCACTACCCTGTCTCCCGGGTAAGAGGCGACAAAGGGACACAGTTTTATAACAAACAAGCAGACGGATTGCCTGATGGTAAGCAATTACCGTCGCCCATGGGCACCCGCGACACCAGGTTAATAGCGACAACTGGTTTCGGAAAGTATTGTTTATTTCTCCTCCTTACAGAAGACCACAGCCATAATAGCACTGCCACCTTTCAGTTATGTAGTGTTGAGTTCCTGATGGTGAGTAAGGTTCCCAGAGCTCCAACCCCCTTAAAGGCCGGTAACGCGCTTGTTTTGCGGGTGCCCATGGGCGACGGTAATTGCGTACGTCAGGGCATTTATTTGTGTGATGAGCACAGATATTTGTTCCCGAATCAGGGATGTTTTCCATGTCTTTAAGTATTTGTTATATAGATTGTTGGCTGAGCCACAACACAAGCCCGAGCTTACCGTAGAGCTCAGTTAATTTGTGTAAGAATGTTCAGTAATATTTATTTATTTAAATTCAAAATTTTACAGGAAAAATGTAGTAATTTATGTTCGGTCAATGATTACATAAGTTGATGTTTAATGCAAAAAACGAGTTTTTACAAAAAAAGGAATTGCGCAACTTATCATTCACATTTATTTATTACTGAATGTGATATCTGAAGTAAGAATTAAACTATTCAAAAACATATATTGTGAAAAACTTAACTGAAGGACCATGTCTATGTAGTTGTGCAGAAAATGAAATATGGAACTTTCGTTAAAATTTGAATATGATTTGAGTTGCTTTAGCTAAGTTTTAAAAATTAAAGTAAATGAGTGAATCAACTATTTGTTGTTGTTATTCTGTCCGGTCAGCCAGGAGACATTTGAGGCATAGTTTGTTAGAAGAAATATGGCACCGCGTTCTACTAGCACGCTTGGCACATTATGGAAGGGACATATAGCTACCAGAAATATGCATGTTTAGTGCATTTAGATGCCATAAAACTGTGGTTTTAAGAGTGACCCAGGGGAACGTAACCATGGCAAAGAGGGACGAAGAATAGTTGATTCAGCCAAATTCAACTAAAACTAACGTAAATCTAAAAACGGCTACCGCATGGTACCGACGACGCTGGCAGTTTTTCCTCGTTGAACCGAAAGGCTGATTACGCTGAGCGAGGTAACTGCCAGCTCTTCGGTCTCCTGTGGCGTCTCTGAGTCTCTTTGAAACGATGGAGACTCTAGAGCCTCACGGATCGAGGGTCTCGACACCGATTGGAACGCAATTGTATTCTGAGCCCTGAGTGTAAGTTTTTATCGTAACTTTACGTCACGAACGCGTTTGCGTTTCCCATATAAATAACATTATCACTTATGCGTTAGTAAACGTTTTTTTATGTCAAAAGAAACTTACACTAGAGGCTCTGTTACTGAACCAGCGTGCTACACCTTCGACCTCGTCGACACTTACCATCAAGTGCGACTGACGTCTGCTGGTCAGTCTTGTATAAAAAAAAACATGTCAAGCAATATTCGACTTACAAAACATGAGTCTGTACAATTAATGTATTTAAATCTCACGATAGTTTTGTGTTCAAAATCTTCACGTGTTTTGCCATTATGGTATTTGTCACCGAAATTGCATGCATTATCGACATTGTGGATTCATAATGACATCATTGCCAGGTTAAAAAAATGAGGTTAATGCAAACAGTAGGACCGAATGACATTTAAATAAATACAATAAAATATACAACAGTTGTTAGAGATCGCGAGAATTCACTGGATGTGGGTGTCGCTAATCCGGTCACTATGGGTGGTTTTGGGGGAGGCCTATGTCCAGCAGTGGACGTGGAAGCTGATAATGATGATAGTAGTTGCTAGTTGTAGTATTTAGCTGCTTAGTTTTTTTTTTTATGATATAGGAGGCAAACGAGCAGACGGATTGCCTGATGGTTAGCAACTACCGCCGCCCATGGACACTCGCAACACCAGAGGAGTCACAAGTACGTTGCCGGCCTTTAAGATCCCTATACGCTCTTTTCTTGAAGGTTTGGATGTCATATCGGTCCGGAAATACTGCACACGACAATTTATCCCAGAGTTTTGCTGTGCGAGGCAGGAAGTTTCTAGAAAAACGCACAGTTGAGGACTGCCAACCATCTATGTGGTGATGATGGAAATGTTGTCGTGTAGAGCGCTGGCGGAAGGAAGCAGCTGGGATTAACCCGAACAATTCCTCGGAGCACTCTCCGTAATAGTTTTAAGTTATTTTATAAAAAAAAAAACAAACCATTAATTTATTTTTTTCTACTCAAAATGCTGTTTTTCTAATCTACGAGTATAGTATAGGATCACAATCTTTATCCTCTAGCCGCCAAGAGATAAAAACTAGCCAAGCCAAATGCAACTATGGTTTGTCATAATTAAAATTCAAAATGGCATTCAATAGGAGACCTTTTTATAGGTAGGACCCGGGTATGTCCGTAAACTACGTCCAACAATGAGAGGTAGGGCACAGCGATGACCATCACGCTTGAATCTGGGGCAGCCCAACTGGGGAAGTACCTCCTCCTTACAGAAGACCACAGCCATAATAACACTGCTACCTTTCAGGTATGTAGTGTTGTGTTCCTGATGGTGAGTAAGGTTCCCAGAGCTCCAACCCACCTTAAAGGCTGGCAACGCGCTAGTCCTAATGCTTTTTTTTTCGTATCTTACAAATATTTTTACTAGCTTTTCCTCTTCGTCGGCCAGCCATGCCCGTCTTTAAAGTGTGGTTGCGGGATAAAAATTATCCTATGTCCTTTCTCGTAGCTCAAACTCTCTCCATACCAAATTTCATCCGAATTGGTTTAGTGGTTTAAGCGTGAAGAGTTAACAGACAGACAGAGTTATTTTCGCATTTATAATATTAAAATGAGTAAGTAAGTAAGTATGGTATTATGCATATGGATGCCGGTAACAAGAGAGTCAATTTCAAAAATGTATGTATTTTTCAGAGCGCTGGTAGCCTAGCGGTAAGAGCGTGCGACATGCAATCCAGAGGTCGCAGGTTCGAACCCCGGCTCGTACCAATGAGTTTTTTGAAATTTATGTACGAAATATTATTTGATATTTACCAGTCGCTTTTCGGTGAAAGAAAACATCGCGAGGAAACCGGACTAATCCCAATAAGGCCTAGTTTAAAAGGTTGGAAGGTCAGATGGCAGTCGCTTTCGTAAAACTAGTGCCAAATCCTGGGATTAGTTGCCAAGTGGACCCCAGGCTCCTATGAGCCGTGGCAAATGCCGGGATAACGCGAGGAAGATGATGATGTATTTTTTTTTTGTCAATTAGAATGGATGTGATTCTAAGTAGATTTTTTTTTGAAATGGTTATTTTAAAGAGCTCTGACCAGGCACCGCTTGGCTTAGTCTATTTTGTATTGAAGAGCCCAGCCCACTCGCGTTTTTTCCAGTTAAAAATATTCCCAAACCCATTTCATCTTCATTATTTAGACTTTACCACAAACATTGAACATTCACGATCTACTGCAGAAATCTGTCGGCGCTTGTAAACTATTTGCTTTATAGAAAATAAACAGAAAATAAATCGCGTGTTTTTTGTTTGTGTTAAAACATATGGACGGAGGGGTTAATGACTTGTGTAAGGGTTATTACAAAATAAACGGGACTTAACCGTAAATATATACAGATATAGTGAGATTTTTCAAATGACAAAGGTCGTAAACGAGCAACGGGCTGCCTGATGGTAAGCAATTACCGTCACCCATGGGCACTCCAGTGGACTCACAAGCGCGTTGTCGGTCTTTAAAATACGTACGCTCTTGAAGGGTCGTATCGGTCCGGAAATATCGCTGACGGCAAATCATTCTACAGTTTTGATGAGGCAGAAAGTTTCTAGAGAAACGCACAGTAGAGGACTTCCAACTATCCAAGTGATATGCCCGTTTCAAAGTCTGTGGCCACGGAGTATTCTTTTTGTTTATGACAGGCGGAAAACGAGCAGATGGATTACCTGATGGTAAACAATTACCGTCGCCCATGGGCACACCGTATCAGCAAGGGAGTACACGCGTTGCCGGCCTTTAACGGGGGTTGGAGCTCTGAGAACCTTACTAACCATCAGGAACACAACTACAGACCTGAAAGGTAGCAGTGCTATTATGGCTGTGGTCTTCTGTAAGGAGGAGGTACTTCAGTTAGGCTTCTCCAGAGTCAAGCGTGATGTTACTTCGCTGTGCCCTACCTCTCATTGTTGGACGTAGTTTAAGGACAAAGCTTCAAAATTCGGTTGTTTTTGGTCTACTTTATAATCCCAAGGCACCCCGGGAGGCTCGATACATCTGATGTGGAATGTACATTTAGAACAATGTCTCTCCGATTGCCAACGAAATACCGACGGGCGGACTCATAGTTAATTTCGCACCAAATTCACATTAAACGGTATTTTCAAACAGCATACCTCACAATTTCTAGAAACTATGCATGCGGGTAAACATACAGACTATTAATAATTAGTTGCATTACTCGGTAATAGTAAAGTGGAAGTGCTAGTACTCGAGTACTAGTAATCGCCATTCATAGTTTTAATGTCGAATATGATTAAAACTGCCGTGAGCAATGTAAAAAATAATTACAGGAGATTCTTAATATTCTTACACAAATTGACTGAACCCCACGGTAAGCTCAGGAAGGCTGGTATTGCGGCTCAGCCAACGATATATATAATATACAAATAGTTAATAGTAGTTTATGTATCTGTGCATAATAAAGGCATTACAACAAGAGAGTGGGTTTATGACACGCGCCGAAGGCGAGTTTCATAATAACATCACACAAGTGTTGTAATGCCTAATTATGTATAGACGCATACACTACTTTATCTACACACATATTATAAATGTTATAAGTTGGGTTCAGGAACCGTAGGGACATGACCTGCATTATTACTAGTGCCACTTGTAAACATTAAAAAGTCAACGAACAAAACCAATGACAGCTTGGAATGGCGGCGTTCCATATTTCGTATCTCAGTCAAATATTTTTTTAAACCATAGACAAGCGAATGAACTCCCTATTCTATTGTCACTCGAGTTCACATTTCGTTCGATTTATATTTAAAAAAAAACATAAAGAATTGGCGTTTCGTATCAATGACTGTTTTAATATATATAGATACTAGAATAGACGCCTCACTTGAATTTGACAGCTGTTCAAAATTTAAACTCATAACCTACTGTTTTCAGGAGGTAATGTTAACATTACATCTCCATTAATTTCTGATGGTTGGTAATGCTGGTCATACGCCTACGGTTTTTGGACGCATTTTAGAGTATTTATGATATGTACCTAGATAAAGACAGCCATGACTCAGGAACAAATATCTGTGTTCATCACACAAGTAAATGCCCTTACTGGGATTTAAACCCAGGACCATCGGTTTCATAGGCAGGGTCACTACCCACTAGGCCAGACCTTTCGTCAAGTTCTTGTTACTACTACTTTTTTTAACTTTTTTTAGCTTTCCTCGGGACTTCATCGGCCAGCCGGCCGTTTAAAGTATGGTTGCGGGATAAAAATCATCTTATGTCCTTTCTTGTAGCTCAAACTCTCTCCATACCGAAGTTCATCCCAATTGGTCCAACGGTTTAAGTGTGAAAAGGTAACAGAGCCCTGAATCTAAGTTTTTAACCTAACATAACGCGTTAGAGTTTCCCATATACTGTGTGTAAGTCTAATACGGGCGAAGAATGAAACCAGACAAAGGATTTACCAGTATAATCAATAACGAAAAGGTATTTCTTTAATTATACCTATTATACATGTGTAATTAATTTTTGTAAAATTTCTGAACCGTAATGTACTGCGAACATTACGCAATATGAGCTTTTGAAACGAACTGTCAACGAGTGTTTAACTCGAGGGTGTTGTATTACATTGCGGACCGAATTTTTTTATATGGATATAATTTTAATTGTAATTCTAAACAAAAGTTATCTAAATATATTTCTTATGTCCTATTCTACCCTCCGTTAAGAGATTCGCCCGTATAAGAATTACACACTGTAGGTATGTAAATAACATTATCACTTACGCGTTCGAGACGTTTTTTTACGTCAAAAGAAACTTACACTAGAGCCGCAGATAGACAAAGTTCTTTTCCCATTTATAATATCAGTATGGATTGCAGTGAGAAAAACTACAATGCACACGGGTGCAAAGTCGAACTTAATCCAGCGTCTCCCAGTTCACATTAGGCCAATTGCGTGAAGTGCAATATTGCATGCAATTTGATCCCGAGTCAAATGACACATAAATATGTCGTCAATCGAACGACTTAGAAACCGCTGTCTGTCTGATTTATGGAAGGTTGTAAGCGCCATTACATTTCAGCCTGCCCTCCTGCCCGTCCGTAGGATTCCCTTTGTCACCTCTTACGACAACCGCGGGAGGAGATGGTGCTATTCTAGTCAGCCGGCACCACACGGCAAAGCGCCATTAACTATTTTATATCATCATCATATTCGAAGGACGTCCACTGTTGGACAGTCAGCAGCAGAATTGGCTAAGCGGTGGAGGTGTTCAAGTGGTGAACACATCTCTATTGTCAAGAGAATAAGAGCGCGTGTAGGTCATTTTGAACACTTCACCCGCTCAGCGATTTACTGTGACCGGTTTTGCGCTACCACTCTCCAGTACCCTTACCATGAGTAAAGTTGTGACATTAAGGTTTTCGATAACGAGTATCGAGTTTACTATCTGTACATCTTGCTTGTACTATTTTAGCGTGAACGAGATGCACAGATAGTAAACTCGATACTTGTTCTCGAAAACCTCAAAGTCACAGCTCATGGTAAGGGTACAGTGGTTATCGATTTTTACCATGTCGTCTATATAAAAAGAATTTTTGAAAATTCGAGTTTATAAGAGGACGAGTAGGTACATATTACGCCATATGAAATTTTGTTTTTTTTTAATCCCATCCCCATGTCATGCTATTATATTATTCGTGTAACATACACTGTCACAGTTAGCTTAACAGTATATATTCTTAAAATAAATAAAAAAACCTTTTTTTTCTGGTTAACGCGTTTTCTAGACGTTCCCATATAAAATTTATACGCATTATCAATGAATCTTTCAAAATTATAGGGACAAAATTAATTTTGATAATTTTTGTGAAAAAATTTTTTCATGTATTATTGTATTTTTAAAGGCTGTATTAGATAGCAAGGCTACTAAGGCTTCCAAAAAAAAAACTAAAATATTTGTAGACATGGTCGTTAAATATACCATTAGTCGATTTTCGATGATTTTTTTTCTCGACTAATCATCAGCAGCTCTACTCTCTGGTGCTGGCTTATCGTTTAGTTTTGGGACAGGTTGTATTTAGACGAAACTAATCAATCACATGGTTTGATCGTTTATCCTGCTGGCAAGAAGTTAGTCTTCTTTTTTTTTTGCTTCGCTACCCTAAGGTTGTCTGGAAGAGATCGCTTTTTAGCGATATGATCGCCTGTTGTTTGCCTCTTTTTTTACTTTATTGTTCTTTTGTGTGATATTGTTCTACTATTGAGGTGTGCAATAAAGTATTCATTTATTCAAGAAATACAAAAGCATACTTATTAAGAGTATCGTTGATGTTGACGAGAAATTTGCTCCACAGTCGCGCCTCCTGAACATTGAAGGTTCTATAGAACCCTCAGCACGCGAGTCCACAAAATGGCGCTTACGACATTTAAAAAAAAGTTGCAATATCGCAACTACGTGACTCTGTGCACGGTTAGACAGACCGACGGCATACCAATTAACATACATAGTTACGCTGCAAGCGAAAAATTACCTTATCTATTAGACATAAGACTCAAAATAAACTGAACCAATAACCATCATTCATCAATTTACTGTGCAATTAAAAATGAACTTTATTTTCATTAAAAAACGGTTAAAAATCAAATGCAATTCCAGTTCAACTAGTTGTATATTAAAACTTTTGTAGTTTAAGTCGTATTTTAAAGAGTTTAAGGTTGAATTTCAATTGGAGATGGGTGTAGCGGGATTTTTCCCTATAGGAACTAGCAATGGGCCAGTTTTTAAAGTAATTATCTTAATTATACATGGAACTATTAAGGATAAGAATTAGTCATAGCCGTAAGACGTGGGCAACTCTTTTTTTATACATCTGAATTGTCCTGTTTTTTGTGAGAACCAAATGTTTATCTCTTATACAGACTCCCAAATAATGACTTCAATATTCTACTGGCAGTTATATAGTTACTAGCCCGCACGCCCAGAAGAACGCCCGTTTCAACCCCTTAGGGGATGAATTTCAAAAAACGATGAAATTACTTTTATTGTATTTGAATAGGGAGTGTTTAGACAAAATTTCAAGTCTCTCGCTTTTAATTTTACACAATCTCTATACAAACTTTTAATCACCTTTTTACCCCCTCAATGGTGGAATTTACAAAAATCATTTATTGTGGGTCCTTAATGTATGTAACATACAAAACAGGGTTTTTGTGAAAAAATCAGCTAAGGTATGAAATCAGATGAAACTCTACAAAACAGAACTATGGCTTTTCAATTCTACCAGCAAAGTAATCACATATAAACATTTTTTGAAAGCAACGAGGGCACAGCGAAGTACCATCACGCTTGAAGCTGGGGCAGCCCAACTGGGGAAGTACCTCCTCCTTACAGAAGACCGCAGCCATAATAGCACTGCTATCTATGTTGTGTTCCTGATGGTAAGATTCCCAGAGCTCCAACACCCCTTAAAGGCCGGCAACGCGCTTTGTGACTCCCCTCGTGTTACGTGTGCCCATAGGCGACGGTAATTCTTTGCAATCAGGTAATCCGCCTACTCGTTTGCCACTTCTGTCATACAAAAAAACTGCCTAGGGAGATTATTCCAGAGGCGAGCATTCTCAAAATCCGTTTCTCATTTTTTTTTTGTCAGAGTACACTCCAGTGTGGACCTTTTTGTTTCCACAATTAAAAAAAACCGGATATAACAATAACTAGAAATTCCACCCTTCTGAGTAAGGGCTGGTATGCAGGTCAGCTATTGCATCATCTTCCCACCCTGAAGTGCACCGTTTTCTGATGCAATACGTGGAAGCAATTGCATCTAGCAAGCACGCGTCTGTCCTTTTCTAACTAGCAGTACGTGTAACGAAACGGAAAAAGACAAATGATTATTGAAATGGATTCTACAGACAGGTTTTGGTAGTGAAGCTTATGAAGCCGTTGGGTTCAAATCCGAGTAAGGGCATTTATTTGTGTGATGAGGCCCACGCCCTTACGACGATATATTTTTACCCTATTACCCTATATTTATAATAAATAATACATAAATCTTACACAAATCGACCTAGTCCTACGGTAAACTCAGTAAGGCTTGTGTTGTAGGTACTAGACGACGATATATATAATAGATAGATACATATAAATACTTAAATACATAGAAAACACCCACGGCTCAGGAACAAATATCTGTGCTCATCACACAAATAAATGCCCCGACTGGGAATCGAATCCAAGACCATCGGCTTCATAGGTCACTACCCACTAGGCCAGACCGGTCGTCATATATTTGTCTTTTTATTAACTGTCTGACGTTGAAGTGTTACTTATCGATAACAGGACTGTCGATATTTTGATTTTGTCCATCACTTACAACCAATCGTTCCTGCTAGAAAAATATCTGGGTATACATATTACGCACAAACTAGCTAAGACTTAATCATTTATCGTAATTATTGTAAAAAAACTCTCAACAACTAATGTGTCATCGAACCGTTTTTTACCCGACCGCCCCAGAAGGGTGGGTAATGTTTTTGCCGGTTGCGTCATACGGCCAACGGTTACGAGCTACCACGTGTTTCCTGTGGTTAGGGTGACCATGCTATGTTGGTCGGCGCGAGACATTCCTGATTTGATTTAATATTGTGGTAAGTGGAAACAAAATGGTGATACAAAGTTATATTTTCGGAGTCTATTGATGATTACGATCATCTTTTACTGTGGAGGCAGAACTGAAAAATCAGTTAAAAAAATGACCAGCCCATACTAACAACTACAGCTAGCAGCTAGTATGGGAAGGTCGCTTTTTTAATTGATTTTTCGGTTGTGACCCCATAGTAAAAGTTGATCGTTATCACGAATAGATCCAGAAAATATATATTTGTATTACCATTTTGATTTCACTTGATATTATTGGTCCAAAGCGTATTTACAAAATATACATAATTGGACGTGTAGATTAACGAATTATTATTAGTTAATAATGTTTGTATTTGTATTGCAAGTGGCTGTGTACATTGCAGAAACAAGGGCCGTTGGGGCGTAAAAGTTTTCAAGTGGGGCCACGTACCGAAAGGCATGGCCCCCTACAAGGTGGACCGACGACCGGGTAAAGATCGCGGAATCCATTGGATGTGCGTGGCACAAAACCGGTCATTGCCGGTCGCTTAGTGGGAGGCCTGTGTCCAGCAGTAAACTTCTTTTGGCTCATATTACAATAAAGATTTATTTATTGAAAAAAATATATATTTCTAGATTACCAAGGTATATATATACTTATATTTTTATTGTTACTTCTTCGAATTTTTGTTTTAGAATGAATTTTTTAACGAAAAGTTATAAATATAACATACTAAATTGATGAAAAATATATACAATACAATATAATACAAATATTCTTTTTGCACACCTCTAAAATGAAAAAAAAAAAAACATATATGAGTAGAATAAAAATAGAGGCAGACAACAGTCGGTATTAATTAGCCAGACCGAAAAAAATGTAGTTGATATTAATATTATGTATGTTTAGATATTTATGAACACCATGATTGCTACTTTATATTAGTCACTCAAACCTGTTCTTCTGCTGTCGTTTATGAATGAAAAACAAAACTCAAAGCCAAATACACATTAAAAACATTCGCAAAAAATTAAAAAAAAAGGTCTTGACTTTAAGATAAAAAAAGCATTACGCAGTTGATAATTGCGCGGCCATAAATTTGATTGACATATTAATTATATCATATACTTACTCCTATGTGTGGTTTAGTTAGATTAAATAAGATATCAAGTAACATAGGCCTTAGAAGTATTTATGTTTTTCATATAACTAGTATGATCATGATCTCTTTTTGCATTTAATTTGTTTTACTGAGAGGTCAAATTATACTAGTCATCAAGATATTAGTATTATCATATTTATAGCTATTGAACAGTATAAGATAAGCTGGATAATTAATGATAACATCGTGACACGCCTTTTTTACCTCATGATTACCTACTGTGTACTACTGTGTATATAATATTTTATTACAAAAAAGTACAAAAACCAAATACACTTTAAAGCTTCGTCATGTGTATGACAGCGGTGCTATCGCGAAAAACGATTTACGTTTTCGGTCAATTGTCTTTTGCGACTTTCATGACGCCTTCATTGGAGTAAAAGAGAAAGATACTCGAAATATAATTATGAACTTCGTTGTTCGCGGTACCGGGCCAGATTGGCGAATAAGAGCACTCTTTAAATCAATAGAAATACGTTACTTCGTCAACATATTATGTATTAAAATATTTTTTTCAGATAAAGAGAACTCGCACTGAGATATATCGGAGCTGTGGAGGTGGTCACAGATATCTGAACATGCACTTTATCGCCTTGAAAATAGAGGCGTTGTTCAGATTCTTGTTTTTTTTTTGCCTGAATGTAAGCAATTACCGTCGCTCACGGGCACTTGCAATACCAGGGGAGTCACAAGTAAGCCTGCCTTTAAGGGGCGTTGGAGCTTTGGAAACCTTACTCACCATCAGGAACACAACACTACATACCTATGTGCCTATGTATAGCTGTAGTTTTCTATAAGGAGGAGGTACTTCCCCAGTTGGGTTTCTCCAGACTGAAGCGTGATGGCACTTCGCTGTGCCCTACCTCTCATTGTTGGACATAGTTTAAGGACATACCGGAGTACCATAAGTTTCGGAGAGCATTGGTCTCCACTTCCAGGCATTATAGGTGAAAAACTTAGCGAAAGCACCAGGCCTATGTAGTAACGTGTGTCGGCGTTCTATATTCAAATGTTGACGATAGTTCCATATTGATTCTCTGCACAACTATATAGACATGGTGCTTCAGTTAAGTTTTTCTCCTATAACCGTGCTGGACTCTAATATCAACAGTGACTAAGTAAACATGAAATCGTGTTTTTTTTTCAAAAAATATTAATATCACTCACTAAAATATAAATACAAATAGTAATTTGTGATGACAGGCGGCATGAAGTCAACATGCACATTTTTTAATCCCCCGGCCGGCTTTTATCTTTTTAATCTATCGATGAAGCTATATATTATATTGAAAAAATATGTTCTTATCTGTGGATTGAATCAAGGTTATACATAATTAGCATAATCTTCAGAGCTTAATCATATCTTTATATCTACTTTACATGTGTACTTTAAATTTTAATATATTCCAGTTTTGTAGAATTAGAGATAACTAATTGGTTTTATTAATTTATCTTGATATTTTATTATATATCTTCTTAAATCAAAATTATGACGAGTGAGAATGACAGTTCGGGTCACATAAATAAATCAATTTTTCGGGACCATCTCACACAAATCGACCTATTCCTACGGTAATATCAGTAAGGCTTGTATTGTAGGTACAAGACGTCGATTATATAATAGATAGATACATATAAAACCGGCCAAGAGCGTGTCGGGCCACGCTCAGTGTAGGGTTCCGTAGTTTTTCGTCCGCCACGGTAAGTGTTCCCACTTCAGAGTTAAAAATGGGCTATTTGATACATTGTTGTTGACATATTAATATGAAGTACAGAACCCTAAAAACGGGCCCACAAAGGATGGTGACAACTAAAGAAAGAGTTTTAGGTCCCAACTATACATGGAAAATTCGAAAAAATGTTGTCAATTTCAGTCCCACCACGAGTAGTAAGAAGGGGTTGTAACATGGAGTGATTACCAGCCAGCGTCATTTGAAGTCAGTCAGTCAGTTTCAACCTAATGTATGGGCATAGAGACTGCATGCTCCGACCCCATTAAATCAGAAAGAATCTTAAAACCGCCATGTAGGGTATGAGCGTTCCACCTACAGCGACATCTATCGGCAAATTAAGTAAACTATGCGCGCGAGCTTAGTACAGAGGCTCTAGTGTAAGTTTCTTTTGACGTAAAAAATGTCTCGAATACGTAAGTGATACTGATATAATATGAGAGACGGTAGAATTGGGCGATGAATATAAGTGCAGATTCTTATTTACTATTAAAACTAAACGCGGAATTATACATAAAACGGCGGGGCTAACGCGAACAACGATATTCGTAAATTTCAGCCGATTATCTCTGTCACTCTCTTAACGCCTTAATTGGAGTAAAAGAGAAATGCTCAACATATACGAACTTCGATGTTCGCGGTACCGGGCCGGAAGTGATGAAGAAGTGTGTCTTGTCATTCAATAAAGATTTTGACAGCCATATCTTACGGAATAAGGGCTAATTTATTAACAATTTGTAAGAAACTATCGCCTTAACGACTTTAGTGCTGGAATAATATAAAGTACCTACTTTGCTCGCAAAAAAGCCTAAGATATATGCAATCCTGCGGCGCTGCCGTCTTTCTCGAGGAAAGCAGAGACCATTTTACCAAAAACGCGTAAGACGTATGAAATCCTGCGGCGCTTACAGTTTTTTCGAGTTGATAAAGTTTGTATGGGGGAACAATATTTTCGTTTTTTAGTATATTACTTGATTTTTTTTCATACTTTCCCACCGTTTAAACCTCTCCTGAGCTACTACAAATATTTCAAGACCAAATTAGCCAAATCGGTAAAGCCGTTCTCAAGATATAGCGTGACCAAGAGAAATAGGGGTTCATTTTTATATATAATATTTTTTTCAAAAACTATTGAACCTATCAAGTTCAAAATAATTTTCCTAGAAAGTTTATGTAAAGTTCTACTTTTGAGATTTTTTTCATATTTTTAAAACTTGTGGTTCAAAAGTTAGAGGGGGGGGGACGCACTTTTTTTTACTTCTGGAGCGATTATTTCCGAAAATATTTACATGATCCAAAAATGATGTTAGTAAACCCCTATTCATTTTTAAATACCTATCAAACAATATATCACACGTTAGGATTAGAATGAAGAAAAAAATCACTCCCCACTTTACGTATAGGGGGGGTACCCTAAGAAAACATTTTTTTCCACTTTTTATTTTTGCACTTTGTCGGCGTGATTGATATACATATTACTACCAAATTTCAGCTCTCTAGTGCTAACGGTCACTGAGATTATCCGCGGACGGACGGACGGACGGACAGACATGGCGAAACTATAAGGGTTCCTAGTTGACTACGGAACCCTAAAAACTTAAATACATAAAAAACACCCATGACTCAGGAACAAATATCTGTGCTCATCGCAGGAATAAATTCCCTGACTGCGATTTGAACCCAGGACCATCGGCTTCATAGGCAGGGTCACTACCCACTAGGCCAGACCGGTTGTCTATTACTCGTAGCTAACATAAAAAACTTCATACTATATAAATATATATAATTTATAAATAGCACTAAACCATGTAAATATTTTTTATTTTAATAAATATGTATTAATAATGATACTAAATATCTACAAAAACAATTAAATCACTTAATATAATTCAACTAAAACTAACAGTAATCCAAAAAAGGCCCCTGCGGCATGATACCGAAGACTCTGGCAGCATTGCCTCGCTGAATAAGCTGAGCTGCCAGCTTTTCGGTTTGCATTTCAGTCTCTTTGAGAGGTCCTACCATTATAAATTACTATTTTTATTTATAGATTCGTAAAAAAATATATTTTTTACGTACAAAACATATCTGAGTCCTGAGTGTAAGTTTTTAACCTAATATTACTATAGCTTTAGTGTTTCCCATATAAATTACATTATCACTTACGCGTTCGAGACGTTTTTTTACGTCAAAAGAAACTTACACTAGAGCCTCTGACAAAAAAAAAACCCTACCTCTCTCAAAACATGGTCACCTCAGCCCATTCATAAGACTAGGAATGTAGCGACTACTAAGAAACGTGGGCATCACGCCACTAGATAAGATAACCACACATTCTTGCGGCCGTGAGACAGTTTTTTTTACTTTTTTTTGTTTACTAGGAATCGGACTTTTGTATGGGATAACCTTCATAAAATATTACTGACATAAAAATGTCGACTTCAGTATATTTATAAGTTGACTTGTGTTGACGCGGTTTATTAAGGAAAAAACGTAGCCTATGTGTTAATCCAGGGTGTCAGCTAACTCCACACCAAATTTTAATAAAATTGCTCCAGTCGTTTAGACGTGAAGAAGTATCAAATATAGTCACAAACTTTCGCCTTTATAATATTAGAGTAGATGTAGAAATTATACCGTTGTTGTAGATGTAGATAGTATACCGGGTGTGACCTGTAATAGGAGCAAAAAATTTAGGGATCGCTTCTACACAACGAACGTAACAACATTTGTTCTACAACTTTAAATATTTGGGTAATTTATTACTTGTGATTTTTTCGAACAAACTAAATAGTATTTTCAATGGACAGCATCCAATAGTCTAGTTGACGTTTACTGTCAGCCTACAAACTTCATAGTTTGTAGGCTTCAAACTTCATTGCTTGTTTGGAAAATCTTTTTTTATTAATATTTATTAAACTATTAGTTATTTTCAAAAGTCGTAGAACAAATGTTGCTACGTTTGTGGTGTAGAAATGATGCCCAAAGTTAATGCTCCTATTACAGGCCACACCCGGTATAGTATGGACATTACATTATCATGTATGTACTTCAAAACTTTAAATTTGGACTTTAAGGCGAGGATATACGAGACATATTTGAATGAAAATTGTATTTACTTCTTTTATTGGGGCAAAGTATAATGATTATTAGTGACGCCATTATTATCAAAGAAAACATTAATTAGTACAAATACTATAAGAATTGACGCGTGACATATATTGCAAATGATGAGATTTATTTATTTGTTATTGCTGTGTCATTTTCTGATTCTCATAAGATAAACAATTACGAGGGCCGACCAAAACCACCCCATCTCCCGCGGGTTTAGTAAGAGGCGACACAGGGAAAAACCGAGCAGTAGTGTCTCTCGCAAGTCAGACCCCATAATTAGTACTGCTGTCTCCTTTGGGCAAGAGAACTTGGATACCAGCTTGGACCCTTTGAGTCGGTACAAAGACGTCGACGATTCCAAACTCATGAGCGACTTTACCTCCATATGTGTGTTATATCGCTTGTACAATGGGTTGTGCTCTGAAGAACTGTTCGACATGACGCCAACGGCCGCTTTCTACTACCGCACCGCTCGTCGTCGGCAGTGCATTCATCCTCACACCCTGGAGCCTAAAGGGTCGCGCATTAAGAGGTTTAAGAGGAATTGCCTCCCGCGAACGCTTCGGCTGTGGAATGAACTCCCTGCCGAGGTTTTTCCTGGCGACTACAGTATGATTCTTCAAAAAAGGAGAGTGTAGGTTCTTAAAGGGTAGGCAACGTGCATGTGAATCCTCTGGAGTTGCAGGCGTCCATAGGCTACGGTAACTGCCTACCATCAGGCGGACCGTATGCTTGTTTGCCACCGACGTTGTATTAAAAAGTGAGCCTATAAGCATTCCTTTTGAGGTATTGGAGCCCTAACATGACGCAGCCTCCCGAACGCTCAAATCCCAAAATTAAAAGCTGATGATGAGTTTTTCCTATTGTCTATTGCCAAATAGACCTTAACTTTTTGATTACTAAGTGACATAAGTACCTCATAAATGCCCGAGTTGAGTACTGCAATCAACCAATTGGACGGAATCGTTTTTACGTAATAAGTCGTCCTACGGCGCGAGCCCCTGTCCGGACTTGAACCCGTGGCCTCTGACGTCACCGGGCCTTGAAGGTTTGACGACCTTATATGTGATTAAATGATCGTATGTGTGTAGTATTCTCGTGTTTGTTTGTGTGTCTGTATGTGTGTACGTTTTTTTTTCGAAAATCGAAGTTTGAGATATTCTGGCATCTGTATCTTTTACCTTTAGAGTGTACGACTTGCAATCCGGAGGTCGAAGGTTCTAATCCCGCCTTGTAATAATGAGTGTAAGAAATATCATTTCATATTATCAGTATTTTCGGTGAAGGAAAACATCGTGATAAAACCGAACTGATCCCAATACGGCCTAATTTACACTTTAGGTTAGAAGGTCAGATAGCAGTGTCTTTCGTAAAACTAGTGCCACGCCAAATTCTGGGATTAGTTGCCAAGCGGGCCATAGGCTCCTATGAGCGACGATTATGAATATCGAATATCGTCAATTTGGGATCCGATTCTCATTCATTCTCTATGGAAATCACTTGGTGACTATTTCAAAAATCGGACCCAAGATCTTTTGACATGTTATTGAGTCATACCTTACATATATTGGGTCAGTTACGATAAAAAATGAAGTTAACTTACTCATAACTTCATTTTTTATCGTAACTGACCAATCACTTGCCCCTAAACTAAGCATAAGATAAGAGGGTGTAGCTCACAAATTTTGCCATGTTACCAGCTCCGAAAAACAATATGTAATTCAAACTCAAACACAAACGTTTATTCAGTAAGTAGGCCACAAGGGCACTTTTACACGCCGAGTATACAAAAGTAATAGAGAAGTGTTTACCTTCTCGTGCTAATATTGAGACCAGAGCTAGCGAAAGATTCCATAATTGAACCACGAGGTTCAAAGAGTGGAATCTTGAGCATTGAGAGAGTCATTAAGCACGTGAGGGGAAAACACTTTGCTACCGAGTGAAACACATACTTTTTCACCTCACTACCTCGAGGAAAAAAATACTATAAAACTTAAAAAAAAATATTCAAAATTATTGGCATTCATGACTCATCATTCAAAAACATTAAATAAAAGAACAGCCGACCAGATGATATGTATCAAATTACTTTGCACATAAAATGCAACTTTGCTATCTGTTTTTAAAGAACAAAACAGTTATTTCCGGAGGAGAAAAAATAAAAACTACACCGGTTCTAACCATACAGTTCCGAGAAGTATTTCGACTAATTGCATCAGTGGAGAAAGGTCTAATCCCTTCCATTATTAATTAATCACACGGCCACGATACTAAATGCACTGATGCAATCTAGCCATGTTCTCAGTCATAATTGCTGTGACCTAGACTTGGCTAGAATTCCTGAGGAGAAAATATGTCTGACAACCTAGGCAGTTGTAATAATACAGATAGTAATTTATAATTAATTTTTGGCGACAGGTTTGGTTTAGTGAGTGACCCTGCCTATGAAGCCGATTCAGATCCAAGTACGGGCGTTTATTTACGTGACGAGCGCATATATTTGTTCCTGAGTCATGAGTGTATCATATGTATTTAAGTATTTGTATATAACATATATCGTTGGCTGAGTAGGTACCCACAAAACAAGCCTTCTTGAACTTACCGTGGGGCTCAGACAATTTGTGTAAGAATGTCCTGTAATATTTATTTGTATGTCTTTCTCGTACACGGAACAATGATGTTCCGGACATTTGGGAGGCGTATGTAGAGCAGGATCGAGCCAACGCACAAAGGCCCTTTCAACAATTTAATGAAATGTAAGAGATACACTAAGCGGATGTTGCCCCTGTCCGTATCATAAGGCTTGTGATGTAGGTAATAGACGATGATATATATATAATATATCATGCTTAGCATGTCACATAATATATACATGCTTAAATAAAAACAACACACATGACTTAGGAACACATATCTGTGTTCATCACACAAATAAATGCCCTGACTGGGATTTGAACCCAGGACCATCGGCTTCATAGGCAGGGTCGCAAGAGGCCTTCGTAACTGATAAAAAGATAAAGAAATTGCATTGCATGTACGGCGAACCTCGGTTTATCGGTGATACTGCGTCATTATCTTACGCTGAGCCCACACCGTTTAATTGCAAGCAATAAATTGCTACCAACTAGATTGTAGGCAATAAAAATTGACAATTGATATCGATTATACAGCATATTTTGAATATTACCTCAAAGACTGCGCCGAAGAAATGACAGCAGAATTTCGTTTGTTAGATACCTTTTTTGTATAGTTAATCCTTAATCTTAGTGTTTGTGCGTCATAAGTTACATATTTAAGGATTAGCTAAATAAATCATACGATTCAGAAACATGATTACTTTAATTTTTCGTTATAAAAATTACATCCAAATTGAGCTCTGAAAAAGATAGGTTGCACTGAATACGTTGCAAATACTCAATAGAAGGTCATAAGTTTTTTAATAATAACAAAATAATTTATTCTCTATAACGTATACGCGTAAAGAGAGGCGCGGACGGGGCAGGCCTAAACAGAGATGGCGGAACGATCTGGACGCTTTCCTCAGCACTTGGCCGGAAACAGCAAAAGACCGAGAATTGTGGGGGTCCACGGGAGAGGCCTTTGCCCAGCAGTGGGACACTATAGGCTAAGAAAAAAAAAAAAAAAAAAAAACTTATACGCCTTACATTTGTAATAAATATGTTTTTTAATAATACGAATGAAAATTCGTATATTCGCGAGCGGATCGCCCATCATTACCTGAGCCGTCATTAGATTGAATCGAGTAGCGTGAAAAGCTCCACACCCTTAACCAGACGTAGGCATTAGTGCTTTGAACCCATATTCCATGAAAACGACTCTTAACTAATTTCTTTTTGTTTTTATATTAAGCAGAAACGTCTGCTAGCATATCAAAGATATTTAAATCGAAAGAAAAATAGAAAAATTTGACTCGCAGCGGGACTCGAACCCACAACCACTGGATCACTAGCCCAGTGCACTACCAGTTGTGCTATACGAGCGCCGCTTAGACGTGTCAAATTTTTCTATCTTATCCTTCCTGGTATACGTCATTGCGAGTCAAATTTTTCTATTTTTCTTTCGATTTAAATAATTTATTTTTGTTTCCCTATATAATAATTCGCGGTGTGATGCCGGCTGACTAGAATAGCACCACCCTATCTCTTCCCGCGGGTGTCGTAAGAGGCGACAAAGGGAATAATCCTACGGGCGGGCAGTAGCGTCCGTCGAAACGCAATCTACAGCTACTGCGGTCGCCAACGCGTCTGCCAAGCGTGGCGACTTTGGCAACTACCCCCAAGATGATACAAATCATTTGTGGGAGGCCTATGTCCAGCAGTGGACTGCATACGGCTGAAATGTATAAAATTATTCAGCGCGCAATTGCCTGCCTCAGACGCCCCCAGCGACGACGAATTTCGGACGATTGTCCCTGTCTTGTCTCATTGGAGTAAAAGAGAAATATGCTCGAAATATACGAACTTGTAATAGAAAACTCCCGTGAGACTCAGACATACTAGAAACATATATAAACGGGTCACTCACGTATCTTAGGGTCGAAAACCGCTCGACACGGCATCTCATGATTATGGTTCACGAATTGCACCGAAACATATGTCGAGCGGTTTTATATATTTCTAGTATATACGAACTTGGTTGTTCGCGGTACATGGCAGAGATCAGTGACTTGTATATTTGTCACATATATATGTCACTTATAAATAAAGCTCTTACCATTTGGAACTAACATTTTACCTTTTATCATAATCGTAAAACACATAAGTTCACTCGCGATAAAGCCAGTCGTACACCGACGCGGCCTGCGTACGAAACACGCGGACACTGGCAAGATTAGGGCAAAGAAAATTGTTTTTATATATTACCACTGCCAGTCACGAGGTTCTCAAACTGTGACCGGTTTGCGGGAAGTAAGAAGCTAGTCAACGGTCGTAAGTTTATCTTTTGGACTTTACAAAAGTATCAGTATTGTTGGTATCCTTGAATTGATCATTCTCAGTTAAGAAATATAATTAATATTGAAAATAATTTCACAGGCTTGCTAAACTTTTCCCACTTCTTGGTGCTTTTAGGGGGGTCTATTAAATATAATTTAATACTAATGTAATTTTTATTTTGAAAAACAGGATAACAAATGTGAAAACAGTAACATTATATTATATAATTAACTAATAACAAAAAATAAAATCTTATAAATAATAAACCTGTCCCAGGTCTCGGTCACTGGGCAGGGTGCCCAGAAGGCTGGCCGCATTCCCGCGTTGGATCGCAATGCTGATCTTCTGGGCGAAATAGTGACCAGCCCTCTGGTCACCAGAAGCCTCAATAAGGCGCGACGCACTCTCTTTGTAGAGACGTACTAATTAAATACTATTAACAAAATAATCCTCTGGTATTAATAACTCTATATCGATACTTCATCTCGCAATGCGATCGCTGGAGATTAGGGTTCGAATCCTGGCGAGGGATTCCTGGTTTTTTGTTTTATTTTTTTGGATACAAATATCTTAGAGTACAAAGACCTAGTTTGATTGTGAGATCAAGAAGGCTTGTGTGATATATACTCAAGAGAATATCAATTGGTCACTTTATATAGCAATTTCTATACGAAACAACTAGTTATTATTGCTCTGAAGTGTATAATGAAAATGTACGTAGATATATTTATGGATACACCGTGGCTTGTCGGTCATACTGGGTCGTTCGATGATAATGCTTTTCAAGTTAGGTACACAAATCTCGCTATAAGGAAATAAATAAATAAATAAATATTTCGGGACATTCTTACACAAATCGACCTAGTCCCACGGTAAGCTCAATAAGGCTTGTGTTGCAGGTACTAGGCTATATATATAATAAATAGATACATATAAATACTCAAATACATAGAAAACACCCATGACTCAGGAACAAATATCTGTGCTCATCACGCAAATAAATGCCCTGTTTGGGAATCGAACCCAGGACCTACGGCTTCATAGACAGGGTCACTACCCACTAGGCCAGACCGGTCGTCAAAGAAATGCAAGCTATAAAAACTGGCAGATGTCAGTTGGATGCTTGCAATCTATTTGGCAGCAATTTATTGCTCGCAATTCGCTATTGTCAGCTCAGCGTAACAGTTACAGTATCACTGAATTGCCTTGTCATCGGTAACCCAAAATAAAATGAAATTAAAAACAAACGTTAAATACAAATGATAGTGATTAACACAGATAATGATTCTAGCTAGGATTTGAACCTGAAACCTCCTGTATCGTATACTGACCGAGGCTAGGAGACTGATAAGGTCTATGTCCAGTCGTCATAAGATATACCGAAGTGCATGCTCCGATATTTTTGAATATCTTGGCTGCTCCGATATATTTGATGGCGACTGTCCAGCAGTCCACTGCTGAACATAGACCTCCCTCAAGGATCACACGACCGGTCCACAGGATCCTTGTTGTTTGCCTACAACCTAATCAGTCTTGGACGTCCATTGCTACACCAAGGCCTCATCCATGTGTCACATTATAATCTAAGCATGGATTACCACCGGAGGCAGCGTCTCTTGGAGTGGGGGAAAATACTGCGATCGCTAACCCGCCTGTCTAGTGCGTGGTGATAATGGAATTTAACCTGCCATGCTCAGTGATCGCTCCCTGTTGCACTCGATGGGGGAGGCCTAAGTAGAGCAGTAGACATCTTGATAGGATAGACAACGTCCACACACAAATAAATGTCATTTCTAGGATTCGAACCCAGGACCTCCAGCTTCATAGGTAGGGTCACTACCAACTACGCTATACTATCCGCAAAATTATGTGGCTAGTCGGTGAATTAACGTCAGTTGTCATCCTTTTTGTGCCTACCGCTACCTGCACTATTATTGCGAGGGTGCGAAAGCGATAGCATGATTCAGATGATTTATGACCCGACTCACCACTTAATTTCGGATAGAATCATCATCATTATTATTTCAACCGTAAATCAGCCACTGCTGGACATAGGCCATACCCAAATATGACTTGTTTCATCTTGGGGGGTAGTTGCTACAGTCGCCACGATTGGCAGGCGAATTGGCGACCGCAGTAGCTGTAGATTATGTTTCGATGGACGCTCTTCTCTCGCTCGCCTCATACGACACCCGTGGAAGAAAATGGCACCACAGGCCTGCCCCATAAGGCTGTACAGGTGTGAAAGAGACAGCATGCTTCCGATGTTTTATTACCCGAATCTCCACTTCATTCCGCGAATAGTACAGGCCGTTTATACTCTATAGTCCATGGTCCTAGGGAACTAAGTCATTAGGCACAAGTTCACGGCCAGAACTAACTAAATCTTCCGGCAATCCTATCCACGTGCGCAACAATAATAACTACACACGCTTCGCCTTATTACCGAGGCATAAGAGTTAATATTGTTCAGATATTTATAGAGCGGAGTACACGTGGAGCTATTTTAAAGAGCACGTGGAATACGAAATGTGCATACAATGTACAGTCGTAGTCAAAGATATGTTTACAATTTTGTACCTTATTACAAAGGATTAAGGTGACATAGTGTATACATATTTTTGACGTCGACCGGTCAAGGATAGAGTTGTTAGTGTCAGAAAAAAACAAATGTTTTGATTTAAGTGATTTTTTTAAGAAAAAAACAGAAATTAATCCGAATTATAAGCGTAATGACGCATTTTTGACAACACAACACCGATGTCAATGTCAAAGTAAGTCAATCATTCACTTAACCACCAGTATTAAGAAAAATATACGGGATCCCTTTGATTCCCATAATTTTATTAGTCCGATTTTCGAAAGTCATAAATTGTTACCCATATTGTTTTAAGTCATAACTATCATAAGTCATAATAGTTATCAGACATACAACTAAATAAATATAATAATTATATGCAATAATGTTACACGTCATATAAGACAAAAGTCATAAAACTAATGAGCATAATATCAAATTTCATAATCCTACAGAAAAATGGGTTAGGTTAGGTTAGAACTGCGACCCCGCAGTAACGATCTGTTACTAGAAAAATGAGTTAGGTTAGGTTAGAACTGCGACCCCCAGAGAAACGAACTGTTACCAGAAAAGTGGGTTAGGGTTGAACTGCGACCCCTACAGATACAAACTGTTACCAGAAAAGTGGGTTAGGTAAGGTTAGAACTTCGACCCCCACAGACACGAACTGTTACCAGAAAAGTGGGTTAGGTTAGGTTAGAACTGCGACCCCTACAGATACTAACTGTTACCAGAAAAGTGGGTTAGGTTAGGTTAGAATTTCGACCCCCACAGACACGAACTGTTACCAGAAAAGTGGGTTAGGTTAGGTTAGAACTGCGACCCCTACAGACACGAACTGTTACCAGAAAAGTGGGTTAGGTTAGGTTAGAACTGTGACCCCCCACAGATGCAACCTGTTACCAGAAAAATGGGTTAGGTTAGGTTAGAACTGCGACCCCCACAGACACGAACTGTTACCAGAAAAGTGGGTTAGGTTAGGTTAGAACTGCCACCCCCACAGATCCAACTAGTATGCCTTTTGACTTTCTACCTTTCAATACAATTACTATATTGAACTTTATGACCAATAACGGTATGAAATTTAATAGTTATGACTAATGATAACGGGTAAAAGAAAATCCTGACTTTTGAAGTTATGACTACTGACAATATGGCTACCAACGAGTATGACAAACATCGGTATGGATAAAATAAATCGAAAGTTTAACATTATGGGAGTCAATATAGACCCAAAATATACATACATTAGATACATTTCAGCCGTATGCAGTCCACTGCTGGACATAGACCTCCCACAAATATGACTTGTATCTTGGGGGGTAGTTGCCATAGTCGCCACGCTTGGCAGGCGGGTTGGCGACCACAGTAGCTATAGATTGGATTTCGACGGACGCTGCTGCCCGTCCGTAGGATGTTTCCCTCTGTCGCCTCTTACGACACCCGGCGGGTAGGTGGGGTGCTATTCTAGTCAGCCAGCATCACACTGCACATTCTAGTCAGCCGGCATCACACGGCACATTCTAGTCAGCCGGCATCACACGGCACATTCTAGTCAGCCGGCATCACACGGCACATTCTAGTCAGCCGGCATCACACGGCACATTCTAGTCAGCCGGCATCACAAGGCACATTCTAGTCAGCCGGCATCACACGGCACATTCTAGTCAGCCCGCATCACACGGCACATTCTAGTCAGCCGGCATCACACGGCACATTCTAGTCAGCCGGCATCACACGGCACATTCTAGTCAGCCGGCATCACACGGCACATTCTAGTCAGCCGGCATCACACGGCACATTCTAGTCAGCCGGCATCACACGGCACATTCTAGTCAGCCGGCATCACACGGCACATTCTAGTCAGCCGGCATCACACGGCACATTCTAGTCAGCCGGCATCACACGGCACATTCTAGTCAGCCGGCATCACACGGCACATTCTAGTCAGCCGGCATCACACGGCACATTCTAGTCAGCCGGCATCACACGGCACATTCTAGTCAGCCGGCATCACACGGCACATTAAGGAAAATAACCGATTGAAACCCGTTTAAATAGTTTATTCGGAAATATTTCAGCGGTAAATTTCATGGTTTTTTTTTCGTACAAATCTGGAAAGAAACGGGATTTTTTGCGGAAATTTTCAACGCACAGTCAATAATATTGATGCGACCAAAGTACCAAGGGCTCATTCAAAAATCAAATGATCGTTTTTGGGGGTGGGAAGGGGGTCAAAGAAATATCAGGATTGATCACGATGGGGGACGGGACAGTCCAAGACCACATCACGTGTTTATGACATATTTTTTTATGACATAAGGTGGCAAACGAGCAGACGGATTGCCTGATGGTAAGCAATTACCGTCGCCCATGGGCACCCGCAACACCAGGGGAGTCACAAGCGCGTTGCCGACCTTTAAGGGGGGTTGGAGCTCTGGGAACCTTACTCACCATCAGGAACACAACACTACATACCTGAAAGGTAACAGTGCTATCATGGCTGTGGTCTTCTGTAAGGAGGAGGTACTTCCCCAGTTGGGCTGCTCCAGATTCAAGCGTGATGGTCATCGCTGTGCCCTACCTCTCATTGTCGGACGTAGTTTAAGGACATACCCGGGTGTACTTTAGTTTAG
Organism: Grapholita molesta; assembly: GCA_022674325.2. Classification (NCBI taxonomy): domain Eukaryota; kingdom Metazoa; phylum Arthropoda; class Insecta; order Lepidoptera; family Tortricidae; genus Grapholita; species Grapholita molesta. The sequence goes on from CP053143.2 coordinate 10,173,900, forward strand.
TTTTAGTAGTACTGTTTTCGGTGTGATGCAACATAATTTCGTTGACTTTGTAGTGAAAAGTGTGGACTCAAAAATCACTCGAAGACTGCACGTGGACTAGACTGGTTGTAGCGTTAAGATCACCAAATATCACCAAGGTGGGGGTCAAAATAAGGCCAAAAACGACAACATGTATACATGCACCTTAAAGCTTAGATAATAAGTCGAAAGTATACATAGTTTGGTCGTCTACATATCTTTGACCTTGACTATAGGATATATATATATTTTTTTTATGACATAGGTGGCAAACGAGCAGACGGATTGCCTGGTGTTAAGCAATTACCGTCGCCCATGGGCACCCGCAACACCAGGGGAGTCACAAGCACGTTGCCGGCCTTTAAGGGGGTTGGAGCTCTGGGAACCTTACTCACCATCAGGAACACAACACTACATACCTGAAAGGTAGCAGTGCTGTTATGGCTGTGGTCTTCTGTAAGGAGGAGGTACTTCCCCAGTTGGGCTACCCCAGATTCAAGCGTGATGGTCAACGCTGTGCCCTACCTCTCATTGTTGGACGTAGTTTAAGGACATACCCGGGTCCAAAAAGCAGCATATAGGAGCATAGCAGCATATAGTAGGATAGCATAGAGATGCAACAAGTGTAGAGTGTGGCAATGCAATAAGTGCAGAATGCTTCTTGACGAAATCTCATGAATGTTTTAAAGTGCTGGTGGTCGCAGGTACGAAGGCCCAGCTTGTACCAATGAGTTTTTCGGAACTTATGTACGAAATATCATTTGATATTTACCAGTCGCTTTTCCGTGAAGGGAAAACGGAGGAAACCGGACTAATCCCAATAAGGCCTAGTTTACTGGGTTGGAAGTTCACATGGCAATCGCTTTCGTAAAACTAGTGCCTACCAATTTTTTTTTTTTATGACAACAGGTGGCAAACGAGCAGACGGATTGCCTGATGGTAAGCAATTACCGTCGCCCATGGGCACACGTAACACCAGGGGAGTCACAAGCGCGTTGCCGACCATTAAGGTGGTTGGAGCTCTAGTAACCTTACTCACCATCAGGAACACAACACTACATACCTGAAAGGTAGCAGTGCTATTATGGCTGGGATTAAATTCTGGGATTAGTTGCTAAACGAACCCCAGGCTAACGTGAACCGTGGCAAAATGCCGCGAGGAAGAAGACTGATTTTTTAAAATTATGTTACTGTGAGCTTACAATGGCGAATTGCAAGCAATAAATTGCTGTCAACTCGATTGCAAGCATCAAAAACTTGCAACTACCATCGATTTTATAGCTTGATTTGTGAAATTGTAATTGTGCTTATACATGTGAAAAGTTGTAATCGTCGTTTCGACGACCGGTCTGGCCTAGTGGGTAGTGACCCTGCCTATGAAGCCAAAGGTCCTGAGTTCGATTCCCAGTCGGGGCATTTGTGTGATGAGCACAGATATTTGTTCCTGAGTCATGGGTGTTTTCTATGTATTTAACTATTTATATGTATCTATCTATTATATATATCGTCGTCTAGTACCTACAACACAAGCCTTACTGAGTTTACCGTAGGACTAGGTCGATTTGTGTAAGATTGTCCCGAAATATTTATTTATTTGTATTTATTTAATCGTACACTTTGACAAGCGCTGTCAAAAAAATCAAAATTAAACACAGGTGTCTTAACTTTGCCCTTACTGTGTTCACAAAAAAAAAAACAACACTTAAATCTCTGACATGATCAACTGTCATTAAATAATAAATCTACACAAACTTACTTTTGCTGTTAGCAAAATAAGTGTACACCTTGTTAATTAACATTAAGGTCGAATTTTGTGATTACAGAAATTACAACCGCAAATTGAATTTTGTAATATGCCATCCATACTTAAATGACGTAATTTACGATCTCATTGCTTGCAAAGAAATTTGAACCTTATCTTGTTTACATAAGTATCATTTTAAATTAAATGTGGTTTACTTGATAATAATTTATAGCTTAATTCGGCTCCACATCAGGCCAGGTACCGCGAACATCGAAGTTCGTACCTATCGAGCATTTTGCTCTTTTACTCCAATTACGGCGTTATGAGAGTAACAGAGACAATACTTCGTTTACGAATATCGTTTTTCGTGGTAGCGCCGCAAATCTCGTATTAGGTACGAAACTTTAATATAATTTGGTGAGTAATTGTAATCAAATTTTCAATTTAAATTCTGCGCTAGTGGTGGGATAAGCTGATTTTGTAACGATAAATATGTGACTCATCCTATTGACAACCTAAAGTCATCACCTGCGTTTAGCCAACGAAAACAAATAGTGAGGTGGTTAGTAGGTAGACGCGTAAATATGCATATGTATATATACAGTGAGCCTGCCTATGAAGCCTATGGTCCTGTGTTCAAATCCCAGTCAGAGCATTTATTTGTGTGATGAGCACAGATATTTGTTCCTAAGTCATGGGTGTTTTTGTGTTTAAGTATTTATATGTATCTGTCTATTATATATATTGCCGTCTAGTACTTACAATACAAGCCTTACTGAGCTTACCGTAGGACTAAGTCGACGTGTGTAAGATTGTCCCGAAATATTTGTTTATTTATTATACATTTTAATAACTGGTCTGGCTTAATGTGTAGTGAATCGTTGGCTGAGTTACAACACAAGCCTTCTCGAGCTTACTTTGGGGCTCAGTCTGTGTACAGTTTGTGTAAGCCTGTAAGATTTAGCAATTTTTTTTTATATCAAGACATTTTACAGTTTCATAATAAGTGTCATAAAAACATGTATTCATGAGTACATACTTATTTTTCTACGCAATACAGATTAAATGAATAGGCAGATTGGGGCCAAATGCTAAACTATCATTAAAAAAAAATCTGAGCCATCAGTTAGATTGTAACTTGTTAATAAACCTAGATTTTGATAAAACTATCGATATATTTAGCCAATCCCTACGCTAGTTCTATTGCTAAGCAATTATGAAATTACTTCAGGGGAAAGAGAAAATTATACCGAGTAGTTTAGTTTGTAGTATTAAAAAGGTTAAAATTACACCAATAAATCTAGCAAAAAATAAAAATATTAGTCAGGATAATTTTGCCTACAAATGAAGGATTAAAAATGGGACCTTCTGTACGGGACTTCGTGCATGGTTGATTAGGTTAGGAAATAGTCCTAAGTACGGTATGTAGTTTTGTGTTCCTGATGGTGAGTAAGGTTCCAAGAGCTCCAACCCCCCTTAAAGGCCGGTTACGCGCTTGCGACTGCCCTGGTGTTGCGGGTACCCATGGGCGATAGTAATTGCTTACCACCAGGCAATCCGTCTGCTTGTTTGCCGCCTATGTCATAAAAAATGTGCATGAAGAGGGAAGGCGATGTTATATTTCATTATCATTTGTCCCCTTCTAACTTAACTGACAAAGATGGCAAACTGGCAGATGTATTGCCTGATGGAAAGCAATTACCGTCGCCCATGGGCACCCGCAACACTATGTGAGTCACAAGCACGTTGACGGCCTTTAAGGGGGGTTGGAGTTTTGGGTACCTTACTCACCAGCAGGAACACAACACTACAGACCTGAAAAATAGCAGTGCTATTATGGCTGTGGTCTTCTGTAAAGAGGAGGTACTTCTGCAGTTGGGCTTCTCCAGACGCAAGCGTGATGGTACTTCGCTGTGCCCTACCTCTCATAACTTTTGTTTTTTTTCTAGTATGTTCAATGAACAGCACCCACCTCTACTTAACGTTTACTGTAAGTCTTCAAACTTCATAGTTTTCACAATACATTGCTTGCTTGGAAAATCTTTTTGTATTCATATCTAGTAAACTATAAGTTAATTTCAAAAGTCGTAGAACAAATGTTGCTACGTTTGTGGTGTAGAAACGATGCCCAAAGTTATTACTCTTGTTACAGGCCACACCCGATATACATATAATGTTTAAAATATTAAGCTCTATTTTTTTTACAATCATAAGGCCGTGTTTATCTGTGTGCTCTTTTATTAAAAAAGTAATCTCGAATCAGAAATAACATGCAAAACTCTCATCCAAATGACAGCTCACAAAACGATTAAAAAAGTTGAAGATTACGTAACACTGCAAGAAAGCTGGTGAGTCACTCGCCAAAAATGGCGGCTGAAAAAAAAAGTTTAGTTGACAGCAGAAATATGGGAGGGTTCCGTGGAATATAGTACATCACTACAAAAGGCGCGAGGTAAGGGGTTGCCGTACCGGGTATATTGAGAGACTGAGAAAAGCACTATACATACCTCGGCGTGAAAAGGGGCTGCCGGCTTCGTAACAAGTCTACATATACTCGGCTAGTAACCCCCAACGAATGACTGACCGACGTAGTAACTGCCCTTAAGCCCCTGCAGCATCAATACTTAATCTAGGTAGCAAGCTTTTGATGCTGTGTTATGGACCATATCTTTGTATCCTAGTATATTATGATTATAAATAAATATCACAGGATCCTTATACAAATTGACGGAGCCCCTTGTAAGCTCAAGAAAGCTTGTGTTGTGACTCAGCCGACGATATATATAATAATACAAATACTTACATAGAAAACACCCATGACTCAGGAACAAATATCTGTGCTCATCGCACAAATAAATGCCCTTATTGGGATTTGAACCCAAGCTAAGTATTCAGAATGATCTTAACACATTCTTACTCTCTTCACAATAAAGTCGTGTTTTGAACACATCGCCCGCTTATCAATTTTTGCTTTGTTGGACATTTTAACAACAAAGGGTTTTATATTAGCCATAGTGAACCCTAAAACTGGGCAGGTGCGCGCGCGCCGAAGGTCGACGATGAAAGTAGATTCTTTATTAGTTTCAGGGTTCCGTAACTTGAATGGTCCATTAAGAAATTTTTATTTTTATTTTCCGTACACGGATCAATGTGTTCCGGACATTTGGGAGGCGTACACGGAGCCAGATTGAGCCAAAGCGCAGAGGCTCTTTAGACAATTTAAGGGGTACACTAAGCGGATGGTGTCCGTATCATGGGACGCGCACAGAGACAACACCCACGATGGTGTAAGGACTATATTTTTTTATTGTTATCGTTTTTTTCTCAATCTATATTCACTGTATTTCATTGAACAATTTCAATGGTGTCACAAACCGTGACATTACTCAAAAGTGAGACTTTCGCTCCCTATGTGTGTTATATCGCTTGTACAATGGGTTGTGCTCTGAAGAACTGTTCGACATGATGCCAATGGCCGCTTACCACCGCACCGCTCGCCGTCGGCAGTGCATTCATGCTCACACCCTGGAGCCTAAAGAGTCGCGCACTAAGCTGTATAAAAGGAATTTCCTCCCGCCAACGCTCTGACTGTGGAATTAACTCCCTGCCGAGGTTTTCCCTAGGTAGTCCCTAGTATGAGGTTCTTCAAAAAAGGAGTGTATAGGTTTTTCAAAGGTAGGCAACGCGCATGTGAATCCCATGGAGTTGGAGGCGTCCATAGGCTACGGTAACTGCTTATTATCAGGCGGGCTTGTTTGCCACCATCGTTGTATAAAAAAAAAGAATAAAAGTTTTTTCTTTCTTTCTTTACATACTTACGTGTACGAGTCGGGGTTCAAACCCGCAACCGTTGGATTGTAAACCGCACGCCAGAAAATTGGAAAATTAAAAATCATCATCTTTATCGCGTTGTCTAGGCAATTTTCTACATCATGGGAGCCTGCAGTCACCTAATCCGAGGATCCGCGTGGACACTAAGTTATACGTATCTATCATTTGGCCAACCCAGAGGGTAAAGTAGTCTATTGGGTTTAGTCCAGTTTCCTCACGATGTTTTGCGAAAATATTCGAAAAATTAAGAAAAAAAAAACGCGATACGCGGAGTCACCAAGTATGTTATATTGACCAAATAATTTACTGTGACATCGTGACTCCGATTTAAGAATAACAGGTAAGTATATACGTGGTAATCCAGGGTGTCAGCTAACTCTATACCAAATTTTATTACAACCGATCCAGCCATTTAGACGTGGAGAAGTAACAAACATACAAACAAACTTTCGCCTTTATAATATTAGTGTAAATAATGTAGATTAGTGTAGATTATTCACGGAACCCTCGCGCAAAACCGCAAACTCGGTCCGAAACCGCAAATCGAATAAAAAAGCATTTCTTTGGACGAACAAAAAGCTGTAGAAAAAGCCGCGGTATGACGTAAGCTTGCAAGTGGCCGTGACCTTGGGCTTTTAAGATGAAGCTTAGAAGTTTGTTCTTTAACTATGAATCAAACAGCAGTTTAGTTTCTGGACCCGGGTATGTCCTTAAACTACGTCCAACAATGAGAGGTAGGGCACAGCGTTGACCATCACGCTTGAATCTGGGGCAGCCCAACTGGGGAAGTACCTCCTCCTTACAGAAGACCACAGCCATAATAGCACTGCCACCTTTCAGGTATGTAGTGTTGTGTTCCTGATAGTGAGTAAGGTTCCCAGAGCTCCAACCCCCCTTAAAGGCCGGCAACGCGCTTGTGACTCCCCTGGTGTTGCGGGTGCCCATGGGCGACGGTAATTGCTTACCACCAGGCAATCCGTCTGCTCGTTTGCCGCAGGCCGCTGGGAACCTTACGCACCATCAGGAACACAACACTGCATACCTGAAAGGTAGCAGTGCTATTATGACTGTGGTCTTCTGTAAGGAGGAGGTACTTCCCCAGTTGGGCTGCCCCAGATTCAAGCGTGATGGTCATCGCTGTGCCCTACCTCTCATTGTTGGACGTAGTTTAAGGACATACCCGGGTCCATACTAATATGAAATTGCATCTCGAAAGTCCGCACGGCATGACAATAAAATATTGTAAATTTAAAAAGTTACCATTTAAGTTTTAGCTCTAAGTTTACTGCTGTGCCCTTACAGAGTGTGACATGTATTTTATATTATGTATGTGTGACATTAGCATGAATAAATGAATATGAGGCCATTTCGTGGCACACGTCGTTTGTGTAATGTTCTAATGTTTTTTTTTGTTGTTAATATTATTATATGTGTGTGTGTGTCATGAATAAATGTTTCTCTTCTATTTAGACAGAATAAAAATTACAGGAGCTGTACGAATGCTAAAATAGCTTAAATCTAATAGCCAGCATCCTTGGTACAAGGCCTTTGTACCAAGGATGCTTGCTTTTATACAAGACTGACCAGCGTTTGACCTCAGTCACACCTGATGGTAAGTGTGGACGAGGTCGAGGGTGTAGCGCGCTGGTTCAGTAACAGCCTATTCACTTTTGCCTTGAAAAAACTCTAATTATATATTTCCGGGAATACAGACGAAGGGAGTGAATTCCATTCCTTAGCAGTCTGCATTAGGAAGGTAGAAGCGAATCGCTTTGTGAAATGAATGGAATATTCACAATGTAAGGTTGAAACTGCTCCCCTTGCTCTTATTATGTAGAAATCAAGACTAGTTCAGAAGGGACCTGGATTTTCCCTAGGCTACCTCCACAATTGGTAATGCACTGCACTGGACTAATGATCCAATGGTTGTGGGTTCGAGTCAAATTTTTCTACGTTTCTTCCGATTGCAATATCCAAAAAAAATAAACTTTTTAATTTTTCATAACAAAAGCCGCGATGTATCACAGCTTTTTGTTAGACCTTGAGCTTAATGGGAAGCTCTAAGCTTTAATTATAAATATTAATTAACGACCACTTATGGATACGAGGTCTCGAAATAATTGCATGTTTCATGTTACATGTATTTCAATTTTATCGTCGAGAAAAATGTCGTACCGTACCCTTACCATGAGTTTTGACATTGAGGTTTTTGATAACGAGTATCGAGTTTACTACCTGTGCATCTCGCTTGTACTATTTTAGTGCGTACGAGATGCACAGATAGTAAACTCGATACTCGTTATCGGAAACCTCAATGTACAGGGTATAGAAGCGATCTTGGGCCACAATTAGTCTCACTAGATACTGCTGATCCATTTCGTGGTAAACTTTTTATTTATTTATCAATCATTTATTCATCATTTCAGCCGTAATTCGTCCACTGCTGGACATAGGTGGCAGCTTTCAGAAAAAATTGCCCCCAAATAACGTGAAGTGAAAAAAACTAAATTATATCAGTTTTGTGACAATCATTAAAGTTTATAATTAATAAACTAATTGTTCCTCTTGTTATATGACGCCTATTAAAAACGATAATCAATTTATGGTATTTTTTTCAGTTCACTTACTTTTAATTTTTCTAAAAATAAATCTTTTAATTTCTTTCTTTTTACTTTTTGTGTTATATGTTTGAGAATAGCACTATACATACCTCGGCGTGAAAAGGTATTGTCGGCTTCGCAATAATCCATCTACATAATATACTCGGCCGTCAACCCCTTGCTTCCCGGTCTTTGTACTAATAAATAAATATTACAGGACATTCTTACACAAATAGACTGAACTCCTCGGTAAGGTCAAGAAGGCTTGTGTTGTGGGTACTCAGTCAACAATACCTAAAATATACAGATACCTACTAAAATTCATATATAAAACACCCATGACTCAGGAACAAATATATGTGCTCATCACATAAATAAATTCCATTACTGGGATTTGAAACCATCACCATCGGCTTCATATCGACGCCGGAAAGCAAACACGTAGTAACCCACACAAGATCAAATTTTTTTTTTGTATTTTTATAATCAGTAATTTTTTCTGCGTCGAATGGTCTAATCCACGTGCTGATACAATAGAAAATGACAAAAATAGGAACTCAAATTTTCTAGTGTTTTTTTTAAAACTGGCACCGCAAATACGCGGTAAATAGCAATAAAATCTAGTTTTTTTATACAATTGTAGTTACAGCACTACGTTTTCTGTAAAAAATAAATTGTGTCATTTACGACGTCTACAGTTCTGCCGCTAGTGTGGTTTACTACGCGTTTGCTGCTCATGAATTGTGAGTGATCCGCAGTTACGCCATATGGCGAGACATATTTTGTAAACAAGTAGTAGTTATTTACCACAAATTTACATAGTATTTAATATAGAGACACATGCCTTGTACTACGTTTACAAGGAGCACTTATAATTTAATAATGAATGTTACTTCATTATTGTTGGACTTAGATTTAAACTTGCGCGGGCTTTTTTCATTTGAACGTGCCCGTCGCTGCCACTACTTTGATGTTTGCGCCGTCCCGCAGTGCGGCGCAAGCAGCGAAAGTGGGTTGACGTGTTTGTGATTCATATTATTTTATAGTTTAGTTTAGTTTAGTTTATTTTATTTCATGAAAGATAATTACACTATAAGTTTGTCTTATTTACAAATTTATAAGAACTTCAGTCATGATCGTCACATTATCAATTCAAAAATACTTAGTGATATAATTTTGTACAGTAATGGGTAAATGAATCTCCCAATAAGGATCGTCAAACAAAATATAAAACATCATTATTAAGTAAATATGTAGCAACCTACTTCAAAAATTCAATAATCGTAAATATTGTCATAACATTACCAAAATAACTAAATCATATCTCCCAATAAGAATCGTCAGTACTTAACTAACAACAAAAAGTATAATAAATAATTAATTCAAAAGTCTACAATAATACGTATGTACTCATAAGTATGTCAATGCATTAAATTAAGTAACAATAATTCATAATTAAAATTTCAATTTCATGTACTCGTTAATTGAGTACAAAGGGTTTTCCAACAAAAGGTTTCTCAAACGGCTCCTGAATGTTATAACTAAAAATAAAAAAAACCAAACTGAATAATTTTAACCTTTTGTGAAGCATCCTAATAATATTTTGGACATAACTGCCTTACTCACGTTCATTTAGTTACTCGCGCGACATGTTTTGGAGAGCTTAGATCTCCATTTACGAGCACTAAGCGTTCTGAGCTCCGTGCACTAGGACGCACGCAACGCATGTCGGTGACGCGTCGTGCTTGAAAATGGAGACCTAGCTGTTAAAAATATGTCGCCCGAGTGACTATAAACGTGAGATGGGCCGTGATGTACAAAATATTAAAAATACTAATTAAGAAACTACCCTTTTTATATTGGAAACGTCGTTGTAGCCAACACTAGATTTTGATTTTCAATTATATTTTTGTTCTTTATTTATCTTCTTTCTTAGATTAGGTTTTTTACAATATTTTTATAAAAGTAAAATATAAAAATACATCTAAAACATATCAAAACAATAAAAACATTATAAAAAACCTAACCTAGAGTGCCGCCGGCAACGGGGCAGGGCCCAGGTGGTTAGGGCTGCAGAGAGGGATAATTCCTGAGATTGCACACCTCACTGTTATGGAGACTTTTGGCATTTAAAAAGCCGCGGCCTCCACACTTCCGTGGGATATACAATCTCATAACCGACGAACGTGGGTGTAGCATGCGATGTGTGGTGAGTAGTAGTCGGACCCTCCTATCCAGGGCATCCAGCTCGGTCTGAGTCCATCTTAGTATGCCAAAGGAGTATATAAGTAAGGGCATTACCCAAGCGTTGAAGGCGCGAACCTTATTGCCACCTGACAAAAGGCTATTAAGTACTTTTGTCAGCCGACCGAAGAAGCGCTCCTTCACCGCCTGTCGAATAGCCACATCCTCAATACCCAGAGACTCTGACATACCAAGATATTTATAGGTTTCTGATTCGGAGATAGATCTGAACGACATCGTCTCAGAAAGCTGTAAATTTGTTGAATTTATTTTGTTGTTTTTGCTCTCAAAATGGATGTAAGGAGCTTGTAGTTATATTTATTTTTATGGTGTCAAAAATAGACATTTTATTTTTATTTTAAAGCGAAACACGCAAATGTGAAATTTTATTTTATGCTACTAGATTAGATGTGGAGGTACATAACTCCAATCGTGTATTACTATCATTATTAATTTTAATAAATGGATCAGCATGTGATTGAAGGACATTTTTAATAGTTATTACGTTTTTTGCAAATAAATCGATGATTATTTTAACAGTTGGTATAATTTTCATGGGAACAATAAGCAAAACACCCCAAAAATATTTGTACTATTTTAGGTAAACGTACGAAAAGTCGTGTGTTTTTCTATATCATACCATTAACGTCACTTACAGGGGTGTATAAGAATTGCTAACAATACATTTAACGCATACTAAATGACTTATAAAACAAAAATAATTAGCGTTACTGCATTTTGTTTTCTACAATTGTCTTAGAACCAACATTTATGACATTATATTGGTTAACATTTTACCAGTTCACGTGGGTTACTGCACTTATGCTGTTCATAAAATTGATGAAAATCGGCAGTCCCATACATTTAGTGATTCGGGTTACTACATGTTTGCTTTCCGTGAAAAAAAAAATCAAAATGTAGTAACCCACAAATCTCCGTGTGTAATGGCTTAAGGTTATTTCAAACAAAATGCATTTAAAGCTTTAAAAAAAATACACATTGTGGCCAAATTTCAGTAAATTATCTGCATAAATACAAAAACTACGAATTTTATTTCAAAAATTTAATGGTTTTTCGGCTCTGGTGGACAATTTGACTTTTGTGGGTTACTACGTATTTGCTTTTCAGCGTCGATATGCAGGGTCACTACCCACTAAGCCAAACCTGTCTGTAATGTAGCAGGTATGCAGTGTTGTGTTCCTGATGGTGAGTAAGGTTCCCAGAGCTCCAACACCCCTTAATGGCCGGCAACGCGTTGTGACTCCTCTGGTGTTACGGGTGCCCATGGGCGACGGTAATTGCTTACCACCAGGCAATCGGTCTGCTCGTTTGCCGCCTATGTCATAAAAAAAATGTACTATTAAATTCATATGTGTTATATAAATATACTGAATATTTCTTTAAAAACATTATACTAATACGACTGAGCCTTAAGTTAAGCACTGGTTATTCTGACCTTGCGACCGGTTGCGTAAAAGATCTTTTTAGCACATTACAGTGCACGCAGCTTGAATAGACTTTTTATGCACTGCCTTGCACCAGTGATCGTGCACAAGTGCACTAATTAGTCCTACCTAGGACTAGCCTACCTATAATAGTCTAGGTACAGTCAACCAATTTGATTTATAGGCCACTTCGTACCTTCTTACAGTGAAAATCTAATATGAAAGACGCAAAAGATCTCTTATTAACGTCACTGTGACAAGGTTCGAAGTGGTCTAGAAATCAAATTGGTTGACTATACCTATATAGACTAGGTACCTACTTATAATAGTCTAATAGAGAGCGTGCACGATAAAGGACTTACATCACGGGATGATCTTCCTAGAGTTAACTGACTCCGAAAAAGGTAAGATGTTATGTTTCTTCTACAAGGATAAAATTATAAATGTTACACAAATTTGGACTCGGGTATGTCCTTAAACTACGTCCAACAATGAGAGGTAGGGCACAGCGAAGTACCATCACGCATGAGACTGGAGGAGCCCGACTGGGGAAGTACCTGCTCCTTACAGACCACAGCCATAATAGCATTGCTACCTTTCAGGTATGTAGTGTTGTGTTCCTGATGGTGAGTAAGGTTCCCAGAGCTCTAAACCCTCCTTAAAGGCCGGCAACGCGCACAGGTGCGGAGCCACGCCCTGCAACACCAGGGGAGTCACAGGACTCCCCTGATGTTGCAGGTGCCCATGGGCGACGGTAATTGCTTGCCATCAGGTAATCCGTTTACTCGTTTGCAAAAACAAAAAAAACTAAATATGACGTGATCAACTGGTTTATGTCAAGAGTTATTAAAAGATGTTTTAGTAACTTTACATACTGTATAGAGAAAATTACCAGAAACTGGCCACTTTTCAATAACTGGCCACCACATATTGAAAATGAATTCTGTTTACCTACAAATAGAACATATTTCCGAATGGGTTTTTTTTGACAAAGGTGGCAAACGAGCTGACGGATTGTCTGATGGTAAGCAATTACTGTCGCCCAGGGGCACGTGCAAGGGGGTCATAAGCGCGTTGCCAGCCTTTAAGGGGGATTGGAGCTCTGGGAACCTTACTCACCATTAGGAACACAACACTACATACCTGAAAGGTACCAGTGCTATTATAGACTGCGGTCTTCTGTAAGGAGGAGGTACTTCCCCAGTTGGGCTACTCCAGATTCAAGCGTGATAGTACTTCGCTGTGCCCTGCCTCTCATTGTTGGACGTAGTTTAAGGACATACCCGGTTCGGGTTTCAGTTATTGTGAATTATCACAATGAATTCTCATCGCATACATATAAACAGAGTTAAATTTTAGTATAATGTGGCCAGTTTTGGAGGGTGGCCAATTACTAGTGAATTACCGTTACTTAAGGGAAAATCACAAGGGTATTAATTGAAGATATACACCCATATTATTTTATGTCTTTCCCGTACACGGAACAATGGTGTTCCGGACATTTGGGAGGCGTCCGCGGAGCCGGATCGAGCCAACGCGCAGAGGCCCTTTCGACAATTTAATGAAATGTAAGGGGTACACTAAGCGGATGTTGCCCCTGTCCGTATCATGGGACGCGCACAGAGACAGCACCCGCCACGGTGTAAGGACTATTGAGTTTAAATGGAATCTAGAATGTACCAAGCTATTGGGTGGAAAGGATGGACTAGCTACTGGGCCATTGGATAAAAAACCGGACGTCTGCCTAATAAAATGGTATCCAATTTTATTTCCGGCAGACGGTGACTCGCCCTGTGCGAGATGGGCCCCCACAAAAAGCGACATCAAAGATGGCTCAAGGGCAACACCGGTGCATAGGGCTAAGGGTAGAAAGGTGTCACTGGACTTTAAACATATAGCCAACTCGCCACTTAGGTTTCCACATCTACCCTCGAGAACGCAGCTCTCGCGACCCCACTCTGGACGGCCGGTGAAGGCAAGCCAGAGGCAGGGGACCTGTCCCACCTGTCCGACAGGGCACCCCAGGGGCACTCAGGTACGTGGAGTCGCTACTCCCCAACAGCTCGCCACAAGCTGCCCTGCGTGGACTGATTGCACTGGACAAAACCAGTGGGCGATGGGGTCGTAAATATATTTATTATTATCTTCTACATATAAATGATTCCCTATTTCTTTTGGTCACGGCATCACGTATGAACGGCTGAATCGATTTCGCCAATTATTTATTGGTTGTGTTTGTTATTCTCAGGAGAATGTAGAGTCAACCAATTTGATTTCTGGGCCACTTCGTACCTTGTCACAGTGAAAATCTATATGAAAGACGCAAAAGATCTATTATTAACGTCACTGTGACAAGGTTTGAAGTGGCCTAGAAATCAAAATGGTTGACTTACTTACGAAATGAAAAAAATATGAGAAAAATTTGAAAATTTCAGTATACTTAACCACCGTACTAAATTATTTCTAATGTAACCTCAGACGAGCATCTGTGTCTTTTACTCCAACTAAGTCATCATGAGAGTGACAGAGACAATCGATCCAAAACGAATATCGAAGTTCACCGTACCAGGTTTGAGCTGGAGTGAGACTAAGACGGTGCCAAGGATACAAAGGTAAGGAAAGAACTTGTTACGGCCCTTGCACCTCCATGCCTTAGATCCAGGAACAACATTTATTTCATCTTTTTCGTACGTCCACTGCTGGACATAGGCCTCCAAATATGACTTATATCTTGGGTAGTTGCCATAGTCGCCACGCTTGGCAGACGTGTTTGCGACGATAGCTGATTGGGTTTCGACGGACGCTGCTGTTCAGTCGGTTTTCTCCTTTCTCGCCTCTTCCGAGGGAGGAGATAGCTTTTTTATGACAAAGATGGCAAACGAGTAGACGGATTGCATTATGGTAATCAATTACCATCTCTCATGAGTACCCGCAACACCAGGGGAGTTACAAGCGCGTTGCCGGCCTTTAAGGGGGATTGGAGCTCTGAGAACCTTACTCACCATCAGGAACACAACGCTCGTACATACCTGAAGCAGTGCTATTATGGCTGTGGTCTTCTGTAAGGAGGAGGTACTTCCCCAGTTGGGCTTCTCCAGACTCAAGCGTGATGGTACTTCGCTGTGCTCTACCTCTCATTGTTGGACGTAGTTTAAGGACATACCCGGGCAAGTGATGATACCGGCAGCACACGGCATCAACAGGTCCAAAAGGCAAATCTTTATAAAAAATGACACGGAACCATCTCAAAGCTTGGACCATTGAATTCCAACCATCATGCGGATATATAGGTCACTCGGGGACTATATTTACATGGGCATACATACGGATTTACATGTACGTCATATGAACACGTGCTAAGTATAATTGTACTAAGTATGTACTTATTACCATAGTAACATCGGGCTAGTGACGGCAAGATAACTGTATTTATGTATGAACAATACCGGTATAAAGCGTTACTCTTAAAAAATGACACTAAAAAAGGTTTTTTTATGTTTTTTCTACTCAAAATTACGAACTATTTCCATTATAGACAACAGAATTATCTTAGGAAATTTCATACATTTCTGAAATTACTTTTCTATTACAAGGGGTCAAAAAGGGAGTTTGTATAGAGTTGGGATCAAAATGTCAACTGGGAAACTTTTAACTCCTTATGTCATGAAAAGAAAACAACTGACGACCGCTCTGGCCTAGTGGCCCTGCCTATGAAGCCGATGGTCCTGGGTTCGATTCCCAGTCAGGGCATTTATTTGTGATGAGCACAGATATTTGTTCCTGAGTCATGGGTGTTTTCTATGTATTTAAGTATTTATATGTATCTATCTGTATATATCGTCGTCTAGTACCTACAACACAAGCCTTACTGAGCTTACTGTAGGACTAGGTCGATTTGTGTCAGATTGTCCGTAAATATTTATTTATTTATTATTTATTTATTTATAACTATAATAATTGGCACCAGTTACAGGTCTTATTCTGCGCGTACGAAGCCGCGGGCAAAAGGTAGTATTTAATATTGTATATATTTATCCTCACGGAATAACAGTCAGTTTAAATGATACTTGTAAAGTGAACGAATGAACGAACCTATGAATGTCGATTGTGGCTCACCGTTCCGCGGACGTCAATGAATGGTGCATAGCAACAATCGGTCCTGAATGACCTCATGCACTTAGCAACATGCAAATCATTCTCAATAAGTGCATCCACGCCTGCAATTGTCCCGTGACGTATGTCATTGACAATATCAATTTATCTGCCACGTGTGAGCGCGCGGTGTGGTCGGCGGCCATTTTGGATTTACTCTGTGTGTCTGTTACGTTATCACGCTAAAACGAATGAACAGCAAAGTGGGATTTATCTTAACCTTTTGAACGCTTTTCCTCTAGCAGCCATCACACTACAATAGCGACGTACGTATTCCATATAGGGGCAGCAGATCTTGAAGAAAACTCTAAATTGTTGAACTTTCTTTATATTTTACAATACCTTTTATTTTAACTTATATTATTAGATTTAATTACATGAATCCTGGTTACCAGAAGGTAGGTTATAACAAGGACGTTACCAGTCGAATCCTCTCGGCAGATTGCCCGTTCCACCATCAGCTCCCGGCTAAGAACCCCACCATCACCGCGACAAAATCCAGCTCTCTGATTGGTGGACTACGATATCGCGCTATACCAGACGTTGAGCTCCTTTTAATATGAATAAATCGAGAAATGGCTAATAAATTCGCCTACTTAATTTCGTACTATTTAATATTGATATTAAATAAAACGAAAAAATCAATTGGATCTAACACTCTCCCGTAAAAAGAAGCTTTGACAGCGTCCACCATAGGCAGTTTAGTGGTGGGAGGCGTGGCAGGCACGACATCACGCGACCACTTTAGTGGTGCTTGGCGTTCAAAGGGTTACGACGACAGTGATAAACAAGATTACGGCCCGCCTGATGGTAAGCAGTCAATATGTCCCTCGCATTGTTCAGGCATTTTGCCACGAATCGTTGGAGCTTGGGATCCGCTTAAACCTAATCACATGGCGTGGCACTAGTTATTACGAAAGAGACTGCCATCTGCCCTTCCAACCCAGAGGGTAAACTAGTAAACTTATTGGGGTTAGCGGTTTCCTCAAGATATTTTCCTTCACCGAAGCTTGTAAGCAGTCAGTGTGCTCTCATGCTGACTGTACATTCAGAAGCAAAAGTGGCTGAGAGGGTGAAGTGTTCAAAATGACCTACACGCGCTCTTATTCTCTTGACAATAGAGATGTGTTGGCCTCATTTTGAACACCACAACCGCCACTTTTGCTACTGACTGTACTACAAAGGATCCACACACGCGTTACCTATCTTTATGGCTCTGAGCCCTGAGTGTAAGTTTTTAACGTAACTATACGTCATGAACGCGTTTGCGTTTCCCATATAAATAACATTATCACTTACGCGTTCGTAAATGTTTTTTTACGTCAAAAGAAATTTACACTAGAGCCTCTGAGCTCGTTGGCGACCTTACTCAACTGCAGGACCGCAAGTAGCCTCTCGTGCTATTTGGCTGATAAAATTTAAACACTACCAAGTAAAAAAAATATAGGACATGCTTCACATATCGCCTGAGCCTTACGGTAATATCAAGAATTGTGTATTGAGCACAGATATTAGTTCGTTGGCTGAGCCACAACACAAGCCTTCTTGAGCTTACCGTGGGGCTCAGTCCGTAAAGACAGTATATTTAGGTACACATAACTAAGCAGTCGTAATAGAACTCTAGGCATTGCAACATTATATAATATTACATCATGTGAATAGCAGTCTAATGCAATTCAAGTCAATTAACTGTGGAGACTGCGTGGAGACTGACTTGGACTTTGCACACACACACTCATATACATAGAACACACATCAATATATACACACAGTAATGTACTATACTTGTTAATGTATTATACTACGGCCTTCTGGGCTAAAGGTTGATTCACGTTAGACCGGCCCGTCTCCGTTCCGAGCGACCGACACTTAATTTTCTATGGAATGAATCACGTGATCACTGAGCCGCCCGAGCTGCCGCCCCCGGGCCGGTAATGCGACGTCGTCACATGTATGTAAAAAGGCTCAGCTCGACCTAGTGATGGAAAAGCGATGGGATGTCGACGGGTGCACGTCATTGGAATGGAATATACTGGCGAGATTATTGCATCAATAAGCAACTCGGCTGACGTATGTTTGGTGAACCCGGGCTCGGGCCGGTAGGGCCTTAGAGCGGAACGGAGACGCAATGCTCATGTTAATGTCAATATTCGAGTGTCGAGACGCTCGGGCCCGTACCGCCCCGGTGAATGTCCGGCGGTTCGATGGAAGGCTTGGGCCCGGGACTGCGACGTGTAGGAAACGGGCCGGTCTAATGTGAACCATCTTTAATAGGTAGGGCAAACCTTGGCAAACTGGTAAATATAAAATAATATTTTACATTTACCACCCGTTTTTTTTGTGAGGGAAAATATCGCTAGGAAACCGGACCCAATAAAGACCATATAGTTTACCCTCAGGGTTGGAAGGTCTGCCAATTGCTGCGGCGCTACCCGAAAAAACGATATTCGTAAATTTTCGACGATTGTCTCGTGTCTCATAACGCCGTAATTAGTAAAAGAGAAAAATCCTCGAATTCGAACTTCGATGTTCGCGGTACCGAGCCTGGGTTTGGTTGCCAAGCGTACCCTAGAATCCCAGGAGTTGTGCCGGCTAAATCCCGGGACAACGGTATGAACATGATGATCCAATGAACAATGGTGCCGCTGCTGGACACCATTGGAAGCGCGGACTTCTGGCGGAACTCTGGGAACCTTACTCACCACCAGGAACACAACACATACCTGACAGGTAGCAGTGCTATTATGGCTGTGGTCTGTAAGGAGGATGTACTTCCCCAGTCGGGCTGCTCCAGATTCAAGCGTGATAGTCATCGCTGTACCTCTCATTGTTGGACGTAGTTTAAGGACATACCCGGGTCCAAAATGATTTGAATAAATGAAACGATCCAATGAACAATCTCGTGGACGCCGTCTGCTTGTTCCTAAGGAACTGTGAGTCGGTCGTATTCGGTTTAAACTGATTGTCACGAGAGCTCAATTGAAGGAGAGATGTTCCGTTTTGATTTTATCGCGTGATCCCCATTGCCTGTTTAACTCATGTCGGCATTGTGTAATAATAATAAGTAGGCAGCCGTGGTAGGCGGATCAGGTATGTCCTTAAGCTATTATACGTATGTAGTTTGTCTGGTCTATGTTTCTTTTTATCCCTCGTCGTATACGCCATATTTAAATCAAAAGAAAAATAGAAAAAGTCTAAGCGGTACTCGTATAGCACAATTGGTAGTGCACTGGGCTACTGATCAGTGGTTATGGGTTCGAGTCCCGCTGCGAGTCAAATTTTTCTATTTTTCTTTCGATTTAAATATCGAAGATAGGTATTCGC
The DNA here is from genome assembly GCA_022674325.2 of Grapholita molesta. Classification (NCBI taxonomy): domain Eukaryota; kingdom Metazoa; phylum Arthropoda; class Insecta; order Lepidoptera; family Tortricidae; genus Grapholita; species Grapholita molesta. The sequence continues at coordinate 10,193,258 of CP053143.2, forward strand.
TAACAGACGTTTCTGAATAATAAAAAATATTTAAAAATAAATTTATGTTTTTGTTATAAAGAGTGTCCTGTAAAGCAAAACTATAGGGATCTTTACATTTTGGCTGCAAAAGCGAGAGTATATATTTTTGTCCCCATCTGCCGTATGCGGATTCATGCTCCAGTCATTATGCGCTAGATGTCACCAGATAGATAGATAGCAGGGTCCGTCGAAACCCAAAAGCAACGGCGGTCGCCAACCCGCCTGCCCACTATTTTATTGGTCGGCAGAACACTTGTGAGCTCTCTAGTATTGCAGGTGTCCATGGGCGGCGGTAACCGCTTACTATCAGCTGATTTATCTCCCCCTAATTTAATAAATAGTTAGGTTTATTATGCAGAAACGTCTGCTAGCAAATATCTTTAATATTTTAAATCGAAATAAACCTAACCATATTGACGTGGGACTCGAACCCACAACCACAGGATCACTAGCCCAGTGCACTACCAATTGTGCTATTCGAGTATCGCGTAGACTTGTAATTTTTTTTCTATTTTATCCGTCCTGGTATACGTTAATAAATTTATACCCTTTAGTATCAAAAAATTCCAGCTTATAGCTTGCATTTCCTTATAGCGAAATGTATTTAGTATAGTTTTCTTTTTAATGATAAAAGTAGCAGCTAGTATCTCGAGCATCTTGTGGGTGGACGTCCTACGCCGCGCTAGTCCGTGGTCTCCACTCGAGCACTATTTGACCCCATCTGCCATCTTCTCTGCGTGCAATGTGGCCTGCCCATTGCCACTTCAGCTTGCTAACCCGGTGGGCTATGTCGGTGACTTAGTTCGCCTACGGATCTCCTAATTTCTGAGTCGATTACGTAGAGAAACTCCTAGCATAATTAGCTCTCTTCATAGCTCGTTGATAAGATAAGGTCATCAAATTACCACGTATCATGTACATGGTAATTTGGCTTGTGAGCCAAGGTTTATACTACTATTGAAATTGAAATTGAAAGCATTTATTTCGGAAATTGGTCCATATAAGTAAAACTTATTCTAACCTAAAACTATTGTTGTTTTTTTTTATGACATAGGCGGCAAACGAGCAGACGGATTGCCTGGTGGTAAGCAATTACCGTCGCCCATGGGCACCCGCAACACCAGGGGAATCTCAAGCGCGTTGCCGTCCTTTAAGGTGGGTTGGAGCTCTGGGAACCTTACTCACCACCAGGAACACAACACTGCATACCTGAAAGGTAGCAGTGCTATTATGGCTGTGGTCTTCTGTAAGGAGGAGTTACTTCCCCAGTTGGGCTGCTCCAGATTCAAGCGTGATGGTCATCGCTGTGCCCTACCTCTCATTGTTAGACGTAGTTTAAGGACATACCCGGGTCCAAATTGTTAGTGAAAAGTATAATTATAATTAAAAAACCGGCCAAGAGCGTGTTGGGCCACGCTCAGTGTAGGGTTCCGTAGTTTTTCGTCCGTCACGTTAAAAATGGGCTATTTGATACATTGTTGTTGACATATTAATATTAAGTACAGAACCCTAAAAACGGGCCCACAAAGGACGGTGACAACTAAAGAAAGAGTTATAGATCCCAACTATACATGGAAAATTCGAAAAAATGTTGTCAATTTCAGTCCCACCACGAGTAGTAAGAAGGGGTTGTAACATGGAGTGATAACCACCCAGCGTCATTTGAAGTCAGTCAGTCAGTTTCAACCTAATGTATGGGCATGTATACTCCGACACCATTATTCAGAAAGAATCTTAAAACCGCCATGTAGGGTATGAGCGTTCCACCTACAGCGACATCTATCGGCAAATTAAGTAAACTATGCGCGCGAGCTTAAAGCGAGTACAGAGGCTCTAGTGTAAGTTTCTTTTGAAGTAAAAAATATCTCGAATGCGTAAGTGATACTGATATAATATGGGTAACTAACGCGATGGTGACGTTTCGTTACGTTAAAAACATACACTCGGGGCTCAGATGTAGTGAATAATCCTTTCCTATCGTATTTGTCTTACTACTTCACTCACAATCAGTACCCATCTGAAGTAGTAAGACTACGGAGGGGACGGTCGCATTGGGCGATGAATATTAGTGCAGATTCTTATTTACGGTTAAAACTAAACGCGAAATTATACATAAAACGGCGGTGCTACCGCGAACAACGATATTCGTAAATTTCGGACGATTGTCTCTGTCACTCTTAACGCCTTAATTGGAGTAAAAGAGAAATGCTCGACATATACGAACTTCGATCTTCGCGGTACCGGGCCTGAAGTGAGGAAGTGTGTCTTGTCATTCAATAGAGATTTTGACAGCCATATCTTAGGGAATAAGGGCTAATTTATTAACAATTTGTAAGAAACTATCGCCTTAACGACTTTAGTGCTGGAATAATATAAAGTACCTATTTTGCCTGCAAAAAAGCCTAAGATATATGCAATCCTGCGGCGCTTCCGTCTTTCTCGAGTGAAAGCAGAGACCATTTTACCAAAAACGCGTAAGATGTATGAAATCCTGCGGCGCTTACAGTTTTTTCGAGTTGATAAGTTTGTATGGGGGAACAATATTTTCGTTTTTTAGTATATTACTCGATCTTTTTTCATACTTTCTCACCGTTTAAACCTTCTCTGAGCTACTACAAATATTTCAAGACCAAAATTAGCAAAAACGGTAAAGCCGTTCGCAAGTTATAGCGTGACCAAGAGAAATAGGGGTTCATTTTTATATATATAGATTTTTTTCAAAAACCATTGAACCTATCAAGTTCAAAATAATTTTCCTAGAAAGTTTATGTAAAGTTCTACTTTTGAGATTTTTTTCATATTTTTGAAACTTGTGGTTCAAAAGTTAGAGGGGGGGGGGGACGCACTTTTTTTTACTTCTGGAGCGATTATTTCCGAAAATACTGACATTATCCAAAAATGATGTTAGGAAACCCTTATTCGTTTTTAAATACCTATCCAACAATATATCACACGTTAGGATTAGAATGAAGAAAAAAATCACTCCCCATTTTACGTATAGGGGGGGTACCCTAAGAAAACATTTTTTTTCCACTTTTTATTTTTGCACTTTGTCGGCGTGATTGATATACATATTACTACCAAATCTCAGCTCTCTAGTGCTAACGGTCACTGAGATTATCCGCGGACGGACGGACGGACGGACAGACATGGCGAAACTATAAGGGTTCCTAGTTGACTACGGAACCCTAAAAATGACATGCACAGACATCCAGTGAGCCAAGATATGGCTGTCCAACCTTTTAGTCACCGCCCTCAGAAGTGAGTTGGTGCTGGCCCGCACGCGCTCGCTTAGGGACGCCACCCGCTTGCAACGGCTTGGAATCCATCGGTTCTCCATGCAGCGAACATCCCCGACGCGACTGCAGCGCCAGGGCAGCCCCAACAACCCCCTGAAGACGTTGTTGTACTGGACGCGCAGAGATGTAGGCTTTTTTGGTAGTCATAGGCTGGGGTAACTGCTTACCATCAGGCAGGCCGTATGCTTGTTTGCCACCGACGTCTCTCCACAGGTTGCACGTGTATTAAGTTAGGTATATATACGGTCAAAGACCCACTTCCACCCATCAAAGACGCCGAATCTACAAATTGACAATAAACAAATCAGTTACTCCAACTATTGCGTAGCGTACTGTCGCTACTTAGAAAAAATCTTATCTCGTACCGTCAATCAAGAGAAAAATGAGGTAACGATGTATGTACAGCATATAGAGTTACGTCGTTTCAACTTTGAGTGGCAGCGTGAGATACGAGGTTTGTATAATTATGGTCACAATCGGATGTTCGCGTGAGATTCAATTTGTTTACTATTCGGAACTACGCACAAGTTGCGCGGCTGTCTCGCTCGTCTTGTATTAAGATTGTGAGAGAGAAATAAGGCCAATTATTGGTTTCAATTCATGGATGTTTATAACGTGACCTATTAGTATCGGATAGCTCCTAACCAGAAATATCAACACGTGGTTTCTTTTTTATATATATATATCTTTTTTTTTATGACATAGGAGGCAAACGAGCAGACGGATTGCCTGGTGGTAAGCAATTACCGTCGCCCATGGGCACCCGCAACACCAGGGGAGTCACAAGCGCGTTGCCGGCCTTTAAGGAGGGTTGGAGCTCTGGGAACCTTACTCACCATCAGGAACAGAACACTACATACCTGAAAGGTAGCAGTGCTATTATGGCTGTGGTCTTCTGTAAGGAGGAGGTACTTCCCCAGTTGGGCTGCCCCAGATTCAAGCGTGATGGTCATCGCTGTGCCCTACCTCTCATAAAAATACATACAAATACATTATTATTATTCTCATATAAATACATTGTCCGCCTGATAGTAAGCAATCATCGTAGACCATAATCATCATCACCTACACTGCTGGACATTGACAAAGAGCGCCATGTGCCCTGTTTCGCAGATCCGTCACCCCACCTGGTCGGAAGGCGTCCCACACTATATTTGCAGAGTCACTGTCAAGAACGTGGTAAGCCGATCCGGCATGTGTAATTATCATGTACAAGCTCAGAAGTTGTTTATTCTACTATCTACACTATTATCAGTCTACACTTTTACACTATCTATACTAATCTACATGTAGATGTAGTCTACAATTCTACATCTACAATCTATAATCTTGAGCCTTTATAATATTAGTATATATACACTAATATTATAAAGGCGAAAGTTTGTGAGTGTGTATGTTTGTTACTTCTTCACGTCTAAACGGCTGGAGCGATTTTAATAAAATTTGGTATGGAGCTAGCTGACACCCTGGATTAACAAATAAGCTACGTTTATCCCTAATAAACTGCGGGTAACACCGCGTTATGTTGTCGTTTTGGATGGAGGTAAATTAATATTTTCCTCAGTCCACCCGATGACTACAAACTCTTCTAAATGATTCGCAACGTCGGGATGAAGTTTAAATTAGTATACGCGACATAATCCGTTTCACTTGTTTTATTTCTTGATGATGATGACTAATTGTATGGTACCAGCTGATTCGAATGGCACCCCATCTCCTGCCGTGATTGTCGTAAGAGGCGTGAAAGGAAAAAAACCGACGGATAGGCAGCAGCGTCCTTCGAAACCAATATACATCTACTGCAGTCGCCAACCCGCCTGCGACTATGGCAACTACTCACGAAGATACAAGTCATTTTGAGGGAGGCCTATGTTTAGCAGTGGACGATTTACAGCTGAAATGATGATGATGATTATATCAACATCAGGGTCAAATCTATCCAACACTCTTCCTTATGTGCTAGGATCACTAGAACTGCTTCATTTCCGGAATTTCAAAGTACGCGGAAGAAACGTAATCTTAGGCTATGTACACACAATAACACTCCCAGCTATACATTGGTAGACCTTAAAGCCCGGAAAATCCATACCAAAACAAAATACTGTCACAATCAAACTAGTGTTAGAAACATTTTTTTATCGATATCGAGTTCATCGATGTCTTACGGAATACTAATTATCTGAAGTGAGGTTTTTTTGATGAGGTTTATTACATCTTTGTCACCCGACTACGGCCAAGCCAAAAGGGAAGGGTTATTACTTAACATGAAATATAAGTAACGTTGATAATTAAGTTACGTTGCGTTTTAGATGAAATAACACATATAAATAAACCCTACTTACCATTTCTTTTGCGTTTGGCGTGAATGATTAAAAAATAATGTACCTAAACATATATCGGTATGATTTTTTTTAGACAAAACTTACTCGATATCGATAAAAAATATTTCTATCACTAGTTTGATTGCGACAGTCTTTTGTTTTGCTATTCCGGGCTCTACTTATTATTTAAGGCATAAAGCCCACCGACGTACAGTTAAGAGTGTTGCTGTGTGTACTCACTACACCCTGTTATCTAACGCTCATTTTTGGGGGCAACCTATACTCTGTCTGTTTAGTTAGTTAAAAAAAGGTAAACAATCTTGACATGTCTTTTTATTGAAAATCAGTTTTGTAAAATAAATCATGACAAGTATGTGACAATTATGAATCACATATGCAATGGTTATTTAAATTATTTTGCTTTTGTTAGTCACTAGTCACTGATTTTTAAAAAGCGTTGTTCAATAAAAAGACACGTCAAGATTGTTTACTTTTTTAACTACCTAAACAGACAGTTTAGTACTACTACTAATAGTGATGTTGCTTCACATAATTAGTCGATTCATATTTATCTATAAAAGTTATTTGGCAAACTAAAATTCTTCTTTCGTGAAAGCCCGAAAGAACTCATTCATTCCTCACTTTAATCAGATCGGAGGGCGACAAATGTAAATATCGAATATCGTCAATTTGGGGTCCGATTCTCATTCATTCTCTATGGAAATCACTTGGTGACTATAACAAAAATCCGACCCAAGATCTTTTGACATGTTATTGAGTAAGTGAACTTCATTTTAATCAACTTAGATTATCGTAACTGCCCAATCACTAGCCCCTAAACTGACCATAAGATAACGGGGTGTCATACGCGCTGACCTGTTAGCCGCCTGCGGTTGCGGTTGGCCGCATGCGGTTGACCGGACAGTGTGTACATAGCCTTAGACACCTGGGAGTGTTATAGCGATAATGTAGTGACAGAGGAAATTGATTCTTCATTGCTTTCAAAGAAAACTTTTTAATATTGTCTTCAGTTGACTCTATAATAAAATGAAATATTACAGAATATTTTTACACAATAATTTAAACTTTCGCGTTTTATACACATATTTACTAGAAATTATAGTGCGGGTCTACGCGAATCAAATTTTATTACCATAAGTACATGAGTATTATGTTATGGCGGACGTCAGTTGTCCGCGAGAATGTCCTGTGCCCGCGTCGTAACGTCGGTACTCATGGTAATTAAATTGAATTCACGATAGACTCAGGTCTATAGTTTCCAGTTAATATTCTTACACAAATTGCCTGAGTCCGGTAAGCTTAAGAAGGCTTTGTGAGTAGTATTAATATATATGGCTCAATCAGCTATTTTATGTCCCTCATTGCTTTGGTTACGGTCCCCTGGGTCACTCATAAAAGTCAGTTTTACGCCATCAAACATGCATATTTGCGGTAGCGATATGTCTATTTCATAACGGGTCACCTACGAAACGCGTTAGTACGCGTTGCCACATTTCTTTTAACAAACTATGCTTCAGTTGTCTCCTGGCTGATGGGACAGAATAACAACAACAAATAGTTGATTCACTCATATAATACACAAATATTTAAATAAATAGAAAATACTCATGAATCAGGAAGAAATACCTGTGCTCATACCAATAAATACCATTACTAGGATTTGGTAGATGTCGCTAGGCACCTCCTTCGCGTATTGAAGGATGTAGTGGAGAAATTCGCAACCTTCTGTTGAGTCTCTGTATCTCAATTGGTAGAGCGATGGGATCCCAGAGTCGTGAGTTCAAGTCTCGCCATGGGCAGCTAACTTATCCATTTTTCCATTATTTCCAAGAATTGTGATTTCTTTGGCACACGTGCCTGCTTATTATAAAAAAAATACAAAAAAATATTTTATAACGTTAGCTAAATATGGAAACCGGAAAGGTTACGTCACACAGCGGATATCAAAAATAAAAGAACTTTATTTTCCGATTTCATTTTGACAACCCGTTAACAATCATTTTCAGTTTAGTGAAGTAACAGTAGAAATTTTGTATTATTTAATTTAATTGATTTCTCTCATCATACATAAGCTATGCTTTATTATGTATTATGGATCATAGTTATCTGAAATAAATGTATTGAATTGAATTGAATTTTAGTAAAATTGTTTTTAAAAACAAAATGTTTATTTATATTTATTTGTAATATTTAATGGGAATTCGTAAAATTATGAGTTATAGTTTAATAAAATAATAGGTATCCCAGGAAATATTTATTAATTAACGACTTTTGTAAGCCGCACTCACAGAAGGAAGATACAGCCTAGTTTAGCCTCTGATAGATATTAATGTTTATGTTTGAATGTTCTTTTATTAATTAAATAATTTTCATTACATTTTATCTGCAAAGTCGGTTACAAACGACCTTAACAACAGTACCTCACCGGACAAGTCATAGCATCAATGACCTATATATCTGAATGATTTCAAGTCTACAGAATTATCTGATTAGAATATACCTACATATGTTTCCGGTCACACCACCGCTTGACACACATTTGATGGGAAATGCCTATTGTCACCGAATTCCTGACTTCCGTCTTTGATTTCATTCCAATTGTCGGTGGTAATAGCTCGGACTAACCAGTGTTAAACGATTTATTTTATTAAAAAAAAGTTTCGGGACAATCTTACACAAATCGACATAGTCTTAGGGCCTTTCCGCACTACGTCCGATCCGAATCCGAGAAAGTAAGTTCCGATAACTGTCCGAAGTAGCCGAAGAACTATATCTTTCCGTCATAGTGCACAACTTACCAAAGAAATAGTTCTACGGCTACTTCGATCGGACGTAGTGCGGAAAGGCCCTACGGTAAGCTCAGTAAGGCTTGTGTTGTAGGTACTAGACGACGATATATATAATAGATAGATACATATAAATACTTAATCGTATGGCTGACTAGAACGACACCACTCCATCTCCTCCCGCGGTTTGTAAGATGCGACAAAAAAATTCCTACGGACAGGCAGCAGCGTCCGTCGAAACCTAATCTAGAGCTACTGCGGTCGCCAACCCGCTTGCCATGCGTGGCAATGGCAACTACCCGCAAGATGATAGAAGTCATATTTGTGGGAGGCTTATGTCCAGCGGTGGACTGCATACGGCTGAAATGTATGAGTGTATGTAAATTTAATGACCATGAGTACCGATGTTTCGACGCGGGTTGCACCGGTCATTGGTTGACACTTTTTTTTTATGATATAGGAGGCAATCGAGCAGACGGATTGCCTGATGGTAAGCAACTACCGCCGCCCACGGACACTCGCAACACCAGAGGAGTCACAAGTACGTTGCCGGCCTTTAAAATCCCTATACGCTCTTTTCTCGAAGGTTTGGATATCATATCGGTCCGGAAATACTGCACACGACAATTTATTCCAGAGTTTTGCTATAACCTCTCCTTTCCTTTTCAGGTGAGGAAAGAGATCAGACTAAACCAGTCTGTCCATTAGTATCGCCTACGCTCCAATAGGAACTGATGGGTTCAGGAGATAACTAGATAGGGTCAAGATTATTCGAAGTGATTTTAGTTGGTTCGAGTCATTGCCAACTCGGATAAGGAAACGCTTCGTTTTCGGACAATTGCATAACACTAAGTCTCATCATAATCATCATTTAAGCTGAGAAACGTCTGTTTTTTTATGACATAAGTGGCAAACGAGCAGATGTATTGCCTGGTGGTAAGCAATTACCGTCGACCATAGGCACACGCAACACCAGGGGCATCACAACACTTACCTGAAAGGTAGCAGTGCTATTAAATAAATAAATAAAATGTGTTTATTTCAGACCATTGATCCATATTTCGTTAATAAAAAGATACTTATTTCCTAATGTTAGTACATACATAAAAACTAAAACTAAGACTACATACACTAAGACTATATAGATAAATATATTTAGCGACATAAGATACGGCACCAAGGGACAATCGGGGCCTATTTCGCCGTACCTGTCACCACATCTACCCAATATTTAGTGAGACGGCAATCAAGGCGTTCAGACAAAGTCATCAGGAGGCTGTTGCTGCTGCTTCGCACGCGCGCCAACAGAGACGCAATCCGTTTTCGCCTAATGGCGTAAAAGTCATCTGTTCGCGCCTCGGTGAACATGCCTGATGCGCTACAGTGCTTCGGCAGCCTCAACAGCATCCTCATGACATATTATATTGGATCCTTAATGTGTTATAGGCCCGCTGTGTAAAAACTATTATGGCGTTGGTCTTCTTTAAGGAGGAGGTACTTCCCCAGTAGGGCTGCTCAAGATTCAAGCGTGATGGAAATAGGTCTCCAAGAATCGCCAAAACGGTCATACTCTGTTTGTCTCCAGTTCTCTGTTGTTCCCACAACCTTGTGGCCAGTTAGTTGGTCCACCTTGTATCACATATCGTGGTTTCCAGTACTTTGCCGAAACAAAAGGATTGTAAGCGATAAACTTAACTGGAGAACCATGTCTATGTAGTTGTGCAGAGAATTAATAAGGAGCTTAGGTCAAAATTTGAATACAGAACGCCGACATGCGTGTACACACATCGTGTATGATGGTCTTCTGTACTTTGCCGAAACCAAAGGATTATAGGTGAAAAACTTAACTGAAGGACCATGTCTATGTAGTTGTGCAGAGAATTAATAAGGAGCTTAAAACGTTAAAGTTTGAATACAGAACGCCGACATGCGTGTACACACATCGCGTATGGTGGTCTTCTGTACTTTTCCGAAACCAAAGGATTATAGGTGAAAAATTTTACTGAAGGATCATGTCTATGTAGTTGTGCAGAGAATTCATAAGGAGCTTGGGTCAAAATTTGAATACAGAACGCCGACATGCGTGTACACACATCGCGTATGGTGGTCTTCTGAACTTAGCCTAAACAAATGATTATAGGTGAAAGACTTAACTGAAGGACCATGTCTATGTAGTTGTGCAGTAATATGGAACTTACGTCAAAATTTGAATATAGAACGCCGACATGCGTGTACACACACGTTACTACTACATAGACCAGGTGCTTTAGCTAAGTTTTCACCTATAGTAGACTTGTGTAAGTGTACTTGGAGTTTTATATCCTCTAGCCACCCAGAGATCAAAAATTTGCCAGGCGAAAAGCAACTATGTTTTGTCACAATAAAAATTCAAAATGGCATTCAATGGGAGTCCTTTTTATAGGTCTCCGGGCGGCTAGAGGATATAGCACGTATGAACATTTTGCGACCTTAAGCCAAGCGGCCACTGACACCGTGTGTGGCATGTGTCCGGCAACCTTCCATCAACCTTCCGATCGCTTGACAACCACGAGGACAATTAGGGAAACGAGATAGTAGGTCAAACTAGTCAAATATATCGCTGTAACAACCAGCTTGACTGGGCTTTGAAAATAGGGCAACAGAATTGTTCCTTAACATTGTGAGAATTAACACATTGCTCGTCAAACCGATGGCCAATTGGGGCGTAATGGTTCTCGAGTGACGACATCGAATCGGAAGGCGCAGCGTGGGACCCCACAAGGTGGACCGACGACATTGATAAAGATCGCAGGAATCCACTGGATACGGTGGGTCGCTATGGGGGCGGCCTATGTCCAGCTGTGGACGTCCTTCGGCTGATATGATGATGATGTAAAATTTGCGTGACCTTGAACTGGTTCTTAGCTACACGGCCACTGACACCATTTTGATGCATGTGGCCGGCAACCTTCCATCAACCTTCCGACGGCTTGACAACAACTACCAACAATTAGGGAAGCGAGGCAGTAGGTCAAACTAGTCAAATATGTCGTCGTAACTCTTCATTTTCCTCCCGTTGTCCCGGCATTTACGGGTCATGGGTGCTTGGGTCCGTTTGGCAACTAATCCCAACATTTGGCAAGCACCAGTTTCACGAAAGCGACTGCTGACCTTCAAACCCAAAGGATAAACTAGGCATTATTGGGATTTATTCGGTTTCCTCACGATGTATTCCTAACCTCACCAAAAAATAAATAAAATGAAGAATCATTGAGTGCCGTACTACAAGTACACACCTGCGCCAGTTCTCGAAAATGGTCTTGCCACGCTCTATTAGGATCGATTTGTTATCACGGACAGGACTATTGTAGCCAATAAGCCTGATATCGTTGTGATAGATCGATCGCAGCGTCGGGCTATGCTCGTTGACATCACCGTCCCATGTGACGAGAACCTCGTGAAGGCCGAGAAGGACAAGTCCAGCAAGTCATTAGACGTGGCTCGTGAGGTTACTGCCATTTGAATTTTGATTCGGCGATCATTCTACCGATAGTTGTTTCCGCGAACGGTCTCATAGGGAAGAGTCATCAACATCTTGAGAGACTCGCTTCTGGTTTGGATCAAGGGTCAGATTCAGAAGGCGGTAATCCTGGACTCGGCGCGAATAGTCCGAGGGTTCCTCTCTCTGCAGCCCTAACCACCGGCAGCCTGGGTCCTGCCCCGTTGCCAGCGGCACCCTAGGTTAGGATTTTTATAATATTTTTATTGTTTTGATATGTTTTAGATGTATTTTCATATTTTACTTATATACCTAACTTAACATAAAATGAATAAAGGTATATTATAAATATTACAGGACACAAATTCAAAACAGTCCCACGGTAAGTCCAAGAAGACTTTGGTTGTGGTTACTCAGCCAATACAAATACTTGAATACATAGCAAACACCCATGACTCAGGAACAAATATCTGTGCTCATCACACAAATAAATGCGCTTACTGGGAGTTAAACCTAGGCCCGTCGGCGACATAGGCAGGGTCACTCTAGGCCAGACCTTGTCCCTAAACTGAGACCAAACAACCAAGGGCGGACAGCAACTCTTAGAGCGGTTGAAAATACTACGATCACCAACCCGCCTGCCAAACGCATCACATCAAGATCGATATCGCTCCGTGTGACTGTTCAACAGTGGACATCCATGGATGATAGGATAGGAAACTGCATGTATACTTATTTTAGCGCTTAGGTCGTATCGATATATATCACAAAGACTAGCTAACACTAGTCAAGGGCAAAAATAATTAGACAGTTATAGACCTTATTGCAACGGGTTAAAGTCGAGCTGTGCATATATAATTATGCGTTCACTGGGCTGACCTTGAACTGATTGCTGGCCGCCCGGTCATTGACCGGGCATCGTCGTGCAATCATGCCACCTTCTATCAACCTTACGATGTAGTTTTTGTAAAAATAGGTATAAAATGAGAAAAAAAAGCTGAATCTTGCACTAATGACTAATGACAAGCGGCATGGTGCATGTCGGATCACGCATAACGACGGTTGTCGTATATTCGAGGTCAATAAAAACGAAAATAATGTCGTGATCATCATCATGTCAGCCGAAAGACGTCCACTGCTGGACATAGGCCTCACCCAGAACGACCCAATAAGACCGATCCTGCGCCTTCCACAGCCAGCGGTATCCCGCGACTCTAACTAGGTCGTCGGTCCACCTTGTGGGAGGCCTACCTACGCTGCGTCTTCCAGGTCGTGGTCGCCACTCCAGAACCTTTCCGCGGAAAGGTTCTGAAAATAATGTAAACAATTACAACTATTACTTAAAACGGCATAGTTACCCGTTAGTTGGACCCGGGTATGTCCTTAAACTACGTCCAACAATGAGAGGTACGGCACAGCGAAGTACCATCACACTTGAGTCTGGAGTAACCCAACTGGGGAAGTACCTCCTCCTTACAGAAGACCACAGCCATAATAGCACTGCTACCTTTCAGGTATGTAGTGTTGTGTTCCTGATAAGTAAGGTTCCCAGAGCTCCAACTCCCCTTAAAGGCCGGCTACGCGCTTCTGGCTCCCCTGGTGTTACGGGTGCCCATGGACGACGGTGATTACTTTCCATCAGGCAATCCGTCAGCTCATTTGCCACCTTTGCGACAAGCGCCTTGTCAAGGCGGTTAATTGCATGTTCCGATATTTATGACCACCTCCACAGCTCCGAAATATCTGATGGCGACTGTACCTAAGTTCTATTAATAAATACATTATGGTCAAATGACGTAATAAGACCAGGTTCCTACATAATTAAACGTATCCACGTGGATTACAAATTACGTCCAGCGGGCTCATAAATATCTATACACCTTTAAACCATTTTCCATCTGACTAAGGCGAAGTCATGTATAGATGTTTATGAACAGATTGTTGCAATGAATTTAATTTACGACCATCGTATCGATAATATATTAATTATGATAAATTATGGACATATTAGTGAGGGCATTTGTGTGATGAGATATGTCTTGTATGTATTTAAGTATTGGTATACATACCAATCCATTCTTCCATACTTACTTAATTAAATGCGAACGTAACTCTGTCTGTTACCTCTTCACGCTAACCGCTGAACCAATTGGGATGAAATTTGGTATGGAGATAGTTTGAGCTCCGAGAAAGGACATAGGATAATTTTCATCCCGCAATCATACTTTAAAGACGGGTAAGATGGTCGACGAAGTCGCGAGGAAAAGCTAGTATAATATTATATTTCGTTGGCTGGGCAACAACACAAGCCTTCTTGAGCTTGCTGTGGGGCTCAGTCAATTTGTGTAAGGATGTTCTGTAATATATTTATTTAGTTACTAGCTGTGCCCCGCCGTGTTACCCGCGGCTATTTTCCCGCAGTAAAACGTAGCATATGTGTTAATCCAGGGTGTCAGCTAACTCCATACCAAATTTTATTAAATTCGCTCCAGCCGTTTAGACGTGAAGAAGTAACAAACATACACACTCACACACTCACAAACTTTCGCCTTTATAATATTAGATATGGTGTAGATAAGTATATAATCTATATAAATACCTGAGTATTGTTTTTAAACACCAAAAATCGCAATATGCAATCGATTGTCTTTATTACTCTAATAACGCCTTAATTGGAGTAAAGAGAAAAATGCCCGAAAATTTCGACTTGGATTTTCGAAATTGTAGTAGATTCGTAGTAGTAGATGTGGAAACATAAGTACTGGTGCTATATCTGTGCAGGTCCCACGGCACAATTGTAGAAAGGGACGTGTTCTACAACTCCGGATACGCCTCCCAAATGCCCGGAACACCATTGTCCCACACCACTCAGATTCTGAACATGACTCAGATTCTGAACACCACTCAAATTCTTAACACCGCTCAGATTATGAACATCACTGAGATTCTGAACATCCGGATATCCCTCCCAAATGCCCGGAACACCATTGTCCCACACCACTCAGATTCTGAACATGACTCAGATTCTGAACACCACTCAAATTCTTAACACCACTCAGATTATGAACATCACTTAGATTCTGAACACCACTTAGATTCTGAACACCACTCAGAATCTGAACATCACTTAGATTCTGAACATCACTTAGATTCTGAACATCACTTAGATTCTGAACACCACTTAGATTTTGAACACCACTCAGAATCTGAACATCACTTAGATTCTGAACATCACTTAGATTCTGAACATCACTTAGATTTTGAACACCACTTAGATTCTGAACATCACTCAGAATCTGAGCATCACTTAGATTCTGAACATCACTTAGATTCTGAACACCACTCAGAATCTGAGTGAAAAGTGCTGAATTTAATATGAAAGTTACGTCAAAATTTGAATATGGAACGCCGACATGCGTGTACACACGCGTTACTACTACATAGGTGATTTAGCTAAGTTTTTCACTCATACGTATTCGTAGTATTAGTAGAAAAAGGTTAGCAAAATTTATCAATGCCGGATATCTTAGTCATATTACTTTTTCAAAATCGAATGTGGTCATAAAAGGTGAAAATGCGACAGACAGAATAAATTGAGACGAAATAATGTTAATTCGACACTTTGATAGTTAAATAAAAATGCAGAACGCTATAAAGAATTGCTCAAAGACAGATAACAGTTTCTTGCACTGAATGAGAAAGATAAGGAAGAAAAGAGGTCCAAAGGCGAACGTAACTCTTTGATAATTGTAAATGAAACGAGACTTAATCACATCAAAACTAAAGGTACCTACATGGAAGTCACAGTACTGAAAGTACGACAAAAATCGAGGTCTCTAGGTTACGGCGCCAGTAATGGACAAGAACCAATCATGAACATTAGTGCTTATTTCAAAGGAGTCAAGTGTTGTGCATTTGTTGGTACATATTCAATTTATAACGTTATGGTTTTTGAATTAAGAACTAAGTGTCCATCATTGGTGCCTGTCAGCTTAAAGTGCCCATTGGTTCCATCACCTTATGCGGACTGCTATGGAATGGAATTTGCTGTCTTCGTATGTATTCCCGGAAAGATATAATTTTTGTCTTTTAAGGGCAAGAGTGAATAGACTGTTACTGAACCAGCGCTACACCCTCGACCTCGTCGAGACTTACCATCAGGTGTGACTGAGGTCAAACGCTGGACAGTCGATTATAAAAAAAAACAGTTATAGGTGAAAAACCTAACCATGTCTAAGTAGTTGTGCAGAGATACCGTGTGCGGCCTGTAATAGGAGCAAAAAGTTTAGGGATCGCTTCTACACCACGAACTTAACAACATTTGTTCTACAACTTTAAATAATTGGGTAATTTATTACTTGTGATTTTTTCGAACAAACTAAATAGTATTTTCAATGAACAGCATCCAATAGTCTAGTTGACGTTTACTGTCAGCCTACAAACTTCATCGTTTTCGCAATACATTGCTTGCTTGGAAAATCTTTTTTTATTAATATTTATGATACTATTAGTTATTTTCAAAAATCGTAGAACAAATGTTGCTACGTTTGTGGTGTACAAATGATGCCTAAAGTTAATGCTCCTATTACAGGCCACACCCGGTATAATATGGCACTTACGTCAAAATTTGAATATAGAACGCCGATATGCGTGTACACACGTTACTACATAGACCAGGTGGTTTAGCTAAGTTTTTCACGTATAACAAGTCCCTTTTAATTTGTAATTATGTGTAAAAATCCTGATAGCTTAACTCTCTAATCCCCTCCAGCTATATTAATTCATTAACTTATAAATTCCATAAACTGTCATGCTGGAATCAACATAATTAAAGATAAACACAAAAATATGTATTAATCCTTTACTGCATAACATACAAATAGTACTTTGAATTAAGATACTAACTCACTACCAATAGATTTGAAAATTATAACTGTCATATATATTGTAGTATAAAAAAATGAAACTTACCTGTATAAATTCTAGAAGAGCAACGAACAATATTATACAAGCTACTTTATAGCGAAATACAAAAAATACTCAGTCCTTTGTAAAACATATATCATTTTGTCCATAAAAACTCACGCGCACATTTACCGGCAACTGTCAAAGTTGAAATTTCGAATATAGAACGCGTTCCGATTGGCCGCGATTCGAAAACAGTGATGCGCGCGCGACAGTTATCGATAACGTTCGTCGGGCCGATCGGTTTAACGGTTTTTTCGCGACACGTCGTTTTGCAGCGAGTGCGCGGTGAGCAATGAGTTGCTATCAGTGAGGTGACGTTAAGGTGATTATGTCAACATTATTGCTGGTAGTGTTGTTAGTAAACTATCGATTTTTGCGATTTTGCAAACTTTTTTAAAGGTAAAAATGGATTTGTCAAAGTCATATTTACGGACAGGGAAAGTATCTTATTAAATAAATAAATATTACAGGATATTCTTATATAAATTAAATGAGCCCCACGGTAAACTCAAGACAGCTTGCGCGCTCAGCTAAGGATATATATAATATACATATCCTTAAAATACATATATAAAATACCCATGACTCAGACTCAGGAGTTCATCAAAGAAACAAATGCACTTACTGGAATTCGAAAGGGCCTAGGCCACCCGGATATGTTCTTAAACTACGTCATACTTAACTGGAGTTGACTCGATTAAACAACCGAAATTTGTTTTAAACTTTCGTGAGTCGTTGTAATACTATTTAAATGATAATGACGTCTACTCGCGTTTATTTAGTCACTTGCGCGCCATGTTTCAGAGAATATAGGTCTCCATTTTCCAGCACTAAGAGTGCTGAGTGTCCGTTTGGTTCGCCGGCGACATCGTGTTTGTCGCGCGAGTGATTACATAAACGTGATTAGAGCCGTGATCATCATTTATAAAACAACCTACATGTCGGAATTAGGCAAAATGAGGTTTATCGATACTTGGTAATTCCGTGATACTCAATTTTTCACCTCACGCTGAGCTCACAATAGTAAATTGCAAGCAATACATTTCCGCCAAGCCGCCAGGCATCAAAAACTGTCAGCTGCCGTAGATTTTATATGTAGTTAGTTCCGACTTTTTTTTTAAACAAGACTTTTTTTTTAAACAAGACTTTTTTTTTATGACATTGGCGGCAAACGAGCAGACGGATTGCCTGATGGTAAGCAATTACCGTCGCCCATGGGCACCCGCAACACCAGGGGAGTCACAAGCGCGTTGCCGGCCTTTAAGGGGGTTGGAGCTCTGGGAACCTTATTCACCATCAGGAACACAACACTACATGCCTGAAAGGTAGCAGTGCTATTATGGCTGTGGTCTTCTGTAAGGAGGAGGTACTTCCCCAGTTGGGCTGCCTCAGATTCAAGCGTGATGGTCATCGCTGTGCCCTACCTCTCATTGTTGGACGTAGTTTAAGGACATACCCGGGTCCACCGGGTGACCAGCGTTTGACCTCAGTGGCATCGGATGGTAAGTGTCGACGAGGTCGAGGGTGTAGCACGCTGGTTCAGTAACAGTCTATTCACTCTTGCCTTGAAGAGACCTATTATATCTTTCCGGGAATACAAACGAGGGAGCGAATTCCAATCCTAAGCGAAGCAATAGTAGAACCGAACCGCTTCGTGCAAATGAATGGAATATTCACAACGTAAGGACGAAACGGACGGGACGACTTTTTATCGGGTGTCATATCGGCAGAACGTTTTCTATGAAGCTGTTCACGCACGAACGACAACGATCCCGGACGATCCAACGATGTCGGATCCGACATAAACGTGTATTTTGTCAGCCCTCCGTCCGGAAAAAAATCGTGTCGGCAGCACTGTTTGATGTCGGATGTCGATACAACACAACAACTTCGTCAACGACCATCATGTACAGTCAGCAGCAAAAGTGGCTAAGCGTTTTAAGTATTCAAAATGACCTATACAAGCTCTTATTCTGTTGACAATAGAGATGTGTTGACCTCATTTTGAACGCCTCAAACGCTTAGCCACTTCTGCTGCTGACTGTACAGAAGTCTCGTTTGAACTGTCTTAA
This sequence comes from Grapholita molesta, assembly GCA_022674325.2. Taxonomy (NCBI): domain Eukaryota; kingdom Metazoa; phylum Arthropoda; class Insecta; order Lepidoptera; family Tortricidae; genus Grapholita; species Grapholita molesta. Next base: position 10,212,224 of record CP053143.2, read on the forward strand.
TCGCATCTTGCATCACCGAATGGGCTCAGCGGAAGATCAGCGCTGGCTCTAGGGTTTCTGCTCGAGACTTCTCGAACTCGTGACAACTCGAGAGTTTCATCTCCATTCGAGACGAGAAATAAATAGCTGACTCTCGAGACTCTCGAGTTCCGGTGAAAACGAAATAAGGGCTAAAGTCAGGCTCGCCATTTTTTGGCTTTTAACAATGATGACGTCGCCCGCGCACTATAAACGCGTGCAGCGGACTTCTCACTCGCACGTAGTATATTTTTTATTTTAATTGTTGATTTTGTGTAAGATTTTAATTTTATAAGCCTAAGCCTGATATATTTGTAATTTGACTCAGAAAATGACGTATTTTTGTAAAGTTCATTTTTGTTTTAGCGTTATTAACATTTTTAGACGGTTGAGGCTAGATTTTTTCGATTCTGACATCCTAAACGTAAGATAGACAAGCAAATTCGTAATTCTATGACTGTTTCTACTACATGGACCCAACAGCTAATGGTGGAGACTCATACAACGGTGGCTACTTTTTTTCGTGAACATGTTTTAATTTACAATTTATTACTAAAGAAGTAAAGACTCGAGAGTCGAGACAACTCGAGAAATTGGAGTCGAGATTTCTCGAAACTCGAGAAAAAAAATGAGGCGAGAAACCAGAAACCCTAGCTGGCTCCTAAGCTGGCAATGTTATAAGTTGAGTCTATTGTTTATTTATTTGTTTATTTTTAAAATATTCAATTGAGCACTTACAGATAAACCTAACGTGCTAATTGGTACAATATTAACTTATACTAACATGCACTTAGGAACTAACTATTATTATTACATTCATGTGCTACATTATTACTACTATAAACTAATATTATACAGTATATTCATTAAAGTACGTTATTAGTGATACACTACATTTAAAGGGCACGAAAACATGAAACAAGAAATTTATGCGGTAAAAAAAAATGTCATGAGTTTTATAAATATGTCAGAAAAGTGTCAAAATTTATCTAAAAATAAAATAAAATAAGTAGAAGTAAAATTATTATACTAGATTTAAAATTAATGTCAAATACATGTGGATAGAGATTGTGATGCACACCAGGTGTATTTTTCTTTCTGTTGTTTATGTATAATTATGTGTTGTCACAAATGAATCTTTTTTTAAAGTACGTTATTAGTGATACACTACATTTAAAGGGCACGAAAACATGAAACAAGAAATTTGGAGCGGCAGCCGAAACACAAGCGGCGCTAAAACGTATCAAATATGCTCCCCTCGGATCTGGGTACATCTTTGTCCCCTTTGCGGTGGAGACGGCGGGCTGCTGGGGGGCTGATGCAAAGCGGTTCGTCTGCGACATTGGCCGTCGTCTCAGACAAAAGGGAGAGGATCCCCGCTCAGAGTCGTTTCTGGTGCAAAAGTTGTCCATAATTATACAACGCAGCAATGCGTCTAGCATTATGGGCACTTTTGCATCAGAAATGAATTAATTTAGGTATGTATGCTATTTTTCATTTATTTTGCCTCTTTTGTTTTTATAATATTTTTATAAATAAAAAATATTTTTATGTTATCTTTACCTTAATATGGTGCCAGCTGCGGACGTGGCCGGCAGCCGACTAGTGACAGAGGCACCGACACCGGATTAAAAATCGCCCCGACATCCGACATAGTAGTTTATGTTAGTATTTATTTAGAACATCTAAATACGTAAAAAAACAATAAATCATTAAAACTAACAATAAATTTAACTAAAACTAATACAAATCTAAAAAAGGCCCCTGCGGCATAGTACCGAAGATGCTGGCAGCATTTCCTCGTTGAATCGTAAGACCGATACGCTGAGCGAGGTAGCTGCCAGCTCTTCGGTCTCCTGTGGTGTCTCTGAGTCTCTTTGAAAGGTCCTTAAAGAGACTCAGAGCGCCGGGGCCCCACGGACCGAGGGTCTCGACGCCGAATGGGATAAAATTGTATTATGTATGTATGTTTATGCATGTATATTATATTAATGTATATAAGTATGTTTAATTTATATTTAAGTGTGTTTTGGTTTATGTTTATTTAGTTTTTTTAAGAACCGCCTTCAATTTCTTTGCTTTGCCTAAAGGAAGAGGAAGAGGTAGAGAATGCTTTGTAGCATTAAGTCCGCCTTTTGTACTTTTGTGTTTTGTGCAATAAAGGTCAAATAAATAAATAGAGGGAACAAGCTCTTATAATTTGCATTTTCTATTAGTGAGATCTGCGTACGATAATAGTTAATACAGGCCCGGTATCGCGAACGTCGAAGTTCGTATATTTCGAGTAGGTATCTCTTTTACTCCAATTAAGGTGTCATAAAAGTCAGAGACAATTGTCCGAATTTTTTTTGGAACCCGGGTATGTCCTTAAACTACGTCCAACAATGAGAGGTAGGGCACAGCGATGACCATCACGCTTGAATCTGGGGCAGCCCAACTGGGGAAGTACCTCCTCCTTACAGAAGACCACAGCCATAATAGCACTGCTACCTTTCAGGTATGCAGTGTTGTGTTCCTGATGGTGAGTAAGGTTCCCAGAGCTCCAACCCCCCTTTAAGGCCGGCAACGCGCTTGTGACTCCTCTGGTGTTACGGGTGCCCATGGGCGACGGTAATTGCTTACCACCAGGCAATCCGTCTGCTCGTTTGCCGCCTATGTCATAAAAAAAAATTACGAATATTGTGTTTCGCGGTACCGCCCCAGTATCTTCATTCTTTTTCGACGGACGCTGCTACCTCGTCAGCTTTTCCCTTTGTCGTCTCTTACGACACCCGCGGGAGATGTGGTGGTGATATTTTTAACCCGCACAAGTAATTTAATATGTAAGAATTGTATTATAAAGACAATCAAATCAAGTAAATAGTTTAATTTGGTCCGCAGTAAATAACGTTTTACCAAAGAAAATGTTATTTCACTATTAAGGTTGTAAGCTGAAGAGTTTATTAGTTAATACCTAGCAGCAATAAAAGACCTAACGAAACCTTAGGAATAAAGTCTACAAGAAACTGTATAAAGGGTATTAATCATCATCATCATCATTTCAGTCGTAAGTCGTCCACTGCTGGACATAGGCCTCCCCCAAATATGACTCGTATTTTTTCAGAAATCGCAAAGCGTCTGGTTAACGTAACTAGTGACCAAAGACCCGCGGCTCCCTCACACTTATCAGCATTGCGATACAACGAGGAAATGCCGCTAGCATCCTTGGTACAATGCTCCGCCTTTTTTACATTTAATGTAGTAAATAGTTAAGTATGCGTAATATTGTAATTATTATAAATAGAGTGACGACCGGTCTGGCCTAGTAGGTAGTGACCCTGCCTCTGAAGCCGATGGTCCTGGATTCGATTCCCAGTCGGGGCATTTATTTGTGTGATGAGCACAGATATTTGTTCCTGAATCATGGGTGTTTTCTATGTATTTAAGTATTTATATTTATCTATCTATTATATATATCATCGTCCAGTACCTACGACACAAGCCTTACTGAGCTTACCGTAGGACTAGGTCGATTTGTGTAAGATTGTCCCGAAATATTTATTTATTTTATTTTTATTTATTTAGTTAAGTAACTTTACAGATAGACAGAGAAAAAAGTAGTAACATTTTTATAAAAGGTAATCAAATATTTTCAATGTAGGACAATATACTCAATATGTAAATAATGAATGGCAATGAACACATACGCAATTTGAATACAAACGTCAGCACATAATCATACATAACTCAAGTATTTGTCATTACATCCGATTTTAAACCTTATATCAACGTCGTAAAGACTATTATAAGTCATCAAGTAAATTTACTAAATGAATCTGCTTTACTTATTTTTACAAGTAAAAAGGTTAATTTACTCCTACAAATGCGAGTACCAACTTAACTTTGCCGCTAGCAAACTAAATATAAACTGTTATTCGTAAAGTTAAATCATTAATCGAACGGTAAATATGTGTTTGTCGTAGCTGTAGTCGCCATTTTGAATTTGAATCATTAAGGAATGAGGTGATCGAATGATCATCAATGAAATGTAAGCATTACTATACTACGTAGCGTATTTCATCATTTCTGTCTATAGTGCGTAATCTGTTTTTCGTGTGATCATGATCATAATCCTAGATAATTTTCTAGCATGAACGTTTTTTTATGACAAAGGTGGCTAACGAGCAGACAGATTGCCTGATGGTAAGCAATTACCGTCGCCCATGGGCACCCGCAACACCAGGGGAGTCACAAGCTCTTGGAGCTCTGGGAACCTTACTCTCCATCAGCAACACAACACTACATACCTGAAAGGCAGCAGTGCTATTATGGCTGTGGTCTTCTGTAGGAGGAGGTACTTCCCCAGCTGGACTGGCCCAGACTAAAGCGTGATGGTACTTCGCTGTGCCCTACCTCTCTTTAAACGTTGTACGTTGTAAGTGATTGACAAAATAAAAACATCGACAGTCCTTTATCGATAAGTCTTCAATGTTACACAGCTGTAATACATAGACAAATATAGGGTAATAGGGTTAAAATAAATATTGAATAAATAAGTCCCGCCATAGTTTCTTGCCGGTCTCTTCTCTGAACAGAGGTGTAGGATTAGAACCTGTTTAGATTTTTCTTTGACGTTCATAAGCGCATGTAATATGCCTAAGTTGAAAAATAAAATTTTCAATAGTATAAAGGTAGGAGTAATACATTGTAGTAAAATCGTTGTAAGAAGGTACACACAGCAATACTCTTAGCTGTACATCGGTGGGGATTATGCCTTATATAATAAGGTCCACCAATGTACAGTTAAGAGTATTGCTGTGTGTATGTTTGTTCTGCTAACTTCTGATATCATTTTGGTATGTTTCTGTGTAATACCATATATAAACCATTACGTGTGTTGAAAAGATGGAGATTTTGGAGCAAAGTAGCATATTACGTCATCGATATCGACATAACTCGGCACATCACTAGCTCTGGTATTCGTGGGTGTGTTCCATGATAATGCACTACGGGCTATCGACTTATCACATTCAGTATATAAGATAACACAAGGTCATCATTACCTCCCTAGCATTTCATCGTCAGTCACTGCTTAACATAATCGCCACGCTTGGCAGGCGGGTTGGAGGCGTTATGAAAGTGACAGAGACAATTGCCGGAAAACGATCGTTTTTCGCGGTAGCGCCGCTGCAGTGCGGATTAAATTAAAGAGTCTAAATAGTTAAGTTAGTTGATTTGTTCTTAGTTGCATAATAAGTAAAATAGGTCAATATTTGTAGACAAACTTACACAAATCGACCTAGTCCTACGGTAAGCTCAGTAAGGATTGTGTTGTAGGTACTAGACGACGATATACGAGGCGTCCCAAAGTTATGTGACATAAATATCGTACATAGTGTATTTTGCTGAAAGAAGACTTTATGTTATTTTTAAAAGATAGTAATTCTGCATTCACAGATTTTCTAAAAATTACTTGTTTCGTCTGGGAATCGAACCAACTTAAATGTCAAAAAAAATATCAGCCTACTTTTATAATGCCCATCGAAAGAATAGCTACAAAATAATAACTCTGCTTAAGTAACATTGTATTTTAAAAGAAAGGAACGACGTAAACTTAATCATTTTAATCAAATTAATAACATACATAAAACTGCCGAAGTCAATTAAGTGGGATTTTTTTTTGGAAATTAATTAATACTTGAAATTTGACTCAATAAATTTACAAAGTCAAATCCCTTCATGTCCCATAAGTTTGGGACGCCCTGTATATTATAATAGATAGATACATATAGGATGGCCCTAAAACAGCTTAAGAACAACAAGGCGCCGGGCGAAGACGGAATCACTTCAGAGCTTCTGAGAGCGGGTGGAATACCGGTACCGTGGAATGGGGTTACTTTGATCAATTTCAAAATTAATTTGGTGTTATCTATTCAATATGTATTATAAAAAAAATAATAAAAAAATGACGATATCGGTTTTTGCTCCTCTATCGATTTCATTATTTATTTTTTTATTATTATTAACTAATTACTTAAAAAAAAATTTTAAAGAGGTGATCAACTCTAAACTGATTTTGGGGTTACTTTGATACCCCTCTTTTTTTTGACGGAATTGGATAGAAACCCCTTTAGGGAGTAAAACTTCAAAACCTTAAAAAAAAATCCGTTCGCAGGTTTAGGATTTATAAGGATTTTTGTGTATTTGGTACCATAAATGTAACAATTAAACTCAAAAACTAACTTTATACTTCACAAGTTAGTAAGGTAAATAGTAGTTTGTAATACGTAGTAACTAGTATGTACTATATGGAGAATTTTTTTTTCTCGCTTATAATCAAAATTTATCAAATGAACGATGTAGGTATAATCCATAGAACGTAAACTATTATAAATGGGTAAGTAAACCCTTATAGGTGTCAATGCCATACGATAAATAAAATAAAATATGTGATCAAAGACACCCCATGCCACAAATCCCAAAAAAAAAATATTGCCGCTATTAATATGACTCGTAACAACAATTTATGTTATAGACCGATAAATGCCTGATTCAATGAGTTTTATAAAATTGTTGTATTTTATATAGAGAACATTGTACATTAGAAGTTATACAAGCTATGTGAAGTACATAAAACAAATACTTATATATTTTATTTACTATCGCATCGATATAAGTGTTTGGTCCCACAAACACAAATCACAAACTGGCAGTAACGTTCAACGTTATCAACCGTAAAAAGAAAAACCAAGGAATGCATCCAGAAAGCGTGATATTCGAGCTTGAACATGAAGAAAAGTTTTTATCAAAGTAACCCCAGGAATCAAAGTAACCCCATTCCACGGTACTTAAAATCCTCCAGAAGCTCTTTAGCTCCGTTTTGTCCGAGGGCAAAACGCCTGAAACATGGAACAGAGGCGAGGTGGTGCTGTTCTTCAAAAAAGGTGACAATAGCCTATTGAAGAACTACAGACCCATCACGCTTCTGAGCCATGTCTATAAGCTGTTTTCAAGGGTTATCACGAATCGTCTCGAACACAGACTCGATGACTTCCAGCCTCCCGAACAAGCCGGTTTCCGAAAAGGCTATAGTACCATAGACCACATCCATACGCTGCGGCAAGTTATACAGAAGACCGAAGAGTATAACTTGCCATTATGCCTAGCGTTTGTGGACTATGAGAAAGCCTTCGATTCGGTGGAAACATGGGCGGTGCTTGAGTCTCTTCAGCGATGCCATATTGACTATCGGTACATCGAAGTGTTGAAGTGTTTGTATAGTAACGCCACTATGTCAGTCCGAGTACAGGAGCAGAGCACGAAGGCGATTCCATTGCGAAGAGGCGTAAGGCAGGGAGACGTGATCTCTCCAAAACTGTTTACTGCCGTAATGGAAGACGCCTTCAAGCTCCTGGAATGGCAAGGGCGTGGCATCAACATCAACGGCGAATACATCACTCACCTTCGATTTGCCGACGATATCGTAGTCATGGCAAAGTCGATGGAGGAACTCAGCATGATGCTAGATGACCTCAACCGAGTTTCACAACGGGTGGGCTTGAAAATGAACATGGACAAGACGAAAATAATGTCAAATGCCAATGTTGTGCCCACCCCAGTCTTTGTTGGGAACTCGGTACTCGAAGTTGTTGACTCGTATATCTACCTAGGACAAGTAGTCCAATTAGGTAGGTCCAACTTCGAGAAAGAGGTAAACCGCCGAATCCAACTCGGTTGGGCAGCGTTCGGGAAACTACGTAATGTCTTTTCGTCCGACATACCTCAGTGCCTCAAGACGAAAGTCCTTAACCAATGTGTGTTACCAGTGATGACTTACGGCTCCGAAACGTGGTCTTTCACTATCGGCCTCATCTCAAGGCTCAAAGTCGCTCAACGAGCTATGGAGAGAGCTATGCTCGGAGTTTCACTACGAGATCGACTCAGAAATGAGGAGATCCGTAGGCGAACTAAAGTCACCGACATAGCCCACCGGGTTAGCAAGCTGAAGTGGCAATGGGCAGGCCACATTGCACGCAGAGAAGATGGCAGATGGGGTCGAAAAGTGCTCGAGTGGAGACCACGGAATAGCAAGCGCAGCGTAGGACGTCCACCCACAAGATGGGCAGACGACCTCATTAAAGTCGCCGGAAGACGCTGGATGCAGGTTGCTTCCAACCGGTACTTGTGGAGATCCAAGGGGGAGGCCTATGTTCAGCAGTGGACGTCTTATGGCTGAGATGATGATGATGAGATACATATAAATACTTAATTAAATAGAAAACACCCATGACTCAGGAACAAATATCGGTGCTCATCACACAAATAAATGCCCTGACTGGAATTCGGACGAACCATCGGCTTCATAGGCAGAGTCACTACCCAGACTGTACCCGTACCATGAGTTGTGACATTACGGTTTTCGATAACGAGTATCGAGTTTATTATCTGTGCATCTCACTTGTACTATTTTAGGGCGAACGTGATGCACAGATAGTAAACTCGATACTCGTTATCGAAAACCTCAATGTCACAACTCACGGTACGGGCACTGGTCGTCAAATGAATACATATTTATTTAAACAAAATTATGTCCGTGTTCAGCGTGGTGGCGTAATAGGTACCTTTGCACCAGGGACGACTCGAGAGGGACTATTTGACTAGGCTTAAGTTAGTCTTAAGTTAGCCGGTAAAATGTATTTTTGACATTTAAAATGTATGTATGTCGTCAAATTATTATTATTTTTTTTTTTTATGACCAAGGTAGCAAACGAGCAGACGGATTGCCTGATGGTAAGCAATTACCGTCGCCCATGGGCACTCGCAACACCAAGGGAGTCACAAGCGCGTTGCCGACCTATAAGTGGGTTGGAGCTCTGGGAACCTTATTCACCATCAGGAACACAACACTACATACCTGAAAGGCAGCAGTGCTATTATGGCTGTGGTCTTCTGTAAGGAGGAGGTACTTCCCCAGTTGGGCTTCTCCAGATTCAAGCGTGATGGTACTTCGCTGTGCCCTACCTCTCATTGTTGGACGTAGTTTAAGGACATACCCGGGTCCATTATATATTTCGATTGGTAGCTTTCTTTTGTAAAACGCCTTTCTTATTCTATTTTACACTGGATTGGGTACTCTCTTGCTCGGCTTGGTATTAAAGAATTATCTCTGAAAAGCGTTTTCATTTGATTTAACAGTATGTGAACAATTACAGATGAATTTTATTGTGTTCATCCCGTCTAGACGGTATTTGACAGGTCTGGCCTAGTGCGTTGTGACTGCCTGAGAAGCCGATGGTCCTGGGTTGAAATCCCGGTAAGGCATTAGTTGTGTGATGAGCACAGATATTTATATCTGAGTCATGGGTGTTTTCTATGTGTTTAAGTATTTATATGTATCTAACTATTATGTATATCGTCGCTTAGTACCTACAACACAAGCCTTACTGAGTTTTTATTTGTGTGATGACTCATGGGTTTCTATGTATTTAAGTATTTGTATATTATATATATTTGGCTGAGCCACAACACAAGCCTTCTTGAGCTTACCGTGGGACTCAAGTTATTAATTTGTGTAAGGATGTAACATTATCATAAAGATATTCAATAAAATTTTATTTCCAAACACAATAGCTACATAAATAGATAGGGTGATGGCACCAATGTTGGACACTTAGTTCTTAATTCAAAAAACATAACGTTATAAATTGATTATGTAACAACAAATGCACAATACTTCACTCCTTTAAAATGAGCACTAATGTTCATTATTGGTTCCTTGTCCATTACTGGTGCCGTCACACTATATTTAATTTTAAAAAGGCATCGTACAGCATGCTAGCGGCATTTCCTAGTATCGCAGTGCTGATACGCTGTGCGAGGAAGCCGCCACCTCTTCGGTCATCAGTTACGTCAACCAGACGCTTCGCAAAAAAATATAAGATTTCCTTTATATTATGAACTACACAGCTGTAAATTCTATTATGTTCGCGTTCGTCCCTAGAGAAATGTCTCATTTAAGTAAATATGCAAAGAAAATAAATCTTTGCTCTACACTTTACCAATATTATATTATGAATTCTTCTTTACACGTGCCAAGTCATATAGGAGCATTTCTCAAAAAGTTTGTACATTTGGATCATGTCTTCGATTTTGATTAAAAGCGGTAGACTGATAGAGCAAATGATGCTTAGCAAGATCTACCATATTTCCCAAAATGTCCGATAAAGCTTGTATGGAATATTTCTTTTTGTTACCGAAAGTCTATAGAAATTTGGTAACAAAAAAGGAAAGTTCGTTACAAACTTTATTAGTACTGAGGCTCTAGTGTAAGTTTCTTTTGACGTATAAAAACGTTAACGAACGCGTAAGTGATAATGTTATTTATATGGGAAACGCAAACGCGTTCGTGACGTAAAGTTAACGTTAAAAACTTACACTCAGGGCTCAGTAAAAAGTGAGTAGAGATTACAAGGGCAGTTAGGTTACGAATGGGGTGAATAGAGATAACAGGGGTGAGAAGGTGTATAGGCTACTACTACCTAAATAGTCAATCAACTGTCAACTATGCGATCTTTAACTTAAGAATGAAGTGTTCTGTTCTTTATTCTTATGTATAGGCCTCCCCCAAAACGACCCAAAAATACCGGTCCTGCGCCTTCCACATCCAGCAGCATCCCACGACCTTCACTAGATCGTCGGTCCACCTTTTGGGAGGCCTACGCTGGGTCTGCCAGTTCGTGGTCGCCAGTGGTATAGGGTGATTCCAGTTAGTCTTGTTGTAGTCATCAATCATTAATCATCAATTATTTATTCACGTGTGTTTCATACAGCATAACATAATATTTTATTGTGTAATATCATAATATGATATCAGTGATAATTGAGCATAATTTAAAATTTAAGAAACTGGATCATGATGTATGAAACATGGCGTAAAATGAAAAATTGATTGATAGTAATGAAAAATAAAATGGCATGTTTTCCGCACTGATACAGATGGAAATTGACATGGTATATCAGTCGAAATTAATATAAAACATATTTTAAATAATCGTTACAATCTATATAATAAAATGATTCATGATTAATTTGATTGATGAATGATTGATAATTTCAGAAAATTTAGTATCATCCTATATGCAACCTGACGTCAATTTGATGTCATCGGCATGAAAGGTACGCTCCCTGGCATCGGTAATATTTCACATTATAAGTATTTTACGATATCTTTGCAAAAATTTTATTGTAAATAAAGTTTAAATTATTTCAACAAAAAAGCGGCCAGATGAGTATTGCAAACACTGACAAAGAAATGGACTCCTACACGCGAACAAATTATGTAGAAAAATATGCACTAAATTACATTTCTATCACGTTCCAGTTTATGCTAATAATGCTAATTTATAATCTTCTTTAAATAATATAATCAAACAAAAGAGAACTCAGTGTTCTAATTGTTAAGTGTCAAACTTCACTATTGATAAAGTAATAACTTGTCATTGTTGACACTTGCACTGACAGCGGTTCAAAGAAGACTAATTAAAGGTCACAGCATACATATCAACTCGGAAAGGGATCGTCACCCTATCAACTCGAGCCGTTCAGTACCATTTGTATGAAACTCCCTACTGCAACGCAGACTAATCGGAATCGTAACGTAATCGCCTCACCTCGGGACAAGCTCAGGAACCGAGGTGCGGTGCGTGGTCGACTTGCAGTTCCCGCGTTTGCTATCCGTATCCTAGCTTACGTCTTTTCGTCCACGCCCCTCCCGCGGCATGATTGAATTGGTGCCACCTAGTCGTCAACCGTACGGTAAGCGAGCCATAAGCGCGGCGACGCCTAGCCGTAGTCGAGTCGACGTGTCGGAGCTTCTTATCCGCTTACGTTACGTGGTTACGTTATGTGGACGCCTGTTTGACGGCAAGTGGAAAGGCGAGGCGATGACGATCTGCTCCTGAATTGATATGTGTGCTGTGACCTTAAATGTGTCGCCCAAGTTGTTCTTAATTTATTTTACTTTCTGTGTTACCTGCCGTGATACTGTTACACTTGATGGTCTCATCGGAAGATCAGCGCTGGATGTCGCCAGCATTACGCTGAGATGAGGCCAGTTCGTGGCACTTTCCACTTTGTATGGTTTATGTTATTTGTATATCTGTCACCTTTGTATTGTGTGTCTACTAATAAATAAATAATAAATAAATATTTCATGACAATCTTACACAAATCGACCAAGTCCTACGGTAAGCTCAGTAAGGCTTGTGTTGTAGGTACTAGACGACGATATATATAATAGATAGATACATATAAATACTTAAATACAAAGAAAACACCCACGACTCAGGAACAAATAGCTGTGCTCATCACACAAATAAATGCCCTGACTGGGAATCGAACCCAGGACCATTGGCTTCACAGGCTAGGTCATTACCCACTAGGCCAGACCGGTCGTCAAACATTCATTCATTCATTCATTCATTCAAGTGTCCATCACTGGTAACTATCAACTTAAACGTAATTTTTCTGTAAGGTTCCTCTACCTTAAGTCTGGCCAAAAAAAAAATCTTACTTTGTGGTTTCTGGTGACAGTACCCGGGTTTTGGGTTTGGGAGAACTATTGATGAAACTGATGAATGGTTTGGCGTAAGCACTAGTTTTAATGAAAGCGCCGTCTGGTGACCAGCTTACTAGAACAGGACCCATCGTAAGGGAAAAAATCGACGGATGGGCAGCAGCGCCCGTCAGTCCAATTTACAGCTGCCAACCCGCCTGCCAAGCGTGGCGACTATGACACCCCCTAAGATGATACAAGTCCTTTTGGGTGAGGTTTATGTCCAGCAGTGAACTTCTTACGGCTGAAATAATGATTTTGATTATGAATCCCCAAAACATGTATAACTTCTTTATAGAAATATCTCATTAGGGTGACGGCGCCAGTAAAGGGCAAGGAACCAAGCATGAATATTAGTGCTTATTTCAAAGGAGTCAAGTGTCATTTATTGGTACATATTTATTAAAATTTGCGCGCAAAACCGATGACCGATGGGGCGGAAAGGTTCTGGAGTAGGGACCCCGAACTGGAAGACGTAGCGTAGATAGGCCTCCCACAAAGTGGACCCGACGACCTAGTGAAGGTCGCGGGCTGCCACTGGATGTGGAAGGCGCAGGACTGGTCTTTTTGGGTCGCTTTGGGGGAAGCGGTGGACTTCTTTCGGCCGATGATGATGATGATACAATTTATAACATTATAGTTTTTAAATTAAGAACTAAGTGTCCATCATTGGTGACTGTCAGCTTGAAAGTGCCCAACATTGGTTGGCACCCTATTTTAAATGTAAATATATTACAAAACATTTCTCACGTAGTCGACTCCCTGCGGATCCCTAATGACAAATAAAAAAACGCATTTGCAGTCGTCAACTGCAGCTGCACCAACGTAATGCGTTTTACAAATCTGCCTTACTACTATAATCATAATGTCGCAACCAGATATATCGGAGCTGTGGAGGTGGTCACAAATATCTGAACATGCACTTTACCGCCTTGACAATAGAGGCGTTGTTCAGATATTTGTGATCGCCTCCACAGCTCCGATATTTTTAATGGCGGCTGTATATATAAAAAACATATAAGTCAACAACATATTGAATCTTATTTATAGAAATTGCCACCTTACGACGGGATGCAAAGCGCTTACATAAATCGGAACAGTAAATAATACTAAATAAATAAGCCTGATATCGTGGTGATAGATCGATCGCAGCGCCGGACAATGCTCATCGATATCACCGTCCCATGTGACGAGAACCTCGTGAAGGCCGAGAAGGACAAGTCCAGCAAGTACTTAGACTTGGCTCACGAGGTAACCGCCATGTGGGAAGTTGATTCGGCGATCATTGTACCGATAGTTGTTTCCGCGAACGGTCTCATAGCGAAGAGTCTCGACCAACATCTTGAGAGACTCTCGCTACGTGGTTGTGGTTGGATCAAGGGTCAGATTCAGAAGGCGGTAATCCTGGACACGGCGCGCATAGTCCGACGGTTCCTTTCTCTACAGCCCTAACCACCGGCAGCCTGGGCCCTGCCCCGTTGCCGGCGGCACTCTAGGTTAGGTTTTTTATAATGTTTTTATTATTTTGATATGTTTTAGATGTATTTTTATATTTTAATTTTATAAAAATACTAGCTTCTGCCCGCGACTTCGTCCGCGTAGAATAGTTACTTTTGGTCTTCGCTTATGATATATAGCCTTTATCTATAAATGGGCTACACACACACACTACTGAAAGGATTTTTCAAAATCCCAAAATTACTTTGAAAAGGCATATCAAGTTAAAATAACATACACACACACACACAACATAACAATACATTCATCCGCTATGTGGGCTTGATCCTCCTGTACCTATAGTACCTCCTTATACACTACATTTTTGGTTGTCCCTTGAGGTGCTAGTATGACCAATCTGCTCGGGGAACTAACTCTCGAACAAGCCACATAAAACTGGCCGTGTGAGAAGCAGTCCCCTCTTAGATCAATCCCTGCCATTTTCAACGATTGACCCTGAGATTTATTAATCGTCATTGCGAAACAGACTTTAAGCGGGAACTGCAACCTTTTAAATTCAAATGGGTAATCTGATGGTATAAGAGGTATGCGTGGTATATACATGGATTCACCTCTAGCACAACCAGTAATAATAAAGTTCATACGTCTCTAGCTAACAGCTTAGCTTAGTAGCTTAGAACACCGCCTGTTGTATGTATGTACCTATGTGTGTTAACACTTAAACTTTTAAACCACTTTCCCGTAAAACTTCGCTTTCTTAGGATTCCGTACCCAAATTGTAAGAACGGAACCTTATTGCTTAGACTTAAAACGTCGGTCTGTCTGTCTGTCTGACGGCTATATCTTATGAAAAGTGTTACCATAAAAAACTGTTTTATTTACCAATGATACGGAACTCTTCGCGCGCGAGTCTGACTCGCACTTAGCCAATTTTTTTATGCCTATTAAGTATATGAAACGTCTACAAACGACTGCACATTTGTGCAGTGTAGCACATCTTTATTTAAAGGCAATACGAACTTTTGACACCTTCATTTGCGTATGACTGTACCTACATTCCAACCCCATAAGCGATTAAAAAACGCTCATCTCATTTCATATCAAATGACGCTGAAATTACTCATCTTGTTCCTTATTAAGTACTACTGTGAAGAGTGTGAAATGTAATTCTTTTTATATACTTACCCTCTTTTGAAAAATACTTTTTAGTGCACATATTTTAAAACCGTTGTTGTTTTTGTCAACAGCGACCCGATTAACCATAGGAAACATACACATGTCGTTTTTCAGACTTTTTAAACCCCATTTTCTCCTATTAGGGGTTGAATTCTCAAAAATGCTGAAACACGTGTTTACTCATTTGTCGTTAGGAATACTATTGTGAAGTTTCACATTAATTGGTGTAACTAATCATAAATCCCCATACAAACTTTGGACCCCCATTTCACCCCCTTAGAGGGTGAATTTTTAAAAATCCTTTCTTAGTGCACCCCTAGACCTTATAAGGAACCTGTGTGCCGAGTTTGGAAACTTTAGACCCAGCGGTTTGGGCTGTGCGTTGATTTAAGTGAGTCAGTCAGTCAGTCAGTCAGTCAGGACTTTGAGATTTATATATATAGATTATAAAAAAACCTAATCTAAGAAAGAAGATAAATAAAAAGAAATAATAAATATTACCTTTTTTTATGACAAAGGTGGCAAACTAGCAGACGGATTGCCTGATGGTAAGCAATTACCGTTGCCCATGGGCAACACCAGGGGAGTCATAGGCGCGTTGTCGGCCTTTATGGGGAGCTCTGGGAACCTTACTCACCATCAGGAACACAACACTACACACCTCAAAAGCAGTGCTATTATGGCTGTGGTCTTCTGTAAGGAGGAGGTACTTCCCCAGTTGGGCTCCAGACTCAAGCGTGATGGTACTACCCGGGACATACCCGGGTCCAAATAACACAATCTTATACAAATCGACCTAGTCCTACGGTAAGCTTAGTAAGGCTTGTGTTGTAGGTACTAGACAACGATATATATAATAGATAGATACATACACACAGGAACAAATATCTGAGCTCATCACACAAATAAATGCCCTGACTGGGATTCGAACCCAGGACCATCGGCTTCATAGGCAGGGTCACTACCCACTTGGCCAGGCCGATCGTCGAATCGCCAACCCGCCTGCTAAGCGTGGCGGTTATGGCCTTTATGGGGGAACCCATATTCAGCTGTGTCAGTAGCTGAAGTAATTAGTAATAGTAGTTTCAGAGATCAGTCTACCAGTGGCGGTAGCTCCATACATTTTTTTGGCAAGACGGAGCGGCGACTAAAAAAAACTGTGGTTCGTTAAGCCGGAAAAAATCGGCTCGAAGGACACGTCTCCGCTGTTAGTAACAACACAGTAACAAGATTAATCTTTACTATAAATAGTACTTTAATTAGGGGAGCTCCCTGATACACAGTTAATGAGGAGATAACCGCATGTTTGTGGGGAACCTTACTTACAGTAGGGACGTTTACAGACAACCATACTTAGACTCCGATTCATTATAAAGCATCATCATCATCAACCGAAAGACGTCCACTGGTGGACATACCTCCCCAAAAACGACCCCAAAAGACCGATCCCGCGCCTTCCACATCCAGCGGCATCCCGCGACCTTCACTAGGTCGTCGGTCCACCTTGTCGGCTTACGTTGGGCCTTCCAGTTCGTGGTCGCCACTCCAGAACCTTTCCGCCCCATCGGCCATCGGTAATATTTCACATTATAAATATTTCACAATATTTTTGCAGAAATCGCTTAGCGTCTGGTTGATGTAACTGGTGACCGAAGAGCTAGCGGCTTCCTCGCACAACCTATCAGCATTGCGATACAACGAGAAAATGTCGCCAGCATCCTTGGTACAATGCCTCAAGGACCTTTTTTAGATTGAATAACTATCTAGTTAAGTACAGTCCGTGAGATCTTAGAAGAACCATCGGGTCTCGGCTGTAATAGGACGTAATCGATTACTTTGGTGGACAATTAGTAGCAGTCCATGCAACACCCAAAGAGTTCTGTCGTTTTTCTCGTCTTGAACTATATAGAGCAGTTAAACGAATATATCGTCATTATTTCATTAGACATTTTAAAAAAAGGAGACCCGTTTCAAAAAGGGTATATCTGTAACTTGAACTAATGTGTGTGCATTGTCTTGTAGGCAAGTGCTCTGGTGACTGTAACCAAAATTTAATATTCCAGGATTATATTTCCGAGAATGATAACTACGGGTAGTGATAGGTAAAGGAGGACAATGAACTGTACCCTAACCATGAGTTGTGACATTGACGTTTTCGATAACGAGTATCGAGTTTACTATCTGTACATCTCGCTTGTACTATTTTAGTGCGAACGAGATGCACAGAGAGTAAACTCGATACTCGTTATCGAAAACGTCAATGTCACAACTCATGGTAAGAATGCTTGTGGTTGGAACTAAGAGCCATCAAATTATATTTTGTTAAATGATTCTGCCGGCTGACTAGAATAGCACCACCCCATCTCCTCCCGCGTGTAGTGAAAGACTACAATGGGTAAAAACTGTCGGTTGCAGCAGCATCAGTCGAGACCCAATCTACAGCGGTCGCCAACCCGCCTACCAAGCGTGGCCACTATTTCAAGGTGGCAAATAAGTATGCGGCCCGCTTGATAGTAAGCGGTCACCGCAGCCTATGCACTATGCCATTGCCAACTACCCCCCAAGATGTTACAAGTCATATTTTGTAGGCCTATGTCTAGCAATGGACAACTTGCGGCAGAGATGATTTTGTCTTGATTTTTTTTTTTTATGACATAAGGTGGCAAACGAGCAGACGGATTGCCTGATGGTAATCAATTACCGTCGCCCATGGGCACCCGCAACACCAGGGGAGTCACAAGCGCGTTGCCGACCGTTAAGGGGGGTTGGAGCTCTGGGAACCTTACTCACCATCAGGAACACAACACTACATACCTGAAAGGTAGCAGTGCTATTGGCATGGCTGTGGTCTTCTGTAAGGAGGTACTTCCCCAGTTGGGCTTCTCCAGACTCGAGCGTGATGGTACTTCGCTGTGCCCTACCTCTCATTGTCGGACGTAGTTTAAGGACATACCCGGGTCCAATTTATTTTTATTGATTTTTATGTATTAAATAAATAAGTAATAAATAAGTAAGTTATTCAAAACTTATGTACGAAATATCATTTGATATTTACCAGTCGCTTTTCGTTGAAGGAAAACATCGTGAGGAAACCGGACTAATCCCAATAAGGCCTAGTTTACCCTCCGGGTGGGAAAGTCAGATAACAGTCGCATTCGTAAAATTATTGCCTATGCCAAATCCTGGGATTAGTTGCCAAGCGGACTCCAGGCTCCCATGAGCCGTGGCAAAACCGCCGGGTCAGCCCGAGGAACATGATGAAATAAATAAGTAATATTATACATAAATATTACAGGAAAAATTGAGTTAAGGAAAAAAATAGGTAAAAAATGGCTATGACGCATGTAAGGCCCTTTACACACTGCGATTTTTAGCAGCGATGCAGTCGCGATGCTGTCGCGATGCAGCATCGATGCAGTCGCAAATGGTCCACTTTTACATACTTGCGTTACATTAAGCATCGATACAGTCGCGATGCTGTCGCGATACAATAGCGATGCAGAAGCTGGCCATTGAACTGTAGCGATGCAATATCGATGCAATCGCGATGCAGCATCGATGCAAAAATCCTTTCATTGATGATGTCGTGATACTGTCGCGCGTCTTTATCGATGCTAACGCGCAACTGTATCGATGCCAACGCTCGACTGTATCGATACTAACGCGCGACAGCATCGTTGCAAAAATTGCTGGTGTCGCGATGCATCGCTGCTAAAAGTCGCAGTGTGTAAGGGGCCTAAGACGGTATTCCACTCAGCATTCTGAGCCTGTCAAATCTGCCTCAGTCTCTGACAGACGGGATGCATTTACGTATTTTCCCAACGTGAAAAAAACTGTTACATATTTAAATTACTTTAGAATTTTAAATGGCTTCGCAGACATTTTTCAGACTTAAATCCGATTCCACGATATCATATAAAAAATATCTACATCAGCAAGTAACCTATACTCAAAATGCATACAGATGTACTGCAAAACTATTTTTCTCAATCATGCAATGAAATATTGTCTTTGCATTGCTTATAATAGACTCGGAAGTACGTTTTTTTGGGCGCCGCAACTGAAGGGGAATTGGAAATAGAATTTCATAAAACTTTGCAGGCAAGTAACTTTTTTTTCAACGATTATCCATACAGAGGCAAAGATGGCAGGTGTCATAGCAAACAGCTGATGTTAATTTTTAATACATTTCGATTTCATTGTTAGTTGTGATTTTGCAAAGGACCCCCCAGTAAACATAGGGATTTGACCTTTGACACCAAATAAAGTTCCATAATAATGGATATGAAAATGCCACTCATTTAATACCATCATTCATGCAGTAATACCATCATTCAACAGTTCGGGTGTCATCTTATTCCGATAAAAAATCCGATTTTTCCCGAAGGAAAATAATTTCTCACTATATCTGCCACTATAAAGTTTATAGCTGTGTGTTTTCGATAACTGCGATTAATAATAGTCAAATAAAACAAGTATAAAAGTATTATACAGCGTATTTATATCCACTGAAATGAAAATGAAATTTACACCAAATCACAAATTCAAAAAAAAAACATGTTTCAAAATCTCCATTGTATGAAATCTCATCTCATCCCAACTACGAGGGACTATGGGGTGAGGTAGGATTTTGTGTTTATCGTTAACGATGAAGTGGAACTATCCAAAATCATAAAAAATACTAAAATACAAGCGTTCAAACATTTGTTATATAATATACCTATCATTCATAATGCAAGAATAAAATTTAAATAGATGACATATAGAAGAAAAAGCGTTGAGGACAGCGTTTGAGACGGGATTAAAAATTAAAAAGGAGTTAAAAAATATTTAATAAAAAAAAAATCTTCTTATTTTACTTAACCCCGGCTTGTACCAATGAGTTTTTCGGAACTTATGTACGAAATATCATTTGATATTTACCAGTCGCTTATCGGTGAAGTAAAATATCGTGAGAAAACCGGAGTAATCCTAAGGCCTAGTTTAACCTCTGGGTTGATAGGTCAGATGGCAGTCGCTTTCGTAGTACTAGTGCCTTCGCCGAATCCTGGGAATTGCCAAGCGGACCCCAGGCTCCCATGAGCCGTGGCAATAATACCTGGACAACGCAAGGAAGATGACAATATGTAAGAATAAAATGTAATCCATGTTTGAATGTAAATTTTGCCCTCATCATACATACATACATTTTAGCCGTATGCAGTCCACTACTGGACATAGGCCTCCCACAAATATGACTCTTATCATCTCGGGGAGTTGCTACGCTTGGCAGGCGGATTGGCGACCGCAGTAGCTGTAGATTCAGTTTCGACGGACGCTGCTGCCCACAGTGTAGCTATATACCAGTGAACAAGCTCCGGCTATTTTCAGAGCAACGATGGGGGGTGTTCGGGGAAGTGGGTGGGGAGGATTTACCGCGCAATTTTCATACA
The DNA here is from genome assembly GCA_022674325.2 of Grapholita molesta. NCBI lineage: Eukaryota > Metazoa > Arthropoda > Insecta > Lepidoptera > Tortricidae > Grapholita > Grapholita molesta. The sequence continues at coordinate 10,232,900 of CP053143.2, forward strand.
AATTGCGCGGTCTATTTTTAAGGTGTGTGAAATTATTATGAGTAATTAACCAACTTAGGAAAGGTCGTGTGTATGTAATTTTTATAAAGGGTCTGGGGCATATTTAAATACAAATCCAAAATGTAATAGTTTTTTTTTACTTACTTATAAAAAATATGACTAAGAGTCAGAAAGAGTCAGACTAAGAGTAGAGTAAATAAACGTCTGATATGGCCGTGTTAAGAATAATTATAAAGAGTTGGAAATCGGCATCGGCTCCATCTCAAATTTTGCCACTTTTGATCCGATTATATTGAAAATCGATATCAGAGAATCCGAAAGGGGTCTTACTACGATACTAAAGTCAACATTGCAAAAACGGCCGCCATCTTGAATTTCGTCATTTTTGATCCGATCATGGTGAAAGTCGATATCTGAGAATCCGAGAGACCTCTTCACACGACACTAAAGTCAAAATTGCAAAAAGACGGCCGCCATCTTGAATTTCGTCATTTTTGAAGCGATTTTGTTGAAAATCGATATCTGTGAATCTGAGAGACCTCTTAACACGACACTAAAGTCAAAAATGCAAAAAACGGCCGCCATCTTGAATTTCGTCATTTTTGAAGCGATTTTGTTGAAAATCGATATCTGTGAATCTGAGAGACCTCTCAACACGACACTAAAGTCAAAATTAATAAAAACGGCCGCCATCTTGAATTTCGTCATTTTTGATGCGATTTTGTTGAAAATGGATATCTGTGAATCAGAAAGACCTCTTAACACGACACTAAAGTCAAAATTTATAAAAACGGCCGCCATCTTGAATTTCGTCATTTTTTATGTGATTTTGTTGAAAATCGATATCTGTGAGTCTGAGAGACCTCTTAACATGACACTAAAGTCAAAATTGCGAAAAACGGCCGCCATCTTGAATTTCGTCATTTTTGATGCGATTGTGTTGAAAATCGATATCTGTGATTCTGAGAGACCTCTTAACCGGACACTAAAGTCAAAACTGCGAAAACCGGCTGCCATCTTGAATTTCGTCATTTTTTATGTGATTTTGTTGAAAATCGATATCTGTGAATCTGAGAGACCTCTTAACACGATACAAAAGTCAAAATTGCAAAAAGTCAGATACGCATCAAGAAGTCTCTTGGATCCCCTGATATTGATTTTTACCATGATCGCATCAAAAATTACGAAATTCAAGATGGCGGCCGGTTTTCGTAATTTTGATTTTAGTGCCATGTTAAGAGGTCTCTCGGATTCACAGATATCGATTTTCACCATGATCGCATCAAAAATGACGAAATTCAAGATGGCGGCCGATTTTTGAAATTTTGACTATTGTATCGTGTTACGACCCCTTTGGGATTCTCAGATATCGATTTTCAATATGATCAGGTCAAAAATAAAGAAATTCAAGATGGCGGCCGTTTTTTGCAATTTTGACTTTAGTGTCGTGTTAAGAGATCTCCCGGATTCACAGATATCGATTTTCACCATGATCGCATCAAAAATGACGAAATTCAAGATGGCAGCCGGTTTTCACAGTTTTGACTTTAGTGTCCGGTTAAGAGGTCTCTCAGATTTACAAATATCGATTTTCAACACAATCGCACCAAAAACGACGAAATTCAAGATGGCGGCCGTTTTTCGCAATTTTGACTTTAGTGTCGTGTTAAGAGGTCTCTCAGACTCACATATATCGATTTTCAACAAAATCACATCAAAAATGACGAAATTTAAGATGGCGGCCGGTTTTCGCAATTTTGATTTTAGTGCCATGTTAAGAGGTCTCTCGGATTCTCAGATATCGATTTTCACAATGATCGGATCAAAAATGAAGAAATTCAAAATGGCGGCTGTGTTTTTAAATTTTGAGTTTAGATCCGTATTAAGATGCCTCTCGATTCTCGGATATCGATTTTCAACATACTCGAACAAAAAAAGATAACGGCAATCTTTTGGGATTTTGACTTCAGATTCATTTTTAACGCAGGTAGGTCAAATAAATGGGCCTTTAATTATTATTAAGAAATCGAATTTCAAATTAATTAGATTACTTAATATACAAAAACTTAAAATGGCGCTAACAATTATTTTCTTTGTAAGAACAAAAATAAATAAAACATCGATTTTAACAACAATTTTTTTGACAACCCTGACCCTCGAGCGCAAGTCGTCAGTAGAGGTGTTGAACTGTCCGGTTGTATAGAACCTTTTCGACTGTATATACTCGTTAGGCTGTGCTGCTGCCCGTCCGTAGGATTTTTCCCTTTGTCGCCTCTTACCACACCCGCGGGAGGAGATGGGGTGGTGCTATTCTAGTCAGCAGGCATCACACGGCAATTTTACCCTACTCGCCCCGTTTTATGGTATTCGTGACCGGTTTCAACAGATGTAGCGATAAACAGAATACTTATACAAATTATAATTTCTAGCTCCGAAATGTAGTCGATATCCAGACGGCTGGGAAAAATAGTATTAGAATTTTAAATCTCACATCGAATACCTAACTCACTGACAGATGTTGAGCATCTCCACATTTTGATATTCCTAAGCGCACCAGTAAATAATGTCGGGAAATATTCGGGGATTCTTCTTTGACGTATTTGTGTTTAAATCAATAAGCTAGGAAAACAAATGACGGGTAATATTTTATAGGCGATAGAGTAGTGAAAAACTTAGTTAACACCTGGCCTATGTAGTAGTAACGTGTGTACACGCATGTCGGCGTTCTATATTCAAATGACGTAAGTTCCGTACAACTACATGTAGACATGGTGCTTCAGTTAAGTTTTTCACCTATAATTCTGGACTTAATTTTGTTGTTACTTTATTATCTTTATTGTTGTTTTGTTTTATTCGTGCTTTTGTGTTGCCTGCTGTGTTTCACCAAATGGTTTCTTCGGAAGATCAGCGCTGGCTATCCAAGGGACTATTTCGTGACATATTTATGTTTTATTTTTATTACTTTGTCAGTTTTATGTCATGAATAAAGGTTTTCTTTTATATTATTTTGACGACCGGTCTGGCCTAGTGGGTAGTGTCCCTGCTTATGAAGCTGATAGTCCTGGGTTCGATTCCCAGTCGGGGTCTTTATTTGTGTGATGAGCATAGATTCATGTTCCTGAGTCATGGGTGTTTTCTATGTATTTAAGTATTTATCTGTATTTATCTATAATATATATATTATATATCGTCGTCTAGTACCTACAACACAAGCTCACTGAGCTTACCATAGGACTAGGTCGGTTTGTGTAAGATTGTCCAAAAGATATTTATTTATTTATATTTATTTCTATCATCCTTCAGTTTTCTGTAAATACAGTACTCATCAAATCTACATCTACACTAATATTATAAAGGCGAAAGTTTGTGAGTGTGTGAGTGTGTATGTTTGTTACTTCTTCACGTCTAAACGGCTGGTATGGAGTTAGGTGACACCCTGGATTAACACAAAGGCTACGTTTTTCTATATTAATCCGGTTTTCCATAGGGACTACAGTATGGCGCTCTTAAAGGTTAGTCAACGCGCATGTGAGTTCTCTGGAGTTGCAGGCGTCCATAGGCTACGGTAACTGCCTACCATCAGGCAGATAGTATGCTTATTTGCCACCTTCGTTGTATTAAAAAAAACTTATAACTCGAGAACGGCTGAACCGATTTGGACGATTTTGGGTTGGTTGTGATCGCCTTGTTCAAAAGTTTAATATTATGCTTTAAAAAAGAAAGATAATCACAAAAACATGCGATTTACAAATTATAAAATGACAAGTCCGACATGGTCCAATGCGTCCAACATTATAAAATTGAATTTACGCATTCGTAACGATATGTTCAAGATCAATACATCAACGTCGGTACCGGAGTTACTGTTTTACCTTTTTAAAAAAACCCAACCGTTTTTAGCACTTTTTTATTATCTGTTGTGATTGTATCTATCATCGTCATACTATTCCAAAAAAGAGTATTTGCAATTTATTTTATTCCGGTGAAAACATTTTTTTAAGGATAATATGTATTATTTTTTAGCCAAGCCATACTCTCCCAAGATAAATTAAAAAAATAATTAGAAAAAATCTGGACAAATTGACTCACCCTAAGATAAGCTAAAGAGGGCTTGTGTAGTGGGTACTCAGGCAACGATATACTTATTAAATATACGAAACTTAAATACATAGAAAACACCTATGACTCAGGAACAAACATCTTTGCTCATCACACAAACATACCTTACTGGGTTTGAACCCAGAACCATCGGCTTCATAGGCCAGACCTGTCATTACATGACAAGATTTGTAGGTATCTGGATAGTTGGAAATCCTCTACAGTGCGTTTCTCTAGAAACTTCCTACCTCGCACATCAAAACTGTGGAATGATTTACCGTCAGCGGTATTTCCAACCGATACGACCCTCATACCTTCAAGAAAAGAGCGTACTCCTTTCTTAAAGGCCGTCAATGCGCTTGTGACTCCCCTGGCATTACCTCCCATGGGCGACGGTAATTTCTTACCTGCGTCTGCTACTTTTGTAATAAAAAAGGTATTTTTTTGGTCAAGACGCTAGTAGTAAGATATTGATAATTATCTAAAAAGTGACGCATTTTCTCAATTGGTATAATTTGTCCCCGCTGAGTTACCCGGCGGCTAATTTGTCTAAATTGTCCCCACGGGGGGTAAGTTGTGTCAACACGTCATGAACCTGTTAATTGATTGGCGTAGGCGGTTTACAAAACATCTAATTGAACATACCTAACTTTTGTATTGATTAATCTATACTTTTTCGCATTTGATGAGTTCTACACAAAATTGTACTTACGTTCTTAAGAAATATTTCTCATGTAAATACTAATACAAAATAATTTGTTTTTAATGCACATTTTTTGAACATAATTATTTTGTGTGTGTATAGCACATTTTATATGTATATCTTTCTATTCTCAGATATCTTTGTTATAAGTATATGTAATCATAACTCAAAAAATATAATCAACCCCAAATTGGACTCGTAAGTTGATACTTACAAAATCACTAATATTAAAAAATTTGGGGCACCCAAGCTAAGTTAAATTTTGAAGCTTGTGTTGTTGGATTTTTTTTAATACACTACTGACCAGTGTTTGACCTCAGTCGCACCTGATGTTAAGTGACGACGAGGTCGAGTGTGTAGCACGCTGGTTCAGTAACAGCCAAAAGACCCACATTATATCTTCCTGGGAATACAAACGAAGGGAGCGAGTTCCATCCATAGCAGACCGCATAACCAAATAATAATATAATAGATAAATAAATAAAAGATAAATAATATAAAGCAAGAAATAAGGGAAATAACATATTATCAAGTTTTAGAACATGACGTTGTTCTATAGTAGGCCTTGCGTTTTGTAAAGTGGTAGCTAGATTTTATAAAAAGCCACGAGGTGGCCGCTAGACCGGGACTGCCGGTGGTGACCAAATAGTGGTGAAACGCGTTTTGAGTTCTATTCTTCATTAGCTGCACAATACTGCGTTAAATCATGTGTGCAGTATTTCCGGAGCGATATTTTTTTTTTTTTTATGACAAAGGTGGCAAACGAGCAGACGGATTGCCTGATGGTAAGCAATTACCGTCGCCCATGGGCACTCGCAACACCAGGGGAGTCACCAGCGCGTTGCCGACCTATAAGTGGGTTGGAGGTCTGGAAACCTTATTCACCATCAGGAACACAACACTACATACCTGAAAGGTAGCAGTGCTATTATGGCTGTGGTCTTCTGTAAGGAGGAGGTACTTCCCCAGTTGGGCTTCTCCAGATTGAAGCGTGATGGTACTTCGTTGTGCCCTACCTCTCATTGTTGGATGTAGTTTAAGGACATACCCGGGTCCAAAATATATGACATCCAAACCTTCAAGAAAAGAGCGTACAGGGATCTTAAAGCCCGGCAACGTACTTGTGACTCCTCTGGTGTTGCGAGTGTCCATGGGCGGCGGTAGTTGCTTACCATCAGGCAATCCGTCTGCTCGTTTCCCTCCTATATCATAAAAAAATATATATATCACTGCGTAATGAGCTATCGATATTACACACTAAACTACGTTAAAGAACTAGTGGGACATTAGAAGAATAATAACTTTCAAATTGTTATTCTTGTGTTGTTTATTGTTTAGCTTCTCCTGTCTCGCCCTTTCAAAGGGAATATCAGTAAAAACTCGTAAATCATATCTTGTGAACCTTCACGCAGTAAATCAAGGATCTTTAAAAAATAAACAGTTTGTAGTTGGCATAAGAAGAAGGTTGCGTCTGCCAACTATCTGTCACGAGTTCAAGTCCAGGGGTGAGAATGTGAATGTGGAAAATTTTACTGAAGTAAATAACTTTGCTGTTTAAAGTCCATACGAAGAAAAAAACTTTGCTGTTTTATATTGTCTTTGGTTGCGGTAATTATTAATCTATATTAATAATTCCGTCGAGGGTTACGGTAGAGCCGAATTAAATCGTACTCAAATGAAAGAGCGTAAAAAATAAATCGAGGACATATATCGGCAGAATTCGTTTTGCTGCGCATTTTTCGTTTAAAAGTGTTAATTTAATAACAAATCGGTCGGCCATATTAAATTTGGTCGACAAATTGACAGTGACGGGTCGCTTGCGCGGGTTGCGATCGGATACTTTGTCCGGAATTTTGGCCGTGAAGGTTTATTATGCCCGAGAGAAGCCGGCTTCTTATCTAGTAAATAAATATTATTGGACATCCTTACACAAATCGACTGAACCCCACGGTAAGCTCAAGAAGGCTTGTGATGTGGGTATTTGGCCAACGATATATATAATACTAGCGACCCGCCCCGGCTTCGCACGTGCAATGCTGATATTAGTATTTCTCCGCTATTTAATGGATGTTATTATAAATATAAACCTTCCTCTTCAATCACTCTATCTATTAAAAAAACCGCATGAAAATCCGTTGCGTAGTTTTATAGATTTAAGCATACATAGGGATATAGGGACAGAGAAAGCGACTTTGTTTTATACTATATAGTGATAGTGATACAAATACTTAAATACATAGGAAACACCCATGACTCAGGAACAAAATATAGCTGGATAGCTAGTAGCTTATTCATCACATATGTACTCTTAAAATTTTCTTTCTTTGGGATTCTAACCCTGTACTATCGGCTTCATAACCTCCTAAGGCTCATACACTCGCTACTCGAATTAGTTCTTTATAGTGTAGGAAATAAAGTATATTCTCTTTTGTGTCAAAATTTAAGGAAACAAGTAAAACTCAACTCTATTCGAATTGTATAAAATTCAAATTTCTTTAAAGTAATTAGTACAAAATGTAGGCCCGTGGGCCGTAGGAGGATAGGTAGGGTCCCTATCCCATGTTGACCACTAGTGGTCATAGTGGTTTGTATTTACAAATACAAGATTAAAATTTGTAAATACTAAGATTGTTTTATTATAGACTAATTATATTGTTTGACGATCTTATTGTGAGATTGTTATTGATCATATATAATTAAACTTTATTGCACATAAAACACACTTAAAGTACAAAAGGCGGACTTAACTCAAAGACAAAATCGGTCTTTTTGGGTCGTTTTGAGGGACGCCTATGTACAGTACTGGACGTTTTTCGGCTGTCATGACCCTTTATAACTAAATTCTGTTATAAAATTCAACATGTCAAGTACCCAATTTAGAACAAAGAGTTAAGGATACTTATACGGCGATAGAGCTGCCATCTAACGCCATTAGTCTGTCATACTAATCTCATAATAAACTTCAATTTAATAAATCTCCGAAACCAGAAATGCTTCCGCATTGGGCAGGATTTTCCAGATTATACCATTTTTTACTACCGCCTAAACATACACACCGAATTCAACCTTGTGTCTAAACACATTAGAGCTATTTTTGGGTTATGGTTGTACACAAGCATAATGTAAGAGAATTGGGTCGAATCGCACATCACACGGTATTTAATGTTATGTAACTAGCTGATATAGCAATCTGGTTATCAAATTTCAATTTTCTACGTAGCTCATTTGGGTCACGTGTGTGAATATAGTATCAAACATAGCAATCTTAGAGAACAGTCATATAAGCAAAAAAAATATTATGAGAAAGTGAGAGCATTATTATTAAAAATAATAATAAAAAATAGTGTACCCCTTAAATTACATTAAATTGTCGAAAGGGCCTCTGCGCGTTGGCTCGATCCGGCTAAGCGTACGCCTCCCAAATGTCCGGAACACCATTGTTCCGTGTACGGAGGAGACATAATAATAAATAAATATTTCGGGACAATCTTACACAAATCGACCTAGTCCGTCTACGTCCTCAGTAAGGCTTGTGTTGTAGGTACTAGACGACGCGCGACGATATACATAATACATAAATACTTAAATACATAGAAAACACCCATGACTTAGGAACAAATATCTGTGCTCATCACACAAATAAATGTCCCTGACTGGGATTTGAACCCAGGACCATCGGCTTCATAGGCAGGGTCACTACCCACTAGGCCAGACCGGTTGTCAAAATTTTTGCTATAAAGAATTCTGATCCTTGATAATAAGGGCAAAATCGATAATTGGGTTGAACCGTAATAATCTCATTCGATATACATAGAATCAACCGATTGAGTAAAAGGATAGACTATAAGTAAATTTATGAATGTAAGAATGAGATAGAAAATGAATAAAAAACACTTCCAAGATTTTGTTTCAATAATAAAACCTTACATGGCGCTACGGACAGGATTCAGCTGGATATCACCGGATTGCCAAGTGTCACGAATGTTTTTGAACCCGGGTATGTCCTTAAACTACGTCCAACAATGAGAGGTAGGGCACAGCGAAGTACCATCACGCTCGAGTTTGGGGAAGCCCAACTGGGGAAGTACCTCCTCCTTACAGAAGACCACAGCCATAATAGCACTGCTACCTTTCAGGTATGTAGTGTTGTGTTCCTGATGGTGAGTAAGATTCCCAGAGCTCCAACCCCCCTTAAAGGCCGGCAACGCGCTTGTGACTCCCCTGGTGTTGCGGGTGCCCATGGGCGACGGTAATTGCTTAACACCAGGCAATCCGTCTGCTCGTTTGCCGTCTATGTCATAAAAAAAAAAAAACATGATGATGATTTTGAAAACCTTGCATGGCACTGCGGACTGTCAGGGCATCACCGGATTGCCAAGTGTGACGGATAAGCGAAGGTCCATAAGAAAAGCTTAATTCTTGTTGTTAAGCTAACCTAAACCCACGCCCGATCAATAACCAATGACTCCTGAAGGAGCAAAAATCTCTGGACAATAGGCTCGACGACAAAGGGTTGACGCAAATCTATAAGTAAGACATTAACGGGTTAATATGATATCGTGTTACGCGTCAGAAACAAAGAATGACGTCTTTTTGTGTTTATAGAGATTTTGTTACCTAGTAATATAATATACATTTATTTACAGAAAATCACATGAAAGAAACACAATTACAATACTATTATAAAGAAAGGATAAACTAAAATTACAAATAAAGAATATCCCCTAAATCACTGCCAATGGGCAAAGTGCCCAGAAGGCTGGCCGCATTGCCTCGTTGGATGGCAATACTTATTCGTTGAGCAAAATATAGGCCAGCCTACTGGTCACCTGTAGTTTCAATCAACAGGGATGCCAAAGCCTTGTACATCCTACGCGCACTCGGTCCCCACGGTCCCAGCGTTTCGACCCCAAACGCCTCGAATATGTAACCAGTCCCGAGGGTAGCATATTTGCGACGTTTGAGGTCTTCGGCTGTGGATGCAGCATGACCAGCACCGCTGCTAGTCCCTGGAAGATGTGACGGCGCCAAGGTATCAACGCATGTAGCATCCCAAACTAGGGGCCGTCCCATCCTCCAAGGCACTAATGTCAACTCTTACAGAAATTACAATGGTATTATGATAACTACAAGTACTTAACTAGTTACAGTATAAAATCTAAAGGCCCCTTAGGCATTGTACCAAGGATGCTGGCGGCATTTCCTCGTTGTATCGCAATGCTGATACGTTGTGCGAGGAAGCCGCCAGCTCTTCGGTCACCAGTTACATCAACCAGATGCTTCGCGATTTCTGCAAGAAGTTTGTGCGCGCTTGGACCCCATGGACCTAGCGTCTCTACGACAAACGGTACAAAATGGTACTCCCTGCCCAGGCTTTTATATTTGTAATATGGTACGGAATCACCTTTACGAAACGAATACCAGTCCTGCGCAGCGCGCTCGTCTCCTTGCTTGTTGTGAATGGGAGTCAGGGTCTTGGCTACAGGCCCTGCCTTCCAAGAATCTGGGCACCTTACTCAACAACGACACGTTTCGGATCTGCATAGCACTACGCCTCGGCGCGTCTTGTGTTACACCCCATATATGTCACTGTGGTGCCAGTGTAAATAACACAGGCGTCCACGGCCTCTCATGCAGCAGGAGCGCCGGCCGAATCTCACGCCATGCTGCCATCAATGACATCTTGCGCCGGGCCTTTGCTAGTGCCGGAATACCTGCCATCTTAGAGCCCACGGGCCTAGCTAGGGACGATGGGAAGCGACCCGATGGCATGACCCTGGTTCCCTGGGAGGTAGGAAGGCCTCTAGTCTGGGATGCTACCTGTGTGGATACCCTTGCGCCTTCTCATCTCCCAGTAACCTCTTGCAGGGCTGGAGCGGCTGCCAATGCGGCCGAACATCTCAAGCGGCGCAAATATGCAGCCATAGATTCAAGCTGCATGTTTGAGCCGTTTGGGGTGGAGACCCTCGGTCCGTGGGGTCCTGGGGCCCATTTAATTTTTAATAAATTAAGAAAAAGACTGACAGATACTACGGGTGACCAGAGGGCTGGTTTCTTCCTCGCCCAGCGTATCGGAATTGCCATACAGCGGGGCAATTCTGCCAGCCTTCTGGGCACCCTACCATCCTGTTCGGAACTTGACCCTATTTTTTACTTGTAAATATGTACATAATAGTATATCCTTAAGTTAGTTTTTAATGTTGTGTAATTATATATAATGTAAATAAATTTGTAATATTGAAATATTATACACATACCGATAGAGCGCTGGTGGCCTAACGGTAAAAGCGTGCGACTTGCAATCCGGAGGTCGCAGGTTCAAACCTCGGCTTGTATCAATGAGTTTTTCGGAACTTATGTAAATATCATTTAATATTTACCTGTCGCTTTTCATTGAAGGAATACATCGTGAGGAAACCGGACTAATCCCAATAAGCCCTAGTTTACCCTCTGGGTTGGAAGGTCAGATGGCAGTCGCAGTAAAACTAGTGCCTACGACAAATCCTGGGATAAGTTGCCAAACGGACCCAAGGCTCCCATGAGCCGTGGCAAAATGCCGGGACAACGCGAGTAAGATGATACACATACCTACCATATTATAATATTATGGGGGTATATTACTAAGTAATAGAATAATATTCGAATAAAATATATTATTTACAAAAATATATTTGGACAATTCTTAAAACCGACCGAATATGAGTAAGCAAGGATCGGAATTGTACATAGTTTTCACAATACATTGCTTGTGATTTAAAAAGGGTCGGCAACGCGCATGTAACACCTCTGGAGTTGCAGTAACTGCTGCGTTAACTGCTTATCATCAGGCTGGCCGTAAGCTTGTTTGCAACTTAGTATTTAAAAAAAAATAGTTGAATCTCACGATAATTTTGTTTTTAAAATTGCTAAACTTTTTTTTTTTATGACTTAGGCGGCAAACGAGCCGACGGATTGCCTGATGGTAAGCAATTACCGTCGCCCATGGGCACCCGCAACACCAGGGGAGTCACAAGCGCGTTGCCGGCCTTTAAGGGGGGTTGGAGCTCTGGGAACCTTACTCACCATCAGGAACACAACACTACATACCTGAAAGGTAGCAGTGCTATTATGGCTGTGGTCTTCTGTAAGGAGGAGGTACTTCCCCAGTTGGGCTGCCCCAGATTCAAGCGTGATGGTCATCGCTGTGCCCTACCTCTCATTGTTGGACGTAGTTTAAGGACATACCCGGGTCCATACATTTACGATACATTTACTTTCGTTTCTATTGCGTTCGTCGTTGTATATTCGTTTTCTATAAACAAAAGTCATCTAGGCTACACCTGACCTTTAATTTAACGCTACGAAGTCAAACTACATAGTCCATAATTACGAAGCCCCAGAAAAGTTAGGCAAGGTCCAACTTTGTAAGTGCTCAGACGTGTAAACAACACACGGCCACTTTATATAACCAAAGTCATAACATTGATTTATATTTACACTGCTTTATAATCAATTAGGGTTCGGACAAATATGCGACATTGCTCGCAATAATCTGGACATGACTTTAAAATTAATCATATAAGTAATCATTTAATTAATTTCTTACTTGACATATAATTTGATTCGTGGTCAATAAATACAAAAGTTTGTTAAAGTATAGATTTTTTAACGGTACTGTGTCCAAATTCCATTTCTTTACATCAAAAATATACTTAAGTTCTGAAAAACTCCGCTCGCAATCCACTGATGTTAATGGGGCAAACTTAAGTAGTTGAATAGGAATATGCACGGAGGCTCTACCTATAAAACTAAAAAAACGTCTTCGTCTGAAATAAAAATCATAGCAGGATATTCATAATCGTGTCAGTTTAACATCGTAACTTATTATTCTTCTGACGAAAATGCTAACCACATTAAATAACATTCTCATAATAAATATAAGAAACTAAAATTTAATTACAAAAATAATTAATTGAATAACTTTTTGATTGATTTGGAGTCATGTGCACATTACTGCGAGCAATGACGCAAATTTGTCCGATCTCTGTTTATAATCAACAAAGAGCCCCCTATACAACTACATAGCTATTCCTACAATATGTAGTTTTAATGTTTTGAAAAAATAAGTCCCGCCAAGGACCCACTAGGAAAACCTGAGGCTCTAGTGTAAGTTTTTTTTTTGACTTAAACAATGTCTCGAACGCGTAAGTGATAATGTTATTTATATGGTAAACACTAACGCGATTGTAAAGTAATAATACGTTAAAAACTTGCACCCAGGGCTGTGCAAAAACTGTCGTCTGGTGTGATATCTATTTTTTCATCCAAAGATTTGTTTTGTACCAATCTGAATCTCAAATACCTGTTTACCAGGGAAGTCTACAAATATGGCTGGCTGCGTATGACTGTCTAAAAATACACATGGCATGTCAAACATGTCACGCTGCTGTAATGTGAGTCCGGGTAATACGCAACCCAGCAAATGTCGACCCATCAATTGCCGACCACTTTTTGTACGCAGATCGGTCGAGTATTGTTACCGATGCCGTGTAAAAACCGTGGCTCCGGATTGCTGCTCCGTAAAACGTTTGTTCAAACCGGGAACGCACTTCCATTCCATTCAGGTGACACGAATTATTGTCGGTCCGCACTAATATTGCGGGACCCCGGATTGCTCAACCCGTCAATTGACGATCCAACAATTGGCGACCAAGTCTTTTCTAGAATAGTTTCATATTAATACGTCGGTTTTGGCTCGCGATTAACCTAACACGCTCCTCTCACTCTTCACTTCGCTCATCGTCGCACCTATCTGGACTCTGTCACATATGATATTTCTGTGGCTTCCAATTTATGGGTTGTAAATTGTTGGATCGCACTTTATCAATCCGTACCAACAAAGCACATCGCAACAATTCAAAGCCCAGGTACTCTGCTTGTTGGACGCGGATTATTGGGTCAAGCATTGTTGCCACATACAAACGTGGCTTCGTATTGCTGCCCCGTAACGTGTTTTCACGGACCGAGAATTGACGAGCCAGCAATCAGAGTACATCATGGTCGCCAATTGTTGGGCTGTACATTCCGGGGTCGAGCATTGATGGGCTGCGTTTTGGTAGTCACCCTGTTATGGCAGCAAAATAAAGTCAAGGATATCTATCAAAGGATAAATATATATTTATGAGAGGATTAAATCCATTTTTTGCATTCGACTGTACAACTGCGCCGTAAACAAATGATTCAGATGGTAACAAGATACGGCAAGACGTAAATACGCTAAAGCTATAACAGCATGGAAGGGTTTATAGTCACAATCGCCACGCTTGGCAGGCGGGTTGGCGATCATAAGTACGTCTGACCGCTTTAAAAGACGCTGCTGCAGTGATTACTAGTCGCAATTTAAGGAGACTACCCGGATCTATTGAGAAGATTACGAAGAATAAAAGAAAAAAAATATTAAAAAATAATTTAGAAAGGGGTAGCACATTGTTATCGATGAATTCTCAATGTAAATTGAGACTTCGATGTCGTTAAGTGTTCAATACGCTGACGGTAGATGTGACGTCACCCATGATGACGTATACTACGAAGGATAAGATAGAAAAATTTTACAAGTCTAAGCGGTACTCGGATAGCACATTTGGAAGTGCACTGGGCTAGTGATCCAGTGGTTGTGGGTTCGAGTCCCGCTTCGAGTCAAATTTTTCTATTTTTCTTTCGATTTAAATATCGAAAAAAATAATTAATAAATTAGTCGTGTCAAAAGTCATCAGTAAATATTTCGGGACGATCTTACACAAATCGACCTTGTCCTACGGTAAGCTCAGTAAGGCTTGTGTTGTATATACTTGACGACGATATATATAATAGATAGATCAGTAGGTATTAAAAAAATGCATTAGGGGGTTTTCAGAAAAAATGTCCCCAATTAACGTACCTGTTCTGTCCCCAATTAGAAGTTAAATAATATCAGTTTTGTGACGACAATTAATCATTTTTCTATAAATATAGATATAGATTTGGTGCTCGTTTAATAAACTTTAACCAATGAAATTAGCAATGCAAAAAAGCAAAAAAAATACAGATTTCATTCTTTATTATCGTCACACAACGGACTTGATTTAATTTTTCTACATGTCATGGTAATTGAGCATGCCTCAATCAAGTCAGACAAACTGTCAAGTACGGTTTGACAGTTTGTCTGGCAGTAGTAAGATGTATGACAAAGACAAGTGTCTTACCTAGGTCTAAAATCACGCTCAGGCCACAATATGTGTTTTTAAATCCGGTACTAATAATTGTATATATAACGCGATGCAAGATTATTTTCTTCAATTTTAACTTAATTAAAAAAATATATACAACGACGTTGGCAAATAAGCATACGGCCCGCCTGATGTTAAGCAGTTACCATAGCCTATGGACGCCTGCAAATCCAGAGGATCCGCATGCGCGTTGCCTACCCTAAAAGTTGTTGGAGCTCTGGGAACCTTACTCACCATCAGGACCACAACACTTCAAATGTATAAGGGGTCTCGGCTTCGAATACATTTTTATGCCATTCTGAGTCGAAACCCTAGGCCTATGGGGTCCCAGCGCCTATAATATGTTGAAAGATACATTGAAAAGGCTCGTCGACTCCACTGGTGACCGCAGAGCTGGCAGCTTCCTCGCGCAACTCATCATTATCGCGATACAGCGGGGGAATGCTGCCAGCATCGTCGGCACCATGCCAAAAGGGCCCAATTTAAACGACATTAAAAAAAAAAAAACATTATTAATCTAATTTTTCTTTGGTTTTATTGTTTAGAAACTGTTTGTATATGTAGACCCTCAACGTAACCGCTGTGTCCTGACTCGGCTTGAAGATGGGTACCAGAGCTTACCCGAAACATAGTGCGATATAATTACACGTGAGTTTATCCGTTTGTAACTAAGTAATATGCTAATTTCAGTTCATTAGGGCTTATACTTTCAGCCCTTAAAATTAGTGTCGTTAAAGACACACACAGTATGTCTCAAATGTACATGTTAATTGGAGACATTTTTTCTCAAAACTCCCGTTAACCAAAATTGAGATTTCTCTTAAAAGATTTTTCTTAAAACCATATTTGGCTGAGTCGACAATAACTTCCACGCGATCGCTCAAGGACACTCAATCCGAATATTTCCATGCGATTTTGCAAAACCGATATTTATGCAAAATATTTTCCTTATAGGAAAATTTGCAGGAAAACGGGACTAGGTCAAAAGGGGTTAAGTATACCTAAACGGGGTTTTGTTGTGAGTAATGTCTGTACCCTTACCATGAGTTGTGACATTAACGTTTTCGATAACGAGTATCGAGTTTACTATCTGTGCATCTAGTATAAATAAATAAATATTTCGGGACAATCTTACACAAATCGACCTAATCCTACGGTAAGCTCAGTAAGGCTTGTGTTGTGGGTACTAGACGACGATATATATAATAGATAGATACATATAATATTTAAATACATAGAAAACACCCATGACTCAGGAACTCTGTGCTCATCACACAAATATGCCCTGACTGGGAATCGAACCCAGGATCATCGGCTTTGTGGGCAGGGTCACTACCCACTAGGCCAGACCGGTCGTCCAAACGATCGTCGGTCGATAGTAAACTCGATACTCGTTATCGAAAACCTTAATGTTACAACTCATGGTAAGGGTACTGATCATAATTAAGATATGGGTTAATTTAAAAACGAGGAACTGAGAATCCCAAGAGATGAAGACACATAAGACAGTCCTTGTATTTGAAGTTTGATTGATTATATTAATATTACATGACATCCTTACACCAATAGAACGAAACATTTATTGAGTGAATCATTAACTAACATAATTAATACAATATTATACATAAAACAAATAAATGACCTATATACTATAATTATGACAAATTATACAAAATTAAAAACTATTTTAAAACTCACCCTGCATAGATCCCGGCGCAATGGTGCCCATGACACTCGCCGCGTTGCCACGTTGAACCGGCAATGGACAGCCTCTGCACCAGGAACGACCCAGAGCGAGGATCGAGACCCCTCTCCCTCAAGCGCCTCCCAAGCTGCCTTAGAAAACACAAATTGACTAACCCCCGAAGGTGGATAAGGCTTGTGTTGTGGGTAGTATTCATCGAAAAATAAGCCGTGCTTAAGAAATAAACCTTTTTAAAAATACACTCCTCATATACTGTGTGTAAGTCTAATACGGGCGAAGAATTAAACCAGACATAGGATTTACCAGTATAATCATTAACCAAAAGGTTTCTCTTTAATTATACCTATTATATACATGTAATTAATTTTTGTAAAATTTCTGATCAGTAATGTACTGCGAACATTACGCGATATAAGCTTTTGAAAGTAAACTGTCAACGAGTGTTTAACTCGAGTGTGTTGCATTACATTGCGGGCCGAATTTTTTTATATGGATAAAATTTTAACTGCACTTCTAAGCAAAAGTTATCTAAATATATTTCTTATGTCCTATTCTACCCTCCGTTAAGAGATTCGCCCGTATAAGACTTACACACTGTATAATACAGATATACTTAACACATTCGCTGCCACCCCCTCCAAAAATCTATGGAAATGAACGCACATGTGCGTTGGTGGCAGTAAATGCGTTAAATAAGTATAGCCTTGAACAGAAATATTGAGCACTCATGCTTTTTATAAGAAAACCGATATTTTAATGCAGTATTTACATCTTTTCTGATGACATATTATCAATTAATTTAAACTGATTAGATATTTGTTGTTCCGCTGACTGGTGATTGCATAGAATTAAATAGGAATAAGTCACTTAGTTGTAGATCCGAATTTTTGGTGCTTTTTGTTTTCTTATTACGTACTTACTTTTAAATATTATTAACTGATGTTCTATTGTTGTGTACATATACTAAGGTACGAAATATCAGTTTTTTTTAAAGATGAAAAATGTATGTGCTGATTACTTTGGCCTAGGCTGTAGAGAACACTCATGACTCAGGAAAAATCTGTGCTAAACACATAAATAAATGCCGCTACTGGGATTTAAACCTAGGACCGCCGGCTTTATAGGCAGGGTAAATACCCACTTGCCGTGTGATGCCGGCATAGAAAACACCATACACGGCATAGCACCACCCCATCTCCTCCCGCAGGTGTCGTAACAGGCGACAAAGGGAATAATCCTACGGACGGGCAGCTGCGTCCATCGAAACCCAATCTACAACTACTACGGTCGCCAACCCGCCTGCCAAGCGTAGCGACTATGGCAACTACCCCCAAGATGATACAAGTTAAATTTCTGGGATGCCTATGTACAGCAGTGGACTGCATACGGCTGAAATATGTATGTAACTACCCACTAGGCCAGATGTGTCGTCAGATTTCTCTTAATAGCTTTATAAGCGAGTTGGGAACTGCTAATAATTTAATAATTTATGCCGGACACACAGCCCACCCACGAGCTGGGCTATTGTCATACCCACAGCTTCCTGATAAACTTTTTAACAATCAAGTTTAAAATTAACTTTTTTTATTATTTATGGAAAACCTTGGCTCAATTATACTCGTAACACGGTAATAATTATACTTAAATATTTTTCAGGAACGACATTTGCTTAGTGCTTGCCATAATAATATCGACAATACTGTTATCGATAAGTACAGTCAGAAGCAGAAGTGGCTAAGCGGTTGAGGTGTTCAAAATGAAGTAAACACATCTCCATTGTCAAGAGAATAAGAGCGCGTGTAGGTCATTTTGAACACTTCACCCGCTCAGCTACTTTTGCTGTTGACTGTACATACTACTTCAACGATAATACGTACACATAGTCTTGTATCAGCTACCTACCTAGACGCCGCGTGCCACCAATTTTGAACAAATTGAACGTATGTACTTATCCGTATTCGTACATTTTTGATCCAATTTACTTTTATTATTTGCAATGAATAGTTCCAAATTGTTTTCAGAATTATATAAAATATAAATAAATAGATAGTTTTGTTATTGTTTTTTCTTTTTAAGTCTATTACCCTATATTTGTCTTTGTATTACCCGTATGACTTTGAAGTAGTACTTATCGATAACAGGACTGTCGATGTTTATATTTTGTCAATCACTTATAAGAATTCGTTCGTGCTAGAACAATAACTAGGTATAGTAATAATGCATTTTCACAATCCAGAATCTCAACCCAGAAAGAATGACGCAAAACTGCACATTGGGGAAGGAAAAAGTTTACAATATAGAATAAATTCATTGAATTATGGGAAAAAACCATAGACATACCACCATTTAACTAGACGGAGAGTGCTAATAATAATACCACGATCAAAAAGGATGGTCTTATGTAACTTTCCATAGGAATGGCAGAGATGGCACTGTTTTCGTCCGTCCTTGTACACATTTTTGTTCCCCTCCAAACTGGACCCTTCAGAACTGTCAAAGTTGGAGGAGATCAAACAAATACAATTGGAGTTTTCTTGGGTTTTCAAACAAAGTTGCAGTAATTAATACAGAATAAGCTAATATTTTTGTTATAAAGAATGTCCTGTAAAGCAAACCTATAGTGAATTGTTACATTTTGGGCTGCAAAAGCTAGAATATCTTTGTCCCTTATTAGCGCACGCGGATGCGTTCTCCAGTCATTATCTTAGGAAAATACCGACGGATCTTTTCTTACAGATTAACGCATAAGTAAGTAAGTTTTGTAATACTGTTTTGAAAAAATAAGTCCCGCCGAGTTTCTTGCCGGTCATAAAAGTCAAAATACTTCTCGGGTCAGAGGTGTAGTTTTTATTTTTCTCTTTTTACTTTTTATATACCCGACGTGTAAAAGTGCCCTTGTGGTGTACTTACTGAATAAACGTTTAAGTTTGAGGGTCAAAATCTTAAAGTTTCCAACTCCAATCATGCTTACTCTCTAAGGTATCACTTTCATTATACACTTCACTAGATTTGATGTCAATTAAATCTATTTTGCCGTGTGATGCCGGCTGATTAGAATAGCACCACCCCATCTCCCGCGGGTGTCGTAAGAGGCGACAAAGGGAAAAATCCTACGGACGGGCAGCAGTGTCCGTCGAAACCCAATTTACAGCTACTGCGGTCGCCAACCCGCCTGCCAAGCGTGGCGACTATGGCAACTACCCCCAAGATGATACAAGTCATATTTGTGGGAGGCCTATGTCCAGCAGTGGACTGCATACGGCTGAAATGTATGTATGTATGTAAATCTATTTTGGTTATAGTCAGGAATATTGCTATCACTAGTATATTTCGGTATTTCAGTTTATTTCGGTACGGTAATAAATTGCTTTGTTTAGGAATTCCGTAATAATGTCCATTGAGGGCATAAATATGTAGACATTTTGGCTTTCATCATCATCATATCAGCTGAAGGATGTCCACTGCTGGACATAGGCTTCCCCGAAACGAAACAACAATGCCTGGTTTTCGCCACCCGCATCCAGTGGATTCCCGTGTACCGTGTACGTTGTTCCGTGTATGGAAAAAGGAGTGTACAGATTTATAAAAGATCGGCAACGCGCATGTAACACCTCTGGAGTTGCAAGCGTCCATAGGCTGTGGTAACTGCTTATCAGCAGGCGGGTCGTATGCTTGTTTGCCACCGACGTAGAAATAAAAAAAGTATAAAAAATTTGATTTGTTTTTAGTAGTTTAAATGTTTACTTTAAGTTTTAAAATTCAAAGTATTTGAAACATTTGTGGCCTTGGTTCTAAAGAAATTTCGCGTCCATAAATGACATCATCTGGATAACATTAGATACCACGGGCTGGTTCACACGGGGCGATTGTTATTTCGTATTTGTTTCATCAAAAAATAACCTATAATAAATAAATATTTCGCGACAATCTTACAATCGACCAAGTCCTGCACAGTAAGGCTTGTGTTGTAGGTACTAGACGACGATATATATAATAGATAGATATATATAAATACTTAAATACATAGAAAAACACTCATGACTCAGGAACAAATATCACACAAATAAATGCTCTGACTGGGATTCGAGCCCAGGACCATCGGCTTCATAGGCAGGGTCACTACCCACTATGCCACACCGGTCGTCAAATAATAATACTTGTAATAAATACGGCTTTATAGTAATTTTTAGTGACTATGCCTACGAATTAGGAGATTCTAGCTTTGAATCCTGGTAAACGCATTTCTCACATAATCATTCAATCGTCCACTGCTGGACACAGGCCTCCCCCAAATATGACTTGTATCATCTTGGCCAGCCACAGCAGGTTGGCGACCGCAGTAGCTGTAGATTGGATTTTGACAACTGCTGCCCATCCATCGGTTTTTCCCCTTTGTCGCCTCTTACCCGTGGGAGACGGGGTGGTGCCACTCAACTGCTACCACATAATTTATTGTATAGAAAACCGTTAAAGTAATAACGGTCGCGCCTTCTCAAATAAATTAATATCACGCGTATATTTAAGTGGTCTTTAACAACCATTTAATGGCGAGATTGGATATTGAGTTGATTTGATGACGGCAAAAGTTTAATCACTTTAATTAATAACTAGACAGCGAACCTCCGTACGGAATTTAACTAAACCAGTAGTGCGGGCTGTTCTAAAATTTAAGAAAATACTTCATAATCATAATGAACAGAAATAAATCCTAGACTATTGTCGACGAGGTTTTTATAAATAAATAAATAATAAATAAATATATCGGACATTCTTACACAAATCGACCTAGTCCCACGGTAAGCTCAATAAGGCTTGTGTTGCAGGTACTAGACGACGATATATATAATAAATAGATACATATAAATACTTAAATACATAGAAAACACCCATGACTCAGGAACAAATATCTGTGCTCATCACACAAATAAATGCCCTGACTGGGAATCGAACCCAGGACCTTCAGCTTCATAGGCAGGGTCACTACCCACTAGGCCAGACCGGTCGTCTATTTTTGCTGGACACAGTGGGCGTTTTAGTTTTCAGCACATTTTCTCTACTACTAAGCTATTGTATTCCCTACAACTATAAATCCAAATAGATGACAATGAATTCAAAAGTTACCAAGTTCTGGTGTTAGAGGCACGATTCGAACCCGCGTCTTTAGCTTTCGCTGCTAACGCTTAAAAAAAAACTGATTTGTTCTTTGAATTCTAGACTAATTTTCATTGATTCATAAGTGTCTATACTAAGATACACAATAAAAATAGTAAGCGCAATGCGTATCCAAAAAATGTTCATCACAAAACTGAAACTGTTTTAATATTTCGAGTCCACCCGATGACCACGGACGCTGCTAAAGGGTTCGAAACGTCGCGATATAATCCGTTTTAGTTATTTTATTTCAAACTGCTTTATTGACAAAATTGATGTTACATGTCAACAGTATTTCTTTAAATGTAGTATAAAATATCTAAGATACAAACGAGGCAACCAGCATCCTTGGTATAATGCCTCAAGTGCCTTTTTTAGATTTAATTCGCAGAAATTAGAATTAAAAAAGATACAAATAAATTAACATGTGAAATATGTAATGGAATTACCAAATTATAAGTGAAAAACTTAGCTAAAGGACCTGGCCTATGTAGTAGTAACGTGTGTACACGCATGCCGGCGTTCTATATTCAAATTTTGACGTAAGTTCCATATTAATTCTCCGCACAACTACATAGACATGGTGCTTCAGTTAAGTTTTTACCTATATTTGGTCGCAAGTAAGGGTGTTTTTGTAAAAATCCTTACTTCAACTTCATGATATATGAAGAATATATGTTCTAACGAACCTGGTTCTTGTCTTTTAACTGTGACGAGAATCCACCAGAAGATTACCAGCAGAATCCCTTAGGGCGATGAAACATACTTCGATCTCCAACGCCTGCCAAGCGTTGCGATATTTATCCACTCACATTCGGTTGAGACCGACTTATTCATATTTGGTTGATACCGACTTATTCATATTTGGTTGAGACCGACTCACTCAGATACAGTTGAGATCGCCTCCGCTCAGATTCGGTCGAGACCGTCTCAACCAATCTTGCTGGAAGCGTAAACTCAGTAGGAGTATTCCAGTACAAATCAAGTCTGGTGCGGAAGGGTCCTGGATTTTCCCCAGGCTACCTTCCCACAGCCCAATCGCTCTAATAAGCCGATCGGTTAGCCAAAGTCAGAGGCCCTAGTGTAAGTTTCTTTTGACTTAAACGTCTCGAATGCGTAAGTGATAATGTTACTTATATGGGAAACTAACGCGATGGTGACGTTTTGTTACGTTAAAAACTTACACTCAGGGCTCTGGTTAAACAAAATGATATTTATGATATTGAACCTACAAAGATCGCTCTATGGGGGAGTTCTTTGTTCAGCAATGGACGTCTATGCCTGATGGGTCTTTATAGTATTTTCTGATTATTAAATGTTCCCTTTTGTTCGGAAAACTTATCAAATATAATAATATTGTCATCCCTTTCTAACAAATTGAAATTTCATATTGAATGAGAGGGATGGACGGATTGTCGACGTAATGTAGATTTGATAAGCGTTTATGAATAACGCTATAAGTGTGACGTTTTTTTTCTGGCGCCAGCGATATTCGTCATACATTTTCTGCGAATTTTTTTTAATATGATAATGTAGACTACTGGAAAAGATATCTCTTCACCTTTTTTATCAGTGAAGTAGTTATTGATGGAATTAAAGGTATACTTGAAAATATTACAGCATTAAAAAAAGACACTTACCTAAATATGCTTTTTTTTTTCAATGTGTTTTTTTTTTTATATAATATTAATATTTTTTTTTCTACTCCGAATCACTTGCTCTTTCCATTCCAATAATCAACAAAATCGCCATCTCCTAGCCGAAACCACTGAAGCTAGAGAATTGAAACTTTCGAGAATAAGAAAGGATTTTTTTAAATTCCACCCCTAGGGGGATCAAAAGGTTGTGATCAACTTGGTATGCCTGTTTAAACAATAATAATTGCTACCGGTTACATGTATTCTTCTGCGCGTAAGAAGCCGCGGGCAAAGCTAGTAAATTATAAAGATACAAATAAGAACTCAAATTAAGATAATTTATTAAATATTTTGAGTCGTCTATCCGCCGCGGCTATCGCCTTAACCCAGTCAGGGTTAAGGCGATAGCCGGGGTAGAAAGATGTGGGTTCAAATACTTTCTCGGATGCCTGAGATCCTCTATTTCAATTTATAACATACATACATCATACATCTCAGCCGTATGCAGTCCACTGCTGGACATAGGCCTCCCACAAATATGACTTGACAGGCGACCGCAGTAGCTGTAAATTGGGTTTCGGGTTGCTGCCCGTCCGTAGGCTTTTTCCCTTTGTTGTCTTACACCCACGGGAGATGGAGTGGTGCTATTCTAGTCAGCCGGCATCACACGGCACAGCATATACTATTGATGATGTTATTTAATTCTTTCAGTATGACCAAGAGTCTAACGAGATTTTCGACACGAATCCAACCTCGTTGGCGCGGGTGGCGTCCACGCTCCTTGTGTCCCGGACAGAGGGCCGCGATGAATACACCTGCGTGGCCGTCAGTCAGGTGGCTTATGAGAGGTAGGGCACAGCGATGACCATCACGCTTGAATCTGGGCAGCCCAACTGGGGAAGTACCTCCTCCTTACAGAAGACCACAGCCATAATAGCACTGCTACCTTTCAGGTATGTAGTGTTGTGTTCCTGATGGTGAGTAAGGTTCCCAGAGCTCCAATCCCCTTAAAGGCCGGAAACGCGCTTGTGACTCCCCGCGGGTGCCCATGGGCGACGGTAATTGCTTACCACCAGGCAATCCGTCTGCTCGTTTGCCGCCTATGTCATAAAAATAAAAAAAAGGCATCACACGGCAATTTATAAAGATACATCCAAAGACACTAAAATAAATTAGACGAACAGCATAACCATATTATTTCATCTAATGACACCAGAATAGAAGCAGTTCTACGTTCTACGTGACCACCGAAGCGTAATCTTGATAAAAACGAAACAGATGTATTAGTGAAAAAGAGACAGATGTTCAATCACCGACTGCATTTTAATCTGTTCTCCGCGTCGTAAATTATGGGATAGTTTTTTTATTTCTTTAGTCTACGTGATTAACCAAACGTAGTTTTATTTTCTAATCCCATACCATTGAAAAATTATAATATGTATATATTATTTAGTTAAGAAAAAGTAACTACCACTAGTCTGATTTTTTTTAAAGTTTTTTTTGTCTTTTTTTTTGTATGTTTGATTTTATTTACTTTAAATCAAAGTATTTAATGAAATACTTTGATTATAAATACTCACAAAGTTTATTAAACATTAAAGTAAATCTTGTTTGATTAAATAGTTTCGTGATTTTTATATAATATGTATTGGTATATTATATATAACGTTGGCTGGGTACCCATAACACAAGTATTCTTGAAATTACCGTGGTGCTCGATTTGTGTAAGAATATCCTATAATATTTATTTATTGACTTGTAAAAAATAGATAAAAAATCGAACATTAAAAGCCCAGTCTACAATAGAAAGTATTTCCAATTAAAAAACTACAAAACTTACGACCAATTCTAGATTTTTTTGCTAACAGTAAACTAAAAATCTAAACGGAAATCCCAATATCCAAAATCCAATACATTAGGACCCTATTAATAAATAACCATCAGTATAGCGTCAAAAATGGTCAAACGCTTTATCTAATTCCATTCCCATAATCTATTGTGTCGCACATTCCAGCCAAAAAAAAACTCATTTTTTTCCCGCACGTGCGAGCCATTTTTGAAACTATCCGCCAATTGAAAATCAACCCTATATATAGGACTTAAAGACGAACATATATTTCTCCAAGTGTAAGTTATTTTTGTTACATTTTTATGCTTAAGCGCTCAGTGTTACCCAGTAATTTTAGTCAGCATTTTGACAGCTTGAGAATGAATGAGAATTGCCCGTTTAGTGGTGACAGTAACTCTCAGATCTTCGCCTAGGACGCACGTACACTCAAAATCAAATGTTTAAAAGTTTATTTTACTATTTGAACTTTAAAAATATTTTTAAAAAGTGACTTTGGTGTTGTGGTGAGTTGCTTTTTTTGTTTATTTTTGAAATGGTATTTTTTTTAAGTTGCATCATAATGACGCAATGGGCTAAGACGGTGACTCATTCAGAAGATGCTAATAGCTACTTTTAAATAGTACAGATACCGGAAATCATCATAAACAAATAAAACTATATTCATAATTTCGTCTATATAAATAATACCGTTGATATAAAGTACGATATTACAAGTATGTAAGTATTTTTTATTTTATTTATTCATAGTGATACCTACATTAAAAAAAAATACGCCAAAGTGACGTTTCGTTTAGTATTCTCGTAATAGAAAACAAATGACATTATCACATCTATTATATAATGATAGAAAAATCGTATAAAAAAATAAGTGCAATTTATGTTTAATATCTATAAAACGCTTAAATGTTACTATTAAAGACACTAATATTACTAATTTTCAAATACAAGCTGAACTATTACCCGTTTATTAAAACCAAAAAAAAATATAAAACAGTATGTTAACTAAAATTATGTCAAGTTAAACACAATAAGAAGTAATCCCGCGAAAAACCACCCCGTGTGACGCGCGCCTGCCCAGTATATAAGGGTGGGAAGTAACAAAAACCACTTATTCTCAGCCAAACTAGGAGACAAGTCACATCTAGTGACACATAGTGTTTCAGTGAACACCCGATCAAGGTATGTATTTCTTTATTTTTTTATAATATAGATTTTCAAAAATTGATATAACATTTTCTTCAGAGTATGAAAAACTTAACTGAAGCATCATGTCTATGTAGTTGTGAAGAGAATAAATATGGAATTTATTTATTTGAATATAGAACGCCGACATGCGTGTATAGGCACGTTACTACTACATAGACCAGGTGCTTTAGCTAAGTTTTTCACATATAATGTACAAGATTTCAATATGTATTATTATTTTTACTTTTATGGAAACATAACTTAACAATTTCATTTCTTAAAATAAAGAGGATAACAGTTAAATAGTTTATTGCACACTTCAAACAATAACAAACTAGGAATTTAAATGTTACTGTATATAAGATAGAATTAAGATTTACTTTTTTTTTTTAACAATATACATGTTTAAATACCGGATGTGGCCTGTAATAGAAGCAATAATTTTAGGGATCACTTCTACACTACGAACGTAGCAACATTTTTGCTAGAACTTTTAAAAATGTGTAATTTATTACTTAGGATTTTTTCGAACAAACTAAATAGTATTTTCGATGAACAGCATCCAATAGTCTAGTTGACATTTACTGTTAGCCTACAAACTTAACAGTTTTCACAATGCATTGCTTGCTTGGAAAATCTTTTTTTATTAATATTTTGTAACATATAAGTTATTTTCAAACGCCCTAGAACAAATTTTACTACTTTTGTGGTGGTACTACCACACTCTCGATATTTTAGGCTAACTTCCACTTTTTATCCGTAATCAAAAAATTAAAGATTTTAGATACCTACATCAAAATTGTTTATACATTCATACTTACTAATATTATAAATGCGAAAGTAATTCTCTCTGTCTATCTGAGGCTCTAGTGTAACTATGTTTTGACGTAAAAAAACGTTTACGGAAACGCAAACGCGTTCGTGACGTAAAGTTACGTTAAAAACTTACACTCAGGGCTCTGTTGTCTCTTCACATTTAAACCGCTGAACCAATTGGGATTCCTGCAACCATACTTAAAAGACGGGCATAGGTGGCCGACGAAGTCGCGAGGAAAAGCTAGTTGAAAATATAATTAAAATAATAGTTTGTTACTGTATCGTTGTATCGCAGCTGATTCGTTGTGCGAGGAAGCCGCCAGCTCTTCGGTCACAAGTTACGTCAACCAAAAGCTTCGCGATTTCTGCAAAAAGTTTGTGCGCGCTGGGACCCCATGGACCTAGCGTCTCTACGCCATTAGCGAGTTTGTTTTAACTGTGATAGATAGATTTGCTGGTGTTCAAAAGAGTTCAGGTGTGATTAGTTATCATTTCAGCTGTAAATCATCCATTACTGGACAGATGCCTCCATCAAATATAACTAGTATCATCTTGGGGCTTATTTGCCATAGTCGCCACGCTTGGCGGGTTGGGGACCGCAGTAGCTGTAGATTGGATTTCGGTCGCTACTGCCGTTCGTCGAATTTTTCCTCTTTGTCGCCTCTTACCCGCGGGAGGAGATGGGGTGGTGCTATTCTAGTCAACCGGCACCAGTGAATTAGTCATCATCAATCGTAAAATGTCCACTGTTAGACAAAGGCCTCCCCCAATGATTTCCACAACGAGCCGTCCGAGTATAAATTAACAAAAGGTGTAACTTTCCATGTACTTACTTACTTTCCGCGTTGAAGATACAAATTGAATCAATCATTCGCTTTAGTTAAGTGACTAAGAGTGATGATTCTTGAGAATGTTATGACATTAAACTATTGCTTGGTCAATTGAGAAACTATTGTCAATACAAAAAAGTAAAATTTGGATATTTTGATACTTGAATATGTGACATTTTGACATAAGCAAAATTCTTTTGAAATTATGGCTTCCATCAATATACCAATCGATATAATGACCAATGTCAAGTAAAGTTAACACATAACTAAAACAATATAATTATATCAAGTTTGCTCTTAGAGCATGACGTTGTTCGGTAGTCAGCTTTGCGTTTTGTAAAGTGGTAGCTGGACTTTACAGAAAGCTAAGAGGCGGCCGCAGCCCCGGGACTGTCGATGGTGACCAAATAGTGGTGAAACGCTTTTTGAGATCTATTCTTCATTAGCTGCACACTACTGCGTTAGATCAGTGCGTAATAAGCTATCGATATTACACACTAAACAACGTTAAAGAAGAAAAAAAAATCTGAAGACTTTTTCGCCATTTTAAGGCTGAACCGGAAGTCTAAGCAACCTCTCAGTAAGGAATTGTAGCCCTTATAGTTTTTGACAATAGAGAATTTCATTTAGTCATACTTTTATTACAAGTTATTGAGCGTTTTGTCAAAAAAAAATGCCACTTTTAATCAATATGTTTTTCTGAAAAAAAAAATATTTCTACTCAGAATCACGAGATGTTTCATTCCAGTAGAAAAAAAAGTTGTAAAAAAAACTTCTGTTAAAATTTTTCTAATCCTAATTTCCTCTAGTGCTACCCTCATACAATACATATACATATATGTATGGA
Organism: Grapholita molesta; assembly: GCA_022674325.2. NCBI lineage: Eukaryota > Metazoa > Arthropoda > Insecta > Lepidoptera > Tortricidae > Grapholita > Grapholita molesta. Next base: position 10,261,965 of record CP053143.2, read on the forward strand.
ATGGAAGATGGGAACAATAGTACCTATATACCACTTTGGTAATTTATTTTTCACCTCAGCAGCTCGAACATGTCTACTTTCCTCACTCCAGGGAGTGAGGAAAGTGCGACTTTCCTCACTTTCAGAGAGTGAGGAAAGTTGCTACTTTCGTCACTCCAGGGAGTGAGACAAAGTAGCTTTTTAATTGACGATCGGTCTGGCCTAGTAGGTAATGAGAAGCCGGTGGTCCCGGGTTCGAATCCCAGTCAGGCCATTTATTTGTGTGATGAGCACAGATATTTGTTCCTAAGTCATGGGTGTTTTCTATGTATTTAAGTATTTATATGTATCTATTTATTATAATAGGACATAATGGACTCCCTTAACACCACTAACACTTTCGGACCCTCACAAATTAATCATATATTATTATTTTGAAATGTACATATTTTATAATGAAAAATATTTAAACTAAATATTAAGTAATGAAGCCAGTGCAGTTGCAGATAAAACACTTAAATGAATGTGGTTAACTTGATGTTAATTTTTTACAAGATTTTATTTAACTTTATGTATGTATTTGTATATTTATCCGGATGAAATCTTGCAACTCAATTTTGAAGCAGACATCTTTAACCGATTGAGCTGAAATTTAGCACATTTATGTAATTTCGGTTACAATACAATATATTATGGTACCACTGATCTGATCTGATGCTGGAGTCAGAAGGTAGCAAAAGCAACTCCTAAAATACACAATATAAACCCGTGGTGTTTTAGGCTCATTAGAAGCCTTTCGAAGAGTAGATGACGATTGTGAAAAAAAGTACAGTCGGCAATAAAAGATTGTACTAAAAATTACATTTTTGGCAATTTATTTAACCTTTAATATGTTCTCACTACTGAGGTGAAAAGTTGTATGTGTCACACTAGAGTAAAGTTATTTTACATCTCGTGTTTTTGAGTACCTCGCTACGCTCAAGATTCTAACACTAGAATCACTCGCTACGCTCGTGATTCAATTATAGAATCTTTCGCTTACTCGGGACTCAAAATTAACACTCGCAAGAAAAAACAACTTTCCTCTCTTGTTGCACAAATAACTATTCCTATTGTATTTCTAAGGAAAAAAATGTACCATGAATTCGTGATTCTGCGGCTCTACCACAAAAAACGATTTTCGTTTTCGGACGATTGTCTCTGTCACTGTCATGACGACTTAATTGGAGTAAAATAGAAAGATGCTCCAAATATAGGAACTTCGATGTTTGCGGTACCTGGCCTGAGTACGAAAACATAAAATCTACGTAAAATAACGAAACTGATTTTTTTAGAGGAATTCTCCTTTAATTAAATAATTATTAATCATGAGCATTTTTTTTTCTGGTTCTGGAGTGGCGACCACGAACTGGAAGACGTAGCATAGGTAGGCCTCCCTCAAGGTGGACCGCCGACCTAGTTAAAGTCGCGGGATCGGTCTTCTTGGGTCGTTCTGGGGCAGGTCCAGCAGTGGACGTCTTTCGGCTGACAGGATGAAAATGTTTTTTTTTTGTAAAATATTGCCAATTTTGTAAACTCTATTTTAAGTCTGTCTCGTATAGGACAACATAACTTTACACTAATCATCAGCCAACGTGCTTACAGTAATTTTTTCTTCACCTAATGTCAAATCAATATTACATAAAGTTCAAATGCAGTCACTGCAATCTAATCCCCATTACCATGTATACAGACCAAACTGAACCTTGAAATAATGCAGTAAGCCTTAGTTTGCTTTAGAGAACGACAGTTGAAAGTGTGAGCGATGCACCAATCCAAGCCGAAATGGCTGGTATGTCCCGCGTCACGTAGGCACATTGAAATTGAGTCACAGAGGAAATAATTCTACTTTCATCCTTTATCATCATAAGATGTCTACTGAGACCCGGGTATGTCCTTAAACTACGTCCAACAATGAGAGGTGGCAAACGAGCAGACGGATTGCCTGATGGTAAACAATTACCGTCACCCATGGGCACCCGCAACACCAGGGGAGTCACAAGCGCGTTGCCGACCATTAAGGGGGTTGGAGCTCTGAGAACCCTACTCACCATCAGGAACACAGCACTACATACCTGAAAGGTAGCAGTGCTATTATAGCTGTGGTCTTCTGTAAGGAGGAGGTACTTCCCCAGTTGGGCTGCCCCAGACTCAAGCGTGATGGTCATCGCTGTGTCCTACCTCTCATTGTTGGACGTAGTTTAAGGACATACCCGGGTCCAGAAAATAATAAATTGATTTGTGTCATCTTGGCAGGCGGATCGGCGACCACAGTAGCGGCGGGTGCTGTGGGTCCCATGATACGTACAGGGCCAACATCCGCTTAGTGTACCCCTTACATTTCATTAAAATTGTCGAAATGGCCTCTGAGCGTTGACTCGATCCGACTCCGCGTCATCATCATCATCATCATCATGTCAGCCGAAAGACGTCCACTGCTGGACATAGGCCTCCCCCAGAACCACCCAAGAAGACCGATCCTGCGCCTTCCACATCCAGCGGTATCCCGCGACTCTAACTAGGTCGTCGGTCCATCTTGTGGGAGGCCTACCTACGCTGCGTCTTCCAGTTCGTGGTCGCCACTCCAGAACCTTTCCGCCCCACCGGCGGATTTGGCGATTCGGAGGGCTATATCGGTGACTTTGATTCTACTGCGGATGAAATCATTCCTGATGCGATCACGCAGAGACACTCCCAACACTACATTTCATTAAAATTGTCGAAATGGGCTCTGAGCGTTGACTCGATCCGACTCCGCGCACGCCTCCCAAATTTCCGGCACATCATTGTTCCGTGGACGGAAAAGATATACATAATTAAATAATAAGGGAAGAAAACATATATTTTTTATATTAAGATGCTGGGTGGCCTGTTATCCATAAAAGCGCAAACAAGCACTGGTGGCCTGGTGGTAAGAGCGTGCGACTTGCAAGCCAGAGGTCGCAGGTTCAAACCCCAGCCGTACCAATGGGTTCTTCGTCGGAACTTATGTACAAAATATTGATTACCTGTCGCTTTTAGTGAGGGAAAATATCGTGAGGAGACCGAGCTAATCCCAATAAGGCCTAGATTACCCTCTGGATTGGAAAATTAGGTGGCAGTTGCTTTCGTAAGACTAGTGTCTACGCCAAATCCTCGGTTTAGTTGCCAAGCGGACCCCGGGCTCCCATAAGCCGTGGCAAAATGCCGAGACGACGCGAGTAAGCATATCGGTTGTTCCCTGTGGCCTATGTCGACCCCCTGTAGAGTATGTCAATTTCCTATGGCCTATATCAATCATCATCGTCATCTCGGGCATAAGACATCCACTGGCAACATAGGCCTCCCCATGTACCGGTTGGAAGCGACCTGCATCCAGCGTCTTTCGGCGACCTTAATGAGGTCGTCTATCCATTTTGTGGGTGGACGTCCTACGCTGCGCTTAGTAGTCCGTGGTCTCTACTCGAGCACTTTTCGACCCCATCGGCCATCTTCTCTGCGTGCAATGTGGCCTGCCCATTGCCACTTCAGCTTGATAACCCGGTGGGCATAATCCCCTGTGGCATATGTCAATCCCCTATGGCCTATGTCAATCCTAAGGCCTATGTCAATCCCGCATGGCCTATGTCAATCCTCTGAAGCCTATATCATGTCGCAGTGGACATTTAACGCAGATAAATCACTTCCAAACTATTATAGCGCCGCGATCGCTTATTTGCTATAGCAATTAATTTTTACAGTAGTAATAATACTAAAACGTTAAGTAACAGATTTGAACTTTATTGCTCTACTTAACTAGCCCTCTCTGGTTACATAATGGACTATCTCACGACTTTATTATGTACTTACATTCAATAAAATTACTGATTAGCTGGTAACTTGATGCCAAACCCTAATAAAGTTACGGGATCCACAGACAATGTATTAAATAGACTCCGTGTCGATAACATAAACATTTGCTGCCCGAGTCAGCTTTAACATATGCTCGTGGATACTTTGACAACCAGTCTGGCCTAAGTGGGTAGTGACCCTGGCTATGAAGCCGATGGTACTGGCTTCAAATGCCAGTCAGGGCATTTATTTGTGTGATGAGCACAGACATTTGTTCCTGAGTCGTGGGAGTTTTCTATGTATTTAAGTATTTATATGTATCTATGTATTATATATATCGTCGTCTAGTACCTAAAATATAAGCTTTAATGAGCTTACCGTAGGATTAGGTCGATTAGTGTAAGATTGTCCCGAAATATTTATTTATTTATCTAATCTCTCAATAGCGGCTAGTAATTTTTTTTCTTAAGCAAAACGGACCCAATCTGGCTTTGCCTTTTCTGCATGAACCCAAGTAAAACTGTTTTGTGGAAAAGCGAATCAAGCCGACGGGAATCGGGTTTTGTGGACTTGCCGCCGCTGTTATCTTATATTGCTTTGTTTCGTCGTGCGTCATAGATATACAAAAGACGCGTTATAAACACAGTAGAATATTTTTTAAAGTATTTATATCTTACGTAACTTATACACACATCAATTTTGATAGTAGGGTTCATCGTTTGATTAGGGCAGTATGGGTATGCATTGCGTATGATGGTATATTATTAGAACCCTTTCGATTGTAATTGTTACTTGAGGTGATAAAATGGTATATTTTAGCGCTTGACAAAATGTAGAAAGTTTAAATCGTTTTTTTTTAATCTTACGTTAAGTACCATTTTATTAGATGATAAACTCTAGTCACGTATTGAAAGTGAATACAGAGCCTAACAGGAGTTCAGCGGTTCAGTAAAAAAGAGTGTTCTAGCGACAAAACTAACTATACACTTACGAAAAAAAAAACATTTCACATGATATAACTTTAATAATAACCTTGGTTTATAAAAGTCTCAATTACCTGTTGGCGTGATAAGATCATTTTCTTATGATCTTAGGCTAGTGACCTAGCGGTAAGAGCGTGCGATTTCCTTTTCGGAGATCGCAGGTTCAAACCCCGGCTTATACCAATCAGTTTTTTGAACCTTATGTACGAAATATCATTTGATATTTACATTCGCTTTTCGGTGAAGGAAAACATTCCTCATGATAACTCAATAAGGCCTAGTTTACCCTCTGGGTTGGAAGGTCAGATTGGTAGTCGCTTTTGTAAAACTAGTGCTTACGCCAAATCCTGGAATCAGTTGCCAAGCGGACCCCAGTCTCCCATAAGCCGAAGCAAAAATTGACAATGCCAAGAAGATGATGATGTTATAAGATTTATAGAACACTTGGTTCATCTATGTCAATGTATAGTCTGTGGTTATCTCGAAGTCAGCGGAATCTGACAACGAGTCGATTAAGACTCGAAAAATCTGGTTTAATTGGGTATGAATCGATTCAATGATACATTGTATGTTAGTTAACGACCCAACCAACTTTAGCTTATTTAGTAAGATATGGGCCATCATCATTGTCTGCTGTATACTGCACGTACTGTTCCCACGTATGGTAGGCGGGTTGGGGATTGCAATAAAATACACTGTAGCCGCGTAATGATGCCACCCTATTGGTCGTTTCCGACGCATTTTACAGGCATAATCCCAAGTTAATAACTAAAAAGATTTAACCAAGATGGCTAAGGTAAGGTACCTGCACCAAAGATGGTCCGTTCCTAGGCTAGTCTAAGCAATAAATTGTATAAATTTAACCATTCACGGTTTTGGTACATGGGCCTGCCGAACTTGAGTGCTAATTATAAATTCATTCGAATGGTTTAAAGTATAAATAAAATACATAAAGATATAATAAAAGTAGTTTATTGGTTGGGGATATCTCAGCCGTTGGCGTTCACAAGCGTTCTTGAGCTTATTGTGGGGTTCAGTCAAATTGTGTTAGATAGTCCTATAATATTCTTTTATTTATGTGCCGTTAGCTGAGTCACAACACAAGCCTTCTTGAGCTTACCGTGGGGCTCAGTCAATTTGTGTAAGAATGTCCCGTATTTTATTTATATACTTTTCAAGGCAAGTGTGAATAGGCTGTTACTGAACCAGCGTGCTACACCCTCGACGACATTTACCTTCAGGTATGACTGAGGTCGAACACTGGTCAGTCTTGTATAAAAAAAAAACTATAGATGAGCTATCATTATGACTAGCAAACTGAAGTTTAACGCCCTACTTACAGATTTCCTTCGAATAGAAGTCAATAATGCTTATTGCACATAAATATAAATAGTATGTGCAGAAAATGACAAATTAGTTATTGAATCATACACAATCCCACAACGTATAATATTCATATAATTATAATCAGCTAATCGGGTTTCAAAGTACCGACATACAAGTATCTGATTTTGTATAAGACTAAGTAATAATAAAGATTGTCTAGTACTTAGACTTGGGTCACGAGGTAACCGCCATTTGGGAAGTTGATGCGGCGATCATTGTACCGATAGTTGTTTGAAGAGTCTCGAAAAACATCTTGAGACACTCGCTACGTGGTTCTGGTTGGATCAAGGGTCAGATTCGGAAGGCGGTAATCCTGGACACGGCGCGCATAGTCCGGCGGTTCCTCTCTCTGCAGCCCTATCCAACGATAGTAAGTCGTCCAATGCAGGATGGACGATTTACGGCCGAAATGATGATGATGATGTAATGTTATAGATAACAAATATCGGAGTTATAGATAACATTCTAATACAGAAACAAATGTCGTTATATACGCAAATGTCTAGGATTCGAACCGAGGACCTCCAACTTCCTAGGTCGGGTAGTGACCGACTAGATTTGGAGGAGTGAGAATGTAAGAAAATTAAAAAGTATAATAAGACATTAATTCGATACGTACACAACTACAAAAATTAATCATTAAAATATTATTTATGTCATTAGGGCAGAATGTAAACAAAATATACAAATGTAGGACTTAACGTTGTAAAGCATTCTCTATCAAATGGCTCAGTCTTACACGGACTAGAAAACAAAATCACTACATCAGCTCATAGTCTATAACTCAAAATGACTGAAACCCGAAATAATAATAATAAATAAATATTTCGGACATTCTTACACAAATCGACCTAGTCCCACGGTAAGCTCAATAAGGCTGGTGTTGCATATATAATAAATAGATACATATAAATACTTAAATACAAAGAAAACACCCATGACTCAGGAACAAATATCTGTGCTCATCACACAAATAAATGCCCTGACTGGGAATCGAACCCAGGTCCTTCGGCTTCATAGGCAGGGTCACTACCCACTAGGCCAGACCGGTCGTCAAATCAGCTCATAGTCTATAACTCAAAATGACTGAAACCCGTAATGAAAATAACACAATTAGTCGACGAAGCTCCGTTTTTGGGTGCTTAGGCCCTATGGGCCTACGTGTCAGTTGGCTTACTTTTCTCCGTCTGGTGTTTTTTCCTATGTGACTTGTGTTATAGTCATTTTGTGTTATGGACTATGAGCCGATGTAGTTATTTTGTATTCTAGTCTAAGTGAGACCGAAGCTTTACAACAGTGCCGAAATATCGAAAAACTCATTCAAAGAAACATACATGGTAACTGAGGAAATTCCCTCATTACAATTAAGTATAAAAACATAATAAAGAAAATAAAAACCCTAACAACTTAACCTACTTAAACAAATTTAGAGATAAAAAACTTGGACCAAATCGCTATCGACGGGAAAGGTTTTTTTTTTTTATGACATAGGCGGCAAACGAGCAGACGGATTGCCTGGTGGTAAGCAATTACCCTCGCCCATGGGCACCCGTAACACCAGGGGAGTCACAAGCGCGTTGCCGGCCTTTAAGGGGGGATGGAGCTCTGGGAACCTTACTCACCATCAGGAACACAACACTGCATACCTGAAAGGTAGCAGTGCTATTATGGCTGTGGTCTTCTGTAAGGAGGAGGTACTTCCCCAGTTGGGCTGCCCCAGATTCAAGCGTGATGGTCATCGCTGTGCCCTACCTCTCATTGTTGGACGTAGTTTAAGGACATACCCGGGTCCAAAGGTGCCCAGAAGGCTGGCTGTATTCCCACGCTGGATAGCGATGGCTATCCGCTGTGCAAAATAGTACTCTGGTCACCCGAGGCCTCTATCAGGCGCGCCGACAGATCTTTATATAGTCGGCGCGCGTTTGGACCCCACGGCCCCAAAGTTTCGACGCCAAACGCCGCAAATATGTAGCTACTTCCCAGAGCGACATACTTGCGGCGTTTGAAGTCTGGTAACTATCTCGTTTCAAGTAATGCCGGTTTTACTAACAAAATAAATAGTTATTCGTTGCAAAAACGTAACTATTACAAAATAAAACAAATACACTACTCAAAAGTGAATACTTAACTTATCAAAAATAAGAATAAAATTATTCATAGATAAAGTCTTAAGTCTTTATTACTACCTATCTCTGTCATTGGTTAAACTCAGAAAAATGTACCTAAGGCACTGCTTATAAAAATATACCTTATTGCCATTAAAATAAATATAAGTTTTGATTAACAATATGTTTTTTGATGTGCTCGCATATTGTAATAGAAAGCTCAATCGTGACCTATAGTTTCATATTCTACAATTTACTACGTATTTAGTATGTTTATAAAACGTCAGCAAAAAAGGAATCAATCGAATATGTCGATCGACATTTTTTTTAAATCAATGGTTTCAATTTCATAACTTATAAATAAATATGAGGACATCCACAAATTGACTTTGTGCCACGGTATATACAAATAGGTACATAGGAAACAACCATGACTCAGGAACAAATATCTGTGCTCATCAGACATAAATGGCCTTACTGGGATTTGAACCAAGGGCCGTAGGTCTATCCGTTTGTAACTAAGTTGTAAGGGCAATAGGCTTCATAGGATCACTACCCACTAAGCTGGTGTCGTCAATATGATTTAAGTTCCATTGTATCTACGTAATAATTAAACTGTTTCGCGAAACCATGGGTTTGAACGTACTTAAGTTGTTAAATAACTTTATACATATATAATTATGATATAAAACGAATTATTTATTGACTATAGTATCGCAGTTTACAAACTCCATGTTTGTTCCAGACTCTCATCTATACTGAACGCCATCTAGCGTCGGATAGAATGTTCAACTTAGTGTCGCTACTCGTCGCCGCGGCGCTGGTGTCGCTGCAATGTGGGTTCGAAGCGAACGCGCAGCTCGATAGTAAGCCGATGGATAACGATATTAAAGCTTTTGGTATGTATTTTTTTTTCATAATGACAATTATATTTCATTAACAAATAATTTAAAACAAAGACAATAAACCATCATATATTATTAAAGTAGAAATTAATATGAAAAATAAAGTTAACTTTAATATTTATTATTTATATTTTTTTTAACTTGTTGAATACTCATTATACTCATACCATTTGAAAATTGTAATACATATTTAAACTTGATTTTTTTAACATCACAATAAAAGGCTCTATGCCTCTTTTAAAAGGGCGTTAAACGATTCATCCTTAAATATGTCTCAAAAAAATTGTTAGTTTTTTTATGGGAATAAAGATAGCACTTACGCCATACAAGTATTAAAATGGAAAATGAAACTAAGTATTTATTTGATTTATAGTAATTTAATGAAAATTACACGATTTAAGACATTTAGACTTATCAGTTTTGTAAAGATTTACGCTGAAATAGGTAGATGAAATTGCGCTGGTCAAATGCTAAATTAGTAAATGAAATATTTAGCGTATTATAAATATCTAATCATATATAATTATATATTAGTTGCGTTACCTACAGACTGTCAGCGTAATCCATATAATTTTATAATTTTTAGTATTTAAAAACATCGTCTTATATAGGTATAATTTGAACATAGTATAACAAACAAAGATTTAAAACATCATAAAAATTCTCAAATATTACACAATCAGGGGGCCGATTTTTAAGAGTAGTGAACTCTCAAAATTCTTTGAGGACACAAAAATATAACATAAAAACATAATAAAACTACTAACTAAAAATTAAACTATATATAAATAAAATTAGCCCAGAAACCTCTATAAGACGTGCCGATATCTCGTTGTACAGTCGGCGCGCACTTGGGCCCCACGGCCCCAGGGTTTCAACCCCAAACGCCTCAAATATGTAACTACTGCCCAGTGCGACATACTTGCGACGCTTGTGGTTCTCAGCTGAGGATGCAGCCTCACCAGCATCAACTTTGAGGACGCGATATATTCGCACACAGAAGTTTCACACCATTATTTTTGCACAAAATGTATAGTTTCGATACCCACGATTATTAATTTCTATCATCCATGTTTAGTACTCGTCGCTCAAAATCGACCCCCAGAGTCGTTGTAGTTTATTTCCTTATATTATTAACAAACCCACATGAATCTAAATATAGCAAAAACTACACATATTTCTGATTATATGCTCTCTGGGCCACTTTATTTTGACTTGCTAAAATACGAGACGTGAAATCTACTTTGAAATTTAAATACAGATGCCGGGTCCATTCTTTCTTTATTCGCCGGTTTTGAAATTCAGATCGGCTGAATTTCAATTCTGCGATGACAGATTCGACCTGAAGTTTAATTGGAAATTGAAATAGACTGACATTTGGTTTCCTGCAACTTTAATTCATGCCACGATATTAGAAATAAAGGCAATACATTTTTCATTTCATATTCGATGTGTTGTCGAAAGTTGTGATCTAGAAAAAAATCCGGGCAATTCTTGAATGTCGTGCAGTCTCTGACAGTTTAGTCTGTCAGAAACGACGAAATGGTATTTTAGAAGCTTGATAGTAAATTGGCTAACAGAAAGTGCGAAATAGTATTACATTCGTCATTGGGTTCAAAGTTTGGCCTCTCGTCTTGATACATACTGTATAAATTCGATACCCAATTTTATAAACTATAATTAATGTTTCCGAAAAGACACACATTTTTTTTCAAAATAGAGTTTAATAAGAAGTAGTACGAGTACTCGACGCTCAAAAATCCGTCCCATGATTCCGACTTTTAAATTAATTTGTCGAATATTGCGTGTATTTACACAATCGATCACGTTTAAAAGACGAAAAAGGTATGGATCAGGGGGGCAATGTTTGAGCCCCGAGTACCTACTCAATCTCGTGCAAAAATAATCGTAAGAGATTTTTGTGTACGATTATTTTCCTCCACAAAACTTTTGTTTTACAAGTTCAAATCCAAAAAAAGCCCAAAAATCGGCAGCCATCTTTCGAAAAGGCGTGAGTAACCCTTATCATAAATATTTATTTTACATTTCCAGTGGCTCCCCTCGTCAAAAGGCGATCTCGTAACTTCGTGTCCATACAACAGGCTCCGCCCGAGACCGCTCGACTGGCCGGGGCCCCTCTGGAACTGCGGTGTGAGGCCATGGGCGTACCCTCGCCTACTGTCCAGTGGTTGAAGAATGGAGAACCGATTGCAGATGTGAGTCGAATCATCTAGAACACTGATTAACTATAAATAATGTGTAAACAAACAAATAGAATATACGATTAGATTTTTTGGAAAAATTATACAGCGACTATATACATAAACGCAATACAAGACTGTCATGACAATTTTTCCATAATATTGTCTTCGGTTGCCGCGATAATTACTCATGAAATAAAACAACTAAAACGGATTATATCGCGTATACTTTATGATAATTTTAACTTCATCCCGGCGTTTCGAACTCTTTAGCAGCGTTCGTGGTCATCGGGTGGACTCGTCGGGATGACATGACGAACCGAACTTGCACTTTATCATTTTGTAAGGCATTTTCTAACCGGAAAGTGCAAATGTCAGACTTTAACTCTTAATTTACATTTTTCTACTGGGTGAAATCAAAATGGTAATACAAAAATATATTCTGGATAAATTCGTGATTACGATCAATTTTTACTATGAAGCCGTATCTAAAAAATCTGTTAAAAAATTACCCGTCCATACTAACGACTACAGCTAACTAGCAGCTAGTATGGGAAGATCTATTTTTTTTAACTGATTTTTTAGTTGTGATTCCATATTAAAAGTTGATCGTAATCATGAATAGATTCAGAAAATATAACTTTGTATCACCATTTTGATTTCACCCAGTATAGCTTATACGCGATTGGTCCTATACAGACATTCCATCATTTCGATCCTCACAACAAATGTAATATCAAAAGTTGAGGAGTTTAATAGCATGAAATAAACCTAATACATTAAATATTACAAAAATACATATATAGTAGAAAAGGAATAGAAATCTAAAGATTCAGGGAGGGTATTCCGCTGCCTTCTTCGCATCAGAATCGCTCTATTCTCCTTCTCGTACCTTTAATTCTAAGAGAGACTGCTTTGATTACTGACATTTTTACCTTGACTTTGATCCAGTTTATAATTTCTGAGTATGGCTTACACCATTTTTAGCATAGTTTAAATGATGTTTTCTTTATGAAGGATTCATAATGTAATATCAATGTATTTGTTAATCCTATTAGTAAATAAAACCAAAACCCTTTTCAGTATATGGACGAATCCAACGAAATCCAAGCGGTGTACCCGTCCAGCATGGCGTGGTTCCTGTCAACACTTGTGGTGTCGGCTGCTGCCAGTGGAGATGTGTTCACTTGTGTGGCAAGCACGGGGCTGGCTACCGAGACGGCTTCCACGACTGTTTACGTTGAGCAAGGTAACACTCCTCAATGCGCTTTTTTTTATGACATAGGCGGCAAACGAGCAGACAGATTGCCTGGTGGTAAGCAATTACCGTCGCCCATGGGCACCCGCACCACCAGAGGGCGCGTTTACAAGCGCGTTACCGGCCTTTAAGCGGGGTTGGAGGTCTGGGAACCTAACTTACCATTAGGAACACAACACTACATACCTGAAAGGTAGCAGTGCTATTATGGCTATGGTATTCTGTGAGGAGGAGGTACTTCCCCAGTTGGGCTGCCCCAGATTCAAACGTGATGGTCATCGCTGTCAGGTCATTGTTGGACGTAGTTTAAGGACATACCCGGGTCCGGTCCAAATGCGCTTCTGACATCATCACTTTTTATTATTTGATTATGTATTTTATATATTATTGCTTAGTTTCTCAGCGCATTAGTGTATATTGTAGTTACATTGTTCTTCTAAATAATTATATAACTTGACTTGCTCCTAGCCTGCAGGCACCGAATTTTATTCTGGCAAGGACATTTATCGGGAAAAGTCTGGTTGATGTAACTGGTGACTGACTGTGGGGCAATTTATGAACGTTGAGTACTCGACTCGTGACATTTTAAACATAGGATTAGGATATGAGGATTACATAACAGCTTCTTAAACTTGGTTTCCAGGTGACGCAAACCTTCTCCTGCCGCTGTTCCCTGCTGCACCCGTCATCTCCTCGTACTACATCCAGCTCTTCCAGGATATCGGCACCGATGTGATCCTCCCCTGCCGCGTCTACAGCCCCACTGAACCTCAGGTCTACTGGCAGGATCAGCACCATAACCTGATTACTTATGATCACCATAACTCCAGGATCAGGGTAAGAAGAATTTACTTACCTATACAAAACTTTACCTTATTTTTTATTTTTTTATACTATCCGCTAGGCCAGCATGGCTTTCCAGGTGACTAAGGAAGACGTCACTGGATATGTCGACTCCCAGGTGACCGATTTTTGAGAGTCGTACACTTCGATTCATAAAACTTTGAGAACGAAAATAAACACACATAAAAGTATCTTACCATTATTTTTGCACAAAATGTATAGTTTAAAAAAAGATAAAAGTTCTGTATTTTTAAATTTAGGCACATTACATGCACTTATGAACGTCAAACAAAAATCTACCACCTCTTATAACTTTATACCTCTGACACGAGAATTTTTGTAAACAGGTGCTGCCCTCTGGTGACCTCCACATACGGGGAATCAACTGGAACGACATGGGAGAGTACACTTGCACCGCTAAGAACCTCTATGGCAAAACCACTGCTTCCAGCTTCCTGTATCCTACTAAGTCTAAACATGTAAGTATATATTTCATCATTCTTAGTATTATCGACAAAAGCATACTGTATACAATTGTTACAGAAGAAAACACATTTTTTAATAATGAGATGTAAAATACGAGTTTGAAACATTCATTTGTTTAGATAAAGAAACATAATTAAATATAGAGAATTAATTAAATAAAGAGTAGAATATAGATTTTGACCGTTGTTTTTTTGGAAAACAAAATCAGCCTTATCGGTTTAAGCGCCAGTGATAAAGCGGCGAGTAGCAGAACTACGCAGATTACTGCTTTTCAATGATAGGTGGCGCTAGCAGTATACGGATAGACCGGAATTGAGCTTTTTATAGAGATGGAGTGAGATTATTTGTTGCTAATAAGATTTTTTTTTTTCAGTAAATCGCCTACCAACCCCCGACCAAGCTACTCCCGCCGAAGCAAAATGTTCCTATTTAAAGTTAAAGTATTAACGTAAATTAACTTATTGTTAGATTAAGTTATGCTTATAAGAGTACTAAGCTATTGTACTTGACCTTTTTAATAATGGATTTTTTATTAGTTTCTTAGTTCTGAAATCGTTTTGTAAGCAAGTGTTTTGAAGTTAGCACCACAGGGGCGATTATTGAATTTCGAGCGTTCGACATCAACAATTTTGGGCGATAATAATCGCATAAAAGTGTGTTGCCAATTTTGCACAAAAAATATCATTCCCATACGCGGGGGTATTTCTTATTTCCAATTTTTTATATTTTTGAAATACATTTTCTTTATGTCTGACAGATTTTCAAATGTGCTCGAGTGGTCGACTTTAAAAGATTTTGCCAGAAGTAAATAGATTGCTAAACCAGTATTTAATGTAACCATTGATCTATTCGTAAATTGGATCAGACTTTAGACACAAATCTCTCTGATTGTCTCGGTTACTCTACTTAACGTAAGTAGAGTAACCGAGACGATCACTCGAAAGCTTGGAAAAAATTGGAGTAAAAAAAGAAAGTTGCCCGAAATTTTCAATCTTCGATTTACAAGGTAGACTCACTTTTAAGGATATATTGTGTGAAGAAAATTTTGCATACTAAAAATACATAATTACTCTATCGGCATATGTACTTTAATGTGATTAATGTTTAATATAATATTTTTAATTATTTTTTGTATGATAATTGTAAAATCGTCAAATGACATTTTTATATTTTAAACTCCTTAGAGATTGTATACTTTTAAATGACGCGAAATATCATATTTCTAGTAGACACTGATAAAATGTGAAAAAACGCCGCTTCAGATCATAAATAAATCATAAATCATAAAATTTTATTTGTTGAACACAGGTACAGTGGCGTCTTATAAATTTATTAAACGATAAAAGTCACTTTGATATTTTATTCACAGATATCGTGACTTTTTGTAACTATAAAACTTCTAACTTCATCGAGTTATTTTTTTTTTAAGTACACTAAGTATTACTATAAAATATGATTCAAGTTATCTTATTACTGTATTAATTGAAGAGATAGACAAGAAACTGAAATAGATATAAATTTAAGAAAAAAACAAAGTCATTGGTGTCGAGGAAAGATTTGAACCTTCAGTTCTGAAAATCTAGACCAAATAAATGAACAAATTGCACCAAGGATGCTAGCAGCATTTTCTCGTTGTATCGCAATGTTGTGCGAGGAAGCCGCCAGCTCTTCTGTCACCAGTTACGTCAACCAGATCATAAAGCTTGTGCACCCTGGGACCCGATGGACCTAGAATTTATTACTCGAAATAAAATTTAAGCATAATTATTTATAGCCAAAATCTAAGTTAGTTTTGTTATACAGGTTTTTATTTATACTATTTTGATACTTAATTTTGTAAGATAAGTATAATTAAGTATGTGTTTGGGTGTTACAGTCCTGTGATTGGAATTAAAAAATAAATGTTTTACTATAACCAAGAGTATTTTTATTTTTTTGGATAGTTACTAGTCTGACAAGAACACCCAACAATTTTAAATATGTTTCAACTTCTTAGTTACAAACGGATAAACTCACGTGTAATTATATCGCTCTAGGCGTCATGTTTCGGGTAAGCTCTGGTACCCATCTTCATGCCGAGTCAGGACACACCGACCGCTTTGGTGTATCACTCACACATATAATTACACGTGAGTTTATCCGTTTGTAACTAAGTAGTAGTAACATGGCTCACAACAATTTTAATTGTATAATTTTCAATAGGGAAGATGGTTTCAACTTGTCTTCAACCTGAGGACCAGTTATCCAAGTATTAAAACCACGGGATGTGTCCTTGGATCTGTGCGCGAATGTAGATTGCAAGATTACACTTATGCAAGAAAAAAAAGATAAAAGATCTTTTTTTCAATTTAGGCACATTATGAATGACAATAAAAATTCTACAACCGGTTCTAACCCTACATCTCCGAGAAGATTATTACCGGCAAGAAACGCGACTGGACTTAATTTTTCATCAAATAATAATCTACAATTAAGTAATTGCGTAGTCTCACAAAAAAACATATCAAATAATTTAATAAAATACAAAATGTAACCGACAATTATAAAACATGAAATTAATAATCTATAAACAAAAACTACACGAAATAAACATGCTTTGATATGCTTTCTTACCTGAACTGTGTCATTTAAATAATCTGGCAGTAAGTGCATACTCGTACATTTCAGCCGTATGCAGTCCACTGCTGGACATAAGCCTCCCACAAATATGACTTGTATCATCTTGGGGGTAGTTACCGTAGTCACCACGCGTGGCAGGCGGGTAACCACAGTAGCTGTGGATTGAGTTTCGAACTTTCGACGGACGCTGCTGCCCGTCCGTAGGATTTTTCCCTTTGTCGTCCACAACACCCGCAGGAGATGGGGTGGTGCTATTCTAATCAGCCGGCATCACACGGCTTACTCACTCTTGCCTTGAAGAGATCTTAAAAAATGTTTATGAAACATAATATGAGAACATATTATATTTCCTAGTGCAATAAATTCTTTACATGGATCTCAGGGTTACCGGTGTCTATCAGTGGCATACAAAATTAGGAGACCTACTCGCGACCGTCATTCAATCTTAGACTATGCATAAAGGTCTGATGAGGGTTTAAATACTTGGATACATTACATTGCTGGTCCAATTTTTTTTATTCATGACAAACGGCAAACGAGCAGACGGATTGCAAGATGTTAAGCAATTACTGTCGCCAATGGACACCCGCAACACTAGAGGAGACAAGGGGATTGGAGCTCTGGGAACTTTACTCACCATCAGGAACACAACACTACATACCTGAAAGGTAGCAGTGCTATTATGGCTGTGGTCTTCTGTAAGAAGGAGGTACTTCCCCAATTGGGCTTCTCCAGACTCAAGTGTGATGGTACTTCGCTGTGCCCTACCTCTCATAATCCAATCCATCTTGGCCGAGCAGCGTTCGGGAAGCTGAGATACAACTTTTCTTCCGATACTCCGCAGTGTCTCAAGCTGAAAGTCTTTGACCAGTGTGTGTTGCCAGTGGTGACATATATATATTTTTTTTCAGAACAATCTTACACAAATCGACCTAGTCCTACAGTAAGCTCATTAAGGCTTGTGTTGTAGGTACTAGATGACAATATATATAATAGATAGATACATATAGATACTTAAATATAGAGAAAGAAACCATGACTCAGGAACAAATATCTGTGCTCATCACACAAATAAATGTCTTGACTGGGAATCGAACCCAGGACCATCGGCTTCATAGGCAGGGTCACTACCCACTAGGCCAGACCGGTCGTCAAAAGAAAGTCGTGTTAGTTGCGGCATTTATAACTCGAGAACGGCTGAACTGATTTGGACGATTTTGGGTTCGTTGTGATCGTCTTGGTCAAAAATTTAATAGTATGCTTAAAAAAGAAAAAAACAATCAAAAAGACCCCAAGATTTCAGGCGGTACAAAGTTCGCCGGGACAGCTAGGTTTTATTAGTAATCAATGGATATAAAACAACATGAAGTCATCACTAGACAAACCTCTTCCCACGACTCTCGAAGGCTACTCTTAAAAGGACCGGCGATTTAGTATTTATGATTACTGCCTAATTGATTAGTTTAGTCTAGTGAGCTAATACATGAACTATTGATCTTTGGGTGCAGTCTAGATTATTAAGTAAAGTTTTAACTAAGTAACATACAAGACTTTGAGTTATAAAGAGACAGCACCTATTAAATCTTTCCGTTTCCTCCCGTTGGTTGACTGGCCTTATGGCTTATGGCATAATCATGGAGGAAGATATGCATCGCTCCCATACATAACCCAAATTTTTTTTGTAGAGATATGTGCTTCACCATATATATTCTTTGAGTAATTCTAAGCATTTCTATTCCGGGAGGCAAACCGAAACCGGGGGGTTCAAAGATGGCCGTCCCTTCGTTATATCAATAAAAAAATTTAGTCTAAAAAATCTCCATTGCCATTTTTTGCGAACATACATTTCAGCCGTATGCAATCCACTGCTGGACATAGGCCTCCCACAAATATGACTTGTATCTTCTTGGAGGTAGTTGCCACAGTCGCCACACTTGGCAGGCGGGTCGGCGACCGCAGTAGCTGTAGATTGGGTTTCGACGGACGCTGCTGTCCGTAGGATGTTTCCCTTTGTCGCCTCTTACGACAGCGGGAGGAGATGGGGTGGTGCTATTCTAGTCAGCCGGCATAACACGGCATTTTTGCGAAACTTAACTTTAATTTTGAACAAGATTCACGGCGGTACAGCGGATGTATCGGAAGTACCAAGGTGACTGAGAATGTCATGTGGTTAAGCGCAGCTTCGAATCCGCGGAGTCGCCATTACTTGTAAAAAGTCTATAATTTTTTTTTATGACAAAGGTGGCAAAGGAGCTGTCGAATTGCCTGGTGGTAAGCAATTACCGTCACCCATGGGAGCAACACCAGAGGAGTCACAAGCGGCCTTTAAGTGGGTTTGGAGCTCTGGGAACCTTACACACCATCAGGAACACAACACTACATACCTGAAAGGTAGTAATGCTATTATGGCTGTGGTCTTCTGTAAGGAGGAGGTACTTCCCCAGTTGGACTGCTCCAGACTCAAGCGTGATGGTACTTCGCTGTGCCCTACCTCTCATTGTTGGACGTAATTTAAGGACATACCCGTGCTACAAAATAATAATTACTTTAGGACAATGTCACACAAGCACTGGTGGCCTAGTGGTAAGAGCGTGCGACTTGCAATCCGAGGATCGTGGGTTCAAACCCCGGCGTATCAATAAGTTTTGAGGTACTTATGTACCTGCGAAATTTCATTTCGTATTAACCAGTCGCGTTTTGGTGAAGGAAAATATCATGAGGCAGAGATTGAAGGTCAGATGGCAGTCGCTTTCGTAAAAACTGGGGCCTACGAGTAGAGTATGGTCTGAACTAGTACAGTAGTAAAAAGTGTTGTAAATGGCTGTCAGTTGTTTTAGTATGTGTTGAAGGTGTAGGAGTGGTTGTTAATAAGGGTAGCGTGTGGGGGTGTGCTTTAGGCACTGGTCCCGCGAGCTAGTAAGCTATGAACTATCAGCTATTTCTAGGGACAAAAATTGTCGCTCCCGTGTAAATATGAGACATATATGTCATAGCCGGACGATCGTAGTTCATCGCCGGGCGATGAGCTATAACTATAAATATATATTTCTCTCTCTTTTATTTACACGGGAGCGATTATCTTTCGCGGTGGGACCAGTGCCTTAGAGGGGCGAACAAGGTGTGCTAGTGCAGTAGGTACAGTGAGATGAGTGTTATGGTTAGGTATTGAGATAACAACAGGATAAATGTCATTTAAATTTGTTAAATAGTAAAATAATAAGTTTTGATCAATGTACGCGCACACGCTCGGTAAGGATGGAGATGACGATAAGAAAGCTACATTGGTTAAAAAACGCAAACGTGTCACGAAAAAATGGAGGATACCCAAGGGCGTCGCATCAAAAAATAGTTTGGAAAGCCCTGAATTATAGTATACAATTCTTAAATAAATATTAACATTTTATTTTCGACTCCACGCCATCTTGTGTCCCTGAAGCATGCAGCGACTGGCCGGGTAACATTTGGAAAGGTTAAGTTTACTGCGCTCAGTAACCGAGCTAATGGGGTTTTTGGATTAACTAAACATTAACTGATGAGCGATTTAACGCGATTAACTATAATAAACTAACGTCCCGCCCCGGCTTCGCACGGGTGCAATGCTCATATTTTTCTCCACTATTTAATCATACATGCTCGTAGGTTTAGGGCACTCCTGACCTGGCATTTTTTTAAATATAAATGACTTGTTTAAACTTAGTTTTATGTAGTTGTAAGTCAAGTATGTGATCTTAACTTTGGCTTCTAATCTTTCTAAGTTGTCACCTTTTGACGACCAGTCTGGCCTAGTAGGTAGTGGACTCTGCCTATGAAGCCGATTGTCCTGGGTTCAAATCCCAAGGGGATTTATTTGTGTGATGAACGCAAATATTTGTTCCTTAGTCATGGGTGTTTTCTATGTATTTAAGTTTTTATATGTATCTATCTTTTATATATATCGTCGTCTAGTACCTACAACACAAGCCTTACTGAGCTTACCGTAGGACTAGTTCGATATATGTAAGATTGTCTTCCATTTTTTTTACCACTTTTCAAGCAAAATGAAATATTTCTATTTCTTATACCCAGTAGCGAATACCCAGCCGCTTAGCCAACTCTATATATTATTGGCAATTGGCAAAGAATGTCAATAGATTTGTGAAGTATTGCGTTTGTCCACTAACTAATAATTTGTTACTTAAACAAACAGTTGATTTATGGAAGTCACACATAGCATGGTAAGTTATTTTCATTTTCCATTGAATTCTGTAATAGTAGTCTTTTATTAGCAGAGCTCGGAATAGGTAGTGATTAAATAATAAATAAATATTTCTGAACAATCTTACACAAATCGACCTAGTCCTACGGTAAGCTCAGTAAGGCTTGTGTACTAGACGACATATATATATAATATATAGATACATATAACTACTTAAATACATAGAAAACACCCATGACTCAGGTACGAATATCAGTGCTTATCACACAAATAAATGCCTTTACTGGGATTTGAACTCAGGACACAGGGTCGTCATTGACGACAGATTTGGCCTAGTGGGTAGTGAGCCTGCCTATGAAGCCGATAGTCCTGGGTTCAAATCCCAAAGGGATTTATTTGTGTGATGAGCGCAGATAATTGTTACATTATATGTGTTTAAGTATTTGTATATGATACTCGTATATATCATTAGCTGAGTCATAACACAAGCCTTTTGAGCTTACCGTGAGGCTAAGGAAATTTGTGTAAGAGTGTCCTGCAACATCTATTTATTTATAACATAGTATAAAACAAAGTCGTTTCCTCTGTCCCTATATCCCTATGTAAGCTTAAATTTTTAAAACTACGCAACGGATTTTGATATGGTTTTTTTAATAGATAGAGTGATTGAAGAGGAAGGTTTATATGTATAATAACATCCATTTAATAGTAGAGAAATACTAATATCAGCATTGCACGTGCGAAGCTGGGCGAGTCGCTAGTTTATTATATATTGATAGAAGCCATATTTAAAAGAAAAAAACAGAATAGAAATTAAGCTGGGCGTCCATACAACACTTCGGACCCGGGTATGTCCTTAAATTACGTCCAACAATGAGAGGTAGGGCACAGCGAAGTACTATCACGCTTGAGTCTGGAGTAGCCGAACTGGGGAAGTACCTCCTCCTTACAAAAGACCACAGTAGTGTTATGTTCCTGGTGGAGAGTAAGGTTTCCAGAGCTCTAACCCCCCTTAAAGGCAACGCGCTTGTAACTCCCCTAGTGCCCATGGGCGGCGGCAATTGCTTACTAGCAGGCAATCCGCCTACTCGTTTGCCATCTTTGGTACGGAATCCATCGTGCGCTAGTCGGACCCCAGTTTTTCCTTTATTTTTAAACATTTTGTTTTGAAAAAATAAGCCCCGCCGTAGTTTCTTGCCGGTATCTTCTCGGGTCAGAGGTGTAGGGTTGGAACCGGTGTAGATTTTTCTTTGGCGTTCATAAATGCATGTACTTAATGTGCTTAAATTGAAAAATAAAGATTTATTATATATTTTTTTATTCTCATAATCATTGCTTTGAGCTTCACCACATTGGCACATTTAGGTAATCTGTAGTTGCCTATGGACATCACCGGCTCTACCACAAAAAAAAAACGATTTCCGTAAACGGACGATTGTCTCTGTCACTCTCATGCTGCCTTAATTGGAGTAAATGAGAAAGATGCTCGCAATATACGAACTTCGATATTCGCGGTACCGGGCCAAATCGTGCTTGGAATGTAGGCGCAGTCACACTGTAAAAACAGACGTAACAACCATTAGGAGAGTCATTCAAATAGCTATCGTTTTACAGCGGAATACGTTTCAATTTCGAATGGACTTTCTTATGTACTTATGGCTTACGGGTAGTGGTGTAGCTAAAGGGTATGACAGCTAATAATGTTTACATTACACTATTAGTTCAGCTGATTTAGTGTATGAATAAGTTGATGCGGTATGATCATATAGACAACGCATAAGGGTCAAAAGGATTATACGAGGTTTATGGCATTATTGTTTTTGCATATTCGCGATTCTGCACAATATTAATTCCACATAACTTAGTTTGATTACATGCGTAATGCTTCAGACATTATTTCTACGCTATCTTGTTTTTCCTATTCCCGATTCTGCTCAATATGAATTTCACACTTTACTCAAAGGTGATAAAGAAAGTGGCTAGTGACCCTGCCTATGAAGCCGATGTTCCTGGGTTAGATTCCCAGTCAGGGCATTTATTTGTGTGATGAGCGCAGATATTTTTTCCTGGGTCATGGGTGTTTTCTATGTGTTTAAGTTTTTTTATGTATCTATATATCTATTATATATATCGTCGTCTAGTACGTACAACACAAGCCTTACTGAGCTTACCGAAGGACTAGGTAAATTTGTGTAAGATTGTCCCGACATATTTATTTTATTTTATTTTATTTTAACATAAACAGTTTAAGCCCGACGGATGGGCCGCAGCGTCCGTCGAGCCCCAATCTACAGCTACTGCGGTCGCCAACCTGCCTACCAAGCGTGGTGACTATGGCAACTACCTCCCAAGATGATACAAGTCATATTTGGTGGAGGCCAATATCCAGTAGTGGACGCTTTACGGTTGAAATGATTATGAACGATGATGATCGCACAAATTATGAAGCGCTGGTGGCCTAGCGGTAAGAGCGTGTGACTTACAATCCGGAGGTCGCAGGTTCAAACCCCGGCTGGTACCAATGAGTTTATTGGCTTATGTACGAAATATCATTTGATATTTACTAGCTTTACGGTGAAGGAAAACATCCTGAAGAAACCGAACTAATCCCAATAAAGCTTAGCTTACCCTCTGGGTTGGAACGTCAGATGGCAGTCGCTTTAAAACGAGTGCCTACGCCAAATCATGGATTAGTTGCCAAGCGGACCCCACTCTTTCATGAGCCGTGGCAAAAACGGGACAACGCGAAGATGATGATGATAGCACAAATTGCCCTTACTAGGTATTGAACCCAGGACCGTACCGTCGTGTACATATGCTTGCAATTGCATACAATTGCATTTAAGAAATCAATTTGCTCTTCATTGTCGATGAGCAAGGTCACGGCATTTCGGTGCGCGCGCGCAGACCCTTTCTATTTGTGACTGCGGCCTTAGGGCCTTTTCACATGAACGTTTTTAACTGGGTTTTTTGTACTTACTAAGAACATGCATAGAAATGATTTTTTTAGGCGTCAGCTGCGATAGCTGGAGGTCCTTTTCACTTTTTCTTAAGTATATGTCATCTAAAAAAAAAAAACAATTTTCTTATACCAAAAACATATTAAGATAACGTCCCGGTGCTCGGCAGTGTGACAATGGATGACACTTTCAATGTTTAAGTGATGGTGAATAGTGGATGTCGTTCATAAAGCCTTGTATATAAATACATAAATAATACATAATACATAAATATTACAAGACATTCTCACACAAATAGATTGAACCCCACGGTAAGCTCAAGAAGGCTTGTGTTGTGGGTCAGCCATGCCCGTCTTCAAAGTATGGTTGCGGGATAAAAAAATATCATATGTCCTATCATATAGAAAAATTTGACAAGTCTAAGCGGTACTCGTATAGCACAATTGGTAGTGCACTGGGCTAGTGATCCAGTGGTTGTGGGTTCGAGTCCCGCTGCGAATCAATATTTTTTAATTGCGAATTGTGTTCGTTTTTTGTGTATTGTTGTGTTTTTTAATGTATTTTAAATTGTGTAAGTTAGTTATAAGCAATAAAGTACCATTGATTGTTTGTAATTAGGTTATTTGTCAGTATTATTTTGTATATTTTTAGTGTAATTAGTTCTGTAATATTTAATCACAATCTTATAAAGAAATATAGATTTAAAAAAGGTTGTACTTAATTTTATGCGACAATTTTTTTTAATAATTTTAAAATAGATTTCCTTGTCTCAAGAACCAATCACGCCGCGCCCTAACTATTTGAAAGGGCCCAAGTGTATCATCATAGTTGTATATAGATCACGTTTGTGTTGAGTGTTGAAACGTTTGTATAATTGTATTGCGTATTGAATGAATTAGCTATGGGAAACTTCATCGCACTAATTTATGGTGGATTCTGGGCAGCCATTTCGTTCCGTTTGGCGTAGAGAACCTAAGTCCATGGGGTCACGGCGCGCACAAACTTTTTGCAGAAATCGCGAAACGTCTGGTTGATGTAACTGGTGACCGAAGAGCTGGCGGCTCGCACAACGTATCAGCATTGCGATACAACTAGGAGCCGCCAGCATCCTTGGTACAATGCGTCGAGGGCCTTTTTAGATTCTATGCAATGTAATTAATAAAACTAGTAGTTACCTGTAGTTATCCTAATAGTGTAACATCTTTTATTTATTTCATTATACAAATTTTGGTGAATGAGTGATGTTTGAGCGTCGAGCAAATATTCAAAGCTCAGAGGCTCTAGTGTAAGTTTCTTTTGACGTAAAACAACGTTTCGAACGCGTAAGTGATAATGTTATTTATATGGGAAACGCAAACGCGTTCGTGACGTAAAGTTACGTTAAAAACTTACACTCAGTACGCTGTTCCCCATAACATTATAACGTGTCTTTTGATTGAAAATCAGTTTAGAAAAATAAATCATGACAAGTATGTGACAATTATGAATCATAATATTGTCTTCGGTTCCTGCGATAATTACTCATGAAATAAAACAACTAAAACGGATTAAATCGCGTATACTAATTTAAACATCATCCCGACGTTTCGAACCCTTTAGCAGCGTTCGTGGTCATCGGGTGGACTGAGGAAAAATATTAATTTACCTCCATCCTCAAAAAAATACAAAATGCAAACCTACCTACATATAAAATATTAAACAAATTTTTGGGGGCTTACACATGATAATTACACACGCCAGAGGGGCTTATTACATTTTAAAGTCCAAAAATTTTATAAACTACAAAGTACAATGTCCACACTGTCCAACACTATGGCCTCACAGTCTTGCCTGCTGTTTTATTAAATGAACCACAGGATCCCAAGCTGGTGGTACAGAAAAGCCATCCTCTCTATTGAAGTTTGGATACTTCTTAATTTCAATTGCCTCTCGCAACATTCTGGGAATATATAGTTTCTCCTTGGCAAGGATTTGGGGCTTATCAAACTTTATCCAGTGATTAGGCTTATCCGTGACATGCTCCCAGACTGCAGACTTAGGTCGACGATGCTTGACATCAGCTATGTGTTCCTTTACCCTGGTTGAGATGCTCCTCTTTGTCTGGCCTACATATGAGAGACCACATTCACACTCCAACTTGTAGACTCCAGCACTTTGTAGAGGGGTGGCACATTTCACAGGCCTCAGAAACTGTGACATCTTCTTCAGTGGCTTGAAATAAGTTTTTATAGAAGCACGCTTCAAGATGTGGCTGATCCTGTCGGTGACCCCTCGAACAAAAGGCAAGACGGCAGGCTGGCGCTCGACTGTAGGAATCTTCGTTTTGGTCTTCTGCTCGAGCCGTGGCACCTTCAGCCCGTTCACCCGAAGTATGTTCTTGGCATGCTGTAGCTCCGCTGTCAAATGCTGCTCTACACATATCCTCTGTGCTCTCTGAAACAAAGATTTGCCTACAGTAGCTAACTGACTAGGATGGTGGTGTGATCTAC
Organism: Grapholita molesta; assembly: GCA_022674325.2. NCBI lineage: Eukaryota > Metazoa > Arthropoda > Insecta > Lepidoptera > Tortricidae > Grapholita > Grapholita molesta. The sequence goes on from CP053143.2 coordinate 10,288,223, forward strand.
CATTTAAATATCTATACGGCCTAAGGTATTATCAGGGTTTCTTAATACAAGTACATCTAAGAAAGGAAGTGAACAGTCATGTTCCAATTCCATGGTGAATTTAATCTTACTATGAATGGAATTGAGGTGGTCAAGAAAAACTGAAACACAATTCTTAGGTAGTATAGCAAAAGTATCATCTACGTATCTTTTGAATATCTTCGGCTGCACGGCAGCCAATGAGAGTGCCCTCTCCTCGAAGTGCTCCATGAAGATGTCAGCGACTACAGGAGATACCGGGGACCCCATTGCCACACCATCGACTTGTAGGTAGAATTCATTATTCCATAGAAGATAGCCAGTTCCATAGAAGTAAGGCAGTGTTCCAATAGCTTGGCATATTCTACTGACATATTCTGCTCACATAACTTCCTCGTAACAATTTCAATGCAATCTTGTACAGGTAAACTCGTAAACAGTGACTGGACATCAAAACTGACCATGATCTCATCATCAGTTAATTTTAGGTCTTTAATTTCACTGACGAAATGGTATGAATCCTTTATAATATGTGTTCTTGTATTACCCCGTAAAGATGAAAGCACCCCCGCTAAGTATTGGGCCAATTTGTAAGTTGGAGCATCAATTTGACTCACAATTGGACGTAGCGGGGCACCGGCCTTATGTACATTTGGTAACCCATACAATTTAGGAGGCACTACTGATTTAATCCGTTTTAGTTGCTCTATTTCAATTATGAATCACATATGGTTATTTACATTATTTTGCTTTCATAAGTAATAGTCACAGATTTTTAAAAAGCGTTTTTCAATAAAAAGACACGTCAAGATTTAGTTAGTATACTTTTAAATATCTAAAAGTATCTTAGACTAAATATATACCTATAGACGCACAGTCCCGAACAAAGGAGTCGGAAAAAATGGCCTCAAATGACATTCTAGTTTTCAAATAAGTAACATATAAACCGTTTTCGTCCGATCACCGCGATACTGGCAACTACTGAAACGTCATTAGAAAAATAATAAATGTCAAACTCCAAGTCATCAGAATATCGGATGCATGGAGTCGCATAAATAATATTAGGCACGTTGAGTAATAAAAAATGTCTAATAACAAAATAAGTTTATTTAAACTTTTTACATTTTATATTACAATATTTGACTTAAGACATCTATAATAAACAAATTCACTTGTTTGCCAAATTGGCAGTATACCCAGGTTTTCGTTGTAAATATAGTCTTTTTTAGGGTTTCGTACCCAAAAGCCTTTTTTGGTCAAATATATGTCTAACGCTGGGAAATGGGCCGAACACACGGGACGCCAGTCGTTAGGTCTGAAAAATTCATCACCCCTATCTCGTGCTATGATAGCGGCCCATTCCGATCGTCGCTTGGGATCCCGTGGGAATCTTGAATTAAAATATAACGCTATTAAAGTACATACGAGACGAAGTGATTAAATCTGCCATTTCAAATTTGCTAGATGTAATTTAAAAACGTACAGTCAGATATATCGCAACGTACGAGTTACTCAAAGATATCAGAAAACGTTCTCAATTGTCAAGGCGTTAGAGTGTATGTTCAGATATTTTTGAACATCTCGTTTGTTGCGATATATCTGATGGCTACTGTACACTCCCTATCTCCTTTTTCATCAATAGGTACATGTATAAGAAAACGCATGTAAATAAAATATTAGCGACTCCGTACCTTTTTGTTCCATGAAAATCCTTTATTTTTGCAATTAATTAAATTCATTCTAAAACACGAAATTACATCGAGTTAATACATAATTTGTCAATACATTTGAATTACTTACGTAAAAAAACTTATCCTACTATCCTTCTTGTGTTTTTTGTGCTATTTTTACATGTCTTAACTGAGCACGACGACATTGTTATTTGACGCCGGTCGGTGAAAGACTAAGTCACCAACTCCATCCTTTTTCGAAATTACTAGAGTTTGAATGTAGCCATATTTTTCGCCTGACTGTGTATCTGTATATATTTAGTCTAAGAAAAGTATACTATCAATCGCTGTATAGAAATGACACAATGTGTCATGGCGGCTTATTTGCGCTAGTGGCGCCCTCTAGGAAGAGTTTTGCGTAATATTCGCGGATATCAGAGCAATATATGTTACATGATGTTATGTCGTAATTATATGAAGCCCTTTAATTGATATTTCAGTTCTAATTGCGTAATTAAAACTTACATATTTATAGTTCAAATGTTCGTGCAAACTGCTTAGTACTCGTATGTGGGTCTGAGCATATAATCCATCCGCTTCATCTATTCGATCAGAGCCCTGTAACCTTACCATGAGTTGTGACATTGACGTTTTCGATAACGAGTATCGAGTTTACTATCTATGCATCTCGCTTGTACTATTTTAGTGCGAACGAGATGCACAGATAGTAAACTCGATACTCGTTATCGAAAACCTCAATGTCACAACTCATGGTAAGGGTACAAAGCCAAGAGTGTAAGTTTTTAACGTAACAAGACGTCACCATTCCGTTAGAGTTACCAATATAAATAACATTATCACTTACGCGGTCGAGACGTTTTTTTACGTCAAAAGAAACTTACACTAGAGCATCAGTCAGGTTCGTCATCAGTCGTGCTAACGATTTTCGTTTTCGGACGAATGTCTCTGTCAATCTCACGACGCCTTAAGTAAAAGAGAAAGATGCTCGAAACATACGAACTTCGATGTTCGCGTACTGAGCCTCTTGCTGCCTTTGGAACTACTAAGTATCAGCTGGCTGCTTTGGATTAAATAGAGCATCGAGCTCGCAGACTCATTGGCGATCCTGAGTGAGTGTAAGCTTATAGAGCCTTGAGCACCGTCCCAAGGTTGGGAGGTAGTCTGTGTTTTACAGGATACATTTTGGAGATTATGCACAGTTAGTAATTTAGCAAGCAAGAGCAAGTTATCACACTCCCTTATAGCTGACACTTGGTAATTCGGTGATACTGCATTATATTACATAAATAAGTAATAATAATAAATATTAAAGGACATTCTTAAACAAATTGACTGAGCCACTCGGTAAGCTCAACAAGGCTTGTGCTGCGGGTACTCAGCCAACGATATAATATAATATACAAATACTTAAATACATATACTTATATAAAACACCCGTAACTCAGGAACAAATTTCTGTGCTCTTCAGACAAATAAATGCCCTTACTAGGATTTGAACATAGGGCCATCGGCTTCCAAGGCAGGGTCACTACCCACTAGGCCAAACCTGTTGTCAATAGAAAATTACATAGATCTAGCTATAAGAAAACGCAAACTATTAAGTCGATAGCAGCTGACAGTTTTGTCTTTTACTCAAGCCTCATGAGAGTGACGGAGACCATCTCCCGAAAACGAATATCGTTTTTCGCGTTAGCGCCGCTGAGCGGGCCAGTAATATGTCAAGACCACGATAAAAAACGCGTACATTTACTAACACACGTTATGTATGTCTATCCGTCCGTCTGTCTATCACGACTCAGTAGCCTAACCTTTGACCCTATTACCGTATGTTCATTTCTAATACAACTCTACTAACTATTAGTATCATATTCATCATCATCATTTTTCTTATACAACGACGGTGGCAAACAAGCATACGGCCCAGATGGTAAGCAGTAACCGTAGCCTATGGACGCCTGCAACTCCAGAGGATTCACATGCGCGTTGCCTACCCTAAAAATTGTTGGAGCTCTGGGAACCTTACTCACCGTCAGAAACAACACTACATACCTGAAAGGTAGCAGTGCTATTATGGCTGTGGTCTTCTGTAAGGAGGAGGTACTTCCCCAGTTGGGCTGCTCCAGTTTTTTTCACTTTGTCGCCACTTACGACACCCGTGGGAGGAGATGGAGTGGTGATATTTTCAGACAGCACTATTTGGCCTAATTCACAATATCATATTAGCTAAACTATTTTAAACATATCATTACAAAACATGCGAATTAGAATTGCATGCAAAATCAAATAAAATAATAAAATAATTTCAATTCAAAAATCTCTATTTCAATTATCAGATTGTATTGACAACAGGTCTGGCCTAGTGGGTAGTGACTCTGCATATGAAGCCGACGGTCCTGGGTTCAAATCCAAGTAAGGTTATTTATTTGTGTGATGAACACATTTGTATATTATAGACATTGTTGCGTTGGCTGAATACCTACATCACAATCACAAGCCTTTTTAAGCTTACCGTGGTAATTTGTGTAAGAATGTCCTGTAATATTTATATATCTTTCCCGTACATGGAACAATGGTGTTCCGGACATTTGGGAGGCGTACGCGGAGCCAGATCAAACCAACGCGCAGAGACCCTTTCGACAATTTAAAGAAATGTAAAGGGTACACATATTATTATTATTAATTTTTCCATACTATCCATACTAATGTTATAAATGCGAAAGTTACTCTCTCTGTCTGTATGTTACCTCTTCACGCTTAAAATACTGAACCAATTGGTAAAATTTGGTATGGAGAGAGTTTGAGCTTCGAGAAAGGACATATTAGGATAATTTAAATCTCCCCACTAAAGACGGGCACGGCTGGCCGACGAAATCTCGAGCAAAAGCTAGTATTATACATACATATGTTTTGAGTAATTGAGCCCTTTATCCGATTATTTTTATGAGAGGTTGGGCACAGTGATGACCATCACGCTTGAATCTGGGGCAGTCCAACTGGGGAAGTACCTCCTCCTTACTGAAGACCACAGCCATAATAGCACTGCTACCTTTCAGGTATGTAGTGTTGTGTTCCTGATGGTGAGTAAGGTTCCCAGAGCTCCAACCCCCCTTAAAGGCCGGCAACGGGCTTGTGACTTATCTGGTGTTGCGGGTGCCCATGGGTGACGGTAAATGTTTACCACCAGGCAACCCGTCTGCTCGTTTGCCGCCTATGTCATAAAAAAGAAACCCAAAAATGAGAGCAATGTTTTTAGTATTAAACAGTACATAGTTCATGGGGTCAGTAAATAATTGATATTTCCAAATTTAGTAAATCAGGAACCAAAAGTCAGGGGCTTGCCCATAACTCAAGTTGAGTGATGATCGGAGTTGAAATGAATACCGTCACTATTTTGGAATAATCTCATCTGACAGATACTCTAAGTAGAAACGCCGTAACTCTGTACTCATCCCATACGTAGTTACGTCATTTTTACTTTGGGTGTCAGAATGAGTTACGAGGTTTTCAAAGTAGTGACGTTATGCAAAACTAATACAACTCATGCTTCACTAATTACCACTTAATTAATCTTTAAAATGGCCTCTGTGTGTAATTAGCATTACGTAATTAACATATTGATTAAACTGATATATTGCCTATATTTGAGTTATTAAGACACAGAGGATTAAAGTAATACCTATAATGTAAATAAACATTAAAAAAACAACTAAAATGTATGTGGTTTAATATTTCTACATAAAACACTTGTATTCATTACAATACAAGTCTGTTTGGACGACCGGTCTGGCCTAGGGGTAGTGACCCTGCCTGGGAAGCTAATGGTCCTGGGTTCGATTCCCAGTCAGGGCATTTATTTTTGTGCAGTTATATTTATTTATTTGTGTGATGAGCACAGATATTTGTTCCTGAGTCATGGGTGTTTTCTATTTAAGTGTTTATATGTATCTATCTATTATATATATCGTCATCTATTACCTACAACACAAGCCTTACTGAGCTTGCCGTAGGACTAGGTCGATTTGTCTCAGATTGTCCCAAAATCTAAAGAAGGCCCTTGAGGCGTTGTACCAAGGATGCTGGCGGCATTTCCCCGTTGTATCGCAATGCTGCTACGTTGTGAGAGGAAGCCGCCAGCTCTTCGGTCACCAGTTACGTCAACCAGACGCTTCGCCGTTTCTGCAAAAAAATTGAGAGGTAGGGCACAGCGAAGTTAAGGGCAAGCGCTGCACCCGCTTTTAAATTAGTTCCTCGGACATAGCCAAAAGAAGTGATATCGGATGGCGCTAGTGCGACGCAGGGAGCATCCCACAACAGCATTCGCCCAAAGCTCAAAGCATAGACAATACTATTTAACTAGACGGAGCGTGCTAATAATAATACCACGATCAAAAGGGATGGTCTTATGTAGATATAGATGTAGTATAGGGACGCCCGACCGGACTCAGGCGGGCTGTCGATCGCCTGTTGCAGTCATTCAGCCCAGTTCGCTGTAGTTAGAGCTGCAGGTTACTGTTCCGGCTGCGTTCCCACACAGTGCTCCTCAAATCTTCCAATCTTCCTGCAGAACAGAAGGATATCTTTTAATTTGACATCGTTTAGTTTGCTTTCCTCTCGTCTCTGCCAAATACTTTGTGTCTCATCGATGCGTACATGCCGCATTCGGTTATGACGTGTATACTTGTTTCCTCCTTCCCACAGTGTGGGCAGGAGGCACTTTAGGTCTTACCAATTACCTTGAGATGTCTGTTCAACGAGTTGTGTCCCGTGATGACCCCCGTCAGTTTTAGCCCAGACTTACCTAGTTTTATGAGATACCTGGTTTTCCTGGCATCCATTCCCTTCAAGAACACCTTCGACTGTCTGTATCCATTCCTCTGGTCTTATGTAACTTTCCATAGGTATGGCAAATACGGCACTATTTTCGTCCGTACTTGACAGTCTCACACATTTTTGTTCCTCCGGATCCTTCAGAACTGTCAAAGTTGGAGGGGAACAAACAAATACAATTGGAGTTTTCTTAGGTTTTCAACCAAATTGCGGTAATTAATACAGAATAAGCTAATATTTTTGAAAGAATGTCCTGTCTAGCAAAATTATAGTGAATTGTAACATTTAGGGCTACAAAAGCCAGAATATCTTTGTCCCCTACTGGCGCACGCGGATGCGTTCTCCAGTCATTATTCCTCCTAGGCTCCAAGGAACTAAAGACCTCATCAGGCCTCTTGCCATCATCTCTGACAATACCGGTCGGCGACTATTGTTAGTAGAACATCAAAACATCCGTATATCAAATTCACAGTAATAATACAATAGATTATATTGTTAATAATTTTAGATTCACCAAGCAAGGTTGGAACTATCACGAATTTACAAATTTGGTGTTGGTATTTTATATACCTAAGATTCGTTAGTGAAGATAATTTTAAGCGAAGAACCATCACGCTTGAGTCTGGGGCAGCCCAACTGGGGTAGTACATCCTCCTTACAGAAGACCACAGCCATAATAGCACTGCTACCTTTCAGGTATGTAGTGTTGTGTTCCTGATGGTGAGTAAGGTGCCCAGAGCTCCAACCCCCCTTAAAGGCTGGCAATGAGCTTGTGACTCTCTTAGTGGTGCCCGTGGGTGACGGTACGTAACTGCTTTACCATCAGGCAATCCCTTTGCTCGTTTGCCACAAGAATGTGTGAGCCGGATCGAGCTAACGCGCACACGCGCGCCTTTCGACAATTTAATGAAATTTAAGGGGTACACCAAGCGGATGTTACCCCTGTCCGTATCATGCGACGCGCACAGAGACAGCACCCGCCATGGTGTAAGGACTATCACTTTGAATGGAATCTGAAATGTACTAGGCTATTGAGAGGATGGACTAGCTATACTTTATTATTATATTACCATACCAATTTATAACCGATAATGGCCAATTTCACGGATAATACGTGCAATAAATCTAAATGTTACCACAGATGACGTATTCATTACGGTTTCAAACCTAAATAGTAGTAAGTACATAAAAAAATACTTGAAAATATTATGTAAATTTGTACGCACTTACAACCTTTTCGCTAAATACAGGTGAAGCTGTAACAAAGCACTCATTGTGTGTCAGATAAATAAATGCTCTCATCACGTCGTTCTTGACCTCTGACCTGAACTTGTTAAAAATGCCACTAATTCTATTTCACGCGCACTAAATTAGCGTGCGATTTTTTAGTAATTGTTTGTAATCCAGCTTCACCTACTTAAATTCAATTTTGCTGAGTATTTTGCATAGTTTTCCCACCATCCAAAAGTTGTCTGGAAGAGATCGCATTTTAGCGATAAAACCGCCTTTTGTCTACCACTGCACATATTAGTTTTAAGTTAACTTCAATTCTTCATGTTATTTATTATTGGTGAACAATAAAGAATATTGTATTGTAATTAGGATAAAAGAAAATTTTTGAAGAATCGTTCCGTGAGTTTAAGATGTAAAACAGGCGAAAATATGTTTAAATTTAGGCACGTTACTATGTACATATTATTATGATCATATATGATTTAATCTTTGCAAACGTAACGGCTCGGCCACGACATTGCGTTGCGGCGCGGCAGGCATTTCATGTGTTCGTTGCGCGGTAAAGACGCGCAATGCAGACGGTTAGTTGGGATCACACGCAATGAACTGATTGCCGCGCCGCAATTCCTGCAATGTCGTGGCCGGGCCGTAAGACGTGAAGTACTGGCTCAAATCTGGTCTCCCCCAAATGTAATTAATATCCTGTAAGGTGCTTTGCCATTGTCGCCACGCTTGGCAGGTGGGTTGGCGACCGCAGTAGCTGTTGATTCGGTTTCGACGGCCGCTGCTGCCCATCCGTCGGTTATTTCCCTTTGTCACCTCTTACGAGTATTTAATTACTTGTAACTAAGTTATATTTATCGTTAACTTAAATGAGAGTTTTGGGTGTTATTTATGATTCCAGATATTATTAATAAAAGAGCGTACAGATAATCATGGCCTTTTCATTTTCAGATAATGACCGATTTACAAAAAAATGCACGACGGCGCCAGTAATGGACAAGGAACCAATCATGAACATTAGTGCTTATTTCAAAGGAGTCAAGTGTTGTGCATTTGTTTGTAAATATACCGGGTGCGGCCTGTAATAGGAGCAAAAAATTTAGGGATCGCTTCTACACCACGAACGTAATAACATTTGTTCTACAACTTTAAATAATTGGGTAATATATTACTTATGATTTTTTCGAACAAACTAAATAGTATTTTCAATGAACAGCATCCAATAGTCTAGTTGACGTTTACTGTCAGCCTACAAACTTCATAGTTTTTGCAATACATTGCTTGCTTGGAAAATCTTTTTTTATTAATATTTAGTAAACTATAAGTTATTTCCAAAGGTCGTAGAACAAATGTTGCTACGTTTTTGGTGTAGAAACGGTGCCTAAAGTTAAAGCTACTATTACAGGCCACACCCGGTATAACGTTAAGGTTTTTTAATTAAGAACCAAAGTGTCCATCATTGGTGCCTGTCAGCTTAAAGTGTCCAACATTGGTGCCTTTACCCTATCGGGTGTTTAATCTAATGAGAGCAATAACTTTATACACAGTTTCTACACCACAAACGTAAAAACACTTATTCTACGACTTTTAAAATTAACTTATAGTTTACTAAATATGTATGAATAAAATTATTATGTACCGTAAAACTACCCAACTATCGTCCAATAGTGCAACTATGGTCCACATTAAGTCGTATTTACGCATCAATATATTCTTTTTGTTTTTTTTTTTCATTGATTCATTAATTTATGAACAGCCGCTGCTTTGTAACTGTGTAATTTAAATAATACTCACACCTAAACGACGATATTCAAGAAATAAAACAACTAAAACGGACAAAATTTTTTTTTTGCTCAGTCCACCCGATGACCACGAACGCTGCTAAAGGGTTCGAAACGTCGGGATGAAGTTTAAATTAGTATACGCGATTTAATCCGTTTTAGTTGATTTATTTCATGAGTAATTATCGCGGCAACCGAAGACAATATGATGATATTCAACTTAGTTTTGGACCAAGGTTGGGAGCTTTTTATAGTTGAGTAGTTTTACGATATTTGATTTTCTTGCACCAAAATCTTCCGAACGAACTATAACACCATAACCTATAAACACTATGTCTTATGCCCTTGACATAAGGAATAAACTCGTGTGATGCCTTTACGCTGTTTGCTCTGAATTCGTCAGATCAGTAACAGACGTGCCCTATCACGCGTCTGTCTGTCCGTCATCAACTCATAAACCTAACAGGAATGACAACTGTGATGATAGTTGTTAGTATGGACCCGGGTATGTCCTTAAACTACGTCCAACAATGAGAGGTAGGGCACAGCGAAGTACCACGCTTGAGTCTGGAGCAGCCCAACTGGGGAAGTACCTCCTCCTTACTGAGCTTACTGTAGGACTAGGTCGATTTGTGTAAGATTGTCCTGAAAAAAATAAATATTTATGTGTCACCACTGGCAACACACACTGGTCAAAGACTTTCAGCTTGAGACACTGCGGAGTATCGGAAGAAAAGTTGTATCTCAGCTTCCCGAACGCTGCTCAGCCGAGATGGATTGGATTATGAGAGGTAGGGCACAGTGAAGTACCATCACGCTTGAGTCTGGAGAAGCCCAACTGGGGAAGTACCTCCTCCTTACAGAAGGCCACAGGCTAATAGCACTCCTGCCTGTCAGAGTGTTGTGTTCCTGATGGTGAGTAAGATTCCCAGAGCTCCAACCCCTCTTAAAGTCCGGCAACGCGTGTACTCCCCTGGTGTTGCGGGTGCCCATGGGCGACGGTAATTGCTTACCACCTCGCAATCCGACTCCTCGTTTGCCGCTATGTCATAAAAAAAGTTATAGATTAAACTTTCTTGTGCTATTGAGACCTGAGCGGAAGATTCCAAAATTAAACCACGGGTATAGCGAATGATTTAAAAACTAGAATCTTGAGCATTGGGAGGGCTTGAAGGCACGAGAGGGGGACAAACTTGCCCGAAACATGTGCACCTCACTACCTGCATGAAAAAACATACTTTAACACAAAAAAAAGTTAATCGAAATTATGAATATCCATATATTTTGGTCAAAAACATGAAAGTCCGTCCAAATAGCTAACGTCAAAAAAACACTCGTTTCCGAATGCGCAATTCGTATGAAATTACTTTGTACTCTTGTGAATAAAGTGCAACGTTGTTCTTAGAGAATAAAACAGTTCTTTCCAAGCTAGTGTAAGCTAAGAGCTAGTATTTAATAAAATACTCTATTAAGGACATTCTTACAGAAATTGACTGAGCCCCACGGTAAGCTCAGACTTGTGTTGTGGGTCAGCCAACGATATAAATATAATATACAAATACTTAAATACAAACACCCATGACTCAGGAACAACCTGTGCTCATCACACAAATAAATGCCCTTACTGGGATTTGAACCCAGGACCATCGGCTTCATAGGCAGGGTCACTACCCATTAGGCCAGACCGGCCGTCAAGTAAAAATAATCTGTGCCACGCCCCAATACATTTGAAGTGCAAATCCAATTTTCACGTGAAAGAGTAGGTAGGTACACACAGCAACACTTAGCTGAACAATGGTGGACCTTATTATATACGTCATAAGGTCCACCGATGTACAACTAAGAGTGTTGCTGTGTGTACCCAAACATCCAACCCATACAAACTTCTGAGATTACAATATTAGTAAAATCATGAATAGATGATTTATATAAATTTATAGTTCAAGCTTTGCAATTTCACACGATTTGCGGAGACTTCAAAGCTACTTACAAAACATTTCTATTTCAATTCAGACCTCCCAGAATACCATACAAACCAGAGACAATACATTTATAGACTGCTGATCTCCAGACATAGGAATTCGTGAGGCAAATTTTGTTGACAGGTAGGGACTTCCTATATCGACAAAGTCAATTATCGATGTTTGTTCTATATACTAGTGATCGCCCCCAACATTGTGTGTTTTTTGTTCTATTGTTCAACATAGCATACTTTAAATAATCGCTAGGTTATATAAAGATAGGGTGGAATACTTATTGCACTAAGATAGTTAATAATTATCTCAACCTCTTTAGATAATTTAATACTTAGACACTCGCTATAACACAATAGGTGCTTGTCAATGTCGTCGGACAGTGTCATTTGTAAACACGTTATATTACATACCCTAAAAAATAGAACAATTTAATAAAAAACATATTTTTACAAGCATATTTTAATCCTTGAGCACTGGTATATAGAACAGCGAACATCGATAATTTAATTTGTCGATATAGGAAGTCCCTACCTGTCAACAAAATTTGCCCCACGGAATCCTACGTCTGGTTATCTCCGTCATTGTTGTACTGCCGCCATAAGCAGTGATCGGTTTTTTGGATTCACCCTCACGGGATATCATGTAGAAAAGTTAATATAGATACGACAGTTTCCCGCGATACCGAACAAATTAATCAAAAATATAACAATTTAAATTGTGTGAAAGGGATTTTTTACTTACTCGTCGAACTTTTGTACAAACGGTACAAAATATGCCGATTTGTTGGCAGCAAATGAGCTGTCAGTGTGAAAACTTGTGCTCATTTGTTCAATTGGGACAAAATAACGGCGAGTAAGTCGCTTGTATATCAGCTATTTCGATGTTTTAATGTATAATAAAATAAACACAATGTATTTTTTTTGTCTTTTCTAAGAACCTAAAGCCCGGATTCCCGGGGCATTTCCATACTAACATAATGTTTGAGGTCGTTCACCCCATGTCGAATCCAAAAAACCGATCACTGGCCATAAGATACACCGGAGCTGTGGATGTCACAAACATATAAACAACGCCTCTACTGACATGGCGATAAAGTGCATGTTTAGATATTTGTGACCACAGCTCCGATATATCTGATGGCGACTGTACTTTAATTGAGAAAAGCTAAAATAAAATTCAGAATCAGTTTTCTGATATTTCATCATTTATACGGGATCGATTATTATGATACTACTCGCTTACTAGCTCGCGGTGGGACCAGTGCCTTAGATACCCGTTTATATTAAATTAATACAAAATGTCTTATTCCGCAGTCTTTATTATTACCTCATCTCTGAAACAAATAGAAAACGTGCACAGAAAGTGAGAATCGAACCTTGACTCATCCTCAAACCGGGCATTAAAATAATTACCACGCTACCATATAATTTTACACATCCAACCGTGTCACATACAACCTTTTCATTATAACCTAGTTACCGAAACGCTTCGCAATAACGTGGAACCATGATGATTTATTAGTATGAAAAGGTCGTATCTGAATTCCGAGGGCGGATCTAAGGCTATTGTTGCAAATGTCAGGGATAAAAAAATATTTTTAAGTATATTCATTTAATTATTTAAATAGTTAAGGGCTTAGGTAATTACTGTACTTATATCTCTCAAAGCACATAATTTAAGTCAATTCATGGGATGTAATTTTGGAAACAAAATGTATTTAAATATATAATTCACAAAGAATAACCAACAATTTACAGATAAATATAACGTAAACAATAAGACTAAAGAAAAAAATATAATAGAAATTTAAAAAACGTCGTTAAAATTGGGCCCCTTTAGCATGGCTGGCAGCATTCCCCCGCTGTATCGCGATACTGATGCGTTGCGCGAGAAAACTGCCAGCTCTGCGGTCACCAGTGGAGTCGGCGAGCCTTTTAGAAAGGTCTTTAAACATGATATGGGCGCTGGGCCTAGGGTTTCGACTCCGAATGGCATAAAATCCCGGACCCGGACCCGGACCCGGACCCGGGTATGTCCTTAAACTACGTCCGACAATGAGAGGTAGGGCACAGCGATGACCATCACGCTCGAGTCTGGAGAAGCCCAACTGGGGAAGTACCTCCTCCTTACAGAAGACCACAGCCATAATAGCACTGCTACCTTTCAGGTATGTAGTGTTGTGTTCCTGATGGTGAGTAAGGTTCCCAGAGCTCCAACCTTCGAAAGGTCGGCAGCACGCTTGTGACTCCCCTGGTGTTGCAAGTGCCCATTGGTGATGACGTCTTCATCCGAACCCACGACAACGTCGTTCTCGTAACGTTGGAGGTAATTTTTAAAATTAATATACGCAGTCAGATATATGTGACCACCTCCACAGCTCCGTAATCTCTAATATTAAAAAAATAGACAGATACTTAAATACATAGATACAGAGTGCTGGTAGCCTAGCGGTAAGACTGGTAAGAGCGTGCGACTTGTAATCCAGCGGTCGCAGGTTCAATCTTTTCGGAACTTCGACGGTGGCAAACGAACATACTGGCCGCCTGAGGGTAAGCAGTTACCGTAGCCTATGGACGCCTGCAACTCCAGAGGATTCACATGGGCGTTGCCTACCCAAATTATGAGCCGTGGATGGCCGTGGCAAAATGCCGGAACAACGCGAAGATGATATATGTATATATACATATATATATATTTTTTTTTTTTATTTGATTTCATTGGATTTTAGTTAATTAGATTTAATTTAATTTAATTGTATTTCTTTGACTTTTTTTATATTTATTTTATTACCGTGTATTATGGACATATGTTCGAAATAAAGATTTATAATAATAACGTCCATAACCCAGAAATAGTAAAATATATGAAACTACGTTGCCGGGATTTGAACCCGCGGCCTTCATAGGTAGAACGACAATAAAGATAGTGTTCGACCCACGGACCTTTGCCAAAGGGAAGAAATTGTAATCTTAAAATATGCATAAGTAAGATTATTAGATTTTCCGTAATTACAACCAAGCGTATTCAGGCCCACAAAACATTATTTTGCTCATCATCTTTGAAACCTTTTTGGACCCGGGTATGTCCTTAAACTACGTCCAACAATGAGAGGTAGGGCACAGCGAAGTACCATCATGCTTGTGTCTGGAGCAGCCCAACTGGGGAAGTACCTCCTCCTTACAGAAGACCACAGCCATAATAGCACTGCTACCTTTCAGGTTAGAAGACCACAGCCATAACAGCACTGCTACCTTTCAGGTATGTGTTGTGTTCCTGATGGTGAGTAAGGTTCCCAGAGCTCCAACCCCCCTTAAAGGCCGGCAACGCGCTTTTCACTCCCTTGGTGTTGCGGGTGCCCTGGGGCGACGGTAATTGCTTACCATCAGGCAATCCGTCTGGTAGTATGCCACTTCTGTCATTAAAAAAAAGAAATACATGATGATTATTGCTGTTATCAACTTGTTATTTTTCTGAGTTGTTTAATTAATCAACCTAAGTCATTTTCACACAGTTTTGCATGTGGTTTTTACCTCAATTTAATTGTTGCACTTAGCGTGTATATAATATAGAATAATTGGCGTGTATAATTTGACAAATTTATTAGTGTAAATATTATTGGTAAACCTTAAATAAATGTAATAAATAAATAAAATAAACAATCATCATCAGCCTCTATATGTCTAGTTTTGACTCGAAGCCACAACCACTGGATGGAACCCATATCCAGTGGTTGTGCGTACGAGTTCCGCTGCGAGTCAAATATTTTTTCTTATTGTTCTTTCGATTGAAATATCGAATATATTCGCTAGCAGACGTTTCTGGATGATAAAATAGTTATTTGTTATATAAGGGAGCAAAGTTAGTGTTTACCTTCTCGTGCCCCCGAGCTAGCAAAAGATTCCAAAATTTAACCACGACGCAAATCGAGTGGTTCATAAGTGGAATCTTGAGCATTGGGAGGATTTCAAAGCACTCGGTAACAAAGTGTGTTTCTCACTGTGCTACCGAGTGAAACACACAATTTTTCACCTCAAGGGAAAAAAATACTCTAAAACTTTTGAAAATGTATTCAAAATTATTGGTATCCATAATTTATCATTCAAAAACAATAAATTAAAGAACATCCAACCAGCTAAAATAAAAATACTTAATTAGTACTAAACAATCTGTATGAAATTACTTTGCACTCTTGTGAATAAAATGCAACTATGCTATCTGTTTTTAAAGAATAAACAGTTCTTTCCGAGTTAGTAACGTGAAAAATAATTTATTACTCTCATTGCAATATTATAAGTTAATAGCTTGTGTGGAAATTGGAATCACGTTTCAAAAACTCCGAATCTGCTTACATGTTTGCTTGTCCGCGTGTGTGCCGGATCGTCGCGGCTGTCAGCGAGTAATTACAGTACTGGCCTTTATCGGTATATCGACGCGACTAACGATGTCCTGACACATAAATAAGATATGATAAACTAGCAACTGAGAATTTGTTGGGGCTCGGCCGGTATGTGTAAGATCTATTTACAGCCTTGGTCAGAGGCTCTAGTGTAAGTTTCTTTTGACGTAAAAAAAGTCTCTAACGCGTAAGTGATAATGTTATGTATGGTAACTCTAACGCGATGGTAAAGTAATATTACGTTAAAAACTTACAGAGCCCAGTACCCGTACCATGAGTTGTGACAATACGGTTTTCGATAACGAGTATCTAGTTTTACTATCTGTGCATCTCAGTTGTACTATTTTAGTACGAACGAGATGCACAGAAAGTAAACTCGATACTCGTTATCGAAAACCGTAATGTCACAACTCATGGTACGGGCACTGAGTGTAACTTTTAACGTAACTTTTCGTCACGAACGCGTTTCCCATATAAATAACATTATCACTTAAAACGCGTTAGTAAACGTTTTTTCCATCAAAAGAAACACTAGAGCACTTACACTAGAGCCTCAGTAGAGCCTCAGAAGTATTTAGCAACCATGCTTTTTGTGTGAAAACTCGATATTTTAGTGTAGTATTTACACCTTTTCTGATGACATATTATAAATTAATTTAAACTGATTAGGTATTGGTCGTTGCGGTGACTGGTGATTGCATAGATAATTTTCAATAAGTCACTTCGTTGTAGATCCGAATGTTTAGTGCTAGGTATTTGTTTTACTTTTACAACGACGGTGGCAAACAAGCATACGGACCGCCTGACGGTAACCAGTTGCCGTAGCTAATGGACGCCTGCAACTCCAGAGGATTTACATGCGCGTTGCCTATCCTAAAAGTTGTTGGAGCTCTGGGAACCTGACTCACCATGACACAACACTACAAACCAAAAAGGTAGCAGTGCTATTATGGCTGTGGTCTTCTAGATAAGGAGGAGGTACTACTGGGAGGCTTTCAAGACACGAGATGCCAAATAATTTTGCACTCACTACAGCGAGGAAAATGGGACAGGCAAGAAAAACAATTTTTTTTTTTAATTTTGCCTTATATTTAACATATCAAATTAAGGATATAACACACTTATATCCAAATAAAATAAACAAGAGAAAAGAACACATATTAAAAATTTAAAGTTACCACAGAGAATTACAATCATCGTCTTCGAAATTCGAATGACTTTTGCTCGCTAGCGGATAAAATAGGCTTTTTCCACGCAGATTTCGCGTATGAACTAAGGTTTTCCGAGCGAGTGAGGTGAAAAAAAATGGCATTTTTAAGTAACACTCATCTGAGAAAACGCCATGAACTACTTAAACAAATCGGACTATATATTAACATCGGAAGTTCAGACGAGCGAGACACCATGTCAAGGACACGTATTGTTCTTTAGAAGAACAGTAACAATGCATTGGCACTTGCGAAACTGACTAGCTTGGCAAAAAGTGGATTTATTAGGCTCCGACACTTAAATGCTAACTTGTGTGTAACATGTGTAGTTGTGCAAAGAAAATGTGCAGAAAAACTTTGGCCCTAGTGGGTAGTGACCCTGCCTATGAAGCCCAGTTCCCAGTCGGGACATTTATTTGTGTGATGAGCAGAGATTCATGTTCCTGAGTCATGGGTGTTTTCTATGTATTTAAGTATTTATATGTATCTATCTATTATATATATCGTCGTCTAGTACCTACAACACAAGCCTTACGTAGGACTAGGTCGATTTGTGTCAGATTGTACCGAGAGGATTGTGAGAGGTAAGACACATCGATGGCCATCACCCTTGAGTTTGGGGCAGCCCAACTGGGGTAGTACCTCCTCCTTACAGAAGACCACAGCCATAATAGCACTGCCACCTTTCAGGTATGTAGCTCCTACCCCCCTTAAAGGACGGCAACGCGCTTATGACACCCCTGGTGTTGCGAGTGCCCATGGGCGATGGTAATTGCTTACCACCAGGCAATCCGTGTGCTCGTTTGCCGCCTGTCTTAAAAAAATAACCCAGTGTTATGTATGTAACTTAGGGTTCGTTAGGGTGTAAACTGGTACGATGGAACTTTTTTTTTTTGCTACTAACAGCCTGGTTTTTTTTGGCTAGGTCTGGCAATTTGGATAGAGCGCGGGCGAATGGTTCGTTTGCGAATTACTATCTTCTCAGTAGACGTTCAAACTCTGTTTATAAGTGAGTAATTCTCTTCAATCCTTGATAAACACACAAATGCCCTGGTCAAGATTCGAACCCGGGACCTCCTGTTTCATAAACAGTTATACATATAAGTCAGAGCTTCGTTTTATCATCCGTGTGGTGCCGGCTGACTAGAATAGCACCACCCCATCTCCCGCGGGTGTCGTAAGAGGCGACGAACCGACGGATGGGCAGCAAGATCGTCGAAAGCCAATCTACAGCTACTGCGGTCGCCAACCCGCCTGCCAAGCGTGGCTATGGCAACTCCCACCAAGTCAAGGCGTATTTAGTTATATGTCCAGTAGTGGACCTAATGAAAAGATGATGATTGCTTTATCATGCCAAGTTATACGACCAAGATCGTTAGGTATTTTATAAGATTTAAACTGCGTGAAATATTCTACACTTACATTGCAATTAAAGTTGATACTGAGATGTTTTAAATCATCTTGAATCTTAATTGCACCAATAATGTCTAGTACGTTACTTTAAAAAGCGTGATCGTTCTCTCTAGGAGGGTTCCGTACATCATTTCAGCCGTACCGTATTTGCTTACCATCAGGCATTCCGTCTACTCATTTGCCACCTTTGCAATAAAAAAATATGTGTTTATGAATGACATGAGATATGTATGAATTGAAATTAAGTTATGAATCAATAAAACTTTACTCAATCTTGGCATTTTGCCACGGCTCTTGAGGTCCGCTTGGCAACTAATCCCAGAATTTGGGGAGGCACTATTTTTACAAAAGCGACAGCATCTGGTCTATGTAGTAGTAACGTGTGTACACGCATGTCGGCGTTCTATATTGAAATGTTGACGTAAGTTCCATATTAATTATCTGCACAACTACATTATTATTATTGCTGTTTTGGGCTATTGACTGCGCCGCATCGACCAGTTATGATCTATTGTGGCAGCCCTTTTATAACTCATTACCGATTCCCGTTGAGTCCGGAAAGCTCCAGATTCTTTGGGCTGTAATGTTGTGTACCTCATAAGGTTTCAGTACCTGCCTGCCTAGGTGGATACTTCTTTTATGCATTAGTGGCCCGCAGGAGCAGAGGATGTGCATTGTAGTTTCCTCTGATTACTGGCAGAACCTGCATGTTGCATCTTGTTTCTTACCCATTAGAAATATATGTTTGTTCAGCTTGCAGTGGCCGGTTAAAATTCTCACAACTACATAGACATGGTTCTTCAGTTAAGTTTTTCACCAATACCTAACAATTCAGTTTTAAGCAATAGTTATAAACCTCTTGAGATACCCTAAAACGAACTGATTTAGTTCAATCAGGCATATACTTTAGAACCATGTCAATGTAACTTCTTTAACAAGCTACTATCAGACTTCATCAAAGATGCTACAACGATAAGGTACTAATTTGGTTTGAGGCTAATCTGATACAATCATCATTAACCAAGTATTAAGAACCCTTTTATATATAAGAAAGGTGCTTATGTCGAAGTAATAAGGTCTATTTTAATGTGGGAGAGATTTTACAGTACATTTTTATAGTGGTTGATAGTGGACACAGGTAAATCACTAGATAGCACATTTTACAGCTATTATTTAACTTGCAATATAACTGGGTATGTAGATTTCGTCAATTTTTATTTACATTACTTATGTATACAAGTTGTACAGACAGAGAGTAAACAATTCTTACTTATGCTACCTATATTTAAAAAGATATATGCCCACTTTGTTACTAAATTACTTATACTTATATAAATTTGTGTGTGTGTGTGTATGTTTGGATTCAAAAGGATGAAAGTTTTATGAAAATATAATAAATTTCTAACAGGTACCTGGTTAAAAATGCAATGCTGGGTCCTGTAACACAGGGTTTCCTAGCACAGGACAGTTTCTTAATTTTTTTTTAACGCTGTAAATAAACCTTTTTTCATTTTTTTTTTTGAGATATATATGTTCGGGTAAATTCTTACAATTAAATGTTAAAGCAGAATGGGTGTGCTAAAATTCATTATTTTTCATTATTGCTGTGGTTAACTTCTGGCTCCAGCATCCCATCAGATTAGTATGGTATCACTAATTTGAACTGGCCATGGGCGGCGGTAGTTGCTTACCATCAGGCAATCCGTCTGCTCGTTTGCCTCCTATATCATAAAAAAATAAATAATAAAAAACTGGCCCGGTACCGCGAACATCGAAGTTCGTATATTGTGAGCATTCTCTTTTACTCCAATTAAGGCGTCATGAGAGTGACAGAGACAATCGTCCGAAACTTACGAATATCGTTATTAACAGTCAACTATTATCAGTAAACTTTTAGGCAAACATTATCAGTCATCTTTAAGCAAAACAGAGACTTTTTGTTCTTGCGGGGTTGCTTTACAATACGCAGGAAAGCTAGATCTAGAAGTATGTAGTCTACGTAGCTTAAGGATACGTTATATAATAGTAAAGTAATGTAGGTCGCCTACGATGAGGAATTTATGACTTGTCTATGGTAAATGTCAGCCATTTTATGGTACTTAGAACCGGAATTATAGTGGTCATCACTATCGCCTTTTACAGTGATCTAAGCTAATAAGTAAATACTTAAGTACCGCGAACAACGATATTCGTACATATGGGACGACTGTCTCTGTCACTCTGATGACACCTCAATTGGAGTAAAAGAGAAAGATGCCCGAACTATACGAACTTCGATGTTCGCGGTACCGCTCTTGGTATCTCGATTCCAACTACAATTTTAGTTGGAATCGACTTCTGTACTCTGTCTGTACTTAAGACTACTGCCTTTAATAAATAAATAATTACATATTTCGGGACAATCTTACACAAATCGACCTAGTCCTACGGTAAGCTCAGTAAGGCTTGTGTTGTAGGTACTAGACGACGATATATATAATAAATAGATACATATAAATACTTAAATACATAGAAAACACCCGTGACTCAACAAATATCTGTGCTCATCACACCAATAAAAGTGGATAGAAAAAATATAAAATGTGGACCCGGGTATGTCCTTAAACTACGTCCAACAATGAGAGGTAGGGCACAGCGATGACCATCACGCTTGAATCTGGGGCAGCCCAACTGGGGAAGTACCATGTATGTTAATTTGAATGAGTATCCCGTTGGTGGTAGCTATCCCGTATTATAGTCTATACTTATAGGTATTTAAATAAAGGTAAACAATCTTGAAGTGTCTTTTTATTGAAAAACGCTTTTTAAAAATCTATGACTATTACTTACGAAAGCAAAATAATGTAAATAACCATATGTGATTCATAATTGTCACATACTTGTCATGATTTATTTTTTAAAACTGATATTCAATAAAAAGACATGTCAAGATTGTTTAATTTAAATAAGCCTGGTAGGATGCAGGGTGGTGTGTCTTAGATTAGTTAGCTTAGTTAGATTGTAAGTATTATTTAATTATTTGTTTATTAATTGTATTTTGATTGTGTTGTAATAAATAAAATTTTATTAACTACCTAAAAGTATTAAACTGTAAGTAACAGTTGTTGAACGACCAATGTTAGACTTAAAATAGTACATACATACATTACATACATTCCAGCCGTATGTAGTCCACTGCTGGACATAGGCCTCCCACAAATATGACTTGTATCATCTTGGGGGATAGTTGCCATAGTCGCCACGCTTGGCAGGCGGGTTGGCGACCGCAGTAGCTGTAGAGTGTGTTTCGACGGACGCTGCTGCCCGTTTCCCTTTGTCGCCTCTAACGACACCCGCGGGAGGACATGGGGTGGTGCTATTCTAGTCAGCCGGCACCACACGGCACCTTAAAATAGTAAAATTTTGTAATTCTCAAATGAAATAAACATTTTGAAAGGGCTAAAGTTTACGAGAATATAATTTATATTTATTGTATAAGTGGACTAATATACAGGGTAATAAAAACAGTAGGCAAGTAGTTAAATTTAATAGCAGAGCTAGAAACTATAAAATCTATATGCTAGTGTATGAGAATATACGATTTAATTTGAATTCATAATAATTAAGAAGGAACCTGTACCCGTACCATGAGTTGTGACATTACGGTTTTCGATAATGAGTATCGAGTTTACTATCTGTGCATCTTGCTTGCACTGAATTTTTTTTTATGACATAAGCGGCAAACGAGCAGACGGATTGCCTGGTGGTAAGCAATTACCGTCGCCCATGGGCACCTGCAACACCCATGGTCACAAGCGCGTTGCCGGCCTTTAAGGGGGGTTGGAGCTCTGGGAACCTTACTCACCATCAGGAACACAACACTACATACCTAAAAGGTAGCAGTGCTATTATGGCTGTGGTCTTCTGTAAGGAGGAGGTACTTCCCCAGTTGGGGTGCCCCAGAGCGTGATGGTCATTGCTGTGCCCTACCTCTCATTGTTGGACGTAGTTTAAGGACATACCAAGTTCCAAAATAGTACAAGCGAGATGCACAGATAGTAAACTCGATACCGTTATCGAATACCTCAATGTCACAACTCATGGTACGGGTACTGGCCGTGTGGTGGCTGACTATATTAACACCGACCGGTCTGGCCTAGTTGGTTACCCTGCCTAAGAAGCCGATGGTCCTGGGTTCGAATCCCAGTATGGGCATTTGTTTGTGTGATGAGCACAGATAGTTGTTCCTGAGTCATGGGTCAGGTATGAAGACCGGTCTGGCCTAGTGGGTAGTGATCCTGCCTATGAAGCCGATGGTTCTGGGTTCAAATCCTAGTCAGAGCATTTGTTTGTGTGATGAGCACAGATAGTTGTTCCTGAGTCATGGGTCAGGTATGAAGACCGGTCTGGCCTAGTGGGTAGTGATCCTGCCTATGAAGCCGATGGTTCTGGGTTCAAATCCTAGTCAGAGCATTTGTTTGTGTGATGAGCACAGATATTTGTTTCTGAGTCGTGGGTGATTACTATTATGTCACCAACCCCCCAAGATGATACAACTCTTATTTGGGCGGAGGGCTTATGTCCAGCAGTGGACGATTTACGGCTGGAGTAAGGAGACACATTTTTATCAGTAGACATCATTTTCAGACGTCGCTATGCTCATGGTTAAATTTTGTAATCATTCGCTAGCTAGGCTCTCAATATCAGTGCGAGAAGGTAAACATTAACTTTGTTCCCTTGTATAACACCTACACTAATATTATAAAGGCGAAAGTTTGTGAGTGTGTATGTTTGTTACTTCTTCACGTCTAAACGGCTGGAGCGATTTTAATAAAACCAAAGTCATCGATATAGCCCACCATATTAGCAAAGTTAAAGTGGCAGTTGGCTGGCCATATTAGCCGTAGAACCGATAACCGTTGGGGTAAACGAGTTCTTGAGTAGAGACCGCGTCTCGGCCAGCGTAGTGTAGTACGCCCTCAGGCAAGGTGGAGTGGCAACTTGCGCGAGATGGCTGGCAGGAGCTGGATGCGAACAGCCGAAAATCGAACACGATGGCATGAAATTGGGGAGGCCTATGTCCAGCAGTGGACTGCGATAAGCGGATGATGATGATGATGATTTAAATAAAAGTTGGTATGGACTTAGCTGACACCCTGGATTAACGCATAGGCTATGTTTTTCCCTAATAAACCGCGTAACGCCGCAGGGCACAGCTTGTAACTATAATTATTTAGCATTGAACATATGATAGCAATGATAAATATCGTAGCATCAAGACCCAGTTTGCTACTGTAAATAACTATGTGGAATGAAATACAATTATCTCGACACTCCATACATATTCATACATTCCGTAGACGGGTATAGAAGACGGACGTAATGACGTGGGATTGACCATTAGTGGCGATATCTTGGATTGGTCTTTTTTTGTGGCAAACGAGCAAAGGGATTGCCTGGTGGTAAGCAATTACCGTCGCCCATGGGCACCCGCAACACCAGGGGAATCACAAGCGCGTTGCCGACCTTTAAAGGGGGTTGGAGCTCTGGGAACCTTACTCACCATCAGGAACACAGCACTACATACCTTTTCAGATATGTAATGCTATTATGGCTGTGGTCTTCTGTAAGGAGGAGGTACTTCCCGAGTTGGGCTTCTCCAGACTCGAGCGTGATGGTACTTCGCTGTGCCCTACCTCTCATTGTTGGACGTAGTTTAAGGACATACCCGGGTCCGGGTGGTCTCTTATAGATACATAAATAAATTTTACAGGACATCTTTTACAAATTGTCTGAGCCCCAGAGCACTGGTTGCCTAAGCGGTAAGGGCATGCCAGTTACAATCTGGTAATAATGGTAACTTAGTCCTTAGTGGTATAATCCTACGGACGGGCAGCAGCTTCCTTCGAAAGCCAATCTACAGCTAATGCGGACTATGGCAAGTACCCCCAAGATGATACTAGTCACATTTGTGGGAGGCCTATGTCCAGCAGTGGACTGCATACGGCTGAAATGTATGTCTATGTGTATGTGTGTGTGTTTATGCCTTTAACATTTTTTAACGTAGAAGAAATTAATGTATACTTCCGAACGGGGTCAGCACTGAAGACATTATGAAGTCACATCGCTAAAAACCCCGCGACGGCACACTTCAACGTATTTTATCTACGTACATGTCATAAGTGCTCTAAAATGCGTCCAGAAACCGTAGGCAATGACCAGCATTACTAACCATCAGAAAGATTTCAGTAGGTAATGTTAACATTACCTACTGAAATCAGTAGGTTATGAATTTAAATTTGGAACAGCTGTCAAATTCAAGTGGGGTGTCTAATCTAGTATCTATAGATATTAAAAAAGCCATTGATACGAAACGCCAATTCGTTATGTTTTTTTAATATAAATCGAACGACATTTGAACTCGAGTGACAGTAGAATAGAGAGTTCATTCGCTTGTCTATGGTTAAAAAAAAATGACTGAGATACGAAATACGCAACGCCGCCGTTCCAAGCTGTCATTTGTTTTGTTCATTGACTTTTTAATGTTTACAAGTAACCCTAGTAATAAGTCATTTCCCTACGGTTTCTGAACCCATCTTAAAACACTTAATGATATGTGTGTAGATAAAGTAGTGTATGTAACTATACATAATTAGGTATTACAACAATCGTGTGATATTATTATGAAACTCGCCTTCGGCTCGTTTCATAAACCCACACTCTTGTTGTAATGCCCTTCATTATGGACAGATACATAAACTACTATTTGGATGGCTCCGGGACCTCCTAACCAACTTGCGGAAATTTTATGACAATTCTGCTAATAAGACAATACTAAGACAAACAAGAGATTTGTTTGTTACATAAATGTTCAACACGCAATATGTTCTCTTATAAAAATTACCCTGTATGTTTTTAACAAGCTACAGAATAGTAAAGTACTTGCGATAATTACTTAATTTATATGTAAATTAGTAAAATTAAATACATAAATCGAATACTAATAACAGAAATAATCCAACCACGCTAAACTCATTATTCACTGACAGTGGTCTGGT
Source organism: Grapholita molesta (assembly GCA_022674325.2). NCBI lineage: Eukaryota > Metazoa > Arthropoda > Insecta > Lepidoptera > Tortricidae > Grapholita > Grapholita molesta. The sequence goes on from CP053143.2 coordinate 10,313,806, forward strand.
AGTAACCTTGCCTATAAAGCTGACGGTTCTGAGTTCAAAACCCAGTAAGGGCATTTTCAATGTATTTAAGTATTTGTATATTATATATCGATGGCTGAGTCACAACACCCACTTTGATGCTTTTCTGTTTTGCCCTATGGTTGACTGGTAGAGAATGCCTAAAGGCATTAAGTCCGCCATTTGTACGAAGTTTTTTTTTGTGTGCAATAAAGTTTAAAGTAAGTAAGTACAAGCCTTCTTGAGCTTACCGTGGGGCTCAGACAATTTGTGTAAGGATGTGCTGTAATATTTATTTATTTATTTATGACTACACTTAGTTAATTACAATTTACGATTCCATTAAAACAATTTATCTGTCAATTTCCACCGACATTACTATAACCATATGTACAGCCAATTCTATTCTTTATGTATATGATATAAAGTCTACATTTCTATGCATGTGTTAAGCCATGTTTCCAATTAATATATAAGTATACATGTAGTCACCTTATTCCTTTAAAATAAGGTTTATAGTTGTATACATATTTATGAATCGTACGATAACACTTGACGTATGACCTCGTTGCTCTTTGTAGAATTGATGAGCCCTGGCCTGTTAACATCGAATCGAAGTTCGTATATTTCGAGCATCTTTCTCTTTTACTCCAATAAGGCTATACCGGGTCTGGCCTATAATAAGATCATTAACTTTAGGCTTCGTTTCTATATTACAATCATAGCAACACTTTTTGTACGACTTTTGAAAATAACTTATAGTTTACTAAATATTAATAAAACAGTAAGTTCCAGAACGTTGCTACGTTCGTAGTGTAGAAGCAATCCCTAAAGTTATTCTAGTTTTGGACCCTGATATGGCCTTAAACTACGTCCAACTATGAGAGGTAGGGCAGGGGAAGTACCTCCTCCTTACAGAAGACCACACCCATAATAGCACTGCTACCTTTCAGGTATGTAGTGTTGTGTTCCTGATGGTGAGTAAGGTTACCAGAGCTCCAACAACTTAAAAAAAAACTGATACTTAGAAAATCTTAGAAAACTATGTACATAGGTACACAGTACGTCAAGAATTCTTTCCATCATGATAGCACAAAAAAATGTCCTAAGCATTTTTCTTCCGTTACCATATTTCATATGAAAGGAACGAAAGTAATAGTACGAGTATGAACATTTTGGGACACTTTTTCTCTTATCGGTCGAAAGATGGACAGAAAATATTTACAAAGCTCTATAGACCCGGTGCCGGGAACATCGAAATTCGTATATATTTCGAGCATCTTTCTTTTTTAATCCAATTAAGGAGTCATACAAGTGACAGAGACAATAGTCCCAGCTCGTGATTCTGAGTAGGAACCATACAAAAAAAAAAGCCGCGGTAGCTGGAAATGCAGGTTCGATCCTGGCTCGAACCCCGGAGGTTATACTAACTTTTTCTTAAGTATACGCCATATATTTCATATATATATTTTCAATTTATATTGAGTAGAGATTGTTGTTATATTAAGCAAAAACGTCTGCTAGCATATCATAAATATTTAAATCATAAAAAATAGAAAATAATTACTCGAAGCGGGACTCGAACCCACAACCACGGGATCACTAGCCCAGTGCACTACCAATTGTGCTATACGAGTACCGCTTCGTCTAGTCACATTTTTCTATTTTATCCTTCCTGGTATACGTCATTACGGGTGACGTGTAGCGACATCTACCGAAGAGTATTGAACCCTTTTTACGGCATCGAAGTCTCAAATTTAGATTGAGAATTTATCGCTAACAAATGTGCTACCCCCTTCTAAATTGGACCCGGGTATGTCCTTAAACTACGTCCAACAATGAGAGGTAGGGCACAGCGAAGTACCATCACGCTTGAATCTGGAGAAGCCCAACTGGGGAAGTACCTCCTCCTTACAGAAGACCACAGCTATAATAGCACTGCTACCTTTCAGGTATGTAGTGTTGTGTTCCAGATGGTGAATAAGGTTCCCAGAGCTCCAACCCACTTATAGGTTGGCAACGCGCTTGTGACTCCCTTGGTGTTGCGAGTGCCCATGGGCGACGGTAATTGTTTACCATCAGGCAATCCGTCTGCTCGTTTGCCACCTTTGTCATAAAAAAATAAAAAAATTGTTTTATATTAAGCAAAGAAACGTCTGCTAGCATATCATAGATATTTAAATCGAAAAATTCTTTTTCTATTCTTTGGATTTAAATATCTTTTAGTAGACTTGGCCCATATACGCATTTAAAGAGATTTGCAATAGCCTCCTAAGGCCCACCAAGTAAAATGATACTCGAATTCGTTCTTTAGAGTATACGAAATAAAGTATAATTTATTTTGTGTCAAAATCGACGACAAGAAAAAAAAACAACTCTCTTTAAAGTAATTAAGTGAGCATTTCTCAAAAAGTTTGTACATTTGGATCACGTCTTCGATTTTGATTAAAAGCGGTACACTGATAGAGTAAATGGAACTTTCCTTTTTTGTTACCAAATTTCTATAGACTTTCGGTAACAAAAAAGGAAAGTTCCATACAAACTTTCTGGGTCATTTTGGGAAATATGGTAGATCTTGCTCAGCATCATTTACTCTATCAGTGTACCGCTGAAGACGTGATCCAAATGTACAAACTTTTTGAGAAATGCTCTAGTACTCTATGTAAGATAGATGTAGAAAAAATGCATGATCTAAATCTTTTTAGTAACACATTACACAATGAATAGCATAGTCACGCAGCGATAATAAATTCATACTGATCCTAATGCAATACTAAATCATTTAGTAAGCAAATCAAAATGGCCTAGCCTAGTCGGTAATGACTGCCTATCAAGCAATTTTTTGGACCCAGGTATGTTAAACTACGTCCAACAATGAGAGGTAGGGCACAGCGAAGTGCCATCACGCTTGAGTCTGGAGCAGCCCGACTGGGGAAGTACCTCCTCCTTACAGAAGACCACAGCCATAATAGCACTGCTACCTTTCAGGTATGTAGTGTTGTATTCCTGATGGTGAATAAGGTTCCCAGAACTCCAACCTCCCTTTAAGGCCAGCAACGCGCTTGAGACTCCCCTGGTGTCGCGGGTGCCTATGGGTAATGGTAATTGCTTACCACCAGAAAAGGCTGCACCTTTGCCATAAAAAGATCAGAACGGTTTCATGACCACAGGGCCGTAATTTTTTCATAATTTCAGGCGTAACTCGTCTACTGCTGGACATAAGCCTCTCCCAAATAAGACTTGTATCACATTGGGGAGCTAGTCGCCGCGCTTGGCAGGCGGGTTGGCGACCGCAGTAGCTGTGAGGATTTCGGCAGACTGTTGCGCTTCTTACGACACTCGCGAGAGATGGGGTAGTTATTAGAATGTCTGTTACTAGTTATAAATAACATGTTTTGGTATGATGAGATGCTGGCTGACTAGAATAGCACCACCCCATCTCCTCCCGCGGGTGTCGTAAGAGGCGACAAAGGGAAAAATCCTACGGACGGGCAGCAGCGTCCGTCGAAATCCAATCTACAGCGACTGCAGTCGCCAACCCGATTGCCAAGCGTAGCGACTGTCGCAATTACCCTCCAAGATGATATGTCATATTTGTGGGAGGCCTATGTCCAGCAGTGGACTGTATACGCCTGAAATTTAAATAAATTTAGGCGTAATTAGAGTGAGAGAGACAATCGTTTATTTATAAATATTGATTTATTTTCAAAGTACCAAGTCACGCAGTTATTTCAATAAATTCATACTAATAGTTCCCATAGATCCTAATGCAATAGTAAGTGATTTACACAAAAACTAGGCTCAAGCCTTTTCTATGATTAATGACACAAGCCGTGAGAATCTGCGTGCGCGCATCATTATAGTACTGCGCGTAATGGCGTAACCGCCACTGGACACAGTGGTATTATTCCAGTGGCATAAAGTCGAAATTTTGACCAAAGTCTTGTCAAGAAACAGCGGCGCTACCGCGATAATCGATATTGAATTTCGAACGACTGTCTCTATCACTCTCATGACGCCTTAATTGGAGTAAAAGAGAAAGATGCTCCTAATTTGAAGTCGTATTTTGGACCCGGGTATGTCCTTAAACTACGTCCAACAATGAACGGTAGGGCACAGCGAAGTACCATCACGCTTGAGTCCTAAGAAGCCCAAGTGAGGAAGTACCTCCTCCTTACAGAAGGTCACAGCCATAATAGCACTGCTACCTTTCAGGTATGTAGTGTTGTGTTCCTCATGGTGAGTAAGGTTCCCTGAGCTCCAACCTCCCCTCCAAAGGCCGACAACCCGCTTGTGACTCCCTTGGTGCAGCAGGTGCGAGGGCGACGGTAATTGCTTACAAGCAATCTGTCAGCTCGTTTGCTACCTTTGTCATAAAAAAAGGAATTTACGAACTTCAATATTCGCGGGTTTATATTATTAGGAACGAGGCATGTAACAGTACTTTAAAATCACACGAGTGTTTTAATGCCTAATTATGTATATAGTTGCATACACTACTTTATCTACACACATATCATAAGTGTTTAAGATGGGTTTAAGAACCGCAGGGAAATGACCTGCATTATTACTAGTGTTACTTGTAAACATTAAAAAGTCAACGAACAAAACAAATGACAGCTTGGAATGGCGGCGTTGCGTATTTCGTATCTCTGTCAAATATTTTTGTATAGTTTTTAACCTATTACCGCGATGCATTCATACTCATAGCCTCCAAAGTCTACTCATATATACGATCAATTTAAATATTATAATAATATAATTATACGAAAACGTCCGCCCATCTACACAAAGAGATCTTCATTTATTAATAATAATAACATACATTTAATTTAATTTTCTAACAATTATACCTTAAACGACCTGTTTCTCGACCTTACTCAAATATTACCATCATATTAAAAAAACAGCGTATATTAATATCGTTCCCAACCAAAAGGCCCCAAATAGAATTTGGCTTTTACGCCATTCATAATCTCTATTAGAATACGTTTATAAAGTCGAAATATAATGTTTTAAGGTCCCTTTTCCTTTAAACGCACACATGGTCGTTACGACTTTTCAGACTTCAACCCAGATATATCAAGGTCCAATAATTGCGTGTAAAGATATAATTTGTTAACAATGTATTTATTATCTGTGAGTTTTTGACCTTTAACGGTCTTCCGAGTATCATCAATATGGATGCGCGTGAGACGCAAAGAAAAAATCGACGGTGGAAATTTCAAATGTCGTAAGGGACATACTTTTATATGCGACTTACGACATTTGAAATTTCCACTGTCGAAATAGTTTTGCCGATCCGGGAGCGGTGTCTATTGTTTGAAAACAGAATGCGTTTTGTTTTTTTTTTGACACGATTGCTATTGGTCTGTGCGAGGGTTGTGTCAGTACCCTCACCATGAGTTGTGACTTTGAGGTTTTCGATAACGAGTATCGAGTTTACGATCTGTGGATCAGTTCGTTATCGAAAACCTCAAAGTCACAACTCATGGTGAGGGTACTGTCCCTGTCATGTCGTCTTTCTTGTATTCAAACTCAAACTCAAACTTTTATTCAGTAAGTAAGCCACAAAGGCTTACACGTCGAGTATACAAAAGTAAAAGAGAAAAATGAAAAAATGCTTTATTATTTAATCTTTATTGCAAAATACAATAAAGTGCAAATGGTGAATTTAATGCCATAAGGGATTCTCTACCAGTCAACCAACGGGGTAAACGGAATGATTTAATACGTGCAAGTTTTTCATCAATTGTGATGAGAATTTGATCTTCAGTCATGGGCGTTTTCTATGTATCTAAGTATTTGTATATTATATATATCGTTGGCTGAGTAACCACAACACAAGCCTTCTTGAGCTTACCGTGGGGCTCAGTCAATTTGTGTAAGAATATCCTATAATGTTTAATGATTTCTTAAGGAATGGAATTTGCTCCCTTCGTCTGTATACACAGATAATAAAGCATATCAAACGTCATGTTAATTTAATTCTAAGCAGTCACATTTGGACTTGTAGGTAATTTTACATAAATGTTACTGAACCAGCGTGCTGCACCCTCGACCTCGTCGACACTTACCATCAGGTGTGACTGAGGTCAAAAGCTTTTTTTTTATGACATAGGCGGCAAACGAGCAGGCGGATTGCCTTATGGTAAGCAATTACCGTCGCCCCTGGGCACCCGCAACACCAGAGGAGTCACAAGCGCGTTGCTGGCCTTTAAGGGGGGTTGGAGCTCTGGGAACCTTACTCACCATCAGGAACACAACACTACATACCTGAAAGGTAGCAGTGCTATTATGGCCGTGGTCTTCTATAAAGAGGAGGTACTTCCCCAGTTGGGCTGCCCCAGATTCAAGCGTGATGGTCATCGCTGTGCCCTACCTCTCATTGTTGGACGTAGTTTAAGGACATACCCGGGTCCAAAGCTGGTCAGTCTTGTATAAAAAAAACTCTTAACTTTTCCATAGGAAAGACGCGACTTTTACATGTTTTATCAAGGAACTACATCTTTTACATTGTTAACTATGACTCCTATAAGCGTGTATTATAACTCTTATACTCACAAATCAACTGTGAGTTCGCTTCCCACGTAAACTATTTACTTAGCACACACTTAGGTATGCAGGTTAAACTTAGTCTTTAGTGCCGTGTAGGTTTTGAGGGCCTAACGAGACATTGAAATAGCACTAGTGATTTATATTCAAATTATTTTAACATGCGAAGTCATCTTTAGATAGTAAGATGTACTACTACTTAGTTAGAAACGGATAAACTCAAGTGTAATGATATCGCACTAGGCGACATGTTTCGGGTAAGCTCTGATACCCATTTTCAATCCACATCTGAGGCTCTAGTGTCCATCCCATGATACGGACAAGGGCAATATCCGCTTAGTGTACCCCTTACATTTCATTAACCTCGTAAGTCCCACGTGCCTACCTATAGTACTAATTATATAATTAAATTTGAATTTTATACAATTGGAACAGAGTTCAATTTCATTTGCTGCCTTCGATTTTGATACAAAAGAGATTCTCTCTTCTATTTCCTCACCAGTGGTGGGCTTTAGGAGGTAAAATTGTCGAAAGGGCCTCTGCGCGTTGGCTCGATCTGGCTCCGCGTACGCCTCCCAAATGTCCGGAACACCATTGTTCCGTGTACGGTAAAGTACTGTCATAAGAAAATACAACTTATCGATAAAATAATATCGTGTCGAAATCCCTAGCTAAATTTTATTTGTGCCACGAAAAGTTCTATTGGTAATTATTGAGTGAAATATATCGATACAGTTTATTTATATAGCAGTAAGGATGTTTATATTTGGCTACTGACTGTACATAAAAAACAATAAAACATGCACACATCAAACAAATTAATAAACGCAATAAACTGCATCACGACACTGATCTCGCTAATTGCATTAACTATTGCATCTAATATGTCACTATGAACGTAACTCGCTGAGCATAGCAATTTGAGCCTTATTGCAATGGAGTTAGGTGTAAATTGGGTTTGGTTATGGTTGGCAGTTGTTACTTTATTGAAGTGGTGGGATGAGGTAGCGACAAAATGATAATTAAATGAATTGCATTGCCTGGTGATGACAGACATTTCGCATTTTTTACTTCACTAGCTGAAATAACTGTTTTATTCTTTAAACGGATAGCAAAGTTGCATTTTAATCACAAGAGCGCAAAGTAATTTCAGACATTTTTTTTTTTACCTAATCTGGATGGATGTTCTTTTAATTAATGTTTTTGAATTGAATCATGGATCTGAATAATTTCGGTTTTTTTTACATTTATAAGTGCATTGTGATGTGCCTAAATTGAAAACAAAAATATTTTATCATTTTTTTTTTTTTCTTATCATCAGCCAGGGGACAACAGAAGCAGAATTTGTTAGCAGAAATGTGGCACCACTACTAACACGCTTAAAATTATCGTCACAAAACTGACATACTTCAACTTTTCTGGTAACTCCCTTGGTAGAGCGCAGCGAAGTACCATCACGCTTGAGTCTGGAGAAGCCCAACTGGGGAAGTACCTCCTCCTTACAGAAGACCACAGCTATAATAGCACTGCTACTTTTCAGGTATGTAGTGTTGTGTTCCTGATGGTGAGTAAAGTTTCCAGAGCTCCAACCCGGCAACGCTTTCGTGACTCCTCTGGTATTACGGGTGATCATGGGCGACGGTAATTGCTTACCATGAGTCGGCTCGTTTGCCCCTTTGTCTAAAAAAACTCCTTTTATCGTTTTATTTTTAGGTTTTTAGGTCTAACGTGGTCAAATTAGACCTTAAAAGAAGGTCAGGCTTGTTAGCCTAAATGGAGATGAGTTAATGTTTTATTAAACCTTGAATGTATAAAGGTTTGTTAACAATATCATTTGTCAATGCGATTATAAAACCACATGTACACAGACTACACAATTACAAAAACATACAATTATTTGAATATATGTGTCATTACAATAATTAGATATACACCAATTACAAATGTATAAATGCAAAGAATCTATATTAGGATGGCTCTTGACGCTAAGTTATGAGGAAACTGAAGCTTTGCTATGTAGTACATAATTAAAATAATATATAAACATTCTGTGTGTTCAGAGGTTCTAAAATTTATTAACCACTCGTGCGCACACACACACACACACACACACACACACGCACGCACGCACGCACGCACGCACGCATACGCACACGCACGCACACACACACACACACACACACACACACACACACACACACACACACACAACACACATATGCATACATACAATTATTTTATGTAATGTAGATAAATAACTACTAGTTGCTGTGGAGGAGCGGGGCTTCCTAACACAAGTATTGTATACTTAACAGGAAGTCCCCACCTAGTTTAATAATATTTGTTTAATAGTGAAATAAAATATTTTTCATTTTTTCATTTTTCATTTTTCATTTCATTTTTTCATTTTTCATTATCTATGAAAAGGGACCTTATTGTCGATGGCGCTTGCGCCGTTGTTTTAGATGCCGCAATATAAACGCAACGCGGTTCGACGTAAGCGCCATCGACAATAAGGTCCCTTTTCATAGATAATGACACATATGTTTTTAACTAACTTTTCCTCGCGACTTCATCGGCCGGCCATGCCCGACTTTAAAGTATGGTTGCGGGATAAAAAATATCCTATGTCCTTTGTCGTAGCTCAAACTCTCTCCATACCAAATTTAATGCCAATTGGTTCAGCGGTTTAAGTGTGAAGAGGTAACAGACAAACAGATATTTAGTTAACAGAGACAGATCTTTATTCGTAACCCAAAACACATAAATATCTATAGTCAACCAATTTGATTTCTAGGCAACTTTGAACCTTGTCACAGTGACGTTAATAAGAGATCTTTTGCGTCTTTCATATAAATTTTCACTGTGACCCGGAACGAAGTGGCCTATAAATTTAATTTAATTGGACCCGGGTATGTCCTTAAACTACGTCCAACAATGAGAGGTAGGGCACAGCGATGGCCATCACGCTTGAATCCGGGGCAGCCCAACTGGGGAAGTACCTCCTCCTTACAGAAGACCACAGCCATAATAGCACTGCTACCTTTCAGGTATGCAGTGTTGTGTTCCTGATGGTGAGTAAGGTTCCCAGAGCTCCAACCCCCCTTAAAGGTCGGCAAGGCGCTTGTGACTCCTCTGGTGTTACGGGTGCCCATGGGCGACGGTAATTGCTTACCACCAGGCAATCCGTCTGATCGTTTGCCGCCTATGTAATAAAAAATAATCAAATTGGTTGACTGTACATGGACCCTGATAGGGGGTAACAACATAGGTGTAGTGTAACAAGTGCAGATAATTTAATTTTAAATATACATAGGTAGATGTATAATCAACATATGAAAAAAAAAAACATTGTTGATCAAGAGCATTAAACATTAACATTATATAAATTTAGGTAATAACTTCTGTAATTTTCACATTTAACTCTTTCATGTTCCAACTAGTAACACATATGGTCTGTGGTATGTAACCACATGCTTAGAAACGCAAAAAGTAAGAAACCAAATAATGAATGTTGCCGCCATTTTGACTGATCACGACTGTAATCACGAAAACTGCTTAACTCGATTCTCACTGTCTTGCCCAATATGAGATTAACACGTGCACTGTCCTTATACAAAACGATCATTTTTTATGACAAAGGTGGCAAACGAGCAAACGGATTGCCTGATGGTAAGCAATTACCGTCATCCATGGGGGAACACCAGGAGATTCACAAGCGCGTTGACGGCCGGGGGGTTGGCGCTCTGGGAACCTTACTCGCCATCAGGAACACAACACGACATACCTGAAAGGTAGCAGTGCTATTATGGCTGTGGTCTTCTGTAAGGAGGAGGCACTTCCCCATTTGGGCTTCTCCAGACTCAAGCGTGATGGTACTTCGCTGTCCCCTACCTCTCATTGTTGGACGTAGTTTAAGGACATACCCGGATATCTGACAGTCACAGTCCAACTGTGCATTTATTATGGGGATGTGACCCCATAATAAAAGCATAGCATTCTGAAAAAGTTTCAAGTCCTCACATAGGCACTCAGACCTACAAGTTCGCGAATTTCGAACGATTATTTCTGTCATTCTAATTACGCCTAAGAGTTAACTCACGTTAGAGCGGCCCGTCACCGAGCCGAGGCACCGTCGCGAGTCCGGGTAATACGAACCCAACAGACGACGACCAAGTCTTTTAAATTAAAAAGTCGGTTTTGGCTGTTTGTTCGCGGTTAACCTAAGGCACTCGCTTCCCTCGTCGTCGCACCTATCTGGACTTTATCATATATGATATTTGTATTTAAACTTTCGTGAGACATATCAGATAAATTAAACATTAACACGGCTCTACTCACGTTTATTTAGTCACTCGCGCGACATGTTTCGGAGAACATAGGCCTCCATTATCAAGCACTAAGAGTGCTGAGTGTCCGTTTGATTCGGCGATCGCGTCGCAGGCCCGTCGTGTGTGCGCGACGTGCCGGCGGGGCGAAACATGTCGCGCGAGTGACTAAATAAACATGAGTAGAGCCGTGTTAATGTTTAATTTAGCACATATGATATTTTTGTGGCTTCCAATTGATAGGTTTTTAATTATTGGGCCGCGCTAAATCAACCCGTACCAACAATGCACATCCAAACAATTCAAAGCCAAGGGACTCTGATTGTTGCACGCGATTGTTGGGTCGAGCATTGTTGCCCTGTACAAAACGTGACTTCGGATTGCTGCCCCGTAACGTGTTTGTACGGACCGAGAAAGCGCAACCCGAGAATTGACGGCCCAGCGATCCAAGTACATCATATTCGGCAATTTATGTTCTGTCCATTTCGGAGCGAGCATTGTTGGGTTGCGTTTTGATGGTCACCACCGTCGCTTGTAATTTAATTTTTTGTATGGAATGAATCACGTGTCCACCGAGCCCTCCGACCCACTCGGCCCGGGCTCGGGCCGGTTATGCGATAGCCGTTACAGCTATGTAAAAAAGGCTCGGCCCGGTGACGGGAAGGCGACGTGATGTCCACGCGATATCGACGGGCGTGTGACGATCGTCTACTCGCAACAAATGGCTGGATGGAAAGACGCTCGTGTTAATGTCAATATTCGAGGGCCGTTCTTTAACTAAGTAGTAATTAAATTGACAGTTGTCTACTCTGACAGGTAACCTCAAAATTGTACATAAGTCACATATTAGATTTAACTATGGTCGAGGATAAGATGATATTGCATCCGCAGTACAACCAAAGTTATCGATATAGCCCTCCGAATCGCCAAACTTAAGTGGCAGTGGGCAGGGCACATTGCACGCGGAACCGATGGCCGGTGGGGCGGAAAGGTTCTGGAGTGGCGACCACGAACTGGAAGACGCAGCGTAGGTAGGCCTCCCACAAGGTGGACCAACGACCTAGTTAGAGTCGCGGGATACCGCTGGATGTGGAAGGCGCAGGATCGGTCTTCTTGGGTCGTTCTGGGGGAGGCCTATGTCCAGCAGTGGACATCTTTCGGCTGACATGATGATGATGATGATGATGAAGGTCGAGGATGTATTTAATAATATCAATTTTAAGCAATTATTTGGGCGTAAGTATTTAACTCATTAAAAAAATAATAACACATAACCTTCGATAATATTTTGTAGATTTCATTGTTAATATAGTGTAATTAAACTAAAATGGCGGCATATTTCATACGAAGGACATTTGTGCAAAATATTACAATGCACAAGGCAATTATGACAAACTAGCCGACCCCACGAACATTTTTCTTGTTTTACATCTGCAGTCAGTCGCAAAACTATGATCAGGGGCCATAAGAATTTACAACTAATAATAAGTATTCTTAGCGGAACTCTCTTCCTAATAAAATAAAATAAATAAATATTACAGGACATTCTTACACAAATTGTCTGAGCCCCACGGTAAGCTCAAGAAGGCTTGTGTTGTGGGTACTCCGCCAACGATATATATTATATATAATATACAAATACTCAATTTGTGCCATACTTAAATACTTAAAAATCACCCATGACCCAAGAACAAATATGCGTGCTCATCACACAAATAAATACCTTTACTGGGATTCGAACCCAGGACTTGGCTTCATAGACAGGGTCACTACCAAACCAAACAGGTCGTCAAAATAAGGTTTAAGATAGGTAGGACGCAGCGAAGTACCATCACGCTTGAGTCTGGAGAAGCCCATGGGGAAGTACCTCCTCCTTACAGAACACCACAGCCATAATAGCACTGCTACCTTTCAGGTATGTAGTGTTCCTGATGGTGAGTAAGGTTCAGAGCTCCAACCCCCTTACAGGCCGGCAACGCGACCTTTGTCTTAAAAAAATATGCAATGATATTTGTCATTGTGTCGTTAATTAACAATGTCGCCACCGACGCAATAAAGCAATCTTCCGAATATAACAATTATCAAAACAATGCCCAATGATGATTCAATGAAGAATTGATGCAATAATTTTCGACAACATGTACATTGTACAGTCAGCAGCAGAAGTGGCTAAGCGTTTGAAGTGTTCAAAATGACCTACACGCGCTCTTATTCTCTTGACAATAGAGATGTGTTGACCTCATTTTGAACACCTCAAGCGCTTAGCCACTTCTGCTGCTGACTGTATGAAATCTTCCTTACATTGCTGTGTTGACGAAATGACTTATGCCAACTGTATAGAAACTGAATAGGTGAAAAACTTAACTGAAGCACCATGTCTATGTAGTTGTGCAGAGAATTAATATGGAACTTACCTCAACATTTGAATATAGAACGCCGACATGTGTGTACACACGTTACTACTACACAGGCCAGGTGCTTTAGCTTAGTTTTTCACTTCTACGGTAAGGATCGATTTGAACAATTTTACAGAATATGCGATTTTAAGCTGTGTAACCATTTACAGGCTTGGCCAAAAGTATTGAGCACTCATGCTTTTTATATGAAAACTCGATATTTTAGTGTAGTATTTACACCAAAACCAAAAAGAATTGTATATAATTGTCCTAAGAAATGTATTTGTTCTTAATAGTCCAAAAGTACTTATCAAGTAATAAAGAAAATAATGATTTGTTGCTTTTTAGTACATATTTGAAGTCGGGTTTATTTTTTGTTAAAAGTTTATTTATTAGAAGTTGAAATAGATAACATATACTTATCCCGTCTCGAACACCGGAGGTCCTCGTCGTTTTTTCTTATGTATATGTTATCTATTTCAACTTTTAATTTATATAGTAGTATTACTACTTAAAAATCAAAAAGCAAATCAAAAATATTTCATAAAAAAAAATTTGATTTGTTCTTAGTTTTATTTATTAGAGTTAGAAGAAGAATTAAGATACTTCTGCAGTGTTGTATGCGCCATTTTCTTGGAAACATATAAAGTAGATAGAGTAAAAATCCGTCATCACTAGAGGTGTAACCTCAAATGGTCATTTCAATAGTACCATCGACCGCATTCTTGCGCCTAGACATATATGTAATATGCACATCAAGTATGTAAATATTTCATTGAGGACTCGTGTGGTCTAGTGGGTGACCGCTATGAAGTAAATGGTTCTTGGTTCAAATCCCGGTTAGGGTAGTTATTTGTGCGATGAGCACGATGTTTGTTCCTGAGTCATGGGTGTTTTTTGATATATTTAATGTTTTGTATATTAACATACACATCGTTGGCTGAGTACCCATAACACAAGCCTTCTTGAGCTTACCGTGGGCCTCAGCCAATTTGTGTATGGTCCTGTAATATTGATTTTTCCCCCGTTTAAAAAAGAACATACGATTGTCTTTGTATACAAGCTGTATCCATTTATAGTCATATGCCGTATTACACGCAATTGTTACATTATTGCATTTATTTATTAATTGTTTATGAAGACATAATAGTTTTATTGTCAATAAATTAATATAATGGCGTCGCAAATGAATTAAAACATATGAAAATGTTACTTATTAAATACAATAAATAATTGACAGTTCGAGACCGCCGTATTTCGATTGAAATCCGAATTTTCCAGGTCGAAAATCGTTTTGCACTACATTTGTAAATACTTTTTCATTGTTTATTGTGTGCCTTTGTCCTTTTTTATTTGCCTCTTTATCATTTGTATATTTATTTATTTATTTGTATATGCAAGAGGTCGTTATCTGTATACATAGATAGACAAAAAATTTGAATTCCTATGTAGGTTCGAGACGGGATTCGAACCCGCATCTCCAGCTATCGCGGCTGACGCCTTAACCAATTTGGCCACCCGTACACAGCGGACCACGTCGAAATTAATCAAGTATATGTGATCTTGTTTATTTTTTTCTTAAGTATATGTTATTTATTTCAACTTTTAATTTATATAGTAGTATTACTACTTAAAAAAATCAAAGCAAATCAAAAATATTTCATAAAAAATAATTTGATTTGTTCTTAGTTTCCTATGTAGGTCTTCAAATCATCTGTCTTTCATGTCCCAACACACCATATACCTCCTCTACACGCCCACTGCTGGCCAGCGAGATGACAATGCGATGGTTGAAACGCCACTACACGGGTACACGGAAGGTATTCGGTTGTGGTCTTCATTTAAGCACGTTGTCGGTCTTTCGGCCGCACGTCAAAGGGAGGTTTCCCTTTGACGTGCGGCCGAAAGACCGACAACGTGACCAACAACCAAAATTATCCGTCAACGTATACTTTATAAGGCTATTTTTTTTTTTTTTTTACATAGGTGGCAAACGAGCAGACGGATTGACTGGTGTTAAGCAATTACCGTCGCCCATGGGCACCCGCAACACCAGGGGAGTCACAAGCGCGTTGCCGGCCTTTAAGGGGGGTTGGAGCTCTGGGAACCTTACTCACCATCAGGAACACAACACTACATACCTGAAAGGTAGCAGTGCTATTATGGCTGTGGTCTTCTGTAAGGAGGAGGTACTTCCCCAGTTGGGCTGCCCCAGATTCAAGCGTGATGGTCAACGCTGTGCCCTACCTCTCATAAAATATTTGGACTTACCAAACTCCATCAGCATCAAAATTGCCTAATGCACTTTTTAGAGCATAATTAAATGCTGTTTGAACTTAAGCACTCTTTATACTATAACTTCACCTTGTTTAAAAAACCATATTCCTTGCCTTTATAGGCATAATTTATCTTATAACAGCATATACCAAGAGTGATTGCACTCAGGAGTAATCACTCCGGTTACTTAGACTTATAAGCTTCTAAGAGAACATCTGTGGGCCCTTATAATCTTATATTCAGCCGTATGCAGTCCACTGCTGGACATAGGTCTCCCACAGATATGACTTGTATCATCTTGGGGTTAGTTGCCATAGTCGCCACGCTTGGCAGGCGGCTTGGCGACAGCAGTAGCTGTAGATTGGAGTTCGACGGACGCTGCGCCCATCCGTAGGATTTTTCCCTTTGTCGCATTTTACGACACCCGCGGGAGGAGATGGGGTGGTGCTTTTCTAGACAGCCGGCATCACACGGCACACGTCCTTATAATCTTATGTCTCCTATAACAGCCTGAAAAAGGATGGTCTTGGGACACTGCTTGTTGGGTGGCCATCCTGCGCTATTAGCCACCCGACACCACTAACCTCTACACGCTAGCCCACTTGTGGGCCAGAATGATGGGCCATTATGTAGAATAGCCAACACGTATTGAATCAGTGTAACATTGCACCTACATAACACAAAAGTTAAGCCCATTTCCTGCGATCATTAGCAGTATAATCGCCCGCATATATTACGAAACGAACAAAGAAGATACAGTCTAATTAGTTTACACCTTGAACCGTATGGGCGCAACTAATCGATTGACTTTACTTTTTATTGTAATGGATACTTTTGTTACACTTCTCTAATGGCGTTGCTTCATACATACAAATTTTATATCATTGCTTCATATGAAAACATAATAGGGCTTTAACAGTCCAACGCGAAATTGACGTTACATTTCAGTCGTATGCAGTCCATTGCTGGAAGTAGACCTCCCACAAATATGACTTGTATCATCTTAGGGGGTAGTTGCCAAAGTCGCCACCCTTGGCAGGCCGGTATGCGACCGCAGTAGATGTAGATTGGGTTTCGACGGACGCTGCTGCTCGTCCGTAGGAGTTTCGCCTCTTACGACATCCGCGGAAGGAGATGGGGTGGTGCTATTCTAGTCAGCCGGCATCACGCGGCAACGCCTCTGTTGTCAAGGCGATAAAGTGCATGTTCCGATATTTTTGAATACCTTTGCTGCTTCGATATATATGATGGCGACTGTACAATATATATAAATATGGATGACATGATGACAAACATGCTTTTAATTAACCGACATTGATAAAGCATCTCTGTTAATGTCACATAATCATGTAAATACAGAATGGAGGTAAATAACGTCATAAATATCTATGTGATCTGTCACGGGCGTCCACTTCTAGATGGACCTTCTCCATTGAACGCCACAATGACCATTCCTCAGCCACCCGCATTTAACGAACTTCGGCGACTTTCACGAAGTCATCCGTCCACCTTGTAGGGGCCTACCAACGCTCCGCCTTCCGGTGTATGGTCGCCATTCGAGAACCTCACCATCACCCATGACCATCAGTTTTCCCTGCAAACTGGATTATGTAAATGTGAAAAACTTAACTGAAGGACCATGTCTATGTAGTTGTGCAGAGAATTAATATGGAACTTACGTCAAAATTTGAATATAGAACGCCGACATGCGTGTACACACGTTACTACTACATAGGCCAGGTGCTAAGATTTTCACACACACACATATATAAGTACTACTAACATATTTTTTTTATTTTTGGCGTGGCGACTATGGCAACTACCCCCAAGATGATACAAGTCATATTTGTGGGACGCCTATGTCTAGCAGTGGACTGCATACGGCTGAAATGTATGTAATGTAACAGAGGCGTTGTTCCGATATTTGTGACCACCTTGAACGCTCCGATATATCTGATGGCGACTGTACAATTATGCATATGTAAATAAATGATTTATTATCTGGACATATCATAAACAGGTGCATATACAGGGTTGGGCAGATTAAGTGTCCTACTTTAAAATTTTCATAAAATGACAACAACTCCATAGATTTCAAATATTTTTTAGTAAATATATAAAACAGTAACTGTAAATTACTAAAATAATTCATTAGTTCAAATTTCTCTCCATTGGCTTTAATTACTTTTCGCATTCTCCCATAGAGGGAGTTACACGCGGCACGCACTACCTCATCTGGAATATAGTTCCATATCTTCACTAACCGATGCTTGAATGAATTTAAATTCATGTCGTGTGTTCTCCCTATATTACTTAGCATAAATCCCCATATTGAAAAATCCAACGGATTCAAGTCTGGTGACGAAGAAGGCCATTCTTGCCAAGGTATAAAGTCCGTCAAATTCATTCGACACCAGTCGTGAGTGAGTTTGGCTTTGTGAGATGGGGCACTGTCTTGCTGAAAACAAAAGTAATCACTCCCATATAACTTTCGGGCATTTTCTAATAAATGACCCTGCAATACGTTCTGAATATAGTAATCTTGGTTGATTTTGACTCCTCGATCGATGAACAGCAGTGGTAATTTGCCTCCAGGCGATATTGCACCCCAAACCATGACAGCCGACGCACTTTGAAATCACTGCACAGCTAATTTGTCCACTGGTATGTCCCTCAATGATACGCCATACACACGATCACTTTGTTGATTGTGGCTATCTTGCAATAGAAACGTTTTTTCATCCGAAAAAATAATGTCATCACCCTCGTGCCATGCTAGTAGCTCCTTGCATTTTGTGACTCTAGCTTTTTTCTGGGTGTCCGTTAATCCGTATTTTTTTTGTTTTTTGTAGGCTTATAATCTAAGATCATGTCGCAATATACGACTCATGGATCGTCGGGATATTTACATATCTTTCGCGAGTTTACCTGCACTCTGAGCCGGATTTCGCCTAATACGCTCACGAACATTTTGACCACTTTTTTGATACTGACAGATGGTTTGCGTCCAGGTTAGGGCCTGATTCGGGAAGACCCTGTTTTCCTGAATCGCTTGATGGTGCGCGATATGAACCTTGCATTGAAATTTAAATGTTTCAGCTTTCTTAATATCTCGCAAGGGCGAAAATGTTTCACGAACAAATCGACAACGAGCTCACGTTTCGCGTCCATTGTTGAAAACAATAGAAAATAAAAAAAAGTCCAGTTGAAGTCTAGCGATCATAAAGCCGAGTATATTGCCTTTTTAAAAACATATATATACGGTAAAAAAAGTAGGATTACTTAAGAAAAAATATACGATATAAGGCTAGGACACTTAATCTGCCCAACCCTGTAACTACCTCGTTCTACCTTCCTCATGCGGACTGCTAAGGAATGTATTTCGCTCCCTTCGTCTGTATTCCCGGAAAGATATAATTTGGGTCTCTTCAAGGCAAGAGTGAATAGGCTGTTACTGAACCAGCGTGCTACACCTTCGAACTCGTCGACACTTACCATCAGGTGCGACTGAGGTCAAACGCTGGTCAGTGTTGTATAATAAAATAGTTATTTGTTATACAAGGGGGCAAAGTTAGTGTTTACCTTCTCGTGCTAATATTGAGACCCGGGCTAGCAAAATATTCCAAAATTGAACCAAAGCTTACCGAGTGGATCTTGAGCATTGGGAGGACTTTACTGATTGAAACACATAACTTTTCACCTCACTGCCGAGAGGAAATATTTGCTCTAAAACTTAAAAAATATTTTCGATATTTAAATCGAAAGAAAAATAGAAAAATTTGACTCGGAGCGGGACTCGAACTCATCAACCACTGGATCACTAGCCCAGTGCACTTCCAATTGTGCTATCCGAGTACCGCTTGGACTTGTCAAATTTTTCTATCTTATCCTTCGTGGTATACGTCATCATAGGTGTAGTCATGCACATCTACCGTCAGCGTATTGAACACTTAACGGCATCGAAGTCTCAATTTACATTGAGAATTCATCGATAAACCGTTATCGATGAGTTTTTCGAAATATATTCAAAATCATTAAATAAAAGATCATCCGACCAGATAATATCAAAAAAACATTCTATTAGTAATAAATAATTTGTATTAAACTACTTTGCACTCTAGTGAATAAAGTGCAACTTTGCTATCTGTTTTTAAAGATCCTGTTGTACTCTCATCCTGTATTGTAATTTTGTTTTCCTTTTTTATCATGGTGTGCAATGAAGAATATTTGTATTGTATTGTAAAACAGCTTATAGTGTAGTTTATGAGAGGTAGGACACAGCGAAGTACCATCACGCTTGAATCTGGAGCAGCCCAACTGGGGAAGTACCTCCTCCTTACAGAAGACCACAGCCATAATAGCACTGCTACCTTTCAGGTATGTAGTGTTGTGTTCCTGATGGTGAATAAGGTTCCCAGAGCTCCAACCCACTTATAGGTCGGCAACGCGCTTGTGACTCCCTTGGTGTTGCGAGTGCCCATGGGCGACGGTAATTGCTTACCATCAGGCAATCCGTCTGCTCGTTTGCCACCTTTGTCATTTAAAAAAAAAGTTCTTTCCGAGCTAGTGAGGTGAAAAATAAAAAAGTGATTCCTTGAAATATGTTCTATTGAAATCTTCCTTGAACATTATGAAATGTTATATTTTTTTTATATTTAACAATGAACTCATCTAATGGCGGGCTGTCAGAACCCTGTCAATCAACAGTTAAAGTTCAACGCGTCCTCCGCCGTGCTACACATTCCTCGCCTGGGAACGAACCTGCGACCTTAGTGAATCATCTCCGCAAAAACATTTTGACTATTTTGTGTAGGTGCAATTTTGCATACTCATGTGTAATTTTTAAATTTGGATCCGAGTCTAGTTTGGTTTTATGTTTTTTTTTGTTTTTTTTTTATGACGTAGGCGGCAAACGAGCAGACGGATTGCCTGGTGGTAAGCAATTACCGTCGCCCATGGGCACCCGTAATACCAGAGGAGTCACAAGCGCATTGCCGGCCTTTAAGGGGGGGTTGGAGCTCTGTGAACCTTACTCACCATCAGGAACACAACACTGCATACCTGAAAGGTAGCAGTGCTATTATGGCTGTGGTCTTCTGTAAGGAGGAGGTACTTCCCCAGTTGGGCTGCCCCAGATTCAAGCGTGATGGTCATCGCTGTGCCCGACCTCTCATTGTTGGACGTAGTTTAAGGACATACCCGGGTCCATGTAACTTTAAATAAGTCCCATCTTCTTTAATTATAGAGATTGGTATAGATAATCAGAAAAATGGGGGTCACCATAGTGGCCACGCTTAGGCGGGTTGGCGATCGCAATATGGTCCACCGCTCTGACGGACGACCTGGGTGTCATTACTTAGATTGGAAAAGGATTTAAAGTGGCTACATATTTATAAATGAATAATAAATAAATAAATATAACATGACATCCTTAAACAAATTGACTGAGCCTCACGGTAAGCTCAAGAAGGCTAGTGTCGTGGCTCAGCCAACGATATAATTAATATACAAATACTTATACATAGAAAACACCCATGACTTAGCAACAAGTATTTGTGCTCATCACACAAATAAATGCCCTTACTGGAATTTGAATCCAGGACCGTCGGCTTCATAGGGTACCTACCCACTAGGCTAGACCTATCGTCAATATGTTGATCTATATTCTATGTATGGGAGTTTAAAAAAAATGAACTAATTTAGACGAAATTCAGACGTCTTCACTTGCTTATGAAGTCACTTACGAACACAAAAAAAAATGTAAACAAACCATCTTAGCTTCGCAATTACGCACTTTAAAAAAAAACATGTTTTCATTGTCATTGTATACAAATGCATTTGTTACTTACCTTCTTGTTTAGTTCAAATATGGTATAATAAATAATAATAAATAAATAAATATTATAAGACATTCTTACACAAATTGACTGAGCCCCATGGTAAGCTCAAGAAGGCTTGTGTTGTGACTAATCCATACTAATATTATAAATGCGAAAGTAATTATCTCTGTCTGACAGTCTGTTACCTCTTCACGCTTAAACCACTGGACTAATTGGGATGAAATTTGGTATGGAGAGAGTTTGGGCTACGAGAAAGGACATAGGATAATTTTTATCCCGCAACCATACTTTAAAGACGGGCATGGCTGGCCGACGAAATCGGCTAACGGAAAAGCTAGTCTATTAATAAGCGATTATGTGTCTATAAATGGTATGTCCGAATTGCTTTAAATATAAATAACCTTAGTATTTCTTACTTCGATCATTTATATAAATAATATAATTCCTTTGTTAACTGAAGGATAAATTGGGTATTGTTGGTCAATTAGTGTACGTCCAATTAACAATAGATGAGTGGATTGTAGCAATGACTCGAGTCAATGATTGAATGATTAATTAACATTACACCTGCAACAATCATTATTAATTATAAATAATGATTAGCCGGAAGGGAAGTATATGTTACGAATAGTTTTATTGCGAGAGGCGTTGTTTATATATATATATATATACCTATAACTTTTGTTGCACAATAAAAATCCTATATTTCCTAATAATAGTTAATATGCGAAGTAACTAAAATTAGAATAACTATTTACTTCGATTGAATCTAAAAAAGTATTGTACCAAGAACGCTGGCGGCATTTCCTCGTATCGCAATGCTTGTATGTTGTGCGAGGAAGCCGCCAGCTCTTCGGTCACCAGTTACATCAACCAGACGCTTCGCAATTTATGCAAAAAGTTTGTGCGCACTGAGACGCTTTTCTATGCCAAACGGTAAAAAACTTATTGTCTAATTGGCTATGGCCTGGGGGCCCATTTTTGAGCGTCGAGTAGGTACCTACACGAATCATGACATTTTAAACACTGTCAGAAACAAAGAAATGGTATTTTTGGACCCGGGTATGTCCTTAAACTACGTCCAACAATGAGAGGTAGCGCACAGCGAAGTACCATCACGCTTGAGTCTGGAGTAGTCCAACTGGGGAAGTACCTCCTCCTTACAGAAGACCACAGCCATAACAGCACTGCTACCTTTCAGGTATGTAGTGTTGTGTTCCTGATGATGGTGGTAGGGTTCCCAGAGCTCAAACCCCCATTAAAGGCCAGCATCGTGCTTGTGACTCCCCTGGTGTTGCGGGTGCCCATGGGCGGCGGTAATTGCTTACCATCAGGCAATCCGTCTGCTCTTTTGTCACAACATAAATCTTAATTTATAATCGTGGTTATCGAAACTATACATTTCGTGCAAAAATAATGGTAAGAAACTTATGTGTGCAATTATTTTTATTCTCAAAGTTTTTTGAAATCGAGTGTACGACTCTCAAAACATGGCCACTTGCTCGAATAGGGCTGTTTCTACACGGCCTCTATTTCACCACGGCTACAAATGTCACGTATCCCGACATATGTAAATTTCTAACGTTACAGGTGCCCATTGGTTACATTGACCGCTTACCGTCTGGTGGGACGTGTCCTTGTTTGCCACCAACACGTTAGTTTCAATAAAATGCTGTTATTTTTTGTTATAGTAGTTAATAGGTAGTAGTTTGGTGAAGAGCTCTTGGCTATAGTCACGATCCTCAGTAGAATTTTCGATATTTTTCGACATGTGCGACTATGTCGGAATTTCGCGACAATTGTCGTATTTCTCGTGACAATTGTCAAGAGTCTTTCATCTAACTAGTACCTATCTATTGATGATATAATAAAAAATAAAGCTATTTTATTGAAACTAACGTGTTGATAGCAAACAAGGATACATTTCACCCGACGGTAAGCGGTCAATGTAACCAATGGACACCTGTAACGTCAGAAATTTACATATGTCGGGATACGTGACAATTGTAGCTGTGGTGAAATAGGGGCCAGAAATAACGAGGAATCACCAAAAATAAATAAATCACCAAATAAAATAGGGCAAAAGAAAAGTAAACAACCTGAATGTCCATCTCCTCTTGAAGCTCCAAAAACGTCATTATGTCTTAAATCTCCGGAATGTCCTAAATTGTTGTTAACAGACTCGGCCGTGCCGAAATACACTACCAACGAAAATCTGCGTAACGTATGCAACAACAGTTACCATCCAGACAAAATAGATACTATACCGACGTCAGCGACACCTGCACCTGCACCTGCACCTGCTCCCAGTTGTGTTCAACCGGTTCTTCAATTAATCTCAACAGAGGACACACCGCAACTAGAAATGCCTACAGCGATCGATCATCAACAATTTACGACGGCTCCAACACCACCAACAATTGAAATGAACCCACACGTAGATAATGTTACGATACGTAAACCTAGGACTTTTCTTTCGCTATCTCAAGAGGAAACCAAACCTATACAGGACGACGATACAACACTGTCGTCATATGGTAGCGACGCATCCCGGTCACCACAGAGCTTGCCAAATATGTCAAATCTTGAGAATTGTGATGTGCTGAACCTAAAAAAGGAAATAGATCACCTAAAAACTGAGTTACTAAGTGCCCATGAAGAAATTTCAAACTTAAATAGCCAGGTCTCTGATCTAACTAAAACCGTTCAATTATGTCAAAAGAAAATAAAGACATACAAGAAATTCCTTAACGAGAAGACATCAACACCAATGGGGAGTAAGAATAAAAAAGCTAAGCTTTGTGGAAACAGTCCATGCAATTTGCGTTCTTTTACCGCCACTACTCCCACTAGACATAAAAGTACGTCAAGACAGAGTACACCCTTTTCTACTCCGATACAGAATCCACGCCCAGTGGAAACTCCCATCATGCCCGAATCTAATTTGCCACAGCAGGAACACACGCTTGGAATTAACAAAAAACTTTTTATTATTAGTAGCAATAAAAATAACAAAATACGACAAATGGTTGCCAAGAAACTATCGAATGAACACGAAACGTGCCATTTTTTAACGCCTAATGTTGGAATAAGAACACTATTTAGTGACATTCATCTTAAAACAAAAGACCTCACAAAAAACGATTACTGTGCCATATTCATAGGAGAAGACGATTTCAAGAAAACGAATAACTACTTAACCCTCATCGTGTATATACGAGAAGCATTACAAAGTCTATATCACACAAACTATATTATTTGTTTGCCAACCTACAAATGCAACAGGTCCAGTAATATGTATAACTGGAGAGTGGAAACTTTTAATAACCTTCTCTACCAAGATGTTCAAACTTACCAGTATGCGTTTATAAATGACTCCAACCTAGAACTAACATACAATTCAGACATGTTTCTGAGGTATTCTGGCGTCATAAACAATCGAGGTTTCAATCAAATACTTGAGGGACTAGGTAAAACAATAGATCACATAAATACCTACAATGCAAGCGAACAAAATCGTATAATATCACTATCTGAAAAAGAGGACACAAAGTCTGAACTAGAGCTAGAACTGATTGTTTCCCAGAAGAGCACTAATCCCATTATATCACCTTCAGGGGAAGAACCAGAAAATCTTCCACCGCTGCATCCAGAATATGACCAGAATCATAAATTAAGAAGTAGCGAAAATCATACATTTCATGAACAATAATAATAATATGCAAAAATGGACAGATACAACTATTAACAATAACAACTTAAATATACTATACCAAAATATACGCAGTATGAAAAATAAACGACATTTGATTGAAGCTGCATTAGATAAACACAAAGATATACATGTCGTCTGCCTCGAAGAAACATGGATAACTCCATCGAAACTAGATCTCCTGCGCGTCGATGGCTTCAAACTGGCATCCTGCTACTGCAGGCCCAATCAAGACGGTGGAGGAGTCTGTATATTTTTAAAACATGATATAGATCATGTTGAGTGCACGGATATAGTTAATATGTCAATCGAGTCGATATTTGAAGTGTGTGCTATAGAAACTCCAGAATTAAATAAAGTTGTAGTAAATGTATACTGGCCAGACAATAAAAGAATGCCAGATACTTTTTTTGAGTCAATGGAGCTCTTGTTAAGATATATACAAAAAAAGTACAATAAGAGAGATGTAATAATAGGCGGAGATTTTAATATAAATGTACTAGATAAAACAACATGCACAAGAAAATTACTTAACTTAATGACTAGTTATAATTTTAAGCAACATGTTAATAAGCCTACTCGAATAACCAAAAATAGCGCCACCTGCATAGATCTGATCTTTACAAATTTTCCATGTAAAAATATTATTGTAAACATTAATGAGTACGGGTTTTCAGACCATATGGGTGTATTAGTAAATTTACCAACCAAAAAGTTCAATACACGAAATACTTGGTTTGTATCAAAAAGACAATTTAGTGATATAAATATCCAAAAATTTAAGCTAGAATTAAATAAAATAGACCTTTGTAGTATAATCAATCAAAATAGAAACATAAATGAAAACTATAATGCTTTAAATAACCTATTAATTAATTTACTTAACATGTGTATACCGAAAACGCGTATAAAAATAAGAACAAATCTTAACAAGAATTGGTTAACTACGGGTATAAAAATATCCTGTAGACATAAACGACTTCTAAAAGTACTTACATCCCAAGTAGATAATCATATATTAAACCAACATTACAAACAGTATGAAAAGTTATTGAAAAAAATAATTACAACATCTAAAAAGCTTCAAAACATTAAACGTATTGATAAAACAGATAACATAGTAAAAACAATGTGGCAAATAGTTAAAGAACAAACTAACAAACTCCCACAAAGAAATAGAAATAATATTAAATTAAATATTTGCAACAAGCTGACAGAAAATCCCACAAAAGTTGCTAACTCGTTCAATAATTTCTTTTCCTCCGTAGGTGAAACGAGTGACAACTCTGAGCCCGTGCGCGGTCTACCTGTTATTCCAGTATCGCAACATTCAATGTTTCTTAGTCCCGTCACGCCACAAGAAGTATTTCAAATAATTATAGGTTTAAAAAATAAAAGAAGTTTCGGGAAAGATGAGTTACCACCATATTTAATAAAAAGATGTGCTGAAGAGTTAACACCACTATTAACGCTTCTCATCAATCAGTCATTTTCTGAAGGCACTTTCCCAGATTTACTTAAGATATCCGTTATCAAACCTGTCCACAAAAAAGGTAATCAAAATGATAGTAGTAATTACCGGCCTATAGCACTTCTACCCACCTTCTCAAAAGTTTTTGAAACTGCAATGTCAAACAGATTGTATTCCTTTTGTGAGAAATTCAAAATATTTAACGATGCTCAAAACGGTTTCAGGAAAGGTCGATCAACAACATCAGCAGTATTTAAGTATATAAACCAAGTCTTAAACATAATAAACGATAAGAACTATGCTATTGGTGTTATGCTAGACATGAGCAAAGCCTATGATCACGTTCTATATGATATTTTATTACAAAAGTTACATGAAATAGGCGTTAGAGGGTCAGTTCACGATTGGTTCACTTCATATCTCACAGGCCGCACCCAATGTGTGGACGTAGAACACCACAACTACATAACAGGTGACATACAAACTTTCACGTCAGAAACAATAAACATTACTCGATCAATCCCCCAAGGCAGCGTCCTCGGCTGTATTCTATTTTTAATATATATTAACGACCTACCCAAAACTATAGATCAATTTTGCACCCTTTTCGCAGACGACGTATCTTTAATAATTCCTTGTCGCAGCACGCTGCATTTAAAAAACAGCTTAATTCCAACCCTTCTAAACATTGAAGCTTGGTTAGATGCACACAATTTAAAACTTAATATTAGCAAAACAAAGCTTATAGAATTTAGACCTTATCAGAAACAAAGTATAAACATAGATTTATCATTTAAAAACTCCACATTAGACTGTGTCCAGACTTTCCCGTTGCTAGGTATATATATTGATTCTTTCATTAATTGGAAAGAACATATTAATGCAGTATCCATAAAGTTGAGCCGATTTACTTATGCTCTACACGAATTAAAGAAATGTACTGACGTGAAAACAGCCTTATGTGCCTATTACGCCTATGCACATGCATGGCTACTATATGGCATAGTATTATGGGGGAACAGTTCAGATATAAGCAAACTTTTTGTACTGCAAAAGCGTTGTCTTAGAATAATAGCTAACTTAGATTTTATGTCGAGCTGTAAGAATTATTTTATTAAACATAACATCTTAACTCTGCCATCAATGTACATTTTGGAAATAAGTATTTTTGTTAAAAATAATTTTTCACTCTTCCCGCAGTATTCGCGTCCGTCAAACCTACGACCTGATACCCGACTAGCCCGACCTGACTCAAACATGAAAATGATTCACACTGGTCCCTTTGCTATGGCAGTCACCATATTTAATAAAATTCCAAAATATATACAGGACGAAACAAACATAAATAGATTTAAAATGATATTAAAACAATACTTGATTGGCAAAGAATATTACACTGTTGACGATTTTTTAAGGGCTTAACTGTATAAGCCAGTTCCTATAACTTAGTAATTATTATGTACCTATTAGATTTAATTTAGTATTAGTCAAATTTATATTGCTATACCCTTGCAGGGTTCATGTTGAAACTGTAACTAGTTATAAGACCTTTTTGTAATTACACATGAAACGCAATAAAATATATGAGTATGAGTATGAGTATGAGTATCAGTATATTATCCAGTTATCCTCAATACTAGATAATCGCTCAATAAAAGCTCGGTACTCATATAATGGTCACATTAGAGACGATTACACAGCTGTAGGTGCCACAACCTTTGAGTTGTGCTATGATGGTGTAAATCATAGTATGGCGGTTGGGTAATGTAATATCTATGGGATTGCGTGCCATCATATTCATGGAATGTATATTTTATTGTATTGTGTCATACAACATTGGCCAATAGCATTTACCACGCACTTTTCTCTTCTAACTCTAAAAACCCTGTTTCTAAAGGTTCCCCTTGTTTAGGCATAATTTATTTTGTAATAAGTTTAATTCGCATACTCAGTGTTGGCATAATTGTATATAAGCAGAAACTGATCTCGCATAATTCTTTTCCGCCGAATTCTATTACGCAGAACTTAAATCAGCCGAATGGTTGGTACGCATAATTTGGAAACACCGAATGGTGTTATTACGATTTTTTTCCCAGGAAGTGCGTTTTTGTCGTAGTCGCTATTCTAACTTAACCTAACCCACCTTGTTTTTCTGTTGTGGTCACAGTTCTAACCTAACCTAACCCACTTCGGACATTCAGCCGCAATAATAGTATGCCAATATTTTTTCGGACAAAGTAGTATTCGGCTCATACATAATTATGCTAAATAAAAATACGGCAACATTAACATTCGGCGTAAATAAATTATGCGAAACTTGGTATGCGTATTAAGATTTGGACAAAACAAATTATGCCAAATAAAGGGAACCCGTTTCTAAATGCAATTAAACAATTTTCTGATACAATTAAAACTATTGTGAGCCAAATATGGCTCCGTTTATCCGTTTATCCGTTTGTAACTAAGTAGTAGTAATAACTACTACTTAGTTACAAGTTTGTAACTAAGTAGTAGTAATAACTACTACTTAGTTACAAACGGATAAACTCACGTGTGAGCGATACACCCTCAACGCGAGCGGTGTGTCCTGACTCGGCTTGAAGATGGGTACCAGAGCTTACCCGAAACATGTCGCCTAGTGCGATATAATTACACGTGATCGGCACTATGGGTGCAAAACTTTAACAAAACTTGTTAAGTGGTCATAAAAGAGTGTATAGCGCCATAAAAACAATTATATGCTTACACCTAAATACATGCATATTGAGATTTCGATATATACAATTAAATTAGACAGTAATTTGGCAAAGTTATTCGTATTTTTCTTGATGGTAAGTATTACTAAACCTCAGATCAACAAGTTTTATTAAAGTTTTGCACCGTTAGTGCCGATCACTGAATTAATTACACTTGAGTTTATCCGTTTGTAACTAAGTAGTAATTTTCTGATATTCCAAACCTTAATATACACAACAAAAGAACATCAGTTAATAATACTTAAAAGCCCTTTTTTTTAATACAACCACGGTGGCAAACTAGCATACGGCTTGATGGTAAGCAATTACAGTAGCCTATGGATGCCTGCAACTCCAGAGACACATCCATGTTGACTACCCTAAAAGTTGTTGGAGCTCTGGGAACCTTACTCATCATCACGAACACAACACTACATACCTGAAAGGTAGCAGTGCTATTATGGCTGTGGTCTTCTGTAAGGAGGAGGTACTTCCCCAGTTGGGCTGCTCCAGATTCAAGCGTGATGGTACCTCGCTGTGCCCTACCTCTCATTAAATAAGATACTAAAAATCACCAAAAATTCGGATCTACAACGAAGTGACTCTAGTTTAAATAAATAATAAATAAATATTTACCTAGGACCTAGTCCTACGGTAAGCTCAATAAGGCTTGTGTTGTAAGTACTAGACGACTATATAAATAATATATAGATATTAATACTTAAATACATAGAAAACACCCATGACTTAGGAACAAATATCTGTGCTCACACAAATAAATGCCCTGACTGGTACTCGAACCCAGGACCATCGGCATCATAGGCAGGGTCACTGCCCACTAGGCCAGACCGGTCGTCAAAATAGGCCGATGTAAGATTGTTTGTCTCTGAATTAAAAAAAAAACTACGATTGCTTGGATTTTTTTCATTCGCCGCCATTTTATATATTCGCTTGACTTTTCATTTGCGGTTCCAGAAATTATTATTGAGAGCTTATATACGTATTGTGTGTATATAGTACATTACTGCAGAGGCCGTGAAGTAAGGGATTTAAGGACGAGATTGCGGATAAATTGAGTCCTTTAATCCCTGTTCAGGCCGAAGCCTGTATTTTCTCAAACATTTCAAGAAAATAATAAAATTAAAATAACAACAAAGCAATCAAGTAAAAAATATAACTATCTATGGTTCATAGATTTCGTTATTTTTTTTAATGAATTGACATTGGAAAAAGCTAATCCAGCACCATGTTTAACCGATTATTATAATACCAATTATGCTTTCAAAGATATTGTAACTTGGATGTATGTATTTTTTCCTTCGTCAGTCTAATCTTAGTTGGCAAATTTAAAAAGTTAGAGCTGCGGACAATAGGTAATGTGCTTTTCATACTAACTCCATACATTTATTCACGGCCTAGTCCATAAATGTGCAACTTCTTGGCATCATTTAGTGCCATTAACGCATACATTTCGTAGTATGCTTGAGAAAAAGCAGTTTATGTCACTGTCCATAATTAGGCATAAAAATTCTCATTTTGATGTCCTGGGTTCAAATCCCAGTACGGGCATTTATTTGTGTGATGAGCACATATTTGTTCCTGAGTCATGAGTGTTTTCTATGTATTTAAGTATTAATAAATATGTAGCCACTTTAAATCATTTGTTGTAATCTGACACCCTGGTTGTCCCTCAGAGCGGTGGACCATATTGCGATCGCCAACCCGCCTGCTAAGCGTGGCCACTATTGCGACCCCCCATTTGGCTGATTATCTATACCAATCTCTGTAATAAAAAAAGATGGAACTTATTTAAAGTTACATAAAACTAAACTAGACTCAGATCCAAATATGGCGGCAATTAAAAATCTTGTTAGTCTATAAACTACACCTGACGAATGATGGCTTTATGCAATTTGCGTAAAAACATTTATTTATTTATATTTAACCTTTATTTCACAAAAAGCGGACTTAATGCTACAAAGCATTCTCTACCGCTCAACCTTAAGGCAAAGCAGAGAGATTGAAGGCGGTTCATAACAAAACACATTTAAATATAAATTAAACATAATTATAATATACATTAATATAATAAACATACATACAATATAATAATATACATACGAGTACTAAGATAAACTGACGGACATTATTATTATTATGAAAATCACACTATCAGCCACGGACATCCAATACAGGACATAGGTAGACCACCAGAGCTATCTCTGAGCATGATTTCAATGCCGTAATCGCCACGCTTGGCAGGCGGGTTGGCAATCGCAGTATATTCCACCGCTCTAAAGTACGCTGTGAAATTAACGGTGATCACCAACACGTTAAACCCTTTATGTCACTAATGTCAATTAGAGTCGTTCGCAATTGTCAATGTCAACTTATGTCAGTATGTCAAAGTTGCAGTTAACCCTAGACTGTCCTTCGCCGGATTCCCATACCGTTATGTCACATTACGACACCGGTAATGACCACGATCGGGAACTATGACAAATTGATATTTAATTTAATATTATGACACTGGCACGGCAATCATAGGACGGCATTATACTATATGTCGCCATTATAACTAACAGCATTTGAATTTATTTCGTGGATACTGATCCTGCCTATGAAGCCGATGGTCGTGGGTTCAAGTCTCATTAAGGGCATTTATTTATGTGATGAGCACAGATATTTGTTCCTGAGTCATGGGTGTGTTATATATGTATTTTAGTATTTGTATATTATATATATCGTTGGCTGAGTACCCACAACACAAGTTTTCTTGAGTTTACCGTGGGGCTCAGTCAACTTGTGTTAGAATGTCCTGTAATATTTATTATTTGATGCCTTTTCCGAACACGGAACAATGGTGATCATAGGCCCTTTTGAAAATTTAATTAAATGTAAGGAGTATACTAAGCGGATATTGACCCATGGGATGCGCACAGAAACAATTGGGGATTTGAACCCAGGACCGTCGGATTCATTTCTACCCACTAAGCCAGACCTGTCGTCATATTAGAATCTGATTATTGAAATTGAGATTTGTGAATTATTATTATTATAATTTGTATGTCTCTTCCGTACACGGAACAATGGCGTTCCGGACATTTGGGAGGCGTACGCGGAGCCAGATCGAGCCAACGCGCAGAGGCCCTTTCGACAATTTAATGAAATGTAAGGGGTACACTAAGCGGATATTGCCCCTGTCCGTATCATGGGACGCGCACAGAGACAGCACCCGCTATGGTGTAAGGACTATTGAGTTTTAATGAAATCCAGAATGTACTAGGCTATTGGGTGGAAAGGATGGACTAGCTACTGGGCTATTGGATAAAAGACCGAACGTCTGCCTAATAAAATGGTATACAATTTTATTTCCGGCAAACGGTGACTAGCTCTATGCGAGATGAGCCCCCACAAAAAGCGACATCAATCACATTTATTTATTATTATCTATTTATTATAGTGTTTGCTGAGTACCCACAACACTCACACTGGCGGTTTCCTCGCATGATGGCGGCATTTCCTCTATTGCCGACGAGGAAGTACCGCCAGCATCCTTGGTACAATGCAATAAGACTTTTTTAGAATTTAGACTAAAGCTACAGTATCTAGTTATTATAAAATTGTATTCCTTGTATATTATTTGAAAATAAAATTGTGGAACATTAGTATTAAAACTTACACCGCTGAGAAATTCATTAGAATCTAGGTTTCAGACCATCCAAGTTTGATTTCCACATCGCTGGTCTGAGTCGCTTATTTTCACACTAAGTTAATTTCAAAACAGAGACGACCTTAATGACAATTCAGTAATTAAGTGAAGCTTACCCAATTTTATTGCACACATACTTTAAGAAATAAACTGTAGAGGTATTAATAAATAAATAAATATTACAGGACATTCTTACACTAATTGACTGAGCCCCACGGCAAACTCAAGAAGGCTTGTGTTGTGGGTACTCAGCCAACGATATATGTAATATACAAATACTTAAATACATATATACCCATGACTCAGGAACAAATATCTGTGCTCATCACACAAATAAATGCCCTTATTGGGATTTAAACCCACGACCATCGGATTCATAGGCAGGGTAGCCCCTATGCCAAACCTGTCGTCAAACTACAAAGAAAACGAAATAAATGTTAAAATTAACGTATTCCTTTTAAATTCCCATAAAACTAAGGCCACACGTAAGTACGCGGCATATCAAAGGCTATCTAAAAATAACCATCAACTTTTTACTGGCTCCCTTCCTTATAAGACCATCCAGTGACGCGAGCTACCAGAATCAAAAACGTAGTAAGTCCTTACTTGTAAAAATAACACACATTTTAAACCTTACGCCTTATGAATAAGGTTCAAAATTAAATAGGAATCTTGAAACAATAGTAAAGCTATTTTGGTTTCGGTTTATAACATTCTTGACCTACCAGCAAAAACTGAATCGTCTTCTTATCCAGCAAAGCAAAAAGTTGACTAAAAGTCTTATGTACAACTTTACTATACTAGTAAAATGAACTTTAAGTATTTGTAATAAAGATGAATTTGGATAAACAATTAAATAAATAAGAGTAGGTTATATAATAGTGTCTAGGTTCTGAAAGATCGTGCGTTAGAGAAGATAGTCAGAAGCTACCACGCATCTGTCTCTTTTACTCCAATCATTATATAAAAAAACATGTCAAGTGCGAGCCGAACTAGCATAATACTTCTCTACCCTTAGCCCTTTGCACCTGTGTTGCCCTTGAGCCATCTTTGATGTTGTTTTTTGTGGGGCCCATCTCGTGGAGAGCGAGTCACCATATGCCGGAGAAAAATTTTATACCATTTTTGGCAGCGGTTTTTTATCCAATAGCCCAGTAGCTAATCCATCCTTTCCACCCAATAGCCTAGTACATTTTAGTTGTCATTAAAACTCAATAGTCCTTATACCATGGCGGATGCTGTCTCTGTGCGCGTCCGATGACACGGACAGGGGCAACATCCACTCAGTGTACTCCATACATATTAAATTGTCATAAGGTCCGTTGGCTCGATCCGGCTCCGCATACGCCTCCGAAATGTCCGGGACACCATTGTTCCGTGTACGGGAAAGACATACAACATATATTCTATATATTTAAGTTTTTTTTTATACATACGCTGAGTACCTACAACACAAGCCTTCTTGAGCTTACCGTGGGGCTCAGTCGATTTGTGTAAGGATGTCTTGTAAGATTTATTTATTATTATGTATTTTTATACATTAAGAAGAAGTCTTCTCTTATTTACTATTATGCATCTTTATATACTAAACCTTTATTAACAAAAACAACTAAATACGTTGAAAAACAATTAATAATTAAAACTAATAAAACTAACAGAACTCTAAAAATATCTTAAAAATATATTAACTTAATATATTACTTTTAAAGAGGAAAGATGTATGAAGCTTATTTTTTAATACAAACGATCATTAGTGATGTTACAATAATCTTACATTCTTCCTTCGACCAATCAAATTGGCAACACTTAATATACCTTATTACATAAGCTTAGGGTTCACATTAGCTGTACCAGTAAAAGTACAATCGGCAGCTAGAATGTATACTAGTAATTATTTTAGTATACTAATTAGCGTTTGTCTGTTGATATCATTGTTCTCTGACGTATAGACACTTTGTTCAGATACTGTTGTATTGTTTTTATATTAAGCAGAAACGTCTGCTAGCATATCATAGATATTTCAAATATACGTCATTACATTCATCTTTAATTATAAACATAAAGAAGACAAAATATCTTGTAAGTCAAAAATAGAGCAACACCACACACCGATTACATTAAATAATACAACTATAGAACAGGTCTCTAAATTTAAATACCTTGGTAGCCTTATCACAAATGACTCCAGATGTACACAAGACATAGTAACCAGGATAGTAATGGCAAAGAAGGCATTTAATTCAAAGAAAAGCCTATTCAAAGCTAGGACCCGGGTATGTCCTTAAACTACGTCCGACAATGAGAGGTAGGGCACAGCGAAGTACCATCACGCTCGAGTCTGGAGAAGCCCAACTGGGGAAGTACCTCCTCCTTACAGAAGACCACAGCCATAATAGCACTGCTACCTTTCAGGTATGTAGTGGTGTGTTCCTGATGGTGAGTAAGGTTCCCAGAGCTCCAACCCCCTTTAAAGGTCGGCAACGCGCTTGTGACTCCCCTGGTGTTGCGGGTGCCCATGGGCGATGGTAATTGCTTACCATCAGGCAATCCGTCTGCTCGTTTGCCACCTTATGTCATAAAAAAAAAAAAAAAGGATATCCACTGAAATTAAAAAGAGGCTCATCAAAGTGTACATATGGAGCATTGCATTATATGGTAGCGAGACATGGACACTGACGCAACGGGACAGGAATCAACTAGAGGCCTTTGAAATGTGGTGTTGGCGGCGTCTTGAGAGGATCAGCTGGAAAGACAAAATTATTAATAAAGAAGTATTAGAGAAAGTAAATGAAAGGAGGAACATTCTAAATACAATAGAAAATAGGAGAGGAAAAATGTTGGGACACCTTTTACGACATGACGATTACATCAAGACCATCTTAGAAGGAAGAGTAGAAGGAAAGAGGATGAGAGGAAGACCCAGAAGAACATATATTGACCAAATAAAAGGGAAAGTAAATGTCATGTCGTATCAGGATGTCAAAGAAAAGGCCCAGGACAGAACCGCATGGAAATTGCTCCACCGACAAGAGCCCAGCTCTTAAATTGAAGAAGAAGACATTCATCTATGAGATGCTTGCAGACGTTTCTGCTTAACATAAAAACAATTTAGAACGGGGTAGCACATTGTTATCGATGAATTCTCGATCTAAATTTGAGACTTCGATGCCGTAAAAAGGGTTCAATACTCTTCGGTAGATGTCGCTACACGTCACCCGTAATGAACGTATACCAGGAAGGATAAGATAGAAAAAATTGACACGTCTAAGCGGTACTCGTATATCACAATTGGTGCACTGGGCTAGTGATCCAGTGGTTGTGGCTTCGACTCCCGCTGCGAGTCATTTTTTTCTATTTTTCTTTCCATTTAAAATATCTACTGTTGTATTTATTATAAATGCGAAAGTGTGTCTGTTTATTTGTCCGTCATCACGGCAAAACTGAGCGACGAATTTACGTGATTTAGTTGAAGGGGTGGAGAGTGACATAGGCTACTTTTCCAGCGGGAAAACATTTCATTCCCACGTGAAGACTCAATATGTTACATTTTCCTCCAACCATGCGAAGCCGCGGGCAAAATCTAGTACTTAAATACATAGAAATCACCCATGACTCAGTAAATATATGTGCTCGTCACACAAATAAATGCCTTTACTGGGATTCAAACCCAGGACCATCTGCTTCAACAGGATCTCTACCCACTCAGTCAGACCGGTCGGAATATAAAAAATAATTTAAAAAACTAACTAAACATATCAATTTGTTACTGTCAATGTCAAATATATCACCGAACAAAGTGCCAAAATTTGTATACGTGCACCGTAAAGCAAGTCAATAAGGTGCATGTATACATATTTTGGCAGTTTGAACGTGTACATATATTTGACCTTGGCTGTACATAATTACTAATAAGCAGTCATAGCTGATTTATCATCTCCAAGTTCGAACATGACACACTTCCGTTGTCTAATGGACATTAAATACATGTTACGTTAAACATTAATCATATTTTCGTAAACTTGTTACATTTGTGTTCCGTATTTTTAGAATTTTGAACATCAATAAATATTATTAGCTAGCTGTGCCCCGCGGTGTTACCCGTGGTTTATTAGGGAAGAAACTTAGCCTATGTGTTAATCCAGGGTGTCAGCTAACTCTAAACCAAATATTAAAATCGCTGCAGCCGTTTAGACGTGAAGAATTAACAAACACACACACTCACACACTCACACCTTTATAATATTAGTGTACATTCTATGCTTAGGTCTCACACGGACCAGAACACAAAATGACTACATCGGCTCATAGTCCATAACTCAAAATGATCGAAACACAAAATGGCTACAACACAATTAGTCACATACGAAAAAACACCAGATTTTTTTTTTTTATGTCATAATGGTGGCAAACGAGCAGACGGATTGCCTGATGGTAAGCAATTACCGTCGCCCATGGGCACCCGCAACACCAGGGGAGTCACAGGCGCGTTGCCGACCTTTGGGTCGGGGGGTTGGAGCTCTGGAAACCTTACTCACCATCAGGAACACAACACTACATACCTAAAAGGTAGCAGTGCTATTATGGCTGTGGTCTTCTGTAAGGAGGAGGTACTTCCCCAGTTGGGCTTTTCCAGACTCGAGCGTGATGGTACTTCGCTGTGCCCTACCTCTCATTGTCGGACGTAGTTTAAGGACATACCCGGGTCCAAAAAAGATGCGGAAAAGTAAACCTACTGTCCTATAGGTAGGTTTAGGTTATGTTCGTTTTGTATCGGCCCGTAGGGCCAAAGCACTCAGAAATAGCTTACGCGGAGCTCCGTC
The DNA here is from genome assembly GCA_022674325.2 of Grapholita molesta. Classification (NCBI taxonomy): domain Eukaryota; kingdom Metazoa; phylum Arthropoda; class Insecta; order Lepidoptera; family Tortricidae; genus Grapholita; species Grapholita molesta. Next base: position 10,351,649 of record CP053143.2, read on the forward strand.
GACTATTTGTGTTGTAGTCATTTTGTGTTTCTGCCATTTTGAGTTATGGACTATGAGCTGATGTACTCATTTTATGTTCTAGTCCGTACCCGATTCTATAACTAGATTTTCCTCGCGACTTCGTCTGCCAGCCATGCCCGTCTTTAAAGTATGGTTGCGGGATAAAAATTATCCTATGTCCTTTCTCGTAGCTCAAACTCTCTTCATACCAAAATTAATTCCAATTGGTTTAAGCGTGAAGAGGTAACAGACAGACAGAGAGTTACTATCGCATTTATAATATTAGTATGGATATAAGACTTGGATACTGTATACATACAATACAATATACCTGTCGTTCCCGCATTGCTGGCTAAGGTACTACAAGTGACATCTAGTGTTTCACAGCCGTAATAGATCTCAGTTGCATAATTATAATTTATTCATATAAGTTCGGAGAAATGCGATTTTATATAGACGTTGTCTAGAATTATATTTTTTATGACATGATTAAATTAATTACATTGTTTTATATTAAGCAGAAATGTCGGCTAGCATATCATCGATATTTATATCGAAAGAAAAATAGAAAAAATTTACTCTCAGCGGGACTCGAAGCCACAACCACTGGATCACTAGCCCAGTGCACTACCAGTTGTGCTATACGAGTATCGCTTGGACTAGTCAATTTTTTCTATTTTACGGAAGACGTGTAGCGACATCTACCGAAAGAGTATTGAACCCTTTTTACGGCATCGAAGTCTCAAATTTTGATTGAGAATTCATCGATAACAATGTGCTAACCCTTTCTAAATTGTTTTAATTTGTTAAATTTGACAAGTCCAAGCGGTACTCGTATAGAACAATTGCTAGCGCACTGGGCTAGTGATCCAGTGGTTGTGGGTTCGAGTCCCGCTGCGAGTAATTTTTTTTCTATTTTTCTTTCGATTTAAATATATTAATTATAGTTTGAAAACCTTCTATATTAATAAAATATGCCACGCGCACACACACAGAAATATACCCACAAAAATTCACAAACACGCCTACCTACCTACCTTGTACAGTCAGCAGCAGAAGTGGCTAAGCGTTTGAGGTGTTCAAAATGAGGTCAACACATCTCTATTGTCAAGAGAATAAGAGCGCGTGTAGGTCATTTTGAACACTTCAAACGCTTAGCCACTTTTGCTGCTGAGTGTACTACTATTTTTTGGATATCATGTACTTTTTTTCATTTTTTTTAATGCAGTTTTTTAAGTGACACTATCAATGAGAATAACATCTTGCCAAAAATAAAACATTTATTTTTCTCGCATTGTCCCGCCATTTTGCCACGGCTCATGGTAGCCTGGGGTCCACTTGGCAACTAATCCTAAGATTTGGCATAGGCACTAGTTTTTGCAAATGAACGTTTGAAATGAATGAATGTTTTTGACGACCGGTCTGGCCTAGGGACCCTGCCTATGAAGCCGAAGGTCCTGGGTTCGATTCCCAGTCAGGAAATTTATTTGATGAGCACATATATTTGTTCCTGAGTCATAGGTGTTTTTTATATATTTAAGTATTTATATGTATCTATTTATTATATATAATTTAATTTATTTCTAACCTAATTGAATTTATTTCTAATTTTAAATGAATTGTTAATTTAATTTTAGTTGTATTTTAATTTAATTTAATTCTAATTTATTTAATTGAAATTTAATGTAATGCTAATCATAGGTATATGGGCAGTACGGCCTGAAATAAATCATTTTTATTTTTTTTATTTTATTTATTTATATATCGTCGTCTAGTACCTACAACACAAGCCTTACTGAGCTTGCCGTGGGACTAGGTCGATTTGTGTAAGAATGTCCCGAAATATTTATTTATTTTATGGGTCTCGGAGTAGAGGAAGACCAAAACGAAGATGGCGGGACGACCTTGACACATTTTTTAAAGAGTGGCGAGAGAGTGCATTGGATAGGACCAAATGGAGAGAAAGAGGGGAGGCCTTTGCCCAGCAGTGGGATCTTATAGCTAATAATCAGGGATCGGAAACTCGGGAGCTATTATACCTACAACTAGCAAAATTCCGAAAAAAGCTAAGCAAGTATGGAGTCGGCTTCTTAAAAATAATATTTTTTATTATTTAAATCCCGGTATTTTATTGTGAAAAGAATTATGGTAAAGTTTCGGCCAAAAGTCTAGTTTTTCTTATCAGAACATGATGCCCGTTATCCTCTTAAACGGATCACCAGTACTTTTGTCACACTTTGTTTGTGCTTAATGCATAAAGTATATAGAAACAACTAAAATAGTCTATTTAAATACTTTAATACATTTGTATGGCTGTTATTCTAATTTTCGGTATTTCGGGTAATCCCGGGAAATTTATAATTAAAATTAAATTGAATCCACCTCCATACTAGTCAACATCGACGCGGCGTAGGTACTGAGCCCGAAGTTTAGGTATCCCGAGCCCGAGTTACCGATCCCTGCTAATAATATATTATTTTATGAAACAAGTCATATTTGTTACCGTCTTCCGGCTGAAGTTATAAAGATGAACTTACCTAAAACCTCCGTGTAATCCCAGGCCCCACACCCCCCTAGTAAACCAGAGCACGTATATAAGATGCGCGTGAGTCGACGCGCAGTTAGTGATTGTTCGCGCAGTGTGTGTGCAGAGTGCCACGGTAAACAAATTATTTTATTTGTGTTGTGCTTTTTATGTGTGCGGATTTTTTTATGTGTGTCTACCGAGGGAGGTCTATAGGTTTAGAATTTTAACTGTGTTTTTAATTTTTTTTTTCTTCATTCATTAAATATATCGGGACAATCTAACACAAATCGACCTAGTCCTACGGTAAGCTCTGTAAGGCTTGTGTTGTAGGTACTAGACGACGATATATACAATAGATATTATATAAATAGTTAAATACATATTAAATATGACTCAGGAACAAATATCTGTGTTCATCATACAAATAAATGCCTTAACTGGGATTTGAACTCAGGACCGGCTTCAAAGTCAGGGTCACTACCCACTAGGCCAGACCGGTCATCAAACATCTTTCTTTACAATATTATAATAACTACGAGTACTTAACTAGTTACTACATTAAATTTAAAAAAGGCCCTTGAGGCATGGATGCTGGCGGCATTTCCTCGTTGTATCGCAATGCTGATTAACTTTTAAAGTATGAACCCTATATAGTGTTATTGCTAAGTATGAAATTAGGATTAAGATAATACAGTAATAATTATAGATTCCATTAAAACTCAATAGTCCTTACACCATGGCGGGTGCTGTTTTTGAGCGTGTCCCATGATACGGTCAGGGGCAACATCCGCTTAGTTTGCCCTTTACATTTCATAAAATTCCCGGAACACCATTGTTCCGTGTAGAAAGAAAAATCTTAAATAATTTAATTACATATAGAACAACAAGCAATTTACAGATAAATACAACGTAAATAATAAAAGTAAAGAAAAAATAATAATAGAAATTTAAATAATTATAGAAAAATTTTATAATTGACTGTCGAACAATTTTACAAAAATAATAGGTACGTACGTTATAAAATGAGTATTTGTGTAAAAAAAATATGGCTAGTATTTACAACAAACACATCTGCTTAAATAATCCCAAAAATAAATAGTTACTTTAAAAAAAAATACAAATTAAATATAACTAAGATCAAATCAAATTAAAATTATATTCAAATTTTGATTTGCTATTTATTTTATTACAGTAACTAGTAACAATACGATATAAACAGAAATTTTTTAATTTCAGTTTAAAAATAATAACTTTTTATCCAATAAAAAAAACTTGTATAATACTATAATGACCACTACAAAGGGAAAAAACCAACGGATAGGCAGCAGCGTCCGACGAAATCCAATCTACAGCTACTGCGGTCGCCAATCCGCCTGCCAAGCGTGGCAGCTTCGGCTACTACCCCCCAAGGTGATATAAGTCATATTTGGGGGAGGCCTATGTCCAGCAGTGGACGATTTACAGCTAAAATGACGATGATGATAGGCTTTCCGTCAATATGGTAAATGACCCATCAAAAACGCTAGAAGCTTTAACCCTTTAACGGGCTTATGCCCTGGTATCAAAAAATACGCAAAACTGAACCCTATTACGTTGAAATAAAGTTCAAACAATGGTGGGAAATATATTCCCTACGCCTTATAAAGGCTTAAAGCTCAAATTAAGCTTTTAAGTTTTTATCTTGACGTATCTGGTAATAAAACTAATAAGTTTTAGTTTTTCACGACCGATGTGGCCAATTTAGTAACCTAGTAGCCTTAAAGCCGATCGTCCTAGGTTCGAATCGCAGTTAGGACATTTATTTTTGTGTTAAGTACTATTTATTCCTGAGTCGTGGGTATTTTCTTGGTCTACTTATCTATATTGTTAAATATCCATGCAAATATTATAAATGCGAAAGTAACTCTCTCTGTCTGTATGTCTGTTACCTCTTCACGCTTAAACCTGAAGCAATTGGATGAAATTTGGTATGGAGAGAGTTTGAGCTACGAGAAACGACATAGGATATTTTTTATCCAGCAACCATACTTTAAAGACGGGCATGGCTGGCCACAAAGTCGCGAAGAAAAGCTAGCTTGTATATAAAATCGTTGCTTTATGCGGGAAAGACCAAATTTGTATTTAACTAAATCTGACTATATGTCAAGTCTATTACAGATTTTTAATAGGTCTTTCTGAACCAGACTGATTTAAAATGAGACTAATGATGTTTACAAAAACTCATAATTATAGGTGAGAAACTTAACTGAAGGACCATGTTTATGTAGGTGTGCAGAGAATTATTATGGGACTTACATCAAAATTTGATTATAGAACGCCGACATATATGCTCAGTTTAGGGGCAAGTGATTGGGTAGTTACGATAATCTAATTCGATAAAAAATTAACCGATCCAGTGCGGATGGCACGACAGGCGAGTCATCAATGTTTTTAACGTGTGGCGTATGGCACGAGAGGAGTGCCATCACATTCTATGGCGTAAGGCACGCTTGCTGCGTCGTGGAATAATTGTTCGCCGCCACAGACAAAAGTTTTTGAAAATGGAAGACGCAACGAATCGGTTAAGTTGACTTACTCACTCAAAAAATCTTAGGTTCGATTTTTGAAATAGTCGCTAAGTGATTTCCATAGAGAATTAATAAGAATCTCTATGAAGATTACTCTGTGACTATTTCAAAACTCGGACCCCAAATTAACGATAAGTATTCAATAATTGGCGATATTCGATATTTATAATTGTCGCCCTCCATTCTGATAAAAAAGGAATGAATGAGTTCTCTCGGGCGTTCACTAAAGAAGAATTTTAGTTTGCCAAATAACTTTTATCGATAAATATGAATCGACTAATTATGTGAAGCAACATCGCTATTTTAGCTTGCCCCCAAAATGAGCATTAGATAACGGGGTGTAATTATGGGACTTACATCAATTGAATATAGAACGCCGACATGCGTGTACACACATGTCACTACTACATAGGCAAGTACGCTTACCATGAGTTGTGACATTGAGGTTTTCGATAACGAGTATCGAGTTTAGGCACTATCTTTCTTGTGCTACTCGTATATGCTGCAGAGACGGCTGAATCTTTGAAACAGGCAAAATATAAGGGTCTCGGGGCCGAATACAATTTTGTACCTTTTGGCGTCGAGACCCTTGGCCCGTGGGGACCAAGTGCCCATGCCTTTTTCAAAGATTTGGCCAAACGTCTTATCGATGTTACTGGTGACCGGAGAGCTGACAGCTTCCTCGCTCAACGCATAAGCATTGCGATACAGCGAGGAAATGCTGCCAGCGTTTACGGTACCATGCCACGGGGGGATCTTTTATTTTAGATAGGTATTTTAGGTTTAGTTTTTAGTTATTTATATTTTTAGTATTTTATTTTATTTAAGTTTCCTTCTGTTTTTAATTTGTTCGTTGGATAAATAAATATATCCCACTCGTTCCCATTAGTGCGAACATGATGCACAGATAGTAAACTCGATATTCGTTATCGAAAACTTCAATGTCAGAACTCATGGTAAGGTTATAGGTGCTTTAGCTAAGTTTTTCTCTTTGAATCCAGGAACTTGGCTTTAATATATGTAAAAAGTTAAACTAGTCGATAAAAACTGGTGTTGTAGCTAAGTTTTTCACCTATACTCGGTTAGACCAAGAACCTTCCTTTTGCTTGTCAGCCAAGTCCTTTCAAATAACGACCTACTTATCCAATACCATGCGAATATAGATCTAAATACAATCAGATGCATCCTTGGATAAGCTTCGTTCACTAGGGAATGTCTGTTACAAGCATAATGCGTCCAAACTTAACATTTGTGAGAATTTTTACATGAACTTTGTATATACATAATTATAACATACTAGCTTTGTCTTTTGGGTTCGATTCAGTCGGGGCATTTATTTGAGTGATGATCATTGATATTTGTTCCGGAGTCATGGGTGTTTTCTATGTATATATCTATTATGTATATCGTCGTCTAGTACCTACAACACAAGCCTTACTGAGCTTACCGTAGGGCTAGGTCGATTTGTGTAAGATTGTCCCAAAATATTTATTATTTTTTATTTTTTTCTCGCGACTTGCCAGCTATGCCCGTCTTTAAAGTATGGATGCGGGATAAAAATTATCCTATGTCCTTTCTGATAGCTCAAACTACACACCCATATGGTATGGTATGGTATGGAGAGATCCATACCAAATTTCATCCCAATTGGTGCAGCAGTTTAAACGTGAAGAGTTAACAGACACACAGACAGAGTTACTTTCGCATTTATAATATTAAAAGTAAAGTATGTATGGAAGTATGTATGATCGTAATCGTAATTAGGAATCACGTACCAAATTTCAAGATTTTGAGTTCACAGGAAGTACCCTATAGGTTTTTATTCCCTTACGAGTTCGAAAAGTGGCAAAAACGACTTTCTTATTTGTTTTGGCTTATTTTGATTTACAATCTATTATTATGATTGCGTTGGCTTAGATTTTTTTTTACATCACTAGCTCGGAAAAACTGTTTTATTCTTTAACAGATAGCAAAGTTGCATTTAATTCACAAGAGTGCAAAGTTATTTTAAACACATGATTTATTACTAATCGAGTGTTTATTTGACGTTAGCTGCTTGGATGTTCTTTTATTTAATGTTTTTGTATGATAAATGATGGACGCCATTAATTTTGATTACATTTTTAAAGTTTTAGAGTTTCTTTTCCCTCGTGGTAGTGAGATGAAAAATTGTGTGTTTCACGCGGTAACAAAGTGTGTCCCCCTCTCGTGATTTGAGATCCTCCCAAAGGTCAAGATTCCACTCGCTATGTTCGTGGTTCAATTTTGAAATATTACTAGCTCGGGTCTCAATATCAGCACGAGAAGGTAAACACTAAATTTGCCCCCTTGTATAACAAATAACTATTTTACTGCTCTAAGAAACAGTAGACTTGAGTATTTAATATGAATTTCAGTAACCTTCACACGTTTCTGAGAAAAAGTTTCTTGACAGACAGACAGACAATAACTCGATAGGAAAATTTGATTATTAGCGGAACTCGAACCTACAACCACTGGATCACTATCCCAGTGCACTACCAATTGTGCTATTCGAGTATCGCCTCGACTTGTCAAATTTCTCTACTTTATCCTTCGTGGTATACGTCATCATGGGCAACGTGTCGTTTAAATATCGAATATATTCGCTAGCAGACGTTTCTGCTTTTTAAAATTAGTACATTTCGATACTAGTCAAAAAAATTTTTTTGTCGACGAGGGTGATAGTTGGCGCCCGAGTGAATCGAGGGTGACAATCATCCGAGTCTTAAAGAAGTTTTTACACAAGTATCGAACCTAATTTTTCATAGCAAGTGCCTTAAAAAGTGAAATTTACGTGCGAAAAGTGCACTTTTTACGCACTAGTTAGGAAATATAATTTAGACAACAAAGTGATCTTACAATTCCTTTTTTCTTTTAAAGTATGGAAAAGCGATATATTTGGCCTCATAGATTATTTATGATACGATGTGACACCAACATTACGTACCCACAGTTGACTTGCAAGGAATGCATAAATGCAACCTTGTAACGCCATTCGCTGAAAACCTCCGTCGCATCCTATTCATTGCAACCTTAAAGAAAGTAACAAGTGCACGCAAACTGCATACGCTTACTGCATTTACTTGCATTTTCTACACCCACAGCTAACCTACTACAGATCTATAGATCTTCTTTTCTATAGAAAAGCCTGACAATCCAAATTAGACTTTAAGTTGTTGACACTAAGTTTAAATATACATTGGTGAATTAAAGGTACAGTGGGCGAGAGATGGATTATCTTTTGTTTGAACCTGTAACCTCGACCTTGCAATTGTAAATCGATCTTTTGAATTTTAACAATATATATGTGTTTACTGTCATCATCATCATCTCTCGCAAGTTGTCCACTGCGGGACGGCTTCCCCCAAATACTATTTGTATCTTTGAGTGTAGTTGCCATAGTCGCCACGCTTGGCGGGCGGATTGGCGACCGCAGTTTCTGAGTAATAATGCGAACATTACGCGATACTTTAAGCTTTTGAAACCAACTGTCAATGAGTGTTTAACTCGAGTGTGTTAAAAATAAATAAATATTTCGGGACAATTTTACACAAATCGACCAAGTCCTACGGTAAGCTCAGTAAGGCTTGTGTTGTAGGTACTAGACGACGATATAATCATATAATAGATAGATACATATAAATACTTAAATACATAGAAAACACCCATGACTCAGAAACAAATGTCTGTGCATCACACAAATGAATGCTCTTAATGCTATTTGAACCCAGGACCATCGGCTTCATAGGCAGGGTCACTACCCACAAGACCAAATCTGTCGTCAAATGTGCAACTTAAGCGATCATCGAACTTCGTATATTTAGATCATCTTTCTCTTTTACTCTAATGAAGGCGTCATGAGACTGACAGACACGTACGAATATCGTTTTTCGCCGCAGTTGAAATGTGAGCGACCATCGTATATAGTAAAAAGGTTATTTAACAAGTTGATAACAAAAATGATTACTAGCCAGGATTGTTAATAAAGCTGCATGTCATTGACCTTTGCTTGTTCTATCAACGTTTATAGCGTACTTTGCTCAAATGTTAACAATAAACTCATTTTATGGAAATTATGGACGATTCATAGGAAAACGCATAATTTTTTTAATAATCTTATTTACTCATAAAAAAATCTAATATTACATATGTATTTCCTAATCATCATCGTTTATGAGTTTAAATTTGGAACAGCTGTCAAATTCAAGTGGGGTGTCTATTCGTAGTATCTATAGATATTAAAGTCACATACGAAACGCCAATTCGTTATGTTTTTTTTAATATATATCGAACGACATTTGAACTCGATTGAATAGGGAGTTCATTCGTTTGTCTATGATTTAAAAAAATATTTGACAGAGATACGAAATACGAAACGCCGCCATTCCAATCTGTCATTTATTTTGATATTTGTTCCTGTGTCATGGGTGTTTATATATGTATTTAAGTATTTGTTTATTATATATATCGTTGGCTGAGTACCCACAACACAAGCCTTCTTGAGCTTACCGTGGGGCTCAGTCAATTTGTTTAAGAATGTCCTGTAATATTTATTATTTATGGTGCCAAATGTGATATGAGTCTAGTAGCCTAGTTCTTCTAGTTGCCTGTAATACTTTTGATGTAAGACCAGTTAAAATAAATAAATAAATATTTCCGGACAATCTTACACAAATCGACCTAGTCCTACGGTAAGCTCAGTAAGGTTTGTGGTGTAGGTACTAGACGACGATATATATAATAGATAGATAAATATAAATACTTAAATACATAGAAAATGCCCATGAGTCAGGAACAAATATCTGTGCTCATCACACAAATAAATGCCCTGACTGGAAATCGAACCTAGGACCATCGACTTCACAGGCAGGGTCACTACCCACTAGGCCAGACCGGTCGTCCAAAGTTAAAATAGGAAATGTTCTAAATAGCAAACCAAGGTTACTATTTCATGTTAGCAATTACTAAAATGATGAAGTGAACACATTTTCACAGGCCTTAAGACCGCAAATTATGTCTTAACCGCAGTCACGAATACTATAATGCTGAATTAAGTATTAGTAATAATTATATGAAGAGTTATGGTGTTAGGCCATAGGATGCTACAGTCTTTATTTTGCTTTCATCATCATCATTAGCCAAAAGAAATCCACTGTTGAAGACAGGTCTCAGAGTTCTATTGCTTGCCTTGCGAAGTGTTATTTATAGCAAATTTTAATATATAAGAATATTATCCGTACTATACTATATACTATTCATCCATCCATCCACCCATCCATCTATCCATCCATCCATCCATCCACCCATCCATCTATCCATCCATCCATCCATCCACCCATCCATCTATCCATCCATCTATCCATCCATCCATCCATCCATCCATTCACCTATCCATCCATCCTTCCATCCATCTATCAATCCATCCCAATCCCATCCATCCATATTTTATAAATGTGAAAGTAACTCTGTCTGTCTGTTACCTCTTCACGCTTAAATCGCTGAACCAATTGGGATGAAATTTGGCAGGGAGTTTGAGCTACGAGAAAGGACATAAGATATGTATCAGCAACCATACTTTAAAGACATCTTCTAGCCGCGCGAGTTATTCAAACTACCCGCACTTGATCTTGTTTATCAACTTGCACGTTTTGCGCACTAGGGATGTCCCTCGGTCGACACACTACACTAACTATACCGGTACCTATATTTATCGGTATACTGTATATGAGTACCGTTCTAATGAGTACCTAGTTATCTTATTAAAGTTTTATGTTTTCAGGTACCTTTAGTAACAATATAGAAATGGAATCCTCAAGAAAGGTAAGTCAAATCATATTTTTTCGACGACTTTTGACAAAATATTTTGTAGTACTAAGTGTGGTCCCTTGGATAACAAACTACTATTGATATTATGACGCAGGTCGTCCAAGCCAACCAATACTCCATACAAAAACCAAAAAAATTACGAACCAAAAAAAAAAACTTGTCCATTTTTTCCTAATAAGAAGAGGATACTGAATACCTATGCTTAATCAGATACGGGTATTTTAACCTTGTAGTATCTACCTATGCACATATGACATATGACAAGCATACACAGCTTATTTTCTATATTACTAGTTGCCATGGTTGCGTTCCCCTGAATCTATCTTAAAACATAGTTTTATAGCAGCTAAACACACAAAACATGCATATTTGTGTCGCTTAACTTCAAACTCAGGTAAATCCATTTTGCTCTAAGGTTGATAAGCATTCTGATTGTTATACGTTTTTTTAGATAATCAACCTTAAAGGAGGATGGATTTACCCGAGTTTGAAGTTAAGCGACACATTTGTGGTAGATGTCCCTTCCAAGATAGGTCACCTACCAAGCGTGTTAGTAGAACGCGACGCCACATTTCTTCTAACTATGCTTCAGTTGTCTCCTAGCTGATGTGACAGAATAACAACAAATAGTTGATTCAAGCAACACATACTCAATTGGCATAAAAAACAAAAACTTAAGGATGATTCACGTTAGACCGGGGTAAGTGCCCGATAGCTCGACGCGACGGTGGGCTCGTGCTCGTGAGGTCGAAGTGTAGGAAGCGCGACGGTCTAACGCAGCACATACTCAATTTGCATAAAAAACAAACTTAAGCTCATATAAAGTAATTAAAAACCAATGAACATTTAATCATAAGTCTCAAACGGACACTGTTCCCACGAGAACAATTGGCTAAACACATAACTTCGACTCGGAACCATTCAGTCGAGACAATAGCAAATACAATGACGGTTGAATACGTTCAAATTCTTGGTACCAAGCTGTGAAATTAATGTCTTTTTTTATCAAGAATCGAAATTGTTAGGTACACTACAAGTTACTAAAAATTTGAGGAAATTACAATCGTATTATGATAACTACAAGTACTTAGCTACTAGCTAGTTACAGTATAAACTCTAAAATAGGCCCTAGAGGTTTCCTCGTTATATCGCAATGCTGATACGCTGTGCGAGGAAGCCGCCAGCTCTTCGGTCACCAGTTACATCAACCAGACGCTTCGCGATTACTGCAAAAAGTTTGTGCGCGCTGGGACCCCATGGACCTAGCGTCTCTACCCCAAACGGTAAAAAATTGGTACTCTCTACCACGGCTCTTATATTTGTTACGTTTAAAAATTTCGGCGCTTTCCGCCGCTGCACCCGCTTTTATATTAGTTCGTTGGAGATGGGACGGCGCTAGGGTATCTAAGCTGGTAGCATCCCACACCAGCACCCGTCCCAAGCGCCAAGGAACCAAAGGGCACTCCATCAAGCCTCTTGCCATCATCTCTGACAATGCCGGTCGGCTCAAGAAGAGCAGGCACAGTTGGTGGCAAGAGACCGACGGATTATGTCATGAAATTTGATAGTTACCACGTATGTTAATTTGAATGAGTGTCCGATATTTGTGGGAGGCCTATGTCCAGCAGTGGACTGCATACGGCTAAAATGTATGTATGTAAAATGTCCGATATTTCGGCACTGTTGCAAGGGCAATTTTGGAATAACTGAAGTACGGTAGTTAAACTACACTCCGATCTCCCTTCTTTCTGATGCGCTTTGTTTGTGAAACATCAATTTGACAACTACCGTTTTAAGTAATTAACACAAAAATATAAAATAAAAACTAAACTATAAATAAAAACATTGACCTAGGTCCTGGTCATTAGGTAGGGTGCCCAGAAGGCTGGCCGCGTTTCCGCGCTGGATAGCAATGCTAATCCGTTGGCGAAATAGTGGCCAGCCCTCTGGTCACCAGAAACCTCTATAAGACGCGCCGATATATCTTTGTACAGTCAGCAGCAAAAGTGGCTAAGCGTTTGAAGTGCTCAAAATGACCTACACGCGCTCTTATGCTCTTGACAATAGAGATGTGTTGACCTCATTTTGAACACCTCAAACGCTTAGCCACTTCTGCTGCTGGCTGTATGTCGGCGCGTAAGTAATAGTTGTAATTTAAACAACCATTTTAACTTCAAGTCGTAGGTTTGTTCAAGAAATACGTAATAACATTACAAAGTTGGCAAAATACTTAATTAGAAAATGATACAATGTTTTGAATAGGAATTCGTTTACCAATGAAATCATTCGTTCATTTCACTATCATTCGTTATTAAAAAGCAATTGCATTGTCTATGAATCCAGTCACTTGCGAGATTTGTAGACTACGAATCTATGATTAAATGTGGTAACACAATACACAATTAGTGCTGGAATCGGTAAAAAGCAAATGAAATACGGAACTAAATTATTCTACCCAGCAATTGATAATATAATTACATTCATGTCATATTTTTCTTAACCAAAAAAATATTATTCTATAATCGCTGGTTGGATGTGTTTTTAAATCATGATTTTAAATCGCGCTAAATAATAAACGCCTGCCATATGCATTAAACAGCTTACCTCAGCACATACGAATGGAAGAGAATTACTGCATTTTTAAAAGAAAAATTAATAGTAGTTTATGTATCTGTGCATAATGAAGGGCATTGTTGTAATGCCTAATTATGTATAGATGCATACACTACTTTATCTACACACATATCATAAGTGTTTTAAGATGGGTTCAGGAACCGTAGGGAAATGACCTGCAGTATTACTAGTGTTACTTGAAACATTAAAAAGTCAACTAACAAAACAAATGACAGCTTGGAATGGCGGCGTTGCGTATTTCGTATCTCAGGCAAATATTTTTTTAAACCATAGACAAGCGAATGAACTCCCTATTCTATTGTCACTCGAGTTCTAATGTCGTTCGATTTATATTAAAAAAACATAACGAATTGGCGTTTCGTATCAATGACTGTTTTAATATCTATAGATACTAGAATAGACCCCCCACTTGAATTTGACAGCTGTTCCAAATTTAAACTCATAACCTACGGATTTCAGTAGGTAATGTTAATATTACATCTCCATTCATTTCTGATGGTTGGTAATGCTGGTCATTGCCTACGGTTTCTGGACGCATTTTAGAGCACTTATGATATGTACGTAGATAAACAGTATTTAGTAGATTCACTGCCATAAAATTTGTCACTAAGTCGAACTGTTACAAAGTTACCACATTAGATAATAAGGTTTAGTATAGTTTAAGTGAAGTGTTCCTGCAGTCAAACTGTCTAAACAGTTTTGCAGGACTTAAAGTGCACTGTTTGTATTGTTTCTGTATATTTAATAAATAAATATTTAAAAAAAATTATACTACTTGTGTATTACATCGCACTGTTTCGGAAGCTTCGGTACCCATTTTAAAACCGAGTCTAAGGTATTTTGATCATTGTATTTTTTTTGGTGACTCTAGACTTATAATCCGTGATTCGCAGGTTCGAGACTGGCCCTAAACATTACCTATGGTTACACCATAAGTATTTGCCTATAAATAAACTGGGGTTTTGCCTCAGCGAAGACAATTTTCGCGTCATCGCGAGTACATCATGTAACTGTGATTTACTGATACTTATAGTGCTATTACATCAAATCTCGGACATGTACAGGGTATTACAAAACACTGCAAAAAATATTTTATTATTCATATACAAACATGGTCGGTGGTCACCCAAACTCAAACGTTTATACAGTAGGTAAGTAGGCCACAAGGGCACTTTTACACGTCGATTATGCAAAAGTAAAAGGGAAATATAAAAACTACACCGGTTCTAGCCCTACACCTCTGACCCGAAAAGAATTTTGACTTTTATGTCCGGCATGAAACTCGGCGGGATTTATTTTTTCAAAACAACAAAAAAAATCTAAACAGATATTTGTAGAAGCTATATGTCCCTTCCATAATGGGTCGCCTACCAAGCGTGTTAGCAGAACGCGGTGCCACATTTCTTGTAACAAACTATGCTTCAGTTGTCCCCTGTCCGATGGGACCGAACAACAACAAATAGTTGATTCACTTATATATTTCCTCCGACTATTTTACATAATACCGGTAATTGATATCAGTAAACCGCTTAAATTAAGTGTCTGACAGCAATAAAATAAATCTATAAAACTCTCATCACACAATCGTAAACTCTCAAAAAGGGATTGCAATTTCCTCTTCTCTAACGTGTGAAGAAATACCCTTACTTACGATTTTATACTACGGCGGCGACTAACAAGCTTACGGCCCGCTGGACGGTAAACTACCGTAGCCAGGGCACCTGGATTCCAGAGGATTCACATGTGAATTGCCCTTTAAGGAGCTCTCAGCTCTGGCGACCTTACTCACACGGGAACAATCCTTATAGCTATAAATATTACAGGACATTCTTACACAAATTGACTGAGCCACACGGTAAGCTCAATGAGGCTTGTGTTGTGGGTACTCAGCCATCACTACAATAAAATATAATAGATATCCTTACATATCATTAAATTGTCAAAAGGGCCTCTGCGCGTTGGCTCGATCCGGCTCCGCGTACGCCTCCCAAATATCCGGAATACCATTGTTCCAAAAGACATACATATAATAAACAAATAATAAATCTATAGAAAAAATCCATGACTTGGGAAAAAACTGTGTTCATCACACAAATAAATGCCTTTACCACGCCCTTACTGCAATTTTAACCCTGGACCGTCGGCTTCATAGGCAGAGTCACAAACTAGGCCAATCTTGTCGTCAAGATCACTCATTATCACATTTGCAAGAAATACATACTGTATTGTTTCACCAAATCAGGTTTCTTCGGAAGATCGCGCTTTCATCAGCTAACGCTGGCAACATGCTGAGAAGGGACTCAAGGGACCATTTCGTAACATATTTCTGTTTTGTTTTATTTTTATTATTTACCTCTTTTTATGTCACGAATAAAGATTTTTCTTTCTTTCTTGGGGGGTAGCCATAGTCGCCACGCTTGGCAGGCGATTTTGCGACCGCAGTAGCTGTAAGTTATGCAGATAAACCCATTTTAGTTACTTATTTAATGAATATTCACAATTTTTCTAAAATATTTTGTGATAAAACGAATCTACGTGTGTCACCCCACAACCATTTAAATTATGTTTTCCTAACTAGTGCGTAAAAGTGCACTTTGCGCACGCTTCGCGTGCGTTAAAATGAAAAATTGGGTTCGATACACGTGTAAAAACTTCTTTAAGACTCGGGTGATTGTCACCCTCGTTTCACTCGGGCTCCAACTTTCACTAGTATCGAAATGTACTATTCTGTGTGAGAGTAACTACCAAGATTTCTATAACATTTTATATATTTATAGTAGATCAGTTCAAATTTAGGTTGCACATATTATTTTCCCGGGAACCCTTTGGAGACAATCAAATTTATGTCCAGCAGTGTCTATCACGGAAATGATGATGATGATGTTTTTTTTTTCAAAATTATGACCTTAATCTCATCGCCATATGCCGATTTAAAAAGTTGTGAAACGGCTTATTGTAATCAGTTTGGCAGAACAATTTAAAATGGCGGAGCGCGTAACGAATTTCATTTCGAGTCTTGCATTTGAATCATTGTTTGTTTAGAAAACAATCGCTGTTAGGAAACAATAACAAATATAAGAATTATTAGTTATTTCCCGTGACAGTAGCCATTGTGGTGTTAAATTAACTAGTGTAAGAGAGCGCGAACATATCTTGTTACGTGGAAGAAGTTTCTGGAGAAATCTGCACTGAACGCTTGTGGCAAAACCGAAGTTCGTTTTTGAACGATTGTCTTTGTCACTCTAATTACACGTTTATTGGAATAAAAGAGACAGATGTCTCGATGATTTCAAATATCAGGTATTAACTTTGAAGTGTCAGTGTACTTAAAATGACTGTGTGTCCGATTTTGTACAGTCGAGATGAAAACTAAAGATCCGGTAAAGTGCCAATATATATATACGAGTACATGCACTTTATAGCCTCATTATTAAGGTGCATATTTTGGCATTTTGGCAGTATCGATATTTTTGACCTCGCCTGTACAACCTACATTAATTAACCTATTAGATATCATGGTTTCAAAAATAATAATATTTAGAAAATTAATAAAATTCAAAAGAGCCACTGAACGTAAATACAAATACGGACAGTACAAATCTTACGATATTTTACACCAATATTGTACGTATTTTACCTCTACTTCTCACATCTCACATTCTTACGTTGTGAATATTCCATTCATTCGCACAAAGCGATTCGCCTCCTTCCTAATGCGGACTGCTAAGGAATGGAATTCGCTCCCTTCGTGTTTATTCCCGGAAAGATTTGGGTCTTTTCAAGGCAAGAGTGAATATAGGCTGTTACTGAACCAGCGTGCTATACCCTCTAGCTTGTCGACATCAGCTGTGACCGAGATCAAACGCTGGTCAGTCTTGTATTAAAAAAAAAAACTTATTCCAAATAATAATTCATTAAATTACAGCAAGGAAAAACTGCGGAAATAAAACCAATTTACTCACAGGAAGCCATTCGCAAATTGTATAATCTGAAGAACCCTAACTGATAACTTTAAAAACTAACAAAAAACAGGTTGGTTGGCAGTCCTCAACTGTGCGTTTTTCTAGAAACTTCCTGCCTCGCACAGCAAAACTCTGGAATAAATTGTCGTGTGCAGTATTTCCGGACCGATATGACATCCAAACCTTCAAGAAAAGAGCGTATAGGGATCTTAAAGGCCGGCAACGTACTTGTGACTCCTCTGGTGTTGCGAGTGTCCATGGGCGGCGGTAGTTGCTTACCATCAGGCAATCCGTCTGCTCGTTTGCCTCCTATATCAAAAAAAAAAAAAAAAAAAAAAAAAAAAAAAAGGTTAATGCCATAGATAATCGGCCATTGCGTAATTTCATAAAGCACATGGGTAATGGTAATGGCAGAACATCCGGACTAGGCAAAACTAAAAGACAAATCAAGCTATTTTCAACTTTTTTACACGGTAATAAGAGTGAAGTTAAATGCACTGTTAGGTTGGCAAACCTGTAACGATAATTGTAGGTTGCCAGTATTGTTAGTTTGAACTTCGAATGTTAAGTTTTAAATCGTGTTATATAACCTAAACGGTTTACAGCCAAAGGCGTTTTTTTGATTGCAAATCTAAATATATTGTTACGAATGTTTTAGATTTTCTTTGCAGAATCTATGTATATATATTTAAATTTAATTTGATTCGATTTATTAGAATAAGGAAAACACATGTTTATCTAAATTTTAGATTTAATTATTAATCATCATCATCATCATAATTGACACAGGCCTCCCTAAACATGACTTGTATCATCTTGGGGGGTTGTCATACTCGCCACGCTTGGCAGGCCAGTTGGCTATCGCAGTAGCTTTAGCTATACTCAGCCAACGATACATATAAATACTTAAACACATAGAAAACACCCATGACTCAGGAACAAATATGTGCTCATCACACAAATAAAGGATTTGAACCCAGGACTATCGGCTTCATAGGCAGATTCAGCTAGAGTTCCACAACCGTTTATACTACCTACCTAGTAGTACTACCTAGTACTACCTACTTGTTTCTACTTAGAACTAACTATAGGTGAAAAACTTAACTGAAGCACCATGTCTATGTAGTTGTGCAAATAATTAATATGGAACTTACGTCAAAATTTGAATATAGAACGCCGACATGAGTGTACACACGTTACTACTACATAGGCATGCTTGAGTTAGGTTTTTGACCTATTTACTTGTTTCCTAGTTATATAACAAGACATTAGTTTACGTAAATGTACAAGATGCGATGTAAATCGTCTCAAATTGATAGTGATTTACTACAAATCACAGCGAACCGTTTCACAATGCTGGGGGTAATTGCGACTCCATACAATTATATCCTGGAATACTGTAATACTTATAAATATACGACGACGACGACGACCGGTCTGGCCTAGTGGGTAGTGACCGTGCCTATGAAGCCGAAGGTCCTGGGTTCGATTCCCAGTCAGGGCATTTATTTGTGTAATGAGCACAGATATTTGTTCCTGAGTCATGGATGTTTTCTATGTATTTAAGTATTTATATATATCTATTTATTATATATATCGTCGTCTAGTACCTGCAACACAAGCCTTATTGAGCTTACCGTGGGACTAGGTCGATTTGTGTAAGAATGTCCGAAATATTTATTTATTTATTTATTTATTTATATATATATGCAATATGCATATACCGGGTGTTTCCTGTAATAGGGGCAATCATTTTAGGGATCACTTCTACACCACGAACCTAGCGACATTTGTTCTACAACTTAAAAAAATTGTGTAATTTATTACTTGTGAATTTTTCGAACAAACTAAATAGTATTTTCAAAGAACAGAATCCAATAGTCTAGTTGATTTAGTAAACTATAAGTAATTTTCAAAAGTCGTAGAACAAATGTTGCTCTTGTTACAGGAAACACCCGATATATAATACATATATGTAAATAAACGATTGAATGAATATGGTATTGCAATGTTATATTCTCATAATAAATAAATAAATGAATAAATATTTGTGGACAATCTTACACAAATCAACCTAGTCCTACGGTAAGCTCAGTAAGGCTTGTGTTGTAGGTAATAGACGACGATATATATAATAGATAGATACATATAAACACTTAAATACATAGAAAACACCCATGACTCAGGAACAAATAATGTGCTCATCACACAAATAAATGGCCTGACTGGGATTTGAACCCAGGACCATCGGGTCACTACCCACTAGGCCAGACCGGTCGTCACAATAACTTACTAATACTTTCTTAAATTACAATTCATATGAATGTTTGACACCATGTTAGCTACACTTGTCATTTCATTGTAATTCTTTTGACAACCTTATTACAATATGTTACGTCTTATTTTTAATAACAATGTAATAAAATTACGTTTTTGATGTGTTATTTAATATTGTCATGCCTGATTAGGCGTACAGAAAGCGTATCTAATGTATGAACCTTATTAGGATTGAAGAATTGCGATAAAATATGTTGTAGATTGCCTAAAAAATTATAAAGAACCCAGATTATACCCCCGACTTCGTCGGCCAGCCATGCCCGTCTTTAAAGTATGGTTGCGGGATAAAAATTATCCTATGTCCTTTCTCGTAGCTTAAACTCTCTCCATACCAAATTTCATCCCAATTAGTTCAGCGGTTTAAGCGTGAAGAGGTAACAGACAGATAGAGAGAGTTACTTTCGCATTTATAATATTAGTATGGATTAGTATAGGTATATATGGATTTGCAAATTCATCCTATCATTGCTTTACGATTAGTATTATAATTATAAACAGTTTTGCCTGGTATTGGGAGTTTTAATTAAAAAAAGAAGATAAAGTTTTTTATAATTAAACATAAGTTATTATTAAATAACTAGTAAGTATTTTTATTGTGAAACTATGTACAATTGGATGGCATGTTATATATAAATATATACGATTATATATGTGAAAAACTTAGCTAAAGCAAATCCTGGCCTATGTAGTAGTAACGTGTGTACACGCATGTCGTTCTATATTCAAATTTTAACGTAAGGTCCATATTAATTCTTTGCACAACTAGATAGACATGGTCCTTTTGTATACTCTTAAAGTCCAGCAGTTTACCCATAAAACAATAACAATAAAACAATTCCAAAATGGCTTTATCCCTCCTTGAAACTATAACATTATAGACAAATAAAAATTTTTTCAGTTTTTATAACCCATATTTAAAAGTATTTTTATAACCCAACGTCAACGTCAAGACGTCCACTGCTGGACTTTATATTTGATAAAGTCCAGCAGTGGACGTCTTGCATTGCAGCTGATATGATGATAATGATGTCAAAGCTTTTATAAAAAAAAATATAGGCGACGAGTGTTTTTGGCTGTTCAGTGAACTCTTCAATTGAGTCTGTGAACCTGTATATAGCATCGTTGCGTCTGAAATACAGCTTTTCATCGACTTTGATTTGCTATTGCTTGTATTGTATAATAAAATAAACGAGCAATATACCAACTAGGAAGCTAGCGAAGGATACCTAATAAAAAAACTAAAAGGAACTTCATTAAAAACTTAAAAGGCATAGACAACTTCCTAATTCAGAATGTTTGACTCATTGGGATGAATAGATCAATCAGCTACCAACGTGACGATTCAATGTTACACCTTGACCCGTGTGCAGTGACTTTACTATAATGGAGTATAATAATGGATGCATGTGTTGCGTGCTTTGCTGTGCTTGGGAACGCCCAATAAAGAAGTGTTTTGGATGTTGTATAATAGGGTACGGATTTGATTTGTGACATAAGAGAATATTATGAGTTGTTGTTAGAATACACGATGATTTTAGTCTAGTATGCAGTATTATATCAAAAATTGCTAATAAATTTAAAAAAAAATACTTTCTATTAATGAAAAATGAAATCTGGATGTTAAAGGATATTTGAAATGAAAAACTTATATCAAGAAAACCATATGATTTGATATGATCTTATATATATTGTATGAAATTCAAGCTTCTTATATTACAAAATCGAAAATTAAAAGATCAGAATAAGAAAATTAGTTTTCTGGTAGAGTGTTCAGGTTACTAGCGGGCCCTATTGTAAACTTACAATAAACAAAGACATACCTACCGTATTTAAAAAATTATCTGCTCTGTGGTCACGTGAATTGAGTCGGATGTCAGTTTATTTTTTCAATCGTATTACATTTTTTATAGAGTCGTAATTTTATAACCGGCTTTTCTTGCAGTTAGTAGCAGACAAAGTGTTATCCGTAAGGAAAAGTTAGTAATCTGACAACTATACCAGAAAACTGTATTTTTTTCTGCAAAACCTGTGTCAGATTCAGATTATTTCTGTAGGAACTACCGATAAAAAAAAATATATTCATAAATTTTAAGGTCATATTTATAGTCTTTGTAAGTAAAATGTTTTTAAGTTTTAGCCAGATTTCACCACAAACGTCTTACTATTCACAGAAAAAAAAATTACAGCAACAAAATTATTATGCAAAAGTAAATACTTACAAACATTTATACAATGCATTCAAATATATCTAAATGACGCGTGCCTAATGCCATAATGGACCGTGCAACTGAGAATCACCATATAAAGACATCTGTCGATATTGTATGGTCTTTAAATGGATAAATGATGATAAATGAAAATGTTTAAGTTGATTGTATCGCTATAGAAGTTTCTTATATAGAAGCTGGGAAGTAAGGGGTTGCCGGCCGAGTATATGTAGACGGATTGTTACGAGGACGACAACCCCTTTTCACGCCGAGTTATGTATAGTACTTTTCTCAAACATGCAATACAATGGTAAAAAAACTCCAAGAAATATAATAAAACTAAAGTAAACATGCCAATCTCCAAGATGCTGCGTCACAAATCTATGTTATTAAATAAGAGGACCTTAGACGGGTAATGTCAACCTTAACAAGCTCTCGTGCCTCTCGCCTAGTCTAACCCCATATTTTGAAGCTTATATTATAAGGAACATAATGTCCACATAGTGCATATTTGAGAAAATAGTACATTTCGATACTAGTGAAAAAAAAATTTTTTTCGACGAGGGTGAAAGTTGGAGCCCGAGTGAAACGAGGGTGACAATCACCCGAGTCTTAAAGAAGTTTTTACACGAGTATCGAACCTAATTTTTCATAGCAAGTGCCTTAAAAAGTGAAATTTACGCACGCGAAGCGTGCGAAAAGTGCACTTTTTACGCACTAGTTAGGAAAATCTTTTTTCAGTGCAGAATAATAAGTAACCTCGGGTCCAGGCAATCATGACTGACGGTTTTAAAATTAAAAAGTTGTGGAGGATTTATACGACACTTTGAAACTTTCTTTAAAAAAATGTTAGACAAAATTTTTGTTCGCGACTTTTTTTTATACAAGAGTGACCAGCGTTTGACCTCAGTCGCACCTGATGGTAAGTGTCGTCGAGGTCGAGGGTGTAGCACGCTGGTTCAGTAACTGGCTATTCACTCTTGCCTTGAAAATACCCAAATTATATTTTTCGACTTAGCGTCTGCGTGTCGACCTGAGTTAAAGGATTACTGCCCTAATTTTTTTCAATTGACACTAATTGCCATAGACACCATATTCTGTTTTAATTCTTAATGGGAACAAAAATATAACTTATATGGGCACAAGCTGTTGTAAGTGAAAAACTTAACTGAAGGACCATGTCTATGTAGTTGAGCAGAGAATTAATATGGAACTTACGTCAAAATTTGAATATAGAACGCCGACATGCGTGTACACACGTTACTACTACATAGGCCAGGTGCTATAGCTAAGTTTTTCAACTATACCTATAGACCACAGGAGACCCCAAAACAAAGATGTTTGTGACCCACTTGTCTTGTGGAAAACAAGCATACGGCCTGCCTGACGATAAGCATTCACAGTAGTCTATGGACGCCGGATACTTCACACGAGATGCTCGCCTTTTGATTGTTACAACCGTATCTGATATCAGTCCCAATAAATATACACATATTGATGCCGTGTGATGCCGGCTGACTAGAACAGCACCACCCCATCTCCTCCCACGGTTGTCGTAAGAGGCGACAAAGGGAAAAATCTTACGAACGTCCAGCAGCGTCCATCGAAACCCAATCTACAGTTACTGCGGTCGCCAACCCGCCTGCCAAGCGTGGCGACTATGGCAACTAACAAGATGATACAAGTCATATTTGTGGGAGGCCTATGTCCAACAGTGGCATAGGTACGGCTGAAATGTATGTATGTATAATTGATTAGCTTCGCCACAACCTGTTATATGTAATTTACTAATCATCTCGTGATTTGTGCGTTGTGAACCAATTTCGTAATAGTCATGGCTGTTACATGAAAATTGCTTTATGTAATAGGTTAACTACATTTGACATTGATTTATTATGCGAACTGGGAGATAGGTATAACCGTTTTGTTTAGCGGGTTAAAAATGACCACCTCTGGAGTTGCAGGCGTCCATAAGCTACAGTAACTACTTACCATCAGGCGGTCCGTATTGTTTGCCAGCGTCGTTGTATAAAAAAAGGTTAATAGGTGAATAAAATAAATAATAAATATATATTTTTTTACATTTATTTACAGAAATTACAATATGTTGGGACAATCTTACACAAATTGACTTATCCCTATATCCACTACGGTAAGCTCAGTAAGGCTTGTGTTGTAGGGAC
The DNA here is from genome assembly GCA_022674325.2 of Grapholita molesta. Lineage (NCBI taxonomy): Eukaryota > Metazoa > Arthropoda > Insecta > Lepidoptera > Tortricidae > Grapholita > Grapholita molesta. Next base: position 10,375,913 of record CP053143.2, read on the forward strand.
TAGACGACGATATATATAATACGTACATATAAATACTTAAATACATAGAAAACACCCATGACTCAGGAACATGAATATGTACTCATCACACAAATAAATGTCCCGACTGGGAATCGAACCAGGACCATCGGCTTCATAGGCAGGGTCACTACCCACTAGGCCAGACCGGTTGTCGAAGGTGTAAAACTTAGCTAAAGCACCTGTCCTATGTAGTAGTAACGTGTGTACACGCATGTCGGCGTTCTATATTCAAATAACGTAAGTTCCATATTAATTCTCTGCACAACTACATAGACATGGTGCTTCAGTTAAGTTTTTCAATTAGTTAAGATTTCGCGGTATGCCTACTTATACGGCTTCGATGTTTCGATTGCTTACTTTTCTATATAGACGTCCACTGCTGGACATAGGCCTCCCCCAGAGAGCCACCACACACACTTTGCTTTCCTATACATAATCGCCACTCGAAGAGTGTTTATCCCTAACGGACCATACAAAACTAGGAGGAATAATGACTGGAGAACGCATCCGCAAGCGCCAGTAAGGGACAAAGATATTCTAGATTTTGTAGCCCAAAATGTAACAATTCACTATAGTTTTGCTTTACAGGACATTCTTTATAACAAAAACATTTGCTTATTCCTTATTAATTACCGCATATTTGGTTGAAAACCCTAGAAAACTCGCATTGTATTTGTACAGTTCTGAAGGGACCAGATTGGAGGGTAACAAAAATATGTGAGACTATGTCAAGGTCGGACGAGAATAGCGCCGTTTCTGATATACCTATGGAATGTTACATAAGACCATCCCTTTCGATCGTGGTATTATTATTAGCACGCTCCGTCTAGTTAAATGGTATGTCTATGATACAAAACCCCAATAATTTAGGATCATTCATAGAATTGTTCTTATAAAACAATAGTCAACAATTAGAAATACACTTAATACAATACACATAATTTAATCAGCAGTACCAACGCAACGGCGCCAACATTGTGCAATACAATTGGCCCAATTGGACCATTGTTTTTTACGTGGGATGGGAACTGGCAACACCACAATGTGTCATAACGTTTACATTATCTGTGTCCGTCATATTTAGAGCGGTTTCGGAAATCATTTCGTTTTGTTATAACCATAGACAAGGCACAATAATAATAGCACGATCGAAAGGGATGGTCTTATGTATCTTTCCATAGGTAGAAGCGACGCAATTTTCGTCCGTCCTTGTCATAGTCTCACATATTTTAGTTCCTCTTGAAACAGTGGCGCTACCGCGAACAACGATATTCGTAAATTTCGAACGATTGTCTCTGTCACTCTCATGTCTTAATTGGAGTAGAAGAGAAAGATGCCCAAAACATACGAACTTCAATGTTCGCGGTACCGCTCCTGAACCTTTCAGAACTGTCAGAAGTAGGAGGGATATAAGCAAATACAATTGGAGTTTTCTTCATCATCAACCAACTGTCTTCATTCCCCGTTAAGGCACTGCTCCCACAGCAAGCTAGTAAACTACGAGCTATCAGCTATTTCAAGGGAATAAAGATAATCGCTCCCGTGTACATAAAAGAGAGAGATATATATTTATAGCTCATCGCCTGCCGATGAACTGCGATCTCCCGGCTATGACATATATGTTTTTTTTTTATTTACACGGGATCGATTATCTTTTGTCCCTTGAAATAGCTGATAGCTCATAGCTTACTAGCTCTCGGTGGGACCAGTGCCTTAACGGTATACGATATAACCCGTTTTCAGTAATTACAAAGCGGGACTTAACCGCGTAAATTAACTTCAAAAATTACCTCCGACGTTTCGAGGACAACGTTATCCTCGTGGTCTCGGATGAAGACTGGCTATAATTCACATCAACATCTAGCCGCGTGTTTTTCGAACTACCCGCACTTGATCTTGTTTATCAACTTAAACATTTTGCGCACTCATTTTTAAAGTTAATACAGACTGTTAAGTTCCGTATAGTTAAGTGTAAAAACGTTGAAGTTTAAATCAGTATTCCGTTTTCAGTTGTTTTAAAACTTCAAGCAGTAAAATTAAAAACAAAAACCCTGCAATTTAATATTGCGCGAGTGGCACTTTGCTCAGAAGTAACATATAATTGCAGTGTTTAAAGTTCTATTATGTAAAGAGTTATGACCTTATAATTCCATGCTGGCATGCCGTGTTCTGTTAGCTATGATTATTGGCTATGAGCAAAAAAACCTCTACCACCGGTTCTAACCCTACACCTCTGACCCGCGAAAATTATTACCGAAAAGAAACTCGGCGGGACTTCATTTTCAAAACAGTGACACATAAAATCTTAACCCATTCGCTGCCACCCCCTCCAAAAATGTATGGAAATTAACGCATATGTGCGTTGGTAGCAGTGAATGTGTTAAAGTTTTATGAGAGGTAGGGCACAGCGAAGTACCATCACGCTCGAGTCTGGAGAAGCCCAACTGGGGAAGTACCTCCTCCTTACAGATCACAGCCATAATAGCAGCTGCTACCTTTCAAGTATGTAGTTTTGTGTTCTGGTGGTAAGGTTCCCAGAGCAACAACTTTTAGGGTAGGCAACGTGCATGTGAATGCTCTGGAATTGCAGGCATCCATAGGTCACGGTAACTGCTTACCATCAGGCGGGCCGTATGCTTGTTTGCCACCGTCGTTGTATAAAAAACATTACATAATTATTAATAAACAGTTTAATAAAATACAAGATATAATGTATAAACAAATTTGACTACACGAAATAGACTTGTTTTGATATGCTCTGAACTGTGTCATTGATGAAATAAATGAAACGCTGGTGGCCTAGCGGTAAGAGCGTGCGACTTGCCATCAGGAGGTCGCAGGTTCAAACCCCGGCTTGTACCAAAGAGTTTCTCGGAACGTATGTACGAAATATCATTTGATATTTTACCAGTCGCTTTTCGGTGAAGGAAACCGGACTAATTCCAATAACCTTAGTTTACCTTCTGGGTTGGAAGGTCAGATGGCAGTCGCTTTCGTAAAACTAGTGCCGCCATGTCCTGGGATTAGTTGCCAAGATTAACCTTAGCAATGTTAATCCGTCGGGCGAAATAGTGGCCAGCCGATTGTTGTTGGTATAGGGCCGTGAAATGAAAGATTATGTTCGGATTAGATCATTATAATTATTTATCTTTTGCAAACACTGGGAAGCAAGTACACGTCCGTGCGAGTTCAACAAGGATAGTAGACATTGACATTACAAATTAATGTAATTTTGCTACATTTTAATATACACTCGTGTTTGTGTATGATTATTAGGATTGATTTTTCTACATAATATTAATTAAATAAATCTAACACCGATATTTCTTTTCATTGGTATATTTTCGGGACAATCTTACATAAATCGTCCTAGTCCTACGGTAAGCTCAGTAAGGCTTGTGTTGTAGGTACTAGACGATGATTTATATAAATAAATAAATAAATATTTCGGACATTCTTACACAAATCGACCTAGTCCAATAAGGCTTGTGTTGCAGGTGCTAGACGACGATATATATAATAAATAGATACATATAAATACTTAAATACATAGAAAACACCCACGACTCAGGAACAAATATCTGTGCTCTACACACAAATAAATGTCGTGACTGTCCAGAATCAAACCCAGGACCTTCGGCTTCATAGGCAGGGTCACTACCCACTAGGCCAGACCGGTCGTCAAATTGGTATATTTCACCTTATTAATTTCCTGGTGTAAACATTGTCAAAGAAGAATTTAAATGTAATTAAATTTCTCAATAAACTTTTTAACACCAAAGTCGTGGCGCGCGCCTCCCTCTATTACATCTAGCCTCGTAAACGTGACTCCAGGCTTAAATTCCAGTTTTTAAACCGTAAGGCTGTAAATACAATACAAAATACAACCAAAATTATACCTTAGATGTTTCCGCACAAGGTATAGTTTTACAATTTAAAGTAGATGTGATTTTGAGTGAACGTTTATTGTCTGGCGTGCTCCGCGAACTATTTCGCAACTAAAGTGCAGAGTGAACTATTTACGTATGAACAATAAGTAGTGAATGACATTATTTAATTGTCGCATTGAACTTTTAAGGTAATAGAATATTTTCGAACTGTAGATACTTAGGTGGATTTTAAAATTATGTAATGTTATTGAATTGAGGGCATTTTATTCATTAAGTTTTTTTGGTCTATTGAACCTGCCTATGAAGCTGATGGTATTGAGTTCAAATTCCAATAAGGGAATATATTTATGTGATGTGCAGAGGTATTTATTTCTGAGACATGAGTGTTTTTCTATGTATTTGAGTATTTGTATATTATTTATATCGTTGGCTGCGTACTTACAACACAAGCCCTCCTAAGCTTACTGTGGGACTCCGTCAATCTGGGTAAGAGTGTCCTGTAATATATATCTTTTATTTTATTATTTACAACTTTATAAATTTATAAGTTATTCTCTGAAAATTATCAAATTTTCTATCCAATATGACTTTATATTGAACACGATGCTTCCATCCTTCTTGTCACAAGACAAAGACACTTCTATCAGATATACTGTGTCAGAGACACTTGTGTCTTATTTAGTATCAACATCAAAAATCATCCTTTTGGTGATCAATTATTCTGCATGATTTTTGGTTTTACAAACGCTCCTGTCCCTAAAATTCTCCTTCAGAGTCTGACAAACCTATTTGTCAGTAATTCGAGTGATAGTGGAATAAAAAATGATAATCTACTATTTTGTATCGTTGTTCTGTCGATGGGCTTGAGGAAAAAAGAAGCATAGTTTGTTAGAAGAATTTTTACACCGCGTTTGACATATAGTTACCACAAAAAATTATGTTTATTATCTCTAGACGCCATTTAACTGTTTTAAGAGTGACCCAGAACACTATAATATAAATTAGTTGATCGGAACATATGATCTATTACTTATGATATTAGAAATATGAATATTCCAATCATTCGCAAAAAGCGATCCGCTTCTACCTTCCTAATGCAGACTGCTAAGGAAAGGAATTCGCTACCTTCGTCTGTATTCCCGGAAATATATAATTCGGTGAATAGGCTGTTACTGAACCAGCGTGCTACACCCTCGACCTCGTCGACACTTACCATCAGGTGTGACAGAGGTCAAACGCTGGTCAGTCTTGTATAAAAAAAAATCTTTTCTTAATTGTTGTCTAGAAGCCAATGTGTTACTGTTTACTAGGAAGTATCACAAACTTTTGTTTTATTATAATTTGATTACTAAGTTTATTGGGCTACGTATGCAATTCTTCTCATAATAACAATATTAATTAACCAAGATAGATGACTAATTGTAATTGTAAGATACATCTATCTTAACTAATTGTAAGATAGATGACTATGTGAACCGTCAACTTAAAATCTAATCTATTTGTGTTATAAGCATGAGCTTGAATCGGACATAAATTATGCTCCGCAATAAAAAACAGAGTCGTGTCTTTGTCCACATAACCATAGACAATTTAATTAAGGCTTTACGCAACGAACTCTCGCTTTTAAGCGCTTCCTAGATTGAAATCTTAATTTTGTCTGACGGCTGAATAGTTGTGGTCTGGGTTTCGTTATCTTTTTAAAAATGAGGCAATTTTTTTAAAACGCCATGTTACAATTTAATCTTTTAAAAAGAAAAATGATGTTGCATAGGTGAAAAATTAAATGAAAAACCATGTCTACGTACTTGTGCAGAGAATTAATATTGAATTTACGTCAAAATTTGAATATAGAACGCCGACATGCGTGTACCTATGTAGTTGCGCAGATAATTCATATGGAACTTACGTCAACATTTGAATATAGAACGTCAACATTTGAATATAGAACGCCGACATGCGTGTACACACGTTACTACTACATAGGCCAGGTGCTTTAGCTAAGTTTTTCACTTATTTGAGTGAGCATAGCATAAGTGTCAATACCAGGCTGAGGTATCAAAGTTATGGCCGACTTTAGAGCCACACCTGCCTGACAATTCGTGACCGCCGATTCTCCTTTAAGGTTACCAGATATCGTGGATTCGTAACATTTACTACACAAACTATGTGCCCTTAGCTTTGCTGATAACGAAGAGGATACTAGACCATCTTAAAATTAGATGACATAAATAAATAAATATTTCGGGACAATCTTACACAAGTCGACCTAGTCCTACGGTAAGCTCAGTAAGGCTTGGGTTGTAGGCACTAGACGACGATATATATAAAAGATAAATACATGTAACTACTTAAATACATAGGAAAAACCCATGACTCAGGAACAAATACCTGTGCTCATCACACAAATAAATGCCATGACTGGGATTTGAACCCAGGACCACCGGCTTCATAGGCAGGGTCACTAGTCACTACCCACTAGGACAGACCTAGGTCGTTAATTTTTAATTTATATAGTAGTATTACTATTTAAAAATCAAAGTAAATCTAAATATTTCATAAAAAATAATTTGACTTCTTCTTAGTTAATAGACCATATTATGACAAGCTTTTATCAAAATTTAACTAAAAGTAATACTTACTACGGTCGCCAACCCGCCTTCCAAGCGTGGCCCCCACGATACTACACATGAGTGATTTTCTATCCATATAACTTATTCATCATCATCAATGCTGAATATAAGCCTCCCACTGGACGTCCATGATCTTTCGACCTTTATAAGGTCGTCTGTCCATCTTGTGGGTGGACGTCCTACGCTGCGCTTACTTCAGCTTAACTTAAAACTTAGTATTGATATAAAATTCAACATTAAGTATATACCCAATGAGACAGGAGAATCCATACACTATATCCATACTAATATTATAAATGCGAAAGTAACTCTGTCTGTCTGTTACCTCTTCACGCTTAAACCGCTGATGCAATTGGGATGAAATTTGGTATGGAGAGAGTTTGAGCTACGAGAAAGGACATAGGATAATGTTTATCCCGCAACCATACTTTAAAGACGGGCATGGCTGGCCGACGAAGTCGAGAGGAAAAGCTAATCGTAAATAACTTCAAGTTACATTTGAAACTTGTGCCAAAGTGCAACAAAGAACGCGGACAGTTTTAGGTGGCGAGAGGCTTGGCCTTGCACTATCGATGCATTGTTGCATGTGCAGCGACGAGGAGAGATAGCAGCGTTAGGGCATGCAAGCGGTTATATTTTTGTTTTTTTTTGTCTATTTAAAAGTTTGACCAGCGTTTGGCCTCAATCGCACCTGATGGTAAGTGTCGACGAAGTCGAGGGTGTAGCACGCTGGTTCAGTAATAGCCTATTTACTCTTGCCTTGAAAAGACCCAAATTATATCTTTCCGGGAATACAGACGAAGGTTAAGGGAATTATGTTTCCACTTCTGAACTAGTGGGTAGCGACCCTGCCTATGAAGTCGAATGTCCTGGGTTCAAATCATCCATGTATAAATAGGCTTGTGTTGTAGGTACTAGACGACGATATATATAATAGGTAGATACATATAAATACTTAAATACATAGAAAACACCCATGACTCAGGAACAAATATCTGTGCTCATCACACAAATAAATGCCCTGACTGGGATTCGAACCCAGGACGATTAGCTTCATAGGCAGGGTACTAGGCCAGACATGTTATCGTATTATATAAAATGTGACATTTATTACTGTATACAGTTTGCACAAATTATGATTTGATTGAACTTAAATCAAAAGGGTCTAGCCGTGTTTGTATGGGGCATCAGCCCCAGAAACCAAATTGATTGCCGTTTTGACAATTTATTACCCCAGATGTAAGATATTATTTCACCAAATATTAACCCTTAAATGATACACGTGTTTGAGAAAATAAAATAAAAACGTTATCTGAACTACTAAAGTAATATTTTTGTTACTTACACATTATGTAAGTAGTCTAGTTGTCTTATTTTCACCTATACTTTTTAACTTTTCGTAAATATTAAATGTTACCAACTACTCTGCTCTGCTGTCTGTACTGCATTGTATGTAGATGCACATCGACACTCTCACGTGCACAAAAACGCAGTTTTACGCCAGTAATTTACGTTTAAATTTGAGTAACTAGTTATCGACGGTGTTAATTACAGGTATCGTTGGTAATACACAGTGTAAATCTGTTGCAACATTTTTTGTGACTTCTCTAGTTATAGTGAGAAATTTCTAAAAATATTTAAAACCGTTTAATGTAAAAAGTTGCCAAGCCAACCCGCCTGCCAAGCGTGGCAACTATGGCAACTACCCTAAGATGAACCAAGTCATATATTTTTTTATACAACGAAGGTGGCAAACAGGCATACGGCAGGTATAAGCTAGCAGGGCTATTATGGCTGTGGTCTTCTGTAAGGGGGAGATACTTCCCCAGTTGGACTTCTCCAGACTCAATCGTGATATATTTTAGGAAGGCCTATGTCCAGCACTAGACGAATAAATAAATATTTGGTTGTAAGGCTTGTGTTGCAGATACTATACGATATATTTAATATATCGCAACATATACTTAAATACATAAAAACACCCATGACTCAGGAATATATATCAGTGCTCATCACATATAAATGCCCTGACTGAGATTCGAACCCAGGACCATCGGCTTCATAGGCAGGGCCACTACCCAGTAGGCCAGACCGGTCGTCAAAATAAGTAGATAGACATATAAATACTTAAACACATAGAGAACACCCATGACTCAGGAACAACCTGTGCTTATCACAAAAATATGCCCTTTAACCTCCTGAGGCCCACGGGCCTACATATAGTACTAATTACTTTAAAGAAATTTGAATTTTATAACATTGGAACAGAGTTGAGTTCTATTTGTTCCCTTTGATTTTGTCACAAAAGAGATTATACTTTATTTCCTACACCATAAAGAACGAATTCGATTAGCCTTTTACTTGTATGGTGGTCATTAGGATAAAATTCTGGTTCTAATTGCCTGTACATCTTTCCAGACCCTGGTCTCCTGTCTGATGGCGTGTGCCGTGGTCTCCCTCGCGGGGGCGGCCAACGAGTACCTCCCCCCACAAAAGGGGTACAACTACGAGCCTCCAAGCATACCCTTCCCCACCGACAACAACGGAAATAAGGTAACCTTCAAAAATATTTTTGCGGGAGGCGCAGCGTGAGCCCCCAAAAGGTGAAGATTGTAAAGATTGCGGGAATCCACTGGATGCGGATGGCAAAACTGGGCACTGTGGATCGCTATGGGGGAGGCCTATGTTTTTTATGACAGAGGTGGCAACCGAGCCGACGAATTGCCTGATGGTAAGCAATTACCGTCACCCATGGGCACCCGCGGAGTTACAAGCGCGTTGCCGACCTTTAAGGGGGTTGGAGCTCTGGGAACTTTACTCACCATCAGGAACACAACACTACATACCTGAAAGGTAGCAGTGCTATTATGGCTGCGGTCTTCTGTAAGGAGGAGGTACTTCCCCAGTTGTACTCCAGATTCAAGCAAGGAAGGTACTTCGCTATGCCCTACCTCTCATATGTCCAGCAGTGGACGTCCTGGGGCTTGTAAATACTAAAACTGAGCGCTGATTTAGTTGGTCTGGAAATCAGCCTCGAACGCTGTAAGTGTGGGTTCAAATTCTGTCTCGAACACCACTAGCATTGGTCCCTTTATATGGCATCTATTTGGTATTGTCTCCAGAATTAGGTATTGTACTTAAACTGCAACCAGAAAACATATGCCAAGCGTGGCATAGCACACCCCCCACGCCTCAGGGGAGGCGATTTCCATTGGCATGCCTAATTTTTAGTCATGTGAGCCCTTTTCCAGTTAGGTAGGCCTCCCATAAGGTGGACCGACGACCTAGTTAGAGTCGCGGGATACAGCTGGATGTGGAAGGCGCAGGATCGGCCTTCTTGGGTCGTTCTGGGGGAGGCCTATGTCCATCAGTGGACGTCTTTGGGCTGACATGATGATGATGATGATGATGAGCCCTTTTCACAGCTCACGATGATAGTCGAATATAATTATTGCTGTTTTTTTTTGGGCTATTGTCTGCGCCACATCGACCAGTTATGATCTATTGTGGCAGCCCTTTTTATAACTCATTACTGATCCCGTTGAGTCCAGAAAGCTCCAGATTCTTTGGGCTGTAATGTTGTGTACCTCATAAGGTTCCGTACCTGCCTGCCTAGGTGGATACTTCTTTTAGATAGTCGAATAACGGCTTAGGGCTCGTTCACACGGCGACATTTTTTAGACCCGGGTATGTCCTTAAACTACGTCCAACAATGAGAGGTAGGGCACAGCGATGACCATCACGCTTGAATCTGGGGCAGCCCAACTGGGGAAGTACCTCCTCCTTACAGAAGACCACAGCCATAATAGCACGTACTTGCTACCTTTCAGGTATGTAGTGTTGTGTTCCTGATGGTGAGTAAGGTTCCCAGAGCTCCAACCCCCCTTAAAGGCCGGCAACGCGCTTGTGACTCCCCTGGTGTTGCGGGCGCCCATGGGCGACGGTAATTGCTTACCATCAGGCAATCCGTCTGCTCGTTTGCCGCCTATGTCATAAAAAAAAAAAGACATCCGACTTATGCGGGAACTGTTTTTAGAAGGATCCGATTTGCTCGCAATAGTATTTCAATGCATGCGTTCACACAAGCAAGAAAGAAGGCAAGAAAACGGATCCTGCCAAGTGTCTCGTCCGATTTTGCGATTACAAATCGGTCCGGTGGTCCATTCAAATGCTGTGTCCGGTTTAATGGCAAGAGTACCCTTACCATGACTTGTGACATTGAGGTTTTCAATAACGAGTATCGAGTTTACTATCTGTGCATCTCGTATCTGTGTATTCCGTGTGGTTGCCGGAGTAAGAATAGCGCCAACCCTTTTCTTCCTTGGGTGTCGTAAAAGCCGACTAAGGGATCCTACTGCAATAGATCCAAATAATAACCCATTTGATCAGTTGCTGCATTCCTTGCCTCTATCAGTCGTATTGGTCCTCCGATCCACTGATGCCAGGGGCTAGGAACGAGAGAGTGGGTTTGCAGAAGCGCAACTGTTTACTCACTATAATCGCATCACGCGCAAATGACCCTTACAAACATACTGGGACTATATATCTCGCTTGTACTATTTTAGTGCGAACGAGATGCGCCGATAGTAAACTCGATACTCGTTATTGAAAACCTTAAAGTCACAACTCATGGTAAGGGTAAAGTATTCCAATGCTTGCAGTCACACGAGCTCGGATCAAGAATCCTACAAAACCCCAGATCAATACCGGATAATCTTCCAAAACTGGGCGGTCATGTGAACACATTATCCCGATTTGCAGGATCCGATAATTAGTAGTTTAGAAGAGCGCTGGTGGCCTAGCGGTAAGAGCGTGCGACTTGCAATCCGGAGTTCGCAAGTTCAAACCTCGGCTCGTACCAATGAGTTTTTCGGAACTTACGTACGAAATATCATTTGATATTTACCAGTCGCTTTTCGGGGAAGGAAAACGTTGTTAGGAAACCGGAGTAATTCCAATAAGGCCTAGTTTGGAAGGTCAGATGGCAGTCGCTTTAGTGCCTACGCCAATTCCTGGGATTAGTTGCCAAGTTACTGTTTGATATGTTTTCTTATCGGACTACGCATAATTATGTACTTTAAGATTTGATGTATCACTGTATTGAAAAAATAAGTCCCGCCGTAGTTTCTTGCCGGTATCTTCACGGGTCAGAGGTGTAGGGTTTGAACCGGTGTAGATTTTTTTTTACGTTCATAAGTGCATGTAATGTGCCTAAATTGAAAAATAAAGATCTTTTATCTTTTTTTTATCTTTATCTTTTAAGCGGACCTCAGGCTCCCATGCCGTGGCAAATGCCGGGACAACGCTAGATAATTAGTAGATCTGGCAAAACTTGATGCCGTGTGAACAGGCTCTAATAATTTGACGTGCCAATGGCACCCACACAAAAACCTTTGGGTCCCACCAGTCGTGCCCTCTAACCGATCTTTATTATCTTAACCTTTAATGTAACTATAAACCAAATTGCGTACAATAACGTTAAACCAACGGTTATAAGACTGCGCTATTAGCGATTCGTTTTCACGGACAATGCGCGTGAGTTTGGGCCGGTGGTGTTTTAACTGAAGCTTAAATATTGGTTAAGAATTCATTTACATATGCAGTATTCATTTACATAGCATAGTAGGTATAATATTATGTGCAAAGGTGATTAAGGTTCAAAGAAAAGGCGAGATTTTTTTATAAACAGAATTATGGAGAGACCTTTTTAATGAATAAGTGAATTAAAATGGCCTAAATTTGGACCCGGGTTTGTCATTAAACTACGTCCAACTAATGAAAGGTATGGCACAGCGAAGTACCATGACGCTCGAGTCTAGAGAAGCCTCACTCAAAACCACAGCCATAATAAAATTAATATAATTGTGTTCCTGATGGTGAGTAAGGTTCCCAGAGCTCCCTTAAAGGCCGGCCCTTGGTGTTGCAGGTGCCTATCGGCGACGGTAATTGCTTACCATCAGGCAATCCGACTGGTCGTTTGCCACCTTTGTCATAAAAAAATTAAAAATAGAGATCTTTCATTACAGGGTTGAATAGAAACAGAGCTGAAAGGCCTTTTCCTAACCGTGGGAAAAATATGGCTGCATCAAAACAGTGCTATAGGCAGTATGAGCTTTAAATAAGAAATATGTAAATAGTTCTACTCATTATCAGTCGAAGTGTCATTTAGTATTATGTTACAAACAAGAACTTTTATCGCTTACTGTGTAGATATTTTTACTACAAGTCTATAAAACTTTGCATTATACCAAACTAATAATCAGAGCCCGGAAAATCTATAGCAAAACAAAAGACTGACGCAATCAAACTAGTGATAGAAACATTTTTTTATCGATATCGAGTGAGTTTTGTCTAAAAAAATCATACCGATATGTTTAGGTACATAATTTTATAATCATTCAGGCCAAACGCAAAAGAAGTGGTAAAGTTAGGGTTTGTTTTATTGTTATTTCTTCTAAAACGCAACGTAATCATCAACGTTATTTATATTTCATGTTAAGTAATAACCCTTACCTTTTGGCTTGGCCGTAGTCTGTTGACAAAGAGGTAATCAATCTCATTGAAAATAATAGACTTCAGAGAATCAGTATTCCATAAGACATCGATAAACTAGATATCGATAAAAAAATGTTTCTAACGCTAGTTTCATTGCGACAGTGTTTTTTTTTGCTATGGATTTTCCGGGCTGTGCTAATAATTGTTGAAAGTAAAACTTAATTGATTAAATATTACAAGGTTTTTTAAATATTATGACAACTGATACTTAACTTCTATTTTTTAAATTGTATTTACGCGGTTAATACCAGTTCACTGTGAAGCAAATTAAAAGTGAATGTTACACGGTATAAACTACAGTTAAGTTGAAAGTAAAAGTGAACTTAAAGCTCGGTTAAACAAGTTCAACTGGTCCTAACTGTATTCGGGGTTCAAGGTTGTGTATTGTCTAATAATTATAACCGTGTAGGAGGCCATTTATCTTAATTGTTATATGAATATAACAATTATGGGGGATAAAATAAATGTTTACAATAGCATTGTTATTTTGTACATATTACACAGTTATATTCTGACTGTGATATAGCGTTACAAAACGGATAAACTTACGTGTAATTATATCGCACTAGGCAATGTTTCGGGTAAGCTCTGGTACCCAGGACAAACCACTCTGGGTGAGGGTCTATCACTCACTCCGTAGTGCGATATAATTAAAAAAATATATAAATAAATATTACAGGACATAATACACAAATTAATTGAGGCTAAGCTCAAGAAGGCTTGTGTTTTGTCTCAGCCAACGATATATATAATATACAAATACTTAAATACATTGAAAACACCCATGACCCAGGATCAAATACTTGTACTCATCAAGTCATCACACAAAAAACTGCCCTTACTGGGATTTGAACCCAGGACCGTCGGCTTCATAGGCAGGGTCAGTACCCACTAGGCCAGAACTGATATCTAAATACACGTGAGTTTATCCGTTTGCAACCGTAGCAACATGGCTCACAACAGTTTTAATCATATTAGTGATATAGGGTTTTATTCTCGAAGTATATATATAGTAGCAAATACAGGCACATCATCATCAGTCTATCGCAGTCCACTGCTGGACATATACCTCCCCAATGTCACGCCATCGTGTTCGATCTTCGGCTGTTCGCATCCAGCTCGTGTCAGCCATCTTGCGCAAGTCGTCACTCCACCTTGCCTGAGGGCGCATGCACATTACATTTCTATTTTAGTCTTAAAAATAAAATGGAAGGTCTAGACATTTTGTAACCTGTCTTTCTAGTGATTAGCAAAAAGCGTATATCGTTGGCTGAGTACCCACAACACAAGCCTTCTTGAGCTTACCGTGGGGCTCAGTCAATTTGTGTAAGAATGTACTTTATTTTTTTATTCTAAAACGATTCTATTGTGTTACAGGCTCCTGCCCCTGGACCATTCAGGCCTCCACCGACCCGTGGGCCTGCCTACGTGCCTCCCCCACCACCAAATAATCCCCCACCATCACATGATGTAAGTACCCACTACTAACCACTCACTTTTCGGTGAAGGATCAAACATTGTGAGGAAACCGGACTCCTAATAAGGCCCTAGTTTACCCTCTGACCGTGTGATGCTGGCTGACTAGAATAGCACCACCACATCTCCTCCCGCGGTTCGTAAGAGGCGACAAAGGGAAAATCCTACGGACGGGCAGCAGCGTCCGTCGCAACCCAATCTGCAGCTACCGCGGCAAACCCGCCTGGCGTGGCGACTAAGCCAACTACCCCCAAGATGATACATGTCATATTTGTGAGAGGCCTATGTCCAGCAGTGGACTGCATACAGCTAAAGTGTTACCTACTGGGTTAGAGGGTCAGATGACAGTTGAGTTCGTAAACTAGTACCAAATTAGTTATTGGAATTAATGGACCCTAGGGTCCCGTGAGCCGTGATAACATGACGAGACAAAGCGAGGAAGAAGACTTAAATAAAAATACAGTGGTCTCGGATACAATTTTATCCCTTTCGGCGTCGAGACCCTCGGTCCGTGGGGCCCGGGCGCTCTGACTTTCTTTAAGGACCTTTCAAAGAGACTCAGAGACGCCACAGGAGACCGAAGAGCTAGCAGCTACCTCCAGCGTATCAGTCTTACGATTCAGCTAGTAAATTGTGTACTATACCGCAGGGGCCTTTTTTAGATTTATGTTAGTTTTCGTTAAATTTTCCTTTATTTATCTTCTTTCTTAAGTTAGGTTTTTCACAATATTTTTATAAAAGTAGAATATAAAAATACATCCAAAACATATCAAAACAATAAACATATTATAAAAAACCTAACCTAGAGTGCCGCCGGCAACGAGGCAGGACCCAGGCTGCCGGTGGTTAGGGCAGCAGAGAGAGGACTATGCGCGCCGTGTCCAGTATTACCGCCTTCTGAATCTGACCCTTGATCCAACCACAACCACGTAGCGAGAGTATCTCAAGATGTTGGTCGAGATTCTTCGTTATGAGACCATTCGTTAAATTTATTGTTAGTTTTTTATTAGTTGTAATTACATTGTTTTTCTACGTATTTAGTTGTGTTTGGTAATAAATATCTTATTATTAATAAAAGGTATTCATAAAATAAAAGATAGGACACTTTATTTCACGCGTCATCTAAATAGTGGTCTGGGACTAAAGACGCTTTGGGCCCGAAGTACTTTTTAGTGGAGACCGTGGCATCATTGTCGCTTTCTTTAGCCGGATCTTCGTTAAAGCCTTCTCCGATGTCTGACTGTACTTTATTTTCACCTGCAACGTAAAGATATGTCTAGAACTTTAAATTTAAATTAAATATTTCGGGACAATCTTACACAAATCGACCTAGTTTACGGTAAGCTCAGTAAGGCTTGTGTTGGAGGTACTAGACGACGATACATATAATACATAGATAGACATAAATACTAATATATAAATAACGTAGATAATAATAATTAACGTAAGATCAGCTTGTAATATACAGTTATGACTAATTTTATCGTTTAAAATATAATTTGAACTACATTGTCGACTTATCCATTTATATCTGTTCATCCAAATCCAACACAAACCTACTTGCAACATCCACACTACTAAACATATAAAAAAAACATAAAATACTCTTTATCGCACACCTCAAAACAAGGAAACATGGCATCTCTTCCAGACAACCTTAGGGAACCGAAACCATTGTAAATTATGAGAAAAAGTAGGTGTTACAAATACAGATCAGCTTAACGTTCATAGACTTAAATATAAAATATATAAAATAAACTACTATTATGGTTTCTTCGGAAACCCCACCCTAATAATATAATAGCTTACTTTACCCATTCCCTTACTACCTGTATTACCTGTAGCCTTATAATACCCGTCCTCTTAATACTTGAACGACCTATCGCCTTAATGCAATAACTTACCTCACCTATCCCATCACTAATTATACTACCTATTGTAATAACTTTACCACTACCTGTCCTCTACTACCTGTCGCCTTAATGTAATAATTAATCTCAACACTAATCTACACTACCTTAAATTAATTAATTGAATCAGGCGTTACTTTGCGGAAGTCCATATTATTAACAACAATAATATTACTTTGCTACCTATATTCCGCTGTTTAATAACGTGCTAGTCAATCAGGGCCAACCCGTTATATTTACTTGCGTATTTTTTCACTGGGTTCATTTGGGCCGGCACTGATTGACTAGCACGTTATTAAACAGCGGAATAGCAAAGTAATATTATTGTTGTTACTACACTACCTTTCCTAGTAATTGTACTTCTTCGGCCACTATCTACCTTCTGCTTCCAATGTCCACAATTCTGTGCGATCCGGTGCTTTATGCATCCAAAATTTTCCCGCTATCTGTTCAAGATCGTCAGTCCACATGGCAGGCTGTCTTCCCACACCCAGTCCATCTCCCCACCGGCATGTACACACCTGCACTCACTTGTCGACCTAACTTTTCCAATACATACATTTCAGCCTTATGCAATCCACTGCTAGACATAGGCCTCCCACAAATATGACTTGTATCATCTTGGGGTTAGCTGCCATAGTCGCCACGCTTGGCAGGCGGGTTGGCGACCACAGTAGCTGTAGATTGGGTTTCAACGGACGCTGCTACCCGTCCGTAGGATTTTCCCCTTTGTCGCCTCTTACGACACCCGCTGGAGGAGATGAGGTGGTGCTACTCTAGTCAGCCGGCATCACACGGCACTTTTCCAATACCACAACATATATCTCACCTTACAAGTTCCCCATTACGAACACTAACTGTAGCTTTAATGTAATGACTTTACCACTACCTTTCCTCTACTACCTGTCGCGTTAGTGTAACAATGCACCTTACAAGTTCCACATTACCTACACCACCAGTAGCCATAATGTAATAACTTTTCCAATATCGGTTTACTACCTGTCGCCTTAATGTAACAAGTCACCTTACAAGTTTCCCATTACCTACATGACCTGTAGCCGTAATAACTTTACCACTACCTGTCCACTACTTGTCGCTTTAATATAATAACTCTACCACTACCTGTCCTCTACTATTTGTCGCCTTAATATAATAACTTTACCACTACCTGTCCTCTACTATTTGTCGCCTTAATATAATAACTTTACCACTACCTGTCCTCTACTATTTGTCGCCTTAATATAATAACTTTACCACGAGCTGCCTTCTACTACCTGTTACCCTAATATAATAACTTTACCACTACCTGCCCTCTACTACCTGTCATCTTAACGTAATAACTTTACCATTACCTGTCCTCTACTATTTGTCACCTTAATATAATAACTTTACCACTACCTGTTACCCTAATGTAATAACTTACTACTACCTGTCGTCTTAATATAATAACTTTACCACTACCTGTCCTCTCCTACCTGTCGCCTTAATGTAATAACTTACCACTAGACTTGCTCGCAGGGTCTATATCAGTGTTGTTTCCATCTTTGGCGTCCGGAATATCATTGTGAACGCGATCCTTAGGATCAATTTCTGGTGTACTGGCGACATCTGGTACTGCATCCGTTGTGGGTTCGACTGAATCTTCTATAACAAATTCAGTGCAATTATTGGTAATTTTAATACTAATATTGTATATTGTTATTTCAACACTTCGGCTATTTGTCTGTTTTTGGTACTATGTGTCACAGCGCCAACTATGGACTCGTGTTGAGTCATGTTGACATCGAGACATCTCCGTAGAATTAGTATGGGAGAGATCTGCTGTTGTTAAATTTTATAGATGGCGCTGTTAGGTTTGCCAAAATTAGGGGAATTTTGTAAAGATATTTTTCAATCCATTTTACTGTTTTAATAGTTTTTCCCTTTATTTATCTAAAACAAGTAAGTATAAAAACATAATAAAGAAAATAAAAACCCTAACAACTTAACCTACTTAAACAAAATTAGAGATCAAAAACTTGGCACAAATCGCTATCAACGGGCAAGGTGCCCAGAGCGCTGGCAGTATTCCCACGCTGGATAGCGATGGCTATCCGCTGTGCAAAATAGTAGCCAGCCCTCTGGTCACCCGAGGTCTCTATCAGGCGCGCCGACAGATCTTTATACAGTCGGCGCGCGTTTGGACCCCACGGCCCCAAAGTTTCGACGCCAAACGCCGCAAATATGTAGCTACTTCCCAGAGCGACATACTTGCGGCGTTTTAATAGTTTTTACATTAGTAATTATTAATTAAATAGTTTAAAATTATATTAGTGGAATACTTTAAACCGTAAATATTTACAACAGTATTTAATTTCAAAATGAAACTTACGTTTTATGTCATTTACATTCACTGAAAAATATAGAGAAATATATATTAAATGGTATTCATAAAAATTAGTTATCTATATATATAAACGTGAAAGTCCTGACTGTCTGATAGATAAAAAAAAAAAAAGATAAAAGATCTTTATTTTTCAATTTAGGCACATTACATGCACTTATGAACGTCAAAAAAAAAAAATCTACACCGGTTCAAACCCTACACCTCTGACCCGTGAATAGTAGAGAATATCTGATAGTTTAGATACCGTAAAGACTCACTAAGAAGGGATTTTTGGAAATTCCACCTTTAAGGGGGTAAAAAGGGGATTGAAAGTTTGTATGGGGATTGTGTAAAATTCAAAGCTGGAGACTTGAAATTTTGTGTCAACACTCCTTATTTAAATAAAAAAAGTAATTTCAGCGTTTCTTGAAATTCATCCCCTGAGGAGTTAAAAAGGGGGTTCTTCGGCGCGTGCGAAGCCGCGGGCAAAAGCTAGTATATTACGAGGTTTATGTAACTGTAACCTTACTTATAAGTATAACACAGACTCAAAATAACAAAAAACTAGGTGCCGATTTTTAGGAGTCATGCACTTGTATTCAAAAAACTTTAACCACGAAAATAATCGCACACCATTATAATTGCACGAAATGTACAGGTTTGAGCCCCACGATTATTAACCCTTTGAACGCCAAGCACCCATAAAGTGGTCGCGTGATGTCGTGCCTACCACGCCACCGACTAAAGTGGCTATGGCGGACGCTGTCAAAGCAATTGTCCTGCTGACAGATAAGGTTTATATTTGTTTGTCACAAGTCGATACGTTGGCGTACACGTCACATTTTGACGCGAGAAAAGCGTTCAAAAGGTTAATTTCCGTTATTTACGGTTCAAACAATTTCTTCGTTTTTGACAGAGTTGAAAATGTCACGATTCAAGCACTAGACGCTCAAAAATCGACTCCATGTAGCGATTGTTATTTTAATGTTTTTATAGAGCCTAAGTCTTCATCGCCATTCCATGTTTTTCGAAACAAATATTATGGAAAAGCTTTTTCAGACTTTACGAGTATCTTGAGCTACTTCTATTATTTATTTTCGCCAAGTGATCTATTTGATGATTGAAAATATAGCGCGTTTATAGAAAACACAACTGCAATTTGAACGCAATTTTCATAACTACACTTTATTTTCAAATAAGTTTTTTTTATACCATATCACTCGGGTCAGCTCGGGATTTAGGCATATTGTTCTGATTTCTATCGCTAGCGGAATCCCCGTGTTTCATTTCGTTCTTCAACTCTTTTCGCCGGCGTTGTGTAAACTCGGCTCAAAAAGAACCACATTGATGATGGCAAGAGACCCACGGTTTATGTATTAAGCGACTCATGTCTAAAAAAACGCCTAGTCTTTATTATGTTTTTTTTAAAACAAGCCTGACTTTGACTTCAGTCGCACCTGATGGCAAGTGTCGAGGAGGTCGAAGGTGTAGCACGCTGGTTCAGTAACAAGCTATTCACTCTTGCCTTGAAGAGACCTAAGTTATATCTTTCCGGGAATACAAACGATTGGAGCAAATCGGTGATTATTATACTTACCGTTTATCGGTTGATTGGTAGTGCATTTAGTTGTCTGTGTCTTCCCCGTACCGATGAGAAGTTTCGGATGTGGCGCAGCCTTTCCTAGAAGTCGTTCATCTCGTTGAGGATCTTTACCAGAACCTACTTAACAAAGAAATCTACTGAATACATTATATATTCAAACCAAAGGCCCACGAATGTACCCGGACAGCCACTATTCGAAATTTTAACGCTTCTTGTGCGATTTACCTTCGGCGCCTGCAGAAAAGGATATCCTTGCCTAATTTGGATAATTGTGTCAGGTTAGAATTAGACTAGCTCCTAAAAGCATTTCGGTCGTAAAAATTCAACTACTACTTTTTTTAGGACCCGGGTATGTCCTTAAACTACGTCCAACAATGAGAGGTAGGGCACAGCGATGACCATCACGCTTGAATCTGGGGCAGCCCAACTGGGGAGGTACCTCCTCCTTACAGAAGACCACAGCCATAATAGCACTACTACCTTTCAGGTATGTAGTGTTGTGTTCCTGATGGTGAGTAAGGTTCCCAGAGCTCCAACCCCCCTTAAAGGCCGGCAACGCGCTTGTGACTCCCCTGGTGTTGCGGGTGCCCATGGGCGACGGTAATTGCTTACCATCAGGCAATCCGTCTGCTCGTTTGCCGGCTATGTCATAAAAAAAAAATTTGGATAATGGTGTCAGGTTAGAATTGAACTCGTAAAAGTATTTCTGTCGTAAAAGTTCAACTAAGGGAAAATTTACTAGCATTGAAACTAACTTCATGTGCCCTCACGAGACTAAGTAAAGGTCATGTCAGTCGCCCGTCGCCGAGCCGACGCAGCCGTCGCGACATTTTGTATGGAATGAATCACGTGATCACCGAGCCCTCCGAGCCGCTCGGCCCGGGCTCGGGCCGGTCATGCGACGGACGTTACAGCTATGTAAAAAGGCTCAGCTCGGCCCGGTGATGGGAAGGCGACGTGATATCGACGGGGATTTGAGTTTGACCGTCGTCTACTCGCAACAAATGGCGGCATGGAACGACGCTCGTGTTAATGTGAATATTCGAGTGTCAAGCCGCTCGGGCCCGGGCCGCCCCGGTGGGTCAACGGAAGGCTCGGGCTCAGGACGGCGACGTGTAGGAGACGCGACGGTGTAACATGACTCATCCTTAACCTGTGTTTAAAATCGCAAATATTTAATCATTCGATAATTAACAATATCGGACGGATCAAAATCTTCAACAATTGGTATCGGATGTGTTCAAGACAAATCAGGCGGGCTAATCCCCAGGATTGTACACAAATCGTCTTACAGCAAAATATATTTAAGTGAATGACTGTTCCAATGAGGAGAACCGAATCACTGACTTCCGAGTCACAGGCATCCGTCCCAGTTCGAGAAACGGCGACTTACTACCTTCGAAATTGTCTAAAACCTATTGGAGACCATTTGTATTATTCTCACTGGCATAAAATGTAGTTAGGATTTAAACGAAAATAACATTATTGTTTGTATGTCTGTTCCGTGCACGGAACAATGGTGTTCCGGACATCTGGGAGGCGTACGCGGAGCCGGATCGAGCCAACGCGCAGAGGCTCTTTCGACAATTTTAATGAAATGTAAGGGGTACACTAAGCGGATGCTGCCCCTGTCCGTATCAACGTTATTCTTATTATTATCCAACAGGACATTGAATCAGACCTACAGGGGACATTTATGTTCGAATATTTTAGCATCTTTATCTTTTACGCCATAGAGACAATTGTTCGAAATTTACGAATAACCATTTTCGAGGTAGCGCTGCGGGTAATTTCGCCATGTACTTACTTAAGTCATGTCTCTTATGTCTCTTCACATCTTTGCTAAGTTAGATAGGAATAAAAAGTATAAAAACTAATCGTTTGAGGTATTAAGATCAATATTTCAAATAAATCAATTAGTTAACAGTGCGAGCGGCTGGGGCCGCTGCTGATTTTGCGGCAGTCAAAAAACGCGAAAAGTATTTGGCTCTGGGCACTAATTACTTTTTTGTACCCCTTGCATTCGAGACTACTGGGTGCTGGGGGTCAGAGGCTATTGCCTTCATTAGGGAAGTGGGACGTCGAATCGGAGAGAGGGGGTCTGTCTGACGCCCGCGCGGGTTCGTATCTGATGCAAAGGTTGTCCGTCGCTATTCAGCGTGTAATGGGTACCTTTGCGCCAGGGATGACTCGAGAGGGACTATTTGACTAGGCTTAAGTTAGTCTTAAGTTAGCCGGTAAAATGTATTTTTGACACTTAAAATGTATACCGGGTGTGGCCTGTAATAGGAGCTTTAACTTTAGGCATCGTTTCTACACCAAAAACGTAGCAACATTTGTTCTACGACTTTTGAAAATAACTTATAGTTTAATAAATATTAATAAAAAAAGATTATCCAAGCAAGCAATGTATTGCAAAAACTATGAAGTTTGTAGGCTGACAGTAAACGTCAACTAGACTATTGGATGCTGTTCATTGAAAATACTATTTAGTTTGTTAGAAAAAATCACAAGTAATAAATTACCGAATTATTTAAAGTCGTAGAACAAATGTTGCTACGTTTTTGGTGTAGAAACGATGCCTAAAGTTAAAGCTCCTATTACAGGCCACACCCGGTATATGTATCTATAATTAATTTTGTTTAAATAAATATGTATTCAAATAATTAGTTAACGACAATAACTTTATAATATTTAACTATGTACAGTCGCCATCAGATACATCGGAGCTGTGGAGGTGGTCACAAATATCGGAACATGCACCATCGCTTTGACAATAGAAGCGTTGTGCCGATATTTGTGACTAGATCCACAGCTCCGATATATCTGATGGCGACTGGACATTATGAGAATTATTTAAAAGATGCATTTTCCTAACTAGTGCGTAAAAAGTGCACTTTTCGCACGCTTCGCGTGCGTAAATTTCACTTTTTAAGGCACTTGCTATGAAAAATTAGGTTCGATACTCGTGTAAAAACTTCTTTAAGACTAGGGTGATTGTCACCCTCGTAGAAAAAAATTTTTTTTCACTAGTATCGAAATGTACTATTTTATATCATAATGTTCAACAAAACTTTTCATTTCCCGAGGCCGGATTCTAACGCCTTTTTTTCTTGGGTGTTATTGCGAATGCCACGGATTTCAAACCGACCCTGATTACTAGAGACCTTAAATTTTCTGTTTAAGTCTTTTTTGTGTTCCATTTTAAAAGAATTTTATAAAAGTTAATTTGACATGTTTACATAAAGGAAATAACCAATAATCATAAATTTAGGTTTTAAATTGTAACTTACTGAAATAGTCACTAAGTCCGGCTGTTATTAAAGATAGAAAAATACAAACTTATTCTGTTAAAACCAAATTGCTAAAACACGTCAACAAATGTAACTAAAAAGTTAAATTTGGAAAATAAACAGTCTATTGCCAGCAGCATAACTCATGTAGTAAAGTAATTTTATTCGACAGTTTTCAGAGAACCTTGGTCTCCATTTTTGACATGGGGCTCGTAGTGCTTTAAATTTTCTTGTCATATATCTTTATCAGTTTTTATTCAAGTTTGACTACTCAGTATAGTATATAAAGGTATGGACACGCTTTCCTATAATTGTTTAACTATTCACACTGTTACAGCTTTGCCGTCTCAATAGTTTCTAATGTCATTCATACCAAGCTATTAAGACACACCGTCTAATATGAGGAAATGAGCACCTAGTTACACTAATTACACAAAAAGTTTCATGCTTATTTTGTATTTAAACTTTCGCTAATAATTCTAACATTTCTTATGTAAATTAAACTCAAAAGCTTCACTCCGAGACCTAGGCTCTCCGAAAAATGTCACGTGTGTAATGTGTAACTAAATAATGGTGTGTTTGCTAAAAGATTTAAGCTTTTCTAATATTTCAATCACAAAACTATCGTGAGATTCAAACATTTTATTTGTACAGAAGCGGGTAACTAACGTTTTACACGTAGAATATTGCTCGACATGTTTTCAGCCTGAGTCGCTTAGACAACGCGAACGGCAAATGATTATGCCCCTCGTTACGAAGTGAAACATGTCGAGCAATATTCGATAAATGTGAGTTACCCGCTTTTAAACAGTTTAAACTTTCTAATATTAATTATATTAATCTGCTCTTAAGCGGTTGTGATCTATGCCATATGTCACTCTTGTTGTCTTTTGTTTTTCTGTACACGATTGACAAATGTATAGATCCGGAAAATACTAATATAATCATGTTTGAAGTATATTACGGTCAAGCTCGTCTCGCAGTAATGTGGGGTTGACTTCCATACCTAGGTTTAAAAGCAAATACGTGAATTAGTTACAATATGAAAACATAATAATTGCACGGAAAAACATTTTGGAGAACCAGGGTCTCCAGAATCACCCGCAGTGCTAAGCTGTGTTCGAGTCGAAAACGCCGAGAACAAAGTTCTCCGACATATGTTTTGTGTTGAGAATAAAATATGTAAAATTAACAGTTAAATATTTGTATTAAATAATAACATAGTTTAAAATATATTGTACATAATTATGACGATTATGGTGCTGTACATATAATATACAAAATTTGCGACTACAATATTTTACTCAATTATTGTAAATAAGTATTGTTGAGGTTTAGGTTACAGGTTTTATACTATTTTACTGTTTATTCTACCTATGCGTTTCTTTTGAATCCCATTTTTGTACTTGTTCTTTTTAGTTGTCATTACATTTTTGCGGAACTCGGTCGGCTTTTAGTTATCAGCCAATTTTTCTCTATTGTAGCTACTAAATTCCCCACAAGTATAAAAAAAAAAACACAAAAAAGAGAAAAATGTTAAAAAACTTACTTGACAGACGTTCTCCATAGTCTAAAATTAAACAGTTGATTAATTAAAATAAATTTAAAACATAATCCTATACATTTAAATACATGAAATTTACTTAAATGACTTGTGGGCCAATATTTGAGCACTCGACGCTCGAATCGTGACATTTTAAACTCTCTCAAACACAAATAAATGGTATTTAAAAAGCATGAATGATATAATTAATTAATTAAATAATCGTGGGTTTCGGAACTGTACATTTTGTAAATATAATGGTAGAAACTTTTGCGTATTTTCCATACTCGCATTTTTTTATCATTCATGTTTTTAAAATATCGTATCTACGGTTCCGACAATTTATAATATCAGAGTCAGAATCTAATGTTATGTGGCCATCTTTGAGAGTCGTGCATCAGGGGGCAGATTTTTGAGCGTAGATTACACGACATTTTAAACTCTGTCAGAAACAAAAATGATGGAAATTAATAATCTTTGATATCAAAACTATACATTTTGTGCAAAAATAATTATGAAATACTCATGTGCGTGGTTATTTTTGTCTTCAAAGTTTTTTGAATTCGATTGCACGACTCTCAAAAATTTGCCCCCTGACTCTCAGAAATCGCCACCTAAGTTTTACAAAGCGTATATAAATAACAGGATTTATATATTTATATATATACGTACCCATTTCGTGTAGTCTCAATTTGTCATCTACAAAAATGTTTGTATGAGTTTTGTTTTGCGGTAAAGTTAAAAAAATTGCGTAAAGAACACCTTAAATACGTAAATTAGTAAGCCAAAATTATTTTTATTTACATTTATTTATGTATTTAATCTTTATTTAGATAAAGGGGATTTTATCATATTTGATGACAAAAACCAAATTTTTCGAATCTTTATGTTATTCATCATCATCATCATTTCAGCCGTATTGACGGCTGGACATAGGCCTCCCCAATATTACTTCTACCATCTTTGGAAGGAATACTAATTTAAAATAACTATGAGACCTCTTAAAATAATTATAAGAAAACTTATTTCAAATAAAAAAAATTGCATCCAAATGGGTTTACTCTACTTTTTACAAAGTTATATATACTTACATGCTGAAAAAATTAAATGCTTCAATTAATAATGAATTTCTTAGAAAATATGAAGGTAAGCTTATAGATTATTTTATTTTATAACACTTGGTAATTCGGTGGAAATAGGACTAATTCCAAGGCCTAGTTTACCCTCTGGGTTGGAAGGTCAGATGGCAGTCGCTTTCGTAAAACTAGTGGCTACGCCAAATTCTTGCCAAGCGGACCCCAGGCTATAACGCTATTAGTGATTCTGTATCTCATTTTTCCTCATTTGACCATATCATCCTTATGGGAGACTTTAACATAGACATGTCAAAAAAACAAGACCCTAGTACTAAAAAATTAAATGATTTTTTGTACTGTCATAACCTCAATCAATACATAAATAAACCTACCCATTTTACAGAGCATAGTGAAACATTAATTGATGTTGTTTGTTCCTCCGTTAATATTACTGATATATGCGTAGATTTTATTCCCGACCTGAGTAGTCACGCGTTTATAGTATGCAAAGTAAACATAACTAAAGCCAGAAATCCTCCAAAATGTATACTCTACCGCCCATTTAAAGACATAGATATAGATAGTTTTAATGCTGAGGTTAATAAAATTAAATGGGAAAATACCTTATCAAATGACGTCAATAATTCCGTAATTACTTTTAATGCATTTCTACTAAATTTGTTCGACCGGTATGCACCTCCGAAACTCATTACATTGAAGGAACGCTCGTTACCGTGGATAACATACAACGTTAAGAAACTAATGAAGAAACGAGACGAAGCCCATACAAAATATCGACAGAGTGGATTGGATACCCACAAAGTTTACTATAAAGAAATGAAAAAAGTTGTCTGTGATGCCATGCGAGCGGAAAAATGTGCATATTTCAATGAGTACATCGTATCTCAAGTAAAAAATCCCCGTGTTCTCTGGAAACACGTTAAACGAACTGTAGCCGATTTTAATAAAAAAGATTTTGACATACCACCACATTTATTAGACCCCGATGGTATACATAACTATTTTCTTGACGTACCTGGCGAAAGCAAAACTAGAATATCTGACTTAACGTATTTAGAGTTCCATAGACATTGTAATGCACACTTTAAGCTCCAGCCTGTAACGGAAATTACTATCAATAAAATTATATGCTCTATTACAACACATGCCCAGGGTAACGATGGCATCTCGCTAGATATGTTACTAATGACATTGCCGCGCACATTACCCACTATTACAGCTATAGTTAACCAGTCGATAGAAAGCGGCGTTTTTCCTGAACCCTGGAAAAGCGCTGTGATCAAACCTATACCTAAACTATCTTCTCCAACTTATTTCAAAGATTTACGACCTATCAATATTCTTCCTCTTATGTCAAAGATTTTAGAGAAAGTAGTATGTATGCAATTGGTAGAATATTTGGAAAGCAACGAAATTTTGCTCCCACATCAATCAGGATTTAGAAAAAAGCATAGCACAGCAACCACTCTACTTGATGTGGTTGATGATATTCTCACTGCTCAGGACAGAGGTCTTGCCTCAATACTTGTTTTATTAGATTTTTCGCGGGCATTTGATACCATCAATATTACTTTATTATTATCAAAACTAACATATTATGGATTCGATTATAAAACAGTAAACTGGTTTGCTTCTTATCTTAACGATCGGACGCAAAAAGTAGAATTGCGAGACTCTCAGGGCAAGTCAATGGTTTCAGAAGAGGCTTTGGTCACCAGAGGTGTTCCTCAGGGGTCGATACTGGGCCCTATTTTATTTCTTTTATATAGTACAGACATTACTAATACAATCACTCACTGTAAATACCACTTATACGCAGATGATTTGCAAATGCACATTTCTTTTAAGCCCGGGGACACCCCATCAGCTGTTGAAAAACTCAATCAAGACCTCTACCAAATAGCGCTGTGGTCTGAAAAAAATAGCTTAGTCCTGAACCCCTTAAAATCTAAATATTTAGTTTTTGGCACAAAACATCAAATAGCGAAAACAATACTTCATGATCCACAAGTTCGCATGTTAGACAAGTCCATAACTCGCGTATATGAAGCTAGAAATCTAGGAGTACTAATGGACGAAAGGCTTCAATTCGAAAAACATGTCCTAGAAAATATACGGAATTGTTTTTATCGCCTTAAAGTGTTGTACAGGATTCGTGATCACCTTAAGATCGATATGCGTATTAAGTTTTGCGAGACGCTTATATTATCAAAGCTCAATTATGCTGACACTGTGATTGGAGAATGCCTATTGTCACGCACAAAAATGCAAATACAAAGGCTACAGAATGCTTGCGCCAGATTTTGTTTCCCAGTACCACAACGTGCACACGTTACGCCATTCCTCAACAACAGTGGACTACTTAAAATGGATGCTCGTAGAACCCTACACTTTGCTTCTTTGTTATTTGAAATTCTGACGAGCAAACAGCCCAGGTATCTTTATGACAAATTAATATTTTCGCAAATGCATGAAAGACAAGCCCCCCGTCTCTTATATCCTCGCCACAGCTCGGCTAGCTTTCGTGGCAGCTTTCGCTATGCTGCTACACGTTGTTGGAATAATATACCCCCTCCAATACGAAACTCTCAATCCCTATTTACTTTTAAACTCAAATTAAAACTTCATCTACTTCATAATCAAAATTGTTATTGCTAGCCGTCTGTGTGCATATTACATAATACACATAGTTTTCAGTTTAAGTTATGACATATTCCCTTTTTCTCTTAATTGTTTAAATATATTTATAAGATTATTTAAGTTTAAGGGTCCGCCGAAAATCAGCGTCGCTGCACTGCGTGCTCGACACATGCTGAGCGGATCCCTTTTTGAAACAACATAAATATGTAATGGCAAATGTTTAGTTATAAGTCTCTGTTATGTTGATTCAAATAAATTTATTTTCTTTCTTTCTTTCTTTCTTTCTATAAGGCACCGGTTATAAGGCTTAACCATTCTTACCGTAGCCGAGGCGATCCTGGTTCCCCTTGGAAGGTATTAGGACCACCTGTAATAAGAAGTATGCTTGTACTTTAAAGCGCGAAGAAATTACAGCAGAATTTCGTTTGTTAGATACCTTTTTTGTATAGTTAATCGTTACTCTTAGTCTTTATGCGTCTTAAGTTACATATTTAAGGATTAGCTAAGTAAATCATACGATTCATAAACACGGTTACTTGAATTTTGCGTAATAAAAATTGCATCCAAAGTGACCTCTAAAAAACATAAGCTTCACTTTGCAAATACTCAAGAGAAAGTCATAAGTTTTTTAATAATAACAATATTACTTATTTTCTATAACGTATAGGTCTCACATTTGTAAAAAATATGTGTTTTTATTAATACGAACGAATATTGCTAAATTCGCGAGTGGTTCGCACATCCTTACCTGAGTTGCCATGATTAGATTGAATCGAGTAGCTCGAACAGCTCGGCGACATTTTAAAGAGATTTTGTACCGTCTGGAGAAACGCAAGGTCCATGAGGCGCACAATTTTTTTTTTTTTGCAGTAATCGCAAAGCGTCTGGTTGACGTAACTGCAGGCCAGACATCATCAGATATATCGGAGCTGTGGAGGTGGTCACAAATATCTGAACTTGCACTTCTAGTGTCAAAGCGATAAAGTGCTTTAAGATATTTGTGACAATACCGATACATAGAAATAATGTCCGTACTAAGTTACGTTTTCTCGGCTGTTCCTAAATGTTGAATTGTGTATTTATATTAATTACCTACTATCTGTGCCCCGCAGTGTTACCCTCGGTTTATTAGGGAAAAAATGCAGCCTATGTGTTAATCCAGGGTGTCAGCTAACTAGATACCAAACTGTATTTAAATCGCTCCAGCCGTTTAGACGTGAATAAGTAACAAACATACACACTCACAAACTTTTCCCTTTATAATATTAATGTAGATAAACTGATGAATACATACTGAAATACATATCAGTAGCTTTAAACACCGCTCCCCGCACATTTTGTTCCAAAGGCAGTAGAGACATTGCGAAACCCACAATAGTATCAAGCATTTAATTTTCAATTTTATATCCTCGTAAAAAATAAGAGCAACATTATGATTTTCGTAAACTGTAATACGTATTCGTTCCGGTCTTGAACTGATTAGTTTCTTATCTGAATATAAATAAAAGTTGCGCAGTTCTTTGTTTGCAGTTTATTTTACTTTGCAATCTAAAATACAAGTTGAGTAATATTAGAGTTTCGGAGTGCCTGACTAAAACTTAATAGCAATGCGTGTTAGTTACATGAATGTATTTTGTTCTAAAGGCGTTTAGCTTTCCAGAATGCTGACTGCGCTATTATGTTCATATTAGCAAATAAGTAAACACTATTGTCATATTTTGCCTGTTCTTACTTAACTTTTGAAAGTCATTCTAACAATTTTTGGATAACACGGCTAAACTCGCGTTTATTAATTCACTCGCTAGTCCTCCGTTCTTAAACGCGTATGCTCGGCAGTCTCAGTGGTTTAAAATACATAAAGAACAGAATAACGCATGTATGTGTAAGATTTTTTTGTATACTGTTTTGAAAAAATAAGTCTTGCCGGTCATACGTGTAACCGGTGTAGTTTTTTTTTTTTTTTCTTTAACTTTTGTATACTCCACGTGTAAAAGTGCCCTTGTGGCCTACTTACTGAATAAACGTTTAAGTTTGAGTTTAAAATGGAGAGCAGGAGGCCGATTTTTGAGCGACAAATACTTGATTCGTGACATTTTAAACTCTGTCAGAAACGAAATGCTATTATAGAAATATGGGTATCTAAAAAACTATACATATTGTGCAAAAATAATACTGAGAAATTTGTGTGCTATTATTTTCGTCTTCAAAGTTTTTTTGAACTCGAGTACACGATTCTCCAAGGCCACTTAGTCGCCATCGCTGTGTAAGGACGATACTCATTATCATATAATCTTTTTTTTTATACTAGACTGACCAGCGTTAGACCTCAATCGCACCTGATGGTAAGTGCCGACTAGGTCGCATGTAGCACGCTGGTTCAGTAACAGCCTATTCACTCCGCCTTGAAGAGACCCAAATTATATTTCTTTAATCTCTATGATTTTCGACCTCTTTTTTTTTATGACATAGACGGCAAACGAGCAGACGGATTGCCTGTTGTTAAGCAATTACCGTCGCCCATGGGCACCCGCAACACCAGAGGAGTCATAAGCGCGTTGCCGGCCTTTAAGGGGGGTTGGAGCTCCGGGAACCTTACTCACCATCAGGAACACAACACTACATACCTGAAAGGTAACAGTGCTATTATGGCTGTGGTCTTCTGTAAGGAGGAGGTACTTCCCCAGTTGGGCTGCCCCCGATTCAAGCGTGCCCTACCTCTCATTGTTGGACGTAGTTTAAGGACATACCCGGGTCCAAACCTCTTTTGCTAATTGTTCCTTTTCCTCCAGCACTCCCACGACGAACACCACCACCACGAGCCCGGCATGCCCTTCGACTTCGCCTACTCCGTGAACGAAGACGGGAACGATTACAGTCACAACGCGGTCTCGGACGGCGACGTTACCCGCGGCGAATACCGCGTGGCCCTTCCTGATGGCCGCACGCAGATCGTCAAATACACTGCTGATTGGAAGAACGGATTCAATGCTGAGGTAACTTTATGATGTTAATTAATAAATATTTCGTGACAATCTTACAGAAATCGAACTAGTCCTACGGTAAGCTCAGTAAGTCTTGTGTTGTAGGCTTGTGTTGTGTTGTCAGCTTGCTAGGTGACGATATATATAATAGGTAGGTAGATACATATAAATACGTAAATACATAGAAAACACCCGTGACTCACAGGTACAGAAACAGATATAGGTGCTCAACAAATAAATGCCCCGACTGGAATTCGAACCCAGGACCATCGGCTTCAAAAGCAGGGTACCCACTAGGCCAGACCGGTCGCCTGTTGATATTGATAATGTGTTCTGGCCCGATACCGCGAACATCGAAGTTCGTATATTTCGAGCATCTTTCCCTTTTACTCCAACTAAGGCCTCATAAGATCGTCCGAAATTTACGAATATCGTGTTTCGCGGTAACGCCGCAGTTTCTTAGGACCTATCGCGAAAATTTAAAATTCTCTTTTATTCCAATCAGGGCGTAGAGGCAGCGACAATTGATCGAATTTATGTATTCCCCGTTTCATTGACCTATGCTTAAGAGTCGGAACTAGATCTGTATCAAGTTTTTTTTTTTAATTCCAGGTCTCATACGAAGGCGAGGCCCGGTACCCCGACCAGCCTTCCGGCTACCCGTCCGGTTCTGCCCCCGGCGCCGGGCCCGGCCAGCAGTACGTTCCCCCGAGCCAAGGAGGCGGCTACCAATATTAGGATAAAGTCTGAATAACCGTTGGAAAGGGCAACACCGCCCTAAAGTCCATACGATGAAAAAAAAACCGTTGGAAACAAGAATAGAACGCCAATTTAAAATGACATAGATGTGTGATTTCACGATTGAGGTAACAAGAAATATGGCGTCGGCTTGTCTAAAATGTCGTTATAATAGTGGACGTATTTTGTTTTTATTAAGTAATTTGCGTTCTGAAATTAAGTTGATAAATTTTATAAACGAATTTTACGTGATAAGTCTATTCTTGGTTTGAACGATAATTATTGCTACTGTTACTTATTTTAACAAAACATAGAAGCACGCAACAAAACATATTTTCGTAAACATAGAAAACGCTTGATTGTACATCAACGTTAATTAACTTAAACTTTCACGATTGTGATACATAATTACAGATTATATAATTTTACCAAAATGGTGTGTTATATAATGTTAACAAAATTTTAGATTTTACAGTTGAAGAAAGCCTAATCAAGCGTCAACAACAAAGTTCTTTAAAAACTACAAAATAACGTTGTTTTGTAGTGTCATGAGCATGACGAAATTATTGTACAACCCTCCTTAAAATGTAAGAAAGTAAAACGCGTACCTACTATAAATCAAAGTTACCACTTCTAGTTTAAATAGATAGAATATTTAAATTATAGTTACCATTCCGCATAAGAGTTGTTGTTCTCAAATGTTTATTTGTTATTAAGATTATGATGAAAATACATATTTGATTTTTATATCAAAAAATATAAAATTGTAATAAACCTTGTAAAATATATTGTTTTTATCCTTGTAATACTCATTAAAAACTGCCGTAACTTAGATATATTTATTTGTAATGTAAAATAAATACAAAATTGGTAAGTTAGAAATAGATACCTTTTGTACCTTCTTTTATAAAATAAAAAATAATACAAGGCTTGTTGTTTTAATTGACGTATTACCTGAAGGATTGTTAGGAATGACATAAAATTCATAGATAATTATGTCGAACATTTTTCTTCATCACCAAAAATTATAATTATCATTCATACCTCCACATTACAAGATGGCTGATAGCATACCGTTGGTCTCTGTTGCCCTCCAATACGCGGTGGTGGGTGACAAATGATATAATAATATGATATATAAATATTGTACTTAAGGCCTTTTAGAAGTAAGCAATAATCATGTGACAATGACAATGACGAACAATAATGGCGATAAACTTCTATGTCAGACCTATTAAATTTTTAAATAGACTATTCCATTCGATCTTGGCATTTTGAAATTCTCGGGCTGTACATTCCGGTTATTTGATATGCTTGCGTGGGAATCCAGATCCAACACGTATCAAGTTTGCAAGCCTTTTGGAGAATTTTGCCATCTAATACGCCTGCTAGAACCCATTCACGGGTACAATAAACAAAAGATGACCGCGGGCGATGGACCTTTGAAAATAAAATGAAAAGTAAACTGGGCTATAAAGTTGACTGGATTAAATGATTGGGCTATTGCATAGACGATTTCGGCATTATTATTCGGCATAGAGAGAGTTAAAGATTATTTTAATTGAAAAAAAAAAAAGAAAATACCTACCATAAGATAATATTGACCTGGATGAAGAAATGGATGAATATATTTTTTTCTTTTACTGCAATCGGATTGTTAGAGTACCTTTTTAGAAAAATTATCCAAGAAAATCCTTCGTCCTATAACTCTCTATACCTTAAAATCTTTACAATTATATTCTTTGGTCCCGACTTTACTAGGTTGGTAGTGTAAGAAACAAAAAGAAAGAAACATATTTTCTATTAAATCCGATACGTATTTTCAATTAAAATGTAATTTTAAGTTACAAATAGTAATAATAACAACACAATTTTTTTCTATTTAAGTAATATTTTTGATAACAAGGACGTCTATGAGCCCATAAACCATAGCAGTGCCTTTTTTGTAAAGAGAATAATATAAAAAAATATCCGTAATAATTATAAAAGAATATAAACTTTACTTTACGACGATTCCTAAATATTAGTAATTTTTTTAGAACGAGACAGGTGTGTTCACTATCTCTAGCAGCACATTTTGCTCTTTATATTTGTTAAACAATAGTGAACCTTAGGAGTATACAAAAAGAGTACGTATTACTTGTTGACATTTTCACATTTATTACTCTTAGCTTTATTCACGATCTGTGTGCCGAACCACAGACTACTTAAAAAATACTACGTTGTGCCGAACGCTCCCCAAGTGACGCCGTGAGACGCTTGCTTTGCTTTGTGACATTTCGGAAACTGAAAACTGAATCCGAACGATCCATTGAAATTCATTTGAATTTTGATTTAAAAATTAAGCCGGGCTCGGACAAAAACAAATCATGGAGCCAGACTCTGGCAGTATATTATCAGCTTTCAAATACTTGACGAAGGACGACGAGAATATTTGCAGGTTATGTTTGAGCCCTACGCCCCAGTACACAAAATATATTCAAGATTCTGTGAATTTGAAAAAACCATTTTACGAAGGGACTGTTACATATACCGAAATGTTCGATGAGCTGGGTGTAAGTAGAATTTCTGTACATTAAGTTATTAATTAATTATGATATGAATGATACAAAGCGGACAATATAGTTCATTTTGTTTGTTACAGGTTAATGAAGAACCTATGTTACCACAAACATTGTGTGATACCTGCGCCCGATCCGTCATTAATGGTTATCTATTTCGAAAGCTTCACGAACATTCCAAAGAGCAGTGGGAAGCAGTCCTATTAAGCCTCAACAACACTATTATTCAAGCCGAAACTGTTAGCCCTTCAGTAAAAACCGCTTACATAGTACTTAGCGAGACTGGTAACTATGTAGTAACAAAACGCAAGCCTCATACACAGGACAAACATACTGCAGCATCCAAATTGAACAAAATCATCAAAAGTAGATGTCGATATGTACATCGCAAAAAGACCTGTCTCATTTGTGAGGAATGTGGGGTAAAATTTAAAACAAAAGTTCTCTTAGTTAGACACATGAAATCACACAAATCTAAGCCGATAAACTGCCCTCAGTGCTTTAAAATGTTCTTAACTCAAATACAACTAACGGACCATGCAGAACGAGTCCATTATCCGAAGAGAATAAAATGTACTAAGTGTAAAAAGATGTTTAGTACCCAGAGAACACTTAAAGCTCATGATCGGCAAGAGCATGTCGCCGTCTTATGTAAGTTATGCTTCGTACAATTCCCCTCGAGATCTGCATTGAAAGTACATCTTGACAAGCATGATGTTATTAAATGTCCGCTGTGTAATAAGAATTTCATCAATAAACAGACATTCCGAAGCCACTCAAAACAGTGCGGCAATGCTGACGCTAAAGTAATAAGCTTCATATGTGATATTTGCGACAAAGGTTACATTCGCAAGAATGCTCTGCGCTCACACTTGAAAATTGATCACGGTTTTGGTAAAGTTTTGTCCTGCAGTTGGTGTGACAAGAAATTTGATGCCGCTAGCAGGTTACGAAACCACATAGTCAAGCATACGAGAGAAAGAAACTTTAGTTGCGAACATTGTAATGGAAAATTTGTTACACAAGCCGCTTTGGTCTATCATACTCGCTTGCATACCGGCGAACGGCCTTTTAAGTGTGACTTGTGTGATGAAAGCTTCCTATCGGCTTCTAGAAGAATGGAGCACAAGCGGAGAAGGCATTTCGGGCCTCAAATGGAATGCCCTGTGTGCCAAGTTAAGTTTGTACTTGGAAGTCAGCTGAAAAAGCACGTCGCCAGGCATTCAGATCCTCAGAGCAAACTGTATGTGCCAGCTCTGGATGGTAAAGAGGACAGAAGATTTGTCGTCCGCAATGTCTTGACACGAGTTAATTAGATTGTGTGCCTTTTATTCTAATTAAATTTATTTATTTTATTATGTATCTAGGACAATAAACGTTTTTTATCTACCTTTTATCTCTATATTACCGTCTTCTGAAGCTGACTCTCGATCCGACTACAACCGATGAATCTCTCAAGATGTTGACTCTTCGCAATGACTATACGACTGAACTCGAAAAAAACTATAGGTACATGCTATATTAATGAGTATTCATTTGGTTTTTATTTACTTTAACAGCACTGCTCACAGTTTCTCTGCTTTGCCTAAAGGTTGATAGAGAATTCTTTGGTAGATAAGTACTCTCAAGACATCTAAAATTTAGACGTTTTGGGAAGTGTGGGCTGACAGGTTTTTTTCGCAATCGGTCATAAACTTGAAATTAATATTAAGTCATATTTTTAACAGGGAGTATGTAAGTACTGCGAATTGCAATCGACAGCCCGCCTCAATTTACTTACATCTAGTTTGTAGTCAGCATGAAAGAGTGTCGCAACCAAAGAAGCAAAATCGATTGAGACCATAATTTCGGCCATAAGACGTCCAATACCGGACATAGGCCTCCCTCAAATATGACTTATCTTGGGGAGAATTGCCATAGTAATGTAAAACTACCCAACTATAGTCCAAAATCTCCCAACAATGGTCCAAAACTAAGTTAAACATCTTCGTTTAGGTGTGAGTATTATATAAATTACGCAGTTAAAAGACAACGGCTGTTCATTTTGGACCCGGGTATGTCCTTAAACAGCTTAAACTACGTCCAAAATGAGAGGTAGGGCACAGCGAAGTACCATCACGCTTGAGTCTGGAGAAGCCCAACTGGGGAAGTACCTCCTCCTTACAGAAGACCACAGACATAATAGCACTGCACTGACGGTGAGTAAAGTTCCCAGAGCTCCAACCCCCCTTGAAGGCCAGCAACGCGCTTGTGACTCCCCTGGTGTTACGTATGCCCATGGGCGACGGTAATTGCTTACCATCAGGCAATCGGTCTGCTCGATTGCCACCTTAGTTATAAAATAAATAAATTAATTAATGAATAAAAAACCAAAAAGAATATTAGGATTGATACTTAGTTACGATTAAGTTTGGACCATAGTTGCACTATTGGACTATAGTTAGGTAGTTTTACAGTAGCTGTTGATTCGATTTAGACGGACGCTGCTGCCCATCCGTCGGTTTTTTCCCTTTGTCGCCTCTTACGACACCCGCGGGAGGAGACAGACCCATGACTCTTTGTTCTTTAGCTGTCTAATGTATGCAGTTTTTTTTGTTCCAAAGATCGATGATGTGATGATGATCGATGCTTCCTGGGATGGGGTTCGATTCCTAGGTTTTTTTTTATGACATAGGCGGCAAACGAGCAGACGGATTGCCTGGTGGTAAGCAAAAACCGTCGCCGATGGGCACGCGTAACACCAGAGGAGTCACAAGCGCGTTGCCGGCCTTTAAGGGCGGTTGGAGCTCTGGGAACCTTACTCACCATCAGGAACACAACACTGCATACCTAAAAGGTAGCAGTGCTATTATGGCTGTGGTCTTCTGTAAGGAGGAGGTACTTCCCCAGTTGGGCTGCTCCAGACTCAAGCGTGATGGTACATGTTGGACGTAGTTTAAGGACCTACCCGGTTACAATACTTACTACAAAACGAAGATATTTAACTTAGTTTTGGACCATTGTTGGGAGATTTTGGAATATAGTTGGGTAGTTTTACATTATTGGCGAGCAGTTTTTAAATTCAGTCAATTTATTGAAATAAAAACGCAATCAAAAGTAAAAATATCTTATTAAAAAAAATTACATAACACCCCTC
This sequence comes from Grapholita molesta, assembly GCA_022674325.2. Lineage (NCBI taxonomy): Eukaryota > Metazoa > Arthropoda > Insecta > Lepidoptera > Tortricidae > Grapholita > Grapholita molesta. The sequence goes on from CP053143.2 coordinate 10,414,352, forward strand.
TATCTCTGTACAGTCGCCATCAGATATATCGGAGCTGTGGAGGTGGTCACAAATATCGGATAATGCATTTTACCGCCTTGACAATAGAGGCGTTTAGTAGGAGAGTAGCTTATACATAGATTGGTCACATAGAACCTTTTAACCTCTATACCAGAGATGCAAGGGATATCCGGCCACAATTTTACTATACCTCCGAATACGGGACAATGTCGTAGTATCCGGCCGACTGTTGGTACAATGGCGTAGTATGGTTATAAAGTAACAAGTATCCGTAATTCAAACGGCACTGCATTTAGAATAATCGCAATTTCTGTCAACTACACAGCCGGATATTCGGTGTCCAGCCGGATATCCGGTGTCCGGTCGGATATTATGTGTCCCGCCGGATATCCGGTGTCTAGCTTTAACCGAGAGGTAAACGATTATTAGATACATCTCTCCCCTATACTCTGTTTTCAACACTCCAGTCACTATCCTTCTCATGGTGTCTCTTAATATGCATTTTCAAGAAATGCGGTGTAACAAATTTCCTTGAACAAATCTCACACATAAGTGTAGGTCCGATATGTTTATATTTCATATGCTCAGCTCTTGCGGAAGCATTTACAAATGTTTCAAAGCAATGTTCACACTTATATGGCCGTTCCCCCGTATGTCTCCTAGTATGGTATAGTAAAGCCTCTTTCGATACAAACCGGTTAGAACAAATATTACATGCAAAGTTCTTTTCCTTGGTATGTGTAACCATATGTACTTTTAAGTAACTTGGAGCAGTGAATTTTTTATTACATTCCGGACATACATGGGGTTTACCATCTCCATGTTCAAATTTGTGGTGTACCCGCAGACCGCCTGAAGTACTGTATTTTTTACCACACTCTTGGCATTCGTAAGGCTTATGAAGTTTAGTGCGGAACGGATGTGGATCTAGAAGTCCCTTTTCACACAAATCAACATGTTTTAAATAGAAGTCTTTTGTAGTGTAGCTTTTACCGCATTTCGGGCACTTGCTTTTATTGAAATGCTTTTCTTCATGAGTTTTTAGTTTGACATAGCCTTGGCATGACTTGCCACATTCCTTGCATATGTGGATCTTGTGTATTTTAGTGTGATGTTCCGTCAAAGCTTCTGCTGTAGTCCTGTATTGCTTACAATCTGGACATTTTAACTTTTTACATAAATGGTTGGTTAATTTGTCATTAGTCTCAAATGCTTGCCAGCATTTTTCGCAGAGTAATTGATTATGACTGTCTTCACTGTGTTTATGAAGTTCTTCGTAAGTTGTAAATTCCTTAGAACATTCATTGCATATTATTTTTGTGCCAGTTTCAGTTTTGTTCTCGGAAATATCTTTATTCATTAATAACACCTTTGTATGATTTTCTTCTACAACAATGTACAGAGATTGATCTTCATAAATGTCTATGTCATCATTGAGAGTATACAGCAAGTTATCTAGAACATTCTCCAACAGTTGAGAAGACTTCTGGTAAGTTTGTATTAGCCTTAAGCCTCTCAATGCATCTACAACACATTCTGTACATACAGCATCCAATCCAGGTATTTCTTCAGTAACCTGAAATTAAATATGATTTATATTAGACATGGTCAATAAATATTTTATACTGAAGTTTCAATGAAGAATTCATTCAATCAGACTTCTGTATGTAGCTAAAAAATCTCATACATATTACTAACAAATATAGCCAGAAACACAAGAACATAAATAACAAGAGATAGGAAGGGAAAGGAAGAAATAAACATAAGACATAAACTATGTAATATATTCTTAGATGCAACTTTCAATATTGTTTGAATCGTGCCTTGCACTACTGAGTTTCTCGGTCTGGCCCCTTTCTATAGGAATTCCTAATAAGGCCAACTAGTTTTCCTAAAAAAAATTATCTGTGACGAATATGCAATAATGCGGACATAAGCTCTGTTTCACTTTTTTCTCTTTCACAAGTGGTCACTCCTGTGACCAAATTCTAGGAGGACGAGGTATAAATATGAAAAACAAAAGTTAGTTTAAGTTACTTGCCTCAGGCCCAAGGAATTTAGCAAGTAATTCAGATAGGGGTTGTAAATACTGCTCCTTTTCCTGTAAATCTGGGGTCACTCCGTCTCCAAAACGAACGTAATCGTCTTCAATATTCTTCAAGCATAACCTACAGTGGCTGTATCGCTTTCCGTTTGTGATGTTCGACACAATTAGTTGTATATCTGGTTTAAAGGTCATGTTTTAGTTTTTCGGGCGTGAAAAACTTGTAAAACTCAGTTTAGATTACCAAATTTAATCTATTTGCCAATTCGCGCTCTCGAAACTTTCGTTCAGAATCAATGAAGCTGTGATGAAGTATGGAACAACATTTTCAACATGGCGTCGCCCAAAATACAGATAAAGAACGCTTTGATTTAAGTCGTCCACAGATTAGATCTAAATGACACTTCGCAAGTACTTATTTCACGTAATCACCCTCGACGAGAAAAGAAAGAAAAAAGCCTTTAACTTTATTCTATATTAATAAATCTCTGTGGTGCTACCGGTAAAACCTATATTTGTGAATTTCGAACGATTTTCTCTTTCACTCTCATGATGCCGTAATTTGAGTAAAAGAGAAAAATTCTCGAAATTACGAACTTCGACGTTTGCTGTACTAGCTAGTCGAATTATCTTGTTAAATAAATATTTCAAAACTATTGATACACACAGGGTACAGAGTCCCCAAACTTATAGCCTTCTTTATATTCTTATATGTATACAGTTAATATCTTTTGTATTTAAACTTTCGTGAGACATATTATATAAATTAAAGATAAACACGGTTCTACTCGCGTTTATTTAGTCACTCACGCGACATGTTTCGGAGAACATTGGCCTCCATTTTCAAGCACTAATACTAGTAACAGACGTTCCGATTTGGCTGGAGCCGACCGTCCGACCACGACCAAAACGGAAAGTGTGTAGGGCGGTCGGTCCAACATAATTATTATTATTACTGGTTGGACGTGGTCGGCTCGCCGGCGCATCCGACAAGCCGACCGTCCAACCAAAACGGAACGTCTGGAAGCTTTGTTCCGACCAAAAGCAGCTCAGTCGCATTTGCAACGCCGCCGACGCAGGACGTCAACATGGAGGATGACGGAGAAGGAATGAATGCGCATACAGAACGCGAGATAATAATAAATATTTTAGAATTATACATAAGGTTTCCTTGTTTGTGGAACTTGTCCCATTTTTTAGAGGCACTAATGTAGCTGCCACAGCTATAGCGGCTATCGTCTGTTTTGAAAGGGTGGCCGGCATGACGGCCGTTTACTATTCAGAGCAAAGACAACTGTAGGGTACAGCGGCGCTACCGCGAAACACGATATTCGTAAATTTCGGACGATTGTCTCTGTCACTCTCATGACGCCTCAATTGGAGTAAAAGAGATAGATGCCCGAAATATACGAACTTCGATGTTCGCGGTACCGGGCCAGTTGTGGAGACGGATGGTGAGGGACCATGAGTTGTGACATTGAAGTTTTCGATAACGAGTATCGAGTTTACTATCTGTGCATCTCGCTTGTACCATTTTAGTGCGAACGAGATGCACAGATAGTAAACTCGATACTCGTTATCGAAAACGTCAAAGTCACAACTCATGGTGAGGGTATTGACGGCTGGATAGCCAACCGTCGGAACGTCTGTAGCAATGTTGGAACTTTCCGTCTTGGTCGTGGTCGGACGGTCGGCTCCAGCCAAATCGGAACGTCTGTTACTAGTATAAGAGTGCTGAAAATTTATCTTTAATTTAGTTCATATCTTAATATGATACATCAAACAATCTTAATATGAACACATTGATTCGGTTATTATATTATAGACTGACTAGACACTTGAGTGTACTTATTTATTTACATATTCTGCTCCAGAACAATTTATTCAAAGTGGCAAGGACTTAATTAAGAAATTATAATTAATAACAAATACCGGAAATGTTTATTTTGTATTTAATTACATAATTAACTATAATGTTACAAAGAACTAACTCTTTTATAAATAAATATTTTGAAACTTAACTAACATACCTTCAAGCAATAGGCAACAACAATTCTATATTACTTCCATTATCAACAGTTGCCACAAATTCAGATGCAGGTATATCACTGCATTGTTGCCAATGCATTTTCTTCATATGTCTATTGAGTGTTTTCCTTAAACTGAACATTTTGTTACAAATCAAACAGCATTCGATCTTCTCCATATGTTTTCTCTTAACATGGTCCGATCTCCGGCCCGAAGTCACAAAACACTCCGAGCAGATATCACATTTGTATGGTTTCTGATTCTTATGTAACCTTATGTGTTCTAGCAGAGTTTTTTTACTGACAAAACTGTCACCGCAAATTTCACATGTCTCATTCTTCTGCTTATCATGTATAAGAATATGTTCCGTTAAATTACTCTTCTTGTAAAATCCTTTGTCACATATATGACAAACGAATGGACGGACACCTAAGTGTATTTTATTTATATGAGCATCTGTGGTCCCTTTGCTGAGGCTTACAAAGTTACAGCTGTGACATTTGTATCTAGTGTTGTTCTGTTTAATTTTTTTAGATGATACATGACGGTTGACATGTTTTCGGAAATGCGAATGTGTTTTTAACATTTTCAAGCAGTGCGGACATTGTTTCTCTTTGTGACAGTTCGAGTGAGCTTTTAAAGCGCTTGGGGTTTTACAGATTTTTCCACATATATGGCAAATTACCGCTTCATTGGAGTTTTTGTGTGTAATCTTTTTGTGTTCTCGTAACTGTTCTCCGGATTCAAAAACCATATCACATTGTTGACATTCAACCTCCATAGGTTTCTTTTTGGTTTTCTTAAACATTTTACGAGGATGTATTCTCAAATAGCATTTTTTGTCAAATTTATTAATACACAACATTTCATTTTCTAAGTCTTCGACTATGTTCAAGAGGTTTTGTTTGATTAATGTATGATTTTGTATAAGAAAATACATTTGTATGATTGCATCTGAGCATTTATTACATACACGATTGAATACTGTATCCTGAAACAGTAAGAAAAGAATTTAAATGAATTAAATTAAAAATTTCAAATTATAAAATAAAAAACAAATAAAATATTCAAGTTCAGTTATTTTTGATAAAATGAGAAATACTAAGATGAGAAAATGGGCATAATAAACAAAAATAAAAATTATTAATAACTTAAACCGCCACAAGTACTCCTGAAAAAAGTTACTTACTTGTAAGGAAAATAAATATGATACCATTTTAAACACAGTAACTGTAGATTCCTGATGGTCACTAACAATTACCAAGTCCGAATGGATACTGTTAACCTCGTCATGTTGTTTGAAACATAGAAAACATGTTTGTTTTGAATTAAGTAAAAGTTTTACAGCTTCCATATTCATAGTGTTTGGTCCCATGGCAGTATCGTTTTTATTATCACAGAACTCAGCCTCAAAAATAACTCAAAATTACAAACTACTAAGAATGTACTACTCGAAATAAATAAATAAACCCTTTTCCGAAAATACCGAAATCACTCGAGTCGATTTCATTTTATCTGACAGTTGTTATGTTACAGCCAAGGAATTTTTAGTATATCTATGGTTACAGCAGCACAGAAAACATTTTATTTTTATGCTAAGTTACTGCCAAGAAAATTATTAAAATAAATTTTCAAATCAAAGGAATCAGTGAATGGCACGTGAATGGCATTATTAATCAGTATGTCTTTCAATAATGTCAATATAGAAATAAGAACAATAAACAGATTGTTCTTATAGAAATAAGAACAATTTTAATCCAATACGTTAAATAAAACTGTTTTCGCTTGTTATATTGGCTACAGAGATATTATGTCAAAACTAAATAAATACGGAATAAAATCTAGAAGTCCAATTTCATTCATTTTCCAACTTGGTTAATCTGTGCTCGTCTTCTGTCAATGTCATATTGTTTGTCATTGTGGTTATTTTGTGCTGTAGTGCGATATTACGCTAAATATATTTTTTCGACGTGAAAATAACTTTTCTAGCTTTACAATAAAAGCTATTATTCTTCCATGTTTTGTAAGTAAATAAATTATGTAAGTTTATTTTATTATTAAAAACGAATCGTTATTTATTTTTTTAAAGTTACATACATTGTTCACGAGCAAATTAGCGTTCTTGGTTCGCCATTTTGTTCATTTGGCATCTACATGAATTTTTATTTCGGTCACATATTTTAAAAAGTAAATAGTAAACTTTAAAGTTTTTTTTTATGTATTACATTATTCTTACGGCTTATTTTCATTTGAGACTAGGATTTAAAGTAAAGTAGTAAACTTATAATATACAATAATAATATATATTGTATAGTATAAGTTTAGTAAATTCAGGCAATAGTAACTATAATGTAAGTAAGTAATAAAAGAAAAATAATATTAAGATAAAATCATATTTACTTCCAGGTAAATTAAATACTGCAATATGGATGAACCTACAACATCAGTAGCAACAGATACTAATATAGAAAACGTAAATACATTAAATGTGGAAAGCTCTGATATAACTGCCACAGAAAACGCCAACACAGAAAATGTGGATACCACAAACACAGATATATTAATAATGTTTAAAGATTACGATGACTTTGATTACATTAAGGACAACTTAAAAAATGTTCTATACTTATCTCAGTTCTGCGGGATCTGTCTCGCTGCTAAGGATGACTTGTGTTCTATTGAAATGGAAATGGAAGTAGTCACACATAAAGGAACTGAGGTTCAAATTCTGGAAGATATTATCAGCTATGTTTTTAATAATAGTGTAAGTATTAAACTATGTATTTTTGTATTTGATCTTGGCTAGAAATAATTCATCAGAACTCAGAATTTGTATACTGTTTACCGTCATCACATGTTCATAAATTTAAATTATTAATTATTCTTATAATAAAATAAAATAAATAAAGAACATTAAATAATAGTGAAAATATATTTACTTTAAAAACAATAAAAAGTTGGTTGGAACTATGGGTGCAAAAATAAATCACATGTTTATCATTATCAATTTAAATTATTAAGTATTCTAATAATTAAAATTAAATTGATAATTCGTTGGAGAGACTACTGTATAAACAAAAAAACCTACTGCTAGTAATAGAACAGGAATATCACAAATGGAAAACTCTTCTATGAACCCGATGTCCCTAATGAGGAATAACAGAAACACATCCTCATCATTGTCAACTGATTTTAAGATTTGTATGATATTCAATTTAGGTACCTTGGTTAGTTTAGAGCTCTAAATTTGTTATAGGATAGGTATACTAATTTTTTTTTAAATTGATTACAGGCCAAAGACATCCTAGTCAGCTCATACATGTGTGATACATGCATTGACAAGATTCTACCATCATACATCTTCATACGCAACACTCGACATTCATACAAAGTCATAAACAATTGCATCAACGAGTTGAACTACAAAGTTGTTAATGCTGTTCAACAACTTAACCCAACAGAGGACTATGAAAACTCAGAGGTCCTAATAATCCTAGAGAATGTCGAAACTCCATACGTCGAATATACAGATAAAGAATCTAAAGTAAAAAGTAACACTGTTACAGTCAAAAAGAGGAAGTATAAAAAAAAAACTTACAGAAAACCCGCGGGTTATAGATGTGTGGAGTGTAACATTATTGTTCCAACTTTCAAAGAATGGAAACAGCATGAGCGAGATTTCCATGAGAAACCTCAAATTCAGTGTCAGATTTGCAATAAGGTCTTAAGCACTGAACAGAGTCTGAAAATTCATTATAAAACTCATGCTATGATGAAGTGCAAGATTTGCAACTTACTCGTTCCAGACGGGGATTTAAATGAACACTTCAAGTTGAATCATGAAGACGATAAGAAAACTTGCGATATTTGTAACTTAGCTTTTTATACAAACAGCGAGATAAATTCGCATATGAAGATAAGCCATCCTAATGCCGATGATCCAGACCCAGAAAATATTAAGTCACAATGTCTAATGTGTCTTAAGCATTTTGAAGATGATGAACTAAATAACCATAAGTGTAAATTCAAGTGTTCAGAATGCTCAGAAATCCCTTGCATTCATCATAAGTATTTAATCTCCTATAGGGAACAGATCAAAGCCAGAGCATCTAAGATAAAATGTATGGATTGCGACTATGTGTGCCATAAAAAAGATTTTCTCATTGGCCATGCTAATCGGGAACATTTGGACCACATATCATTCTCATGTGATATTTGTGCTCAACGTTTCTACTCCAAAGTCGGTCTCAGAGGCCATATTTATCAGTTTCACACGGAAAGTTATGTGTGTGAATATTGTGATCAAGAATTCAAAGGCAGTACAAATTATTATGAAAACCATAAGAAGCAATGTGCGCTATCTAAAAGGGAATATCAATGCAATGATTGTCCAGCATCTTTTGATAGTTTTAAATATCTCAGTAATCATAACAAGAGGAGGCATATTCAAGAGACTTATCCATGTAATTTGTGTACAAAAACGTTTTTAACTGATGGAAAACTGAAAGAACATACAGTGAAAGTGCATAGCGGCTTACAGAATAGAAACAGAAGATCATTCACAGATTGTGTTATTTGTGAAAAGAAATTTGATACGAGAGCGGATTTAAAACGCCATATCAAAACGCATGGGCCGAATGCTATGTTCCCTTGCCGAACTTGCAATATAGAATTTGATACTTTAAAAAAGTTACATGTTCACCGCCGAAAGCATGTAAAGTCTTATTGCGAGCGGGTACAATGTAACGTATGTAACATGGAGTTACAGGCCGCATGCTTGTCTCAGCATATGCTAAGACATGCTGTAAAGTCAGGAGAAGCCCCAGCATACAGCTGTGACATCTGCGACAAAGTGTGTTCATCAAAAGTTTATTTACGTTATCATAAGCAGAGCCATATGAAACCAATACCATGTCCGATTTGCGAAAAATTAATCAAACCAGCAGGCTTACAAAAACACATCAAATACCACTCGTACAAAGATGATCCGATTATGAGGGAGAGAATGAAACGGAGATATAAATGTGAGGTCTGTGACTATATGGCCTCGGATCCCAGTATCTTGGAAGCCCATGTGAACCGTCATCATTTAAAAGTAAAGCCTTACATATGTTCAGTTTGCGAAAAAGATTTCTGTGGAAAACTACAGCTAACAAGACACATGGATACACATTATGTGACTAAAAACTATAGCTGTGAAGTTTGTGATAAGAAGTTTTCTAATAAGATCTGCTTAAGAATGCATCTTAGACTGCACACCGGAGAAAGGCCATATTACTGTGAAACATGTGGTGAAAGATTTATTTCAGCTAGCGCTTTAAAAACACATCAAATCAAGCGGCATTCAGAAAAGACTATACCTTGTCCGTTCTGTAATAAAATGTTTTTTATAGCGGTGGAGATGAGACAGCATTTCAAGAAGTTCCATTGGCCGCATAAGGATAGAAAGTTTGACCATAGAGAAGTAGAGGGGTTAAGAAAAGAGTTTTATTATCTGTTTGAAGATGGCAGAAGACCGAGGTTAGATGATGATGCTAATGTTAGCAATGTTATAATAGAGGAAGTGGTTATTTAATAAGTAGTTGATTACTTAATTCAAAAACCGTGGGTCATGTTCAAAGTCCGACTCATATCACTGAAACTCGAATGTAGACACGAAATATAGTTTGATATTTGTCGTAGATACACATGGCCCCAAGCCCCATTGGCCGGTGGCAAAATTCCGATAAGATCGGTGGGATGTCACTCAAACATAGCAAATACAGCCTTGGCCAAAAGTATTGGGCGCAAACTTTTCTAGGTAATCAACTAATCACCATAATCAGTTTAACCTGTTGAACGCCAAGCACCACTAAAGTAGTCGCGTGATGTCGTGCCTGCCACGCCACCGACCACTAAAGTGGCTATGGCGGACGCTGCCAAAGCAATTGTCCTGCTGACAGATAAGGTTTATATTTGTTATTCACTAGTCATACGATGGCGTACACGTCACATTTTGATGCGAGAGGAAAAGCGTTCAAAAGGTTAAATTAATTGATAATATGTGATCTGATGAGAAAAGGTGTCAATAGTACCCTAAAGTATCGAATTTTTATATAAAGGGTTCGGGTGGGTTGGATTCCTCACGATGGTTTCCTTCACCCAAAGGCAACTGGGGCGCTACCGTGAAACACGATATTTCTAAACTTCGGACGATTGTCCACTCTTATGACGCCTTTAATTGGAGTAAAAGAGACAGGTGCTCGAAATATACTAACTTCGATATTCGCGGTACCGGGCCTGGTAAATATCAAATGATATTTCATGGACTAAATCATGTATACATATTTAGCGTTAGTGCATATATTTATGAATACGTTGTACGTTTAAAATAATTTGAAAGTTTAACTGTACATTTTATGAAATCATGTATTAATCATCCATAGCAAAATTATTAAAAAAATCGTGAGCAGTATATTGAATCTTTTATTTTACAAAGTAGTAATAAAGAACAATAAGCGTCATTTTTAATAGACGAAATAGTAGTTTATGTATCTGTGCATAATGAAGGGCATTACAACAAGAGTGTGGGTGTGATAATAATATCACACGATTGTTGTAATGCCTAATTATGTATAGTTACATACACTACTTTATCTACACACATATCATAAATGTTTTAAGATGGGTTCAGGAACCGTAGGGAAATGACCTGCAGTATTACTAGTGTTACTTGAAACATTAAAAAGTCAACGAACAAAACAAATGACAGCTTGGAATGGCGGCGTTACGTATTTCATATCTCAGTCAAATTTTTTTTTAAACCATAGACAAGTGAATAAACTCCCTATTCTATTGTCACTCGAGTTCTTATGTCGTTCGATTTATATTAAAAAAACATAAGGAATTGGCGTTTCGTATTAGTGACGGTTTTAATATCTATAGATACTAGAATAGACACCACACTTGAATTTGACAGCTGTTCCACATTTAAACTCATAACCTACGGATTTCAGTAGGTAATGTTAACATTACATCTCTATTCATTTCTGATGGTTGGTGATGCTGGTCATTGCCTACGGTTTCTGGACGCATTTTAGAGCACTTATGATATGTACGTAGACAAAAAAATATAATTTATCTATGGAAAAATATCACGCAGCGCTACCGTTAAAAGCCTCGGTCAAATCAAAGAGCGTGGCTCGGCGCGACGTCCGCGTCGCGTGATGCCGACGTGATGACTGTCAAACAGGGCGCGCGCGGACCGCGCCGGCCTCGCACTTTCAACCCCCCCCTTATCACGCGCGCGAACGCGGCGTCGACGCGGCGCGATGCGGGCGTCACTCTCGCACTACGCACCGCGCGCCACTTAACGTCCGACTGAGGAGACCCAGCGCGGCGCAGCGTGCCGCCGCGTCCGCGCCGCGCAGCGCTGCGCCCGCGCCGTCTGGACGCAAGGGGCCGCGCGGCGCGGGGCGCGACAGAAGCGGGACGCAGTCTGTTTGACGTCGCTAACCAGTCAGCATGTGTTTAAGGCCTTTAAAATCAATGTTCGTTTTTGTTTTTATACCTATAAATGATAGGTTAGCATTTGGCCCCAATCTCACCTGATGGTAAGTGACGATGAGGCCGATGATGGAGCATGCTTACCTAGCAAGTGCTTGTTCACTCTCGACTTGAAGATACCCAGATTGTATTGCTCCGGGAAAAGATCAGCTGGAAGAGAATTCCACTCCCTAGCTGTGCGAATCAGAAAAGTAGAAGCAAAGCGCTTTGTTCTGGTTGAAGGAATATCCACAACATAGGGATGGAATCTCAACGCACGCCTCGTCCCATAATATTTAAATGGAGATGGTGGAATGAGTTCATGCAAACCACTCGCACACTCGCCGAAATGTATCCTATAAAATACCGATAGGCATGCGACTTTCCTTCGGTGTTCGAGGCTTTGCAGCTTTGCCCCCACCAGATCAGGATCGTCAATGAGCCTCTTGGCACGTTTATCTATTGAATCTAAGGCAGCAAGTTGGTACTTCGCGGATCCATCCCAAAGGTGGCAGCAGTACAGTAATTTCGAACGATTTTCTTTCACTCTTATGACGCCTTAATTGGAGTAAAAAAGTAAGAAGCTCGAAGATCGAACATTCCTATACATTTATTTTCGTAGCATTTCGAGCGTTTCATATATAAACAAATGTCATTTGTCATCTTAGATACGGCTCCTTAATTCAAAATCTCAATCATCTTAAAATTCTGAATCTTTACACCTTACGGGGTAATTTTTTTCGAAAGGGACAGTGACGTCGTACCAGATCCCTAATCCCCGAGCAGATAAAGTCGTCCACTGCTGGACATAGGCCTTTCCCAAATATGACTTGTATCATCTTGGAGGGTAGTTGCCATAGTCGCCACGCTTGGCGACCGCAGTAGCTGTAGATTGGGTCTCGACTCGACGCACGCTGCTGGCCATCCGTCAGTTTCCTTCTGTCGCCTCATACGACACCCGCCGGAGGATATAGGATGGCGCTATTCTTGTCAGCCGGCACCACGCGACGTACGGGACTTGGTGATGTAATAAAAAAAAGGCATCTTAAATATTATATTTATTAACATACCATAGTATTACATATGACTGCTGTGGGAAGGTAGTGTAGGTATCAATAATTCCGAATCATCCATATGAGACATCCGATGTTGCTCTAAAAGAGCCGCTGAAACGTACATTTTCTTACACAAATCACAGTTAAAAAGCTGGCCGGTAGAATGCAACTTCAAATGCTTCTCCATAGTGTCTTTTCTCGCGAATCTTTTACCGCACACAGGACACGTAGCTTTCCGACGCTGGGCAAAATGTTCCTTTATATGCTCACGCAATCTCTGCTTGCCGTAAAACGATTTACAACAAATATCACACTGGTACGGACGACGCATCAAATGAAACCGGTTCACGTGGACTTCGTAATGATTCTGATTCTCGCAAATTAACACGCAGTGTGGGCATTTTAGACTGTTAGTTGTACCTTCGTGGCTCTCAATATGATGCGTCAAGCTGTCTGTCTTAACGTAAGTTAAGCATATTGGACATTTACCGTAGTCCAAATGCGTTGACATGTGGCTTTTTATAGAATGTTTGTCTGGTAATTGTAAATTGCAGATATTGCACTTGGATTGCTTAGCATGGTTGACTTCTACATGAGATTGAATATGTCTTTCATGGAGAACCTTGTTCATAAAACGCCTATTGCAAATTTTACACTCATATAAGCAAGTGTGTTTTTTAAAATTTTCTTCGCTATCGAAACTATTCTGGCATATTGTACAATCAAAAATAATTTTTTCACCATCATTGTTTAAGTACACTTGGTGTTTTGCATGCATATGCCTGGACATGTTACATTTGTTGTTAACCACGTCACGACAAAGAATACATTCCTCGCTTACCGCTAAAGCGGTCTCCTTATGTTTGATGTAAGATTTTTGGTCGCTGAAATGCTGCTTGCAAGCTTCACAACTCAACAAACCGGATGTTTTGGGACAGTTGTGTTTGTATAAAGCATCTTTCTCTGAAAATACTTTCTTACACCGTCTACAAGTGAAATGAGACAAATAATTGTGCTTCGCCAGTTCATTTTGAGTTGAAAATGTCTGTTTGCATACAACACATTGATGTGATCTGTGTTGCAAGTGCATATAATTCGCATGCTTTATGATGTCCTGTTTGTTTTTGTACAAATACTCACAGTCCGTACATTTGTACACGGCTTTGTTATTTTTTATCTGTTCTATGTATGATTTTAAGTACTTTTGATGTATGCACTCTTTTGTGCATTCAGTGCAATCATAATTGAACACGCATATGTGAGGCGTGTCTGGGAAATCTTTAGTTGAATTGTTGCATTTTCTGCATCTACCATCTCTTGCTATTAATGCACTCGCTGCATTGATAAATTTAACTTTTTTAGAATGATGATCGACCATATGCTTTGCTAATCTGTTTTGAGCCAGCAAAGCGTAGCACAACGTGCAATAAGCCATGTCTTCAGAATGTACAAACAAAAGATGTTCCACTAACAGCTCCACAACGGGAAATTTTCCAGGACACCTATAACATTTTGCACTCTCTGATTTTTTATGTATCTTGTAGTGGCTGCGATATGATTCAAATAGTACGAAACTTAATTCGCAAAGCCCGCATCGTATGGCATTGGGGTCTGGAGATTTTAATGCATCCAAGTTCTTAACACTAATATTACAGTTTGTAGCTCTTATTCCACTTCCAGAATTGCTTGCATCTTCAGCTTCTTTCCTTTCCACTTTAACCTTTTTAGATATGTGTGCTTCTATATCAAAATCTTGCGGGGAACTAGTTTCAGGAGTATTGCCTTTACTTTTTATTGTACTCATGCCTTGATCATGCAACCATTTTGTTAGATCTATACTGTGTTTCTTGTCCGGTTCATCTGCATCATTCTTTTGTTCATTTGTTTTAAGTTCTGGTGTATCCCGAGGCACTGTGGCAGAGTCATTGACTCTAACAAGTTTATGAGCAGGAATGAATTTCACTGTTAAAGCTTCATTGAAGTTAAGTTTCTTCACTGGTATTTTTGTTTGTGTATTGCTTGGTTCCTCCGGCCATTTTAGTTCTAGTAAATCTTGGGGTACTAAATCCCCTGTGTCGCTATAATTTTCATCTTGTTCTGTATGTTCAGATTCGTTATTTATCAACTTTACAGATAATGAGTCATGTAAAGTGCGTTCCACTGGAAATGTTTGTTTAACTTGTAAATTTAAATTATCATGGAAGTGTTTGTGCTTTTCAACAGTTTTTGCTTCTTCCATTAAATTCATAATCAATGCTTCATTGCTCTGTAGTTTATTCTCTGTATCTACTTCATCTTCAGCCCAATTAAGCTCTAATAAATCATGCGGAGCAAAGTCAGACATATCTACACTTTGTTCAATTTTTTTTATTGTAATTTCTGGAGGTAAAGTTGGCTCAGTCAAATTAACTTTTTTGAATAAATACTTATGCATATCTGTATCTTTAAGCAACTTATTCTTTAATGATTCATTGTCTAGTATAATTTTGTGTGTTTTGATTTCCTTTTGCACTGGATCATTTGAATTTATTATATCATTATTTAATTGTTTGCTATCCTTAATTAAGTCGTAATATTCCTGAATAACTGTTTTGTTTAATATAGTTTCAGTAAGAGAACCAGTGTCATCCAAATATGCTGTCCATTGCATTTGTTGAGATATCTCTCTCAACTTTTCATGTATGTTATTGCAATTTTCTCTCAGTTGAAGTAGGAGAAGATAAGCACTTATTATTGTATCCACACATTTTTGGCAGAAATTTGTTGTTGGTATGAGCTTTGTTACCTGAAATGTAAAAGGTCTATTGTTAATTTTTATAATGTTACAATAAAAAAATATTTTAGAAACAAGTATTACATAAATAAATATAAATATTACAAGACACTCTTCCACAGATTGACTGAGCCCCACGGTAAGCTCAAGAAGGCTTGTTTTGTGGGTCAGCCAATGATATATACAATATACAAATACATATATAAAACACAAATAACTCATATATGGATATAGTTTATACAAATGTCCACATTAGGGTGTGATGTGCCCACAGCAACTTTGAAAATTGATGGAGCTTTTCATCAAATCAACTTTATGTAATTGGAATGATGTCCAGACATTGTTCTAATTATAGTATCATAAAAAAGTAGTGAATTGACATTTAATAATAATTGGCCTTTATTAAATCTTATATAAAGTCATATGTATTAAAAAATATATATAATAGCACAAGCAAATATTATATCAAATGTAAATACTCAGGTTTGTATGCAGTTGTGTGGGAAAATTAATCTTGATCTTAATTATATTATTCTATATTATATTAGATATTTGTGTTTCACAACAGAGGCCCATTTGTATCATGTAACATATAATACAATCTGAAGTCTGCTTGCTTCACAAGTTACAAACTTTGAGAAATAGGCCCCTGGTTTTGAGTACTGCAAGCCAATAATCAATGCAGTTAAGTTTTTTAATAATATAACTACGCAAGGGACTATCAGCAACATTTTTCATGTGTGTTGATATTTCAAAATGTAAATTTATAAACTACAATACTACCAATAGTAGATTTTACTACACATATATTTCTTCTAGTAATATGAGTTCAGGCTTAAAACTTCGCTAGCATTCCACAGAAAAAAAAAGTTTTTGGACACCCTTCTCTTAACGCAGTAAAAGATGTCCAAAAACAATTTCGGTTTTACTTACACTAACTCCAAAAGTCGAAATCATAATGTTCTTCAAAGTACTCTCTATATCGCAGTCGGAACGCACTAAAACAAACTCAGCATCCCAATGTACAAGATCATTTTCTATTCGTAAACATGCCCCACAAACATTTCTACCTAACAACAAATTCATAACGTGGTTATGCCAAGTTCTATTATTCAATTTTTTAGTTCTTTCTAGACTGAGTTTAGATTCAGGAATTCTGCTATATTCTTTAGAAGACATCGTATTAATTAATATTTCGCTTTTTGTTGAGCAGCTAAAAATCGGGTTAATCGATTAAATGTCACTTATGTCAAGTTAATATTTTTTTTTCTGTTCTTCGGCTGGGCAACCTAAAGCACTACTCCATACTGCCTTACAAAAATGCAGTAACACACAGTAACATTTTTCGTACATTATTTATTAAAAATAGAAAAAAAACAACAAAATTATGGTTAGCTTATTATTAATATTGACAAATATCTTTGAACTGATTTGCTTTTTTATTAGTCCTGAAATTATAAATCGGATAGTGTACAACGCACTTAAGATGATGTCACTCGTGTTTTGATGCATTTGTTCCACCCAAATGTTGTGTGATTCGTAACTTTGGATTCATTAAACTAGTCCTTGTATATAAATCATTTTGTATCGGAACTTTCTGATCTTCATGGCGAATTAGAATTCAAGGTAAATATGTTTATTTCTTTTAGGAATGACAATGGTTTAATACAAACACCCACTAGCACTTTGCGAATAATTAAGGAAAAACCGGTCAAGTGCGAGTGACAATCCGTTCAGAGGATTCCGTACAACCTTATCATTATTCGAGAAGTAACTAATGAGTAATGAATGAAAGCACCTAACGATCCTAACGTTACTCTGACGAAGGGACAAATAATCATTAAGTAGTGATAAGAGATAAACTTTAATTTTCCTTTGGAAAACTAGTCTACTAGTCCGAACAAACACGTTAGGTCGCAATTAGATTACCTAGCAAATATTACTATTTTCCAATGTAACTATTCTAATTACCCGCGAGTATACATTTTAGTATTTTTTAATATATTCGAAATATATTTTTTATGAAAACTACTATTTGACCTTCAAACTCGAAGCCTAAATTATTGGCCATATTAGAGTTGGTCCGATTTCCTAACGATGTTTTCGTTCACTGAAAAGCGATTAGTAAATATTAGATGATATTTCATACATAAGTTCCGCAGAACTCATTAGTATGTACAGTCAGCGTCATATAGTTGGTAGCATCCAAAGTACTCATTTGCATATTGCTTATTGTATATTATACTCATAATTTTCAGATGACTCCTTCGATCACATTATCCGGGAATCTGGGAGAGCGCCATCGCTGCTTCAACGCCTTGGTCCAGGATGCTTGCCTCCAAAACAAACCCCTCCCAGCCCAGACACACCCTGAGGAATCTGCCCTAGATCGGCTCTTCAAAATAGACCTTGCATCAAAACAACATAATGTAGATTACATAATTCAAACTCTCAAAGATGACGACATGCTGTACATAAGCAGAGCGTTGAAGAGCGTGTGGCTTCTAGATCTAGAACATTCGAAAATAATCAATCCGAGCTTTTTGGAAGACGAACTCTTTCCTCAGATGATAACACCAGCTGTGAATAAAATGCGACACTGGATCCATTTACATTTAAGGGATCCCCAGAGGTGTGAAGCTTTTTATCAGTATTACAAAGACAAAAACTTCGATGTAGCTGCCAAATTTCTCTGGCATTGCTCCAATGAATGTATATTAGGTGAAATCGGTAGCATATTGGACAAAATCACGCCTAAACTGTTGAAAAGACTTAGCGAAAACGCTCCTCAAGTCACGAAAATTTATTACGATAATTTGAAGACCGATCAAAAGCTTTTGAAACATTATCTGGAAAGAGATTCAGAGTTTTTTGCCAATGCAAAGTATCTTTTAAAATCTGATGCTGATGTATTTTTCTATATACTAGAAAACTTCTTTGTTCATCAGAAATTCAGTGCATTGAATGCTGTAATTACAAAGTATATAATGAAACATCACAAAGCCAGGTATCAATGTAAACCAGAATTGTACGCGGGATGGTTTCTTGATATGAAAACTCTGGTAAGATACCTCAGCCCAGACGAAATAAAAAATTTAGTGTTGAAGTTAGCAAGGGCAGAGTACTTAAAATCTTGGTTCTCATACCAAAACGTGGAACCCCTAATTAAACGTTTGAGTGAAGAGGAGAGAACACCTTTCAAGAAATTAGTATTCGTCGATAAAGCATTTGGGGATACAGTGCAAGAATGGCCGTATCCAATTCCAAATCCACCGGAGTTAAAAAGTCCTGAGTTAAGCTTATTTGATGACTCAAAGATCAATATGTACTGTGACTCGTACGATCTAGTTGAAGACTGTTGCATGAGTATGCCTTGCGGTATGTCGTTTCGATCTATGTTGAAAAAACGGAAATATGCGAAAAGGGTAATCAAGAAAACACTTCTTGATCAGCTGTTTGATAAATACCGTTTCTCCAATTATAAACAAACTTATAACGATCTCCAGAAACAGTTGAAGGCTGAAAGTTCACCGCAAAACAGGCAATATATGCTTCTTGTACTTGTAAGCAAGACTGGCGGTCGGACTGAGGATCTAGTCTCCCTAATAGATCTCTTATCGCTGTACAAGAACGAACCAGTACATATTCGAGCTGCTATAATTAGGAGTTTGGTGAAGAGAGCGTTTGTATGGCGTCTGCCGAGCGAGCATTGGTCAAGGCTCCTAGAATGGGGGCATGGATTAGGTTTAGATGGAAGTACCCCTGAAGCGGAGTGCTACGAAGGACTGCATGCAGTGGTGATACGAAACTTGCTTGCTGACGCTAAACCAAGTCAGGCCGTTTGGGAAAAGTTTTTGGCAGATTTTAATACTCTTCGAGAGTATTCTTTTACTGCTGATGAGCGGAAGCTTATTAGTGTTCGTTTGCCAACGTATCTCCTCGAAGATGCTCAGTCTGAACAGGAAATTCCCAAATTAAGTCCCCTACAGCACTTGTTGACGACTCTTGAGGCATACAACATAAAATTCGACTGTTTCCCTGGAACAGTCGACACCATTGCATCAGCTGTTAAGTATTACTGGAATGCTACTGATGACGAAATGCGGACAGGCATTGAATGCCTGCTCACACAATTATATAACGCTGGTGTCGCGAAAAAACGTCTTATAAAAGAATACTTTGAAATGAATCAGTCAGATGAATCTTATGTCAATGCACTGCGACATGATATATCCATTGTCGAAAATACTGGGAAATTCGATAAACTTATCCAAGTGCAAGATTTTAGATACGACAAGTTTTTCCAAAAACTCGGGGTTTACTTTATGGAGAAAGATGGATTAGGGGAACGCTACCGCACCTTGTTACAACATCGAGCTACTTCTGCATCAGAACAGACATCGAAAACAAAAACTTCCTTTTCTGATACGCATGAGTTTGGTGTTAGACCAACACCGAGGCGCCAATCGCTAGGCAGGCCTTTGGCTTTGCTTTCAGGCTCAACTTTCCTATCGCTCTTAGAAGCCGTTGATGCAGCGCCATCTAACGCAGCAAATCGACAGCTCGCCGCTGCGCTCAGAGCCAACGCGCATCTTGTCAGACCGATTCTCGATTTGAAGTCTATGGGATGGTCTAAACTTGGAGCTAAGGCTGTTGCCAACCGCGTAGTCACTTGCAGGGATACTGATGTAGAAAATTATCTTGCTGAAACCATGTCCTGGAGGCGAACATTGCGTCTATCACTAATATTAGCCAAGCGAGTCAATAAAGAACGTGATGTATTCAAAGTCATGGCTTCTGAAAGACCCGGTGCGGCACTGAAAGCAGCACTGCGATATTTCTGCAATAGAAACAAATCCGATCTAACCGTGTGGGAAATGGTTAAGGAACGTATAACTGAATCGGACACTCGGCAATTGAGTTCATATTTGACGAATTCCGTACCGAAAGACATTAAAGCTGAATACTCTTTTCTTGTCTACCTAGCATGCAAACAAAAGGCACATATGGAGTACCAAGCTCTTTCAAAAATCCCTGCTGTTTTATCAGAATTGGATGAGAAATATATTTTCGACATGAACGATGTTTTCCTTGACAAGTATTTCACAGTGACGAAAAGCGATAAAATATTACCGGATTGGGATAAAAGGGGATATACTTCGTTGTACATACAGATAATTGCTAAATTCCTGGTTCTAAGTACTTCTCAGGACATGTTGGAGGAAAGATTTAGGAGAGTTGGAGTGCCGTTACTTAAGCGTCTTGAAGAATGGACGAAAGCTATTCCAAAGGACGGACTAGTTCAAGATTTCCTGGACATATTTTTATTAAACCTAAGATGTAACAAAGCTTACTTCAACCCGAAATATGTGTCATGTCTGCCTGTTTTTGAAAAAATAATTGAATGGATGCACACGTTTCTAGCCATAGAGAAATGGTTTGATAAATACGTGTCCGTACATTTAACAATGATATATTACAAAACCGTTAGATATTGCATTGAGCAAAAACAAGAGTTGTTTTCAGAGGAATCAAAGATGTTGGAAGGTGCAAACATGTTGGGAGTGATTTTCGGTAAATTCATATGTAATGAAATTGCAGAATTGTGCAAGAAATACTTTCCAACAATAACAGAGGTGTACGCTTCAGCTCTTAGGGCTTATTTCGATGTTCATTTTTGTTATTTGTTTGATGAAAGCGTAGAAAAGTTTATAACAGGCGTCTTAAAAGGACTATTGGCAAACAAAACGAGAGATTCGTGTATGCTTGCCAAATACGTACTCGAAGAATTTCAAAATCAGTTAAAGGATGAACATACAATCGCTATTAAAGATCAGTTTAAAAAGAGCGAAATTAAGGAATTGTGTTTTTCGCTGAATGTTGAAGTATATTAACCTTTTAAATGACAAGAACAAAAACTGAGGCGTCTGTTTTGCTTATAATACTATCATCCACGCCTAATTGTCATGGCGGAGACTTCCAAAGCAATTTTCATTAGCCCTTTGATCTCCAAGAATTTGATAGCCATCGAAAGTAGCTATGGATAACAGCTGTGCGTAACGTAATAGAGACCTACGCGGGATTCCGTAAAGTTCAACTTCGCTCAACAATATACGATAGCGAACAACGATATTCGTAAATTTCGGACGATAGTCTCTGTCACTCTCATGACACCTTAATTGGTGTAAAAGAGACAGATGCCCGAAATATACGAACTTCGATGTTCGCGGTATCCCTCCTGGCATTCAAAAGCTGATCACTACTAATAAATGCTAAATTTTGACGATTTGTCTATCTTACTTCCATGCTTAAACTGCTTAATCGATTAAGCTGACATTTAATAGGGAGATAGTTTGAATCCTCGAAGAAGTATATAGGATAGGTTTGATATCTGGGTGCTAAAGGAGGAAGTGGAATATGTTTAGGGGAATCTAAGTAGACGAAGTCGTGAGCAAAAACTAGTAAAGGGTGAACACTATTAAATTGTCGCCTACATTTTTACTTTGCTAGCGTGTTGCATCGAACCTTTTTTGAATATTCTTTTAAAATTTTAAATTTAGAAGGCTCGTAATATATTAGACAACCATAAAATGTTCATTTGTTTTTTATTTATGAAAATGGCGTTACACGAAAAAAATGTTCGCGAATTAATTTTGCAAGAATTCAGTAAAAATCCTCATTTATCAACTTTAGATCTGGCAAAATCTTGTCAAACAACTCGGAGGACGGTTCAACGAACCCTAAAAAAAATTAAACAAGGTGAAACTATAGATAGGAAGCGGCGTGAAGGTCAACCCACCAGAAAATCTAATGTTAAGTTACAATCAAAGGTGTGCAAGCTATTTGATAAGAATCCGAGTATCTCTTCCCGGGATGTGGCGAAAAAGTAGGCACTAGTCAAGCAAATGTCCAAAAATTAAAAAGAATGCGGCATTACAACATATAAGAAGCAAAAGGCTCCCAAGAGAACTGTGGATCAATATAATCGTGCGGTTAGACGTTCTAGGTTATTGTATACCTTGTTGATTGAGAAAAATGTTGCCTAATTATTGACGATGAAACCTACGTCAAGGCAGATTTCAAGTCTTTACCAGGTAACCAGTACTATTCCTCTCGTGACATCTCGAATCTTGACGAATCGGAAAAGGTGATCCCGGTAGAAAAATTTGCAAAATACGTTGTTTGGCAAGCTATATGCCAGTGCGGCATGAGGAGCTCACCATTTATCACTACCGGGACAATTAACACCGATATTTATATATCAGAATGCTTGAAAAAGAAACTGGTACCATTCATAAAGAAACACACTTCCTCAACATTGTTTTGGCCAGATTTAGCAAGTTGCCATTATTCGTCTCGAACTTTGGAATGGTATAAGGCGAATTCAGTCGAGGTAGTGCCTAAGGAGAGTAACCCACCTAACTGTCCCGAACTTCGCCCCATCGAAAAATATTGGGCTAATATAAAAACTAAACTGCGAAAAACTTGCCAACCTGCCACTTCATTACCAGATTTTCAACGAAAATGGATTAAATGCACAAAATTGTTAAGCGATGATTCCAAAAGTGAAATTCAATGAATCACGTCAAAAGTAATGTCCGGAAATTTTCTCGTCGTTCGATGAAATAGCCCTAATATTTTTTAAAATGATTTTACGCTGTATAAAATTAGTCATATAAAGAATTTTGAGCACTTTGGATTTTTATTTTGTCGTCTGTAGCATGTTCGACCTGCGACAATTTAATAGTGTTCACCCTTTATATGTATAAAGACAATTTATTCAGATAAAGATTATATATTATTGCTTGTAAGTATTTTTTTTATTAACGCTTTTGTTTAACATCTTTTAGGGCCGACTTATAATCCGAGCTGTGATGCATATATTTAAAACAATGTGTATAAATATATATCTTAATAAGAAAAGATGTTTTATTTACTTTAAATGGAGGCTATCACTTATACTAACTTATTGCTAAAGAATATCTTAAGCTTTAATAAATAAATCTATTGAAATGGTAATTAGACTAAATACAATATAATCGTCGGGTCGAAACCGAATCAAAGGTTACTGCGGTCGCTAACCCGCCTGCCAAGCGTGGCGACAAAATGATACAAGTCATATTTGGTGAAGGCCTAAGGCTGATATGATCATGACTATATGTATTGAAAAGAAAATTTATAGTTTCAAAATTGATCATTACCCATCCCTTTTTATATTATGTCAAAAGAAAGAGTAAAATTCTATCTAATAATGGTTTTTAATTTTGCGCCATACAACTTGTATGAAATTTATATATTTTTTACATGAAATTAAGGTTGAAAAAAGTTAAATCTTTATCATATATTTAATTTATATGGAAAATACATATAATATAATAATCTTTATATAATCATACAGTATGTATCAATACGAGGGTCAAAACCAGTAAAAAAATAAGAAATAAGGTTTTGGTAGATATATTATTGAAATACAAACTAGCAGATGATAAATCTATTTTAATTGTGAAGCATCCTGTATTAATTATTTGCAATCTTAAGTGACAAGTCAAGGTTAAGATCAAAACGAAAGTCAGTTGAAGAAAGTTTGTCAATAAAAATGGTAAACCAACATTGTTAGTATATATTATTAAGAAAAATAAATTGACATTGGCGTGACATCTAAGATATTGATAAATATTAATGGGAACTGTTATGTTCGACGTCTAAATTAACTAGTTTAAAAATGGTTGCACTTAATGAAATGTCTTAATAGTTGTGTCAACAGTTTTATGGAGATATGTTTTTTTGTTACGACAATAACATAACATTGAACAGTATGATATGGGAAGTGGTAACCGACTCAGAAAAGGTATAACTTGTTAATTATAAATAAAATGATGAATCGAAAGATAATCGGTAGACACTAACAGAAAGTGCGAAATAGTATTACATTTGTCATGGCCAATAATGGATCAAATGCTTTGCCTTTCGCATTGATACATACTGTATACATACCATAATCAACAATGCTTCATCTAGTTCATCAATTATTGATTCTATTAGCCGTTATGTCGGAATAGAAATAACAAATAATTTTGTTACAGCGACTGAATATACATATACTTCGTTTCAAGTATGCTAATAATGACTCCAACGTCCGGTTTTTTATCCAATAGCCCAGTAGCTAATCCATCCTTTCCACCCAATAGCCTAGTACATTCTAGATTCCATTATAACTCAATAGTCCTTACACCATGGCGGGTGCTGTCTCTGTGCGCGTCCCATGATACGGACAGGGGCAACATCCGCTTAGTGTACCCCTTACATTTCATTAAATTGTCGAAAGGGCCTCTGCGCGTTGGCTCGAAATGGCTCCGCGTACGCCTCCCAAATGTCCGGAACACCATTGTTCCGTGTACGGAAGACATACTCCAATATTATATTGACAGTTATTGCTTTACCTTCCTCGACTTTAGATATTGTCCAATAAGCATCCCGCTATTAAGTCATTGGTCCATCAAAGTTTTGATTGGCTAAAATATAATGCCACACGTCCAACCTCATGCGATGAAGCATTATCTTTTAGACTCGGCCTTCTTGGACTAGTTGTTATGCTGTTATTATGCAGACTTCATTTGTCATCTATGTATATTATCAATCACTGCTTTTAAATTTATCTTAACACTAAACCTAAACTAAACGAATGCTATAACAAAGCATTGTTATGGACCATAATAACATGAGTTTTAAGGTCATATTTGCTTGAGAACACACTTTTACACAACTTACAATACAATGTACCTCCATGGTACTTCCTCATATGATTTTTAGCCTTAATTTCAGAATAAAAGGCTTTAACACAGAGCGGACAGCGATGCGGGGTTTCTCCTGTGTGCTTTCTAAGATGTATCACCATTGATTTTCTTGTACTAAATTTCTTCTTGCACAATTCACATTTTTCTTTAGTTTTAAGACTGTGAGTCCTTTTATGCTTGCTCAAATTACTTTCTGTATAGAACTGCCTTTCACACATGTCACAAACGTATGGTTTGATTTGCAAATGGACTTTATTCACATGTAAGGAAAGGCGATTATCGTTTGTGTAATCTTTTTCGCAGAAACTGCAAATGTGGGTGCTGCTTTTGACCAGATTAAATTTGACAGCATGCCTTTGCATGTGGCTGTCAAAATGTCTTTGACTGACGAAAAATTTGTCACACAACTGACATTCTTTAAGCAAATGTGAATTCTCGTGTGCTATCAATCGTTCTTCTTTCTCAAAAGTTCTCCCGCAAGTTTTACAAGAGAAATATATTGGTCTATTAAGAATGTGTACCATTTTGATATGTTCATACATGAAGAATTTAGACGGGAACTGTTTGCTACAAATGTAACAATTAGTTTTCTTGTTAACGTGTTTCAAAACATGTCTTTGAAAGTGGAAGTCTGTTACGAAACTCTTGCTACAAATTGGACATTTCAATCTGTATTTATAATACTGTTTGTTTGGTTTCTTCTTCTTTCTAAACGTGAGAAATTCGCTAACATCGTCTAGAGCGTAGTCCTCCTCATCTGAGGGATATTTTACTTGATACCCATTTACCAATTTTTTATTTGCGTACGTCTTTGTAACTTTTCTTGCTGGATTATCCATTTCAACATTCCGTTCGTCTTTTATTTCAAGTTTTGACTTGTCCAATCCTTTGAATGTATCCTCCGTATCTTCTTTAAGAAAGGCGTTGATATAGTTTTTTATTTCAGGTTCTGCTTCACTCTCATCACTATCTGGTTTTCTGAATTCATCTTCAAGAACATCTATATTTAATTTTTCTTCATCTACCTCGTCTTCTTCAAGAAGAAGGTTTTCATCAAAGTAATCATTATCTTTGATTGGTAAAATAGATTCTTTAGCTATCTCTATAAATATATTGCCTTCTGGTTCCTTGACTTTGTCAAGGGTATCCAGCATGGAAGAGACACAAATATTAAGTCTGTCTCTAGTGTAGATGGAATGGTTTATGAACACATAGGAAGTAATAGCATTATCAAGGCACTTTTCGCATATTTTCGTTCCCGTGTAGTTGGTTTGTGTATTCATCTGTAACAGAAAAAGAAAGGTGATAATATAAATAGAAGAAGAAATTATTCCTATTAAAGTCGTTAAGTTTTGTTAAGTAAAGCCGTCACTAACAGTTACTAAATTACGACTCTATAGAAATTGCTATAAGATTCAAAACAAAGTGACGTTCGACTCAGTTGTGGGGACCACACACGCAACTTTTTTTTATGCGGTAAGTACCACGGATTTTCTTATTACAAGGGCCAACCAGAAACTCAACAAAGAAAAACTAATTTAGATGCCACAAGTTGTTGTCTATGTACTTTCTTATAGAGGTTCAGTTAGAAAATGGCAGCAAAAAAATACTAGACTGGTATAAATTCATAGCTCTAGAGAACGAAACTAGTTTTATATGAATTGTGCAGTTCACATTCTTTGGTTTATCGGTGATACTTTGTACAGTCGCCATAAGCTATATCGGAGCTGTGGAGGTGGTCACAAATATCGGAACAACGCCTCTATTATCAAGGCGATAAAGTGTATGCTCCGATATTTTTGAATACCTTGGCTGCTCAGATATATTTGATGGCGACTGTAATTCGGTGACATTTATTAAGGCTTGGTCACAAAGGGCGCGTTTTGTGGCGTGGCGCAGCGGGGCGCGACGCTGCCGTCCGAATGTGTGCCTTATTTCGTTACATTAGCCACACCGCTGTCACGCCCCGCTGTGCCACGCTCTGAAAACGCGCCTATCTGCCCAAGCCTTTAAGCTAAAAATAACTTGCCGTACGGTAACTTTTGATGCCTGCAATTAGGTTGGCAGCAAATTACTGCATGCAATTCAAAATTGTGAGCTATGAGTAAGAAAATAATGAAGTATCACCGAATTACTTAAGTATCGCAGATTAGCCAAGTCTCCACTGTACGGAACAGGGTTGTTCTCAAAATGGCGAAAGTTTTCCGAGCCAAGTAGAGATGGGACGATCAAATGATAAGATTCACCATGTACTAAAATTGGTAACTTACCGGTAGCGTCCCATCTCTAGAGCCAAGGACTAATTTTAGGAGGTAATCAAAATGATTACCTGCATTTTCATCCAGTAGTTGAATGCAAAATAGAAAGAAAAATCTCAATACGCCATTTCTTTAATTCTATACTTTTTTATTTTGACTCAGAATCACAAGCTTTTTCGACCATGAAAGAAGAAAAGTGTCCCAAAATTTTCATACATTTTTTATTACTTCCGCTCATTACCGCCATATAAAAAAAAATACATATAATGGTAACAGAATGGAACAAATAAGCTTGGGAGTCTATTTTTGTGCTGTCAGGATCAGAGCTCGTGATTCTGGGTAGACGACACACAAAAAATACTTGAGTAGGCAGCTTTGATTTAAATAAAATGGCCCAAATGGGAGAAGTGATAAGTTAAAACTGTTACATATTATGTTGTTGTGATGTATAGTCAACTAATTTGATTTCAATGCCACTTCGAACCTTGTCACAGTAACGTTAATAAGAGATCTTTTGCGTCTTTCATATAGTTTTTCACTGTGACAAGGAACAAAGTGGCCTATAAATCACATTGGTTGACTGTACAGTCAGGGTGTTCAGTATTATTTTGATTCATGTCATGACACTCTCTTGTTCTCTATTTATTGATTGACATATGCTGCTGACTGTACATAGGTATAATACGTATATTAATTACAATAGAAGTACGATGCAAACAAAACATTTTCTCTGCGTCATAAATATATGTATGTTATCAAATTCAAATTATTTATTTCAGAATTTTTTTATTTATTATGATACTGTTATGATACTTAATGTATTATGTAATAACATTAGCATTACATTAGAATAATTATTATTTTACACCATTTACTCAATAGTAATGTCAAATGATCAAAGCAAATTGTAAACAATATTAAACTCTTAGTCATCAGTCTCTCAGTCCTTCATTTCATATTTGTAGTCACCATCAGATATAAGTAATTACATTTATATTGGCCAATTGGCCAAGGTGGTCACAAATATCTGAACAACTTTGGCAAGTTGATAAATATTTTTAGCATCTTTAGATATTTTTGAGTACTTTTGCCGCTCCGATATATTTGATGGCGACTGCACATAACAAACATGTTTCAAATACAATAAAAGTATTTTATTAGTTATCTAAGCGCCCAAGTCTACCCCTGAAGTCGAATACACCATAATTGAAATAAAAAAGAGATGTACAAAATTTTCTAGCTTCGATGTTTGACCTTAGATCGTCCAGGATAACAACTATTCTGTCTACATTACTTGCAGTATTCCGTTTTTAAAACGCTAAAATTGTTCATAAAAAAATGATGAGCCATTCTTCGTACCACTTGGAAGGGCATGGTTGAGGAGTCTGTGATCAACTGGTCTCGGCTGGATGGAGTTCGGTGGAAACCACACAGAAGAGTGTGTGGAAATAGCTTCTGATGAGGGACAATAGGATGTCACCATTCTTCTTACAGGTCTCATTATTCTTCTAGAAGTGTCTTATTTCAAAGATGCTCCAATATTAATTGTACAGCAGGGCTTCAATTGTACTGATTCATTCTTTGTTTAATTTCTTTGTTTCAGCAAATATAACTGTTTCAGTTATCAGAAATGAGAACTCTCAAAAGAAAATTAATTATGATTGGGTATTAGATTAGACTTTCATTGCCATCTTCTATATCAATTTCTTCAAGGTTTGTATTTAACCGTGAGACTTAGCACAATAATTAAGAGTGCTTGAAAATGGAGGCCTATGTTCTCGGAAACATGTGGCGCAAGTCACTAAATAAACGGAGTAGAACCGTGTTAATCGTTAATTATTCTTCCAAGGTTTTCACGATTTCGTCTGTAGTCAAATATATCACAAGTCTTCACTAATTGAATATAATACTTTAAAACTACTGTTACAATATTTACTGTAGGTATCTTTTGTACATTATGCTAATCTTCATTTGTTTTCATCAAATTCATTTTCTTGATTTCTGCCGACATCACTTTTGAATATTTTGAAAGGATGTTTACACTCCAGATTAATATTTATTGTTGTATCTTGGTTAAATTTAGATTCCCAGCATATGCATGTTAATCTTTCATCAATATTATTAGATAAACATATTTGACAATCCCATTTCTGCTTGTATTTATCATCATCTGTTAGTTTTCTCTTTCTTTGCACGTCTGTATCCTTAATTGCTTCTGTTTTCTCTTCTTCCTTTTCGATATTTGTGGTTATACTTGTATTGGCAAGATTATTGCAAACTTCACATTTACCTAATGATTTGAAAATCCAACAATATTTGCATTTGTTTTCAGTGTTATCAATTGTCTGCTTATTCTTTTCATCAGTAGCATTTTTATTTACATTACTTTTATTTATACAACTTTGACAATTAGCTTTTTTGAATATCCAACAAGTCTTGCATGTTGTTTGATACATTAGTTTTGTTTCAGAGGTTTTACTCTGATCTGATCCATTTACTTTGTTCAGAACATCTTGGGACTTTAAGTTGCTATCAATGTCTTCTTCTTTTTTAGGCAAGATGTCTAAATTGTTTCTAGTTTCATTTATTTCATTGTTTTTGTCAAAATTTGCAATAGTTTTGTCCACAGAATTGATTTCTTTGTTATCTTTGTGACTGGGATCAGAAAAGATGTACATATCTTCACACTCAAACTTGCCATTAGAATTGACTGGATTTGTAATGATATTAATGACTATTCTATTAGTACTTTCTGATTTCAGCAAACTTTCATTAAGTTTATCTTGAGTTAGTATAGCATATTTAATTACCTTTGTATGATTTGGAAGATATAACTCTTGATATTTGTATGATTTTTGCTAGAAAGTTAAGACACTTGATATTTGGGCAAATACTTATGAGGCATGAGGCAGTTTGGGTCTCTATACATAATATTGTTTGCACCTTATTTTAAGTCAGCAATGGTGATTCTACTATGTAATGAGTTTCCAATAACTTCTCATTGTCAATTATTTAATCATTCTCTTTTATTTACTAATAAATAATAGAAAACTACAATTTATTTTTTTATTTTGCTTTGCTACTCTAAGGCTGTCTGGGAGATATAGCTTGTTAGCAATAAGATTGCCTGTTGTTTGCCTCCTTTTCTTTTTATTTTATTCTTCCTTTGTGTGATATTGTTCTACTTTTGAGGTGTGCAAAAAATTAATTAATTAATTCAAATACCCTCATGCCTCAAACATCAGCAATACATGATATAGACATCAGAAAGTAATGCTAAAAATAAGCTTATTAAAATGAAAATATTTTATATTTATTCGGGATCAATAGAAAACGAAAAAAACTTAAACAAACCCATTTACATTCATAGAGTTAAGTGCTTAAAAACAACCATGTTTTCTTTGACATTGTATACACATACATTTGTTACTTATATTGTTTAGTTCAAATGAGCTATAATTACGTATTCAGTATAAACAAATGTATGTTATATTATGACATGTGTCCAATGCTTTTTTTACTTGAAAATTCATTTGTCAATGGACCATATTTGTTTACCTTATTTTTCTTTTTTATCAAACCTGAATATAGTGTAAAGGCCAATGGCAAATAATATTTAAATAAAATTATCTTCTACAAACTACATGTAATTAAAATGTCTTTCTTAATTTCAGGCGGTTTGCCTATAAATTGTTAAGATTATGGAGCATTCCATGAAAACATCAACTTTTTGTTACTTACGTAACGCTATGGTAGCTACCAGAATAGAACATATTATTAGCTGTTAAGAAATACCATCAATCTTAAAGTGAGGTATTATATCATAAATTTACTTCTTATTAAAAATGTGGTGTCCCTTATGTAACTTTTTCATGAAATGCTCCTTATATAGAGCTTTGTAAATGTTTTGTCATAGGTTAATGGTAATGAAAAGTAATACTCACATCAGGCAAAGTAGAGCCCAAAATGCTGTACAGGGTCTTGTCGCCTGTAAGCCCCGGGTATCCACCGTGTAGCCGGATCATCTTATCCAATTCCACGAGCTTTGGCGTCTTATCAAAACAGACTGTACACAGTTTGTCCATCTTCTTCTCAACCACATGTTTCAGAACGGACTGGAATTTATGTTTCTCAATGTGGTTGAAATATGCACTGTAGTCATCACAACCAAAGCCACAAGTAGCGCATTGAAAATTTAGTTTTTCTTCACTCTGCAGTTCATAGCCGCGATGAGTTTTTAAATGCCGTTTCAGTTGTAGACGTTTGACAAAAGACTTGCCACATAATCGGCAGTTAAACCACATGTTGCTAGGATGAGTTTTCTCATGTACAATCAAGTCTTCGATGTTAGTAAAAATTTGCCAGCATTTGGGGCACTCTAGATCAGACATGTATGTCTCTTTACTGAGAGATACGGATTTTGTGTTTATAAGATTTCTTATTGGCTCTGCGTAATCTATTACTTTACCGTAATCCGTATATAGGATGTTGTAATTTGGGTTACGCTTCTGTCTGCCCCTTTTTTTAGTTTTATCTAAAGGATCAAGTTTTTCTAGTTTAGCATATATGTCTTCAAAGCAGTATTTCAATGCTCGCTCGGACTGCTCGCACTGTTGTGTAAAGAGATAAGCGCTTATGGTACGGTTTAGGCATTTGTTGCATATTTTCTTTGGAAAATTGGGATCGTTGAGTGTCTGAAATTGAGAACAATACAATAAAAAAATTATGCAAGTTTTTTTTTTTCTAAATAGTTTTGTAAAGTAGTTTGGTAATTTAAGTGTACAAAAATATATAATTTGCTAAATTGTTCCTTTGATAAGCACTCTTAAGACGGCAAATAAGGATGACATTGGTCTTATGAGTCATTTCATAGCCACTACAATAATTTTTCATCCTACCTAAACAGTTTTCATAGCATACAATGTAATGTTACAATTAAATGATACGGTACTCAAGGTAAAATGGTATTATTGGTACAAGCAAAAAAAATTAAAACATTATCTGCAAGTGTTAATTTTAGATGTAACAAAAATGTTAGTAGTGTTACTAAAAACTACTTTCCATATGTTTTAGGAAAAGTACAATTACTATGCAAGCATAATGAAGTGCAAATTATAGCCTTACTCATTAGCAAAGTAGGTCACATAACATTTACGGAAACTTACCTTGAAGGGATGGAAACAGGCGACCATATCGCGTATAGTAACTTTGTAGAGTGTTCCCTTGCCTGCAATCTGCATTATTTGGTCTAAATCCGAAAGAGGAGATGCGATATTAAGGCAATAGCGGCAAACTTTGCTCCGAAGTCTACCTTCGAGCAAAAGTTCTACAGCTCTTTTCGTAGTTAACTCCTCTCTGTAACTTGGTAATTCACCGACATTCTCGACTTCCGGCGTTGTTGTTGGATATTCCAGAATATTTACATCAGTAAAATCTGAATTTAACAGCTTTTTTGGCTCATCCACATCCATCTTTAAGCAAGTTAGGTTATTTTCAATTTACGTATTTCACTAGGCTTCGGATGTTTCACTATGTAGGACAGGGGTATTTATTAGCATTTCAAATGAATTATCACGACGTTTAATTGGTTTGATGTTACTTTGTAGCATGAAATAAATAAGTACTGAAGACACAATTTTTAAGACTTTTTTGCTGTCAAGCGGAGAAAATGGCGGCAGCTCGATAATGCGCCGGCGCGGCGTTGGCGAGTGTCAGATTATTTGAGGCACCAGATGAAACGCTAGTACTGTTAGTGACATGTGTTATGAATACTAAATTGTAAAGTTTATTTTAGTAATGTAATACAATTAAATGTAGTAATTCCGTCCCTAAAAGCACATAAATTAAAAAAGCTTGTCACAAGTTTGCAACTATTTACTGCCCAAGGTGCTTCGATTTAAAAGGGCAAAAACATGGAAATATGCGACGGCAAAGAATATAATGGTTACTAAGATCCTGGAAAGTATAATATTCTCTGACGGAGACTCAACTTTTGAAATAATAAATATCTAACACTGTTCCTGCCATGTTCCGGCACCGTTACGTCATTCTAACGTCATGCGTACAAGGGAATGATTGCATTACGAAACGTCAAAACGAGACTTGTTTTGCCAACTAGACATAGTCCTGTCACAGTTGCAAAATAATGCAATTTTCATACAGTTTACTCAGATTTCATCTTTACATTTCCACTTAAAATCCTTCTCAGTGATATGTAACGTAAGTAAAAGAAATTAAAAATGTCGTGGCTCAATTTGAACCAGAGTTTGAACAGTTTAAAAGGGCAGATTACGAATTTTGCTTCTGAAGTGTTGTCTGAAGTGCCTGCACAGGATATTGGAGACACCGCAGCTGGAACGGAGCCTTCTGTAAAGGACCTTGAGGAGAAATGTCGAAAACAGGAACTTGAGGTCAGTTTTTTATGTATAACTATAAATCATACAGATATGTTTGACAGATTGTTATTAGGTTATGTACAGTATTTCGTCTGGATATTTCAGGCTTTATCTGTTATTTGGATTGAAGGTCATGCATAAATTACGTTTTTAAACTTCTTATACACATTTTAACATGCATGTACCTGGAAGTTTGGGTTTATTAGTTGTGTAAATAAGTCTTATAAGATTGTTTATGTAAACATAATGTATAGGGTCTGTGGGAGGTGTAATAACTTTTGTTTATTGTTTATATCAACACCTCTGGGAGTCGTTCCAATTACTCTAGCACAAGTGATGTGGATGGAGAATAACATATCCTCCTAAGGCCTACCATAGAAGTAAAATCCTACTCTAATTTGTTATTTATATTGTAGGAAATAAAGCACAATCTCTTTTGTATCAAAATTGAAGGAAACAAATGAAATTCAATTCTAATTGTATAAAATTGGGTAATTCACATTTATATGTATGTAATATATGTGTTCAAGTTATAAAACTTTTATACAATTAATAGGTTTGAGTCTCACAGTAGTTTTGTGTTTAAAATTCAATTCTATTCCAATTGTATAAAATTCAAATTTCATTGTAGTAATTAGTACTACAGGTAGGCTTGTGGGCCTTAGGAGGATATATTTTTCATTATGGCTACTATTATGCACAGTCAGCCATTGCTATCCAGCGTAGGCCAGCCTCCTAGGTACCTTGCCCGTTGACAGTGATTTAGGCCAAATTTTTTATCTCTAGTTTTATTTAAGTAGGTTAAGTTGTTAGGGTTTTTATTCTCTA
This sequence comes from Grapholita molesta, assembly GCA_022674325.2. Classification (NCBI taxonomy): domain Eukaryota; kingdom Metazoa; phylum Arthropoda; class Insecta; order Lepidoptera; family Tortricidae; genus Grapholita; species Grapholita molesta. The sequence continues at coordinate 10,449,051 of CP053143.2, forward strand.
TTATGTTTTGTTACTTGAAATAACAAAACTTTTAATATTGAAATGAGCAAATTTTAAGTATTGGATGCAATTTAATGGATGAGGTGGGTTTGGATGCTATATTATGCTATTATGCTCAGTGGTTATGAAACCGACTGCCCTGGGTTCAAATCCTAGTCAGTGCATTTATTTGCATGATGGGCACAGATATTTGTTCCTGAGTCATGTCTGTTTTCTATGTATTTAAAGACTTAAATGATATATGTAATAAAAACGTGCATGTATAATATACACATATGAGTATATTAAAAAAGAGTATTTTTTTCAAATAATAAATCTCTTGAGAAAAGTTTTTTTAGGATTGCATGTATGAGAAATGAACTATACATACATCTGAGTGAAAATAGCGCCGTCTCTGCCACACTTATGGAAAGTTACAGAAGACCTTCCCTTTCGATCATATTATTATTATTAGCACAGGTCATCTATTTAAATCTAGGAGGAATAATGACTGGAGAACGCATCCGCGAGCACCAGTAAGGGACAATGATATTTTGGCTTTTGCAGCTTTTTTTTGCCATGTTTTAAATAGTTAAGTTTTTGCGCAACTCAACAAGTCAGAGCTATATATTTTATCATGGCCTGGTGAACCCAACAATTGTATTTGTTTCTATCCCTCCAACTTTGACAGTTCTGAAAGGTTCAGTTTGGAGGGGAACAAAATATGTGACACTATGACAAGGACGGACAAAAATAGCGCTGTCTCTGGTATTATTACTACTTCGTGGTATTATTACTAGCACGCTCCGTCTAGTTGAATGGTATGTCTATGGTTCAAACCTAAAGTAACCCTAAAGTCTAATCTATGTCTAAGATCAAGAATACAGAGCTAAGAGACTTAACCAAAGTTCAGGATGTGGTATGCAAAGTAAAAAATCTTAAGTGGAAGTGGGGAGGATATACAATAAGAGGACCTGATAAATGGAATAAGATATTAACAATATGGTACCCAAGAGGTTCCAAACGGAAGAAGGGTGGACAATTCAAAAGATGGGTGGATGAAATTGTAAATATAGCTGGTAGAACTTGGGCCAGAGTGGCCAGGGACAGGGAAGAGTGGAGACGACTGGCCTCCCCCAGTCGCCAGAAGGCCAGAAGGCACACGGAAACATAATTCAGAGTCGGTTACTGTAGTTTTTTAAGAATTTATTTTGTTATTTTTCCGAATAAAGGCTAAATAAAAAAAAAAACGCTAAAGTAAAACCTTACGGTATATTTAAACTACCTATTGTGAAAAAATCAGCTACCTTATCTAGGTTAAGCGGTTTGGGCTGGTCATCGATCCGTCAGGACGTTTACGTTTATATATATGTATAGATTAATATTTGAGGTCATTGACCTGATTAGACGTAGCCTATGGAGCGCCCTTTTTGGCGACAGGTTTGGACTAGTGGGTAGTGAAACTGCCTATGTCGACGGTCGTGGGTTCAAATCCCTTTAAGCGCATTTTCGTGTGATGAGCACAGATTTTGTTCGTGATTCGTGGGTGTTCTATGTATTTAATTATTTGTGTATTATATATATAGTTGGCTGAGTACAGAAAACACAAGCCTTCATGAGCTTACCGTGGGGCTCAGTCAATGTGTGTAAGAATGTTCTGTAATATTTATTTATACAAATGATTGAACTATTTTTGGAATCCAGTTCGCTCCGTGGCAAGGTGTAATATAAAAAAAAAATATTTTTGAGTCCCAGCAGTGGGACTGGCAAAGGCAAGAGTGACCCCACTGGGTAGTGCGACAGTCCCCGCACATTTGACGTTCCTCTCAGTATTTCAAAAATAACTTTTAACTAAAAAAAGAACGATAAAGATTATGAAGGATATTTAAAAATAAGAGAAACACCTGTCATATAGTTTCAATAAATAATTAAAAATACAATAATTTGCATTGCGTTCTGTTCGGAAATTATTACTTTTTAGTTATTTTGATCATCAATAAAATCATTCCTCGCGTTGTCTCGGCATTTTAGGGACCTTGGTAACTAACCCAATTTTTTTAATTTTTTACCTGAATGACCCGCGTTTGACCTCAGCCACACCTGATGGTAAGTATCGACGAGGTCGAGGGTGTACGCTGGTTCAGTAACAGCCTATTCACTCATGCCTTGAAAAGACCCAAATTATATCTTTCCGGGAATACAGACGAAGGGAGCGAATTCCATTCCTTAGCAGTCCGCATGAATTAGCGTAGACACTAGCTTTGCTCCCTTGTGTACAAATAACTATTTATCGCGGCAACAGATGCAATAGACATAATGCAGTTGGCTGTATAGTCAACCAATTTGATTTCTAGGCCACTTCGAACCTTGTCACAGTGACTTTCATAAGAAATCTTTTGCGTCTTTTATACAGATTTTCACTATGACAAGGAACGAAGCCTATAAATCAAATTGGTTGACTGTACGTCCTTCTTTTTCTGAAGTCGGTTAAACAGTTGATGTACATTTAACACTAACATACACAAACTCACGTAGGGTAGATAAGCTATCAGTTTGTTTATCTGATAACGGGCAGCTTTCGATCGCGAGCTTCGTATGCGGGTTGGGGGCCTGTGCGCCGTTGATTAACGTTTGGTAAACTGTAGTGACTCATAATTTTGTAGTTTGGTTCGACTTGGGACAAGCCGGGGTTTGAACCTGCAACCTCCGGATTGCAAGTCACACGCTCTTACAGTGCTTCCCTTTTAGACATCCCGCCTGCCAAGCGTGGCGACTATGGCAACTACCCCCCAAGAAGATATAAGTCATATTTGTGGGAGGCATACGAGTATGTACAGCAGTGGTCTGCATACTGCTGAAATTTATGTATGTATCATCATCAGCTTGGCAGTTGGCGACCGCAGAATCTGTACGAGTAAATAAATAAATAAATAAATATTTCGGACATTCTTACACAAATCAACCTAGTCCTACGGTAAGCTCAATAAGGCTTGTGTTGCAGCCTACTTGACGACGATATAAATAATAAATAGATACATATAAATACTTAAATACATAGATAACACCAATGACTCAGGAACAAATATCTGTGCTCATCACACAAATAGATGCCCTGACTGGGAATCGAACCCAGGACCTTCGGCTTCATAGGCAGGGTCACTACCCACTAGGCCAGACCGGTCGTCAAGTAGTTTAGAAGTAGTTACCTACGCTGCTGCCCATCCGTCGGTATCGCCTTCGTCGTCTCTCCTTCCTTTTTACTCCAATTAAAAAAAAGAGAAAAGAAGAAACAAAAAATAATGGAATGTTGTCCTCAGTCGTCATCAGATATATCGGAGCTGCGGAGGTAGTCGCAAATATCTGATCATGCCTTGAGAATGGAGGCGTTGTTCAGATATTTGTGACCACCTCCACAGCTCTGATATATCTGATGGCGTTTGTACAAAGCCACCATGACGGGTATCAGCCCCCTACCCACTTTGCAATTCAATGATATCGATCTGAATCCATCAATGAAACAGGAACTATGAAGGCGGTGTGCAAAATAAAGTTTTGCAAGTATTAATATAAGTATGTCACCCGATTCTGCGCAGTAGGTTGTATTTTGATGAGCCGGAATCCGCTTTGTTATTGATAGATTATACTTGGTAGATAGACGGGTTAAACACGATGGTAAAAAAAAAACAAACAGGAAGTGCTGGGTTCAAATCCTGGCAAGATATTTTATTTATTTTCTACAACGACGGTAGCAAACAAGCATAATGATGGTAAGCAGTTACCGTAGACTGTGGACGCCTGCAGCTCCAGAGGATTCGCATGCGCGTTGCCTGTCCTAAAAGTTGTTGGAGCTCTGGAAACCTCACTCACCACCAGGAACACAACACTACATACCTGACAGGTAGCAGTGCTATTATGGCTGCGGTCTTCTGTAAGGATGAGGTACTTCCCCAGTTGGGCTGCTCCAGACTTCAAGCGTGATGGTACTTCGCTGTGCCCTACCTCTCATTGTTGGACGTAGTTGGCATACCCTCCGGTATGTACATCGTACTCCTGACTCGTCTTGAAAATGGGTACCAGAACTTAAGAACATGTCGCCTAGTGCGATATAATTACACGTGAGCTTATCCGTTTGTAACTAAGTAGTAAAACAAACGATATTTATATAATAGCTAAAAAAAATACTTTCTTAGCAGTCTTTTTCTACCTGAAAATAGTATTCTATTACTTTATGGTAATTCCCAAAGTGGCCATATTTGTCAATGACCGGTCTGCGATTCAAATCTCGAACGATATACAATCAGGTGGCATTTTTTATTCATGTTGCCACTATTTTTTTTTTCTGCGCAGTGAATAACACTTAATGTTAATCAGCCTTCCGGTAAAAGATTGCCAGTCGTTAAAGTTTTGTAAATTTTATATTTTTTACTACTTAGAATGTCGTTTTTATAAAATAGGAATAAATATTGTCAAGAATATTGGAAAGTTAAGAGGTAACAGTACCGAAGCCCTTTCTCAGATTTGAGATTTTTGAACGACTATATCTGTCGCGCTGGCGCGCGAAGTGCCCCGCGGCCCCATCGTGCCTGTGTGTGTGGCTCACGCACACAGACTGAGCCCGCGCACTTCGGCCGCAACAAGCCACTAAGCCACTCGCTATTCTATTCATACCGGCACGCGACCCGAAAATATTGTTTGTTTTAATTTTGACCACGATTCCGTTTATTGATACTCGAGATTTAACTTTGTGCAATTAAACTTTAAATCTATACTTTAACATTACAAGCTGCAACATTATCAAAACCTTTCGTAGTTACTTGAGTAAGTAGGTACCGACTCTTTAACACTTGGGTATGTTTTATTCGCTTTGCAGGCTGATGTTGCCAATTGATAGAGATAATTATATACCTATATGCAATAATAGTTTTCCGTATGGGATTGGAATTATTTAAGTACTAAATTTCATAATGCAAAAGTAACACCACCCAATGTTACTGTGCAGTTTAGGTACATTTAGCCCGCGAGCCTGTCGGGCAGGCGTATAGCAGCCTGTCGCTTCGAACCTCCCATTAGTACCATGTCAGGGTTTGATGATGGAATACCAGGAAAATGCTTCTTCATATAATTTCTAAAGCTATTGAGACATTTGTCTATGACCATCATCCCATAAAAAAGCGCTTGGGGGCCTAGCGGTAAGAGCGTGCGACTGGCAATCCGGAGGTAGCAGGTTCGAAACTTGGCTTGTACCAATGAGTTTTTCGGAATTTATGTACGAAATATCATTTGATATTTTACCAGTCACTTTTCGGTGAAGAAAAACATCGTAAGGAAACCGGACTATTCCCAATAAGGCCTAGTTTACCCTCTGGGTTGGAAGGTCAGATGGCAGTCGCTTTCGTAAAACTAGTATCTACGCCAAATCCTGGGATTAGTTACCAAGTGGACCCCAGGCTCTCATGAGCTGTGGCAAAATGCCTGTAGAATTTGAACTTGCGACCTCCGGATTGCAAGTCGCACTCTCTTACCGCTAGGCTACCAGCGCTCCAAAGATGAAATTTATAGCATTATACAGGCTGTCTCATTCAGATCGGTCAGTATGGGGAAGTCTGGAACTACCTATAAGACATACAAAGATTTGTTCTTAGGAACCATGTCATCGATTTTAGGGACAAGAAAAACTGCATACATATATAAAAAAAAAACAAAACTTGTACTCTGTTCGAGAATCGAACCAGGTTATTTTGGAAAAAAAAATCTAAATTATTTCCGTTTGGATATGGATTGTATTGGTTATAGGCAGCAAAAGTTACGATGAAACATGATGTCTCAAATGAATAAAATGCATTGTAATTTATCTTTTAATTTTATTTTTAACAACTGGGGTCGCTTCCAAAACTGAACACATTTTTTTTAAATCCATTTATGCTGTTTTTCTTGTCCCTAAAATCGATGACATGGTTCCTAAGAACAAATCTATGTATGTCTTATAGTTCCAGATTTCCCCATACTTACCGATCAAAATGAGACATTCTGTATACATATAATTAACTAATTAAAAAAAAAACTTATAAATAGTAAACCTGTCCGCTACTATGACATGGGCCTCCCCCATAGTCTGTTATAAGCAGCATGAGGGGTTCTGATCGAGTAAATAATAATGTTTCAATAAATAAATATTACTGGACATTCATACACAAATTGACTGAACCCCACGGTAAGCTCAAAAAGGCCTCTGTTTTGTATGAGTACTCAGCCAACGTAATATATAAGTGTAAATATATAAGTATAATATATATATATAACGATATATGCAAATAATTTACCTATAATAATTGTTCAATGAGAAAATGCATTTTATGTTTTTTTTTTATTGTACTTACTGTCGTGTTATTGGGTCTGCTCGTATTAGCATCTATATATATATACAGTGGTTCTCATTTAGATCGGTCAGTATGGGGAAATCTGGATTTGTTCTTAGAAACCATGTCATCGATTTTAGGGATAAGAAAAACTGCATAGATGGATAAAAAAAAATGTGTTCAGTTTTGGAATAGACACCAATTGTTAAAATTAAAATTAAAAGATATTGGATTACAATGCATTTTATTCATTTGAGATATCATGTTTTATGGTAACTTTTGCTGTCTATAACCTACACATTCCATTTATCCAAACGGAAATCATTTAAAGTTTTATTTTCCAAAACAACCTGGTTCGATTCTCGAACAGAGTACAAGTTTTTTTTTATCTATGTTTGCAGTTTTTCTTGTCCCTAAAAGCGATGACATGGTTCCTAAGTACAAATCTTTGTATGTCTTATAGGTAGTTCCAGATTTCCCCATACTGACCGATCTGAATGAGACACCCTGTATATAAACGTTAGTCCTGACTGACTGATCGACGCCCTGCTCAAACCGCTTAACGTAGATATCTGATTTATTCATAATAGGTAGTTTATGTATCGCAAAGACTCACTTAGAAGGGATTTTCGGAAATTACACCATTGAGGGAGTGAAAAGGGGGTTGAAAGTTTGTATAGGGATTGTAAAATTTTAAGCGAGAGACTTGAAATTTTGTGTAAACACTCGTTATTTAAATACAAGAAATGACATATCAAGGGGTCAAAAACGGGGGTTAAAAGTTTGTATGGAGAAGGAGTCAAATGTCAACTGTTACAGGTATTCTTTTGCGCGTGTGAAGCCGCGGGGAAAAGCTAGTATTGTATATTTTATAGACTTCTCACTACTACATGCAATACAATTGACATTGTTACTTCAGTAACATTTACTTGTTACTGTTCTTCAGAATAGTTATTCCGATGGCATTAACTGTACCAAAATTCGGTTTATCGATAACCCATTACATCACTAGATCATCGACATACAATGTCGACTATTGCTCATGACTATTTGACTGTGTACATATTTAGTAGATTGCCTACCCCTCCAAAAACAGTGCGATAGGGACAACTGCAGCTCAGGCGAAAAATCCCGCGTAAAAATCTCAAAAATCGAGGTTTGGCTCTCGACGTTTTCCTCCTCCAAAACTTAACCAATCTGAATAAAATTTTTGGAACAGAATGATGAAGAGTTATTCTGTGTCGGTACGTTTTGCTTTTTGTGTTTTATGCTATATTATTTGAATAATAAGTGAATGTTTGCGAGATAGTTGAGTGAGCCGTTTTTAGCAATGTTTACATAGCTCTAAATCTTTAAAAAACTAAAAAATCCAAAAAAACGAAACATACCGACACAGATATCGATGATATCAATCTGTGCTGAAAAAATCACTGCTCTAGGGTTAAAAACCAGGGAGGAAACAGTCGAGAGCGTTTGTATGGAAAATTGCATACTACCGTTTCCTCTTAAGGGTTTCCGCCGTGTGATGCGGCTGACTAGAATAGCACCACCCCATCTCCCGCGGGTGTCGTAAGAGGCGACAAAGGGAAAAATCCTACAGACGATTTGCCACCTTTGTCATAAAAAAATATTCAATATTTAATAATCTGTAAATTGTTCTTGTTATTTTCTACTAGTCCAGATATTTATCTTTCAACGATACGCGATCGTATAAAAACGTAAAACTATTTGTCAACGGAATAGAAAAAAACCAACCAATGGCGTCGGTGCGTTTTAAAATTTAAATTTGGAGCATTAAAATGCGCGCAGCCAATAGGTCAGAGTGGAATATTCTAACCGTAAGCGTTGTTTGCTCTATGGCATAGCCAATGACGTCTAGGTTATAGTTTTTTTTTTATACATCTAGCACGTAAATTCTAGGCCATGCGGTGTCGGTAGAATAGCACTACCCCGCGGGAGTCGTAAGAGGTGATAAAGAGAAAAAGTGACGGATAGATAGCAGCCACCTCGGTCGCCAACACGCCTGCTGAGCGTGGCGACTATGGCAACTCGTCCCCGAGATGATACAAGTCAAGTTATGGGGAGGCCTATGTCCAGCAGTGGAGGTCTTACCGCTACACTGAAACACCCTCAGGAATAAATATCTGTGCTCATCACACAAATAAATAAATAAATATTTTGGGACAATCTTACACAAATCGACCTAGTCCTACGGTAAGCTCAGTAAGGCTTGTGTTGTTAGGTACTAGACGACGATATATATAATAGATAGATACATATAAATACTTAAATACATAGAAAACACCCATGACTGAGGAACATGAATCTGTGCTCATCACACAAATAAATGCCCCGACTGGGAATCGAACCCAGGACCATCGGCATCATAGGCAGGGTCACTACCCACTAGGCCAGATCTGTCGTCAAACAAATAAATGCCCGTACTGGGATTTCAACCCAGGACCATCGGCTTTATAGGCCCTAATAGACAAAACCTGTCATCTGATATTAAGTATACTAAAGAATTAATGATCCAATCTGCCGTGGACATCCACAATTCTAAGGCAGCGATTTCTAAGGTGCTACCGCCAAAAACGATATTTGTAAATTTCGGACTATTGTCTCTGTCACTCACATGACGCCTTTGGAGTAAAAGAGAAAAATGCTCGAAATATACGAACTTCGACGTTCGCGGTACCGGGCCTGAGCGGGTTCAATTTAATAATCGCTACGCTTGGCAGGCGGGTTGGCGATCGCGGCTCTAATAAAACCCGTGCTCTGGTGTTTTCTGATCGTGGTCTGGACAATACCCGAAGTAATCACCGGACGTCCAGGCGAGGGGAGCGATTTCATCCTTACGTTGTGAATATTCCATTCATTCGCACGAAGCGATTCGCTTCTATCTTCCTAATGCGGACTGCTAAGGAATGGAATTCGCTCCCTTCGTCTGTATTCCCGGAAAGATATAATTTGGGTCTCTTCAAGGCAAGAGTGAATAGGCTGGTACTGAACCAGCGTGCTACACCCTCGACCTCGTCGTCACTTACCATCAGGTGCGACTGAGGTCAAACGCTGGTCAGTCATGTAAAAAAATAAGATAATATCATCTGGCTTCTCCTGAAGCCGGAATCGAACCGGCAACTCAATTTTAACGGTTAATTTTCTCTTTCAGATCTCAGCTCTGAAGCAGCTCACAACAGAACTTGAAGCCACATTGCAATCCGAGGTAAGTTTAATTCATGGATGAATTAAGGAATACTTTATTGCACACCTCAAAAATGGATGGAGTCGCGTCCATCGAAACTCAATGCAGCTACTGCGGTCGCCAACCGCCGGCCAAGCGTGGCTATGGCAAATACCCCTCAAGATGATACAAGTCATATTTGGGGGAGGCCTATGTCCAGCAGTGGACAATTAACGGCTGAAGTGAAGTGAGAATGGATAAATTGTAGCCAATCCCACCTTTGTTAGTTCAGCAGAAAATAATAAAAACTTAGCTAAAGCATTTCAACTATTACTTAAAGCGGGATAGTTACTAATGTATATTATTTTGAATGAGTTAGTAGTAGTTAGCTAAAGCAGCATGTAGTAGTAACGTGTGTACACGCATGTCGGCGTTCTATATTCAAATTTTGACGTAAGTTCCATATTAATTATCTGCACAACTACAGTTAAGTTTTCCACCTATAATTCAATGTCACGGAATTATCAAGTATCACCGATAAACCAAAGTTTGCTAAACGTTGCTACTAACACAGTACAGTACAGTCGCCATCAGATATATTGGAGCTGTGGAGTTGGTCACAAATATCTGAACATGCGTTTATACTGGACAATAGAGGCGTTGTTCAGATGTTTGTGATCACCTCCACAGCTCCGATATATCTGATGGCGACTGTACTAATGGAGTTTACCAGAATATGTATGTGAACACTATGAACCTTCGCCCCACGATACATATCTAAATAAATTATGTTAACACACAAACATACATATTTAACATTTCCTGCGCTTTGATTTGAATGCATTCAAAATTGCATTTTTATTTTTGGATTATAGTTTGATCTCTCAGACCTTTGACATGGCGTAATCAATTCTACGAGGGCCACACTGAAAGTTTTGCGTAACTTTTAAATAAAACGATTTAGAACAATAACAATACATTTACTGCTTCTCAAAATATTCTCCCTTACATTCTATGCACTTTTTCATCCTCTCGAACCATTTTTGAAAGCACGAGGCCCAATCACTTGATTGCATGTTTTCCACGTGCATATTAAATGTTGTCACTGCCTCTTCAGGTGTCTTAAATGTCAAACCCCTCATCAAATCTTTGATTTTGGGGAATAAATAAAAGTCACAGGGTGTAAGGTCTGGACTATAGGCCGGATGTGTGACAGTCTCCACATTTTCGGATCTCAAAAGTTCTATAGTCTTCTTTGCGGTATAGGGAGACGCATTGTCATGATACAGAAGGGTGCGGCTTCTTGGTCTTCTTTCACGAACTTTTTTTATAACCGTAGGTAAACAAATTGTGGTGTACCAATCGGCATTTACTGTTCTTTTATTATTTAGAAGAACTGTGCTGATATGCCCAGTCTTTGAAAAAAAACAGGCGATCATTTGCTTGGCAACGCTTTTGGCTTGTTGAACTTTCGTTGGCCTACTGTCGCCTTCAAAGACCCATTCAGTGGACTGTTGTTTTTTTTCCGGATCGTAACAATAAATCCAAGTTTCGTCTCCTGTAATGATGTCGTAAACGGCATTTGAAGTCCCTTGCTTGTATTTTTGCAGCATTTCTTTACACCAATCTACTCGCACGTCTTTCTGCAGTGGAGTCAGTTCATGAGGAATCCACCGACAACAAATCTTCCTGACTTTTAAATAATCATGTAAAATCTTTTGTATTTGGCTCATACCTATCCCCAATTGTCCACGAATTTCGTCGTAGGTAATTCGCCGGTTTCCTTCGACGAGTCGTCTAACGGCAGCCACATTATCTTCATTGACCGCGGTGGATGGTCGACCTTCACGAAATTCGTCGTCAAGAGTATTACGACCCCTACTAAATTCCGCGTACCATCGCCTCACAGTGCTTAGAAGAGGTGCTTCAAGCCCAAAAGCATTTTGAAGGCGAGCGCTACACTGGTGAGGCGTCAGAGAACTTTTAAAATCGTAGAAAATCATTACTCTAAAATCTTTTCGCGTCAAATCCATGTTCTATGCAAACGGTTTACTTCGATATGACATAAAAAAACAAATGACGATCAGTTTCCCGCCAATTTATATCAGATTCCATAAACAAAAGTGTGTATTTTGAAATGTTATCTAAGTCGAAATTCAAATGTTTCCGAGTGACCAGTTGCGCATAACTTTTAGTGCGGCCTATGTACAATCTACATTCGCTAAGTTATTGGCGGGATACCAGGATATTCATACGTAAAATTTACCCGGGTAAATTTTTAGGGTTGCGTACCTTAAAAAGAAAAAAACGGTATTTTCATAGGATCACTTTGTTGTCTGTCTTTAAGACGAGACACTTTTTCTCAGGCACGCGTGGAGGTAAGCTGAAATTCATATGCAATACTCGTACTCAGGTCTACTATTCCTTAGAGCTGTTCAAAAATCTAATTTCTAAGCCAACGCAATCAAAAGATACAACCGTTTATGCCGCAAATTTTCGACACTCATAAGGTCGCAAGGTAATCAAAACTTATGGGGTATACTTATACGAGTTCACGGGAAGTATATATACTCTGCAGAGTACCCGTGGACTCGGCGACACCCCACCACCGACAGTTAATAAGATGTACATAGTTAATATGGCTTTTATGGTTAAATAGAAGAACTGTTGATTTGTAAGGAAGTTAGCTAAGCTGGTGTAAATCGGCTTGAATTTGACGCACACTAAGCGACGGTAAACTTAAGGGAAATAAAAAAAAAAACAATGGACGACTGACGTACCTACTATTTTCCAACTCCCGGTCTAACTTAGTGGGTAGTGAACCTGCCTATGTAGTCGACGGTCCTAAGTCCAAATTCCAGTAAGCAAATCACACACGTATTTGTTCATGAGTCATGGGTGTTTTCTGTGTATTTAAGTATTTTTGTATATTATATATATCGTTGGCTGAGTACCCACAACACAAGCCTTCTTGAGCTTACCGTGGGACTCAGTCATTGTGTTTAAGGGTGTCCTGATATATTTATTTTAATTATATACATACATACATTTCAGCCGTATGCAGTCCACTGCTGGACATAGACCTCCCACATATATGACTTGTATCAACTTGGGGGTAGTTGCCATAGTCGCCACGCTTCGGCGAGTTGGCGACCGCAGTAGCTGTAGATTGGGTTTCGACGGACGATGCTGCCCGTCCGTAGGATTTTTCTCTTTGTCGCCTCTAACGATATATTTTAATTATATATTTAATACAAATCTAAATATATGAACAAAACGAAGGGTGCACAACCTAACTAATCAGTTAAAAAGTGTGGGAGATACAAAACAAATAGATAAAAGTATTGATCGCTCACAATACTAGTGATAACATAGGTTATAAAAGGGCTGATTGCGGGAGGTTTGGGCTTATTTGCGAGCACCGACAGACGAACATACTGGTAAGTCCTAGATGTAAAATTACCCTATAAACCTATCTCCCACTAATTATATCGCGTATACCAATTTGAACTTCATCCCATCTTTTCGAGACCCTTTCATAGCGTTCGTGCTGCTAAAGCTGCTGGATTTAACTGAACTAATGTTTTGGCTTAGTTTAAAATGGAGGCCTATGTTCTCTTTTTTTTGAGCTGGCTCTATGACCATTTCGGCACATTAGAGCGATCGGACTGTGTGGGGGGAAGGTAGCCTGGGGAAAATCCAGGACCTTTCCGCACCAGACTTGACTTGTACTGGAATACTCCTACTGAGTTTACGCTTCCAGCGAGATTGGTTGAGACGGTCTCAACCGAATCTAAGTGGCCTATGTTCTCATAAACATTTCGCGTTATAGCGACTAAATAAACGTGAGTATAGTCGTTATTTGACTCACGAGAGTTTAAATTCGGACCCGGGTATGTCCTTAAACTACGTCCAACAATGAGAGGTAGGGCACAGCGATGACCATCACGCTTGAATCTGGGGAAGTGCCTCCTCCTTACAGAAGACCACAGCCATAATTGCACTGCTAGCTTTCAGGTATGTAGTGTTGTGTTCCTGATGGTGAGTAAGGTTCCCAGAGCTCCAACCCCCCTTAAAGGCCGGCTACGCGCTTGTGTTGCGGGTGCCCATGGGCGACGGTAATTGCTTACTATCAGGCAATTCGTCTGCTCGTTTGCCGCCTATCACATAAAAAAAAAAATACAAATTTTTTGTCACCCTTTCTGGTGATAGCGAAATCGGCCAAGACCTGAACGCAAGACGGCCAAAAAATCGGCTCAAGTTAAACTAAGTTACTTATATAATTCGTGGCCTGAATGGCTGACGTCGTTGTCTGATATTCAAATCAATATTTAGGGGCAATCCTATATCACAATATAAGCTACTTAAGACTTGTGTTGTAGGTACTAGACGATAATATACGTATATAGGTATATAGCATACAAAATTTCATTATTAAAAATAAATTGTCAAAAGTAGGTAATCACTGATGACTTGATAACATTTAATTTGGCGGGCGCATTCAAATTGTTGGTTGACCATGCATTTTGTAAATAAATTAAAACTCATTTTTATTAATACTCAAAAAAAAAAGATTATTAATATTATTATTTCACTATGACTGGTACGAAACAGTAACTTTCTATAAACTAAATTCGTGAGGTTAATTCTGCTCACGTATCCTGAATCATCCTGTATAGGTATATCTAAATAGGTATATATAACTCAAAGGTGACTGACTGACATAGTGATCTATCAACGCACAGCCAAACCACTGGACGGATCGGGCTGAAATTTGGCATGCAGGCAGATGTTATGACGTAGGCATCCGCTAAGAAAGGCTTTTGATCAATTCTACCCCCAAGGGGATAAAATAGGGAATGAAAGTTTGTCAATTTTAAACTGATCGGGCTGAGACTTTGCATGCATAAAGCTCTACTATGACGTAGGCATTTGTGGATAAAACGGCATTTTCCGAACAAATAGCATACTGAATACAAAATTACGTTTTGAACGATAGTGTGCTAAAGTAACTTAAATATATCTTTTCATCACACTTGCTCGTCAATGGCGTTGTTACTTGCGAGAGTACAGAGCAGTTATAGCCGATTTAGCTCACATGGGCTGTTAAGTTTAGTTTTAAAAATATACAGAACTTATACTTCATTTGGACTGAGGATGTTTCTAAACAGCCAAGGTGTATTTCATATCTTCAAAAGTTTGCTACAACCAACTTTTAATATATATAAAACATATCTTTATATTAAATTTGACTGCAATTTAATGTTTAGAATTTTTTTTAAATAGTTGTTTTCTATTTGATTTTGATAATTGATACTATTTGGCAGGATGATCTATCAACTTCGAAAACAAAACGCAGTTGTTAACATTATCTGTGGAAGACATTGAACAAAGTTGACATTGTTGACAATCTTTTATAGTGGATGCGGTCTGATAGGTAAAACTACACTACACTAGTAACTAATATTTTACCAACGAATTTATTTTATTTCCTCGCAAATGTGATGAAAAACATTGTATGTACCACGGGTGGTAAGTGTATAACAAACTTGAGTCATTAAAAGCCCTCCGACTTCGTCGTCGGGCTTCTAATAGACTCGCGTTTACTATACCTTACTTACCATCCTCGTTGCACAATGTACTATAACGCGTTCGCCCACGGTACTGTTTTACTAATTGCTTACAATATGCCGGTAGAAATTATCTCGATCACTCAAAGCATGCCACTGGCATTATAAGACATTTTTATTCCTATGCCGCTGTCATAAGTCAAGTTCTTACTCCTATGCCAGTAGTATAGTAATAAGAACGTTTTTAACACAATTGTTGTGTCACCGGCGTTGGGCGTTTTATTTGGACACACTTACGTGATACCGGCATAGGAGAACTATCTTTTTAGACACAAATACGTGTCACTGGCATAGATGATGATTGTTGATCACAGACGTTGTGTCACTGTTATTGGAGAAGGTTTAATAAGATCACAGACGCTCTGTCAACGGGGCTGAATGTGTTAACGCGAGCGAAACCGCGGCCCAAATGCTAGTAGTATATATGAATGCTTGCATTACATAGATAATGCCAATAAACCAATTCCTGATAAACACAAATAGATGCACTTGTCAGAATTCGAACAGGGGGCTTCAGACAGGGCTTATCTTATCTTATGTTATGGGACTCTATCGGATACTCTTCGATCCATTGGGATCTTTTGTGTAGTTGTCTCCCGTTGCATTATTCCAGAGCCTTTTGGACCGTTGCAATATCCTGGGGTATCCAAGGGTAGCTCTGAAGTCTTTCGGATCTAGGTAGCCTGCTCCAACCCTTCATTCTTTGTCTGGCGAGAGCATGACATTTACACATGACGACCGGCCTGGCCAGTGGGTTAGTGACCCTATGAAGCCAATGGTTCTGGCTTCAAATCCCTGTCAGGTCTTCTATTTGTGTGATGAGCACAGATTTCTGAGTCATGGGTGTTTTCTATGTATTAGTATTTATATGTATCTATCTATTATACAATATCGTCGTCTAGTATCTACAACACAAGCCTTACTGAGCTTACCGTAGGACTTAGGTAGATTTGTGTAAGATTGTCCCGAAATATTTATTTATTATTTATGTGTTCCATTGTCTCTTCCTCTTTGCCACACAGTCTACAAACGGTATTGACTGGTTGCCCTATTCTTGCCAGAACTGTTCTAACATTATAACGTTGTAGTGGCCTGTGAACACCCTTATTAAAAGGCAGGCCCGGTACCTCGAACATCGAAGTTCGTATGTTTCGAGCATCTTTCTCTTTTACTCCAATCAAGGCGTCACGAGAGTGATAGAGCAAACGTCTGAAATTTACGAATATCGTCTCTCGCGGTAGCGCCTCAGGACTAGGAAGCCGTTATGTTGTTTGATTATACGCCTCATTTTTGAATACACTATTGAGTAGCCTTCTTTTGTTTTTGCTTTTAAAATAATCTCTCCATTTACACTCTGACAAAAGCGCCTTCATTCTTAAGTAGTGACGTCACAACTCCACATGTTAGGTTTTAAGTAATTCAGGTCGATTGGACTTATCTTTATCTCCGTAGTTGAGTAAAGAGTCAACAACTTGAGTAAATTGCGTAGCGTATGTGTTATTGTACGCGATGTTTACGTTTAGGAATAATTGTGGTCTTAAGAGTGGACCTTGGGGTACACGCAGTGAGAATTTATTTGGGAAATAATAAATATTACAGGACCGTTATACAAATTGACTGAGCCGCACGGTAAGATCAAGAAAGCTCAGCCAGCGATATATATAAAGTACAAATGCTTAAATACATATATAACACCCATGACTCAAGCAACAAATATCTGTGCTAATCACACAAATAAATGCCTAAACTGGGATTAGAACCTATTTTGACGGGAGAGGAAAAGCGTTCAATAGTGTACGAGTGCTTGTTAATAATACAAAACAATATAACATTTACTGCAATTTAACTAGCTATTCCTCACGACTTCGTCGGCCAGCCATGCCCGTCTTTAAAGTATGGTTGCGGGATAAAAAATATCCTATGTCCTGTCTTGTAGCTCAAACTCTCTCCATACCCAATTTCATCCCAATTGTTTCAGCGGTTGAAGCGTGAAAAAGTAACGGACAGCAGACAGAGGTAGAGTTACTTTCGCATTTATAATATTAGTATGGATGGTTTTATCTTTAGTTTCCATGTTTTTTTTTACTGACAAGACGACAAGTACTTAAAAATCTAGGTTAATATAAAGTTTTATTGGAAGACTGTCACGAATGGCGTTTCATGGCTTTTCAAGTCGGGCACAATGAAGTAGGCACGATAATATTTAATCACGATGTCCAGACATGAGAAAAAGAATGAAATATAGGCTATTGAACATTTGAGTTGAGTCTAAGTCTGCAGTCTCTGCGTCCTTATGGGTTTTCTATCGTTTGTACACACAGCAACACTCTTAACTGTCCGTCGGTGGTCTTTATGCCTTATATAATAAGGTCTACCAATGTATAGCTAAGAGTGTTGTTGACTGTACATTGGGTTGTGCTCTGAAGAATTGTTGGACATGATGCCTTCGGCCGCTTTCTATCACCGCACGGTTCGCCATCAGAAGGGAGTTCATCCTCACACTCTGCGGCGCTACCGCGAAAAACGATAGTTATTCGTAAATTTCGGGCTCTTGTTGTCTGTCACTCTCATGACCCCTTAATTGGAGTAATGCGTTTGCGCATCCCCCCCGGGCCTGGGGTAGGGCCATGATGATAGTGAGGGGGTATGTGGGACTCTCTCCTCGCTGCTCCTCTTGCTAGCCAAGAGGAGGGGAGGAGAATACCCACTAAAAACCCAGCGGCGACGTCCGCATTGCCGTTTGGGGGAGTGCCACTGGATCACGATCGCACTCGACGGTGACACTCCCCGGACGATTGAACTCCCTGCCGGAGCTTCCCCAATAGGCTACGGTATGAGGTTCTTCAAAAAAAAGAAGTGTATAGGTGCTTGAGGGGTAGGCACCGCGCTTGTGAAGCCTCTGGATTCCGGCGTCATAGGCTACAGTAACTGCTTACCATCAGGCGGACCGTATACTCGTTCGTCACCACGACCACGGGGTTTTGACAATATTAATGCCACATTTATACAAACTGTAGCGTGAAAATATCTTTGTCCTCATGGACGTACATTAACTGCACTATGAATTATTTACAGAGCTAACAAATGTAAATCTATAACCCGATATATTTGTATCGACCGTCGCTATACAAAACTCCCCTGACAAAAGGTGGAAAAACACGTCCCAGCGCGTAGCTAATTGTAAATACAGACCTCTGAACTCGGCGCCTTTAGTCATTGCATTTTCATAAAGGCACCACACACGCGAACACACGTGCGTACACTGTTCCATGTGTGTGTGGAGGCGTTACTGAAACTCAGGCGCCGCCTTGGAGTCAGTCGATGCGCGGACGCCACGGAGAACGGGCGTCGATTTCGTTCTTGGCGCGTTCGAATTTCAAAAGTGACAGTTATTAGGATTGAGCGAGGTGAGTCTGTTTATTCTTTTTATAACCGGCCAGGTATTAGTTTTGTTCGTTTTTTTTTTTTTAAGTATTTTTTAGCGATGATTCCTGTTTTATTTAACCTGTTAAATAATGGATATACTATTTTTTTTTTAATAAGCAAAACTATTAAAATTACATTACTATCATGACTCAAGCGTGTCTGTCATTCTCCATATCATATGAAATATTATATTGGCGACAGACACTGAATGATACAGGTACCTGATGTTAGCTCAACTGTTAGTATTTATTCTACAAATATAGTCCATCTCTTTTCGTTTTGTACGTGTAATAGAGAGGAAGCATGTGAAGCTAGCTGCGGTGACAAGTTTTATGCCCAAGTTACAGCGATTGTGATAAATATTTATCGCGCGACAAATTGTAGTTTTAACTTTAAGGACTTGAAAGTGGGTTTTTCTTAATTAAACTTTTTTTATATCTTCGATATTTAAATCGAAAGAAAAAAAGAAAAATTTTGACTCGCAGCGCGACTCGAACCCACAACCACTGGATCACTAGCCCAGTAGCAGCAATTTTTTATATTTTTCTTTCGATTTAAATATCGAAGATATTCGCTTGCAGACGTTTCTGCATAAAAAAATAATCTTTTCTTATATCGTTTGAGATGTTTTTTTTAAAGTACAGAATATACTATTACGGTTTTTTTTAACTATTTCATAATTGAAATACATTAAATTTAGGTAATTTAGGAAATGCCGCTAGCATCCTTGGTACAATGCCTCAAGGGCCTTTTTTTAGATTTTATACTGTAACTAGTTAAGTACTTGTAGTTATCATAATACGATTGTAATTTCTTTAGGTAATATGTTACCGATACCTCAATAATCTTATTGAAAAATACAATACTTTGTTGCTTTTTATTGTTTTTTATTAAAGAAATTAATTATTTATTTACAATAATTAATTAATTACATTCATTAAAGTACTTAACTAGTTATTAAATCTAAAAAAAAACCCTTCATTGTACCAAGGATGCTGGCGGCATTTCCTCGTTGAATCGCAATGCTGATAGTTGTGCGAGAAATCCGCCAGCTCTGTCACCAGTTAAAGAAAATTTATGCAGTTTGATTTCTGGGCCGTGATCCCTAACCAGTTTTTCACACAATACCATTTTTTTAGCCTGTGTTTAAGTATCCCACTGCTGGGCCTCCCCTCTTTTTCTCCACTTAACCCTGATTATTATAAACTTAAAATGTATTTGACAGAATTATTTCTTTACTTATTCTTCAAGTAAAATTATTTAACTAACTAAATTATGGTTACTGCGGACTTTGACATACGATGGGAAGCGTCATGTCACATTGAGTAGGGTGACCAAATTGTATGTAAATATGATTTTTTCTACTTACCAACTAGCAAAAAAAATGTGTTTTTTGTGATTTAAAATAATGATAAACTTAATTTCATATGAATTTTGCACATATTGAACCCCTCAATCGTTTAGCCACATGTGCTGTGTCTGTCTAGTGTAGTTTTACTCGCGACTTCGTCGGCCAGCCATGCCCGTCTTTAAAGTATGGTTGCGGGATAAAAAATATCCTATGTCCTTTCTCGTATCTCAAACTCTCTCCATATCAAATTTCATATCAATTGATTCAGCGGTTGAAACCTGAAAAGGTAACAGACAGACACACAGACAGAGTTACTTTCGCAAGAGCTGCAACACCCCTTAAATGCCGGCAACTCGCTTGTGACATGGGCGACGGTAATTGCTTACCTCCAGGCAATCCGTCTGCTCGTTTTCCACCTTAGTCATAAAAAAAATCTTTCCGAGAATACAGACGAAGGGAGCGAATTCCATTCCTTAGCAGTCCGCATTAGGAAGGTAGAAGCGAATCGCTTCATGCGAATAAATGGAATATTCACAACGTAAGGATGAAACTCGCTTGGACGTCCGGTGGTGGAACGGAGCTGGCGGAATTAAATCGTGCAATTCCTGTGCATACTCTCCAAAGTGTATCCTGTACCTAGACAAACTTGCAACCCTGCGATGGTGCTCAAGGCTACAGAGCCTTAAGGTTACAGAACCTTACACTCAACTCAGGATCGCCAATGAGTCTGCGAGCTCTGAGTATGTCCAGCAGGAGACGCAAATATGCTGAGAAGACCGGTTTTGCAGGAAAAGATATTTTCTTTAGCGTGAAAACTGGCATCTGTGCCAAGGTCCGCAATTACGTCGGTTCGTATCTCTGTCGATAATTATTTGAACAACTAATTTATGATTACTGCAGACACGCTACTGTATAATTCGCGTGAAATATATGTATACCGACCGGTCTAGCCTAGTGGGTAGTGACCCTGTCTATGCAGTAGGCACTGTCCTCGAAACCCTGTAAAGGCATTTCAGCTTCAGCACAGATATTTTTTAGCCTATAGTGTCCCACTGCAGGCCTCTCCCGTGGACCCCCACAATTCCCGGTCTTGTGCTGTTTCCAAGTGCTGAGGAAAGCGTCCAGATCGTTCCGCCATCTCTGTTTAGGCCTGCGTCCGCGCCTCTCTTGTGGCATCCACTTGGTGGCTACGCATGCATGCGACAGACATGACCGGCCCAATCCCACTTTAGCCTAACAGTCTTCCGACCAACGTCAGCTATATTTTGGAGCGCAGCGTATTCGTATTTCTTATGCGAAACTAGAAAAAAAATGTATGCAAAAGTTATAAAGTTTGACATACGTCTTTTTTACATCGTTTTGTTAGGCTCTGTGCAACTTTTATACAAGTTTTTTTTGCCGACATTAGGGCTTACGTTTTTGTCACATCTTGGACCTCGGAGGCACAGTTACATACATGTTCACAAACAGGTCAGCTAACATCAGTAAAAAACTAACCACGTGACCAACTACAATTATGTAACTATGACATTGAACATCACACACAACAAACTGACATAACTCCCACTAATCTCAATGACGCTTACGCCGTTTTGTTATTGGATAACGAGTAATCACAGATGCAGTAAAATTACACGGCTGCACACGCCATTCCATTGTTCGAATGAGACGGCAGAATTAGAAAAAAAAGGACATCTTTAATTGTCTGTGGTCGGTAAAAAATAGCGGACGCGCTGAGAAGGGAATGGAAATTGGAAACAGGATAATAGTTTTTGCTGGAATGATGTAATTAAAACTATTTTATTATAGGTACCCGACCTGGGTATGACCTTATGGGCACAGCGAGGTACCATCACGCTTGATTCTGGGGCAGCCCAACTGAGGAAGTACCTCCTCCTTACAGAAGACCACAGCCATAATAGCACTGCTTCTTCTTAGTTGAATATATATTTTTTTTTCATTTAGATTTTAACTAGCTGTATTTCATGGGTTTAGTGAATCAACTATTTGTTGTTGTTATTCTGTCCCATCAGCCAGGGGCCAACTGAAGCATAGTTTGATACAAGAAATGTGGCACCGCGTACTGACGCGCTTGGTAGTTGACCGATTATGGAAGGGACATATAGCTTCTAAAAATATCTATGTTTTGTGTATTTGGATGCAATTAAACTGTGATTTGAAGAGTGACCCAGGGGAACGTATCCATGGCAACGAGGGACAAAGAATAGTTGATTGAGCCTAATATAAAACTATTGAGACAATATAAAGACGGTTAAAGTTGTAACACTGTACCTACTTGTAACAAGGATGATTATACTTTTTGTTAGAATTTTCTTATTATCTAACATCAAATACCACCCATTGGCTTACATTATTAAGTACAATAAACTACTCTACGCCATCTCATATAAGATTCAAAATCAAGCAACAAAAATCGGGCGTAGTAACAACATGACATTAAAACTGCAAAAAGCACCTTCATTACTATTCAAGTACGTCGAAAACACTTACAATACAATCGGTTATCTTATTCGTGTTCGAAAAACTATAGTTTTCAAGTAATTAGGGCATTAAGTAGTCAAGTACTCACGCCTCGCGGCGATTAAAAAAAAGCGACCATAGATAAAGTCGTGACAGTTAAAAGTTGTAAAAAGGCGGGAACTGTGTGACCGTTAATTTCTTATCGGCCATTTTTATCTGTTGAGGTGTTGAACGATAATTTTGTGATAATTTACTCGTTTCAAGTGTTTGTAGTAAATAGATAATGTATTTCGCACGTTTTGTCATGATTCCATTTTACAGTCACGTCGGAATACATGGATATATTAATGTGACAATGCTGAACTGTTCTTAGGAACCATGGCATCGATTTTAGGGATAAGAAAAATTGGACACTTAGATTTAAAATAATTGTATCCAGTTCGAGAATCGACTCCAGTTGTTAAAAATAAAATTAAATGATATTGAATTAGGTACAGTCAACCAATTTCATTTATGGGACACTTCGTTCGTTGTCACAGCGAAAATCTATATGAAAGACGCAAAAGATCTCTTACTAACGTCACTGTGACAGGGTTCGAAGTGGCCTAGAATCAAATTGATTGTACAATGCATTTTATTAATTTTGATATTGTGTTTTATGCTAACATTTACTACTTGATCTATACAATCCAAATGGAAATAATTATTTTTTATTCTGTAAAACAACCTGGTTCGATTCTTGGAGTCAAGTTTTTTCATGTCGCCCATGGGCAGCAATTATCTTCGCCCATGGGCACCCGCAACACCAGGGGTGTCATAAGCGCGTTGCCGGCCTTTAAGGGGGTTGGAGCTCTGGGAACCTTACTCACCATCAGGAACATAACACTACATACCTGAAAGATAGCAATGCTGTTATGGCTGTGGTCTTCTGTAAGGAGGTACTTCCCCAGTTGGGCTTCTCCAGACTCAATCGTGATAGTACTTTGCTGTGCCCTACCTCTCATTGTTGGACGTAGTTTAAGGACATACCTGATTATATGCATTTTTCTTGTCCCTAAAATCGATGACATGATTCCTAAGAGCAAATCTTTGTATTTTAGTTCCAGATTTGCCCATTCTGACCGGTCTAAATGTGCCTGTATACCTCCCTTGCCATGGCGTGAAGTCTTGAATAAGTACATGTTTTGCCACATAAAAATATGTGTATGAATCTATGTATGACCCATAATACCGAGACTGCAAATATTTTAAAAGAAAACATTGAATAACTTTATATCTTTCAAAACATGTTTATCGAATCACAAGTCTGAAGGCGGTTTTCCACCCGCAGGGCGACCGCGACGATTTTTTTCATTTGTACAAACAGCAACACTTAGCGGTACATTGATAGATCTTATTATATAAGGCATAAGGTCCATCGATGTACAACTAAGAGTGTTGCTAAATGTACGAATGAAAAAAATCGTGGTGTACACGAAATTAAACCGTATATCGCTGCGTTGTTAGAGTGCTTATCGTATGAACGTGGCCGCCGGTAGAAACCCACCTTGAAACGGTCACCTCTGAAATTATGAATAGTTGCATTTAATGCGAAAAACTTGTATCCACGGCGCCACGGTAAGCGAGTCCTGAAGGCGTAGCCTCTAGCCGCCCAGCAGCGCTACCGCGAACACCGATATTCGTAAATTTCGGACGATTGTCTCTGACACTCTCATGACACCCTTAATTGGAGTAAAAGAGAAAGATACCCGTAATATACGAACTTCGACGTTCGCGGTACCGGCCCAGAGATGAAAACTTGCCAGGCGAAATGCAACTATGGTTTGTTGTAATTAGAATTCAAGATGGCATTCAATGGGGTACCTTTTTATAGGTCTCTGGGCGGCTAGAGGATAAGGGTGTCTTTCGGATTGCATAACAATGTTTGCCCTAAAATCAATTGACCTAACTGCTAGGTATGGGATAATGATTAGCGATGAAGATGGCGGAAGATCCATGTTGTTACTTTTGAAACTTTCCTATAAAATACATGTAACTTTCGAAAAAAAAAACAAAACTGACGTTTGTCTGACAAATACAATCATATACGATAATACCTATTTTATCATAGACATGATCGAAAGGGATGGTCTTATGTAACTTTCCACAGGTATGGCAAAGCCGGCGCTATTTTCTTCCATCCTTGTCATAGTCTCACATATTTTTGTTCCCCTCCAAACTGGACCCTTCAGAACTGTCAAAGTTGGAGGAATACAAACAAATACAATTGGTTTTCTTGTGTTTTCAACCGAAGTTGCGGTAATTAATATAGAATAAGCTGAATTCAGGCAGCGGAACTTTGGTGCCGATGACAGACGCATGACGTAGCGGGTGTACACAGAGTGTTTTTATCTAGGTGATAGATAATCATTAATCACTAACAACTTATTGGCCTCTTTAGTTCACGGATGTTTTATTGACACTTGAGACGGCCAGTACTTATAAAAACATAATCACTTAACTGTCTTTGTCATTGTCATCAGAAAATTGACGAAAACAATATTGTACATCGTTATATGATTTTTTGTTCGTGAATTTTAGAAATGTGAATTGATAAGGTAGGTACAACCTTTATAATTAACTCATTATCAATATCGCTTGACCGCAGTCGCCATGGAGTCGACGCAGCCGTTTTTGCAGACATTTCCTTTCTTAGTTGTTAAAGATAAAAAATGTTTTGCTCTTGCTGTCAGCAAAATATAACAGCTAAACCTAGTAACATAGAAAAACATACATCGAATCACGCAAGTCGAAACTCCTTAGTTTATTTGAGTCAGGTTGAATATCAAGTTTGACATTGCTATTAACTCGGCGAGCTAGTGACAACTGTTGCATCTGTGAAAGCGTGATAAAAGTTAATAGTTATGTTGTGTATAATTTATAAGAACATCCTATATCCCTATTATTTTACGTCATAATGATGTCATCGGCACCAAAGTTCCGCTGCCTGAAGCTGATATTTTAGCTATAAAGAGTGTCCTGTAAAGCAAAACTATAGTGAATTGTTATTAATATCATCGTCCCTTACTGGCGCTCGCGGATGCGTTCTCCAGTCATTATTCCTCCTAGTGTTTTATACTGTGTATTTTATGCGCTTGTCAATCTTTTCATATCTTTCACGCAAAATTCACTTCACGTGAGAGAGCATAGATTAACGATTCCAATTTATAAGTAGCTATTTCGTCATAATTGATAATTTCAACCTCTTTAGTTAACTGATATCGAGATAAAGTCTGAGCGGAATGAAAAGTTACCTGTTTGTATGAGAGCCAATACGTTCCGAGTCACTTTTCATAATGTAATATATTACACGTAAAAAACTTAAAACTTGCGAAAGATTCAATCGAAGATGGGCAAGGAAATATATTGTACTTTATTAAAAAAAAAAAACAGAATTTTCATCGCTACTAAAGACCACTTGGCATAACAGCTAGTCCCTTGGCATAACGATTATTTTTCATAATGTATTGTTTTGCCAAAAAGTTATATTTCCTAAGCAATTTTATCGTAACGTTGAATGCCTAATGGACTCGCATTCTCCAGGAAAACACTGATATAGTTTGGCTTATAAGCCTATACCCGGACCCGGGTATGTCCTTAAACTACGTCCAACAATGAGAGGTAGGGCACAGCGATGACCATCACGCTTGAATCTGGGGCAGCCCGACTGGGGAAGTACCTCCTCCTTACAGAAGACCACAGCCATAATAGCACTGCTACCTTTCAGGTATGTAGTGCTGTGTTCCTGATGGTGAGTAAGGTTACCAGAGCTCCAACCCCCCTTAAAGGCCGGCAACGCGCTTGTGACTCCCCTGGTGTTGCGGGTGCCCATGGGCGACGGTAATTGCTTACCATCAGGCAATCCGTCAGCTCGTTTGCCGCCTATGTCGTAAAAAAAAAAAAAAAACCAATGAAGAGGTAGGTTAGGTTAGGTATCTTCAAACGGCTGAAGTGAAGCCCAAACGGTAAAGAATAGGAGCTCCGAAATCGCTGACTTTAAGTAATTAGGGTGGTTACTACCAAGATGTGTCAAAATTAGGGCACAAGAAGGTATAGGGTAAGTTACCAATGTGGAAAGTGCCATTAGGGCCCTTTAGGGAAAAACATACGAGTTTTAGGTTAGGACAACTGAGGCGCTACGGCGAAAAACGATATTCGTAAATTTCGGATGATTGTCTCTGTCACTCTCATGACGTCTTAATTGGGGCAAAAGATAAAGATGCCCGAACTTTACGAATATAGTTTTTGGCGGTAGCGCCTCTGATGATTATGACTAACGGTATTAGGCAAAAGTTTAGGCTAAAAAACTTTAGGCATTCCGATATAGATGCAACACTAGCATGACTGACATTTTATCATCTCTCTCATCATTCACACTCACATCTTAGCAGGAGCGTGATAAATATTGTGACATATGATAACTATATTAAGCTAGCAGGTTACATATTATTGGCTCATGAAATGTATCCACATTTTCAGTCAGTACAGTCGCCATCAGATATATCGGAGCTGTGGAGGCGGTCACAAATATCTGAACAACGCCTCTATTATCAAGGCGATGAAGTGCATGTTCAGATATTTGTGACCGCCTCCACAGCTCCGAAAAATATCTGAACATGCACTTCATTGCCTTGATAATAGAGGCATTGTTCAGATATATGTGACCACCTCCACAGCTCCGATATATCTGATGGCGACTGTGCAATTTTCAGTTATAACCAATAATTCTCCTGATAACCGTTTTCTAACTAATCGTACATTCGAGTGAATCATATATATCGTAGCTTATTATTACTTAGAATTCGCGCGTAAAACTTAGTGCGGGTCCAATTTTTGTCCTTTAAACCTATACCATATTCTCGTGTTTCTGTCAAAAAACCTTGTCGAAACCTTGACGAATTCCAATCTACAACTACTGCCAACCCACCTGCTAAGCGCGCTGACTATAGCAACTTTCCCCCCAAGATGATACAAGTCATATTTGGGGAAGTCTTACTGCTGACATGATGATATTTTTGGACCCGGGTATGTCCTTAAACTACGTCCAACAATGAGAGGTAGGGCACAGCGTTGACCATCACGCTTGAATCTGGGGCAGCCCAACTGGGGAAGTACCTCCTCCTTACAGAAGACCACAGCCATAATAGCACTGCCACCTTTCAGGTATGTAGTGTTGTGTTCCTGATGGCGAGTAAGGTTCCCAGAGCTCCAACCCCCCTTAAAGGCCGGCAACGCGCTTGCGACTCCCCTGGTGTTGCGGGTGCCCATGGGGGACGGTAATTGCTTAACACCAGGCAATCCGTCTGCTCGTTTGCCGCCTATGTCATAAAAAAAAAAAACTTTCTTGGTGTATTAGCGTTTTCCGTTTGTGACGACAAAATGGATGTATCATGTATTTGTATAGATAACTTATCTAGATGAGTCGGTTGAGTCACGCATGACTGTGTACTTAGTTTTTCCTGTACTCATACCATGAGTTGTGACATTACGGTTTTCGATAACGAGTATCGAGTTTACTATCTGTGCATCTCGCTTGTACTATTTCAGTGCGAACTCGTGGTACGGGTACTGTCACCCGTCTCTTTTCCTCCGTATTCAATACGGTATACGTGTCATTATTTACGAGGTGAGCAAGACAGCGCTATGCAGGGTGTCCCGCTCGAACAGGGTTTGCACATGAACAGTCATATTCGGTTGAGACCGCTTCAATCAATCTCGCTGGAAGCGTTGTTACCAGTTGCTTTTCGGTGAAGGAAAACATCGTGAGGAAACCGAACTAATCCCAATAAGGCCTAGTTTACCCTCTGGGTTGGAAGGTCAGATGGCAGTCGCTTTCATAAAGCTAGTGCCTACGCCAAATCCTGGGATTAGTTACCAAGCGGAATCCCATGAGCTGTGGCAAAAATGCCGGGACGGGAGGGTTACTCCTTATAAATCAAAGCAAATCAAAATGTTTAATAAAATATAATAAAGGGTGAACACTATTAAATTGTCGCCTACATTTTTACTTTGCTAGCGTGTTGCATCGAACCTTTTTTGAATATTCTTTTAAAATTTTAAATTTAGAAGGCTCGTAATATATTAGACAACCATAAAATGTTCATTTGTTTTTTATTTATGAAAATGGCGTTACACGAAAAAAATGTTCGCGAATTAATTTTGCAAGAATTCAGTAAAAATCCTCATTTATCAACTTTAGATCTGGCAAAATCTTGTCAAACAACTCGGAGGACGGTTCAACGAACCCTAAAAAAAATTAAACAAGGTGAAACTATAGATAGGAAGCGGCGTGAAGGTCAACCCACCAGAAAATCTAATGTTAAGTTACAATCAAAGGTGTGCAAGCTATTTGATAAGAATCCGAGTATCTCTTCCCGGGATGTGGCGAAAAAGTAGGCACTAGTCAAGCAAATGTCCAAAAATTAAAAAGAATGCGGCATTACAACATATAAGAAGCAAAAGGCTCCCAAGAGAACTGTAGATCAATATACTCGTGCGGTTAGACGTTCTAGGTTATTGTATACCTTGTTGATTGAGAAACAATGTTGCCTAATTATTGACGATGAAACCTACGTCAAGGCAGATTTCAAGTCTTTACCAGGTAACCAGTACTATTCCTCTCGTGACATCTCGAATCTTGACGAATCGGAAAAGGTGATCCCGGTAGAAAAATTTGCAAAAATACCTTGTTTGGCAAGCTATATGCCAGTGCGGCATGAGGAGCTCACCATTTATCACTACCGGGACAATTAACACCGATATTTATATATCAGAATGCTTGAAAAAGAAACTGTTACCATTCATAAAGAAACACACTTCCTCAACATTGTTTTGGCCAGATTTAGCAAGTTGCCATTATTCGTCTCGAACTTTGGAATGGTATAAGGCGAATTCAGTCGAGGTAGTGCCTAAGGAGAGTAACCCACCTAACTGTCCCGAACTTCGCCCCATCGAAAAATATTGGGCTAATATAAAAACTAAACTGCGAAAAACTTGCCAACCTGCCACTTCATTACCAGATTTTCAACGAAAATGGATTAAATGCACAAAATTGTTAAGCGATGATTCCGTGCGAAATTCAATGAATCACGTCAAAAGTAATGTCCGGAAATTTTCTCGTCGTTCGATGAAATAGCCCTAATATTTTTTAAAATGATTTTACGCTGTATAAAATTAGTCATATAAAGAATTTTGAGCACTTTGGATTTTTATTTTGTCGTCTGTAGCATGTTCGACCTGCGACAATTTAATAGTGTTCACCCTTTATGCTCGGAGTTTCTCTGCGTGATCGACTCAGAAATGAGGAGATCCGTAGGCGAACTAAAGTCACCGACATAGCCCACCGGGTTAGCAAGCTGAAGTGGCAATGGGCAGGCCGCATTGCACGCAGAGAAGATGGCAGATGGGGTCGAAAAGTGCTCGAGTGGAGACCACGGCAAGCGCACCGTAGGACGTCCACCCACCAGATGGACAGACGACCTCATTAAGGTCGCCGGAAGACGCTGGATGCTTTCCGACCGGTACATGTGGAGGGTCAAGGGGGAGGCTTATGTTCAGCAGTAGACGTCTTACGGCTGAGATGATGATCATCATCATCATCAGCCTATCGCAGTTCACTGCTGGACATAGGCCTCCCCAATTTCACGCCATCGTGTTCGATTTTCGGCTGTTCGCATCCAGCTCCTGCCAGCCATCTTGCGCAAATCGTCACTCCACCTAGCCTTAGGGCGTCCTAAACTACGCTTGCCAAGACGCGGTCTCTATTCAAAAATCGTTTACCCCAACGGTTATCGGTTCTACGGCTAATAAGATGATGATGATGATGATGAATTTGATTTATTCTTACTTGTTTTTATGACGTCACCTAAACGTCATAATAATGATAATATGTCCAGTGCAAGTGTGGGAATCGATCAAGTTACACTCAACGCTGCGCGAGCGCATACAAAGAATCAATATATATGCATGTGTACTGTAGAATTATACACAAATATCAACCTTACGCAGTTGCAATAAGGTTTAAAGCGTGTTATGTATTTATGACCTTTGGTCATAAAATGGCGGTACAAAGTGCCGCTTCTAATGAAGTTCTTTGCGGTGCTTCTGAGTAATGAGATATCTTGACGAAACTTTAACCCTTCGAATGCCCAGTGCCTTATACATCATACATTTGAGCCGTATGCAGTCCACTGCTGGACATAGGCCTCCCATAAATATGACTTGTATCTTGGGAGGTAGTTGCCATAGTCGCCAGCTTGCCACGTTTGACGACCGCAGTAGCTGTAGATTGGGTTTTGAACGACGCTGCTGCCCGTCCGTAGGATTTTTCCCTTTGTCGCCTCTTACGACAACCGCGGGAGATGGGGTGGTGCTATTCTAGTCAGCCGGTATCACACGGCAGTGCAGTATACATAAATAGTATAAGTCCTGAAAGTTATACAGTTTCAGAAAATAATATTCTGCGAAATGGAGTTTTTTTTTTAGGATGACCTGAGTCATAGATGTCTGTATATGTATACAGGCTGCGGCCTGTAATAGGAGCAAAAATTTTAGGGATCGCTTCTACTCCACGAACGTAACAACATTTGTTCTACAACTTTAAATAATTGGGTAATTTATTACTTGTGATTTTTCAATGAACAGCATCCAATAGTCTAGTGACGTTTACTGTCAGTCTACAAACTTCAAAATTTTCGCAATACTTTGCTTGCTTGGAAAATCTTTTTTTATTAATATTTATCAAACTATTAGATATTTTCTAAAGTCGTAGAACAAATGTTGCTACGTCTGTGGTGTAGAAATGATGCCTAAAGTTAATGCTCCTATTACAGGCCACACCCGGTATAAGTATTTGTATTTTATATATATAGTTGGCTGAGTACCCACAACACAAGCCTTCTTGAGCTTACCGCGGCTCACAGGTGGTACCGCGAACGTCGAAGTTCGTATATTTCGGGCATCTTTCTCTTTTACTCCAATTAAGACGTCATGAGAGTGACAGAGACAATCGTCCGAAATTTTCGAATATCGTTTTTCTCGGTAGCGTCGCTGTCTATTTGTGTAGAATGTCCTGTAATATTATAGAATTCAGATTTGAAACGTTTATTAAAAATGTTAATTTTACTGTGTACAGTTCTTTTCATCATTCATCATCATCATCATTTCAGCCGTAAATAGTCCACTGCTGGACATAGGCCGTCCCCAAATATAACTTGTATCTTGGTAGTTGCCATAGTCGCCACGCTTGGCATGCTGGTTCGCGACCGCAGTAGCTGTAGATTGGGTTTCGAACGACGCTGCTGCCCGTCCGTAGGATTTTTCCCTTTGTCGCCTTTTACGACACCCGCGGGGTGGTGCTATTCTAGTCATCCGGCACCACACGGCACCTAAACTGTTTTAAAATGGTTAAAACTTAATTTCCGTTGCGTACCTATATAAATGATTAGTTTGCATATACCCCTAGGGTCAAAATAACATCCGTCGACTGACCCGTATTATATGATAATCACTAAGTTAAATAACATTACAATTTCAAAGTGGAAATCTTGAATTATACATAATCTACTTAATTTTCGATTCTTTGACCGAGTTTTGTAGTTTTTTTTTGAACTTTTTATTCCGCTTTTTTATACAGTCAGTTTTGGACACGTGTCCAAAAGTAACTGTGTAAATAGATATGTACAATAAATTATTAATAAGTTTATTTTTAAACGTTAGAGGAAAGTCCCAAGTAGTATAACATTATCATATTTTGCCATTATTCATCATCTCAGCCATCACGTCCACTGCTGAACATAGGCCTCCCCCTTGGACCTGCACATGTACCGGTTGGAAGCGACCTGCATCCATTCGTCTTTCGGCGACCTTAATAAGTCTGTCCATCTTGTGGGTGGATGTCCTACGCTGCGCTTGCTATTACATTACATGTCTTTCCGGGAATACAGACGAAGGGAGAGGAATTAGCAACCAGTCTCCGGGACCTGGGTATTGATTTTAAACTGCGACCATACTGCGATCGCCAACCCGCCTGCCAAGCAACATCAATTTTCAGGTCGCTCCCTGTGGCGTTCTGGGGCCACAAGTGGACGTCCAAAGTTGATAGGATGTACTCACATCACTCTTAGCTGTACAATGATGGACCTTATTACATAAGGCATAAGGTCCACCGATGTCCTAAGAGTGTTGCTGTTGGTACTTTCATAAAACACATACATACATACATTTCAGCCGTATGCAGTCCACTGCTGGACATAGGTCTCCCACAAATATGACTTGTATCATCTTGGGGGTAGTTACTATAATCGCCACGCTTGGCAGGCAGGTTGACCGCAGTAGCTGTAGATTGGGTTTCGACGGACGCTGCTGCCCGTCCGTAGGATTCTCCCCTCTTACGACACCCGCGGGAGATGGGGTGGTGCTATTCTAGTCAACCGGCATCACACGGCATGCTTTCATAAAACAACTTCCTCTAATAACTGTGTCCGTGTACATTTTCATCCATATTTGTCCGTGAGCAAATATCCAGTCGGAAGGCACACCCGCAAAATCATGACGGACATATGACTAATTTTAAGTGACTAAGCTTAACCCTTTACTGCATAAGGTATCTTTAACGGTGTTTGTACTTTTCAAGTTTGTTGATCGCACACGTTTACATGAGCCTAAACTAGGATTCAACCCGTGTATATAATAAACGTATACAGTTTTTTGGCAAACGAAGGCAACCTTTATGTATGCAACAATATGTAAAAATTGTATGACTTATTTTAATAATAATAAATAAATAATAAATCTTTCGGGACAATCTTACACAAATCGACCTAGTCCTACGCTTTCCGGTGCATTCGAACCTAAACTCAAATTAACCTATTGCGCAGTACAGCAGATTGTCGAATACACATATTCTCATATAAACACATATTTAAAATAACCTAACCCCAAAATACCCAAGTCTCAAAACACCCTAAAACTCTAAATCCAAAACGAACTTATCTCTATTAAGTACTGTTACTAAGATAGCCTACTGCCATAAAAGCAAAAGGTCAAAACAAGCTATTCTCGTTATACACGATTCATGTTAATACACTATTTTCAAAATACAACAGTTTTAAGACACCCTAGTCTCAAAATACCCTAAATACCGCAGTTATAATTATTTTTTGTGGACAAGTTAAAACCTTCACCATCAATGACGGATATCAGGCCACTTCATTGATAAGTGTCACTTAGAGATAAATGAATAGAATGAGTTGCTTGAATCCTCTGAGATTTTCTGGTTTGTTGCAATGGCGAGTACAAGCAAATTAACGTTTATTAATAATCAGAAAGGCTACGCCTGTTTGCTATACGATGGGCATAAATATAATTTAAGCCACACAAATAAAAACAAAACGAATAATTGGAAATGTGTAAATAGAAGTGAAGGTTGCTATGCATCAGTAACATTGAACGAAAACAAAGACAAAATCCTGAAAGAAAGTGCACATGTTTGTCACAGGCACCGTGATCAAAATGCCGCAGATATTTTTATAGACAAGTGTAAAAAAGAAGTGTGCAGGAAGATGACGTCTGTTAAGAAGATATTTGAAGATAAATTAACAGAAACAGCAGATGAAAATATTATCATGTGTTCATATGAGCAGAAAAAAAATTCGCTGTACAGGGCAAGACACAAGTTTTTAGGCCAGAAAAACACAGAATTTACTCGCTTAGAAAAAGTTCAGATACCGAAATTGCTGGCAGACTCCTTTTTGGCTGTGGAAGATGGCACAAAAGGCAAAATTTTGATATTTGCTAGCCGCAAAAGTAAACAGTTTTTGCAAAGCACTGCGAATGATGAAATACAATTTTTCGGCGATGGTACTTACAAAAGAGTTCCAAAACCATTTTCTCAAGTATATAGTATTCATGCCGATGTCGGTGTAAGCAGCAAAACAACTAACGTTGTTCCCGTTGTGTTTGCATTGCTTCCTGACAAAACCCAAAGGACTTATAATAGACTATTCACCTTAATACGAGACAAATTGGGTGTGAACATACAGAAATTTAAATCTGATTTTGAATTGGCACAAGTGAACGGCTGTCGATCGGTTTTTCCCGATTGCAAATTGACCGGATGTTACTACCACTTTAACAATGCGGTTTGGAATAAGGGCGAAAAACTGCAAGTAGATGCGACCGAAGAGGGCCGAAAACTAGTGGAAATGAGTGCTAATTTGGCATTGCTGCCTGCAGATGAGATAAACGATTGTTGGGTGTCCATTTTAAGCGAAGTACCTGCTTTCACGCCAAAAGTATTACTGTTTAAAAAATACATGGAGTCGTTTTGGCTCAAATTAGGACCTGAAATTATAAGCTGCACTCATGAAAAGCACAGAACCAATAACCCTATAGAGGGTTGGCACCGAAGGTTAAACATCCGCATGCCACATAAGCCTACGCTGATTCGCTTTGTGTACAAATTAAAAAAAGAGTCCAGATATCAAGACACACGAATCCAAAACTCCCTTTTCAGTGGGGCTAGCAGGCGTCGTGTCGACATCGTTTTCGACAAAAAATATCGTGACCTATTGATTGAGCTGTACATAGGGTATATTGATGCGATGCACAGGAAATTGACGTAAATAATTTAAAGTTAAATAAATAAATTATTAGAGGTAGTATAGTAATATTCATCTACATACAACGTAAAAATTGGTATTTAATTTTATCCTTCAAAATTCGTAAACTGAAAATAAAATAATTAAAATCTGTTCCAGTTAGTCCCGTTCTTTACATTGAATACAATTGTGTTGTAACAAGAGCGAGAGAAAGAGAGAGAAAGAGAGAGAGAGAAAAAAAATAGGGTGTTTTGGTACTAGGGGTTTTTAAGACTATTTTATTTTAGAGAATGGTGTATTTTAGGATTAGTGTATTATGGGATTAGTTTGATCTGAGTTTCGACTCTTATGACATTAGGTGAAGCGGGAGTAGTACATAATAAAGATAAGTGCGTTCTGTTTTTAGGGTGTTTTGAGACTTGAGTATTTTGGGGTTAGGTTATTTTAAATATGTGTTTATATGAGAATATATGTTTTCGACAATCTGCTGTACTGCGCAATAGGGTAATTTGAGTTTAGGTTCGAATGCACCGGAAAGGTCCTACGGTAAGCTCAGTAAGGCTTGTGTTGTAGGTACTAGACGACGATATACAATAGATAGATACGTATAAATACTTAAATACATAGAAAACACCCATGACCCAGGAACAAATATCTGTGATCATCACACAAATAAATGCCCTGACTGGGAATCGAACCCAGGACCATCGATTTCATAGGCAGGGTCACTACCCACTAGGCCAGACCGGTCGTCATTATATTATATTAGCAACTAATAGACTCTTACGTAATTATAATTAAACAGCGAAACATATCTATTACTAGCTTTTCTTCGTGACTTCGTCGGCCAGCCATGCCCGTCTTTAAAGTATGGCTGCGGGATAAAATTATCCTATGTCCTTTCTCGTAGCTCAAACTCTTCATTCCAAATTTCATCCCAATTTGTTCAGCGGTTTAAGCATGAAGAGATGACAGACAGAGATAGTTACTTTCGCATTTATAATATTGACGATTCGGTCTGGCCTAGTGGGTAGTAACCCTATCTATCAAGCCGATGGTCCTGGGTTCTAATCCCAGCCGAGGCATTTATTTGTTTGATGAGCACAGATATATGTTCCTGACTCATGGATGTTTTCTTTAAGTATTTATATGCATCTATCTATTATATATATCGCCGTCTAGTACCTACAACACAAGCCTTACTGAGCTTACCGTAGGACTAGGTCGATTTGTGTACGATTGTCCAGAAATATTTATTTAAATATTTATGAATTTTTAAAACTGTTCGAAAGACGGTTAAAAAAATTTGAACGAATGAATGAACTAAACCATTCGTTCACCGGGTTCGTTGGCCGAAAGGTCCGCTCCGAGCCCAGTGTCAACAAAGCTGTTTCAACAAACGCCTGGATTCTTTGGGCCGACAGAATTTTTACATGTTCCTTTGTACTCGTATTTATACACCTTAATCCGTTGGAATAGGGTTGAATATTGCTTACATATTTATGCTTCGGGGTTCCTTGTAAAATATAACCTAAAAAGGTCGTAAGGAAATGCTGGTGTAAGCCAGTACTTACATACAAACCAAAAGGCTTGCTTCTTGGTTTATGGAAGTTTCTCTGTATGTTTAAGTATTTATAGTTATCAATCTAGTATTATATACAGCCTTGGTCAGAAGTATTGAGAATCCATGCTTTTTATATGAAAAATCGATAACCCGGCTACAGTCACCGGCAATAATATCTTACAATATAAAGACCGCAAAAATATCTGATAGTACCTTTTTTCAGGCCATAAGGTGGCTGTCAGATATTTTTGCTATTTTGATATGTTAAGATATTATTGCTTATCCTAATCCTAATAACCTAGGTAGCTGTTTATTTCACAATAGGTAGTTTATATACCATAAGGGCACACTAAGAAGGGATTTTTTGGGAATTCCACCATTAAGGGGGTAAAAAGGCGGTAGAAAGTTTGTATGGGGATAGTGTAAAATTTAAAGAGAGAGACTTGAAACTCCTTATTCGAATACAAGAAAAGTACTTTCAGCGTTTTTTGAAATTCATCCCCTGAGGGGTTAAAAGTTTGTATGGAGATGGAATCAAATGTCAACTGAGAGACTTTAAACGTTGTGTTTAAACGGAATGAAAAGAAAACAAGAATAATAATTGCTACCGATTATTATTATGCGCGTGCGAAGCCGCGGGCAAAAGCTAGTGTAGGCAGATGACTGTATGTCTGGCTGTTCTATTTGTATTACAAAACATCAGTCGTTATCAGTTCCATCTTAATAATACCAGCAACTTGCGTAGTGCGTGCAAGTGATCTGGTTCAAACTCCAAAAACTGTCATCGGCTAGGATTCTTCCCACGTACAAGTAATCAGCTCGTGCCAAACTACCAGTATAGTTTGATCTATTCAAACGAAACGGGAGCATAGAATTTCTAATACCTATGTAAACTCTTTTGGTTCACGATAAAATGGAGTCACGTATGCATTTACAAACGTATTACTGCTGTCAATAGATGCGCATATGTTCAAATTTGACGCTTAAGTTATATGCGATGGAGACTAGTTAAAATTTTACGGATCGAATTCGTTTGTTTGCACAATAGTAACTGGCTGTACGTGAGAAGCATGGCGCCGTTCATGATCATTTTTAAAAAGAGAATGCGGGCGTTTAAACACCTGTCAAGTGTCATAGTTTTTTTTTCTAAACGGCCAGTAGCTTGCTTTGTTGCTAGGCACAGAGCATCTACCTCCTTGGAGCCTCTGCAGCGCTACCGCGAACAACGATATTCGTAAATTGCGGACGATTGTCTCTGTCACTCTCATGGCACCTTAATTGGATTAAAGAGTAAGATGCCCGAAATATACGAACTTCGATGTTGGCGGTACCGCTCCTGTGCCTATAAAATACGCTGACACTATATCGTCCGGTGTTGCCATGCGAATTTATAATGACAGATTTCTTCATTTACACCATAGATACATAATCATTTATAGCTGAGGCCAGTAGTAGTATTAAAAAAAAAAGTTCATCATCATCTTCCTCGCGTTTCCTCGCGCGAAAGCGAGTGGTAAATAACAAATGATAAATGATATTAAGTAAGAAAAACTTTATCTATAATCAATTTACTAAATAAACCTTTGTTTTGTTGTTGCAGGTAAGCAGCTTATTCTCTTCATATTAGTAAGTAGGCCACATTTGATTACTTATGCGAAAAAAACTTACCTCAGTACAGTCACATCTGATAATATGGATACACAATTAGTGTGCCAAAAATATGTAGCCACTACTTTTGTAACGTCATAGTCTTGGATACCACCAATATAAGGCAACTGTACCTACTAGCGTTGTTATTTAAAAACATAACACAAACATAACTAATTAAAAAACTAAAAATATATCTAAAATATACATATAAATTAGTGCCAACATTTTATTTTTATTAATTGTATAAAAGCGGGTAACTCACGTTTTATAAGTCGAATATTGCTCGACATGTTTCACTCCGACGCAGACGGTTAGCCAACGCGAATGGCTCATGATTATGCTCCTCGTTACGGAGTGAAACATGTCGAGCAATATTCGACTTATAAAACGTGAGTTACCCGCTTTTATACAATTAATATGTTTCAATCTCACGATAGTTTTGTGTTTAAAATTTTATTTTTACAATATGCCACGTCAATTTTATTTTTATAATATGCCACTGATATTTGTTCCTGAGTCATGGATGTTTTCTATTTATTTATATCGTTGGCTGAGTACTCACAACCAGGGATCGTTACCGGTATTACTAAAAACCTAAATATTGTCGTCAAAATAAAAATCATCCGTTATATTTTTAAATGGTATTTAGGTAAAGAGAATACTTTATCTGATTAGCAAAATAAAATGCAAAAATATGCAATAACAACCGAGATACCGAAATGGAATATCGGTTAATTTGTAGGAAAATAATACCGATATTCGATCCCTGCTCACAACACAAGCCTTCTTGTGCTTACCGTGAGGCTCAGGCAATTTGTGTAGGAATGTCCTGTAATAGTTATTTATTTAGTAGTGACTACTAACTATATGACGCTGACTGTAGCAAGCGTCACTCAAAAATCCACACGTCGCGCGTATACATTTTGTAACATCGCTTTCTAAAGCGAAAAGATAAAGTAACCGTTTCGCAACCTAACCCCAGTTAACCTCAAACGTATTACCGAGTAAACACACGCGGGCATTGTAATTCAAATAAATTCAAATCTCTGAACGGCTGTCGTAAGGATGACACTGATTGTGAAACAGTTGGTGCGTCTTGGATTCGCGTATTGTTCTACTCGCTTGTGCTGTTCGAGTCTTTTGTCATCATGGACATTTTTTTTTTTATGACATAGGCGGCAAACGAGCAGACGGATTGCCTGGTAAGCAATTACCGTCGCCCATGGGCACCCGCAACACCAGGGGAGTCACAAGCGCGTTGCCGGCCTTTAAGGGGGGTTGGAGGTCTGGGAACCTTACTCACCATCAGGAACACAACACTACAGACCTGAAAGGTAGTAGTGCTATTATGGCTGTGGTCTTCTGTAAGGAGGAGGTACTTCCCCAGTTGGGCTGCTCCAGATTCAAGCGTGATGGTCATCGCTCTACCCTACCTCTCAGAATACCACTACTTAGCTACAAACGGATAAACTCACGTGTAATTATATCGCACTAGGCAACATGGTTCGGGTAAGCTCTGGTACCCATTTTCAGGCCGAGTCAGGACACACCGCTCGCGTTGAGAACATGTAGCCGGTGGATTCAAAAATATAGGTCCTTAAAATCGCTTTTAAATGTGATATGACAAAAAATAGCGATATACCGATTTTTTTTTCAAAAATATCGTATAGTTCCTGGGCTAATACAGAATAAGCTTATATACCTATTAGTTAAAGAATGTCCTGTAAAGCCGAGGCTAGTGTCAGTTTCTTTTGACGTAAAAAAACGTTTACGAACGCGTAAGTGATAATGTTATTTATATGGGAAACGCAGACGTGTTCGTGACGTAAAGTTACGGTAAAAACTTACACTTAGGGCTCAGAACTATAGTGAACTGTTACATTTTGGGCTGCAAAAGCGAGAGTATCTTTGTCCCTTACTGGCAACACATTCACAGTTGTAACTATAACTGTAATAAACAGTGATCGGTTATTTGGATTCTCCCTCGCGGGATATCATGTAGAAAAGTTAATATAGATACGACAGTTTCCCGCGATACCGAACAAATTAATCAAAAATAAAACAATTTAAATTGTGTGAAAGGGATTTTTTACTTACTCGTCGAACTTTTGTACAAACGGTACAAAATATACCGATTTGGTGGCAGCAAATGAGTTGTCAGTGTGAAAACTTGTGCTCATTTGTTCAGTTTGGACAAAATAACGGCGAGTAAGTCGCTTGTATATCAGCTATTTAGATGTTTCAATGTATAATAAAATAAACACAATGTATTTTTTTTGTCTTTTCTAACAACCTAAAGCCCGGATTCCCGGGGTATTTCCATACTAACATAATGTTTGAGGTCGTTCACCTCATGTCGAATCCAAAAAACCGATCACTGGTAATAAATATACTACTTTTGGTTGCTCCTACTATACGAAGCTGACTGTACTTACACATTCCTGTCCGAGGTTTTGCGGTAGGTTTGTTTCGCACTTTGCTGACAGTTTTGTTACGATTAGCGTGTTTCCGCAATTCGAGCAGGTACAAGCCACCATCTTGTATTTTGAAAAATAAAAAAGGGAGCAGAGCAATGAGGGCTCATTCAAAAATCATGTGGTCGTTTTTGACTTATTAGAGCTTTGAAGCTTGAATTAAACGATTTTTATTTATTTATAAAATACTAGCTTCTACTAATAGATATCGACTGGACATCCAGCCTCGGCCAAAAGACTTTCTTCTAACTCTAAAACCAACTCTTTCTAACAGTTAGACTATTTTTGATCATTTCACAGCAAGAGAACAGAATAATACTTAAGCACGTATTAACTAAGAAAACAAAAATTTGCATTTAAAACGAAGTGACTTTATTGCTATGCAATCACCAGTCACCGCAACGACCAATGCCTATCAGTTTAAATTAATTGATGATATGTCATCAGAAAAGATGTAAATACTACACTAAAGACTGTGAGAAGTGCCGTGTGATGCCGGCTGACTAGAATAGCACCACCGCATCTCCTCCCGCGCGGGTGTCGTAAGAGGCGACAAAGGGAAACATCCTACGGACGGGCAGCAGCGTCCGTCGAAACCCAATCTACAGCTACTGCGGTCCCTAACCCGCCTGCCAAGCGTGGCGACTATGGCAACTACCCCCCAAGATGATACAAGTCATATTTGAGGGAGGCCTATGTCCAGCAGTGGACTGCATACGGCTGATATGTAATATGTATGTATACTACACTCATGAGTTTTAATTTAAAACTCATGAGTGCTCAATACTTCTGGCTAGCTCTGTTGATGTATTTTTAAATGGCTGTGTCAACATTATTTAGCTAACTTTTTAATTTCGTAAAACGCGCCACGGGCTTCGTTCGCAAAAGACCGGTGTTTGTTTTTCGTATAATCGCCAGCGAGTTCTTATTGCACTGAGTGTCGGCGAGTCGATCACTCTGTACCCTTACCATGAGTTGTGAGTGTTGTGACATTACGGTTTTCGATAACGAGTATTGAGTTTGCTAACTGTACCCGTACCATGAGTTGTGATATCAAGGTTTTCGATAATGAGTATCGAGTTTACTATATCTGTGCATCTCGTTCGCACTAAAATAGTACAAGCGAGATTCACAGATAGTTATAACTCGATATTCGTTATCGAAAACTTCAATGTCACAACTTATGGTAAGGGTACAGGAGAGCTGAGCATCACTTGAGAACGTCAAAACTGCGGCGCTACCGCGATCAACGATATTCGTAAATTTCGGATTGGTGACATTGGAGTAAAAGAGAAAAATGGTGTTTTGGACATGGGTATGTCCTTAAACTAACGTCCAACAATGAGAGGTAGGACACAGCGATGACCATCACGCTTGAGTCTGGAGGAGCCCAACTGGGGAAGTACCTCCTCCTTACAGAAGACCACAGCCACAATAGCACTGCTACCTTTCAGGTATGTAGTGTTGTGTTCCTGGTGTTGCGCACTAAAATAGTACAAACGAGATGCACAGATTCGATACTCGTTATCGAAAAACTTAATGTCGCACTTATGGTAAGGGTACTCGCAACAGCAGTCGGTGCGTTCAAAAGTGAGAATGAGTGGGTGGGCCAGTTTTTTTTTATTTCCTTTTTTGTCCGTTTTGGAACGGGCACGTTACGTTTAGGCCGGCGATTTGTTTTTGTGCGTCGATTGTTTGTTGTTTGTATTAAACGGTTTGAGATGTTTCATCTTTTTTTTTTTATTACGCTTTGCGTTCTATCGTTATTTCACTTTTACAGTAGACATGTTTACCGAAATATAAAGAAAAACAACTTTTTTGCATATTAAATTGATACTTTTTTTACACCGATGGCTGTAAAAGTTCTCGAGTGGCAACCACATACAGGAAGGCGCAGCGTGGGAAGACCCCCGACAAGGTGGAGCGACGATCTGTTAAAGATCGCGGGCACAAATCGGTCATTGTGGGTCGCTTTAGGGGAGGCCTGTGTCCACGAGTCTTCGACTCTAAATTGCACAATCTACAGATTAGACTTTACATGTTGTAACATTTTTTTAATACAACCACGGTGGCAAACAAGCATACGGTCCGCCTGATGGTAAGCACTTACCGAAAAAAAAACACTTCATTCAAGCTTCAAGCTCATAAAAAGGTTCTGTTTTACATAGTTATACTCTTAGAATCTCGGTACATGTCGATAAGTGCCTATGAACGCCTGCAACTCCAGAGGATTCACATGCGCGTTGACTACCCTTTAAGAACCTCATAGTGTAACATGAACCCGGAAAATGCTTTCATGACCTCTGTGAACTCTCGCTTCCTGAATTGAACCCATTCCACGCCGGGACCATTAAACCGGTCGGCAATTAAAAACAATGCACATGAAAGCAATAAAACCAATGCGATCTCGCTAGCGTCATGTGTCGTGCACTAGCTTAAGGCACTGCCGCGAGCTAGTAAGCTATGAGCTATCAGCTATTTCAAGAA
Source organism: Grapholita molesta (assembly GCA_022674325.2). Taxonomy (NCBI): domain Eukaryota; kingdom Metazoa; phylum Arthropoda; class Insecta; order Lepidoptera; family Tortricidae; genus Grapholita; species Grapholita molesta. The sequence goes on from CP053143.2 coordinate 10,492,271, forward strand.
ACAAAAGATAATCGATCCCGAGTAAATAGAAGAGGCATAGCCGGGCGATCGTAGTTCATCGCCGGGCCATGAGCTATAAATATATATCTCTTTCCCTTTATTTACACGGGAGCGATTATCTTTTCTCCCTTGAAATAGCTGATAGCTCATAGCTTACTAGCTCGCGGTGGGACCAGTGCCTAAGGTAACATACGAAGTGGTTTTTTTATACAAGACTGACCAGCGTTTGACCTCAGTCGCACCTGATGGTAAGTGACGAGGTCGAGGGTGTAGCACGCTGGTTCAGTAACAGCCTATTCACTCTTGCCTTGATGAGACCCAAATTATATCTTTCCGGGAATACAGACGTGTAATGGAACTGGTAGAGATCGCCTTGCGGCATTACGTTCGCCTTTTCTAAGATAAATTTTATTTTGCGCAATAAAGATTAAATTAATAAATGGACTGTTTCTAGGCTTTATAAAGTAAGAAAAGTAATAAAGTTTGCCTGTAACTGTACAGTCGCCATCAGATATATCGGAGCTGTGGAGGTGGTAACAAATATCTATAATAGAGGAGTTGTTCAGATATTTGTGACCACCTCCACAGCTCCGATATATCTGATGGCGACTGTACAAGATCTGGAGCGGTACCGCGAACATCAAAATCGTATATTTCGGACATCTTTCTCTTTTACTTTAATTAAGGCATGTATGTACGTCCAATTAAAGCGGGCCGTGTGATGCCGGCTGACTAGAATAGCACCGCCCCTTTTCCTCCCGCGGGTGTCGTAAGAGGCGACAAAGGGATAAATCCTACGGACGGGTAGCATGCACATAGGCCTCCCGTAGCATGCACATAGCCCTCCTATGCTGGACATAGGCCTCCACCAAATATGACTTGTATCATCTTGGGGGTACTTGCCATAGTCGCCACGCTTGGCAGGCAGGCAGGTTGGCAACCGCAGTAGCTGTAGATTGGGTTGCAACGGACGCTGCTGCCCGTCCGTTGGATTTTTCCAATTGTCGCCTCTTACGACACCCGCGAGAGGAGATGGGGTGGTGCTATTCTAGTCAGCCGGCATCACACGGCGTAGTCAGTCACTCTTATTACGCCTTAATTGGAGTAAAAGAGAAAAATGCTCGAAATTTTCAAACTTCGATTCACATAATATCCGATACCTGAGTACGCACTGTTCCAAGCTGTATCACCTTTATCGTTCAACCAACCCCTTCCGTCTCGCTCGCGCTCAGTGTAACATGCGCCTGCGCATATAGCCGTCTCTGTCGCTTTGTTTGTTGCCTGGCAACCTTGTTTACATTGGGGTTGAATGATCGACAGTGTATGCGAAAGGACAGTCGGACTATGTTAATTTTAAATGATTCAAGTATTGTTTTTTTTTTTTTTTTTTTATGACATAGGCGGCAAACGAGCAGACGGATTGCCTGGTGGTAAGCAATTACCGTCTCCCATGGGCACCCGCAACACCAGGGGAGTCACAAGCGCGTTGCCGGCCTTTAAGGGGGGTTGGAGCTCTGGGAACCTTACTCACCATCAGGAACACAACACTACAGACCTGAAAGGTAGCAGTGCTATTATGGCTGTGGTCTTCTGTAAAGGAGGAGGTACTTCCCCAGTTGGGCTGCTCCAGATTCAAGCGTGATGGTCATCGCTGAAAATTGTAATTTTACATAATGTATGTACAGTCAACCAATTTGATATATGGGCCATCGTTCCTTGTCGCAGTGAAAATCTATATGAAAGACGCTAAAGATATCTTATTAACGTCACTGTGACAAGGTTCCAAGTGGCCTAGAATTCAAATTGGTTGACTATACATTAAAAATTTTTGAGGCCATTGACTATTGACTCGTATATCGAGACAGATCTAACCCTAACGACAGATATATAAGTCACTGATCACAGGGATAAATAGCACTTATATGCAAAAGGTATAGGTTTTTAAAGGGTAGGCAACGCGCATGTGAATCCTCTGGAGTTGCAGGCGTCCGTAGGCTTCGGTAACTGCTTACCATCAGGCGGGCCGTATGCTCGTTTGCCACCGTCGTTGTCTTTTTAAAAAGAACCTGCATAAACTTCAACTTCATTTGGATTTGACATGTCGTTGAAAATGTTACAAAAATATCTAAACAAATTGAGATCGTTGTGAATTTGTCGATAAAATCAAATTTGGAACGAGTGCCCGTAATACTGATTTAAACTTTCACGGTTTGTACACATTATTAAACATGTATCCTTACCATGAGTTGTGACATTGACGTTTTCGATAACGAGTATCGAGTTTACTATCTGTGCATCACCTTCGCACAAAAATAGTACAAGCGAGATGCACAGATAGTAAACTCGATACTTGTTATCGAAAACGTCAATGTCACAACTCATGGTAAGGGCACTGAACGGGACTTAACCGCGTATATTAACTTTAAAATTTACCTCCGACAATCGGATTAAGACTTAATCCGATTGTCTTAATCCGAGACCACGAGGACAACGTCGTCTTCGAAACGTCGGAGGTGAATTTTAAAGTTAATATACGCGGTTAAGTCCCGTTCATGTTTAATAGAGTGCCCGTAAGTTTTTTTAAATTAATATAATTCGTTTTTCAAATAATATTCAAATTCCGAACGACCCATAGCCAGAGACAATGGCGCGACCTCTCCGCCTCGTCGGGTAACCGTGCCGTTATTATCTATGGTAGTCTGTATAGGATTTACCTTTGGCCGTTTTTTTATGCTGTTATACGTGATCAAAATCTACCCTCAAACGGGCCTTTAAACCAGATAAATGGATATGGAAATATTTGACGATCAAATAATATACCTAAGTTGAATTAAGCCAAATCCCAGGACTAGTTGCCATGATCAGGCTCCCATGAGCAGTGGCAAAAATGCCGGGTACTACGCGAAAAAAAATAAAAGCTAGGTAGCAAACATACGGCCTATGGGCTATGGACGTCTGCATACAGACCTGTCGACATTTTAAAGAAAATATTTTTTCTCAAACATGCAATGAAATATTGTCTTTACATTCCTTATAACAGACTCGGAAGTATGGTTTTTTGGGCGCGGCAACTAAAGGGGACGGAAATGGAATTTCATATAACTTTGCAGGCCTAACTTTTTTTTTCACTTGGCCGGAATTCCTCATTTTCCCGGCTTCTGATGTAATGTACTATTTATTGTATTGTATATGTTATAATTAGAGATTGCCCATACTGGTCAGTAATTTTCGGTGCCAGGTCAACCGTCAGCGGTCGGTAACCCTAGAAGCTGAGGTCACTCCTGTCAGAGCCTGTCAGTGATCCGGTTACCTTGTACAGTCGCCATCAGATATATCGGAGCTGTGGAGGTGGTCACAAATATCGGATAAACTCGTCTATTGTCAAGGCGATAGTTTCATCTTCCTCGCGTTATCCCGGCATTTGCCACTGCTCATGGTAGCCTGGGGTCCGCTTGGCAGCTAATCCCAGGATTTGGCGTAAGCACTAGTTTTACGAAAGCGACTGCCATCTGACCTTCCAGCCCAGAGGGTAAACTAGGACTTAATCGAATTAGTCCGGTTTCCTCATGATGTTTTCCTTCACCGAAAAGCGACTGGTAAATATCAAATGATATTTCGCACATAAGTGCCGAAAAACTCATTGGTACGAGCCGAGCCGGGGTTTGAACTAGCGACCTTCCTGATTGCAAGTCGCACGCTCTTACCGCTAGGCTACCAGCGCTCTCAGCGATAAAGTGCATGTTCCGATATTTGTGACCATTTCCACAGCTCCGATATATCAGACGGCGATTGTACCATAAACCGAACTAAGACTTTGGTCCTATTTTATACTTTAGGTGACAGAAGGCCCTAGGTTCGTCTTTGGTCCTATTTTCTGCTACACATGACACAAGGCCCTTCGATATCTGTAGATCGGTTGATAGAACGTTGGGCATCCCGAAATGACGAGTTCGAGTCTCGCTAGAGGCAGTTGGTTTTTTCTTTATTTTTAAGAATCCATACTAATATTATGAATGCGAAAGTGTGTCTGTTTGTTTGTCCGTCTTTCACGGCAAAACGGAGCGAGGAATTGACGTGATTTAAGTGGAGGTAGTTGAAGGGATGGAGAGTGACATAGGCTACTTTTTCCAGCGGGATAACATCTCATTCCCACGGGAAGACTCAATATGTTATATTTTCCTCTAACCATGCGGGCGAAGCCGTGGGCATGATCTAGTTGTGGTATATAATTGAAGATTAACGAAGAGGGTGTATGGAAAGAGAGTAGAAGGACCCGTTGGAAGGGGAAGACCTAATGCGAACTGCTAAGGAATGGAATTCGCTCCCTTCGTCTGTATTCCCGGAAATATATAAATTATAATTTGGGTCCCTTCAAGGCAAGAGTGAATAGACTGTTACTGAACCAGCGTACATCCTCGACCTCGTCGACACAGGTGTGACTGAGGTCAAACGCTGGTCAGTCTTGTATAAAAAAAAGACCTAATCTCGACCAAATCGAGGATATATTGAAGAAAGGCCAGGTCAGGAGTACCCTAAACCGACGAGCATGTATGAGGAACGTTATCAAAGTGAGTGAAGCGAAAGTGATTTGTCAGGGTCGTAGGAAATGGAAAATCTGTTGTCTTTGCCTGCCCCTCTGGGAAACAGGCGTGATTATATGTATGTATGTATGTATGTATAGTAGTCAAGCCTTGTTGAATGTGAATGCAAGATTTTATTCCAGCCAACATATCGAAACTATAAACACACATAGCCTACGCTGTCAACTTAAAAGCTGTTTAGTTCCGATTTTATAGCGACATCTGTGTGTCAAGGAGACGATTAATTATTATATAGTGTAGTCTTTTAGTATATATCTTTATTTATAACTTGCTGTGTTGTGTACGCGCAAGGTTAAAGTATACGGCCATAGTACCAAAATTGTATGTACGCTGGTATCCGCCCCATCTACGGACGGTTATAGGTAATAAACATTTTTTTAATTCAATCCACTACTTATATTAGAATGACAGATCGAACGACAAGTCACGTGATCGTTACCATACTTTAGTTTTCGTATCGATTCCGTTTATACAATCGATAGTCATCTAAAACAAACTCGATATTTTATCCGTTTAGATATTTCCGAGAGCTATAAGAACTTGAAGAATAAACCGTAAAACGTTTTACGAACAATGTGAAGTTGTGGTCGCTTGAGCAATGCTTTGCCTGTTTAAATAGTTAAACGGCAATATTTAATACCCGAACACACGTAAATCTTGCGTTTGTCGCCATAGGCAGAATGGGAAATATTACCTTCGCTTGTGTCTTGCGACAAATATGTGACACAATCTTTAAGACCCACATCTCCCGCGGGTGTCGTAAGAGGCGACAAAGGGGAAAAATGACGGGCGGGCAGGGATCGTGGCGTCTTTGGCAACTACCCTTCAAGATGATACAATATTTGGGGTCAGCCTTTGTCCAGCGTTGGACGATTTACTGCTGTAATGATGATGATGAATCTTTAAAAACTATAGAGGTTTCCCATTCCCGGCCTAGTCGTTATGGCTACGAAGATGATGCTCCGGGTTTTGGATCCTATTTAGGGTGTTTATTGGTGTCTAGGGTCTACCATGAATATTTGTTCTTACCCTGGTACCGCAAACGTCGAAATTCGTATATTTCGAGCTACCTTATCTTTTACTCTAATTAACGCTTCATGAGACTAATAGAGACAATCGATCAAAATTTACGTACATTTTTCGCGGTAGCGTCTCTGGATTATGGACGTATATTCACGAATTTGTATATAAATAAATATTACAATACAAGGCATTCTTACACATATTATTGTATAGAAGCGGGTAACTCACGTTTAATAAGTCGAATATTGCCGATGTCGATTATATCCATTATAGCTTCGTCTAGTGCCTACAACACGAGCCTTATTCAGCTTTCATGTGTATTATCCCTACCAAATAGGATAGGAATCAGTTCTCTCAATAAATATGACGAAATTTGCCGTGTGATGCCAGCTGACTAGAATAGCACCACCCATCTGCTCCCATGGGTGTCGTAAGAGGCGACATAGGGAAACATCCTAAGGACGGGCAGCAGCGTCCGTTGAAACCCAATCTACAGCTACAGCGCCTGCCAAGCGTGGCGACTATGGCAACTACCCCCCAAGATGATACAAGTCATAGAGGCCTATGTCCAGCAGTGGACTGCATACGGCTGAAATGTACGTATGCAATGATGTAAATATGACGTGCCAACGTAAGTAAGTTTTAAGTCGAAATGGCAAGATCCTGGTCAAGGCACCAAAATGTTTTAACGTAAACTTTCAGTTAAATCCTCTTTTTTAAATTCCTAAACAACCCACTATATCTTGATTGTTGAATTGTCATTGTATTCGTTTAAATTAGTGTCACAGCAAGGTTGCAGTACTCGACTACTCGTGTACGCCCTTCTCTCGTCTTTACTAATATTGACGCCAGGCTAACCTCACGGGTCGAGTTTTGCAATTTTATCGCCACCTAACACTTTATTACTCGCTGTGTGCTAGATGGAAATATGTACCATGCATTGTAAAATCCTGATTTAGTCAAAATTCATGACTGACGATGTTTACCAAGATTTGAGTTCTTTTGAGTTTCGCAAATCAAAATCTGAAAAAAAATCAGTTCTAGTATTGCTTTTGTCGATATTATATTCACAATGGTGGCTTCCAAAGCCAGACGAAATTGTATGCAGGAGTAAAAAAACTAGACAACGATATGATAGAATAATACATATAAATATTCAATTAAATATATAACTTCCTTATGGAACTGGGTTATTCCTAGGAAGAAATATTCGAGATAAACACACATATATATGGCCAGGATTCAAATCCGGAACATCTTGCTTCGTAGCACATATTCATCTAACAGACCAATCTTTCTTTTCTTATCGTTTGGTATTCCGAAGCGTTCGATCTAAAATCTGTCACTAACGTTCTCCATAAATAGATAATATGATCTTCCCCGTTTCCCCTTATACCATTCACCTATCTCCACTATACCGCCCCACACACTATCTACCCCATTCTTTATATTCCGCAATGTTATTCTACCTACAACTCAAGTCCAGTCCGTATCAAATAGCAGGAACCAAAATAACCAAATATATCATCGTAATTTTTATAGCAGTATGACTGTTGGCATACATTTAACTACTTTAACAGCTTTGGTTTTTTTCCGAATTAGCAATTGTCATAGAAAGACAGACAATCAAACTTACCTGCCTAGTAATAGTTTAGTACCTAGGTACTTGTACCCTCATGGATGACAGGCCATGGCCTCAGCACGCTACCACCATTAGGATACCATGACCGACTTCCCCACATTTTGCCCATTGTACACTAAACACTAACTCATAAATATCTAATATGTACAGTCTAGCAAAACATCCGACGAAATCAACAGAATGTAACTTATGAACTGTGAAGCATGACTAAGTTACATTGTGAGACAACGAAATTATTATGTATTGAAATTACTATAATTAGGAAGTCCATAAGATTTATTATTATTGTTGTTTTGGGCTGTTATTTGCGCCGCATCGACCAGTCATGATCTATTGTGGCAGCCCTTTTTATAATTCATTACTGATTCCCGTTGAGTCCAGAAAACTCCAGATTCTTTGGGCTGTAATGTCGTGTACCTCATAAAGTTTCAGTGCCTGCCTGCCTGCCTAGATGTATACTTCTTTTATGCATTAGTGGCCCGCAGGAGCAGAGGATGTGCATTGCAGTTTCCTCTGATTGCTGGCAGAATCATAAGTCCATAAGATACTCTTGGCATATAATTATTCCCAAATAATAATAGAGTAGGTTGAAAGAGATCCACACTGAAACATCGAAATCATCGTTAAGATCGCGTAGCTTATAAGAAAACAAGTCGCAGTTAATGCAACAATAAGAAACTCCTATTAAAGGGAGGAGATTGGAACTTGAATATGGAAATTTTTGTTAACCGAAGGTTGTAGATACTCAATTCCGCCCCTAAATGCTTTTTCATAATCCTAAATTCTCATTACCAAATGTCACTTGACATGCACCTTCATTGTAACCTGTTGCAGTACTTGCAGTTAGTGCATAAATTATTATTTCTTCAATATTACATAGCCAGCTTACCCGTCAATCATGCTGACATTGGCCTGTGCAATGGACGTTACTTTACCGTCTATATAAAACCTCTCATCCACTCTAACCTAAGCTGCAAATTTAAACCTTATTATCATTAGTATACAGTTCAAATATGGACAATAGCTGTTGCACATAAGACTAAGCGTAATGGGACCTTCGAATATGTCATTTGTCGTTTAATCTTACGTCTTAGTTTCCACCGTTTTTCAATGAGAAAACTCACATTCAACAATGACCTTTATGGCTTCGTCACACCGTTCAATTCCAATGCAAAAACTACCGTAATACAAGGAGTTACAACTTCAATTCAACACTGCGTTTTTAACTCCAAGTTGACTTTGCGAATTTGAACGCATGCCGTTTGGGTTAACGGTGGTTTTTGCTTGAAACGTTGTCACCATAAGTAGCAGTATGTTACACGAATTTCAACCTACGATGATTGGATTAAGGGAACTATTTGTTTGAACTGTTGTCAACATTGAGCGGCGCACGCGACTCGTTACGGACCGCGCCTGCGCGAAGGACGATGTCATGTGAAATTGATTCTCGATTGCGATGACTAGGTTTGTAATAGGGTTTTTTTTCTAGTTATTCTTACGTGGGAAAATTAGTAGATTACCTTCTTAGGTAATTTTATCGTAACAACACGCATTACTGACCGATAGTGAACCTTGAGTCTTTTAAATAAGTTCTTCGAATTACTCTCATGTATAAATAAATAATTATAAATAAATAATAAATATTTCGGGACAATCTTACACAAATTTACTTAGCTTACCGTAGGATTAACCTAATCCTACGGTAAGCTCAGTAAGGCTTGTGTTGTAGATACTAGACGACGATATATATAATAGATAGATACATGTAAATACTTAAATACATAGAAAACACCCATGACTCAGGAACAAATATCTGTGCTCATCACACAAATAAATGCCCTGACTGGGATTTGAACCCAGGACCATCGGCTTCATAGGCAGGGTCACTACTCACTAGGCCAAACCGGTCGTCTAGACTAGAGTTGATTTTCCATTTAACCATTATTTCTAAAAATGTAAGTCCGTAGAGATTTCCTTACATGTCAAAACCATAGCGTTCTCAGGCCACCGAATCAGCCAATCAGAAGCGGGCCCCACACTGTCAATCTGCAATGAACGCTATAGTTTTAATACACCAGTAGCCATAACAGGGTGTTCAATTTCTAGTCGCAGGCGCAGGTGCCTATGTTTTGAAAACGAGCGCCGCAGCGGCCATTGTTTCGACGTTGTAGGCTGAGAGCTGGTAGGAAATACTGGTACTTCATCTGTTAAGTGTTCGGACATGTTTAGGATTGATTTGAGTACTAAGGGTTTTATGGACTATTTGCGTAAAAGTTACTAACTGATTTTATAATGCAACTGAATAAAACAATTTTGATTAAATGTTTTTGAGTTGCTCCGATTTTTTCTTAAGTATACCTAGTCATCTGTTTGAAATTTATCATTTTGGAATGATTATGAGTAAAGTAATATAGGTTTAAAAAATACTTTGCTCAACATGATACAATATGTAAGAATAAAGTCCTTCGCAAACTATACGTAGTTTTCAACTACCTAACGAATTTCACGTACAGAAACTACTACTGAGTTTCAGTTTTAGGGCATGCCAAGTTTCTAGAATTGTCACAACTTCATTAAAACTGTGACAGACACGTCTTTTTTCGTAATACGCGTCGAAATTTAACTTATATTTACAAAGGTTCATTTTTAAATGTATGCGTCTGGTAGAGCCGCCTGTTCCCAAAAGGTGAAGCTTACGACTATATATGTTAATTTGAATGAATTTCCCATATTTCGGCACTGTTGATAGCACCATCCTCACGGAAAAAATAGCAGTGTCAAATCAAACCGAAAAATCGGAAACTCATTCAGAAAAACATACATGGTAATTATCCCGTTTTGAGTAAATAACAAGTGTAATGTGAACCCTCATGATAGCTTATAATCGTATATAGTTAAAGTTAACCATTTAATATTAATATCAGTAATAATCAGTTTTCATCAAAACATCAAACATTGTAAGGGGAGGAGCACTGCTCATCCTGAAGTACAGGAGCGGTACCGCGAACATCGAAGTTCGTATATTTCGGGCATCTTTCTCTTTTACTCCAATAAAGGGTGTCATGAGAGTGACAGAGACAATCGTCCGAAATTTACGAATATCGTTGTTCGCGGTAGCGCCGCAGGCTTGCCTATTCAGGGAGTAGAATTCTAGTTTTAATGATATTGTATAAAATTATGTTTTACTTAATAAAATATTTTGTTTTTTTTTTATACTGATTAAAATTCTTAACGACTTGCATACTATAATAAAAAATACCATTTTTGTAACTACACTCAAGCCAAGTAAAAATTTCCCAAGATTTAACTTTGAATTAATATTGCGAATACTACCCGGTTTATTATAGTTATAGCTGGAAATGTCCAATCCCGTCTCAGATGCCGGAGGCCTCGTCACGTTTTCTTAATCACATGTCATTTATTCCCATTTTTAGTTAAAACTGGTCGATGAAATACTTTAAGCGCTGGCTCTCAGCCTATCCTTCACATCCTCACGACTCGATATCAAGCTGCGCTCATTAAGTCAGTCGCTATAAGACAAAGTACCATGTCCGTACTATCAATGCTGGGTGTTATCAAAATGGTGATACAAAGTTATATTTACCGAATCAACTTTTACTAGAGCCCGAACTGAAAAACAAATAAAATGACCAGCCCATACTAACAAGTACAGCTAGTATGGGAAGGTCCATTTTTAACAGATTTTTCGGTTGTAACCCCATAGTAAAAGTTGATCGTAATCATGAAGAGATTCAGAAAAATGAAACATTTTGATTGCACCTGGTATATAATTAACCAAAACATTAGTTCATGAATGTGCTCGATGACTTATCAATTTTTTTTTAAACGGTTTTTTTAATGAAAGGGTCGCGTAATGACAATTTAATGATAAATATGGATTTCATAGTGAACCAAAGAGCGTGCAGTGAACACATAACAGTGTATCAGAGCGTAATAATTACGTGTAGTGTCCTGTGAAAGTTTAGTGGTGAATATTGTGATTTGTACTGGCATTAAAGGAATATCATATTTTACATATATTTCTATTATAATTATTTCTATTACTATAACTCTGCTTAGTGTCTTAATGCTTCCAATTCTTACACTATCTATTTTATCTTTATTGTATCTCTACAGTTAAGCTCTAATTTTTTATATTACATTTCATATATATTTTAATACTAGATGATGCCCGCGGCTTCCCATGGGAATGAGATGATTTCCCTCTGGAAAAAGTAGCCTATGTCACTCTCCATTCCTTCAACTACCTCCACTTAAATCACGTCAATTCGTCGCTCCGTTTTGCCGTGAAAGACGGACAAACAGACATACTTTCGCATTTATAATATTAGTATGGATTATAATATTATATTTGTGTATTTCACATGTAGTTTATTATAATGTTCTTCAGTTCGCTTCTTTTAGTCATCAATATTCTTTTACTTTTTGCACCAAGTGAATGTTTCTGTTTAGCCCAATGGTTGACTGGTAGAGATTACCACTAGGGATTGAGTCCGCCATTTGTATTTTTATTTTTATATTGTGCAATAAAATAAAGTTTTAATAAATTCAACTTCCTCCCGATATCCCGGAATTTTTCCACAGCTCATTGGAGCCTGGAAACACTAGTTTTATCTAAAGCTACTTCCAGATAGTATTCTAGACTAGTTTACTTAGAATACTCCGGTTACATCACGATGTTTTCCTTCACCGAAATTCAACCGGTACTTAAAAACCTGCTGTAATAGCTGTTAGTATTTGATGGCAACATTGCATTTGACGACAGGTTTGGCATTGTGGGTAGTGACCCTGCCTATGAAGCTGATAGTCCTGGGCTCAAATCCCAGTAAGGGCATTGTTGTGTTGACCACAAGTTCCTGAGTCACGGGTGTTTTCTATGTATTTAAGTATTTGTATATTATGTATGTCGTTGGCTGAGTATCCACAACACAAGCCTTTTTGAACTTACCGTGAAGCTTAGTCATTTTGTGTAAGAATGTCCTGTAATATATATATTGAAAATGCAATGTCACCGAATTAACAAGTACCTACTACCGACAACTAAGAACAGATCATTTTTTTATAAGAAATAGCTTGTTTAGATTTGAATTTTACTACTTTAAACATTCAAATAAACTTCAGCTTCATTAGGTATGTCTATTTCTTATTTCTTCTCTTCAAATTTAACGCTAATGATTACATTTATCTTTCGAGTTTGATTGTATTTCAGTACTTGTTTTGTTTTTAATTTATTTGTTTTTTGTTATTACCTCTTAGTATTTTATTTCTCTTTATTATATGAATCTTTTTCTTTCTTTCGAAAGTAGAATCTAATAACGAATACAATGCTAAATAATAATGAAAATATAGAACTTTCATTATGAGATCTACAATAATATTCGGTCTACACATTATCTGGATGGCGGCGGGCTTTGAAGAAGATAAGGTAACTAATATAAAAAAAGTTAATTATATTTCGAATCGTTATTCATAATCTATTATTCTATTTATCTAAGTACTCACACTCACACACATACAATTATTCAAAGGATAGTTGTAATGCTTTATTGCTCTAAATGAGAGAGGTACAGAAATTATGATTAAAAAAAAAAACAAAAATTATTTATTAGGCTAAAAGTAAAATATACTTGGTATGTCTGGCGGGCCCCAAACTTGGCTGAGTCTGTATCTTGGGACCCTAGAGTGCAGTATATGTTATACATAAAAAGGTCAAAAAGGCGAACACGGATTGTCTAAACCCGAATTTGATTGATAGAATTTGTGTACGGATAAAAATTTACGGAGTCCCACGGTAAGCTCAAGAAGGCTATTGTGGGTACTCAGCTAACGATAAATAATATACCACAATCCAATTAATATTATAAATGTGAAGTAAGCTTGGATGCTTGTTGTTCAAACAAGCAATAACTTCTGAACGCCATGTAGCCTTTCCATGTAGCTTGGCGTACTGAGGCTCTAGTGTAAGTTTCTTTTGACGTAAAAAAAACGTTTACGAACGCGTAAGTGATAATGTTATTTATATGGGAAACGCAAACGCGTTCGTGACGTAAAGTTACGTTATAAACTTACACTCAGGGCTCAAATAGACAAAGATCTGTTTTTTTTTGTTATGACAAAGGTTGCAAACGAGCAGACGGATTGCCTGATGGTAAGCAATTACCGTCGCCCATGGGCACCCGCAACACCAGGGTAGTCACTGGCGCGTTGCCTGCCTTAAAGGGGGTTGGAGCTCTGGGAACCTTACTCACCATCAGGAACACAACACTACATACCTAAAAGGTACAGTGCTATTATGGCTGTGGTCTTCTGTAAGGAGGAGGTACTTCCCCAGTTGGGCTTCTCCAGACTCAAGCGTGATGGTACTTCGCTGTGCCCTACCTCTCATTGTTGGACGTAGTTTAAGGTCATACCCCGAGTCCAAAACAACAATACGGGTCCAATTGAGACTTGATACTTGATAATGAGTTCCATTTGGGAACTTACGAAGACGAAGTCGTAGTCTAACGGGAGTGGTCATTTTTCCATACAAACTCTCTCGACTGTTTCTTCCCTGGCTTTTAACCCTAGAAATTGTATTGCATAGAATCTCGCGTGTTTTCTCCAAACGCAAAAACGCCAGCAATAACGAAACGCAAAGCACACATCAAAAGAAGCGTCACTTGTCTCGACCTACAGCGACATCACACGGTTACAGACTGTATCCCCACAGGCATACGGGCTATAGGCGCGTGCGCACAATTCTCCAGCCCAACTTGTCACATTGTTGACAATGTGTTTAGCGTTTACGTAAGTTAACGGTCGATTATGGAGATTTGAGAATTGAACAGAAAACGGTCAAGGTTTGTGGCTATTAGTCTTAGTAGGTACCTACGATAGTCGTAGGACAATTGTACTTGCGGGTACAGAGGTTTTAAGTACCCTTACCATGAGTTGTACATTGACGTATAAATAAATAAAATCCGGCTCGAAGGACCAAAAATGTGTAGGATATGTCTATACTGAGTGCGGCTTGTAATAGGAGCTAAAAATTTTGGGATCGCTTCTTCACCACGAATGTAACAACATTTGTTCTACAACTTTAAATAATTGGGTAATTTTTTTTTTATGTAAAAAGGACATTTATTTACAGAAATTGGGTAATTCATTAGTCAGTCTACAAACTTCATAGTTTTCGTAATACATTGCTTGGAAAAACTCTTTTTATTAATATTTAGTAAATAATAAGTTATTTTCAAAAGTCGTAGAACAAATGTTGCTAAGTTTCTGGTGTAGAAACGATGCCTAAAGTTAATGCTCCTACTACAGGCCACACCCGGTATATTTATATTTTGTAATGTAAAAGGGCTTTTTATGAAAACCACGAAATACAGAGATACATTTTTATTCGCGTCAAATTCAAAAACGAATATTCGAAGTCGGCTGCTAGACAGCGAGCAATCGATAATGTTTTAATACCGAACATTGAGTTTACTATCTGTGCTTCTCGTTCGCACTAAGATAGTACAAGCGAGATGCACAGATAGTAAACTCGATACTCGTTATCGAAAACCTGAATGTCACAACTCATGGTGAGGGTACAGGTTCGCGTCAACCATGTCACTCCAGCGATATCTAGGACGCCCGACAGGGCCTCGACCTCCCGGGCTCACCTTCCGGTCTTCCCCCATACTCTGTAGGTGACCGAGCCAACAGAGTCTGTTGGCTTTTGTCTCTCCTATGGTTTAGATAAATCAAAATTTTACCCCGGGACCCGGGTATGTCCTTAAACTACGTCCAACAATGGGAGGTAGGGCACAGCGATGACCATCACGCTTGAATCTGGGGCAGCCCAACTGGGGAAGTACCTCCTCCTTACAGAAGACCACAGTCATAACAGCACTGCTACCTTTCAGGTAGGTAGTGTTGTGTTCCTGATGCTGAGTAAGGTTCCCAGAGCTCCAACCGCCCCTCAAAGGCCGGCAACGCGCTTGTGACTCCCCTGGTGTGGCAATCCTTCTGCTCGTTTGCCGCCTATGTCATAAAAAAATATTCTGAACGACATCGACAACGTTTAAAGACATCGAGTTACTTTCTTGCACTACTTTTTACCTCGCTAGCGCTCTAAAACATTAAAAAATCAAAATCGTTATCCATCATTTATCAATTATCATTCAAAAAATTGAATATAAGAACATTCAACCAGCTAACGCCAATAAAAACTTTTCGGCTAGCGAGGTGATCGCCATTTTGATTTTAGTATATGTACAGTCGCCATCAGATATATCGGAGCTGTTGAGGTGGTCACAAATATCGGAACAACGCCTTTATTGTCAAGACGATAAATTGCATGTTCAGATATTTGTGACCACCTCCACAACTCCGATATATCTGAAGGCGACTGTACCGTGACGGGCACTAGACGTGGGGTCATAGGCATAAAAAATGTCACAGTACCAATATTTAACGTACACGAAATGAAAGATAAGGAATCATGTTTGTTCAGACTGTCTGCTTGTCTGTGTGTGTTACATAGGACATCTGTTTGGTATTACTTTTATTCAAAGCGATATGATACGGTTTTCATTTTGTTCGCGTGTAAAATGTAATAAACTCATCATCATCATTAGCCTATCGCAATCCACTGCTGGACATAGGCCTCCCCAATTTCACGTCGTGTTCAATCTTCGGCTGTTCGCATCCAGCTCCATAACAGTTCGCAAGTCGTCACTCCACCTTGCCTGAGGGCGTCCTACAACGCTTGCCGAGACGCGGTCTCCACTCAAGAACTCGTTTACCCCAACGGTTATCGGTTCTACGGCTAATATGGCCAGTCCACTGTCACTTCAACCTGCTAATACGGTGACTTTGGTTCTCTGTCGGATTACCTCATTTCTGATTCGATACCGCAGAGAAACGCCGAGCATAGCCTTTCTATAGCCCGCTGAGCGACTTTCAAGTCAGTGACTCAATAATATTCGACTTCAGGGCAGAGCAGTGGTAGTGACACTGCCCATGAAGCCGATGATCCTGGATTATGATCCCATTGAGAGCATTTATTTGTGTGATGTGCACTAGAAACCTAGCATAAGAGGGGCGCGAGAGTATCCGTCCTTTTCGAACTATATTATTTAAAGAGTGACATCTAGATTGTTGTCTGGATTTGTTTTTAATCAACGATGGTGGCCAGCAGAAATTGTTAAGAACGCGAGGTGTTCAAAATGAGCCGAACACGTGTTTATTCAGATTCAGAGTCAGCCGCGGACCTAGAGGTGTGGGGCACTTTTTCTTAATTGTATTTTTTTATACAAGACCTAATTGCACCTGATGATAAGTACACCCCGTAATCTAACGCTCATTTTGGGGGCAAATAGTGATGTTGCTTCACATAGTTAGTCGATTCATATTTATCGAAAAAAGTAATTTGGCAAACAAACTAAAATTCTTCTTTTGTGAACGCACAAGAGCTAACTCATTCATTCCTCTTTTTAATCAGATCGAAGGGCGAAAATTATAAATATCGAATATTGTCAATTGACGAAAGAATTCAATTCAATAGAATATCGTCGGGATCTGATTTTTGAAAGTCGCCGAGTAATCTGCATAGAGATTCTCGTTCATACTCTATGGAAAACACTTAATAACTATTTAAAAAATCGGACCCAAGATATTTTGACATCTTATTGAGTGAGTAAGTCAACTTAATTTTTGATCGACTTAGATTATCGTAACTGCCCAATCACTTGCCCCTAAACTGAGCATAAGATAACGGGGTGTAATGATAAGTGTTGACGAGGTCGATGGTGTAGCGCGCTGGTTCCTTGAAAAGACCCAAACTATATATTTCCGGGAATAGAGACGAAGGGAGCGAATTCCACTCCTACGTCAATTATCAATTTACGTCTTTATTGCTTAGAGAATACAAGCGTGTCAAGATAATTATGACCACCTCGCTTGCTTAACAACTTATCAAATGCGGAAATGAACATAACCATTCCAGTATGCATTTTCACAAGTTAAAAACGTACGCCAAGCTATATTAGACCTTTAGTTTATACCCTGAAGGTCTACAGGCCAATTTGTTCACCAGGCATTGACCTCAAGGCCCGAGAATTTACGGCTTTCCTCCCTCAGTTTATGAAGTATAACAATACTTGGTGTTATGTTTCTCTATTCGATTGGCAATTGCTTAGGTAACCCGATTCTATGAACGTAAAACGGGCTTATGGCGAGACATTAATCTTTTAGATTTGCTAGTTCTTCGGGTAAGTCTTTAGCACACACAATTTCTACGCATTTTCGTTTTGTACCGGAATCAAAATACCTAATCGTACAATCCTTTCTATTTTGCCCTGGTAGAAAATGCCTTAGGTATGGCGTTAAGATTGTATTTTTCTCAAACATGCAATTAAATATTGTCTTTACATTCCGTATAATAGACTCGGAAGTATGGTTTTTTGGGCGCGGCGTTAGTTGCCAAGCGGACCCCAGGCTTCCATGAGCCGTGGCCAATGCCGAGACAACGCGAGGAAGATGATGAGTTGTCACATAATCATTTCGGCTGCAGGTTGTCCACTGTTGGACATAGGCCTTCCCCAAATATGACTTGTATCATCTTGGGTAGTTGCCATTGATACCACGCTTGGAAAGCGGGTTGGCGATCGCAGTAGTTGTAAATTGGGTTTCGACGGACGCTGCTGCCCATCCGTCAGTTTATTCCCTTTGTCGCCTCTTTCGACACCCGCGGGAGGAGATAGGGTGGTGGTATTGTAGTCAGCTGGCACCTCACGGCGTCAACTGCTGGCTGTGGTCTTCTATAAGGTGGAGGTACTTACTTCCCCAATTGGGCTTCAATTCAATCCAATTCAACTTCTCCCTTCTCCAGACTCGAGCGTGATGGTACATCGCTGTGCCCTACCTCTCATTGTTGGACGTAGTTTAAGGACATACCATACCATACATATCGCGCAAAAATTCAACTCAAATTGAATTATAAAGATTTTCCCATAATTTCTGGATGGTGAATTAAGAAATGAAAATAGCTTTCTAATAGCTTTACTAAAGCCTAGGCAGGGTTTGGAGTCAGAGGTCTCGCGTGAAATAGGAGCTACCACACAATAGCCCGTAAACTCGCTATCAACGAACATTGGCTTGGAGCAGTAAAGCGCGCAACAATGCCGGGGGTAATAGGCAAAACTAATGCTCACGGTGTTAAGAAAGAGGAAAAAGGGGGAGGGGGGATCTTTAATTGTGTTTATACAGCGAGTGTATTCAATATTTGCGAAGAGCCATATGAAGCGCTGTAACATTAACCCTGAAACATGGGAGGAGCGCGCATCGCAGCGGTCATATTGGAGACATCTCCTTCAAAGCAATGTCAAAGACTTCGAAGTGCAACGTCGCGCAGAACTCGACAAGAAACGGGATGAATTGAAAGCGCGGCCACCTGCAGCTATACATTACAATTTCGAGAATGGTGCATTAATATTTGTAATGTGGCAGAACCTTTGCCAAGATTGGCTACGCCAGTCACTTGCGGGCACAACAACGACGCCCGCCCTAGTCCCCTGGAGCGGTACCGCGAACATCGAAGTTCGTATATTGCGAGCATCTTTCTCTTTTACTCCAATTAAGGCGTCATGAGAGTGACAGAGATAATCGTC
Organism: Grapholita molesta; assembly: GCA_022674325.2. Classification (NCBI taxonomy): domain Eukaryota; kingdom Metazoa; phylum Arthropoda; class Insecta; order Lepidoptera; family Tortricidae; genus Grapholita; species Grapholita molesta. The sequence continues at coordinate 10,511,197 of CP053143.2, forward strand.
CGATATTTACGAATATCGTGTTTGGTGGTAGCGCCGCAGCTGTCGCCGTGACCGTCTCGGTCAAGAAGACATCATCGTATTTAATATTACCCTAAAACCGTAACCAAACGTAGGTTTTCGTAGAGTGAACAGATATTGCAGGGCCATTTTAAATTAGTCTTAACCACTAATACAGGATTTGTAGGTGATGGCGTCTACACCACAGGAGCATCTACGATAGCTCGGTTCACAATAAAACAACACGGGATCGAAGTTGTATTATAATCGTTCTATTAACAAGTAGCAAGTCTAGTCTAGCTAGGGTCCGACTAATAACTATACAAGCACTAGGATCTAGGTTCTTTACGGTCACGTTCGCGTTCACTTCACATCTCTGGGTCCGAAATAGGAATGAATGCTCCGCGGCCGCGACTGCGAATATTTATAAGATTGGGCCGCGAATATGGCTGACCAATCACGATCGCGAGTTTCGAGTGGCTTTCGCTACGGTCATGCCGAGCGAGCAAAACTGTTGAGACTTTGTCACACTAAAGTACGCGGCGGATCGCGCGATCCTGATTGGCCAATATTATTTGCAAAATTTAACAAGTTCAGAAAACATTTCACTTATGTTAGGGTACTAATTTAGGATTCCTACTTCGAGCTAGATCGCCCGGCTATATAATAATATGTCATTATGTGCGTACGGTTACGATCTATAAGTCTACAATTGTTCCAAAAGGGTCATGATTTGGGTTTAGACGTAGGGAACGGATTTAATGAGCCAGATCTGTCAATTCGCCGCATGTTATGAAGTTTTCTCATCTTATAGTTCGAAGACAGCAGTGTGCGTCTAAACCTTTACCGGGATCATAACCTTTACCTTTACCCCCAATGATAATCATTCCTCTTTTAAGCCATAGTTCTGGGCATAAAGTAGGAATAATCCTCAAAGATTTCCCCAACATTTTGTTGGGAATTCGTAATACCTATTTCCGTCTAGCTCACACACGCTCTCGCTCTACTGACGGCCAATCAGAGAACAGAGCAGGTTCCGCTGTGGTAACGCTCAACCACGTAAATATAAACTTTGTATGGACAATATCGGGCTCATTATTGTTACGATCGGGATGCGGGAAGGTTGTTAGACTTATTTTCACAGAATAACAGAACGATCAGTAAGTTAGTATGCTACTTTACAGCTTAGACTTAATACATGGAATACCTAGTTCTTAGGCTACCTACGTTGATAAAGATCTTTATTATATCTCATACAACTTAAAACATTAAAACTTAGGATCATTTAAGAAATATTGGTTCAATTGTCTCGCGTTCGGTCCGCGAGTTGGCTGTCGTCCACACTCCCCTCGTCGACTTGCTACGTCGACTCTGGTTCGACCGGCAAGACAGCCAGCCTCGTCGTGGGTCTTCGGAAGATGCCGCCTTTGGTCCGGATCTCTGCACTGCGGACGCCGCCGTCTGGGCCCGTGTAGACTCGTTCTACCATGCCGCGTGGCCATACGTTGCGTGGGAGTGATGGGTCCACGATGATAACAAGGTCGCCGACCGTTAGCGGTCGCTCGCCCGTCGCTGAAGATCGTCGTGGGGCGAGGGTGGGTAAAATCTCGCGCACCCAGCGGTGCCAAAAGGAATCAGCAAGTGCCTGGCTGACTTTCCAGGCTCGTCGGTTGACCTCGCCACAGGGACCAGTGAGGGTGGGGCCGTTGAGTAGGAAATGGTTCGGTGTTAGCGCCTCGGGATCGCGTGGATCGACCGGGACGTGTGTGAGAGGCCGAGCATTAACGCAAGCCTCGGCTTCGGCCAGCAAAGTCGCAAGCACCTCTTCCTTGGGCGCTCGCGAGTGTAGCGTCGCCATGAGAGCGGTCTTTATAGATCGGACCATTCGCTCCCAGGCGCCGCCCTGGTTCGGGGCTCCGGGGATGAATCGCCAGTCCAGGCGATACTGTAGGCCATACTGCTGCAGTGCAGGCAGCCATTCTTCGTAAGCGGCCCGTAGCTCCGCCGTAGCGCCACGGAAGTTCGTTCCGTTGTCGCTCCACATCGTGCGTGGCCAGCCGCGCCGTGCGGCCATGCGACGAAGCGACATGATGGCAGAGTCAGTGCTGAGGGAATGCACCAGCTCCAGGTGTACTGCTCGGGTCGTTAGGCAGGTGTAGAGTGCAACCCAGCGCTTCTCGTTCCTTCTTCCGATGGTAACTGTAATATGACCAAACAAATCTACACCAGTGTTTGTAAACGGTCTACAAAACGGTTCTATTCGTGCCAGAGGCAAATCTCCCATAGGTGGGGCGCGAGGAGTCGCCCTTCTAATGCGGCAGAATTGACAGGCGCTTGCGATCGCGCGCACAGTCGGTCTCAGGCGTAAGATCCAATATTCCTGTCTAACATCGTTTACAACGCGTTCATTGTTTGCGTGTGCAGCTCTTTTATGCATTCTATATATAATGAGTCTAGCCAACCGGTTACGTCCATGCAGAATGGCCGGCCTCTTGTTAATAGGCACGGGCGCTGCGTCGATGCGGCCTCGCATGCGGAGCACGTTGTCACCTGTGAGCTCGGGGTCTAGCTCGAAGAGTGCGCTGCCCTTGGTCAGGGACTCGCCGCGACTAAGGATCCGTAGCTCGTCGGCGAAGTCCTCTTTCTGCGCCCTCTGTAATAATAAATGTTCTGCCGCCAGAATATGTTTGGTATCCAGGTCCACCCTAACCTTAGTCTTTAAAATATCAATGAACTGCAATATTCGTGCAGTAGTTCGTACTAGGCGATCATAACTTGAGAATCGACTCATATCGGGCAGTGGTAGTGGGGCAATTCCGCGGCTTGCGAAGCATTGCTTTACCTCTAATACTTCTAGCTCTGGTTCTGGCTGGTTCGACGGTTCTTGTGGCCACTCTGATGTCGGCAAACGTAAGAAGGCGGGTCCTTGGAACCATCTGTGTGTTATATCGAACTCACGTGTACTATCGGCTCGGGTGGCGTCATCTGCGACGTTCTGTCGAGTCGGTACCCATCGCCACTGTCCAGGCTCCGTGAGTTCGGCGATCTCGCCCAGGCGGTGCGAGACGTAAGCGCTATAGCGGCGTGCATTTTCGCGTACCCAATGGAGTGTCGTTCGACTGTCCGACCACATAACTGTTTCGGCTACCTCATACCTGTGTTGTTCCAGAATAACTTTCTTTAGACGGGCTCCGATCAAGGCAGCTTGAAGTTCCGCACGTGGTATTGAAATTGAGCGTGTTGGCGCCACTTTCGCTTTCGCCGCGATCAGGCAGACCAGGACCTCCCTCGTCTCTCGATACGCCAATAAGCGACTGCTGCGTATGCTTGTGACGAAGCATCAACGAAAATATGGAGGGTTCGTCTCACCATTTCCATAGGTCCGTAGTGGCGGGGTATGCGCAGTCCACCGACGGATTCCAGCGCGCGCAGCCATGTCTGAAACTCCTCACACTCGTCCGGTGGCAGCGGGGCATCCCATTCCAATCGTAGGCTCCACAGTCGCTGTAACTGGATCTTGACTGTAATTGAAAAATAGGATATTATTCCTAACGGATCATAAATGCTCATTACTGCGCTGAGAGTCTCCCTTTTCGTCGGGGCTCTTTTAAGCTCCTTAACTTCGACTGGGACTCTTATCATAGTTGTGTTAAACCCGAGATGGTCCGATCTTGCATCCCAGGTTAAACCCAATACCTTTTGCTCCTTATCTCCAATCAGCATGGGTGTGTTGGCTCGTAGTTGCTCTGGGATCCGTTCTATCAGGCATTGCGAGTTACTGGACCACCCACGAAGATGAAACCCGGCTTGCTTGTGGCAAGCGGATACTTCCTCGGCGCACGCGATGACCTCCGCTTCGGTTTCGTAGCTCGAAACGTAGTCGTCCATGTAGTGATTTTTAATTATATCTTCTAGGGCCCTCGGGTAGCGATCTTCGTGTTTATAAGCATTATAATTTCTTACCGAATGTGCGAGGAACGGAGAGCTCGCGATTCCAAACACCATTGACTTCATTCTGTACACGTCAGGGACGCCAGTTCGGCGTGCCGCTCGCCACAGAAACATCTGCGAGTTCCTGTCCTCTTCCCGGATCTGGATTCTTAGGAACATCTCCTCTACGTCAGCTGTCACTGCAAATGCGCCTTCCCTGAAGCGTAACATTATGCCTAACAGTGATTGCAGCAAATCCGGCCCTTCAAGAATGAAGTCGTTCAGGCTTCGTCCTTGATTTAATGCTGCAGCATCAAAACCAAACGGATCTTCTTAGGTTTGTTTGGATTATGGACAGAAAAGTGTGGGAGATAGTATGACCTTCGATCTGGGCCTGGTTCACTTACTTTCTCTGCATATCCCTTATTTAGCAAGTTTTCTACTTGCGCAGTGTAATCTTCGGCAAACTGCGGGTCTCTATCCATCTTCCGTTCTATCCCACGTAGTCTTGTTAGGGCCAGGTTGTAGCTGGGCGGTAGTAGAGGGTCATTGTCACGCCACAGTTGCCCTACTTCATATCTTGGGCCTTGTGGTGTACTCACTTGTTTCACGGTTTCGTTGAACAACTTGCACGCTCGTTCGTCCTGCGGCCGCACTTTATCTATCAGCTTTATGCCTAGCGAGTCGACTTCAAAATATTGTTGCAATTGTTTGTTTAACTCACCGTTCAGTTTGCTCGCTCGCGTGAGGTGTAGCACTCGTTCGGCTCCTCGTGGGGGGGTCTGCGGCGCATGCCCATAAATTAGCCACCCAAGATCTATCCTAACAGCAGCAGGTTCGCTTTTAGTGCCGATACGGGCCTCTAGGGAAATATCATATGCCAATTGTCAGCCCCGATGAGTACCCGAGGTGTAACAGTATCATATGTGGCCTCCTGCAGGCCTCGCAGATGCTTGTACTGTTTAACTAAGGTTCTTGACACCCGTTGAGAGTTGACGCCCAAGTCTCTTACCGTTCTTAGTTTAACCTGGTGTGTCTGCCCTCCAGTCAGTCCACGTATCTGCACAGTCACGTGCCGGCTGGGCTCAGCCATGGACATAGGGCCAATTCCATTTATCTCTAATGGCTCTTCGACGCCTGTGGCACCTACGGCATTGGCTACAGAGTCTTCACAAAGACTTAGAGTCGAGCCATCGTCGCAGAGTGCGTAACACTTCATTTCGCCTCTCGGTCCAGACAAAAGTATAGGTATTACCTTGAGTAAAACATCCGATGACTGTTGATGCTCCGTATTAAGCACGGAGTGTCGTGCAGGCAGCGCGGGCTTACGTTCTTCCGCTAGGAATGCCTGCTCCCTGTGTGCGCGCTCGGGCTCGATGGGCGCAGTTGCAGGCATTGCTGACGCTGCTTCATCAAGACGAGACGATCTTCGCTTGAGAGCCGATTCATCGTGCAGCAGCGGGTGATGCGGATGCTGGCATCCTTGTTCTCCGCATACACCAGACTTGCAACTGCCACGCCTGTGTCTCCTATTTAAACATTTGAAACATATTTTATTAGTCTTCGCCCATTCCCATCGAGCCGATATACTCATGTCAAGCACACGTTTGCAACTTGTGGCATTGTGGGCACCGCCACAGCAAAGGCAAGGTTCAACTTTATCAGTGGTATATGTTTGTACACGGTTCGGGTTATACTTGCGGATCGCTCCACCACCTGACGGATGAGGGTTCGGCGCTGGCGCTCGTCGGCTTCCACGCGCATCTTCATACGAAGTCGCCGGCGCGCTGCGACGATTGACGGCTCCACGCGCGTGGCTGTACTGCAACTCTTTATCGCTGATGTCGAGCAGAAAGTTCACCATAAGCACGAGCTCGCTTTCGGCCTGCTCGAGATTTTCCTCCGCATACTGGCACCAGCGGGATCGGACGTGGGGTGACAGCCGTTCTGTAATTTCCCGAATTAGGAAAGGATTATCTGCGTAAGCACGTCGGTCTAGGCTCGACAGAGTAGTTACGATATTCACTACTTTAATTGCGAAATCGTTCAAATCAACCGCACTAGGTCCCAGGTTAGGCAATTTTCTTAGTTCGGTAAGAGCCTTATCAATCAGAAGGTCAGATCGACCAAAGTTCTTCTTAAGCACTCTTATAATTAGCTCTGGATCAGCAGACGACGCTAACATGTGTAACACACAGTCTTTCGCTTCGCCCTTGAGGCAATGTCTCAATCGGGATAGGTTCTCCCAGTTACTAAACTTGTATCTCTTAGTAGATTCTTGATAAGCAGTATAAAATGTAACCCACTCACTTGCAATTCCTGAGAATACTGGTAAGTCCCATACTTGCTTTGACGATGTCGGTCGGCTGCTCAAAGCAACAAGTTGCGTCATTACTTGTTCCATCGTCGCGCTCGTCGACTGCTCGTGCGAACGGGAACGGCACCTACAGTAATCTGCACACTCGGATTTTTATTACAATTAACTTCCGATTTACGTTCGCGCACGGCCGGCGGCGGTTCGACCGGCGTGCGCACGCGTCGAATGCGCTCGGCTGACAGAATAGGCGGCGGCGGCGGCTTTATCAAAGCGGCCGGCGCGCGGGCGCGGGGCTGGGGCGCGTGCGGGGAGGACGCGTCGCGCTCCGCGCCGTAAGGCGGGCATAGCAACTGGTCAGCGTTATCACTAAGACGATCCTGATGTTCTTCCAACCAGTCACAGTCGCTGAGTCTATTTGATCTAGGCGAGCTCGATCCAGATTCCAGCCTTTCGAGTTGAATTCGGTCAAATTCGACGCCTCTATTTAGCTCCAGAATTTCGCGTTCAATTTGCAGTTCCCGGCGTGAAATTTCGAGCAACTCACGTCGAGATTCCTGTTCGGCGATGCGTCTGCGCAGCTCGATGGTAGACGTGTGCGATGCCACGGATCCCCGCGAGGATCGACGGCGTTCCTTCTGCATCGAAGCAGAGTTTAAAGTGGCCGCACGTGGTTCGGGCCGTTCGGGATTAATTGCTGGCTCCGCGAGCGTGATGGCGCCGCGGAGCGGGGCCGCTCCGGGTTCAGGGAGCGGTACCGACGGGTCGGAATCGTGTCGTTGGTCTAACCTTACTGAATTCCTCGGGGTCTTCGGCATCAGTAATACCGACCGGGGCGTGTCCACTCGTTCGTTGGCTGGGTCAGCCTGTGGAGAATGCGCGGTGCTTCCGACGGCGCGTGCCGCCGTGGCTGCGGCCTTGGCCGCACGGTCTTGCTCGAGCTGAACTCGTTCCATCTCAGCTCGTCTGTCGCCGCTCGGAGATCGGACCGTTACGCCCATATTACCATCATTTATCGCGCACTGATTTTAACTGATCAAAAATACACTGTTCGTAATAATAATTATCCGGTAACTTGAAGGACCACAACTGTAGGTGATGGCGTCTACACCACAGGAGCATCTACGATAGCTCGGTTCACAATAAAACAACACGGGATCGAAGTTGTATTATAATCGTTCTATTAACAAGTAGCAAGTCTAGTCTAGCTAGGGTCCGACTAATAACTATACAAGCACTAGGATCTAGGTTCTTTACGGTCACGTTCGCGTTCACTTCACATCTCTGGGTCCGAAATAGGAATGAATGCTCCGCGGCCGCGACTGCGAATATTTATAAGATTGGGCCGCGAATATGGCTGACCAATCACGATCGCGAGTTTCGAGTGGCTTTCGCTACGGTCATGCCGAGCGAGCAAAACTGTTGAGACTTTGTCACACTAAAGTACGCGGCGGATCGCGCGATCCTGATTGGCCAATATTATTTGCAAAATTTAACAAGTTCAGAAAACATTTCACTTATGTTAGGGTACTAATTTAGGATTCCTACTTCGAGCTAGATCGCCCGGCTATATAATAATATGTCATTATGTGCGTACGGTTACGATCTATAAGTCTACAATTGTTCCAAAAGGGTCATGATTTGGGTTTAGACGTAGGGAACGGATTTAATGAGCCAGATCTGTCAATTCGCCGCATGTTATGAAGTTTTCTCATCTTATAGTTCGAAGACAGCAGTGTGCGTCTAAACCTTTACCGGGATCATAACCTTTACCTTTACCCCCAATGATAATCATTCCTCTTTTAAGCCATAGTTCTGGGCATAAAGTAGGAATAATCCTCAAAGATTTCCCCAACATTTTGTTGGGAATTCGTAATACCTATTTCCGTCTAGCTCACACACGCTCTCGCTCTACTGACGGCCAATCAGAGAACAGAGCAGGTTCCGCTGTGGTAACGCTCAACCACGTAAATATAAACTTTGTATGGACAATATCGGGCTCATTATTGTTACGATCGGGATGCGGGAAGGTTGTTAGACTTATTTTCACAGAATAACAGAACGATCAGTAAGTTAGTATGCTACTTTACAGCTTAGACTTAATACATGGAATACCTAGTTCTTAGGCTACCTACGTTGATAAAGATCTTTATTATATCTCATACAACTTAAAACATTAAAACTTAGGATCATTTAAGAAATATTGGTTCAATTGTCTCGCGTTCGGTCCGCGAGTTGGCTGTCGTCCACAGGATTAATTTTTGAATTATTTTCGAGCAGCAATGTATGGCGTACACTTGGAGAGATAGTTGTGACGTCACGCCATTGCAAGTAAGACAAAGTAGAGATTCATTGCGTGCTGAATTTTTTTATAAGGAAAAAAAAAAGAAATTTGTTAAATGTTGTTTTCATGGCACATCGGTTTATAGCACTAATGGTTTAAAATTTGCGGTAATACACGCTGTATATATCGGGTGTGTCCTGTAATAAGAGCAATAATTTTAGGCATCGGTACTACACCACAAACGTAGTAACATTTGATCTACGACTTTTGAAAATATCTTATAGTTTACTAGATATTCATAGCAAAAAAATTTCGAAGCAACCAATGTATTGTGAAAACTGTGATGTTTGTAAGCTGACTGTAAATGTCAGCTGGACTATTGGATGCTGTTCATTGAAAATACTATTTAGTTTGTTCGAAAAAGTCCGAAGTAATAAATTACACAATGTTTTAAAGTTGTATACCTATCCCTTTTTGGGGTCATTGTGTCTACTACTTAGTGGGAAAAAGAGATAGTTTTAGTGCGTATATACGCTGCAACATATACCCATCCCTTTTTGGGGTCATAGTACCTAATAGTGTAAGAAAGAGACTTTACTGCGTATATGTTTTAACCTTTGGTCCCGGTTGCGACACGATATTTAAGTTAAAGGAAACAGTTTTATTTCTTCGGGCGACACACTGTATAACTAGCTTTTCCTCGCGACTTCGTCGGCCAGCCATAAATGAATATAAAAAATAATATTTTCATGACAATCTTACATAAATCGACCTAGTCCTACGGTGAGCTCAGCAAGGCTTGTGTTGTAAGTACTAGACGACGATGTATATAATATATAGACACATATAAATACTTAAATACGTAGAAAACACTCATGACTCAAGAACAAATATCTGTGCTCATCACACAAATAGATGCTCTGTCTGGGATTTGAACCCAGGAGCATCGGTTTCATAGACAGGGTCACTACCCACTAGGTCAGACCAGCCAGAGTAATATAATAAATGTGCTCAATATATGATAATAGAAAAAAGTGTATCCAAAGCGGGACTTGTAGAAATAAATTTCAAATTGTTCAAATGTTCTATGCAATCACCAGTCACCGCAACGACCAATAACCTAATTAGTTTATATTAATTGACAATATGTCATCAGAAAGCATATAATACCCTAAAATATCGAATTTTCATATAAAAAGCACAGGTGCTTATTACTTACGGCTGTAGGCACATATATGCGAACTAACAACATACGCGGTAGTCCACATGGAAAGGTACCTTATGGCGCCTGGCGCTTACGTTACAAAGTGTCACATTAGTATTGAAGCGTCATTAACAATAGTGTAAGCGCCAAGCGCCATAAGGTACCTTTCCATGTGGACTATGACTTACATGGAAGTCTTATCGGTAGAATTTCACGCACCAGTTGTTTAGGAAAAGTTGAACTTCCTTGCATAGTAATGAGCGACTGAAATACCAACTTCACTTTACCGAACAATACAAAATTTTGCCGGTGACACACGCGTTTCGTAATCTACTCATTCTTGTTAGACTTGTACGTATAGGTGAAAAACTTAACTCAAGCACCGTGTCTATGTAGTTGTGCAGAGAATTAATATGGAAGTACGTCAACATTTGAATTTAGAACGCAGGCATGCGTGTACACACGTTACTACTACATAGGCCAGGTGGTTTAGCTAAGTTTTTTTTTTTGATGACATAGGCGGCAAACGAGCAGACGGATTGCCTGGTGTTAAGCAATTACCGTCGCCCATGGGCACTCGCAACACCAGGGGAGTCACAAGCGCGTTGCCGGCCTTTAAGGGGGGTTGGAGTTCTGTGAACCTTACTCACCATCAGGAACACAACACTACATACCTGAAAGGTGGCAGTGCTATTATGGCTGTGGTCTTGTGTAAGGAGGAGGTACTTCCCCAGTTAGGCTGCCCCAGATTCAAGCGTGATGGTCAACGCTGTGCCCTACCTCTCATTGTTGGACGTAGTTTAAAGACATACCCGGGTCCAAATTTCACCTATAATGCCATCTTGCAACGCCTAGTCGGGGTATACCGGGTGCGAATCCTGACATGGGTATTTATTTGGGTGTTTATCATTATATTTGTTGAGTTATGGACGTTATCTAGTAAATCAACTATTTTTTGTTGTTCTGACCCATCAGCCAGAGGACAAATTAAGCGTAGTTAGAACAAATGTGGCACCGCGTTCTACTAACGCGCTTGGTAGGTGACCCGTTATGGAAGGGACATATTGCTTCTACAAATAAACAGTGTGGAAAGATCGAATGCCACATGGATGGCAACTGCCCTAAATGTTGTCAAAAGCATATTCTGTGTAAAAGAGACTTTTCTTTGTTTTTAAAAACAATAAATTCTGCATTTATGGATTTATGAAAAATCGCTTGTCTCAGTACGAGTAGGCTTCTTTCAAAATAGATTTCTATCATCTTGGGGGGAGAGTTGCCATTACCCCCACGCTTGGCTTGTTGGCTATCGCAGCTGTTAATTCAGTTTCTATGGACACTGCTGCCCATCCGTCTCTCTTACACCACCGACACGGGGTGGCAATGGTTGTCGTTCTTCTAAACCGGCACCACACATCATATTCGACAACACCAGCTACTACTATTAGTTTAACGCCGACTATATCGTGACCTCATTAAGCTACGTAATAAATGTGGTGCCGTGTGTCGTCCAACATTTCAAAACCTTACTGATCCCTGGCTGTTTGCCTAGCCACAGGATTAAGATACGTTATCCGCCTTATCTCCTATCGCCCACAGCGCTGTGCTAACATCGCTCTGACCACTATGTCGTTACAATAAGGCTTACACGTTCTCAGTTATTTCTGGTACTTGTTTAAGCCATTAGAGTAAGTCCACACCGCTTTCATGTTCACGGAAACACCCTTTAATAATCTTTCGTAGACCCTAAGTCGTTTGCAATAAGGTCTATAAATGAAGTGTCGGTATGTCCGTTGGTAACTAAAGAAACGCCTTGATGACTTGCGATAACCTGTGTTTTCTTTCTTTGCAGAGACTCAACAGAAAGAATGGAGTTAAGGAAAAAGAAGAAGAGTCCAGTTGGTATTGGGACCCGTCGCCGCAGCCCTCGCGTGATGCGGATATTGAAAACGTGTACAAAACACAGATCAAATCTCTACAAGATGAAATTTCCACCTTGAAAGACCGGTACAACATCGACCCGAGGCAGGACAATGAAGAGGAACTGGAGAAGCTTAGAGAAGAAAACAAAAACCTAACGACAAATCTGGAAGATTTAGATTCTCAACACCAACTTGCTATGGAGAGACTTTTGAGTCTAAAGAAGGAGTTGCAAAAGAATTTTGAAGTTCTAAGACAGGAACATGAAGATTTAAAATATAACAACGATGAATATGCTAATGAAATTAAAGATCTACTAGCCAAATTAGCTGAAAAAGATAAAGATTTGGAAACATTAAAGACGGCGAAGTCAGATTACGAAACATTACACCACAAATATATGAATTTAGAAAGAGTACATGATCTCTTAAGAGAAAATGCAGAAAAATTTCAAGAAGAGAATCAAGATTTACATGAGGAAATATTTAAATTACAAGAGCAGGTTACTAAGTTGGAACATGAGGTTGAAATTGTTACTAAGCATTCTGAGCTATCTGAGACGGTGCCTAGAGACATGTACGAAGAGTTATTAAAGGAACTGAATGATCTAAAAGACAGTAGAAACTCTAATCATCAGGACGTTGATGAAGTCAATATTGATGATAACGCCAAAAGCGTAATCGAAAATTTGAAAAGAGAGTTGCATGAAGTAAAACATAAACTAGCTCAAAAAGAATGTGACGGACAATCTGACAACAAAGTAGTTAAATCTGAAAAGATAATGCAATTTTATAACAAATACGTGACATTTGATCTACCCGTAGATTATCTTGGAGAGGTACCATCAAGTGGTGAAAATATTATGTTGTTTAAATTAGAAAGTGTTTTCAAAACACTCAATACCTTTAAAAAAGACATTGAGAAGCTAAACCATAAGCTATCTGAAAAGAAACTAAACATCGACCACATGCAGACACAGATTGATGATTTAACAACGGAAAATGATTTCCTTACCAATGACTTACATCACACTGAAAGAGAATTAGAAGAAATGAAAAAGAATAATGACTTTTTAATATCAGAAATCGCGGCCTTAAAAAATACGTCCAAACTAGAACCTATAATAGAAACCCACGAAGATAACTTAGTTAAACTAGAGACAGAACTGGCCGATTCAAATAAATTAAATAAGAATTTTGAATCCAAAATACAACGAATAGAAAAAGAACTGGAAGCAGTTAAAAAGGAAAAAGTTTTGCTGCACTCCAGCTTAGCTGACTTAAAAGAAAAATACACATTGATGTTAAGTGAACTTGACATGTTTAACACGAAAACAAAAGACGTCGAAGATTTGGAAAAGACAGTCGGTATTGCAAGTGAGGAGATGGTTAAAAACTGCACACACGAAATTCATGAATTGAAAAAACGACTTAATGCTGCTAATGCTAAGAACGAACAACTGTCGATTGACGTGCACATTGCAGAAAATGACAAGGTATTGCTTACCCAAGAAATTGAAAACCTTAAAAATGAATCACATACATCCAAAACTAAAGATGAACACGAAGGAAGGTTACCAGAAGTTGTTGAAGACAGTCTAGAAACAGCACAAGCTAGAGCTGCCAGTAGTCATTTATTAGATATACCTCACAAAAATATCGCTACATTATTAAATGAAATAGACAAAATAAGATCAGAGAAAACACAAGTCCAAGAGCAACTTGACTCCAAAAACAATGAAAATATGTTGTTAAAGGAAAGTGTAAACCAACTTAATACAGCTATAGATCACATTAGAAGGCAAGAACAACACTTGCTGATTCAGGTTGAAGATTTAAAAAAATCAGGACAGGCTGATAACAGTCATAACGAAAAACTTCTTCAAGATACAATAGAACAGTTGAATAAGAAGATTGAAGCCCAAGAAAGTTTGACTAGTGATATCGGGAAACTGAAAGAAGAAAATACATATTTAAGTCAAAATAAACTTCAGCTAGAAACAGAGTTATCTTCTAAAGACACAAAAGTTGCTCAATTAGAGGAAGAATTCGATAAAGCTTTATCAAATCTAAGAGAAAAAGATACTCTTATAGAAGCTCTAAATACTACTATTACTGATAATACTTCTAAACTAACGGATTTAAATAACCAAATAGTCGAACTAGAAAATGATTTAGTGACGAAAAAGAATGAAATCATAATGTATCAAGTACAACTGAAAGAGATAACTCAGGCGTTAAATGAAAGTAATCAAGAATCAAGTGAGACTACTCGAGCGATTACACTTGAAAGAGAATCTCTTAGCCAGCAAGTTATTGAACTTAATATTCAAGTCAAAAATAAAACTGATCAAATTTCAGCGTTAAACAATAAAGTTGCAGAGGTCGAAACAAATTGTTCTCAATTCAAAACATTAGCTGACGAGAAAGACAAGGAAATAAAAGAACTACGACAAAGCATTGTTGAAATTACCGACAAACTTAAGAATGTCGACCATACAACAAACGCTGACGACTATGCCATATTACTCAACGAAAAAGAAGCCATACAAAACCAGATAATAGATTTACAAAACAAAATGACTGCGAAACAGGAAGAACTGAATGAAGTTAAAATTAAACATGACCAAATGGAAAAAGCTTGCCATGAATACAAGACGTTAGTAGATAATACAAATGCTGAGAAAGAACAGTTAATAAATCTAGTTAATTTGAAACACAACGAAAGTTTACAATATCACAATGAAATACAGAGACTAAACCACGTACTTTTAGAACAGAATAATGAAATGAAAAAGTTAATCGATGAAAGGAATCAGCAAACGCAAAGTAACGACAGCTGTCCAGTTTGTGACAATTTAAGAACGACTCTTCGTGAGAAAGATGATATTATAAAGACCCTGAATCAGAATAATAGTGTTTTTGAAAAGAACAAGGCTGATTTACTGAATGCGAATGAGAGTTTGAAGATGTTGACGGAAAAATGCGAGGGGCTGGAGAAAAATCTTGCAGTTCAGCTGGAGAATGTAAAGACGCTTGCAGCAGAAAAGATCCAGGTGAGTAATTTAGTTTTTATTTTGTATAACTACTAATTTTTATTACCAAAAACAACAAAATACGTAGAAAATCAATTATTAATTAAAAATAACAATAAAATTTAACTATAACATAAATCTAAAAAAGGCCCCTGCGGCATGGTACCGAAGATGCTGGTATTTCCTCGCTGAATCGTAAGGCTGATACGCTGAGCGAGGTAGCTTCCAGCTCTTCTGTCTCCTGTGGCGTCTCTGAGTCTCTTTGAAAGGTTCTTAAAGAGACTCCAGGGCTCAACGGACCGAGGGTCTCGACGCCGACTGGGATTTTTTAGTATTGTTTTTAAATTGAAAACGAGAGATAACGAAACATTTTTCCTAATATTTCGTTATCTGCTTTAGAAAAAAAGCTGTTAATGGTAAATTAGTTATTATTTTCGGACTTAGAGTTTTTATTTTCCTCGCGGTAGTCAGGTGAAAATTTTTGTGCTACACTCGTCATCAAAGTTAGTTACCCTCGTGCCTAAATACTTGATCATGTTAAACTATGTATTTTGTAACGATAATTATTAATTACGCATAAATTTTCATGAGTAGGTAAATACAATGTAAAAAAAGGCAAAGAATTGATTTACATACAGATTTCACGCATATTTATCGTCAAAAAACTGTAATTTTTTTTTACTTCACGTCTATTGGGGGCACTTTCTTCTAAAATTCCCATATACAGAACACCGGGATACCAGAGGTAAGATAGGCAAGCCGTAGGAATTCCATTCTTTTGAACTCACAGATTCCAAAATCACCTTCCAGCTATCAGAGCAACATGACAACGCGACGCGGGAGCTGGATCGTCTACGGCACCATCTTGTAGAGATGGAAGACAACTACACCCAAGAACTGATGACTTCCGAACAGAAGTTGACGGAGTGCCAGACGAGACTGCAGCATGTTGAAGAAAGAGCTAAACAGAGCAGTACAGTGTATACTAGCAATAGGTAAGTTTCATCCATAGACATACCATTTAACTAGACGGAGCGTGCTAATAATAATACCACAATCAAAAGGGATGCTCTTATGTAACTTCCCATAAGTATGACGGCGATGTTTTCGTTCGTCCTTGTCATAGTCTCACATATTTTTGTTGCACTCCAAACTGAACCCTTCAGAACTGTCAAAGTTGGAGGGATACAAACAAATACAATTGGAGTTTTCTTGTGTTTTCAACCGAAGTTGCGATTATGAATACAGAATAAGCTAATATTTTAGCTATAAAGAGCACCTATAAACCTGTAAAGCAAGACTATAGTGAATTGTTACATTTTGGGCTTCAAAAGCCAAAATATTTGTCCCTTACTGGCGCTCGCGAATGCGTTCTCCAGTCATTATTCCTCCTAGGTTTCATCTTTTCTTCTTTATCTTTTCCATTTCATTAAAGATTTTCGTCTTTGCCAGGCGTATCAGCGGTGGCGAATTTCGGATGATTGTCTCTGTCACTCTCCTGACGCTTTAATTGGAGCAAAAGAGAAAGTTGCTCGAAATATACGAACTTCGATGTTCGCGGTACCGGGCCTGGTCTACCTTACTATACTTCGCTTGTTCGTCTGTTTGTCTCTCTTTAGCTCGTATTTGCAACAGCGATAGAAACGAAAAAAGTCTATTTTTGACTGAGGAGAATTGCACGAACTAATTCCGCCATCTCCGTTCCATCGCCGGACGTCCAGACGAGGGGAGCGGTTTCATCCTTACGCTGTGAATATTCCATTCATTCGCAAGAAGCGATTTGCTTCTACCTTCCTAATGCTGAGGAATGGAATTCTCTCCCTTCGTCTGTATTCCCGGAAATATATAATTTGGGTCTTTTCAAAGCAAGAGTGAATAGGCGGACTTACTGAACCAGCGTGCTACACCCTCGACCTCGTCGATACTTACCATCAGGTGCGACTGAGGTCAAACGCTGGTCAGTCTTGTATAAAAAAGCGGATTGATGAGGGTGGTTTATAAGTATAGTACCTAACATCTATTAAATAGTGAAGAAATACTAATATTAGCATTGCACCCGTGCGAAGCCGGAGTCGCTAGTGTTATTATAAAACTCGTAATTTAATGCCTTCCATTATGGAGCAGTCACATAAACTCCTATTATCTTCTCATTGCAGCATACGAGCCAACCAAGAAGTGGAAACGCTACGCAACCAGATCAAACTGCTTGAAAAACAACGCGAAGAGGTCCAAGCGAGGTTGTCAGAAGCGGAGGACGCGAGGAGTCGAAGCGAGGCGGCACTGACTAACTTGCAAGTCGTTCTAGAACAATTCCAGCTGGGTAGGTACACTTAGGACATGCTGCTCCTTCCTCAGAGAAGAGTGGCGGGTCGCATTTACCCCCAACATATGGCCTTCCCGCGGTCAGGGGAGGCTATGCGTGAAGGCATTTCCCACTCAAAAAAAGAGCGGTTGGAACATACTGCGGTCGCCAACCCACCTCCGAAGCGTGGCGATTACGGCATTGAACTCTTCAAGTTACGAGGTCGCTGCGGTCTATGTGAGGCATATGTCCACGCTTGGCAGGCGGGTTGGCGACCGCTGTAGCTGTTGATTCGGTTTTGACGGACGCTGCTGTTTCTCAGCAAGGATATGCGGATAAATGTTTTAAAAGGACCGGCGAAAACTTAAAATTGTTTTATAAATGAAAATAGATAACATATACTTAAGAAAAAGTGAGTTGCAGGCGTCCATAGGCTACGGTAACTGCTTACCATCAGGCGGGCCGTATGCTTGTTTGCCACCGTCATTGTATTAAAAAATTGGTCCTTAGAGCGAAAACACCCATAAACAGAAGCTCGGAGTTTAAATAAATAAAAACAACATGCCAACCGAATAACCTCCTCCTTTTTTTTGAAGTCGGTTAAAAAAGCTCTTAGTTGATTTTTTTTTTTTGCAGACAAAGAACGCGACATCCACGCGGCCACGGAAAGAATAAGACACAAAATGGACGATTTGAAATTAGAAAATGGCTGCCTGCAGAAGGAGATTGACAAGCTGAACGTGAAACTCCAAGAGTCTTTAGCTGGGTTACAGGCTGCTACCAGGCTTGGAGACCAGTTGGAGACCAAGTCAGCGCAGATTAATGACTTGAAGGAACAAGGTATGTATATAATTTCAGGTATTGTATTAAAACTTATGTGTTTTGTTAGTTAATAGTTATAGCTTTAGTCAAAAGTATTGAGCATATACTTTTTTCTTCTTCTAAGTCTAGAAATCATCTATTTCTAGCACTGGTCCCACCGCGAGCTAGTAATTGCGTGCTTGAAAAATCTTCTTTTTTTAATATTAAGTAAACTATAAGTTATTTTCAAAAGTCGTAGAACAAATGTTGCTACATTCGTGGTGCAGAAGCGATACCCAAAGTCAAAGTTCCTATGACGGCGACACACAGTATATCTCTGGGGAGCGATTATCTTTTGTCCCTTGAAATAGCTGATAGCTCATATTATACTTTAGTGCCTTAGAAATAGATGGTTTCTAGACTTAGAAAAAAAAAGTATATGCTCAACTTGAACTTTTTACATTAGGGATGTGACTCAGTAGACATATTACACTAACGATATCGGCATTGCTATACTAGTGTGTTTATAATTGGAAAATGTTGTGACTTCCATGGTCACCAATGAAACGTCGGCAACAAAAATAAATAACAATACCGTTAGTTTTAACGAGATTAAGTCCCCTTTAATTTGTAATAAGCATATGACGTTCAAGGTCAATCCAAAACTGTGCACTGCTAATAATAGATTTCCGCATATCTATGTGTAGATTCCAATCAGGTAGATATTAGACTGGCAATGTAAAGCGTTACCCGGTTAAATATCAGCTGGTAATTCTGGGGTACCCGCTACCCAGATTGCCGGGTGGTATGACGCCGGGTAACCGACACTGCATTATGTGCAACATTGACACACGTAAGTTTATTGTTGTGTGTGTGTTCAGTCCCGTGTCTGTCTCTGTTTAAGCATACTTTTACGTCATGATAAGATTCCGTTTTTTTTTTTTAATTCAGTTTAAAAATCAACGACATTGAAGACTAGAAACAAATTATAGAAAATTTATTACGAATATAAACTGCATATTAACAATAAATTAATTTTTAGTATGAAAATATTACAAATGTTTATGAAACATGGACACTCGTTTGAAACCGCTTACTTTCTACACTTGTGTCACAATGTATGCTTGCAGTATAGTTGATCACTTCGTTTTTTTTAAAGGACGTCATTCATAAGCGGTTGTATTTAGTAATATGTTTAGATTTGTTTATATTCTGTTCATATCAGTCAATTTGAAATTTGTGTACTTATATTAGAAAAAAAAAAATAGAAGAAGGTATTACTTGACAGTGACAGCCACTTGAGTTCGATTTGCAGTGTGTCTTTGAATGTCAGTGTGTTGTGTAATTTTTATGTTTATACATTTTTTTTAAGTGTATTGTTTTTTGCACTTTGATGAGTCAAATTGTAAAATTATCACATTTTTGCTTACTTTTTATCACTCGTTACATTTTTATTTGAAATTGGCATTGATGAATATAAATAGATTATTATTTTAGAATGAACCACAGCTAAGCTAGGCATTACAACGACTACTTATAATGATAAATTAGAATATTATTATTTATTTCAGTTATGTAATTTTAACTGAAGATATATCAGTTTAACGCAAAGTTTAAAGCTGTGCTCATATTTTATGCCGCTTCGTCAAAATACTATACAAAAAAAAACCAAATTGTTGGTGCCGTGGTCCGAGTCGCGTTCTGAGCACGCTCACGGTCGGTCCGATTCATTATTCGTGGACTGAGCTGTCAGCACTGTTAGCTCTGTGAGCAGTGTGAGGGTGATTCGGACCAAGGTTTGGATAATTTGTTAGTAGAATTAATTAACATTAGAAAATGATCACCAACAGCAAGCTTCCGCCTACCCCGGTCTAATCTCATTTGGTAACTGTGAGGCTTGATCACGACGCTCCCGCGCCGCTGTCGCACGTCACGGTCAGCTGTCACACTGACAGATGTCACGCTGACAGCTGTCAAGTTGACAAGCAGGGGCGCGCGGACGCGTTCTACTCAGATTACCGCATGGGATTTGATCGAGGATTTTGGCTTTTCGTCGTGTCGTCCGTTTTTTTTTATTGCTTGTGTTTTTGTGAAAACGAGCCCCGATATTTAGATATTTTTTTATAATTTTAATTAATGATTAACATATTATATTAAATCAAATCATTTTAATTAATATTTTAAATGTCGTGGCTTATTTTTGCAGTTCAGTTAATTTGTCTACTTATGCCATTTGATTTGACATAAATGTTGCTTCCAAGTTTTTTTTATGGCACATTGTTATTTTGGCTTATTACCACAAATTTTATGTTACGTGTGTTGTTTATGTTTTTTGTGTTGTTGGAAACATTTGAATTTATATTTTTCTATACGTATACTTTATATAAAAAATTAAAAAAAAAAACCGGCTACTGATGTAACGAACATTAAAAAAGAGTCCGAAGAATGAAGAACCTCCTCGATTCTTTTATGTTGGTTAAAAAACAACATTATTACATAAGAGAAAACCATACAATCATAATGGTGGTTTTGTTTGTTTTTGGTTTGGCGATGGCCATCTTTAAAAAATCAAATGTTTCCAATACAAAATGGCTGATATTTTGAAAAAGCGACAAGTACTAAAAGCAACTCAGAGCATTAAATAAACCAAAATAAAGAGTATGATCATAAATGAAATGATAACTGGTCGCTTTCGCAAAACAGCCTATTTTTGCATCCTCTAGAAGTCCGTAGAAGATTGCCGTAGAAGATGCTGCATTGTCCCTGAGTATTACTTCAGGTACTGGTGGATTTGGAAAAAAGGGGGGCGGCGGACACCCGGCCACGCCTGTCTGTGTTCAACAGACCCATTAATAAAACGTCGCTGTCGAATAAAAAAAAAATCTGTCCGGTATACGAGACAGTGTCATCGTAAATCAGGATAAAGACCGCAAATAAAAAAATAAAAAACAATTTTACAGAAAACGTTAAGTACACAACAACAGCTTTAAAACAATACAGAAAACCACAGCCAAATAGCACTATACCCAATCTCATAGTGTCGTGTTGCTGTCGGTTAGGGCAGAGATTTTAGCCTTAAAGGGTGTAAAGATCGAGTTACATGCACAGCTGTGACTGCTTATCATGACAGCCGTATGACAAGCATACGTCATAATAAAAAAAAAAGATCGGTGTATATTTTTTTTCTGTAAAATTGCCACGTACCTATCTGGTTGGTCCAGTAACACAAACATGGCGAGTGTCGCGGTGTCCGTCCGTTCCTTTCCCAGTCACTGAATAATACTTTGAGATCATGCCAGCCTGTCGTCCGACTGCGTTGAATGGAGCGTTGGTGAGAGTAGAATTTTTTTTATTACTTTTTTTTATATTTTATTCTCAATCAAGTATTTCTTGTCACTCGTCACCAGAGATCGGAATTTGCAGGGCAAAATAAGACTGTCGCAGTCTTACTAGTGTTTGAATAGAAACCATTTTATCGATATCGAGTATTAAGTATTACGAAACAGTCCTATTATAAACAGTTTCATTACATTCATCTTCAAAAAAATTGCACATATAGCTGATCATCTACCATGTAGGGTAGTAGATTATGGGTGTGCTGAAGCATTAGTTATACATGCCGTTTGCAAATGGGACAAATGACAAGACATTTTTGATTAAGCTTTTATTTTAGAAATGTGTTACAAAAACATTTGTTAAATTATTTTGCATTTGTAGTTTTAGTACTTAGCTCACTATTTTATGTTTTTTGGTTAAAATATTTACATATAATTCTGCATCTAAGATATCACTTGAGGCTTAATTACGATGTATGAAGGTATAGTCAATGGACATTTTTATACCTTGTTATAAGGGTAGTACAATCAGCATCATATAGTTAATTGCAGTCAGGCTGATCAAATATATTGCAACACATTCTTACTGTATAAATAAACATCTGTATCGATATATTTGTCCACTTTGGTCGCCACTAACTACTTAACGTTACCTAAGCCGATTTTTGGGCTTACGAAGAAAAAAACATATTATTGTTGAAAAAAAAAAGTGTTGATCGTAATAATTGTTCTGTCTACAGTAAAGACGCTACAGACGTCAGTGGGGGCGGCCGAAGAGAGGTACTACAAGGCAATATCTAACCAGCAAGATAAAGTCGACAAGAATCTGGTCAAGAATTTAGTACTAAACTATGTACTCACAGCCGGGAATAATACTAATAAGTAAGTATAACATTTCTTCCATACTAATCTGATCAAGTACGATATATTGGACCCGGGTATGTCCTAAACTACGTCCAACTATGAGAGGTAGGGCACAGCGATGACCATCACGCTTGAATCTGGAGCAGCCAAACTGGGGAAGTACCTCCTCCTTACAGAAGACCACAGCCATAATATCACTGATACCTTTCAGGTATGTAGTGATGTGTTCCTGATGGTGAGTAAGGTTCCCAGCTCCAATCTCCCCTAAAGGCTGGCAACGCGCTTGTGACTCCCCTGGTGTTGTAGGTGCCCATGGGCGACGGTAATTGCCACCAGGCAATCAAAATAGTAACGGAATGGAATAAAAAAGCTTGGGACACATTTTTTCTCCTATCAGGCTCGAAAGAACTCATGATTTTGAGTAGAAACCACACAAAAAAAGTTGATAATACAACTTTATATAAAATGACCCGCCTGGGTCCCCATGGACCTAGCGGTACAAAATGGTGCTCTCTGTGCAGACTCTTATATTTGTTACGTTTATTTTTTAAACCTTACTTATTTGAGGAGTGTTTTTCAAAACGGCTTATTTCTTTATGCAATCAGGGTTTATAATCGTACAAAAACTAGCCCTATGATTGCCTGATGGTGAGTAAGGTTCCCAGAGCTCCAACGCTTTAAGGCCGGCAAAGCGCTTGTGACTCCCCCGGTGTTGCGGGTGCCCATGGGCGACGGTATTGCTTACCATCAGGCAATCCGTCTGCACGTTTACGACCTATGTCATAAAAAAATTAATAAATAAAGAAAAAAGCTTTTGAAAAAACACTCCTCATGTGTAAATGCCTCTTATTATGCGCCAGTTACATAAATAACCGTTATGCCCCAGAACGCAAGTGCTCCGGGTGCTATCGACGGTTCTGGACTTCAACCAGCAGGAGTGCCGGCGGCTCGGGCTGGAGAAGGCGCCTCCCACCGACAGCCTGGCCGCGGAATTCGTCAAATTCCTACAGGTAATAAATATTTGTATTTAAACTTACGTGAGACATGTCTGATAAATTAAACATTAACACGGCTCTACTCACGTTTATTTAGTCACTCGCGCGCCACACTGACAGTGCGCGACGGGCCGGCGACGCGATCGCCGAATCGAACGGACACTCAGCACTCTTAGTGCTTGATAATGGAGGCCTATGTTCTCCGAAACATGTCGCGCGAGTGACTAAATAAACGTGAGTAGAGCCGTGTTAATGTTTAATTTATCAGGTAATAAATAATTAATAAATGAATATTTCAGGATATCATCTTCCTCGCGTTGTCCCGAAAATTTGCCACGGCTCGTGGGAGCCTGAGGTCCGCTTGGCAACTAATCCCAGGATTTGGAGTAGGCACTAGTCATACGACAGCGGCTGACCTTCCAACCCAGAGGGTAACTTATCCTTATTGGGATCAGTCCGCTTTCCTCACGATGTTTTCCTCAAATGGTATTTCGTACATAAGTTCCGAAAAACGTATTGGTACGAACAGGGGTTTGAATTTGCGACCTCTGGATTGAAAGTCGCACGCTCGACCATTAGGCCACCAGCGCTGTAAACCGATTCTATGACTAAATAAGTATTATAGGTCATTCTTACACAAATTGTCTGAGCCCCACGGTAAGCTCAAGAAGGCTTGTTTTGCGGTTATTCAGCCAACGATATAATATAATGTACCAATACTTAAGTACATAGAAAACACCCATGACTCAGTAACAAATAGCTGTGTGTATCATCGCACAAATAAATGCCTTGACTGGGATTCGAACCCAGGACCATCGGCTTCATAAGCAGGGTCATTGTCATTAATGTCAGTAAGGCCAGACTATTACATTTTTAAAGTTTTACGGGTCTCAATATTAGCACGAGAAGGTAAACACTAACTTCGTGCCCTTGTATAACAAATAACTATTATCTATATTAATAATTCCGTCGAGGGTTACGGTAGATCCGAACGAAATCGTACTCAAATGAAAGAGCGTAAAAAATAAATAGTTATGAATCGACGACATGTATCGGCAAAATTCGTATTGCTGCGCATTTTGCGTTTAAAAGTGTTAATTTAATGACGAATCGGTCGGCCATATTACATTTGGTTGACAACATGACAGTGACGGTTCCCGTGCGCGGGTTGCGATCGGATACTTTGTCCGTAATTTTGGCCGTGTAGGTTTATTATGCCCGAGAGTAGCCGGGTTCTCATCTAGCTTATTTATATTTTGGCTGTAATTCGTGTTGTAATTATTTCAGGACGAGAGCAAACCTCGAGCGCCGCTACCGAGCATGCTGGGTCTCACGAAATCCAACACGCCAAGCAGAAAAAGTTCCACTATAGGCAAGTATTTTAATATTACAAATAAATATTACAGGATATATATCTTAAAACTGTTTTAAGCAGTAGTAACATTGTGAGCCATGTTACTACTGCTTACTCGCAGTAGTGAGTGATACACCCACACCCCGAGTGTGTCCTGACTCGGCTTGAAAATGAGTACCAAAGTTTACACAAAACATGTCGCCTAATGCGATATAATTACACGTGAGTTTATCTGTATGTATCTAAATAGTATTACAGGACATAAATAAAATAATAATATTACAGGACTTTCTTCCACAAATTGACTGAGCCCCACGGTAAGCTTAAGAAGGCTTGTGTTGTGGGTACTCAGCCAACGATACATAATACTTAAATACAAAGAAAACAATACTTAGAAAGCTATATGGCTTTGCTTTTTCTTCATGAGCCCAATGAAACCTTTTGAACTGCGGAAATGTTAGTAAAGCCGGCGGAAATCGGCTTGTATGGACGCGCCGCTATTGCTAGTTAAGTAAATAAATAAACGTTGTTTTTTTTTCAGGACCATCCCCCATCCCCTCAGAAGTGCTGGGCCACAACCGCAACCCCTCAACCGGCTCCAACAACCTCCTATTTCAAAACATAGACAATATAGAGACTACCTCGCAGATTTCCATAGAGTCCGACCACAGAGGCACAACTAGCATGGACACGGGAGTCAACCAAACTAGAAACACCGAAGGCGCCATCTTGAAACACGTTTTGAAGGATATGTAACTTTTTTTTTGTGCCACAGACTCAATATGACTAATGTCAAATAAGATGTCAAATGTTAAATTGACGCGTAAATATTAAAGTATTTATTCTTATTAATAAAACTTTGTAAAAGTCAGAATTTTTTGTTCCTTTGTAATAAACTGAAATATCAATAAAACGGAAAGAGACTAACGGAAGGTTAGTTAATAATTAACTAATTTATTTTTGATCCCTTTTGTTCTTTTTCATAATAAAAAAAAATGAAATGACACAATATTTTTTTTAACATATTTCAAACTGCTGTTTTAAAAAAGAAATGAACGGAATGGCATTTTCTTATAAATTACAATAAAATCCGTATAAATGTAATTTCTCAAAAAAATCATAATAATCTGACGAATATAATGTTGATTGCTTAAAAAGATATTATGTGTCTATTATAATGTTGGTCTGACAAAAATAAATGACGCAAATTAGGTCTACATGTTACGTTATTTTAATTTTTGTAGAATTTACAAATCATGGCAAATAGTTAAATTGTAGTATTATTAAGTAGTGTTTTTCTACAAATGAAATCACAATTGTATAATGAATCTGTAATATAATTAGCATTTATGTAACGCTGAGTTCGATTTAACTTTTAAGTATGTTCAATGGAAAATATAGTCGGCCATTTTTTCCGTAGCCTATATTGCGCCCTATGACTGGGCAAAAAATAAACAAGTTATATAACCATAGTATAAAATTATTATTATGTAACTACTGCAATTATACTGATTGGTTTAGCTGTAATGTACAGCTGACTGTACTCTGTGTATATTTTAGTAAGTTTTAGTGCCTTGGTAGTATTTTTTAGCAATAGTCAATTATTTTAAACTCAAACATTTTTTTTTCTTTATATTTTTGTCATATAAAACGCAACTTACGTCAAATACTTAATGAAAAAGATTACATATTAGTCAATACGTGACGTGATTTTTTCTCGGACGGAACGAGGACGCGACGGGGACGGGACGTGGTTAATTAATTAAAGACAACAAGTAACTGACGTAAATAGGACCCGGCATTTTACGCGCGTTTTGGAAAAGTCTAAGGGAGAGAACACTAACGTTTATCGATGTATCGATAAATCGGTCGTGTACTCAAAGCTCAGACAGAGTCATTGAGATTCATTTATTTTTAATTAAATACCTACTCGGGTTATCAACTCTTTGTAGATAAGATACCTATCTAATATGTATTGACACTGGCATATGAGTAGGTATGTTTGATGTTTAATTTATGTTTGAGTTTTAATTTTTTTTAAAGTCGCGGGCTATCGATACATCGATAAACGTTAGTGTTCTCTCCCTTAGACTTTTCTAAAACGACACGCAAAATTCCAAACCCTAGTGATAAATGTCCCGCCACGTTGACGTCACGTTATCGTCCCGTGTGTGATTCCGCCGTATGTACGTTTACATACATTTTCTATGAAACAATATTTCACATCCCGTTCCGTTACGTCCGTGTAAAATCACAGTAAAAGTCGTCATACTTGTCTATGTACCTAGTTGTGCAAAGTATTAATATGGAACTTACTTTAAAACTTGAATATAGAACGCCGCACACACGTTACTACAGATATAGTGAGAAATTACTTTCATTCGGGAAAACTCGGAAATACGATGACACCCGAACTGTCAATGAGTGGTCGTATTAAACGAGTGACATTTTCACTATCCATTAATATAGAACTTTATTATTTGGTGTCAATAAATGTCAAATTGAAAAATGCCATGTGACATTAAACAAAGTTCCATATGAAAATAATAGCACTGCTACCTTTCAGGTATCTAGTGTTGTGTTCCTGATGGTGAGTAAGGTTCACAGAGCTCCAACCCCCCTTAAAGGCCGGCAACGCGCTTGTGACTCCCCCGGTGTTGCGGGTGCCCATGGGCGACGGTAATTGCTTCCCATCAGGCAATCCGTCTGCTCGTTTGCCGCCTATGTCATAAAAAAAAATGTCACATATTTAATAAAGCCAATTGATTGACGGTTCGGCTACCGACGTATGTCGATCGAGATACGAGTATTCCCGATGGACAAATAGTTTTACACTACATCTGTACTACATAGGCCAGGTGCTTAACTTAGTTTTCCACCTACACCTAGTAGTGTTTAGTTTGTATTTATTATTATAAAGTGTAAATTCTTCCGTTTCGCCTGTATTTTGTTCAAATTAGTTCATTGTACAGTCGCCATCAGATATATCGGAGCTGTTGAGGTCACAAATATCTGAACAACGAGTCTATTGTCAATGCGATAAAGTGCATGTTCAGATATTTGTGACCACCTCCACAGCTCCGATATATATGATGGGGACTGTACGGCTATTATTTAGTTTCATATTACTTATGTTATACATAAAAGTTTATAAGTGAATTGAGTAAATAAAATTTTATATTACATAATAAAATTGATTAATTCTTTATTTCATCATGAAATAAAACAACTAAAACGGATTAAATCGCGTATACTAATTTAAACTTCATCCCGACGTTTCGAACCCTTTAGCAGCGTTCGTGGTCATCGGGTGGATCTTTATTTCATGTTTTTGTGATATTTGAGGTTATGTTTTGAAAAACTTTAAAAAGTAATATTTACAAAAAAAAATCAAATAAATTGTAAATGTTATGCAATAGCAATAAAATGTAAAATAATGATTTTGTATCGAGATACATCGCCTGGTATAGTAATGTAAATTTAATTTTGTGAATATGTTAATATTTGTATTAATTAATTATATTTGTTTATGCAACAATATATGAATGCGTCGATATTAATTGTTTTATTTAATATAATATAAAACCTACTTTGTCTTTCCCGTACACGGAACAATGGTGTTCCGGACATTTGGGAGGCGTACGCGGAGCCGGATCGAGCCAACACGCAGAGGGCCTTTCGGCAATTTAATGATATATAAGGGGTACACTAGGCGGATGTTGCCCCTGTCCGTGTTATGAGACGCGCACAGAGACCGCACCCGCAATGGTGTAAGGCCTTAATGAAATCTAAAATGTACAGTCAGCGTCATATAGTTCGTAGCATTCAAAGTACTCAAATAGTTCGGTACACCATACTAATTCTATGGTGTACCAAACTTTTTGAGTACTTTTAATGCTACCAACTATATGACGATGACTGTACCATATAATACCATATATATATTTTTTTATGACAAAGGTGGCAAACGAGCAGACGGATTACCTGATGGTAAGCAATTACCGTCGCCCATGGGCACTCGCAACACCAAGGGAGTCACAAGCGCGTTGCCGACCTATAAGTGGGTTGGAGCTCTGGGAACCTTACTCACCATCAGGAACACAGCACTACATACCTGAAAGGTAGCATTGCTATTATGGCTGTGGTCTTCTGTAAGGAGGAGGTACTTCCCCAGTTGGGCTGCCCCAGATTCAAGCGTGATGGTCATCGCTGTGCCCTACCTCTCATAAAATGGTATACAATTTTATTTCCGGTAGACGGTGACTTACTTTTATTATTAATTTTAATAAAGTTGGTTTTGTACCTGTTATTTAATATTTATCTTAATTAAATATAAAAGTAAAATATGTTGCAATATACAAAAAAAAAAAACTTGATACCCACTTCCTTATTAGACGTCCGGTTAAAAATTGAAGCCGACACGGATCATTTGCGTCTCTCTCGCTATTACAAAGTAAAGATGAAACAGCGATACTTCAATCATAAAATCAATCCGAACGGAAACAGTGCCTTGAGTACAAAAGGGTATAGATATGTGATAAGTGTGAACGAAAATTGTTAACGCCGTTGAATTAAAAACTAAACAATCGAAAAATTGTAAACTGTACCGTGCTCTTTACATTTTTCGTTAGATTGTAAACTATCGACGACAATCCGTCAAAATTGTGAACTTACATGCGTTAAAACGCTTCTCGAGCGCTGGCCAGGTACCGCGAACATTGAAGTTTGTATATTTCGAGCATCTTGACGACCGGTCTGGCCTAGTGGGCAGTAACCTTGCCTATGAAGCCGATGGTCCTGGGTTCGATTCCCAGTCGGGGCATTTATTTGTGTGATGAGCACAGATATTTGTTTCTGAGTCATGGGTGTTTTCTATGTATTTAAGTATTTATATGTATCTATCTATTATATATATCGTCGTCTAGTACCTACAACACAAGCCTTTACTGAGCTTACCGTAGGACTAGGTCGATTTGTGTAAGATTGTCCCAAAATATTTATTTATTTATTTATTATTATTTATCTATCTCTATTATTCCAATTAAGAGATTGGGAGAGACAGAGACAATCGTCCAGATTTTACGAATATCGTTTTTCTCGGTAGCGGCACTGATTAGCTGGTCTGAAACGTAAAAGAAACCGTTAAATTATAAACAGTATGTTAGACTTTACAATTTTTCGACTATTTACAATCTTGCGAATTAGTTTATAAACGGTTCTTATACAATTTTACTGTGTCATATAAATAACAAAATTCATTTATTTCATTAAGATAACAAAGATCTCATAATTATTATTTTTTAAATAACGTTTGCAACGTATGCCATAGCTATAAGGTATCTATATAACTTATAATTTGTATATACATTACTGTACTTACTTACTACATATTTAAGCTATTCGTCTAAGCATATTGCGCGCAGAATAGATGGCCGATAGGGCGGAAAGGTTCTGGAGTGGCGACCACGAAGCGTAGGTAGGTCTCCCACAAGGTGAACCGACGGCCTGGTGAAGGTCGCGGTATGCCCTTGGATGTGGAAGGCGCAGGACCGGTCTTTTTGGGGGAGGCCTATGTCCAGCAGTGGACGTCTTTCGACAGTTTCGACTGTCATGATGATGATGATGATGATTTTAAGCAAAAAGCAATGTAATACAACACGACCGCTAGAAGTGTGGCCTAGTGGGTAGTGACCTGCCTATGAAGCCGACGGGTCCTGGGTTGGAATCCCAGTTTGGCTATTTATTTGTGAATCAACTCAAAATTTTTCAATATATCTAACTACTCTGCAAGAGCTCTGAATGTAAACTAAAAATGGGTTGGTAGTTGGTAGATATCATGTACTCCGCCCTAACGGGAAAAAACTACCTATGTGCTTTAGGATATCAGTTTGAAATTGAATTCTATCGCTCAGGAACACGGCCACTAATTGAATTAATACTTTTATGTCGTTTACGTCGTTTATGCATGTAGGTTTATAAGAGGTGATTAATACAGAGGAGTGCCGCGGGCCGCTTCCAATCACTTCGCTTTTGTTTTACACATTACGATCTTTCTTAATCCAATTTCTAAAGAAACAAAATCACAAATCGTTCAGCGTCGTGATTTTCCATAGAAAGAGAGATAGCATCCGTCGGCCCGTGCTCTCTTTAAATTCTTGTCAAAGAGACTCAGAGACGTCATAGCAGATCGAAGAGCTCAGCTGTCAACCTCACGATTCAGCGTCTTCGCTATCAAGCCTAACAGGCCATTTTTAGATTTGTGTTAGTTTTAGTTCTATTTTATTGTATTTCTCTTCCGTACACGGAACAATGGTGTTCCGGATATTTGGGAGGCGTACGCGGAGCCCGATCAAGCCAACGCGCAGAGGCCCTTTCGACAATTTAATGAAATGTAAGGGGTACACTAAGCGGATGTTGCCCCTGTCCGTATCATGGTGTAAGGACTATTGATTTTTAATGGAATCTAGAATGTACCAGGCTATTTGGTGGAAAGGATGGACTAGCTACTGGGCTATTGGATAAAAACCCGGACTGTATTTGTATTTAATTGTTAATTAGTTTTCTGCAACCAATTAGTTGTTTTTGTGACTTTAATTATGATGACTTTGACCATCAGTGATGGTGTTTATTTGTGTCATGGGTGTTGTATTTATATATAAGTATTTAAGTTTACACAATTAAGTACTGCTCTCTCAAACCGTCCTTTTTTTATGATTTAGGAGGAAAACGAGCAGACGGACTGCCTGATGGTAACCTTTAAGCTCTTGGTAATCTCTAAGCGCTCTTTTCTTGAAGGTTTGGATGTCATAATATCGGTCCGGAAATACTGCACACGACAATTTATTCCAAAGTTTTGCCGTGCGAGGCAGGAAGTTTCTAGAAAAACGCACAGTTGAGGACTGCCAACCATCCAAGTGGTGATGATGGAAGTGTTGTCGTGTAGAGCGCTGGCGGAAGGAAGCAGCAGGGATTAACCCGAACATTCCTCGGAGCACTCTCCGTAGTAGATGCGGTAGAAAATGCAGAGTGAGGCCTCATCTCTACGCAGTGCCAAGGAGTCAAGTCGGTCCGAGATATCCTGGCTGCTGACTTCGACTTCTACAGTTTGTAAACAAGTTGATCGTGTGATTCGTGTGTTGTAAAGAATCATTTTAGTGCAACATTAGAGTTGCAGCCGCCACTCCTTAATGCGACTGCGGTGCAGTGTAAAAATATCTCTACGCTGATTGCGACAAAAACATATATACAAAAATTTACGCCACGGTTAAAAGACATGGCTCCATGTTTTCGTTATATTCTATGTGTTGTAAATAAATATAAATATAAGAGAAAAATATAGATGCGTGTTGACATGAGTGTTTATTAGAACAAAGTAATCAAGGAATTTCAAACAATAAAATAATAGAAATAAACAACTTAAAAAATATAGTCTGCACAACAGAGGTTAGTTTATACAACACTATATAATGTTATGAGAGGTAGGGCACAGCGATGACCATCACGCTTGAATCTGGGGCAGCCCAACTGGGGAAGTACCTCCTCCTTATAGAAGACCACAGCCATAATAACACTGCTACCTTTCAGGTATGTAGTGTTGTGTTCCTGATGGTGAGTAAGGTTTCCAGAGCTCCAACAACTTTTAGGGTAGGCAAGGCGTCCATAGGCTACGGTAACTGCTTACCGTCAGGCGGGCCGTATGCTTGTTTGCCACCGTCGTTGTATTAAAAAAAAACATTGTTTCATATGTATCTGTACAGTCGCCATCAGATATATCAGAGCTGTAGTGGTGATCACAAATATCTGGACAACGCCGTTATTGTCAAGGCGATAAAGTGCATGATCAGATATTTGTGACCATCTACGCAGCTCCGATATATCTGATGGTGACTGTACAATGCAGTGACTAAGTATAGTCCGGAAGATTCATCACCTAAGGAAACGCCGCGTTCCCGCAGCGATTGCCATGCAACGCCAGTAAAACGCCGAGTGTCCGCCACTAGTTATGATGGATTTTTCCGTTATGTACTGCGACTGCTGCCAAAGTGTTTTAGTATTATTTTCACCATTTTTTCCTTCCTTAAAAAATAATAGGCATTTTCAAGAAAAGTTCGTTCAAACTAAGCTAAGATTTAAATTCTCAACGCTTAACTTTTGGAATAATGACGCAAATTAATAATAACTACCAAAGTACCACCAAAAAATTGCTTTTTTACAAGTTGCCAAGCAAACCGTGTTACACTTCCTTATGATCTAATCAGTCGAAAAGCAACAAAAACTCCAAAAATAGAGATGTGACCCAGAAAGTGTCTCGACACCATGACCCCAAAACTGAAACCCCTATCGACGCACGACCATAATTAAAAAGCAAAGTTATTCCACCCCCCTGATTAAGAACACCCACCCTCCCCTCCTTCGTACAATGGTCAGTATACAGGCGCCTTGCAAGGTGTACCGTAGCCTTAGAAACTAAAAACAAAACAAAAATAAACAGAACAAGTTAAATTCGCGAAAATTCGCTTGTGATTTTTACATATTAACATTCTCAAAACCGCTTTAAGTGTGATGTTTATTAGTTTAAAAAAAATGACTGAAAAATGTAACTTTAGATTCTTAAACGAAAACATTTCTTAATGTTACTCGTAACTCGCGTGCTCGCGTACATTTATAAACGGTGTTCCATTTTCAAAAATGACCGTTAGGACGCTCGGTTTTCGCGCCAAAAAAACAATCATGGCGGTGTTTTTTAATATTTTCTACGTGTTCAAAATTAAGCGGAAATGACGACGTTCTAGAGTGTGACAGTGGAATTTGCGAAAATGTGAAATTATAACAAAACTTGTTTGTATTTGTGATTGTTAAAACGTTTTTACTGTGAATGTGCTGTGCTATTAAGGATTTATTCTATGGGTTTGTATTTAAAACTTTCTATTTTAACAGTTATTTAAATTGTTAAAACAATAATAAATCAATCTTAAACTAAAATTAACATAAATCTAAAAAATACCGTGGCGTGGTACTGAAATCTCTAGCAGCTTTTGCTCCCCAAATTATGTGGCAGATAGTTACGAGTGATTCTCTTTGACAGGTATGAAGAGACAAATCCATTGTTTTATTTAAAAAAAAACATAAAACTCTTACAGTTGTTATCAAAATTATTGTCTATGCCTTTAAGCATTTTTAATCAAAGAATGAGTTTTATTAAGTTTAATTTAAGTGTTATGATAATACTTAAACAATGGTATCCATAATAATTAGGACGTAAAAATCTAGACTTTAAAACCTTTAGAAATACACAAGCTGTACTAGAGAATTATCTCCCCTTATTCACAAAAGTATATATCAGACCTAAATCAAACTTAAAACAAACATAATTATTCCATTAAATATATTTATTTACAAAAAAAAAATCAACATTATTCTTAGTGTGCTACCCGTATTTTTACAAATAAATATGCAGGAATTACAATATCATAATAACTACTTACTACATTAAATTAAAAAAGGCCCTTGAGGCATTGTGGCAAGAATGCTGGCTACTCCTCGTTGTATCGCAATGCTGATACGTTGTGCGAGGAAGCCGCCAGCTCTTCGGTCTCCAGATACGTCAACCAGAATTATTTATTGATTTAGAACAACAATATATAACTCAACATTACAGAATACAACAATTCGCCTAGAGATAGTGTCGTCGACTTAGCTAAAGTCCACCACGAAAATCTAAATTTGCAAATTTTGGACCATTGTCTCTGCCACTAATTACGGTTTTAGAGTTTCATTTTGAAGTAAGTTTTCCTAACCTACTTCCTACCTGTCTGTTTGTCTGTCTGTCTCTCAGTCCGTCCGTCCGCCAGTCCGTCTGTCTATCAGTGGCGGCGCGTCCTTAGAACTCGATTCCTGCCGGCTTGACTAACTTTCAGATAGTAGAGCAGTTTTCCATGAAGAAATAGATTGTCATAATAATTCAGGCTTCCCGGCTTGTCTAGGATATCGGATATGTTGTCTATCTGCCTGTCATCTGTACGTAAATACATAGAAAACATCTAAGATCCAGGAACAAATACCTGTGCTCATCACACAAATTAAATGCCCTTAC
The DNA here is from genome assembly GCA_022674325.2 of Grapholita molesta. Classification (NCBI taxonomy): domain Eukaryota; kingdom Metazoa; phylum Arthropoda; class Insecta; order Lepidoptera; family Tortricidae; genus Grapholita; species Grapholita molesta. The sequence goes on from CP053143.2 coordinate 10,545,621, forward strand.
TAGGATATGAACCTTGGACTGTCGGCTTCATAGCCAGGGTTACTACTGACTAGACAAGACCTCCAACAAAAGTAATTTTTTTTATGTCAAAGGTGGCAAACGAGCAGGCGGATTGCCAGATGGTAAGCAATTACCGCCACCCTTGGGCACCCGCAACACCAGGGGAGTCACAAGCGTGTTGCCGGCCTTTAACGGGGGTTGGAGCTCTGGGAACCTTACTCACTACCAGGAACACAACACAACATACCTGAAAGATAGTAGTGCTGTTATGGCTGTGATCTTCTGTAAGGAGGAGATACTTCCCCAGTTGGGCTGCTCCAGATTCAATCGTGATGGTACTTGGGGGATGGCAAATCTTATGGGTGATACTTGGTAATTCCGTGATACTGCATTATTATGTATTTGGTAATTCGCTGATAATTATTATTGACGACCGGTCTGGTCTAGTGGGTAGTGACCCTGCCTATGAAGCCTATGGTCCTGAGTTCAAATCCCAGTCAGGGCATTTATTTGTTCCTGAGTCATGGGTGTTTTCTATGTATTTAAGTATTTATATGTATCTATCTATTATATATATCGTCGTCTAGTACCTACAACACAAGCCTTACTGAGCTTACCGTAGGACCAGGCAGATTTGGTAAGAGTGTCCCGAGATATTCATATTTTATTTATTTATTATATAACAGAGCTCGCGCTAAGAAAATACAAGCTATAAATTCGATGGCAGCTGTCAGTTTAAGATGCTTGCAATCTTGACAGTAATTCTCCATTGACGACATGGTAAAGATGATGAATAAGAGTTTGGCAACACTATCCTTCTCACTAGAAAGAAAAAAATATTTCTCTATGGGGTCGCTGGTCAGCGGCAATAAAAAAACCGTCAGGGCCAACACTCGGCCTTGCTTACAAATATTACCTTTATCAATAACAAGCCCACACACAACACCAGCCTTGGGGCTCCAGAACTCCGGATACAGCCATTACTATATTAACTTCAAATTAAAAGCTTTTCGGATTAATTTACTAAAGTTATTGTTGAATTGAATTAAAAAGAATAAAAAAACCCGACTGCGTTAAGTTTTTATTTTTAACGACCACGGTATCAGCCATTTTGTTTTTAATATAATTTTCCTAACTAGTGCGTAAAAAGTGCACTTTTCGCACGCTTCGCGTGCATAAATTTCACTTTTTAAGGCACTTGCTATGAAAAATTAGGTTCGATACTCGTGTAAAAACGTCTTTAAGACTCGGGTGATTGTCACCCTCGTTTCACTCGGGCTCCAACGTTCACCCTCGTCGAAATAAATATTTTTTTCACTAGTATCGAAATGTACTATTTTAAGGCACTTGCTATGAAAAAATTAGGTTCGATACACGTGTAAAAACTTCTCTAAGACTCGGGTGATTGTCACCCTCGTTTCACTCGAACTCCTTTCACATTCACCCTCGTAGAAAAAAAAAATTACTAGTATCGAAATGTAGTATTCCACCTCACTAGTTTACAAGAACTGTTTTATTCTTCGAAAACAGATAGCTGTATAGCAAGTTGCATTTTATTCACAAGGGTGCAAAGTAAATTCGTACGAATTGTTTACTAATCGAGTGTTTTTGACGTTAGCTGATTTGATTTTCCTTTATTCCATACATATTTAATGACAAATGATGGATGCCAATAATTTTTATGAACATTTTAATGATTTAGCTTTAGTTCTTTCCTCGCGGTAGTGAGATGAAAAATTGTGTGTACCACTCGGCAGCAAAGTGTGTCCCCTCTCATGCCTTGATATCCTCCCAACGCTCAAGATTTCACATTTTAAACCACTATCTGTGCTTGCGGTTTAATTTTGGAATCTTACGCTAGCTCGGGTCTCAATATTAGCACGAGAGGGTAAACACTAACTTTGCTCTCTTGTAAAACAAATAACTATTCTCCTGCCACTGCTTAACGGCATATACTCGTAAAGATGTGGGACGTGCAAAGAAATAATATATACACACGACATACATACAATTAATACAGACATAATGTAGGAACTCATGGAAAAATTAAATTTCATTTGGTATTCGGACGAAAACATGTTTTCGGCTAATTATCTAATTATTTGGCAAAATGATCATGATCTGTGACATCACAGAACATCCTTACACAAATTGACTGAGCCCTACGGTAAGCGCAAGAAGGCTTGTGTTGTGGGTACTCAGCCAACGATATATATAATATAAAATCCTTAATTATATAGAAAACACCCATGACTCATCCCAAATATCTATGCTCGTCAAGGATGCTGGCGGCGACTTGTCTAATGCTGATCTCTTCTAGACTTTACAAAACCTTCATTCTTGGACAATAATTAAATAAATATCTTAAGGTAAGGTAAGGTAAGGTAAGCTCAGTAAGGCTTGTGTTGTAGACGACGATATGTATAATAGATAGATACATATAAATACTTAAATACATAGAAAACACCCATGACTCAGGAACAAATATCTGTGCTCATCACACAAATAAGCCCTGACTGGGATTTGAACCCAGGACCATCGGCCTCATAGGCAGGGTACCTTACCACTAGACCTGACGCCTCTATTGTGAAGGTGATAAAGTGCATGTTCAGATATTTGTGACCACCTCCACAGCTCCGATATATCTGATGGCGAAGTGACTGTACATTACAAAATAAATAAACTTTACAAAAAATAAACCCGACTTCAAATATGTACTAAAAAGCAACAAATAATTGTTTTCTTTATCACTTGATAAGTACTTTTGGACTATTTAGAACAAATCGATTTCTGAGGACAATTATATACAATTATTATTGTTTTTAGAGTCGGTGCCAGCCACTTTTTTCGTTTCCGAAGCCTTCGGCAGTCGTGAATATATTGATATCTGAAGCGCATAAAAAAACACAAACACATAAAAAAAAACAACACGCCAACCGACTTGATAACCTCCTCCTTTTTTTGAAGTCGGTTAAAAAGTCAAATTTCAACCAAGGGAATAAATCCAGGCGTAAATTCGATCTAACATTATTAGGGGACTTAGCCTAAACCGTCGTAAGTACATTCTACAGCAGTTGAATCTTGGACTTTACGATATGGGAATACAATACAAAATTGCACGGATATAATAGGTGTTAAAGGCGGTTTGTTTGCGAGTTGGATGAGGTGTAGTTACGTGTAATACATGTAACTTGGTAGCTATCCAATATGGAGTATTGGCGATAACGAAATGGCGGCGAGGGCTGTCATTAATCAAGTGTTATAGGCCAAATTAATAGTTTCACGCCTTATCTGCCTCGAGTGTGGGGATCCGTAGTCTTTGGGGTTTTTCAAACGGTTTGTTACAATTTATTTCGGTAGTAATTTATGGAAAATATTGTAAGTACTAGAACATTTCAGTTACCGTAAAATGGGGTGAGTAGCGTTGGGTGAAGTATAAATAGGGAGTTTAAGGATGACAGAGAGGTGATTAGGTTTTAAAAGGCTTATCTTATATTCCAATTTCTTCTTCTTTCTTAAATTTCTGATTCTATCACGCATAGAGAAGAAAAATCAAGCAATTATCTACACTAAAATTATAAAGGGTTTGTAAGTGTGTGAGTGTGTATGTTTGTTACTTCTTTACGTATAAACGGCTGGAGCGATTTTAATAACATTTGGTATGGAGTTAGCTGACACCCTGGATTAACACATACATTTTTTTTTAATGACAAAGGTGGCAAACGAGCAGACGGATTACCTGATTGTAAGCAATTACCGTTGCCCATGGGCACTCGCAACACCAAGGGAGTCATAAGCGCGTTGCCGACCTATAAGTGGGTTGGAGCTCTGGAAACCTTACTCACCATCAGGAACACAGCACTACATACCTGAAAGGTAGAAGTGCTATTATGGCTGTGGTCTTCTGTAAGGAGGAGATACTTCCCCAGTTGGGCCGCCCCAGACTCAAGCGTGATGGTCATCGCTGTGCCCTACCTCTCATAAAATACATACACTTCGTTTTTTCCTAATAAATCGCGGGTAACACCGCGGGGTACAGCTAGATGATAATATTATTATTTATTGTTGTTTTGGGCTATTATTTGCGCTGCATCGACCAGTCATGATCTATTGTAGTATTGTGTAAAGGCAGCCCTTTTTATAATTAATTACTGTTTCCCGTTGAGTCCAGAAAGCTCCAGATTCTTTGGGCTGTAATGTCGTGTACCTCATAAGGTTTCAGTACCTGCCTGCCTAGGTGAATACTTCTTTTATGGATTAGTGGCCCGCAGGAGCAGAGGATGTGATAAAGATAATATAGGTGAAAAACTTAGCTAAAGCACCTGGCTTATGTCGGCGTTATATATTCAAATTTTGACGTAAGTTCCATATTCATTCTCTGCACAACTACATAGACATGGTCCTTCAGTTAAGTTTTTCACCTATAGAATATAGCAGTGATTATTGGGACAGCCATTTTGTATTGAAAACAAAGTCTATGGTATATTCAGTCGCGCAGTTCAATACCCTTACCATGAGTTGTGACATTGAGGTTTTCGATAACGAGTATCGAGTTTACTATCTGTGCATCTCGTTCGCACTAAAATGGTACAAGCGAGATGCACAGATAGTAAACTCGATAGCCGTTATCGAAAACCTTGTCACAACTCATGGTAAGGGTACAATACCGCAAAATTGCACTTGTCACTCAAAACGGAGTCACGAATCGCAAATCGTCGTATAATTACATTCAGTATCGCACTTTTAACAGACCAATAACAACCTTATTACAATGGTATAAGAATTACCAATTTATACAGCGAATAGGACTTGGTTTGAATGACGCGACGCTGAGTCAGCGTTAAACTGCAGCCTAGGACATCCACTGCTGAACATAGGCCTCCCCTTTAGACTGTAACAGTGAGCGATCTCGAGCCCTCGAGCACACTGCCGGTATAGATGCGGGCAAGGGGCTGTGCATAAATTACGTCATTTCAAATTTGGGGGCTCTGAACATCGGATGACGGTAGGATGACGTAGACGGGTCCTTAGAAAGATGACATCAAGTTAAGTTTAAACTTCGTCAAAAATCGTCAAAAATCGATTTATGCACATCCCCCAAGTATGTTTTACAGTCAGCAGCAGAAGTAATAAATCAATATAATGACTGTCCCGAAATAATTATTTTATTTCTTTATTTATTTATTAATATTGTAAATTATATTCGTAAATATATAGTCTTAGATCCCACAGTCAATACCTTTTTCGGTACTAAATAAATAATAATAATAATAGAGGATTCAATGCCAGTCTAACTAGGTTAGAAGCGGGCCCAATGTTTAAAATTATTCCGAAAAAACAAATAATATTTCAACGCCTGAATCACATTATTATTCAACAGTTCTATCCATTCTAAAAGGGCACTAGTCCCATACAAGTTACACGAAACTTGTACCTTTTCACTTTAAGCTCTTTCGTAGGCTATGTCCTTGAGTTAGTTCTATATCGCGATCTCACTCTGGGCCAAGGACGCCATTGTTGCCAAAATTGCACTCATTATAATCTAGTTTAGACTATGTGACACGAGTCTAGCTAGAGTGACAACACCCTGCCTATGGAGCCGATAGTCCCGGGTTCAAATCCCAGTCAGGGCATTTTTTTGTGTGAATAAAAAATTTGACTCAGGTCCTGGTCATTAGGTAGGGTGCCCAGAAGGCTGGCCGCGTTTCCGCGCTGGATAGCAATGCTAATCCGTTGGCGAAATAATGGCCAGCCCTCTGGTCACCAGAAACCTCTGTGATGAGCACAGATATTTGTTCTTGAGTCATGGGTGTTTTCTATGTATTTAAGTATGTGTATATTATATCTATCGTTGGCTGAGACACAACACAAGCCTTCTTGAGCTTACCGTGGGGCTCAGTCGATTTGTGTAAGAATATCTTATAATATTTATTTAAGGTTTTTACGTGCTACTGAAAACATACTCGTATAAACTTTGTTTCCACTACATAACAATGGCTCCCAAAATGACCCCAATATTCTACTGACAGTGACAGTTACCCCCTTATCATAATAGTATATTAATAATATTAAGATGTTGGTGGCAAAGAAGCATACATCCCGCCCGATAAGCAGTCAATAACACATGGACGCCTATTGTACGATTCCCACCGACCGGGCCGGGCGGAGTCGGCTGGAGCCGCGTCGAAACGGCCGCTCGGGCAGCCGGCGAAAGCCGACTGCGTCCAGTGACCAGCTGCCGCCACGTGTCAGCCGACCGCGTCTCTTGACCGCTTCAATGTTCCGGTCAGTTTTGAATCGTGTTGGTGATTACAAGTAACTAATAAATTAAAATGGCGGAATGGGACGTTGTGTTGGCAGCTATTGTATTAGAAGAAAATGAACATGTATTGACGAATTGGACCCGGTGTATGTCCTTAAACTACGTCCGGACTTAGATCGAAATTTCTTCGGAGCGTTCTCGAATGGACTCGATCGCCGAACCGACGTCATCGGATGTGCCTGCGCCCGACGGCGTGCGGGGGCGCCCGGCGGCCGAGAACCTCCGTCCACCTCCGCGAGCGTCCGATCGGCCGGCAGCGGCGCCAAAAACACTCAAATATGGAATCTGACTACGGTACAGAAGCTCTACATTTCTTTGGCAACTATTTAATTGCGCTTGAGCGCGCGCTGACTCCGCCCGGTCGGTCGGAATCGTACATGAGTTCAGTATTGGTCATTAGTTGGGAATCGTGACAATTGTCGGCAAGGTGAAATAGGGGCCTCGCCTGGGGGCCAATTTTTGAGCTTCGGGTAGGTACTCGAATCGTGACATTTTAAACTCTGTTAGAAACGAAGAATTGGTATTAAGGAAACATGAATGATATAAATCAATAATCGTGTATCGAAACTATACATTTCGTACAAAAATAATGGTTAGAAACTTTTGTGTGCAATTATTTTCGTCCCCATAGTTTATTGAATTCGTGTGTACTAGTCTCAAAAATCCGCCCCCTGTACCCTTACCATGAGTTGTGACATTGACGTTTTCGATAACGAGTATCGAGTTTACTATCTGTGCATATCGTTCGCATTAAAATAGTACACGCGAGATGCACAGATAGTAAACTCGATACTACGTTATCGAAAACCTCAATGTCATAACTCATGGTAAGGGTCTGAGGAGCTTATGTTTTAATGTATACAACTAGAAAGTATAATGACTGGAGCACGTATCCGCGAGCGCCAGTGGACAAAGATATTCTGGCTTTTTCAGCCCAAAATGACAATTCACTATAGTTTTGCGTTACAGGACACTCTTTATAACAAAAATATTAGCATAAACATGCAGCATAGCATTAATTACCGCAACTTCGGTTGAAAACACAAGAAACAGGTCTTACAGTTAAGTTTTCACGTATACCACAGGTTTCGTTTGTACCTAATTAAACGCATGTTTGCCAAGAAGTCCTTGAGTCCATTTCGTGGTTATATCAAGGGCACCACTGTTGTCAAAATTGTACTCATTATAAACTAATTTAGACAATGTGACACGTCTAATAGGTAATAGTAAATGAATGAATGAATTAGCCGTGTGATGCCGGCTGATAAGAATAGCACCACACCACCTCCTCCTGCGGTTGTCGTATGTAAAAGGCGACAAAGGGAACACCCGGAAAATCCGTCGAAATCCTTTAAGCGTTTATATTTACATTCATCCCATTCATTCACTCTTATTGCAATCAGTACTTCATATAGTTGTGTGTGTAATACATTCGCCTCAACTCTTGAACCTATAGTAATTATAATTGTTAACTCGTGGATATGATTAACAGCGCCATCTATACAATATTATCAATAACAAATCATTATCTAGATGGCTATAATATGTACTCCCGGTCGATAAGGAATTGATTCGTTGACACCTCCAATAGGAGGCGTTGTAATCAATTATTATTTCTTAATTAAATAGATAGCTAGCGAGTAAGTACTTCACTTTTAAAATATACACGATACGAAGCACACGGCGTTCTGATTCTCCAACCTGGTCCCTCATCTTCCATCCACGAACAAACAATAATATTTTAGTTATTGTAAATTAATAAAAAACAAATTTACGACAAGTGTTTTAAAACGAAACGCCTTATGTCTAAAATGAAAAATGCACTTAAATCAACATTCACAAAAAGTTACAAAATGGTTTAAACGTCCGACCAATTACTTTAAATAAGAAACATAATAATGTTCTAGCCGCATACAGTCACGGCAGCAAAACATTTTAATTTTATTCTGGCGTTCCGCACACGGGATGGCATGGCGGGGCGTTCTCCGGAATATGGAGCCATAGTGTCAGCGGATTTCATGAGCAAATTCAAATTCAAAATCAAATACTTTATTCATCGAACACAGGTTATACAACATTACATTGTAGATGGTGGAAAGACAGGGTTTGTAAAAAGGCATACGAAATTATTTTTTATTCATGCACACATGCACCAAATTTCTTTTCATACAATACTTCTAATATCATTACAGCAGCAAGGAAGGAAATAACAGGTTATAAACATCAAATATAATAAATAAACTTTTAACAAAAAATAAACCCGACTTCAAACATGAACTGAAACCAAAAATAATTGTAATTAGGTAATTGTCCTAACAAATGTATTTGTTCTAAATAGTCCCAAAGTACTTATCAAGTAATAAAGAAAATAATTATTTGTTGCTTTTTAGTTCATATTTGAAGTCGGGTTAATTTTTTGTTAAAAGTTTATTTATTTTTAACTTTTTAGTTTCCCTTTTGTCACTGATTTTTAATAATTGAATATGGGCAGACCAAATACGGGTAATCGCGCTGCTTGTATGAGACAGTGTTCTTTGTGCCAAACGAGGAAATGTTATAAAAAAGGAATATAATATATAAACTTTGCAAAAAGACAAAATGTATGTCGAATTGAGTCGCGTTCGAAGTTTAGGTTAGATAATAGCTGATTCGGATATCATGATTTCGATGATAACAAACTGTCAGTTTTATCATTGTTAAAATTATTAATAAAATTATTGGACTGGTCTTTCTGCAAGAAATTCATTGGTGGAGTAATAAGAATTTTTAGTCAAGTATTCTTTGAGTGCTTTTTTAAATTGGAGCTGTCGCTACCGCGAAAAACGATATTAGGTCAATGTGGGTAAGACCGACATAGGGTGATTATTCGGGCGTTTGAACCGTTCTTAATACTCTGTCCCGATTTCTGTAGAAATGATCACACAGTTTGGTGTTATTTTTGTTTTTTTTTTATGACAAAGGTGGCAAACGAGCAGACGGATTGCCTGATGGTAAGCAATTACCGTCGCGCATAGGCACCCGTAACACCAGGGGAGTCACAAGCGCGTTGCCGACCTTCAAGCGGATTGGAGCTCTGGGAACCTTACTCACCATCAGGAAGACAACACTGCATTCCTGAATGGTAGCAGTGCTATTATGGCTGTGGTCTTCTGTAAGGAGGAGGTACTTTCCCAGTTGGACTGCCCCAGATTCAAGCGTGATGGTCATCGCTGTGCCCTACCTCTCATTGTTGGACGTAGTTTAAGGACATACCCGGGTCCGGGTTTACTGGTAGACAGCTGGACTGGCTAAAGAACAACCACAATCTACTTAATATGATGCAGGCACTTCTATAGAAATCTGGACAGAGTAATAAGAACGGTTCAAACGCCCGAATAATCACCCCATACACTTCAGTCGTAAATCGTCCACTGTTGGACATAGGCCTCCCCCAAATATGACTTGTATCATCTTGAGGGGTAGTTGCCATAGTCGCCACGCTTCGCGACCGCAGTAGCTGTAGATTGGTTTGCGACGGACGCTGCTGCCCATCCGTCGGTTTTTGCCCTTTGTCGCCTCTTACGACACCCGGAGGATATGGGATGGTGCTATTCTAGTCAGCCGGCACTACACGGCGAGACCAGCATACTTTATTTTTAAGGGAAGTCCGTCATATGACAGTAAATACCTATGAGATAATGTAGGAAATTGTTTGGTCGGTCTTTCCTGATAGACGTTCTTACCCACATTGAACTTCGTGCATTTCGGACGATTGTCGCTGTCACTCTCATGACGCGTTCATTGGAGTAAAAGAGAAAGATGCTCGAATTATACGAACTTCGATGTTCGCGGTACCGAGCCTGTTTACAGCGCGCACGGGCAAGCCGTACAGGGCAATGCGCCATTGTTTGCAGGCCCGTCCCGCTTGGGAATTGGAAGTCTGAGCCGCTTACTTGTATTTAAACTTTCTTGAGACATTGTAATGTTTCGGAGAACATAGGCCTCCATTTACAAGCACGCGGTGTTACTGCAAAATTGCAAGTCACACGCTCTTACCTCTAGGCCACCTGCGCTCCCAGAATTATGATTATGACAATGAATGAGGGCAATCCATATAAGCCTAGGAGGATATAACCAATATGGAGCCGACGCACGCACTAATTTCTATCGGACAAATTCTGCCGTTTTCGGCGCGGGGGTGAGGTAAGACACATAAATAATGTTAACACTAATGCATTTTTTACGTGCATCGCTACACACGCACACAAAAAAAATATCAAACACTAGCATAAACTATATTCACACAAGTTCAAGAATTATGACCGGCCGAGTAATTTTGGCAGAGGGGAAAGCTAATATACTCCATATTGGTTATATCCTCCTAGATATAAGCTAAAGTCGTCAGAAAGCAAATCGCTATAACTGGCGCCGGCCCTAACTTTAGCACAGCATGTAAATATTTTCAGTGTTTTAGGTTAGTCCACCCTGTAGTAATTACGGCCGAGGACGGACGCAAGGACGACTCACGAAACACCCAGTATGTTGTGTTAAAAATATACAAGAATATTGTAGCATAAGAATAAGAATAAGATTATCCTCTCACTGCAGCCCTAACCACCGGCAGCCTGGGTCCTGCCTCGTTGCCGGCGGCACCCTAGGTTAAGTTTTTTATAATATGTTTATTATTTTGTTATATTTTGGTTGTATTTTATATACTACTTTTATAAAAATACTCTAAAAAACCTAACGAAACAGATAAGATAAATAAAAGAGAATAAGAGAATGAGAAAAAAAAATTGCACACAAAAAAACAAGAAATAAGGAAGTTGATATACTTTTTAAATAAATAATATAAATATTACAGAACAATCTTACACAAATTGACTGAGCCCCACGGTAAGCTCAAGAAGGCTCGTGTTACGGGTACTCGGCCAACGATATGTATAATATACAAATACTTAAATACATAGAAAACACCCATGACTCAGGAACAAATATCTGTGCTCATCACAGAGGTTTCTGGTGACCAGAGGGCTGGCCACTATTTCGCCCAACGGATTAGCATTGCTATCCAGCGCGGAAACGCGGCCAGCCTTCTGGGCACCCTACCTAATGACCAGGACCTAGGTAATTTTTTTATTCACACAAATAAATGCCGACTGGGATTTGAACCCAGGACCATCGGCTTCGTAGGCAGGGTGCTCCAAGCCTTATAGAGTTAACTGTCGAACTAGGTTGGTTCTACACTTGGTTAGTTTTAAACAATTGTCCGATTACATGTACAGTCGCCATCAAAAATACCGGAGCTGTGGAGGCGGTCACAAATATCTGAACATGCACTTTATCGCCTTGACAGAGGCGTTGTTCAGACATTTGTGACCTCCACAGCTGCGATATATCTGATGGTGACTATTCTGATTACTCAAAGTAAGGATAGTACAGTCGCTATCAAATAAATTTTAGCGGCCAAGACACTCAAAAGTATCCGAACATGCACTTAATCGCTTTAACAATAGAGGCGTTGTTCAGATATTTGTGACCTTGGCTGCTCCGATATATCTAATGGCGACTGTACTTAAACGCAGCTAAGTATATCAGTACCCTTACCATGAGTTGTGACATTGAGGTTTTCGATAACGAAAGAGTTTACTATCTGTGCATCTCGTTTGTACAGTCGCGGAATGAAAAGGTTGACCAGTTCTCAAACAAATCCATTTACGAGTGGCAAGTTACATTTTGAGAGTGTTGCATTGAAAATTATGTTTAAGTGTTTGACAACAAAGTTCAAATTTACTAAGACGAATGTTCCTTGACTATTAAGAGTTGAACTAAAACCTTTTTATCAAGAGTAGTTATAAAACTGTTGTCTCAAGTTTGATAAATCCTCTTCGCTTATATATATTGCGATCCTCTTTTAAGCTTCCTGAAATAACTGAAGAATGAATGAGATAAAAAGTTTTCTTTTTAATTTTAACTAAAATGCAAAGAGGTCAATTTCTCATAGGGGTGATAAGTATCTGTCATGTAGTGAAGTGACATTAATTGTGACGGAAAGTGTCGTACTTACTCGGTCGATAAAGCAGATACTGGACTGACGGTTGAACCTCAAAATGGCGAAGTCGTCTTGAAAATATATTTTTTGTTTTTTGTTCAAACGTAGTTTAGTGTGTAATATTGATAGCGTATTATGCAGGGATCTAATGCAGAATTGTGCAGCTAAATAAGAATAGATTTCAAAACGTGTTTCACCACTATTTTGGTCATCACCCGGCAATCCCGGGGTCACGGCCGCCTCTTAGCTTTCTGTAAAGTCCAGCTACCACTTTACAAAACGCAAGGCCTACTACCGAACAACGTCATGGTCTAAGGGCAAACTTATATGTTATTATACTTATTTGTTATTCTACTTGACACTGGCGAAATCATCGATTGATTTATTGATGGAAGCCATATTTTTTTAAAAGAAGAAGAAGAAGATACTGATAATTTATACTGAGCAAGCAAAAACTTAACAACAGATCTTAAGCTGGTCAACCTTTTCATTCCGCGACTGTACTATTTTAGTGCGACCATGACCCTTACCATGAGTTGTGACATTGAGGTTTTCGATAACGAGTATCGAGTTTACTATCTGTGCATATCGTTCGCATTAAAATAGTACAAGCGAGATGCACAGATAGTAAACTCGATACTCGTTATCGAAAACGTCAAAGTCACAACTCATGGTAAGGGTACAGTGGACGGAAGTTGGGCAAGTGTGCGCGCACGCATCCACGCCTCATGCCCGCTATAATGGACGTCACAAGTCGCAACGACATCGCATTGTATTTAGTATCTAAAGCGCAATTTACACATTTCTTGCAGTAAGTAAGAACGCAGCTATATGCAAAAATGAAATAGCTATATTTATCTCTCATTCTTACTTATAGCTGCGTTCCTTGCTGCCTTTGCCCCTCTTATGCAACTGTTGCATAAAATACTATTTTGACACTCATATACAAGCCTGACCGGCGTTTGACCTCAGTCACACCTGATAGTAAGTGTCGACAAGGTCGAGGGTTTAGCACGCTGGTTCAGTAACAGCCTATAAACTCTTGCCTTAAAAAGACAAAAATAATATCTCCGAGAATACAGACGAAGGGAGCGAATTCCATTCCTTAGCAGTCAGTAAAGGTAGAAGCGAATCACTTCGTGCGAATGAATGGAATATTCACAACGTAAGGATGAAACCGCTCATCTCGCCTGGACTGGTGGTGGAACGGAGATGGCGGAATTAAATCGAAAATGTATCCTGTAAACACAGATAAACTAACAACCCAATTTGCTCGGACACAGTTGTAATAGTTGATTGTGTCACAAGGGAGCAAAATTACATATTTACAGCGAGGGCGTCTATTGAATCCTAAACAAAAGGAAGGCGTCTACAATAACAATAAGCGGAGCGAGAGATTCTAAAATAGACGTCTGCGGCGCTACCGCGAAGAACGATATTCGTAAATTTCGGACGATTGTCTCTGTCACTCTCATGGTGCCTTAATGGGAGTAAAAGAGAAAAATGCCCGAAATATACGAACTTCGTTGTTCGCGGTACCGGGCCAGAGCGTAGTGAGAGATGCCCGTTCATTAAGCACATTACTACGTTTCAAACCATTAAAGAAAATAAAATATATCGGACACCGGGTTTTGACATTTATTTCATATTTATTTTGTATTAATTGTATTCCACTTTTACATCATAAGTGGGAGCGAGACAATAGTACCAAAACTTTTAATTTTTATTATTTTTTTAAACTTATGTCAATGATGTATCTTGTTCAAATAAAATTCTATCTATTGCATTGCAATTGATCAACCTATTCATCTCTTTAACACACTATTAAATTCACCGTTACAAAGACGCGGGAAAAACAATTGAAAAATAAAAAAAATAAAAAAGCGAATGTCCTAGAACAGAAAAATGCCACTTGGCTCCCTAAGAGGGGAAGAAAAGTGCTATAATTATACAAGCTGGTGGTGCTGCTCACAGCCATAATAGCACTGCTACTTTTCAGGTGTAAATATAGTGTTGTGTTCCTGATGGTGAGTAAGGTTCCCAAAGCTCCAACCCCCCTTAAAGGCCGGCAACGCGCTTGTGACTCTCCTGGTGTTGCGGGTGCCCATGGGGACGGTAATTGCTTACCACCAGACAATCCGTCTGCTCGTTTGCCGCCTATGTCATAAAAAAAGCGCAATGTACACATCTCTTGCAGCATGTAGGGACGGAGCTATATGCAAAAATGGAATAGCGACATTTATCTCTCATTCTTACTTATAGCTGCGTTCCTACTTGCTGCAAGAAAACTCGCACAGCGTTTCATGTGACCATATAGGTATATAAAACATATTAATTCCAAGCGATACTTAGGTAGAACGCTTTCCTGTACACCAAGACAAGTATTACGCAGGTGACATATCAAAAGATCAATCTGAAGATACCATTCCATTGTTAATGACAAGCGTGGAAGCCATCATAGGATGCCGAGATTGCCCGTGACTAAATTAAGTGACGGAAAACGAGTTGCGTCACGACTTGACTACCGTGACGACATTATAGGAAGAGCTAGTGCTGTGGGATCGTGTAGGTAAACGCCCGGGTAATTGACAGCGTACCAATAGATGGCAGTTTCAATAAATATTACAAGACATCATCATCATCTTCCTCGCGTTGTCCCGGCATTTTGCCACGGCTCGTGTCCGCTTGGCAAATAATCTCAGGATTTGGCGTAGGCACTAGTTTTACGAAAGCGACTGCCATCTGACTTTCCAACCCAGAGGGTATCTCGTATTGGGATTAGTACGGTTTCCTCACGATGTTTTCCTTGACCGAAAAGCGACTGTTAAATATCAAATGATATTGTACATAAGTTCCGAAAAACTCATTGGTAGAAGCCGGGGTTTGAACCGGCGACCCCCGAATTGCAAGTCGCACGCTCTTACCGCTAACAGGACACCAGCAGCGCTTCAATAAATATTACAGGACATTATTACACAAATTGACTGAGCGCCACGTAATCTCAAGAAGGCTGGTGTTGTGGCTCAGCCAACGATATACATATACAATATACATATAATACTTAAATACAAAAAAACACCCATGATCCAGGAACAAATATCTGTGCTCATACTGACGACCGGTCTGGTCTAGTGGGTAGTGACCCTGCCTATGAAGCCGATGGTCCTCCCCCCCAGTCAGGACATTTATTTGTGTGATGAGCACAGATATTTGTTCCTGAGTCATGGGTGTTTTCTATGTATTTAAGTATTTATATGTATATATCTTTTATATATGGGTATCGTCGTCTAGTACCTACAACACAAGCCTTACTGAGCTTACCGTAGGACTAGGTCGATTTGTGTAAGATTGTCCCGAAATATTTATTTTATTTATTTATCACACAACTAAATGCTGACTGGAATTCCATGTCTCCTGAACAAACTTGTGCTCATCAGCATCATACAAATAAATGCTCTTACTTGAATTTGAACCCAGGATCGTCGGCTTCAATAGGCAGGATCATTACCCACTAAGCCAGACCTTTCATCAAACCTCCTGTATTGAAACTTACTTTAATTTCCGGTCAAACTTTCCGGATACATCTGAGAACTTTCAAGCGTTTTTTTTATATTTGCAATTTGTACAGTCGCCGATATATCGGAGCGGCCAAGGGGTCACAAATATCGGAACAACGCCTCTATTATCAAGGCCATAAAGTGCATGATCCGATATTTTTGAATACCTTGGCTGCTCCTTTACATTTGATGGCGACTGTACATTGCTCGGTACAATCAGCATCATATAGTTAATTGCAGTCAGTATGGCCAAATAAATAAAAATAAAAATAAATAAATATTTCGGGACAATCTCACACAAATCGACCTAGTCCTACGGTAAGCTCAGTAAGGCTTGTGTTGTAGGTACTAGTCGACGATATATATAATAGATAGATACATATAAATACTTAAATACATTGAAAACACCCATGACTCAGGAACAAATATCTGTGCTCATCACACAAATAAATGCCCTGGGAAATGAACCCAGGACCATCGGCTTCATAGGCAGGGTCACTACCCACTAGGCCAGACTGGTCGTCAAAAATATCGTAACTCTGTCGTAACCCTTACTGCTATATAAATAAAGATCTGTATCGATATATTTGACCACTTTGGCTGCCATTACTCACATGTTATCAATGAAACACCGCCAATCTGTTACTCGGCCAAAAAACTTTTATCTTGTATTTACGTATCCCGTTGTCCAAGGGACAGTAATAAAGAATTCAGCTTAAAGACTGTTTTAAGTACCGCATTTTACTAAAATACCTATTAAATGGCCTAAAACGACACCGTGGTTAAAATTAGCACGAAAGTAGCCTAAACGATATCGTGCTTAGAACTAGCACAAAAATACATGTTTAGGCAATTTTATTGCAATTTAACTAATTAAACTGGGGGTCTAAAGTTAGTTGTCAAGGGGACTATTTATGTGCTGCGGCAAAAAAGACACAGAAAAGTTTAAATGATTAAATCACTGATGTTTCTTAATTAACACTATTTTATTACACAATAACAAAAACGAAACAATATAACATTACATAAAACTAAGTAATAAATAAAAATAATCAACTTTATAAAATTATTTTTTATTATGCAGAAACGTCTGCTAGCGAATATCGTCGATATTTAAATCGAAAGAAATGATGACGTATACGACGAGGGATAAATACTTGACAAGTCTAAGCGGTACTCGTATAGCACAATTAGTAGTGCACTGGCCTAGTGATCCAGTGGTTGTGGGTTCGAGTCTATTTTTCTTTCGATTTAAATATCAACAACTTTATAAAATTACTTTAATCTTAAGTTTTATTACATATTATAACCTCCCCCCGCTGGATCGTACCCAGCTCAAATTAACACTCAATTTCCTTTCCAGATCTCAAGCTATAAGATGGCCCTAAAGCTAAAATACACAGACGAGCACGGCATTTTACACATCAACATGAGTCCATCCTCAACTCCGAAGAAACCAGACTCAGAGTCCAGATCCGACTTGTCCGACCCCAAGTTCGACTCCATCAACAACAGATTCCAACATTACGATCTGTTTGGTGGGAAATACGACGTAGAGGGGGAACCTCCGTCGCTATTCAGAAGCAGATACAACAGTATCGAAGAGGAGCTAGCAAACACGCCGTACGCATTCACCGCTGAGCGCTCTTTAGACATAACTATCAAACAATCTTTAGATGCATCGCCATCTAAAGACATAGAAGACGATAGGTTCTTCAGAAACTTGGGTACAGACAGCTTGTTCGGACCGCAGATAGCGAAGAGTTCTGACGAAGCGCCCGCGTTCACTGTGACTCAATTAATACATGCTCAGGATAGGTATTTCGATCTATCGTCAAGACAGTCTAGTAGTGCTGTGGACAGTCCCAGGAGTGAAGTGGTGGTGGAAGTGAGGAGTGCTCCAGGGTCGGGGAAGGATGAGGCGTTCAAAGTGTTGTCTGGAGAAGCTGTGAAGGCGGCGCCGGCGAATCCGTGAGTATTTTGTTTTTGTTCTCTATAAATGCGTGAAAATTAACCCGTTTGCTTTGGGATGGAAAGTATATTTCTAGCGGCAAAAACCATTAATATTTCTTTTTTCATATAAACAGGCATGTTTTTTTGTGACTATTTTGTTTTTCTTAACCTCTATAAATGCGTGAAAATGAACCCGTTTTATGAGCTTTGGGATGGAAAGGATATGTTTTTCTAGCGGAAAAAAACATTTTTTTTTTCATATAAACAGGCATGTTTAATGATTAAAAATACATTATTTTCTTTTAATTCATTTGCGGTAAAGTTTTATTTACAAATAATTAGACACGAAAATTTTATTTTGATTAAGTAATCAAGTTGATCCGTGCCGCATGTGTTTTTTAATATTATTTTAGTTTTAAATTGGTTTTAATGTAGTTTAATATTACTAACTATACCCATTAGAATGGTAAGTTTATTATTTTTTTGCCTAATTAAACTTATTTATTATACTGATCATTATGTATACAAACGTACAAAAAATAAGCTGTGTAATAACAGCATTATGAGATCGCATTTTTGTTTCATAATAAGAAACATCCGGCGTAAATCTTCTTTATGTTACTTATGTTTCATCACAAAATAGTAATTTGATGAATCAATTATTTTTTTACAATGTTTTTCTAATCTGAAACGAAAGGAAATTTCAGGACACTTATGTCTATCATTTGTTAAAATTATCAACTTAAAAACTATTACTTTTATATCGTTAAAATAAAGAAAGATAAATAATAAATATATACATATATGTATCTTACACAAAATAACCTAGTCCTACGGCCAGCTCAGTAAGGCTTGTGTTGTAGGTACTAGACGACGATATATATAATAGATAGATACATATACATACTTAAACACATAACACACATGACTCAGGAACAAATATCTGTGCTCATCACACAAATAAATGTCCCGACTGGGAGACCATCCCAGGACCATCGCCTTCATAGGCAGGATCACACTAGGCCAGACCGGTCGTCGAAAGTAAGATGTGATTTTATCAAAGTTAGAATAATGTTTGACATATTTTTATTACTAACGACAAATTAATGTCTTATAAAATTAACCAACCTACTTACGGGTTATTTTTAAGAAGACTATATGATCACAAAAGAGATTACAAATTTCGACTTTACGCAAGTATAATTATAGTAAAAAATTGAAAAGCAAAGACGCGTGAAATTAACAAGTTAATTGCTCGAATGTTTCGTTTTTATTATCTCTAAAACAAATATAGTACATCTGTACCCTCACCACGAGTGAGGTTTTCGATAACGAGTATCGAGTTTACTATCTGTGAATATAGTTCGCACTGAAATAGTACAAGCGAGATGCACAGAGGTCAGAGGCTCTAGTGTAAGTTATTTTTGACGTAAAAAAACGTTTAGGAAGGCGTAAGTGATAATGTTATTTATATGGGAAACGCAAACGCGTTCGTGGCGTAAAGTTACGTTAAAAACTTACACTCAGGGCTCAGATAGTAAACTAGATACACGTTATCGAAGACGTCAAAGTCAAAACTCATGGTAAGGTTACTGGTACTGCGAACATCGAAGTTAATTTCGGACATATTTCTCTTTTACTCCAATTAATGAAATACCGATGAAAACGAATACCGATTTTTGCGCTTCGCTGTTTTCAAACCGGCTAAGTCAATGTGGGTAAGACCGGCATACTATATTTTTAAGGGAAGTCCGTCATATGACACTAAATACCTATGAGATAATGTAGGAAATTGGTTGGCAGACGGTCTTTCCAGATAGATGGTATTACCCACATTGACCTAATATGTAAATAACTTACCACCATCATCATCATATCACCCGAAAGACTAGCGACCCATAGTGACCGGATTCCCGCCCGGTCCACCCTGTGGGGGGTTTTCCCACGCTGTACTTTTCGGTTCGTGGTCGCCACTCGAGAACCTTTACGCCCCAACGGTCATTGGTGCAATCCGCCCACGCCATGGGGTAGGCCTATGTCCAACAGTGGACATCCAGCTGATGATATGATGATGATGATTTTGTCTTCAATAGCGGTATGAAAAACTATTATACCGAATAAAACTTTCTTAATTTTTCACGCACGCGCGCGCAAAACCAAGAGCGGTCCAAATGGGTGGGTTGGCTATTTGGGGCGAGATGTACTTTTTATGCAATTTCGGTTATTTCTAACTGATGTTTATTCATGATGTGATGTAACTCGAGGCTATGACGTTTCCTGATCTCTGGGTTTAAATTAGTTTTTAGGGTTCCTTAAATGAGAAAGGAACAGGAGAATATTAAACGTAGGTACGGTCAACCACTTTGATTTCTAGATCACTTCGAACCTTGTCACATTGACGTTAATAAGAGATCTTTTGCATCTTTCATATAGATTTTCACTGTGACAAGGTACGAAGTGGCCCATAAAACAAATTGGTTGACTGTACATAAACAGTTATTTGTTATACAAGGGAGCCAAGTTTGTGTTTACCTTCTCGTGCTAATATTGAGACTCGAGCTAGCGAAAGATTCCAAAACTCGCTATGCTCGTGGTTCAAAGAGTGGAATCTTGAGCATTGGGAGGGTCTCAAAGCAAGAGAGGGGAGCACACTTTGCTACCTAATGAAACACACTATTTTTCACCTCAATGAGGAAAAATGTACTTAAAAACTTTAAGAACATATTATATTGGCATCCATCATTTATCATTCAAAAACATTAAATAAAAGAACATCCTACTAGCTGATATAGTAATATAAAAAAATATAATTTGTATGAAATTACTTTGCACTCTGTGGATAAAATGCAACTTTGCTATCTGCTTTTAAAGAACAAAACAGTTCTTTCCGAGCTAGTGAGGTGAAAGACCCAACTAGGAGAGTAAACTAGGCCTCGCTTGGGATTAGTCCGATTTTCTCCCGATGTTTTCCTTCACCGAAAAGCGACGATCAAATGATATTTCGTACATAAGTTCCGAAAAAACTCATTGGTACAAGCCGGGGTTTGAACCTGCGACCCTCGGATTGCAAGTCGCACGCTCTTACCACTAGGCCATCAGGGCTCCTTTAAATAAATAATTAAATATGTCGGCTCATTCTTACACAAATCGACCTAGTCCTATGGTAAGCACAGTAAGGCTTGTGTTGTAGGTACTAGACGACGATATATGTAAATGTATCTATACATTTATATACTTAATACATAGAAAACACCCATGACTCAGGAAAAAATATCTGTGCTCATCACACAAATAAATGCCCTGACTGGGATTCGAACCCAGGACCATCGGCTTCATAGGCAGGGTCACTACCCACTAGGCCAGACCGGTCGTCAAGTTTAATTAAATGTAGTTGTTATTAGAATAATAATGTCGCGGAACCCTCAGCGTGCGATTCTGTAGATAGCGTATTTATATGTATTTTATAGGAAACATGCGTTTCCCGTCCGTGAAATACGGGCTAAGGTAGCGGATATACAATCACCTTGTTTCTTTAAATGATGCTTCATTTCACCTTCATTCTTCATTCACCTATGTTACATCTTTATATAATTTACTAGCTGTTCCTCGCGACTTCGTCAGCCAGCCATGCCCGTATTTAAAGTACCTCGTATTAGCTCAAATTCTCACCAGGCAAAATTTCATTCCAATTGGTTCACTGGTTTTAGCTTGAAGAGGTAACAGACAGACAGCGTTACTTTCGCATTTATAATATAAGTATGGATTTATACGTACATAAACAATTAATTATTAAAAGAAACAAAAAAAGAAACTGAAAATACGATAAAACTGAAAAAGCGCCCCTTCGGCATGGTACCAACGATAAATGTATTTAATAATAGTTACATGTTATACAAGTTAGTCTTTACCTTTTCGTGCTAATATTGAGACCCGAGCTAGTGAAAGATTTCAAAATTGAACCAAGAGCAAAACGATTCAGAATGGAATCTTCAGCTTTGTTAACGAGTGCAACACACAATTTTTCACCTCACTACCGCGAGGAAAACTTTGAAAATGTAATCGAAATCATTGATAGCGATCATTTATCATTCAAAAACATTAAGGCGTCACTAGCTCGGGGAGCTGTATTATTCTTAAAAGCAAATAGCAAAGTTGCATTTTATTCACAAGTGCAAAGTAATTTTATCAAAATTGTTTATTATCGTTTTTTTTTGACGTTAGCTAGTTGGGTGTTATTTTATTTAAATAAAACGACATCCAACCAGCTAAAGTAAAAAAAAACACTCGATTAGTATTGAACAATTTTACAATCTGTTTTTGAAGAATAAAACAGTTCTTTCCGAACTAGGGAGGTAAAAAATAATATATATCTTATATTATATTGTCGTCTAGGACAGTCACAATAACAGCCGCGTAATAACAGCAGAGGTTATTACGCGTGGTTCAAAATAATCAATTTTTTTAACTCACTTTACAGTCAGCATCATATTTTTTTTTTTTTTTTTTTTTTTTTTATGACATAAGGTGGCAAACGAGCAGACGGATTGCCTGATGGTAAGCAATTACCGTCGCCCATGGGCACCCGCAACACCAGGGGAGTCACAAGCGCGTTACCGACCTTTAAGGGGGGTTGGAGCTCTGGGAACCTTACTCACCATCAGGAACACAACACTACATACCTGAAAGGTAGCAGTGCTATTATGGCTGTGGTCTTCTGTAAGGAGGAGGTACTTCCCCAGTTGGGCTTCTCCAGACTCGAGCGTGATGGTACTTCGCTGTGCCCTACCTCTCATTGTCGGACGTAGTTTAAGGACATACCCGGGTCCAAAAACAAATTGGTTATAGTTACATATAGTTAGTTACAGTCAGTATGGCCTAATATATCGTCGATACACACCCTTACTGCTATATAAATAACGACGTCTATATATTTGACCACTTTGACTATAAATAAATAAATATTTCGGGACATTCTCACACAAATCGACCTAGTTCCACGGTAAGCTCAATAAGGCTTGTGTTGCAGGTACTAGACGACGATATATATAATAAATAGATACATATGAATACTTAAATACATAGAAAACACCCATGACTCAGGAACAAATATAAGACGCTGACTGTACCAGAACTTGCTATTTTATTTTTTCGGTTCTTTGACACCATATTAATTTGGCTCCGTGTCAAATATGTAAACTAAACTGGCCAAAACGTTCACCCGCGCTCGCCGATTAAAAAGTTAACAATAATTGTTGTGAGTCATCATACAAATATTAAATTATATTCGTTTATATTTGTCTTTCCTGTGGTGAATTGCTTGTGTGCATAATAGTACGACAGCCCTATTAGGGTCTCGGGTACATTGAAAAAGTTAACTTCTAATAATTTTAAATAGTTTATGGGCGCTCTGGCCCGAGTCTCAACAGCAAATGGCGCAAATATGTTTTTTTTTTGTTAATTCCCCATATTTGCAGTACTATTATATTATTATTTTCGTTTTAGATTATTATATTATATCAGGATAATATTCTATGTACCTATAGTCAACCAATTTGATTTCTAGGCCACTTCGAACTTCACAGTGACGTTAATAAGAGATGTTTTGCGTCTTTCATATAGATTTTCACTGTGACAAGGAACGAAGTGGCCTATAAATCAAATTGGTTGACTGTACCTTGTTACCTTTTTCCCTTTTAATTAGAGATTATCTATCTTAACGTTAAAAAAAATCAAGCCCATAAGCCACTCATTCACTTATAACATTCCGGCCACTAGCCAAAACAGTACCCTCACCATGAGTTGTGACATTGACGTTTTCGATAACGAGTATCGAGTTTACTATCTGTGCATCTCGTTCGCGCTCAAATAGTACAAACGAAATGCACAGATAGTAAACGCGATACTCGTTATCGAAAACGTCAATGTCACAACTCATGGTAAGGGTACAGGCGAGACCTTGGTAAAAACGCTACGTAAATACTTTAAGACAGGAATGCTGTAATAAAATCAAACAATGATGATTAAACATAATAATGGAAACCACTAAACATTGAGAGCGCCCATCGTTAGCGGTCAAACTGTAAAAAACTGTAACCATCAGCCGAGCGTAGCCTTCATTCTTTATTTGACCTCCTGTACTTCCGGGGACCTATAAAGGCTCTATAGAAATCTAATCACCCTTGAAAGGTCCATAGTACCATCACGCTTGAGTCTGGAAGCCCAACTGGGGAAGCACCTCCTCCTTACAGACCACAGCCATAATAGCACTGCTACCTTTCGGGTATATAGTGTTGTGTTCCTGATGGTGAGTAAGGTTCCCAGAGCTCCAACCCGTTATTTCTGACATTTTAAACCTTAATATACTTATGTAGATAAACTACAAGAGAAAATTCTTAATAATACTTGAAAGTACGTATTAAATAAGAAATCAAAAAGCATCATAAATTTGGATCTACAACGAAGTGAATTATTGCAAATTTTCTATGCAATAACCAGTCACCGCAACGACCAATACCTAATCAGTTTAAATTAATTGATAATATGTCATCAACAAAGATGTAAACACTACACTAAATTATCGAATTTTCATTTTGAAAAGCATGAATGCTCAATACATTGCAAACTTTGGTTTAGGCATGTTTTATTCCATTTTTATCTAAAGACAAATCCGTGAAACGTGATTCCTGCTACAAAAGTACTCGATCATTCACAGCATTAAAAAAAATGTCTACTGTCATTCTCAAACCGAATAAAAAAAGTGTAACGTCATTCTTTTGTCTCTGCTCTGTAGTTTGTTTTTATTTTTTAAGAGGCCTTGGCAATCACCGTGTAATGCCAATAATCAGGGTAACAAAAACAGCAAAAAAACCCGTGATTCTTTGATTCCGTATTATTAAAAAGCGGTTAGGTTTTTTGCGAAGTTTGGTATAATAACTTAAGCAAGGGTATCTATTTAAGATTTTCATTATATTATTTGTCAGATTCGTTTTGTTCTTTGATAGATATGTATTTCTACGGAATGGCGATGTACCTACTTAGTAGTTACGTTTTATGGCTATGCAGAAAAGAATCGGTAGCGTCAAACATTGTTGTATGTTGATTGTTTTTGTGTCTTTCATGTAAGGTTCCCAGAGCTCCAACCCCCCTTAAAGGCCGGCAACGCGCTTGTGACTCCCCTGGTGTTGCGAGTGCCCATGGGCGACGATAATTGCTTACCACCAGGCAATCCGTCGGCTCGTTTGCCGCCTATGCCAAAAAAAAAAAAATACACCGCAAAGTTAAGATTCTCCGTATGTAATACTCTATGCATTTTTTATTTCGTGTTTCGAATTCGTGACTAATCGGACATGTCGCTATGACGATAGGTTTAGCCTAGTGGGTAGTGACCCTACCTATGAAGACGATAGTCCTGGGTTCAAATCCCACTCAGCGCATTTATTTGTTTGATGAGCACGAAGCATGATTTTTGAGTCATGGGTGTTTATACATATGTATTTAAGTATTTGTATATTATATATATCGTTGGCTGAGTACCCAAAACACAAGCCTTCTTGAGCTTACCGTGGGGCTCAGGCAATTTGTGTAAGAATGTCCTGTAATATAAAAAA
The DNA here is from genome assembly GCA_022674325.2 of Grapholita molesta. NCBI lineage: Eukaryota > Metazoa > Arthropoda > Insecta > Lepidoptera > Tortricidae > Grapholita > Grapholita molesta. The sequence goes on from CP053143.2 coordinate 10,571,091, forward strand.
TATATAATTGAAAACATGTTTGACATTGAACATCCCTCTAGCTGTACTGTAATTACGAGTTGCTAACATTCTACTTAACACCTTCGCTTCGGCAATTAGTTAACATCGCAGTTAACCATACCTACTTTGTGAGAGGTCAATAGGCCCCATGCCGTGCCGCAGCGAACATGTTAAATGTGAAATTTTGTGCATTTGCATGATTGTTTTTTTTTTTATGACATAGACGGCAAACGAGCAGACGGATTGCCTGGTGTTAAGCAATTACCGTCGCCCATGCAACACCAGGGGAGTCACAAGCGCGTTGCCGGCCTTTAAGGGGGATTGGAGCTCTGGGAACCTTAGTCACCATCAGGAACACAACACTACATACCTGAAAGGTGGCAGTGCTATTATGGCTGTGGTCTTCTGTAAGGAGGAGGTACTTCCCCAGTCGGGCTGCCCCAGATTCAAGCGTGATGGTCAACGCTGTGCCCTACCTCTCATTGTTGGACGTAGTTTAAGGACATACCCGGGTCCAAGATTGTCTCTCAATCACGCAATAACATCTGAACGGATTCACTTGACACACAAGAAACTTGGCGTATATATAGACAAAGTTCTGAATTGAGACAGAATACTTGATGTACCGGTTAATAAGTTCCCGCGGGATCTTACGCAGGCGAAGTCGCAAGCAGGAGCTAGTCTATATACTTGCAATACCCTTACCATGAGTTGTGACATTGAGGTTTTCGATAACGAATATCGAGTTTACTAGTGCATCTCGTTGGCACTAAAATCGTACAGATGCACATTTAGTAAACTCGATACTCGTTATCGAAAACCTCTATGTCACAACTCATGGTAAGGGTACTATACTTGTAGCCATAAGTATGCTGGATAGCGGAGTCGGTTCACTTCAGCAACTAGAGCAGAGCATCAATATTACAGGTTTTATCACAATTTCCTAACATTATGTCTGACCAGAAACAGTCTGACAATACCAGCCGTTCTCGTTGACTTAAAGAGCTATTATTAAATTGTTAAATGAATATTTCTCCACACTAAACGGTCCGGTGCGTCCATTACTCCGTGTTACAGTAAAAAGTACTAAATAACTATTAGTTTTAAGTGCATTTAGTCTAATTCTCTGTTAAGTTAACCTTGTTTGTGTTTGAATGATTTTAGGTGAACATAAGCAACTTTTTTTTATTTGAAGGTATAGGTAATATTTGGTTATGAAAATCGTTCTGCAACTAATCTTTACTATGATAAGGTAACAGCGCCTAAGATTAACACATCTGGGCCATTTTATTTTGTTGTATTCTTAACTTTTTTTTTTGGTATTGTTTTGTGTGGTACTCAATGAGGTCTTTCGAGCCTGATAGGAGAAAAAACGTGTCCTATGTGAAGCAACATCACTATTTTAGCTTGCCCCCAAAATGAGCGTTAGCTAAACGGGTGGAGTAATAAGTTGTTATTATGCCAATTTTCGCAGCAACAGTAAAAAACACGTGAAAAATGTAACGCCTGTCATTACAAACTAGAATGTTTAATCATGAGGTTATTTCTTGCTGGCTGTCTGTACTCGTAATAATGCATTTTAATGCACAATGCACTAATCCAATTAAATCAATCTTTACTAATCCTTTGAAAATATTACGTTTTTTTTATGCTACGACGATAGCAAGCAAGCTTGGTCACTTGCAGCAATACAACACTAAAAAAACTAACTAAAAACTAAAAACCCAACTAAAGACCCAAGTCCGAAGCGCTAGTTCGAAAAGTCATTGTTATTACTGGTAGATAAGGTTGATGTAACAGTTAGTTTGTTGTCTTTAAAATGGAGCGACATGTTCACTTTGATGACAAGCTCTTAAATAAGGAATAAAGAAAAAAATGTATACTGTGTGTAAGTCTAATACGGGCGAAGAATTAAACCAGACATAGGATTTACCAGTATATTAATGATTAACCAAAAGGTTTTTCTTTAATTATACCTATTATACACATGAAATTAATTTTTGTAAAATTTCTGAGCAGTAATGTACTGCGAACATTACGCGATATAAGCTTTTGAAAGTAAACTGTCAACGAGTGTTTAACTCGAGTGTGTTGCATTACATTGCGGGCCGAATTTTTTTATATGGATAAAAAATTTATTGCATTTCTAAGCAAAAGTTATCTAAATATATTTCTTATGTCCTATTCTACCCTCCGTTAAGAGATTCGCCCGTATTAGACTTACACACTGTATAGGGGAAAAATAGATAGGAAGTCGATAGTAACTTTCCAATACCTAACTAGCCACATTCAAATAAAATATAATTTTGTTTACCTAGAAATAGAACACATTTTCCAATGCGGTTTCAATTGCTGGCCACCCTTCAATAACTTCATTTTTTACAATGTGTCCAGTTATTGGAGGGTGGCCAATTACTAGCGAATTATACTGTTAACGCGTTGTTCCATACGCTATCAGAAGCTGACTGTACAATCTGCAACTAGCAACTAAGTAAAGTGGCAATTTCAATATTAGCATTATATAATGTGCTAAGTTTCTTTAAGTTAATGAGTTCATATACCATTATGACGTGGAGTCACGTCATAGGAGAACTAAGTACGGATGCCTTTACCTATGTTATTTTACCATGTTTGCTATTGACATTACTTGGTAATAGGTACCTGAATTGCACTTACCTACATTTTAAGTTGGTGTTGTATTGTTATAGTGTTACTTCAATTACTTATCCGACGCCCTACTCGCGGTCGTCGCAAATCGACTTGACTGTCCATTTCTGGTTGTTATTGCATGCACCAGTGTGTCAACAATGGGTCGAATTATGACGAATTATTAACTAATACTTTAATTGTATTCATTCAGTTATTAGGAGATATGGTATTTACTTTTGACATTATTTATTCGACATTATTGTTCTATTTTTATTCACTTGTTTCAATAAGACAATGTGTTTTCATTACTAGCTAGCAGCTAGTATGGGAAGATCTCTTCTTATAACCGATTTTTTGGTTGTGACCCCATAGTAAAAGTTGATCGTAATCACGAATAGATCCAGAAAATATATATTTGTATTACCATTTTGATATCACCTGGTATTTTAAGTAAGCTAAACAACAATATTTGGACACCTTTTGTATCAAAAATTACATTTTTCTCATTACAATATGATACGAAACGTGCATTATATGTTATTCTTTATGTTACGTTAGAAAGGCAATTTCATTGTTGCTGTTTCACCATGTACGTTAAATAAAGAGGTTGCGTAGCAGACATGCAAACGACATTTGATAGCCGGGTCGAGTTAACAATACAATACAATAACAGTACAAAAACTGTTTATTGCACACCTAAACCCAAACAGCAACGGTAAATTCTTTGTATTTACGTACCTATGAGAGACACAACATTTAATGTCAGATAAATGGTCTTTCAAACCAGCCGATCTGCGGCGCTACCGCGAAACATGATATTCGTAAATTTCGGACGATTCTCTCTGTCACTCTCATGACTCCTTAAGTGACAGAAACAATCGTCCGAAATTTACAAATATCATTTTTGGCGGTAACGCCTCTGTACCAGTGCTCGACACGCGAACGATCAATGGGTGACACTGTCACCTCAATTGACATTGACTTAACATTGGAGGTGGTATCCATTTGGTCGCTGTCGGGCACCCGGACACATAGGTACCTATGACGAAATCCCTGCCCAAGGTATATTTTTTATGGATTTTTTGACAATTGACGGGTTTTCGTATTGTATTGTGGGTCAGCCAATGATATATATAATACTTAAATACATACATAAAATACCCAGGATTCAGAAACAATCTTATATCGGTATAAATATCTGTGCTCATAACACAAATAAATGCCCTTACAGTACCATGCGTTGTCACATTTAGGTTTTCGATAACGAATATCGAGTTTACTATCTGTGCATCTCGGTCGCACTAAAATAGTACAAGCGAGATGCACAGATAGTAAACTCGATACTCGTTATTGAAAACGTCAATGTCACAACTCATGGTGACGATATACTGGGATCTGAACCCAGGACCACCGGCTTCACAGGCAGAGTCACTACCCACTAGACCGAATCTGTCGTCATTTATTTATTATAATATTTATTTATTATTTATTTATTGGTAAATTACTTACAATTGAAATGGTATTATATCAGGTTAAATAAGACAACCAACTCTATAAAAATGATTGCAGTTTGCGTGTATGAGTTATTTACCTTATCTAACCTTGTTTTACAAAAACGAAGTGTCTAAAATAATAAAAACAATGTAGTCAGTTACAAGCTAAACTGGTTTTGTTATGTTTTTAATCAAGATAATTGCTTGGCGAGAAAGCGTACTTAACGTGGGGTTATTACGTTCTATTCTGTGTAATTTCGTGATACGTAGTCGTAATTTACCAAATTGTGGGGGCAACACTGGCAACAGTATTCGATCAATTTAGCCATTGGTCGTTGTAAATCTGGCAATTTGAAATAAAGTTCTATCGTTTTAAAAGTATCGGGTAATAACACTCATCTACTCTTGAAATATGTTATTATTGCATTAAGGTACTCCCCAATGTTCGACATACTCAGTAGTTGACACTGTTAAAAATAAACATTACAGAACATTGTAACATAAATTAACTGAGTCTCACGGTAAGCTCAAGAAGGAGTGCGTTAGCTTCACAATATACTAAAAATGAACTCTGTTTATATGCGGTTAGAATTCATTTTAGTGTAAGGTAGCCAGTTATTGAAGAGTGGCCAATAATTAAATAATTAAACCCCATTACAAATAATAAAAACTACACCGGTTCTAACCCTACACCTCTGACCCGAGAAGCATTTTGACTTTTATGAATAAATGTTGAGTAGAAAATGATGAATATGAGAAGTGTTGTCATAAGTCGGTTCAACGGATGAATGGATGGTGAGTAAGGTTCCCAGAGCTCCAACCCCCCTTAACGGCGCTTGTGACTCCCCTGGTGTTGCGGGTGCCTATGGGCGATTTTAATTGCTTACCACCAGGCAATCCGTCTGCTCGTTTGCTGCCTGTCATAAAAAAACGAATTTGATTGAATTTTACGATCACTGGCACATTTGACGCCAAACTAGCACTATTTTATGGTAAATTAACGTATTACAGTTACACATATCAATTAACTGAGACCAGAAGCTAAGTGTAAAACGCCTTTGCGACCTTCAAACATCGAATATCTTAAATTGGCCAGTACAATTTCGTACTATCGAGCTTACCATTGGAATTAGAATCGATTCCAATACTAGACTGACCAATAATATACCTTATTTGCTCTGTAATAGAGTTCACCAATTAGCATTGTCCGAAACTGTGCGAGACACGCGAACATCTGTTGCCACACTCGATACATTAATCGTTACGTTCAATTACTTCAATTATCGTATTATCGATAATCGCTGGTCGCTCCGCCATTTTGTATTTTGGACACAATTGGTGAATTAGTTGAGGAGTCCTTAAACTACGTCCAACAGTGAGAGGTAGGGCACAGCGAAGTACCATGATGCCCAACTGGGGAAGTACCTCCTCCTTACAGAAGACCACAGCCATAATAGCACTGCTACCTTTCAGGTATGTAGTGTTGTGTTCCTGATGGTGAGTAATGTTCCCAGAGCTCCAACAACTTTTAGGTTAGGCAACGCGCATGTGAATCGTCTGGAGCTCCCGGCGTCCATAGGCGACAGTAGCTGCTTACCACCAGGCAGGCCGTATGTTTGTTTGCCACCGTCGTTGTATATAAAAAAATATCGATAATCGCGGATCGCTCCGCCATTTTGTCTTTTGGCGGCCATTCGTGAATGAGTCAAGGAATTAGGTAATTGTCTATGGAGGAAACGAATAATCCCATTAAAAAAAACACATACTCGGGTGCTGTTTTGTGTCAGTACATTTGCTATATAGGGAACAGTGTCAACTACTGGGCTTTATATTGTCGAACATTGGGGAGTACCTACCTTAATCAATAATGATATATTTCAAGATGAGTGTTATTAGCCGATACTTTTGATGACAGGTTTGGTCTAGTGGATAGTGACCCTGCCTATGAAGCTGATGGTCCTGAGTTCAAATCCCATTTATTTATGTGATGAGCATATGTATTTGTTTCTGAGTCATGGGTGTTTTCTATGTATTTGTATTTGTATATTATATACATCGTTGGCCGAGTACCCACCACACACGCCTTCTTGAGCTTACCGTGAGACTCAGTTAATTTATGTTACAATGTTCTGTAATGTTTATTATTGACAGTTTCAACTACTGGATATTAGTATGTCGAACATTGGGGAGTACCTTAATGCAATATAAATAAATAAATATTTCGGGACAAACTTACACAAATCGTCTTAACAAAGTCCTACGGTAAGCTCAGTAAGGCTTGTGTTGTAGGTACTAGACGACGGTATATATAATAGATAGACATATAAATACTTAAATACATAGTAATCACCCATGACTCAGGAACAAATATCTGTGCTCATCACACAAATTTATAAATGCCCTGACTGGGAATCGAAACCAGGACCATCGGCTCCATAGGCAGGGTCACTAACCACTAGGCCAGAGCGGTCGTCAAATTAATTTCCAAGAAACAACATTTCGTTTACAACTCCATTGAACAGCCAAATGGTAATTGGACCCGGGTATGTCCTTAAACTACGTCCAACAATGAGAGGTAGGGCACAGCGTTGACCATCACGCTTGAATCTTGGGCAGCCCAACTGGGGAAGTACCTCCTCCTTACAGAAGACCTCAGCCATAATAGCACTGCTACCTTTCAGGTATGCAGTGTTGTGTTCCTGATGGTGAGTAAGGTTCCCAGAGCTCCAACCCCCCTTAAAGGACGGTAACGCGCTTGTGACTCCTCTGGTGTTACGGGTGCCCATGGGCGACGGTAATTGCTTACCACCAGGCAATCCGTCTGCTCGTTTGCCGCCTATGTCATAAAAAAATATATATATTGAACAGCCAAATGGTAATTTGTAAAATACTCATTACAATTGCCCAACACTGTGAGTGATGGGAGACGATTGAACAGATGCATCCACGCTGCGCCCACGCAGTGATGCAACGCAGGCGCAGGTTCAACTTGGAGGTAATCAGTTTCGGATTATACGAGTAATTGTGAGAACATATAATAACATACTGCATGGGTTCTGTAGTTAATTATGTACCCGTAAAGTTTGGAAGCCTTACCATGAGTTGTGACATTGACGTTTTCGATAACGAGTATCGAGTTTACTATCTGTGCATCTCGCTAGTACTATATTAGTGCGAACGAGATGCACAGATTGTAAACTCGATACTCGTTATCGAGAACGTCAATGTCACAACTCATGGTAAGTGTACTCTGCCCTGAGTGTAAGTTTTAACGTAACAAAACGTTACCATCGCGTTAGAATTACCCATATAAATAACATTATCACTTACGCGTTCCTTAGGTTTTTTTACGTCAAAAGAAACTTACGCTAGAGCCTCTGACACCGGCAATACTATCTTACGATATGAAGACCGCAAAAATATCTGATCGCTCATGTCAAGGCCATAAGGTGCTGTCAGATTTTTTTGCGGTCTAGACATGATAAGATATTACTGCCGGTGACTATACACGGCTTAGCTCACAAACCATTTTATTTAAAGTTGTATGCTTTATTTTTTTTTTTTTTTTTTTGTGTGTTTTCTACTTAGAATCATGGGCTCTTTCGAACCTAATAGGAGAAAATATGTGTCCCATTTGTAATGAATGTATCATATAATTCACATTTAGTCTATAGGTACCTATACATTATTTTACAATCGTCAAAAAAATTACTTGTATAATAGGAACAAGAACATTCTAGAATAAAATCTTAATCTAAACTCATTGGAACAATTAATTAAAAGAAACAATTAAGTACTTACAGACGAAGGGAGCGAATTCCATTCCCAAGCAGTCCGCATTAAGGAAGGTACAAGCGAATTGCTTCGTGCGAATGAATGGAATTCACGAATTCATAACGTAATATTTAACTCTCAAGATAATACGTTATTAAATCACTATTAACAACCACAAATCAATTATTTAACTTTCCTAATATCTCCTTCGAGTCTGAGTCAGCCGCCCATACAAACATATGCCCACACTCATGAGTGTCATCCTATTGTTCATGGTACTTCATAGTGAAGCAATGAGCAGGGATGCATCTATTATTGCTCCATCTCCAGGCCAAGGGTAAACGTGTTCTGATAATTGATTTGATATTGTTTAATTAACTTGTTGGTGTAATAAAAGCTACAAGTGAAACCTTGAGTCAAGAAACATAACAAGCTTCAATTATTTAATTTGCTAAATGGCATAGAGGTATTTCGGAAAACAATAAAACACTTATCATTTCAGCCGTAAGTCTTACTGCTGGACATATACCTTCCCCAGATATGACTTGTAAAAGCTTGGGGGTAGTTGTCATAGTCACTTGGTAGGCGGGGTAGCCACCACAGTAGCAGTTTCGCGGGAACATTAAATCTTAAAAAAAAGGCTTTGAGGCATTGTACCAAGGATACTGGCATTTCCTCGTTGTATCGCAATGCTGATACGTTGTGCGAGGAAGCCGCCAGCTCTTCGATCACCATCAGTAACGTCAACCATCGTCAACCGTTGCGATTTCTGCAAAAAGTTTGAGCGCGCTAAGACCCCATGGACTTAGCAGTTCTAAGACGACTTATAAATAAATGTATATGTAAAATAATAATAAATAAATCTTGAGAGACTCTCGCTACGTGGTTGTGGTTGGATCAAGGGTCAGATTCAGAAGGCGGCAATCCTGGACACGGCGCGCATAGTCCGGCGGTTCCTCTCCGCAGCCCTAACCACCGGCAGCCTGGGCCCTGCCCCGGTGCCGGCATCACCCTAGGTTAGGTTTTTAATAATATATTTATTGGTTTTGATATGTTTTAGATGTATTTTTATATTCTACGTTCACTTGACATCAATACATCAATTGCCTGAGCCACATGGTAAGCTCAAGAAGGCTTGTGTTGTGCGTACTCAACCAACGATAAATATAATATATAACAACTTAATACATATAAAATACCCATGACTCAGAAACAAATACCTGTGTTCATCGCACAATTAAAAGCCCTTACTGGAATTTGAACCTAGGACCGTCGGCTTCATAGGCTACCCACTAGGCCTGTCGTCGATATATTTATTTCTTTCTAGTTTCTACCTACTACATCCTTCACTGCTTTAGGGCAATAAGTATTTCTTAACCAAGCAACAAAAGCCCAGATATCTGTTAATATCTAGTCAAATTTTATTTAATCAACCCACATGGTAGTGGTAGGCATCCATTGTTTTGGGTTAGGAAACACCTGATGCAGGTAGGAGGCTCTTGTGATGCATCAATGGACCATCAGGCCAAGGTTAAAGACAATCAAAATGAATTGAAATTATCAAATACAATTTCTATGGCTTACTACTAATAGGCAGACAGTGGGTTTAGGCGTTTGGTTATAGCGTATCTAGGTTTTAATAACTTGTAAAATAATGATATCAATTGATTTTAGAATCGGTGTAGTTTTCTACAGGTACGTAAGTACAGCAGTATTAACTGCTATAAGGTGATAAACTTAACTGAAGCATAAGTCTATGTAGTTGTGCAGAGAATAAATATGGCACTTACGCCGTTTGAACATAGAACGCCGACATGCGTGTACACACGTTACTACTACATAGGCCATGCTTTAGCTAAGTTTTACACCTATATTATATATACAGATATAGTCTTTTCCTGAGGTATGGATCGGGGGAGGGGAGGTAATACAAGTAATGTGATGCCGTGTGTCTCGCTCTCACTTTTGTGTTTTAGGAACGTCAAATGTGAAACGACTCCCATACCGCTTTATACCTCAGGGTTAGCGTCAGACCTAAGTAATTAATTAATATAATTTAGATTCTTATAAGCCTTATAACTACTTATAACATCACATGACATAATCTTTTTATTGCATTTCTACTTGTTTATTTACGTGATACACTTAATTCGGTGCTTGTTTATCTTTAAAAAACAAAAAGTGTTAGTATATTTAAATCATGACACCTGGAGACCCTTATACATCTCTAAGGTTTATTTGTAATAAGCATGTATTTATATTTTTGTTTATATTTTGAAAACCGAATAACTATACATATAATTTTTTTTTGAAACTTTTGTTGACGAATTTTGTAATTTTTAAATTAGAATAAAGGACACAATTCAGATAAGAAAGCATATCGAACGTTTTGTTAACTTCGTTCTTAGCAGTCAGATTTGGACTAATAAGTAATTAATAATTATTTTTATTTTTCCTTTGGCAGATTTGTAATTGTTGGATATGTTTTCTTAAAGAATAACGATTTTTTATGTAATATGTATAAGATATCTTTTGTAATACTGTTTTGAAAAAATAAGTCCCGCCGAGTTTCTTGCCGGTCATAAAAGTCGAAATGCTTCTCGGGTCAGAGGTGTAGGGTTAGAACCGGTGTAGTTTTTATGTTTTCTTCTTTTGTATACTCGACGTGTAAAAGTGCCCTTGATTCGGCGCTACCGCAAAAATGAATATTCGTTTTCGAACGATTGTTTCTGACACTCTCATGACGCTTTAATTAGAGCAAAAGAGAAAGATGCTCGATATTCTCGTAATTACGTACTTCGACCTGTTCTCTTATTATTAAGCAGATATTTATGAAATATGTATTATACGAAAATGTTCTTAATTATACTCATTATAATGTAATGTTTAACACAACTAGAACAGCTACGCTACATATAAGGTAATGGCACCAATGTTGGACACTTTTAGCTGACAGGCACCAATGATGGACACTTAGTTCATATTTCAAAAATCATAAAGTTATAAATTGAATATGTCCCGACAAATGCACAACACTTGACTCCTTTGAAATAAGCACTCATGTTCATGATTGGTTCCTTGTCCATTACTGGTGCCGTCACCTTAATAAAGCTAAAGCTTGGAATACTGTAAGTAAATTCCCTTCAAAAAGAAACATTCCGTTTTACATTTGAGTAAAATTCAAGTCGACTTTTATCCTCGTAATCCCCTTTGACAAGTGTCGTGAACGAGATTGGCACTCAACACATTTTTAGTCAATAAATTCTAACTTTTATTAAATGCACTGTACCCTCACCATGAGTTGTGACATTGACGTTTTCGATAACGAGTATCGAGTTTACTATCTGTGCATCTCGTTCGCAGTAATATAATACAAGCGACTCATGGTAAGGGTACTGGTATATAGTGATATATGTATAAGTGCACACTCCATTGGACGGCGTAAAACCGGTCATTGTAGATCGCTTTGGGGGAGGCCTATGTCCAGCAGTGGACGTCCTCCGCCTGATATATGATGATGATGAAGTCACTCAATTGTTCTTGCGAGATTATATAGTTTATAATTATACGTCACATATATAATGTTAATTGTCATAAGTCATAATTTGGCATTAAATCTTTTTCTGAACATGTCGTCTTCTTAAGATTATAATTTGTGTTACGACAATTAAGCCCTCGATACGACCCTCATACGTTCAAGAAAAGAGTGTCCTCCTAACTTAAATGCCGGCAACGCGCTTGTGACTCCCCTTTTGTTACGGGTGCCTTTGGCGACGGTAATTGCTTACCATCAGGCAATCAATTGCCACATTTATCATAAAAATAAAGTTGCTATTTAACTTACAAGATTCTCAGAGCTGCAATAATATAATACCATGATCGCAAGGGATGGTCTTATGTAACTTTCCATAGGTATTGTAGAGACGGTGCTATTTTCGTCGATATTCTCACAAATTTTTGTTCCCCTCCAAACTGAACCCTTCAGAACTGTCAAAGTTGGAGGGATACAAACAAATACAATTGGAGTTTTCTTGTGTTTTTAACCGAAGTTGCGGTAATTCATGCTATTCTATATGTTAATACTTTTGTTATAAAGAATGTCCTGTAAAACAAAACTATAGTGAACTGTTACATTTTGGACTACAAAAGCCAGAATATCTTTGTCCACTGGCGCTTGCGTTCTCCAGTCACTTCATTTGTGTTACGACAATTAAGGGTTAATGTTAATTGTATTTTATAGTAATTGTATTTTGACGACCGGTCTGGCCTAGTGGGTAGTGACCCTGCCTATATAGCCGATGGTCCTGGATTCGATCCCCAGTCAGGGCATTTATTTGTGATGAGCAGATATATTTGTTCCGGAGTCATGGGTGTTTTCTATGTATTCCTCCTAGTTGTATACATCAAAACATAAGCGCCTCAGAGCCCTGAGTCTAACTTTTTAACGTAACTTTACTTCACGAACGCGTCTGCGTTTCCCATATAAATAACATTATCACTTACGCGTTCGTAAACGTTTTTCTACGTCAAAATAAGATTACACTAGAGCCTCAGACGTTTCTACTAATTACTGTGGTCTGGAGTGTTACAAGCAGAAGGCGGGCTGCGGTCTCTATGTAGGTATACCTACGTTATTTATTATAGAAAGTAGAAAATTTCTGTTTCTAACCGTTACGACGAGTCGGGCAAGTTTTGTAAAACAAAGAACTTGAAGCCCTTTCTTAGTTTCTACACAACAATAGGTATTCTTTATGGTTAATACAAAGTAACACCGTAGTTACTAGTAATTGACGACAGGTCTGGTTTAGTGAGTAGTGACCCTGCCTACGGTCCTGGGTTCAAATCCCAATATTTGTGTGACGATAAATATACAGGTTGATCAATCCAAATAGGTCAGTAGGGAAAAGTCAGAAACTATGAGAGATAGCGAAATCTGTTGTTAGGAACCATGGCTTCGATTTTAGACTTAATAATAATGTCGTTCAAACTTTTTAAGAAGAATGAATTTTTGTATCCAGGAAAATGGTTACAATTTTGAACATTTATTGAAATAAAATTATATTTTCATCACACTTGCTCGTCAATGGCGGTGTTACTTGCGAGAGTACAGAGCAGTTATAGCCGATTTAGCTCACACGGGCTGTTAAGTTTAGTTTTAAAAATATACAGAACCTATACTTCACTTGGACTGAGGATGTTTCTAAACAGCCAAGGTGTATTTCATATCTTCAAAAGTTTGCTACAACCAACTTTTAATATGTATAAAACATATCTTTATATTAAATTTGACTGCAATTTAATGTTTAGTATTTATTAAAAATAGTTGTTTTCTATTTGATTTTGATAATTGATACTATTTGGCAGGATGATCTATCAACTTCGAAAACAAAACGCAGTTGTTAACATTATCTGTGGAAGACATTAAAAAAAGTTGACATTGTTGACAATCTTTTATAGTGGATGCGGTCTGATAGGTAAAACTACACTACACTAGTAACTAATATTTTACCAACGAATATATTTTATTTCCTCGCAAATGTGATGAAAAACATTGTATGTACCACGGGTGGTAAGTGTATAACAAACTTGAATCATTAAAAGCCCTCCTACTTCGTCGTCGGGCTTCTAATAGACTCGCGTTTACTATACCTTACTTACCATCCTCGTTGCACAATGTACTATTATGTCGGGTTTTTTAGTCAATTACTTAAACCATATTATAAATGTACTCGTTGTGACTCTTGAATTTATATATCGTACCATCAACAATAACAATGAAAAATCTTTCTGATATACGCCTAACATTGTTTACTAGACTTCGATTCCCGGCTATGCATGATGATTTAAAAAAAATGCCATTATTTGATTATTATTAAATCTAAAATCGAAGCCATGGTTCCTAAGAACAGATTTCGCTATCTCTCATAGTTTCTGACCTCCCCCTACTGACCCATTTGGATTGCTCATACTGTATATTCCTGAGTAATGGGTGTTTTCTGTATATTAAAAAAAATATGTATACATAAATAAATAAATATTTCGGGACAATCTTACACAAATCGACCTAGTCCTACGGTAAGCTCAGTAAGGCTTGTGTTGTAGGTACTATCATATATATATAATAGATAGATACATATATAAATACTTAAATACATAGAAAACCCCCATGACTCAGGAACAAATATCTATGCTCGTCACGCAAATAAATGCCCTGACTGGTATTTGAACCCTGGACCGTCGGCTTCATAGGCAGGGTCACTACCCACTAGGCCAGACCGGTTGTCATTCGTTTACTAGTTCCTCTATCGTCGACCAATTATCACTGATAGTGATAATTTATTAATTTATACATATTAGTGACATCGGGAATCTGTTTGTGTGGTCAACTACAACTTCAAGTGGAGCAGTCATACAAGACTTTTCCAAACTAGTGATGATGATGATGATGAAGTGCAATGTCCAGCAAGTCCCCAACCGGCATGGTCGGTGCGCGCCGAGGGCTGTAATTGTCACTGAACCGTTTAGCCATAGTGCGTTCTATCGACGCGGTACAAGTCATAAGAGAGTGTCCAAAACGTCTAAATACTTAGTTGTTAAGATCTAATAGAGTAGCAATTTTAAACACAAAACTAGCGTGAGATTCAAACATATTAATTGTATAGAAGCGGGTAACTCACGTTTTATAAGTCGAATATTGCTCGACATGTTTTACTCCGTAACGAGAAGCATAATCATGAGCCATTCGCGTTTGCTAACCGACGCAGACCGACTCAGTCTGCGTCGGTTAACCCCAAACATGACTTGATGAAACATGATTTGGACAATTGCCATAATCGCCACACTTGACAGACGGGTTGGTGACCGAAGTAAATGTAGATTGTGTTTCGATGGATGCATCGGATTTCTCCCTTAGTTGCCTCTTACGAACCGCGGCAGAAGATGGGGTGGTGTCGTGTCAGCCGGCACCATATGACAAGACAGTGACAATCATTCGAAATTTACGAATATCGATTTTCACGGTAGCGCCGCATATGACCTCGTGAGAGTCGATAGCTAAGTAAGCCGCAGTATATAGCAATGGACGTCCATTGCTGAAACTTAAGCAGCCAGACATAACTTTACCCTATGATAGTAACAAATCATTTCCCGCTACCGCGCCCGCTGCCGCTCGTGACCCGCCGCTGCGCACCCGCGCGTAGCGGGCGAAAGTGCGCACACGACGACGTAACCACAGCCCTACTTACATTAAACTGTGTCTACGCAGACACTTTACTGGACATTACACTTTATTGGACCCGGGCATGTCCTTAAACTACGTCCAACAATGGGAGGTAGGGCACAGCGAAGTATCACGCTTGAGTCTGGAGCAGCCCAACTGGGGAAGTACCTCCTCCTTACAGAAAACCACAGCCATAATAGCACTGCCACCTTTTAGGTATGTAGTGTTGTGTTCCTGATGGTGAGTAAGGTTCCCAGAGCTCCAACACCCTTTAAAGGTCGGCAACGCGCTTGTGACTCCCTTGGTGTTGCGGGTGCCCATGGGCGACGGTAATTGCTTAGCATCAGGCAATCCGTCTGCTCGTTTGCCACCTTTTGTCATAAAAAAAAAGTACCTTAAATATCGTAGATCGTGTATTTTGCTGAAAGAAGACTTTATGTTATTTTTGAAAGTTAGTAATTCTGCATTCATAGATTTTCTAAAAATTACTTGCTTCGTCTGGAAATCGAATCGACTCGACTTAAATGTCAAAAAAAAATCACCTTACTTTTATATGTATATATGCCAATCGAAAGAATAGTTAAACAATAATAATTCTGCTTATGTAACATTGTATTTTAAAAGAAAGGAACAACGGTACTTCCCCTTCATGTCCCATAAGTTTGGGACGCCCCGCCCTGTACCTATACATACGTACATTTCAACTCATGACGAAATATTTATTTATGTTTGAACAGTAGTAAAACTAAAACTACATTCCTCCCTTTTCAGTTGGATACTAAGAAAAGGATAGAATAATTCTGCCTTTGCTCGAAGTGTGTCCCTGGTCAAAACAATAAAATTACTGACATTATTTTCTAAAATTCGTCTCAAATTATAAACGACCTTAGCACCGTGTAAACAGCTTTGCATAAAATCTACATTTGTTCCTACAGTCAAGACTAATTCGAAGGTTTTTATTATTAAAGAAATTCCTAATTTACGCAGTTTTGCTAAAGTTGAAAATTGAGTGACAAATCTTGACTAAAACAGAGACACGAAAATAATACAGACCAATAATCTCAACAAGGCATTATTTGGCCGTGTCGCAAATTAGACGTATTTTTTTGTTGTTGTTGAACAGTTTTTTATTATTGGTTTATTGTTTATTTGACAGTTCTAACATTATATAAGTGATAAACACGGCTCTACTCACGTTTATTTAGTCACTGGCGCGATATGTTTCGGAGAACATAGGCCTCCATTTTCAAGCACTAAGAGTGCTGAGTTGTTGTTCGGTTCGCCGCTCGCGTCGCCGGCCTGTCACGCACTCACGTCACGTTAGTAGAGCCGTGTTTATCATTTATATAATTTTACAATGTCTCACGAAAGTTTAAATAAAAAGTAAGAAACCAATATGTAAGAATAAGCACTTAAAAATATAATAGTACAGGTCCGGAAAGTCTACATGTAATCAGAAAATATTTATTTGAATCACGTTATCATGCTCATTTATGGTGTATGAAACAGTTTCGAATATTTTGGGAGACGAAGCATTTACTATTGTTACTTTTTAAATTGAATTATTTTTATACAGTGATCATAAAAAAAATCCTGAAAATATAGGAATTTATTAGCCAATCCGATTGTACTAGTAAATGTCAGGTGTTTTTTCTGCGGTCCCATTAAATGTCATTTCAATACAAATGACATGAGTGACATGATGACATAAATTATGACTTGAAAATTACACTTAACCCGTTCACAGTCCCCATACAAAATACGCCCAAAATAATTTTGACTTCCTTATACGTCCAAGCAAATTACTTCCATCGCTCGTCTGTGCTCCACTTGTGGGTCACTTATATGAAGCGCCCAGGTTAGCGCTCTGATTAATTCAATATTTTATATAGAATGCAATAACAAAAACTGTTTCTTCAGACTCGTTATTGGTGTTATTGTGAGGACTCGTATTTACTTCGATTACGTATTATTCACACACAATAACAAAAATATTGAAAGAGAAAACAGAATTCTATATAGTATTAGCACCATTGACTGCAGTTAGAAGTGATTTGATTTCATTGTGTACCTTGTCGGTTATAGTGACCCATGTGTGGTATGGGGCACGGACTTTTGAAGATAAATCGTCGTGACCCACATATGGGGCACTGGACTGTGAAAGTGTTAACGTCCCAATAGATGTCAGGTTTTAACAAATATATTCATACCTTTCAAATAAGTTTTTTTTTTTTCAAATAATACATTTATTTACAGAAATTCCAATAAAAAATATGATAACTACAAGTACGTACGTAGTTATAGCATACAATCTAAAAAAGGCCTTTGAGGCATTGTACCAAGGATGCTGGCGGCATTTCTTTGTTGTATCGCAATGCTGGTACGTTGTGCGAGGAAGTCGCCAGCTCTTCGGTCACCAGTTACATCAACCAGACGCTTCGCGATTACTGCAAAAAGTTTGTGCGCGCTGGGACCCCATGGACCTAGCGTCTCTACGCCAAACGGTACAAAATGGTACTCTCTGCCCAGGCTCTTATATTTGTTACGTTATTTATTTTTAAATTGTGATGACTGTGATGAGAAATATCAACGTCACTAATGTTTAGTATCATTAAAATGAAGTGGTTATTCTACTTTTTTGATGACGAAGTACTAGTGCCGCACAATTTTAAGAACGTCCAGCAACTTGTAGTTACATTGCTAGTTACAGTATTTTCTTGTAAGTGTCTCTGTTGTCCGAGTTCGCCTAAAATTATCTATAATTTAAGGCAGCAAACAATAGTTTTCACACACATTACCGTGATTCAGTAGCGATCCCCCGCCTGCCCACAAGGCCGAATCCTTGAAGTCGACGCTAAGGGGTTAGCGGGGTCAGAACGGGGCGAAAGTCGCTTGCCTTCAATCGTAGCGAACTTCGTTTCGTTTTTTTTTACGTCGGCCAAAACAAGCATCGTATCCTATGGACGTCTGTGTTTCCAAAGGATTTACATTGCCTACCGTAGTTTGACGTTCCTGCTGATGGTCAAAAGGCTAAATGATAATTTGATAAATGAATACGTCGTTATATGATATTCAACCTGCTGTATGGAAAATTAAGAATATTGCTGTTTTGACCGTAAGATGTATCGTATTTTAAAATGAAATGTAATAAATCAAACAGTTTTTGTGCAGTTGACTTTTTGAAACTAAGATATATTTTAACATAACATAGTAATATGTAGAGAAAAGATTTGAAGTTTGTTTTCATTGAATAGGCTCAGAAACACTATACTAGAGGGCCTACTTCGAATATCGAATATCTCTTTTGTTTCAGTCACTAATTACGCCTTTAATATTGTAACATGATGAAGAACACAAAAAATTTAAACAAATAGGTAGACGTAAAATAAAATAGTGGTAGAAAGAGTTCGTAGGTCAGTCGGCGTGTGGAAGGGCGGCACCATCATCGAAGCCGAATAACTTCGCTGCTGTCTTCCATTTGTGGCGGGTGCCACGAATGCACATGCTGGTCGCTCTAATTATTGAAGTAATTAATTCTAAATTACGCCTTTAATTGGAGTAACAAAAATCCCGCAAAATTTTCAAACTTCTATATTCGCGGTAAGCCTGCCGTACAAGTAACCAAATCAACGTATCTTAGTTCGCTAACCATGAAACTAGGCTACTAGGTTTTAATAGTCATCTAACCGTAACTAACCGACCAATACCAAACCTAACTCTCATTACCGACAATTCGTTCCATATCAAAAAAGTGTTCACTCGACCGCCACCGACCAAGATGGCTGTATTAGAAGTTTAAACTATCAATTACTTTAATTATCGCATTTTGCGGGCAATCAAGTAATAAATAATTGCATACTGTGAAGCATAATCGGCTTAATTGATAGAAAAACATAATGTTTCACTTTCGCATCTCATTGGGTCCGGTAATTGGTTTTTAATGCTTCGTATTCAACAGTCGCTTTTCAATCGACTTCAAAAAACGATACTTCTTTCGGCTTTTTTTAATTTGTACCTCAGAACTTATTTGTGCGTGATCGGATTTTTTTGAAAACTGTTAGAAAACTTTTTAAAGAAATTAATATATTAACTGTAGCTTGTCAATATATATATGAAAATATTATGTACGTTATTAAAAGCCTTCAGTTGTTTACCAAAAATTGTGACATCCATACCTATAACACTAGAAATAAGAATAAGCTTGCTATTAGAAAGTGTCGTGTGCGTAAAGTGTATAAATCATTTTTTGGGCAATGTATTCATTTATATAACAAGTTACCTGATGATGCCTTAAAATTACCCTTCCCAGTACTTAAGAATTACTTAAAAAAGTCTTTGATGTCTAAGGGCTATTACAGAGTAGAGGATTATTTGACAGACAAACATGCATGGCCCAAACCAGAAACTAACAAAACTGCCTAGCAATTAATTCAACAATTGTATGTACTGCCAGATCATGTAAATGACACAGTTCAGATAAGAAGGCATATTAAAGTATGTCTATTTTGTGAAGTCGAATTTGTTTATACATTATTATTTTTACTTTTATATTTTAGTATTTTCATATCTTGTAATAAACTGTTTGATATGTTTTCTTATCGGACTACGCATAATTATGTAAGTACTTTAAGATTTGATGTATCACTGTATTGAAAAAATAAGTAGTTTCTTGCCGGTATCTTCACGGGTCAGAGGTGTAGGGTTTGAACCGGTGTAGATTTTTTTTTTGACGTTCATAAGTGCTTGTAATGTGCCTAAATTGAAAAATAAAGATCTTTTATCTTTTTTTTTCTTTTTTAACTCTTGTGGTTTAAATTTGATCAAGATGTGGCCAGTACTTTTTGAGATGCATCTATCGTATAGCTTGTTAGTTGCTCCATGTCACTGAATTATATTACATTGCCATGACAACCGGTTTGGTCTAATGGAAGCCGATTTGTGTGATGGGCACAGATATTTGTTCCTGAGTCATGGGTGTTTTATGTATATTGTATTTAAGTATTTGTATATTATATATATCGTTAGCTGACTACCCACAACACAAACCTTCTTGAGCTTACCATGGGGCTCAGTAAATCTGTGTAAGAATGTCCTGTAATTATTTAATTTAATTTAATTGCAAAATTCAACACTTGCACTTTGAAAAAGGTACAGAGGTTGTACAACGAACCACTTCGTTCGTTCGTCTGTTTACGTCTTTATCCCTAGTATATACAACGATAGAGAAGGATATAGTAAATTTTCGAATTTAAATTTTCACGGTAGGCGTTCAGACCGGATTAAAATAAAAATACAAAGACAAATACTTAATAAATGAAACAAAAATATTTAATAAATGAAGAATTATTATTTATTAGCCTTTGTATGGTGACTTGGCTGACTTGGACGACCTGCCCCATAGAAAAAAAAACATTTATTTATATTTTATTTCATAGAAACTTACAGCTATAGTAACACAGTAACTAATTGTAAACGAAACAACACAGTGAGCTAATAACAAACCACAGACAAAATTCCAAAAAAAAAAAAAAACGCTTTTGCCTAATCAAAACATGATACCTAATAGGCCACTAAACGTATCCCCTCTGTTATTGTAACAGTATAGCGAAACGCTGAACGCATGTCGCTTCCAACCAGTACATATAGAGCTCCAAGGGGGAGGCCTATGTGGCAGCAGCATCTTGCGGCTGACATGATGATGATGATAGCTATCGACACACCCTTGTCGAAACAGCCCCGGCCAACCCCCGAGGCCACTCAATAGTCGCCACTGTAACGATTAAACTAAGAAGCAAATACGAATTACATGCGACGTGGTAGCGACGGGAGGGTTAATGCGGGTTTTTTTATACTACATTATCTTCCTCGCGTTCTCCCGGCATTTTAAATAAATATTTCGGGACAATCTTACACAAATCGACCTAGTTACGGTAAGCTCAGTAAGGCTTGTGTTGTAGGTACTAGACGACGACATATATAATAGATAGATACATATATATACTTAAATACATAGAAAACACCCATGACTCAGGAACAAATATCAGTGCTCATCGCACAAATAAATGCCCTGACTGGGATTCGAACCCATTGGCTTCATAGACAAGGACCCACTAGGCCAGACCAGTCGTCGAATTTTGCCACGGCTCATGAGCCCGTACGCTTACCATGAATTGTGACATTGAGATTTTCGATAGCGAGTAGCGAGTTTACTATTTGTGCATCTCGCTTGTACTATTTTAGAATACGAGTGCACGATTCTCAAAAATCTGGCCCCCGTGTCTCACTTAACAACGTGATATTTGCAGTGTTAATTCAGGGTGTCAGCTAACTCCATACCAAAGTTTATTAAAATCGCTCCAGACGTTTAGACGTGAAGAAGTAACAAACATACACACTCACAAACTTTCGCCTTTATAATATTAGTGTAGATGTCGATAAGAATGTATTTTCACCATAATCCATGTCTGAATGTACACTCTTGAGTCATATTAACTCTTGACTTCTGACTTTAAAGACTGACTCACAAACGGAGTCACGCTGACCCACGAAAAACTACGATAACAAAGGAAATTAGGGGAAATAACATCGACTGCAATGACTTGATGTCTTTAATTGGTTTGGATAAAGGATGACTCACGTTTCACCATCGCGTCACCTATACGGCACTCCGAGCCCGAGCCTTCCGTTGACCCACTGGGGCGGCCCGGGCCCGAGAGGCACGACACTCGAATATTCACATTAACACGAGCGTCGTTCCAATCAGCCATTTGTTGTAAGTAGACGATCATCACACGCCCGTCGATATCGCGTGGATATCACGTCGCCTTCCCACCGCGCCGAGCAGTTTTTTTACATAGCTGTAACGTCCGTCGCACGACCGGCCCGTGCCCGGGCCGAGCGGCTCGGAGGGCTCGGTGGTCACGTGATTCATTCCATACAAAATGTAGCGACGGTAGCCTCGACTCGGCGACGGGCCGCTCTAACATGAGTCTACCTTAAAGCGCCGGTAATACGGGGCTATTTTGAAGCGGAAATTTTGTTGTTTTTTGTAATGAGGATTAATTGCGTATTGTAAACACCGATTTACAGGGGTGGGGATAAAAGTCACCGTCAAAATACCGCGTCTCCGACATTAGGGCTTTAAATGTAAGGATCGATTTTTCTCATAAAACTGAGCTACTTTTAGTAGTTTAAAAATACTGAATTATTTCTGTAAACTGGTGGAAATGACAAAAAATAATTGAAATTGGTGAAAATAAAATTGTGATAAATGTCAAAAGTTTTTATCTATTTTTCTTTCAATGTCAAAAAGTTGTTTTCGACCCGTATGACGTCATACCACAGATAATCGATAAACTAACATGGCTTATATAATTTTCGATAGATTCATAAGAAGTAAACTAATGAATTATTTTTTGCGGTTTTGTATCTTTGTGTATGTGTGTTATGTGTTTGTGTATGTACAATATAGTATTTTTTTTGTGTTCATTGCACAATGTTTAATAACATAAGCCCAACATTAAAAGAGGGTAAAGTATCGACGACGATATTATCGAGTGAGATTTCATACACTATACAGGGTGTTTTAAAAACCTGGTGATCCGTTTAAGGGCATATCCGGTATCGGATAGAGATCATACCAATTTTATTTTGAAAGACATTATAAAAAGAAATTATAAAAAACGAATGACAAAAAATAAATTTATAAATTGTGTTTTGTAAATAGTACAAGCCAGATGCACCTATATTGTATAATATATTCATTATGTAAAGTTTTTATGTTTTTGATGGTTAAAATAAAAATACCAAAAATTGTGTATTTCTTTCCAGCGTGGTACCAACGTCGAAGAGGAAAAAAGAGTCATCGTTCGCGATAATAGCGGAGACTCCCGTCGCGTCCCGGCCCTCCAGTCCGCGGTCTCTGCCCCTCGAGACCAGAACTGGAAGAGTGTCCCCCTTCAAAGGTACGGTATTCTGTACCACTTTTAAAGACCTCAACAACCTACAAGCAAATCGATATCAAAAAAGAATTAAACATAAATTAGGTTCCACCGGTGACGAGTGAGGATGTGTAGCTAGAAATGCGTTTTTTAGATACCAATAGAATCATATTATTTACTACATCATGCTTGAATCTGGGGCAGCCCAACTGGGGAAGTACCTCCTCCTTACAGAAGACCACAGCCATAATAGCACTGCTACCTTTCAGGTATGTAGTGCTGTGTTCCTGATGGTGAGTAAGGTTCCCAGAGCTCCAACCCCCCTTAAAGGCCGGCAACGCGCTTGTGACTCATCTGTGGCCTATCCCACAAAACTTTACAAGTGTACAATTCGACAAAATTGTAGCATTGTAAACAAACACATGTAACACAACTATTACAAAAAAGTATTCGTTACAAGTTTGTACTATACAAATAATTTACTTTTGTATAAGCGTATCACAAAAAAATAAGGTATGTCATGACAACTACAAATTTGTCAAATTGTAGATTTGTAAGTATACAAATAAAAAATTGTAAAGTTACAATTCTAAATATGTAACAATTTATTTTGCTCCTATGATTTTGAAGGTAGTTTCACTCCGTTTAATAACGCACAATAGTACATTTCGATACAAGTGAGTTGGGGCCCGAGTGAAACGAGGGTGACAATCACCCGAGTCTTAAAGATGTTTTTTCACGGGTATCGAACACAATTTATCATAACATTGTATTGCTGTTGATGCCCCAAATAAATAAAATAAATAAATAAATAAAATACGAGTAACAAGTGCCTTAAAAAGTGAAATTTACGGTTTCCTTACGCTGTTTTCCTTCACCGAATAGCGACTGGTAAATATCAAATGACATTTCTCACATAAGTTCCGAAAAACTCAGTGGTGCGAGCCGGGGTTTGAACCCGAGACGAGACCTACGGATCGAAAGTCTAACGTGTTAACCGCTCGGCCACCAACGCTTATATACATATCAAGTATTGTTTATTGTAAATCCGACTACAAACTATAATCATAATATTTTTTTTATCATACGTATTTCAGGAGAAAAGAGACAATCAATTTAAAACGGGTTCAGGAGGAGGGAAAACGATTAAACTTGATGCCAGTCATGAACTAATTTTTACTATCACTGTCACTTGAATTAAGCATTTCGTTAAACTTGGGATTCTAAATCGTTCAATATAATGTAGGTTAATGTAGATTTACCAGCGTTGGAATAATTGTAAAAAGGTAATGACACACGTTTGGTGAATTGTCAACCTGTAGCTACAATTCAACAAATATGTATAATTATTTTTACAATTTACTGTAGCATGATACAATTGTCACCTACAAATTTGTAAGTTTTCCGGAAAAGAGTTGTGCGATATGTAAAGTTTTGTGATACAACAAATTGTAGGTTTTTGATACAATTTACATATTTGTAGAAATTTTCCAGTACAAATATGTAATTTGTATTTTTTGTGGTACGCACACTTGTTTCATGACAAATTTGTAACGTGACAATTGTAGAAGTGTAATTGTAAGTTTTGTGGGATAGGCCACTGGTGTTGCGGGTGCCCATGGGCGACGGTAATTGCTTACCACCAGGCAATCCGTCTGCTCGTTTGCCGCCTATGTCATAAAAAAAAATAAAAAAAAAATATTTACGAGCCCGGTACCGCGAACATTTAAAAATGTGCATTATTTCTTTGCTGGTAGCTCTAAAAAGTCTTAAGTATCTGCTTCAAGAACTGTTGTATATATATAGTAATATTAAGTAATGTATGTATTTTCACGTATTTAAGTAGTATATATTATCTAAGTGTTAATTTTAATGTACCGCCTACAATCCTCTCTGCTTTGCCCAATGGTTGACTGGTAGAGAATGCCTTTAGACTTCTTTCACACTTCAGCGATTTGCAAGCGATTTGTCAGCCATTTCTATACGTAAAACTCGACGCGGCGATCTCGCGGCGTGATCGCTGCGATCGAATTTGTATAGAAATCGCAGGCAAATCGCTCAAGTGTGAAAAGGCCCTTATAAATAAAATATTTAATAAATATTTAAATAAAATAAATAAACTTTTACTCCAATTAACGTGTCATGAGAATGGCAGAGACAATCGTCCGTTTACTAATATCGTATCTCGCGGTATCGCCGCTGTTTATAGGAGAATGAAGTCATTCTATTGGTTGTTAACAAAAGTCAACGGATTATGTCATCTCTGGTGGAAACACAGCCTCAATCACAATCAAACTTAAACTTAAATAGGTATTTTTTTTTATTAAAAATAAAATATTTTTATTAATAATTAAATAGGTAGTTTGACTACCGGTCTGGCCTAGTGGGTAGTGGCCCTGCCTAAAAAACCGTTGGTCCTGGGTTACGTGAAGTATTAGTGACTCTATTTATCATTATCAATCAGCCAGTGAAGCCTATCATCATAATTATTTGAAATAAAATAATTTCAACATAGTTATATTATTTACAACAACGATTTTAGATTAACTAATTATTTTTTTTGTAAGCTTACTTCACTTTTAATCTATCAAACTATCAAAAATATGTATAAATAATAAGTTCAATGAGTTTAAAAATGTACCGTGACGCATTTAGTAGATATTATTTATATGATGATGTCAATCATCAGTCTTGATAATCTAACAAACTCTTGCCGACATAATTATGTTTGCACTTTCGCTGAAATCCTTAAAAAAATAGGATTTTACAAAAAATATGATTAATAAACCATCTCAGAATCTCTGTTTATCCGCAGGTCGAGGCTTCAGAGAAGAGACTTCCCGGCACACGACCCCACGGACATCCGCTGCCAACTCCCGCGTCAACTCTCGCGCCAATTCTCCGACTAGAAGACGCACCAACTCCTTGTCAAAGGCGGACAAGATGGCCGCCGCTACTCTCGCCCCCGTTGTCCTGAGCAGACCGCACTCCCCTCGCAACTTCCTCAAACAAAACATAGAAGAAGTCAGAGAACTAAGTGAACTGAACAGAGAAAAGCACGAAGCCGAGGCAGAAGAAAAGAGAATAGAAGAAGAAGCGGCGTTGCTTAAAGAAATGGGAATACTTGACAAAAATGCGAGCGCTGAAGTTATAAGAAGCGTTGTAGGATCTAGGACTACTTCCAGATGCAGTTCGCCTAATAAAATTAATCTGAAGAGCCGATCGAATTCTCCAGTGGCGATTTTACATTACGAGAACATACCGGCTGATAGTAAAGAGTTTGTTAATGGTGATGGAGTTGCAAAACCCGTGACACATGTGTCAAGAATCAGGGCCGTGTCTCGCTCGCAGCCACAGTCCAACAACGGATCACCGCAGCATTCAAAAATCCCTAAAAGACAAAGCTCTGTGTCACCTAAAAGAACTGTCACCCTACGTGACGTTTCCAACTCAAGAAAACCTGTACAAAGTAACTTGAACAGGAGTCAGAGGTTTATGTCAAACAGTACAAGTAGCATACATGAGACAATCAAAATTGGAGGAGGTGCGCATGACAAAAGAAACATGAGTAAAAGCACTCAGCATTTAAATGTAACTCCAACTGTCAAAGGGAAACCACCTATTTCCCCTGGAAGAGGAGGCCCACCTCCATCCAACAGACTCATCAATGCTAAACGACTGTCGCCCATAGTTGGGACACCAAACAAAAGCCCCACAGAAGACCTGAAGCCAAGTTCCGCCAAAACGCCAAAACCTTCCCCCTTAGCTAAGAAACCAATAAAAACTGCCGGTAACACACCTGCTACATCTAGATTGAATTCTAGACAGCCCAGCAGAACTGTCAGCAGAGATCCTAGTCCAGAGAAGAGAAGGCCACTCACTAAAGTCTCTATTTCTTCTAGACCACCATCCAGACCTGCTCAGACAAAACCCGTAAACAGGTCATCGAGCACTCGGTTGACTCAAAAACCTAACACGACCAAGCCTGAAGTGAAAAAACCAATAAACAGGACAAATAGTATGAAAAGCTTAGTAAGAGCACCCAGTACAAAAACACTATATGAAAAACCACCCTTAGTTAAAAGGGAAAGCAAAAAAGATATTAAACCTAAGGCTCAATCGACCCCTAAATTAAATGAAATTGGCGTAAAGAAAGATACTGCAAGAGAAGAAACACTAAAAAGTGCAAAAAGAGAAACTGCAAAAATAGAAAAAGCTAAATCTGCTACTAAAGATAAAGCAAAAGACAAGGTTGTAGAAACTAAAGTCGAACCGAGCGTCGCAAACACATCGACGGAGAAAGATGTAACTTGTCAAGATAATGAAACCCAATATGACAAAATCGTAAATGAAAATGGTGAGATCGTGCTTTTAACGAAAAAGAGCGTTATTTCTATGACAACAGCAGCTATAACCGCTCAGCCGTTAGAAGTTGTGACTAAAGTTACGAATCAATTACCCGCTGCCTTCGAAAAGGCAAGAGAAAAGGGTATTTTCGAAAGGCATAGTTCTAAAGACTCATTAGCACCTAAAGATGAAATAATGGAAAAGGAAAAAGACAAGGATATCGCCGAAGTAAAGGAAACTACGGAAGATAAACGTGAAGAGAAAAAGGCGCCTAAGCCAGCAAAGAATAATTTCCTTGATGATAACATCAAGTTTAAGCCATTACTGCCGCCTTACAGTAACCCTCAAGTAGAGCGAGTAAGACAAAAAATAGACGATATACTTAAGACGCCAGAAGTTTCAACAGAAAACATATTATCAGCTGCAGCTGCAGCCGAAAAAGATGCTAAAAGCAAAGCGAAGAACATCGCAGACAAAACTAAAGAGGAAATCAAAGAAGTTAAAAACGAAGTTGACAACGCTAAAGATGAAATAGTCAAAGAAAGCGACAAAGCGGTAACAGAAATACGCACTGAAGCTTCTAAAATCGTAGACAGCATTATAACACCAGTCGAAGAACCTAAAGTTTCAGACAAAGTTGAAGAAGCAAAGAAAACAATAGAACCTATAGTAACGGTTGTTAACGAGAAAAAACCAAAAACGAGCGAAGTTGCGGAAACAATAAACGAAACGTTGGTTAAAGGAGAACCGGAAGTCGAAGTGCTGAGTTCGAACTTGTCTTCTCCGGGAGTAAAGAAGATGGCGGCGCAGAATAAAATGGCTGACGGAAATGATTCCGATAAGTCTGCGCACAGCAATGGAGGGTGAGTACTTGAGTTATTATTCTTGTTTATTGTTTCAAAACGCATGTTTTTATACAACGACAGTGGCAAAAACAAGCATACGGTCTGCTGGTAAAGATTTAGGCAGCTCCAAAGATTTAGGCTCTGAGCTCTGGCGCCTCACTCTTCGGCTGGAACTCAAACTCAAAACTCAAACGTTTATGTAGTATAAGTAGGCCACAAGGGCACTTTTACACGCCGAGTATACAAAAAGTAAAAAGTTAAAAACTACACCAGTACCCTTACCATGAGTTGTAACATTGACGTTTTCGATAACGAGTATCGAGTTTACTATCTGTGCATCTCGCTTGTACTATTTTAGTGCGAACGAGATGCACAGATAGTAAACTCGTTACTCGTTATCAATAACGTCAATGTCACAACTCATGGTGAGGGTACGGTTCTAACCCTACACCTCTGACCCGAGAAGTATTTTGACTTTTATGACCGGCAAGAAACTCGGTGGGACTTATTTTTTCAAAACAGTTACAAAAAATCTTAAATATAATGGGTAGTTAGTGAACTAGTGTGCTGTCTCGACCTCGTTGACACTTATCATCTGAGCCCTGAGTGTAAGTTTTTAACGTAACTTTACGTCACGAACGCGTTTGCGTTTCCCATATAAATAACATTATCACTTACGCGTTCGTAAACGTTTTTTTACGTCAAAAGTAACTTACACTAGAGCCTCAGGTGTGTGCGAAAGTGGCATACGATAAAATGTCAACCAAGGTAAATGTTCTGGATTACTTTATTTAAATTAATTCATACGAAATTGTATTTAGGACACGGAAGTCAGCCATGTATTACTAACTACTAATAGACAATTATTATTCGCTGTTTAATCTGTTGCGTAAAGAAAGTAATCTCTAGAGTGTTTTCTCTATGCCCATTAAGTGTCGGTGAAAATGCCCCAGAGGCCTATTGTCTGTGGGCTATCGTTTTCATCAAGGAAGAGACAATTATATTTTAAAGACTGCAGTGCAGTAGTCACCTATGCTCAAAGTACACGTGGTAATTAACACCTTCGCGACGGCAAATAGTTAACGTCGCAAATAACCATACCTGCATCGGGTTGAATCGAACCATTAACGTGAGTTTTTAAATATAGGCCTAGACCGCCTCTGGGTGCGACCTCTGAGGCGGGTTAGCGATCTAAGTACGTAGGTACCACCGCTAAAAAGATGATATCCATCTTCCAATTTCTGGTAAAAGTTAGGACAATACATATATGTTTGGCGACAGGTTTGCCCTAGTGGGTAGTGACCCTGCCTATGAAGCTGATGGTCCAGTAAGGTTTATTTTAGTGATGAGCAGATATTTATTCCTGAGTCATGGGTGTTTTATACGTATATGTCTTAAGTATTTGTATATTATACATATCGTCGGCTGAGTACCCACAACACAAGCCTTCTTGAGCTTACCTCAACTTTCTGGGTCTCAATCAATTTGTGTAATCTAAGAATATCCTCTAACTTTTATGTATTTATTTATGCTTTGAGGTACAAGTCACGCGCCTCCGTCTGCGCTATAGCAAGTCTTTACTATTTATGAGTCTCTGACTAAGGCATTACTGTTTGTCTGTGGTCACGCTCGGGTGCAAGTGGAAAAAAATACGTAAATTGTTTATTTGTGGCGTAATTTTTTTAAAGTGGTTTCAGTATATTTACTCTTCTCATATCAAAAGGTCACATTACTCATAAATTCTGGTCATTGATTGTCATAAAGTAATCTATACATTTTGGAGAATGTGCTCAGGAATTGCACGATCTAATTCCACCATCTCCGTTCCACTACCGGACGGACTCGAGTGGAGCGGTTTTATCCTTACGTTGTGAATATTCCATGGGGTGCCCATGGGCGACGGACGGGTATTCCTTACCGTGAAGCAATCCATCTGCTCGTTTGCCGCATTTGTCATAAAAAATATATGTCGCAATTTTTGATACACTGACTTCAGAATCAAACTTAAAGGTCTGATAACTGGTCTAATTGTCAGTTATTTATAAAGTCACAGAACAAAATTGGCTATTTCACAGTTGTAACAATAAAATATGAAATGTATCTCATGAAGTATCTTTCAGTGAAATAATAATTATACATATTTGTTTTGGAATAAAAATAATGAGTAATATTTTATTTTTGCAAAACAAGTTTTGTATTTTTGATCTGTGGATTATAAGAACCCAAACGCAGGGGGCCATGATTGAGCATCGAGTGACGTCACATTTTACAACTTTCAAAACGCAACCCTACAATGTTCGACCCGGAATGTACAGTGCATCAATTGGCGATCATGATGTACTCGGATTGCGGGGTCGTCAATTTTCGGGTTGCGCTTTCTCGGTCCGTACAAACGCGTTGCGGGGGAGCATTCCGAAGCCACGTTTTATACACGGCAACAATGCTCGACACATCAATTTGCGTACTAAAAGTGGTCGGCAATTGATGAGTCGTCATTTGCTGGATTGCGTATTACCCGGACTCCTTTACTGTACTGTCACTGTCATTGTATATCACAGAGAACTATTGGTCTGTGTTGTATATTTATTATAATGTGACGTCACCAACGTCAACGGTCACGTCACCTCCCGTTTACGCGCGTAATTTTAAAATAATTACAATAAAATGCGATTTTATCAAAAAAATAAGGTTTTTCTAGAAAAATCTAGATCTAAGTGATATGAAATAAATATACACACACTTCTAAATACTATTCCTAAAAATGTCAAATAGCCAATTATATCAGTAAAATGCGTAGAATCGAGCGTTGAGACGAATTTAACACTAATAGTCGGAGGCACTGTATAAGTTCGCATTACTCACGTCTGACAATTAACGGTCATAATAATCTATACACTCATAGTGTGAGTAATTGAGTACTGCTGGGTTGTGAACTATAGCGGTCAGTGCCATGACCCCTACTCATTTACATACAACCCCCCTCGGCACGCTGACGCATAATTCGTAAGAAACCCTCGCAGGGTTAAGTACAGCTACTTGTACTTACGGGGTTCAGATGTAGTGAAAAATTTGCCACGGCTCATGGGAATCTGGGGTCCGCTTGGCAACTAATCCGAGGATTTGGCTCAGGCACTAGTTTTACGAAAGCGACTGCCATCTGATCTTCCAACCCAGAGGGTAAACTAGGCCTTATTGGGATTAGCACTGAAAAGCGGCTGGTAAATATCAAATGATATTTAGTACACAAGTTCCGAAAAACTCATTGGTACAGTCAGCAGCAAAAGTGGCTAGGCGTTTGAAGTGTTCAAAATGACCTACACGCGCTCTTATTCTCTTGACAATAGAGATGTGTTGACCACATTTTGAACACCTCAACCGCTTAGCCACTTCTGCTGCTGACTGCACGAGCCGGGGTTTGAACATGCGACCTCCGGATTGCAAGTCGCACGGTCTTACCGCTAGACTACCAGCGCTTCTAGGAAACATCAAGGGTACTACAGCTAGTCTATTTAATATTACCTCAAACCGTACCCAAACATAGTACAGGTAATATAGCCTACCGTAAGGTTACGGTAATATAGCCTACCGCAAAAACTGAAGATCGAAAACTTCGGGCATCTTTCGCTTTTACTCCAAACGTAATTAGAGTGACAGAAACAATCATTTGTTTGCGAATATATAACGCATCAGTCACACGTCCACTGCTGAGAAAACTCCGTCCACTGCTAATATTCAGAGGTAGGGCGCAGCGAAGTACCATCACGCTTGAATCTGGAGCAGCCCAACTGGGGAAGTACCTCCTCCTTACAGAAGACTGAATGCAGACTGAAGACAGCCATAATAGCGCTGCTACCTTTCAGTTATGTAGTGTTGTGTTCCTGATGGCGAGTAAGGTTCCCAGAGCTCCAATCCTTAAAGGCTGGCAACGCGCTTGTGACCCCCTGGTGTTGCGGGTGCCCATGGGCGACGGTAATTGCTTACCATCAGGCAATTCGTCAACTCTTTTCCCACCTTTGTCATATAAAAAAAATCTTTTATCTTTTTTTTATCTAGTAAGCCCCCTGTTGTTACCATACCGCCCACGCTCCAGGACTGGGTTGGCGATCGCAGTACACTCGCCGCTGTCTTTCCTACCCGGAAAATACCCAGCACTATGTCTTGAATTAAAGTGTGGAAAGTTCCTATATAAAGCCAATTTACTTATTAGATTAAAAATGATAGTAAAGAGTGATTCTCGGTATCGGCTATTGTGCTAATATACTTTCAATTTCCGCTGCGTACGTGTATGGAGGCGAGCTGCCGGATTTCCCGCGTTCCACTTTACACTACATAATCCTTCTATATTATTATCGTTAGCGTTACAATATTAATATACTTAATGCATTAAAAATGTATACAAAAAAGACAGACTGTTAGCCGTGTGATGCCGGCTGACTAAATAGAATAGCACCACCCCATCTCCTCCCGCGGGTGTCATTGGGTAATCCTACGGACGGGTAGCAGCGTCCGTCGAAACCCAATCTACAGATACTGCGCTCGCCCGCCTGCCAAGGGTGGCGACTATGACAACTACCCCCAAGATGATACGAGTAATATTTGTGGGAGGCCTATGAGCAGTGGACTGCATACAGCTGAAATGGATGATGTGTATGTATTAAAAATGATTCAGTGCTGATGGCCCGACAAGTCATCAATGTTTTTAACACGAGAGGAATGTTCAATCATATTCTATATAAGGCAGACCTCTCGTGTCATGAAAAAATTGGTCGCCACCACAGTCAAACAATTTTGAAAATAGAAGACGCAACGAATCGTTTAAGTATAATTATAGCATGTTAAATCACTTGCAATATTTAAGACTCATCTCAAGAACTATAAATGAATAAATATTACAGGGCATCCTTTCACAAATTGAGTGAGTGCCACGGCAAGCTTAAGAAATTGCTTGTATTGTGGGTACACAGCCAAAGATGTATATAATACACAAATATACATAAAACACCCATGACCCAGGGACAAATATTTGTGCTCATCACATAAATAAATGTCCTAACTGGGATTTGAACCCAGTTACTAGCCACTGGGCCAGAGCTGTTGTCAAACTATTATTTGTTTCTTCCTTAATTTCTTTCATGACTAATCTTAATCTACATAGAAACGCTAACTAGCCTTTAAATATATATTTGATTGTCTGGCAGAATCTGTAGAAGGCCCTTAATATTCGCAATTAAAACCTCATTATATATATTACGCAGAAACTCCTTTGTTATTCGTAACGACGCCATAAAACATGTAATTTAAACAATCAACTTTATTTTCAGACATAAACAACTGTTTCTTTTTAACTCCACCCGCAAAGAAAGTGGTTAATGCAAAGTCTCGACCCGTTATAATCTCGAGTAGCACGCAAGAACGGCTATACGTAACTTGGCACTCGATACGACCCTTTAAGAAATCGGGCTAGCAGTCCGCCTTCGAACGGCACACACCCCGCCCGCACGGACGCCATCTTGTAATAAAAACTTGCAATAATAAAACGCAATGACACGTGTCGCGTCATCAGCATTCGCGCGCGTTTTAAAAAGTCAAAACGTCAAACTAGTGCTTCCAGAATGAAAGTTTCGTTTACGATTAGTGACATGATTATTTTTTTGTGAATATGATACATAATAGGACAGTCTACATTTTGCCAAATGAACTACTGCCAAAGCGGTATGGCAATGACAACGGGTAATTTTTATATCATGTGTAGAATTAATTCTGAATACATCAACATGGCCGCGAGCACTCATAAGTCTGACGGCCTTAATATTAAATAAATGGCATACATTACGTATAATGATGTGGAATTTCTAAGTAGGCAAGTCATTTTAATACAAAGACCGTGACCTAAGAATGGAGGCAGTTTCAACAAAAACAATAAGTTATATTTACGTTTTAAAGGCAAAAGGCGTGTTAACAAAATTGGTAGAAGGAGCTAACTTCAATCCCGCGTATCATTTTTAAATGTTCTGCCTCTTTCTAACATCTCCTAATCATATTGATGTCCACTAATGTCTTATCTCTTTAACAAGAAATTGGCTCTGTGTCTGCCTCGTAATTATCTCTCATTTAAACTACATACGGAACTATCAGTACGAGTATTTCCTTCGTTTGTTTTTTCACACAAAGTGACCCATTTTCTTAAGTACGGATTGGACATATCATATATCATTATCCACAGTCTAATTTAGAACATAAGTCATACTACAACAAGCAGCGATTTAAAAGTGAGGAGTTTCTTTTCAAAAATGCTTATTTCTTTATGCAAGCACCGGATATTTTTCTAAAAAAATCGGACATACACATAGGGATTGACGTAAAGAAATAAGCTCTTTAAGACACCCATCAAGTTATTTCATCAATATCTCTATATTCTCTATTGATTGAAGCATAAAATGTATTCCCATTTCCACGGGAATAAACGGGAATGAAATGGGATTAGAAGAAACCACTCCCAACTGTCCTCATCATCTTCACACGGCTCATGGGTGCCTTGGGTCCGCTTGGCAACTTATCCCAGGATATCGCGTAGGCACTGGCTTTACGAAAGCGACTGCCATCTGACCTTCCAAGCCAGAGGGTCCACTAGCCCTTATTGGGATTAGTCCGGTTTCCCCACGATGTATTCCTTCACCGAAAAGCGACTGATATCAAGTGATATTTCGTACATGAATTCCGAAAAGCTCATTTGTATAAAATGCAACCTCTGGGTTACAAGTCTGGATGCACTAGCGCTGTATCTCTCGGGTATAGATGGGTATACGTATAATATTGACACTAAAGAATGGTATTTTCCAAATTCTAGTTACCCCGGCCAATCCACGCTACTCAGGTAACACCGGAAGCTTGCATGTCGGCGTTCTGAATGCCATACACGAATGCACTAACTACACAATACAACTTATAGTTGACTCACGATTTGTTGAAGCCGTTAGTGACCGAGCTATATGTTAGAATGAGATGGTTGCTAGCTGGCGTAGTCTAACGGATATCAAGATTAATCTACAGCTAGTTTAAAGTACTTTTCGCATGGAAATTGACTGATAAATTTTTTGCACTGAATTAGACACAAAAATAGGCAGATTATTATCACTCTTAAATGTTTTTAGAATTAAACGATTATTAAATAAAATGCATGATCAAAATAAAGTAGTAAACGAGCGGTGTGTGCTAAATATTATTTAAAGAATTAAAACCCTAAAGTAACCATTTCACATTAACTTTATAGTTCTAATGGTGGTTTGCGTTTGAATTTTTGGTGACAGCGGCGGAAATTACGTAGCACTGACGTCAACTTGCCATTGAAATAACAAATGACTTTCGATAAAAGATTTGTCTATAGCTATTTGTATTCTAGTAACCTTCAACTTTGTGTAGAAAATAGAAAACATGATTTAGTTCAAGATTAGAATAATTATGAAAGATAACAAATAAACAGACCAGGGGCCCATTGCATAACAATTTACAACTAATAATATTAGCGGAACTCTCTTTCTAATAAAAGAAATTGGAAAGGGACTTCCGCTAATATTAGTACAAGTTGTTATGCAATAGGCCCCCGAACATTTTTTTAATTAACCTCCTGCCTACACATGTCCTGCTCATAGTACATAGACAGCAAATAACTGTTAACTTTTTGTCAATTTGACTTGAGTTAAAATTTAACTAGCAAAACGGTTAAAGTAGGTTAAGAAAAGAGGAAAAGAAGAGAAAACGAAAATAATAATTCAAACTTTCGTTCAGGCAGCCAACATCTCAGGCAATGATCTAATATGTTCTTAACAAGATCTGTAAATAAAGCCTTACCTTAATTTTAAGATATACTTCTAAAACATTGTATTTTCATGGAAGTTTTGCTGAACCTAATCCCCTTTAGACATTAGACCATCACAGGGAGTGATAGCTGGGTCATTTTATTTAAAGTTGTATACACAACTTTTTTTTATTTGAAGCTTGGAGTTCTTTCGAGCCTTTTGAGTTGTGAGATAGACGTTTTCGATAACGAGTATCGAGTTTACTATCTGTGCATCTCGCTCGCACTAATATAGTACTAGCGAGATGTATAGACAGTAAACTCGATACTCGTCATCGAAAACGTCAATGTCACAACTCATGGTAAGGGTACTGATAAGAGAAAAATGTGTCCCAAGCTTTTCATACATTTTTTATTACTTTCGATCCGTTACCGCCATATGAAATATATGAAAAATAGTAACGGAATCGAATAAAAATGCTTAGCTTATAAACAAATGATTCTGAGTAGAAACCACACAAAAAAATCTAAATTAAAAAACAGAAAGTTGAGTATACAACTTTAAATACAATGGCCCAGTACCTTTTTTTTTTTTTTTTTTTATGACATAGGCGGCAAACGAGCAGACGGATTGCCTTTACTCTGAGTTGTGACATTGACGTTTTCGATAACGAGTATCGAGTTTACTATCTGTGCATCTCGCGTACTATTTTAATGCGAACAAGATGCACAGATAGTAAACTCGATACTCGTTATCGAAAACTTCAATGTCACAACTCATGGTAAGGGTACAGCTAGCCAATCTATAACCTTATCGTTAAACAAATCTGTCAATTCCAGATTCCCCCAAAGCACAAGCACCACACCAAAGCCTCCAGCTCGCTCCCACCGCCAATCCAAGGAGGAAGATAAACCCAATGATGTCAAAGACTCAGATCCCAAGAAGCCCAGCCTCGGCTCCCGACTCCTCGGGAAGTGCCGACAGTGCTGCCCCTGCTGCGGAAAACCAGAAGACGAAGACCAGGTTAAAGATGTCGAGGAAGGCAAAGGGTTTATGAGTAAACTGAACTGCTGCAAGAGGAAGAAAGAGGAGGAACAGAGGATAAAAGATGTTGAGAGAGCGGCGGGGAAAGTAAGTTTATAAGTTACTTCGTGACGAATGTTTAAATTTTGACTCACTAGCTATAAGAGTATTTATCTTAGGATTCAAAGTAAAAGGTTAACATTAACTAGGGCGAAAAATGTTGGTGGAAATCGGATGTAAGGAAAAAGAGACAATCCTATAAAATGGTTTTAATTAGAATGAAAAGGCAAATGCAGGCATATCATAATAATCCAGGCTTAAACTGAGATAGTTATATTACTACAAAACAATAAGCCAATTGAAGTAGACAAAAAATGATCCGCCTAAAGCGAAATTCTTTTTTGATAGCGAATCGGATGTGTTGGCTACGCAAGACACCTAACACGCCTCCTCGCTTCGCACGCCGTACTTTACGAGTACTCTAGCTGGGACTGGTGTTATAATGATATCAACATAACATCAAAATTTTTCTTAGTCCTAAAATTATGCGAACTTTGAGGTCGAATATCTCGGCCAGTTTTCAGATATTTTTTTTCTATAAAATATGCATATTTTGTAGGGTTTTCTCAACAACTAACCAATAAAAATATTTTTTATTGGCTAGTTTATTTTTTCAACATACATCGAATGTTTTTTTGAAGTCCTGCTTTGCTTTAGTCATCATAACTTCTATGAGATAAAATTTCTCACAATAGTCCATTATTCTGCATAGGCTGCTAGTGCGTCTTTTAGATCCCATTGATACTGCAAAAACAGAGATATTACATTTCTTATCTGTCCTTTTCACTGAAAAGCAGCCTAAAACTATCCGATTAAACTGCTTCAAAAACTCAAATCTCTATATGTATCTCAAATCTCACAGGCAGCAATAGAATTCGAGAACGAAACGAAACGCAAACGAAAACTCCGCGACGTGATCTGTTGCTGCGGCCGACGGAGGGTGAGCGACAGCAGCCTGTCCGGGGTGCCTTACAGCATCAGCGAGGAGGCCGTGGAGGCCGGGTGCTGCGGCCGCCGGAGACCGGTGGTGGAGCGCCGGGACAGTATACTTAGCGACCGGCAGCCTGCTACGTAAGTTCATTTTTATATATCGTCGTCTAGTACCTACAACACAAGCCTTACTGAGCTTGCTGTAGGACTAGCTGGATTTGTGCAAGATCGTCCCGAAATATTTATTTATTTATTATGGTAACCCTGGTATCATGGTAACTGGTAACACCTGATGGTAAGTGTCGACGAGGTCGAGGGTGCAGCATGCTGGTTCAGTAACAGCCTATTCACTCTTGCCTTGACCCAAATTATATCTCTCATTTCATCCTATGAAACGGTCCTGGGCTCAGATGAGCACAGATTCCAGGCATGGGTGCTCTCTATGTATTTAACATATATCTTAGGCTGAGTCACAACGCAAGTCTTCTTGAGCTGATGGGGCTCAGTCAATTTGTGTAAACATACATACATACATACATTTCAGCCGTACGCAGTCCACTGCTGGACATAGACCTCCCACAAATATGACTTGTATCATCTTGGGGGTGGTTGCCATGGTCGCCACACTTGGCAGGCGGGTTAGCGACCGCAGTAGCTGTAAATTGGGTTTCGACGGACGCTGCTGCCCGTCCGTAGTGCTGTGTAAGCATGCCCTGTAATATTTATTTATAACAGCAAAATTTTCTCCGTCTTCTGTATAGTCATATTGACTGCAGCCCCTGACTTTAGCTAACATTGTTCGTTCAACAGATGCTGCAACAACCGACTCTGCACGTGGCTACGAGGGATGTGCCGCCGCCGCTCCGAGCACTCCTCGAGCAGACGCACCAGTCTGTTCTCCAAGAACAAGAGTTTGTCACCCACGCTGCCTCCTGAGGTAAGTCTGGCATTGTTTAGCTGAAGTTGTGGTGTACCCTGATTGTCCTTAAACTGCGACTGGAGACTTCGCGGCAGCAGAAGATATCGATCCGCCGATTGGCCGTGTGATGCCGGCTGACTATAGTGGCACCACCCCATCTCCTCCCGCGGGTGTCGTAAGACAAAGGGAAAAATCCGACGGACGGGCAGGGCATCTCCTCATGAGTCCAAATTATTTTCGAACCATTATCTTTTAGACGGTTTTTTATTATAAAAAAAAATAATGAAATTAAAATAAAATCATTTATTGTCGTAAAACATATATATGACACAATAATAAAGGGAGATGAAAAACATGATATGACAAAACTTACGACAAAAGGCTCGAGATTCAAAGCCGGTACCGCAAACATCGAAGTTCGTATATGTCGAGCATCTTTCTCTTTGACTCCAATTAAGGCATCATGAGAGTGACAGAGACAATCGTCCGAAATTTAGCGAGCCTGCTCGGCTGCACTGCTCTTCAGTCCGCACCCGTCCCTTAGCTATTTAAATAAAAATGTCTGGCCTAGTGGGTATGAAGCCGAAGGTCCTTGGTTCGAATCCCAGTCAGGGCATTTATTTGTGTGATGAGCACAGATATTTGTTCCTGAGTCATGGGTGTTTTCTATGTATCTATCTATTATTATATCGTCGTCTAGTACCTACAACACAAGCCTTACTGAGCTTACCGTAGGACTAGGTCGATTTGTGTAAGATTGTCCCGAAATATTTATTTATTTATTTTATTGTAGGCTAAACATCGCCATCATATTATATGAATGCGCATTAGTTTTATTATTGCAGATTATTTTATTCCATCGTCTGTAGCCAACGTAAAAGTAAAGTAACACATGACGTAATCCACAAATATACCATAGCTTCCATTAACGGCTTTAGCCCCAACACCATGAACGGATTGAAAAAACGAACATAAAACTACCCTCACCTGACCTTAGCTGGCGACATTTTCACGTAAATCATTGACCCTCGCATAATGTGGCGGGCAGTCGACACGCGAGCGGGCGTGTTCTGTAGACGCCATGGGTATCGATGTTGCCATTCGTTTTTTTTATAACGACGGTGGCAAAC
The DNA here is from genome assembly GCA_022674325.2 of Grapholita molesta. Taxonomy (NCBI): domain Eukaryota; kingdom Metazoa; phylum Arthropoda; class Insecta; order Lepidoptera; family Tortricidae; genus Grapholita; species Grapholita molesta. The sequence continues at coordinate 10,611,216 of CP053143.2, forward strand.
AAGCATACGGCCCACCTATTGGTAAGCAGTCATCGTAGCCCGTAGCCTGTACAACTCCAGAGGATTCTCATTGCCAACCCTAAAAGTTGTTGGAGCTTTAGGAACCTTACCATCAGGAACACAACACTACATACCTGAAAGGTAGTAGTGCTGTTATGGCTGTGGTCTTCTGTAAGGAGGAGGTACTCCAGTTGGGCTTCTCCAGACTCAAGCGTGATGGTACTTCGCTGTGTCCTACCTCTCATTGTTGGACGTAGTTTAAGGACATACCCGCGGGTCCAAGAGATTAGTTAAATTACCCGCGTATCTTTAAAACCAAACACCAAGGTGTTATATGTGATAATTTATCACATATAACAAAGTTGGTTAGTTACACAATGTATACCTAACTCAATAACGATCTTCGATTTACATATAGGCTAGTTTGGCTCGATTATCCAAAAAAGGAGGGTAATGTTTTGGTGTTGACAGTGGTTTGTACTGTAAGGCGGTACGAAGTACGCGGGGTCAGCTAGTTATTACTCCGCCCGGAGCGCTCGGTGGGCAAATGGTAATCCATCAGCCATGGACACCCACTGCTGGACACAGGCCTCCCCTACAGACCGCCTCCGGAACCGATACTGCAGCCACTGACTCCCATTCTATATTTTACACTGCGTTTGATTAGATTATTTTATATATCGTCGTTTCAGCCCTAAGTCGTTCACTACTGGACAAAGGCCCGTAAATATGACTTGTATCATCTTGGGGGGTTGTTGCCATAGTCACGCTTAGCAGGCGGGTTGGCGACCACAGAAGCTGTAGATTGCGTTTCGACGGACGCTGCTGCCCATCTGTCAGTATCCGTCGGTTTTATGTATAGGTAGTCGAAACTGTTTTTTTTTAATTAGTAATTCATGGCAACGTAAATTCATATTTAATTACAAGTTGTACTCCTCACTAGTACTTCAAGTCTGTAATTATTTAATTATCATCCAAATTTCGTGACGCGAAGTAATAATGACTGTACAAGCCACTCCAGTTTGCAAAAAAATATAAAGATTTAATAAAAAAAAACAGCTTTACATTTTGTTCCATAATACCAGTAATGTTTATATAATTAAACTAGCTTTTGCCCGCGGCTTCGCACGCGCAGAAGTATCCCCTTTTTGACCCCTTAGAGGATGAATTTCAAAAAACGCTGAAATTACTTTCTAATAGTTTGGTGTTCTCAAGGTTTGTATTGCAACAATAGGGCGACTAATTAGAGACTAAGATCGCTAGATAAAAATAGGAATTTTGCTTATTTTAGTTCAACAGCTAAAGTGCTTGAGCGGCCGAGCCGTGCTATTGCCATAAAACAAAGTTATGAAAAGTTTTTGACATATCACATAATGAGTGTTTACACAAAATTTCAAGACTCTAGCTTTAAATTTTACACAATCGCACACCCACACACTTTCAACCCCTTTTTTACCACCTTAATGGTGGAATTTCCAAAAATCCCTTCTTAGTGGGTACTTACGGTATACAAACTACCTATTGTGAAAAAATCACCCATCTAGGTTAAGCGGTTTGGGCTGTGCGTTGATCAGTCAGTCAGTCAGGACTTTCACGTTTATATACATAGATAAGACCAAAAGTGTAAAATATAATGTAAGTACAGACCTTTCTTTGAAATATTTTATGACATGTCTACGCTTCGTAACCACTAAGAAATTCCTCCTAGTTGGGCGCCCAACGTGTGACTTGTTACCAAAAGTCATTTACATAATTTGAAGCATTCCGCGACAATCTAAATTCGTAAATTTTGAAACGATTGTCTCTGTCACTCTTATTAATTTTAAGTACATTTAGTATGAGTAAAACAGCACGACATTTTCTAACTTCGATATTGGCAGTATGCCGTTTGAGTTTACCAACAAATAACATATCCACAGATAAACTTATGTTTAATTTATACTACGAGTACTGTTATTTGTTCGATAAGAGATCGTCACCCATACTCAAACTCAAACTCAAACTCAAACGTTTATTCAGTAAGTAGGCCACAAGGGCACTTTTACACGTCGAGTATACAAAAGAAGGAAACATAAAAACTACACCGGTTCTAACCCTACACCTCTGACCCGAGAAGCATTTCGACTTTTATGACCGGCAAGAAACTCGGCGGGACTTATTTTTTCAAAACAGTATTACAAAAGATATCTGATACATATTACGTAAAAATGCGTTATTCTTTAAGAAAACATATCCAACAATTACAAAAAAAATCTGCCAAAGGAAAAATAAAAATAATTATTAATTACTTACTAGTCCAAATCTGACTGCTAAGAACGAAGTTAACAAAACGTTCGATATGCTTTCTTATCTGAATTGTGTCCTTTATTCTAATTTAAAAATTACAAAATTCGTCATCAAAAGTTTCAAAAAATATATATATGTATAGTTATTTTACACATATACACAAAAATATAAATACATGCTTATTACAAATAAACCTTAGAGATGTATAAGGTCTCCAGGTGTCATGATTTAAATATACTAACCATGATAACGTATACGACGAGGGATAATTAGAAAAAAAATTACATGTCTAAGCGGTACTCGAATAGCACAATTGGTAGTGGGGCTAGTGATCCAGTGGTTGTGGGTTGGAGTCCCGCTGCGAGACAATTTGTTTCTATTTTATTTTTCAAAAATAATAAATAATTAAAATAAAACACCTATATTTATTTTCTAATCAAATAATAATGTTTATCTCGACATTTAAGGGCATGACATAACTCGTTCCGCAAACATTTTGATACATTACCACAGATAACGTCTCTGGCTGGTTACGTTTCGTTCCTGCACAAACAATGTCAACTCGTGGTCGCGTGCAGTGCTGCCTTTTTTCTTACGCGATTCCGATCTTCCGCATACATTAAAAATGTTAAGTGGAAAACAAATGAAACCAGAGAGTTTAAAGGTGCTTTTTAGCGTAAAGGTTCCTTGTCTAATCTATGGAGGAAGTCTGGCCCGGTACCGCGAACATCGAAGTTCGTATATTTCGGGCATCTATCTCTTTTACTCCAATTGAGGCGTCATGAGAGTGACAGAGACAATCGTCCGAAATTTACGAATATCGTGTTTCGCGGTAGCGCCGCTGGTGTTCTCAAGGTTTGTATTGCAACAATAGGGCGACTAATTAGAGACTAAGATCGCTTGTTGGTTATCGATAATATCAAAGAATGCATAAAAACAGGAATTTTGCTTATTTTAGTTCAACAGCTAAAGTAGTTGAGCGGCCGAGCCATGCTATTGCCATAAAACAAAGTTATGAAAAGTTTTTGACACATCACCAGCTATGGAACACGTCCGGGTACTCGACACTGTCCCAGTATATGTCATCTTGATACATATATACTCTATATGGATAAATACTTGAATACCTTGGAGAGAATTCTGGAATAAATATAGTACACAGCTAAATATTACCGTACTAGGGTTTGAACCCAGAACCGCCGTAAATAACTACGAGTACAACTCCCCGTTCAAAGCAAGGGCGAGTAACTAGTTAGGTATAAAGATATGCCTGTGCATTTCATAAAATCCTCTCAAAAAAATCCCTTATAAAATATTTCTAATACGGTGGCTTGAATACGAACTCTAGTTACCTTTTCCTCCTATCCTTTTCAAATAACTCGGAGTTCTATGACACCTTATATCACGTTTTCAGTCTGACAATTTTTTTTTAAGCTGACTTTGGCTCTATGACCATTCGGCACAGTAGAGAGCGATCGGACTGTGTGGAGGGAAGGTAGCCTGGGGAAAATCCAGGACCCTTCAGGAGACTTGATTATATCACTGTAAAATTCCTACTGAGTTTACGCTTCCAGCGAGATTGGTTGAGACGGTCTCAGCCGAATGTGAGTGGTAGGTGTCACAGAACTCGAGCTATTTGAACAGGATTATAATAATAAGTGGATTGACGGTTGAACCTCAAAATGGCGAAGTCGTCTTGAAAATGTATTTTTTGTTTTTTGTTCAAACGTAGTTTAGTATGTAATATTGATAGCGTATTATGAAGTGACCTAACGCAGAATTGTGCAGCTAATGAAGAATAGATTTCAAAACGTGTTTCACCACTATTTTTGGTCATCACCCGGCAGTCCCGGGGTCCCGGCCGCCTCTTAGCTTTCTATAAAGTCCAGCTACCACTTTACAAAACGCAAGGCCTACTACCGAACAACGTCATGCTTAGAGCATAAGGCAAACTTATATGTTATTTCAGTGATCGGTTTTTTGGATTCGACACAGGGTGAACGACCTCAATAATTGTGTTAGTATGGATATGCCCTGGGAATCCGGGCTTCATGTTGTTAGAAAAGGCAATGTGTTTATTTTATTACACTTTAAAATATCTAAGTGACTGATAGACATTCGTAGTTACTCGCCGTTCTTTTGTCCAAATCGAACAAATGAGCACAAGTGTTCACACTGACAGCTCATTTGCTGCCACCAAAGCAGCACATTTTGTACAGTTTGGATAAAAATTCGACGAGTAAGTAAAAAATCCCTTACAGACAATTTAAATTGTTTTATTTTTGAACGATTTGTTCGGTATCGCGGCAAACTGTCGTATCTTTATTAACTTTTCTACAGGATATCCCGCGAGGGTGAATCCTAATAACCGATCACTGTATTATACTTATTTGTTATTCTACTTGACACTGGCGAAATCATCGATTGGTTTATTGATGGAAGACATATTTTTTTAAAGAAGAAGAAGAAGATAATAATAAGTGGTGGGTGAAACTAGTTTTCAGCCAACAAACTGTGTAGTTTGGCTAATAAAAAGAGCAATTTTACAGGGAACCCTAATAACTACATGCTAGCGTGAATATTACTTACAATAGTTACTACGACTTTAATATTACGTCTTTATTTACAATAAAAGGAACTAGGTTACCGCACAAGGTTGTACAGCAGTTCGATATTCAATCAACCCGATGCAAAAACCGGAATGATGTAAATAGATAGTCAGTGAGTGATTGTCTGTTGTGCAAAATAGTTTAATGGACATTGAAATACAGTTTTAATATTGTGACTATACAAAGTTTACGAAATTCCTAATTAACAACATTCCAAAATTTTTAATTTATTAAAATAAAAAATCGTCTCGGAGGAAACGCTTAAAAAACAAAAATAAACTTTTTTGTAATACATGTAAATTGAAAAAAAAACAACGTAATATATGACAACCGAAAGAGTGTCGTCACAAAACTGATCCAATGCTGACTTTATAAATTAACTGTTTCTTCCGGATTCTTGTTTGACAATCATTTGAATTTAACGGTTTAAAGTTTCAGGTTTTGACATAATTTAAGTTGACAATGTATAACTTTCTTATATTTTTTACGTAAATATCAATATGTTGTAACCAATATGTATACTTAAGTTTTTGCACAAAACTATCGCGAGATTCAAACAAATCAAATATAGAAGCGAGTAACGTTTTATAAGTTAAATATAGATCGACATATTCACTCCGTAACCTGCGTCGGTACAACGCAAACGGCTCATGATTATGCTCCTCGTTACGTAGTGAAACATGTCGAGCCATATTCGACTTATAAGTGATTTATCCGCTTCTATACAATTAATATTTTGAGGTTTATGAAACAGTACGTTTTTTATACACTATCTCCTTAAATACCTGATATAAAACGATTTTTCACTAGAAATTCGCAAATACGTGCCTTGAAAGTGTGCGTTAGTTCAATTCAAGCAATAAAAAAGAGTACAAAAAATTAAATGTTTTCAATCTGGATCATATTTATGGTTAAAACGCCTGAGATACGCTGATCATGGTCAAAAAGATGTAAAAGAACAACAAATCCTGGGTAGAACACAAACAAGGCTTCCTCCTCCTCTAGTCGTTCCCTCACTGCTGAGGATCGTGGCTTCGACGGAAACGTTGAAGGCTTCTCCATTTATTGCGGTCTTCAGCTTGATGGAGAGCCTGTGACATCTGTACTTCTTTGGAGACCTAGTCTGACCCTCGTGTGGGGCTGGGTCCTCTTGGACGCCCACCATCAACCGGTTACGATTAGTTTTTCGAGATTATCAGTACTTCGACGTGCTATATGGCCAAAGCACTGAAGTATGTGAAGACATGTTGAAGAGAGGCGAGGCGAGGTGAGGAGGGCGAGGAAACAAGGCTCACTTCGTAACTAAAGGATTTGAATGTTAAGATTCGCCATGTCGACTCTCATGCCAGTCACGCCTGTTCCATCCCCGGTTCCTAGAAGGTCTTCCCGCGCACCTTCCAGAGCCAGGATCCTGCTGACCACGGATACTATGAAGGCGGACATCGATTTGGATGAGGATTTAGATGTAGGCTATCGACTGCTTTACATTATTTATTTATTTTTTGTTCTCTCCTAACCAAGTCAACAGGCAAGGTCTACAAAGCAGCGGCGCTACCGCGAAATACGATATTCGTTTTCGGACGATTGTCTCTGTCGCTCTCATGACGCCGTAATCGGAGTAAAAGAGAAAGATCCTCGATATATACGAACTTCGATGTTCGCGTTACCGCCCCAGGTCCTTGGTTCATATAATAAACAATATGTCTGTATTTAAGCACACATTTATGTATTACTAGCTGTGCCCCGCGGTTTCCTCACGACGTTTTCCTCCACCGAAAAGCGACTGGTACCTAAATATCAAATGACATTTCGCTTTCGCACATAAATTCCGAAAAACTCATTCGTACGACCCGGGGTTTGAACTCGCGACCTCCGGATTGCAAATATATTTTTTTATTATGCAGAAAGTCTGCAAGCGAATATCTTCGATATTTAAATCGAAAGAAAAATAGAAAATTTTTACTCGCATCGGGACTCGAACCCACAACCACTGGATCACTAGCCCAGTGCACTACCAATTGTGCTATACGAGTACCGCTTAGACTTGTCAAATTTTTTCTATTTATCCCTCGTCGTATACGTCATCATGGGTGGCGTTAAAACACATCTACCGCCAGCATATTGGGGTGATTATTCGGGCGTTTGAACCGTTCTTATTACTCTGTCCAGATTTCTGTAGAAATGATCACACAGTTCTTTGGTTTACTGATAGACAGCTGGACTAGCTAAAGGACAACCAAAATCTACTTAATATAACGCAGGCACTTCTACAGATCTGGACAGCGTAATAAGAACGGTTCAAACGCCCGAATAATCACCCATTGAACACTTACTCCGGATTACAAGTCGCACGCTCTTACCGCTAGGCTACCAGTCCTGTAGAGGGCACAGGGGTAGACCTGTGAGTATGCCTTACAACTCTGTCATGGTTCCAGGATACCCGGAAGAAGCTGGATCCGTCGCTGGTGGAGCACACCAGTGTGATGCGCGCCGCCATCCCCGCCCTGCCCATCGTGCTGGCATACTGGTGCCTATTCTGCAACGTCGTGGTGCCAGGGTTGGGTAAGTCTTCTGGGCAAACGAGCAGACGGATTGCCTAGTGGTAACCAATTACCGTCTGCCATGGGCACCCGCAACACCAGGGGAGTCACAAGCGCGTTGCAGGCCTTTAATGGGGGTTGGAGCTCTGGGAACCTTACCATCAGAAACACAACACTACATACCTGAAAGGTAGCAGTGCTATTATGGCTGTGGTCTTCTGTAAGGAGGAGGTACTTCCCCAGTTGGGTTCCCCCTGATTCAAGCGTGATGGTCATCGCTGTGCCCTAACTCTCGGTTGGACGTAGTTTAAGGACAAACCCGGGTCCAAAAGTCTTCTATCATCTTCATAAAGCTGTAAAATTACCACTGATGGACATCCTCCGCCAAATATGACGGGGTATCTTGGCGTATTTCTATAGTTTATTATATGTTGCTGTGTGATGCCGGCTAACTAGAATAGCACCACCCCATCTCCTCCCGTGGGTGTCGAAGAAGCAACAAAGGGAAAATCCTACGGACGGGCAGCGTCCGTCGAAACACTATCTACAGCTACTGCGATCGCCAACCCGCCTGCCAAGCGTGGCGAATATGGCAACTACCCCCAAGATGATACAAGTCATATTTGTGGGAGGCCTATGTCCAGCAGTGGACTGGATACGGCTGAAATGTATGTGTATTAAATAGAAAAAACTATTTTCTTTGGCTTAAACTTTAATTTGAATAATTTCATGTTGCAGGGACGATATTTAGCGGGATGTTCTGTCTATGCTTCGGGATTCCCCGGTTCGGGGTTCACGACGGCGCCAAACATAGAATAGGTAAATTCAAATTTTTATTCGTGATAAACTACATTAAAATTACAAAAATGTAACATAAAAACAATTATAATATAAAAAAAGAGAGTAAATTAAAAAGTTTACCGCGAAATGGACCAGCGTCAGTATAAATGCTGACCCGTAAGCGCTGATCTTCCGGCGACCATTTTTGTGGGTTACGATCGCTGCTGTACAACACTGCCCGACGATAAATGTGAACGCAGCTGTAATGGTTGCGTCCGCGTCACAGTGACTTCAGCGCCATCTAGTCTTCGCAAGTACTGTAAAACTCCCCAACAATATTCCAAATGCTTAGGTCCAAAACTAACTTGAAAGTCTTCGTTTAGGTGTAAGTATTATTTAATTACATAAATAAAAGACAACGGCTGTTTCAGAAATGAATGAATAAATAAAAAATAAATAAAATAAAAATAAATATTTCGGGACAATCTTGCACAAATCGACCTAGTCCTACGGTAAGCTTAGTAAGGCTTGTGTTGTAGGTAGTAGACGACGATATATATAATAGATAGATACATATAAATACTTAAATACAAAGAAAACACCCATGACTCAGGAACAAATATCTGTGCTCATCACACAAATAAATGCCCTGACTGGGAATCGAACCCAGGACCATCGGCTTCATAGGCAGGGTCACTACCCACTAGGCCAGACCGGTCGTCAAATCAATGAAGTGTACTACCAATTGTGCTATACGAGTACCGCTTCGGGTTACGGCACCAATGTTGGACACTTTAAGCTGACAGGCACCAATGATGGACACTTAGATCTTAATTCAAAAACCATAGAGTTATAAATTGTATATGTACCAACAAATGCACAACACTTACTCCTTCGAAATAAGCACTCATGTTCATGATTGGTCCATTACTTGTGCCCTCACTCTAGACTAGGCTAGTGATTCAGTGGTTGTGGGTTCGAGTCCCGCTGCGAGTCAATTTTTTCTTTCGATTTAAATATCGGAGTTTTCTTTGCATGTAAAGAAAATACTTTTTTTCATACATTTTTCAAATTCCAGGGTCGTTCGTGATTAACCTGCTGGTGGGGTGTGGGCAGCTGTTCACGGTGCTGTTCTGTCTGGTGGGGTGGGGCTGGTCCATCTGGTGGGGGGTCATCATGATACGAGTCTCCCGTGAGTACCAACGAGCTAAAGTTAAATAGGACATAGGTATATGAAGGCTGAAGTGGCAATGGGCAGGCCACATTGCACGCAGAGAAGATGGCAGATGGGGTCGAAAAGTGCTCGAGTGGAGACCACGGACTAGCAAGCGCAGCGTATTACGTCCACCCACAAGATGGACAGACGATCTCATTAAGGTCGCCGGGAGACGCTGGATGCAGGTTGCTTCCAACCGGTACATGAGGTCCAAGGGGGAGGCCTATGTTCAGCAGTGGACGTCTTATGGCTGAGATGATGATGATATGAAGGCTATAGGGTATTGTTTTGAAACTATCGGAACAAAAAAAATCTATCTATCCCTCATCTGGTGGTAGATGTGATAACACGTCACCCATGATGACGTATACGACGAGGGATAGAAAAATTTGACAAGTAAGTATAAGCGGTACTCGTATAGCAAAATTGGTAGTGCACTGGGCTAGTGATCCAGTGTTTGTGGGTTCGAGTTCCGCTGCGAGTCAAATTTTTCAATTTTTCTTACGATTTAAATATCGAAGATATTCGCTAGCAGACGTTTCTGCATAATATAAAATAATCTATCCTAATTTCCTATTCCACAGGAAAATACCGAAAGCTCAAAGCGGAAGCTGCAGAGGAAGAAGTCGAGGCTCCACCAGTCACGTCTAACAACCACACGGCAAGAGCATAAAGAATGCAAAACTGATATAAACACATGTGTGAATCAAGAATGCGGACTGCTAAGGAATGGAATTCGCTTCGTCTGTATTCCCCGAAAGATATAATTTGTGTCTTTTCAAGATGTGTAGACTGGAGTGGCGGTGCGTTTATACAAGCCGATTCCCGCCGGCTTGACTAACTTTCCTGCAGTTCGACGGTTTTCCTTGAGCACAAGAAGAAAAGGCTAAGACATATCGGCTCCGTCTTGCCTAAGAAAAAGATTGTCGCGCCGCCACTGCTAGGCTGTATATAACCAGCGTGGTACACCCTCGACCTCGTCACCATCAGGTGTGATAGGTCAAACACTCAGTCTTGTATAAAAAAATCATTAAGATTTGAAACTAAAGGCTTGACTTGACTACTAAGGCACTGGTCCCGCCGCGAGCTAGTAAGCTAAGCTATGAGCTATTTCAAGGGACAAAAGATAACCGCTCCCGTGTAAAAAAAAGAGAGATCGCCCGGCTATGACATATGTCTGTTAATTACACGGGATCGATTATCTTTTGTCCCTTGAAATAGCTGATAGCTCGAGCTATGATCGATCATAGCTTACTAGCTCGCGGTGGGACCAGTGCCATATTGACTCCGTCGTGCCTAAGAAAATAGTCAAATCGCCACTGATAGATAATTATAAAATGGCCCTCTGGGTACACTTGGAGTAAATAGGTACCTAACCTTTACGTCTGCTAAAAACCGTGTAAAAATATACATTAAAGAAAAAATTTCGGCGATGATGTATCTCGATATAACACTAAATATTAAAATTCGAATATTCTCTTTTAATCCAGAAATATACAAGGCATGATATGACATTGTATATACAGAGGCGCTTCCGCGAGAAACGATATTCGTAAATTTTCGATTGTCTCTGTCCCTCTCATGACGCCTTCATTGGAGTAAAAGAGATAGATGCTCGAAATCTACGAACTTAGTCGCGTTCCTTCGACATGCTGGCTATTTCTCTTTTCGGTACTATGTGGCGCAACGCCATCTATGGACACAAGTTGAGTTATTTTGACAGCGAGACATCTCCAACTATAGCACTGAGATCTACCGCTGTTAACATGATAGATGTCAATTGTATAAAAGCGGGTAACTCACGTTTTATAAGTTACCCGCTTTTATACAATTAATATGTTTCAATCTCACGATAGTTTTGTGTTTAAAATGATAGATGTCGCTAATGTGTTTGCTGGAAATGTTGTTTTGTACAGACATTGTTCCATGCCTTGTATTTTCCTTGATTCTGATAATAATTGTAGATGTCTGCTGGTCAGAACACATTTGTACGCGTAAAGCGTTTTGTAAATCTTCCAAAGTTTTCCGACCAATTTGTGGTCTTTATAACGCATTGTAGTGATCACAAGCAGCGCCCCAAGTGCTACGTATTATACACGTAGGTTTAAGATAGATTAAACTTTTGTATCTGACCAAATAACGTTTTTAAACCTATACACCGCCAGAACATTTGGTCAAGAATGTTGACAAACTAATGTATACTGTGTGTAAGTCTAATACGGGCGAAGAATTAAACCAGACATAGGATTCACCAGTACAATCATTATCCAAAAGGTTTGTCTTAGTATACATGTGTAGGTAATTAATTTTTGTAAAATTTCTGAGCAGTAATGTACTGCGAACATTACGCGATATGAGCTTTTGAAACTAACTGTCAACGAGTGTTTAACTCGAGTGTGTTGCATTACATTGCGGGCCGAATTTTTTTATATGGATAAAATTTTAATTGTACTTCTAAGCAAAAGTAATCTAAATATATTTCTTATGTCCTATTCTACCCTCCGTTAAGAGATTCCTGTATAAGATTTACACACTGTAATGAAAAACTTAGCTAAAACACCTGGCCTATGTAGTAGTAACGTGTACACGCATGTCAGCGTTCTATATTCAAATTTTGACGTAAGTTCCATATTAATTCTTAGCACGAATTTCGTTATTCCGATAGGCCTGATTTGCAGAATTGACGGCAATAAAGTCAAATTGAAGACAACATGGATATGACAAAGACTTTAAAGTTTTTAGTATTTAAATAAATCGCTATTGTTGCACTAAAAAAAAACCAAAACGAAAGTTTTTTTTTTTCAATTTTGACCAAATGTCTTGGCGGTTACTTTAAATAGGTACACTTCTTTATGTAGCGGACAAGTAATGTAGCATTTTTTGAATTATTTTCTTATTTAATGCGTAATACTGACAATAAGGGTCAACCCTTTATGTAACAATGTATTTATATCCAGAAACGGGGAAAAAAGTGACTCAAGTACTTTATAATTTTATGTTAATTCTACTCATAAATAAATGTATGGAAGTAACAAAAACACTATATCATTGAAATATGATTATGAGTCACTTATTAAAATTTACAATTTCTAGTTTAGGAGAAATTATAACACATGCAATTACTCAAATGTATATTTATTTATAACTTAACGAAAAAAACACAAATTATATGTAAATGTGATTGTAAGTAATTTATAGTAAAATTGGCGAAAGATAACTATTTTGTTAACAGTTAATTGTTCTTCCAAGAAAATGATACTAAAATCTTCCAATTAAGAACTTAAAACAGTATTCAAGAAATATTTGCTTAGTTGTACAATCAACGTCAAATAGTTCTCAGCTAGCAGTAGCCAAATATATCTGTACACAACTTTATTTAAGGATACGATATATTTGGGCACTTTGAGCTAAGCATGTGACGCTGACTATAATAACAATTTACTTCAAAATTGTTAACTGCATCGATTAACTATTTAGAATTCGAAAATAGATATTGTTTTACAAAAATATTCTAAGTTAAGTTTGAATATAATTCTATAATTATAGTCGCTTATGTACAACGAATAATCAATAAAAAAATTACTTTGATAAATTTGTTTAATTACTACAATATAATATAATACACACATTAAGTGTAGAATCAGTCGAAATGGCTGACATTAAAGTTTTGGCGCCAACGGATTTTTTAAAGCTATTTAAGATATCATTAAAAATGCTCGACTAAGCCCAGATTGCCAAGCGATTTAAGAAATACTTAAACAATGACCGATTTTTTGTGTTGTTTATAAACTAACCCAGAATAGCCTGAGAATTTTACAAAGCACCGGTGCTTTTTCGTCCCGCGACGCTACACGCGTTTCACTAATAAATTGCTGCTTAACAATTTTTCTTATTAAACGTAATATATTTTTTTCATCCAGAATCACCCAAAAAAGGGGGCTCATTCCATATAATTAGGAGAGAATAAAACCTAAAAATTCCATACATTTTTGTATTTTTCTCTTTTATTATAGCTGGTAAAAAAAAGCTTTGGGACAATAGTTTTTCTTATTGTATTACAAACAGCTCGAGATTCCGAGTAGAAAAAAAAAAACAAATTTACGCAAATTAATAAAACTTTGAGAAGCGGCAATTTAAAAAATATCAATATGTATGTATGTAGGTCAAACTTGAAGACAAAAAATAATCATATTTTCCATCAATACGTGTAAATTTTTAAGATAACGTTTTTTCCACAACTACAATTCAAATAAGTGTCGCTATGTATGCCAAACTACATATAGAAAAATGAATCCTAAAATAATGCTAAAATAAAATTAGTATATTAGTTTTTTATTATAAAACAACCATTCTCCTATCTCTGAACAGTTCATAATGCTCCGGCTTCAGCCCCTCCACCTTCGTGTGATCAAATTTTTCTTTCCTCTTCCAATGCACTTGCTGAATATGTCTTCTGACAAAGTATGGTGTATGGAACTTCGTTTCACAGATCGGACATGGATGAGTTTTCTCCGTATGTTTCCTTAAAACATGGAATTTACGTTCACTAGCCGAATTCAAGCTAACGTCACATAGATGACATGGATATGGACGTTCCCCGGTATGCAATCTTGTATGCTTAATTAGCGCAGTGGTACTACTAAGGGTATCTCCACACGTAGAACACACTATTTTACCTTTACCCATATGCCTGTCTATGTGAGCCTTTAGCTTCCTTTTATCTAAAAACCGTTTCTTGCAAATGTCACATTCATACGGCATCACTTTTAAATGATATCTGTTCATGTGAGTTTTCAATATGAAGCCATGTCGAGCAGTATAGTCACAATACTGGCATTTGTGTCGGTAACTATGCTGTGGGTTGATTTCAGCAAAATGCTGCATTTCACGCATGTGCAACAAATACTCCTTTTTAGTTACAAATTTGATATCACAGAACTGACAGTGGTTGTTTCTGTATGATTCTACTCCGTGCGCGTCATTGCAATGCTTTTGTAATTTAAGTTTCCCCGTAAATGTTTCTTTGCAAAGTGGACAGGAATATGATCTTTTTAAGATTATTCTCTTAGGTTTCTTAGGTACGTCTTCGTGAGCCATAGCATGGATGGTAGCTGCTAGTTCACCTTCAAATCTCGACGGGCATTTATCACAATTGTAAGTTTTCTCTACAATCATGCAGTCTACTTCATGGTCGCTTAAGCTCTCAATGGGAATAACCGAGGTACAGTACGAACAGATTTTGTAGTCTTGATGGAATGTTTCAAAATGACTAAAATACTGTTCTCGCAAGTAAAATATTTTCCCACATAACTCACAGTTGTCTGCCAGTTCATCCATATGCTTTTTGTCGACATGGGCTATAAGCGGTGGCAGTGTAGTTGTAGTGTACGAACACTCCAAGCATTGCATCTTCTGCTTTTTCATGTCCTTTTGACTTAGGAAGTGTTTTATAAACTTTTCATGCTCACATGGTCTTTTCTTGCATTTGGGACACGAAGTATTTGTATTATTAAATGGATTTGTTACAAGTTTCTTATCTATCCCTGCTTTAGTTTTACACAAGCCGCAGGTGTTATAATGGGCAACTAAGAACTTTTTATCACAAAACTCCTTGTTGCAGTATTCGCATACATAATTTTTTGTGATAATATGTCGTGACGAACGCTCAATTACGTGGATTTTCTCTTTTACAGGTTGGTAACTGTTCCATTTGAATTTTTCCAGTTCTTCTAATTCCTTCTCGTTAGACTCTGGTTCCTCTAGCACAATGACAGCGTTAGCACAGGCCGGGTTGTCCTGCATGCAGTTAAGCAGGTCTGTTGTCTCCGATTCTAGCTGAGTGAGGTAGTAGTTGAAACTGTTGGCTCTGTTTTGTGTGGTTCGTACAAATGTGAACGTGTAAACCAGCTTTGGCTGACAGAGGTTGCAGATGTAGTTGCTGAGGATGATTTTGGAATCCTGAAATTGTATATAGAATAATAATTATATTTGTTTATCAACTAATAGAGTAATAAGTGTAATAATACAAAATGATGAGACTAACAGTCAGATTCTGATTATTGAGCATGGAATAAATTAGAAATAAATTAACAAAAAATATGCTGTAACAAAATCAAATGAACACAGTTTAAATACACTCTTGGATGCTTCTGGGCTGGGAAATAGCAAGATTCCATACTCTCAATAACAAACCTGAAATAAATGACTTATTTATTTATTAAATAACAGTGTTTAAAATTAAAATAACTATATGATACAAGCACAAACTAATAAGCGTGTGTTGATTGACTGATAGAGAATGCATTAACATATTATGTACCATCATGAATTGGGCAATAAAGATGAACTAAATTAAATAGAAACAATGTATTTAATTTAATGTAACAGGAAATAAGCATAGGCAAGCACTTTGTTTAAATAACTAATATAACAGAGGCTTTCCTAAACTATCCTAACCACTAATATGTACTATGATTGCTTTCGTGAACTTAACCTTCTGTATCCTTACCGCTTCAAGAAATATCTCCTCAAGAATTTGTCTCACGCTTAGCGTGCTGAAATCCTCGATCTCCTCCACGAGAGGACAGCCGTCTAGGTCGTGCAGCTGTACATCTGTCTCGAAGCAAATAGTGCAGAAACGCGGAGTGTTGAGTAGATTCCGTAACTTGGCTAAAGCGGGCTTGGGTTGACTGCCCGCCAAGAAAATCAACTCATTAAATTCCATGGCGTCCGCTTAGCACATTGAAGTGTACCAATTGAATCTTACAAGTAATGATACAAGCTAATTTACAGTCTTTACAGCTTTTCAAAGATTAACAGCACAAATTGGCGGCTTGATAGAGAAAATATCTGACGTAAAATATGACATGACACCATGACAGCGTCACTCGCAAGAATCCACAGACAAAAAAAGTCTGGGATGCTATTCCACCTCAACGGAAACCGGTAATTTAAAACGAACGGGTATTATTGTTTTGTTTGTAATATATTACGTCAAAGTTATTCTCTTCACCTATGTCTTCATCGTATTATTTATCAGCCTATATGTTTTCTAAAAAATAAGAAGTTGACTTTTAAAATGGCCGCCAAAAGTAGCATCTCTTTTACTGCGTGCTTAGGCTTTACTTTTCTATGGTGTGACATTGACAATTTTACAATTTACATATTTACATTATAGTGAAGTGGAACGCACTTATCAGGTTATCACTAAATATCAAAATAATTATAATTGGATATTTTTTTTGTTATTACCAATACTGTATTAGGTGTGCAATGTGTGAATTATAGCCATGGAAAAATTTGAAACCAAAATTTTGGCTAAGCCGGATGTAGTGAAAAATCTGAAGACAATTCTTCAAAAAACAAACTTTTGTACTCTTTGTTATGATTCAAATGAAGAATTATTGCAATTGGATCACTGTCTGTTGATAGAATCGGAGCAAGAGACACTTCCCCTTAGAGAATTACTGGAAGTAATATTTGGAAATGTAAGTCTTTTTGGTTGTAAAAGTTTATTTGAAATAGTTTACACAAAATAAAGAAATGTTCCTAAAACATAGGTTATAGGGTGTTAAATACAAATTAAAATATTTACCAAAACTTCTAGGTACTGTTATATTTTTCAGAGTCAAGATATACTTACAAGCGACTACATGTGTGAACCGTGCACATCCATAGCCTGCATTAGTTACGCTTTCATTCAAAAGACCAAGAGGAGAGTTAATATCTACACTAAATACTTAGAGCAACTTAACAGGGAGACAACTGAACTATCGGCTAACTTCAACGGTGACTGGAAACGGGCTGTGATTGTTTTAGAAGATTGTAAGCAAATCAAAGAAGCCAAGCCTAAAGAAACAACTGACAAATACATTTGTGATAAATGTGGAAAAGGTTATATGCGTAAAAGTTTTCTGATCAAACACTTAAAAAAACACAAAACTGAATGTTCTAAAGCTTGTCCACATTGCAATATAAGACCCTGCATTCATGAGAAATATATAGAAGCATTCTACAAACAACAACAGTTAAAAATTAATCCAATGACTTGTATATGTGGTCATGAATTTGGACAAACTCTACCATATCTTATTGCTCATGTTAATAAAGATCATTTGAGTATCAAACCAAATATTTGTGAAGCGTGTGGAAAGTCCTTTTACTCGGAAAGCCAATATCGGAAACATTTTGAATACCATCATGATAAAAAGTATACTTGCAAATCATGTTTCGGCAAGTTCCAAAGTGCGACACATCTAGAAACACATTTAAAAACTTGTGCTGTCACTGAAAAACCATTTCAATGCCGTGAAAGCCCAATCCGATCTGAAACTAAACATATTAACCAGATTCACATGTCCACTCATACTGATTATTCTAGAATTTTTAAAGGAAGAAGGAAAAGAATATATAAATGTCAAATATGAAATAAAGTTTTAAAAAACAAGTTACAATTACGCTCACATATAAGTACTCACGAGAAGAAACCTAATTTATGTATGTATTGCAATAAACAGTACAATTCTAGGCAAGAGTATCTAGAACATGTACAGAGTCAAGAGCACAGAAACAATATGCCGTACACTTTCACACATCACTGCACTCACTGCGACTACTCGGCCAACACTTCGGACATGCTAAAAGCACATATAAATAGAATCCATCTGAATATTCGTCCGTTTGAATGTGAACATTGCCATAAACAGTATTTCGATAGCACACAGCTCAAGAATCATATGAAAACTCACACTGGGCAGCGGAAACCAAAAGTCTGTGACATCTGCGGAGCTCACTTAGCCGGTCCGACAGCTTTAAAAAAACACCGAAGGCTGCACACAGGTGAGAATCCTTACTCATGCCCGTATTGTGAAGTGAAAACTAACTGTGCAAGTACGTTAAAGACTCATATAATGCGGAAACATATGGAGCCGACTATTCAGTGTCCGCTTTGCGACCTGAAGTTCCATACGAGGAACAATGCGAGAGGACACGTTAAGAAAACTCATTGGAAGAGTAAGGAGAAGTTTGACTATACGAAACTTGAGGGGTTGACGCCGGAGGATTATGATTTCTTTAGGGATAGAAGAAAGGCTGTTGTGTAGTAAAAAGGAATATAAATAAATTAAAATTAAAATGTCTTTGATTTTTAGGTAAAAATAATATTGAAATCGAAAGAAAAATAGAAAAATTTTGACTCGCAGCGGGACTCGAACCCACAACCACGGGATCACTAGCCCAGTGTAGTACCAATTGTGCTATACGAGTACCGCTTAGACTTGTCAATTTATTTCTATTTATTCCACGTCGTATACGTCATCTCATCATGGATAAATAAATAATATAATATAATAAATAAATAAATAAATCGGCATCGAAATCTCAATTTTCATTGAGAATTCATCGATAGCAATGTGCTACCCCTTAATAAAAAAAAATATATTTAAAAATCAATGCAATAAATGCCCCATATACAAAAAGGTAAGCTCCGCCAAGCGACCCGCAGTGACCTATTTGCTCCACCAGCATCCAGTGGAATCCCATCATCTTTACCATGTCAACATGTACCTCCTGGTTTAGGCATGCTGGCTCGTCACTCGCCTCGCTATTCGTCGAAACGTTCGACGAGACTTTGCCTATACAAAAACGCGATGCGAGGGACGAGAGGAATAACGAGACGTCCGCGTACACATGCGGCTCGCGTTTCGCCTCGCCATTCGCTTCGCTACTCGCGCGAATGTGTGGCGGCAGCATAAAAATAAAAAAACAGATAGTTATTACGTCATAAATTTATTTCATTACGTACCATACTGCTATTATAAATACTTAGCGTAAGTTACAGACAAATATGGCCGATATATGTAAATGTATTCCTACTCGATACTACGCGGCAATATTACTTGTGACGATTATTTCAGGCGTTGGGTCAAAATTACCCCGTTTCTTAGGCTTAGGCCTCAATTTCATGGACGCCATTTCAAAGGTTGTCCATGTAATTTAAAGATTATTTAATCTACAGAAACACAAACATAGGCTTTACAATTCCTTTACACTAAGCAATTTTTAGAATGCACATTGAAAAGCCTGTGAAAAATTGTAGTACATAAATTAAAAGAAAAACTGCATAAGTAAAATACGATGCCACAAATATTATTACTTATAAAAACCAGCGACTGAATATACATAGACTACGTTTCCAATACAAAATGGCTCCCAAAAGTGAAAATGACCCCAATATTCTCTGTACACAGCGACACTACCGCGAAAAGCGATAAAAAGCGTAGATTTCGGACGATTGTCTCTGTGGCGTCATGAGAGTGACGGAGACAATCGTCTGAAATTTACGAATATTGTTATTGACGGATGTATCTTGTAGACTCCACCTCTGTGGATTAGTTTGTGTGATTAACCAATTTCATTCGTCGTCTATGTATATTTGAATCCCTGATTTGAAATGTCGTGAAATAAATACGTACGTATACTTCCACATAATATAAAACCGTGTCGCCGCCGTCAAACCTACACCGCTTAATTAATTTAAACAAATCTGAATACTGATACAATCTCTATTTTGACATTGTGGTACTGGGTCGAAATGACCCTATATTGAATATCTTTCCCTGTTGAGAATGATTAAGTGTTTCTGTCGTACAGTATAGTATTTTGATATATTTAAAGTAATCAAGCACTCATCTTAAAACTAAGCTATTTACAAATTTAGAAAAGCTATTTTAAATATAACATGTCTGTGTGCGTTCAATCTTTCAGAGAATATAACTGTGAAAATCAAGTACAAAAAACCTTACAATTTTTTTTTTTAATACCATACGCATAGTTACAACAATTAATTAAATAAATTGATTTATTTATCGTATGGCTTGTCACATGTCACTGGATCTTATAATTATCTTACAAAACTTAAGAATAAAAAAAATAGGGCATGAATTTTAAAAAATAAACATACAATACACCCAGTACAATAACTCCTCAAGTTTTTACGCACACAGTCACAATTGCACACCAATGAGTGAATGACGCGTAGCACCGACGAATATTTAAACCGTTGAACTAATGTGCCTTTTAGCTCATAATGTAGTCGGGTAACTTCTAATGGAAATAAATATAATGTCATACTGTTGTTATCACTGGAAATCTGTTAAAAAACGTCCTTAACGGCCCGGTCACATTGCGCGAATTGTGGCGCGGCAAGCGTTTTATCTGTTCATTGCGCGTGATCCCAACCAACCGCAGTGAATTACGCGTCTTGACCGCGCAACGAACAGATAATACGCTTGCCGCGCCGCAAGTCGCGCATTGTCGTGGCCGGACCGTAAGGCCAGCAATAACAGCAATTCTCCAACGACAGCTGATAATATTATTAAACCTTTGGACACCAACGACTCATTTATCGGCACCGAACATCGATGTTCGTATATTTCCAGAATATTTCTCTTGTCATGAGAGTGACAGAGATAATCGTCCGAAACTTACGAATATCGTTATTCGCGATAGCGTCGCAGGTGTACGCCTACGAATGTATATGTTACAGACCTCAGGTAAAAATAGATTATAAACACACGTTGTTTATAAATTTCAGTTTTGACATTTCGTTAGACATGGCGTTGAAAAGTAAACCCAGGAATTGACATGTAAGATGGGGACCATTTTAGTAAGTTATTAGGAAGTTTAACCGCCACTGGCTTCCAGACCGCAACTCCAATATAACTGAACTTAAAATGACAATGAATTTAAAAGTCGCAGATTTGTATTAAAAATAAATCTATTTAAAACTTCGAGAAAATAGTTTACGACTAGGGACGATTCTGACTACAAATACTATGATTTAAAATATTTACCCAAAGGTATCAGATTGTATTGCTTAAGTACAGTAATTTTGAGTGGTAACAGATTGTTTATTCCAATTTGTTGGTACCTAAAAATGAACCTAATTCATATTCTTTCATGATTGTATTTGTGACATTATCTATGAAAAGGGACCTTATTGTCGATGGCGCTTACGTCGAATCGCGTTGCGTTTCTATTGTATCCTCTTAAACAACGACGTAAGCGCCATCGACAATAAGGTCCCTTTTCCTAAATAATGTCTTAATGTCACATTTAGTTTTCTATACTTTAAAAAGACATAACAGCTCAGTGTGGTGGTTATAATTCAATGACCAATCAAGAAAAAATCTTTCATTGTCAAATAAAAAAAAACACTGGGTAATTTTTACCCGTAAAACACAGTCGATATCTTAAATATACAAATGGAAGGAATGCCCTACTCTCTTGAAAATTAGGTTAGTTTTTTGGGGTATAGTTATTTTTATATTTGACTGTATCAGGAAGGATGTTTTCAGTAAAAATTAAATCGTTTTGAGTTTAACTACCAGTGCATTTTGGACTATTGTATACTACTAGAGGTGCTATTACTTTGCATCTATTGGACATTTACTATAAATATTATAATCATTACAACTAGTGCCAGTAGAAAATAAACTTAGGCCAAAATAAACATTTTATTTGATAATTAGCATCAGCCTAGCAAGGCAAATAAATTATAGCATCATATAAAATAGTATTTACATTGTAATCAAAAAATGATTTGTTCTAAAAAATGACTTAAAAAAATAAAAATAAAACGCCACACGATAGCGATAATCTATGGCAAATTGTACTTAATTATCACTGTTTAAATTATTGTGTATGCGGAAAATATTTTGGCTATTTAAGCCTTAATAGCATAACCCGTCATTATAACACAAATAGTGGACAGTTCACCATTAAACTAAAATGTAAGCAACCAGAATTAATATACATCACCGGGCATATTTACTACAAATAACACAAAAATTAAGTATTAACAAAAAAGTCATAATTACAAATATACGTCAAATGGCATGCAATAAATAGTGCAACAAATTGATGAAAAACAAAAAATAGGTACACTGAATTATTGTTGCTAGAGTAATAATCCCGTCATAAATTAAACATACAATTTTGCATTTCTTTGGTAAATCTATACCAAACGTATTTAGGTGTATTTCGCCACTATTACATTTGACAGTTCTTATTTCGTACCGCGTTATTACATGACACGGTTTCACCGTTAACATGACTTAACACGTGCACAGACAAGTACGTCGAGAGGCGTGACGTAGACATTTTTTTCCCTATGACACATGACGTCACGCAGTGTCCGCGAACATGTGTCGTACGTAGACTTACTTAGTTATATAATGTACTGTACCCATAGCATGAGTTGTGACTTAGATGTTTTCGATAACGAATATCAAGTTTACTACTAAAGTGCATCTCGTCCGCACTAAAATAGTACAAGCGAAGTGCACAGATAGTAAACTCGATACTCGTTATCGAAAACCTCAATGTCACAACTCATGGTAAGGGTACTGCTTAGCCTTAGAGTGCCAAACTGGGTAAATTGACCCCATACCGCATTGAAGGTGTTACAAGCAAACTTGCTTTTAATTGAATGCCGGGACAATAACGGTGAAACCGTAAACACACGTGTAAAATAAAACTAATATTGTCTTAGTTCTGAGACAGCTAAGACCGTGTCCACACCGGGTGCCTGACTAAGTGTGAAACACACTTTACTAACCTAAAATGTTGTGGCAATTCACATGAAGAGCGTAGAATTCATAATATCGTTGCCTTTTTTTATTCTCGTTTCTTACACTGCGACTCTCTCTTAGTTACGATATTCTTACATTTTACAGTATATGACGAGATTTTTTTTATTTTTCTTGAATTAGCTTTGGATGTTATCTTCAAATGCGCCATATTGTCTTTGTATATTGTTGATATATAACTATATTACTTGAATGTATCTTTTATATGTTTAACACCTTCGCTGCGGCAGTTAGTTAACATACTTATTGGTGGGTCGATCGGCCCGATAACCAAGCCTCGGATTTTCTATCGCACGGTAAGATGAAAGACAACTATGGAGTTGATATTAAGACTAAAATGTAACTCATATTCATACTCATACTCACTCAGTATCTTAGTCACGTAACGCTTTTATACCTTTATCACTTTTATCAGGCTCACAGATCGAAAATGTGAATCGAAAGTGAATCTTAAAATGATTTTTTGTAGTAGGTACGATGTGGGAAGTTTTATGCCCTTAGCTCAGTGAAGGATTTTACATTTATCATGTAAGTATAATAATTTAGTTACATACTTGCTCATTCCTGTATCTAAATGCCCTATGGGTATTACATACTAGGACCTATCTGATTTTTTTTTATCTTATGGCAGTTATTTATTTTTTTACTTGTGACATCATTTATTCAATCAAAATCATTTATTTCACTTATTATTTACTTTCGTAATTAATTGAAATGAATGAGTATGAGTATGAATATAAGTTACATTTTAGTCTTAATGTCGACTCCATAGTTTTCTTTCTTCTTACAGTGCGAAAGAAAATCCGAGGCTTGCCGATAACGCAGCGAATGTGTTAAACAATAAAAAATATATAAAATATATATTCAAGTAATATAGTCTATAATTGTTTTGTAAATATAAGTATGTTTGTATTCTTGTTCTATACGTCTTCATGTAGATTGTCACAAACATATATCGCCCTACAAGTAAGCAAAAACAATATAAATATAGGAAACAGTATAATGAGTATTCCGCGACTTAAAACGAGAGGCTACATACAAGCTCGCAATATTATATTACATACAATCAAATTGGAATTGTCAAAATTTTCAAAGATTAAGTTTCATATTTCATTACAATCGTCATTTATATGTATACATATCTTCATATTAATTAATTGTAGATTTGTATACATACTTACGACCGCGAATGCGTCTCGATGGATATTCTTACAAGAATCGATCCATATGAATAAAAATGTGTTTGTTCAAAACTAAAGGATTATGTAATTTTAATTTTAATTTTGTAGAATTTTGGATATACAGTTTGTAGCAGTCAGTATGGCCAAATATATCGCAAGGCATCCTCACTGCTATATAAATAAAGATCTATATCGACAAATTTCTTGCCGGTCATGGAAGTCAAAATGCTTCTCGGGTAGGGTTAGAACCGGTGTAGTTTTTATTTTTCTTCTTTTGTATATCGACGTGTAAAAGTGCCCTTGTGGCCTACCTTTGAGTTTGAGTTTGGCCACTTCCGTTGCCAATAACTATATGACGCTGACTATACAATGTCTAGACAAAGTCGAGTTAATTAAAAATTAAGGCTATTCCTCTACTTTGAGTAGTGGAACAGCGACATCTATAAACTTGAGTGATTTTTACAGAAACCTTACGACTATATTCTCTACAATACAGACTGGCGATTGCATAATGCTCTCTTTTACGCTTCCTAGATCCAAGTAAGATTGCAAGAGATGGCATTATGTCTAGTCGCCAATTGATACTGCGGTTATATAGAACTGAGGTACTGCGATTAATACCGCTAGATGGCATTAGTTAATTTGCCAGCAAACTAGGACTTGTATAGACATTATCAAAAACAATATTCTATGACTCTTGAATATCTTATAACTTATATCGTTGTTTCTCGAACTTAAGTATTTTTTAAATTTAAAAAATCGCTTTAAATTTAAACAAACACAAGTTTTTCAAATTGAGAATAAAAAATCACCTCGCAAAAATTCAGCCGTATGTAACTGAACTTAAGGCTCAAATCGTTATAGTTAACTTCTTTTTCTCAAGTTTTCTAAACTAACCTATACTAATGGACTTCAATACCTCCTATTGGAGAGTTATTGCACCTTGGATACGAACAACCAATTTGTTACACAGATTTTTCTATATACGAGTGATAATTATTTCTGCACTATCGCAAAATTTTTATTTAACCTCGTAACGCCCAGTGTGCATTACAATGTACACTCCCTTTCAGTGGAGTTGAAAACTTTTATAAAAGGAAATAGGGTAGAATTTCTTGTTTCATTAGATTTCGTACGAAACCCAATTCACTGCATAGTAAGGTTGGTTTTAACTATTAAACATTTTGGTATGGTGGGCGTTCCGAGGTTAAAATCGTTCTGATGTCGACGACGCTGTTCAGTCAAGGAAATAAAACAAAGTAATCTCCTTCAGTTAATGCTAATTAAGCTAAAAAAACGACAAAAAAGCTTTAACTATAAATTTTAGTCAATAATTTTGATGTCTTCGATTTATTTGCGGTTCGTACAGTCGCCATAAAACATTTCGGAGCAGCCAAGGTATTGAAAAATTCCGTTCCGATATTTGTGACCACATTGGCCGCTCCGATACATATGATGGCGGCTGTAGCAATTCTGTCAATACGAATAAAGTTATGAATGCGTCAGTGCGTGACGGACCGGTGTCGAGAACGGACGCTCGTGCAGCAGAGATTAAAAAGTGGAGACCTATGCTCTGCCAAACATGCCGTATTTTTTTATAAAGTAATGAAGTATGTTTTGCGATAGTGCATTTTATTTAATTAGGCGGTTTTATTTTAGACAACCAAGCGATCAATGTAACTGCTAATATGGTATTTGACTGCTGTCAAAATCACATAACAAACGTTCAGAACAAGAACTAGCAAAAAACAAACGTCCACTTAGTTTTTCATTTTAACTATTTTTAATACAACGAAGTTTTATAACAAACAAATATAAAGGAAATATTATAATATTATAACTGAAAGAAAACTGCATCATGTCGCAAGTTGTTAGGGTTCCGTGTATAAAATGAAGAAAAAAAAACGGAACCATATTCTGTCTAAAATCTGTTCCTCCGTTTGTCCGTCTGTCTGTCACAGCCAATTTTCTCAGAATCTACTGCAGTAAATCAGGTGAAATTTTAATTTTTTTTTCCTTTTTCTTTCAATTATAAAATTAATATTTCGCTAACAGCACCAACTAAACAATTTAACTAGGGCAGTTTTACTGTCACCAAAACGTCTAACAGTTTTCAAAAACATTAATAATTATAAATTTGACAGTCAGTCAAACATCATATTAGATGTAGGTATACAAAGTTTGTTATATTCACAAATAATGTATATATATTGACGGATTACATAAAAGATTATGTCAGTACGCGCATTGAAGTAAATAAAAACGTTCACTGCGACATTGGGTCGAATCGACCCCATGTTTATTGACTCCTCACAAGTTAGGTCTAATCGACCCCGCATCTGTACAGTTCACTCGCAAGTTAGGTCTAATCGACCCCGCATCTGTACAGTTAACTCACAAGTTAGGCCTAATCGACTCCGCATCTGTACAGTTAACTCACAAGTTAGGCCTAATCGACCCCGCATTTGTACAATTAACTCACAAGTTAGGTCTAATCCACCCCATATTTATTAACTCCGCATTTGGCTCATACAGATCAATTAGGTTCGCATCTTTCCTGTAGACACTTTAATCTCTAGCCGCCCAGAGATCAAACTTGCCAGGCCAAATGTAACTATGGTTTGTCATAATTAAAATTCAAAATGGCATTCAATGGGAGACCTTTTTATAGGTCTCCGGGCTAGAGGTTATAGGCATTGTCAATGCAAGCATTCCCGTTAACAGTGTATTCTGACTGCCGCAGTGAACGTGTTAAGACCACTGAACTTAAATGTGACATTATCTATGAAAAGGGACCTTATTGTCGATGGCGCTTACGCCGTTGTTCAAGATGCCGCAATACAAATACGACGCGGTTCAACGTAAGCGCCATCGACAATAAGGTCCCTTTTGCTAGATAATGTCACAAATCACTGTAAGATACAATTGTTTTTCCTCTGTATCTCCACTTGGGACAAATTGCGTTCAATTTCGTCGTCATTCGCTATCCTGTAATTAAAAAAAAAACGTAAAAGTAGAAATAGATGACATATACTTAAGAAAAAGCGATGAGGACCTCAGGCGTTCGAGACGGGATTTAAAAATCAAAGCAAATCAAAATATTTCATAAAAAATAATTAATTTATTCTTACTTTCAAATATTTTTTTTTGTTAGAGGGGGGTTGAGTAGATTGAAAAATTATAAGTGTCAATTTAGAGCGGTGGAACGAACTGCGATTGACAACCCACCTGCCAAGCGTGGTGATTATGGCAATAAGCCCCCATCATGCCGTGGCTGCCTTTACCCAGCAGTGGACGTCTGATTACTCGAATACCACAATTCGTAATGCCCTGTGCTATTGATCCACTGGTTGTGGGTTCGAATCCCGCTTCGAGTCAAATGTTTCTATTTTTCTTTCGATTTAAATATCGAAGATATTCGCTAGCAGAATCAGGTATTGGACGTCGTAGCTTATAGATAGAGGATATAGATATTTAAATCGAAAGAAAAAATAGAAAAAATTGACTTCGCAGCGGGACTCGAACCCACAACTACTGGATCACTAGCCCAGTACACTACCAATTGACAACATTTCATATTTTCAATAAGTCTCAATTCTAATGGTGTTTTATTAAACATGTGTTAACTATACATAAAAAAATTTTTTTGGATTTTATTCGCTTGAACTTTTGGAAAAAATCGTAATTTTGTGTAAACCGGAAGTATGACGTAACTTTACCAAAATAAGTTATCTGTACCAGTACTCATTTTCTTACAGTTGACGTTTGATAATTTGTTTATCAACAACTGTCATAGCCATAACTATTTCTTGTTCAAGCTCACTTGCCTCATAAATGAAATACATACATTCATACGTTGTTTGAGATAATAAATCACAAACTACTTGGCATTCACTCACTGGACTTAGATACCTCTGTAAAAATTACAGACTTGGCATTCTTTAACCGAACACCAATATACCTATCTACCTTTGAAACAATAAAATAAAGCTCTACAGAGGACACAGCGGCAAGTGATATGGATAACTTAGCACAGATAAGAGGGGCTAGAGGACATGTCTTCGTCGGACGTTGTCGTTTATGTCGAAGTGAAAAGAGATTCAGGAAAATGTATAGTGCAATGCAGAGTCAGTCCAGAGCAGAAGATCCGCTCGAAGCTAAACAAAGTGACTGCATGGTTAGGTGAAACCAGTGAGACTGTCTGGATGTTTCCTGTCATGACTGCAAGGCTTCTGAAGGAGGTTGCAAACACCAATTATGATTTTTGATGTGGCTAGTAAAGAAGACAGAGGAGCCTTCGACAACTTCTATGTAGGAAATATGAGCAATTTTAATTTAAATAAAGCTTTTTTTTCATAATATTTTTATTATTTACATTTCACTTTCGACTACGTTGTATTTCTAATGAGCTATGGATGCCTGTTGTAAAAGTAAAGTATTTTTGCATTCGGCAATAAAACAATATTTACTAAATGCATACGCATATTGCTTGTAGTTTTTGCCATGTTACATGACTTATTGGAGCATAATATACATTCGATTAATACAATTTGGTAAGGAAACTGAATTAAGAAAATTTGATTGACCGTATGACTGACTGTCAGGCCGTCAGTGTCAAGTCAAGTCTGCGAACTTTTTTTTCAGTTGCCCTGGAATCTTGGTGACGTCACTTTCCCAACCTTGTGACATACGCTCTTTTAGAATGAACTGTTTTTCAAATGGATTTTTTGCATTATAAAATCACTTTTTCAGAAAAAAATAAAAATACGGGTACATTAAAATTTCATCTTCTTTCCAATAAACTCATTAAAATTGGGAGTTAAAAATATGAAATGTTGTCAATTGTGCCATACGAGGACCGCTTGGACTTGTCAAATTTTTCTATCTTATCCATCCTGGTATACGTCATTACGGTTGACGTGTAGCGACATCTACCCAAAGAGTCAAATTTTTCTATTTTTTCTTTCGATTTAAATATGGAAAATATATCCCCATGTGGACGCTCCCACTTATATACTTAGTAATACAATCTTAAAATATAAAGATTAACACTAAGTTAAGATTTAAAGCTGTAACTAACCCTATAGTTTCTTTAAGTTTCTTTTATAATAAACAGTTTTTTTTTACATATATTTAAAAAAACAGAGAAGGGGGTTGAGACTCACGCTTTCTCCTGCTCATCCATTTCTTGCACCAGTCTGTCTCGCTCGTTCACGGCCGACAGCAGCTCCTGAGATTATAAATAAATTATTATTTTTGTTGCCGGCTGACTAGAATAGCACCCCATCTCCCGCGGGTGTCGTAAGAGGCGACAAAGGGGAAATACCGACGGATGGGCAGCGTCCGTCGAAACCCAGTCTACTGCGGTCGCCAAACCGGCCTGCCAAACGTGGCGACTGTGGCAACTACCCAAGATGATACCAGTCGTATTTGGGGAAGGCCTAGGTCTATAAGCCACATTCGGCATAAACCTTTGACTTAGAAGCTTGATTTTTATCGCCTCCAAGGAACAAAATAAACAAACTAATAGTACATTACTGCAGCCGCCGGGAAAAAGGGGGACCCTTTCACGGCTAGGCATGTATAGTGCTTTTCTCAAACTAATGCAATGAAATAAATAAAAAAATACCACTGAACAAAACAGCTTCACGACATAAGTTTTTTAATTTTCCCTCCAATCCCGCTTTGTAGTATTTTTGCCTTCGATGTAATAATTAATGACTATCATAAATAGTCTGGCTATAATTACTATATACAACATTTAGAAAAACCACCAAAAAAGAATGCACTTACCTTTTAAATGATGGCGCTACGGCATCTGCCTTTGGCGGTACACAATAACAAAATATAGATAAATAAAACCGGGCCCGGTTAGATTATTCAATTTTTATACACCCGTAACACTATATCTAAGCCACAAAAGCATTGAATCACACCATTTACCACTATTTAGTCTTAATAAACAGAGTTTTACACGCCGAGAAACTTTTCCATTCCGCCATTATTAAAACAAGTAAAAGTGTCCTGTGATTGGTTGACTCAAAAATGCGTTCAAAAACGCGCATGCGTGGAGTAGTGTTTGGTGTTGCCAATACAATTTTAAAATTGAGAGCATGAATAATAAATATAATAATGTAATAACCTGATGATATGAATATTCATTTACATGATAAATAAAATAAATCTCTTCATACCATTTCGTCTGAAATAAGCGAGATTATTTTTTAGCCCGCTAATCATTTAGTCCCAAAAAATGATAAAAAAATATAATTCAGCTGTTTGAACAGGCTTCATGAACACAGACGCCAGGTATACATAAAAAATAAAAAAAAATTACTTCCCGGCCTAGGCCTTCAATTTTATATGAAATTGGTTACCTGTCCTCTGGAGTCGATCCGCCCTAAACGTGATACTTCGAAGCCTATTATGACGCAAGTAACGAAGACATTTCATTGCATGTTTGAGAAAATAGTATTTTCAGTGAACAGCGTTCAATAGTCTAGTTGACATTTACTGTCAGCCTACAAACTTCATAGTTTTCGCAGTACATTGCGTGCTTGAAAAATCTTCTTTTTTTTTTAATACCACAAAGGTGGCAAACAAGCATGCGGCCCGCTTGATGGTAGGCGGTCACCGCAGCCTATGGACGTTTACAATACCGAGGCATCATTCACGCGTTGCCGACCCCATAAAAACGTCTTTACACCCTTTTTGAAGAACCCCATACTGTAGTCCTTTGGGATGACCTCCGCAGGAAGCTCATTCCACAACCTTCCGTCATCCTTCTTCTAAGTAAACTATTTTGACTGGCCTATATAAAATATTTTCAAAAGTCGTACAACAAATGTTGCTACGTTCGTGGTGCAGAAATGATCCCCAAAGTTAAAGCTCCTATGACGGCGACACACGGTACCTGATGGTTACTGTCTGACTGTACCTGCAACAGGAGCCGCTCCCGCCGCTTCTGTCCGTCCGTCTTCCTCCACTCCTCGACGCCTAAACTGAGCCGCAGCTCCCTCGCCAGCAGCTCGCACCGCCGGCTGAGATCCTCCTCCTGTTCACTGTAGTAAAAAAAAAAACAAAAAAAAATTATGCTCTAAATAAAGCTTAGATGAAAAACGAGACCACGGAAAAGTTATATAAACCATTAGTTACAAACGGGGAAACTCACGTGTAATTATATCGCACTAGGCGACATGTTTCGGGTAAGTTCTGGTACACATCTTCAAGCTGAGTCAGGACACACCGATCGCATTAAGGGGTTATCGAAAACCTCAGTCACAACTCATGGTAAGGGTACTGTAGTGAAATAGAGTAAACTTACAGTATGTTAAGTTGCATTTGACGCCTAAGTAACGCGTTTTTCTTGTTGACGAGATTGAACCACTGAGACATCAGTCTGTCCTCTTCCTGCAATAAAACACATAGCCGTCAATCGTAACCATGATAATTTTAATAAATAGATCTACGTATATTAAACAATTCTTACACATATTGACTGAGCCCCACGGTAAGCTCAAGAAGGCTTGTGTTGTGACTCAACCAATGATATATATTTGACGACAAACTCAAACTCAAACGTTTATTCTTTTACACGTCGAGTATACAAAAGTAAAATAGAAAAATAAAAACTACACCGGTTCTAACCCTACACCTCTGACCCGAGAAGTATTTTGACTTTTATGACCGGCAAGAAACTCGGCGGGACTTATTTTTTCAAAACAGTATACAAAAAAATCTTAAACATACATGCGTAATTTTGTAAGAAAACATATCAAACAATGACAGGTTTGGTCTAGTGGGTAACAGTGGCGGCGGGTCCATTTAACTCGATTCCCACCGGCTTGCCTAAAATTTGTCGATTCATAGACTACACGTAAAATATCATTGAAATGACGAAATCCCGGAACTCGTACAAGTTGTGCGAAACACTTCTAAGTGTCATAGTTTACATGGAAGTTCATACAATCCACGACACTTCTTGTTATATCCATAAAAACACTTAATTAATTAATAATTGTCTTTATTTATTTACTAACTAAAAATCACCGTACTTTTACATAGACGCCATATTGGGAAAAACAACCACAGAGTAACTAGTACTATTAGGGCATGTGTACAAAAAGGTAATGAAACATAAAGGCTGATGTACATACATCACACTCTCCCCCACTAAAACATAACAAGCATGCCTAACAAGAATCACACTAAAATTATTAAAAAACAAATCCTAACTCGGAATACGAAACTTATTCTAACAAACTCTCACTGCAGTTTAACATTTGAATCACACTAAAATTATTAAAAAACAAATCCTAACTCGGAATACAAAACTTATTCTAACAAACTCTCACTGCAGTTTAACATTTGATTCACATGCCTTTTCCATAAAACACCGTCAACATCAATGATGTAGGTAGTGTCAGGTACAGACTCTTCTACAATTACTCCTTGAATCCAAGGTTTATGACCTTTTCTGTAATCTCTTAACATTACCTTTTCCCCTACCCTAAATTTAATATTTCTATTACCTGAAACCACCTTTGCTTGTTTTTCTAACATCTCTAATGATGTTTCAGCAATGGGCTGAGGCCGCAACAGAGAAAATCTAGATCTAATTTCTCTTTGATAGAAGAGTTTGGCAGGAGTGACTCCAGTAGTACTGTGTGGCATAGTACGATAATCAAAGAGAAATAAGTTAATTGCAGTTTTAATATTATATCCACTCTCTTTAATCTTAGTTACATGAGTTTTAAATATTTCTACAAAACGTTCAGCGGCGCCATTGGTAGCCGGATGGTAAGGAGGAGAAAAGGTATGTTTTATTTGTTTAGAATCACAATATTGCTTAAACTCCTGACTTGCAAATGAAGGCCCATTATCTGTGACTAGGTGAACGGGTAACCATGCCTAGAAAACATAGTGTCTAATACTTCTATAGTCCGACCTGAATTAATTGTATTCATTTCTACTACCTCTGGCCATTTTGAGTAACTGTCAACCACTATTAAATACATCTTATTATAGAATGGTCCGCAGTAATCGGCATGAAGACGGAACCATATAGTTGGTGGTACTGGCCATATCTTCTGAATACCTTTTGTGGGGTTATGACGAATGGCTAAGCATGTTAAACAATTATTAGTAATATTTTCAATATCAGAATCT
Source organism: Grapholita molesta (assembly GCA_022674325.2). Taxonomy (NCBI): domain Eukaryota; kingdom Metazoa; phylum Arthropoda; class Insecta; order Lepidoptera; family Tortricidae; genus Grapholita; species Grapholita molesta. The sequence goes on from CP053143.2 coordinate 10,644,645, forward strand.
ATGGCAGGCCACCAGAAAAAGGAACGTGCCACTTGTTTCATACGAACAGTGCCAAAATGACTCTTGTGCAATTCTGACAGCATAGATTCTCTTAATGATTTTGGAATAATTATTCTGTATCCCCAGAAAAGGCAATTTCTATCACAGCTAATTTCGTCTTTTTTATTAAAATAAGGCAATAAATCCTTATGTAATTTTTTTTTTTCAGGCCAACCATCGGTGTTATACCTAATGACTTGTGTTAATATCACATCTTTTTGTATCACTTTGTATTGATTTCCAATTTAACCCCTAATTTCAGATTTTTCAATATGGTGTACACAACTTTCATCGGCTTCGTCACAGATAGGGTGAAACTTAAATTCTAGATTATTAACATCCAATGATGCTCTTGACAAAAATCAGCGGGATTTATATTTGATTTGATATGCTTAATTTCATAACTAAATGCAGATAAAAGATTGCATAGTGCTGCAGTCTTTTCGCGGCCATTTTAGGTATACCCTTTTGGGACCAAAATTCTTACCAGCGCTGCATTGTCTGTTTCCAATTCAAATGACCTACCATAAGTGTAATTATAAAATTTTGTTATTCCGAATATAATTGACATAGCTTCTTTGTTGATGGTTGAGTATTTTTGTTCAGTGGAATTTAATTTCTTACTAGCATAAGCTATTGGTTTTACCACACCATCATAGTCTCTATTAGATAAAACTACTGCTAAACCAGTATCAGATGCATCACATGATAAAATCAAAGGTAGGTTTGGGTTGTAATGTCTTAAATTATGAACTGATGCTAACTTCTCTTTTATCAATGTAAATGCATTCTCACATTCTTTAGACCAAACAAATTTATTTTTCTGTGTACATTCATACAAAGGTGTTAAAATAGAAGCCATATTTTTTAAAAATCGAGCATAATAATTCACTTTTCCTAAAAATGACCTTAGCATTGTGATATTTGTTGGAGCTTTTGCGTACAACACAGGTTCAATATTAGACTTAATAACACTAATGTAATTTTTTGTAATCCTAAAGCCAAATACATCAATATGTTTTTTAAATAACTTACATTTTTCCATTTTTAACTTGAATTGACTTTCTTGTAATTTATCTAAAACTTTGCAAAGAGTGTTCATAACATCATTCATATCCTTTCCCATAATATAGATATTGTCAATAAATACTATTGTATTAGGGATATTTGATAATTTATTATGCATTATGCGCTGAAATGAACCAGGACCTGTGCTGACACCATAGGGAAGATACTTATACTTGTAAGTACCCATTTCTGTTACAATAGTAGTGAGTTCCTGAGACTTTTCATCTAAAGGAGCTTGTAAATAGGCCTCTTTTAAATCAAGCTCGCAGAAGTATTCGCCTTCTTTTAATGTATTTAAAATGTCATCAATATGAGGCAATGGAAAATGGTCAACTTCTAAATAAGGATTTAAAGTGACTTTGTAATCTCCACAAAGACGTACTGAGCCATCAGACTTAATGACTGGAACCACAGGTGTTCCCCACTCGCTATGTTCAATTGGTGCAATCCGGTCATTTTTAATCAATCGGTCTATTTCTAATTTTACCTTTTCTTTGAGTGCGAAGGGTACACGTCTGGCTGGCAGGTACTTAGGCTGTGCCCCTTGCTTTAATTTTAAAGTAATTGTGTCACCATTGCTGTTGCCCCAATCTGCTGCGAATACTTCTGCGTACTTCTCTTTTACATAGCTTTCTGCCTCTGAAACATTATGACAATTATAATTAATGTCTGAATCATTGTTATCAAATTTTGGCGGCCATAAGTTAAGTTTAAATAACCAGTCACGACCAATTATACGAGGTACATTATTCCCCGCAACAAAAATATTCAATTCTTTATGAACATCCTTGTATTTCACCTGCAACTTTTCTATAATGCCTTCTGGCTGTGACAACATTTGATCAAAGTTTACAAATTTTGTTCTACATTTAATAATTGATTTTGATGGAAACAACCTGTTTTTATCACTTATTGGAATTACAGTAACCTCTGAGCCTGTATCTACTTGAAAATCAAGATTAATTCCATCTACCAGTACATTAATATAAAAAGGTGGTACTTTACTCACATTAACAGTGTATACATCACATTCATTAAATAAGTCTTTAATGGACTCTTCAGTGCCACTATTGTCCACTTCATTGTCCTTGGAACTGGTTGCATCTTCATTTTGAAGTAAATAAGTACGCTTGTACCTGGAATTTTGTGGGCATACCTTAAATATATGCCCCTGTTTACCACACTCGGAACAAAATTTTTTAATCAATCTACAATCTGCTTTCACATGGTTAGTATTTCCACAGCAGAAACACTTTACTTCTGGATGTACTGTAACATTTTTGCTTCTATACATTTTCCTACTCGGTGTATAATTTTTATTATGTTTGCCATAGAAGAACAGCGTTGAAGTGTCAGACTCTTGTGCACCGCCTCCGCTTTGCTGCCAAGCTACTTCCACAGATCTGGCTAACTTGATGATGTCTTCCAGCTTCCCTGATTCACTCTTAAGAAGTTCAAACTTAACAAGTTTTGACTGAACACCATCTATTAACTTTTCTTTAATTTGGTCATCCGGGTCTTTGAAGTCACATTTACTTGCCATTTTTTTTAAAACTGTAATGTATTCTTCAATACTTTCTTGTGGTAACTGATTTCTGCTGCGAAAAGCGGAGCGTTCTAATGGTATGAATTTAGGACTTACATATTTCTTCTTCAGTACATCTGTCAGCTCACTGTATGATAACTCAATGGGTTTCTTAGGAGTACATAAACATTTAACAGTTTCAAATATTTCCGGCGTTAATTTAGTAAGTAAAAGTGGTGCTTTCTTTGCTTCAGAGATGTCATTTAATTTTATGTAGCACTCCAGCTGTTGCTCAAAGCATTCATATTTTTTTCCATCAAACGGTTGTAGGTTCACGTTTGTTAAATAAATAAATAAATAAAATAATAAATAATAAATATATCGGGACAATCTTACACAAATCGACCTAGTCCTACGGTAAGCTCAGTAAGGCTTGTGTTGTAGGTACTAGACGACGATATATATAATAGATAGATACATATGAATACTTAAATACATAGAAAACACCCATGACTCAGGAATAAATATCTGTGCTCATCACACAAATAAATGCCCTGACTGGGAATCGAACCCAGGACCTTCGGCTTCATAGGCAGGGTCACTACCCACTAGGCCAGACCGGTCGTCAAAATGCGTAAATGCGTTACCGACGTGTCCATCTTTATGCCTTCTGATTTTTCAATCTCCTGTTTGTTCTTACAGTAACTCACCAACAATTGTCGTAATCCATCTACGGTTAACTTTTTGTCAAAAACTATGTTTAATTTATTGAGCGTGTCATGCAGTTCACTTTTACTTAATTTGTAAATCCATGAGGTTTTATCATATTGTATTATCACCGAATCATGAGAAGAAATTGAAGATTCTGATGTTCCCGAACTTTCCGACATCCGATCGCAGTTTCACTTGTTAAACAAAAGACAAACAACCGACGCCACCGGAGTTTTCACTGAATCAATGTAATTTGATGATTTTTTTTTTGTATCCGCTTTAATTTAGCACTGTGGGTCTTCGATATCCTCGTCGCCAATGTTATATCCATAAAAACACTTAATTAATTAATAATTGTCTTTATTTATTTACTAACTAAAAATCACCGTACTTTTACATAGACGCCATATTGGGAAAAACAACCACAGAGTAACTAGTACTATTAGGGCATGTGTACAAAAAGGTAATGAAACATAAAGGCTGATGTACATACATCACACTTCTCTTTACGCGTAAACTAATAGACTTATAATACGGTAGTGTCCCTGCCTATGAAGCTGATGGTCGAAGCGCGCTAGTGACCTAGGGGTAAGAGGGTGCGACTTGCAATCCGGAGGTCACAGCTTCAAATCCCGGCTTGTACTAATAAGTTTTTCGGAACTATTCTACGAAATATCCTTACGAACGAATTATTTGCCTACCCAAAAATTGTGTAGTAATAATAACTGATCACCAAAAAAAGTAAATGGTCAGTAAGGACTAGACCACCACCAAATTAGGTGATGATTTACTTTTTTTGCTAGGTTATGGTTATTTTTTTTGGTGATCCGTTAAGCATATATGCCGATATATACCAGTCGCTTTTCGGTGAAGGAAAACATCATGAGGAAACCGAACTAATCCCAATAAGGCCTAGTTTACCCACTGGGTTGGAAGGTGGCAGTCGCTTTCGTAAAAACTAGTACCTACGCCAAATCCTGGGATTAGTTGCCATGCGGATCCCAGGCTCTCATGAGCCGTGGCAAAACGCAAGCAAGATTGATTGGAAAAGGAGTATAATAATTGTATACTAAAATAGGATGGGATACCGGATTTAATGGAAGGCGGATACAGGGTATGACGAGTCGTTTCCACTTGCGCTGGAAAGGGACAGAAAAGGATTTGGAATCGGATAGATAATCATTTTTATTTTTAATCGAAAGAAAAAATAGAAAAAATTGACTCGCAGTGGGACTTGAACCCACAACCACTGGATCACTAGCCCAGTACACTACCAATTGTGCCATACGAGTACCGCTGGGACTTGTCAAATTTCTCTACTATATCCTTCCTGGTATACGTCATTACGGGTGACGTGTAGCGACATCTACCCAAAGAGTATTGTATAATATGCTAGCAGACGTTTCTACTTAATATAAAAACAATTTTTATTTTATTTGTAAAACAGGCAGTTTCATGAACTGATGGCTTTGGGGTTTCTTTATGTTTGTCAAGTTTGTTCTTAAACTCATTGACACTCTGTGCCGATACTGTATCCTCTGGGAGTTTGTTCCAGTTTTTGACAACTCGGTTGCTTATAAAGGGATTTATTTCAACTGTATTGTTGATACTGTAGTGTTGCATCAAATCGTCTGTCGACGTACCACAATAGTCGAAAAGCGTTCAAAGGGTTAAGGACAATCAGTTCGTTGGAAGCATTTTGAGCGTGAAGTCGTAACAGACGGACAGACAGACTTGACGTCACAGTGTCCGTTAATGTACTAGGGTCAGCCCGCGATCCCGTCTGCGTAATATTAGTATTTCGAGTGGCCTATTTTTCAAAAAATATCGGGTGTTATAAAAAACTCGATACAAGATTATCAAGCCGGCATCTGGTCATGATTTGGAACAATTTTTACTACGGGTTCAACTTTGTAAATTGTTCAAAAAACAACTCTCTCATACATTTTCGTTGACTTACACTTGACCTTTTCTATGGAACAGCTCAATTTTTATTTAATTTTACAAACTTGACCCCATTGTAAAAGATCTTCAAAATCATCAACAGATGCTGGTTTGATAATCTTGTATCACGTTTTTTATAACACCCAGTGTATCTTTATATATTTTTTTTTGTGATAAAAAATACATATATAGCGTATATGTTATTCTGATGTATGCTATGACTTATTTTACTGTAAAATTTCATTAAAACTCGTTCCGTTGAAATCAGTTTTTACAAAATCCATGTATCCATACAAACTTTGAAATTAGTAAAAAGTATGGATATTCTGATTTAAACTTTCACGACGCATACAAACTTCAAAATTACCAACGTGTCGAGAGCGAGGTTGTCCTCGAACGATGGAGACATCGAAGGTAATTTTAAAGTTTAAATACGTTTAAGTTTAAATTAAATAATAGAGTATGGATATCTTAAAAATCTCACCTCCGTATTGTCAGCACTCTGCATCACACACCTCAGCTGCTTTTCTAGAGCTGCTGCCTTCTCATCTATAGCGCTTTGCTCTTTTTCTAACGCCTCCAATTCACTCTGTATATAGGAACCCGTCTCGCGACCCTGTATGACGAAAAAAGATTTTGGTATATTAGAACAGAGTGAAATTACATAGATACATCATACATTTCAGCCGTATGCAGTCCACTGCCGGACATCGGCCTCCCACAAAAATAACTTGTATCATTTTGGGGGTAGTTGCCATAGTCGCCACGCTTGGCAGGCGGGTTGGCGACCGCAGTAGCTGTAGATTGGGTTTCGACGGACGCTGCTGCCCGCCCGTAGGATTTTTTACCCTGTCGCCTGTTACGACACCCGCGGTAAAATATCAAACTAGTTTAGAGTATCAAAGACCCGGGTATTTGCGACCACAGAGGACTCGGGTAGTGCCCTTAAACTGCGGTAGCCAATCCACCTGCCATGGCGTAATGGATGTTCCCACTTTTCATTTGTTTGATTTTTTTTTTTACATTATTGATTAGCTTTATGTCGAATTATAAAGAATGTTTCAAAATTTTGTTGTTCAGTCAAGTGTAAAAATTCGTTCAATGCCAAAGTTTCAAAAATATGTACCGTACCGAGCAACTCTATTGTACAGTAAATAAGGTTGTAGGACGTATTTATGAAAGGATTCTTTCGATACGTATTTTTGCACTTGACTGTCCCTACTATTTTCTTGGAAATACCTATGTTTCATACCAACCTCTTCGGCGTTCGCATTGTCAAGTAACGCCGCGAGAGGGAGCGGCGAGCGACCGCGGGATCCCACGGAACCTTCTGAAAATCAGTTAATAAAGGGTTATTTTAAGTAAGTAAATGTTCTTCACTTAATTTTTAGTGAAAAATCGTTTAATCTTATTAAAATTAATTTAATAATTAAGTAAGACTGGCAACAAGCACTTTCGAATAGTCAGATACACATTAAATTCAGACAAATTAATTATTTGTGCAATTGTGATTACAGAAATAACAATAAAATCGGCAACAATATAATAAATGTATTACGATAACGAATACCCGTTCGTTTAAAAATGATTAAAATAAAATCAAGATATAAAAAATATTAATAAAATATTGTTGTCTAAATTGCATTTGATATATGTTTTAAATAGTAGGTTTTGGGAAGCTTGGTCTCTATTTACTGCCTCGTCGAGAGTTGAGTCCATCAAACACTACTCGTATTTAGTTTAACTTATATTCGCTGTTGTAACTCGGTGATGTGGAATGTAATAACTATCTCCATAACGCAAAAGTTCGTGTTATTTCACATTTCTGAGTAACGAATATATCCCTTAACAACCAGTTTAGTTTTTTAATAAGCCGGTCTAAGGGTGTTTTAAAAAATCGAATGCCTGTTTCTTCCTAATCTTTTGGCATGGGTAATATAGTATAGTATGTATATAGAATGGTTGGTACATACCGGAGCGGTCCGGGCTGGCGCTCTTCCTGGAGCCGGGGCTGGAGCCCGAGCTCTGCGAGAGCATCGCCTCCAGCTGCTCCACGCCTCCGGCTGCGCCATTGCCATTGAACATTAGTAAGTCTACAGGTGAAGACACAAAAAAAGAAATAAAAAATAAATTACTTGATAAATATATGCGTTATCTTTATCAATCACATTATATCATTAAATATTTTGATTAGCATAATTGCAAATGGTTCATACAGATCAATTTCACATAAAATAGAGATCTATACTTTCTAAAATATGTCGCACAAGTGCCTAAATAAACGTGAGTAAAGCTGTCATTTCATTCATTTATTCATAACAATTGACATTGTGTAGAACATTGAACATAAGTAAACTAGACATGATACAAAATAATAAATAATTACAAATGACACAAGATCCAATTACATGTGGAATTGAAGTTTAGTCCTAAAACGTGCAATACAAATGTCAATACAATAATTTATTATGTTCTAACATGCAGAGATAAAAAAGAAAATTAACCATCTGCAATAAGATCTTCTATGGAGTATTAGTGAGATTATTTTTAGTAAATACTGCTTGAGTCTTGTATTAAGAATTCTGCTAATTGTGATAGATTTAAACTCAGATTGCAGTTTGTTGAACAGGAACACTGCCTGATATCTAGCGGCGTTATTTTCATTCCCAATATACTTGGAACTCTTTTTAGTATTTGCTATAGCGGCAACAGAAATACATCTATGAAAATTCCAACTGTCTGTCACGGTTCATGAGATACAGACTGGGGACAGAAAGACAGACGGACCGTGAAGTCTTAGTACTAAGCTCCTGTTTTTACCTCTTGGGTACGGCCCTGAGTGTATGTTTTTAACGTAACTTTACGTCACGAACGCGTTTGCGTTTCCCAATAACATTCTCACTTACGCGTTCGTAAATGTTTTTTGACGTCAAAAGAAACTTACACTAGAGCCTCTGAATCTCAAAAAGTGTAGTGATGGGTTTACCTGCGGCGATTTCATCCATGACAGATTGCTTGCTGATAATCTCCACGGTGCCTCTCGGAGACCGGACCGACCCGGTTGGAGATGTTGGACTGTGTACAACATTTTATAAAAATATATTCTTTTTTGTATTAACCTTTTCAACGCCATGTCAAACGCTCAGAAGCCTCGTCACCGAAATGTCAAAATGAAGTTGAACTTTATGCACATGCATGGTCTATTTTGCTCTGTGGTCTTTGGCGTTGGACCTGCAGTGCCGATATATCAGTCTTTGGCGTGGAAAAGGTTCAGCACAAACGTGTGCTAACCATGTCATAATTGTCAGAAATAAAGGGAACAAGAGACGTTTTATCCAGTTTTCCTTTATTACTAAGAAACTATACATCTATATATACATATGTATATATTTACTTACACTTAGAATCTACCACAGAATACATTCCAACAGTTTATAGATTTTTTGTCTGTTTATTTGTTCGTGCATACCGTGAAAACGGTTAAAATATAAAATGTATTATAGGAGAAAAACTTAGCTTAAGGACTTGTTCAATGTAGTAGTAACGTGTGTGTATACGCATGTTGACGACCGGTCTGGCCTAGTGGGTAGTGACCCTGCCTATGAAGCCGATGGTCCTGGGTTCGATTCCCAGTCGGGGCATTTATTTGTGTGTTGAGCACAAATATTTGTTCCTCCGTCATGGGTGTTTTCTATGTATTTAAGTATTTATATGTATATGTCTATTATATATATCGTCGTCTAGTACCTACAACACAGCCTTACTGAGCTTACCGTAGGACTAGATCGATTTGTGTAAAAATTGTCTCTCAATATTTATTTATTTATGTTGGCGTTCTATTTTCAAAATAAATTTCAAAAATTCTAAATTCAAATGTTGACATAAGTTCCCAATTAATTCTCCGCATAACTACATAGCCATGGTCCTTCAGGTAGTATTTTACCTATATTTCATTCAATGGATCCCACAGTAAATTAATTCTTATTTTATCTTTTTGAGTTTAGAAAGTATTTCAATGTATCATACCTAACAATACCGGCCCGTGCGTTGGCTATAAGCTTTCTCGCTCGCTCTCGTAGCATTTGTTGTCTTTCCTCTTCCGTCATTGGCTGTTAGGAAAATAAAGAAAATGTCATATGAATGTATTATTTATTATGGTGTGACATTAATCAAAATAGTTTCGTTTAAACCTAAATAAAGAATTCATTTAAGTCATTCATAAATCCATTTTTACTTATAAACAAGTCAGACATTATAACCGGTTATATATAAGATAAAATAACCGGTCGAACAATTCAGAAACCGGAGCATTAGTTTTATGCATAAGTTAAAACATACCTTCGTCGGACTTAAATCTCCATTCCTAATCCCGTTGACTTGTTCCTTCTCATCTTTCTCCTTCGACTCCTGTCGTTTCTTCTCTTTCGCTCTCGCCTCTCTTTTCGTAGCCTCGAGAAGCTGTCTCGCTCGCTCTTTAAGCTCATCGTGGCGCGACAACAATTGCTATAGCCAATCGCGTTAAAGCATTTCGACCAATGAGAGCGATGGATTAGATGGACCAATAGTCGCGTCGCAATTTGAACCAATCAGAGCGTCGCATTTCGTCCAATAGCAAGCGGAGCACACATGTTTAAAGCGATGTCGATGTATGATATGTGAATGAGAAAAATAAGTTTTTTTTAGTCTATTGCGCGATAAAACTTCTAAATAAGCAGAGACGTAACAGATGCCATTAATGGAAAATAAATAATTGAATATTATATAACGGAGAAGCATAATTAACAAAACATTATCCCGTGTAAACAAAAGTACAGTCAGCACAATGTCAAACTCGGTTTAAAAAACAAATCAAACATATTAATTCTATTGTAACGGATGCGCCTCGTTAGGGAGCGAAACATGTCGAACAATTTTCCACTTATATCGCGAGTTACCCATTTAAAACTGGGATAAGAAGGTACCTTAAAGGACAATAATTAATATTTTTTTAATTAAGGGTGATTAAAAAAGGAGTGCTGACCGTCTCCATAACATATTTCAACTATGATCTAACTCTATGAATTTAGTTTTTTTTATTGCATAGATAAAGTTGACTAATCAGTTAATTTGAATTTCATACGAGCCATTATAATTTAAAGTTGTATAGGGTAAATTGCCAGTAAATAGCCAACTCAATAACTGGCCACGCTATACTGAAAATTACTTATGTCTACCTTACCTATAAATACAGAATAACGCATGTATATATGCAAAAATACGTACCAAAAAATCCTTTTCTAAATACATCCTACAACCTTATTTACTGTACAATAGTTGCTTGGTACATATTTTTGAAACTTTGGCAGTGAACGAATTTATACACTTGACTGTATGTTTTAAGATATTATTTTAATACTGTTTTGAAAAAATAAGTTCCACCGAGTTTCTTGCCGGTCTTAAAAGTCAAAATGCTTCTCGGATCAGAGGAGTAGGGTTAGAACCGGTGTAGTTTTTATTTTTCTCTTCTACTTTTTGTATACTCGACGTGTAAAAGTGCCCTCGTACTTACTGAATAAACGTTTGAATTTGAGAAGAGAACCATTTTTACCATTAGGCAAAACCCCATCCTAAAATGTGTTCTATTGCTGGCGATTTACCCTACTCATTGTTTTTTTATTTGGATATGTTTATGTGCTATCTACTCAGAAATTCGAGCTCTTTCGATCCTGATGCGATTTTTTTTTAGTTTTATTCTTTATCTGTGGAGATGGTAACTGAATGGGAAAATAACTTGAGATAATATATATTTCTTAGAAAGAGCTGATTCTGAGTAGAAAGCACACAAAAAAATCAAATAAACAACTGTAAATAAAATGGTCCGATAAAAAAAAAACCTACAGCAACGCCCCTCAAAGCAAAGTAACGTAAGCCACAACCAACAAACACTAGTCCACTTACCGGCGTCGGTTTGGGCAGATCCGGCGTGGTCTCCTGTATGAGTGGCTTCTCTGTTTCAGGCTTGTCTGTGATCTGGAGGGGGTCGGTTGTCGCCGGTACGATTTTTGGTTTTTCTGGGGTTTCTGTTAAAAAATAGGTTTATTTTTAATGTGCTTAATATATATACATAGTTGTTGGTGCTTTTCTGTAAGCTATTAAGTTGAGAGGTACCACATTTGGAGATGCTATGGCAGATCAGGTCAGTGGTACCAATATTATCATCAAGCCTCGGATTTTCTATCGCATGGTAAGATGAAAGAAAACTATGGAGTCGATATTAATGAGTAACATGTAACGTTATTCATATTCATACTCATTCATTTAAATTAACACCAAAAGTAAATAATACGTGAAATAAATAATCTTAGTTGAATAAAATATGTTATATATGTATAAAAAAAGTAACTGCCATATAAGATGGATCTGGAAACCGCTGTCCAGTTTAGTTCGTGGGCATCGAGTTTCACCGGCGAAGACATCCGTGAAGCGAAGCGGGTGTTGTGCCAGTCCCTTGGGATTCTTGGTACTTATGCACCTTACGCGAGTGGGGATGAGGTTGGAGACAAATCCTACGTGGATATTGTGAATCTCCTGAAGGAGAAACGAGACCGGATTCCGGAGTTCGTGACGGCAGAAGCCTCTTTCGTGCCGCCCCAAGCTCCTGATGAAGTCGACGTGCGAAGCCTGCTGAAGGAGTTTGTGGCCCTAAAAGCATGTTTCGCTGAAGTTCTCTTGAAATTTGAAGCAGCCCAAGTCACTATTGCCGAGTTACGCAAGGAAGTTACTTGTTTGCGAAATGCCCCAACTCGGTCGGTAGCATCAGATTTCAAGAGCGACGGCCGACCTGGTTTTATTGAAAATAATGCCGAGTCTGCAAGTCTGCGCGTTGCTGACACTGTGAATGGTGCCGCACGCGCCGCCTCACCCCCCGCGCACCCCCTGCGCGCGGGGCCTCCTCCTGCCTCGTCTAAGTCGCGTCAGCGTGCTTATGCTGACGTCGCCGGCAAGCCTGTTGCAGCTGACCGGGTCAACGTGCCTTCTCAGGCGCGTGCTGCTCGGGGTCCCATTACGGGGAAATCCCATGCCAGTGTGGATAAGAAGGGATTCACGCTGGTGGAAAAAAAGTCTAGGACGCGAAGGGCTCCTCGCAAGACTCTGTGTGGCACTGCGGAGCCGGCTAACACCGGGCTACGAGTTGCCATACCGAGCAGGGCGCTCTACGTGTCACGCCTGCATTACTCCGCCGTGCCTGATGATGTGGTGGAGTACGTTCGCCGGAGGACTGGCTTCACGCTGACGGTGCAACAGCTGCGGGCCCGACATTACGTGCACTTCAGCTCGTTTGTGGTGCGCGTGCCGCGGTCGCTTCTGGACACCATTGGAAGCGCGGACTTCTGGCCGAAGGGGGTAGTGTTTCGGAGGTTCCGGGGCAATCTGCCGAATCCTACTCCAGTTCCAGTACTATCTGTGCAACAAAGCCCCACTGCTGCGTTGCCAAAATGTAGATAGTTTCAATAAATTTTGTATTTGCTTTTTTATATTATATATGTATTTAGTTATATGACGCATTGGTTTTTACTGTTATGTCATATTAACTTATTTGAATAAATGAAATGAAATAAAAAATTACATTCAAATAGGTCCTAATTTTATATATGTACCATTAAGTAAGTAAGTAAAGTGCTGAACTTACATGATAAATGTAATCCTTTACTGAGCTAAGGGCATAAAACTTCTCACGTCGTATAGTCAACCAATTTGATTTCTAGGCTTAATATCGACTCTATAGTTTTCTTTCATCTTACTGTGCGATAGAAAATCCTGGGTTTGGATATAATAAATGATATTAGAGCCAGAACTGCGTACCAAAATGTGATAACACATTTTTTGTAACAATTAATTTGGTAAACATGACATTTAAAAGTATTATAAAAAAAAAACTATTTCGAAATATTGATGCAAGTTTAAATTTGTGTTTTTATCACTAGATTGCGGTAGCAAACAAAAGTTTTACCGCGAACATTCCAAGCTGTACTCGGACACTACTGCGAAAAACGACATTTTTACATTTCGGACAATTGTCACTGTCTCTCATGACGCCTAATGGAGTAAAAGAGAACAACGCTAGCAATATACGAACTTCGATGTTCACAGTACAGTCGCCATCAGATATATCGGAGCTGTGGAGGTAGTCATAAGTATCGGAACATGCACTTTATCGCCTTGACAATAGAGGTGTTGCTCCGATATTTGTGACCACCTCCACAGCTCCGATATATCTGCTTATATCAACTCACCGTCAGTAAGTCTAGTAAACGTGTTGATGGTGAGGGTGGCGGCACGGGCGGGCGCGGGAGCGGGGCGGGCGCGGGGGTCGTCGTCGTCGGAGCCGAAGGGGTCCGTGAGCTCCTTGCGCGTCATGAGCCGCCGCGGCGCTACCTGCGCGGGCGCCGGCTGCGGGACACGTACATTACATTTGCCACGGCTCATGGGAGCCTGGGGTCCGCTTCGCAACTAATACCAGGATTTGGCGTAGGCGCTAGTTTTACGAAAGCGACTGCCACCTGACCTTCCAACCCAGAGGGTAAACTAGGCCTTATTGTAACTAGTCCGGTTTCCTCACAATGTTTTCCTTCACCGAAAAGCGGCTGGTAAATATCAAATGATATTTCGTAAATACGTTCCGAAAAACTCATTGATCCGGTTCGTATCAATGAGTTTTTCGGAACGTATTTACGAAATATCATTTGATATTTACCAGCCGCTTTTCGGTTTGAATCTGTGAGCTCCGGATTGCAAGTCGCATGCTCTTACTGCTAGACTACCAGCGCTTTACATACATTACCACTGAATGTTAAGGATATCCGCTTCCGAAAACGCGAAACATTCGCGTTATACGTGCAAATATAAAAATAGCAATAAACCTTTTTTCACGCCACTGCTCAGAAATATAGCCGAAGATGGATTGGAATGAGAGTAAAAAGTTGATCTTAGTACTATTCAATAACAGCCCAATAATGTAAATTTGCAAAATGTACTCTGCTATTGGTCGACTATTTTTGACATTAGTAACTCATAAAAAAAAAAAAAATGAGAGCAACATTACATTTCCTTGTCATTCAACAACTGCCCTAATGCGAATATCAATATTACTTTTAATTATACTGTGTACTTAACCTGTTTTATTTTCTTACATTAGGCATGACAAGCACATAGTAATGCCTCGGCAATAATATACTATATTTTGTGTCGTTCTTTCTTTAATGTAATTATGAAAAATGAAAAATGAAAAATAGTTTATTTAACAAAAGAACATTCAAACACAAACATTAATATCTATCAGAGACCAAACTAGGCTGAGCCTGTATCTTGGCCTTCTGCGAGTGCGGTATACAAAGGTAGGTAATTAATAATATTTCCTATGATATTCTTACTAAGTAAACTATAACTATAACTAAATGAGTGTGTGCGCTTGTGTGTGTGTGTGTGTGTGTGTGTGTGTGTGTGTGTGTGTGTGTGTGTGTGTGTGTGTGTGTGTGTGTGTGTGTGTGTGTGTGTGTGTATATATATATATATATATATATATATATATATATATATATATATATATATATATATATATATATATATATATATATATATATATATATATATATATATATATATATATATATATATATATATATATATATATATATATATATATATATATATATATATATATATATATATATATATATATATATATATATATATATATATATATATATATATATATATATATATATATATATATATATATATATATATATATATATATATATATATATATATATATATATATATATATATATATATATATATATATATATATATATATATATATATATATATATATATATATATATATATATATATATATATATATATATATATATATATATATATATATATATATATATATATATATATATATATATATATATATATATATATATATATATATATATATATATGTGTGTGTGTGTGTGTGTGTGTGTGTGTGTGTGTGTGTGTGTGTGTGTGTGTGTGTGTGTGTGTGTGTGTGTGTGTGTGTGTGTGTGTGTGTGTGTGTGTGTGTGTGTGTGTGTGTGTGTGTGTGTGTGTGTGTGTGTGTGTGTGTGTGTGTGTGTGTGTGTGTGTGTGTGTGTGTGTGTGTGTGTGTGTGTGCGCGCGTATGCGTGTGTGTCCGGGTACTATTGAGGAGGGGTTATTTTATCTTAATGGCTTTTATAATGTCTTCAGTTTCATAGTAACTCAGTGACATTAACCATTTTTTCGTTACTTTTAGTGCATTGGGAACCGATAGACTTTTAATGTTGCACTTATTGCAGATGTAGTTATAAATACAGCAGTGCGAAAAAGCGGGTGATCTCCTAGCAAGAGCGTATTTGAATGGAGGGAGCGGCAACCTATAGTGACGTTTTCGAAGGATTTTTTCGTGAAGATCCGAGCCAAGGATACTACTATGGGCACGAGTTACCGCTTTAACAATGAATAGGTGTCTTACCCTTAATAGTTTCGTTTCATGAAACAGCAAATTAGTGGAATACCGAAATGGTTTTTTGAGCATGACCTTGATTACAGCTCTTTGAGCACGTTCCAAGAGCAGCATATGGCTCTGCAGCACAGCCCCACACTGCCACTCCATATTGCAGGATGGATTGACACATAGCATGGTAAACAAGTTTAAGTATCTCATACGTAGCACAGTTCCGCAATCGCTTCATTACATAAATTATTTTCCTAACTCTGGCAGCGAGAATGGTGATGTGCTGTTGAAAAGAGAGGTGTTGGTCAAACGAGAGGCCTAAGTATTTGACAACGTTTTGCCTTTGGATTATTTGACAGTGGCACCCAGGGGCTGGGCCCGGCACATTATTGAACGAACAAGTATGAAATTTTACGCTTCTTTCTACTGGAGGCGTGTTTGCTGAGGTTTTAGAGAAAGCTACAAAATTTGTTTTATCTACATTCAGTGTCAAAAGATTATTATTCAACCATGATCCAACCTTTGCCAGCGCGCCTTCAGCCTTCGAGAAGACATCATCCCATGACTTACCATTCACCAGTAAGACAGTGTCGTCCGCGTAACAAATAAGGCTAACGTTCGGAATGGCTATATCAAAGATGTCATTGATATAGAGGGTGAACAAAGATGGGCCAAGCACACTTCCCTGCGGAACTCCAAACTTCACTGGAAGTTGATCACTAACCAGATCACCTATTTTCAATACTTGTACACGATTCGAAAGATAACTAGTGAACCAGTCAAGAGCCACTCCTCTGATTCCTGAGTGTTCCAACTTTTTTAAGAGTATGGGGACCGAGACGGTGTCAAAAGCTTTAGCAAGGTCAAGAAAAATACCAATGCACTTCTTACCACCGTCTAGGTCACCAGAAACGAGGTTTGTTAGTAGGACAGCGGCATCCTCAGTCGACATCCCAGCCCTGAAACCGAATTGATGATCTGAGATTAAGCGGTTACTCTCTGTAAAATCTGAGAGTCTACTTTTAATTATTTTCTCTAGTATTTTAGAAAAAACTGATAACAGGAAAATCGGTCTAAAATTAATTGGGCAATTTTTTGAACCACTTTTGTAAATAGGTGATACACAAGCAACTTTCCAGCAATCAGGGAAGCACCCTGAGCTCATACTGAGATTGCAGATGAAGGTCAGGGGCTCTAGGATAACTTGTTTTAAATCTTTAACTAGTAGCGGCTTAACGTTATCTAGGCCGGGTGCACTGTCTTTCTTGAGCTGGGTTAAAAAAGTTTGGTGATCGCGGGGAGAAGCCCATGAGACGCCAATAAACAAACGTAACTTGATTGATTGTTTGTAGAGTCCCGCAGCAGATCGATGTTTATATCTCCTGCCAATATTATATGGTGATTAGTTTTTACTTGACATAATATGCAGTCTAAGGAATTCAAAAACTTTTCAATGTTTGTCACTGACGGAGATCGATAAATTCCATGGAGTATTATTCGATCGGATATAGTTACTGACAGACAGTTAGCGTCTTCACATGCGGGTTCAACTGCTGTGGCTTTAAGACTTTCTTTTACATAAACGACAACCCCACCACTTTTGTTAATAACCTTAGAAGTATTAAATGAGTTATACCCAGGTAGTTGATCAATTACCGATCCATCCCTAAGCCAGCATTCCGTAAGTATAATGGCGTCAAAATTAATATTTATATTCTTTAAGGCTACAGCAAATGCATCAAAGTTACGTTGCAAACTTCTTATATTTAAAGTAATGACCTTGAATTTGTACTGGGTGGAAAAAAAATTGTTGCATTGGTCTAATGAGGTTATTTTATGACAGTCAATCACAAAAGATTGGTCCATACTATCTGAGAGATCAGGTAATGCCATTCACGTAGTTAATAGAAGGAGCAATAAACTCAAAATGATTATAATTAGTCACAAATCTCTCAAAAACATAGTCTATAAATCTGAATAATTTACTTTTACATACCTCGGGGAACCCCAATCTCGAAGGTCGAATATGATAATTTGTGTGTTGTGTGTGCATCGTTTTGTGAGATACTACGTTTTGCGTGTGAAGTTTATGTAATGATGTGTGAAATACAAGTACTATTTGGCTAAGTGAGCTTACATATAGTAATATTCTATAAGACATGAAGTAAAAATAAGAAGATAGTAAAAATACAATGTGCCTTATATTAAGTCGTCGCTTATTTCCGGGCCTCGGGTGTGTTGGGGACCATAGACTGCTTGGCAGGCTCCTCTTGGCTGGTTGTGTTCTTACATCTGTCAAGGTCCGCAGTGGTCTTGATGACGTATTCCGCGCTGCCCGTCTTCTTGCGGATGAGGATTGTACCATTTCTTGTCCAACAGTACCTGTATCCGGCATCGCTGGACCGCATCCTTGCTTCACGAAATAACAGGCGGTTTTGCTTAGTCAACCTCTCAGTACAGCTTCCTCAATGGGCCATCTACATTGATTGATGCGGTGGTCAGATTGCGCCTGCTCTTCACTGCTTTGAGGAATTCGTTCCTCTTGGCACGTCTAACAAATTTGACCACCAGCGGCCGTGGCATGCCGTCTTCACTTGATGACTTTTTTGGGCCAGCCCTGGACACGTGGTCCACGTCGGCCTCCGACAGTTGGATCCCCATCTTCTGCGCAGCGGTAAGAACTAGGTGCATTTTACTTTCGTTAGGGCATTCATTCACGCCGACGATCTCAATTTCATTGCTCAGTCGCGCTTGTGCCTGAGTGTTGAGTTGCTCCTCTAGCTCTGTTACCTTATGACGAAGAATTTCATTCTCCATTTCACGATCTTCTAACACCTTGATCCGTTTGGTAAGCCCACTAACACGATTTTCGTAGTCATCTAAGCGCGCGTTACACTGCGTGAAAGATCCGGTGAGAGATTCCATTTGCTCGCTCATTTTCCTCATTTCCTGGCGCATTAATTTAATTTCTGTTGCAAGCGATGTTAGTACATCCGTGTCTGTTCTGGGCACCAGGACTTCGGGGGACATCAAGGGCGAGGTAGTTTTCATGTTCTGGGGGCGCAGTGTGATATTAGCCCTTGTGTTATCACTACTTGTTGTGGTGTTAGCTGGGGCGGCTGCTTGCAATGAAGTTTTAAAATTGCCTTTTTTTGGCAGGCTGCTCGCGCATACTGGGCACACCCATTCTTTTTTCACGCTGTCAGTAAGCTTGCGCGGGTCGTGAATATTAACGCATATATGATGATATGCACTCTCACATTTAGTGCACTGCATGCTTTGCGCAGTTGTTATTGCTTTGCAGCAATCCGCACAGTTTTTAGCCATTTTATCTATGTAATTTTTATGCGGACCGAAAAATATAGCAAAATTAGTGGGTATAGTAGCGCGTCGAACTCCAATCGTACGAGACACTGGCCGCCCGTGTTCCGGCCGTAAGCGATGGGTCTCGATTACTGGTCTTGCGTCCGAGCGCCCAGCGGACCTGGACACTGGCGCTTCGTAAAAACACCGTAAGAAAGGGGTCACACTTCACTGGTTTTGCTCCGTACACTGCGTGGACGCGTCTTATCACCGTGGAGTTTAACTCCGCACTCAATTATATAGTAAATATAGTTGAAAAACTTAGCTAAAGCACTTGGTCTAAGTAGTAGTAACGTGTAGACACGCATGTCAAATTTTTTTTTTATAAATGTTACCTGGTCAGGCGTGTATCGTTCTTGTGAATGTCGGGAAGGAACCGACACCTGGGAGTCTTGGGATACTTGCGACCTGCAATGAAACAGAGGCGTTAGCTACAGACTAACAGACAGACGTAGGCTAAGAGAGTAACATACTGACAGACCCGACAGACACACATACTGACAGAGAGTCAGGCTGATAGACATATTAACAGACCGACAGACAGATAAACTGACAGACAAAAATACTGTCAGACCAACAGACAGACTGATAAAATAACAGACAAAGACATTATCAGACCAACGTTCAGATAAACTGACAGACTGACAGACACATACTGCCAGACAGGCTGATGGACATACTAACAGACCGACAGACGGATAAAATGGTCAGAAATACTGTCAGACCAACAGACAGACCGACAGACAGATAAAATAACAGACAAAAACATTGTCAGACCAACGGTCAGATAAAATGACACACAAAAATACTGTCAGACCAACAGACAGCCAGTCTGACAGACGGACAGACAAAAATAATGAAAAGGGACCTTAATGTCGATAGCACTTACGGCGAATGGCGTCGCGTTTATATTGTATCGTCTTGAACATAAGCGCCATCGACAATAAGGTCCCTTTTCATAGATAATGTCACATTTATTCGCATTTTAAAGAATAAAACATTTCTTTCCAAGCGAGAAACTAAATTCTGCTGTCATTTCTTTGGCGCAGCCTTAACACGTTCACTGCGTCATTAGGTCGATCGACCCCTACACAAGTATGGTTAATAACTAACTGCCGCAGCGAAGGTGTTAAAGACTGGCATGGCTGGCGAGGAAAGGCTGTTACAATCCCAACTCACCCGGGCCTGGGGCGGCCCTCCATGTTCCTGGAGCGCCGCGTGCTGACCTCCCGGCTGAACAGCTCCCGCGGCAGCGAGCCGTCCGTGTCGTGCCGCCCCACCAGGTACGACGACTCCGTCTCGTCGTTACCTGGCAACGTCAAGAGACCCTTGCTCAGACTCGGTTCTGGTCTTCTGGTGCACAGTTTATCCAGTCAGCGTCATATCCTCTAGCCGCCTAAAGATCAATACTTGCCAGGGCAAATGCAACTATTATCATCATCATCATGTCAGCCGAAAGACGTCCACTGCTGGACATAGGCCTCCCCCAGAACGACCCAAGAAGACCGATCCTGCGCCTTGCACATCTACAGGTATCCCGCGACCCTAACTAGGTCGTCGGTCCACCTTGTGGCAGGCCTACCTACGCTGCGTCTTCCAGTTCGTGGTCGCCACTCCAGAACCTTTCCGCCCCACCGGCTATCGGTTCTGTGCGAAATGTGCCCCGTCCACTGCCACTTAAGTTTGACGATCCGGAGGGCTATATCGGTAGCTTTGGTTCTACTGCGGATAAAATCATTCCTGATGCGATCACACAGGGACACTCCCAACATAGCCCTCTCCATTGCTCTTTGTGTGACATTGAGCCTTCTTATAAGGCCCATAGTAAGCGACAACGTTTCAGCACCTATGTCATCACTGGCAACATACACTGGTCGAAGACCTTCGATTTGAGATACACGGGATATTGGAAGAAAAAATGTGTTGTAGCTTCCCGATGCAACTATGGTTAGTCATAATTAAAATTCAAAATGGCATTCAATGGGAAACCTTTTTATAGATCTTCGGGCAGCTAGAGGATATAGTTAGTAGCAGTCAATAATAAATATTTCGGAACAATCTTACACAAATCGATTTAGTCCTACGGTAAGCTCAGTAAGGCTTGTGTTGTAGGAACTAGACGACGACATATATAATGGATATATAATATAAATACTTAAATACATAGAAAACAGCCTACCTAATTGCTCCACTTGTAGTTCGTTGCCCGTGAAGTGCGCTCGAAGTTGGAACAGGTACGTCATTATCTGATAAGAAAAAATATGTTTTAATAGTACATTATTACAGAGGCCGGGAAGTAAGGGGTTGCCGGCTTCGTAACAATCCGTCTACATCGTCTACTCGGCCGGCAACCCCTTTTAGTAAGTCATCCACTGCTGGACATAGATCTTCCGCAAACATGACTTGTATCACTTGGGGTGTAGTTGCCATAGTCGCCACGCTTGGCAGGTGGGTTGGCGACCGCAGGAGCTGTCTCCCTTTGTCGCCTGTTACGACACTCGCGGGAGGAGATGGGGTGGTGCTATTCTAGTCAACCGGCACCACTTGGTACAGCTACTGCGGTCGCCTACCCGCCTGCCAAGCGTGGTGACTATAGCTACCCTATGTTCAAGTCATATTTGAGGGAGGCTCTGTCCAGCAGTGGACACATCATAATACCACAATAATATGCAGGGTGATCAATGCAAATGGGTCAGTAGGGGGAAGTCAGAAACTATGAGAGATAGCGAAATCTGTTCTTACGAACCATGGCTTCAATTTTAGATTTAATAAAAATGGCATTCAAACTTTTTAAGAACGATTAATTTTTGTATCAAGGAAAATGGTTACTATTTTGAACATAAATAAAATAATTATCTTTTTCTCAAACATACTACCAAATGTATGCGTTAATGGCACGAACTGATGCCAAGAAGTTGCACATTTATGGAATCGGCCGTGAATAAATGAATGGAGTTAGTATGAAAAGCACATTATTGTTCGCAGCTCTAACTTTTTAAATTTGCCAACTAAGATTAGACTGACGAAGGAAAAAATACATACATCCAAGTTACAATCTCTTTGAAAGCATAATTGGTATTATAATAATCCGTTAAACATGGTGCTGGAATAGCTTTTTCCAATGTCAATTCATTTAAAAAAAACGAAATCTATGAACCATAGATAGTTATATTTTTTACTTGATTGCTTTGTTGTTATTTTAATTTTATTATTTTCTTGAAATGTTTGAGAAAAGCACTATACAGGCTTCGGCCTGAACAGGGATTAAAGGACTCAATTTATCCGGTCTACCGCAATCTCGTCCTTAAATCCCTTACTTCGGCCTCTGCATTAATGTACTATTTTTTTGGTTTCTTAGTCAATTAATTAAAACATATTAAAGACACTCACGAATTTATTGTTCCATAACAATAACAACGAAAATCTTTCAGATTTACACCTAACATTGTTTTCAAAATTTCGACCAAATTCGATTCCCGGTTATGTATGTGAGATTTAAAAAAAGTTTGAATGCCATTATTATTGAATCTAAAATCGAAACCATGGTTCGTAAGAACAGATTTCGCTATGTCTCATAGTTTCTGACTTCCCCCTACTGACCCATTTGGACTGATCACCCTGTATAATATAAGATGAATATGTACTCACTGCCAGCCTGTCAGGTTTGCTCTTGCACACGTCGGCGGCGGTGAGCACCTGCGAGATCCCGAGCGTAGCGCTGGCTTCTAGCGCCACTCGGAGATTCTGCTCGCTCTCGTCGGGTTGGAGGCCGGAGAAGTCACTGTATAAAGAAAAGGTTTATAATAACTAAAACAGATGACATAAGGTAGGCAACGCGCATGTGAATCCTCTGGAGTTGTAGGCGTCCGTAGGCTACGGTAACTGCTTGCCAGGCGGGCCGTATGCTTGTTTGCCACCGTCATTGTATGAAATAAACTAGGGAGTGTTTTTGTTTTCGGTTGGTTCGAATCCTGGGCGAGGCAAGCCAGTTTTAGAAAATTTTTGAATGCAGTTTTGTTTCTTTTTAAAAATAAAGGAATGTCTCCTTTAAGTAAAATGAGCTAACTTAAGGATTTAAGGTAGTTTCCCTCCAGGGCCGGAGTTATCTTTCCATCCTGTATATCGTTGGCTGTGTACCCACAACACAAGCCTTCTTGAGCTTACCTTGGGGCTCAGTCAATTTGTGTAAGAAAGTCCTAAAATATTTTTTTTTTTACACATCAATTAAATCTCAACATGGCGACTCACATGAGATCAGGCCGGAAGCGGTGTATGATGGCGCAGAACGCGAGCCCGGACCGGAAACTGGTGGTCAAGTTGGTCACCCGACACGACTTGTACTCGCTGGTCACCGTCTGACACCACTCCAACAAGTCTTGCACCTACAACGATAGACTTTAATTAAAAAATAACTAAATACAACCTTGGCCAAAAGTACTGGGTGTTATAAAAAACGTGATACAAGTTAATCAAGCCGGCATCTCGTCATGATTTGGAACAATTTTTAGTATGGGGTCAACTTTGTAAATTGTAAAAAACAACTCTCTCATACATTTTCGTCAACTTATACTTGACCTTTTGTATGGAACAGTTAAATTTTTATTCAATTTTACAAACTTGACCCCATAGTAAAAGTTGTTCAAAATCATGAATAGGTACCGGCTTGATAATCTTGTCAGTATTGAGCACACACTTTATTTCTTCTAACTTTAAACCATCTCTTTGCAAATGAAGTGAAACAATTTTCTGATATTTCAAACCTTAATATATGTAGACAACAAGAGAACATCAGAATATTCTTACAGAATAACGCATTTTCATATAATATGTTTAAGATCTCTTTTGTAATACTGTTTTGAAAAATATGTCAAAATGCTTCTCGGGTGTGGTGTAGGGCTAGAACCGGTATAGTTTTGATTTTTCTTATTTTGTATACTCGACGTGTAAAAGTGCCCTTGTGGCCTACTCACTGAATAAACGTTTGAGTTTAGTTAATACTTACAAGTACGTAATAAGTAAGAAAACAAAAGGCGCCAGAAATTAAAACGAAATGACTTATTGCAAATTTTCTATGCATAATTGATAATATAATATCAGAAAAGCAGCACACTAAAATATCCAGTTTTCATATTAAAAGCATGGGTGCTCAATCCGTATTGGTACAAGTTTCTTAAAGAAAGAAGATCAGAAGACCTGAAGAATCGTTCAAAGTTAACGGGAACCAGCAGAATATACGCAAGGAACTCACCGGAGTTTTGTCCTTATCAATCCTCACTTTCTCGTCTCCAGTCGGCGTTTTCTCCTCACTCTCATTATCATTCCTATCCAGACCTATATTATTAAAATTGGACTTTAAATCCAACGGCTTAAGGTTCAATCTCGATACCATCTTCGGTTTAAATACCACGCTCTTGAATTCCTGTGGGGTCGAAATTGGCGTCGAGGTTTTCGATTCGATTTTCAATGTCTTAGTTAGTTCTGGTTTTTTGGTTTCCACGATTTTCAGGTCGTTGGTGGGGGTGCGGTCCGCGGGGTTGAGGGGAGGGAGGGGTGGCGGGGGCCGTGGGGGTGCGCTCGTCGAAGTGCAAGCTCTGCACACTGTTGGGGGTCGCGGCTATGTCGCTGTTGGTGAGACTTTGCGTCATCTCTTCCATCTGTTGGCGGAGGTCGGACATCTGAAAAAAAAAAGTAATCGTTAACTTTGCTTTTACAGTTTAAAAGTCAGCTTGACTCCGGCTTGCCCAAGAAAAAAAGGACCCGCCTCCACTGGAAGATACCTAACTAAATCAGATGTAGAATGTTACAGCTGTTCAAGCGAGACTTGAAGCTTATGAAGTATAAGAAATCCTCTTTGTACGAAATATTAATATACAAACCAAAAGCAGGAAAAAGTGACATTTGAATGCATAATGTGTATGTATACGAATTAATGTTTCAGAACTTAAATCTAACACAAAAACATGTTGAAAAATAAAATTAAGTAGTAGTTGATATGATAAGCCGTGTGATGCCGGCCGACTAAAATAGCACCACCCCATCTCCTCCAGCGGGTGTCGTAAGAGGCGATAAAGGGAAAAATCCTACGGACGGGCAGCAGCGTCCGTCGAAACCCAATCTACAGCTACAGCGGGCGCCAACCCGCCTGCCAAGCGTGGCGACTATGACAACTACCCCAAGATGATACAAGTCATATTTGTGGGAGGCCTATGTCTAGCAGTGGACTGCATATGGCTGAAATGTAGTAGATATTTGATATGTATCAAAACAAAATACAACAAATTCAACTCTGTTCCAAATATGGCATACTTTTTTCTTTATTCTGTAACAACATTACGGGTGTGAGCAGTTAGTTTTAAAAAGTGCTTAATTGATTATAATGAATTCCTCGTGGATTCCATCATCAGAACTCGGTTCTGGTAACAACGGGACCAAACTTGAAGTACAGTCAGCAGCAAAAGTGGCTGACGCAATGAACGTGGCGGGTGCAATGTTCAAAATGGCCTACACGCGCTCTTATTCTCTTGACAATAGAGATGTGTTGACCTCAATTTGAACACCTCAACCGCTTAGTCATTTCAGGTGTTGATTGTACATACTTTCAAACGACGATAGAATTTTCGAAATAGGTCCATAAAAGACGGAGTTACGTGATTCACATAAACAAAACAGAACCAAATTGATAACAACTACTTAGTTACAAACGGATAAACTCACGTGTAATTATATCGCACTAAGTTGTAAGTAAGTAGACTTGAAACTTGTTGTGATTTTAACTAAGTAGTAGTAACATGGCTCGCGAAAGTTTTAATTATAATAGTAGTTTATGTATCTGTGCATAATGAAGATGAATCTGTGCATTACAACAAGAGTGCGGGTTTATGAAACGACCCGAAGGTGAGTTTCTAGTAATGCCTAATTATGTATAGTTGCATACACTACTTTATCTACACACATAACATAAGTGTTTTAAGATGGGTTCAGGAACCGTAGGGACATGACCTGCATTATTACTATTGCTACTTGTAAACATTAAAAACCGGCCAAGAGCGTGTCGGGCCACGCTCAGTGTAGGGCTCCGTAGTTTTTCGTCCGTCACAGTAAGTGTTCCCACTTAAGAGTTAAAAATGGGCTATTTGATATATTATTGTTGACATATTAATATTAAGTACAGAACCCTAAAAACTGACCCACAAAGGACGGTGACAACTAAAGAAAGAGTTATAGGTCCCAACTATACATGGAAAATTCGAAAAAATGTTGTCAATTTCAGTCCCACCACGAGTAGTAAGAAGGGGTTGTAACATGGAGTGATTACCAGCCAGCGTCATTTAAAGTCAGTCAGTCAGTTTCAACCTATTATATGGGCATGGAGACTGCATGCTCCGACTCCATTAAATCAGAAAGAATCTTAAAACCGCCATGTAGGGTATGAGCGTTCCACCTACAGCGACATCTATCGGCAAATTAAGTAAACTATGCGCGCGAGCTTAAAGTACAGAGGCTCTAGTGGAAGTTTCTTTTGACGTAAAAAATGTCTCGAATGCGTAAGTGATACTGATATTAATATGGGTAACTCTAACGCGATGGTGACATTTCGTTACGTTAAAAACATACACTCGGGGCTCATATGTAGTGAATAATCCATTCCTATCGTATTTTCTCGTCTTACTACTTCACTCACACTCAGATGGGTACTGAGTGTGAGTGAAGTAGTAAGACAACGCAGGGAACGGTCGCATTGGGCGAAGAATATTATTGCAGATTCTTATTTACGATTAAAACTAAACGCGGAATTATACATAAAACGGCGGCGCTACGCGGTAGCGGTACCGCGAACATCCAAGTGCGTATGTTTCGAACATCTTTCTCTTTTACTCCAAATAAGGTGTCGCAAGGAATTTTTTATATATCTATGAGGTATCGTAAACCTTATTCGTAAATTTCGGACGATTTTCTCTGTCACTCTCTTAACGCCTTAATTGGGGTAAAAGAGAAATACTCGACATATGCGAACTTCGATGTTCGCAGTACCGGGCCTGAAGTGATGAAGTGTGACTTGTCATTCAATAGAGCTTTTGACAGCCATATTTTAGGGAATAAGGGCTAATTTATTAACAATTTGTAAGAAACTATCGCCTTAACGACTGTAGTGCTGGAATAATATAAAGTACCTATTATGCTCGCAAAAAAGCCTAAGGTATATGCAATCCTACGGCGTTTCCGCCTTTCTCGAGCAAAAGCAGAGAGTTGATAAAGCTTGTATGGGGGAACAATATTTTCGTTTTTTAGTATATTACTCGATTTTTTTCATACTTTCTCACCGTTTAAACCTTCTCTGAGCTACTACAAATATTTCAAGACCAAAATTAGCCAAATCGGTAAAGCCATTGTCAAGTTATAGCGTGACCAAGAGAAATAGGGATTCATTTTTATATATATAGATTTTTTTCAAAAACTATTGAACGTATCAAGTTCAAAATAATTTTCCTAGAAAGTTTATGTAAAGTTCTACTTTTGAGATTTTTTTCATATTTTTTAAACTTGTGGTTCAAAAGTTAGAGGCGGGGACGCACTTTTTTTTACTTCTGGAGCGATTATTTCCGAAAATATTTACATTATCCAAAAATGATGTCAGTAAACCCCTATTCATTTTTAAATACCTATCCAACGATATATCACACGTTAGGATTAAAATGAAGAAAAAAATCACTCCCCACTTTACGTATAGGGGGGGTACCCTAAGGAAACATTTTTTTCCACTTTTTATTTTTGCACTTTGTCGGCATGATTGATATACATATTACTACCAAATTTCAGCTTTCTAGTGCTGACGGTCACTGAGATTATCCGCGGACGGACGGACGGACGGCCGGACAGACATGGCGAAACTATAAGGGTTCCTAGTTGACTACGGAACCCTAAAAAGACAACGAACAAAACAAATGACAGCTTGGAATGGCGACGTTGCGTATTTCGTATCTCTGTCAAATATTTTTTTAAACCATAGACAAGCGAATGAACACCTTATTCTATTGTCACTCAAATATCGTTCGATTTATATTAAAACAACATAAAGAATTGGCGTTTCGTATCAATGACTGTTTTAATATCTCTAGATACTAGAATACACCCCACTTGAATTTGACAGCTGTTCCAAATTTGAACTTATAACCTACTGATTTCAGTAGGTAATGTTAACATTACATCTCCATTCATTTCTGATGGTTGGTAATGCTGGTTTCTGGACGCATTTTAGAGCACTTGTGATATGTACGTAGATAATATGTATTTAAGTATTTATATGTATCTATCTATTATATATATCGTCGTCTAGTACCTACAACACAAGCCATACTGAGCTTACCGTAGGGCTAGGTCGATTTGTCTAAGATTTCTGGAAATATTTATTTATTTATTAATACCTGTCTTGTAGAATTATCTGAAAGTGTGTAATCGTCTTCATCTAGATCTTCCAACACCGCGATGTCCGAGTTATTGTTGACGGAGAGAAGAGAAGCGAGAGATTGCATGTCCTCATCTCTGTAAAAAAAAATGTGTGAAGCTATTATATACAACTATTAAAGATTATGCAAAATGCTTCCTGATGCAACACATATGCGTGTATGTGAATAACTTAGGTTAAGCCTATGTAGTAGTAATGTGTGTGTACACGCATGTCAGTGTTCTATATTCAAATGTTGACGTACGTTCCAAATTAATTATCTGCACAACTACAGAGACATGGTCCTTCAGTTAACTTTTTCACTCATATTTTCCCTTTAATTAGGTACTGAAACTCTAAAAGGTCGCATTTTTCTTAAATATAAAATGTTTAACTACTTACTTTATATGGTTTAAATTTGAACCAGCATACTTATATCCCCAGACAATAATGCCTTACTTGAATTTGGCGAGCACATATGCATGGTAAACTATAGAATAAATAAATTATTTATTGAAAATTATAGTAAAGCATCAGTTTCTTGTCGCCAAGAGACAGTATTATTATTATTAAAAACTAGCTGTACCTGCGAACTTTGTACCGCCTTAAAGTCTATAAATGGGGTATTTTTGATTGATTGTTTTTTGTTTCTTTTTTTAAGCTCGCTATTAAATTTTTAGCCAAGACGATCACATCGAACCTAAAATCGTCCAAATCAGTTCAGCCGTTCTCGAGTTATAAGTGCCCGAAATACACAATTTTCTTTTATTAATTAAAAAATAGTGTGCTCGGCAACCTAATTCCAAGATTAGAAGGATATTTTTTCACAAAAAAAAATACAATTTGACACGGCTTTCTCGTTAGTAAAATTTAGAATACATATAACTTCGTGTTAGAGTGAGAGCTCGATTGAATATAAAGAGACAAAACTATGATACTTACGTGGCTTGTCCCTCCCTTAGCAGAACACAGTGTAGAGTGAGATGGAGCGAGGCGGACTGTATTTTCTGTGTGGTCGGTTCCAGGGTGAGCACCAAGGCTCGTTGTGACGGCTCCAGGGAGGCGTACTTGCGCATGTTGATTGCGCACACGGCCAGGCGGCGGCCCTTGCCTGTGGGGGAGACCTGGAGGGGAAACAATTCTCATTAACCTCCAAATTGCAGCACAATTATTAATCTATATACACGGTGAAATTTAATCGGTAATCAGGTACCAATTTTTCTAATTCAGTAATCGATGGCGATCACATATATGTAGTACTTACACGGAACTATGTTTTTTTATGATTTCTAATTTCATCATCATCATCTCAGCCATAAGACGTCCAATGCTGAACATAGGCCTCCCCCTTGGATCTCCACAAGTACCGGTTGGAAGCAACCTGCATCCAGCGTCTTCCGGCGACTTTAATGAGGTCGTCTGCCCATCTTGTGGGTGGACGTCCTACGCTGCGCTTGCTAGTCCGTGGTCTCCACTCGAGCACTTTTCGACCCCATCTGCCATCTTCTCTGCGTGCAATGTGGCCTGCCCATTTCCACTTCAGCTTGCTAACTCGGTGGGCTATGTCGGTGACTTTAGTTCGCCTACGGATCTCCTCATTTCTGAGTCGATCTCGTAGTGAAACTCCGAGCATAGCTCTCTCCATAGCTCGTTGAGCGACTTTGAGCCTTGAGATGAGGCCGATAGTGAAAGACCACGTTTCGGAGCCGTAAGTCATCACTGGTAACACACATTGGTTAAAGACTTTCGTCTTGAGGCACTGAGGTATGTCGGACGAAAAGACATTACGTAGTTTCCCGAACGCTGCCCAACCGAGTTGGATTCGGCGGTTTACCTCTTTCTCGAAGTTGGACCTACCTAATTGGACTACTTGTCCTAGGTAGATATACGAGTCAACAACTTCGAGTACCGAGTTCCCAACAAAGACTGGGGTGGGCACAACATTGGCATTTGACATTATTTTCGTCTTGTCCATGTTCATTTTCAAGCCCACCCGTTGTGAAACTCGGTTGAGGTCATCGAGCATCATGCTGAGTTCCTCCATCGACTTTGCCATGACTACGATATCGTCGGCAAATCGAAGGTGAGTGATGTATTCGCCGTTGATGTTGATGCCACGCCCTTGCCATTCCAGGAGCTTGAAGGCGTCTTCCATTACGGCAGTAAACAGTTTCGGAGAGATCACGTCTCCCTGCCTTACGCCTCTTCGCAATGGAATCGCCTTCGTGCTCTGCTCCTGTACTCGGACTGACATGGTGGCGTTACTATACAAACACTTCAACACTTCGATGTACCGATAGTCAATGTGACATCGCTGAAGAGACTCAAGCACCGCCCATGTTTCCACCGAATCGAAGGCTTTCTCATAGTCCACAAACGCTAGGCATAATGGTAAGTTATACTCTTCGGTCTTCTGTATAACTTGCCGCAGGGTATGGATGTGGTCTATGGTACTATAGCCTTTTCGGAAACCGGCTTGTTCGGGAGGCTGGAAGTCATCGAGTCTGTGTTCGAGACGATTCGTGATAACCCTGGAAAACAGCTTATAGACATGGCTCAGAAGCGTGATGGGTCTGTAGTTCTTCAATAGGCTATTGTCACCTTTTTTGAAGAACAGCACCACCTCGCCTCTGTTCCATGTTTCAGGCGTTTTGCCCTCGGACAAAACGGAGCTAAAGAGCTTCTGGAGCTTTTAAGTACCGGTATTCCACCCGCTCTCAGAAGCTCTGAAGTGATTCCGTCTTCGCCCGGCGCCTTGTTGTTCTTAAGCTGTTTTAGGGCCATCCTAATCTCGTACAGACTGATGTTCGGGATATCTTCGGTATAATGTCGGGACAGCTTGGCTCTTGGATCTCCAACCAAGCTGTCAACGGGCTTTGCGACCGAAGTGTATAACTGTCCATAGAACCTCTCAATCTCGCCTAAAACCTCTGCTTTGGTCGACGCTATGCTGCCATCTTCCCGTTTCAGCTTTGTCAGCTGGCTTTGCCCAATAGACTTATCCTTTACGAACACTTTGGAGCCTTGGTTTCGCTCAATAGTCTCTTTAATACGGTTAGTATTAAAGAGACGCAGATCATGTCGCAAGGACTTAGATATACGTCTATTGAGCTGCCTAAATGACTCCACGTCATCGGGAGACTGCAGCTGTAGAGAGCGTCGTTCAGCCATGAGGTTTAAGGTTCGCTCGGTTAGTTTCTGAGGTCTATCCTTACGGCGGGGTCTAAAAAACTTAGACCCTACTGTGTGGACAGTTTCCACTAGCCCGTTGTTGATCTCGTCCACTGAAGCTAAGTTCTCTAGGCAGGCAAAGCGATTACAGAGCTCAAGTTGAAAGCTCTCGGGGTTTTGAATATGGGCTCGAGTAGGTCGGAGGGTAGACTTCATCAGGCTGGACCTTTCAAGTCTAACATTGATATTCAGTGACGCTCTTACGATTCGGTGATCACTACCGGTCTTTACCTTGTTGATCACAGAGACATCACTGAATATCCGTCTCCTGTCGGTCATGATGAAGTCTATCTCATTTCTCGTGGAACCGTCCGGACTCATCCATGTCCATTTCCTGTGAGGCGGCTTCTGGAAGAAAGAGTTCATCATGAAGAGTTCCTCTCTCTCCAGAAACTCGGCCAGCCTCTGGCCCCTAGGGTTCCGCTGCCCATACCCAAATTGCCCCACTCTCAGCTCATCACCGCTTCTCTTGCCCAGCTTAGCGTTGAAGTCCCCCATAACAACAGTGAAGTAGGTTTTCGAAGTATGTATGGCCCTACTTACGTCCTCATACATAGCATCCACTTCCTCATCGGAGTGTGACGAGGTCGGTGCGTATACCTGAATGACCTTCAGCGAATATCTTTTAGATATTCTGAGTATTAGGTATACCACCCTGCTCGACACACTGTCGATGGCTATTATGTTGTTTACGAGGGACTTGTGAACGATTTCTAATTTAAGAGGTGAAAATAAATTTTCATTGAAAATTATTGTCACTCTACTAGCGGTGTAGTCTAAAGAGTTTAAAATCTCTTTCACAATTAAGACAGAGCTATAAAAAACTAAAAACAAATAAGGTGTCATTTTATCAACGCGATGTCACTTGATACACTCATCCCCTATAATAAAATAAAGTAGGTTGTCCATGTATCCAGTGGTTATATTTTTTTACGATTTCATTAGTGACATTCATTAGATAGTGAAGTAAATTCCATGAGATCTGACGTACTGAATTTTATTTAGGTTAATAATTAATATTTTTCAACTCCTGATTCAATTTCACAGTGTATATAAACGTGAATGTCCTAACTGACTGATCAACGCACAGCCCAAACCGTTTAAACTAGATGGCTGTATTTTCACAATAGGTAGTTTATATACCGTAAGCACCCACTAAGAAGGGATTTTTGGAAATTCTACCATTGAGGGGGTAAAAAAGGGGTTGAAAGTGTGTATGGGGATTGTGTAAAATTTAAGGCTAGAAACTTGAAATTTGGTTTAAACACTCCTTATTCAAACACAAGAAAAGTGATTTCAGCGTTTTTTGATATTCATCCCCGAAGAGGTCAAAAAGAGGGTTCTTCTGCGCGTGCGAAGCCGGGGGCAAAAGCTAGTAAATAATAAAATAAATAAATATTTCGGGACAATCTTACACAAATCGACTTAGTCCTACGGTAAGCTCAGTAAGGCTTGTGTTGTAGGTTCTAGACGACGATATATATAATACATAGATAGATACATATAAATACTTAAATACATAGAAAACACCCATGACTCAGGAACAAATATCTGTGCTCATGATACAAATAAATGCCCTGACTGGGATTCGAACCCAGGACCATCGGCTTATTTTATTCAGGGTCACTACCCACTAGGCCAGACCGGTCGTCAATGCCAATAATATGAATGTCATATAATGTTCTCCAGATAACTCACATCTTCTAGAACGAAGGTCCAGTCTTTATCTTCCAGCTCGTTGGTGCGCGCGTCCTTGAACAGCGTCACAGCCACAGAGCGGTTCTCGGGCACCGCGAACATCACGCTGCCTCTGCAACATTGGTTACTTCATCAGCTACTTAGGTCGCCAACCCGCCTGCCAAGCGTGACGACTATGACCAACATATGATACAAGTCGTTGGGATGGTTTGCGGCTGAAACCTCCACTGCTGAACACAGACCTCATACAGGGAGCGCTCTCATGAGGACCTAATGCCATAATCGCCACGCTTGGCACGCAGGTTTCGGGTAGGCCCGTAAACTACATCCAACAATGAGAGGTAGGGCACAGCGAAGTACCATCACGCTTGAGTCTGGAGAAGCCCAACTGGGGAAGTACCTCCTCCTTACAGAAGACCACAGCCATAATAGCACTGCTACCTTTCAGGTATGGTAAGGTTCCCAGACCTCCAACCACTTTTAGGGTAGGCTACGCGCATGTGAACTCTCTGAAATTGCTGGCGTCCATAGGCTGCTGTAACTGCTTACCATCAGGCGGGCCGTATGTTTGTTTCCCACCGTACAACAACGGTGATGCTGCCCGTATTCCGGTGTCAGTGCGCCATATTTAAGTATACCTCGAGCCTGAATAATTATTGACTACTTGACGAAAGCATCATCAGCATGTCAGCCGAAAGACGTCCACTGCTGGACATGAGGCCTCGCCCAAAGCGACCCAAAAAGACCGGTCCTGCGTCTTCCACATCCAGATGCATCCCGCGACCTTCACCAGGTCGTAGGTCCACCTTGTGGGCGGCCTACGTACGCTGCGTCTTCCAATTCGTGGTCGCCACTCCAGAACCTTTCCGCCCCATCGGCCATCGGTTCTGCGCGCAATGTAGGTTCCCTGAATATTTGTGTCGTATAATTACTTGAGCGGGTCCTTCAAAGATGGCTCCCAAGGCACCGGATCTGTGACAACCCGCCGCGAGCGTCGCGTCCACACTATAGAAAGCTTGTTTGGCTTCCTGAAAACAAAACATATATTAAATGTAAAACGTGACTTGAAATTATTACCGGAATTACAGGCTTTCTGACTAAATCATTTCTATCTATTTGTCTATGGTCTTCAAGTTGGAGCGTTGTCAAGCCCTAATGACATTCTTATAAAACGATGAATACCGTATAGCGTTATAAATGCGCATAAGTTTTTTTTATGTTTGCAGAGGCCGAAACTTAAAGGACTGCAAACTCTAACTTTAATTGCAAACGTGAATACATTATTAATTGACTGTAAAATAATTAATTAGAAAGGAAATCAAATATTATTTAATATAACTATAAGATTGTTTATTATTTAAATCATCTACCAGATCACACTTAGCTATCACTGAAACAGATTGTATTTCTAACAACTACATTACCACTTGATTACTTACACATTTTCTACTATATAAAAGTTATCTGGAATAAAAAGCTTGTTCACCATAACACCACTTGTTTTTACTACTTGTTCTAATACTCTCTAAAATCTTACGTTGTACATTTTATTGATATCTGTTTATCGGAACTCAGTAAGCGTGGACCTAAGTATATAGGAGCACCTCAAAAATTTCAGACTAATTAAGTACACATTGGAAAACAAGACAAAAATAAAAAAGTGTTCAAAATCAGTAGCAACTACCTAAATTATTAATGTAAATATGAGGCTATGTACACTAGCGCACTGGCTCAGATGTGTGTGTGAGAGAGAGAATAAGAATAAGAATATTTATTTGCCAGAATACTTACGACATAAAGTACAAGCTTAAGGTACAAAAGAGAAGTATTCAGTCTAAGAACGACATGCAAATTTATATACAGTTTATAGAGAGACAGTTTAGAGAGTACCATTTGGGCGAAGTGTCGAGCTCCACGCGATGGTAGGAGGCGGTGTACTCGAACTTGGCGGCGCGCTTGTTGACGCGCTGGAGCCGCTTCCACACGGAGGCCATGCGCGCGGTGGACTGGCTCAGCTGCGGAAAAAGTCTACGTAAATACGAGTATCAGGAGTATATAGCCCTACCCAACCCTAGTCGGTAGTAGGGCTCGCGGTCGTGTCCGTGATTCGTGAACCCGTAGCCGTGCGCCCGGTTTCGTGAATCATGGCAACGGTTTTCTGGTCCGTTCCGCACGTGACATTCGGTTACGTGAAAATAGGGTACGTGAATCCGTGTAGATCCGTGTAGGCGTGATCACGCCTTCACGTATCTTAAGAATAAAATTTAGTCCTTATTTATTATATTCCCGGGCGTGGCGAAATTACGAAACGTGCGATAAGTATCCAACGGAATCGAGCCCGAAGCTCCACACACGGACGCAGGTACGGGCTACGTGTCACGGCGTGTCACGACGTGTCACGTGAATCCGGATGCGAACGTAGGTACGTGACACGTACCTGGCTGTGTTCGTGAAATTCGTGATCTTAGTACCGGCGGTGTTAAGAACACGTAGCTACGGGTCGGCGTACATCACGGATACCAGGAACCCTAGTCGGTAGTGACAACGAGGCCGCAAGTCCGGGGACTATCTTATCCAGGGATGTGTCGACTAGTTCCCGACTAGTCGTAGGAGTTAGCCATACTCGAAGTCATAGATATTTAACCCAGTTTTTTACAAGACAGGAGTTTTTTTTTTTTAAAGAACTACATACAGTAATATTGGCACAGAGTGTCAATAAGCTTAAGAACAAACTTGACAAACATAAAGAAATCCCAAAGCTATATTGACTATTGTATAAAGATCATACTGGATACAAGCGGTATCAATTCATGCAACTGCCTGCCTGCTTTAAATAAATAAAAATATATTAAATATGTACCTATATTGTATGCACAAAATATCGTATCGACGGTGAAGTACCAAGAACTCTTAACTACGAGAACCTAATTTTACAGGAGACGAAAAAAACGTTTTATAATTTTATCTACACTAATATTATAAAGGCGAAAGTTTTTGAGTGTGTATGTTTGTTACTTCTTCGCCTAAACGGCTGTAGCGATTTTAATAAAATTTGGTATGGAGTTTGCTGACACCCCGGATTAACACATAGGCTACGTTTTTTTTCCCTACTAAGCCGCGGGGCACAGCTAGTATATTAATATTTATAATATACTTTATTTACACTATAAGCCTATTTTGAAGGCATCTAATATACATATAATATAAATAAAGTACCTATAAAAATATTAATATACCTTTATTTACAATAATTACAGTCATTAAAATACGAGTTCTTAACTAGTTATTAAATCCAAAAAAGACCCTTGAGGCATTGTACCAAGGATGCTAGCGGCATTTCCTCGTTATATCGCAATGCTAAATATATATAATAAATTATAAAACATTTTCTTTTCTCCTGTAAAATTAAGTTTTCGTAATTAGGAGTTCTTGGTACTTCACCGTCGATATTAAACTGCAATAAAATGCATTCAGATAAGACTGAAGGGTTTATCTCAATTGACTATGAATGTCAATGACCGGGGAGACGGGTGAATGATAACACATAACCCTCTTATTATACCGTAATAGAGTTTAGCCAATTAAAAAACATCATCATTTCAACCGTAAGACTGCTGGACAGTCCCAAATATGACCTGTATAATTAATTGTCTCTACCGCCGGACGGAAAACAGCAGAGAAGAGAATTTATTAATAATTTGTTTTGAGAGCAATGAAGCATTAGTAATTTGTTTCTCAGTCATGGCTGTTTTATATATGTATTTGTATATTATGTATATATATACAGTTTACAGCGTGGGCTGAGTCAAACATAAGCCTTCTTGAGCTTACTGTGGGGATTACTTAATATGTGTAAGAATGTATTGTAATATTTACTATTTTTTGTAAATACCTTTCTCTTCTCATCGTTCAAGTGTCGGAAAGCATTGTTCTTCAATTTCATCCATTTTTCCTTCATTTTTAAGGAATTCATTATCACATATGTATCATATCACTGATATCACACTCCACAATATTAACTTGTATATATCATTATGAATTCATTATCAAACTACCACATTTTTTATAAACAGTAAATTTAATTTATTTTAAACAACATAATAACAAAAAGAAAACAATTGTATTATATAAATAGGGTACAGTAGACTGGCCGCATTCCCCTGTTGGATCGCAATGCTTATTATCTGCCTCTGGTCACATTATTGATTTTAATATTTATTGTCACTGTAAATCTATAAAGTATAAATATTCGTAGTCAAATCATCATAAATAGAGTAATGTATATATGTAACAAGGAAAATAAAACAACAAAAACATTATTATTGTTATACGTGCAAATTTACCGCATATTATCAAGGATATTGCAAATAATTCACATATATAGAGTTATTTGTATTTCTCAAACATAAAATGAAATATTGATATTATATTCATTATATTAAGGGTGAGAAGTATCTCGTCTCGGGCACGGTTAGACGAGAGAGTATTGAAATTAAATACAAAGTTGCAGTCCTAGGCCGGGAAGCGTCAGTTTTTAAATTTCCATTTCACATACACATATAACCAACGAAAGCTAGGCTTGTGTTGTGTAATTATCACGTTTCACACACTACACACTGCATTTTTTATTAGGGTGGATATTACTAGATTTTCAACTGCCCGTTCCTTTGTGTTACAAAATGACATGAAAATTGCTAATAGTTGGTAAAAGTAGTTCTTTATGGCAGAAAACATAATATATTTATAAAAGGTATACATTTTTTTAAGGATATGGAGAAATTCGCAGTCTTTGGACAGGACTCTGCAGCTCAGTTGGTAAAGCGATGGCCATGTATCCCAGAGTCGCAAGTTCGAGTCTCGCCCGGGGCAGTTTTCCCTTTATTTTTAAGAACTAAAGGTGCACTGTTAAATCGTAACACAATGGAACCCGCAGTAACGCTACTGAAATACGTTTAGTGATTAACTAATTGTTGTATACACGTTCGTTATTAAGGGTAATATAACAGAGACTGTGCAGACTTAGCACTCCGTCTTATCTTTTGATAAGTTGAATGTATTGTTTCCTGTGTTTGCCTGTTATTTATTGTTGATAATTATTTATTTACACACGATATCAGTATAATAAATGTAATAATAGTCCTGGGAAATATGGAGTGGCGATTAAATATGATAAATAATTAACATAATTTCATCTGTTTTCAATAATATTACCGGCCAAAACTTAACTGAAGGACCGCGTCTATGTAGTTGTGCAGAGAATTAATATGGAACTTACGTCAAAATTTGATTATAGAACGCCGACATGCGTGTACACACGTTACTACATAGGTCAGGTGCTAAGCTAAAGCTAACATTTTTCGAATATTGCTCGACATGTTTCCCTAACAAGGAGCATAATAACCAGTGATCGGTTTTTGGGATTCGACATGGGGAGAACGACCTCAAACATTATGTTAGTATGGAAATGCCCCGGGAATCCGGCCTTTACCCTTAAGTTGTTAGAAAAGACAAAAAAAATACATTGTGTTTCTTTTATTACACATTAAAACATCTAAATAGCTGATATACGAGTACAAGCGACTTACTCGCCGTTATTTTGTCCAAATTGAACAAATGAGCACAAGTTTTCACACTGACAGCTCATTTGCTGCCACCAAATCGGCATATTTTGTACCGTTTGTACAAAAGTTCGACGAGTAAGTAAAAAATCCCTTTCACACAATTTAAATTGTTTTATTTTTGATTAATTTGTTCGGTATCGCGGGAAACTGTCGTATCTATATTAACTTTTCTACATGATATCCCGCGAGGGTGAATCCAAAAAACCGATCACTGATAATAACATGTCGAGCAATATTCTACTTATAAAACGTGAGCTATATAATTAATACGGGGATATTATTTTAAAAGGTTACGTTACCGTGCGAGGTGGGCGGTCGTTTTTAATATTGGGTTTCAAACAGTTAGTTCGACAAATCCTCAATTTCATATGTAAGGACTTAATAAAATACATACGGGAGTTTTCAAATCACAAAAGTGACGGGAATAACGTTAAATTATATCAGTTTTGTGACGATAATTAAGCATGAACTCTGAATGGAAATTAATTGTTTGCCTTTTTTACATTGTATTACTGCTTAAAGTTTATGAAACGATAACCAAACCTAAGTATTTATAGAAATTTCATAGTCATAAAACTTTAACTAGTTCTTAGACATTGTTAACTTTACTACAAGGCACACGAATTGGACATTTTTTTTCTGAAATCTGTTATACACACAAACAGACAGGCATTTTTTTATTATACGATAAAATGGTCCTTAAAACATTATCTATTGAGATAACGATACACTATCTATTATCGGCACTCCATGTGCGTAATGAATTGATTATTCGATTGTTATAGGACAGTCGGTCGGTGCGCGTGCACAGCTGTGTTGTGTAAACAGCGAGGGGGTTTGTAATGGTGCTCCCACACTGGCTGTTATAATTGTTATATAACGTACAATTAAAATACAAATGCCGCCGTGTGATGCCGGCTGACTAGAATAGCACCACCCCATCTCCCGCGGGTGTAGTTAGAGGTGACAAAGGGAAAAATCCTACAGTATGCAGATTGGGTTTTGACGGGCAGCAGCGTCCGTCTAACCTCTAATCTACCCAGTATTTATATAGTCAATCGATACCCGATGGCTTCCCCAGTGACAACCCCAGAAGCTGATGACACACGGACACCCGACACCCACGCGCCTGGCGGTGTGTTTAGACATCAGTAATTTTATATGATTTCAACTTGACTTTAACAAAATTTTTAAGTACAAACTTTTGAACTCACGAGTAATTATATCGCACTAGGCGACATGTTTCGGGTAAGCTCTGGTACCCATTTTCAAGCCGAGTCAGGACACACCGCTCACGTTGAGGGTGTATCGCTCACTCGGTGTGGCTGTGGTCTTCTGTAAGGAGGAGGTACTTCCCCAGTTGGGCTTCCCAGACTCAAGCGTGATGGTCATCGATGTGCCCATAGACATACCATTTAACTAGACGGAGCGTACTAAATCTAATAATAATACCAATATTCAAACGGATGGTCTTATCTATCCATAGGTATGGCTGAGACGGCACTATTTTCGTCCGTCTTTGTCATAGTCCCACATATTTTTGTTCCCCTCCAAACTGGACCCTTCAGAACTGTCAAAGTTGGAGGGGAACAAACAAATAAAATTGGAGTTTTCTTGTGTTTTCAACCAAAGTTGCGGTAATTAATACAGAATAAGCTAATATTTTTTTTATAAAGAATGTCCCGTAAACCAAAACTATAGTGAATTGTTATACCCACTAAAAATTTCCTTTATCGTATTGTCTGTACTTAAAGGGTTACTTCAATGCATATTCCAGAACAATCTATAAACAAACGAATATCAAAAACCCCAAGCATTCCAATCTCAGCAATGTAACAACAAATATGAACTCTCTGACCTTCGTAATAAAGCACAACATCCGCCATGAGGTCATGTGCTCATCAGCGTTATATTTAGTTTCAAGTGGGTGTACTTTACATTTCCTTATAAGCGAATTTGAACTTTAAATGCAGAGGGATAAGGGGCATTGTTTTGATAGGAATGCTTTCGTTTTGAAGATCATTGCTACACCTACAATAATATGCAGCTGGCTTTTGAAAGTGAACTTGGAAATTAGAATTTATTACCTGGGTGAGAAAGTTCATAATGTGTTATATTTAAAAGTTTAGTCTTTGGCTGTTTTGGAATAAAGATTTATTGGTTTTAGACCTATTTCGTGTTTTTTATAGTTTGTATATCATCATCATCATATCAGCCGAAGGACGTCCACTGCTGGACATAGGACTCCCCCAAAGCGAACCATAGGGACCGGTTTTTGCGCCACCCGCATCCAGTGGATTCCCGCGATCTTTACCGCATGTTGTCGGTCCAGCTTGTGGGAGGCCTGCCCACGCTGGTCCTTCCGGTTCGGTGGTTCGAGTCCACGAAATATATTAGTAAAAGATAATTCATGTGTGCAAATCGTTCGTAAGTACGGTAAGAAATAATTTTAAATATATTTTTTCCAATGAGATGATATAAGATATAGAGAGACGTAATAAAAACCTATATAAAATCCTTGAATCGAGATAGATGACATATGCTTAAGGAAGAATGTCAAGGTCCTCTGACGTCCGAGGCTTCTTCAGGATTTGAAGGATTTGAACCTGCACCAGCTCCGCTATAGATTTTTAGGGTTAGAAAAATCGTGCTATAGACGTCGTGCGATTTTTAGAAAACGAATTTAAACACTGTAAAATTTTCCTGTTATTACGTTTACAGTGGAATCTTAAATCTTATTTACGAGATTATTAGGAGATAATAATTGATGAAACATAGGCCAAAATCGACCGTTATTTCTCTAATAAAAAAAAAACGAGGTAGGTACTAAATATACAGTCGCCATCAAATATATCGGAGCTGTAGAGGAGGTGGTCACAAATATCGGAACATGCACTTTATCGCCAATAGAGGCGTTGTTCCGATATTTGTGACCACCTCCAAAGCTCCGATATATGTGATGGTGACTGTACAAGGTGAATTTTAGTAACTACATCAATATCCCCAACCCACGTGTCAGGCTTGTCCAGCAGTGGACGATCTATGGCTGAAATGATGATGTATAGTCAGCAGCAGAAGTGACTAAGCAGTTGAGGTGTTTAAAATGAGGTCAACACATCTCTATAGTCAAGAGAATAAGAGCGCGTGTAGGTCATTTTGAATCCTTCAAATGCTTAGCCATTCTCTTACATTGAGAACTTTTTTTTTTTTATAACAAAAGGTAGAACTATAAATTATTACATTACAATGAGTTTAAAATGATAACAAACAGTGTGTATCAGCTAAACAGAAGGACATCCTGCTATTTTTGTATAAATAAACAATCAATGTAGTATTTTTATAGAGATTAGTTTTAACATTGAACTCTGTTACAAAGTTCTAAAAGTACATTTTTGAAGAACATACTAACCAATACGGAGAGAAATGGCTGAATGCTTGTTATTCTCAGACGTTAATTTTTTTTTTTTTTATGACATAGGCGGCAAACGAGCAGACGGATTGCCTGATGGTAAGCAATTACCGTCGCCCATGGGCACCCGCAACACCAGGGGAGTCACAAGCGCGTCGCCGGCCTTTAAGGGGGGTTGGAGCTCTGGGAACCTTACTCACCATCAGGAACACAACACTACATACCTGAAAGGTAGCAGTGCTATTATGGCTGAGGTCTTCTGTAAGGAGGAGGTACTTCCCCAGTTGGGCTGCCCCAGATTCAAGCATGATGGTTATCGCTGTGCCCTACCTCTCATTGTTTACCTTAATATAATTTTTTACTATTGTAATTTTATAATTCAGCCTCCTAGTGGCCCTGTTAACAAGGTATTGGGTTTGAATCCTGGTCAGAGCATTTGTTCGTGTACTTATCAAGTTACACAAATATTTAACCAGAGGCACTACCACCAAAACAAACGATATTCGTAAATTTCGGGCATCTTTCTCTTACCAATTAAGACATCATGAGAGTGACAGAGACATCGGAAATTTACGAAAGCGTTTTTGGAAGTAGCGCCTCTGGTTTAGTTACAATTGTTGACATCTTCATTATGGCAATTAGTTAAATAAGTAATAAATAAATAAACATTACAGGACATTCTTACACAAATTGACTGATCCCCATGGTTAGCTCGAGAAGGCTTGTGTTGTGGGTACTCAGCCAACAATATATATAATATATACAACTACTTAAATACATAGACACCTTACTGAGTTGGTTAACCGTTTAACGCCCAAAAGTCACTGTGGT
This sequence comes from Grapholita molesta, assembly GCA_022674325.2. Classification (NCBI taxonomy): domain Eukaryota; kingdom Metazoa; phylum Arthropoda; class Insecta; order Lepidoptera; family Tortricidae; genus Grapholita; species Grapholita molesta. Next base: position 10,688,034 of record CP053143.2, read on the forward strand.
CATGCGTTCAAGCCTCATCGCGGCTCGATTGGCCGAATGATTCTTGTTAAGAAAATAAAACAAAAACACTATGTTGTTGGGTGGTCATTTTTGCATTGAAATTTTGAAGTTGCCCTAAAAGGTTAAACAAAAGTAGACTGTGCTACTGTGACATTAAGACTCAAGTTAGTTGTGTGTATAGTGAAATGCATAAAGTATGCAGTTCCACTTACACATGACCTTTTATGGTAATGATTAATTGAAGTCACTTAATTTAGATAGCGTAAAAAGTAGTTCAATAAGTAGCTTAAAAGGTATGTTTATCCCAGTGAGCATGAGGCAATGCATCTCATACCCCATCTTATGTCAATAATAACAAGGTCTATTTTACTATAATATTTTGTCACATCATGCTCCTGGTGTTAAGTATATGTAGTATCAGTGGTAAACGTTGTGGGCCACGTTTTACTGTATACAATGTGATTATAAGTAAGATAGATAAGTACAGTCAGCAGCAAAAATGGCTAAGCATTTGAAGTGTTCAAAATCACCTACACGCGCTCTTATTCTCTTGACAATAGAGATGTGTTGACCTCATTTTGAACACCTCAAACCCTCAGCCACTTCTGCTGCTGACTGTACAACTTGTAGTGGTTGTTTGTTTAGCCGAATAAATGAAAAATAAAATGTCATCTATTAAGTTGCTTTTAACTTTTATTGCTAGTTATATAAAAACATAACATTATTTTGTTTTTGGTACAGTCAGCAACAGAAGTAGCTAAGCATTTGAGGTGTTCAAAATGAGGTCAACACGTCTCTATTGTCAAGAGAATAAGAGCGCGTGTAGGTCATTTTGAACACTTCAAACGCTTAGCAACTTTTGCTGCTGACTGTACAATCAACTTTTAGACCTTTTTCATGTGTCTGGTGTTACCAAAAATGTCTCTGGAGTCACCAAGTAATCACATTTCTTATTTAATGTTAGTCTAAATTACACAAACGCAATTGTCCATCAGACACAATATTTTATGGTTTTAATAAAGATATGTATTTAAATATTTGTGTATCTATCAGTTATATTTGATATAACACAAGCCCTATTCGAGCTTAATTTAAGAATAGATTACATAGTGTAAAATAATCCTAAATATTTATTATTTTAGTCTAAGGAACCTCAAATAAAAAATTAAAAGCTAAGGGCATTTTTATAAAAGCAAAGAAATATTCAATTAGTATTATTGAGCATAAATTTAAATAATATTTATTTAAACAACCAAAGATATTACCTAGCAGTAAAATTAATTTTGGTTGCTATAGAACCAAGTAATTAAATTAGAGGTTTAATAATATAATATTCCAGACATTCACACACACTAGTATAAATATTTTCTTATTACTGAATAAGATTTTAAATTTTAATGGTAATTTATAACATTTGATATAGTATACGCATATATATAGTAGTGTAAGTAAACATGAAGACCGTGTCTTTACCCCAGAAACTAGTTATAAGTTCGTATGATCGTGACTTCACATAAAAGCCGCATAGCAAGTCCATTTCAATGGCAGTTTACTCCACAAACATTGACATGAAAGGACCACACTGTAAACAGAATATTAAAACGCACAAACAAACAGACGCCGACATGCGCGTACTCCAAGGCTAAAAATAACACAAATCGAAGGAAACCCTACGTGCGACTCCCAGTCGTAAAATTACATCATGCCCCGTCAGGGTTCAAGGAACCGGCCGTGATATCATAGGCCATCACTCTCTGCTACGCTAATTAACACAAAAAACCCCGCTCCGCTCAAAAATTCGCTCACTCTACGAAACCCAAGGATAATACTCACAAAAATCAAAGTATCGACGTATCTCGCATCAGATAAACAAGGACATTACAACACTTGTCACTGCTTCTTTCACACTGAACACAAAAACTGGCTTTTTATCACTCGTTTCCTACTAATAAATGACTAATTCCTTTTTATGGGTGCTTATTTTTTACGTAAATTACTGTGAACACTGCAGAAAATTTCAGTCCATTTTTGACGTTTGTCTAGACGAAACGCAGTGTTACTGCGCTACAAAAAAACATGAAATAGACATTTGTTACAACGATGTTGCTTTATTTATTTTTTATATTTAATTTATTTTTAATTATATTAATTTATTGATTTAGCAAAGCTTTGCTCGAACACAACTTGAGTTTATATATCTAAAAGAAAATTAATGTAATGAATTACAAAAATATATATTTTTTTAAACTAAAGCGAGATCAAAACGCATATAATCCAAAATGAAATCGAAGTGGTCTTTTGAAGTCCGCAAATTGTCAGATTTTCAAAATATGAAGTAATTTAATAATGATTTACAAGCTGATTGTGTAGTATTTACCAGATGTAATTGATTATATTTACCGCCGAAGTGTTTTTGATTGTTACGTGATTATTTTTTTTACAAGCACCGGAGTTGGAGGTTATGAAATAAGAATCGCCCTTAAAAACATATTAATGTTTAAGCTATACAACAGAATTACGTAAACAATGTCGAGAATACTGCACAATCGCATAAGGTAATGTCTAATCTGCGTATTTACCTGTCATTTTTAAATGCTTTTTGCATATTATATTTTACATTTTTTTGTATCAGATCGTCATTAACGAAGTCTCCAGTTTGGTCGTGTGTGGACAAGCGAGCTGTTGCGTTTTCCGTCTGGACGGGGCGCAGCCTGCTTCTCCGGAAGCCTGTAGATACCAGTCATGTGCAGAAGAGGAAATATGGGATGCTGGTTGCCCGAGCCGTCAGAGGACTGCTGAAGATCAGATATTTGGTGCTGGGGGGCGCCGTAGGAGGAGGGATGACGTTAAATAAGGTAATGAAAGTTTATGGGTCATAAAAACATACATTGCACTTGTAACATGTTGTAGATTTTTTTTAAATTAATTTATTTATTTATTCAAACATAGTTTAGCCTAAACCTCAGTCGCACCTGATGGTAAGTGACGACGAGGTTGAGGGTGTAGCACTGGTTTAGTAACAGCCTATTCACTCTTGCCTTGAAAAGACCCAAATTATATATAGATACAAACACACTTTAATCAAGTGTTTTTTTTTTTTCATATTCTATTTGATCTGAGGATTTTGTTCAATAATAAAGTTCAGGGGTAGATTAGAAGGGCTACAAATCCTTAGTTTTCCTGACACTTGTGTGTTGAATTTGTTTTATATTCTCCACAGACTTCTCTCTTTCAGACTTCGTCAAACTAAGATTATTTTTCCAAGACTGAAACTTTTTACTCCTTTAACAACCGTTACCTAAAATAATATTTATTCATTTTTTTTTACAGAAATACATAGAATGGAAGGATGGCCTTCCCGACATGGGATGGGTGAATGAGCTGCTTCCAGATGAGAAACAATGGAACCAGTTCACCACAACTCTTCTCAATGCTAAAGAGAAGATTGGAGATAATCTCAATATTGGTAAGGAAACTCTTATTTTTATAGTTGTTGTTATTTGTCTATTCTCTGCCTTTTCCTTTTCCTCCACTGACAAGAGCCAAGCCTCTTAAATAAATGATGATGATGTTATTTGTCCTATTTATTAGTTCCTGTATAGTACTCTCCCTGCTAGACAGAAGTTCAGTAATTTATAGGGAGCTTCAGCTGGTAGCATTAATGTTACACTCTTGGCAATATAGTTCTGTGAAAACTCATAATGTCGACGCCGCACGTGTCACTGCTTGTGTCCAAGCTAGTTGTTTGCCGGTAGGTGAGCCCCTGATGCTTGTCGCAGATCCGCGGCTGCGCGACGCGGGGCTGGCGCGCGCCGCCGAGCTGCGGGAGTGGCTCGCGCAGCGCTACGAGGACGCCGTGGCTGCGGCCGCTGTCAACAACCAGAATAACATTGGTCAGTACTGCCAACGCCTGCCAGCGGATTCCCACCAGCATGACTAGTCCTCTATGGCTATTTTTATTATGCAGAAACGTCTGCTAGTGAATGTCTTAGATTGTTCATATCATAATGCGCAAATCAACTAAAAAACCGGCCAAGTGCATGTCGGGCCATGGTCAGGGTAGATTCCGCGCAAAATGGTTCAACCGAAAAAATTGTCCTTGAGAGTTAAGCTTATTGTTCAAGGTTTTTTCATACATAATTCATTTTACATACAATTTTTTTTTACTTGCGTTCCCAAGAGTTGTGTGGGGGACACATTTTTTAACTGCCCGGGCGATTATTTCCGAAAATAAGGACTTTATCTGAAAATATTTAAGGTCAAATCTGGTTCTTTTTCAAATACCTATCTAAGGAGACCATTTAAGGTTACACCGAAAACATAGGTGGTTACATACCCTATTTTTTTGTCACTTTGTCCGCGTGATGACAATGATACTCAAACCAAATTACAGCTCTCTAGGACTAGTTAACGGTAACTGAGCAAAACCGGGGACAGATAGACAGACATGGTGAAACTATGGATTTATTATCGTCACAAAACTAACATAAATTAACCTTTCACTTGTCCCGCTAATTGAATACACGTTACTTCCAATAAGCACGGAAATAGCACGGTTTTTCGTAACGCACGTTAATAGCACGTACGGGTTCAAAAAAGCACGTAAAACCGTGCTAAAATATCAATGTATAACTTTTATTATTTTCGCACAGAACCGGCACCAAAGATTGTGAACAACCTGCAAAGCAAACCAGCTCCAATGGCGTCTACTGCCGGCAGCCGGGGGGACGACCGCACGTATGGTGAGGACATAGTACATACATATATAATAGTACATTTCGATGCTAGTGCGGAAAGTATGTCATTACTTCACGAGGCCCGAGATATTTTGCCACGAGCCGAAGGCGAGTGGCGATACTCGGGCCGAGTGAAGAATGACATTTCCGCGCGTGTATCGAACGCCGTTTTTTAATACAGTTGCGAAAAAACAAATAAGAAATAAAATAAAAAAACAACTACTCGTTCAACAACAAGTTCGATTATCGCAGTGACAATTTTTGACATTATAAAGAGGTGTCTTTTTTAGCTTAAATTCGACTAGAGTGGAATTTTTTAAGTATTACTATTAATCCATTTCCATGAAAGTTTTTAAATGTATGTATAAAATACATACATACTTGTAAATATACAATATTTTACTTAAACACTACGTTTTTTACTATTATTTGTGTATATTTATAAAAACAATATCGAATGCTACCTTTGGAAACATAACCAGTAACCAGTAGGAAAAACGCCTCTTGTTTGACAGGCGTTTCGGCAGCTGTTCCGTTTCATTCTAACAACTTTTTAAGAACCGGTTTTTCAATATTTAAAATAAACTTGTTATAATGATGATTGATGAAGAGGTAAGTAATAAAATATGACATGTTTATGTTATTTCTTATTCTTACATTAACAGTAGGTTATTTGTTTATTAAGATGTTTAAAGGAGACTTATAGTATTAACACCCATTAGTAATCCATGAATTGGAACAAGTGTAAATTAAAAAAAAACTGGAAAAGTAAAAAGCACTAGTGCGCGAAATCCAACTTTCCGCACGTTAAACAGCTACGAAAAGTACCCATTTTTGAGCACCTGTATTAAAAATATGTTTATGTTTTTCTCTTTTACTTTTGTATACTCTGTTAAGTATGTCCACAAGTCTAGATCAGGGCTGATGAAGAGACACCCACAATGGGATTTATTACAACAGTAAGATACATATATATGCCTACCCACTTACAGCCCGCGTCTAATAACTAAATCTACCCACATATGTCACATACTCGACGTGTAAAAGTGCTCTTGTGGCCTAATACCGTTGCTCAAAAACTGCACATTTTTTAGCGGCATTTAGTGCTTTAACTTATGCATTTTTTTTTAAATTGATACTTCTGATTGTTCAGAGAAGCGCGTGCACGCGCTGCAAGAGGAGGTGCTGGCGCTGCAGGCCCGCTACCAGCGCGAGCTGCAGCGCCTGGAGCAGGAGAACCGCGAGCTGCGGCAGCAGAACATGCTGCTGCGCCAGGGTCGGCAGCCGCCCGCCAGGAAGATCAAGGTCTGTCCAATTCCTGTAACCAAGGTGAACAGAGCCACCAGGATCAAGTGGCGCTACCGCCAACAACGATATTCGTAAATTTTGGACGATTGTCTCTGTCAATCTCATGACACCTTAATTGGAGTAAAAGAGAAAAATGCCCGAAATATACGAACTTCGATGTTCGCGGTGCCGCTTCAGGTACGGAAGATACTGGTGATGTTCCATCTGCAAAAAATTATAGCCAATGTTTGAACAAACTTTGTAGAACTTATCACACTTATTGAATATCTTCGTTCAAAATTCTTGAAGATTTGCGTTGTGACTTTTGAATTTAATTAAGTTGTGATCAGTTAATAGTAGTTATACCTAAAGGCTGGTTCATGGACTGGACTTGGACTGATGGATCATATTGGACCTGAGCCACTGTTTAAATACGCTGTTCCTTCCAGCGCTAGCTTATCATCATCATCATGTCAGCCGAAAGACGTCCACTGCTGGACATATGCCTCCCCCAGAACGACCCAAGAATATCGGTCCTGCGCCTTTCACATCCAGCGGTATCCCGCGACTCTAACTAGGTCGTCGATCCACCTTGTGGGAGTACCTACGCTGCGTCTTCCAGTTCGTGGTCGCCACTCCAGCTTATGGATATGTTCTCTGTATTGGTGATGACAATGATAAATATGATGTATACCCCGTTAATATTAGTAGTTGTAATTGTAATGATTAAACTAGACCAGGAGTCCAATTCTCGGGCCGCACAGTGTTCCGCGTAGAACATCGTAGCTGGACAAAATTATTTTATGCACTTTTTTATTTTATTTTATTTTTATTTTATTTTTTATTCAATTATATTGTCTGAGTCTTATTATTTAATGATATTGTGTTTTTGCTTAAGGGTATATATTTTTATATAGTAAAAATCTTGTATTGATATAAAATAAAAAATTATTAACATCACAAAACAGCATAAATTAACAATATTATCTCTAATTTAGGTTAACCTAAATAATCTTATTACGTACAATTACATAGGAAAACAATAACATCACAAAAAAGAAACAAATTAAGCAATCGTATCTCTAATATAAGATACTTAACCTAATTATTTAATGTTAACTTAATCACTTAGTCATTATCACTAAATTCTTCCTCTGAAGAATCATCCACAAGATAATCCTGAGAATTTTGATAATGAATAGTTTTTATTTACTGGAGGAATAATTAATTCTGTAACTTCGGAAGGGAGATTACCGGTCTTTTTTTTTAACCTCTCTAAGGCTGTTTATCACTGGGTCAGACGTGATTAGTAATATATTTAATAAATTCCTATTCGTAGCAGTACGCGAGCACTTGCGGGTATTATGTTCTCGAAATCTTCTGCAATCTTTGTTGCGAGCTTCCTCAGAAAGCTGCCCGATTGGCAGAAGAACCGATTGAATAATATCCGCACCGGCAGCTAGGTTTCTGTGTCCCGAAGATCTTGCTGATATTTCCGCAGCCGAAACTAATTCTGACGTGTCCCGCGAATTAGTTAAATCTTCAAGCCGTCGTCTCTTGGTTTTGTCACACAACGCGTCGAAATCCTTACGAGGCCGCCCCGGAGTTGCAGGGGCATCTGAATTTGATGACTGGGATTGAGAACGAGATACACAAAACTGTAAATTCCCGTTTATCTAGTCTGAATATCTGTCCAGAAAGTATTCACGGACTCTTCCAGATTCATTCCATTTTGTGCCAAGTTTCGATGAAAACCTGCTAATGACTTTCTTGAGCTTTTTCATGGATATCTCAGTAATACCCGATAGGTCAAATTTTGCCATCAAAAACTTGTAAACCATGTTATTTTGTTTTCTTTCCCATGTAAACGCCACTCTTCAAATAACTCCATTTTTGAGACTACGTAATGGTACTCTGAAAAAAAATTTAAAAAAATTAGTTTTGCAAATTTTTGCAAAACAATATTATCATAATAAGTTAGGTGAGGGTTGTGGCTAACACATGTATAAAATTCAGACCGGGGACTAGTGGGGACATGTTGTTTCAGATCTAAAGAACATGAAAAAGTTGATAAAAATCATAAAACTTTAACTTTGCAACATTGTTTCGAATACGAATATATTTTTTTTTATAAAAATACTAATATATAAATAAAATACTGACTTTTAACTTCTAAATCCATCACTATAATATTTAAAAAACTGATAGAATGTCACTGTAATAACGTACTACAACAGAAGCAGAAATGCAAATAATTTGAAATGAACTTACCTTCTTTCTTATATCTTGACCATAATTACTCATCATTAGATAATTATCTTGAAAAACAATTATTGGAATCGTAATGAGCAAGGGGTTGTTTATCACTTTTAGAAAGCATTTTCGAGAAACGCGTTCATGACTTATGTCCAGCTACGATGTTCTACGTGAAACACAGTGGGCCGTTCGAGATGATCTCTATTAGACTCGATCTCGAAAAAAATGGCGGATGTCGAATGAAAACTAATTTGCGTATTCTCGAAATCTCACACTCGAGATATGTCTACTCCCAGCGTTCGAGATGCAACGAGTGGTCTTTCTTTAGCAATCGAGATGGTGTTATCACTGATTTTTTGACATTTGAGTGACGGGAATTTTTGAGATTTTTTTTTACACTCGATTGGAAACAAACATAATCGAGAAAAACGGAATACGTATAGTAATAGACATGAGATCACCATTCGACATTAATGTATATTGTGCCCGAGAATACGAAATTTTGCATTCTTCGACATTTTGGTGAGATTTTTCAATAGACATTACGTGCTTCGAGATCATCTCGAAGAGTGATAATTTCGAACGGCCCGAGAATTAGCCTCCTGGGCGGGATCTGACCAGAACTGGACTGAGCTTGATTGGACTTGATTGTACTGAACTTGACATAACTAGGCTGGACATGACTGGACTAGACCCGCACGGCATCCGGAGGATTTGACTGTATTGGACCTAGACGGGTTTTGACAAGACGGGATATGACGGTACTGACTTTGACGGGATATGACTGTACTGGACCTGGACGGGATATGACTGTAGGTACAGACAGCAACACTCTTTAGACCTTATGTCTTATATAATAAGGTCCACTAATGTACAGTTAAGAGTGTTGCTGTGGGTACTAGACCTGAACGGTACATGACTTGAACAGGATCTGGACGGGACATAGCTGTAGGTACTAGACCTAAACAGGATATAACTATACTAGACCTGGGCGGGATATGACTGCATTAGACCTGGACGGTACATGACTGGATGAGATATGACTGTACTAGACCTAGACGGGATTTTACAGGACTGTATATGACTGTACTGGATCTCAAAGGGATTTGGAGTGGATATGCAGTACAGTTACTAGACCTGGACGTGACATGACTGTAGTGGACCTAGACGGGACATGACTGTAATAGACTTGGACATGACATGACTATACTAGACCTGGACATGACATGACTGTACTAGACCTGGACGCGACACGACTGTACTGGACCTGGACACGACATGACTGTACTGGATAGTGGATATGCTGGGTGGACATGCCCGGAGTGGAGAGAGCTGACTGGCGGCCGCTTGCAGCGCTCGCTGATCGACATGTACTCGGCCGTGCTGGACGAGCTGGCGGGCTGGGACGCGGGCGAGGCGGACCGCCTGCCGCGCGTGGTGGTGGTGGGCGACCAGTCGGCCGGCAAGACCTCCGTGCTCGAGATGATCGCGCAGGCCCGCATCTTCCCGCGCGGGGCCGGCGAGATGTGCACCAGGTGAGCGGACCGAGTGTATCGACACACATCTTTATGTATATGTGACATTAGCTTTTACCCGCGGCTTCGCACACGCAGAAAATAGTACATTTCGATACTAGTGAAAAAAAATTATTTTTCGACGAGGGTAAACGTTGGTGCCCGAGTGAAACGAGGGTGACAATCACCCGAGTCTTAAAGAAGTTTTTACACGAGTATCGCACCTAATTTTTCATAGCAAGTGCCTTAAAAAGTGAAATTTACGCACGCGAAGCGTGCGAAAAGTGCACTTTTTACGCACTAGTTAGGAAAATACCTTTAACTGATTTTACAAACTTAAAACTTTTTTTAACTTATTTAAGGGATCGATATCAAAAAACGCTACCGTTTCTATTATTGTATGTATTTTAGTAAGGAGTTTATACACGAAGTATCAAATCTCTCGCTTTAAATTTTCCTCAATACAAACTTTCAAACCCCTCTTTAACCCCCTAGGTGATGAATATCATAAATTGTTGAAATGGTTTTCTGGTATTTGAATATGAAAGCAATAAAATAGATTTAACTCTTAAAGTTAAAATTTGATTCTATCTCTGTAGAAAATTTCAACCTCCTTTTTGTACTTTTAGTGGATAAATTTCAAAAAACGCTGAAATCATTTTTTTTTTTTCATTAAATAAGTAGTTTAAACACAACCCTTAAAGTCTCTCAGTTAACATTTGTCTCCATATCCATACAAAAGGGACCTTATTGTCGATGGCGCTTATGCCGTTGTTCAAGACGATACAATACAAACGCAACGCGATTCGACGTAAGTGCCATCGACAATAAGGTCCCATTTACTGGATAATGACACATATAGACCACCCCTACAGTCGGTAACAAGTATATTTGTATACAGCTTTATTTATATGACCAGTGCCTCGGACAAGTCATCGCAAAAACAGATAACAAGACTATATAGAGTCGAAACTTAAGATTTGACGACCGGGCTGGCCTAGTGGGTAGTGACCCTGAATATGAAGCCGAAGGTCCTGGGTTCGATTCCCAGTCAGGGCATTTGTGTGATGAGTCATGGGTGTTTTCTATGTACTTAAGTATTTATAAGTATCCATCTATTATCTATCGTCGTCTAGTACCTACAACACAAGCGTTACTGCTTACCGCAGGACTAGGTCGATTTCTGTAAGATTGTCTCGAAATATTTATTTATTTAATAAAATGGCCCATTTTTGGTAATGATCAGTGCTCGGACAAGTCATCGCAGACACAGATATGGAGATGGAACAACACTCTATAGAGCCGAAACTTAAGATTATTATTATCTAAAGCGGATATTATCGTAATTTAACATTTGACATTTTAACTCGCATATCTGTCATAAATTTGTCAATGTGGCATGCTTGTAACTGCTTTGTGGTGACAATTTAAATTAATACAATTATTTTGCTTAATTATGGTTACTTCTAAATATTTTAAATCTGGTGCAAATAAATTAAATGTGAACATCAGCATTAAAAAAAAAATGTTAATAAAAATACCTTCAACGCAAGTATGGTGAAGTTTGGGTTGCAGTAACAAATGTAAATAAAAAATATAATTAACCCTTAGGTGCATGAAGTTTCAATCAATTTGCTTCTAAAGTGCGTTATGTACAATCACACAGATGTAGCATTTGACACTCTGCATAGACATGTCACATTCTATAATTTACATTCGTTTGAATACAACTTGTGTCACTTCAATTTTGATAAACGGTATCATTATTGACACTGTATGCACTAAAGAGTTAAATAATGTTGTTCATAATGCGATTCTATTACTCTTTGGGTCATTTCACACGAACCACGACCACGCGTCAAGCGCGACCACGTGGTCAGGTGCAAATTTTGTATTAGAAATAAATAGTACAATTCGCACGTACCACATTTTGCAGTCATTATCGACCACGTCTGTGGCAACGGCCAGCAACTACACAATTCACACGTAACCACTGCGTGACTACATTTTGACGCTGCGACGTGGTGTGGTTGTGGTCCGTGTGAAACAACCCTTTGTTCTTTTGCCGTGTTGCGATTGTTTTGCGATGACTTTTCCGAGCACTTGTAATGATTTTATTTTGATGTGTTGAAGATTTTGAATTGAATATTGTTTTAGGGCTCCAGTGAAGGTGACCTTGTCCGAGGGTCCGTACCACGTCGCTCAGTTCAGGGACTCTGCTCGCGAGTTCGATCTCAACAAGGAATCTGATCTCGCTGATCTCAGAAAGTAAGTACATTTGTTTTACTAAGAATATTTTTTATAGCTATATAGATGTGTCTTATTGCACGTAGAACCGGCCGTTGGGGCTTAAAGGTTCGTATGGCAGCCACGCAACGTAGGCAGCCCCCAACAATAATAACATAGACCTCCCACAAATATGACTTGTATCATCTTGGGGGTAGTTGCGATAGTCGCCACGCTTGGCAGGCGGGTTGACCGCAGTGGCTGTAAATTGGCTTTTGACGGACGCTGCTGCCCGTCCGTAGGATTTTTCCCTTTGTCGCCTCTTACGGGAGGAGATGGGGTGGTGCTATTCTAGTCAGCCGGCATCACACGGCAAAGGTGGTATCTAAAACTGATCCAATTATTGTTTAACGAACTAATGTAAAAGCGCCGAAATTCTTAAACGTAACAAATATAAAAGCCTGGGTAGAGAGTACCATTTTGTACCGTTTGTCGTAGAGACGCTAGGTCCATGGGGTCCCAGCGCGCACAAACTTTTTGCAGAAATCGCGAAGCGTCTGGTTCATGTAACTGGTGACCGAAGAGCTGGCGGCTTCCCCGCACAACGTATCAGCATTGCGATACAACGAGGAACAGTGCCTCAAGGGCCTTCTTTAGATTTTATACTGTAACTCAAACTCAAACTCAAACGTTTATTCAGTAAGTAGGCCACAAGGGCACTTTTACACGTCGAGTATACAAAAAAATTTGGACCCGGGTATGTCCTTAAACTACGTCCAACAATGAGAGGTAGGGCACAGCGATGACCATCACGCTTGAATCTGGAGCAGCCCAACTGGGGAAGTACCTCCTCCTTACAGAAGACCACAGCCATAATAGCACTGCTACCTTTCAGGTATGTAGTGCTGTGTTCCTGATGGTGAGTAAGGTTCCCAGAGCTCCAACCAAAAAAAAAAAAAAAAAAGTAAAAGAGAAAAATAAAAATAAAAACTACACCGGTTCCAACCCTACACCTCTGACCCGAGAAGTATTTTGACTTTTATGACCGGCAAGAAACTCGGCGGGACTTATTTTTTCAAAACAGTATACAAAAAAAATCTTAAACATACATGCGTAATTCTGTAAGAAAACATATCAAACAATTTCAGTAATTAAATACCACAAAAAAATATATATAGAAAAGAAAATTACCTACAAGTCCAAATATGACTGCTTAGAATTAAATTAACATGACGTTTGGTATGCTTTCTTATCTGAACTGTGTCCTACACTCTAACTAGTTAAGTACTTGTAGTTATCATAATACGATTGTAATTTCTGTAAATAAATGTATTTTTACAGGGAAGTGGAACTGCGCATGAGGAACAGCGTCCGCGGGGGACGCACGGTGTCCACCGACGTGATCTCCATGTCCGTCAAGGGTCCAGGGATCCAGAGGATGGTGCTGGTGGACCTGCCGGGGGTCATCTCGGTGAGTACGATCATCATGTGATAACTGTAATAACTAAAGCTATCGGAGGTGCAAAATGGTAGCTGTCAAGTTCTTAGGGATGGGTAATCGACTAATCAAATTGTGATGTCGATATCGATACTCGATTTTTTAATACATTTTATTTATGCTTGATAAGATAAGATAGCAACACAAGCTTTCTTGAGCTTACCGCGGGGCTCAGTCAATTTGTGCAAGGATGTCCTGTAGTATTTATTTATTCTACCAACCGAGCTACAGAAGCTTGCCCAAAGGCTGCGATTTTCTGCACCATATAAATATAAATAAATACATATTTCGGGACAATCTTACACAAATCGATCTGACTGGGATTCGAACCCCGGACCATCGGCTTCACAGGCAGGGTCACTACCCACTAGGACAGACTGGTCATCATGAGTATGATCATCATGTGATAACTGTAATAACTAAAGCTATCGGAGGTGCAAAATGGTAGCTGTCAAGTTCTTAGGGATGGGTAATCAACTAATCAAATTGTGATGTCGATATCGATACTCGATTTTTCAATGCTTTTTTTATGTACAAGTACCATTTATTTGTATAATTTTCTTCAATAAAATGATATAAAATGATACAAGTACCATTTTCTTCAATAAAATGAAGTAAAAAGCGTCAAGACATTTACGATAGATGTCGCACGCATTAGTAGTATAGGTAGTATAGGTCCACGAGAGTTGAGGCGAATGGATTACGCAATTAAGAAAAGAGCGTATAGGGATCTTAAAGGCCGGCAACGTACTTGTGACTCCTCTGGTGTTGCGAGTGTCCATGGGCGGCGGTAGTTGCTTACCATCAGGCGATCCGTCTGCTCGTTTGCCTCCTATATCATAAAAAAAAAACAACTATATGAAGTCCCGCCGATCTTCTTGCCGGTCATAAAAGTCAAAATGCTTCTCGGGTCAGAGGTGTAGGGTTAGAACCGGTGTAGTTTTTATGTTTTCTTCTTTTGTATACTCGACGTGTAAAAGTGCCCTTGTGGCCTACTTACTGAATAAACGAGTTTTAAGTACTGATTGAATGAATGGAATGAATGAGTAATTCCAAAATCTTCCTGTCATTACATGAGATGTTGTTGTATGCGTGACTTCAACTTTCGTGAAACTACCTATAGTAATGTGTTGACGTAAGTTCCATATTAATTCTGCGCACAATAATTATGTATTATAGTATACTTTTGTATATTTTCAGACACAAACCGTGGACATGGCGTCCGACACGAGGGACGCCATCAAACTAATGAGCAAGCAGTACATGGAGAATCCGAATGCCATCATCCTATGTATACAGGTAATATATATTTCACCTCACTAGCTCGGAAATAACTATTTTGTCCGATATTTAAATCGAAAGAAAAATAGAAAAATTTGACTCGCAGCGGGACTCGAACCCACAACCATTGGATCACTAGCCCAGTGCACTACCTATTGTGCTATACGAGTATCGTTAAGACTTGTCAAATTTTTCTATCTATCCCTCATCGTATACGTCATCATGGGTGACGCGTAAACACATCTACCGCCAACGTAAGTGGTTGTAGGTTCGAGTCCCGCTGCGAGTAAATTTTTTCTATTTTTCTTTCGATTTAAATATCGAAGATATTCGCTAGCAGACGTCTCTGCATAATAAATTAAAAAAAAATGTTTTGTTGTTTAAAAACAGATAGCAAAGTTGCATTTTATTCACAAGAGTGCAAAGTGATTTCATACAAATTGTTAATTACGTGTGTTTTTTGTTTAATGTGTTAAGCTGGATGTTCTTTTATTTAATGTTTTAGCCATTTTAATAATGATCGATAAAAACGTTTTTTACGATGTCGATAAAATTTTATCGATTTTTAATTAATCACTAGTACTGCAGGCCTAGCACAAGTGGGGCGCGACAGTATCACGAGCCGAGATAGACTACCCGTCCGTTTCTAACCATATTATTTAAAGAGCGACGGGTAGTCTATCTCGGCTCGAGATACTGTCGCGCCCCACGTGTGCTAGGCCTACTGGTACATTTTTGCCCTCGTCAATCCGGTTTTTGGACATAACTTCTGTTTTGAAAGTAATAGAACCGGAGCCGGAGCTCTGTAACATATTTATAGGTACATACTTACATTTCAGCCGTATGCAGTCCACTGGTGGACATAGGCCTCCCACAAATATGACTTGTATCATCTTGGGGGGGTAGTTGCCGTAGTCGCCACGCTTGGCAGGCGGGTTGGCGACCGCAGTAGCTATAAATTGGGTTTCGACGGCCGCTGCTGCCCGTCCGTAGGATTTTTCCCTTTGTCGCTTCTTACGACACCCGCGGGAGGAGATGGGGTGGTGCTATTCTATTCAGCCGGCTCTGTAACATCTAGGCTTTAATCTTTCAGGACGGATCAGTGGACGCCGAGAGAAGCAACGTGACGGACTTAGTCTCATCGTGCGACCCATCCGGCAAGAGGACTATATTTGTCCTCACCAAAGTCGATCTAGCTGAAGAGAATCTCGCCAATCCGAACAGGGTGAGTCTATGATCAGGTTATCAACTTGCAATCAATAGTAGATTGCTACAGAGGCCGGGAAATAAGGGGTTTCCGGCCGAGTATATTTAGACGGCCGAGCGCAGTAAGGCCGGATTGTTACGAAGACGACAACCCCTTTTCACGCCGAGTTATGTATAGTGCTTTTCTCAAACATGCAATATAATAGTTTTAAAAAAATGTAATTAACTAAAATTTTGTATTTATTTTTTGTAAATTTGATTTTTGTTTTTAATACGAATAGTGGCACAATGTCATAAAACCACCAATATTATTTTTAATGGCCAATATCCTAGTTGCTGTGTCACAAATTTATGTGAAATGACAGTTAAAGAAGAAAAATTTAAAAAACCTTAACAACCTCTCGTGCCTCTCGTCTAGCCAAACCTGCAACCACATACTTTGCAGCCTATTATAAGGAACATAATGTCTACATTGTAGTGCATGTTTGAGAAAATATTATTTGATATTTACAAGTCGCTTGTCATTGAAGGACAACATCGAAAGGAAACCCGACTAATCCCAATAAGACCTAGTTTACCCTCTGGGTTGGAAGGTCATATGGCAGTAGCTTTCGTAAAACTAGCAGCAAACATAAACTACTCTGATATTTTGTATATTTTGAAACAAGAAAAAAAAAAATACGACCAATTATTGTAATTTAGAAATTAGAGTAAAGGACACAGTTCAGACAAGGAAGCATATCAAACGTTTTGTTAACTTCTTTCGTCAGCAGTCAGATTTCGACTAAAACGTTTGAGTTTAAAGAAATTTCAAAGCGCCTAATTGATGCCTCGGGTAATCAGAGGGCTGGCATTTATTTCGGTCAGAGGTTAATAGTGGCCATAGAGGAAGTCAGCCTTCTGGGTACCATGGGTATCAAGGGGGACTTGGGGTCTATATTTTACTTATAATTTATATGTATTTAGTTTTATAATTCCGTTTTTCTGTCAGTAAAATTTTTTTGTGTAAGTTGTTTTATGATGGCCCATATAGATCGATCAGTATGGCGAAATCTGGAATTATACACCCTGTATAACTACTGTGTTATATAATATATATAATTTAATAAACCAAATGAGAACCCGGCTTCTCTCGGGCATAATAAACCTACACGGCCAAAATTCCGGACAAAGTATCCGAACGCAACCCGCGCACGTGACCCGTGACTGTCATGTTGTCAACCAGATTTAATATGGCCGACCGATTAGTCTTAAATAAACACTTTTAAACGCAAAATGCGCGGCAATATGAATTTTGCCGATATATGTCCTCGATTTAAAACGTCTTATTTTTTATGCTTTTTTATTTGAGTATGATTTCGTTAAGCTCTGCCATAGCCTCGACGGAATTATTAATATAGATAATACCTTAGTTTGAGTTAAACTTTGTCTTGTCATTAGATCCGTCGAATCCTCGAAGGGAAGCTGTTCCCCATGAAAGCGCTGGGCTACTACGCCGTGGTGACCGGCCGCAGCAGGAAGGACGACTCCATACAGAGCATCAGGGAGTACGAGGAGAGGTTCTTCCGGTCCTCGAAACTGTTCAAGTTAGTCAATATATCGTAATATTAATATTTCGAAACAAATTTACACAGCTCGAACAGCTGCAGCAGTGAGATAATGTGTATTCAATAAAAAAAAATATGTCATATACAGTGCTCGGACAAGTCATCGCCAAAACAGGCCCGGTACCGCGAATATCGAAGTTCGTATATTTCGAGCATTTTTCCCTTTTACTCCAATTAAGGCGTAAAATTAGTAACAACGCCCAAACAACAATAAAATATTATAATAATCAACTAAAAATTTACAATGTCATAGAGGCTAATTGTGAGTGTCCTTCAAGAATTCCTTTAGACTATAATGTCTATAACACACTTCATCCAGTAAAAATGTGTTTATCCTATGTATAAGTGCTTGTAAAATAATAAATAATACGGGACATTCTTACACAAATTGACTTAGCCCCACGGTAAGCACAAGAAATCTTGTGTTGTCAGCAGACGTCGGACAGAGTGAGCCATTTTTACGTCATTAATGTCAATTGTAGATGTTAATATAGATATGCCTCAAGATAAAATATTAAACAGAATTCATGAATTATAATGAAACTAAAATGGCATTACAAAACGAGTAGGTATTATATATTTATTCAAATTTTTCTTTGTTATTGGTTATTGTAATAAAGAACTATATTTTTTTCTAAATTTTCAATTTTCAACCCACTTCTTCTTTGAGTTTAATATCCACTTATAAATGGAAAAAGACCTTTCTACTTCCTACTGAAGTGAGCGGAGTGAAGTTGTACATTAAAATACCGTCCACATCTGTTCCTTCAGAATTTTTTTCAGCATAGTCCCTAAACAGATCTAAGTCTAAGTTTCTAGCTATGACGTGATTTCGTATTACTAAATTAAATAAATACTCAACATAATTTCGACATCTGGACAATGTCATGTCAGGTTCATTTTCAATCCACTTAAGAACTGTTTTTGCTTTATATTTCGGCATACTCAAATTCGGAATAATCTGTCTTCTTCATTATTTATTTTTTATTAGCAAACTCAAATTGCTCGCAAATTAAAATAACACAACAGAACATTAGAATAATGACATAAATTACTTTGTCATGATATTTCAATGTTATATGGCATCGTTAAATAAAGTTATTGTCTATCTAAAGAGGTATGATATCATATCAGTTATTTTACTTTCATATGGATATACTTATCATTTAAAGATGCTTGCTATACAATTAATTTGTTTTGCTAGTTATGTAAAGATCTAAATAGAATAATTTTTTTCGTTGTTCAATTATATCACATCTACCATTGAATGACTACGTAGGTAAGTCCATATTATGCAAACTCTTAAAACAGCTCACCCTGTCCGAGGTCTGGTTGTCAGCCAACTATATCTACATTGATATTATAAATGCAAAAGTGACCCTTATCTGTCTGTTACCTCTTCACGCTTAAACCGCTGAACCAAATGACATGAAAGGTATGGAGACTGAACTACGAGAACGGTCATCATTTTTATCCCGCAACCATACTTTAAAGATGGGCATGGCTGGTCGACTAAGTCGCGAGGAAAAGCTAATATATTATATTCAAATACTTACATAGAAAACAACCATCTGTGCTAAATAAATGTCCTCATTGAGATTTGAACGTATGACCGTTGGCTTAATATGCAGGTTCACCCACTAGGCCAGATCTGTTGACAAGCTTGATTCAAAATTGTGTGTCCATAATAAAATTGAGGTCAATGTGGGTAAGACCGGCATACTTCATTTTTAAGGGAAGTCCGTCACTTAATAGCTATGGGATGATGTAGGAAATTGGTTGGTAGACGGTCTTTCCAGATAGACGGTCTTCCCCACATTGTCTATGATTTTTCAGGGACGGTCTGGTGACTCCATCCCAAGTGACAACCCGGAATCTCTCGCTGGCCGTGGCGGACTGCTTCTGGCGCATGGTGCGAGCCTCCGTGGAGCAGCAGGCGGACGCGTTCAAGGCTATGAGGTTCAATCTGGAGACGGAGTGGAAGAACACCTTCCCCAGGTGAGGAGTTGGGTGTGGAGCTGGACAGAGGCGCTACCGCCAAAAACTATATTTGTATATTTCGGGGCATCTTTCTCTTCTACCCCAATTAAGACGTTATGAGAGGGACAGACAACGTTGATCCCGTCTCGAACACCGGAGGTCCTCGTCGTTTTTTCTTAAGTATATGTTATCTATGTCAACGTTTAATTTATATAGTAGTATTATTACTTAAAAAATCAAAAAATATTTCATAAAAAATAATTTGATTTGTTCTTAATTTACGAATATCGATTTTGGCGGCAGCGCCTCAGGTTTTGTGGCAAATTGTAGATATTATAATTTTAGGTTAAATGATGAGCAAAGTGGAAGGGTTATGAGAAAAGATACATTTTCTTTTAAATAATAGATATTCAGTAATAAAGAAAAAATATAAGGTTCTAACAAAATAACAATACATTAAAACCCGGACCCGGGTATGTCCTTAAACTACGTCCAACAATGAGAGGTAGACAGCGAGCCGGTAGGTTACAGCGAAGTACCATCACGCTTGAGTCTGGGGCAGCCCAACTGGGGAAGTACCTCCTCTTTACAGAAGACCACAGCCATAATAGCACTGCTACCTTTCAGCTATGTAGTGTTGTGTTTCTGGTGGTGAGTAAGGTTCCCAGAGCTTCAACCCCCCTTAAAGGTCGGCACTGCGTTTGTGGCTTTGTGGCTCCCCTAGTGTTGTGGGTGCACATAAATTAATTACTTATCATCAGGTAATCATTTGCCGCCTGTGTTATATAAAAGAAATATGAATCTTCTGGAGTTGCAGGCATCCATCCAAGGTGACTGCTTACCATCAGGCCGTATGCTTGATAAAAAAAAGATAAAAGATCTTTATTTTTCAATTTAGGCACATTACATGCACTTATGAACGTCAAAAAAAAAAAAGTCTACACCGGTTCAAACCCTACACCTCTGACCCGTGAAGATACCGGCAAGAAACTACGGCGGGACTTATTTTTTCAATACAGTGATACATCAAATCTTAAAGTACTTACATAATTATGTATAAACAAATTCGACTTCACAAAATAGACATACTTTAATATGCTTTCTTGTCTGAACTGTGTCATTTACATGATCTGGCAGTACATACAATTGTTGAATTAATTGCTAGGCGGTTTTGTTAGTTTCTGGTTTGGGCCATGCAAGATTGTCTGTCAAATAATCCTCTACTCTGTAATAGCCCTTAGACATCAAAGACTTTTTTAAGTAATTCTTAAGTACTGGGAAGGGTAATTTTAAGGCATCATCAGGTAACTTGTTATATAAATGAATACATTGCCCAAAAAATGATTTATACACTTTACGCACACGACACTTTCTAATAGCAAGCTTATTCTTATTTCTAGTGTTATAGGTATGGATGTCACAATTTTTGGTAAACAACTGAAGGTTTTTAATAACGTACATAATATTTTCATATATATATTGACAAGCTACAGTTAATATATTAATTTCTTTAAAAAGTTTTCTAACAAGATGCATCTGCTCTTAAGTTATACATAAAACGAATGGCTCTTTTTTGTAATACAAATATAGTCTGTATGTCAGCTGCTTTGCCCCAAACCAGAATACCATATGACATTACACTATGGAAATAACTATGATAAACTAATCGAGCTGTCTCAATATTCGACAGTTGCCTAATTCTCCTAACGGCGAAAGCGGCCGAACTTAATCTATGTGCGAGTTTTGTTATATGAGGACTCCACTGTAGACTTTTGTCCAATGTTAAACCAAGGAACAATGTTTTATCTACTATCTCTAAGCATTCATTATTTAAAAGTATTCTAGTATCCAGCGGTGTAACATTCGGCAAAGCAAATCTAACACATTTTGTTTTCTTAGCATTAAGCAACAGATTGTTAGTAGTAAACCAGTTGAGAACATCAGCTAGTGTGTTATTAATTTACATTAAAATTAATGATGTATCATTAATTATCAACCGTACCTTGTCACCTTGTTTGCCACCGTATTAAAAAAAAGTTTGGTCTCCCAGACAGCGCGAGCTGGACCGCGATGAACTGTTCGAGCGAGCCCGAGCTGAACTCCTGGACCAGTCGGCAGAACTGTCGGCCGTGCCCGCCGCCGCGTGGGAGAGGAGGCTCACCAGCGCGCTGTGGAGCACGGCCGCCGGCAAGGTGTTCAACGGCATCTACCTGCCCAGCGCCGCGGCCGCGCAGGAGGACGTCGGTGAGTCCCCTGGTACCTATAACCCCCCGGTCATCACCACTGTGGAAGACTTATGGGGAGGTGTTCCTCCAAAGATTTTCACTACATCATACATTCCAGCATAGCCCTCTCCATTGCCTTTTGGGTGACTTTGAGCCTCCTTGAGACAGATGGACAGCAGCGTCCATCGCAACCCAATCTACAGCTACTGCGGTCGCCAACCCGTCTACCAAGCGTGACGACTATGGCAACTACCCCTCAAGATGATACAAGTCATATTTGGGAGAGGCCCATGTCCAGCAGTGGACAATTTACGGCTAAAGTGTGTGTGAGCCTCCTTATGAGGCCCATAGTAAGCGACCACGTTTCAGTAACTACCATATGTCATCACTGGTAAAGACTTAGGGGGAGGTGTTCCTCCAACGATCAAATCACTACATCATACATTTCAGCCGTATACTACTGGACATAGGCCTTCCACAAAAATGACTTGTATCATGTCTCCGTTGTGATAGTCGCCACGCTTGGCAGGCGGGTTGGCAGTAGCTGTAGATTGAGTTTCGACGCTACTGCCCGTCCGTAGGATTTTTCCCTTACGACTAGCGGAGAAGGAGATGGGGTAGTGCTATTCTAGTCAGTCAAATTTTCACTACCCTGATAAATCGTCGGTCTACCAAGGGACCAAAAAGTCGTCGGCCTATAAAAAAGGGCAACACCGATGCAAAGGGCTAAGAGTAAAGGTGTCACTGGACTTTCAATAGTTTGTTTATTATTAGTATTTTTTTACGATTTTGCGCTGTCAGCAACTAATTTAGCTATGCATTACGCAGTGTTTCTCTCTTAGTCCCGTTCATAAAGACAGAGATTGAATATGTTGCCAGACTTTTAGATTTATGATGGATCTACTCAATGTATTCTAGGCGTGTATCTGCTCAAAGTAAATAGCGCGCGGCGCGAACAGAGCAAGAAACAAGACGAGCAGAAAGTTGGCAGAGGCCTGAAAGAGAGGAACGACAAAGAAAGAGATGACGGTCGTGATAGTGAGTCCGTCCCCTATTCCCATCCTTCCATTTCAATCATTTATTATAACCCTAGCTTTTCCTCGCGACTTCGTCGGTCAGCCTTGCCCGTCTTTAAAGTATGGTTGCGGGATAAAAAGTATCCTATGTCCTTTCTCGTAGCTCAAACTCTCTCCATACCAAATTTCATCCCAATTGATTCAGCGGTTTAAGCGTGAAGAGGTTAACAAGACGGAGAGAGTTACTTTCGCAATATTAGTGTAATTAGTATGATAGTATTAGTATGCATATTAAGTAGCTTTTCAGTATTGTAGAATTACTATTTAGTAGTAACATATTTAAATTACTAAATTATTGATTGCATACACATTTTCCCCCTACCGCCCTTTTTAACCCATTGAACGCCAGGAATCCCTAAAGTGATCGAGTGATGTGCCTACCACAAATACGACCAATTTCCCTGGTGATAAGGTTTAAAATCATTCTTCTGTAATCGAGACGTTGGCGTACACGTCACATTTTGACGTTAGTGGAAAAGCGTTCAAAAGATTAAATAAAAAGTAATTATAGGGGATTTTCATATCGTACAGTCGTCATCAGATATATCGGAGCTGTGGAGGTGGTCACAAATATCGGAACATGCACTCTATCGCCTTATCAATAGAGGCGTTGTTCCGATATTTGTGACCACCTCCACAGCGCCGATATATCTGATGGCGACTCTAGTATGTTTGCTATGATTTTCTAATTCATCAAAGGACTAGCAATCGAAGTGGGGTTATTCCACTTGATAGTCGGGGCATTCAATTGTTTACTCTGACTTAGTGAGCTAAAACGAGATGAGATAATTATTAATTAACTTCATTTTACAGAACCGTGCATAGAACATTATTAAAAAACATAAAAATACTATATAGGGTGATGGCACCAATGTTGGACACTTAGTTCTTAATTTAAAAACCATAACGTTATAAATTTAATATTTACCAATAAATGCACAACACTTGACTCCTTTGAAATAAGCACTAATGTTCATGATTGGTTCCTTGTCCATTACTGGCGCTGTGTTGAAAATTAATTATTGTTTACCTACCATACCTTCCTATAACTCCTCCAATACTACCCAACCATTCCTTCCTCCAGACAAAGTGGTGACCAGACAAATCAAGTTCAAACACCCTAACGACCCTACCGCACCCGGTCATGGCATCTGGATCGACCCCTACGATATAGACGCCAGTGAGATCTGTTCCATTATATACCGTAGTTTAGTTCCAATTCCAGACAGATTCCAAGAACCCGAGTGACCCGATCCGGTTATGCCATCTGGATCTACCCCTACGATATAGACGCTAGTGAGACCTGTCCTATTTTATTCCGTAGTTTGGTTACTATTCATATCCCAGACAGATTCCAATAACCCGAGTAACCCGATCCGGTTATGGCATCTGGATTAACCCCTACGATATAGACGCCAGTGAGATCTGTCCCATTTTATGACGTAGTTTGGTTACTATTCATATCCCAGACAGATTTCAAGAACCCGAGTAAGCCGATCCGGTTATGGCACCTGGATTTACCTCGACGATATAGACGCCAGTGAGATCTAGTATGCCGTAGTTTGGTTACTATTCATATCCCAGACAGATTCCAAGAACCCGAGTAACCCGATCCGTTTATAGCATCTGGATTTACCTCGACGATATAGACGCCAGTGAGATCTGTTCCATTTTATGACGTAGTTTAGTTACTATCCATATCCCAGACAGATTCCAAGAACCCGAGCAACCCGATCCGGTTATGGCATCTGGATCGACCATGGCTTCATAGAACCTGTCGTCATTCATTTATTGAAACACAAGTTTTTAACGTACAAAATTTCTTTTTTTTTAGACAAATTTAATACATCAGTCGACATAAAGCTACGCGAATGGGCAGAAACGGAGTTGCCCATACAATCCATCCAGGCGGGCTTGGAGGCGCTCAGGGAGGAATTCGAAGAGGTCATGGCGAAAGGTGGGGAGGGGGACCCGGTGTTCGACTCCCTGAGGAAGGTACTTATTCTTATTTATTACTAGAGTTTGCCCGCGGCTTTGCTCGCGTAGTCACATTTTTCCCTTGTGGGGGTTGAATTCCTTAAAATCCGCAAACACGTTCGGAAGCAAAGTTTGTTCCCCTCTCGTGCTTTGAAACCCTCCCAATGCTCAACTCTTTGAACCACCCGCTATGCTCATGGTTCAATTTTGGAATCTCTAGCTCAGGTCTTAATGTTAGCACGAGAAGGTAAACACTCTAACTTTGCTCCCATATATAACAAATAACTATTTTCCTTTTTACTTCTTAAAGTTTATGAAAGGAGCACCAAATCTAAGTATTTATAGAAATCTAATAATAGAAATTAACTTTACAAGTCACGCTAATTGACAACATTTCATATTTTTAACTCCTAATTTTAATGAGTTTATTGGAAAGAAGATGAAATTTTAATGTACCCGTATTTTTAATTTTTTCTGAAAAAGTGATTTTATAATGCAAAAAATCCATTTGAAAAACAGTTCATTCTAAAAGAGCGTATGTCACAAGGTTGGGAAAGTGACGTCACCAAGATTCCAGGGCAACTGAAAAAAAAGTTCGCAGACTTGACTTGACACTGACGGCCTGACAGTCAGTCATACGTCATACGGCCAATCAAATTTTCTTAATTCAGTTTCCTTACCAAATTGTATTAATTGAATGTATATTATGCTCCAATAAGTTATGTAACAAGGCAAAAACTACAAGCAATATGCGTATGCATTTAGTAAATATTGTTTTATTGCCGAATGCAAAAATACTTTCCTTTTACAACAGGGATCCATAGCTCATTAGAAATACAACGTAGTCATAAAGTGAAATGTAAATAATAAAGATATTATGAAAAAAAAGCTTTATTTAAATTAAAATTGCTCATATTTCCTACATAGAAGTTGTCGAAGGCTCCTCTGTCTTCTTTACTAGCCACATCAAAAATCATAATTGGTGTTTGCAACCCCCTTCAGAAGCCTTGCAGTCATGACAGGAAACATCCAGACAGTCTCACTGGTTTCACCTATCCATGCAGTCACTTTGTTTAGCTTCGAGCGGATCTTCTGCTCTGGACTGACTCTGCATTGCACTATACATTTTCCTGAATCTCTTTTCACTTCGACATAAACGACAACGTCCGACGAAGACATGTCCTCTAGCCCTCTTATCTGTGCTAAGTTATCCATATCACTTGCCGCTGTGTCCTCTGTAGAGCTTTATTTTATTGTTTCAAAGGTAGATAGGTATATTGGTGTTCGGTTAAAGAATGCCAAGTCTGTAATTTTTACAGAGGTATCTAAGTCCAGTGAGTGAATGCCAAGTAGTTTGTGATTTATTATCTCAAACAACGTATGAATGTATGTATTTAATTTATGAGGCAAGTGAGCTTGAACAAGAAATAGTTATGGCTATGGCAGTTGTTGACAAACAAATTATCAAACGTCAACCGTAAGAAAATGAGTACTGGTACAGATAACTTATTTTGGTAAAGTGACGTCATACTTCCGGTTTACACAAAATTACGATTTTTTCCAAAAGTTCAAGCGAATAAAATCCAAAAAAATTTTTTTTTGTATAGTTAACACATGTTTAATAAAACACCATTAGAATTGAGACTTATTGAAAATATGAAATGTTGTCAATTGAGGACATTTTTTTTAAACTCCCCTACTATCTATTTATATTATAGAAAGTTGTGTTAATTCCGGCACTTATAACTCGAGAACGGATCGATTTGGAAGATTTTGTGTTCCTTGTGTGTCTTGGCCAAAAGTTTAATAGTAAGCTTAAAAAAGAAAAAATAAACAATCAAAAAGACCCCATTTATAGACTTTGAGGCGGTACAAAGTTCGCCGGGATAGCTAGTATACAAATAATTAGTGATCGGTATTGGTAGTGCTATCACCTAAAACATTGTACATAACATGGATAAGACTTGAGATTCTCCGACTCTTATTGGTGATTAACCCCTTTCGTAACGAGCAAATAATTGTTTCAGATTTCATATTTTTGTTTCTCTCGTAGGAAGCTGTGGAGCAGGCGTTAATGAGACACCGGTGGGAGGACCGAGCTCAAGATGTAAGTTCATTGTACTAACGATAGGTGCAACGGATATCCGGCCACTATTCGACCGGATATTGGCGCAGAATCCGGCCAGATATCGGATAGTGTATTGGTATCTGGCCGGATATCGGACAGTGGCTTGGTATCCGGCCGGATATCAGACAGTGGCCGGATACGGGATAGTACGTTAACATGAATTCGAAAAGTTAATTGTAGGTTAAGTGCTGGTCGGATATCCGGTTATCCGGTGGCTGACTACGTCGGATATTCTATGTCCGGCCAAACTACTATTCGTTGCATCTCTAGTTTTAAGGTGTTGTGTGGTAGCTGATACTGAAATTTAAATTAGGCCGACGTTTTGATAACTGCATCGTTCGTTTGCCGGCCAGTAGCGGCGGGCCAATATGTTTCTTAGGGAAGTAGTCAATATAACTTTGTCTTGTCTTCCAAGGGAAACTGTTGAACTGCAAAGCTCGTTAAGCCGGCGGAAACCGGCTTGTAAGAACACGCCGCCGCTGGTATTCAAGGTCCAAGAACGAACTACACGATAATAATAATAAATTAATGAATATTACAGCGCATCCTTACACAAATTGTCTGAGCCCCACAGTAGGCTTAAGATGGCTTGTGTTGTGGGTACCTACCACTGGCGGTGCGTTTATACAAGCTGATTCCCGCCGGCTTGACTAACTTTTACTGCAGTTCAACGGTTTTCCTTTGGGCTCAAGAAGAAATATCGGCTCTGTCTTGTCTATGAAAAAAATTGACATGCTGCCACTGCTACCTACGCAGCTAAGGATATATATGATATACAAATACTTAAATAAATAGAATACACCCATGACTCAGAATCAGAAACAAATATCTGTTCTCATCACACAAAAATAATGCCGGGATTTGAACCCATCGGCTTCATAGGCAGAGAATAATGTGGCGATATAATTCGTTTTTCATAATTTCAGTCGTAAATCGTCCACTGCTCGACAGAATCTCAAATATGACTTTAACCATATATCATCTTGGGCGGTGCCATAGTTGCCACGCTTGGCAGGCGCGTTGGCGATCGCATTAGCTATAGATCGGGTTTCGACGGACGCCGCAGCCATCCGTCGGCAAATATTTCCCCTTTGTCACCTCTTACGACACTCGTGTTACCGTGTGATGCCGGCTGACTAGAACAGCACCACCCCATCTCCTCCCACGGGTGTCGTAAGAGGCGATAAAGGGAAAACTCCTACGGACGGGCCGTAGCGTCCGTCGAAACCTAATCTACAACTACTGCGGTTGCCAACCCGCCTCCCAAGCGTGGCGACTATGGCAACTACCCCCAAGATGATACAAGTCATATTTGTAAGAGGTCTATGTCCAGCAGTGGACTGCATACGGGTGAAATGTAAATGTATGATGTACAACACTCGCAGGAGGAATTAGTTTTTTGTTGTTAGACGTAAATTGTCTTCGCATCAGGTTGACAGGTTTGGCCTAATGGGTACTTGGGTAGTGACCCCTGCCTATGAAGCCGATGGTCTCGGGTTCAAATCCTAGTAAGCGTATTAATCAATAACAAATAATTGTTCCTGAGTCGTGGGTGTTTATATATGTATTTAAGTATTTATGCATTATATATATCGTTGGCTGAGTCACAAAACAAGCTTTCTTTAGCTCACTGTGGGGTTCGGTCAATTTGTGTAAGAATGTCCTGTAATATTTATTTATATTGTTTATTTAAAAAGGTACTGAGGGTTCTCCAACTGAACGCCCTGCAAGACCGCTGCGTGGGCTCGAGGGGCGACTGGGACAACGCGGTGGCGCTTATGGAGCAGGCGCTGCGCGACCAGCTGCTGGCCGCCGACAAGGAGCTGACGGCGCTCACAGGTGAGCTGGGCGAGCGACGGTCACCTGTTGAGGTAGCGGCATGATGAGTAAAGACACCGTTGACTGATGGACTTAGACTAGTTTATTCCTTACTCACTAGTGCTTCCTTAATATTACGTTCTTAATCTACAGCTGTACAATCCTAATCTTACTGAATTAATAAGTTTAATAACGAACGGATGAATTGCCTGATGGTAAGAAATTACTTATTCATTTCTACTATAAGGTAGCCAGTATGCCGGAGGTCCTCGTCACTTTTTCTTAAGTATATGAGTGAATCAACTATTTGTTGTTGTTATTCTGTCCCAGCCAGGGGACAACTGAAGCATAGTTTGTTAAAAGAAATGTAGCCCTGCGTACTACTGACGCGCTTGGTAGGTGACCGATTATGGAAGGGACATATAGCTTCTAAATATATCTATGTTTGTGTATTCGTCCTAGGTGCACGTTTAGCGTCCGAAAACTTGACTCAAGCAACACGGCTCAACGCGATGGCTCAGCTGTACATGCTCGAGTGTGTATCATCTAGATCTTTACTAGTCAGTAGATATGGCTCTAGTAAAGCATTCAAGGCTCCCATTATCGCATGATTGCGTCTATTCATTGGCAAGCGTGGTAGTCGAGGCCTAGGGCTGTTTGTGGAGTGAAACTGCATAATCGCCTCTTCCAGAGTCCTCCTCATTTGCTCATTGGTTGTTGTACTTACACTCTGACTCGCGAACTCCTCGTCGAATTCAATTTCAAATTATTATTTCAAAATTCAAATTTTTTATTCGTGATAATCTACATTAAACTACAAACATGTAACAATTACTATATATAAAAAAAATTAAACAGTTTACCACGAAATGGAACCCATTTCTGGTCTGATTCCGGCGGGACCATTGTTGTGGGCCACGATCGCTGCCGTACAACACTGCCCGACGATAAAAATGAAAGCAGCTAAAATAGTTGCGGCCGCGTCACAGTGATGTCAGCGCCATCTGGTCTTCGCAATGCGAAAATAATATCGTAACGAAATATAATATTGCCAGAAAGATCCACCCGAGGATTAAATTGGTATTTATTTATTATTAAACCCACAGAGCTGACTACGAATGTAACTTGTCTCCAGGCCCCGGCTTCAAAGACCGCTGGCTGTACTGGCAGAGCAGCACGGAGGAGCAGAGCCGCCGCGCGGAGGTGCGCGCAGAGCTGGAGCGACTCGGCTCGGCGCGGCCCGCGCTCGCCTACGACGAGCTGGTGGCCGTGCGGGACAACCTGCGGCGGCGCGGGGTCGAGGTCGACAACGACTACATCCGCGAGACCTGGCGGCCGGTGTACTTGAAGTGAGTCATCACCGTCAGAGCCGGAGCGACTCGGCTCGGCGCGGCCCGCGCTCGCCTACGACGAGCTGGTGGCCGTGCGGGACAACCTGCGGCGGCGCGGGGTCGAGGTCGACAACGACTACATCCGCGAGACCTGGCGGCCGGTGTACTTGAAGTGAGTCATCACCGTCAGAGCCGGAGCGACTCGGCTCGGCGCGGCCCGCGCTCGCCTACGACGAGCTGGTGGCCGTGCGGGACAACCTGCGGCGGCGCGGGGTCGAGGTCGACAACGACTACATCCGCGAGACCTGGCGGCCGGTGTACTTGAAGTGAGTCATCACCGTCAGAGCCGGAGCGACTCGGCTCGGCGCGGCCCGCGCTCGCCTACGACGAGCTGGTGGCCGTGCGGGACAACCGGCGGCGGCGCGGGGCCGAGGTCGACCACGACTACGTCCGCGAGACCTGGCGGCCGGTGTACTTGTAGTGAGTCATCACCGTCAGAGCCGGAGCGACTCGGCTCGGCGCGGCCCGCGCTCGCCTACGACGAGCTGGTGGCCGTGCGGGACAACCTGCGGCGGCGCGGGGTCGAGGTCGACAACGACTACGTCCGCGAGACCTGGCGGCCGGTGTACTTGAAGTGAGTCATCACCGTCAGAGCCGGAGCGACTCGGCTCGGCGCGGCCCGCGCTCGCCTACGACGAGCTGGTGGCCGTGCGGGACAACCTGCGGCGGCGCGGGGTCGAGGTCGACAACGACTACGTCCGCGAGACCTGGCGGCCGGTGTACTTGAAGTGAGTCATCACCGTCAGAGCCGGAGCGACTCGGCTCGGCGCGGCCCGCGCTCGCCTACGACGAGCTGGTGGCCGTGCGGGACAACCTGCGGCGGCGCGGGGTCGAGGTCGACAACGACTACGTCCGCGAGACCTGGCGGCCGGTGTACTTGAAGTGAGTCATCACCGTCAGAGCCGGAGCGACTCGGCTCTGGGTTATAAACACAAAAATAAATGTCATGGCGAGGATTCTAACCCGGGACCTAAACATGGGCACTGCCGACTAAGCTAGCAGGTTGGTATATCAGTCTTCTATGTCATATTCATCTGCCTCGCCTTGTCCGGGCATTTTGCCACGGATCCTGGGTCAGCTAGGTAACTAATTCGAGGATTTGGTGGAGACACTAGTTTTACGAAAGCGACTGCCATCTGACTCTTCTACCGAATGTAAACTATGCCTTATTGGGATTAGTCCGGTTTCCTCATTATACTCTCCTTCACTGACTTCAAAAACGACTGGTAAGTATCAAATGATATTTAGAAAAAAATCATTTGTACAAGCCGGGGTTTGAACCAAGTCACCAGCGCATGACATGTACGCCATATCATAAACGTAATATTGGTTTGTTCCAGAAATTTCCTGCAACGTGCACAAACGAGAGCTCGAGATTGTAAGAAGAGCTTCTACTTATACAGTCAACAAAACGGAAACGGCGTAAGTATTTTTCAATTATCATATATGCGTAACTCTTCTTTTATATCATGGGAGACTAAGTAATATCACTTACCTCTCTTTAACTTTTTGTGTAATATCTCGTATGGGTTGCTAGATTCATATCGCTTCTCTCTATCGCAAACATTACTTGGCACAGGCCTTCGCTTTTTGTTGTTTTAACTATCACTATTTTCACACATAATTACAAATTAAACGGATTAATAAGTGTAGCTCACCGCGTCACTAAATGCCTGCAAAATAAAGTATGTCGTGAGTAGATATGCAACGGATATCCGGCTACTTTTCGGAATCGGATACCGGATAGTGGCCTTGTATTCGGCCGGATACCGGATAATAAAAAAATACGGGTAATCAATTATTAACATCAGTTTAATCTGAAATAAAACAACTAAAACGGATTATATCGCGTATACTAATTTATCCACCCGATGCCACGAACGCTGCTAAAGGGTTCGAAACGTCGGGATGAAGTTTAAATTAGTATACGCGACGTAATCCGTTTTAGTTGTTTTATTTCATGAGTAATTATCGCGGCAATCGAATACAATATTATCAGTTTAATCTTTCAGACTACCTTTATCAGTGTCTGCAATCGAATTTATGGATCATTGATACGAAATAAGTAATTTATTACGTATTCTAATACGCACTGCCTGTAGATTTATCGTCATTTCAATCAAAGACTATCTCAGCGAGAAACAAGTTGTAACTTGCACGACACGCGCGTGTTCGAGTTTACTTCATTTTAGTCGAACTTTTAGCCGGATATCCGGCGAGATGACATGGCCGGATATTATGTATCCGGTATCCGGCCAAACCACTATTCGTTGCATCTCTGTTTGTGAGTGTTGTGTGTCGGTCTGGAAACAACCCTAGTGTGCAAGTGATTAATCAAGACCAAGTGCGGGTAGTTGGAAAAACTAGCACAGCAAGAAGACGTTGTTGTCCGCTTCCTCAGTCCGATCGCTAGCGTGGAAGTCACAGCACGTCCGAAACGTTGGCAAGAATCTAGGTTTATTTTTATTATTTTTTTTACCAAGAAAAATTTGACACGTTTAAGCGGCGCTCGTATAGCACAACTGGTAGTGCACTGGGCTAGTGATCCAGTGGTTGTGGGTTCGAGTCCCGCTGCGAGTCAAATTTTTCTATTTTTCTTTCGACTTAAATATCTAAGAATCTAGGTAACAATACCTTTAGTTTTAACGCGATTAAATACCGTTTAATTTGTAACTATCGCTTGTTGCCCAACATTTACTCTGTATAGTAACGCATTCACTTACCATCAGGTATGACTGAGGTCAAACGCTAGTCAGTCATGTATAAAAAAAAGTAATTCACTCTAGAACTATTAAGCTTCTGAATTGTACACATACTACCTCTTCGTCTACCAAGTTCGGTATTCTAGTGCTTGAATATTCACTGGGCTATTAGAAATATGTCGCGCTAACTGTACTATTTGGAAAATTCTGTCAATCGAATCGTGTCATACTGTAAGTAAAAAAATGCAATTATGTTTTTTGAAGATGGATCCTGTTCGCTATACCACATCCATTTTACATCTACTTTCATATGTAAATTCATATGATATTGATCAAAATCGCTTATCATTTCATGTACATTTATTTATAGCCGCAAAGGACTAACACAGTAAGTAATTTAAAATATGTCTAATATAGTTAACTTATAATTAAAACAATTTTATTTTTCAATAAAAAACAAACAATTTACTTATTTATTATAACATAAATAAGTAAATATGACAGGACATCTCGGAATTTATCATAATCCATGAAAATTGTTATAATAGACTAACTCAACAACAATAATATTATAAATAAATATGTAATTAACTAACAACAAATTAAATTATATTGGTTAAGGCGTCAGGCGCAATAGCTGAAGATGCGGGTTTAAATCTGTCTGGAATACCGGAGGTCCTCGTCACTATTTCAATTTTTAGATATCTAATGTTAATAAATGTGTATATACTAAAAATACTTATTTAGAATAATATATTTTATCAGAACCGAAACCGAAGGTGATGACAAATTTATGTAATATCCGTAACATCCCTAACCGAAAAGCTCTAATACCAAATAAGTTCACCTTGCGACTAGAAGTCAACCGCCAACCGCCAAACTATTACTGTTTGGCCGGATACTGTATACTGAATATCCGGTGGCCCCATCGGCCGGATAGGATTTGGATTCAATAGAATACCGAGCTCGCAGACTCATTAGCGATCCCGAGTTGGTGAAAGTAAGTTTACAGAGCCTTGAGCACCATCGCAGGGTTGCTAGTTTGTCTGTATTTTACAGGATACATTTTGGAGAGCGTGCACAGGAATTGCACTATTTAAATCCGCCATCTCCATTCCACCGTTCAGTTTCGAAAAATAAATCATGACAAGTATGTGACAATTATGAATCACATATGGTTATTTACATTATTTTGCTTTCGTAAGTAATAGTCACTGATTTTTAAAAAGCGTTTTTCAATAAAAAGATACGTCAAGATTGTTTACCTTTTTTAACTACTTAAACAGACAGAGTATAGGCCACTATCCTGTATCCGGTCAAGTACTCGGCCACTATCGGGTATTCAGCCGAATAGTAAGATTGTGGCCGGATATCCATTGCGTCTCTACTTGTGACGTTCTAGTTGTTCATATAGATACTCTACTCTAATTCCAGAAGGAATGCTGCGAGGTGGTGATGTTCTGGCGCGTGCAGCAGACGCTGCGGACCACGGCCAACGCGCTCCGCCAGCAGCTCGGGAACAGGGAGGCGGCCCGCCTGGACCGCGAGCTGCGCGAGGTGCTCGACGAGGTAACGTGGCCGCGGCGGGGTCGCCATGTAGGCCGCACGTACAACCAGCGCGGACCGGCAGAGACTGTTTGAGCGACGAGAGGAGGATCATTTTTATTCCGCAACCATACTTTAAAGACGGGCATGGCTGGCCGACGAAGATATAAAATATAAACAAAAATAAAAATAGCCTTTATTCTCTGACTTAAACATGTAATAGTAGTTTTTTTTGTCAGAATGTCTAACATAGGCATAGGAAACATAGGAATAGATATATATTATAACCAAAAGTATTTATTACAGATGGCAGCTGATCCGGAACTCAAGAAGAAACTGCTCTCCGGCAGAAGAGTTGAACTGGCAGAAGAATTAAGTAAGTCTTTTTTTTGTCTGTCCATTTGTAACCATCAGAAAATTAGTATTCCATAAGACATCGATAAGCTCGATATCGATAAAAAAATGTTTCTATCACTAGTTTGATTGCGACAGTCTTTTGTTTTGCTATGGATTTTCCGGGCTCTGGTAACCATGCTATATCTCATGAAAGATGATAGCTAGCTAATTCTACTTTTTTTTTTCAGAACGCGTCCGTCAAGTTCAGGAGCGACTAGAAGAGTTCATAGAAGCTCTGAACAAGGAGAAGTAGATGTAATATATATATTGTTACGTATAGTGTAGCACCAGGGCTGCGTTTAGTGGACACGGACACACTGACAGACGTGGGAGGGCTTGGGTAGCAAGCATTACATACAGTGGTGGCCACACCAGGGGGAAAAGTGTCATAAGGTCATACTTGATTGATCATATATAACATGCAAAAATGTAGTAAGTCGACTTCAGCAATTTTTTTTTAATACTACGGTTGCAAACAAGCACACGGACCGCCCGATGGTAAGCAGTCGCCGTAGCCTATGGACGCCTGTAACTCCAATGTCTCGCGAATGTTTAAATGCAAAAACAGCGTTGAGTATGTTTTCTTATTTTTTTCAATTTAAATAGATCTTTACTTTTGTGGTAATGGTGACCCTATTGCCTTTTGACATACGCAGTATGGGAAGCGGCAATACGTCACTGAGTAGGGTGACCAGATTGTGAGATTTTTTTTCTACGTCCAGTCGCCATCAGATATATCGGAAATGTGGAGGTGGTCACAAATATCGGAACAACGCCTCTATTGTCAATGCAATAAAGTGCATGTACAGATATTTGTGACCACCTCCACAGCTCCGATATATCTGATGGCGACTGTACAATCTGAAATACACTCATAATTTTTCGTTATGATAATTATTTTTTTAACATAGCTTCACCTAAGGCATACCTTGTTTTCTTGCTCAACGACCCCAAAAATCACGCTGTATATAGTTAACAGTCTGTATTAGTTATGTTTTCGCCTATCATTAAGATAAAAAAAAAATGGCGCGTATGCGGATTAGAGTCCATTTTTTTTTAAATTAGGGCTGGTCCCTTCCCCTTAACTTTACTCATGTCCAAAGGAAAAAGGGGAATAACATTTATCTGACCCATGTAGTTCATACAGATATAGTATATTTTAACTGATATATCTTGTCTTTGCCTGAGTTATGCATCTTTCTTTAAATAATAACAATATATTTCAATACCAGTGTGCTACAATTTTTTAGGTTATGTAGAAGGCATATTTAATGAACATAAAGCTAAATCAAAGATTTATTAATTATGTATGAGTTGTAAAAAAAAACTAGTAAAAAACTTCTTGTGTTTGACAGCTGAAGTAGAGATACTTGGTCCCAAATGTCTGAATGACAAGGCGAGAAAGTGCATGTTCAGATATTTGTGACCACCTCCACAGCTCCGATATATCAGATGGCTCTACCCATTGCTTCGATGAAATTTTTGTTTGTGAAAAAATTGTTTGATTTTTATTTCCATTCGTTTATGTGAAAAAGGAATTTCTACTTTATTTTTTACACTTTTTTTTAACTGGCATTTTTTAGTATGCAGGACAATTCTGATATTAAAGTTTATGCATTGTTTATGGCCGAGACTGTATCACATTTAAAAGACCAAAGTTATGCGCCATTTCGTTTTAATAAAATTCACAAATAGTATTCTGTGTGTGCAATCAAGTTCAAAAATATGTATAAATGTAATCCATAACTAGACCCCGGTATCGGAGGTGCAGAATGGTAGCTGTCAAGTCTTTAGGGATGGGTAATCAACTAATCGTATTTGTGATGTCGATATCGATACTCGATTTTTCAATACATTTTTTTTATGTACAAGTACCATTTATTTCTATATAATTTAACTTTTTTTTTTGGATCTATGATACTCATTGACATTAAAAATATAAATCGTTATTAGTACAATAACAAAAAATAATAAGAAATGAAACATAAGAAAAGTAATAGCAACCACATATTTTATGTTGTACATAAAAAAAGGTATTGAAACATCAAGTATCGATATCGACTTCACAAATATGATTAGTTGATTACCCATCCCTAAAGACTTGACAGCTACCATTTTGCACCTCCGATACCGGGGTATATCCATAACAATAAATCTACGACTATTCCCTACGTAGCTACTACTATAACAATATGCAATCAAGTCTATGCAATTTAAAATCGAAGTCCAGAAATCTCGGGTATCTTTTACTCCAATGAAGACAGTGACAGAGACAAATTGAAATTTGCGAACTTCGCTTCGGTTGGTATTCTGTAATTGATTTATTTCACGAAGGCAACACTGTATCATGAGATTAATTTTTAAATCTCATTAACTTCGTGAACTTTCACTACTTACCTATACTTAATTATTTTTTATTGTGCAGAAACGTCTGCTAGTTTTTTAGTCTACTTGATTTTAACCTCTACCCGCCCGGAGACCTATAAAAAGGTCTCTCATTGAATGCCATTTTGAATTTTAATTATGTCAAACCAGAGTTGCATTTGGCCTGGCAAGTTTGATGTCTGGCCCGGCACCGCGAACATCGAAGTTCGTATATTACGAGCATCTTCCTCTTTTACTCCAATTTAAGGCATCATAAGAGTGACAGAGACAATCGTCGAAATTTACGAATATCGTGTTTCGCGGTAGCGCCGCTGGGCGGCTAGAGGTAGAGCCATTTGGGTCAGAATGGCCATTTCACTGTTCCCCGGGTAATATTATGTCGCTACACGTGTTGTATCATATCCTAATTTATATAACTGCTTGTTTTAAGTTATCTTTAATAAAATGTTACACTAATTTTTGTTTTTATTTATACTAACTGGTCACACCAATCATTTATTAATAAGTTTGTTTATGGACTTTAGTTCAAACTTTTATTGCCGACTGTACTTTTTTTCCGGCGGGTTTATCTTGGGTATTATAGGAGTAGCTGCCTTTTGGTTGCAGCATCAGATCCTAGGAGGAATAATGACTGGAGAACGCATCTGCGAGCGCCAGTAAGGGACAATGATATTTTGACTTTTGCAGCCCAAAATGTAACAATTCTCTTTATAACAAAAATATTAGCTTATTCTGTATCAATTACCGCAACTTCCGTTGAAAACACAAGAACACTCCAATTGTATTTATTTGTATCCCCCCAACTTTGACAGTTCTGTAGAGTTCAGTTTGAAGGGGAACAAAAATATGTGAGACTGACAAGGACGCACGAAAATAGCGCCCTCTCTGCCTTACCTATGGAAAGTTACATAAGACCATCCCTTTCTATCGTGATATTATTATTACCGTCTAGTTAAATGATATGTCTATGATTAGGTCAGATAGCTTGCCAGTAGCTAAGCGGCCGTTGATTAAAAAAAAAACTTGACACGTCTTTATGGCTAAGAGAATAAGAGCGTGTTAATATTATTGAGAACTCCTTGCCTTGCTTAGCAACTTCTGATGCTGACTGTACCATAATATTGCATTGTCACCGAAATTCCGTAGGTGGGCTGAATTTCATGTCAACTAGTTTCAAATACGGTTTTTTTAGCCGCACATTCCTACTTATACATTGCAAAATAAATAAAAGCTTGTAAAATTAATCACGGAAAAACCAACTGAAACAGATTATATCGAGTATACTAATTTAAACTTCATCCCTTTAGCAGCGTTCGACGTCATCGGGTAGACTGAGGAATAAAAAACTTCCTCAGTCCGTCCAATCCGTTTCTTGTGTTATCGCGTACATAAGCATGTAAGTAATATCGCGTATGTTCATAAGTAATTATCGCGGCAACCGAAGACAATATCTTGTAATTTTTTATTATTTTTTTACTTAGCCTATGTGCTACTGCTGGGCAAAGACCTTCCCTCGCTCTAGCCACTCGTCGCGGTTTAGTGCACATGATGCCGCCAGTCGCAACAGAAACCATCCAGGTCATCCCGCCATATCCTTTTAGGTCTGCCTCTGCTCCGGCCGAAAAAAATTAAAGTATACAAAAAGTAAGTATTTATAAAGTAATACTGAACCTGGAAACTTGCTGGAAACAACTGCCCTGGAAACAAATAGGTTTCCTAACTCTAGAAGTACGTTTCGTTATTGCAAACTTGAAGCTGACTGGTATAGTTTGTTTTTACGTAAATAAAATTAGCGTCAAACTGGCTTTACTAACGTCACGTCACTGTCAAACTACAACTATTCACCTCAGCTGGTTATTTGTACTGACAGCGATTTAGTTATTTTCGTTTTTTGCGATAAAAACTCATAATAATAAACAATTTTGAATAAAGCACTACAATGACGGCGTTAAAGCAAGCCATAATACACTCACTATACGAAAAGGAAAGCTTGTGTTGCCTCTGTTTTGGCGCAGTGAACTCGGAACGTCTTTACTTAGACGATCAAGCTTTGGTGAATGATTCAGGCAGCGTAATACTGTCTGACGTGCTGAATTATATCCTAGGATGTGATGTAAGTAAAGTTTTTTATGTTATAGTTGAGCTTGTTGACTTACAAAGCTTGGGTAAAGTCTAGCATGCACTCCGAATGTTGAACTAAGTTCAAAGCAAAGTGGACAACGTATTTCATTCTTCAAATAATATGGATGTCTAGAAAGACCGGTTTTTGTCAACTAATCATTCAGTTTCACGGAAATTGCAATGTTTAATTAGCAATTTACTGATAACTGTTTAAGACGATTGATTGTTACGTTTTTTTTTCTTACAGGTTATGGATAATTTAGCATTTCAAACACTCTGCGACGACTGTGTTGTCTCAGCTATACAAAGCTACACTTTCATCAAGAAATGCAGAGAGAATAATGAAAACTTAGTAGAAGCCATTGAGAATCTAGATAACTGTTTACAAAGTTCAACAGGTAATTTTGATTCATGCAAGTCAATATTTCTGTCTTTGGACCAAAGTCTTTCTGCGCAGGTGTACTACGATTATAAACATCCAGTGACCTCACTTCCTAAAACTTTGGTGAGATTTAAATATGTTTCCTCCGATATATGTAATGGTAAATATTACATAGAAAGGTCCATAAGAAAAGAGCCAAAAACCTGGATAAATCCAAACTTTGTTAATGATTCTGATAGTGATAGTGATAGGTGCGAGTCCCCAATCAAAAACACTAATAAGGCTAAAAGAGGCAGGAGACATGAAAAAGAAATCTTATCAGACAGTGAAATGCTGCATGAAAAGAGTACACAAAAAACACCAATATGCAAGGGTTGTGAAAAGACATTTGAGAATGTCACCATGTTACGAATGCATTACATGCGGGTTCATGCGGTAAAAAAACTACAATGCCCAAAATGTGATCATAAGTTTGCCACTAGCAAGCTTCTTGAACACCATTTAAGCCTCTCCCATGTGAACGCAGTCTGTTTTGAATGTGGAAAAACATTCACTAATGTAGCGAGTCTGAAAAAACATGAGCTCTCACATAATATGACCTCTAAGTACGTCTGCCAGAATTGCCACAGAGTATACAAAACCTTGAGAACTATGAAGGATCACATTTACAACGGAGTTTGTGAGCGCGGTGGTAGAATATCCGGAAAATCAATCAACATGGGAAAGTTCATTTGTGATATTTGTGACAACCATTTTGCAACAAAGAATGCTGTACGCTCACATATGATCACTCTTCATGGGTTTGGAAGCGATGATGCTGTGCACACTTGTAGATGGTGTAATAAGAGATTTGAAGCCATGAGTAGTTTACGAGGCCATATTGTTAAACACACTGGAGAACGTAGGTTCCAATGCGATCTGTGTAATGAGAGGTTTGTTACATATCCCGCATTGGTTAACCATACTCGCCTGCATACAGGAGAAAAGCCATATCCTTGCGAATACTGTGATGAAAGTTTTATCTCCGCTTCAAGACGGATGGAGCATATGAGAAGAAAACATTTAGAGCCATCACTCCCATGCAGGCTTTGCCCTATGATATTTAAATCTGGTGCTGGCAAGCGCAAACATGAGCGAAGGCATTTCAATCCAGCCAGTAAACTATATGTGTCTAAGGCTCTTAGGCCTGCAGGCATTAAAGAACCCAAACAGCCTACACCATCTATGAGGAAAAGGAGGGTAGTAGTTAGGATGGATATTGAAAACTAAAAGAAATACATTAAAATAAATAAATAAAATTGTTTTATTGCAGACAATCAAAGCTCCCCGTTACGAGGCGTAACATTTAGAATAGAATATATTTATTTATTTCATGTTGTTACAGCTATATTCGCTTTAGAAGTAGGAGTTACCCGTCTTAATATATATCTAATAATAGTTGTAGAAAGTTTCTCTAAAAAGAAACAGAAAAATTAACTTTTCAATTTGTATCTTAATAAAAATGTTTATCCAAAGTAAGAAACATAAAATAAAGCTACGCTATAAGCGAGTTATAAAAATAAATAATTGGGCGTTTTCAAAAAATTGTGCACCCAATTAGTGAAAGTTGTTAAGAAAAGTTAAATCACTGTCAGTTTCGTGACGACAATTAAGCATTAAATATCGATAAAAGCTTGGATTTGATGTTCGTTTTATAAACTTCAATCGATGTTACAACATAATAGAAGGCACATAGTCGATCTTCATAAAGATTTGATGCTTAATTATCGTCACGAAACTGACAGTGATTTAACTTTTTTTTACATCTTTCGCTAATTGGGTGTACCAAATTTTGAAAACTCCCTAATACATTACGAACCGAAACTGAATAAGAAACGAAAGTTCAATACGGACAATTAAAATGTCAAACTTAAATTTTAATGAAACGTCAAACTTGCAGCTTGTCAACTGTCAGGAGTGTCAATGAATCGAAGTGGATTGTTTTGTATTTTGCATATTGTGTTCCTTTTAAAAGCTGCGAAAAGCAAGTCATTATTAAAATGACGGAGATAAAGAACGGCCTACTGAATGCCTTGCTACGACAAGAGAATATGTGCTGTTTGTGTCTCGACACAGTTGACGATGCTGCAATCCACATCGAAGACGAAGTTGTGTTGAAAACGAAAAATGTTACTAACCATTTGGAGCTCTCTGAGGTTCTGAGTTCTGTTTTAGGCAGTGAGGTAAGTGTAAAATCTATTTTATTGGACCCGGGTATGTCCTTAAACTACGTCCAACAATGAGAGGTAGGGCACAGCGATGACCATCACGCTTGAGTCTAAGGCGGCCCAACTGGCGAAGTACCTCCTCCTTACAGAAGACCACAGCCATAATAGCACTGCTACCTTTCAGGTATGTAGTGCTGTGTTCCTGATGGTGAGTAAGGTTCCCAGAGCTCCAACCCACTTATAGGTCGGCAACGCGCTTGTGACTCCCTTGGTGTTGCGAGTGCCCATGGGCGACGGTAATTGCTTACAAT
Source organism: Grapholita molesta (assembly GCA_022674325.2). Lineage (NCBI taxonomy): Eukaryota > Metazoa > Arthropoda > Insecta > Lepidoptera > Tortricidae > Grapholita > Grapholita molesta. Next base: position 10,730,289 of record CP053143.2, read on the forward strand.
CAGGTAATCAATCCGTCTGCTCGTTTGCCACCTTTGTCTTAAAAAAAAAAAAAAATTAAACTTACTCACTTTGAAATATATGTAGTTACTTGAAGAGAGTAAAATATAAGTTGTAAGTAGTGTTGTTTTTATTTTTGCAGATTTGCGGCGTCCTGGCTTTTGATACGGTTTGTAAAAAATGTGCGGTAACTGCACTAAATTCTTACACATTCATAGAGAAATGCAAAGATAACATAAACAGTCTACATAAAGCTATCACAAATGTGGACAATAGTATAGCACACAACGCAGAACAGTTATATTGCAAGTCTTTATTTATTTCTTTAAACTCGGATCTTACAACTCGAGAATATTTCGACTATAAAAGACCAGTTCATTCACCATCAGCCGTCTTAAAGAGGTTCAAGAGTGTTTCTAATGGAAACAATGACAAAAGTTACATTCAAGATATGAAAGATGATGAATTTGATTACTTTGAAATTGAAACTGAACCAACAGTAAAAAGCAAGAAACATAAAAGTAAAGCTAGAAAACATACATTACCAAAAGAACTGATATTACACAAGGACAGTACACATTTGTCATACAAATGCAAGGATTGCCTTAAAGATTTTCAAACACTAGATTATTTGCGGCAGCATTACCTAAGGTTACATGCTCCAAAAACATTGAAATGTCCAAAATGTGAGCGCAGCTATGCCTCATACAAACTAGTCGAACAGCACATAAAAGACTGCCACCAGACTGTGATATGCGTTGAATGTGGAAAAACATATAAAAACCGCTTCAGCTTGAAGCAACATGAGCTCTCACACCGACTAAGGTTCGTATGTCAAAATTGTGGCCGAATATACAAAAATAAAGACACATTTAAACAGCATATAGAATATGGTATCTGCGGTCAAGCTACAAGGAAATCAGCAACGGAAGGCCTGTTCAAATGTGATATTTGCAGTAAACAGTTCTCACGCAAAAACACATTACGTGTTCACATAAAATTTGAACATACAAACACCGCACAACAACATGTATGCAGTTGGTGTAACAAGAAATTCAGCTGTCAAAGTAGATTAAAAGCGCACACAGTGAAGCATACACAGGAAAAGAATTTCACTTGTGATATCTGTGGGGGTAAATTTGTTACGAAAGAGTCGCTACTGTATCACACTCGTATACATACAGGCGAGAAGCCTTATAAATGTTCCTTCTGTGATCTAAGGTTCCTGTCGTCTTCAAGACGTGCTGAGCATGTGAAGCGGCACCACATGGACCCGACGTTAACCTGTGAGATTTGTAAGGCCAAGTTTAGGAATCAATCGTGTTTGATGAAACATAAGCAGAAGCATACAAATCCGAATAGCCGGTTGTTTCAAGATAAGCTTGAGGAAGAGAATAACTTTTGTACGAAGAACTAAGTTTTTAATTTTAGAGCTGAGCCTTCATAAATGGTGCAGTTGTGACCAGATGATAAACTCAAACTCAAACTCAAACTCAAACGTTTATTCAGTAAGTAGGCCACAAGGGCACTTTTACACGTCGAGTATACAAAAGTAAAAGAGAAAAATAAAAACTACACCGGTTCTAACCCTACACCTCTGACCCGAGAAGTATTTTGACTTTTATGACCGGCAAGAAACTCGGCGGGACTTATTTTTTCAAAACAGTTTACAAAAAAATCTTAAACATAAAAAATCTTAAAATCTAAAACATACATGCGTAATTCTGTGAGAAAACATATCAAACAATTTCAGTAATTAAATACCACAAAAAAATATATATAGAAAAGAAAATTACCTACCAGTCCAAATATGACTGCTTAGAATTAAATTAAAATGACGTTTGGTATGCTTTCTTATCTGAACTGTGTCCTACACTCTAATTTCCAAATTATAATAATTTATCATCAACACTTTAAAATACAAATCGATTTTTTTATAGTTATTTTTGTTCCCAATTGACAAAAATATAAAATATACTATCTCGTCAATATCGTATCTCAGCCATCGCCTCCCTCAACCTTTCTTCGGGAAAGTGGCGACCCGATCAACAACGCCACCGTAAGCAAAGACTTTTAAGTGAGCATGACATGTTCAGGCTGGCAGGCTCTATTAATTAACAAAACTAGTGACATGTATCGTGGTGAGAAGCAACATTCTGTGCTGGTCCATTACAAACTGTTACTTAAGTTTATATTTAATTATAAAAGGCATATAGAGTTGGAGATGTTTCTATGCGTCAGAATCAGTATATAAGTCAATAAAAAAAAATGGTATATATATATATAATATATAATTAGGGATGTATAATGTCCCTAAGTGTCTGAAGACTAGATTAGAATGAAAACATTACAACAAAAAAAAAGGAGAGGAAACGAGTTCAACATATCTCGTGTCAGACATACTGGACGCTAGTAGGTAACAGCCATATAGTAAAAAAAAAAAAAAAAATAGTAATTTTTAACTCTGATTGTACTACAGTATCAGGCTACAGGCTTAAAGGCATCTTTATCTCCTATGAATTCTTTTAAAGTATAGTATTCTTTTCTTAATAGATATAGTTTCACATATGATTTGAATTTATTTAGTGGCAAATTCCCTACCTCAGTAGGCACTTTGTTATAAAAGCGTGTACAGTTTCCAGCGAAAGATGAACGAACCTTGGCGAGACGGTGGCCGGGCACAGCAATCTGATTTTTGTTTCTAGTGTTAAAGCTGTGGATATCACTGTTAAGCTTGAATTCCTGGATATTTTTTCGCACATACATTATGTTTTCTAGTATGTATTGAGATGCTACAGTAAGAATATGCGCTTCCTTAAATTTTCCTCTTACAGATGCTCGACCGCGCATTTTATAGATGCCGCGGACAGCTCGCTTTTGTAGCACAAATATGGTCTCAATATCAGCCGCTTCACCCCATAACAGAATTCCATACGACATAACACTATGAAAGTAACTGAAGTATACCAGCCTGGCAGTCTCAAAGTTTGTTAAATGGCTAATCCGCCTCACTGCATAAGCTGCCGAACTAAGTTTCCCTGCTAGGCTGGCTATCTGTGGATGCCATTGCAATTTCGAGTCCAGAGTGACTCCCAGGAAAACAGTCTGATTTTCAAATTCCATTGAATCACCGTTCATTACAATCTTGCTGTTGTTAATCTGCTTTACGTTGGGAAGAGTAAATTTAATGCACTTCGTTTTCTTGGCGTTCAACAGTAGGTTATTTGCCGTAAACCAGCTCTCTACTGTGGACAGCGCACTGTTTATGCTATCAAAGCTATTTTCCTTTCTGTCCACTTTAAAAACCAGCGATGTGTCGTCTGCAAACAGCACTATGTCATGTTTATCTTTAACGAGTTTTGGTAGATCATTAATGTAGGCCAAGAACAGGAACGGACCAAGTATTGAGCCCTGAGGTACGCCAAGTGCTACAGTGGACCCGGGTGATTGAGCTCCATTAATAACCACTCGTTGTGTTCTGTCCGAAAGATAACATGAAACAAGATCAAGGGCCCTAGTTTTTATCCCGTAATGGCATAGTTTTCGCTTCAAACTTTCGTGATCAACGCAGTCAAAAGCCTTCGATAGATCGCAGAATATTCCAACAGCATCTTGTTTTGCTTCCCAGGCGGCAAATATGTGATTAAGAAGGACAGCACCTGCATCAGTGGTCGAACGACCTTTGGTAAAACCAAATTGATTTCTATCAAGCAAATTGTTTCGGTTGAAATGTGTCAGAAGTTGATTTAGAATAAGTTTCTCGAAAACTTTGCTTAATGCCGGCAGTATAGAAATTGGTCTGAAATTGGTTGGTTCCAATCTCGATCCCGATTTAAATAGGGGGATAACTTTACTGTGCTTCATAATATCTGGAAATATTCCTGTTTCAACACACATGTTAAAAATATCAGCTAAGTGTGGCGCAATCGATTCAACAATGGAATGTAGCACTTTAATAGATAGGCCCCAAAGATCTTCAGTTCTTTTTAAATTTAGAGATCTAAAAGTTTTAATGACTGCGTTCGGAGAAATATAAGAAAATTTGAAGAGTAATAAGGGCAAGATTTCAAACAAGATCATAATGTAAATTTGGCTTGTGCTATTTATATTTTTTAAAATAAACTATACCTTCTGTATTTTAATTTAAAAAAATATACACTGTCAAATTAACACTATTTTGTTTAATAGGAATGATGTTCATACATTGTTCCTAATGATAGTAGTGTAAATTGTCAGTAACTGGTCACCTTTTATTAAAGGGTGGCTTATAATTAAAACCCCATTAGAAAAAGTGGGCAATATATAGGTTTCATGATCATTATATTTAACAGATTTCATTTTCAGTATTAAGGTTACTGGGGATTTAACATATGAACTTAAAACACAAGCAAAATGTATATTTTATACAATTTAAAGTCATGTTAGTATTCAGTTGTATAGTTTTGTAGTCTTGACCTTAATTATCTAACTATGACTGTATATTTAACCTTTTGACCGCCGAACGTCAAAAATGTAAAGTTCAATTTTGTCGTCATAATATATGACGGTGTCATTTACATTGTCACTTTGTCTCATATATGAGACGATGGCGGTCAAAGGGTTAAAAAGCTACAAAACGGTATGCCTGTTGCCATAAACATCCTTAGCTAGGTTTTTTTTTAATAGTGTGTTGAAGCACGCCAATATTTATTATAGCTAACACTTTAGTAAAAGAAGCCGAAACTATATATAGGAAATAAGGTAACTGATATTGTGCCAATTTGCATTATATAGCTTACAAAATTACTGTACTATAAATATGTATTAGTCCTTGAAGAGGCTTGTAGAAAAAAGTTTTTAATGTATGTATTTATTATCATTAGATATATATTGTACAGTCAGCAGCAGAAGTGGCTAAGCATTTGAGGTGTTCGAAATGAGATCATCACGTCTCTATTGTCAAGAGAATAAGAGCGCGTGTAGGTCATTTTGAACACTTCAAACTTTTGCTGCTGACTGTACTATAGTTTAGTAATACAAAATATTTATTTTACTGTTGTTTTTTATTTGATATATTGCAACAACATGGTATGCATTTCTTCAACTGAATTGAAACACAAAAAGAAATGGAGATATGGTTTCTTATGAAAACAAAATGTCAATTTTTTACAAAGTAAAATGCTATATCAAGCGGGCCTACACAAACGAGGGAAATCCGTGTTGATGAAGTTGTAGAGGGTCGAAAGTCTGTACATGGATGATAATCGAAAAAAAGTTGACAACAGTTATTGGAATTTTTATCTGCGTACGGGGAGTACAGTCAGCAGCAGAAGGGGCTACGCGTTTAAAGTGTTCAAAATGATGTCAACACATCGCTATTGTCAAGAAGAGCGCGTGTAGGGCATTTTGAACACTACAAACGCTTAGCCACTTTTGCTGCCGACTGTACAGACACGCACTTTTGCTGCCGACTGTACTGTAATTTGTTGAATTCTAAAACTACAATGAAAAATTTCAAAAATTCTTCGCGCGGCATTTTATCGTGGACTGTGGCCTGAAGACCTGCTGCCGCGAACATAGGTTCGTGCATGTTTATTTTTTACTTAAATTAAGGTGACGGACGGACGGACAATTATGTGTAAACCCGCCTAATATTACATTCGCATCGGTGTTGCCAGTCACATGAGAAAGCCCTCGTATGGCAGTTCCATCAGTTTATATTTGCCCTTGTTTATCATGTTATCCAATACGTGGCTGGCGTCCATCAGAGCTTTACGAAAGTACTGGGCATATCCTTGTGGCTCTAGAAAAAACAAAACTTATTAAAAAAAAAAGGAGGGTAGGTAATTATTTAATACTTCGACAGATACTTTGTTCTACAAAAAAATATTTACAGAAGGATACTATTAAAAATAAATTAGGGTACTTCCCCAGTAACTGGCCATGTTACCGGGGAAGTGGTAATGACTTCTGAACCTATTTTACTCCTAGTATTAGGTGGCCAGTAATTTAAATTCCATTTGAAAATGTGTTCTATTTACCTATAGGTAAAAGTTACTGGCTTTTGGGTAAGAAATGGATGTAGGGTAAATGTACCCTACATCCATTTCTTTGGTACACACTTCAGTCCAAATTGATTTAAATTCCAAATCCAAGTCTAATTTGTTTGTCCTTTGGCTACTGACTTGTTCCCATAAAAGATTTTTAGGCCAGAGCTATGTATCTGACTGAAAAGCTAGCATTTTGCTCAGTTGGGGCCATTTCGTGATGCTCACTTAAAATGTCCTATTCTATTTTGAGTATTTGTTGTCTGTTTGTTTGTGACTGTCTCGAATGAACGTTTTTTTTTTTCTTTATTCTATAAATCTCGACGAAACGTAGAAGCAGTAGATTTTTGTGCCAAAATAGGAATTTATATTATAAAAAATAAGAGGTACCTTAGTGCTATTACCTTTATCACTCAAGCTTGTGATTGAGGCATATGTGGCCTGAAACGGCTTGCATTCAGACTCTGGAATATAAAACTATTCAAGATGTAAGTACGACATATTGTAATTCATGTAAAATGTTTAATTATTGCTATTTAGTGGTTACCGTTAGAAACAGGAACATGAGTCCTAAGAACATGCTCAACCTTGAGTTAGTAGCCATGGTTTACCATAAATTTGTACGTTAATAACGGTAAATATTACGATTTACTTCAATTTCATAAGTTTCCAATATATGACAGTCAATTTTGAATATTCGCGCATATCGCGCATTCTTAACATAAAAAGGTGCGTTCAATAATGTGGTTTTTTCATGTCCCATCAACCAAAAGCATGGTTTAGGCAAGGAAAATAATATTAACTAAGATATGCTCCTAATACTATACAAAAATGTATGGACAGTGTATACAAAACATGGAGATTCATTAAATTAATTATTCAAGCGCCATGTTACTCCAGCTTTGTAGTCAGTGCTTTCATATTCAAATAATTTGATCAGGAAAGTATAAGTAATAAGTTTTATTATTTTCTCCATATACAAGAGCTACATATTTAGTGTGCAATTTTTTTACCATCTTCCGGTGTTACTGGAGTAAAATAAGAAAAATTGCAAAAACGAAACGCAGCGCAAACTTTTTTTTATGTGACGCAGTCAGTTTGGTACTACTAGTAACAGACGTTCCGATTTGGCTGGAGCCGACCGTCCGACCACGACCAAAACGGAAAGTGTGTAGGGCGGTCGGTCCAACATAATTATTATTATTACTGGTTGGACGTGGTCGGCTCGCCGGCGCATCCGACAAGCCGACCGTCCAACCAAAACGGAACGTCTGGAAGCTTTGTTCCGACCAAAAGCAGCTCAGTCGCATTTGCAACGCCGCCGACTCAGGACGTCAACATGGAGGATGACGGAGAAGGAATGAATGCGCATACAGAACGCGAGATAATAATCAACATTTTAGAATTATACAAAAGGTTTCCTTGTTTGTGGGACTTGTCCCATTTTTTAGAGGCACTAATGTAGCTGCCACAGCTATAGCGGCTATTGCCTGTTTTGAAAGGGTGGCCGGCATGACGGCCGTTCACTATTCAGAGCAAAGACAACTCTAGGGTACAGTTGTGGGGACGGATGGTGAGGGACCATGAGTTGTGACATTGAAGTTTTCGATAACGAGTATCGAGTTTACTATCTGTGCATCTCGCTTGTACCATTTAAGTGCGAACGAGATGCACAGATAGTAAACTCGATACTCGTTATCGAAAACTTCAAAGTCACAACTCATGGTAAGGGTACTGACGGCTGGATAGCCAACCGTCGGAACGTCTGTAGCAATGTTGGAACTTTCCGTCTTGGTCGTGGTCGGACGGTCGGCTCCAGCCAAATCGGAACGTCTGTTACTAGTATAAGTCGTCAGATGGAAGCACTAGACGAGCAATCTGTTTGTTTATTGGTCGAAAGGTGGCCTTCTTTCTTTAATAGCAAAATGGCCGAAATTCGTAGGAGCACGACAGACGTCCCGGAATGTGTGCGTGCATAATCGCGAATTAATCATCTTTGTAAATAAACTAAAGTGTTAGTGCCGTCCCGTTAGTGTTAGTGAATGCTGTGTAACCCAGTGCCTACGTTGCGATCTAGTTTATATCAAGTGTTTTATCAGTGTTTTGTGTCTTGTTTTCCCGTGAAACATCGGCCTGACATCTGTTTTGGATTTATGTTGACTTGATAACGGTAAGTACTACCCTTCGACTGGCTAATTGATAGTTAAAAGTACTTTTAAATAGTTTTAAGTGTGTTATAAATATTACTTTTTGTTTCGTAAAGTTTTGACACGTAAATCCATCCTTGTCTTATTTGCGTAGCTTTGCTAAGGTAGAGCGAGATAGATAAGGAAGTATGTGGTATTGTCAGTCCCCTATCCTTTTTGGAAAGTATTGTTATTGTTTTGGCGGTGACCTATAATGAATGCATTGGAAGAGTTTATGAGAGGTCACATCGACAATTATAATTGACCCCTGTTAATAAGATGTGACATAACTGGCGTAGGATGCAGTGTGACTATGAGTGACATCATTGCCGCGTATTTTGGGAATATATTATTTATTTTCACTTCTACAACGATCGCCTTGCGTAAAATATCGCTGCTTATTACACCTACAATCGCTCAATTTGTTTTCTACTCTACAGCATGTTATCAAATTAATGTAGAAGTTGTGATGTGTAATCAATCATTATCATTATCACACAAAACACTAGTATCACATCATTACTATTAGTGGATCTGTGTTATCTGTGTAGCTACATCATTACTACATCAGATGGATAATATGACAAACCTAAATTGGTATTAAAAATAAACAATTCTTTGCTGACTATAGTGAGTAAAGTAGCATGACATAGTAGCAATCAGTGGCTAAGAATATTGTTATAGGTCTTAATTGTATAGTAGTAAAGATGTGTTATTATTTGGGCACTACTACTAGTAGTACAGATATCATTTATAATTAATTAATTAATTAATATGATGGATACTGGTTGGATAGATGCAGTTCTATATCTAATTGCTGCAATTTCTAAATGACTGAGCTAGAGATGTTCCATGCCTGCTAAATTTCCAATGTTCCTATGGGAAAATTTACCATTTGGGAATATTCCCTGTAATATTGAGAATTTACTGGGCTAAAATGTGCCTCAATAGTGGAACTGAGCCACATTTTATTTTTGGTTTAAGGAGGTTATTATTTGTCTTTTAAAACTGTAATTATGTTGATGATGGTAAGTTACTTGGAGGTCTAACAGAGCTGACATGGCATTAAAGATTAAGTCTTCTAAATAGATAAAAAAGAGAGGTTAATGTTTTTGTCATGAAATGTAAATAGCAGTATTTACATTTCATGACAAAAACATTAACCTTCACTATAATGGTGTTTGTTAATCAATACACTTAATAATTGTCAAACAAGCCATATAAATGTTAATTAGTTTATTTATTTTCTGTAATTTATAAACACAGATAAAATAGGTGAGGCTATAATTATATTTATGGATATGAATAATTGCTTTTACTATTCCTATTGTTTAAATGTTTATAATATCCATGTTGTTCACAATTAGAGATGGGCCATTCCTGGTAAATTTCCCATATTACTGTGGGAAAATTTACCAATACTACTATAGGGTCTACACTATAGTAATATTGGGAATTTGCTACACTATTATTATATTTGTTTCATGGTTGGGCACATGATACACTCATCAGTCTACTAATAACATTGATTATACTATTTTCGGGGTACATTTCTTTTAGTGGAATTATTATAGTATGACTCTACAAACTCAAACTCAAACTCAAACTCAAACGTTTATTCAGTAAGTAGGCCACAAGGGCACTTTTACACGTCGAGTATACAAAAGTAAAAGAGAAAAGTAAAAACTACACCGGTTCTAACCCTACACCTCTGACCCGAGAAGTATTTTGACTTTTATGACCGGCTACAAACTAGGGACTTATTTTTTCAAAACAGTATTACAAAAGATATCTTATACAAATTACATAAAAATGCGTTATTCATTAAGAAAACATATCCAACAATTACAAAAAAAATTCTGTCAAAGGAAAAATAAAAATAATTATTAATTACTTAAAAGTCCAAATCTGACTGCTAAGAACGAAGTTAACAAAACGTTCCATATGCTTTCTTATCTGAATTGTGTCCTTTATTCTAATTTAGAAATTACAAAATTAGTAATCAAAATTTTCAAAAAATATTATATGTATAGTTATTTTGTTTTCAAAATAAACACAAAAATAGAAATACATGCTTATTACAAATAAACCTCAGAGATGTATAAGGTCTCCAGGTGTCATGATTTCAATATACTAACACTTTTTGTTTTTTAAAGATAAACAAGCACCGAATGAAGTGTATCACGTAAATAAACAAGAAGAAAACTACCTAAAATAACTAATCTCTCTTCATTATTTTTTATTATGCAGAAACATCTGCTAGTGAATATCTGCAATATTTAAACCAAAAGAAAAATTGAAAATTTTTGACTCACAGCGGGACTTGAACCCACAACCACTGGATCACTAGCTCAGTGCACTACCAATTGTGCTATATGAGTACTGCTTAGACTTGTCAATTTTTTTTCTCTTAATCCCTCATCGACTCATCGTATATGACATATGTCATCATGGGTGATGTGTAAACACATTTACTGCCAGCATCTCTCTTAATGAAAAGATAGTATTTGTGATAGATATATTCATTGATGTGACAACCATTTGGGATGATTGAGTGCATGGGGATTCCAGGGATGTAGATTACAGCTTGTAACAGAGCATAATGAGAAATATTGGAGGAGGCTTTTATTCATTTAACAAACATAAGGGTTTCAAAAATTAATATTGTTTATCCCTGAAAAATGTACTAAATAGAGTGACATATTGATAGATTGATATTTGAGTGATAATTTTGGTTTCATTAGTAGTTATGACACTTATGACCTAGACACACGGACAACATGTTTCATACACATGCATGTGTGCTATGCACATTACAATTAGACACTTGCAAGGTAAAGTGAAGTCATTGTCTATGATCATTTACATATATCTGTTTGCCAGGTATTATGTCATTCCTGTGAATGTCTATTTAAGTCGAGGTTCTGTCAGTCATGTCTTTTAAATATTTCAAGGTTTGAATGGCTTATATCCATACTAATCCATACTAATGTTATAAATGTTAAAGTAACTCTGTCTGTCTGTAACTCTTCACTCTTAAACCGCCGAACCAATTGGGATATAATTTGGTATGGAGAAAGTTTGAGCTAAAAGTAAGGACATAATTATTATAATTTTTATCCCGCAACCATGCTTAAAGACGGGCATGGCTGGCCAATGAAGTCGCGAGGAAAAGGTAATTCCTACCAAATAAAAATGTTACAATAATTATTGCTTAGTACCTATATGTGAGATTATCTGCAGTCCACTGCTGGACAAGTGGACATAGGCCTCCCACAATTATGACTTGTATGGGGTAGGTGCCATAGTCGCCACGCTTGGCAGGCGGGTTGGCGACCGCAGTAGCTGTAGATTGGGTTTCAACGGACGCTGCTGCCCATCCGTAGGATTTTTCTCTTTTTCGCCTCTTACAACACCCGCGGGGAGATGGGGTGGTGCTATTCTAGTCAGCCGGCATCACACGGCGGCAGCTAAATTCTATGGCAAAACATGTATTATAAATCATTCATTCATTCATTCATTCATTCATTCTTAAAATATTTTTAACTGTAGTCTGAACCACACGTAAATTTCATGTCTGCAAAACTTATAATTGCATCTACTTATATGGAATTATGAGCATTGAATAACATAATTGATGCATAATTTTACAGTCTGTTTAGTTATCTAACCGGCTCGGCGTTTTCGTAAGCGATCTAGATATTTGGGTTATCTTGGTCATCTGTTTTGCTTGGTGACATCATCATGTCAGCCCCATGACCACTTCTGGACACGCTGCCTAAGGAAATGAACGATGGTACTCGCTGTCAAGAGTATTGCATGTTCAGTCCACCTAGTATAAATAATATTACTGGGATTCGAACCCAGGACCATCGGCTTCATAGGCAGGGTCACTACCCACTAGGCCAGACCCGTCGTCAAAACCTGAACCTAGTGGGAAGACTATACATTACCCAGATGCTATTCCAGAACCTTACCTGCCGTTCGACCTTCGACTATCAATTCTGTGAGCAATGTGTCAGGTCTGAGAATGTCTAATCTAATCTGGAGCAGCCCAACTGGGGAAGTACCTCCTCCTTACAGAAGACCACAGCCATAATAGCACTGCTACCTTTCAGGTATGTAGTGTTGTGTTCCTGATGGTGAGTAAGGTTCCCAGAGCTCCAACACACTTATAGGTCGGCAACGCGCTTGTGACTCCCTTGGTGTTGCGAGTGCCCATGGGCGACGGTAATTGCTTACCATCAGGCAATCCGTCTGCTCGTTTGCCACCATGGTCATAAAAAAAAAATGTCGAATGAAAAAGACGATATAGATTTTGAATGTGTTGGGTAGTCCTGGACACGGCGCGCATAGTCCGACGGTTCCTCTCTCTGCAGCCCTAAGGGCTCATTCAAAAATCATGTGATCGTTTTTGACCTTATTTTGACTTAGATATATTTTTATATTCTACTTTTATAAATATATTACAAAAAACCTAGCCTAAGACAAAAACTGAATAAACGAGAATAAATATTAAAAAAAAGAGATTGTACAGTCAGCGTCATATAGTTGGCAGCATTCAAAGTAGTCAAATATTTCGGTACACCATACAAATTCTATGGTTTACCGAACTTTATGAGTACTTTGGTTGCTACCAACTATATGACGCTAACTGTACGCCTATTTGTTTTACTCGAAACATCCAATGTGCGAGATTTGACTCCCCTGGTGACAACGCGCTTGTGACTCCCCTGGTGTTGCGGGTGCCCACGGGCGACGGTAATGGCTTACCACCAGGCAATCCGTCTGCTCGTTTGCCGCTTATGTCATAAAAAAAAAAAAAATTGAAAACGGTTCAATAGAATAATTCGTTTTTGTGAAATGTATGTAGGTATAGTTATATTAACAAAAAACGTAGCCAAAGTAGCAATGTAAACGTAATGTAATAGTCATGACGTAATGTATAATTGGCCGGTTTCACTTCTGATCTATGATATGCCTACGCACAGATCCTTGCGCGCACGCATGCACTGAATCATCGTAGACATACATTATATAAATAGGTTTTAAAAAACTCGCTTCAAATATACAGTCACAGACTTTTGTTTAATACTTACTATATGAAATGCCCAATGTAAAGTTAACCCTAAATGGCTCAACAATTAAAGTCCCGTGCGTTAATACCAGTGGCGGTGGTTAATTTTTATCTTAAAGCGTGGACACACGTAGCGTTTCTGCCCCGTTTTCTCGGCGTTTCCATATAAAATTGCACGCGTTCACCAGGCGTGCCCGATTAGGTAAGTAGGTACTATGGAATCGCCAGGAAAACGTCGAGTGGCTGCTTAGTGTCTCAGATTGTATGGACGCGCCGCCGCTGGTAGATATATCTTTTTATTTATTATTATACTACGGTGGCACATACGCACACGATCCTCCTGATGGTAAGCACTAAGCAGTTAAGGTCAATTCACACACAGCGCGGGTGCGGGTCGGGCGCGTGTCAACGCGGACCCGCGGCGCGATTGTTCAGCTAGTTTTAAATGAACACCTTCACACAGCGCCCGCGCCACACGCACCCGCTCGCGCACGGGCCAGCCGCGGGTCCGCCTTGACACGCGCCCGACCCGCGCCCGCCTGTGTGTGAAACGAGCATTACCGTGGCATATGGACACGGATATCACACGTCCTTTATGAACCTACTAGCTGTGCCCCACGGTGTCACTCGCGGTTTATTAGGGAAAAAACGTAGCCTATGTGTTAATCCAGGGTGTCAGCTAACTCAATACCAAATTTTATTAAAATCGCTCCAGCCGTTTAGACGTGAAGAAGTAACAAACATACACACTCAAAAACTCACCAACTTTCGCCTTTATAATATTAGTGTAGATAGTGTAGTTGTAGATTAGTGTAGATGTAGATTAGTGTAGACTGTAGATGAACCTATAGATACACTCCTTTAAATGTGCATTATAACATTTATAAGTTTATAACGCAAAGATTTGAGAATACACATACATAAATAAACAACAAACAAAACTGAAGCTCTGTACAGTCGCCATCAGATATATCGGAGCTGTGGATGTGGTCACAAATATCTGAACAACGCCTCTATTGTCTAGTCGATAAAGTGCATGTTCAGATATTTGTGGCCACCTCCACAGCTCCGATATATCTGATGGCGGCTGTTACCTACTTGTAACTAGGCTGAATCATATTGTATACTTTGTCTTCGAGAATTTTGACGGGGATGTGTGTAAATATTACATCACAATGCCAAGTTATATATGTTAATTGTTAGACATAATAACTATTACCGCAATCGTGTGGAACAAAGAAAATGTCTGGGGGCTAACAAAGAGTAGTAACAATAAATATTAATAAGCCGTTTGATTTAACACCTTATTGTGTTAAGAATAGAGGCCAATTAGCACCTACGGTATGTGCGATGATAACGTCATGTGTCGGTGGCATACAGGCGTACATCCCGCTTGATGGTAAGCGGTTACAGCCTGCGAATGGTTCTAAATTTACGAGCTTATAATCCTTTGGAGAGCACACCATTTTCAAGCACTAAAGGCTTGGTCACATAGGGCGCGTTTCGTGGCGTGGAGCAGCGGGGCGCGAAGCTGCCGTCCAAATGTGTGCCTTATATCGTTACATTAGCCACACCGCTGTCACGCCCCGCTGCGCCACGCTTTTAAAACGCGCCTATCTGCCCAAGCCTTAAGAGTGCCGAGTTTCCGTTCGCCTCGCTGCTAGCCACGTCGGCCGACGGCACATTACGCACTGGAGTGTGGATGTGGACAGTCACTTTCTCATAAAATGTTATATTTTTTTTACATTACAACTATTACTTAAAATAAAACGGGATAATTACCGTGTGTGTTAATTTGAATGAGTTTACGATATTTCGGCATTGTTGCAAGCACAGCTATCCCGTTTTAAGTAATAGTTGTAAATATTAAAATGTATACTCACGAAAGTTTAAATACAAATGGATTAAAGCTGTTTGTACAGTCCATACAAATTCTATGGTGTAACGAACTTTTTGAGTACTTTGGATGCTACCAACTATATGACGCTGACTGTACAGTCGCCATTAAGTACACCGGGGCACCAAAGGTATTCAAAAATATCAGAACATGCACTTTATAGCCTTGATAATAGAGGCGTTGTTGCGATATTTATAGCGATCTTGGCCGCTTCCATGTATCTAATGGCAATTGATATTTAAATCGAAAGAAAAATAGAAAAATCTGACTCTCAGCGGACTCGAACCCACAACCAGTGCATGTACCAATTGTGCTATACGAGTACCGCTTAGACGTGTCACATTTTTCTATCTTATCCTTCCTGGTATACGTCATTACGGGTGACGTGTAGCGACATCTACCGAAGAGTTTTTTCTTCCGATTTAAATATTTTTCATATGCTAGTAGACGTTTCTGCTTAATATAAAAACTAATGGCTATACGCATACATCATTGCCATTAGTTCGAGTATAACTCGGTTACATGAAGAGAAATCAGATATTATAATATTTTCACCATTACGTGTTAAAGGGTCCATGTTTTGTTACTTTACTAATTATTTAAATACAATTAAGCCCGTTTCACATCAAGCGCGGGCGCGTGGGCGCGGGTCCGCGCCACACGCACCCGCCCGCGCCCGCCGCTGTGTGAAGGCGTTCATTTAAAACTAGCTGAACAATCGCGGCGCGGGCTGCCGCAGGCCCGCCGCGGGTCCGCGTTGACACGCGCCCGCGCTTGATGTGAAACGGGCTTTAAGGCCAATTCACATCAAGCGCGGGCGCGTGTCAACGCGGGCCCGCGGCGGGCCCGCGGCGGGCCCGCGACGGGTCTCAAGCTTCCACACAGAGCGCGGGTCGGGCCCGCGGCGGACCCGCGGCGGGCCCGCGGCGCGGCCCGCGCTTGCCCGCAAACAGCGCCGCGGCTGTACCTATCTACTTATGTTGAGAAATCGAGTTCGAAAAAGAAAAGAGAGTGGTTTCACGATATTAATAATAAAGAAATGCTACAGGGCTTACCGAGTAATTAGGTACCTACCTTGTAGGTAGCCTACTACCTACCTACTCAATGTTAAAAATGGAATGAAAGCAGGTTTTCTAACAAAAGAGACATGAAATAATATAATAATGTTAATGGCACTTTTTTCGTATACAGGTAAGACAAGTTTCGTCTAAGACCCAAATGACGAAGATGTTAGCAGTTTAGTAGTTTTTTAGGACACTCGCACTACAGACAAATTGGTCGACCGAAGGACCAAGAGACATAAAAAATATAAAAATTGAATTTTTAAAGGATTATTTTGCAAACTAGACGATTAAATGATCTTCCCTTGTTGGTTACCTCTTGTATTAGCGTACACATTCCATCATTTTTTTCTGTAATTCGTATCTTGTGTGAATATTCTTGCATTCAATGTATCATGTAATTCTTCAAAGTTTGCCTTTTGACATATGAAAGTATTTGAAAAACTTAACTTACTTCATATGATTCCAATTCCTTACACAGTCCAGAGTACTCTCCAAATTCTAACCTCCAAATTTTATTAATATCGTGAACCCACTGTCTTTTTTTTTCGTACTCTATTTCTCATAATAAGTAGATATGACAATTCTTCGTTTTTGTCCGTATCCTCCGACATCTTGGTACAAACTACCGGCACAGGCGCTGCGATGAGGGCAAGCGCGGGCCCGCCGCGGGCCCGCCGCGGGTCCGCCGCGGGTCCGCCGCGGGCCCGCCGCGGGTCCGATTCGCGCTCTTTGTATGAAGAACGAGGCCCGCGCTCGCCGGAAATCGCGCACGCCCGCGCCCGCCCGCGCTCGCTCGCCACACCATTTCACACAGAGCGCGGGTATCGCGGGTGGCGAGCGGGAGCTTTTTTTGTCTCACGTACATTCGTGAACAACCTTTCACACAGCGAGCGGGCGCGGGTCGGGCGGGCGCGTGCGTTTCATTTACGTTGTATTTTATTACAAAATAATATGGACTCCAACGAAAGAATGATCGAATGTGACAAATGTGTACGCCAATACAAGAGGTAAACAACACGGAAAGACCATTTAATCGTCTAGTTTACAAAAGTATCCTTTAAAAATTCAATGTTCATGTCTCTTGGTCCTTCGATCGACCAATTTGTCTGTAGTACGAGTGTCCTAAATTCTGTTGAAACTACTAACATCTTCGTCATTTGGGTCAAGTGAAAATTGTAGGTTTACAGGTAATAATCTATTTCGTATATAGGTAATAATCTATTTCGTATATAGGTAATAACCTATATACGAAAATAGTGCCATTACTATATTATTTCTTGTCTAACCTGTTAATAAATTCGCTTTCCTTTCATTTTTAACCTTGAGTAGGTAGGTAGTAGGCTACCTACTAGGTACCTAATTATTCGGATATTTATAAGCCCTGTCATATACCGGTATAACGTTTTATGAGCCTAAGTATATTTTTCCTAACTATAGTGCCTAATTAGTATATTATAACTATTAGTATATTTGTTAGTGATATGGCGACTCTTGGGGAGGCCCATGTTCAGCGTTCAGCAGTGAAAGTCTTTCGGCGTAATTATAATTATGATAATGATGATGATGAATCAAAATAGAGGCGTACCTGCCTAAGCTAAGTTTATTTATCTGTGATTGTTGATCTCAATAATAAATATAATAAGATTGAAAGTTAGTGTGAACATTCCATTTATTTAAAATGGTAAAATGTGACAATATTATTATTGCTCTATTAGTATATTTGTTAAAATTCTCTGAAACATAATAATACTACTTTTCATAATATACAAATTAATATTTCATGATATCGCTTCATCTTGATTGATGGAAAGTAATTAACGCTACAAATGATGCTAAAATTTAGAAGCTAAGTTGATTTTTCTGTGATTGTCGATTTCATTAAAAAATTACCAAGATAAAACTATAGCTGTACATAATTATCATCATCATCATCTCAGCCATAAGACGTCCACTGCTGAACATAGGCCTTCCCCTTGGATCTCCACAAGTACCGGTTGGAAGCAACCTGCATCCAGCGTCTTCCGGCGACTTTAATGAGGTCGTCTGCCCATCTTGTGGGTGGACGTCCTACGCTGCGCTTGCTATTCCGTGGTCTCCACTCGAGCACTTTTCGACCCCATCTGCCATCTTCTCTGCGTGCAATGTGGCCTGCCCATTGCCACTTCAGGTTGCTAACCCGGTGGGCTATGTCGGTTAGTTCGCCTACGGATCTCCTCATTTCTGAGTCGATCTCGTAGTGAAACTCCGAGCATAGCTCTCTCCATAGCTCGTTGAGCGACTTTGAGCCTTGAGATGAGGCCGATGTAATTATACTTTGTTTTATTTATTATATTTGAACGAAAATTCACGAGATCGCCCCACCACCATAGTAATATCTATATGCTTCAAATTATGTCTATGTTTAGAATTTAGTAAAAATACCTACTCAATATTTCACAACTCACATAGACAATTTATAGAGACCAAAAAAATACACAAAAAGTTCAATAACAATTCAGGGAAAAGAAAGATTGAATCTAAATAAATAAATACCTACCTTAAACAAACTGCAAGTTTTTCTTTTGTCGAGATCGCTGGTCTCCAATTCGTATCTTGTGTGAATATTCTTGCACTCAGTGTGTCATGTAATTCTTCAAAGCTTGCCTTTGACATATGAAAATATTTGTAAAACTTATCTTCATATGATTCCAATTCCTTACATAGTCGAGAGTACTCTCCAAATTCTAACCTTATTTTATTAATATCGTGAACCCACTGTCTTTTTCTTTTTCGTACTCTATTTCTCAAAATAAGTAGATATAACAATTCTTCGTCTGTGTCCGTATCCTCCGACATCTTGGTACAGACTACCGGCCGCGGCGCTGTGATGCGGGCAAGCGCGGGCCCGCCGCGGGCCCGCCGCGGGCCCGCCGCGATTGCCGGCGAGCGCGGGCGCGGGCGGGTGCGTGTGGCGCGGGCCCGCCGCGGGCCCGCCGCGGGCCCGCGCACGCCGCTGTGTGAAGGTGTTCATTTAAAACTAGCTAAACAATCGCGCCGCGGGCCCGCCGCGGGCCCGTCGCGGGCCCGCGTTGACACGCGCCCGCGCTTGATGTGAAACGGGCTTTAGTGTCTGTATAGATGCGGTGCATTCGTATACATTTTGAGCGTGAGACTGCTTGTCTATTAATTACATTAAATTGTGTATTTTTACTGCGAAACGCGAGCTGGCAACGATTCACGCTCAGCCTTTCGAATGGAGTCCGGTTAATACGCAACCCAACAAATGACGACCCATCAATTGGCGACCACTTTTTTGTACGCGGATTGTACAAAAACCTGTGCAAAACGTGGCTTCGGATTGCTGCACCGTAACGCGTTTGTACGGACCGAGAATGCGCAACCCGAGAATTGACCTAGCAATCCGAGTACATCGTGGTCGCCAATTGATGGGCTGTTCATTCCGGGGTCGAGCATTGATGGGTTGCGTTTTGATGATGACCATTCGAATGTACAGTCGCCATCAGCTGTAGCTGTGGAGATAGTCCACAAATACCTGCCCCCTTTTTTCACCACACCGACAATTGTCACTATTCCCTACATATGTACCTTGGACGACCTTCCTCGCACTCGGGTATTTTGTTTTTATACAAGACTGACCAGCGTTTGACCTCAGTCGATGATGGTAAGTGTTGACAAGGTCGAGGGTGTAGCACGCTGGTTCAGTAACAGCATTCTTGCCTTGAAAAGACCCAAATCATATCTTTCCGGGAATACAGACGACCTGCTCTGCCCTGCACCACCAGTCTCTATGGATACAACTCCACGTCTAGAAAAGTGTCCAAATTAGAGGAGATGAGCTTTAACTATGGACGCTTATGACGAGGACGCTGTTTGATGTTGGAGCTACCCCAATACCTTCTTACATACATACATACATTTCAGCTGTATGCAGTCCACTGCTGGACATAGGCCTCCCACAAATATGACTTGTATTATCTTGGGGGTTGTTGCCATAGTCGTCACGCTTTGCAGGCGCCGCGACCGCAGCAGCTGTAGATTGAGTTTCGACGGACGCTGCTGCCCGTCCGTAGGATTTTTCCCTTTGTTGCCTCTTATGGCACCCCCGGGAGGAGATGGGGTGCTATTTTAGTCAGCCGGCATCCATGGCCCTACCTTCCTCGGCAATACCTTCATGCTATATTAAATAAATTAAAATTCCCATTGTGTTTCCAACTTAAAACAAAACAAAATACAATAGTCCATCTAATTTACACTGATTGTTCGTCTTTACGATTAATTGAATACACGGTCATAAATATGTTAACATCGTTGCTCTGTACTCCATTGTAATAAAGTGCAAAATCGTTAAGATATCTTTGATCTTTATAGAACAAAGGGAATTAGTGATCGAGAAGAATGGGTTGAAATGGCTTGTTTAGCTATTGTGGTAATAATAGAATTAAATGGTTGGGTAAGCTTTAATGTTAATCGAATACCTAACGTGAAAATCTAAATTCGCTAATTTCGAACGATTGTCTCAGTCAGTCACAGTAATATCTTAATTAGAGTAAAAAGAAAAAAGATGCTCGATTTGGGTACTTCAATATTCGCGAGTCACACTAGTATAAAGAGGAAATTTTGATTGCTAGACGACCGGTCTGGCCTAGTGGGTAGTGACCCTGCCTATGAAGCCGATGGCCCTGGGTTCGATTCCCAGTCACGGCATTTATTTGTGTGATGAGCACAGATATTTGTTCCTGAGTCATGGGTGTTTTCTATGTATTTAAGTATTTATATGTATCTATTGATTATATATTATATCGTCGCTTAGTACCTGCAACACAAGCCTTATTGAGCTTACAGTGGGACTAGGTCGATTTGTGTAAGAATGTTCCGAAATATTTATTATTTATTTATTCTTTCTTTGTTTGCATTGAATAGGCACCGAAACTACTGGACCGATTTGAGGAAATTCTTTAAAATCCTTTCAAATTAGAATCCTTCTCGATGAACATAGGCGAAGCCGGGGTGGGCCGCTAGTCTCTTATCGGATTAAAATCTGTACTAAACGTGATTTTGTAGCGTAGAAAGACCTTCGATTTCCGTTTAGTAGCCACTGGACTGCGCAAGACAGTAAATTAGTAATTAAACTTTATGCCGCACGCAAATAGAAGCTTTGTACGTTTGTACCGAAACGTCAATTAGAGAGCGGATCGTGTGTGCCGACCGCCGCTCACACCGAGCTCCGCCGCCGAACACTGCCCACTAACGTTCTTAAATGTTCGCCACCGAACGTTGGCAATTGGCGTCATTACCTGAAAGTGTAGCTCTGACATTAAAAGCTCTGTCAGAAACATAGAAATGGTATTTTAAATATATGTCATGATTCCAACATAAACGATGGGAAACAAGAAAAATATGATGGCGTGGTTTCGATGAGAGAAGCAACGGAACGTGTTGCGTGGCGTGCATTTTTTGGCCTATGTGCTGATGATGATGATGAATTTAACTAAAATGAAAAAAATATACTATAATAAACAAGATTCCGATACGATTTCATCGACTTGAATCTTGTGTAGGTATATCGTGGTTTCTTATCTATCTTCCCAAAGACCGTTTGGACTTCAGTCAAGGTCTTGTGGCTCCTCTACATAGGCCACTAAGATGGGCCAGCGATTAGGGGGTGGTGATATCGGATGAGCGCGGCGGGTTGGCGATGGGAAGCCCGCGGTGTCGATTTTTCGGCCGCACGTCAAAGGGCCAAAACGATTAGACTACAAGTGAATGACGCCATCGCGCTGGGCCATCTTGTAAAGGTGCTATCAGTGTGCTTGTAGATGTAGATGTTGTGTAAGGACGCCCGGCCGGACTCAGGCGGGCTGTCGATCGCTTGTTGCAGTCATTCAGCCCAGTTCCCTGTAGTTGGAGCCGCAGGTTACAGTTCCGGCGGCGTTCCCACACAGTGCTCGGCGCGTCGGTGTGCTTGCGGCCATGTCTACTGTCAAACAAGCAAACAAAACGGGCAGTAAACCAGCGGTATTGCAACAGCCAATATGTTTACCAACAGTTATCAATACTTGTAAAATTCTTACGACCTCTCTAGACTCTATTCCCTTGGAATAAAGACCAGTGTTGCATGTCGGGTGAATGTGTGAAGATGGTTATTCAAATGATATTTTGTTTGCCTTGTGGAGTTGCGAGATTTTGTTAAGATTTGATTTCCGTGGCATACATATGCTAGGTTTGATTGCTGCATGAATTTAGGTATAAATTTTTCACCTTACGCTATTTTTTGACGGTACACCTTTGCTTCCACGGGTGTCTAAGAGGCGACAAAGGGGAAAACCTATAGAGGTCCAGAGCGTCCGTCGAAACCGAATCAACTTAGGCGGCCAACCCGCCTGCCTGGCGACTATGACAAGTTATATTCGGGGGAGGCCTATGTCCAGCAGTCATGTGGACATCTTGCGGATGAAATGATGGTGATACTGATGATGATGACAGCACCCTGCTACAGGCTTGGGCACATAAGCGCGTTTTGTGAGCGTGGCGCGACGCTGCCGTCCGAATGTGTGCCTTATTTCGTTACATTAGCCACACCGGATTCAAACTGCGCTACCGCCACGCTCACAAAACGCGCCTAACGTATGCGGAGTGAAATTTGGACAAAGTTTGAATATATAAAATGTAAAAAACAAAAATCTAAAAAAAATATGTGTGTATGTCAATATCAAGTCTATATATCTGTGAATCAATCTGGTAAGTTTCATAAGGATTGGATGTTTGATTTTGTAATTATGGTAAATAACCAAGAACGCCGTCGTAAAACTGTATGTAATTTCTACAGTATACATCCCCTATGGCCGAAATCGAAGGTGGTGGAACATTTTGTACAAATGGGTGAGAGTCGAAGCACCATTTATAATATTTTAGCGTCTTTTACCTTAAAAAACAACCACTGCTAGAAAGCCTGGTTCTGGAATTTATCCCAGCTTGAGCAAGTTTTCTGAGAGAGCTCGACTAAAGAAAATTACCGCCGGCCGTGTTGCTAAATCTTACAGAGAGCTCGGAAGAAAATATAAATGTGACGGAAAATCTGTCAAAGTATATCCTAAAGACATGGGCATCGATAACCGGTGTAGAAAATTTAAATCCACCGTCTCCGAAAATCAAAAATCCACTCAGAAAATAAGGCCGCGTAAATTAGTCAAAGAAATATTTTACGCCAAAAACAATGTGACTTGCGTCATGGAAGACGAGTCATATTTCACGTTAGATGGAAACTAGTGGCAAGGCAATTACTATTTTGAGAAGACCAATGGTCCAACTGATGAGAACGTGAAATATATTGAGCATACCAAGTTTCCTAAAAAAGTTTTGCTATGGCTTGCCATCAGGAACGCGGAATGTCCAAGGCGGTGTTCTTTGAATCAGGTTTAGCTGTGAACGCCGATCGCTACATAGAGCGTTGTTTGCCATTAGTGCGAGATTTCATAAATACGAGTCATAGAGGAGAAAATGCTGTGTTTTGGCCAGACTTAGCCTCAAGCTATTATTCCAAAAACACTTAGCAAAACGGCGGAGCTAAACACCCCATACGTACCGAAGACATCAAATCCACCTAATGTTCCGCAACTTCGCCCTATTGAAGATTTTTGGGCAAATCTGAAGAGGCGAGTATATTGCGATAATTTTCGGTCCAAAAGTGTGCAAAGCTTGATTCGTAAAATAAAATTGGAGTTGTATAAAATGCCCACATCTATGTTTTCGACAGGGATGAACAAAGTTCCTCAGAACTACCGTAAAGCATCTCGCATGGGAGTAAACTTTTTTTTACATTAATCATTATTAGGTACTTTATTATAAAAACATAACTATTTAAAAAAATAATGGTGTTTTTTTTATTTAAAACAACATTGCACTTTGTCCAAATTTCACTCCGCATACGTTATGTGCCCAGGCCTTAAGCCATCCCAACCCATGTGAGGCTAGGAATTAGAAACATCCAAGGTGTACTCTTATAAGGTGCATCTAAGCAACATCTATATTTAGCGTTAGGACCGGTCGGGCTGGTTTGATGAGCCAATAGTGACGTAAGCGCGGTGACGTGTGATCATGTTGTGTCATGACAGAGCGTAGAGTTAGCATTAGCCATGAGCCATGGTAGTAATGATATCAAGATAGTGGCTCACGAGGTAACCGCTATGGTAGTTGATTCGGCGATCATTGCACCTATAGTTCTTTCCGCGAACGGTCCTCATAGCGAAGAGTCTCGACCAACATCTTGAGAGACTCTCGCTACGTGATTGTGGTTGGATCAAGGGTCAGATTCAGAAGGCGGTAATCCTGGACACGGCGCGCATAGTCCGATGGTTCCTCTCTCTGCAGCCCTAACTCTGGGCACACATATCTAAACAACGCCTCTTATTGTCAAGGTGATACAGTGCATGTTCAGATATTTGTGACCACCTCCACAGCTCCGATATTTCTTATGGCGACTGGACGTCGTATTGGCGTATTCTGTCCTTCTTGAGCAATGAGTATACGCGATTTTCGACTCTAGAGTTATACTTCCTGTGAGTGACGGAGTCTACTACCGGATTTATTTTGACTATAACCATAACTTGTTTTTTTTTTATTCAGCCAAGGACAGCGCGTGGTTTAACAATGTAATTCTCTAGAAGGCCTCCCGAGGACATAGAAGTTTCGAAAATTTTGTGCATATTTCTCTTTTACTCCAATTAATTAGAGAGACTGAGACAATCGTTCGTAATTGAAAATTTCGGTTTTCGCAGTAGGCCTAGCAATCTTGCATCAAGTATTTTCGAATAGTCAGTGATTGAGAAACTATTTCGTAGTTAAGACAAAATCTTGAATTTTTTGTATTAAAACTTTTATTACTAATTTTGCCATATTATTAAGTACAGTAGAAAGAGCTGAGTAAGGACAAAGCTGACATTCTAACCTCGATACCATTTTATTCTTACAACTACAACTGACTTCGCAATATCTATTCACCCCATTTTACGGTACTCGGCTTTTTATTAAGTCATTCGCGCGATATGTTTCGAAGTGAAGAGGTCTCCCCAATTTAAGCACTGAGACTGCTAAGTCCCGTCGACCACAAACGTCGAAGGTGCATTTTATTTAATAAAATTACATTGTGATTTATGAAAAAAAAAAACGAGAATACATTGATTTCTGATGCATGAGAATAATTACCGGTATGCGATCCTGGTCCAATTAATCATCCAGTTCGACTAATTGGTGAAACAATTTGTAACTGACCGCTGGCCGCGTCCCGTCATCACCGGAAGTCGTCAATGTAGCCAATTGCCAACAGGCAACATGTTTCCAATAAATTCGGCTTCAACAAATAAATATTCATGATCTACTTTGGGTACTAGGAAATGCTAGAAGAAAACAGTATGCCTTGTAACACGCAACAGTTGAACGAGCCAGGCGAAATAGACGTTGAGGGATATGAAGAAAGTTGGAGAGGAAATGGTGTTTCTCTGGAGAATCTTCCACCGTTCCTTAATACAGCACGTGGTCAGGGTCATGGAGTTAGCAGCAGTCATAGTGACCAAGTATATCAGGCAGTATTTGTATATTACAACACAAACCTTATTAAGTTTTGTATAAGACTCTATTTGTGTATAATTGTCCTACAGGCAGCAGCAAAAGTGGCTGAGCGGGTGAAGTGATCAAAATGACCTACACGCGCTCTTACTCTCTTGACAATAGAGATGTGTTAAGCTCCTTTTGAACACCTCAAGCGCTTAGCCACTTCTGCTGACTGTACAAACTGAATACCTATAGACTTCGTTTCCAGTACAAAATAGCTTCCAAAAATGTACCCCAATATTTTATTGACAGTTATCCCCTTACCTCCTTCCTCGACTTTAGAAATTATCCTATTCGCAAATTCTCGCTAATTAGAAAAAGTTGTGATTGGTTCATCAAAGTTCTGATAGGTTAAAATAAAATGGCATAATACGGCAAACCTCATGGGTGGTACAATTTTTGGCGATATCAAACTAGAAGGATGCTTTTTTAGACTCGGCCTTCTGAGGAAACATTCTTGTGGGCTCATTATGCAGACTTAATTCGTCATCTATGTATATTATTTATCCCTGGATTTTTTTTCAACAAATGTAGGCTCTTGGCAG
Source organism: Grapholita molesta (assembly GCA_022674325.2). Classification (NCBI taxonomy): domain Eukaryota; kingdom Metazoa; phylum Arthropoda; class Insecta; order Lepidoptera; family Tortricidae; genus Grapholita; species Grapholita molesta. The sequence continues at coordinate 10,756,688 of CP053143.2, forward strand.
ATTCCATTTTTACCGTCCTCTTCAACATCTGACGTTCACAAATATGGATTCCGTCATTAAGGTCGTCTGGAGAGGTCGTTAAGAGTTTTGCTTGTTAAATCATACTCCGCATTTATATTCGGGGGCTCTTGCAGCACGAGGGTACTCGAATGTTTGGGGTTTTTGAGAATTTTTGGCTATATTTTTGTATCTGATCTGAGAATATGGAATTTGTAGTGGAATGAATGGCAGTTTAATGATTTATTTCTTTAGTTACAATCGATAATCTTTTGAAATCCTTAGGCAGGACTCGTCCAGAAATCGTGTGATTGTTTTTTTTGATGCGGGCGTCAGAAAAATATCATGATTGATCGCTATACGGGTACTTTTTCACTATTAAACCTCGACGTAAATATTACTTCGCGGGTGTGAGTAAAAACGTGGCACAATTCCATTTATTGATTAAAAATACACGTGATTTTTACTGCATACGGTATCATATTTGATGCTTCTAATTTTCAACTCTATTGACAGCTCAATTATTATGTCATTAAAACATTGTTTTCACACGATGGCAGTGAACTATATAAATATCCAGGCACACTCGACGGACACTGGAACTGAAATTATTCTAGTCTAGTTATTGCGTCCTAGATTTACAGCCCCAGGAGAGGGGTGGTCTAACTTTAAATTGCGTTGCAGGCAGGTGCATTCAACAACGATCCGAGCTTTACGACCCAGTTATTTTTCTGCAGTTAGTTGCAACGAAAAGGGTAAATAGTAACATCAAATACTGGATGAAATCTGCGGCGCTACCGCGAAGAACGATATTCGTAAATTACGGACGATTGATGACGCCTTAATTGGAGTAAAAGAAAAAGATGCCCGAAATATACGAACTTCGTTGTTCGCGGCACGGGGCCTGGGTCGTGATACAAAATGTCAAAAAGTGATAAAGACGACCAAACTTAACAACTTTTCCCATTGGACCAATGTTGAATTAGCGAAAAAATTTTTTGCTACTCTATACATACTGGAGCTTAATTGCGAGATAATGTATGGAGCAGCTAATTTTTTATCGACGTATATTTTATGTTAAATATTGTCTATTCTCGCATCTTTCGAAGAAATCTAAAGAGAATCTACTATTCTAGCTGATATTGTCTTTGGTTGCCGCAATGATAATTTTATTTTATTCCAATATTTATTGCAGACATGTATCGTATTTATATACATATTTTTTTATATTGCCGTGTTCCGTTTGAAGACTAGAAATAAATTTATACATTATGACAGTTCCACTAAGTATTTCGTTACACAAACATAAAGGATTGCCAACAGAAATATAAAAAGCTTTGCATTTTTTACTAACTGAAATGTCATTACTTTACATCATCCATTTGAATAGTAAGTTCCGTCATTTCTAATTTCAGTAACGATTATGTGCCTTATTTACTGCGCAATAAACACTAGACACGACGATCTGTGAAGACCACATTTCATTGACTATTGGTGGACCTTATGTCCTTGAAATAAGGTTTATAAAAACTGGTTATTTTTGTCAACGTTACTGCTGACGCTAGAAGTATACGCATTTCACTAGAAATGTTTTTAAGTATAAATAACTGTGATGTAATTCACAATTATTATAATGTAGCAGTAGCGATATATTCTTTTTTTTAAAGCATTGCACATGCGAAAGTTAATAATTAATCTTTTAATATTCACTTTGAAATCTGTAGCTGTAAATATGCAATCTTATTTCAATAAGTGATCATTATGAATAGTTTATACGTGTGATTACAGATGCAAGCATGCATTTTGAATATATAGGAATAGACCTCACAATTCTCTCTGAAAGTAACTCTGTCTGTTACCTCTTCACGCTACCGCTGTACCAATTGGGATAAAATTGGTATAATGAGCGTTTGGGCTACGAGAAAGGACATAGGATAATTTTTATCCCGTTAGCATACTTTAAAGACTGGGGTGGCTGGCCGACAAAGTCGCGATGAAAGGCTAGTTTATCATTTATATACTAGCGTGACATTCGCATTTATAATATTAGTATAGAAGTATGGACTATCAATAAGACCTCCAGTTGTTATCCTCTACTTTTTAGTTTTACAATTTTTCTGTAATGTTTTTAATTGAGATGTACAATAAAGATTATTTCATTCATATATTAGGAATTCATAGAAACATACGGTGCATTATGCAGTCCGAATGACACATGTAAAAACTCCAAAATCCCATTATGAGTTATAAAAGTGTACCAAAGAACTCGACTCGGGCAACCAATTGGAACACACGGCTCGAATCAGATGGGCTGACGACATGTGACGTCTGTATATCGGTTCTCAGTAAGTGTATTTCTAAGTCTTCTCAATAAATAGGACGGTCTAGAATGCAAGGTTATAATTGTAACCGACTTATGCTGTAATAAAATCTACAGAATGTTTTGATAAAGTCACATTTGTTACTGATAATAATGTTGTTCGTGTGTCAATGGGATTCGATGAAAATGCACATTCGCATAAACTGGCAAAGTATGTCACAAGTTTAGATAGTAATGCAAAAAAAAAACTCCAAATATCAAGAATGCTTTTTATTTTAGTTTACGTTCAGCGAGATTACTTAGGTAAACTTAAGTTAATTTCTCTAGGAACAATTGTATTTTAACTCTTAATGAATTTAATAGGTGTAGTAGTAAAGATTCTTCATTGCCTATTGTTCCTATTTTTTTTCTATCACTTTAATAAGACAAATAACTATATGCAGTAACTGTAATAATATTATACATTTTGTTTGAAACACTACAGAGTTTGATATACTAATGTAATGACGGTAGTAAAAAAGCCACTGACTAACACAGCAACATTCAACTTCCCATTATTTACATTAGGAATCGTAAATGGGGAAGTTATATAACATTGATAGGAGATTCTCACTGGCTCCAACAAAACAGTTAATAAGTCGCCAACAATAGCGGATACTATGGACTTGCAAGCAGGTTATATAAACTACAGTAAACTAATAAATCTCTTTTAATAAACATAACTAAGTAATCTCTGATGGAAAACACAGGTATAATATTAAATTTAACTGTTTCATGCAAAGGTCTAACTCGTCAGTCGTCAGCAAATACGCTCCAAAAATAAAGGATCTAAAAATGATTAATTTTGCCTTAAAGCGACATAATCCATGCTTGTATGCCATTAATCCCTGAAAAGAGTACATAGTTTATGAGAGGTACTGCACAGCGAAGTACCATCAGTCCATGACGCTTGAATCTGGGGCAGCCCAACTGGGGAAGTACCTCCTCCTTACAGAAGACCACAGCCATAATAGCACTGCTACTTTTCAGGTATGTAGTGTTGTCTTCCTGATGGTGAGTAAGGTTCCCAGAGCTCCAACTCCCCTTAAAGGTCGGCAACGCGCTTGTGACTAATCGTTAGTCGTGCCGCAGCTTATCTATGTAGAACAGAAAAAGTAATATCTCAGTTTCTCACATTGGTTTTCAAGATTGATCCCAGACATTTCGTCAATTAGCACTGATCAGTCAGACTATAACTGCCATAGTTTCCAGATCACAAATCTTCACATCACAGGCCACTACATGAACGTCAAGAAGACTTTCTTCAAATCATTGTAATGCGTCGTAAAACCTGTGTTATGCATATACCATCGTCGATACTGACAAATTGGACCTTACTGCAACGATATAAGGCTCACTAACGTCCAGTCACGTTTCTGTTAGTACCTATGTACTACATTGTTAAACCATTTTAACTCTTATAACTTAGTAATAAGGTTTAAAATAAGGACACTTGATAGTGACTGTACAAACTACAATCCTAATTGAATGCTTTGATAACCCAGTTTTGAGCGGCGAAACGGTCATAGGAGTGTCGCTAGATAAGATTGGAATTCTGCAGTCGATGTGACCTTTATTGTGACGTGCTAGTTGTTATTTTACTTTGGCTGCGCGTTTTGTTTCGTATGTTACTTTGACCCCTTGATTGGGTATTTATTATTTGTCTGACAGAGTGTCTGTAGAGATTAGCATCAGACTTGTTCGATTTACAAAATGTTCTATATTGTTCACAGAATCCTAAAAGTCAATTTTCAAGGATTTTAGCTAGCTGAATTGCTTTACATATTCATTTGGTTACAATAGCCAAAACTGATTCGTGATGGTTTTCAAATCGAGGTCAAATGAACCACACAGTCCAGTTTACCTTGTATAGATATTTTTACGAAAGCGTTTTGAACTTTGATACTATCTAAGAATTTACGTTTATATGTTAGTTTCAACATAGTTTCAACATCAAGCAAACAGTAAAAACAACCGTAATTGATTGCAGTAAGGTTTATATTAATTATTTATACGGTTTGTTATCTTATGTCGTGTCACGACCCCGTTGAAACAATTAACTCAATACAAACCGTAACCTCAGAGAGGTTAAAGATAGCCGGGTGTTACGTCAAAATATGCGGCCTTGTTTTTGCACAGAAAAAAAAAACGACTCAGTCCAGTCCCATTGTCACTCGAGTCGATGACTCAGAGGCGCGCGGACGTCTTTTCTGTAAATTCCGATTACGCTAGTACAACGAGTCTTGATGACCGAAGTCACTAACCAGTGTATTTAGCATTTAAAATTAAGAAAGCTCTTAATACTGATAGATTCTTCTAACTGTTTTGGCCGCAACGGCGTTCATTATTAGTCATTCAAATTTTATAATGCGTAAAATTAAAAACTAAATGTTAAAGCAGGGTTATAAAAACGAGTTTATATCTTTTTTCCTATTGATAAGAAGCGGTTTAAGAGGAATTTCTTCCCACGAACGCTCCGGCTGTGGAATGAACTCCCTGCCGCGGTTTTCCCTAGGGACTACAGTATGAGGTTCTTCAAAAAGAAGTGTATAGCTTATTAAAGGCCTATCATTTAAGAACCTATACACTCTTTTTTACACAACATACAGAACATAGGCCTCCCCCTTGGACCTCCAAATTTACCGGTTGGAAGCGACCTGCATCCAGCGTCTTCCGGCGACCTTAATGAGGTCGTCTGTCCATCTTGTGTGTGGACGTCCTACGCTGCGCTTGCTAGTCCGTGCACCTTTCGACGTCTCCACTCGAGCACCTTTCGACCCCATCGGCCATCTCTGCGCGCACAAAGCAACCAAAGTTGTATAATTCTATACATGACAACCACGATCGCAGTCTACAGTAACTTCGTCAAAACCTTTAGACTTGTCAAGCAATCGGAATCAAACCTTGTGTCTAGTTCCGCCAAAGAAATTTTCCTAAGCCTTATCACAATGGATTAAGGTCCAATGTTCACCGTTCTCGTTCCACTCCATCGAGTTTACCGGGTTATCGGCAATAGCTTGTTTTTACCTTTGTGGTGCCGACATGTAATTGGAACTGCTGTAAACATTATTGAAATTGTAAACAGATAACACTACTACTACATGCACTAAAGAGGAAAATTATGTATTAGAATTTCCAAAGAAAAAGAGAATGCTTGTTTTCTTCGCCATTGAACTTAGATATACTGAACTACTTTGGGATTGGGGTTATCCTTATCTTGCATAAATAAAATAATATTTCGGGACAATCTTACACAAATCGACCTAGTCCTACGCTAAGCTCAGTAAGCCTTGTGTTGTTGGTACTAGACGACGATAATATATAATAGATAGATAACCTATAAATACTTAAATACATAGAAAACTCCCATGACTCAGGAACAAATATCTGTGCTCATTACACAAATAAATGCCCTAACTGGGATTCGAACCCAGGACCATCGGCTCTATAGGCAGGGTCACTACCCACTAGGCCAGACCGGTCGTCAAAAACAAAGTAATGGCGTGAATTCATAATTTCGCAGAAATTCGGATAATTTTAAATTTTCAGAACTTTTTAGGCATCTTCCTGTAAAATGTACTAGGTTAGTTTTGTATTACAATAATCCTGAGAAGTTGTACAGTTTCCGAAAAAAAATGCGATATGAAGAATGCCAAGATATTTATGCCAATCAATTTTGGAACCATTGGGACCAGATTTATGTAAACTTGTATTGTAATATTCATTTATTATGTTTGCACACTTTTTTGTATAAATTTCGAAGTGTTCAGTCAGCGCTCATGTTCTTTTAAAGAAACAAAGTATCGAGATTTCAACAGATTTCATTTTAATTTGACCAAGGTTACGTAACAACTTGTAATATTAGCTGAATTCCCTTTAGAATTTCTTATATATATTATAAAGATAGTTCCGCTAATATTATTATATGAGAGGTAGGGCACAGCGATGACCATCACGCTTGAATCTGGGGCAGCCCAACTGGGGAAGTACCTCCTCCTTACAGAAGACCACAGCCATAATAGCACTGCTACCGTTCAGGTATGTAGTGTTGTGTTCCTGATGGTGAGTAAGTTTCCCAGAGCTCCAACCCCCCTTAAAGGCCGGCAACGCGCTTGTGACTCCCCTGGTGTTGCGGGTGCCCATGGGTGACGGTAATTGCTTACCACCAGGTAATCCGTCTGCTCGTTTGCCGCCTATGTCATAAAAAAAATAATAATTATTAGATTTATTAGTTGAAAATAATGTTGCTAAATGCCCCATCTTATCCATATGCTTCAAACTTAGAGCAAGTGAACATTTTAGTACCCTGTCGTAATAAAGCGGTTAAAGAATTCCTTCTAATGTGTCATATTACTTTCTGTGACAAGGTTCAAAAGGTACTTGAAGTAATTCCTGAGTTCGATTGAGCATGAATGGGAGTGAACAAGGTCAATGTACTTTATGTCCAGTCTTTAACAGTAATTTGAACATACTTGAACTTTATTACAAAGGTATAAAGTCTAATATTGGTTAGCTAAGTGTTACAATTAGCCCTATAAACCAAAGTGAGAATGATCCTTGAATTCATATAAGTCTTATGTATGACGAGGTTAAAGTTATTTTGGTTTGTACGTGCACAGGGAGCAGGAGTTACAATTAGTGTTCTTACACTTGTCTTTATAAACCAGTTAATTGATGACGTGGTTCTAGGGCCGTGTTAATTGCACTCAAGTGTAGTATTGTGCAGCGGGTCTAATACGCAGACCAAGGACTCTGGTAATGCCTGTAAACAGACCGCAGGACGGGCAGCAGCGTCACTCAGAGCGGTTGAACATACTGCGATCACTAACCCGCCTGCTAAGCGTGGCGATTATTTCATAGAATCCCTCTCAAGAGATCGTGCCATGTAGCGGACTATGGGGGAGGCCTATGTCCAGCAGGGGAATTCCGAGGCAGATAGGATAGGGCGGTTTTGAATTTGATTTATCGTAGCTTGTTGATGTACGGATTGAAAGTGTTTTCATCAATAGACAAATCCAAGAGGAAGGTTTATATGTAAATTAATTATCTACATTGTAACCGATTTAAGCAGAGACTGGTAGTTGTTAATGAATAAAGGACTCAATGTGGACCCTTGAGGTACTCCTATTCATTAACCTTACAAAGGCATATGAGTTTGGAATGGAAATTGTCGAGAGCTAGTCTAGCTTAGAATTGTAATAGGTTTGATGTTATCTATCTATAACCAATTACGTTTTCAGCTGGACATGGGTCCCATAGATCATCAAGCCTTCCAACAGTTCCAACGCACTTTCCTCCTCTAGGACTTTTTTGCCCCAACTCCCACCGCCATCGACTCTTCGACCTCCGTGCGTGTTGCTTACCGACTTCAACTCTACAATCCTGCGAGCTATGTCTACTTTGTTTCATATATGTACCTCCTCATTTCTTATTCTGAGCATACTTACATCTTCCACATTGCTTTGAGATTTTGATGTTGAGCGCGTAGAAATGCCTTTCTAGTTAATATGTATCTTGTCTGTGGCCTTGGCTGTGCGTGCCTCATTGTCGCAATAGATCCGAGGCATCATTTTACAACGGATGGGCCGTTTGAGCTCTTCTTGCTCGGACCATATCCGCTTTGTAGCCGTCTAGAAAACTCTTTAATAAACTGCGGTTACGTTATCTTAACCATTTGTGAATCACTTTTCGTTTTATACTGCCGGTCCCAAAATTTAACTGAAGAGGTCATTCGAACTTAACAAGCCCGGTACCGCGAACATCGAAGTTCGTATATTTCGAGCATCTTTCTCTTTTACTACAATTAAAGCGTCATGAGAGTGACAGTGACAATCATCCGAAATATACGATTATCGTTCTTCGCCTTAGCGCCGCTGATTAATTATGTGTTATGTGTGTCCACTGTCCAGGAAATTGACACAAATTGTGTAATTCGGAGATCTTAGTCTGTGTTTCCACCAGAGATGAGTGAGGATGCGATGCGAGGGATGTGTTTATTAACAACTAATAGAATTATTCCATTCCCCTATCCTCGATAAATAATGTGATTAGATTATATTGGATTTTTAAAACATATTCCTTGCTACACAGTATCATATATTGAAACTAAGGGACCCGCGAATGATTCACAACGCTGGCAACATGTTGAGAAAGGACCATTTCGTGACATATTTCTGTCTTATTTTATTTTTATTATTTGCCTCTTATGTCACGAATAAAGATTTTGCCTTTCTTTTTTTTCTTTTTCTGACGCCTTTCGATCAAGTTTGAATAACAAATTTTTAAACAAGTAAAGTATATCAGTTTTTGTCTTGTAAGTTGTTATTTTTATTTGCTTGTATTAATATTGCTTGTATTTACCTAGTTTCGTCCAGTTATTAAGCTGATTTTGAACAACATAATCTTAATGATATTGTCAAGCAAGTGGAGACTCACTCGCATGTATAGCTGACAAACTTAACTGAAGGACCATGTCTATGTAGTTGTGCAGAGAATAAATATGGAACTTACGCCAATTTGAATATAGAACGCCGATATGAGTGTACACACGTTACTACTACATAGACCAGGTGCTTTAGCTATGTTTTCACCTATAACCCTTTCGATGTAGTGTTATGTTGTACGCTTCCTCACGTTTACCGGTTTAATCTTATGATGGCAGGCCATAGGAATTCGCCGACAGCCTGAAATGCGGTGACTCAGTGCATTATCATCCCGCGGCCCTTGTTTTATTGTAACCTGATATACTCATTTATAAATTGCCTATACATGATACTTTTAAAAAATAAAAGACCTATTACACCTTTGGGTACTCCTTATAGAAATTTGACAACAGGTTTGGTCTAGTGGGTAGTGACCCTGCCTATGAAGCTGGATTCAAATCCCACTAAGGGCATTTATTTCTGTGATGGGCACAGATATTTGTTCCTGAGCCATGGGTGTTTTATATTTCTTTAAACATTTGTATATTATATGTATATATTTCGTTGACTGAATACCCAGAACACAAGCCTTCTTGGGGCTCAGTCAATATGTGTAAGAATATCCTGTAATATTTATTAGTATTGATTATTTGTTCTTATCAAGAAACGCGTTGAGCCAGTGCATTATCATTAATATTATCCAGAATGCTGGGATATAATTGTTAAATCGCGCTGAAATCAAAATTCATCTTTGATTGTTCTTACTAAATATTATAAACATTTAAGTTCGATGGATGGTTGTTCATTTCAAGTGAGAACCACAGAACGGATTTAAATGAAACTTACAATTATGTAGCTTATAATAATCAGATAAATATCGTGTAAATAGCCTACAAGAAGTACCAATGCACAGACGAAGTCGGACGCAGAAACTGGTATAATTAGACAATATTATTTTGGACCCGGGTATGTCCTTAAACTACGTCCAACAATGAGAGGTAGGGCACAGCGAAGTACCATCACGCTTGAATCTGGAGAAGCCCAACTGGGGAAGTACCTCGTCCTTACAGAAGACCACAGCCATAATACCACTGCTACCTTTCAGGTATGTAGTGTTGTGTTCCTGATGGTGAATAAGGTTCCCAGAGCTCCAACCCACTTATAGGTCGGCAACGCGCTTGTGACTCCCTTGGTGTTGCGAGTGCCCATGGGCGACGGTAATTGCTTACCATCAGGCAATCCGTCTGCTCGTTTGCCACCTTTGTCATAAAAAAAAAAAATATTATAATACAGGACCAAGGGCGGATCCCTGCGGCACTATAAATAAGTGTGTGATAAAATTTGCAGTTGGTCGCTGAGTCAGTGCAAAATGATTTAACAGCCGTTATTATAATGCCTGTAGCCTGATGGAATTATAAATTCACGCCCATAAAAAGATTACATATCTAATTTTTTTGCTTTAATATATGAGTGACGTAAAGTGGACTATTGAAGCAAACTCTCTTATTATCGAAAGTCCCTTTTTAAATGACTTCAAACAAGATATTCTCGATTTGGTTCTATTTTATGTGTCAATAATGTTCTATTCTACCTTGATAATTATTATCTTTATTCGTGTTTCGTAGACCGTTTTTCCCATTTTTTTTTCGACAGTAGTTAGGTATCTATTTTAATTTATTAGTTAATACCATAAATTCGGACAATACTGTTTTATTAGAACTACTATCTTTGTTTAATACTTACTCTATGAAATGCCCAATGTAAAGTGAACCCTAAATGGCTCAACAATTAAAGTCCAAGTCGAAGTTGATGCAGTGTATGTGGTAGACCTCGATTCAATATTGGGTAGGGGCATGAACTATATAGAACTAATTGCCTTGAAAGTTACACAAAAGTCAAAAATGAGTCTCAAAACGCCTCATATCCTCTAATGGAAAATAATATATATATATATATATATTTTTTTATGACATAGGCGGCAAACGAGCAGACGGATTGCCTGGTGGTAAGCAATTACCGTCGCCCATGTGCACTCGCAACACCAGGGGAGTCGCAAGCGCGTTGCCGGCCTTTAAGGGGGGTTGGAGCTCTGCGAACCTTACTCACCATCAGGAACACAACACTACAGACCTGAAAGGTGGCAGTACTATTATGGCTGTGGTCTTCTGTAAGGAGGAGGTACTTCCCCAGTTGGGCTGCCCCAGATTCAAGCGTGATGGTCAACGCTGTGCCCTACCTCTCATTGTTGGACGTAGTTTAAGGACATACCCGGGTCCATACCTAGTTGCTTTAATTTACCTTTTCAGTAATTCATGAAACCAGGGTTTTTTTTTAAATTCCAAATTTGAAATTGTGTGAACTTGTGACAGTTTTCAATCAATATATTTTTCTAATTATTTTTTTTTTATTTTATTACATTGGTCATTCTCATTATATAAACGTTTGTCTATTGCTCCATTGTGGACTTTATTGCAAGTACATAAAGTCCAACAAGGTTAGCATATTATGTACCGTTACTATGTTAGACAATGCGTGGTTCTCACCTAGTTTGTAGGGCTTCACATACTATTACTATACATATATGTGGCATTATCTATGAAAAGGGACCTTATTGTCGATGGCACTTACGTCGAATCGCGTTGCGTTAGTATTGTATCGTCTTGAACAACGACTTAAGCGCCATCGACAATAAGGTCCCTTTTCATTGATAATGTCACATATATACCGTTGCAGAAACTACTATCTGTGCTATAAAGTATACTAATATGTCTACAAATAGTACTAGGATCAAAACCATTTTGCCACCCATGATGACGTATACGACGAGGGATAGATAGAAAGATTTGACAAGTCTCAGCGGTACTCGTATAGCACAATTGGTAGTGCACTGGGCTAGTGATCCAGTGGTTGTGGGTTCGAGTACCGCTGCGAGTCAAATTTTTTTATTTTTCTTTCGATTTATATATCGATTGTATACCAATTTCTTACTCCTGTGGTCAACAGTTTATAAGTGGAAAACTTAACTGAAGCACCATGTATGTCTGTGTAGTTGTGCAGTAATATGGAACTTACGTCAAAATTTGAATATAGAACGCTGACATGCGTGTACACACGTTACTACTACATAGGCCAGGTGCTTTAGCTATTTTTTTTACCTATACATCATATAATCCATCCATACGGGGGTATATGCCATAATCGCCACGCTTGGCATGCGGGTTGCCGATCGCTGTGTTTCCACCGCACTCTAGGGATGCTGCTGCCCATCCCCCGGTAGTCTTGGTCGTAGTTTTAGGACATACCCGGCTCCGAGGTGCGGTTTGAGCCGCATATGGTTTAAGCTATTATTTTTTTTATACCACAAAGGTGGCAAACAAGCTTGCGGCCCGATTGATTGTAGGCCGTCACCGCAGCCTATGGACGTTTGCAATAACGAGGCATTCACGCGTTGCCGACCCCGTAAAAACCACATTACACCCTTTTTGAAGAACCCCATACTGTAGTCCTTTGGGATGAACTCCGCAGGAAGCTCATTCCACAACCTTAGCGTACGCGGGAAGAAATTTTCTTCCTCTTCATCGCTACTGGGTGATTATTCGGGCGTTTGAACAGTTCTTATTACTCTGTCCAGATTTCTGTAGAAGTGCCTGCATTATGTTAGGTAGATTTTGGTTGTCTTTTAGCCAGCCCAGCTGTCTACCAGTAAACTAAAAATAACACCAAACTGTGTGATCATTTCTACAGAAATCGGGACAGAGTAATAAGAATGGTTCAAACGCCCGAATAGTCACCCTACTCTATCAAATGCCCAATGTATAGTCAGCCCTAATTGGTTCAAAGTCCTGTACCGTCGTGTTTATATGCCTTACGAAAGCCGCACACAGCAACTAAGTCAAGGTATTGTTTATATATTACTGTGCCGTGTGAAAGAGATGCCACGTTCCAGTTTTGTGAATTCTGACTCATAGCTCGTAACTCGGCGAGTTGACCGATAACAAACCTTATTGCAAGCAGATAGAGTTTATATCTGATAAGTGAATTCTGGGGACAGTGAGTTGATAGCGTCGCGATTATTCAACCGTTATGCGTTATACAAAGCAAATATAACCGCATACCTTTCAGTGGTGTGACGTGTGACGTCACACATGTGTTTTTGCTTTTGTTTAAGGCTCAATACGAAGGCCGATGGGGCGGGGAGGTTCTGAAGTGGCGACTATGAACTGGAGTGTATGAGACGCAGAGTAGGTAGGCCTCCCACAGGGTGGACCGACGGGATGCCGCTGGATGTGGAAGGCGCGTGGGCTTTTTGGGTCGTTTTGGGTGAGGCCTTAGTAGTGGACGTCTTTCGGCTGGCCTGATGATGATGATAAGGTTCAATCAACAATTTTTTTGTCACTTGTGAACGTGATTGCTGTCCGCTGGGTCACTCTTGAAGTAGCTAGTTCTGAGCCCTGAGTGTAAATTTTTAACGTAACTTTACGTCACGAACGCGTATGCGTTTCCCATATAAATAACAATATCACTTACGCGTTCGTAAACGTTTTTTTTACGTCAAGAGAAACTTACACTAGAGCCTCTGTACCGTCTGTGTGTATGAGTTATTTGGTTTTAAGTTAGTTATGAGTTTTATGACAACTTCTCTTTTTATTTTCTTTTTGCTTTCCTAATTGTCCTTGTATGTTTTTTGCTAGTTACAAAAAACGTGATACAAGATTATCAAATCGGCATCTGTTCTTGATTTTGAAAAACTTTTACTAAGGGGTTAAGTTTTTAAATAGTATACAAATCAACTGTGTTTTCGTCAGCACAAATTTCACCGTCAAAGATATGTTTCAACTTTGCCACCTTAATCCTTTGTAATAAGGTGCAAAAGTGTAAATTGTATATCTTTGACGTCGACTGTACAGTCAGCGTCATAAAGTTAAGGCTTGGGCACATAGGCGCGCTTTGTGAGCGTGGCGGTAGCGCAGCGTGACAGCGGTGTGGCTAATGTAACGAAATAAGGCACACATTCGGACGGCAGCGTCGCGCCCTGTTGTCCCACGCTCACAAAACGCGCCTATCTATGTGCCTATATATTGTATGTAACCACAAATATATCGAGACAGATCTTTATTTATACATCACTAAGGATGTGTATCGATACATTTGGCCATACTGACTGGAACTATCTATATGATGCTGACTGTAGATGTATTTCAATTTATAAGAGCGATCGCCTTTAAGCTCTTTTAGTCTTGATGAGTTAATTACCCCCAGAGGCCTTAGGAAACGCGCCTCACGATGAAAAGGAAACCTACATTTCCTGCTTCTTTACGAATACGTAACGCACCGCCACTGTTTATGTTTTTATATTTACGATATTATCAGTGCAAACAAATAAATATTACAGGACATTCTCAATTGTCTGAGCCCCACGGTAAGCTCAAGAAGGCTTGTGTTGTGGGTACTCAGCCAACGATATATATAATATACAAATCCATACTTCTACACTATCTACACTAATATTATAAAGGCGAAATTTTGGTTACTTCTTCACGCCTGAACGGCTGGAGCGATTTTAATAAAATTTGGTATGGAGTTAGCTGACACCCTGGATTAACACATAGGCTACGTTTATTCCCTAATAAACCGCGGGTAACACCGCTGGGCACAACTAGTAATATTATAAATGCGAAAGTAACTTCACGCTTAAACCGCTGAACCAATAGGGATGAAATTTGTTACATAAAGAGTTTGAGCTACAAGAAAGGACATAGGCTAATTTGTATCCCGCAACCACCCGCGTTTATGAGAGGTAGGGCACAGCGATGACCATCACGCTTGAATCTGGGGCAGCGCAACTGGGGAAGTACCTCCTCCTTACAGAAGACCTCAGCCATAATAGCACTGCTACCTTTCAGGTATGTAGTGTTGTGTTCCTGATGGTAAGGTTCCCAGAGCTCCAACCCCCCTTAAAGGCCGGCGACGCGCTTGTGACTCCCCTGGTGTTGCGGGTGCCCATGGGCGACGGTAATTGCTTACCATCAGGCAATCCGTCTGCTCGTTTGCCGCCTATGTCATAAAAAAAATACTTTAAAAACGGGCATTGCTGCCCGACAAAGTCGCGAGGTAAAGCTAGTAGTTAAATATATAAAAAAAACACCCGTAACTCAATATCTGTGCTCATCACAAGAGTAAATCTAGTATCTAGTAGTATTTACTGTTTTAAAAACGGATTATGTAAATCCTAATAGTAAACAAATTCGTAATAACTCATACAAATAGATAGAAGTCGCTATCAGATATATCGGAGCTGTGGAGGTGATCACAAATATCGGAACTACGCCTCTATTGTCAAGGCAGTAAAGTGCATGTTCCGATATTTGTGACCACCTCCACAGCTCCGATATATCTGATGGAGTTTGTACTAATACGTTAATAATAACTAAACGCCCGAGTTTGATTTATAAATGTTTCTATAACAAAAGCTGGTTTTGTTCGCCGTGGATAATTTGTGTTTCGGAGATTGGAAAACATCCAAGCTATTTGTCTAATTATGTGTATTGCGATTACGTGTAAAACGTGATTACTCATGTTAATGAGGTAAAAATAGATACTTTAAAATACTCTACTCTTACCTCACTTTTATTTATTTTACGTTATGAACGTGTGAAGTATATCGGTACTATTTAGAGGCGATAGTGCAAGTTTTTTTTACGTAAAAAAACGTCTCGAACGCGTAAGTGATAATGTTATTTATATGGGTAACTCTAACACGATGGTAACGTTTTGTTACATTAAAAACTTACCGTACCCTGACCATGAGTTGTGACGTTCGCACTAAAATAGTACAAGCGAGATGCACAGAGGCGCTACCGCCAAAAACGATATTCGTAAATTTGGGACGATAGTCTCTGTCACTCTCATGACGTCTTACGCACGAAGCGATCCCTTCCTAATGCGGACTGCTAAGGAATGGAATTCGCTTCCTTCGTCTGTATTCCCGGAAAGATATAATTCGGGTCTTTTCAAGGCAAGAGTGAAGCTGTTACTGAACCAGCGTGCTACACCCTCGACCTCGTCGACACTTACCATCAGGCCACTACGCTGTCGTCAAAGAGTGAATCAACTATTTATTTTGTTGTTGTTATTCTGTCCCATCAGCCAGGGGACAACTGAAGTAGTTTGTTGCCAGAATTGCACCCGCGTACTACTGACGCGCTTGGTAGGTGACCCATTACGGAAGGGACATATAGCTTCTACAAATATCTATGTTTTGGGTATTTAGATGCAATTAAACTGTTGTTTGAAGACTGACACAGGGAACGTAACCATGGCAACGAGGAACAAAGAACAGTTGATTGAACCATATTATCAAAGGCTTGCATAGAATTATAACTATAAAAAATATCTACATTCGCTTGAAAATCGAAACACATTTGAGCCATCAACCTATTAAGGCGAAGAAAGTATTTAATGACCTAACTGTACATTGATAGTCCTTATCTCATCGGAATAAGGTTCACCAGTGGTCATCTAATATATACAAGTTGATGTACAGTTTTTCTCGTAATTATGGCCATTGGCCGTTTTTACTTTTATTGCTATGCTCATCGCCTGTATGCTGTGTGTTATGGAATGGAGGCAGTGAAAGTGTGATGGGTAGATAGAGAGAGAAAATGTGGTTCGATGTTTGGTTTTATATTGGAAATTGTTGAAGAGATAATTGCGCCTAAAATGATTTAAAGAAGTCTACCACCGGTTCTAACCCTACACCTCTGGCACGGGAGCGCGAACATCGAAGTTCTCTTTCTTTTTCTTTTACTCCAATTAAGGCGACATGAGAATGACAGAGACAATCGTTCGAAACTTACGAATGTTTTTCGCGGTAGTGCCGCTGACCCAAGAAGATTATTACCGGCAAGAAACTCGGCGGGACTTATTTTTTAAAAACAGTGATACATCAAATCTTAGTATACAAGCAACTAATTTGATATATGGGCCACTTAGTTTCTTGTCACAGTGAAAAGTTATAAGAAAGATGCAAAAGATCTCGTATTAACGTCACTGTGACAAGGTTCGAAGTGGCCTAGAAATCAATTTGGTTGACGATACACAATTATGCGTAGTCAAACAGTTTAATAAAATATAAGATAAAACAGAAAATATTAAAGTTATTAATTTATTATGAATAAGCAAAGACTACACGAAATAGACATACTTTGATATGTTTTCTTATCTGAACTTATTTAAATAATCTGGCAGTACAACTATATACAATTGATGAATTAAATGCTTGGCGGTTTATTTACAGCCTAAATTCGATGTTTAAAGTTAGAAAAATTTGACTCGCAGCGGGACTTGAACCCACAACCACTGGATCACTAGCCCAGTGCACTATGAGTACCGCTTAGACTTGTCAAATTTTCTAGTAGGGCTAGTGATCTAGTAGTTGTGGGTTCGAGTCCCGCTGCGAGTCAAATTTTTCTTTATTTCTTCCTTTTTAAATATCGATGATATTCGCTAGCAGACGTTTCTGCTTGATAAAAAATGTTTTTACATAGCTGTAAATTGTTACATTGTTAATTCATTTGATGTAAACACTTCCGTTCGTCCATACAGTCCCGCGGTGTTCCCCACACGAAATATTAAATATTCACACACACAATGCTTGCATTAACATACAATAACAGAGAGTTTGTCCGTGCATCGATCGGGGGAGCCAGACGATGCGACGCCGCTGCGGATGTCCGACGGTGCCGAGTTTTGGATGTAGTTGACAGGTTTAAGGTGCGAACACACAGTTAAAATCGGTACGGAATCGCAGTGAATTATCAATGGTTTTTTTTTTATAACATAGGCGGCAAACGAGCAGACGGATTGCCTGGTGGTAAGCAATTACCGTCGCCCATAGGCACCCGCAACACCAGAGGAGTCACAAGCGCGTTGCCGGCCTTTAAGGGGGGTTGGAGCTCTGGGATCCTTACTCACCATCAGGAAGACAACACTACATACCTGAAAGGTAACAGTGCTATTATGACTGTGGTCTTCTGTAAGGAGGAGGTACTTCCCCAGTTGGGCTGCCCCAGATTCAAGCGTGATGGTCATCGCTGTGCCCTACCTCTCATTGTTGGACTTAGTTTAAGGACATACCCGGGTCCGGGTTCTTGAATAAATCTTCATTTCGTGATAACCTTAGCCTGCATCATAAGTATGATGTTGTTATGCCTAAAATTAACTGCTTAATTTATGAAAAAAGTTCATAATCTGCCATTAAGATAACCATCTGCCTACTGAAATTAAAATGCCGCCAGCATCCTTGGTACAATGCCTCAAGGGCCTTTTTTAGATTTTATACTGTAACTAGTTAAGTACTTGTAGTTATCATAATACGATTGTAATTTCAAAAAATGCTTGAAAGAAAGTAATAAATAAGGAATACTTAAATACTTACATTTTAGTCGTATGCAGTCCACTGCTGGATATATGCCTCCCACAAATATGACTTGTATCATCTTAGGGTAGTTGCCATAGTCACCACGCTTGGCACGCTTGGTGGCGACCGCAGTAGCTGAAGATTGGGTTTCGACGGACGCTGCTGCCCGCCTGTAGGATTTTTCCCTTTGTCGCCTCTTACGACACCCGCGGGAGATGGGGTGGTGCTATTCTAGTCTGCCGGTATCACACGGAAATATATATATACATAATATAAATAAAAACGGTACGCATAAAAAGCGGCACGTCACTGCGATTCCGTGGCGTATGCGTATTTTATGCAGCGGTGTGGCCGAACCTTTACTCTGTACTATGGAGACCACGGGATTTGGGTATACGCAATAATCAACTGTGTTTGTTATACTGCTTTACTGTCCAAGGGACTTCAACGGCAAATCGTTGTACAGTCAACCAATTTGATTTATGGACCACTTCGTACTTTGTCACAATTGAAATCTATATAAAAACGCAAAATATCTCTTATTAACATCACTGTGACAAGGTTCGCAGTGGCCTAGAAATCAAATTGGTTGACTACACATTCGACGTTGCACGTTCGTACAGTTGTCTCCTGGCTGATGGGACAGAATAACAACAACAAATAGTTGATTCACTCTATAAATGTTATAATTATACATATTATAATCCTCGAATCGCCCAATCAGACCTACCGCGAAAATTGTCTATCTCCATCTCTATAGCTCTTTTTACGAGCGACAAAGAGGAACATAGCCGAACGAGCTAACGAGGTGGTTGTTCAGCACGGCAATGGATCCGGTACCCTTACCATGAGTTGTGACATTGAGGTTTTTGATAACGAGTATCGAGTTTACTATCTGTGTATTCCGCTTGTACTATTTTAATGCGAACGAGATGCACAGATAGTAAACTCGACACTCGTTATCGAAAACCTCAAAGTCACAACTCATGGTACGGGTACGGGGAATGTTTACGCACGTCACGTCACGTTTAACGGCCGACGTGAACGATCATGTTTATTTGTATACGCTATTCGGTAATTATTAATAGAAACACGCCCAACTTGCCGCCATTATTACGTTACCCTGGGTCACTCTTTCAAACTCTCTCCAGCCACAGCGGCGCTACCGCGATCAACGATATTCGTAAATTTCGGACAATTCTTTCTGTCACTTTCATGACGCCTTATTTTTTTTTTTATGACAAAAGGTGGCAAACGAACAGACGGATTGCCTGATGGTAAGCAATTACCGTCGCCCATGGGCACACGTAACACCAGGGGAGTCACAAGCGTGTTGCCGACCATTAAGGGGGTTGGAGCTCTGGGAATCTTACTCACCATCAGGAACATAACACTACATACCTGAACGGTAGCAGTGCTATTATGGCTGTGGTCTTCTGTAAGGAGGAGGTACTTCCCCAGTTGGGCTTCTCCGGACACAAGCGTGATGGTACTTCGCTGTGCCCTACCTCTCATATTGTTCTTGGGGGAGTTGCCATAGTCACCACGTATTGCAGGCGGGTTGGCGACCGTAACTGTTGATTCGGTTCCGACGGACGCTGCTGCCCAGTCACATGTCACTGTATATATATCTAAAAGCTATAAGGTCGAAATTTCATTTTAAGAGTGAAAATGGATCATACATTTTAATATTGTTTACGCACAGTCGCACATGCGTTTTCAGTGCCAGTTATAAAGTAAGAAGTTGTATGATTGATGTCACGAAGTTTGCGTTGCGTTCGCGGCCTATTTAAGTAATTTGTTTGAAATTGGATTAAGTCAAGTTTCCTTCCGTGTGCGATATACTTTTGTGTTCAGAGGAATATATTATTTCAAGCTTTTGTTCAACTTTATTTACAACTAGCTGTGCCCCGCGGTGTTACCTGCGGTTTATTAGGGGAAAAAGTAGCCTTTGTGGTAATCCAGGGTGTCAGCTAACTCCATACCAAATTTTATTATAGCTCCAGCCGTTTAGACGTGAAGAAGTAACAATACATACACACTCACAAAGTTTCTTTATAAGATTACAGATAGTGAAGATAATTACAATATTATGAAACCTACGAGTAATTAAGCAGTTATTACATTAAATCTAAATAGTCCCTTGAGGCATTGTACCAAGGATGCTGGCGGCTCCTCGTTGTATCGCAATACTGATACGTTGTGCGAGGAAGCCGCCAGCTCTTCGGTCACCAGTTACATCAACCAGACGCTTCGCGATTTCTTTAACTTGCACTTACTTCAAGTTGCCGCACAGATGCTCTAGTGTAAGTTTCTTTTGACGTACAAAAACGTTTACGAACGCGTAAGTGACAATGTTATTTATATGGGATTATTTATATGGGCGCTGTGTGATTCCGGCTGACTAGAATAGCACCACCCCATCTCTTCCCGCGGGTGTCAAAGGGAAAATACCTACGGACGGGCAGCAGCGTCCGTCGAAACCCAATCTACAGCTACTGCGGTCGTCGCCTGCCAAGCGTGGCGACTATGGCAACAAGATGATACAAGTCATATTTGTGGGAGGCCTATGTCCAGCAGTGGACTGCATACAGCTGAAATGTATGTATGTATGTAAGAAGGTATTAGGGTAGCTCCAACATCAAACAGCGTCCTCGTCATAAGCGTCCATAGTTAAAGCTCATCTCCTCTAATTTGGACACTTTTCTAGACGTGGAGTTGTATCCATAGAGACTGGTGGTGCAGGGCAGAGCAGGTCGTCTGTATTCCCGGAAAGATATGATTTGGGTCTTTTCAAGGCAAGAATGCTGTTACTGAACCAGCGTGCTACACCCTCGACCTCGTCAACACTCTCCCCTCAACCCCCCAACCCCCCAACTACCCTCCAAGATGATACAAGTCATATTTGTGGGAGGCCTATGTCCAGCAGTGGACTGCATATGGCTGAAATGTATGTATGTATATATTGTATATGGGAAACGCAAACGCGTTCGAGACGTAAAGTTACGTTAAAAACTTACACTCAGGGCTCAGGTCTTGCTTACTTTGCTCTTAGTTTTGCACCTATGTTTTGGTGTTTCTCTTCCATCGTTCCTAACTAGATATCCAGAAATATATGAACTTTTATTATCACAGTATGGGAAACAGTTGCACAACTAAAATAAATATTCGCCTCCCATGTTTATTTGTATAATCATCGCATTATATACCCTAGTGCGGTGTAAATACGGCTTGTTTCAGCTCTGGTTGAATGTTTTATTGCATTCGGAGCATATTCCGTGCTTCCTGTTATGGTTTTTCGCGGTTTGTGTAGAGTAAGCAGTATGTTGACTAGCTAAATGTAAATATATGTATTTAATGCAGTAAAGAAAAAAGTCAAGAGGAAAATAGGCTAAGGCTATATTTGGTTCAACCGATGGATAGGTTAATGAAACATATTTTTTTATTTCTGTCGTTCTTAGTGGTCATCATCAACTTGAGTTGGTCTGAAAAAACTGCAGTAAACAAGTTCGAAAATCGAATGGCATCAAACAGATATTTTTAAATAAATTACAATTTATTCACTAATAATTATTTTTTCAATCTTGAATTTTTTATATTGGGTTATTATTAGGTAAGGTCCAATAAGTTTTTCACGTAGCAACATGGGATCTGGTGATATAGCTACCTCCAGTGACCCATTTGGCAAAAGCTATACAGTCAACATACCTAGACCTATTGAAAGCTGTGAAATCCATACTAACATTATAAATGCGAAAGTAACCGTCTGTCTGTCTGTTCCCTCTTCACGCCTAAACCGCTGAACCAATTGGAATGAAATCTGGTATGAAGAGAGTTTGAGCTACGAGAACGGACATAAGATAATTTTTATCCCGCAACCACACTAGACGGGCATGGCTGACCGACGCAGTCGCAAGGAAAATCTTGTTATATATTAGTCGTTGTACTGTATACAATGTTTTAACTGCGTCTTATCTGTCCAACGACGCGAGAGGTTAATAGCATTGACACCTAATTAAGTTAGGGTGGAGCTATTTCTGGACTGATGATGATGATGTATTGTTACCATGACGTGGAATTTTTACTCTAAATTGTTCTAGCAATAACATGAACTTGGTTAATAAACTTCTAACTGCGAACTTCAAAGTTCGTATATTTCGAGCATCTTTCTCTTTTACTCCAATTAAGGCGTCATGAGAGTGATAGAGACAATCGTCCGAAATTGACGAATATCGTTTTTCGCGGTAGCGCCGCTGGACCCGGGTATTGTCCCTAATCTACGACTAGAAATACTGCGATCAACAACATGGCGATTATGGCAACAAGCCATTTATGCTTGGGGGAGGGCTATGCCCAGCGTTGGACGAGCTTGGTGATGATGCATTATTTCAACATTTAGGCTATTTGTATTGTCAGTTAGTCACTAAATAACCCGTCTGCTCTCATACAGTCTCTAGATTTATCGGAGTTGTGGAGGGTCATAAATATCTGAGCACTTTATCGCCTTGAAAATAGAGGCATTGTTCAAATATGTGTGACCACATCCACAGCCCGATATACCTGATGGCGACTATACCAATGAGTTTTTCGGAACTTATGTATGAACGCAATATCATTTTATATTTACCAGTCGCTTTTCGATGAGGGTAAATAAACATCGTAAGAACACCGAACAATAAGGCCTAGTTTAGCCCAGTTAGCAGTCGCTTTTATAAAACTATGTAGTCAGTTCCCAGGATTAGTTGATAAGCGGGCGCCAGGCTCCCAGGAGCCGTGGCAAAATGCCGGGACAACGCGAGGAAGATGATGACATAGACAGAATTAAATGATAAAATGAGATAAATAACGTACGAGAAGAGCACCGTGCGGAAATGTTGCAGATTACACAACCGCCATAAGGAAAAGTGGTATTACCTTCCATGCTGTCTGACACACTGATCCATTGTAAACCTTATTGCATCGACATAAATAAACGTTCAAATTTCAGTCAGGGAATTTATTTGGGTGATGAGCACCGATCCTTGTTCCCGAGTCATGGGTGTTTTATATGTATTAAGTATTATATGTATATGTATCCATCTATTATATATTATATGTATCGTCGTCTAGTACCTACAAGCCTCTGAGCTTACCGTAGGACTAGGTCGATTTACCTGTGTAAGATTGTCCCGAAATATTTATTTATTTATTTTATTATCTATATATTGTAGACTACTTTCCTTCGTATAGGATTCAATAACACCCTTGCCTTAAATATGTGATTTTGCTCTCTTGTAACACAATCTAATATATATGTTATTAACTGGCAACGTACAGTCAGCAGCAAAAGTGGCTGAGCGGGTGAAGTGTTCAAAAAGACCTACACACGCTCTTATTCTCTTGACAATAGAGATGTGTTGACCTTATTTTGAACACCTCTACCGCTTAGTCACTTCTGCTACTGTACAAGAGTATTTTCTTATTTTCTCTATTACGATATTGTAATAGAGAGAATAAGACAACTCCCTAGTTTAATGCTCCCTTTGTAACCCAACTTTTTGTATGTTTATATACTTACGTGCCTAGATGAAAATTTATCGAAAGTCCAAACGAATGTAAAAAAAAACAATTTGCCTGTTTGACCATTAACCAGACTAAGTCCGGTCTGCTATCAGATTTGGCTAACTTATGCATGTAGGACACGGGCCCGCCTCATTAGGCTGGGCGATTGCATAAATATACGGATCGAATATACGACCTTATATCACTTCAATAAGATATATAATCGTTTAAGTATGTATGATTTTGTCGTTTAGTTTACCTTAAGTATTGCGGTAGTTTCCCTATGAGGCTATGCAGTACGGTCAACGAATTTGATTTCTGGGGCGTTTTGTTGTTTCAACTTTGTTGCAAATAGTGCAAAAGGCGGTCTTAATGCCATAAGGCATTTCTCTGCCAGTCAACCACAGGGCCAAAAGTAAATGCGTTAAAGTGAAGAAATGTAACTGGATTAGTACTACAATTAAAACTGTTGTGAGCCATGTTACTACTACTTAGTTACAAACGGATAAACTCACGTGTAATTATATCGCACTAGGCGACATGTTTCGGGTAAGCTCTCGTACCCATCTTCAAGCCGATCGCGATGAGGGTGTATCACTCACTGGATTAGTACCTACTCATCTTTTTTTTTTAATTTTGCATTATTTGTGTTAACGTTACGGTAATGAGTACGAATTTGGCCCAGATCAATTTGGCTGAATGTATCTACAGTTTATTGGTGAATATGAAAAGAAAAAAATTTAATATTTTTTTTTTATAAATTAAATGTCCCCTAGTATGTACAGTCAGCGTCATATAGTAATATATAATGCTACCAGCATTCAAAGTAGTCAAATAGTTCGGTACACCATACAAATTATATGGTGTACCGAACTTTTTGAGTACTTTGGATGCTACCAACTATATGACCCTGACTGTAGTTAGAACCGCTGTAGTCTTTATTTTTCGTCTTGTGGCCAACTTACTGAATAAACGTCTAAGTGGATTACGGCTGAAATGTTGATGAGTTAGCGTGACGAGGAAATTGATTAGTAAGAAAGTGTCATCAAATTAACATGGCAGACTTGCACCAGACACGTTTCTTTCTTTGCATATAGGAAGGTGTTAATGAATGTGCATACTGCAGGTATGCAAATTATTGGGTGCAGTTGAGTAAACTTAGGAGCGACGTCAAGATGACGAATATAGGCTTGGCTATACGATTTCAAGTGAACGTGTTATAACAGCTTTTTAAAAATTTTGCAATTTGTGTTTTAAGTTCCCGATGTATTTATGTTTGGGCACAGTTACAGGTATAACTGTGTTTAGTTGTTGTTTCCCAAAACATTTTGCGATTAAGGATTAAATGAAACTAAACATACTGTAAATCTAAGGCGTGAAATACACACAAGCGGAGTAAGGCATAAGTCGTAACTGTCGTAAGGCATAACGCACGATGCCGCTTCAAAACGTTTGTATACAAAATGTACTAAGGAAAGGAGACGTATTTTGAATTACACTCAAGCGGCGCGGCACCGCTTGCGTGCCTGATGTCGCTTCAAAACGTTTTCATACAAAATGTTCGAAGACGACGTTACTGTGAATTACACTGAAGCGGCGCGACGCAGGCCCGGCACCGTGCCTTAAGGCTTGGTCACATAGGGCGCGTTTTGTGGCGTGGCGCAGCGGGGCGCGACGCTGCCGTCCGAATGTGTGCCTTATTTCGTTACATTAGCTACACCGCTGTCACGCCCAGCTGCGCCACGCTCTCAGAACGCGCCTATCTGCCCAAACCTTTATGCCTTACGCCGCTTGTGTGTATTTCACGCCTAAAAATACTGTGGTTGATATCGAAGACACTAACATTTCCTAGTTGAATTCCTTGAGCGAGGGAGCTGTTAGGTCTTCTGTCTCCTGTGGCATTAATAGGTCTTTGAAGAGAATCAGAGCGCCTAGGGTCTGGCCAAACGGGTCTAATTTTGAGACGATAACGAGAAGAATGCATGTAAAATTTTATATACAGTGTCAAAACTTTGCCAAAGGATTAATATTTCTTACTAGTTCTTTTGTTGTTCTAGTTTTTTCTATTCGTATGTTGTTTACTTATGTGTCGTATTAATTTTCAGGTGATGCTGGGCGGGGCAGGGTCGCCGGGCGGCGAGGAGCTGCTCACTGTCACCGTCGTCCGCGATGACCAAGGATATGGCATGAAAGTGTCCGGTGAGTTCCGAGGGATGAAGCTGACAGCGGTCGAAGGACCAACAGATTATCTATCTGATGCTGGGCGGGACTGGGCCGCGAAGATAATAAATAATAAATAAATATTTCGAGACCATCTTAAACAAATCGACCTAGTAGTAAGCTCAGTAAGGCTTGTGTTGTAGATATAATAGATAGATACATATAAATACTTTAATACATAGAAAACACAGGAACAAATATCTGTGATCATCACACAAATTAATGCCCTTACTGGGACCCAGGACCATTGGCTTCATAGGCAGGGTTACTATCCACTACGCCAGACCTCAAGTTGTTCATTATCACCGAGACGAGAGAGAGAGCCACTCACCCGTTTGAAGTCGGTTAAGTAAAGACAAGTTTTATATAAATCCGTCCGTTTTTAACATGCTTTCTTAACATTCCAGGCGACAACCCAGTCTACGTGCAATCGGTGAAAGAGCACGGGGCGGCATGGCGCGCTGGACTCCGAGCTGGCGACCGCATCCTACGCGTGGACGGCGTGCCTGTCCACCACCACACCCACCAGCAGGTCGTCATGATGATCAGAGGTGAGCTGCCGTCATCAGAACAGGCTTTCTATCATCATCAGATGTATACGTCCAATTTGTCACATTCGTTACGTTTGATATGTTCATTTAGTATTTTTTAGGGTTCGTACCTTTTAAGGATTAGTCGGAACCCTGGCAGAATCATTTAGTTGTCCGTCTGTTTGTCTGTCTGTCAAGACCATTCTCAGGATTCGAACGTACATTTTTAGAAAATACACTAATCCACAGACGACTATTTTATCTCATTGAGCGACAATAACCTTACTAATTTGCTTGTATTCTGTGAACTATTGACTAGTGGACATAATATTAAAGGACAAAATATTAAAATGGCTTTAATTTTTGGCCCCCATGTAATACTTAAGAAAAGAAACCCATATCGGAAGTCCTCTTCGCCATTATAAAGAGATAAACCTTCTAGCGGGTTCCAGAAACCCTAATTAAGATCGGTAAGCGGCAAACGAGCAGACGGATTGCCTGATGGTAAGTAATTACCGTCACCCATGGGAACACTAGGGTAGTCACAAGCGCGTTGCCGGCCTTTAAGGGGAGTTGGAGCTCTGGGAACCTTACTCACCACCAGGAACACAATACTGAAAGGTAGCAGTGCTATTATGGCCGTGGTCTTCTGTAAGGAGGAGGTAATTCCGTAGTTGGGCTTCTCCAGACTCAAGCGTGATGCTACTTCGCTGCGCCCTACCTCTCATTGTTGTCGTAGTTTATGGACATACCCGGGTCCAAAAGTTGAGGTTTATAACTGCTTTTGAATGTTTCAGCCAACGCGACGGCCGTGCTCACAGTACATCAAAACACCTCCCGCCATAAGACTCCTATTACCGCACCCCTGCCGGTCAATGTGAGTCCTACACACCCTTACTGTCGCCATCAGATATATCGGAGCTGTGGAGGTGGTCACACATATCTGAACATGTATTTATCGCCTTAACCGCCCAACAGTGTATAGGCTGTTGAACCAGCGTGCTACACCCTCGACCTCGTCGTCACTTACCATCAGGTGTGACTGAGGTCAAACGGTGGTCAGTCTTGTATAAAAAAAAAACAATAGAGGCGTTCGATATTTAAATCGAAAGAAAAATAGAAAAATTTTACTCGCAGCGGGACACGAACCCACAACCACTAGCCCAGTGCACTTCCAATTGTGCTATACGAGTACCGCTGAGACTTGTCGAATTTTTCTATCTATCCCTCGTCGTATACGTCATCATGGGTGACGTGTAAATACATCTACCGCCAGCGTATTGAACACTAAACGGCATCGAAGTCTCAATTCATATTGAGAATTCATCGATAACAATGTGCTACCCCTTTCTAAATTATTTTTTATTATGCAGAAACGTCTGCTAGCGAATATCTTCGATATTTAAATCGAAAGAAAAATAGAAAAATTTGACTCGCAGCGGGACACGAACCCACAGTCACATTTTTCTATTTTTCTTTCGATTTAAATATCGAAGATATTCGCTAGCAGACGTTTCTGCATAATAAAAAAATAATAATAGAGGCGTTGTTTAGATATTCGTGACCACCTCCACAGCTCTGATATGGTGGCTTTAGCATGGTCAGATATATCGATAGGGCCAAAGTGCGCAAAGATGAACTGTTAAATCACCTAGTCCTATAGTGCATGCGGACTAAGGATTGGAATTCGCTCCCTTCGTTTGTATTCCCGGAAAGATATAATTTAGGTCTCTCTAAGGCAAGAGTGAATAGGCTGTTACAGCGTGCTACACCCTCGACCTCGTCACTTGCCATCAGGTGCGACTGAAATCAAACGCTGGTCAGTCTCGTATAAAAAAAAAATATAGACTAGTCCTAAAACATTCTCCTACTCGAAAAATACCATTGTAAAATGTGAGTTTAGAAAACACAGACCCATAGTATTTTAATAAGTTGGAATATACCAATTCCGATACTATAGTCTATACTTTTAAGTATTTAAAAAAGGTAAACAATCTTGACGTGTCTTTTTATTGAAAAACGCTTTTTAAAAATCAGTGACTATTACTTACGAAAGCAAAATAATGTAAATAACCATATGTGATTCATAATTGTCACATACTTGTCATGATCTATTTTTCAAAACTGATTTTCAATTAAAAGACATGTCAAGATTACCTTTTTTTAACTACCTAAAAGTATAAACTATTGTACAGGTTTAACTAAGCCGACGTAGTCTTAAAGACAAAGGCTCCTAAACAAAGCAGATGAAAAAAACCGATAAATACTTATGCGAAAAATTCGACGTTAAAATTTTCGGAGATGACATAGAGTACCATTTTTGTGTCCATTTGCTAGTTTTTCACCAGCTGCAGCTGTGAAAATATCGCCTTGAACTTGAAGGCTTCTTGGAAGTAGTGTAGCCTAAGGAATAAATATGTTATTATATATTTGTGTACACAAGATTCTACCTTAACGTATTATGTACCTGAACTCTTTTTCTCTCGCGTCAAAATGTGTCATGTACGCCAACGGATCGACAAGTGAAGAACAAATTTAAACCTTATCTGTCAGCAGGACACTTGCTTTGACAGCGTAATAAAGATCTGTATCGATATATTTGGCTATTCTCACTGTAACTAACTGTGGCGTAATGCTGTTTCTGTGGACTGTATATTTTTGTGTTAGGAAATTCTACTTCAGACTATACTGATCTAAAAAAGATAGATTGGCTTACCCACTGTCTTCTCTTCCTCCGGAAGTGCGGAGGCCTCCGCTGCGCTACAGTTATTGATGTTCGCTTTTTAGTTCTGATTAAATAGATCTTTTGCACAATTTTAATTACGTTTTTTGGTGATTCACGAAATGACACTGACAGTATATTTATTTTAGTATTTACATCTTCGCGGAGCCCAAGTGGCCAGTTGCCGCACTATATTTACTAGATCAGTATAGTTTAGTACTGAAATAGGTATAATACTAAACACTAACTATATGACGCTGACTGTATTCTCCGGATTGCAAGTCGCACGCTCTTACCGCTAGGCCACCGCTAAATATATATTTCATCATCCTCCTAGCGTTGTCCCGGCATTTGCCACGGCTCATGGGAGCCTGGGGTCCGCTTGGCAACTAATCCCGGGATTTGGAGTAGGCACTAGTTTTACGAAAGCGACTGCCATCTGACCTTCCAACCCAGAGGGTAAACTAGGCCTTATTGGGATTAGTCCGGTTTCCTCGCGATGTTTTCCTTCACCGATAAGCGACTGGTAAATATCAAATGATATTTTGCACATAAGTTTCGAAAAACTCACTGGTACGAGCCGGGGTTTGAACTTCCGACCTCCGGATTGCAAGTCGCACGCTTTCACCGCTAGGCCACCGCTAAATATATATTTATGATTTTTTTTTTTCACAGCCGGAAAAACAAAGGCAGTTAGAAGTGTCCAAAGTACATACGATGCGACTCATGTTGGAGCAGGAACAGAAGTACATCCGTGAGCTACGTAGTGAGTATACTTCTGTTGTATACAGGGTGTATTTTTTATATGATACAAAATATATTTTTCGAACCCCATAATCAACTAGCAAGTGAAAGCTGTAACCCTGATTAAGATAACACGTTTTTTTTTATTGTTATACATTTTCTTTTTGTATTTTTTTACTTGTAAAGGATATTGTGATATACATATGACAGCTATTATTAGATATTTAAAATGTAAATTTAACAATATTAGTTTTCAAACTAGCATAAATCATAAAAAAGAATCTTATTGACAGTTAAAACAGTCCATTCAAATTACTAATTTAAATAGCCTAATAAACCGTTATAATGTCAGAAACAGATGTTAAAAGTAAAATAAATTACAAAAAATAAAATAATCAAATTTAAATACTTCGTCCGATTTGTGGAGTTAGAAAGCGTCAGTGCTGGTTGTTTGTGGAGTTAGAAAAACATATTTTGTATCATGTAACAAATTACACCCTGTAGTATGGTGATAACCTCTCAAGGCTAACGGGTCCTTACGGAATTATCCAGTTTCAAGTTTAATTAATATTTGTAATGCGAACGTCGGCCATGTTAGCTTAAAATCGTATATTCAAACATGTTGAATACCAAAATCTAGCAATTTTGAGATTAAAATGTATATTAACATTTCAGGGACAGCCAAACTTTTGTATAACAGACGGCATGGCAAGTCTAAACATAATTTTTAAATTGTTGTCTACTGCTAAATATGTAAAGTAGATACAGATGTAGTGCAAAACTATTTTTTAGGAAAACTCAGATTTCGATCGTAATATGACGGCACCCGAGCAGGCGGGAATTTTTTTTTTTTTTTATGACATAGGCGGCAAACGAGCAGACTGATTGCCTGCTGGTAAGCAATTACCGTCGCCCATGGGCACCCGCAACACCAGGGGAGTCACAAGCGCGTTGCCGGCCTTTAAGTGGGGTTGGAGCTCTGGGGACCTTACTCACCATCAGGAACACAACACTACATACCTGAAAGGTAGCAGTGCTATTATGGCTGTGGTCTTCTGTAAGGAGGTACTTCCCCAGTCGGGCTGCCCCAGATTCAAGCGTGATGGTCATCGCTGTGCCCTACCTCTCATTGTTGGACGTAGTTTAAGGACATACCCGGGTCCGAAAGTGACATGTTCATATCCATTAATATGGAACTTTATTGTTTAATGTCAAATATCATTTTTAATTTGGACGGTTGATACTAAATAAGAAAATGGCACCAATGTTGGACACTTTTAGCTGACAGGCACCAATGATGGACACTTAGTTCTTATTTCAAAAATCATAAAGTTATAAATTGAATATGTCCCAATAAATGCGCAACACTTAACTCCTTTGAAATAAGCACTAATGTTCATGATTGGTTCCGTGTCCATTACTGGTACTGTCACCTTAATAAGTTGAAATAGATGACATATACTTACGAAAAAGCTACGAGGACCTCATATAAATAAATAATTTGATTTGTTCTTAGTTTCACAAATAATAAAGTTCAATAATAATGGATATGAAAATGTCCATTTATTACAATCATTGATTGACAGTACGGGTGTAGTCGTATTTTGATTGAGATCCGAGTTTCCCCGATAGAAAATAGTTTTAAATTCATTTCATTTTAGTCCTTTATCGTATTATCAGTAAATATCATCAGTGTAGTGTTTTATTAGTAACACAGTACGTAACAGTGGTAATGTCTGCTAGTGCGCCTTAGTTCAATCGCTATCATATATATATATATATATGAAGCGGCCAAGCTTCTCACAAATATCGGAACAAAGCCTCTATTATCAAGGCGATAAAAGCATGTTACGATATTTTTGAGTACATTGGCAGCTCCACTATATTGGATGGCGACTGTTCATAGCTATTTTTTTTGGGTATTAAGAATAAAAGTTTGCTAACGAAACAATATTTTTTTGAAATAAACTCATATCATTCTGTCAAGTACAAAACATTTAGTAATGGGGTCTCCTATTACTAAATGTTTTGTAATTCCCGCGATCCACGTCATCTGTCCACTGATGTTTATTAAAAAAAAAAAGTTTATTTAGTCACTCTCGCGACATGTTTCGGAGAACATAGGCCTCCATTTTCAGTGTTATTAAAATTGTTATTTTTTATTATGCAGAAACGCCTGCTAGCGAATATCTTCGATATTTAAATCGAAAGAAAAATGGAAACATTTTGACTCGCCACTGGAATCGAGTGGTTGCGCTGCGAGACAAAATTTTTCGATTTAAATATCGAAAAAAAAAAAAAAACTTTTTTTTTAAATCTATGTTAAAAATCTCTCTTCAGATGAGCTCTCCAAAGTGCCTGACGTAAGGAAACAGGCGCAACTGGAGTCCTCGGAACAGCGCTGCGCCACCCTCCAGCATGAGATCGACACCATAACAGCCGGGCAGGTCAGTGCCACCACAGTTGGACCCTATACGGTCGCAATAAGGTCCACGAAAGGTCAACGAAGTCTGAGGTCATTTGGCGTAATGAATCTATTAAAACTACACATGACGTAAGGCAATGCGCTAGTAATTGGCCACTCTCCAATAACTGGCTACGTAATCCTCAAAACTCTGTTTATAGGCGATTAGAATTACTTATAAAAATAGATCTTTATTTTTCAATTTAGGCACATTACATGCACTTATGAACGTCAAAGAAAAATCTACACCGGTTCGAACCCTACACCCGAGAAGATACCGGCAAGAAACTACGGCGGGACTTATTTTTTCAATACAGTGATGCATCAAATCTTAAAGTACTTACATAATTAAGCGTAGTCCGTAAGAAAACATATCAAACAGTTTATTACAAGATATAACTGAAAATACTAAAATATAATTCATTCCCCATTAAGGTTACACTGAAAATGTATTCTGTTCACTTACAGTCAGCAGCAGAAGTGACTAAGCGTTTGAGGTGTTCAAAATGAGGTCGACACATCTCTATTGTCAAGAGAATAAGAGCGCGTGTAGGTCATTTTGAACACTTCAAACGCTTAGCCACTTTTGCTGCTGACTGTAGGTGAACAGAATACATTTTCAGTGTAACCTGTTGGTTAGGTTGAAAAGTTGGCTTGTTATTGTAAAGTTGCCAGTTACCGGCGGTTTACCCAAATTATAAACCGAACTTAATAGCGTCAAATATGTGGTACTTATAAAATATTTCATTATGCCAAATGATGAGTTATGCCAAACGAGATTATACCTAGTGAGTTTTACATAACGACTTGTATGAAAAACTCACTAGTATCAGTTGTTTATATGAACCATTAGTTAGGTATTTAAATTTACTCAAAATAAATAATTACTAGGGAGTTTTTATACCTTCAAATATATCGGAGCTGTGAAGGTGGTCAGAATTATCTGAACACGCACTATCGCCTTGACAGAGGCGTTGTTCAGACATTTGTGACCACCTCCGCAGCTCAGATATATCTGATAGCGACTGCTTAGGTAGCTTTCTCTCCTATTTCCTACGCCATAAGGTTGAAATTTATTTTATGGTGTTAATAAGTAGGGAAAAAAGAAAATATGCTTGAATTTTTCCGTGAGTTTCTTTTCATGTGTATTCTAATTTACGTAGCACAAGTTATTAATTTCTCAAGTGCAAAATCACGTGTAAAAATAGTCACAGTATTTTTTATTAGGCTACGTTCGCACTGGCAGGCGGCTTGCTTGGCGCCTAGAGCCTAGTAGCCTCGCCACAAAAAATCAACATGTTTACTTGGACACACGCTAAGCGACTAGCTAGGCGCCAAGCGCGCAGTGCGGCCGGTCGCAAACATTCTAGGACGTTTGTTTTACTAAGCTACTCGCTAGATGACGCGCTAGGCTCTAGGTACGAAGCAAGCCACCTGCCAGTGCGGACTTAGCCTTAGTAAACAAATTATGAACACGTATAATAGATTATCACTTCGTTGCAGCCGTTTATTTTTATTTCAGTCACGAGATGTTTCTAAAATGTTTTTTTAAGTCACAAGAATGCCAGTTTCCTCTTATGTATATCGCATACCGTTACTATACAAAACATTTTTATAACTGATTTAATTTACAAACAAAACTATGCATTACTATAACTACGGTAAATTGCCAGCTACTGGTCACTTTTCAACTACTGGTTACTTCACACTAAAATGAATTCTAATCGCATATCAACGGAGTTACTTTTTAGTATAATATGGCCAGTTACTGGAGAGTGGCCAGTTACTAGCGAATTATCCTAAAGTGTTAAGTAATATTATAAATAATGATATATAAGTGGAATTATGGCATTTCTGTGTACTGAACTGACACATACGAGGCGAAAGTATATTTGTCAATGTAACACAGTACATCGACTAACCGCTAACCGGGTCGAACATTGGTCAATAACTCCATGTGGTTTGAGGGCGGGGCCACACGGCGGGCGCCGCGCGGGGCTTGCCGCGCCACGCAGCTCGGGCGGTATTGGGATTGTCCAGATGTCTGTAGAAGTGCCTGCATTATATCCAGTAGGTTTTGGTTGTCTTTTAGCCAGCCCAGCTGTCTACCAGTAAACCAAAAATAACAACAAACTGTGTGATCATTTCTACAGAAATCTGGACAGAGTAATAAGAACCGGTTGAAACGCCTGAATAATCACCCATTGATGGGTGTATGCACTTAGCAGTCAGATTTTGTCATGACACTGGCAGTTAGACGCGACTTGAATAACTTAGGGTTTTAGGTATAAGTTAAAATAAAAAATGCACACATATATGCCTCGGCCGGCGATGCTTCGAGCGGTTTAGCCTCTAGCCGCCCGGAGACCTATAAATAGGTCTCCAATTGATGCCATTTTGAATTTTAATTATGACAAATCATAGTTACATTTGGCCTGGCAAGTTTTTGATCTTGCTAGAGGCTGCTAGAGGTTAAAATGGGAGTGTTTATTGAGAATAGTTTAATGCACATAATAAAAACATTTTACAATCAACATTTGTATTAAAAGAATAATCAAATGGGCAATGTAAATTGCAAGACACAATTTATTCTATATAATTAATTAATACTTCCAATTACCTTACGTTGCACTTTATTTTCTAATATTTACTATAGAAAATTCTGACAGTAACAGCCAGGTCATTAATATATGTACACGGTTCCACAAAAAGTGTAGACATGTTTATTCTCTTGACTAAACTACCTTAAATCTAGGAGCGGAATAATATTATATTTCGAAAATAGTAACTAAGTACACACAGCAACACTCTTAGCTGTACATCGATGGACCTTAGGCCATATATAATAAAGTCCACCAATGTACAGCTAAGAGTTTTGCTATGTATACTATTTTATACTAGTAACTATAGAAAATAGCAGTATGTTACAATAGCAGTAACTAGTTGCAACAAGCAAGATGAGACCTGCACACATTCCCGCTGGCATTATTTTGAATAGGAACATTCTACAGTGTACACCGCCCGAGCTGCATCGCGCGGCAACTTCCCCGCGTCTCTGCTCGCTGTGTGCGTCCGCCTAATGTGTTCTCTGAGAAAACGGACCGTTTTGTGCTTGTCAACGCATTGTTTAGTGTTTAGTGCGAATTAAATGTTGTACTGTCAACTCGTGCTGATTGACAGCGCCATCTATATCATTTCATATGTACTAACACGCCCTGTTGCGGTGCGGAGTTGTTTTCTAGCCATTGACGGGCATGTAAGCTCGCATAAGCGCGAGCGAGTAACCGCTCCATTTCATGTTTCGAGCTAACGCAGGCATAAGCGCGTACACGCGTGTTCGATTTAACCCCCTGTACCCTTTACATGAGTTGTGACATTACGGTTTTCGATAACGAGTATCGAGTTTACTATCTGTGTATCTCGCTTGTACTATTTTAGTGCGAATGAGATGCACAGATAGTAAACTCGATACTCGTGATCGAAAACGTCAATGTCACAACTCATGTTAAGGGTACAGAAACGAGCGTATACGCGCAGAAAAAAACGGTAGTATGAAACCGCTCTTACTACTACATATGCCAGGAGTGGTACCGCGAACATCGAAATCAGTATATTTCGGGCATCTTTCTCTTTTACTCCAATTAAGATGTCATAAGAGTGATAGAGACAATCGTCCGAAATTTACAAATATCGTTGTTTGCGGTAGGTGCGAAGGCGCTTTAGCTAAGTTTTTCTCATGCCCCAATTCTTTTACCATGTTACAAAATCTTGTATACATATTTTTGCAGCGTTAAATGTATCGATATTTTCAGTGATCGTATGAACTCGCACTCGATACTAGTCAATATGTTAACAGGCTTTAAGGTCCATTTTCTAATGACAAAGATTTCATGTTACCATGTCCGCTTCTATGCATGTTTGTTTGTGACGTCCGGGTGACCTTATTTCTATAGCGCTAAGGGTTGTTTTTGAGTGCTTTTTTATCTGAACGACCTTTAAAAATCGAATACATTTCATAATGATTTAAAATTGTTTTAGTAATAGGGTAATAGCTACATTGAAAGTTACCTATATTTTTTGTGCGAGAAGCGATTTTTGTTGTTATTTTTTTATATAATGTTTTTTATTGTTATTTTTTTGTTATAAAAAACAAACTTGCATAGAAACAGACTGTTTAATAATACGGATAACCTTTCGCCTCATGTTTCGGGGGTGGTTTTGTAATTTTGTGTAAACATTGCAGTATTATTTAGCTACACTTTTATGTTCACATGTGTAGAGATACCGAAGGTTAGCTAATATTTTATTTAAAAAAAATGCCTTTTTTGTGAAAGTAAAACCTTATAAAATTTGTCTATGGAGTGTATCTGCTTGTTTAATAGATTTATAGTAAAAGATCGTATTGAAATATAAAAAGATTTCTTTAGTCAAAAAATAACGTGGTTAACGTATTCGCATATAAATGGATAAAGTCACGTGTAATTATATCGCACTAGGCGACATGTTTACTATGTGTGGGTACCAGAGCTTACCCGAAACATCTAACCTAGTGCGATGTATTAAATAAATAAATAAATATTTGTGGACAATGTTACACAAATCGACCTAGTCCTACGGTAAGCTCAGTAAGGCTTGTGTTGTAGGTACTAGACGACGATATAAATAATAGATAGATACATATAAATACTTAAATACATACAACACCCTCAGGAACAAATATCTGTGCTCATCACGCAAATAAACGCCCTGACTGGGATTCGAACAGGGTCACTACCTACTAGGCCAGACCGGTCGTCAAATTACACGTTAGTTTTTCCGTTTGTAACTAAATACCTAGTAGTAACGTGGCTCTATACCATAGACTCAAAAAAGAATTCCAATAAATTGTCTGTATGTTTGTCAGTTGTGTAACAATAACAACACAAACACATTCGGTATCTCAGCACATCAAAATATTGCAATGTCCACGCTTCGTAATTAACACAATCTCCTTAGCCCATCGCGGAGCCCTCGCCGGCGACTCCCCGGCTAGCCCGCACTAAAACCAACCTCGACAAACCGGCCGGCTCGCCACCACCAACCAGCTTCCTCAGCGGACTACCCAGGTCCCTAAGCAACCTCACCGGACAGAGCTTGAGGAATTTAAGAACCAGACAGAACAACAAAACCTCGCAAGAGAACCAACCGCCGCTGGTGAGACAGAATTCCGATGAGACGAATAAAAGACGACACGTTCATAACAACACTGTACCCATGGTGCCGACTACGTGTTTGGACAACACGCCCCCGCCACTGCCTCCGAGGTCGATCGAGCGTCCGAAGAGGAATCCACTATCGCCCAACATGACGCCGGTCAATCCTCTAGCGAAGCCGAAACCCAGCTCTTCCGTCTCACCGGCTCACAAGTATTATAAAAGGGAGAGGGGATCGCCGATGCATCAGTCGATGCCGTCGTATGAGAGTCAGAAGTTGAGGATGTCTTCACACTCGCTGGATGGGGAACTTGATGGACCGCAGCCGAATTCGATAGCTTTGCAGATGAGTTATCCCCTGGTTAATGTGCCGCCGCCTCCTTTGCAGGTATTTTCTTGTTGCACGGTAGCGAGGTTATTTTTTAAGGGAGTTTCTTTGTTGAGCGTAGCGAGGGATTCAGTAGAATATAAGTGTTTTGATTTCGTTGAAAACTAATGCTGAATTCATAATTGAGCTATTAAATAATTGAGCTACCATGTAACGTGTATTTTTACTCCACTAATGGCAAATTTTTTATTGGGTGGAGTGAGAAAAGTTTGGAAGAAATGGTTTCACATAAATTCAGATAGGCATTAGGTACAGAAGCACACAAGTGGTATTTTTTTTTGTTTTTAATTGATTTTATTCGCGGTAGACCGGTATGTTTTCGTTGTAAAATTGTACGTTGTTGGACCACACAACGTTGTTTATCGTTATCTATGTGAAACATGATTTCTTAAATAAATAGGTAATTTGTCCTATTTTATTAAGGTACACAACGTGTAAGGGGGTTTTTTGTACGATAAAAATGAAACACTAAAAGTGGATTATATTGGTAACTGAATTTAAATTACACCTCGATGTTTCGATAGCGATCGTTTTAAAGAATAACTATCGCGGCAACCGAATCAAATGTATGTATATTCAATTAATAATCATTATTGTACATGTCATACGCCCTATTCGAGTTTGTGTTTGTACCCTAATAAAAA
The DNA here is from genome assembly GCA_022674325.2 of Grapholita molesta. Classification (NCBI taxonomy): domain Eukaryota; kingdom Metazoa; phylum Arthropoda; class Insecta; order Lepidoptera; family Tortricidae; genus Grapholita; species Grapholita molesta. The sequence goes on from CP053143.2 coordinate 10,795,329, forward strand.
GACCTTAAATTACTTAAGGCACGAGTGCACGCTTGAAGCGGTGAGGGTAGCGTAGCGACAAGCTACGAAGCGATGTGAGCAGCGTGCGTTTCATACGTGTGCATTTGTTTAACTAACAAGGAATGCTACCTAACTGTACGGCTCAGAATTGATTTAATTTTATACATGTTAGAGAGTAGCCTAAAATAACCGACATGTATTTTATAGCTACCCAAATTCAACCGATTGGAAGAAATAAATCCAAATCCTCCAAAGTATTCAAAAATGACAAATCTCGTAACTCCAATAGAAAGTGATGCTCAAGAAACTTTACCAATTAATGGCTGGTTTGAGAACCGGAAATAATAATGAGCAAGATTTTTTATTACCTTAGGTTTAACTCGTTTTTTTGCCAAAATAATAAACATTTAATGTTTTATTATTCTCATCGCTGAACATGTACATAAAATGGGTGTTTTTATAGGAAATCTTGAGACGATATAAAAAAACAAGTGTTTTTTTTTAATGTTTCCAAGCGTATACTCAAACCATCCATTAATTAGCAAGTTGCTTGAGCATCACTATATATAGAAGTTAAAAGGTTTAGTCATTTTTGGTGCTTTAAGCCCATAAGGTTGAGTTTGGGCAGCTATAAAAAAATACATGTCTGCTATTTTAGGGTACTCTCTAACATATATCAAATTAAATTATAATGCAGCCGGATAGTTGGGTACCTGTCCTTGTGAGTGTATAGCTTGTGTGCGTGCGGCGTATATATTAAACATACGCAAACGTACGACAGCGGCTGCCGCGCGCTACTCACACCGCTTGTACGCTCGACGCTACGCTACTCGCTCCGCTTATAGCGTCCACTCAGACTTACGGTGAAGGTATTATAGTAATTGCATTAACGTTTAATTGCAAAGCTTTTTACACTTGTATTTATTTATATCACTAATCTTTCTATCTGGTACTTTCTTTTAGTAGCGACCCGTTTATTCAAAATTTTAAATTTGTTTTGTGTGCTTTTAACAATTTGTATCGAATTGTGACTAACATGGCGCATTTCATTGGTACATTAAAGGTATTTTTAGGTTATATTTACACCTTATAATTATATATTACTATAGGTTTAGTTTCAGGTTTTACTATACTGAGATACCAATAAATTTATAAGTATACAAACTAATAAACGGGGTTTAACCGCGTATATTAACTTTGAAAATTAACTCCGATGTTTCAAAGACGACGTTCTCCTCCTGGTCTCGGATTAAGACTGGCTAAAGTCACATCAACATCTAGCACCGCGAGTTTTTCGAACTACCCGCACTTGCTCTTAACTTAATCTTAGGTTACCGAAGGACGTCATTCCGTTTCAGTCAGTGAACCCGAGACCACTAGGACGTCGTCTTCAAAACGTCGGAGGTAATTTTCAAAGTTGATACACTCGGTTAAGCCCCGTTTAATAATGTATAAAAACCGTGAAAGTTTGAAGCAGAAATGTATAAGTATTAAAGATTCGACCACATCGCTGTGATTTGGAGGGCATGGGTTGAAAACGGTACGCATAGAATGCGTCCCTGCGATTGCGTACCGTCTGCGTATTTAGAACAGCGGTGTGGCCCAACCTTAATGTCATTGTCAGTCTATTACCCAATATATATTCGTGCCGCAAACTGATAGAACCCGTAAATCATGTTTAGGGTTCTCTAAACTTCCAATTTGATTTACGGGCCACTTCGCTCCTTGTCACAGTGAAAATCTATGTGAAAAACGCAAAACATCTCTTTATTAACGTCACTGTGACAAGGTTCGAAGTGGCCTAGAAATCAAATTGGTTGACTGTAACTGCGACCACACTGTAACCATATTTTAATGTAATCAATTCAAGTCAATCAATTATTTCGTGTTACTCATTTGCATAGTTGGATAGCGCTGGTCAAGCGGTAAGAGCGTGCGATTTGCAATCCGAAGGTAGCTGGTTCAAACCCCGGCTCGTACTAAACTTTTCGGAACTTATGTACGAAATATCATGTGATATTTACCAGTCGCTTCTCGACGAAGGAAACGTAGTAAGGAAACTAGACTAATCCAAATCAGGCCTCTGGGTTGGAAGGTCAGATGGCAGTCGCTTTCGTAAGGCATTAGTCCCACCGCGAGCTAGTAAGCTATGAGCTATCAGCTATTTCAAGGGACAAAAGATAATCGATCCCGTGTAAATAATAATAGTAGTGCCTATGCCTAATCCTGGGATTAGATGCCAAGCGGTTCCCAGGCTTCTTGAGTCGTGGCAAAATGCCGGGACAACGCGTGGAAGATGATGAATAACAGTTAAAAAAATGAATCAAAGGGCCTACCGCGAAAATCGAAGGCCGAAAATTTAGGGAATCTGTCTTTTCATCATCTTCAGTTGGTCCCTCAATGCTGAGGACCGTGACATCATGTCCTTCTGTTGAAGACCAGATTCCTCCATATGTCTCTTTTACTTAACACGTTCACTGTCCCAATCTGACGTGTGAACCTTATGGCTTTGTAATAGAGGCTAGCCGTGGCCCCATATTGGGGGCACGGACAGTGAACGTGTTAAGGCGTAATTCGTTTACGAACTTCCATCGTGGTAGGCGTATTTATTGGGTAATAGATTGGCACGTGCAGTTCATAAATATATATACGATTATTCTCGACGGGAGGTTAAGATATGTTCAGGAGTTTAAAAAAAAAGTGGGTCAGTTAACGTGACAAGTATAAAGTTAAATTATGCCAATTTTGTAACTATAAAAGTTGAAATAGATAACATATACTTAAGAAAAAAAAACGTCAACGTGTACGGTGTACGGGTGGCCAAATTGGTTAAGGCGTCAGCCGCGATAGCTGGAGATGCGGGTTCGAATCCCGTCTCGAACACCGGAGGTCCCCGTCGTTTTTTCTTAAGTATATGTTATCTATTTCAACTTTTAATTTATATAGTAGTATTACTACTTAAAAATCAAAGCAAATCAAAAATATTTCATAAAAAATAATTTGATTTGTTCTTAGTTTTGTAACTATAATTAAATTAGATTTGGTGATCGGTTCACAAACTACAAGAGTACTATAGTCAGAGCCATATAGTTAGATCCAATCAGTATGGCCAAATATATCGATACACATCCTTACAGCTGTATAGATAAAGATATGTATCGATATTGGCCATACTGACTGCAACGATACTCTGTCTGTACAAAAAAAGGTAAAAAATCTAGATATGTCTTTTTATTGAAAATCAGTTTTGAAAAATAAGTCATGACACGTATGTGACAATTATGAATTTTATATGGTTATTTACATTATTTTGCTTTCGTAAGTAATAGTCACTGATTTTTAAAAAGCGTTTTTCAATAAAAAGACACGTCAAGATTGTTTACCTTTTTTAACTACCTAAACAGACAGAGTATAACTATATGACGCTGGTTGAAAAAAGGAAACCTCCATACAGATTTCATACTTAATTATCGTCACAAAACTTACATAATTTAACTTATTACTTGTCACGCTAAATTCCACTTTTTTCCGAATCCCGTATACATGTTTATGAAGCGGATCTTGTACAGGATATAATGATTTAATGTGTTTCAGACGGATGAGAGGACTGGTCTCCCGATTATGCACGTTAGGAGTCAGTCTTCCCCTGAACATTTGGACCACGGGATGTCTAGGTGTAAGTTTTATTATACTATATACCTAATAAATAATAAATATTGCATATAGCGCGCAGAACCGATGGCCGATGGGGCGGAAAGGTTCTGGAGTGGCGACCACGAATTGGAAGACGCAGCGTGGGTGGACCGACGATAAAGGTCGCGGGATGCCGCTGGATGTGGAAGGCGCAGTACCGGTCTTTTTAGGTTGTTTTGGGGGAGGCCTATGTCCAGCAGTGGACGTCTTTCGGGTGATATGATGATGATGATTTAATATTACAGGACATTCTTACACAAAGCTGAGACCCACGGAAAGCTCAAGAAGGCTTGTATTGTAGGTACTAAGCCAACGATATATATAATATAAAAAAGCTTAATACATAGAAAACACCCATGACTCAGAAACAAATATCTGTGCTGATCACACAAATAAATGCCCTTACTGGCATTTGAACCCAGGGCCACCGGCTTCATACGTAGGGTCACAACCCACTATGCCAAACCTGCCGTCGTCTAGGCCAAATGAAATAGGCTATAGGATTTTTTGGTTTATGGTCTGTCATATACAAATAAATTAGAATTAACATAAATTTACTATGTCATAAAGACTAATTGTGAGTGTCCTTCAAAAACTCTTAGACCATCTTCACTATATCCAGTAAAAATGTCTTTATCCTGGCAACATACTGCTCATACGAGGGTCTTTCTCCCTCCTCCTTTCGGCCTCCTTTATCTCAGAGCCCAGCTTATTGTATTTTACCCCCACTATCCACAAAGAGTTTGAAATTTTCGCTAGTCTGGTACGGGGTTCATGTCATTAGCAGTTCGCCGCTGATCCGGACGGTGCGTCTTAAATCTATCCTTAGAGCCTGCGGCGATACCGCGAAACACGATATTCGTAAATTTCGGACGATTGTCCCTGTCACTCTTATGATGCCTTAGTTAGAAAAGAGAAAGATGCTCGAAATATACGAACTTCTATGTTCCCGGTACCGGTCCTACGCACACAGAGAGCGGTCAGAGTTCCGCGTTCTAGTGACCGTTGACGAGTCCCAACTTACACAAGCGGCGTTCAAATTCTCGCGTTCTAATCATCGATGTATAATAAACGTAGATTCACAATCAGCCCCTAAAGAATGGCTCTAAAACACAGCCGCTCGAACAACTTGGGCGGCACATTTAGTTAGTCTTCTTTGAACCGCTGTCAGTGCAAGTGTCAACAATGACTGAAAGGTTATTACTTTATCAATAGTGAATTTGATACTTAATAATTAGAACACTGAGCTCTTTTTTGTTTGTTTATATTATCTAAGAGAAGATTATAAATTAGCATTATTAGCATGAACTGGAACGTGATAGAAATGTCATTTAGTGCCATATTTGTTCGCGTGTAGGAGTCTATTTCTTTATTACGTTTGGGTTTTGGCACCTGCAACATGTCACTAGAAAGTTTATCATCCGATGAAGAATTATTGCTCTTGTGTAGCTTAGCAGAAAAAGAAAAGGTATACAAAATTATTATTAATATGTGATGTTTTACTTACTCCTCCCAAATCCCATTTCTGTGACAATTTCAAGCCGAACTTCGGCTTTTTGTCGCGGTTTTTATAGTCTACATCAATTCAATCGTATTCCGTGTTAGCAACCTTAGAAATCGAGGCGTACAGTCGTTCCCTGTCTCGGCGGGAAAATCACTCATAGTACGCGACGTTCCGCTTCTGACTGCCCGCTGTGTGCGTTGTTATTATAGACTCGGTACATTCTAATGTACGCGGAACTCGGAACTCCCGATCGCTCCCTATGTGCGCAGACTCTTATGTTTCCATATGATTAATAAACCCGCAGCGTGGCGCGCGCCGCCCGGCACGCCGCCGCCGCCGTACGCGCACAACACGCAGCCGTGCGCCGACCCGCAGCGCGCCATCATCTCCATGGAGGAGGACGACTCGCCCGCCTGCGTGAGTGTCCGCCACTATATACAATATACCATTCATACCCCGTGCCGCAGCGGGGCCGCCGCCGTACGGCACAACACGCAGCCGTGCGCCGACCCGCAGCGCGCCATCATCTCCATGGAGGAGGACGACTCGCCCGCCTGCGTGAGTGTCCGCCACTATATACAATATACCATTCATACCCCGTGCCGCAGCGGGGCCGCCGCCGTACGGCACAACACGCAGCCGTGCGCCGACCCGCAGCGCGCCATCATCTCCATGGAGGAGGACGACTCGCCCGCCTGCGTGAGTGTCCGCCACTATATACAATATACCATTCATACCCCGTGCCGCAGCGGGGCCGCCGCCGTACGGCACAACACGCAGCCGTGCGCCGACCCGCAGCGCGCCATCATCTCCATGGAGGAGGACGACTCGCCCGCCTGCGTGAGTGTCCGCCACTATATACAATATACCATTCATACCCCGTGCCGCAGCGGGGCCGCCGCCGTACGGCACAACACGCAGCCGTGCGCCGACCCGCAGCGCGCCATCATCTCCATGGAGGAGGACGACTCGCCCGCCTGCGTGAGTGTCCGCCACTATATACAATATACCATTCATACCCCGTGCCGCAGCGGGGCCGCCGCCGTACGGCACAACACGCAGCCGTGCGCCGACCCGCAGCGCGCCATCATCTCCATGGAGGAGGACGACTCGCCCGCCTGCGTGAGTGTCCGCCACTATATACAATATACCATTCATACCCCGTGCCGCAGCGGGGCCGCCGCCGTACGGCACAACACGCAGCCGTGCGCCGACCCGCAGCGCGCCATCATCTCCATGGAGGAGGACGACTCGCCCGCCTGCGTGAGTGTCCGCCACTATATACAATATACCATTCATACCCCGTGCCGCAGCGGGGCCGCCGCCGTACGGCACAACACGCAGCCGTGCGCCGACCCGCAGCGCGCCATCATCTCCATGGAGGAGGACGACTCGCCCGCCTGCGTGAGTGTCCGCCACTATATACAATATACCATTCATACCCCGTGCCGCAGCGGGGCCGCCGCCGTACGCGCACAACACGCCAGTCGCTTTTCGGTGAAGGAAAACATGGCAGTCGCTTTCGTAAAACTAGTGTCTACGCTAAATCCTGGGATTACTTGCTAAGCGGACCCCAGGCTGTCATGATCTGCGGCAAAATGCGAGGAAGATAATGGTACGGTAGACCTGAACAAAATTTGAGTTTTGAAGATTTGAGTAGTGATGTGAATTTAAGCTTCGAGACGTACCTAAACTAAAAGACTAGTCGCGATTGAGTCTAGGAGCCTCGGACCTTAAAGCTTCGACCGTATAAGCCTCAAATTAATAAGTTCGCGTTGCTGCTTACGATCACAGAAACCTTAAGGCCTCAAGCTATAAAATCTACTAAGTTTTGAAGGTTTAACTTTAGAAGGTTCGGAGCGGTAAAGGTTTGGAACTAAAAGTAAAAAATTTCCACAAATTAGATCAATATAAGTATGCCATGTTGTTGCATAGGGTGAAATAAATACGTTTTTGTGAAATTGGGAAAAAATAAATAAATATTGTCATTGTATTAAATTTAATAGAAATAGAAATTATTTAATCGTAGACAACATATAAAAAAGTACATTGATGAATAATCAAATAAATAATGTCCCACGAAATGGTTGCATTGCATCTCATGATTTCTGTTATTTAAGTGTGATGAAAAACATTGTTTTTCCCTCGGGTACAGAAATCAAGAACTTGATAAAATTAAGCCGTCGCCTTCGGCTTCCAACCTTCACGTGTTCCTAAATTCTCGTTAACCCCCATACTGTCGCCATCAGATATATCGTACCTGTGGAAGTGTTCAAAAATATCCGAACATGTATTTTGTCGCCTTGACAATAGAGGCGTTGTTCAGATGTTTGTGACCACCTCCACAGCTCCGATATATCTGATTGCGACAGTACATGCACAATGTATTATTGAAATATAATTTACTCCTTATAATGACCGTTTTTTGTAATATTTATATTATTATCAACAGGAAACATCGAATCCAGGCTTGTTCTCGAATCTTCGAACAGTTTTGGATTCGAAAGCGCGAACCGCCGTACTTCTGAACTGGCTGTTAGGCGAACGAAGGTAAAATATATACAACTTGTAACTTATTTGTTATGTTGTTATTTTTCTACACTATTTTTTTATACACGACTGACTAGACTTTGACTTTAGTCACACCTGTCGACGAGGTCGAGGGTGTAGCACGCTGGTTCAGTAACAGCCTATTCACTCTTGCCTTGAAGAGACCCAAATTATATCTTTCGACGAAGGGAGCGAATGCCATTCCTTAGCATTACACTAATATTGTAAAGAGGAATGATTGTTTGTTAGTTTGTTTGTACTGAATTGGCTCTGAAACTATTGGGCCTATTGGAAATATGGTTTCACCATTAAAATCCTAAATGAATATAGATGAATATAGGGATTATAGGGTATAAAATGTTTTCCAAAAAATTTTGGGATCTGTATAAAATCTTCGATAATGTAATGGTAGTTTGGTTATTGTTCATTCTATATCCTCTAGCCGCCCAGAGATGATAATTTGCCAGGCCAAATGCAACTATGGTTTGGCATAATTAAAATTCAAAATGGCTTTCAATGGGAGACCTTTTTCTCTGGGCGGCTAGAGGATAAGTATTTGTACGTCTAATACACCAATGGGAGTTATCAAAATTTGGTACACCTAATTAGCGAAAGTTGTTATGAAAAGTTAAATTACTGTCAGTTTCGTGTCGACAATTAAGCATGAAATCTTTATGAAGATCGACTTTTTGCCTTTAATTATGTTGTAATATCGATTGAAGTTTATAAAATGAACAGCAAATCCAAGTTTTTATCGAAATGTAATGCTTAATTGTCGTCACGAAACTGACAGTGATTAACTTTTTTTAACAACTTTCACTAATTGGGTGCACTATCTTTTGAAAACTCCCCAATATGTTAAAATTGTTCGAATGTTTATTTACTTTATTGTTTAAGATGTGCCTGCGCGACCCTCCTCCTCCTCATCACGGACGGCTACCGGTCCGCCCAGGGCGTCCCGACGTCCACCCTCCGCCGCTGGGCGTACGAGATACAGTCCACGTTCTTAGCGCCAACAGCTGTGCTGCGACCTCCGACGCTGGACCCGCAGGCGGTGAAGGAGGTCGAAGACGCCTTGCATGATGGTACGTACAGGTTTTAATTTAAGGTAGATTTTTTGGTCGTGTGATGCCGGCTGACTAGAATAGCACCACCCCATCTCGCGCGGGTATCGTAAGAGGCGACAAAGGGAAAAATCCTAGGGACGGGCAGCAGCGTCCGTCGAAACCCAATCTACAGCAACTGCGGCCCCCAAGATGATATAAGTCATATGTGGGAGGCCTATATCCAGCAGTGGACTGCATACGGCTGAAATGTATGATGTATGTATGTGTTTGGCTTCCTTGGTAGGGTCGAAGATTCCCTACCTACACGATAAGTAAAAGTTAAACTTGAGTTTTCGTGGTAGTCAAAGTGCAAGGTGCCCTGCATGATGGTAAGTGGTTAAAAATGGGACTTTTGGGGTTTCAGGGTAGATTTTTTTGGGGGTTTTCATGGTGAGGAAGCGAAGACTCTCTACAAAATAGTAAATGGAGTTGTTAATAAAGCAGTAGGCAAGACTGTGAGGCCATAGTGTTGGACAGTGTGGACATTGTACTTAGTAATTTAAAATGTTTGTCAATGAAACCTTAAAACCCCAAAACTCCCCTTGAGTTTTGGGGTTATCGTGGTAATTAAACTTGACTTTGAGTCTTAGGGCTAAAATCTACCCTCCCCCGCTGGGCGTATGAAATACAATCGACGTTCTTAGCACCAACTAACTGTGACCTGACCTTCGACATTAGACCCACAACCAGAGACCGGAAAACCCCTTCATTTGATTAATCATATCGATAGGGTAGCCCTATAGAAGTCTTACCGTAACGATGTGGTTAGCCTAACTATCATCCGGGTAAGTCAATGATACGCTTACCAAACTGATAGGGTATTTAAAAACAACCCTATCAAAAACCCAGGGTAATACCCCATATTTGGTAACCGGTTCCGGTCCCCGCCCACAGCTAGAGGCGATCAAAGGGCTTTTTTTAATCTATTTTGATTTCGACAGATTACGACAAAGAAGAAATACTCCGAAACGTCTTCCGCAAGGCTCGCCAGAAGGCCAAAGAGGAAATGGCTCAACAGCTGAACGAGTTTCAAGTTAAGAGGCAGGTGGGGCTCGGTGGCTTGTATGGACCCGACGACGCCCAGATCGAGAGATGCGTCGTTGACAAGGCTCAGGTAATTATATATAAATAATAATAATAAATAAATATTTCGGACATTCTTACACAAATCGACCTAGTCCCACGGTAAGCTCAATAAGGCTTGTGTTGCAGGTACTAGACGACGATATATATATTAAATAGATACATATAAATACTTAAATACATAGAAAACACCCATGACTCAGGAACAAATATCTGTGCTCATCACACAAATGCCCTGACTGGGAATCGAACCCAGGACCTTCGGCTTCATAGGCAAGGTCACTACCCACTAGGCCAGACCGGTTGGGTTATATTTCATCATATTCCTCGCGTAATTATATAGTTATATACTTAAAGATTTGATGTATCACTGTTTTGAAGTCCCGTCGTAGTTTCTTGCCGATATCTTCTCGGGTCAGAGGTGTAGGGTTAGAACCGGTGTAGATTTTTCTTTGATGTTCATAAGTGCATGTAATGTGCCTAAATTGAAAAGTAAAGATATTTTTTTTAATGTTGTCACGGCATTTTTCCACGGCTCATGGAAGGCTGGGGTCCGCTTAGCAACTAATCCTAGGATTTGGCGTAGGCATTAGTTGTACTAAAGCGTCTTCCAGATATTTAACAGCCTATGATTGAATGAATCCGGTAGTGCGGTTGTATAGACGTTGAATTACGGATGTATCGATGGTGTATTACGACTGAATCGCTACTGTGGCGATACTGAATGGCAGCCGTATTTTGATTGTATCATATATATTGTATAAATAAGCTTTTGCCCGCGGCTTCGCTCGCGTTAAGTAGTATTTAAGTCAAACACTATCGTTCAAAACCTAGTTTTGTATATATTGTTAGAAAAATGCCGTTTTATCCACAAATGCCTACGTCATAGTAGCTTTATGCATGCAAAGTCTCAGCCCGATCGGTTTATAATTGACAAAGTTTCATACAAACTTTCATCCCCTATTTTATCCCCTTGGGAATAGAATTGATAAAAATCCTTTCTTAGCGGATGCCTACGTCATAACATCTGCCTGCATGCCAAATTTTAGCCCGGTCCGTCCAGTGGTTTGAACTGTGCGTTGATAGATCACTATGTCAGTCAGTCAACTTTGAGTTATATGTATTTAGTCATCTAACATTCCTACATTCAAAAAGCACTAAAAGTGATAAAAAATGTGTAGAACGGAAAGCATAGTTGCCATTTTGTCGTCTATCGTACTATCCATCACTTTCGCATTCACATACTTGTTGGAGCGTGACAGATACTGTGACAAATCATAAAAATTCGACCATATTAGGCTAGTAGAACCATTTTTTATTAACGTCTGTACAGCGACTGGAGCGGTACCGCGAACATCGAAGTTCGTATATTTCAGGCATCTGTCTCTTTTACTCCAATCAAGGCGTCACGAGAGTGACAGAGACAATCGTCCGAAGTTTACGAATATCGTCTTTCGCGGTAGTGCCTCTGTATCGCTACTGTTGCGCGTTTGTATCGATGCAAATAGACGCGTGCCTCTTGTTTCTCAAATATTGTTATTCTAACTTTAACAATGTAAAATTTTCTAATTTCTTGTTTGGGGTGCTATGATATTTTGCATCGTACTGTGTAAGATTTTCTGTAATAACACGCGAGTACTAAATAATGAATAATTAGTAAGTGTTTAATTTTTATGTGTAACGCCCGAGTGGACCCTCGACGTCTGCTTGCAAGTTAAACAAACAACGTATAGTCAAGGTCAGAGATATCGATACGAACAAAGTGTCAAAATTAGAGATAGGCCGACTACGGATTTTGCCGACTTTTTAAAATAGTCGGTTTTTGAATTGACTACCAGTCTGGCCTAGTGGGTAGTGACCCTGCCTATGAAGCCGATGGTCATGGGTTCGATTCCCAGTCAGGGCATTTATTTGTGATGAGCACAGATATTTGTTCCTGAGTCATGGGTGTTTTCTATGTATTTAAGTATTTATATGTATCTATCTATTATATATATCGTCGTCTATAGTACCTACAACACAAGCCTTACTGAGCTTACCGTAGGACTAGGTCGATTTGTGTAAGATTGTCCAGAAATATTTATTTTATTTTATTTATAATTTTTATTGAATTGCCGATTTATCGGTCGACTAGTACTCGTACGTTTTCAGCTAAGCTCGGGTGCAATCGGAAATGTTCGTGTCGCTTCGTCTATCGATGATGATATCGATGTATTTGAATAAAAATCTTTAAATATAAAACAAGTTTGTTTTCAAAATGCTATTTTTTTGTCCTTAGTCCTATATTTTTCTGTAGGTAATCAAGTGCGGTCGGTGTAGTCGGCGACCTTATTATCTCACTGCTAAAGCATATGCATACATATTTTGGAACTTTTTCCGTATCCGATATCTTTTATTTTGACTACTCTCGGAAGCTCGAAGCTAGCCTGAGTACTCTGTTAAGACCTTACACTGATGAAGATCTAGCTGATGTCGCCTCAGAGTCCTCTCGGGGGATTCGGGGATTTTGTGAGCAACGATATTCGTAAATTTCGGACGTCTCTGTCACCTTAATTGGAGTAACAGAGAAAGATGTCCGAAATATACAAATTTCGATGTTCGCGGTACCGCTCCTATTCGCTCGCCTCTGTCAGCGGGATCGCTATTAATTTGGGTGGGCCCTTGAAGCTTTGTGTACACAGGGTGACCATCAAAACGCAACCCATCCATGCTCGACCCCGGAACGAACAGCCCATCAATTGACGACCATGATGTACACGGCTTGTTGGGTCGTCAATTCTCGGGTTGCACATTCTCGGTCCGTACAAACGCGTTACGGTACAGCAATGCGAAGCCACGTTTTGTACAGGGCAACAATGCTCGACCCATCAATCTGCGTCCAACAATCAGACTCCTTTGGCTTTGAATTGTTCGGATGTGCATTGTTGGTAGGGGTTGATAAAGCGCGACCCAACAATTAACGACCCATCAATTGGAAGCCACAGAAATATCATATGTGGCAGAGGCCAGATAGGTGCGACGACGAGCGAAACGAGGAGTGTGTTAGGTTAACCGGGAATAAACAGCTAAAACCAGCGTTTTAAATGAAACAATTCTAGAAAAGACTTGGTCGCCGATTGTTGGGTCGTCAATTGATGGGTTGAGCAATCCGGGGTTGCTCATTGTTGGTACGGGCCGAGAATGCGCGACCAATAATTAGTGTCACCTAAATGGACGCCGATTGCTGGGTCGTCAATTTTCGGGTTACGCATTCTCGCTCCGTACAAACGCGTTACGGGGCAGCAATCCGAAGCCAGGTTTTTTACGCGGCAACAATGCTCGACCCATCAATCCCCGTACAAAAAAGTGGTCGCCAATTGATGGGTCGTCATTTGTTGGGTTGCGTATTACCCGGACTCGGGGTAAGTCCGGTGTTTTTATCACCGACGGGATCGAGCCAGCCAGGTGGGATCCCGGTGGGGGAGGCGCAGAGTTAGGGCCTGGCCTCGACCTTACCTCGACACCGGTTGACGATCTGCCGGTGTCAGAGTGACGTCGTCACCAGGGCGGTGCGGGCGCGGCAGGCGCTGTGCCGGCGAGTCCGGGTAACACGCGACCTGACAATTGACGACCCATCAATCGGCCACCACTTTTTTGTACGCGGATTGATAGATCGAGTATTGTTTCCGCGTAAAAAACGTGACTTCGGATTGCTGCCCCGTAACGCGTTTGTACGGACCGAGAATGCGTAACCCGAGAATTGACGACCCAGCAATCGGCGTCCATTTAGGTGACACTAATTATTGATCTCGCATTCTCGGCCCGTACCAACATTGCGCGACCCCGGAATACTCAACCTATCAATTGATGATCCAACAATCGGCGACCAACGCTTTTCTAGAAATTATTTATATTAAAATGTCGGTTTTAGCTGGTTGTTCGCGGTTGACCTAATGGTTCGTCGTCGTCGCACTTATTATTTCTGTGGCTTCCAATTGATGGGTTGTTAATTGTTGGGTTGCGCTTTATGCGTGTAACAATGCCCATCCCAATAATTCAAAGATGGTTCGAGCTTGTTGCCCTGTAAAAAACGTGGCTTCGGATTGCTGCTCCGTGACGGGTTGGTGGCTGAGAAAGCGCAACCCGAGAGTTGACGACCCAGCAATCCGAGTACATCATGGTCGCCAATTATCGGACCGTTCATTCCGGGGTCGAGCATTGTCGGGTTGCGTTTTGATGGGCGCGCTGACGGGGCCGTGTGTTGCAGGAGCAAGTGATCGTGGAGCGGCTGCTGGTGCAGTGTCTGGCCGGCGTGGCGGGGGCGGGCGGTGCCGGGGCGGGGGCTGCGGCGCGCGCGGGCGGGCGGGCGGGGCGCGCTGCTGGCCGCGCTGCAGGCCGCCGCGCTGTGTCTGCAGTGCAGGTGAGAACAGCTCTTGATAAAGCTCCTCGTTACGCCGCAAAACATATCGAACAATATTCGACTTACAAACCGATACTCGATTTAATAGCGAGCGAAGCAGAGTTCTCATCTAGTACATATATAAATACAGGAAACATACGAAAAATATTTAGTTGACCATTAATAGTCCTTAAGTCTTTGATATAAAGTCTACAATCGAGTTAATTACATCACCAATCCCATATTCAATACGCATTTATTTATATCTCCACCTTTTCCTCTTTCCTGTTTCTCTCTCTTTTCCCCAATACGTCATAACATATTGTTTAAATGAAACGAAAGATTTGAACAAAGTCGAGCTTTATAGTACCTATTTATCTGTCTACTTGCTACCACGTTTTAGTGTTGACATTAATAATTAATTGTCAAAAACAATTAAATACGTAGAACTATAATATTAATGATAAAAACTACAATAAAATTCAACTAAACTGCAGCATGGTACCGAAGACGCGGTAGCATTTCCTCGCTGAATCGTGTAAATTGTATACAAATTAGTAAAATATTACTTCAAATTACAGTCGTCATCAGATATATCGGAGCTGTAAGAGTCCCCAAATATATGAACATATGTGTTGCTTAACTTCAAACCCGGGTAAATCCATTCTGCTTTAAGGTTGATTATCTAAAAAAAATGTATAAAAATCTGAATGCTTATCAACCTTAGAGCAAAATGGATACCTGAGTTTGAAGTTAAGCGACGCATATAAAGTGCATGTTCAGATATTTGTGACCACCCCGCAGCTCCGATATATCTGATCACAGTACATACATAAGGCATAGGATTAGTTTATGTAGTGAAGTGAATAAAAAAAGTGTAAAATGGTAGTGTTCACTGAAGTGAGTGAGACACAGGCGAAAGAGATTAGGAGGAGATGGTGGCAGTCGCCTAAGAGTAAGAAGAAGAAACAGCTCACGTGAGTTTTACTACCTTTGTTAGCAGCTCTTCATTTTGCTCTGGTACCCATTTTCAAGCCGAGTCAGTACACATCGCTGGCCTAGTGCGATATAATTACACGCGAGCTTATCCGTTTGTAAGTAAGTAGTAGTAACATGGAACACAAGTTTTTTTTTATTATATAAAAGTACTAGCTCTATAAAATCTTTCGAAGAAAATATATTTTGATCTATTCATGCCCCAAAATGTTCTTCGCCAGTTTTTTGAAGTAGATGATGTTCCGAGTATTTACTACTGTAATATTAAACTAATTATATACGCGTATTATATATACCAACATATGTGTATACTACTAAGGCCCACAAGCCTACCTGCAGCAGAGACCGGAAAACCCCTTCATTTGATTAATCATATCGATAGGGTAGCCCTCTCTTACCGTAACGATGTGGTTAGCCTATAATAGGGAAACCGTTATGGATAGGCTTACCCGGGTTTCACATGGTTACCGAGTCGGATGGGGTAAAAATGGCTTTAATGTTTAGCGCTTACCATTTCATAGGGTTACCCTATGGGCGTCTCTTTTCCACGTAGGCAGATAGTTCTAGAGTTTAAAATCGCTTAAACGCATTTGAAAAAGTGAAGTTTATTGAGGGTTTTTAGATTTGGTAAGCGCTTACACAAACTAAATCTATTAAATTGGTTAGCTTATCATCCGGATAAGTAAATGATACGCATACCAAACTGACAGGGTATTTAAAAACAACCCTACCAAAAACCCAGGGTAATACCCCTTATTTGGTAACCGGTTCCGGTCCCTGACCTGTAGTACTAATCACTTTAAAGAAATTTGAATTTTATACAATTGGAACAGACTTTTTTATTTGTTTCGTTCGATTATGAGACAAAAGAGATTATACTCTATTTCCTACACTATAAAGATCAAATTCTAGTAAAATTTTACTTGTATGGTGGGCCTTAGGAGGATAGGTCAATTCCCAATTTCTAATCAGTAAAAAAAACCGCAGTTATTTTGCGTGGGGATAACCGCACCGACGCGTCATTCTGATATTTCTGATAACAATATTTGTGCGTTAAAAAAATCCTATTCCAATTATCAGGCCGGCATCCAATTTTAACTATTGTGTCTACTTTGTAAATTGTAAAAAAAAAACAACTCTTTCATACATTTTCGTCAACTTATACCTTTTCTATGGCACAGCTCGATTTTTATTTAATTTTACAAAATTGATCCTATAGTAAAAGATATTCAAAATCATGAATCTTGTAAATATCATGTCTTTTTAACACTGAGTATTAATTTATTAATGCAGACTTGCTAACGAATCCTTAGGCTCGCGCACACTTAGCGTCTTTCTATCCTCGACGTTTTGCCAGCAGCTGGTTGTCGCGACGTCGACGCTCGAACGACGCTAAGTGTGCGTGGGTCCTCAGTTCTTATAAATAAATCAACAATGAAAAAAATAATTGCCTCGGACGAGACTCGACCATGATTGCGCCATGTTCTAAGAATGATTGCTATCACCAGGCCGGCGACGGTGGCGGCGGCGGCGGGCGGCGCGCGCGCCGGCTTCCTGCAGCGCGACAAACTGTACAAGCAGCGGCTCAAACAGCTGGCCAAGATGAACCCGCAGCCGGTACGTACGTCAACAACACTCCCAGCTATACATTGGTAGACCTTATTGTATAAGGCATAAAGTGCACCGATGTACAGTTAAGAGTGTTGCTGTGTGTACAATTGTACATACACAAATGTAGGTGAATCAACTATTTGTTGTTGTTATTTGACGACCGGTCTGCCCTAGTGGGTCGTGAACCTGCTTATGACGCCGATGGTCCCGGGTTCGAATCCCAGTCGGAGCATATTTGTGTGATGGGCACAGATATTTGTTCCCGAGTCATGGACGTTATGTATTTAAGTATGTATATATTATATATATCGTCTAGTACCTACCACACAAGCCTTACTGAGCTTACCGTAGGACTAGGTCGTTGATTGTCCCGAAATACTTATTCTATTTTATTAAATAAATAATAAATAAATCGGGACAATCTTACACAAATCGCCTTAGTCCTACAGTAAGCGCAGTAAGGCTTGTGTTGTAGGTACTAGACGACGATATATATAATAGATATACATATACATATAAATACTTAAATACATAGAAAACACCCATGACTCAGGAACAAATATTTGGGCTCATCACACAAATAAATGCCCCGACTGGAATTCGAACCCAGGACCATCGGCTTCACAGGCAGGGTCACTACCAGGCCAGACCGATCGTGAATAAAGATGGGAAGCCAATTACAGGATCACACTTATAGCTAGTTTAATACATTCAAGTTTTACTTAAATTGAGTTTGTTGGCGCTCGGACACATCAATACATAACATGAGGTTATATTAAACATAAATTGTTGAATGAGCTTCCTGCGGAGGTCATCCCAAAGGACTACAGTATGGGGTTCTTCAAAAAGGGTGTAAAGAGGTTTTTACGGGGTCGGCAACGCGTGAATGATGCCTCGGTATTGTAAACGTCCATAGGCTGCGGTGACCGCCAATCATCAAGCGAAAACGTATATACACAAATGTAGAATCATTCGCAACATGGCATCAACCCTTGGATTTTCTATCGCGCGGTAAGATAAAAGAAAACTATGGAGTCGATATTAAGATTAAAATGTAGGTAACTCATTCATTCTCATACTTATTCATTTAAATGAATACCGAAAGTAAATTATAAGTGAAATTAATAATTGTAATGTAATAAATATAAAAAAATAAATAACCGCCGCTATTAAAAAATACATTTAGACAGCTCCTAGTTTGTAATATCCATAGGGCATGTAGATACAGGAATGAGTGCTTCAAAATCTTGCGCGCTGAATGTATTTTTTTTATATAGGCGGTTATTTTTTATAATATAATTTGTTCCATTAATAGTAGTTTATGAATCTATGCATAATGAAGGGCATTACAACAAGAGTGTGGGTTTATGAAACGAGCCGAAGGTGAGTTTCATAATAATATCACACGATTGTTGTAATGCCTAATTATGTATAGATGCATACACTACTTTATCTACACACATATCATAGATGTTTTAAGATGGGTTCAGGAACCGTAGGGAAATGACCTGCACTAGTGCTACTTGTAAACATTAAAAAGTCAACGAACAAAACAAATGACAGCTTGGAATGGCGGCGTTGTTATTTCATATCTTAGTCAAATATTTTTTTAAACCATAGACAAGCGAATGAACCCTATCTATTGTCACTCGAGTTCTAAAGTCGTTCGATTTATATTAAAAAAAAACATAACGAATCGGCGTTTCGTATCAATGACTGTTTTAATATCAATAGATACTAGAATAGAAACCCCACTTGAATTTGAAAGCTGTTCCAAATTTGAACTCATAACCTACGGATTTCAGTAGGTAATGTTAACATTACATCTCTATTCATTTCTGATGGTTGGTAATGCTGGTCATTGCCTACGGTTTTTGGACGCATTTTAGAGCACTTATGATATGTACGTAGATAAAATTATTTATTTAACTTATAATTTGGTTTCAGTAATACTTTTAAAGGAATGGGTATGAGTATGTGTTACATTTTAGTCTTAATATTAACTCCATAGTTTTTTTTTTAGCGATGCGTGCGATAGAAAATTCGAGGGTTGCTCATTACTGTTTTCAAAATTATAATTGACTTACCCTGTTTGATAAATAAGTAACGAACATGGAACACTTGCAGTTCGTAGTCCGCGGCCACCACCTGCAGCTGCAGGCGCTGACCTCGGAGGCGCACTGCCACTACTGCGACGAGGTCATCTGGGGTCTGGCGCCGCAGGCCTACTTCTGCACGGGTCAGTATAGAGGACATTACAACATGGACCACTTGCAGTCCGTAGTCCGCGGCCACCACCTGCAGCTGCAGGCGCTGACCTCGGAGGCGCACTGCCACTACTGCGACGAGGTCATCTGGGGTCTGGCGCCGCAGGCCTACTTCTGCACGGGTCAGTATAGAGGACATTACAACATGGACCACTTGCAGTCCGTAGTCCGCGGCCACCACCTGCAGCTGCAGGCGCTGACCTCGGAGGCGCACTGCCACTACTGCGACGAGGTCATCTGGGGTCTGGCGCCGCAGGCCTACTTCTGCACGGGTCAGTATAGAGGACATTACAACATGGGACACTTGCAGTTCGTAGTCCGCGGCCACCACCTGCAGCTGCAGGCGCTGACCTCGGAGGCGCACTGCCACTACTGCGACGAGGTCATCTGGGGTCTGGCGCCGCAGGCCTACTTCTGCACGGGTCAGTATAGAGGACACTACAACATGGGACACTCGCAGTTCGTAGTCCGCGGCCACCACCTGCAGCTTCAGGCGCTGACCTCGGAGGCGCACTGCCACTACTGCGACGAGGTCATCTGGGGTCTGGCGCCGCAGGCCTACTTCTGCACGGGTCAGTATAGAGGACACTACAACATGGGACACTCGCAGTTCGTAGTCCGCGGCCACCACCTGCAGCTGCAGGCGCTGACCTCGGAGGCGCACTGCCACTACTGCGACGAGGTCATCTGGGGTCTGGCGCCGCAGGCCTACTTCTGCACGGGTCAGTATAGAGGACACTACAACATGGGACACTCGCAGTTCGTAGTCCGCGGCCACCACCTGCAGCTGCAGGCGCTGACCTCGGAGGCGCACTGCCACTACTGCGACGAGGTCATCTGGGGTCTGGCGCCGCAGGCCTACTTCTGCACGGGTCAGTATAGAGGACACTACAACATGGGACACTCGCAGTTCGTAGTCCGCGGCCACCACCTGCAGCTGCAGGCGCTGACCTCGGAGGCGCACTGCCACTACTGCGACGAGGTCATCTGGGGTCTGGCGCCGCAGGCCTACTTCTGCACGGGTCAGTATAGAGGACACTACAACATGGGACACTCGCAGTTCGTAGTCCGCGGCCACCACCTGCAGCTGCAGGCGCTGACCTCGGAGGCGCACTGCCACTACTGCGACGAGGTCATCTGGGGTCTGGCGCCGCAGGCCTACTTCTGCACGGGTCAGTATAGAGGACACTACAACATGGGACACTCGCAGTTCGTAGTCCGCGGCCACCACCTGCAGCTGCAGGCGCTGACCTCGGAGGCGCACTGCCACTACTGCGACGAGGTCATCTGGGGTCTGGCGCCGCAGGCCTACTTCTGCACGGGTCAGTATAGAGGACACTACAACATGGGACACTCGCAGTTCGTAGTCCGCGGCCACCACCTGCAGCTGCAGGCGCTGACCTCGGAGGCGCACTGCCACTACTGCGACGAGGTCATCTGGGGTCTGGCGCCGCAGGCCTACTTCTGCACGGATCAGTATAGAGGGCATTACAACATGGAACAATTGCAGTTCGTAGTCCGCGGCCACCACCTGCAGCTGCAGGCGCTGACCTCGGAGGCGCACTGCCACTACTGCGACGAGGTCATCTGGGGTCTGGCGCCGCAGGCCTACTTCTGCACGGGTCAGTATAGAGGACGTTACAACATGGGACACTTGCAGTTCGTAGTCCGCGGCCACCACCTGCAGCTGCAGGCTCTGACCTCGGAGGCGCACTGCCACTACTGCGACGAGGTCATCTGGGGTCTGGCGCCGCAGGCCTACTTCTGCACGGGTCAGTATAGAGGACATTACAACACGGAACACTTGCAGTTCGTAGTCCGCGGCCACCACCTGCAGCTGCAGGCGCTGACCTCGGAGGCGCACTGCCACTACTGCGACGAGGTCATCTGGGGTCTGGCGCCGCAGGCCTACTTCTGCACGGGTCAGTATAGAGGACATTACAACATGGGACACTTGCAGTTTAATATACCTAAACTGTGACCAGAGACGAGCAGCGTACTTTAGAGCGGTGGTAGTGCTATCGCCAATCCACCTGCCAAGCGTGGGTGATTATGCCATTAAATCCCCCATGGTGTTCATAGTCTAAGGAGAACCAACAGTGGACATTCGTGACTGAAGTACTAAACAACTCCAGACTTTGTTCATAAATGTTTTTACATATTCAAATGTATTGACTCCTTACATGTCAAAATGGCGATGAAAAGGGTGTCTTTGACTATGGGACTTTCTATGGAACGTTTGATTTTACTCCCAAAACTGAGCATATTTTTCTACAAATAAAGTATAATAGTTGAACAATAGTTATTTGTTATACAAGGGGGCAAAGCTAGTGTTTACCTTCTAGTGCTAATATTAAGACCCGAGCTAGCGAAAGATTCCAAGATTGAACCAAGAGCATAGCGAGTGGTTCAAAGAGTGGAATCTTGAGCATTGGGAGGATTTCAAAGCACGAGAGGGGAACACTCTTTGCTACCGAGTGAAACACATAATTTTTCACCATACTGCCGCGAGGAATAAAAAAATATTCAAAATTATTGGCATCCATCATTCAATTCAATTCATCGTTTAAAAACATTAAATAAAAGAACTTCTCACCAGATAATATAAAAAAAAAACACTTGATTAGTAATAAATGATTTGTATGAAATAACTTTGCACTCTTGTGAATAACACTTTGTTATCTGTTTAAATAACTTTGCTATCTGTTTTTAAAGAACAAAACAGTTCTTTCCAAGCTAGTGAGGTGAAAAAATATATTAAAATGTAGTTAAACATTGTATCGTATACGAGAAAGACGTACAAACAATTACTGATTGGAAAGACGTACATAAAATGATTAATCAATTACATTTGTACAGATTGCAAGCTGCGCGTGCACCGCAACTGCGCCAAGTCCGTCGAGGAGGCCTGCTGCATCGTGGGGGACCACAACAACCGCATCTCTCGTCTCATCGACCTGATCCACCCGCATCAGCAGCAGGAAGACCGGAAGACCAAGAAGGCGGCCAGCACAACGCACTTCCTGAACAGTACGTATCCGTTACCTGGGCAAGAGGCCTCGTGGGGGAGCACAGAGTTTACCGTCTCATCGACCTGATCCACCCGCACCAGCAACAAGAAGACCGGAAGACCAAGAAGGCGGCCAGCACAACGCACTTTCTGAACAGTACGTAACCGTTACCTGGGCAAGAGGCTTCATGGGGGACCACAGAGTTTACCGTCTCATCGACCTGATCCACCCGCACCAGCCAGGAAGACCGGAAGACCAAGAAGGCGGCCAGCACAAGGAACAGTACGTATCAGTTACCTGGGCAAGAGGTCTCGTGGGGGACCACAGAGTTTACCGTCTCATCGAGCTGATCCATCCGCACCAGCCCCAGAAGACCAGAAGACCAAGAAGGCGGCCAGCACAACGCACTTTCTGAACAGTACGTATCCGTTACCTGGGCAAGAGGCCTCGTGGGGGACCACAGAGTTTACCGTCTCATCGACCTGATCCACTCTCAGCCCCATGAAGACTGGAAGACCGGAGTCCACTACCCACTTCCTGAACAATACGTATCCGTTACATACCAGCCAAGTCCCTGGAGAACTGTTGCATGGTGGAGGACCACAGCGTCTCTCGTCTCATCGACCTGATCTATCCCCAGCCCGAAAGACCGGAGTAAGGGTGTTTATTTGTGTGATGAGCACAACTATTTGTTCCTAAGTCTATGTATTTGAGTATTTGTATATTATATATATCGTAAGTCTTCTTGAACTTACCGTGGGACTCAGTCAATTTGTGTAAGGATGTCTTGTAATATTTATTCATTTTTGTCGTTCTACTGTCGGATGACTTTCAAACGTGGTATACTTCATTCTTTGCATATATGTGACGTTCCTTATCAAATGGTACCTTATGGCGGTTGGCGCTTACGCTATTGTTAACGACGCTTTAATACTAATGTGATACTTCGCAACGTAAGCGCCAACCGCCATAAGATACAGTCAACCAATTTGATTTATGGGCCACTTCGTTCCTTGTCACAGTGAAAATGTATATGAAAGACGCAAAAGATCTCTTATTAACGTCACTGTGACAAGGTTCGAAGTGGCCTAGAAATCAAATTGGTTGACTATACCTTTTGATATGGAACGTCACATATTTTCTATGATTATACTAAAACCATGAGTTTGTTCCACAGTGGAGCGGAGCACCCGCAAGTTGGAAGACGACCAGCTCCCGGCGAAGGCGGAGCACCCGATGACGCAGTCTACTCAAGGTAAGTGGATTTCCTCAACCAGTACCAAGCTTGTGTTCCTGACTTTAAAAAAAAACTTCATTTCAAGCAAATTACTAAACACGCGTGAACCTATACCCCTAGCATATGGGATCTTTCAGAAAAGGCTTGAGTTGTTAAGTTAGATAAGAATTGAAAAAATATTTTTTTTTTTTTCATCACAAATTCTGTTTTAAAATCGTACACGAGCTTGGAATCCCCCCTTATTAATACAGGAATTGGAGATTTTAAAACATATAGGTACTTTATTATTTATGAAATTATGCTTAAGTTTAGATTTTTTTTTCCAAAATCTTGTTATTATATTAGGGTAACAGGACACAAAGGTAAGTGCAAAAGATTACGTAAGTACAATCAGCATCATGTAGTTGTCATGTCAAACGCCATAAGGTTACGTTAAAAATGTTTTAAATTGTCAAAACATTTGAAATAATCTAAGTATCACACACATCAAAAAATCGTGTACATGCTAACATCTCGATTAGTCGAGAAACGAATAAATACCTTATCGTCAGCAGGAAAATTGTTTTGACTTCGTCCGCCATCACACTTTGAAGTGTCGGGAGTGTGTTACGACACGACATCTTTAGGTGTCCTTAACGTTCCATGAGCTTAATACTACTTATTTTCTATCAGAACAATATTTTTAATATTTTATACTTAAAACGCTGAAGTTGTATTACGATCTGACTTTAATGTCGTGTCAAACTGATACACTTGGATCAGCTTAAATACGCGAGCTCCGAACTACCTCCTATACTTTTTATCTTATACGAGCTTTTTATTTTTAATATCGTATCATCACTATTCGTATCCTATTAACCCATATAACCAAATCGAAGTCTGGTGCGGAATCACGTAGACAGGATATTATGGATATGCCATTTTGTCCAGAATACCAAATTAACTGGTCGAAAATAAATGCTTATATTAAATGAAACAGCATCGTTTATATCAATAAACCAGACTAATTATTAACTCAACTTATTTGGTTGTTTGAAATAAATACATGTAATAAAGAAAAAAAAATACATTTTAATAAAGTTAAGACAAATTACAGAAATAAGACGTCAAAGGAAATAGATTAACATTACTAAATATTGAGAAAATAATGATATGTTATTTTAATTTTATTAAGAACAAAAACAACATATTATGCTCATAAATTATTTTATTTAAATATACGCTATTATATATTTATTTATGATAAGTTACTGTCATTTTATATATTATTCTGGAAATATTCCAGTTTGTCCATATTAGCACAATGATCAAGGTCATTCACACCGTGTGGCATCCAAAACCCCGACCACTGGCTATAAATGTAGTCTTCTCAGCCCTACACTTATAATTACACATGCCACTGCAGGTAGGACAGAGACAGAAATTCTTAGGTATATATATCTTAACGCGTACAGCTAGCCTAATATAGTCGGGGTTTTGTCATTTATCACAATATCTATCACGAAAGTGATGGATAGCGCGATATACGATAAAATGGCAACAATGCTATCCGTTCTGGTACCTGGCAAAACAGCTAATGTAGATTTATCCGACGGTAAAACAACACTTGCGTGCAGATATGTATCGGGCCACAAAACCGACTAGGTCTTATTGTTATTACTCCGGTTTCCTCATGTCTGAGAAAATAGTTTTATAATTATCCTGCCTCATTAACGCTTTATTCTATATACGGTCAACCATGAGCTCACCGGCTATCGCTCAATAATGCACTGATCCGGCCGTATGCACCGCTACCGAATATTCATAACAAATATATACCTTACTCCTTTGTAATAAGGTCCAAAACCACGTTTGACATCGTACCTATGAAGGTAAGCGGTTTTTTAATAAAAATATCTAGAAGTGACAAGTATTATTACAAATTACTTACAAATGTACATACATTTCAGCCGTATTCAGTCCACTACTGGACATAGGCCTCCCACAAATATGACTTGTATCATCTTGAGGTTAGTTGCCATAGTTGCCACGCTTGGCAGGCGGTTGAACCGCAGTAGATGTGTGGGTTTCGACGGACGCTGCTGCCCGCCCGTAGGATGTTTCCCTTTGTCGCCTCTTACGACACCCGCGGGAGGAGATCGGGTGGTGCTATTCTAGTCAGCCGGCATCACACGGCAAATTAAACGGGACTTATTTAACCCCGGCAATAATAAAGGCATAGTAACCTACATTTTTGCCGATGTATCGGCTTGGTTTGGACGAATAAGTTTTTCGGAACTTGTGTACGAAATAAATGTACCCTCCGAGTTGGACGGTCAGATGACATTCGCTTTCGTAAAACTAGTGGCTACGCCAAATCCTGGGATTAGTTAGGTAGACCCAGACAACATGCCGGGGCGATGCGAGGAAGATTATGACTGCTCTAAGTGGATGTAAATAATTTATATTTCATAAAATATGTATTTTCTACTGACACATCCAGTAGCTGTATAAACAGGGGAACCGCCCTACGTCCGCGCCGCCCTTCAGCAGACTAGTTTCATTTGTTATGCAAGCCCCATCGCACCGCCATAGATTATATATAGCAGAACACAATATATAAATTATCTGTGCTAATTTAAGTCTGGCTGGGAATATCTGATCAAGGGCCCACCATTATTAGAATTTATAAATAAATATTACAGGACATCTTTACATAGAAGAGCTGGCGGCTTCCTCACACAACGTAGTAGCGTTACAACGAGGAAATGCCGCCAGCATCCTTGGTACAATGCTTCAAGGGCCGTTTTATACTAATATTATATTTGTATTTTTCACGTGTAGTTGTAACGTCCTGCAGTTTTCTTACTACACAACATATAACAGTAATTACTGGATGTGACTGTATATAGAACACCAAATAGGATGCCACTCAGCATGAGTACTGAGCGTGCAGGGACGCTGATGTTCATCATCATCATCATCATCATCTATTTAAAAGCTATGCTCTTGTAGTAGTGGAGTAATCGCAAAACCTCTCTTTTTTGAGCCTGTCTTTTGATTTTCTCATACGAGGCCTCACTTTTTATTTGGCTGAGATACGTGGTTTTAGGCTTTCCAGAGCCCCTTATGTTCACCCTGAAAAAAAAAGAACATTGTAAAAACTACTATAGAACTATACTATGACTAAAACTAGTTAAATAAAAATATGCGTTACCACTACCACATTGCACCACAGTTAATGTCTCTTTTTCACCTAATATTTGACTGGTAGAGAATGCCATAAGGCATTCGCATTTGTACATTTTGTGCATTAAAGTGTAAACCAATTAATAATTTACAATGTTTTACTTTTGACTGAATAGTTTTGGGCCCTACTACCTACGCTAGACGGTTAATAATTGAAGTTAATTTAAACCGGAAATGCAATAAGAAAATAGTTAAATGCGTGGCACAATTACACAAATTGTCCCCGCAGACTCGTGCTTCCTTCCGCTCGGCCGTGCATGTTACTCATAGCATAGACATTTCTAGGTCATATTGCCTTGTGATGCCGGCTGACTAGAATAGCACCACCCCTTCTCCTCCCGCGGGTGTCGTAAGAGGCGACAAAGGGAAACGGACTGGCAGTAGCGGACAGTTAGGCCTGAAAGCTTGGTAGGCTTTTTAAGGATATAAATAAGGGGTACCTAGGTCCTTAAACTACATACAACAATGAGAGGTAGGGCACAGGGAAGTATCACGCTTGAGTCTGGAGCAGCCCAACTGGGGAAGTACCTCCTCCTTACAGAGGACCACAACCATAATAGTACTGGTACCTTTCAGGTATATAGTGTTGTGTTCCTGATGGTTAGTAAGCTTCCCAGAGCTCCAACAACTTTTAGGGTAGCCAACGCGCATGTGAATCCTCTGGAGTTGCAGGCGTCCATAGGCTGCGGTAAATGCTTACCATCAGGCGGGCCGTATGCCTCTTTGCCACCAAAAAGCTGACCTTCCCGCGATCAGGGGATGCGATGCGTGTAGGCATTCCCCACTCCGATGAAAACTGAAAGTTGTGTTTGTGAAACTATGTATGTGTAGTTTATGTTCTATGCGCAGTTTGTGTCGTATGGTATGTGGTCGTGTCTAAATCGGTTTCGAACCCGCTCCGTTCACAAGAACAATTAAAATTCTAGAAATAGCTTACAAGCGAAAGCTAACTTGCGAGTACTCATATTTACTAAGAACATCTGGATCCGAAAGCGTTGGTGGCCTAGCGGTAAGAGCGTGCGACTTGCAATCCGGAGGTCGCAAGTTCAAACCCCGGCTTGCACCAATGAGTTTCGGAACTTATGTACGAAATATCTTTTGATATTTACCAGTCGGTTTTCGGTGAAGGAAAACATCGTGAGGAAACCGGACTAATTCCAATAAGGCCTAGTTTACTCTATGGGTTGGAAGGTCAGATGGCAGTCGCTTTCGTAAAACTATACGCCAAAATCCTGGGATTAGTTGCCAAGCGGACCCCAGGCTCCCGTGGCAAAGCCGGGACAACGCAAGGAAGATGATGATCTACAACCGAATATCATAATAATTAGTTGATTAATGTATACATTAACAACACTCGATTGTCCTTAGTTTTAGGTATTTTTTTATTACATAAACTAAACTTCTTCATCGCCTGATTTTACTGACAACTTCTCCGCCACTAATATCGAATACAAGTTACTCAACGACTAACGGTTGAACCTCGAAATGGCGAAGTCGTCTTGAAATTCTATTTTTTGTTTTTTGTTCATTTACGTTGTTTAGTGTGTAATATTGATAGCTTATTATGCAGTGATCTAACGCGGAATTGTTCAGCTAATGAAGAATTGACTTCAAAACGCATTTCACCACTATTTTGGTCATCACCCGGCAGTCCCAGGGTCGCGGCCGCCTCTTGGCTTTCTGTAAAGAACAGCTACCAATTTACAGAACGCAAGGCCTACTACCGAATAACGTCATGATCAAAGAGCAAACTTGATATTATATTAAACTTAATTGTTACTTTACTTGACATTGGCAAAATCATCGATTGATTTATTGATGGAAGCCATATGTTTTTAAAGAAGAAGAAGAAGTTACTACTAACAAATGTGTCCCTTAATTTCAAACTCGGGTAAACCCATTTTGCTATAAGGTTGATTAGCTCTCTGATTATTATAATTTTTTTAGATTTTCTACCTTAAAGCAGAATGGATTTACCCGAGTTTGAAGTTAAGCGACACGATACAGAAAAATATTTATTTTCTTTAAATACTTTCAAAAAGATCAACTCACTTATTTCCCAGCATATAAGTACATATCGTTAAGCATCAAACCAACACAAATCCCGGCACTCGAGCACTGGTCCCACCGCGAGCAAGTAAGTTATGAGCTATCAGCTATTTCAAGGGACAAATGATAATCGATCCCGCGTAAATAAAAGCGACATATATGTCATAGCTGGGCGATCGTAAGAGCTATAAATATATATCTCTCTTTTTTATTTACACGGGAGCTATTATCTTTTGACCTTATAGCTGATAGCTCATAATAATAAATATTTCGGGACAATGTTACACAAATCGACCTAGTCCTACGGTAAGCTGAGTAAGGCTTGTGTTGTAGGAACTAGACGACGGTATATAATAGATAGATACATATAAATACTTAAATACATAGAAAACACCCATGACTCAGGACGAAATATCTGTGCTCATCGCACAAATAAATGCCCCGACTGGGAATCGAACCCAGGACCACCGGATTCACAGGCAGGGTCACTACCCACTAGGCCAGACCGGTCGTCAAATAACTAACTAAATTGCTTACTAGCTCGCGGTGAGACCAGTGTCTTAATACTTTCAAAAAAATCAAACCACTTATTTCCCAGCTTATAAGTACATATCGTTAAGCATCAAACCAACACAAATCCCGGCACTCAAAGTGCACATCATCATCGCAAGGTCACTTGCGTAACGAACTTCGCCAAAGTTGGCCTAATCGCCTGAAATTCTGAAAGCTCTCAGTTTAGTCCGGACCGCCCCGCCGGTCGGTCGCGGCCTGCGTGCGGTCAGCGCTTACGTATACAGGCGTTTAAAAGTTGCAACGATTTGCGGACGATTCCGTTGCGTACAGTTTCGGTTAAATGATCGTTTTATTTTCAAAAATGTGAATAGGATATTGTGTTGTTTTCGAATACAAATGTTTATTTGTCTAAAAGAGGGTTATAAGCTGGTGTTACATGCGTGAGGAAAGTTCTCTTTTTCTCATATGAGACATACAAAAATATTTAGACGTGCGAGTGTGGACGTGTTTTGTGATGAATATGCTATATCTGAATTGAAATAGATGACATACCTATAGTTAAAGAGTTACTAGGCTCATTTGATATTTACCAGTCGATTTTCGGTGAATGAAAACATCGTAAGGAAGGGTAGGCAACGCGCATGTGAGTCCTCTGGAGTTGCAGGCATCCATCGGCTAACTGCTTACTATCAGGCGGCCCGTATGCTTGCTTTCCACCGTCGTAGTATTAAATAAAAAAACCTGTCTAATCCCGATAATGACTAGTTTGCTCTATGGGTTGGTCAGACGGCAGTCGCTCTCGTAAAAACTAGTGCCTGCTCCAAATCCTGAGATTAGTTGCCAGGCTCCCATGACAAAATGCCGGGACAATGCGAGGAACATCAGTTACCAGGTCTTACGAGGCTGGAGGTGGAAGACCTGGTCATTTTTTTTAAATATATATGTCATCTAGATGTCGGTTTATTTTATTTAATAGTTACTTAAAAATCAAAGCAAATCAAATCGAAATGTTTAATAAATAATAAGTAATTTGATTTGTCTTTAACTAGTTGTATGCTATATCTAATGATATATGCTCGAATAATATATAACAAGAGCTCTATAGGATAAAGAGTGTCCCAAAATTTTGAAACTTCCTATGCCGTACGCTAGAGTATAATTGGGAGTAACACATTTAGAAATTTTGAAATTTTTCATTCTGTTCTAATCGCATTCGTAAGTAGACGTAACGTAAAATGTACAGAATACAACACAATATTTGAATATGGCATTTTTGAAAACTTTCGCTTGAGTAAGACCGGTTGTAATATGATTATGATGTGCAATTTTTTTGTGATGTTAATTTAAAGGAGTAATATAAGATATTAACTGTGTTTAAAATACTAGTTACGTTTGGAAGTTTGTGTTCAAGTTATATATAAATGTGAACTGTGAAGAGTCTGTGGTCATTTTTGGATTGTTAGTTGATTACGCCGGTACGTAACGTGGTCAACCAACTGAGCTTTGGTGGACTTTATGGCTATGAGATAGAGTCTATATTGCGTAAGTTTCGGATGTATGATGGCATTGGAATTGGCGCCAAAATCGCTTGCGTATTATTGCAAAAAAACAGAAAAGTGTTTAGTGTAATTTGAGCTTTATTGGTTAAGGTTTAGAGTTTGTTTTAGAGCGGAAACTTTTCGCTGGCATTTTCTTTTTTATAGAAAAAGGTCGGGCCAATAGAGTGTTTAGCATTTTGTCACATTCAAGAGGTGACATTTTTAAGCGTCACTATTTGTGAAAATGTTTTGTTGTTATGCATTATTAGCTACTTTACAAATTGCTATGAAAGTTGCGAAGGAATTTCGAAATTAAGTACAGAGATTTTGAGTTTTCTTTTATACTCTAGTCGTCTTGAGAACTATAAAATTAATTCCGTTTTAATTTTGGAATTTTCTTCCTTCCTCTCATCCGCGGACGTTCACTGCTGGACATGGGTATCCCCAATAGACCGTCACAACGAGCGATCTCTGCACATGTGGTTTTAATGTCGCAATCGCTTGTTGTTTTTCAATCAAAGTAAGTTCGAGGGTCTACCACTTATACCGTTTTTTTATGACATAGGCGGCAAACGAGCAGACGGATTGCCTGCTGGTAAGCAATTACCGGCGCCCATGGGCACCCGCAACACCAGGGGAGTCCCAAACGCGTTGCAGGGGGGGTTGGAGCTCTGGGAACCCTACTCACCATCAGGAACACAACACTACATACCTGAAAGGTAGCAGTGGTATTATGGCTGTGGTCTTCTGTAAGGAGGAGGTCCTTCCCGAGTTGGGCTGCCCCAGATTCAAGCGTGATGATCATCGCTGTGCCCTACCTCTCATTGTTGGACGTAGTTTAAGAACATACCCGGGTCCAAAGTTTGCTATAATCTAATACTTTACGAGCAAGGTAGGTGACTAAAACAGGAGAAGTCGCGGTCGTACGCTAGTGTATCTAAACGGGCAGCATTATTTCAATTGTTCCCAATAGTTCAATTGTGTTGATCTGCTTACTTCTTGTTATGACGTGCGTTGGTTAGCCATGTATTTATTGATTTTTTATTGACGACCGGCCTGGCCTAGTGGGTAGTGACCTTGCTTATGAAGTCGATGGTCCTGGGTTCGAATCCCAGTTAGGGTATTTATTTGTGTGATGAGCACAGATATTTGTTCCTGAGTTATACGTGTTTTCTATGTATTTCAGTATGTATATGTATCAGTGTGTTAGGTATATATATCGTCGTCTAGTACCTACAACACAAGCCTTACTGAGCTTACCGTAGGGCTAGATCGATTTGTGTAAGATTGTCCCGAAATATTTATTTATTTACTCTTTGTCAAACATACGTGCAGTGTGCTTCGTATAGTTAGTTGCAGCCAGTATGGTCAAATATATCGATACAGATCTTTATTAGTATAGCAGAGGATGTGTATCGAGATATTCGCAAGCCCAAAGAAAAGTATTGAATTGTGAGATAGTTAGTCAAGGCGGTGGGAATTGGTTTCTATAGACGCGCCAAATAGGTACATACATAAATAATAAAACAAAACAGAATGAAATCGGTAGCCGAACGATAAGAGTGCTATACGTTCGTATGTTATATAATATAATGGGTATAACACACCAGACAATGGCCTGCTATCTAATATGAGTATCCTGTAATATTTACACACTGTTTTGCGAATTAGCGACTCTAAAATACAGTTTTTTTTTTTTGATTACGATAATCGACCCGACGTGACAAAGCATTCTGTAAATGGAAACGTATTTATATATAAAACAATTGAATAGGACATTACAAATAAAAAAATGCGTGTGGCGTGAATAGCGGTTGCCGGCCTCGTAACAATCCGTTTACATGTACTCGGCCGGCAATTCCTTACTCCCGGTCTCTGTAGTATTTTCATAATAGGATTCCCCTTTCCTTTCCTAGGATAATCAATGTCCTTAAACTCTGCCAATGTCCACACGACCCTAAATCTGAGTATGGCGCATAGGACCAGCGAAGCCTTTACAAGCGATATCAAAGGTGGGGCATTAATTTATTATAATGGCGGAATATGGCGTTGTTGTCTGTTTACACGAGGTGAGGGCACGGCGAGATTTAGGGAGCGCCAAGGCGGGCCCTTGACGGTGTGTGCGGACATTTGGGAAGTAGCGTGCAAATTTATCAACACACCCACAACAGTAGCTTTTACGACAGTCTAATCTCTAATACCCTTTCATTCATGCGGTCACTATTGTTTTGCAGAACATTTGTTGACATACATCTTTTATAGAAGACTGACGAGCGTTTGATCTCAGACGCATCTGATGGTAAGTGTCGACGAGGTCGAGGGTGTAGCACGCTAGTTCAGTAAGAGGGTTAATTAACGCTGGTTCGGACCCGGGTGTGTCCTTAAACTACGTCTAACAATGAGAGGTAGGGCACAGCGAAGTACCATCACGCTTGAGTCTGGAGAAGCCCAACTGGGAAAGTACCTCCTCCTTACAGAAGACCACATCCATAATAGCACTGCTACCTTTCAGGTATGTAGTGTTGTGTTCTTGATGGTGAGTAAGGTTTCCAGAGCTCCAACAACTTTTAGGGTAGGCAACCCGCATGTGAATCGTCCGTGTGATTTTCTTACTTTGTTGCCTCGTACGACACCCGCGGCAGGAGAAGCGGTGGTGTCGGCGCACGGATAAATATTTGTTCCTGGCTTATGGTCTCTATATATTTATGTATCGCAGTATAGTACATATATTTACCTTCGTGTAGAACCTATATTGCCTTATTGAGATAAATGTGACCAGCCCACTGCCACTTCAGCTCGCCAATCCTTTGAGCTGTACCGATCACTTTAGTTCACTTCATGCTTCGCACAGCAAAACGGAATAAATTGTCGTGTGCAGTATTTACGGACCGATATGACATCCAAACCTTCAAGAAAAGAGCGTATAGGGATCTTAAAGGCCAGCAACGTACATGTGACTCCTCTGGTGTTGCGAGTACGAGTGTCCATGGGCGGCGGTAGTTGCTTACCATCAGGCAACCCGTCTGCTCGTTTGCCTCCTATATCATAAAAAAAAATCTTTGGCGAATCTTTTGCGATTTGTGTAAGATTCTCTCAAAATATTTATTTATAATTCCACTTTCTTTCATGTCTCAAACAGACTACGAATTGCGAAGGTGTTTTCTATTGTCTATATTTACCCGGCACTTTGTTATTACGACTCCAGTTGACGGCAATTTATTTGACGTCGTCTGGTTCGGGCAGCTAGAAATTAAATTCTAATCTAGATGTCCGTCTTACCCTCCCCGTATCTCTGACTGTGGAACATGGGGCGTACTTGCACGAGGATTATTTTATTAAAAACCCAGTAAATACGACACCCGCAGTAGGAAAGGTTACGTTATAGACTCCTGAAAACTGTGAAGTTTCCCATACTTTTTCGTTTCGATTGCTTTTTCTACTTACTATTGACTTCTGGCCTACAGCCGTTTTATAGCCTATGTCGTCATGCATCATCTTCGCACTTATAGCTACTTGTTAGAATGTGATAGAAGACAAAAACAAAGACCATTTTATGCCAACAGTACCCTTACCATGAGTTGTCACATTGAGTATCGAGTTTACTATCTGTGCATCTCGTTCAAACTCAAACTCAAACTCAAACGTTTATTCAGTAAGTAGGCCACAAGGGCACTTTTACACGTCGAGTATACAAAAGTAAAAGAGAAAAATAAAAACTACACCGGTTCTAACCCTACACCTCTGACCCGAGAAGTATTTTGACTTTTATGACCGGCAAGAAACTCGGCGGGACTTATGTTTTCAAAACAGTATTACAAAAGATATCTTATACAAATTACATAAAAATGCGTTATTCTTTAAGAAAACATATCCAACAATTACAAAAAAAATCTGCCAAAGGAAAAATAAAAATAATTATTAATTACTTAAAAGTCCAAATCTGACTGCTAAGAACGAAGTTAACAAAACGTTCGATATGCTTTCTTATCTGAATTGTGTCCTTTATTCTAATTTAGAAATTACAAAATTAGTAATCAAAAGTTTCAAAAATATTATATGTATAGTTATTTTGTTTTCAAAATATACACAAAAATAAAAATACATGCTTATTACAAATAAACCTCAGAGATGTATAAGGTCTCCAGGTGTCATGATTTCAATATACTAGCACTTTTTGTTTTTTAAAGATAAACAAGCACCGAATGAAGTGTATCACGTAAATAAACAAGAAGAAAACTACCTAAAACATAGCCCCAAATAGCCAGAACAGACCGGTCTCCACAAACAGCACCCGTTCACGAGTATGACGCGTATCTCAGCCATCGCCTCCCTCAACCTTTCTTCGGGAAAGTGGCGACCCGATCAACGACGCCACCATAAGCAAAGACTTTTAAGTGAGCATGACATGTTCAGGCTGGCAGGCTCTATCAATTAACGTTCGCAGAGATAGTAAACTCGATACTCGTTATCGAAAACCTCAATGTCACATCTCATGGTAAGGGTACAGTATGTTACAATAATCCCGTTCGCATCGATAGCGTTACGTATTTATCGTGCTTGATGAAGAACTAACTCCGAAAAATGTCGCGTGAATCCCTAAATAAATATGTATTGTGTAATAAAACCTCTGTTTTTGAATTAATTTAACAATGAAGATGTTTGTACCCGCCCGTTGAAGACAAGGGTCCTACACACGGGTTTGTTTGCTCTGAGGTTCTACAGAGATGAGGGCTTTCCGCGTTGAGTGGAAATCTCATTCAATTTACTCGATATACGGGTCTTAGTAGGACCTAAGTATGATAGTATAGTGTAAAATTGGTACAAGAATATGTACTGAAAATTGGCTTATCGAGTTATCGCTGATAAATGAATATTACAGATCAGTCTTACAGAAATTGACTAAGCCCCACGGTAAGCTCATGAACGGTTGTGTTGCTTGTATTGAGCCAACGATATATATAATATACAAATACTTGAATACATAGATAACACTTAAAACTTTTTGAAATTTGAATCTAGGAACGTCGGTTTCATATCCTGGGTCACTACCCACTAGGCCAGATTGGTCGTAAAGCACGGAATGTTTGTATATCAGATAGTGCACATAATATTGAAAGGAATAGGAAGAATCACACATTAAGTAAACATTCCATTAGAGGTATTTTTTTTTTATAAAAGACTGCCAGCTTTTGATGGTACACACCTGGTCGAGGGTGTAGCACGCTGGAGTAACAGCCTATTCACTCTTGTCTTGAAAAGACACAAATTATATCTTTCCGGGAATACAGACGAAGGGAGCGAATTCCATTCCTTAGCCGTCTGCATTAGGAAGGTAGAAGCGAATCGCTTCATCCGTCCAGATGTTTCAAACAGATAAACAGACATAAATTCTAAAAACTTTTGTCGATTCTATCGAATCAACATTTTTGTTTATTTCCATACAGTCTTTCGACCCTCGTCAGCATTTGTTATATGTATACACGTTCACCGTTTATAATATTTTCATACGCGATTAAAACTAGCGTAAAACTATTTAAAAGTCGATCACAGAAAGATTACATTTCAGCTCAACAACCGATAGCGTAAAATATATTCTCGATAGACGCCTCGGCCGGATAATTACATTCTAATAATAGTAGGAACATCAAACGAATACGCGGACAAGTATAACACTGCGCATGTCCGGTGTTTGTGGATAAAGAAACTATCTTACAGTGGCGGCGCATCCATCTTAAACAGACATAAAGTCATGGCCAGATAATTAAGATCAAGATTATGTTTCCCATACAACCATAAATAAATTCTGTTAGATTTAAACTTAAAAAAATACAGACGGGTAAATCAACACTTTTTGTAATTAAGAACGATTTTCATACAATTATTCTCGCAATTACTCTTGCAATTAAGAAAATATCAAATTATTTTTCATATAATATTTTAAATAAATCCAATCCGGATCGCCAAACTTAAGTGGCAGTGGGTGGAGCATATTGCGCACAGAACCAATGGCCGATGGGGTGGAAAGGTTCTGGAGTGGCGACCACGAACTTGTAGACGCATCGTAGGTAGGCCTCCCACAAGGTAGACCGACGACCCGGTGAAGGTCGTGGGATACCGCTGGATGTGGAAGGCGCGCGAGTGGTATTTTTGGGTCGTTTTGGTGGAAGCCTATGTCCAGAAGTGGACGTCTTTCGGCTGTCGGCTTTGTCGCCTCATACGACACCCGCGAGAGGAGATGCGGTGCTATTCTAGTCAGCCGGCATCACACAGCTGAAGTTCGTCTTTGATCATACTTAGGTATTTGATTTGTTTAAAACATATACAGAATAAGTTAGACAGTCTAATAAGCATTTTTAATGGCGAGGACATTCGTAAGATGTTAAGAAGCAAAAATATTTGTTTGTTCCACTAATGAACTGAATGTTTTAACGAAAAATGTTTTGTGAAAAACTCTGGAGTTTAATTCTGTTTTCTAAGAGCATTTGTTAAAGAGAATTACACTTTTAAATATTCTTATATATTTTTCTGTAATTTCTATTCAGAATCACGAGTTATTTTGATAAAAGCATGTTTCAAGATCTGCTTTAGTTTTATTTCTTACTAGCTTTTCCACGCGACTTCATCGGCCAGCCATACCTGTATTTAAAGTATGGTTGCATGATAAAAATTATCCTATGTCCTTTCTCGTAGCCCAAACACTCATTCTATCTCTCATATATTTATGACATTCTGCCACTACGCCTATTACAAATAATACATTTTGTTTTAGTTGGCAAGATTTTTTTTTAATTTTCTAAAAATAAAATGTTTATTCCTCAGATTTTTTAACTTTGCATGTTTGAGAAAAAACACTATTCATACTTCGGCGTGAAAAGGAGTTTTCGGTCTCGTAACAATCATACACATACTCGGCTGGCAACCACTCGCGGGCCACTGTAGTAATGTCCTAGTCATTCGCGATAGGCCCGTTATATTCCTTGTTAAATATGTGTAGAAAAATGTATGTTACACTTGGATGGGAATGTTCAAAACGTGACCCATTTATATTTCCACAAAGTGCCTAGGCAGCTTCCGTTTTAAAAGCTTGCCATATCGGAACGGCCGAAGCCTGCGCGAACTACGAATGGGGATCGTAATCCTCTTTACGTAGGCGTTTAACTGCTGAAAGGGACGCCAATATAATGCCTCTCAAACCGTATTGGAGTTTTCTAGATTTTATATATAAAAAAATCGTTAAAAGATAATCGAAAGAAAAGTAGTTTTTTTTTGACTCGCAGCGGGACTCGAATCTACAACCACTGGATCATTAGTCCAGTGCACTACCAATTGTTCTATACGATTACCGCTTAGACTAGTGATTTTTTTCTTTCCAGTGGTTGTGGGTTCCAGTTCCGCTGCAAAAAAAAACTATTTTTCTCTCGATTTAAATGTCGAAGATATTCGCTAGCAGACGTTTCTGCATAATAATAGAAAGGTTAAAAGATAAGTTAAACTACTTTGTTTTTAATTTAAACACATTGTAATATTTTATAAATGAAATGAGTGCGTACGGGCCGGCGAAGCGAATGGACACTCAGCACTCTTAGCGCTTAAAAATGGAGGCGTAAGATAATAGTCCAGTATCACACAATTACCAAGTATCGCCGATAAACCAAAGTTTTGTATATATATCTGCTGTATGACGTGAATATACATTTTGATTTACAAAACAAATTGTCATTAGAGGAATACTTGTTTTCCCTGTATTAGATATTAAATATTCATCAAACATTTCCTCTGGTTTTCTGGAGAGTTGATCAAATAATTCTAATAAAAACGAAATTTAAGGATCCGTTGTACATATTAAAGAACCCTTATTTATAAATTTTTGGTTATGACATACAATACAAGAAAAAATAATTAACTAGGCTATTCTAAAAGCGTTGAACCACAATGAACAGCCCCTGTACAAATAAGCGCCTTTCAAGCTGCCTCAGAAATGGCCTCGATGCACCAACAGTCATACAGTGGTCTCCACCGCCAGGGTACAAACAGGGGGGTGTTTTTGGCTCATGAGTCATGACTAACATGGCCCAAGACACGGTGTTTTATAAGACAAATAATTTTCACTCACCCCGACCATATCATGAACGCGCGTTCACCACTGTACATAGGCCTCCCCCTTGCATCACAACTGGAAGGCTACGTTCGCACTGGCAGGCTTGCTTGGCGCCTAGAGCCTTCGCAGTAGCTATTAATTCGGTTTCAGCGGACACTGCTACCCACCCGTCCGGTTTTTCCCCTTTGTCGCCTCCTACCCGCAGTAGGAGATGTGGCGGTTCTATTCTACTCAGTCGGCAACACAGTGCGTCAAGATAGTAGGACCCGTTTCCAAAAATGCGTTTCACGCTTAACTCGCGTATTGAACAACGTTATGTAAACATGATTATGCTGGATTTGTTTACAGCGTTTACGTAACAAAAGTTTTTTTACATAAATCATTCACTCGACGATTTCGCATTCATTACGTATTGTTTTGTTTAGGTTCTTTTATTAGGTGCCTTTTACGACTTAGGGTTTCAACTGAATGGAAATGTTTCTATGAAGTTATCGTCGAATCTGATACAATTATAATATGAATATTAATTTCATTTGATTATACAATTATGAGTAGGTTTGAGGAACATGGGTAGGCACATAAAACATATTATATATAATCATTTGAAAAGAGAATCTGTAAGAAGTAATGAATTAATGAAACTTTTTATTGAGTTTTTCACACTAAATATCCAAAAGACAAGAATACTGTTGTTACATAATTGCCCTTGAGCTACCCGTTTGGTACTGTCCGTAGCCAACGCCATCTACAAACAGGCAAAACTACCGCCTACAACCGTAGCGCGT
The DNA here is from genome assembly GCA_022674325.2 of Grapholita molesta. Classification (NCBI taxonomy): domain Eukaryota; kingdom Metazoa; phylum Arthropoda; class Insecta; order Lepidoptera; family Tortricidae; genus Grapholita; species Grapholita molesta. The sequence goes on from CP053143.2 coordinate 10,834,976, forward strand.
AGCAAACTGAAATAGACATTATTTCTTATTGGACACAAAAGAAATACAAACGGATAAACTGACGTGTAATTATATCGCACTAGGCGACATGTTTCGGGTAAGCTCTGGCATCCATTTTCAAGTCGAGTCAGGACACCGCTCGCGTTGATGGTGTACCACTCACAAAAGAAAAATAAGTACCGTCCTTCGACCGCGCATGAGGTTTGACGTATGACATAGCCAATCAAAACTGATGGACTTATTACACCATAGACATATAATTTAACTAGACGGAGTGTGCTTATAATAATACAACGAGCGAAAGGGATTGTCTTATGTAACTTTCCATAGGTATGGCAGATACAGTGTTATTTTCGTCCGTCCTTATCATAGTCTCACATATTTTTGTTCCCCTCCAAACTGGACCCTTCAGAACTGTCAAAGTTGGAGGGGAACAGACAAATACAACCGGAGTTTTATTGGATTTTCAACCAAAATTTCGGTAATTAATACATAATAAGCTAATATTTTTATTATATAGAATGTCCCGTAAAGCAAAACTATAGTGAATTGTCACATTTTGGGCTACAAAAGCCAGAATATCTTTGTCCCTTACTGGCGCTCACGGATGCGTTCTCCAGTCATTATTCCTCCTAGAATTACACCTTTTTATAAGAGCTAGAATTTGCTTATTGTATAATATCTATCCGTACAATATATATTAGGATCATTTTGTACTGGAAACGAAGTCTATATATTCAGTCACTGATTTTCGCCGACTCCTGTTAGAGGCATAGTAATCAATCTGCCGTAGCGTACCCCATTTCATCACTATAACTCAAAAAGGCTATGAAAGCGATAAACTTCATCGCCAGCTGATATTCCACCTAATGCCGTGGTGATACAGTCGTTTTTACTATAAACAGAATGCTTTGATTTGGCGATTCGAGCGGGTGTCATTTATTCTTCTGGGTAATATACAAGTGATTGAGCGTTTTGCTATGCACATTTGACCTCTCTGTGCTTGATTGTAATGTGTAAGCCTTATAACCTTCCAAGGAAAATGCAAACTAAGCTTTATTAGCATTGAATAGCGACTGGTATTTTGTGTTTATCATTTTGTCCGCTGTTTTGACTACTCGCCGCTGGCGACTGACCTACGCGTGTCCGCCGACGGCGTTCGAATGTCTTGTTAGGGAATGTTAGAGAGTGGTTCCTCTGACCTTCCCACAGCCGGTGACGTTTCAGAAACAAGCGTCTTAAGAGTTTTAGCGGACACTACGCCTATAGGATAGGAGTATTCAGATTTAAAACATCGCCGCTATTATACTTATTATTTCGACTTTGTTTGTACGCTATGCTCCCTAATTTCTGCGGTTCTCGAGTGTTTTTCAACGGCTACTGCCTAGCCCTGGATTTTGTAGTGCCCGCATCTCACGACGACCACCATATATCCACTTTACCTACATTCGGAAAGGACGCCTTTAGGACGACGACGACGCTCACGTATTTCTGGACAACGATCAAGACAACAAACAACGACAAGAAATGTTAAGCTCCTTCACCCACGAAGTGTCTCATCCAAAGAAACCTCCACAAAAAAGAAGTTTTGCTCGGGAAAGTAATAGCTAGTTTACGCATACACGTCGAGCGTCTAATACGGCGAGTGAGGGAGTTTAAATATTTGAAACCTCACTCTGGAGTGAACCACAGTCACATCAGATATTTGAATGATAGTGTTATCATTATCATAGCCTATGCTTTGATAAATTTGCAGGATAATTTAATAAAACTAGATTGATGGATTTTTTTGTTGTTTTATTGCAGTAACACAACTTATAAATAAAGTGACAAAAGCTTTCTTATTTTCACTTGTATGAGTGAAAATATATCTTTATACTGAATTCGTTTCGAACGCCACACTGCTACCGTATAGTGTGGCGTTCGAACAAAACGATTCCACACCGCTACTACCCAAAACAGTTGCACTTTGGACATAAACACTTCTAGAAACCCTAGAAATAAGAAAACAATCATATTATAAGTGATAATAATGTTTTATATATATATAGAAAAGACATTTTAACGTCAATCATGAAGCTTAAGCAACTTTCATCAATGTTTTCGCACCCCGAATCTCAGCAACGTTGTGCTTGTCGCCAGTCCTGGAATATTCCATAATAACCGCCATGACAAGCTCAATTTATTTGCTAAACTAGCTCGGGGAATCAGTCCTTAGGTCAGTGCAATGGTCGGCGAAGAAAAAGCGGAATCATTGTCCAGAAATACGTGAGCGTCGTCGTCGTCGTAAAAGCGTCCTTTCCGAATGTAAAGCGAATGTTGGTGGTCGTCGTGAGATGCGGGCACTACAAAATCCAGGGCTAGGCAGTAGCCGTTGAAAAACACTCGAGAACCGCAGAAATTAGGGAGCATAGCGTACAAACAAAGTCGAAATAATAAGGGCGATGTTTCAAATCTGTCAAATGACAACTTGACGGTTTCACTTTTTTTTTAATGGAAGACACGTATTACAGACTTAGGCACGAGCTCTATTCATATCACCAACCGCTTCATCTGTCAAATGAAGTATTCAAAAAAACAGGAAGGAATAAAAAAGGGATATCCACAGTTTTGAACACTATTAGCAGTTTACTTACTACAAAAAATATAATATGGACCACTTTAAAAAACTTAAGGTACCCAATTATCTTGAATCGCTTTTGTGTTGCGGTGAACATGGCCCGATGTCTCATACTTTTGGCCGGTTTTTGTAGATTCATTCATAAAGAGCGCGTGTTAAAAAATAAAAATAAATATTTATTTGTAGGATTTTATAGAATTTAATATTTTAATTTGTGTAGGATTTTGTGTCTGCAACTACCCCTAGATGATACAAGTCATATTCGGGGGAGGCCTATGACCAGCAGTTGACGACTGAAATAATGATAAAATTTTATCATTATTACATTCGACAGATGACAGTTATATATTCCTCCTATTAAATTGCAAATGTTTTCAATGCAAGTGAAAATAAAATGCCCGGAGTACAATCGCTTCCAGAAAGCGGAGTATTAAGCAAGTTTGTGTGACTAATAAAAGTGTCCTCGGGGCCGGGCAATTCGTCTCATCTAATTTAGTACCGAAGGTCGCCCGGACTGTACCGAATAATTATCTTTTTACTGGTGTCTTCAAGGTCCATCGATCGGTGACTACATTTTGTCCTATGTATAGACAAGACCTACCTGTCTTGTATCTTCCTTGATACCAAACCGCGTACTGAACTCGACTGATCGTCATTAACGCAAGAAAATTTAAATACTTAGAGATGCGACAGTTCTGGCCTATGCATAGGCCCATTTATTCTCAGAATACACATTACAGAACAACAACGAGAAAAAAAACAATATTACTTAGCTTAAAAGATTGTACATAATGAGCCAAATTATCTCTTGCACACGACACATTAAATGCTTACAAAAAATAAATAAAAGATATTTCAACGCCAGTGTCTATCAAGTGGCCAAGACAACATGGTGTTGCAAATCACTGGTAAGTTATTTACAACGCTGTTATTCTGTCTCAGCCTTGTGGAGTGACAGACACACCTATGAAGCCTTTGGTCCTGGGATCTAATCCTAGTGAGGGCATTTATTTGCGTGATGAGCACTATATTTGTTCCTGAGACAAGGGTGTTTTCTATGCATAAGTATTTGTATATCGTTGGCGGAGTACGCGCGACACTAGCCTTCTTACCTTACTGTGCTTAAGGCCCAGTTTACCCTCTGGGTTGGAAGGTCAGATGGCAGTCGCTTTCATAAAACTAGTACCTTCGCCAAGTCCTAGTATTAGTTGTCGCGAGAAAGATGACTGTTCTTCACGTAGACATTGCACAAGTAAATAATTTTGTTAAGAAAACTTTGTATTTTTATCATCTTATTTTTATCATGGACGACTGTTGATGAATATTTAATGAACGATTCATTTTTGTCACAATATGGCCGCAATATAGCAACAAGAGCACATTACTAACACCTGGCTGGTCTGTCGAACAAACTAGGCACACAGGAAGTTCCTAACTGGTGACCCTAATTCGTGAGTTATTCCGGCGGTGTGGTGGTACAGTTATGGTCATAATTATACGCTCTTTCACCCTATATGGAGTTGGAGAGTACACTTCATCACTACATAAGGTGTTGTTACCCGACATGTTTATGCTATGCTATTTCAATTATATTTGTATCTTCAACTTTCATGTTAATATTGATATTTCTTTCATGATTTTCACTTTCATGTTAATTTGATGACCGGTCTGGCCTAGTGGGTAGTGACCCTGCCTATGAAGCCGAAGGTCCTGGGTTCGATTCCCAGTCAGGGCATTTATTTGTGTGATGACTGATGAGCACAGATATTTGTTCCTGAGTCATGGGTGTTTTCTATGTATTTAGGTATTTATATGTATCTATTTATTATATATATCTTCGTCTAGTACCTGCAACACAAGCCTTATTGAGCTTACCGTGGGACTAGGTCGATTTGTATAAGATTGTCCCGAAATATTTATTTTATTTATATTTTATAATTTTATATTAATATGAAAGTTGAATATACAAACATATCTGGATATATTGTATCCTCATAAAATCATCCTTTATATTTATAAGATATTTTAAAGATCCTCGTAACATTCTAATACATAACTAGCAATTAAAACAGTCCACGTTGTGTTAAATCGAATTTAGGAAGTGTCCTATCCGTAAGTAAACCGCTTTAAAATATGGTAAGCCTGTGTTAACCGAGTGCCCTGGACTATGTACACAGTCGGGAACGTTGTATCCCGTCCGTCGGCGTGTCCGAGAATAGAACCCGGATGCGGAACAAATATACTTACAATCGATTACACGTTTCTATACCCTTACCATGAGTTGTGACATTGGCGTTTTCGATAACGAGTATCGAGTTTACTATCTGTGGATCTCGTTCGCACTAAAATAGTAGCGAGATGCAAAGATAGTAAACTCGATACTAATTATCGAAAACGTCAATGTCACAAGTCATAGTAAGGGCTCCCGGGTTCTCCGGGGTCTCTCCAGGTTCCCGGCTTTCACCCGGGTATCAGTTTCTGACTTTTGGAAACATGTTGGTTCATCTTGGATAATATTTAGGAGATCGCGGGACAATTGTATGATGAAGAATTCTCGCATAAAATAATTAAATAAATAAATATATTGGAACGATCTTACACAAATCGACCTAGTCCTACGGTAAGCTCAGTAAGGCTTGTGTTGTAGGCACTAAACCCGGGTATGTCCTTAAACTACGTCCAACAATGAGAGGTAGGGCACAGCGATGACCATCACGCTTGAATCTGGAGCAGCCCAACTGGGGAAGTACCTCCTCCTTACAGAAGACCACAGCCATAATAGCACTGCTACCTTTCAGGTCTGTAGTGTTGTGTTTCTGATGGTAAGTAAGGTTCCCAGAGCTCCAACCCCCCTTAAAGGCCGGCAACGCACTTGTGACTCCCCTGGTGTTGCGGGTGCCCATGGGCGACGGTAATTGCTTACCACCAGGCAATCCGTCTGCTCGTTTGCCGCCTATGACATAAAAAAAAAAAAAAAACGACGATATATGTAATAGATAGATACATATAATACTTAAATATATAGAAAACACCCATGACTCAGGAACAAATATCTATGCTCATCACATAACTAAATGCCCTGACTGGGATTTGAACTCATGACCATCGGTTTCATAGGCAGGGTTACTACCCACTAGGCCAAAGCGGTCGTAAAAGGCATTTAGGTAGTCAACTTCAGGAGTCATACTTAATCTTTTAAAAGTTGTATATTTGACGACAGGTTTGGTCTAGCGGGTAGTGACCCGGCCTATGAAGCCGATGGTCCTGGGTTCAAATCCCATTAAGGGCATTTATTTGTATGATCAGCACAGATATTTGTTCCTGAGTCATGGGTGTTTTCTATGTATTTAAGGATTTGTATATTAAATATATCTTTGGTTGAGTACACACACCACAAGCCTGAGCTTACTGTGGGGCTCAATTTGTTTAAAAATGTCCTGTAATATTTATTTATATTTCCAGAAATTTCACGGAATTTTGTTAGCATGCGGTTGCGGCTAAATAATCTTTCAATACTTATAATAAATAAGCCTAAAATGGCTGTATACGCACAGCGGTTACATCACATATGCGCATACTTAAGCATCCGAACCAATGTAGCCGATCGATTGAAAGAGATCTTTTATCTGTACAAGCTTCCCTATTGTTGTTCATTTCTGAAGGAATATGTTGGCTTTATTAATATATCGCGCGAAACACGTTGCGTTGGCAGACCCCCCACAAGATGAGCTTCCTGCGGAGGTCATCCCAAAGGACTACAGTATGGGGTTCTTCAAAAAGGGTGTAAAGAGGTTTTTACGGGGTTGGCAACGCATGAATGATGCCTCGGTATTGTAAACGTCCATAGGCTGCGGTGACCGCATACCATCAAGCGGGCCGCATGCTTGTTTGCCACCTTTGTGGTATAAAAAAAAAGATGGACGAAGGTCTGGTAAAGTCGCGAGAATTTAATGGATGCGGTTGGTACAAAACTGTTCATTGTGGGTCGCTTTGGCTATGTTCAGCAGTGCAAATACTTCGGTAGCTATGTTGATGATGATGATGAATATGTCTATAATCTGTACGAGTGGTAGATTTACGTTGAATGTATTTCAAAGCTTCGACTATTAGTACGATCAAGGTGAGCCTGGGAAAGTGCGAATGTTGGGGTAAATACGCTTTGCTTTTACAGGAGCGAACACAGGAAAACTAGGTTAAGCGTTTGGAAAATACAAAGCTAATGCAAATACAAGAATGGAATTCGCTCCCTTCGTCTGTCCCAGAAAGATATGATTTGGGCCTTTTCAAGGCAAAAGTGAATAGGCTGTTACTGAACCAGCGCTACACCCTCGACCTCGTCGACACTTACAATTATGTGTGACTGAGGGTAAACGCTGGTCAGTCGAGTATGATAAATAAAATAAAAAAGATTTTGGAAGGACCATAATGTATAAAAGTCTTGTATAAAAAAAATTATAGCCGATGTTTTCCGGGATATATTCGACAATCGAAATACTGAAACCGTAATAAAAAAATCCATGTTTAATAAAAGAAATAGCTCTCCGAGCTTCCCCTTTCGTTCTTGACAAGGTTGACTTAACTCTGCCCTTGTTTTGACAGCTGACGACATCTCCGTCGAACTACGACATATATATATATATACGTCTGCCGTTGAACAACAACTGTGTTTTTCTTATTCACTCCGATTGTAATTGTAACATCATTTATCAAGATATTGTCTTTGCCCTTATTGAAAAAGAAATCTTAATCTTTATATATTAGAGTTGATAGTTGCAGCTTGGCGTGGGCGTTAGGCGTTGAATAATGCAATCGTTTTATATATTAGGTTCCCTGAATAATATTAAATTAAATTTTACATTCTGCTGTAAGGTTGTAAGGGGGATGGCGGTTGGAATCCTGACGAACCCTAACCTACTAACATTTAAGCCGAGGCATTGATGGATACAATTCTCGGACTGGTAGTAGATACAGAAGTGACAGAAGAACACAAAGACCTAGATTTAGATGGTCAGATGACTTGAAAAGCATGGGGGCCTGGCGTGTATAGTCAAGACTCTTAAGAAGAGGCAGTCGAAAAGCAGACTGAAGTTGTCGATTTAGAATGAAACAAAATATAGCAGTAATAGCTGACCATAATTACCAGTGCTCGGACAAGTCATCGCAGAAACAGATATGGACATGGAACAAGACTATATAGAGTCGAGACTTAAGATTACTATTAGCTTAAGCGGCTATTATTGTAATTTAACATTTGACCTTTTTAGTCACATATTTATCATGGATTGTCAGTTGCATGCTTGAAACAGTTTTGTCGTCACAATTTAAATTAATACAATTATTTATTTGCTTAATTATGGTTATTTCTAAATATTGTGCAAATAAATACAATGTTAGCATAAAAAAAATGTTATGGAAATACCTTCACACACGTTTGGTGAATTTTGGTTTGCAGTAATAAATTTCATTGAAAAATATAATTAAATAATGCTATTCTATTGATCTTGTTCTATTGCCGTGTTGCGATGACTTGTCCGAGCACTGACAAATACACACACGGCTGTACAATGTCGAGCATCTTTTTGTTCTGTTCTACTTCAATTAAGGCGTCATGACATGAGTCGAAATTTACAAATATCGGTTTTCTCGGTAGCGCCGCAGGTCTAAGTTAATCGGATTCGGTATTCAGACAATGTGTCGCGGAAGACATCAAACCCCGGCGTCCCTCGCTGAGTCACCACTGACTCAGTTGGCACTGCTCCACCGCATATCCCGGCTCCGCGGGTTCAAGTTTATACGGCGCATATTTTACGAGACTAACGAGCCGTTTATAATGTCTCTGTCATCGTTTAGCTAGAAAGTTGTTACGGTAAACAACATGAGCTAAATAATATGCTTATTTTTGGCAATTATGTAACAGTGTTGTTTACTATTGTTAGCACATAAACATAGTCATCATCATTTCAGCCGTATATCGTCATCTGCTGTACATAGGCCTCTCACAAAGCGACCGACAATGACTGGTTTTACACCACCCACATCCAGTGTATTTCATGTGGATCTTGAAATGCTATACAATATAACTAAATCTTTAAAAAATCGTTAAAAATTTATTAAAATAATATGAAAGCTTTTCACGGTTGGTACCGTGACCAGAATTTATTTAATATTTAATATTTGGATCAACTTGTTTAATACACTATGTTTACTCTTAGTAAATGGAAATCGCCTAAGAACAAACATATAATAACCGCCTCTGCTCTTTCCAACTGGCAAATACGTAGTTTTCTGTTTGCTTTATGTTGTTCAGTGTACATAAATAAGGGTACGGTTCATGCCCGCCCATTTTCATTACTCGTTCCTCGCTTTAAAACCTTAACTGAACGAGTTAAAAGCTAAATTACAGTGGCAAAAGATAAAAGACTATTGGTGTACATAAACTTCATCGGAATAGTTGTAAACCTGTTCAAACATGTGTAAACATGTAAGCTAATACAGACTACATTAATTATATTATCTTTGTCAAAACATTTCTTACAATACCTTGCTTATCGAAACGTGCGAAAATCCCATTTCTACGGTGAAGGTCAAAAATAGAGACACCTACGGTCGAAGTTCCATAATATGTATACAAGCACCAAATAATTACACGAATTCAGATATCATACGAAATAAAATGATCAGTATGAGGTTCTTCGAGTGTATAGGTTCTTAAAGGGTAGGCAAAGTGCATGCGAATCCTCAGGAGTTGCAGGTATTCATAGGTTATGGTACCTGCTTACCTGATGGTAAGCAGGTACCGTTGTTACCTTGTTGTTGTTGTTGTTTACCTGCCTGATGGCAGGCCGTTTGCCACCGTCGATGTTAAAAAAATATATAATATAAACAAAAATAAATGATCAAAAAATCATTTTCGTAAATAGGCATCAGTCACTCTTATAGTTAGTCAGTTTAGTTTGTACAAAAAAAAAATAGTACAGTCAGCAGCAGAAGTGGCTAAGCGGTTGAGGTGTTCAAAATGACGTCAACACATCTCTATTGTCAGGAGAATAAGAGCGCGTGTAGGTCATTTTGAACACTTCACCCGCTTCAGCCACTTTTGCTGCTGACTGTACAGTACGGACTAGAAAATTTATCTTGTCTCAAGTTAATGTCTAAACATTCAGTTCAAATTCTATTGACAGAGTTTTGTAGAATAAATCCTTTTCCTAAACGGACGTGGTTTGACCTTCCTGATTCACGATAAAATGCTTTGCTAACCTACTGCATAATATCTCTCGCGACGCGTCACAGAAGTACTACCTACTACGTCGCTCGTTCGTGTATTTTCCTCTTTATCGCTCGTATACACAAGAGCGATAGAGATGAACATAGATTATTTTAGATCTCTGTAGGCCTCCAGATTATACTGAACTCTAGTGTCGTATTGCGGTTACCACTGCTGTAATTCTACTTGCAGTGTTATGATTTATTGTATTTCTGGATTTGGAATGCTTTCCTGTTTCAGAATACTTGAGTTTTGTTACGAAAGCTTTTTGGTCGATCGATAGTGCAGTTGGCTCGGCCATTAGTAAACTTGGCCAAATGGGTCATTGCTGGAGAAATTAACAAAGGAAAGTTTTACTAGCTTGGGATTTATGTGACATTTCAAATGTAGTCGCTTTACATTCTTTTACTGAGGTTAATAGTGATTTTTCCTTAAACGGGATTCTTTCGACAGGGCACAATCGCCATCGCCAGATATATCGGAGCTGTGGAAGTGCCAGAAATATCTGAAAGACGCCGTTAATGTGTATGTTCAGATATATGAGACCACCTCCACATCTCCGGTATATCTGATGGCGACCGTACCACTGACAGGGTTAGGAGGCAGTTTATAAAATTGAATTAAGCTTATTATTCCGTAATCAAATTACCGCATCGATATACAATTATCAGAAATTATGTCATTTGCAGCAGAACCAAAGTAACCACCATAGCCCTCCGGATTGCTAAACTTAAGTAAGTCGCTTTGAAGGAGTAGCGAATGTCTAGTCACTGGATGAACCAAACGTTTTGGACCCGGGTATGTCCTTAAACTACGTCCAACAATGAGAGGTAGGGCACAGCGATGACCATCACACTTGAATTTGGGGTAGCCCAACTGGGGAAGTACCTCCTCCTTACAGAAGACCAGAGCCATAAACACTGCTACCTTTCAGGTATGTAGTGTTGTGTTACTGATGGTGAGTAAGGAGCTCCAACACTCCTTAAAGGCCGGCAACGCGCTTGTGACTCTCCTGGTGTTGCGGGTGCCCATAGGCGACGGTAATTTCTTACCACCAGGCAATCCGTCTGCTCCTTTGCCGCCTGTCATAAAAAATATTACCCAATTTCCTAGCTCCCGAAAGCATTCAAGATCGTAGTTTCCAGACACAGGCCACAAGTTTGAAGCCCTAGGCATTCCGGTTGGCCGTTTAGGCAATGTGACGTGTCGAGTTAGACGTAGGTACTGCGATTTAGGTCAAAGGTTAGTGGCTATTTTGATGCTGGGTCTGTCGGACAACTTGTAATGGGTTTATCTTTCGTACGAGTAAATATTTTTTGGAAACATTTTTGCCTCTTTTTATTGTCATCGTCATCAACTGTTGGGAGAAGTAAGTTTTTATGTTGTGTTTGAAATTTAATACCGCTAATTACAAAGACCAAATTTTTTTTTGCTTTTCTAATATAAAGCACAAATAAATTTATTTTTATTCATGTAATCTTTATTTTATTGCACATAAGAAGTACAAAAGGCGGACTTAATACCGTGAGGCATTTTCTAACAGAAAAATATCAGAAAGGACTAACGATTATATTTATAACTATAACTGGTGCTATAAAAGTTTATCAGTTGTTTGTCTTATTTTTTTTTAATGTGTCATTCGATATCTCAAAAACTCTTTAAATATGTCATGTCATTATATTGATATTATTGTTGTCAATGTATGAACAGTCAACCAATATTGATTTATGGGCCACTTCGTTCCTTGTCACAGTGAAAATCTATATGAAAGACGCAAAAGATCTTGCTAACGTCACTGTGACAAGGTTCGAAGTGGCCTAGAAATCAAATTGGTTGACCGTACGTAAAAAGTGCAGATTTTGGGTGAATCCCGTGACATTTATCAAAGATGGCAGGTTGCCAACCGGCCAAGGGCGAACGCGTTGGCAGTGGGTTCCATAGGCGTGACACCCGGAAGTATACCAAACGTGAAAAAGCGAAAAATTTTTTTGTAACTACAGCCAATAGCAAAAGTTGCTAAACGGTTGAGGTGTTCAAAATTAGGTCAACACATCTCTATTGCCAAGAGAATAAGAGCGCGTGTAGGTCATTTTGAACACTTCACCCGCTCAACCACTTTTGCTGCTGACTGTCCTACGGTCGCGTGCATTTCTGTGTGACCAACTTAAGGTTGACAGTCCTCAAACTGGATTGATGTACAAAGGATTTTTTTCGAAATGGGTAATGCTCTTGTAAGCATGCACGCAAATATACCACAAGGTGCCTTATTTTTCCTTGTTGGCGTTAAAACGATAAATCGCATACTAGTGAATTTTCTATACACGAAAACATATTGAAAAGCAATTTCTAATGAGTATTGGAAAGCGGAGACTACCCCGTCTCCTATCATTAGATAGATAGATATCCTCATATGGATTATAAAGAGTCGGTTGCTCTAGTGGCCTAGAGATCGTCTATGTGGCTTATGCCCAGCGATGGACGTCCATATCTGATAGATTAATAGAACTCCCATGTTTTTTATGACAGAGGTGGCAAACGAGCAGACGGATTGCCTGGTGGTAAGCAATTACCGTCGCCCATGCCGGCCGCATTTAAGGGGGGTTGTAGCTCTGGGAACCTTACTCATCGGGAATACAACACTACATACCTGAAAGGTAGCAGTGCTATTATGACTGTGGTTTTTTGTAAGGAGGTACTTCCCCAGACGGGCTGCTCCAGATACAAGCGTGATGCCCATCGCTGTGCCCTACCTCTCATTGTCGGACGTAGTTTAATGACATACCCGGGTCCCCATGGTAATGATTTGAAATAAAAAATGAAACTTGTGTGGTTCTAAGGCCTCTAAACGAGTTCCTCTACTCTTTCTCGCGTACACAGATAGTTCCTCTACAAGAGTAGAGGAGGACCTCTAGTACACAGATAGTTCTTCTAGAAGAGTAGAGGAAGACCTTTAAGTACACAGATAGTTCCTCTACAAGAGATACACAGATTCCAGTTGACGTTAACAATGTTGCCGCTAACAAGCGCATCAAAGTGCACGTTACGGGCGAATCAATAACATTTATCAGAGCCTGGCGGACTGCCAAACGGTCAAGGGCGAGCTTTGGAATTCTACGGAGTTACGAATTGACATCATACTGTTTTGATAAAATAAGTCCCGCCCAGTTTCTTGCCGGTCATAAAAGTCGAAATGCTTCTCGGGTCAGAGGTGTAGGGTTAGAACCGGTGTGGTTTTTATTTTTCTCTTTAACTTTTGTATAAGTACTCGACGTGTAAAAGTGCCCTTGTGTCCTACTTACTGAATAAACGTTTGAGTTTTTGAGTTTTGAGTTTCATCATTATCGAAATGATAATGGCTGGCTTCCCCGAAATATGACTTGGGGTGTAGTTGCCGTAGTCTTGGCGAGCGTAGTAGCTGTGGATTGGATTTCGACGGACCCCCGGGAAGAGATGGGGTGGTGCTATTCTTGTAAGCCGGCACCGCATACTGCAGATTGATATTTGAACGAGATTATGGTCCCTCGAAATCAATAGACGCGAAACAAATATTCGGTTCGCGTTTTTCGCTATTATAGGCGCAAGCCTAATTCGCTTGATCTGATTTGGTAAGACCCTAATCTTTGTCTGTAATGGACCTAGGACCACCAGGATGCTTGTTGACGCATACTTGTACGTTAAATACTTACTTTATCGTTTATACTTGTACGGCTTGGACTTTAAAATTTTTCTACTTTATCCTTCCTGGTATACCTCATTACGGGTGACGTGTAGCGACATCTACCGAAAGAGATTTTTTCTTTCTATTTATATATCGATGTTATGCTAGCAGACGTTTCTGCTTAATATAAAAACAATATAGATACATGTAAATGAAATTCTCGATTTGATATAAGACCCGATGTGAGGTATCCAAATGACGTCAAAGTTTATTTTTCTATCACAACCAACAGTTAAACTCGCACGCTAACCAGAAGCCAGTTGAACGAGTTTGGGAGATGTAAAATCGCTCGTAAAGTTCCGATCACAAAACAAACACTCCAGGGCAAGGCCGCCACTCCTGACGTACTCCAAGCGCCGTTTAGTCCTCGACAATCAATTGGGTTGATATCAGGGTGAAAATAATTTTTGATGGAAAAAAATTACTTACTCCTATTTTCAATTGTATGTGTTTGCGTTGTCATATTGTAGATTAAAAAGAGCGTATAGGGATCTTAAAGGCCGGCAACGTACTTGTGACTCCTCTGATGTGATAATTCATAAAAAAAAAAGATTGATATTAAGCTAACATGGTCATTCGCATTAGAACTATTACTTAAAACGGGATAGTTACCATGTATGATGAGTTTCCGAAATATCGGAATAGGGATAATTGTAATTATGGATTGCATTACTAGAATTGGATATAAAAAAATCTTTTTATACAAACGCTCCACTACGCTAGTTTTTTTGGGGGTTATTGGGCTTTAGACTATTTATGCCCCCAATTATATGGTGCTCTCAAATCCATATAAGTAGTAATACAGTCAACACCAGCCAAGTAAATCTATACAGATCTTTATATAGCAGTAAGGGCATATCACATATATATTTGGCCATAAACTAAAATAGTTATGGAATTTGATGATGAAATGACACATCAAACATTTAATTCATACTTCAAACAAAAAAATGTGCTTAGTGGTCCAGAAATGATTTTCCCTGTCAGTTGTCCCCTGTCTGATGGGACAGAATAATAAAAACAAATAATTGATTCACTCATGTTTTGATTGTGATGTTGATTCTTCATACTTCTAACTCATTGGGTATGAGAAATTCTAATAAAATAGTTTTATATTTCACCCCTCTGCTATGTCAATTGACTGATCAAAACGCTAGCGGAAACGCAGCCTATACTAAGCGAATTCTACCCTAAGTCTAGACTCTGTGGGCGTAGCCTGACCCCCTACGCAAACACGCCACACCAAGCCATTTTCGACCCTCAAGTTTTGTAATAAGGATGATATTTCCGGCGAAAACTGCGTAAGACCTTTCGCAGAAATTCATGAAAGGAATCTTCTGTAAAGTGTTTCAGGGTGGCCAATAGTGGGAATATTTAATGAGGATTTAATAGAAGCAAAACTCATCCAAATCTATAAGGATTTAAAAACTCAAACTCAAACGTTTATTCAGTAAGTAGGCTACAAGGGCACTTTTACACGTTAGTATACAAAAGTAAAAGAGAAAAATAAAAACTACACCGGTTCTAACCCTACACCTCTGACCCGAGAAGTATTTTGACTTTTATGACCGGCAAGAAACTCGGCGGGACTTATTTTTTCAAAACAGTATACAAAAAAATCTTAAGCCCCATTTAGACTATGCAAGCACTTGTACACGATTTTCATTACATTGCGGGCTTATATAAAGCGACCGAATTCGCCGTACGCCCATAGCCCGCAATGTAATGAAAATCGTATACAAGTTCTTGCCTGGTCTAAATGGGGCTTTAAACATACACTGTCGCAACACAAAGTCCCTACCTATCAAGGTCCGAATACAGGACGGGTAGTATTTGTATACATAACCCTATGTTTATTACGTATATAGTAGTTTCTAGTCATTAACTGCTCCGGCTGTGGAATTAACTCCCTGTCACGGTTTTCCCAAGAGATAACTGTATGAGGTTCTTCAAAGAAGGAGTGTATACGTTTTTTAAAGGGTAGGCAGCGCGCGTGTTAATGTTCTAGAATTTCTAGCGTCTACAGGCTACGGTAACTGCTTTCCATCAGGTGCACCGTATGCTTGTTTGCACTGTCGTAATGTAATAGAAAAATATTTTTACTATCCTGGAGTGCCGTGCTGTGCCGGCTGACTAGAATAATACCACCTCCATCTCCTAAGGGCACAAAGGGGAAACACCGGCGGATGGGCAACAGCGTCAAAACTTACTCTACAGTTACTGCGGTCAACCCGCCTGCCAAGCGTGGCGACAATGGCAACAACTCCCCAAGCAGATTCAAGAGTTTGGGGGAGGTCTATCGGGTGGTATAAAAAACTCGATACAAAATTATCAAGATATTTGGTCATGATTTGGAACAATTTTTACTATGGAATCAACTTTGTAAAAAAAATCAAACTCTCTCATACATTTTCGTTAACTTATACTTGACCTTTTCTATGGAACAGCTAAATCTTTATTTAATTTTACAAACTTGACCCCATATTAGTAAAAGATGTTAAAAATCATGAACAGATGCCGGTTTGATTATCTTCACGTTTTTTAATACACCCGGTATGTTCAGTAGTAGACGGCTGAAATGATGATCCTAGAGATTCTTCTTTGACCACATCAGTTCCTGTTCAGAAGAGCTTAATTTGAGGATTATACCCGAAAATCTTTAAAAAAAAAAGACCTAATACGCTATTGATAATTAGGTGCATAAGCCCTTTCTTTGCTATCATCTCTGCCCTTGTCCCATTTAGTTTGGGTCGCAGCTGGACACCACGCGATCTCTGACCGAGGTTAAAATGCAATTGACACGATCAGCAATTAGGTCGGTTCTCTGACGGTAATTAGTCATTATGCAAGTTAAGTGAGATTCAAATGAAATTCCGTAAAACTGCCCTTGTATAGTCCAACAGTTTCCAACTATGGTCCAAAACTAAGTTATATCTTCGTTTAGGTGTGAGCATTTAAATTACCCAGGTACGAGACAAACTATCCGCTACTTTTATACATTAGGAATTAACCTACACCTTACTGATACTCCTTAAACTACCTCCAACAATGAGAGGTAGGGCGCAGCGAAGTACCATCACGCTTGAGTCTGGAGAAGCCCGACTGGGGAAGACCTCCTTACAGAAGACCACAGCACTTACATACCACTGCTACCTTTCAGGTATGTAGTGTTGTGTTCCTGATGGTGAGTAAGGTTCCCAGAGCTCCAACCCCCATTAAAGGCCGGCAAACGCTTGTGACTCCCCTGGAGTTGCGGGTGCCCATGGGCGACGGTAATTGCTTACCATCAGGCAATTCGTCTGCTCGTTTACGGCCTTTGTCATAAAAAAAAAAACAGAGACACTAAAGTTTTCTAACAGGTCAGTGGTAACAAGATGGAGTACTTTGTACAGTCAACAACACTCCTAGCTATACATTGATAGACCTTATTATATAAGGCATAAAGACCACCGACGGACAGTTAAGAATGTTGCTTTGTGTACAAACTCTGTACTCACCCCACGTTGGCCGGTTTCCCATTTATCTGAAAATTTTAATGTTATGCAGTCAAGTGCACTGGGTCGTTACTTGTCGGACTTTTTGTCCGCATTCATATGAATAGATTCATAATAATATGTATTGTAATATATTGTATAGCTGTCAGTCGCCATCAGATATATCTGAGCTGTGAGGTGGTCACCAACATTTGAACAACTATTAATTGTTAACGGGTTATTCACGTTTTATAAGTCGAATATTGCTCGACATGTTTCAGTCTGCAACGAGGAGCATAATTGTCCGCTTTTATACAATTAATTTGTTTAAATCTCACTATATTTTTGTGTCATTTGAACAACTCTTCTATTGCCAAGGCGATAAAGTGCATGTATAGATATTTGGCCATCGTGACGACAATTAAGCGTTAAATTTCGATAATAACTTGGTTTTGATGTTCGTTTTATAAACTTCAATCGATATTACAACATAATTAAAGGCAAACAGTTGACCATCATAAAGATTTAATGCTTAATTGTCGTCACGAAACTGACAGTGATTTAAGTTTTCTTAACAACTTTCGCTAATTGGGTGTACCAAATTTTGAAAACCCCCATTTATGACCTTCACAGCTCCGATATATCTGATCGCGACTCTATTTGTTCTCTGATATTATGTTTTAAATATGTGAGGCATTTTTTAATTATTAACTACAATCTAGCAGTCTACTTCTCCCATGAGAACCCGCGTGCAAAGATATAGTTCCACAATTAGTTTGGCATACCGCCCAACTATTGGTTAGTTCGTTAACTACTTCCACAATTATTACACAACATCCCAACCGACACACACGTGTATTCCATAATCAGTTCTATTTCCATAACACACGGTGCAAATTTGTATGCAAATTGGTATGAATGTAGTACGTTTTATATCGGGCGCGCTCAAATGCAGGCATTGCACGTGATGTAGACATTTGTATTGTAAATTAGTAATGTTTACGTTGCCACTCGACAGCTCTTGTTTAATATATGGATATACTATTGTAGGAATGCCTATCTACCTATTTAGATAAATAACTTTTTTTAATGCTACGTCGGTGGCAAACAAGCAAACGAACCTTTATAAATCTGTACACTCTTTTTTGGAGAACCCCATACTGTGATCCCTCGGGGCAGGGAGCTCATTCCACAGCCGGAGCGTTCGCGGACTCGTGTCTGAGGTGCGTGTACAACTTTTCATCTTTATTGACACGGAATCGCAAAACTGACCCGGGTATGTCCTTAAACTACGTCCAACAATGAGAGGTAGGGCACAGCGATGACCATCACGCTTGAATCTGGGGCAGCCCAACTGGGGAAGTACCTCCTCCTTACTTAAGACCACAGCCATAATAGCACTGCTACCTTTCAGGTATGTAGTGTTGTGTTCCTGATGGTGAGTAAGGTTCCCAGAGCTCCAACCCCCCCTAAAGCCGGTAACGCGCTTGTGACTCCCCTGGTGTTACGGGTGCCCATGGGCGACGGTAATTGCTTACCACCAGGCAATATGTCTGCTCGTTTGCCGCCTATGTCATAAAAAAAAAAAAAAAAAAACTTAACACTAGTTAATGTAAACGGGCCACTAACACATTTAAATAATTAACACATATATTTAGTATATATAGAAAAAGGTTTTTATACTAAATATATGTGTTAAAATTGCAATTAATTATAAAAACATAATAAAGAAAATAAAAACCCTAACAATTTAACCTACTTAAACAAAATTAGAGATAAAAAACTTGGCCCAAATCGCTATCAACGGGCAAGGTGCCCAGAAGGCTGGCTGTATTCCCACGCTGGATAGCGATGGCTATCCGCTGTGCAAAATAGTAGCCAGCCCTCTGGTCACCCGAGGCCTCTATCAGGCGCGCTGACAGATCTTTATATAGTCGTGTGTTAAAATGTTTTTCTTTCAAAGAAAGTAAAGTAAAACAATGTCGAACATGAAAAATACAAATTAAAGACATTCTTGCATAAAGACTGTAATAAATAAAGACAAACATTCCGGCATTGTTTTTTAGAGTATGCCAGAGAACATAGAATGTGGAATGTAAATTTGAATTTATACTCAAATTGTGTTATCATAATAAAGATAACATCTACACATATCATGTGAATTAGATTAATTCCAATGGCTTTTTAACCGACTTCAAAAAAAGGAGGAGGTTATCAATTCGGTTGGCATGTTGTTTTTTTTTTTTTTTTTTTTTTTATGTGTGTTACTTCAGAACTCCGTCATTTATGGACCTATTTCAAAATTTTTTTCGTTGTTTGAAAGCATCTACTTCAAGGTTGGTCCCATTGTTACCAGAATTCAGATCTGATGATGGGATCCATGAGGAATTAAGAGAACTCTTCAAAATTTATAGGTACATGTATAACGATTTTAGTATATTCGGTGACAAGTCAAGCATTTGTATTCAGAAAATAGTATTTGGTGAAGAAGAACTGACGAAAAAGACCATAGGTGGTCATAGGAAAGTCCTTGTGTTTTCTGGGTGGCGCTGAGATATTTCAATTGAAATACTAAAGCGACTATGACAAAGCCAATTTAAATATTTCTGACGAGATGTTACCATTAACCTGATCTGGTGGTTGAACCCGGGATGCAGGCAACGGAACACAGAGATAAAAAAAGTGTAGAGTGTCCGTGTTTGGACTTAATGGACTTGTCATGAGATGCAGTCTTATAACCTTGACTAATGTTTTAACCAACTTTAAAAAAGGAGGAGAATGTCATTTCGATTGTATGTTCATTTTTTGCGTGTTACCTTAGAACTACATCATTTATGAACGAATTTGGTAAATTTTTTCATAGTTTGACTGCATATACTACAAGGTTAGTTCTGTTGTTACCAGAATCTAGTATGATGATTGTAGCCGGATAGGAGGCAACGGAACTCCATGATAAAATAGCGTAGCGGGTCCAGTTTAGGCTTAATGTAATCGTCATGAAATGCATTTTGGTAAACATGCATGTATTTTTAACCAACTTTAAAAAGGAGAAGGTTCTTAATTCGGTTGCATGTTCTTTTTAGTGTATTATCCCGAACTTTGTCATTCGGGACACTTAAAAATGCAATAAAAACGTATAAATAATTTAGTTTTTCGGCGACAGTTCAAGCATTTATGTTCAGAAAATATCACCTTCTGGCAATGGAACCGAGTGATATAAAAGAGTAAGTTAGCCGTTTTTGTGCTTAATGGAGTTGCCATGTGATGCCCTCTGGTAACGACTTTCTCATCATCATCATTATAATCATCATCATAACAACCAAATGACGTCCACAGCTGAACATAGATTCCCCTTAAAGTGATCCACAATGACCGCGGTTCTGCGCCATTTTTCGCACACCTGGCCCCGTTGGTACACTGGCCGCTACAGTAACCAGGGTATCGGAGGCCGCTGGGAACTCGAGGCTATGGCTTTCGTGTGCCTTGCATGGGGGTAAATGCCTTAATCGCCACGCTTGGCAAGCGGCTTGGCAGATCGCAGTGTTGCCTGTGTCAGGCGTTGCATTCAGAAAATAGTATTTGGTGAAAAAGAACTGATGAAGAAGACCATAGGTGGTCCTACAAAATTCCTAGTGTTTCCTCGGTGGCGGTGAGATATTTAGATTGAAATACTAACGTGACTATGACGAAGTTAATTTAGGGATTACTGATGAAATATTACCAGTAACCTCATCTGATGATTGCATCCGGAAAGTAGGCAACGGAACTCCATGATTAAATAGTGTAGCGGGGTCCTGTTTGGGCTTAAAGGAATCGTCATCAGATGCACTTTGGTAACCATGCATATATTTTTAACCAACTTTAAAAAGGAGGAGGTACATCAATTCGGTTGTATGTTATTTTTTAGTGGATTATCTCCGAACTAAGTCATTCGAGACTCTTAAAAAGTGCAACAAAAACGTATAACGAATTAAATTTTCGGCAACAGATCAAGCATTTATGTTCAGAAAGTACCACATTCTGGCAACGGAACCACATGATATAAAAGTGTAATGTAGCCGTTTTTGGGCTTAATGGAGTTGCCATGTGATGCACTCTGGTAACAACTTTCTTGTCATCATCATCGTAACCAAAGGACGGCAACAGCTGAACATAGATTCCCCCTAAAGTGACCCACAATAACCGATTTTGCGCTATTCTTCGCACACCTGACCTCGTTGGTACACTAGCCGCTACAGTAACTAAGGTATCGTGGGCCCGTGGGAACTCGAGGCCACGGCTTTCGTGTGCCTTGCATGGGGGTAAATGCCATAATCGCCACGCTTGGCAAGCGGTTTAGCGATCGTAGTGTTCCACCACATTCCAGATCGCAGTATTGCCTGTGTCTGGCGTTGCATTACTTATGTGCCACGATAAGTATCAGATGACGATTGCGAGTCTCATCATCTCCGTTAAGTGAACGATCTGTAGTTAAGTGTTCGGTTTGACAGTTTATTAGCGTCCAAATCGGTCCTAAGCTTCGAATACGACTCAATTAGACATACATTTTGTCTCTTTGCAACGTTTATATGTATTCCTTTTATTATAATATTTCCTAGTTTGACACAAAAGACACTGTCTGCCCGTATTCGTTTATTAGAAATCAGTGACAAAATGAGAAACTAAAAGGCTAAAAATAAATAAACTTTTAACAAAAAATAAACCCGACTTCAAATAGGTACTAAAAAGCAACAAATAATTGTTTTCTTTATCACTTGATAAGTACTTTTGGACTATTTAGAACAAATCAATTTCTTAGGACAATTATATACAATTATTTTTGGTTTTGGAGTCGGTGCCAGCCACTTTTTTCGTTTCTGAAGCCTTCGGCAGTCGTGAATAAATTGATATCTGAAGCGCTACCGCGAAAAACGAAATTCGTTTTAAATTAACGAATATCGTTTTTGGCGATAGCGCCTCAGTTTCAATAGTTCACTTCCCTCTCGGTACACTCTGCACTATAATTCGTCGCCGACTTGAAAAAATCTCGTAAGTCATTCCGGCAATAAAAAAAAAAGACGTAACTATATATGGAATGAGTACAGAGTTACTGCGTTTCAACTTACAGTATCTGTGTCAGATACAAGATTTTTTCAAAGTAGTGACGATATATATGTATTATATATTTTCATAGTCCGTTTGTCAACCAATCAAAATCAAAACTGCTGACATGCACGTGCAACGGTGTAAAAAATATGAGTTTCAATTGTATGTTGAGTAGCGTGGCTGGCACCGACTCCAAAACCAAAAATAAATGTATATAATTGTCCTAAGAAATTGATTTGTTCTAAATAGTCCAAAAGTACTTATCAAGTGATAAAGAAAACAATTATTTGTTGCTTTTTAGTACCTATTTGAAGTCGGGTTTATTTTTTGTTAAAAGTTTATTTATAGACTAAGTGGTTTTTTTAATGATAAACATGGATCTACTCACGTTTATTTCGGACTATATCATGTTTCGGAGAACATAATAAGTGGACCGACTGGGACACCATGGATTATCTTGTCAAAAAAGTGCAGGCCGTTTTTCTAGACACGCAACTTAATGACATAATCCGTCGGTCTCTTGTCACCACCAATGTGCCCGCTCTTCTTGAGCCGACCGGCATTGTTAGAGATGATGGCAAGAGGCCTGATGGAGTGTCTTTGGTTCCTTGGTATTTGGGACGGATGCTGGTGTGGGATGCTACTTGCGTAGACACCCTAGCGCCGTCCCATCTCCAACGAAGTAATGTAAAAGCGGGTGCAGCAATGGAAAGCGCCGAAATTTTTAAACGTAACAAATATAAGAGCCTGGGCAGAGAGTACCATTTTGTACCATTTGGCGTAGAGACGTTAGGTCCGTGGGGTCCCAGCGCGCACAAACTTTTTGCAGAAATCGCGAAGCGTCTGGTTGATGTAACTGACTGAAGAGCTGGCGGCCTCCTCACACAACGTATCAGCATTGCGATACAACGAGGAAATGCCGGCAGCATCCTTGGTACAAAGCCTCAAGGGTCTTTTTTAGATTTTTATAACTAGCTAAGTACTTGTAGTTATCATAATACGATTGTTATTACTGGAAATATATATTTATAGTACGAAAAAAAAGATAACTTGTATATTTATGGTATTTGACCTTCTAGCGTAGTGGTGCATCCAGTATTTCTTAGACCCAGTGCATCCGCCCCCGCGCATGCGTTAGGAATTTCCTGCAACATCGCAACGAGATCAAAGCATTGTGGAGCGCTGGAATTCTGGTTTAAATTTAGTAGAATGCAGTACGCGAATTGTATTAACGTCGAAGCTTTGTTAAAATAGGTTGTTAGTTAACTTGAATTTAGAATAGAATAGAACAGAATAGAATAGAATAATTATTTATTCGAGAGCGCATACTATTTTCTCAAATATGCATTTACATACCTTATTAATAGACTCGGAAATATGGTTTTTTAGGCGCGGCAACTGAAGGGGACGGAAATGGAATTTCATATAACTTTGCAAGGCTAGGCCTACAAAAAGGGTAAAAATGAAAAGGTACAAAGGCGAACTTAAAAGTTTAAGGGATCTCTTACAGCTGAAGCTTCTTAAGTCACTGGACAATAAGGTGCTGCCGAAGAAAACTAATTTGACGACAGGTTTCGTCTATGAGCACATATATTTGTTCCATCTCATCATGGGTGTTTTGTATATGATATTATATCGTTGGCTGAACACCCACAACACAAGTCTTCATGAGCTTACAGTAGGGCTCAGGCAATTTGTCTAAGAATGTCCTGTAATATTTATTTATTAATTAAAATATTGACCGATATAATTAGTGAAATGTTTACCCACGAAGGTCGACCTAATCGGTCATCTTTACGGCAATTTTTATAGCCCATAAACACCGGCCGTCCGCCATGACTGTCAATTATTATTGACGTGTGTTATCGCGATCAATATTGACGGTGCGCAGTGACCTTAGCAAACTTTGACGTAGTACCGCGAACATCGAAGTTCATATATTTCGGACATCTTTGTCTTTTACTCCAATTAAGGCGTCAGCAGAGTGACAGAGACAATCGTCCGAAATGTACGTTGTTCGCGGTAGCGCCGCAGTCCACGCAGATTCGGCTCATGCCGGTCGCACAAACAAATAAGTCCACGTGTTAAGAGCGAGACAAACATCATTCGGTTCGTATCGGCTCGGTCGACGTCGCTCGACGTTGCTCGACGTCAGTCGACGTTTTCCTGGCAAGGCCCTAATGTGGATTCACACGCCGGTGTGCGAACGTGACATTGTTATGCGCATATAAGGATTTCTCGCACGAGCGGTAAGCGGATCCAAATTCCAATGCCCGCGGAATGACATTTTCTTCTTCTTCAATGCCTTCTCTATCCCAGAGGTTGACGAGGTTGGTCTATGCGATTGGATACTGTCCACGTCTAACCAGTCTGCTATATTCTTTGTCTATGATATTCTCCTACACGAAATGCAACTTCAGAATACTATTTATTTTATTTTATATTAAGCAGAAACGTCTGCTAGCATATCAAAGATATTTAAGTCGAAAGAAAAATAGAAAAAATTGACTCGCAGCGGGACTCGAACCCACAACCACTGGATCTCTAGCCCAGTGCACTACCAGTTGTGCTATACGAGCGCCGCTTAGACGTGTCAAATTTTTCTATCTTATCCTTCCTGGTATACGTCATTACGGGTGACGTGTAGCGACATCTACCGAAGAGTATTGAACCCTTTTTACGGCATCGATGTCTCTTTAGATTGAGAATTCATCGATAACAATGTGCTACCCCTTTATAAAATTATTTTATATTAAGCAGAAACGTCTGCTAGCATATCAAAGATATTTAAGTCTCGCCAACCCACCTGTCAACCGCGGCGATTACGGAATCGAATGCTGAGAGATCACTCCCTATGGCGGGCCCCATGGTCGGTCTATGTCCACCAGTGGATGTCCGAGGCTGATAGGAACTAGTTCAAAACTCTTACCAGCGGTATTTTTGACCTTGTAAGTTCTCGCGTCGGTACAAAGACAAATTTACTTCGAGTTTTGAACTTTTGTTCTCTGTCCGTAGCTTTCTAGGTCTTGTTAAGGTTTCTCTACCTTGTAAGTTAAAATGTTGTTCGGATTCCGAAAATATTGTTTATTTTTTACTCAAAATTCTGAGTAGAAATTATTCTAATCGAAAACATACGATACTTTTTCAGTAGAGTTATTGGAAGTATAATAATAAATAATCAATATTTGGGGACAATCTTACACAAATCGGTATAAGTATAGAATGTAACACCCATGAACTTAGAGGCGAGTAAGCGACCATAGGCTAAGCTAAAATATTTCCCTCTAACGAGCCTACGAAGATGCTCGTAGCTAGTTCGTAGGGCGTCTACGAATATGCTACGAATGGCACTGCCTGCTACGCTGCTACAAAGTTGTGAGATGTACCTATTTAAATAAATATTACAGCATATTATATTTGCACAAATTGATTGCGCCCCACGGTAAGCTCGAGAAGGCTTGTGTTGTGGGACTCAGCCAACGATAAATCTACACTCAATTAAAAAGGCGAAAGTTTGTGAGTGTGTGAGTGTGTATGTTTGTTACTTTTTCACGTCTAAACGGTTCGAGCGATTTCAATAAAATTTGGTATGAATTTAGCTGACACCCTGGATTAACACAAATCCTACGTTTTTCCCCTAATACGAGTAAACCGCAAGGCACAGCTAGTATAATATAAATAGTTAAATACATAGAAAACTCTCATAACTCAGGAACAAATACCTGTGCTCGTCACACAAATAAATATACTAACTGAGATTTGAACCCAGAAGCATCGACTTCACAGGCAGGGTCACTACCCACTAGGCCAGACATATCTGTGAACTAGTGAGGTAAAAATATATTTATTGATTTTTCAGGTTTGATTTTTTTTCTTACAATAATTACCATTATCTACAGGCTTAAATTAATTAATACGCTTTCAGTACGTAAAATGAGAAGATAGGAATTTCGTAATGGAATTATAAATACACTTAAGTATCGTTAAATGCGATACGTTACGGTAATAATACAATAAATGTACCTATTAATTCTGCTTCATTCGATTTAACGCTTTCATATTTATTCACATTACATTTCTTAAATTTATTTATTGTTTATTATTGACAGTTATATTAAATAAATGAATAAATATTACAGGTAATTCTTACACAAATTGTCTGAGCCCCACGGTAAGCTCAAGAAGGCTTGTGTTGTGGGTACTCAGCCGATATATATAATAGAAAACACCCATGACTCAGGAACAAATATCTGTGCTCATCACACAAATAAATGCCATTACTAGGATTCGAACCCAGGACTGTCTGCTTCATAGGCAGGGTCACTACCCACTAGCTAGACCAAACCTGTCTTAAGTTATTTATATATCTAGTAACAGCTAAGTTACGTAAATACATACAAATAATACATATATATGAATGCATTTATGACAGTTCTGGACTGGGTAGTGACAGCCTATGAAGCCGATGGTCCTGGGTTCCAGTCACAGTCAGGGCATTTATTTGTGTGATGAGCACAGATATTTGTTCCTGAGTCATGGATGTTTTCTATGTATTTAAGTATTTATATGTATCTACCTATTATATATATCGTCGTCTAGTACCTACAACACAAGCCTTACTGAGCTTACCGTAGGACTAGTTTGATTTGTGTCATATTGTCCCGAAATATTTATTTATTTATTTGCGTGATGAGCACAGGTTTGTTTTTTATTTAGCTTGGCTCTGTCAGTTGTGTAGGTTAAACAAAAGCGGTCCTCATATTTTTCTTGTTTAAATCATGCTACCTCATCACACAAAATGTCCAGTCCCAGGACCATCGGCTTCATGGGTCACCCAGTAGGCCAGACCTGCCGTATTGTTTTATCAACATACAATACAACTATATGTGTCAATGACAACACAAGTCGACGACCTTGATAAATCTCAACCCTCCGTCCGCACACGACCGCTTTGATCTCACGGTGGCTGCCCCGGCCGGGAAGGGTTAAGCGTAATGAACCTTTCGAAATTATTAATTTTTCACCACGGTTAATAAGGCTTCCGACGGGTCGATTAGGTTTTAGGTAAAAAAGATTAACTTTGTTATAAAATCAGGCGTAAATATTTAGAAATTTTTAGGTACGTACTTAACTGCGTATACTTTAAAAATTACCTGCGACGTGTTGAAAACATCGTCCCTTTGTTGTCCACGGTTCATCATCTTCATCATATCAGCCACAGGACTTGTAATGATGTACATAGGCCTCCCCTATAGCGACCCACGGCGACTCGTTTTGCGCCACGCATCCAGTGGATTCCCGCGATTTTTACCTTTGTTATTTCAATATATAAATAAATGATTGATTCACATAAATAGTAACTGATGTGTATACATACATACCATATGGTTCTATGATGAAAAGTTGATTCACGATACAAAACTGGGTTCTCCTCGTCTGGCAGAAAATTGAATACCAGAATGCGTTTTTCTAGAAACTTCCTGCCTCGCACAGCAAAACTTTGGAATAAATTGTCGTGTGCAGTATTTCCGGACCGATATGACCTCCACATCTTCCAGAAAAGAGACCTTAAAGGTCGGCAACGTACTTGTGACTCCTCTGGTGTTACGAGTGTCCATGGGCGGCGGTCGTTGCTTACCATCAGGCTATCCGTCTGATCGTTTGCCTCCTATATCATAAAAAAAAACAGACTTCATCATTTCACAGAATGTGTTGCTTACTGAAACTTGTTGTAAATGAATATCAAATAAGTTTAAAACAGAGTTTCTAGCGCGATTTAGTGAATAACTGTATCAACCAATGTATCTATGCGTCTTGTCTGTTCTTAAAATAAACCGTTACTTTACTTGTCAACCGTTCTCCTATGTATTAGAAAACTGTATAACTTTCAGGACTTTTTAAGTCATAATCCTGGTAAATATGTATATTAGGTTAGGTTTGTTTTATAAATATCGTGAAGTCTACAGTTTCAGAAAAAACATGATGCGAAATAAATTGTACCAAATGATATTTAGTTACAAACGGATAAAATCACGTGTAATTATATCGCACTAGGCGACATGTTTCGGGTTTGCTCTGGTACCCATCTTCAAGCCGAGTCAGGACACACCGATCGCGATGAGGGTGTATCACTTACTCCTATCGCACTCCTAGTGCGATATAATTACACGTGAGTTTATCCGTTTGTAACTAAGTAGTAGTAACATGGCTCACAATAGTTTTAATTGTATCAAATGATATTTTATGAGTATGACAATAGATTTTTCCACAAGTCTAAATTGAACCTACACAACCTTTTAGTACATGACTCCGCTAATAAACACAATGTTTTCTGTATCATTTTCGTCGTGCTAGATTTACTAACAGTAGCCAGCCGGCGCAGAGTAAGGTTGGCAATAAAACCAGTGTTAAAAAATAAACAATCGCTTCCTAGTCGTATATAATACGACTTTCATTATATGCTCGTAAGCGTATTAATAGGCGGGGCCCACGCCCACAACATCCTATAACAGATGTATCAACTTAGAATAAAATTCTATCGGAAAATATTGGACGGAGAAGACAAATGAAGAGGTTTTCCTTACCTATAGTTAATGAAACAAGAAGTTTATTGAATAATAAATAAATATTTCGGGACAATCTTACACAAATCGACCTAGTCCTACAGTAAGCTCAGTAAGGCTTGTGTTGTAGGTACTAGACGACGATATATATAATAGATAGATACATATAAATACTTAAATACATAGAAAACTCCCATGACTTAGGAACAAATATCTGTGCTCATCACACAAATAAATGCCCTGACTGGGATTTGAACCCAAGGCCATTGGCTTCATAGGCAGGGTCACTACCGACTAGGCCAGACCGGTTGTCAAAACAATATCTAGAAAAACAATACTTTGTATGCTAATAAATATGCCATTAAATTTTTAGTTTACCTCAGTATATTTCAATTCAAAACGTCAAAATTTCTAAGCAACCTGAAGAAGAAATGGCCGAGACGGATTTAGCGTTATGGGGGTCCATTTGTCTTGGAGTTCTGAGCCTGATTGCGAGATTAGGGACCCGGCTCATCCAATGATTGATTCCCTTCTGTCTCAGCTAAGTCTTAGGTTTGACCTTTAAATCTGGATCGTAAATCATAATCGCGTTTAGAATTGGACATTTTTCAAATGAGTTCCGATTAACTTGCAGTTTTGTATATACTTATAATATTTGTTTCTGTATTCCATCTCTATAGCTCTTACGTATACGATAAAGAGGCGAATATACGAATGAACTAGGTACTTGGTGTGGCTTGGTGTAGAATTAAAGTTACCAATATAGCCCTCCGGATCACCAAACTTAAGTCGCAGTGGGCGGGGCACATTGTGCGCGGAACCGATGGCCGGTGGGGCGGAAAGGTTCTGGAAACGATAGATGTCGCTGTTCCATCAGCTGGTTTTATCACAAACCATAATATCAAATTGCGTTACGTATTAGAAATCGTATATATTATTCTGCCTAACTTTTCAAGTTTAAATCATTTTCCTCCATGGGCAAAGCAGCTATACTCATATTTAAGTTTCTACGTAAAAACGCCAATCCAAAAATGACCACTTTCAATAGCCTTGTGCTTATTAGTTACACTATTCTACGACAGATGTCGCTATTCCATCAGCTATTAAAGTTGACCAAAAAACCAATATCAGATGTAACATAAATGAATCACACAAGTGAAGTGTTTGCGTGTGCGCGTTAATGAACAATGTGTGTGACGCGATGAGCTCGCCGGACGACGGCGGCGTGCGCCGCCGGCGCAGCATCAAGCGACTCCTGCGCAGCCTGACGGCCGATAAGCTGCAGACAGGTATGGTCTCTATTGTCGTGAGTTTTAGGGTCATTATTGAGTGATTGTTTTTATGACATAGGCGAGCAAACGGATTGCCTGGTGGTAAGCAATTACCGTCGCCCATGGGCACCCGCAACACCAGCGCGTTGCCGGCCTGAAAGGTAGCAGTGCTATTATGGCTGTGGTCTTCTGTAAGGAGGAGGTACTTCCCCAGTTGGGCTACTCCAGACTCAAGCGTGATGGTCATCGCTGTGCCCTACCTCTCATTGTTGGACGTAGTTTAAGGACATACCCGGGTCCAAATTTTTCAATACCCGGGTCCAATTGGCTTTATAGGTAATTTAGTGTGAGATAATAAATAAATCTTAAAGGACATCCTTACACAAATTGACTGAACCCCACGGTAAGCTCTGTGTTCTGGGTACTCAGCCAATGATATGTACATTATACAAATACTTATACATAGACAACACCTAGATATTCTTGCGTGCTTTGTTTTCTGAGATATGATTGTAGGGATACATGGTGGTAACAATAATTCTTTATTAATTCTCATAAAAAGGCTCAAAATCGCTCAGAGGGCAATGGAGCGAGCTATGCTCGGAGTTTCTCCGCGCGATCGAATCAGAAATGAGATACGCAGACGAACTAAAGTGATTGACATAGCTATATGATTTGCCTGGCTTAGCTGGCAATATGCAGGGCACATTGATCGAGCACATCGATGGTGCAGAAAGGTTCTTGAGTGGCGAACACGGCGGTACAGTTGCTATCAGATATATCGGAGCTGTGGAGGTGGTCACAAATATCGGAGCAACGCCTCTATCCTTAAGGCGGTAAAGCGTTCCGATATTTATGACCACCTCCACAGCTCCGAAATATATGATGGCGACTGTAAAGACAGATAGTTGTGGAAATTATTGCTGGACGTTATTGTCCAACGTTCTTTCGTATGATGATGATAATTCACTGACTACATACGTCGAAAACTGGAGCAATATATTACTCACTTAGGCACTTGACAATAATGGTGTTTACATATTTGTGTTCCAATGCACGGATCGATATTTCATGAAGCATGTTTTGTGATAAGATAGTCAATAATTTGCGGCGCCACTCGAGAGCTGTGCAATACCGTTCGGTAATGGGAGATATCGTCATCAGGAAATATGCCAATACATGCAAAATACGCGTGATTCATGAATTTATAAACCCTGGTTCATATTTGTCTATGCTACTTATGAATTACAAAAGCACATGAGTGTTGGATAGAGGTTGACTGAACCAGTGGGCTGAGACAACTCTTATCTGATAGAGTGGTACTGAGCCCGCGGGCTGAGAAGACTCAAATGATAAGAGCAGTTGAATGAGCCCGCGGGTCGAGTAGACCTGTAAAAGGCAAAGCATAAGCGATCAACTGAGCCAGTTAGGTCGAGTCACCCACGAAAAAAAGACATACGACGTCCACTGCTGAATGTAGGCCTCCCCCTTGAACCTCCGCATGTACCTGTTGTAAGCGACCTGCATCCAGCGTCTTTCGGCGATAAAAAATTTAAAGCGGCCTTTGAGCCCACGGGAGGATTTTCATGTGTACTCAGTTTCCCATGAAGCGGTGTCGTGACCAATCAGAATGGTTCGGTTTAATAAATTTGAATGCATCCATGATGGACAATGCACACTCATTTTCCTCGCATTGACCCGACACTACCGCGGATGTTTGAAGCTTGGGGACAGCTAGGCAACTGAACCGAGGAATTGTTGTATACGTTTCACCAAAGCGACTGTCTGACCTTCCAACCCAGATGGTACACTCAGCTCAGCCTTATCAGGATAGTCGTAGTATAAATAAAATTAGTGATCTTATGCCATTTGGGTTAACTTACTCACTAATACCGCAATAATGCTTCTATTCTTCTAGAGCTTCAGACTAAAGAATGGCTATTTGCTCAGAAAAATTCTCGCTTACTTCAGACATGCTTCCCGCAGAGGTTCTGATTCTGTGGAAAGACTGGTGGTGGTGAATGGTTCAAGGTCATGGGGCCGTTCGCCAATGCGATGAACTTACCAAGTGACTGACGAGTGTTCACCTCAGTATGCTCACAAAGCTCAGGCCAGTGGAAATTGGAGGAATATTGCCACACGCCACCGGGAAACTGCGTGAGTGATCACGATTGCTATGCCAAAAGCATACGCCTGAGAAGGAAGGAAGGATTATTATTTACAAGTCAAACAATGATTGAAACTGTACCCTGAAAGGTTGCAAAGGTCGTACTAAATATAGACATATTATTCCCAAATATCACGCGTAGGAGTACCCTTTATCTTATCAACAATGACTATTGCACGAATATTACTGGCATTTTATTTTATGTTTCCAGATATATATTTTTATAAATACAGTTCTCAGTCTCGGAAATATTCGTGACAAATACGTATGGGGAGAAAACCGACGGGTGGACAGCAGTGTCCGATGTCATTCGCATGATCAGAACCAAAGTAACTGATGGCTTAAAGGTGGTCAAGTGGCGATCACGTAAGACGGACCGTGGGCCGCCCACAAGGTGAAGCAACGGTGAAGATAGCTGGAATCCACTGGATGCTACTATGTTTTTTTTATGACAAATGTGGCAAACGAGCAGACGGATTGCCTGATGGTAAGCAACTACCGTCGGTCCGGTACCGCCGGTAGCAGTGCTATTATGGCTGTGGTCTTCTGTAAGGAGGAGGTACTTCCCCAGTTGGGCTGCTCCAGATTTAAGCGTGATGGTCATCGCCGTGCCCTACCTCTCGTTGTTGGACGCAGTTTAAGGACATACCCGGGTCCGGGACCGGGTCGCTATGGAGAAGACCTATGTCCAGCAGTGGACGTCTTACGGCTGATAGATCATAAATTAGTACGCATAATCGGTACTCAATAACCTACGAGTAATATAAACGTATTCAGGGTGATTAAAGAGACAAGTCAAGTTAGTGTTTACTACCTGTTCCTTGCTTACGTCTGCCATTTTATACAATACCCTTCACTGTGTAGAGTTGTTCTTGATCACGTCAAGAAATCGTCGTTAAATTATCCTGTATAAAACCATAATGCATAAGATCCATAAGTACAGTCGCCATTAGATCTATCGGAGGTGTGGAGGTGGTCAAAAATATCGGAACATGCACTTTATCGCCCTGTTAATAGAGGCGTTGGTCAGATATTTGTGACCACTTCCACAGCTCGGATATATCTGATGGTGTACATATGGAATTCAAATTGAATTTGAAGTTTATTGCGCGAAACATACGCGTTATGTTTGCGTAAACAATTAAATGCGGTTTCTAATGGCTGTTACTCAGCGGAACTTACTGTGATCGTCTACCCGCCTGCCAGGCGTGTCAATTATGGGATTAAACTCTTGATGCCATGGGGGTGGCTTATACCCAGCTATGGAAAATCTTTGACTTGTTTCTGAAAATTCCCTGGTAGTAGAAAACGTATAACGACCACAACCCAGAAATACATTCTTAGGATTTGAACCCGAGACCTCGTGCTTCATAAGCAGTCTTCTTCTTCTTTAAAAAAAAAATATGGTTTCCATCAATAAATCAATCGATAATTTCGCCAATGTCAAGTAAAATAACAAATAAAATAAGTAATAGTTATTTGTTATACAAGGGTGCAAAATTGTATTTTAACTGCGAGTGTGGGATTGAAACTCGAGCAAGCGAATGGATTCTATATTTTAACCACGAGCAAAGTAAGTGGTTTTAAAATAGAATCCTGAGCGTAGCGAGTGTTTCAATACACGAGAATTAAATTACAATTGCACCTGTGTGTAACACAAAACTTTTCCCCTCACTACAGCGAGGAAAGTGAAACATGCAATAAAACGTTTTGAAATCGCATTGACTTTTTCTTTGCGTTTAGATACATTCAACATTTTTACAAAAGGTGCCTTTAGCTTGGTTAGCTGGTGGTGGCCAGTACGATTTTCGAATGTTCTAATTCGATTTTCAACTCGGTGCGTGTGCGGGGGCAAGTGAGCTGTACTTCGCGAATTTAGACTTTAAAACCATAGCAATTAGAGCTATGAGAAGTCAACTTACTTTAATCGCTAGTGGATAAAATGCGTTTTTACCCTCTCGTATTAAAGGATAAACAAGCGCTTTACGAGCTAGTGAGGGGAAAAATAACATATCAAGTTTGCTTTTAGAGCATGACGTTGTTCGGTAGTAGGCCTTGCGTTTTGTAAAGTGGTAGCTGGAGTTACAGAAAGCTAAGAGGCGGCCGTGACCATGGACTGCCGGGTGATGACCAAAACAGTGGTGAAACGCGTTTTGAAATCAATTCTTCATTAGCTGCACAATTCAGCGTCAGATCACTGCAAGAAGCCACACACTAAACTACGTTTGAACAAAAAACAAAAAAATATATTCTCAAGACGACTTCGCCATTTTGAGGTTCAACCGGAAGCCATAAGCAGGGTCACTACTGTCTAGGAGGCCGTCAAAATTAACTACATAGACCTCTAAAACAGGGCTATTAACGAGCTAATCACACGCTCGCATTCCTGAACCGTGTACAGCGACATCTGGCGAGCTGCCAGCGTATTTGTTAGCGCTAGCCTTTGATGAACTACCGAATTATGATCGTAAATACCTTCCTACAGCAATCGCCAGTGCGCCGGCGCTTATCAATATTTTGACGACCGGTCTGGCCTAGTGGGTAGTGACGTTGCCTGTGAAGCTGATAGTCCTGGGTTGGAATCTGAGTAAGGATATTTATTTGTGTGATGAGGACAGATACTTGTTCCTGAGTCATGGGTGTTTTCTATGTGTTTAAGTATTTATATGTATCTATCTACCGTGTGTCTTCGAAATTGGGGCTTTAAATGTAAGGATCGATTTTGCTCATAAAACTGAGCTACTTTTAGTCTATAACTTTTGAAAATAACTGGATTAGTAAAAAATAATATAGCTCAAAACTTATTAGAGCAATCAATGCATTGAAAAATCATCAGTTTTTGAAGTGTGACAGACGATCTCGTTTGGTTCATTTGATGTCGTACATTAAAAATAGTATTTAGTTTGAATGATAAAAATGACATCATTAATTTATCTAGTTGTAGACTAAAAGTAGTTAAGTATTATGAGCAAAATTAATCCTTACATTTAAAGCCCCTATGTCGGAGACACACGGTATTATATATATGGTCGTCTAGTACCCACACAGCCTTACTGAGCTTACCATAGGACTAGGTCGATTTGTGTAAGATTGTCCCCAAATATTTATATTTATATATATCTACTCTTACGAA
Organism: Grapholita molesta; assembly: GCA_022674325.2. Lineage (NCBI taxonomy): Eukaryota > Metazoa > Arthropoda > Insecta > Lepidoptera > Tortricidae > Grapholita > Grapholita molesta. The sequence continues at coordinate 10,870,270 of CP053143.2, forward strand.
GCTGTAGCGGTAACCTAGTGTGTAACAAAAAGCTGAAACAGCTAAATATTTAAAATAAAATAATAAATATTTATCGTAAGATACTATTGCCGGTTTTGCCGAAATATATATTGAGATCGCAAAAATATCTGATCGCATCTTATGTCAAGGTCATAAGGTGCTCTCAGTTTCTTTTGCGGCCCTGACATCATACGATATTATTGCCGTGACTGTACTAGGTACAGTTTCAGTATTCTATCCCGTACACAAACATATTTTTTTTTATGACAAAAGGTGGCAAACGAGCAGACGGATTGCCTGATGGTAAGCAATTACCGTCGCCCACGGGCACACGTAACACCAGGGGAGTCACAAGCGCGTTGCCGACCATTAAGGGAGTTGGAGCTCTGGTAACCTTACTCACCATCAGGAACACAACACTACATACCTGAAAGGTAGCAGTGCTATTATGGCTGTGGTCTTCTGTAAGGAGGAGGTACTTCCCCAGTTGGGCTGCTCCAGACTCAAGCGTGATGGTCAACGCTGTGCCCTACCTCTCATTAAACTAAACATTGGAACTAAAGCTATCAGTAATAAGTATACCGTCCGACCTTGCCGACGTCGGCCGGCTCTGATCGGATCAGCAAATAGACGGAATACGACGGAACAGTAACCAGATAGGATTCGGATACACGTCTTATTTGTTTCCTCAACAGATGTGATTACACCTAACGCGAGTTGGCTAAAATGTTCTAGTAGTTCAAAATATTAGTAGGTATGGAAAACAGCTAAAAAATCAATATAAAATTTTGATTGTGGTAAAGGTATAGGTTTCACCGTTTAAGAATATGTTCAAATAAATAAATAAATATTTGGGGACAATCTTACAGAAATCGACCTAGTCCTATGGTAAGCTCAGTAAGGCTTGTGTTGCCTACAACACAAGCCTTACTGAGCTTGTCCAGGCTTGCTCAGGTGGACGTGTATAACATTCGTACCAAATGGCATTGCTTTACTCAAAATTGTATACCTCTCCATACAAGCATTCCCAATAGAAAACGGACTAACTCAACACGTCTCTATTGTCAAGAGAATAAGAGCGCGTGTAGGTCATTTTGAACACTTCAAACGCTTAGCAACTTTTGCTGCTGACTGTACATGAAATAACAATTTAACTGCATTCTGAAAGAGTAACAAAACAAAACAATCTGTAACAAAACAAAGTGCAATGATTTTTAAACTGAATAGTTAATTAAATCACATAAGGTTCGCTACACTTGGATACGTATGACCTAACTTACAATGGAATGTCAAGTTTAAGGTCACCCTGCATCTCGTTTGTAACATTCTTAATAAAGGAACCTAAACGTTGGGCCGAGGAACGCGCGATTCTAGCGATCGCGCTGTAATAGCGCACCGCTATCAGATATTATTAGTAGGGTTTGCAATTCGAATATTCGAATATTCGAATTATTCGCCACAAAAATTATTCGAATTCGACAATATTCATTATTCGAATAAAACGAACTTATCGAATATTACAAAAAAATATTTAATTTTCATAAAACTGTAATAAAATATTAAAATTTATTAACAACTACTTCATAAACCCCGTAGAAATAGATTTAAATATTAGAAAGATGGTTATTATATAAGAAGGGAAGGAAATATTAGAAGGAAGGAATAAGTTCCAAGCCAAACAGCATAATCATCTTAATTATTTCATTGCTAAAATGAAACTTTTTAAAACTATATATCGTGCCAATCGTACCATATTGGCAAAAAGGTCGGCTACCTGCTATTTTCTATTTTCGATTTTAATTTTTATAAGATAGTTTGTTGATTGATTGTCAAAAATTAAGATTGTGATTTATTTTATACTTGATTATGATTATATTTCGCGTTATTGGTTTAACTATTATCACCGAACCAAATATTGTTTAGATTTTAAGAAGATAAGTAATATAAATGTTCCTATTTGTTATATTGTGATGTGACTAATGTAACATCATTAATTTTGAACTTCTTAATACATATTCTTGATTATACGACTTTTAATCGGCATTTGTTTGCTTTATTATAAAATTTGGCAAAAATTTTAGAATTATTCGATCTATGCGAATATTCGAATATTGGAAATGTAACTATTCGTATTATTCGAATACGAAAAATGAGTGAATATTGCAAACCCTAATTATTAGGTTGCACTTGAGATGTATGTCAGGGAAAGATAATAGATGATCACATACTTTGTACAGTCAACCAATTTGATTTATAGGCCACTTTTGTTCCTTGTCACAGTGAAACTCTCGTTTTATGAGAGGTAGGGCACAGCGATGACCATCACGCTTGAATCTGGGGCAGCCCAACTGGGGAAGTACCTCCTCCTTACAGAAGACCACAGCCATAATAGCACTGCCACCTTTCAGGTATGTAGTGTTGTGTTCCTGATGGTGAGTAAGGTTCCCAGAGCTCCAACCCACTTATAGGTCGGCAACGCGCTTGTGACTCCCTTGGTGTTGCGAGTGCCCATGGGCGACGGTAATTGCTTACCATCAGGTAATCCGTCTGCTCGTTTGCCACCTTTGTCATAAAAAAAAAAAAAAAAAAAACTCAACATAAAAGACGCAAAAGATCTCTTATTAACGTCACTGTGACAAGGTTCGAAGTAGCCTAGAAATCCAATTGGTTGACTATACAATACTTATATCTAAGATTACGAATGAATTACTTTTGACTAGTTAAGACATTTTTGTATTTAAACTTTCGCGAGTCATTGTAATATTTTATAAATGATAATAACGGCTCTACTCACGTGTATTTATTTAGTCACTCGACATATTTCGGAGAACATAGGCGTCCATTTTCAAGCACTAAGAGTTGTTAAGAACTGTTGACACTAACATTGCGTAGGTAGGTACAGCTTAGGGCATAAATACGGCAATACTAGTTTAACGGGAATAGTGATTTCTTTACGAGGAATTCTTTATAAGGAATGCATGAAGCTAAAGAACAGTGAGTTCAATACAGAGATGACTGATATGTTTTATTATAAAGCAGAGAGAAGATTCTCAGTCGAATCGAGAGTCGCGATTTCAATTCTCGCCCGGGGCAGTTCCATTTTCCATTTTTCCTTTATTTCTAAGAATTATGACTCATATTAACAATCACAAGACTAAAGAGATGTAGTTTGGATGTTTCTATCCTCAGATAAGCCGTATTAGATAACTGCGTATATGCTCGAAGGGATCAAACATCTGTCTTAGGTGTAAAGAATTTTCTAAATAAGGAATATTTCATAGCGAGAAAGTTTTCCAGCGAGCGAGACAACCTGCACAAGCGGTCCACGCTCGTGTCGCGCGTTTTGTGGCCCAAGCGTAGTAGAGCTTTAACTAAACCATGCATAACATTCTTCATAAATGACATTATGAATTTGGAATTTATTACAAAGGAATAGAGTAGACAATTGATAGTCAGTACCATTGGTTGGTAGGCTAGTTCCTCACACACGACATCGCGAGTATAATGACGGACTATTCAAGTCTAGATTTCCAATTAAGCCCACGTTTCAATTAAGGCTTCGGCCTGGAGGTGCTTTTGTTCTCTGAATGACTATTTTTATTCTTTAGGCGTAGGTGTAGGCTGGGGCCGGGGATAGGCGGAAGCGGGGATTAGGACATAATAAAGATAAGATCGTTAATGGTAACAGCGGTTCAAGATAAATAATACTTAGGGCTGCGTTATAATAATAGGGGTGGATGCGCAATAGCGTCTGTTGAAAACGAATCAACAAGAGCTGCGGTCGCCAACTCGCCTATAAGCGTAGCGAATATGGCGACACGCCCCAAAATGATTCAAATCATATTTCGGAGTGGCCATTGCTCAGCAGTGGACGTCTTACGGCTGAAATAACGAACGAAGCCTTCATTTGTGGTAGTCCACATGGAAATGTACCTTATGGCGCTTGACGCTTGCGTTGCAAAGTGTCACATTAGTATTGAAACGTCATTAACATTAGCGTAAGCGTAAGGTAAAATTAATTACCACATTTGTTTGTTCTACATTGTGTAAAATGTGTGAGCAGTAGCTGCGGTCAATCTGTTACTTCGGCATGACAACTGACAGAATCATTATGAAAAATGTGAAAAAGGTGGAACATTAGTTAAGCCGGCGGGAGTCGGTATCGGATGAACATGATACTTAGCACGGGGATTCGATGAGGCGTTGGGGCTGTAAGGTTAAGTGGTGTTTACGGATAGTCACGCAGTGTTAAACGCTCACAAACTAGATGGTCAGATGATACAAATGCGATTCAGTGGCTGGATTATGCTGAAGACCGCTCCTATTGCCGCGTGCTTTCATGGCGCGCGAATACACGTCGTTTGCAATATCGTAGTACGATACGTTTTGTCCGCTAGACGCCTATCGCTAAGCGTGGCCTTACTCGCTTCCGCGCAGCGTCCGTCATAATGCATTATGTACTATTAGCAACTCGAGTCGCCATGGACTGCCCAGTCGCTTACAATCCTCTCATGGGAGTACTCTTTAAGTTTGTGACTAACCTCAGTGGTGTTTCTAAATTTTAGCTTGAATTTCTCTAAAAAGGATCTAAATGATATCCATGCTATAATATCTATACACTACGAAGCCCGTTCGGTCGTTAGAATCGTTTTTTGTTCTAGAACCATTAGGGCGTGTATTTTTTTTGTGGCATTGGTTTTTGAAGATATCGGTAATGATAATGACATTCTAGTGTAGTCTATTACAGCTAATCTGAGCCCTGAGTGTAAGGGTGAAGACACATATATCAGCATCGAATCGCATTTTGTAGTACAAAAACGGCCGGTTTGTATGAGATGCTTAAGCATGCGTGCAGCCGTCAGCATGCTTAAGCATCTCATACAAAACGGCCGTTTTTGTACTACAAAATGCGATTCGATGCTGATATATGTGTCTTCACCCTAAGTTTTAAACGTAACTTTACGTCACGAACGCGTTTGCGTTTCACATATAAATTACATTATCACTTACGCGTTCGTAAACTTTTTTTACGTCAAAGGTAACTTACGCTAGAGCCTCTGAACGGATTCGTGTCCGCACTGTCCGTTTTCGCACTCATCATGTTTGTTAGAGCGTGACAGATATTGTGATAAATGATAAAAACTCGACTCGAATGTTACTCTAGCAGATTGCAAGCGTAAATCTCATGATACCTTAATTGGAGTAAAAGATAAAGATGTCCGAAATACACGAACTTCGATGTTCGCGGTACCGCTCCAGAAGTAGCTAAGCGGGCCAAGTGTTCATAATAATTTTGACACACTTATCTCTTAACAATAAAGTCATGTTTAGCTAATTTAATTGAACATCTTCCGCATAGAAACTTTTACTCCTGTCTCTAGATATAGCACTACTAAACATACAGTTATCCTTTTTTAACCTGGCCCGGTACCGCGAATGTCGAAGTTCGTATATTACAGGAATCTTTCTCTTTTACTCCAATAAGGGGTGTTATGAGAGTGACAGAGACAATCGTCTGAAATTTACGAATATCGGTGTTCGCGTTAGCGCCGCTGCTAATTGTTTCTCTCTCTGTGTGTCATTCTTCTCTTCAACGGCAAGACTAAATGTTACGGATCGTCCTAGTGAAAGAAATAGACAACATTATTCTCTCTGCGAGTGTCTCTTGAGACACGGGGAAACCTACTTTGAGAGTCAGGTGCACATTATACAAATGTACCTTAAAAAGTTGCAATAAAAAGATTGATTGAGTGCTCTGAATGACACACTAGAAGTCCGACTGTTTTTTTTAGTACAGTCGCCATCAGATATATCGGAGCTGTGGAGGTGGTCACAAATATCGGAACAACGCCTTTATTGGCAAGGCGGTAAAGTGCATGTTCCGATATTTATGACCACCTCCACAGCTCCGATATATATGATGGCGACTGTACTAGCACTGTTGGTGAAGAATGCTGATCGTAACATCAACTAAGATGCGTCCAAGAAACCGTTTCAGGAACAGCTATTGTCTAGGTTAGTATGGGGCTACCGTCATCCATACTAATATTATAAATGCGAAAGTAACTTTGTCTGTCTGTTACCTCTTCACGCTTAAAACGTTGAAACAGTTGGAACTAAATTTGGTATGGAGAGAGTTTGAGCTACGAGAAAGGACATAGGATAATTTTTATCCCGAAACTATACTTTAAAGACGGGCATGGCTGGCCGACGAAATTCCGAGGAAAGAATTTATTAATTACTTATCAATTAATTAATAATTTCGCAGAATACGTTGTTTTCTGAAACTGTATAACTTTCAGGACATTTCAAGGCATCCTGTTAAAATCTTTATTTACAAATGATATAGGCATTACAATAACAACTTAAATACTCTAGATTAACTAAGAACAAATCTAATTATTTTTTGTACAATATTTTGATCAGTATTGTATTAAGTAGTAACATAACGGAGGTCATCCCAAAGCACTACAGTATGGGGTTCTTCAAAAAGGGTGTAAAGAGGTTTTTACGGGGTCGGCAACGCGTGAATGATGCCTCGGTATTGTAAACGTCCATAGGCTGCGGTGACCGCCTACCATCAAGCGGGCCGCATGCTTGTTTGCCACCTTTGTGGTATTAAAAAAAACCTTTTATATAATTTATAGATTGAAAATAGATAACATATAGAACAGAACAAGTGACAAGGACCTCTGGTGTTCTAATAAAGGTCACTTTATAATATTAATTGGGTTTTTGTTTAAGTAAATAAGATTGCAGAACTCAAATTAAATCACAAAGAAATATTTCTGTCACAATTCGTCTTGATCTTGGTCACTTGATCAAACAAACATAATTTATTCTCCCGTAAATCTCCAATTCCTGTTTACCTTAGTGGGAAAATCAATATTTCACTGTAAAATATTACTTGTGTTTATTGTGACATATCTTAATATCTTTAATTTGTTTACAGGTAAGCCTCATTTGCAGTCATAGCATACATCAGACAATTTCACCAAAATAAGGTAAGTGAGTATAGAAATAATCCACATTAATTCACCAAATGTTGGTATGTTACTCAGCGCCATCTGTATTCGTCGAGCAAAACTTTATATAGCAACTGCACACTTCGTTCGCGTGTTGGTAGTTTCGCTATTCACCGCTAGATGGCGTGGCATGTCTAGATACGTTCGGATAGTCTGGAATGAGGAAAATTTATTAGTCCTCTCGGGTTCTTTGAGGTTTTTCGTTGGTTTTTATCTGGGTTTTTAGCGTGACGTTAGTTAATGTAAGTGAAAATGTCTTATGACGATCATTTCATTTACGAAAATGTGTTACAGGTATATTTTTTATCGTTTGCCCCAGTCGCTTTACTAAACGATTATTATAATATATTCATATATTCTCGTACTTCGTATATTCTCTTCGTCCAATATTTACTGAAAATGTCTCATTGTCGTCGAGATCTCTTTCAAAAGTATTTTATTTACCAAGAAATAAACGCATACAGTTTCAATAAAAACAATTTCTATATTGATGTGCAGCGGCATCCGTCGAAACAGTTTCTGCGGTCGCCAACCCGTCTGCCAAGCGTGGCCATTATGATGCACGATATATTTAGGTGAGGCCTATGTCCAGCAGTGGGCGTCTTATGGCTGAAATTATGATATTTACATTATCAAAATGGCTGAACAACTCCTTATCCCATCTGTAAATAAGTTTACAAGAATCGTTGACGGAGGTGAAATAACAAGTAATTGACTAATTATATTAATAAGAAGCCTAGGGTTACCCGAGTCGGCAGGTGATTTAAGACTTTAGAGAAATGGAAACATACGGCGCTGTGCGATTGACCTGTCACGCTGCGATGCTCTAACTGCACTTCCGCGCTACCACCAGCAAGGATATTTGTAAATTTTGGACGATTGTCTCTGTCACTCTCGTGACATCTTAATTGGAGTAAAAGAGAAAGATGCCCGAAATATACTAACTTCGATGTTCGTGGTACCGCTCCTTAGCAGACCTAAAATAAATTCGTGAATGTTGAATGAATTGATTGATTTTCCAAGTGGGTTTTTCCTAGTGGGTAGGGTAGTGACCCTGCTTATGAAGCCGACTGTTTGTTTTGAGTTCAAATCCCAGTAATTGCATATATTTGTGTGATGAGCACAAAACATTCTTACACACCCCACGAGTGTTAAGAATGCATGAGTTGTGTATAACCAGCCAACGATATAATATATAATAAACAAATACTTGTGTTCACCCAGGACCATCTGCTTCATAGGCAGGGTCGCTAGTTTCGCTACCCAACTAGGTTAGACCTCAAAAACGTAATTGGAACTAACAACTCCTCAAAATCTTTTGCACCGTGTGGATCTTTAAGTACAGAGCATTGCCTTCCACAATCGTGGCCCGTGTGTCGCCACGCGCGGGCGGATCGCCAACCACCTGTCTGTGACGTCACGCCTGTTGCACCTTACCCCTCTGACACACACTACGCTCCAGATTCTACCGCTTGCGATCCAAAGTCAACCTTATTCTGTTAAAACTAGAGTTCAATATGTAGCGGAGAACATTTTAATTTCTTAGCTTTGCTATTTTGAACAGTAGCGACTTGTGTATAAGGTTTGGTTTGCATTGTTAGGTCTTTTTACGGTTTTGTTAAGTGCGGGAAAGAGATGACCTTTCTTTGCTGTCATAGTAAATAGTGGCGTATGACCGCTATTGCGTGACAATTTGTTTTTTTTTTTTTTTTTTTGCGGATTCCCTCAAAAATGCTAGTTTATCCGTCTGGAGTTCGAGTTTTTTTATGACATAGGCGGCAAACGAGCAGACGGATTGCCTGGTGGTAAGCAATTACCGTTGCCCGTGGGCACCAGGGGAGTCACAAGCGCGTTGCCGGCCTTTAAGCTCTGGGAACCTTACTCACCATCAGGACAACACTACATACCTGAAAGGTAGCAGTGCTATTATGGCTGTGGTCTTCTGTAAGGAGATTTTTTTTTATTTTTTTTATGTCATAGGCGGCAAACGAGCAGACGGATTGCCTGGTGGTAAGCAATTACCGTCGCCCATGGGCACCCGTAACACCAGAGGAGTCACAAGCGCGTTGCCGGCCTTTAAGGGGGGTTGGAGCTCTGGGAACCTTACTCACCATCAGGAACACAACACTGCATACCTGAAAGGTAGCAGTGCTATTATGGCTGTGGTCTTCTGTAAGGAGGTGGTACTTCCCCAGTTGGGCTGCCCCAGATTCAAGCGTGACGGTCATCGCTCTCATTGTTGGACGTAGTTTCAGGACATACCCGGGTCCATTAATGACATATCCGGGGCCAATAAGTGGGTTTTTTCAATATTTTCAATGTGTTGTTCGTTTAATAATTTGTCGTATTTTTCGTCTTTATGTATCGGTCGATTCCTTTCGGTTGGTTATTTCGTATTATGTCAAATGTCTTTAGTAAGTTACGTGGGATGTTATTAAAAAAAAACATCTATTGGTAGTTTGACACCGAGAGTTACATAAATAAATTAATATTACAGGACATCCTTCTACAAATTGACTGAGCCCCACGGCCGCCTCGTGGCTTATTGTAAACTTCAGCTATACCACTTTACAAAATGCAAGGCCTACTACCGTACACTAGCATGCTCTAAGAGCAAACTTATTATAAAACAGATTATTTGGTGCAACCGTACCTAGGTATTGAGATAATTTATAAAAATTGAATATTATTGTAATTAAATATAAGATAGATAGAAACATTTATGCATGACACACACACATAATATTAACAACAAAAAATAAACATCAGAACATTACGCAAACGACGTGTGCCACGAAATGGTCTCATCTCAGCGTAATGCCAGCAATCGCCAGCTGGTCTTCCGATGAGACCATCAGGTGCCATGATGAATGGAGTAATTTACCCGACTACATTTACACATTAATGAAGCATATTCACTAAAAAAAGTAGCCACCGTTACCTGGTGGGTCCATGTAGTGGAAACAATCATAAAATTACTAATTTGCTTGTCTGTTTGACATTAAGGATGTCAAAAATCTAGCCTCAACTGTCTAAAAATGTTAATAATGCCAAGTAGTGCTAAAACAAAAATGAACGTTACAAAAATACGTCATTTTCTGAGTCAATTACAAATATCTACGAGGCTAGAAAATTAAATTTGATAATTTGTTTGAGTACAGAGCACAGCACAAGCTTAATGATCCAAATGATCAAATTAGAAAAAAGTTTCCCAAAATGCAAAGTTTTTTTCAATAGGCCATAGATTTAGAACACCTGATAAAAATATCCACAACATTATCTAAAACGAATGAAAATGAGTTGGTTTTTATGATAACTTAAAAAAATAACGATGGTTTCATACGAAAAAAAAAAAAATTATAAGGCAGTGGCTACTTTTATTCGTGAACAAGCCCCGTTATAGTACGAGAGCCCACGACCAAAACCATGTCTCATAGCAATACGGCAAAAACCCTATAAAATCGTTAGATTGTAAGATTCTGAACCCGACTAGGTGTGTAGTAACGGTCGAAGGTGTAGCAACTGCGTGGGAGGCCATTTCTGCTGTGTCAAAAAAAAAAGACTGTCGGTATTACAGCAATACGTCTGATAGTGAAAATGTACATAGATGTTATAATTGTATTACGAAAAAGTTTGTTTTCAGACATTTTGCGCGTAGCATATAGCCTGAGCGCATTTTTGAAAATGTCAACAAATTTAGCCGACCTGTATCATAGCAATACGGATAAAAATTTTTTCAACTTATCGTATTGCTGCCATGATTACCAAAAACCTGTTTTCAGACACTTTAAGTGTAGCATATACTCCCAAAAACGAAAATAACGTTTCGGAGTCGCCTGGCCGACGCCTCTGTTAAATGTTTTTTTTAAATTTACAGCCTTCATAGATATTCAAGAATCTCCCTTGTCTATTAATTTTCAACTTCATCCCAGTTTCCTTTTGTGCGATTTATTTCAGTCCTTCAACTTCAATGTTACGGTTTCGGGTAAATTCTTTGTTAATTATCATCTAATAAATTCAGGGTCGCAACGTATTCATTGGTTTGTAACAGAAAAGTCAAGATACCTCAATACGATTTTTAAATGATATCTGAGTATCGAAAAGTTGTCTGATAGAGAAGGTGCTACACTTAATTTGTCTGATATAATTTTTTTGCACATGTGGACGACTTATTTTATCATGTCCAACAATTTTCAGACATATTGCTATGATACCGATCGGTAAAATTTGTGAACATTTTCAAAACGGTCTCAAAATTTAATGCGTTCATATTTCCGTCTGAAAATTATTTTGTTCGCATCAAATAACCAAAATTTACTAATAAAAAAGATTTTCAGACGTATTGCTATGAGACATTTTTTTTGTCTCATTTTTAATTTTTTTAAGTGATTTTACGGGTTTGCGCTACACCACTAACGTCTGAAAAATATGTTTCCGGTATCTCAGAACTATCATTCAACTACAGTATGCAAATCAGACATATTGCTATGATGCAGTTCGGTAAAATTCTTTGACACTTTTGAAAATTCGGTCAGATCAAACGCTACGCGGAAAATGTCTGATATTGGTATTTTCGAGTTCAGGATAATCGTATCTATCGATTTGATGCGGTTTTGGCCGTATTGCTATGAGACAAAAATTTTGGTCGTGGGCTCTCGTACTATTACGTGTTAAGACTAGTTACAAAGAAGGTAATAATGGAAACAAAACAATCTTTTAGTTGACAAGATTTAAAATGCATTAAACAACGAGTTGCACGATCAATGAAGTTCTCTGAAATAACTGACAAGTGAGGCCGCCATTTAAGAAAACGTCAACGACCTACCTTCAGTTCGTACCATCAATATTTATACCGCGCGCGATGCCAAAACTACGTAAATAGGTGCTGTTGTGGTAACTTATCGACGTATGTAAATAAGTAAAAAAATATCGGGACCATCTTACACAAATCGACCTAGTCCTACGGTAAGCTCAGTGAGGCTTGTGTTGTACTAGACGACGATATATATAATAAATAGATACATACAAATACTTAATTACATAGAAAGCACCAATGACTCAAGAACAAATATGTGCTCATCATTATTTATAATTTCAGTTATAAATCGTCAACTCCTGCACATAGGCCTCCTCCAAATATGACTTGCAGGGTAGTTGCCATAGTCGCTGTGCTTGGCAGGCGGGTTGGTGACCGCAGTTGCTGATGGGATGGTGCTATTCTAGTTAGCCGCGGTGCCACATAGCGGAAATACCGTGTGTAGCCCATATCACAGCAAAACCTAGGTTTGCCCTGTTGAAATGTTCGACTGTGTTAATTAGTCAGTCGAAAAATCCACCAGTTGCGTACGCGCACCATCTGCTAGTTAAATTTAGCCACCACCTGCTTCCGCAGAGCTCGTCGATATTCGGGCTTTTAAGGCCGGTGTATAGCCGAATACAATATAAAAACGTACCGCAACTGTGCCTAACTAAACCATATATACATGGATTATAACAATCTCCTATACCCTTACCATGAGTTGTGACATTGACGTTTTCGATAACGAGTATCGAGTTTACTATCTGTGCATCTCGTTCGCAATTAAATAGTACAAGCGAGATGCACAGATAGTAAACTCGATACTCGTTATCGAGAACGTTAATGTCACAACTCACGGTGAGGGTACTAGTATACGAGTAGTAAGGAGTAGCGATTGAATATACACAATAGACATATCATTTAACTAGACGGAGCGTGCTTATAATAATACCACGATCGAAAGGGATGGTCTTATGTAACTTTCCATAGGTATGGCAGAGACGGCGTTATTTTCGTCCGTCCTTGTCATAGTCTCACATATGTGTTCCCCTCCAAACTGTCAAAGTTGGAGGGGAACAAACAAATACAATAGGAGTTTTCTTGGGTTTTCAACCAAGTTGCGGTAATTAATACAGAATAAGCTAATATGTTTGTTATAAAGAATATCCTGTCCAAAACTATAGTGAATTGTTACATTTTGGGCTGCAAAAGCCAGAATGTCTTTGACCCTTTTACTGGCGCTCGCGAATGCGTTCTCCAGTCATTATTCCTCCTAGATATACGTAAAGTCCTCCAACGAGGTTTACCCAGATGACACTAGCTTTTTTCTGTAAACCGACCTTACCGTATCGATGACATCATATGTTCCGAGTGTTTGCGCGCCCGTTCGTTCACCGGCGTGCCGAAAAAAAAAAGTTGTCGGGTGTCTATGTCAATGGGAATTAGGTATTTGATCGTTTTTAGTGTCTAAAGAGCGCTGGTAGCCTAGCGGTAATAGCGTGCGAATTGCAATCCGGAGGTCAGTTCAAACCCCGGCTTGTACCAATGAGTTTTTCGGAACTTATGTATGAAATATTATTTGATATTTACCAGTCGGTTTTCGGTGAAGGAACGTGAGGAGACCAGACTAATTCCAATAAGGCCTAGTTTACCGTCTGGGTTGGAAGGCCAGATGGCAGTCGCTTTCGTAAAAACTGGTGCTATGCCAAACTCGGATTAGTTGTCAAGCGGACCCCAGGCTCCCTGAGCTGTGGCATAGGCCGGGACAACGCGAGGAAGATTATGATGATGATCGTTTTTAGTGTCTCACCGTGTAGACTATGCATAGGAAAGCGACAGTTTCATCACATCTACCAGCTTTTTGCTACAGTCGCCCGCCATCAAATATATTGAGCAGTCAAGGTATTCAAAAATATCGGAACGTGCTTGATAATAGATGCGTTGTTCCGATATTTGTGACCACCTTGGCAGCTCCTATGACTGTAGATCTACCTTTTTTGACTCCGGTCTACCGATGCACCATATACATACATCATACATTTCAGCCGTATGCAGTCTACTGCTGGACATAGGCGTCCCACAAATATGACTTGTATCATCTTTGGGGTAGTTGCCATAGTCGCCACGCTTGGCAGGCGGGTTGCCGATGCACCAACCTAGTCTCAAAATCTAGCTATTTTTAGGTGAAGGTTAAGGTTTAATAATTAAGGTCAATTTTTGACCTGCTACACAACCAAAGTGCTAAAATATACTAGCGACCCACCCCGGCTTCGCACGGGTGCAATGCTTATAGTAGGTATTTCTCCATTGAACCGCTTCTTTGATCTTGACTGAACCGGACGTCCAGACGAGGGGAGCAATTTCATCCTTAAGTTGTGAATATTCCATTCATTCTCACATCACCTTCCTAATGAGAACTGCTAGGGATTGGAATTTGCTCCCTTCGTCTGTATTCCCGGAAACATATAATTTAAGTATCTTCAAGGTAAGAGTGAATAGGCTGTTACTGAACCAGCGTGCTACACCCTCGACCTCGTCGACACTTACCATCAGTTGCGACTGAGGTCAAACGCTGTACCCGTACCATGAGATGTGACATGACGGTTTTCGATAAAGAGTATCGAGTTTACTATCTGTGCATCTCGCTTGTACTATTTCAGTGCGAGCGAGATGCACAAATAGTAAACTCGATACTCGTTATAGAAAACGTCAATGTGACAACTCATGGTAAGAGTACAGGTGCGACTGATAGCCAGGCAGCGGAACTTTGGTGCCGATGACAGACGCATGACGTAGCGGCTGTACACAGAGTGTTTTTATCTAGATGATAGATAATCATTAATCACTAACAACTTATTGGCCTCTTTAGTTCACGGATGTTTTATTGACAAATAAAAACATAATCACTTAACTGTCTTTGTCATTGTCATCAGAAAATGATCGAAAACAATATTGTACATCGTTATATGATTTTTTGTTCATGAATTTTAGAAATGTGAATTGATAAGGTACAACATTTATACATTTTATAATTAACTCATTATCAATATCGTTTGACCGCAGTCGCCATGGAGTCGATGCAGCCGTTTTTGCAGACATTTCCTTTCTTAGTTGTTAAAGATAAAAAAGTGTTTTGCTCTTGCTGTCAGCAAAATATAACAGCTAAACCTACCTAGTAACATAGAAAAACATACATCGAATCACGCAAGTCGAAACTTTCCTTAGTTTATTTGAGTCAGGTTGAACATCAAGTTTGACATTACTATTAACTCGGCGAGCTAGTGACAACTGTTGCATCTGTCAAAGCGTGATAAAAGTTAATAGTTATGTTGTGTATAATTTATAAGAACATCCTAAATCCCTATTATTTTGCGTCATAATGATGTCATCGGCACCAAAGTTCCGCTGCCTGCTGATAGCAAACTCTGGTCAGTTTGTTTAAAAAAATACTCATCGAATTAAGTTCTGTATTGTATTTTCAAATACAAAAACGAGTAATCCAGGACATTGTAGTGTAGTTAAACTTTCTAGGTTAACGATGAGTTTGAAATGGTTTACGGCACCGCAAACAGACGGACAAACACGTTATATATAGTTATTCTTCATGTCATCTGCGTAAACTTGTGTCTCTTGGCATTGCAGTTTGTTTGATCTAGTTTGTTGGTTATTCTTCTGAGAATACATTAACTACATCATATTACTGTCTATATATAAATTTCATTGTAAATATTACTAAAACCGGGAATTAAAGATCGTTGAGTTAACAAAGTCGCAATAGAGATAGATCTATCCGGGTATGTCCTTAAACTACGTCCAACAATGAGAGGTAGGGCACAGCGATGACCATCACGCTTGAATCTGGGGCAGCCCAACTGGGGAAGTACCTCCTCCTTACAGAAGACCACAGCTATAATAGCATTGCCACCTTTCAAGTATGTAGTGTTGTGTTCCTGATGGTGAGTAAGGTTCGCAGAGCTCCAACCCCCCTTAAAGGCCGGTAACGCGTTTGTGACTCCCCTGGTGTTGCGGGTGCCTATGGGCGACGGTAATTGCTTACCACCAGGCAATCCGTCTGCTCGTTTGCCACCTTATGTCATAAAAAAAGTGAACAAATTCGCAATAGAGATAGATCTAGTTCTGCTGTAATCTCCGTTTGACCCTATAATTGATAACACAATCATAGTTTAATTATAGTCGTGTAGTTTCACAGTACAAGTGTTGTGGGTAGTTTAATTTAACAGTGTCTACCCCCATGATTCTCAATATACATTTGTCGGGTAGTTGGACCCATGTCTAAGGTCTTGTGTATGAGAAATGAGCAGTAAATCCTTAAAAAAAAACAATAAATCAGTCAGGTCAATATTTTGTGGCCGCCCGAAACATCGTACATTATCTTCCTCGCGATGTCCCGGCATTGTCATGGGAGCCTGGGGTCCGCATGGCAACTAATTCCAGGATTTAGTGTAGGCACTAGTTAATACGAAAGCGACTGTCATCTGATCTTCCAACCCAGAGGGTAAACTAGGCCCTATTGGGATTTGTCCGGTGTTTTCTTCACCGAAAAGCGACTGGTAAATATCAAATGATATTTCGTACATAAGTTCAGAAAAACTGATTGGTACCGGAGTTTGAACCTGCGACCTGGATTGCAAGTCGCACGCTATTACCGCTAGGCCACCAGCGCTCTTAAAGAGTCCGCTAAACATAGTATCGTTGTATAAAGCAAGAATTTCTTCCATTAAATATTATTTGCACAAAAATATTGCTTATTTACGATCATAATCAAAATACAATTATAAGGAAACCAGTTAATACCTTCATAAAACGCATATAAACAACACATCCAACTTACATTGATCTTTTCAACTAAACTGCTTCTACATATTCCGAGCTCAAGATGAATTGGTTGTGTTCACTCGCATCCGACCAGTTTAAAGATATATGTACTTTGTATGGAACTTCTCCTGAATGTCGCACGTTTGAACTTGTTTCTTTATGTTGAGGAAGTGGGTTATCATCAGAATCAGGCCTTGGTTGAGGTATTACTTATCCTTTGACAAATGAAGGTATCAAATAATATTTACATTGGCGCCAGTGAGGTTATCGGTTTGAAATCATGAGCGTTTAAAAAAAAATCTTAATGCTTAAGGATGCTGATTAAATAGACCTGGGGCAAGTTATAGCGATTTGATATCGATAAAAAAAGGTCGATATATATTACTATTCGATACGTCACTAATTTCTATTACTAGAGTTTTAAATCAGTAAATAGTAATAGGCCATACCTGGGATAACTCTGGACAAGTTCTAGATATTTTATTATATTAAAAAGGTGTTTAGATATATAATTAATACATGAGCTCATTGGTCATTCTCGATTACTATAAAGAGGTTCAATATTTCTATTTCTATATCTGATATCGAGCCTCTTAAGATAATATTAGTATACTTTCATTTAGTCGCCAATCATTAATACCGACGAACATGAAAAAAATATTATGAAAACTATTTTAAAATAAACATGTAAATACCCGATTTAATTTTTTTGTCTAAATTACTAGAAAATAAGTATTATATGTGTAATTTTTTTTTTCACCCACAAGATGGACAGACGACTTCATTAAGGTCGCCGGAAGACGCTGGATGCAGGTCGCTTCCAACCGGTATGTGTAGGTCCAAGGGGGAGGCCTATGTTCGTCTTATGACTGAGATGATGATAATTAATAAATTTTAGATGTTGTCATTAACATCGATATATTTTTTTATCGATAAAATATTTGGTCACACATTTATAGATTGCCCCACATTTATAGTTATCTCAGGTATGCTAATCAAGCTTAATTTATACTTATCTTGGCGGAGGAGGTTAAATCATATGCCTATTCGGCCCTGGAGCGGTACCGCGAACATCGAAGTTGGTTTATTTCGGGCATCTTTCTCTTTTACTCCTTTTACAGAGACAATTGTCCGAAATTTACGAATATCGTTTTTCGCGGTAACGCCACAGGTAGATACAGTCAGCAGCAAAAATTGCTAAGCGTTTGAAGTGTTCAAAATGACCTACACGCGCTCTTATTATCTTGACAATATAGACGTGTTGACCTCATTTTGAACACCTCAAATGCTTAGCTACTTCTGCTGCTGATTGTACCAGACAGGATCGCAACCCCCATCGCGCAAACACTTTCCCAAAAGTGTATATAAACTCGGTAATGTCACGATTTTTCATCAAAGCTAGTTGAATATACTTCCAGTATTAATTTCGCGTCACGTACTGTGACACTGGGCACAAATATGATCTCATAGCGAGCCTTGACGTGTTGAATTGAATTTATTTTAGAATATTAGCTCATGTGTTGTGGAGGAAAATTTAATTTGATTAACAGCTTTGCTTTGACTACATTTGCTCCGACAATTTCAAGAAGTCATTAGATTACGTTTATAATTAAGACTTATAATAACGTCAATAGGAGTGACAGAGGGAAGAATTTTTTTTATGCCAACTAGATGTCAAAGCCCGGACCCGGGTATGTCCTTAAACTACGTCCAACAATGAGAGGTAGGGCACAGAGTGCCATCACGCTTGAGTCTGGAGCAGCTCGACTGGGGAAGTACCTCCTCCTTACAGGAGACCACAGCCATAATAGCACTGCTACCTTTCAGGTATGTAGTGTTGTGTTCCTGATGGTGAGTAAGGTTCCCAGAGCTCCAATCCCCTTTAAAGGCTTGCAACGCGCTTGTGACTCCCTGGTGTTGCGGATGTCCATGGGCGACGGTAATTGCTTACCATCAGGCAATCCGTCTGCTCGTTTGCCTCCGTTGTCATAAAAAAAACAAAACGGGAAAACCCGTGTTATAGATGCAAGTGAAAGGGGTAAACATGAAATACAAATACGTAGGAATACTTGTTGTGATGTAATGCATGTTACAATAAAGTTTACGTTCGGGAAAACCGTACTTTTACATGATTGATGAGACTGAGTAATTCAAAAATTCATTATAAACAATGCAATCATTTCAATTTCAATTCGGAACTCTGAAACAGTTTTAACAATAGTTGAAAATAGATAACATATACTTAAGAAAAAACGACGAGGACCTCCGGTGTTCGAGACGATGCCTAAAACCGTAAAAATAAACAAGATCACATATACTTGATTAATTTCGACGGGTTCCGCTGTGTGCGGGTTGCCGAATTGGTTAAGGCGTCAGCCGCGATAGCTAGAGATGCGGGTTCGAATCCCGTCTCGAACACCGGAGGTCCTCGTCGTTTTTTCTTAAGTATATGTTATCTATTTTCAACTTTTAATTTATATAGTATTATTACTGCTTAAAAATCAAAGCAAATCAAAATATTTAAAAAAAAGTCAGTCTTAACAATATTTAAATCAAAGCTATTCTACTTCATATAGTACCAGTATTAATAGTGTTACAATGTATAGTCGCAAGGTTGCTAGTTTGTCTGTTTTACAGGATCCATTTTGGAGTGTGCACAGGAATTGCACGATTTAATTCCGCCATCTCCGTTCCACCACCGGACGTCCAGACGAGGCGAGCGGTTCATTCTTACGTTGTGAATATTCAATTCATTCGCTCGAAGCGATTGGCTTCTACCTTCCCAATGCGGACTGCTAAGGAATGGAATTCGCTCCCTTCGTCTGTATTCCCGGAAATATATAATTTAGGTTTTTTCAAGGCAAGAGTGAATAGGCTGTTACTGAACCAGCGTGCTACACCCTCGACGTCGACACTCACCATCAGGTGCAACTGAGGTCAAATGCTGGACAGTCTTGTTTAAAAAAAAAGCTTAACAAGCCTGCCAAGTCAATATTATAAAAAAAAGTAAATTTTCACCTCGCCTCACAGAAAGGCGTTCTTTATCATTTTCCTAGCGAAAACATTTTTTCCACTAGACACTTGAAGTTTTAGTTTGTTTTTATCATGTTAGCGAACAGTATGGATTTATAATTTATGTTTTATATGATAATTATATCAAAACATTAATTGAAATGGGCTTAGTGATGTTGTACAGCTTGTATTTTCCTCGCTGATAACTGTTGAAAAATTTGGTGTATGCAACAGAAAAGTTTATTATAGTCCCTCGTAAAGCTCATGTACCTATACATCCTTGGAATGCTTGGCTTGAGGGGCATTTTATTCACCCTCGCAATACTCAGGATTCCTCTTTTCATATGCGTCGCTTCTCTTGTGATTGAATTTTCGAATATTTTGTTGTTTTCCAATAAATAACTATTTAACGTCAGACGATTTTATCCAAAACAAATCAATATCATTTATCCACTGCGGCGTTACCACGAAATAATATTCGTGGATTTCGAACGATTGTCTTTGTCAATCTTATGACGCCTTAATTGGAGTAAAAGAGAAATCTCGAAATTTACGAACTTCGTTCGCGGTACCAGGCCTGTTCTAGTCTTAAGTCACCTGTATACATTATTTAACACCAATCTAGGCGCACCTACCCGGCTCTGTGACTAAACCACAGTGACATCATCTCGCATGCTAATTTTCCTTGCCATTCTAAAACGTCATAACGTCAATACTCGTTTCCCCACTTTAGACCTTCCTGAATCACAGGCACATGTATCCCATAACCAAGATGGCTCGTGCAACTGACTTTGCCACTACATTGGATTTACTTTGATATGTTTTAAACCTTATTTCAACGTCATAAGACCCTTTTTAGGCACTGTTATATAAGACCTTATTGAATCAAATTACCGGCAAATATACTGTTTTGTCGCTTTTTGCAAAGCAACTCTTGTTTGTTTTGAATCTTGTTTTATTTTCCTATTAGCAGTTCTTGGTGATTAATTTAAAGGTGAAGGTCGATACGTATTAATCCATCATTAATAGCTAGTCTCGGATGGTCCTGTTTTATCGTCTCTCACGTTCTGATCAGTACCTTTACATGTAAGTGCGAAAGTGATGTCCTACTCGATAGGCGATAATGGTGACCATTAGCTATACATCTGATTGGGATTTGAACCAACATGTTTCTACGGTTTCGTTCGTTCGTCTATTTACCTCTTTATCCCTCGCATATGCGAGCGATAAAGGGAGATAAACAATTTTCAAATTTCGATTTATTTCCTTCTGTTTCGCCTAAAATAAGTCAGACTAAGGATGCGTTTCCACCAGAGATGAGCTAGTAGAAGAAACTACGTTGCGAGGGATGTGTTTGTTAACAACCAATAGAATTACTTCATTCTCCAATCCTCGATAAATAATGTGTATATATTTTTCTAGCAGGAACGTCATTCGTTTAGTGCTTGCCACAATAAAAATATCGACAATTGTTTTATCGATAAGTACATACTACTTCAACGACAAGACGTACACACAGCCTTATATCGGCTACCTGTCAAGACGCCTCGTGCTACCGATCTTGAACAAATTGAATGTAATCCGTACACTTTTGATCCAATTTACTTTTATTATTTGCAATGAATAGTTCCAAATTGTTTTCTGAAGTATGTAAAATGTAAACAAACAGATAGTTTTATTATTATTTATGTTTAACCCTATTACCCTATATTGGTTTTTGTATTACCTGAATGACGTTGAAGTGGTACCTACTTATCGATAACAGGACTGTCGATGTTTTTATTATATCAATCACTTACAAGAAATCATTCGTGCTTGAAAAATATCTAAGTATAATAATGTGATTCTATTGGTTCTTTAAAAACATACTCCTCGCTACACATCTGTTGTCGCTCATTTCTGGTGGAAACAGAAACGCTGGCTTACGTTAATCAGTCATTACCGGTTTTTACTAGTTGGTCCATCTGGTTTTGCGTTATATTTACTTATTCAATTTTATACTCGACTATTTTATACGCAGATGTTGTTAAAATATTTCGACTCCAATTGTAAATGACTAAGTTCCTTGCACTAGTTTAGGTTGTCAGTTCATAATATCCGTGGCCCTAGTGAAGAAGGGTAGGTATAAGTCAAATTGGCTCAGTAAAAAAGGCTACAGTCCTATAAAATGTACGGCACTTGTACCCTTTTACGCTGCGCTAATTTGACTAATACCCTTTATCCCTATGTGTTGCTTAACTTCAAACTTAGGTAACTCCATTTTGCTCTAAGGTTGATTATCTTTTAGATTGTTATACATTTTTTAGATAATCAACCTTAAAGCAGAATGGATTTACCAAAGTTTGAAGTTAAGCGACACATATAATCATCTTTTCAAGTATATTGATTTTAAGTATTAACTTTTTAACTTCCTCTATTTTACTACCAAATATTAGATCGTATTATCCTCGTTTCCAATGGCTTCCTTATTTGAATCCTTTTACGTATCTCGTCTTCCTCTTTCCCTATTCGTTTATATTTACTCATTTCTACTGTGGCATACTAATTACCATTTTAAAACAAAAATTCGCTTTGAAAAATTTTCCATATCATTCATCAAATTATAGTTTCTTTCTTGTGAAATAATCTTCAGAAGTAAAGGGTTAGAAGTGTAACCGGCAGTAGTAGAAAATTGTCTAGCTTGGTTAGTTTTAAGATTTTTTTAATAGTAAAAATAATTATCGTTGTTTTGATTAAATACAAGATAATATTGACCGTGCCGTGTGATGCCGGCTAACTAGAATAGCACCACCCCATCTCCTCCCGCGGGTGTCGTAAGAGGCGACTAAGGGAAACATCCTACGGACGGGCAGCAGCGTCCGTCGAAACCCAATCAGCCAATACAGCTAATGCGGTCGCCAACCCGCCTGCCAAGCGTGGCGACTATGGCAACTACCCCCAAGATGTTACAAGTCATATTTGTGGGAGGCCTATGTCCAGCAGTGGACTGCATACGGCTGACATGTAAATGTAATATTGACCAGTTACTGAGTTACAAAAATTGGTCCTGAGTCATCACCTCATTCTTCAGAAATCATTATGTACATTATAAAAACTTCCCCATATACCGTTAATGCTATCCTCTCGGCGCCCGCGCACGTTACCTGACACAAAACAGAAGCTTTTCAGTGTTTATCAAGCTCAAGTGGTCCAATTTTGGGATGTTAAGAATACGGATGTACTGTTTGGAATGCAATTGATAATATTTCATACGTTTAACCAGAAAACGAGTGCTGTTGGACATATTCGTCGTGCCAACTGCATCGCTGAGTGACCAATTCATCATCAGATCTTGGTATATTCATTGTATAAAAAAAAAAAACTTTATTTCATATAAAGCACAGAGTTATCATTATCACATAAGGGATGGTAGCACCCGGCAAACAAATATATGCTAGTGTTGGGAGACACCGCTTTCTTAGGGTAGGTTACATGGACCCGGGTATGTCCTTAAACTACGTCCAATAATGAAAGTTAGGGCACAGCGAAGTACCATAACGCTCGAGTCTGGAGAAGCCCAACTGAAGTACCTTCCTCCTTACAGAAGACCACAGCCATAATAGCACTGTTACCTTTCAGGTATGTAATGTTGTGTTCCTGATGGTGAGTAAGGTTCCCAGAGCCCCAAAAACTTTTAGGGTAGGCAACGCGCATGTGAATCATCTGGATTTGCAGGCGTCCATAGACTACGTTAACTGCTTACCATCAGGCGGGCCTTATGCTTGATTAAAGTAAATAATTTAACTTTATACTTGTCACACTAATTGAGAATTTTTCTGAAAACTCCCAAATACATTTCGAGTGGTCTCCAAATCTTAGTTGGTACTTGGTGGTAAGTCCTGTGGAGCTACAGTTCCGGGTTTGAATCCCGATTTGTGTGTTCATCACGAATTTATTTCCTGGCAATATATTTAACACGTTCACGGGCAGTACGTCGACAGACGTGGCGTAATCGTGTTGGCCTATGACACATGACGTCACACGATGTTTTAAACGTCTATTTAAAAGTAGGTATGATGAACGTACACGCAAGAGTTTCTTTAGCAACACTCGAACGCCTTTGCAAGAGGTTGCGTTCAGATATATATAGCAAGGAAGTATCAATACAGAATAATAATTGTATGGGAAGACAAAGATAGTATTGCGAACAGTATCATAACTTCAAGTTAACGATGATGCCCGTTGGGCTCATAGGCGCGTTTTGTGAGCGTGGCGGTAGGGCAGCGTGACACCGGTGTGGCTAATGTAACGAAATAAGGCACACATTCGGACGGCAGCGTCGCGCCCCGCTGCGCCACGCTCACAAAACGCGCCTATGTGCCCAAGCCTTTAAAGTATCCCGCTTTAATGATGAAGTTGCCTTACAATCGCTTAATTTAAATCGGAGCTGATGAAGTAAAATTTTAGCATCTTTCTCTTTTACTTAAAGCGTCATGACAGTGACAGAGACAATCGTTCGAAATTTACGAATAGCGTTATTCGAGCGCCGCTGGGATCGCCAATTTTTGTGATAGTAGCATGCTCAGAGATCGTTACCTCAGGAGGTCTATAGGTGAAACCTATGTCCAGCAGTGAGCGTCCTTAGCTGATAGGAGGATAGAATAATTGCCATGGTATCGTTTAACGTGTCATGCATCTCTCGCACGTGAGCTATGGTGACAGATGACAAAAACCGACCGACCATTTTAGGTTCATTTTGTTTTCACATCTTGGGGGATTTTCAAACATAGAGTTATGTGTAAAAATTAAACTAGTGCAAAAATTAATGTTAGTGCAAGTAGTACTTATATCGTTTTTCACTAGTGCCACAGACATTTATACCCTTTTTCACAAATGCAATGGCATAGGGCGTAAACGTGTATACATAGCCTTTGACTTTACATTAAGTTTTTTTTTATTCCTAGTACAGTCAGCAGCAGAAGTTGCTAAGCGTTAGAGGTGTTCAAAATGAGGTCAACACATCTCTATTGTCTATAGAATAAGAGCGCGTGTAGGTCGTTTTGAACACTTCAAACGCTTAGCCACTTTTGCTGCTGACTGTACCATACAGAAGTCCAGCGAATGATGATGTATTAGACCACGGTATTATTAAGTATTCAGTTTCCTAATGTTCTCATCTTATCGTTAAATATTTTTGTGCGTTTTTTTTATAAGATAATATACTGTTTACAATATACATCTTTTGTTACCAAGTAATTTTATTGTCTCCATTTTTGTTAGGACACCTTTACACATTATGTGCATTAGCTGTGTAGTTTTTGTGTTAATTTTGTGATGTTTCCCTCCTTGTCGATCTGTTGTGCAAGAAACGTGAAAATCGTGATTGAAACGTCAGTCTATGATTTTTTTTCTTGTTCTAGACAAGTTGTATTAACTTCCTTATGAGATTTGATATTTACAGTGCCAATTTAGTCATGTTTTTTTTTTAAATTAAACAACTAAAATGGATTATATCGCGTATAGTAATTTAAACTTCATCCCGACGTTTTGAACCCATTAACGATATAATCCGTTTTAGTTGTTTTATTTCATGAGTAATTATCGCGGCAACCGAAGACAATATTAGATAGATAGATAGAAACATATTTACTTATAAAATACATCAAATACAAATATTATATAATATTGACGACCGGTCTGGCCTAGTGGGTAGTGACTCTGCCTATGAAGCCGATGGTCCTGGGTTCGATTCCCAGTCAGGGCATTTATTTGTGTGATGAGCACAGATATTTGTTTCTGAGTCATGGGTGTTTTCTATGTATTTAAGTATTTATATGTATCTATCTATTATATATATCGTCGTCTAGTACCTACAACACAAGCCTTACTGAGCTTACCGTAGGATTAGGTCGATTTGTGTAAGATTGTCCCGAAATATTTATTTATTTATTATTATTATTTATTTACATCTTTTTTTATAAAATTTCTATAAATACGGATGTTTATTTTGTTAATTTCTTGTCTTGGAATCGAGAAGTTATCGAGAGTTTTTAGTAACTCAAAAGTGTGTAAGTACTCTACTCTAGGATTATAATGATTGATATTAACCATGGTTAACAGTATAATAACACGTACAGTCGCCATCAGATATATCGGAGCTGTTGAGGTGGTCACAAATATCTGAACACGCACTACATCACCTTGATAGTACAGGCGTTGTTCAGATATTTGTGACCATTTCCACAGCTCCGATATATCTGATGGCGACTGTACGTGCCGCCGCTTTGAGGAAGGCCTATGTCCAGCAGTGATATGATGATGATGAAGTACATATCAAAAAATCCTATTTTTAACGGATTTGCGGATGACGGTAGTTTTAGCAAAGTTGTCATGTAATTTTATTTAATTATTAGGAGGAATTTAATGAAAAGCATTTTTTACCTACAAAAATCCCTTAAATTTTTTTACGCTAGCAATTTTTCCACATCATTACTTACAATAATATTTGCGACCTCACCGAGGGTCAAAAATTCGTGTCACGGTAGGTACCCCTTAAAAAAATATCGTTCTTTTTTAAATTGTTTTTCTTTAAAACTGCACAAGAGGGTCGACCTCTAAAGCTTCAAGTGTGCTTCAACGCAGTCGCCATCAGATATATCGGAGCAGAAGAGCTGATCACAAATATCTGAACACCTCCATGTCAAGGCGGTAAAGTACATGTTCAGATATTTGTGACCACCTGGGCCATTTTATTTAAAGTTGTATACTTAACATGTTTTTTATTTGGATTTTTTTGTGTGGTTTCTACTCAGAATCATGAGTTATTTCGTGCCCTAGGTGAAAAAATATGTGCCAAGCTTTTGTATTCCATTCCATTACTATTTTTCATACATTTAACGGAACGGAACGGAAGTAATAAGAAATGTTTTTTTTTTTTTTGGTAGCCTATGTTGTGTCCCACTGCTGGGCAAAGGCCTCCCCTCGCTTCAGCCAATAAGAAAAGTATTCATGAAAATTTTGTGACACATTTTTTCTCCTGTCAGAGGCGCTACCGCGAAAGACGATATTCGAAAATTTCGGACGATTGTGTCTGTCACTCTCGTGACGCCTTGATTGAAATAAAAGAGAAAGATGCTTGAAATATTCGAACTTGTGTGATGTTCGCGGTACCGGGCCAGGCTCGAAAGAACTCATGATTGTGAGCAGAAACCACACAAAAAAATCCAAATAAAAAAAAAATGTTGAGTATACAACTTTAAATAAAATGGCCCACCTCTACAGCTCCCCTATATGACGGCGACTGTACAATTTTAACTAGTTATGTCTTAACATGCAACACGTCGGTCATTGAACCCTTGACCGATTGTGACCAACGCTTATTTAACTGTCAATTTTGACAAATCGTCGATAATCTCCTAATTGCTCCATCTAGTTGAGTAATGCATTGATTATACAATATATTGTTCGGTGGAATTTGGCCAACTGCATAGCTTTTCGCCATATGCTGACCCTGACCATAAACTCACGAGCGATTTGGCAAAAAAACAAATCACAGTCACATCTCCAAGCGAAATGCAATCGTATTGTATTTGAATACGGTTTAAGTTTAAATAACTACGAAGGGCGTTAACGGCGTTTTGTTTTACAATAACTTCACGTTCGGCCGTAGCTCTGTCTTCCTCGCTTGTATGCTTTGTTTTATACTTATCCTCCTCTAACGCACATTCAATTGTAAGTGCACAGGTGCTGGTATCCTCGTCTCGCTTGCACGCGTAGCCGCGTCGGGTCAGTCTCCGGTCTCCTCTGGCGGACGTTCGACGCGTTCGAAAATCAAAATTTAAAATTTTAGAAAGTGTTAGTGTCAAGTGCTTTTTTTTGTAATGACCCTAGTGTTGTGTCGTGTTATTAGTGATGCTCCTGGCTTTTTTGGATTTGTTGGATTGAATTGTTCCTCCAAGTTGGTATTTGTTGTTTTTTTTTTCGGATTACGAGATTGTTGCCTTTTCTGCTCTGTATATGAACAGAAAATATTGTTATGTAGAAAACAATGCTTGAATAACGCGTTGAGAATAATTAAAATAAGTTACATATAATATCGATGAACTTTTGTAGGTTAGTTTCGTATTTTACAGCTAAGCTTATTATTTGGCTGAACCTAATAAGTAGGAGTCGTAAACATCAAGAGAATAAAAAAGGAAAAGATTATTTTACATGAGATTTAATCTGACATGGGTTCCAGTATTAATAAAAACTGTAGAATTGTGTACTGAATTCCAAAATATGCACACATTTTTAACTTTTTTTAATTTCATATGACTTATATCACAGGTATTTAACTATTACATACACAATATTATATTATATCATTTATATCTCATTAATCATTAAAATTTCATTACTTATTACTTGTTCCGTTAACGTATACAGGGGGTATTCCCAGTCGATACCGCTTACTACCACAAAAACTGACTACCAAAAGTTAATATACTAGACTTTTGAATATTGTTTGGAACTTGGATTAATCCAAAATCCGATATTTAATCAAGAAGCTCAATTCACAATAAAATAGTAACATCTTTTTGTTCAATTCGTATTGTTAATGACGTTCATGACAGGTGTCAAAATTGAATTAATTTACCGTTGAAATTAGTGATGTGAACTGTTCATTTTTCATATCGACTTTAGAACTCCTGGAATACTAGAATTACTGTTAAAAGTAGAATATTTATCGTGTATACGTTACTAATATTGTCAAGTTTGCTTAATATATTCTTCACTTTAAAGTTTTATGATACATAATATCTGTTCTTTCTTGTTAAAGTTCTTTCTATTAGTGCTAAGGCGAGTACTAGTCGGTTAACAGGACAGACCGTAATGTTGGCATTAGGTATTGGAGGTTTCCTTATAACTGCCAAGGCCATAGGCCAGGCCTTATGGTGACTCAGTTGAACACAGTTTACGCGAGAGACGACTATTCTGCTAGTTATTTTATTTAAAGGCAACTAGCAGTAAAATGATATAAAGTATCGTAACAGATAATTAAAGACTTCGTAACACAGATTTTTATTCTTATAAGTGATACAATTTAATATAAGTAATAAAAGTAATACACTCCGCATCGTATAGTTACTTGCTTTCAGTATGGCCAAATGTATCGATATAGATCTTTATTTATATAGCAGTAAGGATGTGTATCGATATATTTGGCCATACCGATAATAACTTTATGACGTTGGCTGTACAAGGAATATAGAAATCTGTGAAACGTCACATTTCAATACATAATCATCTAATCTCAATAAGAAAAATAGCATAGTATGAAGTTAAAAGAGAATTAAAACTAACTTAAAATATACATTGTTTTGGTTATCTGTCATAAACTTTTGCTACCTATACGTGAAAAATATGCAGTAGTAACGTAGTGTACAAGCATGTCAGCGTTCTTGTATATTCAAATTTGACGTAAGTTCCATATTAATTCTCTGCACAACTATATAGACTTGGTCCTTCGGAATTTTTCACCAAGTTAGTGTAAATATTAGATCACATTTTCGAATTCAAATTATGTTCAAAGACCCTTTGTTTTCATCAAGGGATCAAAATAATAAGTTTGCTGGAATGAGATTAGTCCTCGGATTGCTTGCAAATTACGCTTGGGGACTGTAATTAATACAAAGACAGTTCGTCGAACTATAATTGTCTGTACAATCAATATTGATTTAGTTATGAGCTAAGTTAGCTATGGGGTTATCGTTAGGTTGTCTTGTACTGGCTCAAATGCCTTAAATTGTTTGCGTACTAGACTGTTTTGAAGTCAGAGTTTAGGAGGTATGATCCCCGATAAGTATTTAGGTATACAATGATCCTGGGTAAAGAATTTGTTGTTTTTAATGTAATCTAACGACATATTGGATCTTTATTGTTCGTCTAATTCCACTATATAGTTAATTGATCATATGTTTTTCTCTCTACTGTCCGGAACACATGATATTAACTGTCGAATTTGCCCATTGCACAGATATTTGTCCCTGAGTTATGGCTGTTCTAAGTATCTACGTATTTGTATTATTATATATATCGTTGGCTGAGTACCCACAACACAAGCCTTCTTAAACTTACCGTGTGGCTCATTTATTAAATATGATTTTAAATTTACCTCCATTCAGTGAAATAGACATTTTAAGTTAAGAAAGATCTCGTATCTTATTCTCCAGCAATATTTAAGATTTTTAAAACTGAAATGACGCACCTAAAAATAAAACCACCAAGTTTATTATAATCCCGCCCCGTGTTTGGCTATTTAAAGTTGAGCTTCCTTAAGATCCTGTTGCATGCTTTAATGGTAGCATTTCAACAAACCCATACACAGGGAAGGTCAGCATATACTGGTCCTGTACAAATCAGTACCCGACTTAACCAACCAAAACGCAGGCGCATGTTTAAACAATAATAGTTCTTAAACTTATGACGATTAATATCACACTCGCGTGAAAAAACAAATTGGAGTAAAGTCTGCTTTAGTTACAAAGGAAGTTACAATATTAAAAGAATATAAGATTAATACAAATGTATGAGAGTTAGGACATTTCGATAGAGATTCGGTTAAGTATGATCTCATTCAAGAACGTGCTCGGAGTGGATTTTATTTCGACGGCGCATGTTTTCATGTTTTTGATAACGTTTACTGTTGTTTTACTACTAGACCGATTACTAATGGAATGGGATTAGGAATTTTATTAATTTAGAGACTTACATGAAGTCGGCACCCTAAACAATAAAATACTCTAAAAATTCTCAAAAACTACAGTAATTTGGGAAGTCGCATGACTATCGATAATCCGTATACCATTGGACACAGTTCTCCTTAGACACTTCATACTGGGTAGCTATTATCCTGGTTAGGAGACTCTAAATACGCTTTCAAAGAAAATTTCGAAGCAAGTGAAATGTTATGTAGTTTAATATGGGAGGATGATCGGCAAAATTCTGGGTGTTCATGTCATGATATAAGCAGTTCAATAAGTTCTTATCCAGCTCATAAGAACTTTTCAAGAAGGCTAAAATTAACAGAGAGGACTAGGGATGCTACCGGTATTTTACCAATTTTAGGAAGGGGAAAGTTACCATTTGAGTACATTCCTCATAGTTACTTTGGTAACTTACAGGTAGCCATCTCTAGACAGGACCTGACATGAGTACTAGTGTGTGTTTCTTATGATAGTTCCAAATGTATAGTACCAAACTTCTTAACAAAACAAACTGGTCCTAGGTTACTAACACATGCGATCTCACTGGTACAGTCGCCATCAGATATATCGGAGCTCTGGAGGTGGTCACAAATATCTGAACTACGCCTCTATTGTCAATGCGATAAAGCGCATGTTCCGGTATTTGTGACCACCTCCACAGCTCCTATATATCTGATGGCGACTGTACAACCAAAATCACTACCTGGGAGGGCCAGTACAAAGTGCCAAGAATTCGATAACAAATATTCATGCCCATAACAATGTCACACATAATGGCTTAGCATTCCTAACAACACATAAAGATACACAAACTGCCAGGCCTCAACACAATACAAGTCTTATCTCTGTCTTTATCATGCTCCTATCTCTGAGGGGTAGGAACGACTTTGAACTAAAACAGTCTTATATCTAACATTTTAAAGTTTTTGGTATTTGAGGTACAATTTGATTCGATATTTAAATCGAAAGAGAAATAGAAAAATTTTACTCGCGGCGGGACTCGAACCCACAACCACTGGATCGCTAGCCCAGTGCACTACCAATTGTGCTACTCGAAATTTCAATTGTGTGTTTTTCTATTTCTCTTTCGGTTTAAATATCGAAGATATTCGCTAGCAGACGTTTCTGCATAATAAAAAAAAAATACAATTTTATTAGTTACTTATTTTCAAACGGTTTGACGGCATTTCCTCGTTGTATCGCAATGCTACGTTGTGCGTACGCGTCAACCAGACGCTTCGTGATTTGTGAAAAAAAATTGTGCGTGCTGAGACCCCATGGACTTTTCTACTCCAAATTGCGCAAACTAGGTATACTTTAACAATCCAAAAATGAAGGTATAGACCAAAATACCTCAAGTTATTTACCGATTTATGCGTGTTCTTTCTTATAACTCATATCATAAATGATAAAGATAAATAAAATTTAATTTGGCATAGTACAGTTTTTAACCGACTTCAAAAAAAGGAGGAGGTAATCAATTCGGTCGGCATGTTGTTGTTTTTTTTTCATGTGTTTTTTATGTATGGAAACAAAAAGACTGGCTGGTACCGACACCAAAACCAAAAATAATTATATATAACTGTCCTAAGAAATTTATTTGTTCTAAATACTCCAGAAGTACTTATCAAGTAATAAAGAAAACAATTATTTGTTGCTTTTTAGTACATATTTGAAGTCGGGTTTATTTTTTGTTAAAAGTTTATATATTCATACAGCTGTCAAATCTACGTATAATACGGCCAAATAGAATTCAACCAGCATTCAGAGCAACAAGCTAAAAAAAAAAGGAAAAATCGAGTTCGGATAATATTTCCTGCGAACTATACCGCCATTAAAGTTCCTAAACCAATTGAACCATACTTTTATTGCTATACGGAACACAATAGCTAACAATCCGCAAACTTTATTACAAGATAACATTTAGCAACAGTCAGTTATATTGCTGTCTGAAGACAAATAAGAGATGGCGCCTACATTTCTACGAAACGCCGTGAACAATTACCAAAAACACGTCCAGTTCCAAGCCGGGGGCCATTATGATCCTTCATTGTTCCCAGAATGTTTATGTCACCCTTTTAGCTTTCACGTTGTCACTTAATCAGCTCCGAGTTTGGTCCCTTGAGAGTGTTGGTGGGCAAATTTGTGCCCTTGAAATGTTTTGGGTCACAGGTAAACACAGTCTTGTCGGGTTTGAGGGTTGATTCTACATTTTCTTACTTTACAAGTTTAATATCACGAATAAGGTATCAGATTGACAGTTATTTCTATCTATCATTATAATATGTTTTTTTTTTAAATATACAATAACGGTGGCAAACAAGCATACGGCCCGCCTGATGGTTAAGCAGTTACATGCGCGTTGGCTACCCTAAAAGTTGTTGAAGGTCTGGGAACCTTACTCACTATCAGAAACAAAATACTACATACCTGAAAGGTAGCAGTGCTATTATGGCTTTGGTCTTCTGTAAGTAGGAGGTTCTTCCCCAGCGTCCATAGGCTACGGTAACTGCTTACCATCAGACATGCCGGTGGGTTATTCTGGTGGGAAGAAAACAGGCTTTGTATATCAAACGCGAATCGGTGTATCCAGTCTTCAAATTTAGAAAAGCTTTTAGTTTTTTTTTATATGTTTATCATAGCCACGTTGGTATCTAAAATAAATATCCGCTATGCTTGCACGATAGCACGGCGTGTTATATTCTCAAGAATAAAGCAATGAACGTTCATTAGATTTCCTAACCAACAATGTAATTATTCCTTACCGAGTATGTGTTCATTTGCATTTACGTATACCCCAAGGATGTCTTGGTCATTTAATTTGTAGTTGTCTCTTTGTTTTTTTATACAACGGCGGTGGCAAACAAGCATACGACCCGCCTGATGGTAGGCAGTTACCGTTGCCTATGGACGCCTGCAACTCTGGAGGATTCACATGCGCTTTAAGGACCTATACAGTCCGTTTTTGAAGAACCTCATACTGTAGTCCCTAGGGAAAACCTCGTCAGTTCAATCCGCAGCCGGAGCATTCGCGGGTGGAAATCATCTCATCATGAGTCGTTATTTCAGTCCTGAGATGTCCACTGTTGGACATATGTTTCCCCCATGTATAATTTGTATCATCAACCTCCAAGAGTCTGTTATAGTCTTCGATATTTAAATCTAAAGAAAAATAGAGAAATTATAACAGCGGGACTCGAACCCACAACCACTGCATCACTAGCCCAGTGCACTACCAATTGTGCTATACGAGTACCGCTTAGACTTGTAATTTTTTTTCTATTTATCCCTCGTCGTATGGGTGACGTGTAAACACATCTACCGCCAGCGTATTGAACACTTAACGGCATCGAAGTCTCAATTCATATTGAGAATTTGTCATCGCTAAGGTTTGGCGACCTCAGTACCTGTTGATTGGGTTTCGACGTCGATTCTCCCTTTGTCGCCTCTTACGACACCCGCAGGAGGAGATGGGATGGTGCTATTCTCAGTCGGCACCACACGTCAACTTTGTCTAACTCATTGTCTCTTCTCAATGTACCTCTTCTTACTTACGTAATTTTCCTTGATGGAATGTGATTATCTATTTTTTAAGGATTAGTGGTCATAGCTCCTGTCTTGTTACCATGCCTTTTCCTTTTTGGGATTCGTCACACATTCCAGCGGCTTCTGTGGTCCACATTGTTGTTTTTTTTTAGGCGATACGATTAAAGATAATTTAGAAGTTATGACTGGTCCGGCGATAAATTACATAATTGGTAGGCCATTTGTTATTGATTATCTTTGTTGATTTGGTGACAGTTAGTATAATAGATTCTTACTGGAATGACATAAGTCTCTATCAATAATGACTTGGAAATAATATTAATGATACATTACGTAATTTGTATCGCTTCCATTTGTCTTCATGTAACGGGAAAAAATAACAGGTCATTTTGTATAAACAATTAAACACTGCCATGTAAAATGATTCGTTTCTTTTGCTCTTGATGTAAAGTGCAAATTGCTGATGGGCTGATTTTATTAGATTGTCCGTTCCGTTCGTACTCATCGAGTCTAAGTGGAACAAAAGATGTCTCGCAATTAGAGTACATTTACAAATGCTTTCTCCACTTTAAGTTTAAAATATTTTGCAAGAATTTTGCTTCTGTGAAGAAACTCTTCAAGGTTTCTTTGAATAGGTATTTGACAGTATTATGTTATTTTATGGCAATGCAATAATTTTGGGAAACAATGAAGCGAAGGTAATTCAGAAGAATAAAGCATAGATGGGGCTGCAGCTGAAAGGAAGCATACTATAGACTTAGTACGCGTATGCTTATAGTAGAGGATTATTTGACTAACAAACAGACAGTATATCTATTTTTGTGAAGTTAATTTGTTTTTTACTTTTATATTTTAATATTATACTAGATATATTTAAGATATATTTTCTTTTCGGATGATGCATAATTATGTACTTTAAAATTTGATGTATCATCAAATCATCATTGTTTAGAAAAAATTAGTCCCTTCGAGTTTCCTGCCGGTCTCTTATCGGGTCAGAGGTGTAGGGTTGGAACCAGTGGTAGATTTTTCTTTGACGTTCATAAGTGCATGTAATGTGCCTACAATGAAAAATAAAGATCATATTTTTAGTAGATTATAGCATATAGTATATAGTATATACAGACTATAGAGGTATATATAGAAAGGACGAAAAATTATAGCGCCTTCTCTGTCATATTTATTGAAAGTTATTCTTAAATAAGAAAACGGGATGGCCCGTTTGTATTATTATTACCATGGCCTGATCACTGCTGATAAGTCTTCCCTATATATGACTTATATCATCATGGAAGGAAGTTGCAATAGTCTCCTTGTTGCCCTGGGTTGTCGATTACAGTAGCTGAGTCGGTTTCGACGGTCGCTGCTGCCCATCCGTCTTCTATGGCTAAGTCGAGGTCTAACCTTATTATATTTTTGACACAGTACAGAAATTAAACCAGTCCACACACATTTATTCAACACACAGTTTCTACAACCGAATTTAGCATTCGTGCCAAATGTGCTCTTTATTTGGACTCGCATAGTCACTAAAGAAACTATCCATTCTGAAACGTCTAAAGTCACGTTTAATTATAATGAAGGAACTACGTTTTCGATCTGTGTTAGATCGTTGCGGGGGTGACCTCGTGACGAAGTGAGACAGACTACCGATATAGATGCACCGGCTGTTTGTATATCGGGCAACTATGGTAGTCACAATTAGCGACTAAAGTCATAATGTCGTCTCTTTCAATTTTGCATGGTTCTAGGAAGCGTGAAAGAGAGAGCTACTACTCGCCAGTATTCCTGGTAGTGTTTGAATGTAAGAAAGTGCCTGAATCGTTTGTTGTTTCTTTACACCAATTACCCTTAAATAGAATGAGAGAATAGGCCTATTTAATACTACGGACTACTTCGTCTATTTTTATCTTTGTCGCTTGTATGCGATAGCGAAGGAGATTTTTCCATTTCAACACAATGTCAAAGGCAAGAGCGACCGCTCAGATGCCACGTCACCGAAATGTGAAAACCGAAATTGAACTTTATTCATGTGCATGTAGGTCTATTTTGTTCTGTGTTCTATGACATATATATCAGTCTTTGACGTTGGACCTGCGGTGCCGACATGTCTTTGGCGTGGAAGAAGTTTCTTATCCTATGTTATGGGGACCATTTTGGATACACTTCGACCCATTGGGATCTTTTGTGTAGTTGTCCCCCGTTGCGCCTATTCCAGAGCACTTTTAACCGTAGCCATATATTGGATAATGGAGCTCAGGGATAGCGCTCTGAAGTCTTTCGGATCTCGGGGCGCTACCGCCAAAAACTATATTCGTAAATTTCGGGCATCATTCTCTTTTACCCCAATTAAGGCGTCATGAATTCAATCGTCCGAAATTGACGAATATCGTTTTTGGCGGTAGCATAGCAGGTACCCTGCTCCAAAATCCTTCATTCTTTGTCTGGCGAGAGTATGACATTCACACATTAATTGCACTATGTAGCTGCGATATATTCTTTATACACAGAAATAAGGCCCGGTACCGCGAACATCGAAGTTCGTATATTTCGAGCATCTTTCTCTTTTACTCCAATTAAGGCTTCGTAAAAGTGACAGAGACAATCGTCCGAAATTTACGAATATTGTGTTTCGCGGTAGCGCCCAAGATGCCAATAGCATACAAAATGATGGTTAGTATGATTTATAGTCCATCATGTTTTTACATCAAACAAAAGCATATATTATATTATTAAATAGACATTGCTGTTTCTATTTAAAGAAGCGTTGTCTCGACTTCTCACACGGATGAATACTTGAGAATATCTCTACGTATGACTAAAAGTAGTGTACTATATTTATGGGTTATATCGAAAATAGATTACACCAGCGTTTTAAAGTTAGTTGCAAAATGTGTTGTTACACAGTAAGTATGTCAGGTGTATATTAATCGTATTTTTTTTTTAATTTTAATAATAATAAAGTCAGCATACACCGCTCGAGGTGAGAGTGTCACTGCTGTCCGATGCCTTACACGGCGATCCTGTACCCGTACCATGAGTTGTGACATTGAGTTTACTATCTGTGCTCTCGCTTGTAATATGTT
The DNA here is from genome assembly GCA_022674325.2 of Grapholita molesta. Classification (NCBI taxonomy): domain Eukaryota; kingdom Metazoa; phylum Arthropoda; class Insecta; order Lepidoptera; family Tortricidae; genus Grapholita; species Grapholita molesta. Next base: position 10,907,300 of record CP053143.2, read on the forward strand.
AGTGGGAACGAGATGCACAGATAGTAAAGTCGATACTCGTTATCGAAACCTCGAAGTCACAACTCATGGTAAGGGAACTGTGTTCAACGGTGTGTCCTGACCCGGCTTGAAAATGGGTACCAGAGCTTAGCCGAAACATGTCGACAAACAACGACGGTGGCAAACAAGCATACGGCCCGCCTGATGGTAAGCAGTTACCGCAGGCTATGGACGCTTGCAACTCGAGAGTATTCATATCAGGCGCTTTGTCTACCCTAAAAGTTGTTGGAGCTCTGGGAACCTTACCATCAGGAACACAACAATACATACCTGAAAGGTAGCAGTGGTATTATGGCTGTGGTCTTCTGTAAGAGGTACTTCCCCAGTTGGGCTTCTCCAGACTCGAGCGTGATGGTCTGATGTTACTTCGCTGAGCCCTACCTCTCATTGTAGGACGTACTTTAGGGACATACCCGGGTATAAGTAAACCTCAGTTTATCCGTTTGTAATTATTTAGATACTAAGTTGTAGATTATCGTTTTAAATATCTATTATACATCTATTGTCCTTTTGTTATTTAAAAAATATTTGGTATCTGCAAGTTATACTGATTCGTTCCAAAGATTCGCCATCCTTGACTGACAGACTGTTTGACCAGCTGTCCGAAGAATGGCACCTGGAACTGAGCATACTTAGACCTTATCACGAAGACCTAAGAACTATAATAGGTCAGCTGAGATTTTTGCTGTGAGGTGTCAGTCTTCAGAAGGCTGATGTGTTGAGTCAGTGTTTGCAAGTTCATTATTCTTCCATTGCTATGCGATGAAACAATTAGTATGAATACCAATATGGAGTAAACGAGTATCTTCAGCCCGGTGGTTGGATCTTGCTGAATGTTTTAACATTTTCCCTTTATCAAAAATCTTTTCTTAGAGATATGAGATTTGAAAAGTACCAACCTATCTCATACCTCCCCCGTACTGAGAGATCTCCTTCTCACAGTCATCATCCAGTATTTCTGGAACGATATAACCTTCAAATCTTCAAGAAAAGAGCGTATATCTATCTTAAAGATCGGCAACGTACTTGACTCCTCTGGTGTTGCGAGTGTCCATGGGCGGCTGTAGTTGCTTACCATCAGGCAATCCGTCTGCTCGTTTGCCTTAAAAAAAGACACACTGCAACCGCCAGTTTCCAGTGACAACGGCGTTGGTTGATGTCCACTGCTCTTTCCTGATCGAGATTACTACAGAGGAAGAATTGATTTAAAAAAAATCTTGAACGCTTTAGTTAATCTGCCAGGTTAAGTTTTTTGCGACCTTCATGTAACAACAACCCTTAAATTAAGGTAGTTAATTTAATGGTCCTTACACGTGCCTATGAATTTTTGCGAAAGATTATTTCCAACCCCAAAAATCTAGTGACAGATGTCCATTAATCTATCGTAGTATTCCATATAGCTTGCTAACATGATATCTAATTTGATATGTACAGTCAAATGTTGTACAGTAAATAAGGTTGTAGGACGTGTTGATGAAAGGATCCTTTCGGTACCTATTTGTGCACTTGACTGTATATTACAACCTTTATTATTGAAGTAAATTCGCAAGTGTTTAGAAAAATCTGATGTTGTTTGGCTTTTCTAATTCTATTTACTTTTTTTATATAGTTCGCCACTCGTATCCAATATGGCATCACATACAACATACATTTTGCGACATGAGTTTGTATAAAATCACATTTGCATTTTATAATTTGTAATGATCATTTCAAGAATCTTATCAATGGACCTTGTCATCATAATATTGACAAATCTATCACAGGTTTCTCAGATCGATGTCCTCTTTACCTAAACAATGTTTTTCTAACCTTTTTTAACTCTGTACTATTACTATTTGCTGTCTTTGTTACGCGAAAACTCCCTTTGATAATTTTGCACCCAACGACAACCTGTAATCTTTTGTTAAACGGCAGGTCACTCGGGTATCAGGTACCTAAAGTATTGAAGCTAGTTGCAAAATGATCTTTATTTGTTACGTGTCAAGGTTGAGATTAGGCTAGCTTCAGTGAGATTACTACTGAAGCCTGGCTTGTGTTGCTTGTCAATACATTTTCGAGGTTTTATTATACTGAGTGACATGGTCCGTTAGGTGGTACACACAGCAACACTCTTAACTGTACATGGGTGGACTTTATGCCTTATTCATCATTTTTTGAGATGATCAATCGACGACTACTAGTAGGGTGAACATAACCTTTACGATGATCAATACCCAAAAGACGAACGTCATATAACAATATTACGACGACGCATCTGGCCTAGTGGTAGCGACTCTGCCTGTGAAGGCATTCATTTATGTGATTAAAATATTTGTTCTTGAGTAGTGGGTATTTTCTATGTATTTAAGTATTTGTATATTACATATGTCATTGGCAGAGTACAGAAGCTTTCTTAAGCTTACCATAGGTCTTAGTCATTTAGTGTTAGGATGTAATATTTATTTATTTCTAAAAAAAAATTATTAGTAACTATATAAACATACATTAGATCTGTTTTATTTCTCAAAATTAACGTTAACATTTCCTATGAATCTCTTTAATAATTTACACTTTCCAAAATCTCAGAATTACCAATTGAACTAACAGAGGGTTTTCAGAAATCTAGGCGATTGAAATCTACTCCAATTTAATTCTTGGATCGACGTTTTTTAACGCGAATTCCGCTTGAAAGTTGCTTTATAATGTATTTTTCCATGAAAACAGTTTTTCCAGAACCGTGCAATAACGTATCGTCGATCGGTATATTTATAGCACAACGTAAACTAATCTCAGTCTAAACAGCACCCATTCATTGATTCCTTCCTTCTTTATAACTTATTTCTCAATTGTTATATGAATGCTTATTTATTATAAACATTCGTTTTTAGTACGCATTCAGCTACGTAGACATGAAATTGTGATTATATCATAAGATTCATAAGCCGCATTCTATCGACCTAGTAACTTACTTTTCTCATTTCGAACATAAAGTTTAATATACAAATTGATCTTTATGTAGTTTATTAAGAGTTCGCTTATCGGCATTATCGACTACATAATAAATATCAGTAAAACAGAGTACAGACTGATATTCTTATGTCATAGATTTTTCCCTGTAAGCGTATTTATCTATTATAAATATTATAATTTTGATTTGCAATACCGTGGCCTTCAAGAGGTTAGGTTAGGTCAGTAGTCTACTAGATAAGAGAACACTTTATTACATTCTAATGTTGATTAAAGTCATATTATCTCACACTTAATGGATTTAAAAGCAATGGCAACATTTAGTTGCTGTTTTAGATCATATTATCTTTATGTTTTCCCTTTTCCAGGCGGCTTAATACTATTTTGTTTTGTCTGCGCTATAAAATAATTAAGCATTTGCATCGAAATTAAGTTTGACAACTATTGCTTGATTACCATACAACCCAAGTCGTTCACTCACAGGAATCCTGTTATTCATTTTTGTCCTTCGATCATTCATTCGGTCTCACCTGTCCTATAAAAAGATCCATATGCCACCTTGAAAATAACAACATTCCTATATCAGCTGTACCAAGCAATGTATGGTAAAACCGTTGCATATCGAAAGCATTCCAAGGATTTTATCTGAAATTATTCAGATAATACTATATTTTAATGTCTAAGTCCGAACTTACTTCATTTCACAAAATGGCTCTCAAAAATCTATTGTACCGACTTTTAATCCCTTATCCCTCCCTTGACTTTAAATATTATCCAATAAGCAAATTCCCGCTATTAGAAAATTTTTGTCATTGTACCATCAAAATTTTGATTGACTAAAATAAAATGTCATACGTCAAACCTCATGCGGTTGAAGGAATATCTCTTAGACTCCGCTTTTGTGGAGTCTTTATGCAGACTTCATTCGTCATCTTCTCATCTATGTATGTTACCAATCTCTATGGTTACAAACGGATAAACTCACGTGTACTTATATCGCCCTAGGCGACATATCTCGGGTAATCTCTGGTACCCATTTTCAAGCCGAGCCTGGACACACCGCTCGCGTTGAGGGTGTATCGCTCACTGCTGTCTGCTGCCTTGCACGGCATTCCGTACGCCGTAGTAACATGGCTCACAACAGTTTTAATTATTAAAAAAAAGTTTTAATTTCGCGTCTTTCTTGTAGAAATTGCGAAAGTTAAGTTAGGTATAATTCGATCATTAATAATAGCATAACCGACTCCTCCTCTTACATGACACATAACATAGGTAACACAAGTTACTATTGTCGGTCGGAAAAGGCGATTTTAGATCTTAGTAATCTACATATCTTAATAGGATTCTTGCGATCAAACTTTAATTACATTTTCTAAATATTTCACCTTTATCATTAATATAAATATGTAAAAAATTGTGTAGTGTTGAGTAATGTCATTCATTTCATTACCCGTTTTCATTATTTCACTGCCACCCAAAGACGTCCACTCTAACGTTGGAGAATGTTAAAAAATGGTTAAATAACTAATGTTATTAATGTTTCCAAGTATTGTATACCTATCCCCGCAAGTATTTCCTCGTCTGCAAGGTCGACTGCAATGTAAACAACGCCTGTTTCGCCAGCTGTATCTTTGAAGTGACGATCATCTGTTCGGATAGTTTGTGGAATGGAATTTCCTTTGTGGCTGGTTGTTATTATTGCGTTTATATACTTGAAAGGTGTTTAAAGTATGTATGTACCGAGTGCAATGGTGGGTGAGATGTTTCGCGAAATTATCGGCAGAAAATACTTTAAGACAGTTCCAGGTATTTTCAGGCAGTGTTGATCTGATCAAGAATATGTTGGACATGAAGGGAAATAAGAGGGAAGAACATTTGAAGGAAAATATAAAAATATGTCCTACTGGTAGGTTAAAAGAACCGTTGTAGAAGCCCAAATTAACCTACTTGTGAAAATAAAAAATCAAAGATTGGTAGAACAACTTACTATACTTACTACGCCCCAAGAGGATACAAGTCATATTTGGGGGAGGCATAGGCGTCCAGCAGTGGACGATCTACAGCTGAAATTATGATGATACAAATACTTAAATACATAGAAAACACTCATGATTCCGGAGCAGTTCTCATCACATAAATAGCGCCCTTACTGGGATTTAAACCGAGGACCATCGGCTTCATAACCAGGACAGGTATGCTACCCACTAGGCCAGACTTGTCGTCAAATAATATCAACACTCATTGTGCACATTCCCGGCGTGTTGACCGACGTGTGCGCATTGTAGTGTTCTCGGAAGCACCCTAAGAGGAATCCCACATGCCGTCACGTTTGGCTGTCATAGTTGACATTATGAGGCTAATTTTAAATCGAAATCTGTTAGGAACAAGTGTAAGGTGTCGCAGGGACGAAATTGAGTGTGGAAGTGGAAACAACAAGATTTTACTGCTCAACCATTTTATCTTCGTTACCATGGTTACGATCCTCTGGGCCATTTTTAAAAACACGGTTTTATGGAATCTAAAGACCATAAAAATGCGATTTTGTTGTAATTATATGTCATATTTCCTGGACACTTTCTGAAGTATATGTCATTTATTTTCAATTTATGAATTTATGATACTCGATATCGATAGAAAATTAGTAAGTTTGCGACAGTCTTTTGTTTTGCTGTGAAAAGTTTGAGCTCTGAACCAATGTATACACGTTATATGATTAAAAAAATGAAGTTGTATTGAAATTGGAGGTCGGAGGTTCGAGTCCTTCGCGAGTCAACATTTTTATTTTTTCGTTTTCCTAACTAAGGCATCTCCGCCAGCTTTCTGGGTACCATTCCATCTATATACACTTTAATATTATAAAGGCGAAAGTTTGTGAGTCTGTATGTTTGTTACTTCTTCACGTCTAAACGGTTGAAGCGATTTTAATAAAATTTGGTATGGAGTTAGCTGACACCTTGGATTAACACATAGGCTACGTTTTTTCCCTAATGAACCGCGGGGCACAGCTAGTAACAGAGTAATGCTAATAAAATACAAGTCAAACGTCACGCCACAACACGTTTAAATCATATTTCAAGTAACATCGTAACATTACGTTTATCAATGATTTATAATCTATCGTTTCCTCTTTCCGCATCCTCTGACCTCCTACCCTTTCTTTATCGGCTTCTTCAAACTTTCGTCTCATGTGTGAAACATAAATTATTACAGAGAATAATGTCTGCGTTTTGTGTTTAGACACAATATAATAGCTCTAATGCACGCGTCAACGCCGAAATTCTGCTGCAAAGCTTTTGTTAATAAGAAGCACTTTTATATTGAACAGCGAACCTGGTTATAAATAGCTTGTGACAACTTGCAATCCAGTGGTCGCAGGTTCAAACCCCGGCTTGTATCAATGAGTCCACCCGATGACCACGAACGCTGCTAAAGGGTTCGAGACGTCGGGATGAAGTTTAAATCAGTATACGCGATATAATCCGTTTTAGTTGTTTTATTTCATGGGTAATTATCGCGGCAACCGAAGACAGGCAATCCGTCTGCTCGTTTGCCTACTATATCATTAAAAAAAAGACAATATTCGTCTGTATTCCCGGAAAGATATAATTTGGGTTTTTTCAAAGAAAGAGTGAACAGGTTGTTACTGAAGCAGCCTGCTACAGCCTCGACCTCATCGACACTTACCATCAGGCGTGACTGAGGTCAAACGCTGGTCAGTCTTGTATAAATAAATAAAATAATAACTTACAAACCAAAACCTTCTTTCACAATGAGATGGTCTCAGACTGTGTTGATGCTAGCTAGACTCGGCATTGGACGAATCTGTGGATTGCGTGTATTTTTACGCAGTTCAACGGAAATGGGCGATATCCGAAACTGACAGCGTTTCATCAGTGGGTACCCTTTCGATTTCGTTTCGCGATGTTGCAACCGATCATGTTTGAAGTCTGATATTTTACAAATGGCTTAACACGTTCCTCCTCCGTGAACCAATGGGTCACGCAACTCCTTTTCAGGAGTCAATGCTTCCACTAAAAAATCACATACTGATTGCACAATTTTAGTTGTGTGTGACCTCATTATCATAATCAGTTCAGCTGTAAGACCTCCATTGCTGGTTATACGTCTCTCCGAAATATTACATGTGTATCATATTTAGGAGGGAGTTACGACAATAGCTTTATATTTCGACAGTCGTCCCAATTAAGGCGTTATGGGAGTGACAGAGATAATCGTCCGAAATTTACGAATATCGTTTTTGGCGGTAGCGCCGCTGTTAATTTGGTTTCGGATGCTGCCCATCCGTCTGTATTCTCCCTTTGTCGCCTCTTACGACACCCGCGGCGGCACCACACGAAAAACAGAACTTGTCAGATTATTTTGTGTGCCCCCAAAGCTAAAAACTACAAGTAAACTAGTTCGAGGTTATTGCTATAGAACATTTGTCGATTGACTTTCTAGTGTTGTGGTCTATTTTGATACTGAAATTACTTAACAAACCTTTAGGAACGGAGTGGGTATACAATTATTCATGAAATGTTCAAACTGGACACTAGCAATTATAAGTTAGCCTGTTATTATCGAGGTTATGATATAAATCAAATCTTACTGGAAACCTATAATCTACAAATTGATGCTTATGCATGGCAGGATAACCTTTCTATAATATCCATTTTTCTTTCGTTCTGATTGCAGTATTTTCTATCCAGATTGTTCTTGTTATCTTCATCATCAGTTTTATATGAATAGATTGTTTGGGACTGATAATCTCATTAAGCCTTGAGTTGTAGATACTAGATAACGATATAACGTATACTTATACAATAAATAGATATAAATACGTAAATATATAGCTTGTTCATAACCCAGAAACAAATGAAGATAAACACACAAATATCCCTGTGTTTAAACCTTTTGCTTCTTTGGTAGAGGCCCTACCGACTGGGCTAGGTGGTCGATAGTATAGATCGTATGAAATTCTACTTTAATGTAAACTTTTCCTTACAATAAAATGCGCCTGAGATTCTAAATAGTATACTAGTTTCATATAAACATAACCCATTACTCTGTTTTTCATTCTCTTTATAAATTTTCCTATCCACTCGTACGTATAATATAAACAATAATATTAGATTAAGATTATGATGGACGCGCGCAGCTACACTAGCTCGTAAAGATGATTACATTAAACACTCCCGTGTCTGATATGATAAAAATATCCCTTTTTATCTTTCTATTCGTGAAACTTTAATTCGATGTTATGCCGGCTTGTGTTTTGGTTCAGTTTATACATTTGCGTTTTTTCCATTATTATCTTAATAGCCTTTCAATCATACTGCACTATGAACTCTTCATCATTTTTCATCATGCCAGCCGTATGACGTCCACTGTTGGAAATAGGCCTCTCCCAAATATAATGTTACTGAGACGGGTTAGAAACAGCATCAAAGAAAATGGTAGTTTGAGTTCGATTGCAGCACGAGAAAGCTTTTCTTTGATGCTGTCTCTAACCTGTTTCCGTAATAATAACTTGTTTCATTTTGGGTGCAGCTGCCATAGTCGCCACGCCCGGCAGGCGGGTTGGTTCGCAGTAGCGGTTCATTTGGTTTGGACGGACGCTGCAGCCCATCCGTCGATTTTCCCTTTTTCGTTTCTGGCGACACCGGTAGGAGGGGAGATGGGGTGGTGCAAATGGTGCAATTCTGAGCCAGAACACAACAGAACAGAATTCACTCTAATTCTCAATAAGTTCCTTCCTTAGAAATACTACCGATCGATCACTACATACGTTTAATCAGAAGTGATTGAAAATATCCAGACTCGATTGAAGTGAAACTAAGATTCATTCCAAAACCATATTAATTTCCACAGTACGTATACCTTCTAAAGTCGTGTGCCAAATTAAGCCGGAGAATTGTGAAAACAGTAAAGATCTGTATGAAGAAAAAAAATAAGAATAATACCGGAAAGTAATATCAATGCCTAAGTGTATATATAGAGATCTTATAGCATAAGCAAAACTGTAGTTCTTCAATTTACATCACAAGGTCGGCAAATGAACAGTTATTAAAGTAAAACCTAGTTTGAATATTACCTAAAGAAAGTCAAACGTAAAGAGATTCTCTACAAAGATAAATCTCAATTGCCACCGACGTAATTGTTTAAAATCGCCGAGAGCATTCTCAATTGTTTTCCTACGTATAATAAATATTGTTTTTAACGTGACGGTACATAAAATAAACAGAAAACATCCATTGATCAGATGTTTTATAATGAGAGCAGCGAATACCAGAGGAAACAAACTGCAGATCATTGGAGGCGGGATTGATTGTAAACATGCGGTAAATATGTTGACGGTTTCCGAGACATATAAAAACATTCAAACGGAACTGTAAGTGCTTCAATTTTTGATTAAAGATTTAAAAAAAATAAACATTTATTTGAAACAGTCACACCACATGTACAGACAATAAAGAGAAAGGAATAGATCATTAAGTGAGCATGAAATAAACCCAACCAAGCATTTTGCTAGCTTAGTAGTCATAGGCCCTACCGATAAATCAGTGCTCGAAAATTTATTACATGCATCTCTATCGTCTATTAATGTGTCAACAAAGAGGGAAATAGACGAATGAATTGTGTTACGATAGGCCCTCTGCGTTGATTTTCCGTAGGGCCCGTTCGGTGGTTCCACGACAAATAACCAGTGATACAACAAAAACCTACGGGAAAAATAAAATGAAAAATTACTAAAAAGCGTAACTTGAAAAACATTGAGTTTACAAGTTAATATTAAGAACAATTTTATTTAAAACTATAAAAAAAACAGATGTGAAGGGTGGGTGTATCAAAAAAGACGAAACTTCCATCACTTATTCATAGCTCTCATATAGTCTCAATGAGTATAATTCTACGAATCTAGACTAACATTCTCATTTTGTTACATATGAGTTCTTACAAGTTGTTAAAATAACCATAATTTTCCTCATCAGCTACTTCTAATGACACTTGCGAAATGGGAAGATTAAAGAAAAACGGTGAAGTTAAGAAAATCTAGTTTAAAACAGCAATGCATGTTTATGTAAGATTATATATATGGACAAACTGAATCCTGCTAATAAAAAGCTTTAGATTCAGCTCATTAAATATAGTAGATAATAAAAATGATAAGATAGTGTTTATTGTTTTGATGATACATCATTTTTCACCAAGTTATAAATAATTTAAGTTAGGAAGTACAGAATAGATTCCTACTCATATCTTTTCGTTCCATATTTATCTTATCCATATTTGTCGTAATCCCGAAGACAATCAAGAACAGACGTTTATTTTATCCCTCAAAACTGACAGTCAAGATGGATTATCGTTGCATTCCCCTGACGGATGGCTGCAGGGTAAATCTGTGCTCAGACTGCATTTAAAATCTGAGCTATTCTCATTTCAAATGCATATATGGGCGTTGAGTCTTCCTGTGAAGCAGAAAGCGCTAAGTAATCCGGAAGAAATTATTGCTAGAACCGGATGGTTCGGTTTCGGTAAATTAATAGAATTGTTTCGTGATAAAAACTTACTTATAACAGTTATAACTCACTTGGTCGTTCATATTACTTCTATTATTTATTCTGTGGGGATGGCGCTTGCAACAGTGCCGAAATATCAGAAATTTGTTAGAATTAACACACGTGGTAACTATCCCTTTTCAAGTTAAAATAGTTGTAAAGATCTTTCTGATTCACATATGTGCCGTTCCACGGCAAAAGGTACATTATGGCGCTTGGCGCTTACGTTGCGAAGCATCACATTAGTATTGAAGCGTCGTTAACAATAGCGTAAGCGCCAACCGCCATAAGGTACCTTTTGCCGCGGACCGTCACATATATGTATGTGTACTAGACTCTTCTCTCACTAAAATCTTCAAAGTACTTTCGTCGTCCTACAAATATTGCTCCTTTGACATTGTAAGCTTTTTTTCTGTATCGAAACAAATACGAATAAAACTTCAAACGCAATTAGCGGTCAACATTTCAAACTACTCGCCCCAGGAATAGAGAAAATCAATGAAAAAGCCCAGGATACTGCGTCAGCCCGCGGACTGACACGTAATGTTACGCGAAGGGGACATATTTAGTGGCAGGATGCGTTTCCGGGCTCCATTAATTTTGTACCTGCGACTTGGCGCAATGTCGAACGCTTTGCGATAATCGACGCAGAACAATAATTAAGTTTATACTGTGAAGTAAGGGAAAGATCAATTACCTCAGATGAAAGTCGACCTCACGATTCAATTGATATAGTTCATTTTAGCTTGAGATTAAGAATTAATTTGGCGGTGAGCTAGTACCCCGGAATTCGAGCCTAGTTCCCGCCTATTTCGTAATTTTTCCATCAATTCTAAGCATCATATCGTTAGCCAAGGTCTAAAACGATTTTTTGTAATTCTGTAACTTATACTTGATTTATTTAGTGAATAGTAAAGTGTAACAATCATAAGGAACTAGTTTAATAAGTTGGTTTATTTTTATTGTATTGGTGTATAATTTTGAGAGGTTTGTACTTTAGAATTTCTAGGTAAACTATTTCTAGAAAATTACCATTCCCTACCTAGTGATGTCATTTGCCTATTGCTATTCATACCTAAGTATGTATTTCAAAGAAAACTATGACCTGCTGTGGATTCTTGACTATGATGTGTAATTACTATAATTATAACACATCTTGCAATCCTTTTAACTAAACAAATTGTTTATTAACAATTCAGTTTCTCTGTGAAAGTAATAACGTGTTATTTTCATTTCAAAATGATTCATCGGAACCCGTGAAGCCTCTAATTTGTACTCCAATTTCTTTTTTAGCACCAAAACTTGTTTCTTTGTTTTCCACGAGTTTAATGCAGTTTTCGATGCATCACGTTTAGGTCGTGCTAATTATATTTTCACACGTACTCATATTTTTAAATTAGCGTCTGTTTACATTAAATTCCACGGGATGGTTTAATTTTAATATTTCTTCGCCGATGCGCCATTCACAAGGAATCTATACACAATGACCGTACACGCATAATAATACGTTTTGGTACTCGAAGTTAAAAAAACAATGGATTAATATAGGAGATATGCTTAGCTTTTTTGTTTGATGAGCAAGTATCAACAAATTCGATTTCTAAGCCACTTCGAACCTTGTCACAGTGATGTTAATAAGAGATCTTTTGCGTTCTCGATATTTAAATCGAAAGAAAAATAGAAAAATTTGACTCGCAGCGGGATTCGAACCCACAACCACTGGATTTTTCTATTTTTCTTTCGATTTCAATATCGAAGATATTCGCTAGCAGACGTTCCTGCATAATAAAAAAACAAAAAAAAAATAAAAAAAAATAATAATTTAGATCTTTTGCGTCTTGCATATAGATTTTCACTGTGACAAGGAACGAAGTGGCCCGTAAATCAAATTGGTGGACTGTACCTGAAATTTCTAAATGGTAATGCTCTAAACTTAGACGTCTATGACGCCTGTATTTATAAGTATCTCTAGTGTATTCCATTCAAAGCGATAGATACAAACAAAAGATAATTTTACTAAAATAGGATTTAGAGATGTTTACTGGCAAGCGGTTTAATATTTATTTAAGATGTTGACCATAAATGCGTGTTTTAAGATGTCAGAAACAAAACAGATCATTTCAGTGTCAAAAATAAGTGTTCAACTTAACCTTAACTTGAGAAATTCGATTAGGTCAAAATCTAAGATCAGAACATGTTAATAAACTATTCTCAAGTAAATTAAACTCAACCAAGAACATCAAACTCTTTACAAATTTTTTCATTAGAGTATAATTTCGAGTCTTCGTCCTTCCAACCCCCTTAGACCTCACCCCTCCCCCTTCACCCCCTCGTCTGGCGGCTAAACACGACGGTCGTCGAGCCGGAACAGTAAGTTCACCATATGGCAGGCTTCGGCAATTTATATCGACTGTTTTTGTGCTGTCTCTGTTTCTGTATACATGTGTCTGATTCTAGTTTACAACTGGTCTATATGCATATGTTTTGTATTTTTGGGTTTAGAAATTACCTAATCGATTGAATTATGAATTGAACGGGACTTAATTGTGTTTCAACTTAAGGTATTATTTCAGGAATTCCTTCCGTGGTCGCATACTCAGACTTAAGTAAAGTTCAGTTTCAGTAGATTGTAAGTGAAAATCGATTCTAATAGCCTAATTTTTAGACAGATATTTGTATGTCCAGTTGGAGAGGTTGGCCACCTAGTCAAACTGCGGCGCTACCGCGAAATATGATATTCGTAAATTTCGGACGATTGTCTCTGTCACTCTCTTGACGACTTCATTGAGGTAAAATAGAAAGATGCTGTCTATTAACTATTGTAGTTGAGTTGAGCATAATGGGACATTAATGATGCACATTATTTTTAATCTTAAGATTATTTTTTCCCTGGTAACCAATTAGTGCATACCTACTTGTACGAGTTCAGCAGTAGAAGCATAATGAGATCAACACATCTTTATTACCATGGGAATAAGGCCGTGTTTAGGTTACTTTGAATACCTTACCTGGCAGCTACTTATGAAGTCACGTCCAGCGTTGACCAGTTCATTCTGTCACCGCCTATTTCCTCATACAGAAATGGATTAATCTTAATTTGCCATCTCCCATAAAATCCTAAACTGCCCGTGTTTAGATCCTAATGACAGCCATTTAGACACAATTCGCAATTTCGTTAAGGCCGATGGCAACATTAGTTACTGTCCGCACCGTTAACTATTCATAAACCTTATTTCTAAGACATTAAGGTCTACAAATGGTCAGTGTGCGGTTATTACAATCGCTATCAACCGGTAGTGTGTAGGCCGCTTCCTTATCCAGCTTCCGGCGCGGGCGCATATGACCTTTTCAATTCTAAAATGACGTAAGTGGGGGGGTTTATAGATTTGTTAATTACATTATTGGGTTAGGGGCGTTTTTGAGACCAAAAGGTAGCGACTTGAATTCGATTGAACCTTAATTGTGATTTATTGAAATGAAATTAGGTAGCTTAAATAATTAATTGAAACAGGTGTACTTTACGTACAAGTACATTGTGTGTTCAGTAACGTGCCAGACGATTAGCGTCAACCAACTATTATACCCACGTGCGTATTTGTTACATGCATTGATGTTCCCACTTTCCGCAAATAAATATAATAAACCACCAATAATATCACAAAAACTCTGCAAGAGTCCAGGGTATTATGTGTATTGATCGTAAAATGTTGTTATAAGTCATTTCAATCAAATTTGCTCGACTTTTACGTTCACTGATTCTGTGCAAGTATTAATTTTTGCAAGTGCATTAATCGACTATCAGATGATTATACACAGGTATAGCAAAACGATGTTATAATTATCAACTGTTAGTTAAAAATAAACATAATTCAATGACGCCATTACCGCTATGTTAAATATATTTATTTCTCGATAGCCAGAACATAGTAATTCTTTCATCAAAGTCTCGATGGACAGTGACAAATAGTGTTTAAGTGTATCACGAATGATTTTATTCATTCATTCAATTATTTATTTTAATCGCTCCGTTTGTATATTTAGTTGAGATGAGGTAGGTATATGTTATGAATACAAGTGCTGTTGGCGAGGCTCTGCGATAATCGTTCAATTAGCTACGTACAAGTTTCATTTGTTTTGCGCTGACGTTATGTCTGACATTACGTAAAGCGCTTGCGCTGGTTAGGAATTGTTTTGTAAATGTATAGTTTTTCTTAGTATTTCACTTTAAACGCTTTTATTGATGGTTTTATAAAAGACGCCTGTAAAGGAAATGTGCTCTTATTAAAGCTTTATACGCAATATTTAAATAATGACGACAGTTTTGCCCTAGTGGGTTCTAGTCAGGGCATTTATTTGTGTGATTAGCACAGATATTTGTTCCTGAATCATGCTGGGTGTTTTCTATGTATTAAAGTATTTGTATATTATGTATATCATTGGCTGAATACCCACAATACAAGCCTTCTTGCTCTTATCGGTTTGAAAAGTATCCTGTAATATTTATTTATTTATTTAATTTCAAAATAATGTGTATCTTTTGGATCTACTCTTGCAGTAATTTTAGTCTAATATTAGTTTTGTAACATTTATTCAATCCACGCTCCAGGTATTGTATCAATTTTGATCTATTGCTTTACTGACCTATAAATTATATTATTCATAATGTTTTGTAATATTATGAATACAGTACATATCTGGAACTTGATCTGTATTCAGTTTTGTTGGAGTCGAGCCAAACGTACGTATAGTGTTTAGATTTCCGATAAATGTCTACCGACGTCTTGCTAAATGTATGACATTCTAGTCGGGAAACATGTGACCAATCGTTTAGCTTCATGTAAAACAAAACTCAAATTATTGGACCGAGAAAGGGCGACAATCTCGGTTTATAAATAAACTAATAAAACCGCCTAATTACAAACACTGCCAAGAGCGTCACTGAGTCATGACGTCGTTTATTTTGCAGCTGAACTAAGTAAAATCAATTTGGCAACAAATGTAACTCAAAGTGGATAAGCAGATAACGATTATGTAACTGTGAAACTAACAAGTGACAGTGGAAATCATATTAAAGTTAAAAGTGAAGCAGATGTAAAAGTGTCACCTATGGTTGGAACCATGATGTGGTTCAAACGGGAACCGAAGGTTGTCGATAAACCTTCAGAGAATGGGACGGTAAAGGGGGAGAACGGGATGGTGAATAGGCTTAGGAGGAAGAAGGCGATAACCCTCAAGCCGACAAGGGAGTCGAGCGAGAGGGAAACGTCGACGGAGAGCGAGAAGGAGAAACGACGGCATTCTGACATTTTGGACATGAAAGTGTCATTAGGTAAGTTTTCTTAAACCTTGTTAAATATAATTTCCTTGCCATTATGAAAATGTTTATAGATATACCCTGATGAATGACGCAGTTAGGAAAATATCGGCGAATGCTTTCAGACTAAAACAATCTAGTTGTAATAATTATATCAGGTTCATTGTATTACATTTAACTGAATACAATGGACTAGAAATTATGCCTATCGAAAGGTTTATCGAACAATATATGTGAGTTAAGAAGACAATATTGATCTGCTGTCGTATTTAGACGGTTAGTTATCTTTATTACTATGCGGGTATTCGTGACTGTTTCTATGGTATTATGTAAGTTAATAACGGTCGATTATACTTTCATTGCTTTTCAACATTAGAATACAGTACAATTTAGAAACAATTTCTTAACGCAAGTCACTGAATTTCCTAAAGTAAAACTCGCTCAAAACCTACTCGCTTTAGTCCCGTTTAATTTAATTTAAATTTAAGAGAGAAGTAAATCCTTAGGTACCTTCTGGTGTAAGTATTATAAAAATATGAGCTAGGTAATTCTTATTACACAAAAACATAAACTTATTCAATCAAGAATATTGGATATTTCATTTCTGTTAATCAGATCACATAAAGGAAACTCAAAAATAGGACATTTGATTATGTAAGCGAAGGCCTTGAAACGGAACACAAAGGGTGAACCAGTAATAGCCCTAATGTATATTTTTATTTATGGGTTGTACATTCAAGGTCTTTGCATCGATCAATTCAACATGACAGTCTGAATAGTAAAACATTTAGGAATAAAACAAAGAATATTTTTATAATATGACAAAATTAACAAATTATCATATGTTTGTAACACAGATAAGATAAATATTGCTATAATATCTGCACATAACTCACAACCTTGAACTTAAAGGTCGAAGCTAATTAACAACAGCTCGAATAAAACAAGGCTAGTTGATAATGATTACCAACTGAGTCATACACAACATTAAACGTATTAACAATTTCGACACATAGATAAATATTACATGACAACCTTACACAAATTGACTGAGCCTCACGGTAAACTCAAAAAGGCTTGTGTTTTGGTTGCTCAGCTAACGATATATATAATATACAGATATTAATTATATTTAAGAAACACAAAGAAAAAATAAACGTATGTATTGAAATAGAAAATTATATAGTCACATTTGTCACGTTCAAAAGATAGACAAGTATTTGTGTTGAAGGGACAAGCGTATGCCTGACCAGATTTAGAAAATTTAGAATATGCAATATTGAATATGATTCGGCTTATAAAATCTTCAGATGTTCAGTAAGTAAAATGATTATTTCTTAGTTAATAAACATAAAGTAGTATTTCGATAAATTAGTTCGTTGACAATATTTAACGTCTATTTTTTATCCATAGTGAATATTTTTAAAATAACCAGATTTATGTCAAAAGCCCTCACTTATCGATTACTAGATTTCATTCAAATTTCTAAGAGATTTAATAACGAAATTATGTAGCTTGTTTATGATCCCCTGATTGGGTTTTGATTATAGCAATTTAATTATTCGGCGAAGTGTAAAAATTTTGATAAACTCTGAATGTAAATATCTGTTCTTCGATTTCAGCAAAAATCTTTATTTATTCATAATTAATTGGTAATGTCAAGCCTAAGTTATCACTGTTATCAGTTATTTTAACTACTTGGACATTGGCGTTCAGATAAATGGTCAATTTGTTTTGTTTTGTAGAAATTTATTGTAGCATAAAATTTTGATGTAACTATTTAGATAGGCATATACAAACTACACTATAGATACGTTAGGTGTATACAAGGGTACAGATGATTTACACAAAAATCGTCTTTTCTGTGGTCAATATTTAACGTCTCATGTTTTTTTTGTGTTATGTAAGGGAAGTTTATGTTGATATTTCAAACAGTAAAATAAAATGCTATAAAACCATTTTACAATTTCCACAGGAATGACGCAAATGTATTGATTTCTATGATCTACAAAATTCCTGTCTCAATTTTAAACATTCTTAAAATATTAGGTACAATTTTTTTTTTAATATTTCTTACTCAGTTCAATAAGGGAGGCAAATTAGAACTAAACAATGAATAAATGTCCTAGAAAAATGTCCTGGTATGTATGGTAAATTGTAAATAAAACCAACAAGAGCAACGAAAATATACTGATTTAAAAATAAAGGAATTGACATAGAAAGCAATAATAACAAATATGTTAAAAAATCGAAATAAAAAAGAAATTATAAATATTCAAAAACTATATACAACCTCAACAATTGTACTCGGAACCATACGGTACTGAGAACCAACGCGACCACCAGACAGTAAAACTATTCTTAGTGCTTCAAGCTATTGAAAATAAACTATACCAGCAAGCGATTCTAGACCTAAACTTCAAAGGCAGAAGAAGTAATAATTTGTTATTGCGATTTAAGCCGTTGACCGACACGTGGCGATTTTTTGCACTTGGACAAAGGAATATTTTACGATGTTAAACGCGATTTAGGAGCCGCGGTTTTAATAAAAGCGCGCAATTGTATTAAAACAGATTAAACGGAGGTAAAAAACTAATTAGTGAAACTTAATCTAAATTAAATGTTAAATGTAGAATGACATACCAATTAATATATCTCTCGATTCTCTCGTTAGTTGATAGTACATCCTTGCACAAGTCGGGTTTGCAATTTTAAAATACTAATTGTATAGATACAACCATATTAATTGTATAGAAGCTGGTAACTCAAGTCAGTAACTTCACGTACAAGTTTTCGTCGGTCAGCCATCGCGAACGGATTATGCTCCTAGTTATGGAGTGAATATGTCGAACAATATGCAACTTTTAAATCGTGAGTTACCGATTCTATACAATTAATGTGTTGTATTTGAAATCAGAATAGAAACGCTTATGCGTAACTGATCAACTCTTATGAGTAACTGATCAACGGTATTCCATTTTTTTTTTTCTTATTTGATCTAAATTACCATCAATAACTTTATTTCTTCTTCTCCTTGTAACATTGTTATTAAGAGTTAAAAGAAGTTTAATAATTAATCAAAAACTTTATTAAAACATCAATTTGTACTGTCAAACGTGTCTGGCCCGTGATCTGATTCACGGACCGCAAAAAACGTAACCGAAATATGTTCCGTTTGAAATCGCCAACGGCCCAACGGTCTCGCGAATGACGCAGTTAAGGGCAACATCGATGGAGGTTTTTATACAATGGGGCTTCCAGTTTCCAAAGTTTTAGTTTTCTTGTCTAGCTGTCTATACTTCGTTCCGTTTCTAGTCCTTAAGACTATTGTTAACTACGATTGCTTTGACATGAAAATGTATGTTTTAATATTGAAAATCTAATAATAGAAAATGAATTACTGTTAGTACTTTATTATTTTTTATTACACTTTTATACTCGTCAAGTCCCTACGATAATAAAATTGTGTAAGTAATAATATAACAATTGTTTCCTTAAAACTAGAGATGCAGTTGTCTAAATTGTTTCTGTTTTAGGATAATCAGTGTTACTCGTTTTGTTTATAAAAAATAATCAACGATGAACTTATTTATTAAAGTCTTCAATATATTAGGTAGCTTTTTAAATTGCTCTTGTATTTCTGGAAGCGTTAGTAGCCAAGCGGACCTCAGGGTGCCAAGAGCCGTGCAAAAATGCCGGGACAACGCGAGGAAGATGATGAATTCTAGAAGCGTTACTAATTATCTTATTAACATAATAATAACAATTGAAAAGATGAGACTACGGAATAAAAGGATGACCTCATTCTTTATCACACCAAAGCTGTTTATAATTTAACGCAATACGTCATTTGATCATTTTACATCCAAAAAGATACATGTGATACTAGTATAGATACAGCAGTTAAATTTGCATTGCCCTTCGGATTATAAAACGAAAAGGTCAAAAACGTGCTTAATTTCAAATAGACTTATGACGTTTTCAATGTAAGACTTCGCAATGATGGTGACTCATGCGAGCACAAATTCAGTCCCCAGGGGCAGACGCCTTTTCTCTTTGAAAGACAAAAGTATTAAGTACTTTAGGGACCGAATAAAGGCTAAAAGCCCTAAGAAAAGCTATTTTAAGACTCAATGTTTTGTTGTTGATGATTTAAATATTATGTTATAAAGCATTCGCCTTGCTCTTGAAATTTGAAAACACCATTTAAGTAAAACCACCAAACATAACGTTCTTCAAAAAAGTAGTGTATAGGTTCCTAAAGAGTAGGAAGCGCGCGTGTGAATCCTTTGGGATTGCAGGCGTCCAAAGGCTACGGTAACGGCTTACCATCAGGTTGACCGTATACTTGTTTGCCACCGTCGTAGCTTTAAAAAAAAAACATGTAAATTTTAATTAATAGGATTAAGTATACTTCTTAACTTAAGATTTAGGATTTTTAAATACCAAACTACCTACCTACCTACCTACCTACTTTTATTAATAAGATGTAAACATTACGCAATAAGTGTCATTCGATATTCCTAATCTTTAGAAATCCTTTTGACACGAGCTTATATATTCAACAAGTTAGAACTTTACATGAGACTAAAGAGTTGACCTTGACTTGGTCGATGATCTATGAAGAATTGAGGGTCATCGTTTAGAATGAGGAAGTAAGGTTAACTTCCGTTGAGGTGTGAGGGGCTTGCAAATGTAGACTTGAACTAGACTTGTGTAGGCTGAAAGTGGGTTTTTATGAATTTTTCCCGAGGCGTATCTTTGAAGGAAGTCGACCTTTATTAAAATTATGTAGGTACCATTATTTATTTAGTTCAATTTTCATTTAAATCGGCGTTAATACAATGACTATGAAAGTCAAGTATTTACCTGAGAAGTTACGATAACAAACAAAGCAGCATTTTAAAAGAGTCTATGACGTTGTCTGTAGTCTTACAGACATGTAAACACGTCGGCTTGTCAACAGTTTAACTACTGTTACTTCAGTCTTGCGCAAGACAAGCATAATTTAGTGATAAGACTAATCTGCTACCTTATACAGCTTTGACATAAAATAATGCTAGTACCGAACTAGGCTATTTTGAGGTCGTTTCATTCTAACTTCACGTATCAATCTCATCAGATATTTACATATAAATATAAATATTTCGGGACATTCTTACACAAATCGACCTAGTCCCACGGTAAGCTCAATAAGGCTTGTGTTGCAGGTACTAGACAAAGATATATATAATAAATAGATACATATAAATACTTAAATACATAGAAAACACGCAAGACTCAGGAACAAATATCTGTGCTCATCACACAAATAAATGCCCTGACTGGGAATCGAACTCAGGACCTTCGGCTTAATAGGCAGGGTCACTACCCACTAGGCCAGACCGATCGATATATTATAATATAGCAGAAGACAGAATGCATGTAAAGGTTATTCAGCTGTTACAAAATGTATTTACATCAGATAAGTTTTTATCTATTAACGGAACACTAAAATAACATTAAAAAAGTAGTTGAAAAGCTCGCCTGATTTCAATAAAAAGGTATTAAGCCAGATTAAGATATGCCTAATCTGCATACACAGGAATCTCGTATTCAGGTTAATACTGCTCTCGAAACCAGTTCTAGGTTTGTTGACACCGGCGCACGCACTCATAGATAACAGAGAAATTTATGATAAAGAGATAGGCCGTTAGGTAATACTTAATTGTGTTTATTCTGAAATGCCGACTCATTTTTATGAAATCAAGTCAATGAGATAGAAAACTTAATAACAGCTGAATAAGGTTCATAGTCAAACGAAGAAGTAAATTAGTTAACTGTTGCACACGTTGCAACTTTGTTAGCTATTTTATATGGTCTTGCTTAACCCACGGATGTACGTGAAATTGAAAATAAACTTTCACCCTTGTTTTACAAGAGCCAGACAAAACGTTTTACGCAAATTTTGATGTTTCAAATCCCATGTCTGTCCATGTAGAAAGCGTCGTCTAGTGTATTGTATGTTAATGTTAATTAGGATAATAGCCTTTTTGCAAAGCATTCGCCGTGCTCTAACTGCCGTGAGTCATTCTGTAATCTTGACATTGTCTCGTCTTTGGACAATTGATTGATTGAAATGCTTTTTGTATCCTCTGATCTCAGGTCATTGTGTGATTTTTTTTATTGATTATTGCATACACCTTTAATGTACTGACAACATTAATGGCAAGGAAATCTCTGTAGTGTCCTTTATATCTATCTTCTAACGACTTCAAAATGTTCCGACAGAGCGGCGAGACGAGAGCGACGAGTCGTTGTACGAATCAGCCGATTGTCACAGTGACGCTATATCAGCCAGCGATGATGCCATCCCGAGGCTAAGCAAAAGCCCCACCATGAGCAAAGAATCTCTGAAATTAGTTATAACTGACGAAGAGGTTGATTTTGCGAAAAACAAGAAAACTCACCGTAAAACAATGTCATTATCGAATCCTCTAGATATAGTCAAGAATCTCGGTGACGACTGGTTCGACCACAAAAGAGATCTCGACAAACATGGTGACAAAAAGAAATCCAAAGAAAGTCTTTGGAGTGAAGAAGAAAAAGACTCTGTTCATGGATCTACCACGATACTAGAACAAATGAGAAAGAACAGTAAGAAAGAAGATAAGAGTAACTCTAGTAGCAGAAAAAGTAGCACCACTGATGCACCTAAGTCGAGGAAGAGTAGTAAAGGTTCATCTGTTGGCTCCTTCTTTCTCCGAAGGAAGAAAACTCCGACGACCGTGAAACCAGTGGAAGCTGTGGCTGAAGCTATTGACAAAATCGTCAGCACGACTGAAATCTTAAATTATACGAGATCCTTTCTGGAAGAGGAGAAGCGTCATGCGTCACTAACTTCACAAGACAGCAAACCGTCTGCAGACACCGATACTGACGATGAACTACCAACACCCAAGATAACCGGAGAGCACAGGCGAAAACTGAGTAGACAGACTTCTAGAAGCAAAAGCAAGGTCCGAGGCAAGAGTCAGACTGTCAAAGTGAACACACTGAGAAAATCACACAGTGGAACTTTAAAGAAGTCAAAGAAGAAGATCAAGACTCCGCAAGCAGTAAGAAGTAGGCAGGCGAGCGTAGTGGAATCAACGCCAATTGTGAAAAAGAAGTTTGACGCCAGCAATACCAACAAGCAAAACTCATGGCTGTTCAGTGGAAATAAAGGTGAGTCTATTCTAATCTATAATATAAGATTACGATTGAATTTAATGACAGGATTCGGTTTTGTTTAACCTCGCCTGTCACTCCGGAATTCAGGTCATCTGCATATTGATGGCTTGACCAAACAATCGATGCACCGCCCGACCTTAGCGCGGTCTTGAAGCGTCGCGGTAGTCACGACACACGCTTGTCTTGATCGTTGGTCATTCACCACTTCCTCGTCCCGTGTGTATTCGGTTTCATTTTGCTGTTTAGACGATTTATCATTCGCGGCCGTTAAAGAGGATTAGGCAACCATTAGCGTTTAAGCTATTTTTTTGTTTAATACCCGCTTAGCTTCAGGTAACGATTTAGGACCAGAACACTTTATACTGACATTCTAAAAGGAGACTTGCGCTATTATAAACAAATAAAATGTCCGGACGTCCAGGCGGGGGGAGCAGTTTCATCCTTACGTTGTGAATATTCCATTCATTCGTACGAAGCGATTCGCTTCTACCTTCCTAATGCGGACTTCTAAGGAATGGAATTCGCTCCCTTCGTCTGTATTCCCGGCAAGATATAATTTGTGTCACTCTGGGAGTGAATAGGCTGTTACTGAACCAGCGTGCTACACCTTCGACCTCGTCGTCACTTACCATCAGGTGCGACTGAAGTCAAACGTTGGTCAGTCTTGCATAAAAAAAAAATGTAAAGCGAGCTTCGCGTAAGGAGAATTGTAATCCTTTTACAGCTATAGGTGATTCAATTAATTAAAGGCACCGCTAAAGGAAATAACTCAAATAACAAATTACGCCTTACAAAGACTATTGATTGGTCTCAAGAATTCACACATCACTTAAGACAATGGAATCGTTTTGCAGTATCATAAATTCTCGTTAAAAATTACTTCACCTTTTAATATCACTCCACAGTTCCACACTCGTGCGTTTTGTTGTCTTACAGTGTTGAGAAATGAACATGTATACTCGTAATAGTATTATACATGTTCATTATAATAATACATTATTGCAAATCAACTCCTATCCTATAAGCCGCGTACGACCACAGCTAGATACAGGCCTCCGCCACAGTGCATTCTCTGAGTCTGGGCAATGCCATCATCATTACGCTTGGTGTCGAGACTCTGGAAGGTCCCCATAGTACAATTTAATTATATCCATTACGCGAAATGATGCTGATTTTTTTGTCATTTTTTTGTCCTATCAGTACTTCTCTGCTTAGTTTTTATTCCCCAGAATTGCACATTGAAACTGTGCACATTTTCACGTAACATGTGTTGTTCTGTTAGGTACAAAGAGATCAGAATAAATCCACAGGTTGACTTTGACATGTGAATAAAAATTATGTTTACCTAGTTCCAAACGAACCTGTTTGCTTATCTCGATCTCGTGATGTTGATTTATACTTTATACTTGAAACTTAATGCATTATTTATTAGCGCGTATTATACTCATTTATATCGTATTTGTCGCTGTTACACCGTTCAATATCGCTAGTCACTTTATCACCTGTCTTTTCAATTAAATTAAGTGGGCCTGTTTATATTTCAAGGTTATTGTAATTTTCATAATTCTGTTTTTTGACAGCTATTTTTCCCGCAGCGTAGCTTCTTTTATTCTTTGTTTTGTTAGCAAAAAATTCCCCGTTAAGAATTAAGGCAATTAATTAAAATCTTTATTCGGATTAGAAGTAGTTTATGTTGAGTTTAGATTAAAATAGACGCTGTTTCAATGTTAATAGACTTATTAATGTCACGCTCATATTGTAGGATAGTAATAATAATCCACTTTCTATCAGTATGAAGTGAAGTTATTCGTGGAATTAGACCTAACGGAATTTCCATACCAAATTAATTGTACTAATTTGAAGATCGGGTTTACTTTAAAATATGTGTATTGGATCGTTCCATCAACGTCCACACACACGTTAATGAACCACTATTTCTGTACAGGCGATCAGTTGCAAAGTTTATAGCGTACATTATGGCACGCACCGCCATTGACCGTTCATGAACCTTATTGCGAAGACATAAAGTCTATCAGTGGAGTGATCAGAGCGTGCGTTATGGCGCACCGTGACCGCTTGGTACATTCCTCAGACGGTTGAAGGGTATTATACAGAGTGATTCCACTGTGTGTAAATATGTTTCGAAGACTTCAGAGCCAAGCCAGTCCATGGTCGAAATCATTGACTAAACATTAGTTTGTTAAATGTTAAAGAAAGAAAAAAGGCTTTACAATCTACGCGAGTTTACTAAAAGTTGTACAGATTCATTATAATATAAAGAGGTTTTACACCAATTTCATACAAGAAATTGATCACAGCTCAACTGTGCGTAGAAAGTGAATTTGGCCCTAATGATTCTTCACTTTCGATTAAATTTTTTGCCCAGATCAACCATTACGGCCGATTGTTCCATGACACCCATAGGCAAAGTTTCCAATGAGTCATAATAGCAAAACACCAATCTCAGATAGATATCTTTGACAAGCACAGAACGACCGGCGATGATGGAACTAGAAAAAACAATTCAATATAATCTTTCTGCTCGACCTGAGAAATTCGCACAAAAAACGCACCTAGATCAACGGCCTGATGAGCGGTGTTGGAATGCGAAACCTACTGCTATACCGACCTATAAAGCGTATAAATACAGACCTTATAGCACCTGGCACTTACGTCGCAAAAACTGCCAATGATATTAACGAATTGCTAAAAACGACTTAAACGCCAGCTGCCCTAAAGTTGTTTATAAGAGACGATATTATAATAAACCATCGGTATGCAATAGGTCGTGGAATACTGAATGGGCCGGTTGAGCTGAACTTGAATGAGAGTCTTGTACAACTATTATTAAACTTAGATAGCACGTGTGTAGCTGAATGGGTACCTGCAGGACAAGTATAATATGTATTGAAATGAATGAAGAATTGAATGTGAACTTAGAGCGAAATGTCGGTAAATAATGAACAGAGTCGAACTTGATGATCATTGATAGGATTATATTTTAGGTTAGACACTCGATATTTATCGGAAAATATCTTTTAAGTTATAATTTCATCTTAATTATAAATTTAAATATATGACAAATGCTTGAACAGGATTTGAACCCGCACAATCGAGGTATTAGTTTTTTGTCAAGTTTATTAAGTACAATTACGTGTTTATAACGAAGCGCAATGACATGATACTTGAAAAATTTAGATATTCGTGGTTTTGAGATGATTTGTTACAAAACATACAACTAGTGTATTAATTATCGCATAAATCAAACCATATGGTGAATTTCAACACAGGTTTGAATTCTAGAAAAATATACAAAGCAGTGAGTGCATACTCCCATTCTTAGTAAATAAATTTAAAATCAAATTTTAAACTGCCATTACCTCGAATCTCGTAAGGTTGCGGGACACTTCTTGATGAGATTACGAATAGCTCAGGCTCGGGACGGGGCACGACAGGGTAAAATGATGATAATGACAACTAATAAACAAAAGACAGTGTCAACTAGTTAATCCGGGTGCGAGCCATTAACGGTCCAACTCTAACAAAGCAAGCCGTAATATGTGACGCGATAAACGTTAAAACATAAAGGATAAAGTAAATAATAAAAAGCGCAAAAGGACATTGGAATGGAGGAAGGTTTTAAACTTAAGTTATTGCGCGACAAGATTTGCGTCGCTGATCTGAGTTTTCCGAGACAAACAGGCACAAAGGATCTAAAGATGACGTTGTTTGAGAAATAGCTTTATGACACATGTGATTGTGTGGGAATTATTGTAGAATCATTAAGTACTATTCCTATAAACGACGGCGGCGCTACCGCGATAAACGATATTGTATCTGTCACTTCTCTCGTCTTATGACGCCTTAATTGGAGTAAATAAAAAAGATGCTCGAAATATACGAATTTCGACGTCTAAGTCTGGTTTCGTACCTGCCTGGTGGCCTAGTGGTGGTATTGTCTATGAGCCGACGGTTTTGGATTCAAATGTCAGTAATCAATTTGTGTAAGGATGTCCTGTAATTTTGATTTTTAGTCAGTTATCCATGAAATATAAAATATCATCCATAAATCTTGGAGAGATTTTTGCGTTGCTTTAAAGCTAAGTTTTCATAACTCAGTTTTCTGTGGCATTTATGTTAATTGCATTTAAGATGCATGCCTTTTTTCTTTATTTCTCCGTTTTAATACTTACCATGTTAGTTGTG
Organism: Grapholita molesta; assembly: GCA_022674325.2. Classification (NCBI taxonomy): domain Eukaryota; kingdom Metazoa; phylum Arthropoda; class Insecta; order Lepidoptera; family Tortricidae; genus Grapholita; species Grapholita molesta. The sequence continues at coordinate 10,934,576 of CP053143.2, forward strand.
GAATGATTAAAGTTTTTATCTAGTTTTATCTAGTTTTATCTTATGAGTTAATGAGAAAAGACACGCAGTTTTGCCCTTGGTTTTGCAGGATTTGGCCTTGAATGTCACAGAGGTTAAGAATCACTATCTGTTCACGGATTTCTTTCAACGTCGAGTCACTGATCTTCCACGTTATCAGACATGTCAACAACTACATAGTGCCAATAATATGGATTTCCAAATGTGACTGGAAGCGTCGTCGCCACTACGACCGTGGCTTACGCTCTGGCAGCAAGCCATCGCTAGTTTATTTTTCATTGAAATCCGTTGCACATTCGCCTTAACTCTCCTAAGAACACATGTTACTCAATCCAGCAACTGAAAAACATCTTTGTTTTCTGCCAGATAAAGCTCATATTTGCTCTCGCTTTCAGCAGGGAAGTATTGGCCCTATGTAAACATTCGTTTTGTTTATCCGCCATTGTTTAAATCGTTTACTAATAGACACATGTTGCCAATTATAGTTCTGCCGCTGTCATAATACCTGCGCAGTGACATCAGATCCCTGGTCTATTGTGATCTGTAGGCATTAAAGTGCTATACTTACTTCGCTGGCTCTTGGATCTTGGCCCTCAACACTAGATTTCGCCATTCGTACCCATCCTGTGCGATTCGACGCCATTTGCTTTATATCACACAGGTATATCTGAACTACCTGAAATGTTAGCAGATTTGGCAGGTGATTGAAGCAGAAGGTTTAGCGCGAAAATCGAAAAACGAGAATTGGCTATTTTCCTATCTATCGCTCGTCTAACGAAGGAAGTTAGCGATAGTACGCCTTCAGTACCCAATTTCACTAGTGTCGAGTGAAATTGTTAAGTTTGTTTTGGAGTTACATATATTTTTTTTCCCAAATGCGACCTTCATGAGGAAGTTTGGTAAAGTGACATTTGCTTTACAACTTTCTTCAAATAAAACTTTCTCATCCTTCATTAATATAATATAGTTTAAATTTTTGCATGAAGGTTTACTCCTTACTAAATACGAGTAGATATTAAAAACATTGTCTTTATTGTCGTGTACCCGACGTGTACCTACACAAATCCCAATAATAATACTTAGTGTACTCTTTACATTTCATTAAATTGTCGAAAGGGCCTCTGCCCGAGCCGGCTCCGCATACGCCTCCGAAATGTCCGGAACACTATTGTTCCGTGTACGAGAAAGACATACATAATATTTTTAATCTTACGGATACACGACAACCCCCAGCACATTTTCTATTTCCTCTATATTTAAAACCATACAGTTCAAAGTCCAACCGATATCAATCAGCCAACTTCAAACATGGCTGACAATGGCTACCTATCGGGATGCGCGGGAGCACGCCGACGGGAAGTCGGTGTTAATATAGTGTGACTCTTTGCCTGGCCTGATTAACCAATTTATTAGTGATCTCTGATTATTCACAGTCGTTAAGACCCCGAGGTTACTGTTATACTGGTAGCAGAGTTAAATACGCGTCTGCGTTTGAAATAAATTTTGCTATTCCAATGGAATAGGTATGGTGAACTGTTCTTTAGAACCAGTGTATTAGAAACTTCTTTTTTTAGTAAGTTTATTTGTTTTTCACTCTTATCAGGCATTTTTCTGAAGGATTACGAAATTACTACTTAGTTACAAACGGATAAACTCTCGTGTAATTATATCGCACTAGGCGTCATGTTTCGGGTAAGCTCTGCAATTGCTAAATTGTCATAACCTTTATTGTTTTGGTCTTTGATATCGTAAATCATAGCCGTAATCCAACTATCTGGGTAGTCTTTACAGTCTTCTGATAAGTCGTACGGCTATTAATCCGAAGGTCGTGACTTCAAACCTTGGTTCATACCAATTAGTTACTTCAACTATATTTGGAACATCATTTAATATTTATTGTCAGCTGTTTCCTGGAAGGAAAGAAAGAAAGACAGTATCTAGATTAGCGGGACTTAATACTTAAAAAATAACTTTTTTCTTTGGTGTTTAGATCTGATAGCAGTCGCTTTTGTAAAAATGCCCATGTCTTCTAGAATAAATTCAGTCTTTGGAATAAACCGCTGTGACCCACGCCACACACACACTACAAATCAGAGTCATTTTACACCGGTGCCCGAAAAGTCGACTACGCTGCGTGCGCGCAATAAATACACGACCTCGTGACTCACGCGTCGGGTTCGGGCCCGGACACTTTCGGTGCTGATTGCTGATTGTCGTTTGGGGGATTAATGATGCGTTTTGCTATTTGCGTCGGCGCAGTCATCGGCGGCATCTGCGGAACGTGTGTGGCGGTTTAACATCGAATGCGTTTTCTGGAACAAGATTTCTGGAAAGGAGATATGGTTATTAGCCTGTTGAGGATCGAAAGCATTATATTAGCCAAATAAATACACTATGACTTTTAACTTTGAGGAATAAGGCTAATATGCTGTAAACCATTTTATTTACACAACCATTCTTAAGTGCAATTACCTCATATGAAACGTTTTTTAACCTGACTTAGGCTCTATAAACCATGCAGCTTATTAGAGCAATCGCACTGTATGGAGGGAAGGTAGCCTGGGGAAAATATTTACCATTCCGCACCAGGGTTAATTTGTACTACTGGAATACTCCTACTGGGTTTACGCTTCCAATCCCAAACCGAAGAAGGTTGAGGCGGTATCAAGCGAATCTGAGCGGCAACGTATATAAAACTAGGGATATAATTTAAGTTCAATAACACGATATACAGTCGAATATACACGATGTGAAGTGTACGAAATGACCTACACGCGCTCTTCTTTTGACAATAGAGATGTGTTGACCTCATTTTGAACACCTCAAACACTTAGCCACTTCTGCTGCCTACATTATTATTAATGGATCTTCTATTTTATTTGGAGGTTTCCTGAATTAAACTCCAGACTTTCATAATAAATTTTGCGTGGGGTGCTTATGAAGGTATTAAATTAATATGTATGTTCCTTCATTACGAGGTAGGAAACAAATAATCTTTTCCTAAGCTGCACAGCCTTCGCCATTTGTCTCGCTCATAAAATTGTTCCTATATTTTTTCCTTAAATTAGCTGGTTTATTGTGTTAACAACAATAGCTAATTAAATCCGTACACAACGCATCAACTTGACAATAAAACCTGCGTATGAATTAATTAATTTAGTTCTGAGAAGTAAAAGCAAAATCAGCACAATGAACGATACGCAAAGGTCAGCCACCAATAGGCTCAATACTCGTTTCTCAGAAGAATTTATCCTTATGCCTTGCAACGACAAGTAATTTCACTCATTGAATGATGAATTATTTTAGGTCTGTAGTTGTACCAATAGTAAGACACGGAGTGTGAGACATGTGGAATTGTGGAAATCACAAATGCTTGTTGCTGTCACTTGTTGCACACATATTTATATTTACTTCATATTTATGTTTAGCTTGAATTAAAACAACAAAAACGGATTATATTGCGTATACTCCTTTAAACTTCATCTCGGCGTTTCGAACCCTTTAGCAGAGTTCGTGGTTATCGGGTGGACTGAGTAAAAATATTAATTTATCTCCATCCCAAAATTTATGAGTAATTGTCGCGGCAACCGAAGACAATATTATATATTTAGCTTATTCAAAATGCCAATTAGAGTTGGACTTTAAATTAAATCTTGCAGGGCTTACATTTCGATTCTTACGCAACTAATCCCCCTACATTTAATTTATTTCAAATCCTCCCTCTTCCTGTTAATTTCTTGATATGATTACTTTAGAAATTATAATGAATTCTGTGCTCCAAATGTTTATAAGATCGTATACGTTGTCTGTACAATTTGAGTGGTCGTAAAACTGAGTTTTTAGCTTCACTAGTTTATCTAAATGTGAGGTATCCCACCGTTTTCCTGTTAAACCTGCTAACATTACCGTTACGATGGGTATTCCGTGACTCGAGTGAGTGAGGTGCATTCTCAGTATGCTTATGATTATTTTGTTAACCATCCTAAAATGCATATTTAATATTACTTTCTCTTCAACTCATAAATTTTATTAGAAATTTACGTAAATCAACCACAGTTTTAATTATTCACGTACAGATTTTAACTCGTTTGAAGCCAAAAGCGTTACTATTGTTTAGAAAAGTAATATTGTTTTGTAAACTATGACAAACAACCTTACGGCCTGCCTGTACCCACCATGAGTTGTGACATTAAGGTTTTCGATATTGAGTATCGAGTTTACTATCTGTGCATCTCGCTTGTACTATATTAGTGCAAACGAGATGCACAGATAGTAAACTCGATACTCGTTATCGAAAACTTCAATGTCACAACTCATGGTAAGGGTACTGATGGTAAGCAGTAAGCTATTGACACTTGTAAAGTTTGTAAACCTACCCTTTAAGAATGTACCAGATATTTTTAAAGAACCTCATTTTGCAGCTCATTGAGAATGCCAATTTCTTAACGTTGATCATCTTTCAAAGTGTTTGTTGCTAAGAAGATTCATTAGCCACTTGCATCATAGTGCACCTACGTCAATGCACTTGAAAGCATCGATTACAAATGCATAGGATCAATTGAGGATGTGGGTCGACTCACTGATTGGACGAGAATTGGTACAAACTGAAACTAATTCAGCATTGGACTCTGTGTAATTGCAATAAGGTTTACTATGGATTAACTGAATGTGTCGAGGATACGGGCGCTTGCAGTATGATGTATGATGCAATCAAGTTAGCTAAAGATTAAGTCCTGAGTGATTTTAGTATGTCAAATGACCTAATCTCGGTAATTGTTTACTTTTGACTTGACATAAATAACTGCGGATCTTCTAATCCTAGTGTATTTGGGTGCTTGCTTTACGGGATGTAATGCTCAACAACTTCTTGAAGTTTCTTTGTTGTTGTTACTAGGGTTTTGTGTAAATTGTATTATATTAAATTGTAATATGAATTCTTGGTGTCCATATCTTTGCTCCATTTAATAGTTTTTAATATTGGAAATCCGTTGTATATTTCATCATCAACAATTTTATGTTATCTATGAGCGCAAGTCTACTTCTGAATAAAGGCATACATACAATAGCCTACAACCTAGGCTATTCAATCCACCGTCTTAAACGGAAGCTGCTAGCTCGGTGGTCACAGTTTATTTTATACTTTATAAGGATTTTTGTGTCTTTTGATATTTGCCTGGTCTTTTCTCCATATTATTTATTTCTTCATATTCTGCGTCACCATCTTGAAAAGCTCGAACAAGGTTGCCTCAATGTTTTAAACGTTCATGAGTCGGTTGTTGATCGTGTCGGCTTACGCTATAAAACACTTTATGGGCCATCAATGCTACAAGCAATGATTCTAACCGTGTTGGTGATAGGTTCAGTGCTTAGTATTCTGCATTGTAATCTGATTTTATCTCATTAGTAACTTCTTCCAATTACTTTTAGCCTTATATGTACTGGAACGCTGTTTTTTTTACAAAGACGTAAAGCATTTCTTATATAAAGTCATGCTCCAACTGATTACAATATTTAATAACCTTAATATTTCATTTAATTTAATAATTACAGACCGTGTATTTTGAAAAATAACAATGTAATAGTTTTTTTTTAAATATCGCGGTCCCTGCACGACATCCAACTTTGGTGCCATAGAAAACTTTCGTTTGTTTATATTAAAGCAAAAATAAAGTTATGTTGGCGTTGTCTATAGCTTAGAATACAAAAGGACGGCTATTCGTAACATTTCTTCTTTTAAATTTACACAGGGCGATACCGACTACTTTGCGATACATAAAATAGTAGTCGGATTTTCGCATTTTTCCCAGTAAACTCTCGAAACCTATTTTCGTTAGCGTGAATTCCAATTGGAATTTAGGCCGTTTAAACAGTGTTTACATTTCGATACATAAACATGTAGTGTTTTATTGTGCATACGCCGATGTATTGTAAATTTCTATTTAAATAACAAATTCGAACATATTTTTTTGACATGGCAAACGAGCAGACGGATTACCTGGTGGTAAGCAATTACCGTCGCCCATGGGCACCCACAACACCAAGGGAGTCACAAGCACGTTGCCGGGGTTTAGCCGGGGTTGGAGCTCTGTGAACCTTACTCACCATCAGGAACACAAAACTACATACCTGAAAGGTAGCAGTGCTATTATGGCTGTGGTCTTCTTTAAGGAAGAGGTACTTCCCCAGTTGGGCTGCTCCAGATTCAAGCGTGATGGTCATCGCTGTGCCCACCTCTCATACATTTTAGCAGTTGAGATTATTCCATTAATATTTATACTATTTTTAGTCATTGGCCACGACATCTATATGATCTATAACAGATAGATTTAATGCAGCATCGAGTAAAATTTATAGATTACTTTTTTTACAATTTTGATTTTCTTTTAAACTACATATATCATCATTTATTTCTTGGTCATGTTTGCTATCAACCATAGCTGTTCCGAAATCCAAGTGGATTTGCTAAATCGCCAATGCTTCTGTACTCTCAGTTGTGTTTACGTCCCCGCTGTGTAAACCTTCCCGCGCCGGCGTTGTTTGATCAGGATATTATGACTTGTGTATGTTGTAATGATTGTTTGGCCCGTGGCATTTTACTTGCTTAACGGTGAGTGTAATGGCTTTCAATGTTTTTATTAGTTTTTCAATAGAGAAGCAAACAGGTCGCTGGTAGGCATACTTTTGGCGTCGTAGTTCTGAAACTGTTAAACGATTTTTTGGAGAAACGATGTAAAATCATGTAACATGTGTTTGATACAGCGACAAAATTTGTAGTTAATAATTTAGTTTCAATTTTGTTGATAAAATCATCCGGTGGCTTACGTAATCTAGTTTTTTACTGCCTAAATGATAGAATAATCGCAAATATTAATTTGACGACAGGTTGCCCAGCCTATGAAGTAGATGGTCCTAGGTTTAAATTCCAGTAAGGGCATTTGTTTGTGTGATGAGCACAGATATTTGATCCTGAGCCATAGGTGTTTTATATATGTATTTGTATATTATATATATCGTTGGCTGAATACCCACAATACAAGCCTTCTTGAGCTTACCGTGGGGCTCGGTCAATATGTGTAAGAATGTCCGTTATATGTATTTATTTATGTTTAATATTTTTATTATTGTTCAGAACAAATCAGTCTTCATTTCCTCTTCATAATTAATGACTAAATTATTCTTCGCGTGTTTCAGCAATGTCTGCTTATTATCCCAGCGACAGGTATTCTAAGCATAATCTACTCTATTGTAACTCCATTCCATTATAAAGAGGCACAAATGTGTTGACGAACTGTTCAGAGCATGAGATCATCGCTAAATTATTACTAATATTACTAACATTGCACTCGAAATAGTTGCTTAAAGCTACAGGTTCTTTAGTCACTTGTGTTGTTTTCCATCTCAGTACAAGATGGTAATTGTTTTAATTTTTCAAAAGACTACCGTGATTCCACTTTGAATTTTATCATGCAAAACGCTGGATAGAACAGCGCGGGACCGGTTGTTTTAATAGTCCTTGGGGGAGGCCTATCACGTCTTACATTTGAAATGATTATGATAATGATGATAATCAGTAGATCAGGTTCAGAAATCAGGTTAGTTAGCTTTTGTAAGGTCGCTTTATACACAAATTGTTACTTGTAATATAACGTTCTATTGTTCTCTGACTTGCTCTTAACTATGAGTTGGAAGATCTACTTATTTATGTCAATCATCATCATCACGATCAGGCCATGGTAGTCGTTAGTTGGTTCTTCGTGCGATATGGCCAGCCCACTGCCAGTTCAGCTTGCTAATTCTTTGTTATTAAATCGGTTAATTTTCCATAATTTTCCTTGTCCATTACTACAATTTGTGAAAGCAAACTTCTGATCTTCCAGATATATTTTTTTAATTGAATTACGTAATAGATATCTTTAGTATTATTTAATAATGTTTACTTTTAATTTCTTGATATTATTTATATTTGTAATATCTGCAGTCATTATTGTTATTTTAACGATGTCCTCTAAGTCGTCATACAAGTTGTTCTATTGTTTAATGGCATTATGTCATTTTGTTGTTTCCTTGCAATGAAATTGACGTCAGTCCGTATTCGTTTAACGCTGTTTAGTGGTCAACGAGACTAGATTATAACAGGATAGTCTCTTCAGTTGTGACTATAATATAATAATAAAAACGTTTAAATCATTTTGTGCTTCTTCGTTTTTGATATTTCCTTATTCGTTATTATAAACAATTGTTATTAACTCATTATTACCTTCCATATGAGGTATGTCTATGAAGCTGATGACTCTGGGGTGAAATCCAAATAAAGGCATTTATTTGTATTTTTCAGATGTGTGTTCCTAGGTCATTGATGTTTTCTATGTGTTTAAGTATTTGTTTGTTATATATATCGTTGGCTGAGTACCCACAACACGAGCCTTCTTGAGCTTACCTTAGGGCTCCGTTAATTTGTGTTAGGATGTCCTGTAATATTTATTATCTCTGGTGACTATGAAAACTTTTGACACTTATTTATTCTTTCGCTCGATAAAAAATCGTCATTTTGGTTGCCATGGCTTCGTTCATATTCGTTGTATATACGGTATCGGTCATTACAGTTATTTCTCACTGTTCCACATTATCTGACCGCGGTCTTATCAGCTTGACATTGAACTTTTTCGCCAACATATAGTATTTCATATTTATAATTATTTTTAGATACCTATACTATAACCATTCTTCTGTACAAATGAGTACGCCTACCGTAAAATGTTTGTTAAGGAAACTTAAATTTGGTTTTATTTATAGAGTTTTATATACTTTCTTCAATTTTTTTTTGAAATTCAGAAAATAATTGTATTCTATTGAAAAAAAGCGTTCGTCCAGTAGATAGCTTATAGCAATTCTAGATTCAGGATTTAGTAAGTTATTACATAGTGGATTTGTCTGTCCTATCACAAGATGGCGCTGAGTGCATGGTATTTGCTTAAGTTTTCTTTAGTTTAACATCTAAATGAACAGGTAAGGTTAAGTCTAGAGTTAACTATTATGATCAATTTTTAACTTAAATAATTTTATAAGGATAATTTCTGTACTATAGCTACAATTCGTATTTTTCATTAACAATTTGGTTAGTCATTAGTAATAACTCATTTTATGACTGAAAACCATTTTTATCACATTCTAATATAACCTTTCTTGCGCAGGAGAATCAAAACGAGAGGGCTCCTCCGAAGAGCCGACGGCGCCCGAACCTGAGACGGAATCCACCGATGCTGCCAGCAAGGACCCGCCCTCAAAAGACACCAAGTAAGTAGTTTAATTATCCATTCCTCTCATTCTGGCCTTATTGGAATGTATTAATCTACTTCTCTCTTTCTTCGTGTTCATCAAGTACATTAGTCTCAATCAAGGATCATAAAATACATGAACTGAGTATACAAAACCGCGTTTCTCTCAATCTGGCAAAAGCACTACCGCCATCTATCTTATTTAACAGCGGCTCACGTCTATACTATGAATATGTCTCGCTGTCAAAATACCTCAATGTTTGAGCCCATAGATGGCTCTGCGCCACCATAGTACAGAAAACAGACTGTTAGATATATTTGTAGCTAGAATGTTGAACGAGCGTGACGTATCGTAAATTTATTTACTTAAATTTTATTGCAGTAAAGAAAATACTTAAATTACAAAAGGTGAACGGTAGAGAATGCCAAGAGGCATTATCTACCGGTCAAGCTAAAGGCAAAGAAGAGAACTAAGCGGTTCATACAATACATTTCAATACATTTCATCTTTGGTTACAATATTTCGTCTGGAGTATAAGTTTTTAATTTATAGTTTAGTTTTATTATCTCTATCTCTATTGTCTGTTTCTTTGTCATATATGAGCGATGGGGATGCTGATATATTATGCATTCTAGCGCTCTTCACAATGCGTCCAAGCATTAGCATTGGTAACACATAACATAATTATTACGAGGCATTAAGGTTCAAGAAACGTTTGCTATGATAGCAACGGTGACTAACGCCTCTATCTAAACGATATCACAAAGCTTTTGTTTGTAAACAGTATTTAAGTATGGCTATTTTTATACCTACAAGCTATTAAAATGAAAACTCCGTTAAACTGAAATCGAAGGTCGGACAAAGGTTTTTGTTGCATAAAACATGTGGTAATAAAGATAACTATTTGCTGTACCTATTGTTCTTCGTTTATACACATTACTTTTCTGTTCATAAAAATACTTGAAAGATGCGCCATCTATTCAAGACTAGAAATACTGTTTTGTTACGCTACTCGCGTATAGATGGCGCGGAAAGTAGGTAAATGCAAACTGTCAGCTAAAACAGTTTAAGTCTACTTAAACTGAGGCGCTATAGGTGTAGCTTGTGGCTGGCTTTTCACATGTCTTGTACGATGCATTCAAATTCTGCAACAAAAGACTAGCTAGACTAGACTAAGAACTTACAATTCGCTAGACTTCTATATTTGTTTTACCACATTTCCCACACGAACTTCGTGCATTGTTCCTCAAAGACCTCATATTACTGAGGAAGTAGTCATGCAAGGAGACGACGGAGACGACTGTACTTCCATATTTATCTAACTTGACATATAACATGAATTGTGTTATCACCTCCAGTTGGCGCGCGGCGTCATCTGGCGGACGCGGCGTGAACCGCGCAGAGAGCTGTCGCGAGCGCGACCCGCCGAGGCGCGGCAAACATCGGAACGCGAGCGACCCCAACCGTCTAACCGCACACAACAACCAGTGAGTACACGCTTGATCTAATAGGTGGCGCTGTTTTCAATATTTTGAAAGACTATGTTTTTCGATGAAAAAGTGTTATTACGTGTACTTTGCTGTTATAGACTAGATTATATTATAATCTTGGGTAACGCTTATTCTATCGGAGACCACAGTCTTCTATTTAGTGGGGTCCTTAAAGTAGGCAGCTTGTACTCTTTGTTTACCCGACTATCTTATTACCTTTGTCGATAGTATTTAAAAAAATCTCGAATATCTCATTATGTTGACTTAATTTAAAGATTCCACTATTTATTCTAGATATCATTGAACACTTTGATGTTCGCGTTTCGACATCCAAAACCAACAAGACGCCATATTTGTTTTAACTTTTTTTTTCGGCTATTTCAGAACTAGGTATACCAAACTTAATTCGTACTGCGCAGACAAGAGAACGGCATATCTCATTTATCGCCAACGTAATTAGAGCTGTATTCCATTCTGAATTCGGTTTAGTTTCGCTTAAAACCGCTAATTGCGCTGGTAGTTTGTACGTAAACAAACGATTTTCAGCGGTATTGTTTACTTGAAAGAGTTTATTTTTATTTGGGATCGATTAATTCCTTAATTTATCTAATCTCACCGCTGCATTCGATTTTTAATCCTATTACTTTATGTTTTGAATCCAATTTTCTCTGCGGAATTATATAATCCTAGTCGCCATATAACTAAAACCGTCTGGTTTTTAGTTTCCTTTGTGAGTAGGGTTTAACTAACATTGGTTTTTGGTACGTTTCTGTGTAAAGGTATTTCAGAATTCAGTGTCCGTCGCGAAGCGGTCTCGAGCGCAGTACGATTGCATTGACTCAAGTTAAATTGTGAATTTCAGTTGAAAGCTTGTAATTTGTGTTTAAATTAGAGTAAGATTTAATAGAATTATCAATTTGTTTAAGACTTAAGTATATGTTGTTAGGTAGTAAGGGATAGGAGATAGGACTCCTAGAGCACCATAGCTTACAATTTATGTCTAGGCGAAATCTAAATAGTAGTCTTTAAAACGCTTCTCTAACTAAACCATTCATAGAGAGTTTTTGACCGATTAAAAAAAAGGAGTCTCAATTTCACTGTTTTTATGTGTAGGTACTGTTTCTTTTTTATTTGAACCGCGATGTATTTCATAAATATTAGAGGAAATCGGTTCATTTTTTTTCGCATTTATTCTCTTACGGATTAATAAGGTACTAAGTCGATATTTAACACCAGAAAGAGACGCAGGGTATACGTAAGAATTTTAGATCCTTATTAATTCGCCTTTTTTATTCACACAAAGTAAAGAATCAGTTTGTCAATTTCGTGAAAAATAATGAAAGCTCTGTTAATCTCAAATATGGTTATATCATAAAATTTATATACCGTAGTTCTATAAATCTACTACCCTATGTTGGAAGAAATTCTTAGGTTAGACAGATTTTGTATCTGCGGTCGCCATTCTAGAATTTTGCTACCGCTCGAGCACTTAGTGTCGGACGTCCGCCGACTAGGTGGACGAACGTACGGTTCGCTGGAGGTCACTGCTGTGTTCTATAAGTTACCTGTGGTGGAGCACTATGCCCAGTAGTGGACGTCTATAGCCGATATAAAGAACAACCGTTTAATTCCGCCATCTCCGTTCCACCACCGGCCGTCCAGACGAGGGGAGCGGTTTCATCCTTACGTTGTGAATATTCCATTCATTCGCACGAAGCGATTCGCTTGTAACCTTCCTAATGCGGACTGCTAAGGAATGGAATTCTGCGTCTGTATTCCCGGGAATATATAATTTGGGTTTTTTTAAAGCAAGAGTGAATAGGCTGTTACTGAATCAGCGTGCTACACCCTCGACCTCGTCGACACTTACCATGAGGTGCGACTGAGGTCAAACGCTGGTCAGTCTTGTATAAAAAAAAAAAAAAAAAAACTCCGCTAGATTAACCCCTCAACATGTCTAAAAGCTGTTTCGATTCTCCGTAAATCGACGATACATTAACGAAAGTCTTCCGAAAACCCTTCATCCTTTATACAGGTGTTTTGCGCTCCATTAGTAGCGAAGCGGGCGGTAACGAGATTTGTCTGGGGCGGGTAGACCACAGATCGTGTGTGGAAATAGACCTTCGAATATGATGATAAATATTACAGGACATTTACACAAATTGTCTGAGCCCAACTGTAAGCTCAAGAAGGCTTGTGTTGTGGGTACTCGGCCAATAATATATATCATATACAAATACTTGGAGACCAGAACCATCGGCTTCATAGGTATATTGACATTGTAACTAATATTAAAAAGTAAGTTTTGGATGGACATACCCGGGATGTCCTTAAACTACGTCCAACAATGAGAGGTAGGGTACAGCGTTGACCATCACGCTTGAATCTGGGGCAGCCCAACTGGGGAAGTACCTCCTCCTTACAGAAGACCACAGCCATAATAGCACTGCTACCTTTCAGGTATGTAGTGTTGTGTTCCTGATGGTGAGTAAGGTTCCCAGAGCTCCAACCCCCCTTAAAGGCCGGCAACGCGATTGTGACTCCCCTGGTGTTGCGGGTGCCCATGGGCGACGGTAATTGCTTAACACCAGGCAATCCGTCTGCTCGTTTGCCGCCTATGTCTGTGACTCTTTAGAAATATCAGGAACTCCTAAGCTGAGTAGAATAGCACCACCCCACCTCCCGCGAGTGTCGTAAGAGGTGACAAAGGGAAAAATCCTACGGACGGGCAGCAGCGTCCGTCGAAACCAAATCTACAGCTACTGCGCTCGCCAACCAGCCTGCCAAGCGTGGCGACTATGGCAACTACCCCCAAGATGAACCTAGTCATATTTGTGGGAGGCCTATGTCCAGCAGTGGACTGCATACGGCTGAAATGTAATTGCACGTAGAACCGATGGTCGTTGAGGCGTCGGAGCTGTGGAGGTGTTCCGATGTTTTTGAATACTTTGCTCCGATATTTTTTATGTACACATACGGCATTTATTCGAAGTTATGATCTGCGGTGTTGACTTTTATTAAGTTTGCCTCGGTGGAGCGAAGTTTTAATGGAGAACTTTGGATTTAAAGACTATTTGAGTGTTGGGTAGTCAAGAGCAGGGTTTGATGAGACCAATCAAGGGATGGACTTGTCGTAATGAGGGAGGAACTTTACCAAATATAACAAAAAAAGATGAATACATTTATGCAGGAAACATAAAATAAAATAAAAATACATCTTTAAATCTGGCAAAAAAAGGAGTGTCACTCAAAAGACCAGCTTGTGTCAAGGTGCCATGTGACCCCAGACTCTTTCGTGGAGACGTGTCTGTTACTAGCTCCTACTACTACTTCAGATACGGACGTGCGATCGCCAAACCGCCTCCGAAGCGTAGCGACTATGACAACTACCATCCAAGATGATACAAGTCATATTTAGGTGAGGCCTATGTTCGATGTACCTATGAATGAACCAAGGACGAGCAAAAATCAAAATCCTTTATTATAAATACCTGATCACCCTATAGGAATCAAAACACAGCAGCCTATATACACTGATTGTCTATTCAGTACTACCTATTGTTCTTTCGCCAACCATAACATCGTATGTTATACTATCTACGACTGCCAAACAATTATAGACCTAACTGCTCAGACTTAGAGATAATTTTAAAATACAATTTACTACGGATTAGGCGAGGCAATTATCAACCCTAATGGGCATACTGTATTGATTAAACATGAACGGGACTTAACCGCGTATATTAACTTCGACTCTCGGATTAAGACGTCGTCTTAATCCGAGACCACGAGGACAACGTCGTCTTCGAAACGTCGGAGCTAAATTTTAAAGTTAATATACGCGGTTAAGTCCCGTTCATGTTTAATAATGTGTACAAACCGTGAAAGTTTAAATCAGTATACTGTATTGAGTTTAGTTATTCCTTTTTGAAGTTTAGACTTTATAGCGTGGTTTTAGAGTGCTATTTTGATTGGCCATATTAGTTCTTTGAAAGTGGTTACTGTTACAAACTTCTATGAATACGTATTCGATATGTTATTTTTTTTTTTATAATTAGATTTTTCATTGTCACTTATTAAATAGTATTTCTTTCTGCTGCACTAACTTGCATAATTTTCTACAGTTACTATATGAATTTCTACATTTAGATTGTACAGTCGACGTCAAAGATATGTTTACACTTTTGCACCTTATTACAAAGGATTAAGGGGAAAAAGTGTATACATATCTTTGACGTCGACTGTACAGATGTAGTGCAAAACTATTGTCCATCGACAAAACTCGGATGTCGATCGAATACGACCGGAACTGTCAATGAAATATTGTATTAATATTGCATTATATAGCAGGTAAGAAAGAAGGCGTATCAAAGAATATATATTTCGTGTATCAAAGTTGATACAAGAATTCCATTATTTAAAATAAAAAGATAAAAGAAAAATTCATCATCATCATCATCTCAGCCATAAGACGTCCACTGCTGAACATAGGCCTCCCCCTTGGATCTCCACATGTACCGGTTGGAAGCAACCTGCATCCAGCGTCTTCCGGCGACTTTAATGAGGTCGTCTGCCTATCTTGTGGGTGGACGTCCTACGCTGCGCTTGCTAGTCCGTGGTCTCCACTCGAGCACTTTTCGACCCCATCTGCCATCTTCTCTGCGTGCAATGTGGCCTGCCCATTGCCACTTCAGCTTGCTAAGCCGGTGGGCTATGTCGGTGACTTTAGTTCGCCTACGGATCTCCTCATTTCTGAGTCGATCTCGTAGTGAAACTCCGAGCATAGCTCTCTCCATAGCTCGTTGAGCGACTTTGAGCCTTGAGATGAGGCCGATAGTGAAAGACCACGTTTCGGAGCCGTAAGTCATCACTGGTAACACACATTGGTTAAAGACTTTCGTCTTACCATTTAGATTGTACGCCTCGAATATTTTTACTTTTCCTGATAACAAAAAACCAATAATACTATAAACGGATCACCGTTTTTCTGGTATCGTCATACACTCAGGAATACATTTAGAGAAAGCAGGTCCCTAGTATCCGCAATAATTCTCCCACGGGAAATAAGCCATGAATATGTCATTCCGATATCGTTTTTGCCATTTTCCACTCGGCGTTTTTTGTTCGACCTTGACGTATCAATACTGTGTTACGTGTTGCCAATTTACGTGCAAAAAGATATATTTGGTAGACATTTTCTCCAGTTTGAAGTAAGTCCTTTGAGATGTAATGTACAGTGAAGGTCATACATATTGGATGATTATTATCGAGGGATATACAGATTCTTCAAAAAACGAGTGTACAGATTTATAAAGGGTCGGCAACGCGCACGTGACACCTCTGGAGTTACAGGCGTCCATAGGCTGCGGTAACTGCTTACCACCAGGCAGGCCGTATGCTTGTTTGCCACAGACGTCGTATTGTTTGTCGTATATAAAAAAAATATCGACTCAAATAAAGTGCCAAAATATTATTACATGTACCTCAATAGTAACTTTAGTAAGACACTAAGAAAAAGGTGCATGTGGCTCAATCAACTATTCTTTGTCCCTCGTTGCCATGGTTACGTCACTGGGTCACTCTTGAAACCACAGTTTTTGCATCTAAATACACAAAACATATATATTTGTAGAAGCTGTATGTCCCTTCCATAATGGGCCACCTACCAAGCGCGTCAGTAGTACGCAGGGCCACATTTCTTGTAACAAACTATGTTTCAGTAGTCCCCTGGGTCATAAGAACAACAACAAATAGTTGATTCACTCATACAAATTTCGGCACTTTGACTGCATCTATAGTAAGGCGGTGGCAAACAAGCTTATGGTCCGCCAAGGCCATCGGATATTCTCCTATCATATTGTAATTAGGAAAAACTAAAAGGCTAGGTTTGGGTGATTTTCGCCAAAAAATGTGGTAACAAATGCGCCAACACAAATCAAAACATTTTATAAAATAGGTACTGTTTTCATAAAATAATTCAGCCATACATATCTTCGAATCATTTATATTTATTATCTTAACACCTACAATTTGGAACGGACAAGTTGTAACCAGATTACTGCGGCGGTATAAATTTATTTGGCCATGTGTTATCAGAATTGAACCCGGGCCTGGCCGGGAGCCAGCTAGCTCGGGATACCCTGTGGTGACGCACCGCGGCGTACAGTTATTTTTGGCTGGTAGTCCAGTCCACAAGGACCGTATTTTGCATTTCGGTGAATCATCTTGTCGTTGTACCAATCAACACACAACATTGAGGGTCAAAAACGGAGTTTTGTTTGCGACCCCTGTGGAAATGAAGAAAGTTAATTATTACAGACCATTTTTTTAATGGAATCTAATGCGCATAGACACTATTGCCTGTTTTAAGTTAATGGAGGACAAAAACATAACTTTTCTGCACACAACCGACAACTATTGGCCATAGAAGGGACAGAAACAAAACCAACTATACCATATATGGTCTCGTTTTTTAGCCGATTTATTAGGCTCTGTAATATTTATTCCATTTTACATTTTTGATTATTTTTTCTACTAATATGCCTTTTTAATTGCAGTTCAAATTACAAACAACAAACAACAAGATATCACGTCAAAAGTGGTGATTTTGGAGCTTTGTCGCTTTTGCATATTTGATGTCTTCGTATGGCAGTTAGAATTTGACTTTAAAACGGCGTGGTTCAAAAGGTATTACTTAGTTTTGATGTTTACTGTATTTATACGCCTATCACCACTAATTACGACTTTTGCGTGCTATTGATGATTTAGCGAATAAATATCCTTCGTCAATTGCAGCTGTAAAGAATTTCAGTATACTTAAAATCTTCGTTGATTAGAATACAAATATTAATTAGAACGTACGCGGTACACTGACGTTGTCGAGCGCCGATATTGATGAATCTGTCGCCATTTGCCGCCGAGACATATTCATATTCGAGCTGGCAAATGTCTGGCTGGGAAATTACAGTGAAATCCCGTCGACAGACTGACGGGTGTGTCCTTAGGAAAACGGATTGAGCAATCCCGATATTTCGACGGAATAGAAACTTTTTGTTAAAATTTCGAGTGTCGAAAATAAGAGAAAGGCGACAAGGAAACGAACTGAAAAACGCCTTAGCTTCAACAACATCTTGGTTACTTCTTCAAGACGATATATGTTAGCCTCATTGTTAGGGCGTCAGGCGTCCACAGGGTACGGACCCGGTGACCATAGCCTTGTGTCATTAGAAAAAACTATACGAGTATAGTTGATATCTACAGTAAAAACGAGTTGAAAAAAATATTCGTATATACACAGGACAAATCCCGTATCATATTAGTGACTGACTCTTGGCTGTCGTTAGGAGAAATACAACAATAGTTACAAAAATCTGACGGAAGACAAAATCAAATATCTCATTTGGAAAAATCGGATTAACAGGGAAGAGATGACGAGGTCTTCGCGAAAATATAGTGGACCGTATAATTTATTTGTATTTTATTAAAAATATCACGTAAAAGCGATCACTCTAACATATATGTAGACCACTCACAACGCTACTAATTTTGGATAATCTTTTCAAAAATTTCAGTAGACCAGATAACATTTCAGCATGTCCAAATTAAATATATGATATTAATGACGGACTTCAAATCTTGGCGTATCCCGTTGCAAGGTAAACTAAATAGACGTCAATTGAGATGTTACCCTTGAGAGAGGATTAATGGGTTGGAATCCTTTGAGCGAGCGAATGACCGACAAACAAATTTGAGAGCCGTTAGTGCAAGGAAGTTTCCGGTCCAAACAGCGCCAATGTCAGCACAGATTCCGAAATTATAGTGGCAATGCAAATGCATATACATCCGGACTAGTGTTACAAATATATCCTGTCTGATAGTTGTCTAAACGAAGATGTAAGTACAAGATAGGAGAGGATAAATGATAAAATACTTAATTAATGAAACGACACAATTAGTATAGCATATATCAAGGTTACATTAGCTGGGGTTACCGCAAGGTACTGTTCTAGGGCCATTGTATTGACGATATAGATTTACTAGTTATGAAATGGCATATGAAAAATTATGACTAAAGATTATTATATAGGCTTACAATCGATATGTATATTTTAATAGTAATAGGTATGGTTATGTCTCATAAAGATACAAGAGTGAAAATGATGCTAAGAAATTGTGTACTAAAAATATTCTAAGAAATGTGTATTAGGAAAACCCAGAACGATTAGAACATACACAAACAAATTAGCCAACATTAAATGTTAAACACCGGATTCCTAGGATTAATAAAAATAGCATTTCGCGGCACGATGTAAACACGGCGACCAATGTCGCTTCCGTGGTGATTGTTTGACATCTGTTGCGTAAAACGCTGGATTACACTCTCAAGGAGACATCTGCTGAGTAAGACAATTTACTGAGAATTTCTACAGAAGTTGTTCGAGAAGTCTCACTGGATTGGGCAAATTAAAGGGGTAGGAAGCAACTATCCCGTATTGGAGATTAAATATCCTACAATATAAACGCTATCCTTTAGCTTTAAGTTTGATTTAAATGTATTGTTTTTCTTACTAACAACTATGAATTATTTTTTATTATGCAGAAACGTCTGCTAGCGAATATCTTCGATATTTAAATCGAAAGAAAAATAGAAAAAATTGACTCGCAGCGGGACTCGAACCCACAACCACTGAATTTTTTTTCTATTTTTCTTTCGATTTAAATATCGAACAACTATGAAGTCTGTTCTTCTAAATAAAGATACTCACGTGTAGGTACTTAATCGCACTATGCGATATGTTTCGGGAAGAAGAAGAGTCAGGCCACACCGTTCGGTGTGTGATTGTTTATATGATGCAACGGCAGCCTTCTCTTTTACTTGAAACATGTAATGCTATCTTATCGTTCATCGACCTCTCATTCCGTTACAACAGTTTTCATCTCTATCATCTCTGTATTCTCAAACCTTATACCACTTGAGTTTCCATACCTCGCTTCCGTGATATAATTACTAACAATCTCAATAGCTGTAAATTCGTCAACTTGACTTTCTGTCTGAAAACACTGTTCATCGCGTTTTGTCTCACACAAGTTTGAGTACGCATTGTCCCGCGCCGTAGTATTATCCAACAACAAATACTCGAGCATACATTGTGCTAAAGTTATTACAATTGCCTGGAGAACTTGTGCTTATGTGTACTAGTTTAACTATTTAACTACGCTACCGTTCGAGCGGTGGTAATATAAAAACAGTACTCATAGCGAAGTTAGTTTAATGAGCTTCACTTCAATTTTAATGGCTTATTTCGGTTTGATTTAGAAAATTTTAGGAGTATTCGTTTTGTCTGAATTATTTATAAGAGAAGACAAAGGGAAAAAATTGACGGATAATAAGCAGCGTCCGTCGAAACCCAATCAACAGCTACTACGGCCGCTATTCCGCCTCCCAAGTGTGGCGAGTATGGCAACTCCCCCTAAGTAATACTTGCTAATGCCGTAATGATGATGAAGTATTATAATACTTGTTAATATGTGTATTAATGGCATTACTGATACAATCCAGAAAATGTGAGCAGTAAAAATTTAAGGACTCTATATATCATGTCAAATGTTTTGATATGATTCTACATCGCTTCATTCGCGTTGAATTGAATGCCTTTTCCAGATACACATAGTTACGATTCGGCAGGTTATATTATACTGGTGACAGTGGTGACAAACCAAACACACAACATGTTTAGGTTTGGGAATGGCGGCCGGTCTGGTATCACCCGCCGGAATATTCGCACAAAGCCTGCCCCGGAGCGATAGGCGACTCTACCACTACGACAATGTCCATTGTTACTTTAAAGTCATCATTACTCGGTGATGTAAGGAACTGGTATATTGATGTTCAAGTTGAACTTGGTATAGTTTTATCACGGTGTCTTGCTGATGCCTAAACGGCGCGCTCTTGTCTTGGATCACAAATGTATCACGTGGTAAAGTAACAGACATCTTTAATTTCCGCGTAATGTTTTTGTTGTTCGTTTCTGCGCTTGCCCTTATTAGATTCGATACATTTTGTTGTTTACTCGTACATATACTTGGTGACTGTAACACTTATTCAAAGAAATACTTCTCTCATTTCTATTAATGCCAACTTCCTACATAATAGAATAATTTTAGAGTTTTAGTCATTTGACAAAATCATCTGTTATTTTCTTGGAAGTATTAGGCGTTTTTAATTTTAATATCATAAGGCGTACGTAAACAAATCACATTGCCTGTCTTTATCATATTTTACTGTAACATCATACCTTGTTAATTTTCACATTTTAAATATTTCGATATCACATCACACTTCTATCTAAAAATATTCGACCTCACGTGAATAAAAGTAAGGTTTTCTAAACCTTGTCGCATCCAAACTCACCCATTACTCATTTTCTCGATCCCAAGGCGGTCAGAACACGCGCTACCGCGAATATGTCAATTATGCAAAAACATTCGACTTGTAGATATTAACGTGGGATTTCATGTTTTTGTGATTTATCGGTCGTAAGTGTCGCGATCAAAGGTGACTCGTCGTGTTCTCCATGTTGTTGCGATTGAAATGAATAGCGACAGGAATTCTATTGGAATTTGAATTTAAATTGTTATGATGACCTGACCATATCGTCACTACTTTGAAAAATTCTCGTAACTCATTCTGCTAATCAAAAGAAAAATGACGTAGCTATGTATGGGATGAGTACAGATACAGAGTTACTGCGTATCAACTTAAAGTGTCATAACAGATACGAGATTCTGTCAAAGTAGTGACGATATGTTTTCTTTTGCCTGCGACTTCGTGGGTGCAGAGTTAGCACTTTTGTCGATTTTCCTAGTGTGCCCTACAAACTCGTATGGCGGGGTGGTACATTTTCTCTGCAGCTGCACATAATATTTAAATTTAAATTTGGTAGTAAAATTACACAAATATTTTATTTTCAAATAATAAAGCTACGAGTAAGTTAATCATTCATCTACCTTAAATCCAAACAAAGCCCTAGAGGTATTGTACCATTTCGCCGTTGTATCGCAATGCTGATACATTGTGCGAGGAAGCCACCAACTCTTCAGTCACTAGTTACGTCAACCAAACTTGCGCGCAAAATTGTGTGTGCGCTGAAACTCCATGGAACTATAGTTTATGCAACTATTTAAATTAAATTACAGCTGAACAGATTCTGCAGTCAGACATAATGAGACTAGAATTAAAATCCGTGTTAACACCCATTTTCCAACCGGGCCAAATATCGCCCTGAATACAGTGGCGTAATTTTCCGTGTCAATCAATGCTATCTGTTTATCAAGTCGAGTGCGTTTTAGTCGTCGAGTTAATTGATCCAGTCGCTAAGCACAGATTTGGTTAGCCATGTTGGACAAATCTGGATCGTGAAATATAACAAATGTATCGTAAAGCTAGAATTTGTTTCTGAATTGCGAAGGTTTACCATGATCTGTGATGTATTTAATTATATATATTTTCGGCGCAACAATAACTCAAACCGTATGGGATTGTTGAAAACTGATTGAGATTAATTATCTAACTTTTCAACAGCGTGTCAACACAAGAACGGCTTTGAAAAGACATCAGAGCCCTGAGTGTAAGTTTTTAACGTAGCAAAACGTCACCATCGTATTAGAGTTACCCATATAAATAACATCATCACTTACGCGTTCGAGAAGTTTTTTTACGTCAAAACAAACTTACTTAGAGCCTCTGAAATATCTGCCCTTTACAATTTGTTTGACAGACTTTCCAGGCTTGACCCAAATGGCTTGCATTTGATTTCGCAGAGTACTTTAAATAATAAATATTCCCGGATTCAGCTCTAATCCCCGGTGGACCGGACACCGCTAATAACTGTCATGTTTATAAACCGCGCGGTCCGTATGTTTATATACGGATATATTTATAAAGCTTTAGCATTGACACCGTTTCACGCATGTAATCTGAGAACATTGAGACTGGAGGAAACTTTTTGAACTGCGCATCTTGGGGTTTCGTAAGGAATACTCGCAATTTAGATCGTTATTTCATCATACTGTTTATTTAAATTAATACATATAAACCAGTCGCGTTATCTGACGACCTATCAACTAAACTGTTGAAATTTTGGTGTATTTTGACATTTACTAAATGGTCTGTTAAGTATAGAAATGAGGTTGAAAGCCTTATCAAAGACGAAGGATAGATCTGTTCGCCATTTTCTTTACGAACATGTCCCTCTGTTAAGGTTCTCAAAAGAACGCCTTTGAAATTCTTTCACGCCTCTCATGCTTCTTTGGAATTATATTAATCCAACTCCAGCTAACTGCTGCTTAGACTTGTTCTGTTGAATATTTCACCGGTCAGCAAAATTCGTTGAACATAATTTACGTACAATTGTCGCTATTAAATTTGCTTAAATCATCACACGCAGTATTCCGAAACAATGTTGGATCGTTATGTTTACAACGTAGTAAATCAATGGTTGAACTGACGGATCTGAAACCGTGAGATATGCAAGTGAAAACAAATACGATTCTAGAACGAGTCGTAAATTTATACACCATTGATATGTGTTAAATTTAGCGTGTTTAGTATGTCTTCCTATAACATTAACTATGTTTCTGACAATTGTTAATTAAACATCTACTATTAAGATCTTTTTCATTTTTCTATCTCATCTAGTTGGTTTTTATTTTCTTTGTTGGGTATCTATATAAAGTACCAGTATTTAGTGTTATTATATTGTATACCCCACGGAGGTAGAAAATGGAGATACTCTGTAATAATTTTGACATGTATATAATCTATTTTCCATACAATAAATGATTTTGGCTTACTTAACTTACTTAATTGGACAAAATTTTGCATTTTTTTATAAACGTTTGAATAAAATAAACTACTATGCTTAGGTACACTTGTCAGACTTCTACCAAACATAACATAAACAATGAGACATCCTATCTCATGTAGGCATTAGATATCATCTTTATGCTCTATAGCTATACGCAAAATATTTTTGTTTGTCACCTTTGCATATAAACCTCATCTCCTTATTTACAATCACTTTAATGAGAAAATTTTAATGTGTGCAAATTAGCTCGTTTTTATTTTTGCTCATCCTGTGTCGTCAGGAATGCGCCTGATGACGGATCGTCGGACGATTTATATAAATAACGGAAGATCAAGTATTTCAAAGTCTGCTTTGTGTTTTCTGAGCGATACAAATATTTCAGCTTTAAGTAAATTGGGGGATCGGTTTATGACCTCGCGAGTATTTTGTTCGATCAGCTTTAGATACTTATTTATTTTGTAAATTATAATTTTTCTCAAATGTTTTCAGTTCAAGTTCAAATTGTGTTACTTATTGTTGGGTAGTTAGGCTTCTCGGGGATGCCACGGGTGACCAGAGGGCTGGCTCATTCCTTGCACAGAGAATTAACATCGCTATGCAGCGCGGGAATGCTGCCAGCCTTCTGGGCAATATTCCATGCGGCGCTGAGTTGGCTCCCATTTTTTGTTTATACCTTGTTTTAGTTAGCGTTCTTTAGTTTTAAATTAATTGTAGTTGTTGTTTTAATGTTTATTAATATTTTTTAAGTTATTCTTCATTGTTCTCTAAATAAAAATATTATAACACTTTCGCAAATGACACGCAGACAATTTTGTATCTGATTGTCGTAATTGCACGTTGTGATTATATTATTAGGTATAGAACTTTTTCTAATACTTTCCTCTTACAAGATACGATCATTATGAATTCGAAAAACATATCAGTATTATAACTTGCCTATTGAGATTATTTTTCTTCATAAATGGGTTTTATTTCTAATTTTCTTTCGTTTATAAAATCTAATATACTTAAGGAAGAATGGTTGCTTCAATTGAAGTTCTCCAGCTACACAGAGGGTACATGTCTTGGAAGTTTTCTTTAAATTATTTCAGTCTTATATCCGGTGCGAGGGCGCTTTTGTTTCCAAGTTTATCTTCAAGACAAATGCCGGTTCTGCACTCTTTCTTCGAAAGGATTTTTCAGGGATTTGTGAATTTTATAATAACATCTCAGTCTCTCGTAAATTATTTTTTGGAATATAAATAAGCCTTAGTTTAAACTTTGATACTATTTAATGCACTGATAGTAAAATAAGAAGACAAGTTACATAGGTCTTCATATTTCTCCCTACCAGCCATTTCTGGACATAGGCTTCCACCATAAATCGATATCTTAGTTGAATGTCGTAATTGCCACGCTTGGCAGGCTGATTGGATATTATCGCAATATGTATGGTTTCTGGTCGCAATTTAGGGACTATAGGTACCCGAATCCATAATATTCAACTACAAATCGGTCTATCTAATTATCCGCGCGTTCTCTTTACGTTATCGCTTATAAAAAGCGCCATGACTGTGCAAAAATTTCCAACTAAATATTCCTATTTACCACAAGGCTTTACCAATTTCAACTCTATTCCAAAAGGATAAGATGAAAATTAGAAAATCTGAAAGCTACGCTCGTAGACCATGCTACAAGCACGCTCGTAGCCGGCCAAGTCTATTGTCAGCAGTTTCTGAGACCCTGCTTATGGAGGTCGTGAGTGTGGTTAGATTTGTTACAAACGATATGGAGTTTATCGAAATATCTCATTTAGTGCCTACAGTAGGGACGGGTCAATTTTTCTTAGGAAAGACGGAGCCCTTATGGTTTCTTCCTTTTTGAGCATAGGAAAATCGTTTGATCAGCGAGGAAGTTATTTAAGAGTCGTCTGTTAATAAAAACATAGACAGTACAATTTTTTATATTAAAATGTTGATAAACTTGTCTTTAATGCTATTGAAAAGAAAAAGAAAAATATATTTTATTCAAAATTGATTCTTACAGAATACTTTCTGAACGTCAGCATGCAACATAATCATAATCCAAAAATGCAGTGAAGTACATAATTTATAGTCAAATGTAGATTTCATATTTTTCAGGTAAGGTTCTCAACCATACGTGTTTATCACTTAGATAATCGTCTACTTTGTAATAGGCCTTCTTTATTAAAGTGTTTTTTAAATTTAACTTCAGTGAAACATTTAAAAACTCAATCAGTTTAGTACTATCCTAAAAGTTCTAAGACATATTAGTTCTGTCTCAATGGTTCATATAGTTTTCGTATAAATCTCCTTCTGGATTGAAGAAATCTTCTAAAGAAAACTTGGTTAGAAAAATTCTAAAGAAAACCTTCATTTTTCCGTAGCGAAATTTTCCACATACGACCCATGCTGGCCCATAAACCTGCGGCTTCAGGGGTGGGGCCGTGACGTCAGCGTCTTATTTGCCCCGCGTGTTTGTGCCCTCGATCCAGTGACTGATGGGGTCTATTCTTGTCAGACCACGGGACATTAAGGGGTATGGCTGAAATGCCATCAGGGAAAGCGAAAAATTTGGGGTCGCTTTGGGGCATTTTGGTACGAAGTGTGTTTTCTTTGATATTAGTTATGGGTTTTACTGTTAACCGACCACCGATGTATGTATGGCTTGTTTTTTGGCGCGCAAAACGTCGAGGAATTACGGATTTCAACATATACTCTTGAGGTGTAAAATTATTCCTCTCAGTTTTAGACCAATAATCTTTTTCCGCCTGAAATTTAATCGTTTACAAAATCATAGTCGGGATTTTTTGTCTAACTGTTGTTGGCTTTCACGTTACAGTGATATATTATGTTATGCCAGTTAAATATTAATTACATGAGTTTCTTTATAGTCTGTTACTCCTATATGCAGTCAGCAGCAAAAGTTCCTTAGCGGACTTTATTCTTAAGGGACTATTAGCGTTTCAAGATTATTCTGAACACTTGCCCCCTTAGCAACGACTGTTACTGTCTGTAACTAAAATTTGGACGAATAACAAACATTCGCTTAAATTAACAACATTGAAGCTGTAAACATTACCTCAGAACGGTGTCCAGCAATAACCTGCACTTTATGTCAAACTAAATGCTGGACATAGCACGGCATTGACGCAATATGCAGAAATATTCACAAAACCAACATTGACGATATCGAGCAAAGAAAGGCTCAGCCGTGTCAAAGGGGTCAGGCTATTTATGCAGAAGCCTTACTAGAGGGCAATCGTGGTGCGAACAATTGGGTACCTTAAGTTTTTTAAAGTGGTCCATATTATAATTTTTGTAGTAAGTAAACTGCTAATAGTGTTCAAAACTGTGGATATCCCTTTTGTATTCCATTCTGTTTTTTAGAAATAATTTTTTGAATACCTCATTTGACAGATGAAGCGGTTGGTGATATGACTAGAGCTCGTGCCTAAGTCTGCAATACGTGTCTTCCATAAAAAAAAAGTAAAACCGTCAAGTTGTCATTTGACAGATTTGAAACATCGCCGTTATTATTTCGACTTTGTTTGTACGCTATGCTCCCTAATTTCTGCTGTTCTCGAGTGTTTTTCAACGGCTTCTGCCTGCTCCTGGATTTTGTCCGCATCTCACGACGACCACCATATATCCACTTTACATTCGGAAAGGACGCCTTACGACGTACGACGCTCACGTATTTCTGGACAACGATTCCGCTTTTTCGCCGACCATTGCACTGACCTAAGGACTGATTCCCCGAGCTAGTTTAGCAAATAAATTGAGCTTGTCATGGCGGTTATTATGGAATATTCAAGGACTGGCGACAAGCACATCATAGCTGAGATTCGGGGTGCGAAAACATTGATGAAAGTTGCTTAAGCTTCATGATTGACGTTAAAATGTTTTTTCTATATATATAAAACATATAATATGATTATGTTATCACTTATAATATGATTGTTTTTCTTATTTCTAGGGCTTCTAGAAGTGTTTATGTCCAAAGTGCAACCAACTGCACTGTTTTGGGTAGTAGCGGTGTGGAATCATTTTGTTCGAACGCCACACTATACGGTAGCAGTGTGGCGTTCGAAACGAATTCAGTATAAAGATATATTTTCACTCATACAAGTGAAAATAACAAACCTTTTGTAACTTTATTTATAAGTTGTGTTACTGCAATAAAACAAAAAAAAACGATCAATCTAGTTTTATTAAATTATCCTGCAAATTTATCAAAGCATAGGCTATGATAACACTATCATTCAAATATCTGATGTGACTGTGGTTCACTCCAGAGTGAGGTTTCAAAAATTGAAACTCCCTCACTCGCCGTATTAGACGCTCGACGTGTATGCGTAAACTAGCTATAAAACCCGAGCAAAACTTCTTTTTTGTGGGTGTTTCTTTGGATGAGACACTTCGTGGGTGAAGGAGCTTAACATTTCTTGTCGTTGTTTGTTGTCTTGATCGTTGTCCAGAAATACGTGAGCGTCGTCGTCGTCGTAAAGGCGTCCTTTCCGAATGTAAAGTTGATATATATGGTGGTCGTCGTGAGATGCGGGCACTACAAAATCCAGGGGCAGGCAGAAGCCGTTGAAATACACTCGAAAACAGCAGAAATTAGGGAGCATAGCGTACAAACAAAGTCGAAATAATAAGTATTAATAACGGCGATGTTTTAAATCTGTCAAATGACAACTTGTCGGTTTTACTTTTTTTTAAATGGAAGACACATATTGCAGACTTAGGCGCGAGCTCTATTCATATCACCAACCGCTTCATCTGTCAAATGAGGTATTCAAAAAGTTATTTCTAAAAAACAGAATGGAATAAAAAAGGGATATCCACAGTTTTGAACACTATTAGCAGTTTACTTACTACAAAAAATATAATATGGACCACTTTAAAAAACTTAAGGTACCCAATTATAGTTCGGCAAACCAAAATTGTTAGTAGCAGTAGAAGAAGAAACTATACTCATCCCTTTTTCTGAGGTGACAGTACTGGCGTAAGAAAAAGACGGTATGTTTCTCTCAGTCTGTATCTAAACTCGCGGTACCTTTAACACGAGTCGGCGAAAATATAGTTGCTAGCGTCTGCGTAAATGTTTGTATGTAAAAACGTGACGTATGTCAATTTTGGTAACTAGTTATAAAGGTCGTGGTAGAAAAATATTAATCATATTAGTAATATAACAAGTTAATAACTATTGGTATTTGGTGCATTTTATAGACCAAATGGCATATATACCTAACCGAAGTGTCCACATTTATATTAATCGAAGGCGTTCCATAAACTCCATAAAGGTTACCTTTATGAGCTGTCTTCATATCATTATTACATGTTTGGTTAGAAATTGGGACATGAAATATGTAAGATTATATTTTGTATTTGACTTTATCTGCCTAGATTTAGTGATACATGATGTTCGGGATAAAAGCTATCCCCGGAGTCTTTTAACAAAATTTGATCTAAATCTGCTTTACGGAAACAGACAGATATACTTTCGCATTTTTATTATTCGATGCAGTTTTTAAACGAAGTTAGCCGTTTCAATCTCGTTGTTTGACAAGACGTCGCAGCTAAAAGCGATTTGCGAAAACGCATATATTCCTGTCTATGCAAATACATATTTGACACTGTGACCTAATCCGCATATAGCGTCCGTCCGTCCATTTAACGATCCGTGGCGAACCGTCGTAAACCGGGCATCGCGGTCAATATAAGGCAAACGAGCGGTTTCGCGGGACATTACTAGTTTACTGTCTCGCGAAATCGCTGTTTACCTAATATTGTCTTAAGCGCACAATACACCGCCTAAATAATTATAAAAATAAAGGAAAACAACACTACAAATGCCTATAAAATATATAACAAAACACACCTAAAATCCTAGGAATATATCAGGGACATCTAAAATAATAACTACATTCGCAATTTCGTTTTCTATCTGCCATGCCATTTACTTTCTTAACTTCATTGTATACGTACCAGAATAGCATGACTATAGCTGGAATGATTATCGTATTTTTCCCTTTATATTTCCAGGCAATTGCAGTCTTTATGTAAATGTTTATAAAAGTCATTATCGCAAGTGAAATGAGGGTGAATGAAGGAAAAGTCCCTGGCATTTCAGTGCTATTACAATGTAGGGACGTAGGCGAAACTAAGTTGAACCAGTAAAACCAATACACATTTGGTATAATACGTCCCTTTTGGAAATCTTGATTCCTGTATCTACTTAAATCTGACCATATACGTAGAAACCTCTTTCGAAAAATTTGCTATGGGCTATGCTAGGAGTTTCTTACAAGAATCGAATCCGGAACGAGGAGATCCGACGGAGAACAGGAGTCATAGATATAGTCCAAAGGATAAGTCAGCTGATGTGGCGGTGGGCTGGCCATATCGTTCGCAGACCCGACAACTGTTGGAGCAAACGGATTCTTGAGTAAAGGCCTCGAATCGGTGAACGTAGTGTAGGACGCCCAAAGGCTAGGAGCGACGACATCTGCTGGGTCGCTGGCCAGAGTGGCCGAGGATTTTGTGCGATAGCGTGTAATGGACGAGTCCATCCTACAGGCCTTTGTTTGGCACCGGACGCAGATAGGCTGATGATGATTCCAAAGAAGCAGCATGCTTTTGCATATGAACTTTGATCTATATTCAAAATCATGTTACTTTGGTATCCAAAGATCTTAGTAACACTGGCAAGTTTTCGTTCGACTCGTTCTGGTAATCGTAATGCATGGGCACGCCTCGGCTCGGTCAATATGGCTACAATAACGTTGACAGTGGAAAATTAAAACACCTACACGTGGAGAAAGCCAGGGGTTTCTCCGCTCAGGCTGTTATAGGCACTTTAATCTATCAAGGTGACTGAATAAACTTAGGAAGTTGTACATCATCAATTCAAGACGTCCCCTGCTGAACATTTTTCCCCAATGCCTTGTATCTTGGGGGATAGCTATATTAGTCGCCACTCTTGCTAAGCCCAATGCGGGTTTCGACGGATCAATGAATTTTATAGGGTAAATGTTTTTATTGGATAATATCTAAAGTCGAGGAAGGGGGTAAGGGGATAACTGTCAGTAGAATATTGGCAGCCATTTTATACTGGACTAGCGACCCTGATATGCTGGTGCAATGCTGATATTAGTATTTCTCCACTGTTTAATGGATCTGTCAAAAATCTATCTAAAAAAACCGCATCAAAATCCGTTACGTCGTTTTAGAGATTTTTGGACTCGGGTGTGTCCTTAAACTGCGTCCAACAATTAGAGGTAGGGCACAGCGAAGTACCAACATGCTTGAGTCTGGAAAAGCCCAACTGGGGAAGTACCTCCTCCTTACAGAAGACCACAGCCATAATAGCATTTCAGGTATGTAGTGCTGTGTTCCTGATGGTGAGTAAGGTTCCCAGAGCTCCAACCCCCCTCCAAACCCAAAAGCCGGCAACGCGCTTGTGACTCCCTGGTGTTGCTTACCATCAGGCAATCCGTCTGCTCGTTTGCCACCTTTGTCATAAAAAGCATACATAGAGATATAGGGACAGAGAAAGCGACTTTGTTTTATACTATGTAGTGATACCAAGGTCCAACTTTTAGATATATATTCTCTATTATTACATCTAAGTATGATAATTCTTTAAACAGACCTGCACTTGCTGTTCATCTGTATTTATCTGGCAGGGATTTAAGAAGCGTCTGTCGTTAACGATTGCGTAAGAGGGTTCTGCTATTGAAGGCCAATGTCAGTTAAAAATGAGACGTAAATATTGAAGCGTATTTATTTTATAGTTGTTGAAAGTGTAAGGAAGAAAGTTATGTTTTACCACATAACTGCTGAAGATATGTTATTGGTGTGTTTTGTTCAATTATTTTGAATTACAATTTATATATTGTTTTTGGGATTAAAATACGATGATTCCGAATTATTTAGAATGTCTTGCCAAAAAGCTTCTTGTTGTCGTTTGTTTTAAATGTTCGACTGTGAATTTTATGATACCATAAGTTTCAAATTTCTTTAAATATTACTTAAAACAGATTTGGAAATAATCAAATACCATAAATAAAAAAATATGTCAAAGTTCTTTCTCTACGTCAAGCGAAGTTTAAAACATGAAAAATTTTGACAATTTTTTTGAGACTCTAGCTTCGAATATTTCTAACATTCTAAATAGAAATTACATAAAATAGCTAAATACCTTTTTTTTACAAAACCCTTACGTGCCATGAGTAAACAAAGGCTATGATGGTTTGCCATTCAAACTGCTAGCTTTTCTAGCGTAGACGTTAGCCAGTCTGCGCGCGGCTGTCAACGCGAGCGGTTGGGCGGCCATATTTGATTCCTTTGTATTTCAAGTGTCGCGTTAATATGGACTAGTGTGTGCATTTATTATTGAGAAGTGGGAGTTTGCCAAAAGATTTTTTTTTGTAAGAAACTTGTGTTCTGTGTAAAATTATTTAAAAAATATGTGTGTAAGACAGGAGTAGATTTGTTGGTGAAAAAATAATTTCGATTATTATTTAGTATTTTTTAATGCGTTCAGATATCAATTATTTATAGATGTATTAAGATTATCGGCACGGTTTTACGTAGTGTTATAGATTTTTCACGTGAGTTGTAACGGTTTTCAAACTAAGCTTTTAATTTTTGAAAGAAATTAAAACTACAATGACTTGTTGGAAATTTGCTACATTTTCGGACAAAAAAATGCCTATGACTTGTTTGCTAAAAAAAAACGATAAATATTTTTCATTAATGAAAATAAATTCTTCACACGTACCTTTACTCCAATATAACTATACTAAGGGCCGATTTCTCAATCGTCAGATAAGCCCTATTCAGCGAATAACTCTATGGGTATCTGTCAGATATGTGCTTAACTAATAATTGAAAAATCGGCCCTAAAGCAATTAATAATTCGACTAGGCGAACTGAAACCTCGTACAGTCGCCATCAGATATATCGGAGCTGTGGAGGTGCTCACAAATATCTGGACATGTACTTTATCACTTTGACAGAAGAGGCACTATTCGGATTTTTGTGACCACCTCCACAGCTTTGATTTATGTAATAGAGACTACAGGCACATATGGCGTAAAGTCTTGTATACATGTTTTTACCACATTAAATGTATCCATATATTCACTTTTTTGGACGGTACGGTACGCACCTTTAAAATTATAATTAATGAACCCTCATTTTAGCGTCCCGTACTATAAATAGAAAAACGTTCCGAGGAATCCTAACAATGTCCGACTGTCTGTCTCTCTTAGCCGTCTTAACTCACAAACTAAATATAATATATCAGTCTGCCATAGATTTTTGAACAGTATGTTTTTATAACTCCATTAAAACAGCTAGCAAATTTAATAGTTGTGCAGAGAATCAATATGGAACTTACGTCAAAATTTGAATAT
Organism: Grapholita molesta; assembly: GCA_022674325.2. Lineage (NCBI taxonomy): Eukaryota > Metazoa > Arthropoda > Insecta > Lepidoptera > Tortricidae > Grapholita > Grapholita molesta. The sequence continues at coordinate 10,967,653 of CP053143.2, forward strand.
AGAACGCCGACATGCGTGTACACACGTTACTACTACATAGACCAGCTTTAGCTAAGTTTTCACCACAACGACTTATTTATTTTCCCAAATACCCATTTCTATTCGCACTTCATATGTTTAATTAATTCTAAATGTACTTAAATATCAAGCATTACAATCCACCGTTATAACTTGTTATAATCTTTCTGTTCACATAATCCAACATGCACCTTAACGTCATGTTAATACGGGCTTTTGTCCCCTGACAACATGTTAATTGCATTGAGATAATTAATTTTAAAACTGCCTTAACAGTATACGTCGCTGAACTAGAATAGTTATTACAAATGGGACTTTATGTTATAGCAATAAGGAATGTTATTGCTTAATTCAGATGAAAATTATGAACATATATAATTTTAGACTTACTGTTCTTAAAGTTAGGTTATAATGCATTTTCATATCATCATCATCTCAGCCATAAGTTTACCACTACTGAACATAGGCCGCCCGCTTGGTCCTCCACATGTACCGGTTGGAAGCGACCTGCATCCAGCGTCTTCCGGCGACCTTAATGAGGTCGTCTGTCGATTTTGTTTGTGGACGCTGCGCTTGCTAGTCCGTGGTCTCCACTCGAGCACTTTTCGACCCCATCGGCCATCTTCTCTGCGTGCAATGCGGCCTGCCCATTAGCACTTCAGCTTGCTAACCCGGTGGGCTATGTCAGTGACTTTAGTTCGCCTACGGATCTCCTCATTACTGATTCGATCACGTAGACGTACATGCATTTTCATAAGCGACTAGTACAAAATGTCTCCTCAAATGACCCCAATTTTCTACTGACAGATCTTCTTACGATATTCGGCTTTAGGATATTATCCAATAAGAAAATTCCCGCTATTAGAAAAGAGTTGTCAATGGTCTATAAAAGTTATTGGAAAATAAATTGTCATACGACAAACCGTTGAAGGATTATCTTTTAGACTCCGCTTTTGTGGACTAGTTGTTGCGCTGTCATTATGAAGACTTCATTCGTCATCCATGTACTTATATTATCATTCGATGATTTTGATAACATTTTTAGTAACCATTGAATTGTATATTTACTAAAGACTAAATATAGAACGGGGCGGGGTTCCGACGCGGATTGCATCATTCTCTCGGACAACTGACGTCCCGGCTAGTGTCAAATCATAGCGGCCAGAATTTATGTGAATACCCGACGAATGTTTGTGAGGAAGTTTAGGGTAGTTGCTTTCTACCACCGCACCGCCCGCCGTCGGCAGTGCATTCATCCTCACACCCTGGAGCCGAAAGGGTCGCGCAATGAGCGGTTTAAGAGGAATTTCCTCCCGTGAACGCTCCGGCTGTAGAATGAACTCCCTGCCGAGATTATCCCTAGAGACTACATTATGAGGTATATTGAGGTTATTCAAAAAAGGAGTTCTATAGTTTTTAGTAAACATGTATAGTATACGCGAAAGTTTAATATTGAATGGAATATTCTGACATTCGGATTATACGACAGTAGAAAGACAGATTGACGTGTAAATAAGCTGTTAGACGTATTTATAGACAAGCAGTCAGACTGAATGTTAAATAAACATACATTTTTAGATTTGCAGAAGAAACGCTAACAAACTAATTTTGAACAATTAATTATCTTTACGACTATATAGAAATAAAATTTGATTATTTGTTTGCATTATAGATGCCTACTTACGCTGTGTCTTCCAGTTCGTGTGTACAAAGTGTTCAAAATTGACTCTATTTAAAATAAATAACCAAACCGTAACTACTTATTTCATAAATATTTTGAAATTTTGGGAAAACCATTCGGATTCGTGGGGCGTGGAACAGGGCCCAACAGTTAGTTCCAAAGTACCCAAAATATATGTTCTGATCTTTTAAACCAGTAAAGTCATGCAACTACTTATATATTTTATGACAATTTGCCTGCATCATCTTCCTCGCGTTGTCCCGGCATTTCGCCACGGCTCACGGGAGCCTGGGGTCCGCTTGGCAACTAATCCCGACATTTGGCGTAGGCACTAGTTATACGAAAGCAACTGCCATCTGACTTTCCTATCGAGACGGTAAATTACACCTTTTCTTATTTAGTCCGGTTTCCTTGCAATGTTTTCTTTCACCGAAAAGCGACTCGTAAATATTTCATACACAAATATGTTTCGAAAACTCATTGTCACAAGCCGGGGTTCGCACCTACGACCTCCAGATTGCAAGTCACACGCTCTTACCACTAAGCCCCCAGCGCTCCTCTAGGCCTCATGGACACTTCGACTGCAAGTGATAAAATTCTGACTTATTATTAATTGAATCATACAACACAAAACACTATATTAATATAGCTTCGCGGAAGCAAACATAGCTCCAGAAAAGCTATATATAATATAATTAAGATGTTATACCCATACTAGACTAGTTCTAAATAAGTCATACATCATTCCTCCATACATTTAAGTTTCAATATCGTATAACAGCACTCGATACTCTCTTACGAACTACGATGAAATTTATACTTAATTCCAAAGGAATAGGCTTGCTTTTGGATAAAGAAACTTGTGGGTTCTTATATGTCCCGCGCCCTTGCGATCTATATAGGGAGGTATCGCTCGTTGTAGGAAGAATATAGATTTTTTTTAATGAGGCAGTAGACACTTGGATGGAGTTGTATATGTATAAGAACAGACGACTTTAAATGTATGTAATACTAGCTGTGCCTCGCGGTGTTACCCGCAGTTTATTAGGAAAAAACGTAGCCTATGTGTTAATCCAGGGCGTCAGCTTATTAGAGATAATTTTATTAGAATCGCTCCAGCCGTTTAGACGTACAGATGTAACAAATATACACACTCACATACTTTCGCCTTTATAATATTAGTGTAGATAATACAGTCAGCGTCATATAGTTGGTAGCTTCCAAAGTACTCATACACCATATATGTATATGGTGTACCGAACTATTTGACTACTTTAAATGTTGCCAACTATATGACGCTGACTGTTCCATTGTATACGGAAGCGTTAATCATCTCACCATCACTTCAGTCGTAAATCGTCCACATGACGGAAAAAATAAATAATTGTATCGATTTTTCTGACATAGATCTAAGATTAGCCAATTTTCATATTAATACACAGAGAAGGAGTCTTTGAAAACTAATAAAAAAATATGTAAATATGTGAACTGTGAACAGTGAACTTTTACACTAACATTAAACTAAGTGTACAGAGTGAATCAAGTGTACACAGTGGCGCAAGTGTACACAGTGAACCAAGTGACAGTGAGCTTAGTTGACAAAGATGGCGACCCAGGCGCCTCCGCGTGTCTCGCGCAATGTCTCACTGCCGGCGGGACGGCAGCCGCCGGCGGTCAGTCTGCTCGCCAGGAGGACTCTGTCTGAGAGGTATGGAGTACACAGTGGTCCATGTGTACACAGTGGATCGGGGCTGTCTAAAAGCCCAGTAGCATAAGCAAAAAGTCTTGTTTGTCTAAAAATGTTGATCTTCTAAATTGTTATTTAGATAGGCCATTTTATTTTAAGTTGCATATTCAACAAATTTGGTTTTTTTTTGTGGTTTCTGAATCATGAGTTTTTTCGACCCTGATAGGAGAAATAATTGTGTCCCAAAATTTCCATACATTTTGTATTACTTTCGTTCCGTTACCGCCATATGAAATAAATGGAAAATGGTAACGGAATGGAATAAAAAAGCTTGGGACACATTTGTTCTCCTATCAGGCTCGAAAGAACTCATGATTCTGAGTAGAAACCACACAAAAAAATCTACACAAAAAGTTGAGTATACAATTTTAAATAAAATATCCCAGATCATATTAGCAATACTGGTAGTATAATTCATATATAATTAACTCGCTCGCGTCACCGGCCCGTCGCGCACTAACGCGCGCCGCGCTGCCCGATCCGAGCGGCGAACCGATCGGACACTCAGCACTCTTAGTGCTTGAAAATGGAGGCCTATGTTCTCCGAAACATGTCGCGGGAGTGACTAAATAAACGTGAGTAGTACCGTGTTAGTCCCCGTGTAAGTTTAAATACAAATAATTCATATATGTATCTACAATGATCCTCTGAATCGTTAGAGTGCGATGTTATATACACTCGTATATCACCCAATAACCTTTAAAATAGTTATTATTTACTTTTATTGAGTTTAGAAAATTTTCTCTCGAAAGCCATTTTTCTCAAAATCACATCCCCTAATCTGATATAAAAGAAATTGGGTTTCTACTCCAATCTCATATTATCGTTTACAACGAAAAGCCCTAACCTCATATCAGAAGGCGCATTTCAACTTTTAAAATCTTCTTATGATATGTTATCGAATTGACAAATGCAATTTTCATTCGTACGAAACAATATAAAAACCAATTGCAGATAAAATGGATAAGTGGGCGAGAGTTTAAAAGTACCTCATCTGTTGATAAGATCTTGAGAACTTTTTCAACTTGTATTTGCGATTATTTGTGCAAGTTATGTCAAGTTATCTCGGCTTCCGCACCCAAAGGGTAAAAACGGGGCCCTTAAGTCCAATTAGTAAGACCGTCTGTATGTCTGTCACCAGGCAACAGGTTATATGACGCTTGAAATTAAATAATGTTATATTGATAATGGTACGGAACCCTTCGTGCGCCAGCCCCGCTCTTGGCCTGCCTTTTATTAAAATTGAATCAGATTCTCATAATCCGAATGCAGCTATAAATGTAATGGCCGACCTCGAATCTGGTCGTTAAGGGCCCGGGGTTGCCGTAAAATTGGAATCGTACGAAACTGCTCGAGACACGAAACTGGAGGACGTTTCGTAACCTCACTCGCTTCCTGGTTTAAAAGGGTTACGTTCTGATATAAGTTTAGAATATTTCAGATCGACATCGGAAATCTTACTAATATTTAAAAACGCGAAAGTTCGGATGTATGGATGTTTGTTTGTTCGCGTAAACATGTTCAATCTGTAAAATAATATAGCTAATACATCATAACATAACATATAAGCTATAGTTTATATGATAGACACATTGAAAATATACGATAGAAGATTAAAGACTTTTGAAATAAAACAACAAAACGGCAGCGTTCGTGGTCATCGGGTGGACCCACGGGTGAACCGAAGACAATATTATAAAAGACCTTTATTTCTCAATTTAGGATTACAATGCACTTATGAACGTCGACAGTGCAATATTATGGTGCCACTGATCTGATCTGAAGCTGCAGCCAGAGGGTAGTCACTAGCCATGGCAACTCCTAAAATACATAAGATTAACCCGTAGGCTACGTCGCACTGGCAGCCGGCTTGCTTGGCGCCTAGAGCCTAGTAGCCTTGCCACAAAAAACCAACACGTTTAGTTACTTGGACACACGCTAAGCGACTAGCTAGGCGCCAAGCGCGCAGTGTGGCCGGTCGCAAACATTAAAGCATGTTTGTTTTACGAAGCTACTCGCTAGATGACCCGCTAGGCTCTAGGCACCAAGAAAGCCATCTACTAGTATGGACGTAGCCGTAGGGTTAAAGCTCGTTACAATCCTCTCGATGAGTCTACAATAAAAACTTGTACCAACATTTTTGACAGAAACTTATTTATGTAATACTATTTAAACCTAGCTTCAAAACATTTAAACAATACCTAGAAAATTCTTGCTTTGATCCCATTCTGAGCCAAGGAATTCAATAACGTGCTTGCTTTTAACAGACCGGAATTTTAAGTGATTCCAGTCGAGACTCGTAAGATACATCGCTGCCAGAATTTGATATATTTCCGTTTACTTCTTCGGGAATGTAGTTGTATGGATTCTTAATGTTTTTAGGAAAACAATGTATGACGTGAATAAGATGGCATGTTAAAGCATTGTTTTCTTTTTTGATAGGAATATACACACTATACACCCAAGCAACATCCAAACTGTTGAAATAAGTATTCTTTCTAAAATATCTCCTATTTAAGTGAGATCAATATTTACATCAATATTACAGGATATCATTACATAATTTTACCGAGCCCCAAGGGAAACTCAGGAAGGCATGTGTTGTGGGTACTCAGCCAACGATATATTACATATATACAAATACTTAATTTTATAGAAATCTTCCATGACTCAGGAATACATCTGTTGTCTGTATTTTAGGCGGCATCACTAAGCTAGACGTGTCTTCTGTTTGTTGATGAGTTATTTTTTCTTTCTCAGATAGGAGATATTTTATATTTTAAAATTATTTATTGTTTATTTCATATTCCATGTATCGTTTTTTTCAGACTGTATGGGTGTTGTTATTTTTATCCTTTGATTCAATATTATAGTTTAGGTCTATTACACTTTTTACATCATTTATATGTAGGCTTGTTTATCAAATGTCTTTAGCAATAATCTGATATCTTTAGCAATAATTGTCTTCATTGGCCATTCCGGTTATTTATATTAAAATCTAATCCTTAATTAATTATTAGTTGGTCTTCACGTGTTTAAGGTTAGGTTAACTGTCATTGTTCTTCGTCATAACTTTTTTTACATCAAACTTCGCACCCACTCGCATTGTTATCTGATTCATCCTTCTAAAACGCCATACGTTTTGCAGTCTCATATCATTACCTCCAATAAATCTCATGATTACTATTCAAGTATTAAAGGCAGTATCTCCAATCAAATCATACTTAGTTCCCTCTTTTTTTCTTTTAATTGGTAGTGGAAAATACGATTCTTCAAAGTAGTGAGGACATTTGGGATTTCAGATTAAAAACGATATAAGATTATTATTATTGTAAGGGATTTGTGCCCTTTTGTCACTGATAGATATACTTTACCGTATTTCGTCTTCTGTAGGCGTCTGCCTGTCTGTGTCGTTGCCCTCGTCTGGCAGTGACGTAGTCGGTGCAGGTGACTTCTGCCTCATTACTGGGACATTAGGGTGTTCTCGATCTGATGATATTGGGAGGACTTTGGACACTGGTGTCACTAATTATTTTAAAATTAGTTACGATGTATATCAGCCATGACGTCTACTACTCTTTATGGCTTGGGGGGTAATACCATAATCGCCACGCGTGGCCGATGGGTTGGCGATCGCAGTATCTTTCATCTCTCCAAAGGGACGTTGCTATTCGTAGGTAGGTTTCCAGTCGTAGTTTAGGGTCCGAATATGTATCATATACATCGAAATCTGTTTTAACTCTTTGTCTATTTGGAATTCGATTTGAAATATATTAAAAGACTTAGATGAATAAGGATCTAAATAATAGGAGAGTAAATGTGCCGATTTCAAATCATCTAGGGTATTTATTTGTGTGATGAGCACAGCTATTTGTTCCTGAGCCATGGGCGTTTTCTATGTATTTAAGTATTTGTATATTATATCTATCGTTGGCTGAGTATTTGAAACACAAGCCTTCTGGACCTACCTTGAGCTCAGTCAATATGTGTAAGGTTATCCTGAACAAACATATGTTTCTAATGGGTAAGAAACAAAGATGCAACATGCAGGTTCTGCCAGGAATCAGAGGAAACTGCAATTCACATCCTCTGCTCCTGCGAGCCACTTTTCACAAAAGAAGTATCCACATAGGCAGGCAAGCACTGAAACCTTATGAGGTACACAACATTACAGCCCAAAGAGTCTGGAGCTTTCTGCACTCAACGGGAATCAGTAATGAATTATAAAAAGGGATGCCACAATAGATCATAACTGGTCGATGCGGTGCATAAATAATAGCCCAAAACAGCAAATAATAATAAATAAAAGGCTATCCTGAAATAGTTATTTATCTAAAAATATGTTGCACAAACAACACCATTGTTAAGAGCTATGATAAATTCCGTATCTTCTTCCCTTTACTTTTTAATTAAAAAGTTACCCAGTATAAAGGAAACATTACACACATCAATTCTGACATAAAAGCTTCATGACGGCCGTGACCGACTTCCGACGGGGGATGCGACGTGTCACTGTTTAATTAAATTATAGCAGTTTCATAGCAAACACTGCTGCCTTCCTGGTAACTGTGTTCTGAGAAATGAACTAGTTTCATAGATATCCATTGTTTTATGTTGTACTAGCTTTTCCTCGCGACTTCGTCGGTCAGCCATGCCCGTCTTTAAAGTATGGTTGCGGACTAAAAATTGTCCTATGTCCTAGCTTTCTCGTACCTCAAAATCTCTCCGTACCAAATTTCATCCCAAGAGGTAACGGACAGACAGACAGAGAGAATTTTCACAGCAGCAAGCAGTTGAAGTTAATAGGTACACCTTCCTAAAAATATTCAAATATACTAATAGCTCCAAGCTACGTAAACGACCTCAACCATTTTCCCAAATAATTACCAATATATCAATACCAAGCCCATCCAATACCTTAATTGCTTCATCATTTGCCGTCGAATCTAATCTGCGATTCATTTGTCATCCCCCCCTCATCCAATTTACCGTCTTACCCCCCTGCACTTAAGATTTAATATCCTTCGCTCTTATGTCTATTGGTATGGACTCCTGTTTAAATCCCATCAAATAACGATCAAACGGTGTCCGGAGTTATCCATCATTCAGTACGTTACCCTTTGAGTCCTAAAAATAAATTTACGTGTATTAACTTGGTATTAGTTTGGGTCAAAAGGATGTTAATAGGAATTTCTTGAATTTTTAATCGCTTATGACAAATAAAAATTTAAAATTGTAGTCAGTAATGACGATTTATATTGTGAATAATTGGGGTGTACCTCAAGGTTGTGTTTTGGACAACTAATATAAATATTTTTGGTCCAAAATCTTGTTTAACGTGTGTCTAGATAATAATATATGAATATTTAATAAAAAAATAATTATCTATAAATTAGTGTTAAACATACAAAATAAAATTAAATGCAAAAAACCTCGCCAAATCCCCCTGCCTCCGGTATGCTGCCCAGAATATTGGCGGCGTTGCCCTTCTGGATTGCCAGACATAGTTTTTGGGCCAGGAAGGATCCGGCCCTGTAGTCCCCTGTGGCAACTATAATAATTAAATAATTTGATTTGTTCTTAGTTTCATGTGTCTAGAAGTTTGCTTTTATTTAATGGCTAATAATGTTTGCTAGTGATTTAAATACAAATAAAACTGTTGCGATATTGGAAAAAAAAATTCACTTCTTTATGCACTGAAATTGGATTGTTATTACATATACTTAATAAAGCTTTTATATTTATATCTATAAAACAAATAAGCAAGTTGAAAATGTCTGTAACCCGCGGAGATGAGATGGAATAGGATTAAAGCTGAGTGCTTTCGAATCCTCGCGAAATGACGTTGCCGTGTCGGGGATAATTTCATATCAGCCGGGCTGGTACAGAATTCGTGCGACATTTTCTCGAGGCGAGATAGACTACTCGTCCCTCTTTAATGAACAATGTTAGATAAAGACGGGGATGGTTGGCGAATCGTGTGCTAGTGGAAATATAGATATCAACTGGAACGCTTTTAGTTGTACTCGAAATAATTAAAGTGATGAAATAATACATTTATGTTGACTTTTTTAAAGTAGATTGGAAGCTAGTAGCTCTTTTTATAAAAAAGATTGTAATGCCATTTAATGTCTAGCCACTTGAACAGAATTGCCATTTAATAGGATTGCAATTTAGATTAGCTAAGATTAAGTTTTGCAATATATTGCATCAGTACGTGATGTGGTCCTCTGGTGTTGCGAGCGTCCATGGGCGGCGGTAGTTGCTTACCATCAGACAATCCGTCTGCTCGCTTGCCCTCTATATCATAAAAAAAGTAAAAAGTATCATAAAATAAATATTACAGGACATTCTTACACAAATTGACTTTGCTCCACGCAAGCTCAAGAAGGCTTGTGTTGTGGGTAATCACGCATAAAAAAACACTCATGACTCGGGAACAAATGGATTTGAACCCAGGACCGTCGGCTTCATAGGCAGGGTCACTAGGCCAGACCTGTCGTCATAACATTTACGTTTTTATACGATAAAATTATTGATATTGATATTCTAGAAAGTAAGGTCTTTCGACAGTATATGGCCTTATTGGAGATGCATTACCAAAACAGACATATTATTATAGATATTTTCAAATAAAACAATAACTTTTATAATTATATTTTAAACTGACTAAGCTAATATAAACCTTATCGATTCGTATTTACCTAAGTAGTTGTTCTTATTATAGTTTTTCGATTCCCTCAAATCGATTAAGCATTTCATAATCTACAACATTTTCCAACGGTATAATTTCAATCGTCCCTATAATTAACAGTCAGTTCAACACGGACCGAAATAGGTCATGTGTCAAATGGCAAAGGTTAACACACGGCGCAACCGATTGTTGAACAAAATCCAAGTTTCCTGCTTTCGTTTTAGCATTAGCAATATTTCTGGACAGCTGTATCAACAAGCCATTACAGAGTGCAGTTGGATGTCACCATTGATTAAGAACTGCGTTTTGGGAAGTTGGTGAAACACTAGTTTATGTTGACGAGTTTTGGCACGAGTTGGGTTTATGGAGTTTTAATTGGTCGTGGTTTTGATGGCGATTGGGGTTTTCATCTAATTCGATATTTGTAGAGTTCAATCTTTGGATCCGACTTCGCTGGGCGGTTTTCGGGAAGCGTGACACATCTTTTGATCCAATGTTCCGCAGTGCCTTAAGACGCGTTCTTTTTGACGCGTGTGTGTTGCCAATGATGACATATGGTATTGAAACGTGGTCGCTTAGGATGCAGTGAGCGGGGCACATTGCTCGTAGCCGATGGTCGTTAGGGCGTAAAGGTTCTCGAGTGGCGACCACGTACCAGGAGGCGCAGCGTGGGCAGACCCCCCACAAGGTAGACCGAAGACATGGTAAAGATCGCGGGAATGCGGGTGGCACAAAGCCGGTCGTTATGTGTCGCTTCCGTGGAGGGCTGTCTATTATAATTTTGTTTACTGTTGCTCGATTTGAGACCTAATTTAATTATTTAGTTCGAATTAATATCTCTGCGGGTCCCTCGGTAATGGCTAAACCCGAATTCTACTAAAGTTTCCTATGAGTTTCATTCATTCAGACGATACACGTTTAATATAGTATTACAAAAACAGGATATCTGCAACTTCCAACACCAATAACAAAATAGAATCAAGAAATGTACAATCTATTCGGCAAACCACAGAGTCGCAATCGCATATGCGCGTACGCTAGGAAAGTGAAGCGGTCTATATACTTCAGACAGGAATAGTCAAGTTTCCGGTTGATGTTTGGAGCGACTTCCTTCGCGACCGACCTTTGGTTCGATTTGTGTCATCACTATATTTAGAGTTTGATCTAGAACAGGTATTGTGAGTGCGGTCGAAGGAGACTGCCATATTTGTGAGTGGTTTGATATATGTGTTATACACACGCGAGCAAAGAAACAAATCACCTTGCACGTGTGGCTTCTAAGCTCTTCAACTTTTCCAATTTTCATGCAGCCCTGAAGAAAATGGTGTCAAACGAAAGCTCATAATGTACCCTGCCAGAAAATACTAAAGCGTTGTTTATTTCAGGACTCAAGTAAATAATGATCAGCTGATTTACTGATAATTTAAAGTTGGTACTGGTTATTATTTTTATCCGCTACTATTTTTCAACATGACGTCCAGTGTTGGACAAAGGCTTAACCTGCCCCATTGATTATCACAATGACCGGTACTGTAGATGCAGGATATTTCTTGCGTCCTTAAGAAGATTGTCGGTCCAACTAGTCGGGGGCTTTCCAACTCTACGGCTTTTGGTACATGGTCGCTACTGAACCTTTCTGCCCCATCAACCATCTAGTCTTCGAGCCTTGTTATAATTGCTACAGTTGTCGTGTAGTTCTGACCTGATGGTTTCATAAGATCAGCGCTGGATACCGGCAGCAACATTCTGAGTTGAGGCCATTTCGTGGCATGTTTTGTGTTTCTCTTTTTTTAATTACTTTCATTTTGTGTGTCTAGGACTAAATAATTTCTATTTATATAAACGTTTTTTAGTTGACAAAATTAATACGTTTTTTTTATTATTTATTGAATTGATATGTATACTTATGAAGATGTCGTTGTTGGTTTTGGACTACGGATAGACGTAGCTAATATTAATTACCTACCCGTCAAACTATTTTTTATAAACGTCTATAAACGTCCACCTGTTATAATGACGTGTGTACATAATAGTAGTTTATGTATCTGTGCATAATCAAGGGCATTACAAGGGTGTGGGTTTATGAAACGAGCCGAAGGCGAGTTTCACAATAATATCACACGATTATTGTAATGCCTAATTATGTATAGATGCATACAATACTATTATATACACACGTCATATTGTTTATATTATGTTATAATACAATGTCAATTATCTACAAACGTTATTAAATCCCCGCTAAGAAGCTATGAGTTGTAAGACATGACATTTGGTTTCGCAGTGACCTTGAAGGCGGAGCGGCAACAGCGCCATCAGGCAGCTCCAGCAGTTCCAGCTTGTCATCTCGGAGTAACGAGAGCACCACGGTGCCGGCTGATCAGCAAGGTGAGCCATCACCTGTTCCTTGTTGTTTAAAATCGATGTCATGGTTCCAAATAAGAAATCTCTCCGTCTTATACTTTCAGACTTTTCCTTACACACCGATCTATACTACTCTGTACATTATTAACTTGGGATTTTATTATTTATTAGGAGAACAAACAGCGATCATACAATGGACTTATACCGGGTGTTTCCTGTAATAAAAGCAATAAATTTAGAGATCGCTTATACACCACAAACGTAGCAAAATTTGCTCTACAACTTAAAAAAAAAAAATGAAATTTATTACATGTGATTTTTTCGAACAAACTAAATAGTATTTTCAATGGACAGCATCCAATAGTCTAGTTGACGTTTACTGTCAGCCTACAAACTTCATAGTTTTCACAATACATTGCTGGCTCGGAAATCTCTATTTATCCCTATTTAGTAAACTATTAGTTGTTTTCAAAAGTTGTAGAACAAATGTTGCTACGTTTGTGGTGTGGAAACGATGCCTAAAATTGCTCTTGTTACAGGAAACACCCGATATACATCTAATAGTAAAGAGCCAATTACAGGTTCCCATCGGTAATAACATATTTAAAACGTTGTGGTGCTCGCATATTGCACATCATCGCACCACCAACAAATATGTGATTACAAATCAACTTAAATAACTACTCTTAAACTATGATCCGACTTCCGATCCAGGCACGCTCACTCAAAGAGCCGATCCGCCATCCCGCGTCTCACAGCCGGGATGTTGCTGTTGAACATGTCGATATCCAACTCTTTCGTTATGTTATTTAGACTTTTACTTGCACGCATCAGGAAGTATTATTCCTATAGTTACGCGAGGAAGAGGGAATTGAGAGGGGAGGGTTGTGCCTTTTTGGAATTTTATTAAAATAAGGTTTATTCATCGTTCCAGCCTCCCAATCGGACTGGTCAGAAGAGGAGGATCCGCTCGCCCCACAGTGGGCGGACAGTCTTCCACCACAGATCCTAGACTCGCTGCTCCTGGACAAACGACAAAGGAAGAGACAGGAAGTTATACACGGTATGTACAATAGTAGTTTATGTATCTGTGCATAATGAAGGGCATTACAACAAGAGTGTGGGTTTATGAAACGAGCCGAAGGCGAGTTTCATAATAATATCACACGATTGTTGTAATGCCTAATTATGTATAGTTGCATACACTACTTTATCTACACACATATCATAAGTGTTTTAAGATGGGTTCAGGAACCGTAGGGACATGACCTGCATTATTACTAGTGTTACTTGAAACATTAAAAAGTCAACGAACAAAATAAATGACAGCTTGGAATGGCGGCGTTGCCTATTTCGTATCTCAGTCAAATATTTTTTTAAACCATAGACAAGCGAATGAACTCCCTATTCTATTGTCACTCGAGTTCAAATGTCGTTCGTTTTATATTAAAAAACATAACGAATTGGCGTTTCGTATCAATGACTGTTTTAATATCTATAGATACTAGAATAGAAACCCCTCTTGAATTTGACAGCTGTTTCAAATTTAAACTCATAACCTACGGATTTCAGTAGGTAATGTTAACATTACATCTCCATTCATTTCTGATGGTTGGTAATGCTGGTCATTGGTTTCTGGACGCATTTTAGAGCACTTTTGATATGTACGTAGATAAAGTAAATTCTAGTATTTCAGCCGCGACCGTCCACTGTTGGGCGTAGAAATAAAGAGATAAAACACGCTCTTATCCAAGGAAAATACAAGACATTACATGGCTATACAAAGTCACGTTGCTCCGCAATGTTGGCTATTCCTCTCTTTTCGGTACTGACAGAAAGACGAATGAAGAGGTTTTGCGTATGGTAGGGGAGAAGCGTAGTCTAATAAACACCATTAGGACCAGAAGAGGCAAGATGTTAGGTCACTTGTTACGGCATGACGACTTCTTCCTAAAAATTATGGAGGGCAGAATTGAAGAGACGAGAGGCTCTGGAAAGCCTAGGACTACGTATCTCAGCCAAATATAGAGTGAGGCCTCGTATGAGGAAATCAAAATACTGGCTCAAAAAAGAGAAGATTGGAAATTACTCCACCGACAAGAGCATGGTTTTTAAATAAATGATGATGACGGTACTTTGTGGCGTAGCGAGACTTCTCACAATGTCTTGTTAAACATGATAGATGTCGCTAATTAATGTCAGTTGTCTTGGTATATTCCTTGCTCTTATTACTAAAAAGCCTTCTCTTCCAAACCTTTGAGTTTTGTTTTTTTTTTCTCCCGACAGAATTGATCGTCTCCGAAGGCTCCCACGTCCGCTGGCTCAAAGTCCTGGGTGTCGACTTTCTTCGACCGCTAGAAAAGCAGCCGTCCCTGTTACCCGCGGACGAGCTGCGAGCGCTCTTCCCCAATCTGCCCGGTGTTAGAGAGAGACACATGAAGTTGTACTCGGACTTGAGGGCGCTGAGGAGTGACGTGGTGAACCATATTGTACCCATCAGAGCGGTTGCTGATGCTATGTTGGGGACGGTAAGTCAATATATAAGTATATATATTTATTATTTGATACCGGTCTGGCCTAGTGGGTAATGACCCTGCCTATGAAGCCGATGGTCCTGGGTTCAAATCCCAGTCAGGGCATTTATTTGTTTAATGAACACAGATATTTGTTCCCGAGTCATGTTTTCTATGTATTTAAGTATTTATATGTATCTATCTATTATATATATATCGTCGTCTAATACCTACAACATAAGCTTTACTGAGCTTACCGTAGGACTAGGTCGATTTGTGTAAGATATATGTCTCGAAATATTTATTTATTTAAATACAAAGCCTTAGACTGGCTTGTGTCCCACTGGTGGACAAAGGCGTTCCATCTTTTCTGCCACGCATTACAGTCTAGTGCATATTTCTGTCAGTTGCAGTTTTTTTTATATAGACGACTGACCAGCGTTTAACCTCAGTCAGTCAGTAAGTGTCGACGAGGTCGAGGGTGTAGCACGCTGGTTCAGTAACAGCCTATTCACTCTTGCCTTGAAAAGGCCCAAATTATATCTTTCCGGGAATACAGACGAAGGGAGCGAATTCCATTTCTTAGCAGTCCGCATCTACTAGCCACTGGTGAGCTATCATCTATTTCAAGGGACAAAAGATAAAAGACACAGATATACATCGCCCGGCGATGAACTACGATCGCCCGGCTATGACATATATGTCTCTTATTTACACGGGATCGATTATCTTTTGTCCCTTGAAATAGCTCATAGCTTACTAGCTCGCGGTGGGCCCAGTGCCCTACTAAAGTCTCACATTTCTTCGCAGCTGGGAGACTCGGGCTACGCCTCCTGCCTCTCCCGCTTCTGCCGCGGCCAACGGCTCGCGCTGGAGACCCTCCGGGAACGCCGCCGGAAGAACAAGGAGCTGCACCACTTCCTGTCCGCGCGGGAGCAGCTGCCGCGCTGCGGGCGGCTACAGTTGCGGGATCTACTCGCCTGCGTTTGGCAGAGGTGAGTTTTTTTTAATAATTATTATTTAAAACAAACGGAATACAAATAAAACGGATTACTTAAATTTCGCCAAACGCCAGTTTGTTGGCGATACGCTCAAATTAAACAAAATATAAATATCAACACATTATGCTTCTTGGATGTTGCAGCGCCTTTAGTACAGGGATTGTTGAGCCGCTCATCTAAGCTTGTAGCTTAGCAGTGTAGCGCAAATCGAAGATGACATGATATTGGGAGACGTCGGTTATTTATTATGCGATTAAGTAACGAACATTAGCGAATGACTCCTTTTTTGTGGCAATAAATGTTTTCTTCTTCATCATCATGTCGGTCGAAAGACGTCCGCTGCTTACCATAGGCTTCTCCCAAAACGACCCTAAAAGAGCGGTTCCGCGCCTTCCACATCCAGCGGCATCCCGCGACCTTAGCCAGGTCGTCGGTCCACCTTGTGGGAGGCCTACCTACGCTGCGTCTCCACAACCTTTCCATCCATCGGTTCGTCAAACTTAATGTCTTCTTATTGTTATATATTTGACTGCTGAGTTATTTCCACGTGATCCCTCTCAATTCCAGATTAACGAAATACCAGCTGCTGCTCCAAGGCATCGTGGACACGGTGTCCCCGTCGGACGCGGACGCCGACGAGGACATAGCCCAGCTGAGGCGCGCGCACGACACGGCCAAGGACGTGCTGCAGAGTGTGGACACCGCCATCCGGACGGCGGAGAATGACCATAGGTGCGTAGTAGCTTACATGGCGACCCTGCCGATTATCACAATATTAAAAAATGTGTTGACTTTGAGTGAGTTATAAGTGCTCTATCCTTGTAATTTTGTTGTTTTTTATGTTATTATTTGCTGAGTGGTGTTCATTTGTAGCCGCTGCAACGGCATCAAAATTTGTGTCGATGATTTTTTGTCTTGCACCATGTTTTATACTAGAAGGTAAATTTTAAGTATAAGTTACGTGTAAACTTTAATTTATGTGGTGCTGCTTGTAGTGATTTTGCAATAACCGTTTTTTTCTTTCTTTCTAATTTTTAAGATAATATACACCGACATAAAGAAATGTACTCTTACACGCGAACAAATTGTGTAGAAAAATATTATGGCACTAAATGACATTTCTATCACGTTCCAGTATATGCTCATAATGCTAACTTATAATCTTCTTTTAGATAACAATATATAATCAAACAAAAAAGAGCTCAATGTTCTAATTATTAAGTATCAAACTTCACCATTGATAAAGTAATAACTTTTTAGTCATTGTTGACACTTGCACTGACAGCGGTTCAAAGAAGACTAAATGTGCCGCCCAAGTTGTTCGAGCAGTTGTTTTTAGAGCCATTTTTTGGGTCTGATTGTGAATCTACGTTTATTATACATCGATGATAATATAATATCTTAATTGTAACTCTTATACAGGCTTCGAACGATCCAGAACAAGCTAGAAGTCCGAGTTGGCAGCGAGTGGGAGGAGCTGCGGAGACTGGACCTGACGCAGCGTCAGCTCCGCATGGAGGGCGAGCTGGCCATCCGGCACGACGGCAACAAGAAGATCAATGTGCTGGTTAGTTCTGTTCTAGAATTTGCTGCCCCCAGAACTACATTTATCAAAAGCGATAGCGGTTATCGTTTGGACTGATGTTTAATGTGTGTTTTAAGTGAAAAATTTTGCTAAAGCGCCTGGCTTTTGTAGTTGTAACGTGTGTACACGCATGTCAGCGTTCTATATTCAAAATTTGACGTAAGGTCCCTCTTAATTCTCTGCACAACTACATAGATATGCTTTAGTTAAGTTTTTTAAGTGAAAATTAGAATTCGTCTTGGTGGTCTGGTTTCCATTTCTTTATTTAAACGGTTGCGTTTCACGTGATCCTGAGTTTGATTTATCCTGATGTGTCCAAAAGTATTTTATATGATATAATATAACTTTGTATTGAACTAACAAAGTCTGTATGTATGGTAAAGTAAAATTGAGATGATATTAGGGCCTAACATATGAAATTGAGTTTTTTTCGAACTAACTGTTTGACAAAACGCCAATTTCATAGGTAAGAACCCAATATTTAGCGCACTTATGTAAGTTCGGTGATAAATATAACAATGCATTATTATGGTATGATCTGATGCTGGAGCCAGAATGTAGCCATAGCAACTCTAAAACACACATAAACCCGTGGTGTTTAGGCTCGTTAGAATCCTCTAGATAATGGTTGTGCAATTAAAGTACAGTCGGCAATAAAAGCTAGTGCTAGAAATGTCAGCTCCTCTGGAACTTAAATAACCCCAAGGTTTACCGGCAGGCTCTGATGCTGACGGACGTGCTGGTGCTGCTGCAGCGGGAGGGAGACAAGTTCGTGCTGCGGCCCATCCCGGCGCCCAGCCAGCAGGCGCCGCTGTCGCCGCTCGTCAAGTGGTCAGCACTCCATACTTCCCTGTAGCCAGGCTCTGATGCTGACGGACGTGCTGATGTGGAAAGCTAAATTGCTGACACTTTAGATTTGCTGACGAAAAATATTATATATTACTATTTTCATTTTGTTGTTATAATAACATAGCCTATATAATTTTTTATAATGCACAAACGTTTGTAAGCGAATATCTTCGATATTAAATCGAAAGCAAAATAGAAAATTTTTGACTCGCAGCAGGATTCGAATCCATAACCACTGGATCACTAACCCAGTGCACTACCACTTGTAAAATAGAAAAATGTCGAGTCCCGCTGCGAGTCATAATTTTTCTATTTTTCTTTCGATTTAATATCGAGGATAACATAGTCTATGTTCCGTCCCACTACTGGGAAAAGGAGTACCATAAGTTTCACCACTAGTCTCAGCTTACTGCTCCCACGAATCGCTAGAAGACCAAACTAGTATTTTTAGAGATGAAACGAATAGTGATTCGACCAAATATGTCATAAGAAATAATTTTATATGTTCTCAGTTGTATATTTTTGTTGTACAGGGACAAGGTGCTCTTCCGCCCGAACGCGGCCGCGAAGAATACCTTCTTCCTCATGAACATCAACGGTGTTCAGATGCACGAGCTATCGGCGAACACGACAGCGGAGTACACCACGTATGTATCCATTGTTAACTTTCTTGTAGAAAAACTAACATGATAAATAAAAAATACTTCGGGAAAATTCCGGGTATGTCCTTAAACTGCGTCTAACAATGAGAGGGCACAGCGAAGCTGAAGTACCTCCTTCTGACAGAAGACCACAGCCATAATAGCACTGCTACCTTTCAGGTACCTAGTGTTGTGTCCCCCTTAAAGGCCGGTAACACGCTTGTGTCTCCCCTGGTGGGCACCCCCATGGGCGACGGTAATTGCTCACCATCACGCAATTCGTCTGCTCGTTTTCATAAAAAATTTTTTTACACAAATCGACCTAGTCCTACGGTAAGCTCAGTAAGGCTTGGGTTGTAGTGTACTAGACGACGATATATATAATAGATAGATACATATAAATACTTAAATACATAACACCCATGACTAAGGAACAAATATCTGTGTTCATCACACAAAAGAATGCCCTGACTGGGATTTGAACCCAGGACCATCGGCTTCATACGCAGGGTCACTACTTACCAGGCCAGACCGGTCGTCGTATATGTCATCTATTTCAGTTTCATACTTACCTTGCAAAGCGTTGAATGTATTCTTTTTTCTCCAGCTGGGTGAAGAACATCCAGGAGTGTCCGCTGGCCAAACTCGCTGAGCAGAAGCCCAGCCTGACACCGCAGCATCAGCACTCGGCTAGCCGGACCACGGACGATGAAGGTAAACTCTCTCTCTCACACATGTCTATCTCGAGAGACAACGTATCACCGTCTAGTTGGATATTGCCGTAACGTAACACATACTAGCTGCCGTTTGTAGTTGGATATTGCCGCAACGTAACACAAACTAGCTGCCGTCTGTAATTGGATATTGCCGCAACGTAACACAACATAACACATACTAGCTGCCGTCTGTAGTTGGATATTGACGCAACGTAACACTACATAACACATACTAGCTGCCGTCTGTAGTTGGATATTGACGCAACGTAACACAACATAACACATACTAGCTGCCGTCTGTAGTTGGATATTGACGCAACGTAACACTAATAACACATACTAGCTGCCGTCTGTAGTTGGATATTGCCGCAACGTAACACTACATATAAGTTCTAATTCAACTGGTATAAGTTTGTAGCTAATAAACATTTGAAATTTTACGTACAAATGTTATTCAACACAAATAAGTATAAATATTAGAGGACATTCTTACACAGATTGACTGAGCTCCACGGTAAGTTCAAGAAGGCTTGTGTTATGGCACAGACAACTATATATTTAATATACAAATACTTATACATAGAAAACACCCATGACTCAGAAGCAAACATCTGTGCTCATCACACAAATAAATGCCCTTACTGGGATTTGAACCTATAACCATCGGCTTCATAGGCAGGGTCAGTACCCACTAGGCCAAGCTTATCGTCAAATTAAACTTTATCTCCATAACATTAAGAATGAATTCTGATCACAGGTAGTAACGTATCTCGAAATCCATCGGACGCTTCAGAGAAATCAGCCGCCGCCGAAGAGCGGGACCGAGCTAGCTCCGAGAGGGAGAGGGAGCGAGCCATCAGCTCCGAGAGAGAAAGGGAACAAGAGAAGGAAGAAGAGAAGCAGAAGGAACGAGAAGGGAAGGATGAGGTCGTTGACAGAGAGGAGAAGCATATGTAAGTACTTTACAAGTCATTACAAGCTTTTATTTAACTGGCAATATTTGTATATTCTAATTTTATGTGGTAAGGGCACATTGCACGTAGAACCAATGGCCGTTGGGGCGTAAAGGTTCTCGTGTGGTGACCACGTATCGGAAGGCGGAGCGTGGGCTGACCCACCACAAGGTGGACCGATGAAATGATGATCGAGGGAATCCACTGGATGCGGGTGGCACAAAACCGATCACAGCGGGTCGGTCGCTGGGAGGTGTATGTCCAGCAGTGGACGTTCTTCGGTCTGATATGATGATATTCGTATATTCGGGTCAAAATCTTGCAACTGTTTAAAGTTATTCTCATCGGATTAACTCACTTATGTAAGTTCGGTGACAATGCAATATTATGGTACCGCTGATCTGATCTGATGCTGGAGCATGGAAAGTTAGAAGTGCACCATGTTTCCCGTTCGATACATGGATGGGACTGATACATTTTTTTGTTCAAATAAATAGGCAATAATTTTTGAAAATATTCACTTAAAAAAATTGTTATTTTTCAATTAACGTATGCGGAGTGAAATTTAGACA
Source organism: Grapholita molesta (assembly GCA_022674325.2). NCBI lineage: Eukaryota > Metazoa > Arthropoda > Insecta > Lepidoptera > Tortricidae > Grapholita > Grapholita molesta. Next base: position 10,988,987 of record CP053143.2, read on the forward strand.
AAGTGCAATGTTGTTTTAAATAAAAAAAACACCATTATTTTTTTAAATAGTTATGTTTTTATAATAAAGTACCTAATAATGATTAATGTAAAAAAAAGTTTACTCCCATGCGAGATGCTTTACGGTAGTTCTGAGGAACTTTGTCCATCCCTGTCGAAAACATAGATGTGGGCATTTTATACAACTCCAATTTTATTTTACGAATCAAGCTTTGCACATTTTTGGACCGAAAATTATCGCAATATACTCGCCTCTTCAGATTTGCCCAAAAATCTTCAATAGGGCGAAGTTGCGGAACATTAGGTGGATTTGATGTCTTCGGTACGTGTGGGGTGTTTAGCTCCGCCATTTTGCTAAGTGTTTTTTTGGAATAATAGCTTGAGGCTAAGTCTGGCCAAAACACAGCATTTTCTCCTCTATGACTCGTATTTATGAAATCTCGCACTAATGGCAAACAACGCTCTATGTAGCGATCGGCGTTCACAGCTAAACCTGATTCAAAGAACACCGCCTTGGACATTCCGCGTTCCTGATGGCAAGCCATAGCAAAACTTATAGAGGAAACTTGGTATGCTCAATATATTTCACGTTCTCATCAGTTGGACCATTGGTCTTCTCAAAACAGTAATTGCCTTGCCACTAGTTTCCATCTAATGTGAAATATGACTCGTCATCCATGACGCAACTCACATTGTTTTTGGCGTAAAATATTTCTTTGACCAATTTACGCAGCCGTAGTTTCTGAGTGGATTTTTGATTTTCGGAGACGGTGGATTTAAACTTTCTACACCGCTTATCGATGCCCATGTCTTCAAGATATTTTTTGACAGTTTTTCCGTCACATTTAAATTTTCTTCCGAGCTCTCTGTAAGATTTAGCAACACGGCCGGCGGTAATTTTCTTTAGTCGAGCTCTCTCAGAAAACTTGCTCAAGCTGGGATAATTTCCAGAACCAGGCTTTCTAGCAGTGGTTGTTTTTTAAGGTAAAAGACGCTAAAATATTATAAATGATGCTTCGACTCTCACCCATTTGTACAAAATGTTCCACCACCTTCGATTTCGGCCATAGGGGATGTATACTGTAGAAATTACATACAGTTTTACGACAGCGTTCTTGGTTATTTACCATAATTACAAAATCAAACATCCAATTCTTATGAAACTTACCAGATTGATTGACAGATATACAGACTTGATATTGACATACACACATATTTTTTTTAGATTTTTATTTTTTACATTTTATATATTCAAACTTTGTCCAAATTTCACTCCGCATACGTTATTATCTATCTAACGACACTTAACACATTAGGAATTAATATTAAAAATAAAACCAACCCCACTTCAGATGTAGGGGACTGTACATTGCAATTTTTCTTACCTTTTTGTCCGCGTGATTGATATACATATTCATACCAAATCACAGTTTTATAGTACTAAAGCTCCCTTGTCCCCCGGAAGCCCGGAATTCTCGTAGTTTTTTAGCTGTCATAGGGACTTCTCATTTATCGACATCCGATTATACAATATGTAAAATATATAATATCTTTGTTTTCCGGTTGCCGCGATAATTACTCATGAAATAAAACAACTGAAACGGATTATACCGTGTATATTAATGTAAACTACATATTGAACACACATTAAATAACATACAGTTCTACTAAAACAGATCGCTCTGGTCGTGATAAGACCGCCTGCCGTTTACCTTTCAAATTCAAATTTTTATTCGTGATAAACTACAGTAATTATAAAATGTAACATAAGAACAATTATAATATTAAAAAAAGAGTAAATTAAAAAGTTTACCACGAAATGGACCAGCCTCAGCATAAACGCTGACCCGAGAGTCAGCGCTGATCTTCCGACGGGACCATTGTTGTGGGCCACGATCGCTGCTGTACAACACTGCCCGACGATAAATGTGAACGCAGCTGCAGTGCCTTCAGCGCCATCTAGTCTTCGCAATGCGAAAATAATGTCATAACATGATACAAATATCGAAAGGCAGTGCCGCACAACGATTCATAAACAAAGTTTTATGAAAACCTTTACCTTTTATCATTTTTAATAAGCTGAAGTCAATAAACGAGAAGTCCCGGTCACTCAAAAGTACCACGAAAATTCTACGCTCTGCTTATCCGAGCCGGCTCCAGATAGACAGACATCGCGAAACTGTAAAGGACTATGAACCCTATATAAAGATGACATGTAACCCCTACCCCCGGCCGGTAACGATGAGTGGTCCTGCCCGCAGCCCTCGCCGGCCGACCATGTCGCTGGTGTCGACGCACGAGGCGCCGCCGCCGCGCGCGCTGGAGCCGCGCGCCGCGCTCACCGTCCGCGCCGCGCCCGCCGACAGCGCGCACGTCGCCACCCGCGCCTTCACGCCGCAAGGTAACACAACACCTACAAGAGATGGATATTGCCATTGTAACACACACTAGTCTGTAGTTGGATATTGCCGCAACGTAACACAACATAATATATACTAGGTACCGTCTGTAGTTGGATATTGTGGCAACGTAACACGACGTAAAACACTAACTGCGATCTGTAGTTGGATATTGACATAACGTAACACGAAATAACACACACTAGCTGCCGTCTAAAGTTTTATATTGCCGCAACGTAACAAATCACACTGAAAGTTTACTATAGCTATCATTTGTAGTTAGATATTGCCGCAACGTAACACAACATAATATATACTAGGTACCGTCTGTAGTTGGATATTGTCGCAACGTAACACGACGTTAAACACTAACTGCGATCTGTAGTTGGATATTGACATAACGTAACACGAAATAACACACACTAGCTGCCGTCTAAAGTTGTATATTGCCGCAACGTAACAAAACACACTGTGAGTTTACTATAGCTATCATCTGTAGTTAGATATTGCCGCAACGTAACAGAACATAATATATACTAGGTACCGTCTGTAGTTGGATATTGTCGCAACGTAACACGACGTTAAACACTAACAGCGATCTGTAGTTGGATATTGAGATAACGTAACACGAAATAACACACACTAGCTGCCGTCAAAAGATTTATATTGCCGCAACGTAACTAAACACACTGTGAGTTTACTATAGCTATCATCTGTAGGTAGATATTGCCGCAACTTAACACAACATAACACACACTAGCTGCCGCCTGTAGTTGGATTTTGCTGCAACGTAACAGAACATAACTCACACTAACTACCATTTGTAGTCGGATATTGCCGCAACTTAACACAACATAACACATACTAACTGCCATCTGTAGTTGGATACTGACACAAGGTAACACAACATATCACACATTAGCTGCCGCGTGTAGTTGGATATTGCCGTAACGTACAGGTCGATTCACGAGAGTTGGCACGAATGGATTGAACGAAACTTTCATTGTATGAGTGACACTTGTATCGGTATACAATCGAGCCACTATTTTATTGGTTAATGTGAGACACACATAGACATTTTCATTCAGTCATTCATTCCATTCGTGCCAACTCTCGTGAATCGACCTATAACACATACTAGCTGCCTATACGTAATAGCTTTGATATGTTTTCTTACCCGAACTGCGTCATTTAAATAATCTGGCAGTACATACAATTGATGAATGAAATGCTAGGCGGTTTAGTTATAGTTTCTTGTTTGTTGTTATTGTATTGTTATGTTTTTGAAAATCGGTTTCTACTTAAACTTATGAAACCGGCACAAAATAGTACTCTGTCCAGACTCTTATATTTGTTGCGTTTAAAAATTTCGGCGCTTTCCGCCGCTGCGCCCGCTTTTACATTAGTTCGTTAGAGATGGGAAGGCGCTAGTGTCTACGCCTGTAGCATGCCCATAGCCTGAATAAATGTTTCTATCTATCTATCTAGCATCCCACACCAGCATACATCCCAAGCTCCAAGGCACCAAAGACCCCATCATCAATGATCGGAAACTCGTTAAGCGGCTTTAAAAGAGTGTGTAGAACCATAAAAGCAATTATATTCTTACACTCGAATATTGGCATATCGAGATTCCGATGTACAATGAAATTGGACACTAATTTGCCAAAGTTATTCGTATTTTTCTTGATAGTAAGTACTACACCTCAGTTCAACAAGTTTTGTTAAAGTTTTGCACCGTTAGTGCTGAACGCTGCCTATCAGGCCTCTCGACATAATCTCTGACGATACCTCTATCTGCGCAGAGCAACTCCGGCGGCTGGACGAGGTGATAGAACGCTCGCTGCGAGCGAAGAGCGCGGTGGTGGCCGAGCTGCTGGGCGTGCCACCGGACAGCTACGCGCAGGTGGCCGAGCTGGCCGTCGCCGAGGCGCTGGGCCAATGCGGTGAGTACGACACGTGTCTACACGGGTCGTAGTGGGTAGTGACCCTGCCTATTAAGCCGATTGTTGGACGGCTGATTTCTCTGAGGCATCCGATGGATTTCGAGATATGTTACTACCTGTGATCAAAATTCATTCTTAATGTTATGGTAGGCTCCATAGGCAGGGTCACTACCTATAGTCCTGGGTTAAAATCCCAGTCAGGGCATTTGTGTGATGAGCACAGATATTTGTTCCTGAGTCATGGGTGTTTTCTATGTATTTAAGTATTTATATGTATGACAGATATATATCGTCGTCTAGTACTTACAACACAAGCCTTACTGAGGTTACAGTAGGACTAGGTCGATTTGTGTCAGATATATGTACCGAAATATTTATTTATTTAATGGCTCATACAGACCAATTAGGTTCGCTCTCCTGTGGGCATTGTGAAAGTTGAGGGTCTTGAAGTCTAATTTTTGATTATTTGAATATCAACATAAATTAAAATCAAATGAAATGAAAATGAAATGAAAATGAAAATGAAATGAAATGAAATTAATTTATTCCAGACATGATGTCCATATGTTTAATATTCATATAGGGTAGTAGGTACTTACCTACTCCCCTTCTTACGTAACACTACTACAAAAACTTAACTTGTTATCACGCAAGCCGTTAACTATTGCCCACAGAAAAGACGATTTTTCTTAATCAATCTGTATGAACGAGTCTACCGCGACTTACAGCCTTGACCAAAACTATTGAGCACACACTTTGTTTCTTCTAACTCTAAAAACTATTTCTAAATGCTGTTAAACAATTTTCTAAAATCGGAAGAGACTTACATCCAGCGTGTTCCGGTGACCTTTATATGGTAGTCTGTTAGTCTTGTGGATGAACGCCCTACCCTGCGCTTGCTAAAGCATTATTAGGCGAACTAAACTGGCAGCTGAGAATTATACCAGGAATAGACAAAATATAGGAATATGTCGATACAGAAATATCGATATAAGTTTGTACGGTCTAGAAAATGTTAAATTCATGGAATAAATACCATATCACTCGATCGACTTGTCAACAAAACCAAATGGCGGGCAGCATCGTTAGCAATGTCAAATCGATGTTCGATCATTTTATTATTATTTCGTAATAAAACTACTTTCATTTCATACTCAATAATGCTACTCGACAAATTATCTAGTTGAATTTAATTTTTAAATGTCGATATTAACAACACTAGCAATTCTGTGGCAATTGAACTGTCAAGTTAGTTCGCCTGATTATGGTTTCGACTTTAGTCCGTGGTCTCCACTCGAGCACTTTTCTACCCCATCTGCCATCTTTTCTGCGTGTAACGTGGCCTGCCCATTGCCACTTCAGCTTGCTAATCCGGTGGGGTTTTTATGTAATTTTTAATTTATAATTGACAGATACATCTGGTGAACTTAAACTTCAACGAAGCGTGAGCAATGAGGAACCTTCCGAGATACACACGTTGCTTCTCGCCGCTCTCACGCAAGGTAAGAAAAGAGATAAAAGAACATTTTTTCTTTCCATCGAGTATCATAGGAGAGGCTGGACTATCAACTATACTAACATACATACATTTCAACCGTAGGCAGTCCACTGCTGGACATAGGCCTACCATAAATATAACTTGTATCATCTTGGGGGTAGTTGCCATAGTCGCCACGCTTGGGTTGGCGACCGCAGGATTCGTCCGTAGGATTTTTCCCTTTGTCGCCTCTTACGATACCCGCGGGAGTAGATGGGGTGGTGCTATTCTAGTCAGCCGGCATCACACGGCAAATTATCAAATATACGAGTGTTATATTTAGAATATAATTTGTATCAGCTATTTCCCGTCGTGTAGTTGGATAGTTGGAGGAATTGTAAGAGGACTTGATTTTTAAACTGAAATTTAATAAATTTACGTTGAATACGTTCAATCCCTTCTACATAAGTAGCAGTGGCGGCGCGTTTAGACAAGCCGATTCCCGCCGGTTTGACTAACTTTACTGCAGTGCAACGGTTTTCCTTTGGTTTAAGAAAAAAAATATATCGGCTCCGTCTTGCCTGAAAGAAAAAAAAATGTCGCGCCGCCTCTGATAAGTAGCAAAGCTCGGATTCCATACTTAAGAAGCATATTCAAGCTTACTTCGTACAGTCACCGCCTATAATCTTACGGTTCATGCTATTTTCTTTTCTTTAATACTTTCTCTATGAAATGCCCAGTGTAAAGTGAGCCCTAAATGGCTTAGCATTTAAAGTCCCTAACAGACGTGAGTCATGCTCCGACCTTACTTTTATAAAAAAAAACATTATCTGCAAAGCAGAGTAGGTTAGAGTCATTAAACAATTGCCAATGTCATTAATATAGATGTTGAAAAGTAATGGGCCCACCGGGGATCCTTGGGGCATACCACTTGGAACCGTCACTCATCGGGAAATATAATTATTGGTAACTTCGACTTGGGATCTGTTTTCAATGTAGGATGAGAACCATCTTAAAAGGTCTCCATTGATTCCTATTTGATCAAGTTTTGAAATCAGTGTTTTGGGGTTAATGTTATCGAAGGCCTTACTGTAGTCGGTGAAGATCACTTCAACTTGGAAACCATCATCCATTGCCTTCATTGCGTACTCATTGAATAGTACAAGATTGGAGACAGTGGATCTACGTTGATTACGGATGAATGAGTGCTTAAATGATTCATATACTTGTTAATGTACAATTTTTTCACTTAGCTAAAATACTTAGTTTAGGGATGGGTTTGAATTTGTTACGTTAGTTTTGGAACCTTTTTTAAAAACAAGGGTAACAAAGGCTGATTCAGATTTCGGGGACTGTGCATTCTTTTAAATATTGTTTAAATAATAAGGCGGGATAAAGTCCTCAGCTCAGATCTTTAGAAATAGATCTGGCAACTCATTGCAAGAAATTGAGTACGATTGAGAATAAGAGTGGCCACTGCTGGGTAAAGGCCTTCCTTTTTTTCGCCATTTGATCCTATTCAATGCCTACTTTCGCCATTCCTTGAAAAATATATTAAATACAATATTTATTCGTGACAAATAAAAACAATACAGAAGAAGCGAGTAACATACAAAACAAACATTGTCACGAAATGGTCGCAACTCAGCGTTAATGCTAGCAGGGCCAGTGCTGATCTTGCGTTGCATGTAGGTAATGTTTTAATAAGTAAGTTAGTTATGTAATGTAGTAAAGTAATGTACGTTTCGACACGTACATGTTTCGGATCCTTAGCTATCGTTTTTAAATGGAAGGAAGGAAATCTAAGATGGTATCGGTTCTGACGCAGCGTTTTTTTGTAGCCAACCAACTGACGGAGTCGCTGTCTCGCGCGCTGACGGTGAGCGAGGCGGCGGCCGTGGCGGCGCGGGCGCGGGGCCGCTGCGAGCGCTGCCGGCGCCGCCCGCTGCAGCGGAGCTCCACGCTGCGGGGGACGGAGCAGGTGAGCTGACGGGAGCGAGGGGACGTGGCGGCGCGGGGCGGGGCCGCTGCGAGCGTTGCCGGCGCCGCCCGCTGCAGCGGAGCTCCACGCTGCGGGGGACGGAGCAGGTGAGCTGACGGGAGCGAGGGGGACGTGGCGGCGCGGGGCGGGGCCGCTGCGAGCGTTGCCGGCGCCGCCCGCTGCAGCGGAGCTCCACGCTGCGGGGGACGGAGCAGGTGAGCTGACGGGAGCGAGGGGACGTGGCGGCGCGGGGCGGGGCCGCTGCGAGCGTTGCCGGCGCCGCCCGCTGCAGCGGAGCTCCACGCTGCGGGGGACGGAGCAGGTGAGCTGACGGGAGCGAGGGGACGTGGCGGCGCGGGGCGGGGCCGCTGCGAGCGTTGCCGGCGCCGCCCGCTGCAGCGGAGCTCCACGCTGCGGGGGGACGGAGCAGGTGAGCTGACGGGAGCGAGGGGGGACGTGGCGGCGCGGGCAGTCATCATCATCATCATGTCAGCCGAAAGACGTCCACCGCTGAACATAGGCCTCCCCCGGAACGACACAAAAAGACCGATCCTGCGCCTTCCACATCCAACGGTATCCTGCGGATCGTCGGTTCACCTTGTGCGAAGCCTACCTACGCTGCGTGTTCCAGTTCGTAGTCGCCACTCCAGAACCTTAACAACGAGTATAGATATAAAAAAAGACTTCCTCCTTACAGAAGACCACAGCCATAATAGCACTGCTACCTTTCAGGTATATAGTGTTGTGTTCCTGATGGTGAGTAAGGTTACCAGAGCTCCAACCCCCCTTAAAGGTCGGCAACGCGCTTGTGACCCCCCTGGCGTTGCGGGTGTCCATGGGCGATGGTACTTGCTTACCACCAGGCAATCTGTCTGCTCGCCATAAAAAAGTTAAACTAATCATTCACATATTTCACAATATTCACGAGCTAACCCTCATTCCAGAGCCCCCCTCGCCGCCCCGCAGCCCCGGCGAGGACCGCCTGAGTGACTCCACGTCCATGCTGGAGACCATCTCCAGCCTCGAGAAGGAGGTGTCCTTCGACATGCTGAGCGAACTGGAGCCAGTGGAACCCAACGCCGAAGACGCGCTTGGTGAGTCCAGGGTTCTTACACTTGGTGGCTCCTTTATGATTGGATATCCTGACTAATTGTAATATAGGGATGGACTAGGGACTTCCTTCCGCTATAAAATTTATCGATACATATTTGGAAAAGGAGATGGCGGGATGACTTGGACCCGTTCTGCATAGTGGCGGGATGAGTGGAGAAAAAGAGAGGGAGGCCTTTGCCCAGCAGTGGGACACAAACACAGGCTAATAAAAGACAAAATTTGGAAGTGATATTTTATATTAGCTGTAAAACTCAATAATTAAAAAGTAACTAAAATATGATGATTACCACCTATCAGTGTTATCTATATACTTTTTAGGAGTTGCTTTACAACTAAATATTTTTTTCATATAGAAACTGAAACCATGAAGTAAAGTTACATACTCAAAATATACGTTATCTCATAGTAATAACATAAGTACTGTCTTAAGAAAGTACAATTTATTGATAAAATAATATCGTGTGTGGCAGTCCCTAGCTAAATTTTATTCGTGCCACGAAAAGTCTATGCCTGGTAATATATTATCTAGATTTTTCTACAAGAAAAGATTTGGGAATTAATTTTTAATTTGGGAGCTAAATCCAATTTTGAGATTTTATCATGATTCCGGTATAAAGTAATAGGTATAAGGCAAGGTTTTGATGTGGCCGGGTTCTTCGGCAGAGCCCGGAAAAACAAACGACTGTCGCAATCATCGCATCGCAATCAAACAAAAAATGTTTATCCTTAAATTATCCCATATTTTGAATTTAAATGTAGATAAACAACAAATCTCAGATAAATCTCAATACCTACGTTACAGAGTGATTTACATAAAATACAAATAACGGTCTAGAAATAGAACTTACAGAATTAGATCATGGAAGTACATAATAACAAAGCAAGTTTATAGTATCTATAGGACTAGGTTTTCTAGGTAGGTGGCATTAGCCAGAAGAAGAAAACCTGTAGCGACTATCTCTAATGATCTACCTGTATTTTACGTGTGGCTCATGATAAAAAGTACTCAGATTACAAATACTATACTAACTTGTAAGTTGTAACAGACGGGAGTCTCGAGCGTTCGTCAAACTGAACGAACCCACACGAGGTCGCCGCAAATATTTCAGACCGGTTTTCTAGTATACGTCGACACAGTAAACATACACACACGGGAGAATGACTGCAGAGGGCATGTCGGAGTGAACGGTCGTAAAATTCATTAGGTAATGGCTACAAATATCATATGTATAATTGTGATTCAATAAACCAACTTTAAGGTTACTTGGTAAACTGTAGGTATACCTATCACGTATATTTCTCTCGAGTTTTTATTTCACCTATTTTCTAGTCTTTTATTGGACGTAAATACTTACTTATTAAAAATAACTTTCTTAGTAACATGTGACAGACGAGAATACAATTTTAAACACAAATAACCTAACCTAACCTAGATCCGAATAAAGTCCGCGATTTGTGTATATAACCCCTTTTAAAACAACTTGTACAAATCGCAAAGGTATATAACTTTAATAGTAAGGTTGAGAGACGTTTCGACTTCGCTATCAGCTCTGAATTTACACACTTACATATTGTGCCTTCTGATATTGTGTCAATCTGCCTCGCTCTGCGATCTATAGATCTCTACTCGTATTCTCACGTCCTTAGGCCACGGGTAGCATTTTTTTGTCGATATCGAGTTTATCGACGTATTATGGTTATGGAATACAATTTTTTTGAAGTGTTTGTACATATAGTACATTACATCAGAGGCCGGGAAAATAGGGATTTCCGGCCAAGTGGGTATATACGGATAGTAATACGAGGCCGGGAATCTGTTTTCAAGCGAGCCATGTATAATGCTTTTCTCAAACATACAATGAAATAAAAGAAATGCTTCTAAAAATGAAATTTGCAAAATTACAATTAACAATGAAATCGAAATATATTAAAAATTAACATCAGCTGTTTGCTATGACGTCCGCCACCTTTGCTTCTGTATGGATAATCATCGAAAAAAAAGTTACTTTGCAGGCCTAGGCCTGCAAATTTATATGAAATTCCATTTCCGTCCCCTTCCGTTGCCGCGCCCAATAAACCATACTTCCGAGTCTATTATAAGGAATGTAAAGACAATATTTGACAACCGGTCTGGCCTAGTGGGTAGTGACCCTGCCTATGAAGCCGAAGGTCCTGGGTTCGATTCCCAGTCAGAGCATTTATTTGTGTGATGAGCACAGATATTTGTTCCTGAGTCATGGGTGTTTTCTATGTATTTAAGTATTTATATGTATCTATCTATTATATATGTCGTCGTCTAGTACCTACAACACAAGCCTTACTGAGCTTACCGTAGGACTAGGTTGATTTGTGTCAGATTGTCCCGATATATTTATTTATTGCATGTTTGAGAAAACATTTTTTTGGGTGTCATAGCAAACAGCTGATGTTAATTTTTATACATTTCGATTTCATTGTTAGTTGTGATTTTGCAAATTTCATTTTTTTTAAGCATTTCTTTTATTTTATTGTATGTTTGAGAAAAGCATTATACATGCCTCGTCGTGAAAACGGATTCCCGGCCTCGTATTACTATTCGTATATATCCACTCGGCCGGAAATCCTCATTTTCCTGGCCTCTGGTGTAATGTACTATTCTATCACTAGTTTGCTCGCGACAGTCGTTTGTTTTGCTGTGTATTCCCCGGGCTCTGTATTATCAGTGTAACCCCGCCCCCGCAGAGAGCAACGCGTCGTCGGCGGCGCTGGCGGCCTCGCTGCTGCCGGCGCACGGCGGGCTGCAGCGCTCGCTGGCGCGCCTGCTGGCCGCGCTGCCCGCGCTCGAGGCCGCGCGCCGCGAGCTGCCCGCGCTCCGGGATGCCCACGACGCGCTCCGGCATGCCGCGCGTGAGTGTCCCCGACATTACTCACATCGCCAATGATCGATCGGCACTATGGGTGCTAAACTTTAACGAAACTCGTTAAGCGGCTATAAAATAATGTATTGACCGACGTAATAATGTATTGGTCGACGACCGGTCTGACCTAGTGGGTCCTTGGGTGGGACCTTGCCTATGAAGCCGATGGTCCTGGGTTCGATTCCCAGTTAGAGCATTTATTTGTGTGATGAGCACAGATATTTGTTCCAGAGTCATGGGTGTTTTCTATGTATTTAAGTTTATGTTTACAATTATATTTTTACACTCGAATATTCGCATATCGAAATTCCGATATACAATTAAATTAGACACTGTTTTGCCAAAGATATTCTTATTTTTCTTGATAGTAAGTATTACTACACCTCAATTCAACAAGTTTCATGAAATTATTTTTTATTATGCAGAAACGTCTGCTAGCGAATATTCGATATTTAAATCGAAAGAAAAATAGAAAATTTTTACTATCGTAGTTTGAATATCGATTACAGCAATTGACTCGTCCATTACTGGCCTCGTCACCTTTTTAAACACAGGAGAGTCGAAATAAAATACAATCTTCTAAAAAATTACAATCTTAATAAACAGTGTTTTACACGCCGAGAAACTTTTCCATTCCGCCATTATTAAAACAAGTAAAACAACTGCTGTCGTATCCTGTGATTGGTTGACTCAAACGTGCGTTCGAAAACGCGCATGCGTGGAGTAGTGTTTCGTGTTGCCAATATTTCGGCAATTGATTTTAAAATTGAGAGCATGTATGATGTAATAACCTGATGATAGGAATCTTCATTTTTAATATAAATGAAATAAATCTCTTCATACCATTTCGTCTGAAATAGGCGAGATTCTTTTTTAGCCCGCTAATCATTTAGTCACTAAAAATGATAAAAACAAACGCCAGGTATACATAAAAATTTAAAATAAAACACTTCCCGGCCTAGGCCTGCAACGACATAATTCCCGGCCGCGTATGAGACACGTAAGGACAATATTTCATTGTATGTTTGAGAAAAATATTTTTACCTAGAACCTATTTTAGTATGAACTTACAATTGTATTAAGAGGTGGCCAATCACTAGCTATTTACTATATTAGTAATTATTGCTCTCCGAACAACTTTACTAAGAAATTGTACAACAAAAATTGTAATTGACAATTTAATATTATATCCCTAATAAAAATTCATAATTTCCAGATTACCAACTGACCGAAGAGATCTCCTACCCCGCCAACGACTTGGACCAATCGCTACAGGTTTGTATTAGCAAAAACAAAAGGTGCATGCCAGTCTCGACAAATCTGAATAGTCCTAATGGTGCTCCCACACTGGCAGTTATAGATGTTATTATAACACGGTTTGACAGGGACCGCATAACGTAACATTGATGTGTTAGAGAGAGAAAACTCATGTTATATAACATTTATGACAGCCAGTGTGGGAGCACCATAAGAACTCTAATCAATCACTGCCAAATTAAGGGTTGGATTGAAAAAAATTGGATACAAATATCATAGTTTTTTTTTTTCTATTTCAGGACCAACCGAGCAACGGCGGGTGATGGCGTAGTCAATAAGTTTCTGACCTCTGGCTGGACCATGGACACGCGATTTAAAAAAAAATCGCGTTTTTTTGAAATAAATCAGAAATAGCGGTCCGATGTTGGCCGCTTTACATACAAACTTTATGACGGATTTTATGAAATGCGTTGAGGCATTTTTGTTGATACTGTGACCTGCATATTAATAATATTATTGATTAACAATTTGTAATACCGGTAATATATGGACGATACCGGAAATCCGGTATTATCTATAAAAATACCGGTATGGTATACCCTAATCGAAATATAATGGGAATTCAGTAAATAACTTAGTATAGCGAATTTATGTGATTTAATAAGTATACAGTGTAAAATAAAATCGATAAAAAATATATATTTAGTCAATAATATCGTTAGTATGAAGGTTCTGGTGAAATACGGATTATCTTAAAACTTTTTAAATTTTAATATTTCGTTGTTTCTTGTTCCGTTAACTTTTCGAACTAGTTTTTTTTTGTAATATTGTCGACGCGAACAGTGTCGCGCCTTTTGTATATTTTGTAATAATTTTCTAGTTTTACTCTTGTAAGTACGAAATTAATGTAGTATTAGAGGAGAAAGTTTTATTTTTATGATTCCATACAGTATGTGATCTGCCGCATATGTGCGTTACTTTATAATGTTTTTTCCAGAATTTTCTATTTAAGCAAGTTCGTGTAAATATACAGTTAGCGGCTATATGTTTTGTGTAATTTAAATTTTGTAAAAAATAATCAAAAAAACTTCAGTGTATTTTGCTGTTTGTATTCGGAAGTATTATTCGACAATATTATATTGGAAACATTAAATTGTAGTTAGAAATGCACAAATTATGTTTTTGGCTATGTCGCCGTATGTAAATGATAACTAAAGTGCCCTAATACCCAGTACCTTATATATGCCATATTTAGTAGTGATATACCAAGCAAGTTAACATTATAAGCATTCTAGGCATTGCCACTTTGAATGTGATATTTATTTATCAGGGTTGCTTTTTGAAAACCATTTGTATCACTGACGATTGAATCACCCTGTATCAACTTATGAAATAAGATCATCCGTACCTAATAAGTATGAAATTCCACTATAGCAAACGATTTTATAAATAATGTATACATTTAGCTATATACGAAAATATATATTTTATACGTAAGTTAGGCGTAATGAATCCCCTCCATTTTTCCGAATATTTGTATGTTTGTATGTTATGAGCTTTAGGATTTGAAATTAAATTGGAATTGTTCTTGCATTAATTGGAATAACTAATAAAATAAATAAATAACCTGCATTTTTCAACGGCCGTTTACATGGCGACCCTGCTTCGGCTTCACAACCACGATATTTATAATGTAATACTTAGTGGTATCAATAAATACCGTTACATACAAATGTATACTTGAGTTTTATTTACTTTTTATACCTTATTTGGTTTAGTGGGTAGCGAGCCTGCCTATGAAATCGACGGTCCTGGGTTCAAATCCCAGTAAGGGCATGTATTTGTGTGATGAGCACAGATAATTGTTCCAGAGTCATGGGTCGTCATCAACATCGCAGTCGGCCATACTAAAGGTATAGAGTCCCAATGAGCACTTTGAAATGTATTTACTTGTCACTGGTGGAATCAGTTATAGGTTGCTCACTGGATTGCTATGGCCTCACTTTTAAAACTAATTTGGATAAAGTAGAAAAAATGCAAATTAGATTTCTTAAACTGCTAGTAAACAATAAAACTAGAAATAAATGTAAAATTAACTATTATATAATAACTATTATAAGCTATTCAATATATGTAAAATTCTTCCGGTAACCCTAAGACACAAATATTTATTATTGATCAACCAGCACGGCAATCCAGAGAGCAACCTGTCTCAAATGAGCCAAACACACGGCACCAGGTCTGTGGCTGCAGGTATTTTTGCTGTCCCCAGAGTAAGCAACTACTATGGGGACAGGCTCTTAAAAAAGCGTTTACCATACCTACTTAACGCCTTAGGTAACACACATAAATAATGTTAACACTAATACATTTTTACGTGCGTCGCTACACACGCACATGACAAAATTATCAAAAACACTAGCATAAACTATATTCACACAAGTTCGAGAACTATGACCGGCGGCCGAGTAATTTTGGCAGAGGGGAACGCCTGTTAATGGCTACTACATATTGGTTATATCCTCCTAGCTTACGACGGGAGCGACTGGCGAAGACATACCATTCGCCTTTTACAACTTTCTCTTATACCACTGTTGCATAAAAGACTACTCCTATAATGAAATAAAATACAACATTATAAATAAGCTTAGTTTATTATTATGATCTTAATTTTAATTCAGGTGTTACTAAGGTATGTATAGTCACTTTGGTAATTATAGTGTCACTAAGGTAAGTACAATCACTGAGGTAATTAGTGTCACTAAGTTAAGTACAGTCACTGAGGTAATTAGTTTCACTAAGGTAAGTACAGTCATTTAGGTAATTAGTGACACTAAGGTAAGTACAGTCACTGAGATAATAAATGGCACTAAGGTAAGAACAATCACTGGGGTAATTAGTGTCACTAAGATAAGAACAGTCACGTAGGTAATTTGTGTCACTAAGGTAGGTACAGTCACTGAGGTAATTAATGTCACTAAGCTAAGGTACTGTCATTACGGTAAACAATGTTACAAGGCAAGGCGCAGAAAGGGACGAAAGTCGCAACTATTTTGACGTAATGCCTCTTGTTGAGGCTACTTGAGCAAGAAGCCAGCAGCGACCACCAACAGACCAGCGATGCTGGCGAGTGGTGTGCCGGCAGCGGATCTTTCCCCGGTCATCCAGTACTCCATGTGTCCAAGAACCTCCAACTTAGCGCGCCCCAACTCTTCAGTCTCACTCGATGCTGTTGATCTATGAATAGTTAAAGAGAGAAATAATTTTTAGTCATTATAGGGATCGGCCGAATGGGAGCAAAACTGTGATAAAACTTATGGAGTTGACATTTCCTAAACTGTCAACACAAGAAAATACATGAATAGTGTTAGCAAATTAGTGCGCCTTTCCAATACGGTTATGAATATTTTTGTGTGTGGAAGTACGCTTTTACGAGGGTTGATCCGTATGCACCACCCCTAACCTCTTTGCTGTGACTCGATTATTAAAACCTTTTTCCTGTAGGTTTATAGACATTTAGAGGTTATTAAAAAAAAAGAAACATTTTTAAATGTCAAACTATTATCGAGCTACAGCGTATTGAAATTGTTGAGTGGTGATTTTTTATGAAAATGGATCCTGTTGAGCAGAGGGCGGTAATAAAATATCTACAAAAAAAGGGTATGACGCCAACACAAATCCATCAAGATATTGTGGCAACTGTAGGGGAGTGTGCAGTATCTTATGACATAGTCAAACGTTGGTGTCGAGAATTTAGGTGCGGAAGATCAAGTTGTGAAAACCAACACGGCGGCGGACCACCTGTAACGGTCACTACAGACGAAAACATTAAAAAAGTTCACGATATGGTATTGCAAGACCGGCGAATACGTATTAGGCAAATTGTTGAAGAGACTGGCTTGTCATATCATGTAGTGCAACAGATACTTACTAAGGAATTGGGTATGAATAAGATCAGTGCAAGATGGGTACCACGAATGTTGACCGTTGATCAGAAAAGACATAGAGTATTGATTTGCAAGCGTCTGTTGGATATGTACCAAGCAAATAAAGATAATTTTCTCCATAGATACGTAACCATGGACGAGTCTTGGGTACATCACTATGATCCCGAAACTAAAGTTCAAAGCAAACAGTGGAAACACAGTGGTTCTCCGCCACCACGTAAATCTAAAGTGGCATCCTCTGCAGGAAAGGTTATGCTGTCTATATTCTGGGATGCTAAAGGAATAATTCTGACTGATTACTTGAAAAAGGGAGAGACTATTACAGGGGCCTATTATGCAAACTTAATTCTAAAATTGCGAGAGGCTATTAAAGAGAAACGCCGGGGCAAGTTAACAAGTGGCGTACTCTTCCACCAAGATAATGCTCCCAGCCATACGTCCTGTGTTGCTAAGGCTGCCATACACAAAGCAGGCTTCGAATTATTAGATCACCCACCGTATTCGCCTGACTTGGCCCCCAGTGATTACAGGCTATTCCCAAAATTAAAGGAATTTTTACGGGGAAAAAAATTTTTGGACAATCAAGAGGTGATATCTGTTGTGGAGGAGTGGTTTTCAGAGGTCGGACAAAAATTTTTTCAGGAGGCTATTGAAATGCTGGAGCACCGATGGAGTAAGTGTATGAGTGTTGAGGGAGACTATGTAGAAAAATAAAATATAAAACTCGAATGTAGTTTCATTGTAAAACGGTTAGGGGTGGTGCATACGGATCAACCCTCGTATGTTCAGTTGACAATTTTTGTTAAATTTTTGCTACCAATTTCACTAGTAATTATAGGGTAGCACATGAAATAAATATTTTTATTCTGTGAAAGGAAAAAGTAAAGAATAACATTATTTGTTTTAAGATATTTTTGAATTTTGATATCACTCATCATCATCATTTCAGCCGTTAATCGTCCACTGCTGGGCATAGGCCTCCAACAAATATGATTTCTATCGTCTTCTAGTAGTTGCCGTAGTGGCAGGCGGGTTGGCGACCGCAGTAGCTGTACTTATGATTGGCTTTAAACGGGCGCTGCTGCCCATCCGTCGGTTTTTTCCCTTCGATATAAATCTCGAATATTTCATTTTTTAAGACAGAATATTATAGAATTTAAGGCTTTCTTGTATCAAATAACAGTTCAAAGAGTTTGAAGAAGTATATTGTGTTGACGACCGGTCTGGCCTAGTGGATAGTGACTCTGCCTATGAAGCCGATGGTCCTGGGTTCGAATCCCAGTCGGGGCATTTATTTGTGTGATGAGCACAGATATTTGTTCCTGAGTCATGGGTGTTTTCTATGTATTTAAGTATTTATATGTATCTATCTATAGAAATTACAATCGTATTAACTAGTTACAGTATAAAATCTAAAAAGGCGCTTGAGGCATTGTACCATGGATGCTGGCGGCATTTCCTCGTTGTATCGCAATGCTGATACGTTGTACGAGGAAGGCGCCAGCTATCTTTTATATATATCGTCGTCTAGTACCTACAACACAAGCCTTACTGAGCTTACCGTACGACTAGGTCGATTTGTGTACGATTGTCCCCAAATATTTATTTTATTTATTTATTGCAAACGTATTCAATATTTTTGTTACAATACTTTCAATCTTGAACATACAATACAAACATACAATCTCAATAATATAAATATTTAGGAACATGATATAGGATAGTGTCTAATTATTATTATACAAAATAGTACGGAATCATTTGTGCGCGAGTCCGACTCACACTTAACAGGCTTCAGCACCCTTACCATGAGTTGTGAAATTGACGTTTTCGATAACGAGTATCGAGTTTACTATCTGTGCATCTTCTGTACTATTTTAGTGCGAACGAGATCAGACTCGATACTCGTTATCGAAAACGTCTATGTCACAACTCATGGTAAGGGTACAGTTTTTATAGTGAAAAATACTCACTGTATAGCCCTGCAGTGCGACACAGTTGGCACCACATAGACTGGCGCCCGCTCAGTCGCGTGCGAGCCGTCGGGCCCCATAGGCGCCCAGGGGTCCAGGCCGCCGGCGACTGTCACCACCCCGTCGGGCAGGTGGCGCCCAGCGAACAGAGTGTTTGTGCGCCAAATGCCCGAGTTTAGAAGTTCTTCGTTGAAGCTGGAAGGTTTATGGAATACTAGTGGAAACTTAACTGAAGGACCATGTCTATATGTGTCATTATCTAGGAAAAGGGACCTTATTGTCGATGGCACTTACGTCGAATCGCGTTGCGTTTGTATTGTATCGTCTTGAACAACGACATAATCGCCATCGGCAATAAGGTCCCGTTTCATAGATAATTTCACATATAGTTGTGCAGAGAATGAATATGGAACTTACGTCAACAATTGTAAATGGTCCCGGCTTGTACCAATGAGTTTTTCCGAACTTATGTGCGAAATATCATTTGATATTTACCAGTCGCTTTTCGGTGAAGGAAAACATCTTGAGGAAACCGGACTAATTCCATTAAGGCTTAGTTTACCCACTGGGTTGGAACTTGGAAGGTCAGATGGCAGTCGCTTTCGTAAAACTAGTGCCTACGTCAAATCCTGGGAGTAGTTGCCAAGCGGACCCTAGGCTCCCATGAGCCGTGGCAGATGCCGGGACAACGCGATCTCTGAGCATGGTGAAATGCCATGTTCACCACGCTTGGCAGGCGGGTTGGGGAGCGTAGTATGTTCCACCACTCTGAGGGACGCAGCTGCCCTTCCACTGGTAGTCCTTGGTCGCAGTTAAAGCACAATACCCAGACCCCATCAGGAATGATGTAATCCGAAGTAGAACCAAAGTTACCGATATAGCCCTCCGGATCGCGAAACTTAAGTGGCAGTGGAACAGATGGCCGATGGGGCGGAAAGCTTCTGAAGTGGCGACCACGAACTGGAAGACGCAGCGTGAGACCTGGTGAAGGTCGGGGAATGCCGCTGGATGTTGAAGGCGCTGGACCGGTCTTTTCGGGTCGTTTTGGAGGAGGTCTATGTCCAGCAGTGGACGTGTCTTTCAGCTGACATGATGATGATGATGATGACCCGGACCCCAGTAGCCAGGTGACTATGAACTGTTAACTACTTAGTTACAAACGGATAAACTCACGTGTAATATCGGACTAGGCGACATGTTTCGGGTAAGCTTTGGTACCCACCCAAAGGAGAGGGCTATGTTGGGAAGTGTCTCTGCGTGATCGCATCAGGAATGATTTCATCCGCAGTAGGCCTCCCTCAACCCACAAGGTGGTGAAGGTTGCGGGATGTGAAAGGCGCAGGACAGGTCTTTTCAGGTCATTTTGCTTTGCAGGTTGCTGTGAGCTACACTTGAGTTTGTTAGCCCAACTTACTATGAAGAGAAGAAGTCCCGGCACATCTGGTGGAAGTACTCCAGCGGTACTGTGTCGAGGAACGGCTGCCGGTCGCTGGAGGTGGTCTGGTACCAGCCGTACTCCACGCACGTCTGGTAGGTCCAGAGTCGCACTGGAAAACGAGTGAAGATTAGGGAATGACTAATTATACATTACTTATAATCATACGTCGGACTCCAGCGAGCATTTTCGTGGCATGTCAGAATGATAGGTAAGGTTCGCAAATCAATTAATTTACTTTCGAGTATTTGGTACCTAGTATTTATAATGTGAAATTCCAAATATCATAGCAACTAACTACGTTATTTATAAACGTACTCACAAGTCAAAATGGTGAAAAAATTCGTTTAGCTTTATACGTCACTCAGACAATTGCAGCTGTGAGAAAGGAATAAAACACAACTTCAAAGAGTATTTACACATTAAAGAAGAATAATTGATAACGGGTAACTAATTTAATTAACTATGTTACAAATACTAGGTACATTATAATACTCGTAAGTTAAGATTTTTTTGTAAACTTTACCTTGCCCTTAAACTGCCCCCCATAGTCTAACGTATGCTTATAATGTAACAGAGTTTTGTAAGCAGGTATACAAAATAAGAAAATTTCTCTTTTTTCGCGCCCAGCTACAGGTTACTAAAAATTAATTAAGAGACTTAATCGCAAAATACTAGGTACAGATGTACACTAGTGCTAAACTCCATCGGGAAAAGACGGATCTCGGTCGACATACGACGGCACCCGAACTGTCAATCTTTGCCTTTATAAAATGAGTGACATTTTTGTGTCTATTAATATGGGACTTTATTGTTTAATCACATGTGATATGTAATTTGACACCAATGTGACACCGCATAATAAAGTTCCATTTTAATTCATATGAAAATAACACTCATTTGACAGTTTGGGTGTCATTGTATTCCGATAAAGATCTGAGTTTTCAGAAAGGAAAATAATTTCTGTAGGTTAGGTTAGTACAAATAGGAGCCTCATAGGTAGTATTCAAAGATATTTTTGAACTAGACTGTTAATATTTAATATTTAATTAGAATTTGGAATAATTATGATTCATGTGTTATTTGTACAAACTAGTTAACTGTATTTATGTAGTTTGTGACCGCTATTTCAATTAATTTGTTGACTGGAACATTCGTGCCCTTTACTGTCAATAAGTGCTAGTCGAACATCAGTCAAACCAGAACCCGTTCGCACTAAAATAGTACAAGCGAGATGCACAGATAGTAAACGCGATACTCGTTATCGAAAACCTTAATGTCACAACTCATGGTAAGGGTACTGATGTAAGTTATTAATGTAACTTTACGTCACGAACGCGTTTGCGTTTCCCATATAAATAACATTATCACTTACGCGTTGGTAAACGTTTTTTTTACGTCAAAAGAAACTTACACTAGAGCCTCAGAGCTTACAGGGTGGTAATGTTGGGGCGATAGTGGGAAAATTTTAGAGGAAAATGTTTGCCGTCCCCGAATTAAAGTAATTACTGATTGGGAATATCTGAACATTCTCAAGATGGCGCTATTATTCTTATTTATATGGCAACTGTAATGTTCAGTATATTTGAAAAGTAAGTTGTCAGCATTTATGTTAATTTGGATATCGGAGCGAAATAGTTTCGTTTAACGATTGCTTGACAAAGGGCTCGAATTCAAAAAACTTTAAGGACGAATATAATCGCATACAGAAGTTTATAACCGTTATTATTGCGCAAAATGTATATTTTCAATACCCACCATTATTAATATCTATCATTCATGTTTCTTAAATACCATTTCTTCGTTTCTGACAGAGTTTAAAATTTTACGAGTCTAGTACTTGACGCTCGAAAATCGTACTACAGCGCTATCGCGTAAAACGAAATTCGTTTTCGGACGATTGTCTCTGTCACCCTCATGACGCCTTAATTGGAGTAAAAGGCAAAGATGCTCGACATATACGAACTTCGATACCGGTACCGGTTCAGATTCCTTTCATAGAACACACAGGGTAGACCAAGTCGGCGGGATGAAAACCGACTCCCGAAGGAACATCGGGATTGCGATAATTACGAAACAGAACTTCACAATGGTATTTTCATTAATTCAGCTCGCCTAAAAGCAAATACATGAATTAAACGAGTCGTCTGAACTGAATGAATAGAGGAAATCATAAATTATATTGATACAAAAGTTTATAGCGCCACAATATACTAATGCGGACTAGTAAAACTTGTTTCATTTTTTTTGTGTCAGATATTATATCTTTTAGCAGGTCAACCCTACATAATGCACACACTACACACACCTACACATCACTATTTTTTTCTACAAATTAATAAATATTACAGGACATTCTTACACACTTTGACTGAGCCCCTCGGGCACGGTAAGCTCAAGAAGGCTTGTGTTGTGGGTACTCAGACAATAATATATATAATATACAAATACTTTAATACATATATTGACTTGACAGTCATGACTAGGAACAAATATCTGCGCTCATCACCAGAACCCGGAATATTTATGGCAAAACAAAAGACTGTCGCAAACGTACTAGTGTTAGACGCATTTTTTATCGACATCGACATTTGTGTAATGGAAGAATAAAACTATCCAATAAATACAAATACAAATATCTTTATTTAACAGAAACGTAAAGCATAAGCAGGTTGTCTGGCGGAACCCAAACTAGGCCGAGCCTGTATCTTGGGGCCCTGGAGTTCTACAATGTGAGATAAGTTATACAAAAAAATAAAAATAAAAATGATTACATTACTTGACGAGATAACACATGCAAAACAATATAAAAGAATTTAAATAAGAATAAAAGATAAAATCGATAAAACATATAAGAGAAAAATAAACAAAATATTAATAAAACATAATACGTAAGGTAATAAAATTACGTAGAACCAGGTTCTAACAACAACTCAAAGAAAGATTTAGAAACAACTTTCATCTGAAAGTTGTTCGGTTCGAAATCCACGTCAGTAGACGCAACATCACATGATATTATATTTTATTTGGTTTCTGATACAAGAGCATATGATCATTAATTTCTCTACATTCTCATGGAGTAGACAGTTTCGTTTATCACTATAAAATCAATTTGTGTAAACCGAATGAACTGATGCTGAGTCATTAATTTACTTTGTCGATCATTCGGTCGATGTCGATAAAAAAATGCATCTAACACTAGTGAGTTTGCGACAGTCTTTTGTTTTGCCATGGTGATTCCGGGCTCTGATCATGTTTATTTTTAATAATCGCGCAAACGACACAAGTTAAGGCAACAAAAAAGGTAACCCTCATTATATGCTTTAAAATACCTAAAAACGTTAAGTCAAAAATTACATTTCCATTTATACAAGAACACATAACACGCGCCATTTTGAAAAGTTCCAACTCTCAAATAAATAAAACTCCGGGAGTTAACTGGTGGAATAATATCAATGTTTTTGTCTGTTTATCTGTTTGTGTTGGTTGGTACACTTGAGAGTACGCGGATATGATTTATTTCATGTTTGTAAAACAACTGGAATTATACCAGGGGTTATAATTTAGTAGGCTTGTTTTTTGAAATAGCAGAAATATTGTATTTTACGGTTTGATACTAGTACGCGAAACAGACGATGTTTACCCTCAACTAATGTAGAGTTATCAAATGAATAGTTATTTATTATACAAGGGAGCAAAGTTAATGTTTACCTTCACGTGAGACTGAAACCCGAGCTAGCGAAAGATTCCAAAATTGAACCACGACAATAGCGAGTAGTTCAAAGAATCTTGCTTCTGAGTGAAACAATTTTTTTTTATCTCACTGCCGGAAGCAAAATACTAACTCTATCATTCAAAATCATCTTTATCCTCGTACGGCCCACGGGCCTTCCTGTAGTACTAAATACTTTAAAGAAATTTGAATCTTATAAAATTGGAACAGAGTTCATTTTCATTAGCTTCTTTCGATTTTGACACAAAATAGTACTACTTTATTTCCTGCACTATACAAAACGAATTCATGTAGCATTTTACTTGTAAAACAAACAAACAAACAAAAATTTAAGGTTATAATTACATCCAAACCAGCTAACAACAAAAAAAAAACATAAAAAATGGTGTATAATTACTTTGCTCCCTTGTGAATAAAAAGCGGTTTTGCTATCAGTTTGTATCTTTAAACGGACTTTAAAACAGCTCTTTGCGAGCTAGTGGGATGAAAAATAAATAAACTGCTTATGAAAATGCAGTAGCAGAATAAATTGCCG
This sequence comes from Grapholita molesta, assembly GCA_022674325.2. Lineage (NCBI taxonomy): Eukaryota > Metazoa > Arthropoda > Insecta > Lepidoptera > Tortricidae > Grapholita > Grapholita molesta. Next base: position 11,013,679 of record CP053143.2, read on the forward strand.
AATAAGTTATCCATTATACATATTAATGGCGAAATATATTAGTATTCCTAGCGATGCTGCCTTTGGCAGATCCATCTGACAAAACCAAATTATCTAAACACTTGTTTCCTATATACTGTCATACGTGTAAGGGGTCTAAATATTTTGGTTAAATATGAAAGCAGAGTAAACTGTACATCGATTTTTGCAATATTGATGGACGAAATGAAAACAAGTGCATTTTATAAAGGAAGGTGTTGTTAAAGGATTTTGATCTGTATTTACAAGAGGATAAAGAACAAATTAGATTTATAGAGTAAGGATTTGTTTTCTAGGTTATCGTGTGTTTGCAGCTATATTGATTGTAAGGAACTTTGTTTTAAAAAGGAATTTGAATCATTATTCATAACAAATTGTTAGTTCCAGCGAGCAATGGGCAGTCGCCATCAGATATATCGGAGCTGTGGAGGTGGTCCTAAATATTTGAACAACGCCTCTACTGTCAACGCGACAAAGTGCATGTTCAGATATTTGTGACCACCTCCACAGCTCCGATATATCTGATGGCGACTAGGAGAAATTTTCATCATTATTATAATCTTCCCCGCGTTGTCTCGTTTGCCACGGCTCATGGGAGTCTATGGTCCGCTTAGCAACTAATCACAAGTTTTGGCGTAGGCACTGTTTTACGAAAGCGACTGCCATCTGACTTTCCAGAGGGTAAACTAGGCCTTATTGGGATTAGTCCGGTTTTTTCCGATGTTTTATTTTACCGAAAAGCGACTAGTAAATATCAAATGATATTTCGTACTTAAGTTCTGTTAGGTTTTAGGTTATGAGTGGGAGACGCAGAGAATAAAACGCCCACACGGGTTGTTGCTAACTGACTTTATTTTGTATCGAGGCGCGCGGTGCGCTGTGCATGCATATGTATACGAGTATATAAGTACCGATAGCTAGTTACAATCTTAATCCTAACCAGTTCCAAAAAACATGTGTTGAGCCGGGGTTTGAACCTGCGCGCTACGCCAACAGCGCTTTCATTTGCCTAACTAATAGATACAACATCCGGAACACCCGAATATAATTATGGACTCGACGATATAATTATGTCATATTGTTTATTTTTAACGGTTTTTTTTTTTTAAATCTTTATTGCACATAAGAAAACCTTAACGTACAAAAGGCGGACTTAATGCCATGAGGCATTCTCTACCAGTCAACCTTAGGGCAAAACAGAAAAGATTGTAGGCGGTGCAACCAATACAGTTTTTTTAAATTTACTATACCTACACAGACTACCATACATACTAGTATAATACATAAACATAAAACAAATACATAATACACATATACTATTATAAATATATATTACATATATATAGCTTTATCTCGCCAAGAAAAGTAGTTATAGAGAAGATAGAATTTTACTTTAAATTGCCAGCAAAGAAAGCACGCACAGACCTTTTAAAAGCATAGCTGGACGGAGCTTTTCTAATTTCAGAGGGAAGGCCATTCCAGAGCCGAGCTGCCTGTATAGCAAACGAATTGGTAATGAAACCTGTTCGATGAAAAGGAAGAGAGAGGGTTAGATTACCAGTGGACCGCAGTTGACGTTCACGGGAGCCAGCAAATGAGCGAAAAAAGGCACCGTTTATCAACTCTTAGGCGAAACACTGCGTGCTTGCACCTCCTACTTGAATCCTATATTAATTATAATACAGCTAGCGAGATGGTGCTGCTATCTATGTAACTAAGCATTTTTTTGTTTGCTTTGATATTTAAGCAGTAAGCAAGCAGTAAACAACAATACATTAAAGACATATACCTGAGAAATATATTTGTTATTTTAATGTAAAACTGTCCCAAGAAAATATATTTGGTGTACTCACTGACTGAGTACGGAGCGTCATAGCTGGTGTTGGTATGCTGTTCTACGACCACGGAGTATCTGGTCTCGATGCACGGCTGAGTCCACGGCTGGCTGGTCACCCAGTTGGCCAGACGCTGGACTGGATCATCTGTTAAGAAAATGTGGTACAGTCACGAGCTTTAATTTGTGACCCATTTCCGTTAAATGTTGTTAGAACAATCATAATGCAATAAGGTCGAAACTTTAGTGCAATAATGTTGAATGTCAAGTTAAGACATAAAATGTCTTATCACTGTCATTTCGATAAGTGAAGTTTGCAAGACGGGAGTGTTATATGGTAACCATAGTAACGTCAGTTTCCGGTAAAACCGTGATCGGTCATTGGTTAATCAAGCTTTGTTATAATGTAACCATAGCAACGTCAGCATCCGTGCAACTCGCGGGATCGGTCATTGGCTAACCGAGCTTTGTTATAGTCTAACCATAGCAACGTCCACCTCATTGGTGAACAGAGTTCGGTAAAACTCGTAAATAAGAATAACGATTCGACCCCGATCAGCGTTAACATATTAGCTCTAAATAGCGAAAGTTTGGTACACGATATTCAACCTTAGGTGGGTCCCAAATTAAAGCTCGTGACTGTACATCAACTCATTTTGAAATAACGTCTGCTAGTGATACTACAATGCAATATAAATAATGATAACATTTCAACAGAGAGTACCATTTTGGCGCCCAAAATTTTTTTGCAGAAATAGCAAAGCGTCTAGTTGACGTAATGGTGACCGAAGAGCTGGTGGCTTCCTCGCACAACGTATCAGCATTGCGATAAAGCGAGGGCCGCCAGCATCCTTGGTACAATGCATCAAGGGCCTACATTTAAGCTAGCTAAATTCTTTTGTGTATATTAATTTTAAATAAATTACTATTATGAGCTTGAGTGTGCTTAGAGTCGTTGTTGGTGGACGAATCGAACCCGCGGCCTACTATTACAACGACTCCGGTTTCGGACTGCCCTCAACCGGTTTTGACATTAAGAGCGGCGCGGGCAGGCGACGCGATCGGCGAACCGAACGGACACTCAGCACTCTTACAGCGACTTGCGGCGCGGCGAGCGTTTTATCTGTTCATTGCGTGTGATACACCTAACCGCAGTGCATTGCGCGTCTTGACTGCGCAACGAACAGATAAAACGCTCGCCGCGCCGCAAGTCGCGCATAGTCGTGGCCGGGCCGTTAGTGCTTGAAAATGGAGGCCTGTGTTGGCTATGTTCTCCGAAATATGTCGCGCGATTGACTAAATAAACGTGAGTGTGAAAAAAACGTGAGTAATTTTGAAAATAAACTGTCTATTTACCAACTGACGCGTCAGTCAACACAGCGCAAGCATCACTGATGTCTCCTGGAGTGGCGTACTGCACCAGGTACGCGAAGGTTTCCGTTATCCCGAACCAGAAGAACGTAGCAACGTCTAGTGGCGTGGCCTGAATAGTTGAACATGTGCTGTGAAAAAAAAAGATTTTTTTAAATGACATAGGCACCTGCAACACTAGGGGAGTCACCGGCCTTTAAGGGGGGTTGGAGCTATGGGAACCTTACTCACCATCAGGAAACCTACACTACATACCTGAAAGGTAGCAGTGCTATTATGGCTGTGGTCTTCTGTAAGGAGGAGGTACTTCCCCAGTTGGGCTGCCCCAGACTCAAGCTTGATGGTCATCGCTGTGCCCTACCTCTCATAAAACTCTCTCATTTTAAAAGTGTTCACACATTGGGATTTGTCACCCATAGTCGATACGGGTTCTGGTAAAGCCGGTTGTAAAAACCTCTAAGTTCACGAAGTAAAAGCGAAATTATCATTCGGCTTGCCTCATTGGTCGGACGACTCGACTTTTCTGGGAAGTTTTCGTTTTTCTGGAATGACTCTAAATGTAAATGGGATTTCCGGTTGAATTTCAAAATGGCAAAGTCGTCTTGAGAATATATTTTTTGTTTTGTGTTTATTAACGTAGTTGAGTGTGTAATATTGATGGCTTATGCAGTGATCTAACGTAGAATTGTATAGCTAATGAAGAATTGATTTCGAAACGCGTTTCACCACTATTATGGTCAACACCCGACAGTCCTGGGGCCGCGGCCGCGTCTTGGCGTTCTGTAAAGTCCAGCTACCACTTTACAAAACGCAAGGGCTACCAAGTAACGTCATGCTCTAAGGGCAAACTTGATATGTTATTTTATTTATTTGTTGCCTTACTTGACATTGGCGAAATATTGATGGAAGCCATATTTTAAAAGAGGAAGAAGAAATGTATGGAATGACAGAACGAACGACAGTCACGTGCTTTGTTCCTTAAGTACAGTCGCCATCAGATAGGTGCATTAACTAATTTTATTTGTTTATCTTTATTTATACAATTGAGGCATTCTCATACAATTAAAACTGTTGTGAGCCATGTTACTACTACTTAGTTACAAACGGATAAACTCACGTGTAATTATATCGCACTAGGCGACATGGTGTATCACTCACTCGCGATGAGGGTGAGTGATACACCCTCATCGCGAACGGTGTGTCCTGACTCGGCTTGAAGATGGGTACCAGAGCTTACCCGAAACATGTCGGCTAGTGCGATATAATTACACGTGAGTTTATCCGTTTGTAACTAAGTAGTTGAGGCATTCTCAATTCGTGACCCAGCTTGAATATATCTGATGGCGACTATATAGTGTGTAAATCTTATACGGGCGAATCTCTTAACGGGGGGTAGAATAGGAAACCATCTCGTGGTACTATGGCCTACTTTAGCCCCTTGTCAAACAATCTACTATTAGATAACTTTTGCTTAGAAGTACAATTAAAATTTTATCCATATAAAAAAATAAGCCCGCGATGTAATGCAACATACTCTAGTTAAACACTCGTTGACAGTTATACAATCCTCAAATTATATGTATTATATTATAGTTTCAAAAGCTCATATCACGTAATATTCGCAGCACATTACTGCTCAGAAATTTTACAAAAATTAATTACATATGTATAATAGGTGTAATTAAAGAAAAACCTTTTGGTTAATGATTAATTAGTAAATCCTATATCTGGTTTAATTCTTCGCCCGTATTATACTTACACACAGTATAAATATGATTTCCGTTTTGATTGCGATTTCTTAAACGATTAACGATTACCATCTTATTGTTCAGTTATTCTAATGTTATTGTAATTTTAATTAAATAAGAAGAGCAAGATAAAGGATATACTAACACAACTGAGCCCCACAGTAAGCTCACAATTTAACTAAAATAACTCTCAGACTTTTATGAAAATTATGTAAAAACAAATCAAAAGCTAAAAACTGATAAAAAAAAAACAGAAAAGGTTTGACTCGTGAAGGATTTGAACCTCCGCCCTCCGATGGTCAAGTTTTGCTGTATATCGGCGCTCTAACCTACTGAGCTAACGAGTCGCTGCCAACGCGGGCCAAAACAGCTATCGTATAGCGCGAAATGACGTCAGCATGACGTCACAAGCGTGGGTAAAAATGCAAACATGATTCACGCTAATTTTAAAGAATTACGAATACTATTATTAACATGTTTTATTTGTGTGTTTGAGTTCCGGACATTTTGGAACAGAGCCGGGTCAACATCATCATTTCATCCTCTAAAAGTCTATTGCTGGACATAAGCCTCAACCAAATATGACTTGTATCATCTTAGCGGGATATTACCATAGTCGCCACGCTTGGCAAGCGGGTTGGCAATCGCATTAGTTGTTCTGTTTCGACGGACGCTGTTACTTATCCGTGGGTTACTCCTTAATGCTATTCTCAGCCGGCACCCAAACCCAGCAAATCCAGGTCATCATCATCATTTCAGTCGAAAGACGTCCACTGCTGAACATAGGCCTCTCCCAAAACGACCTTAAAAGACCGGTCCCGCGCCTTCCACATCCAGCGGCATCCTGGCTTCGGTCGTCGGTCCACCTTGTGGGAGGCTTACCTACCCTGCGTCTTCGCCACTTGAGAACATTTTCGCCCCATCGGCAATATGGCTAACTGGATAGTTCGTCCCAGGTATAATTATATACTCGTAGTGCCGTGTGATGCCGGCTGACTAGAATAGTACCACCCCGTCTCCTCCATGCCGTAAGAGGAGACAAAGGGAAAAATTCTACGGACGGGCAGCAGCGTCCGTCGAAACTCAATCTACAGCTACTGCGGTCGCCAACCCGCCTGCCAAGCGTGGCGATTATGGAAACTACCCCCAAGATGATACAAGTCATATTTGGGTCAATTTCAACAGTACTAGTTTTTAGTGTCATTCCGGTGTAATTCTTTATTTACGTTTCTTCGATGTTTCTTTTAATGTCAATCGACACCTCAGACTGTCCTTTGTTAAGCCTCTTAGAGAGCACTTGATAACTTAAGCCTTTTGTGAATTATCGGAGAATAAAAAAAATTACTCGCACGTGAATGATAAGTATACACAGGAATGATATAACACTCCACCTGAATGACATATTTCCACCGGAATGAAAAAAAATACTCGCACGTGAATGATAAGTATACATAGGAATGATATTATACTCCACCTGAATGACATTTTCCCCATCGGAATGAAAAAAATGAACACAGGAATGATATATATACACTAAAATGAGAAAAATGCTAAGAATTGCCTAAATCAGCCAAGTTCAATAATTAACCGAAAATTTATTTCGAATGCCCATGTTCAATGTAGAACTACTCCAATCTAGCATATCGAGTATTTCTTTAAAAAGTGCCACTTTTATCTCGCTCCTTTCCTTAATGAGTTTCCGACTTAGACCCGGAGCTGTGAACAGCTTCTACAAACCCGTCGTTGAGTTCGTCCATCTCGCTTCCTAGACAATCAAAACGGTTCCGGAGCTCTAATGAAAGCTCTCGGGGTTTTGGATTTGGATTGGTGCTGGCCGGAGTGTAGATCTCAGCAGTCGCGAACGTTCTAACTTAACACTTATATTCAATGCGCCTTTAACCAGACGGTGATCGCTACCGGTCTTAACCGTATTGATCACAGAGACATCATTGAATATATGTTTTTTCGTCGACATGATGAAGTCAATCTCGTTTTTTGTTGCACCATCCGGACTCATCCAGGTCCATCATGCTCACGTTTCTTGAAGAAAGAGTTCATCATATAGAGTCCCTCTATCTCCAAGAAACCAGCCAGTAGTTGGCCCCGGTGGTTCCGACGTCCGTATTCAAATTGCCCTACTCTCAGCTCTGCGCCGTCTCTCTTGCCCAGTTTCGCGTTGAAATCCCCCATAACAACGGTGAAGTAAGTTTTGGAGCTATGCATGGCCTTTGAGATGTCCTCATACATAGCCTCCACCTCGTCGCCGGAGTGTGTCGAAGACGGCGCGTATACCTGGATGACCTTCAACGAGTATCTCTTGGATACTCTGAGTATCAGGTACGCCACCCTAGACGACATACTCTCGAACTTCACCACGTTGTTTGCGAGGGACTTGTGGACGATGAACCCGACACCTCCTTGGGACTGGTGGTCGCCCTCCCGGAAGTGGAGCAAATTGCCGGACTTCAGGGTTATCCTGTCCTCCCCCTCTCTTTGGACTACAGATAACCCTACTATATCCTAATTCAACCTGCTCAACCCTTCCTCCAGTTCCACTATCTTTTCCTCGGTCCGCAGTGTACGCGTGTTGTATGTTGCCAGGGCCAGGAGTCGTCGGTAGCAGGATGCCGCCCGGGGATTCTTAGCACCCCTGATCCCTTTTGTACCCTGGCCGCTACCGGCATAACCAGGGTACCAGGGGCCGTCGGGGACTCGAGGCCGTGGTTTTAGGGTGTTCATCTCATATGGGGGGTATATGCTATAATCGTCACGCTTGGCATGCGGGTTGGCGATCGCAGTGCTTCCACCGCACTCTAGGGATGCTGCTGTCATCCCCCGGTGGTCTTGGCCGTAGTTTTAGGACATACCCGGGTTAATTTTTTTTATTCGTGGCATTCCAAAAGCAAATAAATCTCACATCAAAGTTTGTCAAAATCGCGAAATTTGTTGAAATTTACGGACTCTTAAAAAAATTATAATAAATCAATGAAGTAGCATTTGAAAAAAAATAATGGTACTAAACATATTATACTAAACATATATATAAACATCACTGAAGTGTTTTTCGAAAAATAGTTTTAATGAATAATTAGTAATTACGTTCTTGGGGAATTTTGACAAAATTTGCCAAAGACAGGTGTTTACTAGTTTACCGAAAAACACCCAATTGATGTTAAGGCCTACTTTGTAACCACAAATTCAGGGGTCTAGCTTTACCTATCATAAAACGACATGAGGTTAAATAGCTTGTAGAATAAGATGGTACAGCCGGAATCTTATTTTATCGGACTTGGCGGGGGCATGGCAGTGCCCCCAAATAATACTTAAACACAAAAGTGAAGCTACTTTTGATATCATTTCGGTGTTACTTTCATTCTGGTGGGTATTAAAGCCATTTTACTACACCGGAATCACCGGAATGAAATTGGTGGAATGATAAACCGAGGTGAAATAAAATTATAAAAAAATAACTAAATCCCACATTCTTTAACTATCGCAACATTTAAACTCACAAGTAGTTACAAAATACACGATCTGTAAATATTTGAAAAATAACAAATATGAAACAAAAAACATATAGCAAACTCCGGAATGATATTTTTTTTGTCCCCGCAACATCGAAATGACATTCTCACGTGGGTAGCGGATCTATTTGGCATCGTGTCGACGTCTTATTGCGGTGAGAGCCGCGGCACAAGTGACTCTAAAAGTGCGCAGGAGGCGGAGGTGCGTACGAAGTCAAACTTAGCCAATAAACGTCGATGAAATTTGTCCGCGGTAATAAGGATTATTTTGCCGGACAAATTTCTTTACACATAATAAAGGGGTTTATTAAACAGTTGGTAAACAACAAATATTTTAAAGGGTTCTTTATTGATATGGTATTATAATGAACTAAAAACAAATTTGATTTCTTGTATAGTTTTAGAGTTATGCGGCATTAAACAAGAATAACTGGGTTCCGGACAACCCACCTGAATGAAAAATTGGGCCTTTATTATTTTTTTTCAATTATTAAATCATTTAATATTTTAATATTAGTTATTGCCCGAGGTCGATAGCTAAGAGATGTTTCCAAAAAAAAATAGTGTATGAATATTTTGACTTTCTGCACCAGCGTTTTCAGTCTTGCCATCAAATTTGATTGCTTGGGATATTCACCCATTTGTGAGAGGCCTATGTCCAGCAGTGGACTGCATACAGCTGATGTTTGTTTGTATATAATATACTCATCTACAATCCGGGTGGTGAAACTTAACTTACTTGAACAGAGTGGAAATATTAGCGGGGCCGGTTGTAGTATTTAATTGTTGGACGATTTGTTGGATGGCTTGCTCAACGGTGGATAAGCAGTCTTCGCTGCCTTGGCTGCGTATTGCTTCTGTGATCACTTCCAGGTATTCTGAAAAAAAAAAGGTGATTGAAGAAAGGTGCTAAAAAGATGATCAGAATGCTTACCTCCCCCTCCCCCTTTAAAGAAAAGGGTTTAGTAGCCTAGTACATAGGATTTTTTTTATGATATAGGAGGAAAACGAGCAGACGGATTGCCTAATGGTAAGCAATTACCGCCGCCCATGGACACTCGTAACACCAGAGGAGTCACAAGTACGTTGCCGACCTTTAAGATCTCTATACGCTCTTTTCTTGAAGGTTTAGAGGTCATATCGGTCCGGAAATACTGCACACGACAATTTATTTCAGAGTTTTGCTGTGCGAGGCAGGAAGTTTCTAGAAAAATGCACAGTTGAGGACTGCCAACCATCTAAGTGGTGATGATGGAAGTGTTGTCGTGTAGAGCGCTGGCGGAAGGAAGCAGCTGGGATTAACCCGAACAATTCCTCGGAGCACTCTCTGTAGTAGATGCGATTGCCTACACCGAGAAAAAAATATTGAATATGTAAGAATCTTGATAATTGTTCATTCGCCATCAGATATATCGGACCTGTGGGGGTGGTCACAAATATCGGAACATGCACTTTACCGCCTTGACAATAGAGGCGTTGTTCAGATATGTGTGACCACCTCCACAGCTCCGATATAGCTGATGGCGACTGTTCAACCGCTTCTATAACCATAAGCCATGAACGTCCATTGCTGGACCAAAACCTCCTCCATAGACCATCGCGGCAAGGGTTCATTGCCAGAATCGCCTCAGGCGGGTTACAACCACGGATATTGTGTCCCCGGTGATTTCTAGTCGCAGTTTACGGACAATACCAATCCTAGGTTTGGCAAATTATAATACAATATAGAAGGCAAATTGGCGGATAAATTACCTGATGGTAAGCAATCACTACTACCCTGATAGTAAGGAACACCAGAGGGGTCACAAGCGCGTTGCCGGACTTATGCTTGGAGTACCTTTACCCGTACCTTCTGTGTACCCTTACCATGAGTTGTGACATTGACGTTTTCGATAACGAGTATCGAGTTTACTATCTGTGCATCACGCTTGTACTATTTTAGTGCGAACGAGATCCACAGATAGTAAACTGGATAATCGTTATCGAAAACCGCAGTCACAACTCATGGTAAGGGTACTGGTTGACTCACCAGGGAAATCCTCCTGAGCATGTAAAGGTCCGCTGTCAGAGAAAGCACCATCGACGAGGTGTGGGTATCCCAGCTTCATCCACGTAGCCATACTCCCAGCGTAGGAGCAACCCACCAGCCCAACTGATGCGTTCCTGGTAACACAGATAATATTGGAATTAACTGTCGAAAACTAAAACTTGTTAAGAGGGAAATCTTATTCTCATGACAAGGAATTTCTCTACTCAAGGAATTACTCAGGATCAACTTGTCATTGGTTCAAAAAACTTATTTTACTTTGCGACTTTCCTGTGGTAAACAAAGTTAAGGGAATTTGAATGGGAAACTTCATAGCAAAGATAAAGCATCCATACTAATATTATAAATGCGAAAGTGTGTCTGTTTGTTTGTCCGTCTTTCACGGCAAAAAGGAGCGACGAATTGACGTGATTTTTAAAGTGGAGGTAGTTGAAGGGATGGAGAGTGACACAGGGTACTTTTTCCAGCGGGAAAACATCTCATTCCCATGGGAGACTCAATATGTTACATTTTTCTCTAACCATGTGGAAGAAGCCACGGGCATCATCTAGTCCTAAATAAAGCCATTCCCTTCATGTTAATGGGTGACAAAAACATTACTTACATGTTCACAAGCTTTACTCTTGGCCACAGGCGAGACAAAAAGAAATGGAAGTCAGCGGCGCTAGCGCGAAAAACAATATTCGTAAATTTTGGACGATTGTCGATTGTCACTGCCATTCTCATGACGCTTTAATTGGAGTTAAAGAGATATGAGAGATGCTCGAAATATACAAATTTTAAGTTCGTGTTGATTTATATTATTGTTAGTTATTAAGATATGACTTGTATTCAAGCGCCTTGGTGTCCTGGAATAGTGTAATGCTTATAATTATATGTAAAATAAATGAATAACAAAAAAACTTCGATGTTCGCGGTACCGGACCAAAAACATGATATTCTGAACCCATTGAACTATTTTGAAACTGGTCAACAAACCTGTAACGACCATTCTCGAAAGAATCGCTCTTCACGTGCTGGATGAACTGCGCCAGGTCACCCAGCGCCTGGTCTACCGTCAGGAAGCGAAGGTCTTCCACGCTGGTGTCTCTGTTGAAGACAAACTGATATGAACAGTGATCCTTCTACCATATTGGGAGCTCGAAAATTTGGTGAAATTTTTTGATCATTCGCACCCAAAAGGACATATCGGAAATGGGGGCTGATTTTTGAGTCGTGCACTCAAATTCAAAAAACTTTGAGGACGATAATAATCTGACTCAAAACTTTCTCACCATTATTATTAATTTCAGTCAGTCATGTTTCTAAAATACCATTTCTTCGTTTCTGATAGAATTTTGGACCCGGGTATGTCCTTAAACTACGTCCAACAATGAAAGGTAGGACTCAGCGAAGTACCATCACGCTCGAGTCTGGAGAAGCCCAACTGGGGAAGTACCTCCTCCTTACAGAAAACCGCAGCCATAATAATACTGCTACCTTTCATATATATGTAGTGTTGTGTTCCTGATGGTGAGTAAGGTTCCCACAGCTCCAACCCTCCTTAAAGGCCAGCAACGCGCTTGTGTGTTGCGAGTGCCCATGGGCGACGGTAATTGCTTACCACCAGGCAATCCGTCTGCTCGTTTGCCACGTTTGTCATTATAAAAAGTTTAAAATGTAACGATTCGAGTACTCGACTTGACGCTCAAAAATTGGCTCCAAGATCCGATTTACACCGAGAAGATACCTCAAGTTTTAGGAGGCATAGGTGCGTGTGGACTCTACAGATCACAGCAAGCGCTTCAGGGCAAGGGATTTGACGCTGAACCCAGGGCCATCAGCTTTATAGGAAGCGTCACTACCCACTAGGCCAAACGCCAAACTTGTCGTGAATGCTTAAATAGTGTTTTCTACTTTACAAACCAAAACATCCTTCTTTTGCAAACTATGATGCATAATGAAACTTTTACACCAAAATTTATAAGCTAATTTTCCTTCAAAACATTCCGGAGTTTAATTAAGTTTCTAATTAGATACAATTTACAGTTTTAAGCAAAATTTTAACACTAATAATTTAGATAACATAATAGCACCTTCCATTTTGTTTATCTTGCCGTTTGCCGTATCTGCGCAGCTATCGCTTGTTGAGCATGCAGCGAGCACAGATAATCTGGTTGAGACGAAATCGATAGAGAAATTCATGCATAACTGCAACTTATGCATTTTGAGTTTGCACTTTAGTAATACAGTATTAGTATTGCTGTGTTTTTTTTATGACAATCGAGCAGACGGATTGCCTGATGGTAAGCAATTACCGTCGCCCATGGGAAATCGCAACACCAGGGGAGTCTTAAGCGCGTTGCCGACCTTTAGCGGGGGTTGGAGCTTTCGGAACCTTACTCACCATCAGGAACACAACACTATATACCTGAAAGGTAGCAGTGCTATTATGGCTGTGGTCTTCTGTAAGGAGGAGGTATTTCCCCAGTTGGGCTTCTCAAGATTCAAGCGTGATGGTACTTCGCTCTGTCCTACCTGTTATTGTTGGACGTAGTTTAAGGACATGCCCGGGTCCAAAACGGTCCGGGTCCGGGTCGGGTGCGTGGTGCGGGTTTTGTACAAAACACCTGTGTTTAACCTCAGTCGCACCTGATGGTAATTGTCGACGAGGTTGAGGGTACGCTGGTTCAGTAACAGCCTATTCACTCTTAAATCGTAAGAAAATGACAGATAGGTAGCAGCGTCCGTGGAAACCCAATACAGATAGCGGTGGCTAACTCGCTAAACGTGGTGACTATGTCTCCAAGATGATACAAGTTATATGTGGGCGAGGTTTATGTCCAGCAGTGGACGATTAACGGTTGGAATGATTAGCTTTAACCCTTTGAACGCCAAGAACCACTAAAGTGGTCGCGTGCTGTCGTGCCTGCCACGCCGCCGACCTTTATTGTGGCTATGGCGGACGCTGTCAAAGCAATTGTCCGGCTGACAGATAAGGTTTATATTTGTTCTTCACTAGTCGATACGTTGGCGTACAAGTCACATTTTGATGCGAGAGGAAAAGCGTTCAAAAGGTTAATAGTATTAGGTATATACTTAACAAGGAACTACGTGCAACTGAGAGTCAATTGTGCTTAAGCGCAGTTTTTGCAAGGCAAGTCCTTATATGCGCGATGCGGCGACGAGCGAAGCGATGTACTAATGTTTTGTACAATGATAACTGCTAGCCTAATATGGTTGGGTTTTTTGTCAAAATATCTGTCACGCTCAACAAGTATGTTGATAAAATGGCAACTATGCTATCCGATCTAGGAGGAATAATGATTGTAGAACGCATCCGCGAGCGTCAGTAAGGGGCAAACAATAAAGATATTCTGGCTTTTACAACCCAAAATGTAACAATTCACTATAGTTATGCTTTACAGGCCTCTTTATAACAAAAATATTAGCTTATTCTGTATTGATTACCGCAACTTCGGTTAAAAACACAAGAAAACTCCAATTGTATTTGTTTGTAACCCTCCAACTTTGACAGTTCTGAAGGGTTCAGTTTGAAGGGAACGAAAATATGTGAGACTATGACAAGATAGCACCTCTGCCATACCTATGGAAAGTTACATAAGACCACCCCTTTCTATCGTGGTAATATAAGCACGCTTCGTCTAGTTAAATGGTATGTCTATATATCCGATTTAATGTCGGTTGATGCCATAATAACTCGACGACGGATAAAACGACTGAATTAATTTTATTATATAATGCCAAAGCAAAAACGACACTGTACTAAACCATTAAGGTTGAAACTCGCTAGTCAACGAGTTGTGTATATAATTTCGAGCGAGTGGACAGGATAAAGTTTGGAAAACAACCCTAATTCTTCCTCATAACTTACCCAGTTGTCTCAAAGTTAGGCTGTACGATGTTTGTTTACTTGCTTCATTTGATGTTTAACCGATAAGTAATAATTATACCTAGATAATAAATAAATAAATAATAAATATTTCGGGACCTTCTTGCACAAATCGACCTAGTCCTACGGTAAGCTCAGTAAGGCTTGGTACTAGATGACGATATATAATATAATAGATAGATACATATAAATACTTAAATAAATAGAAAACACCCATGACTCAGGAACAAATATCTGCACTCATCACACAATTAAATGCCCTGACTGGGAATTGAACTCAGGACCATTGGCTTCATTAGAGCATTAGAGCTCGAGTAAACGTCGAGCTCTGCACTTAAAGTGAAAATTAAAATATAATAGTGGAAATATAGTGTTTAAAATTCAATATGTGATAACCCAACTTCTAATTTATCTCAGAAATTTAAGAGAAATTGTCTCTAGTGATTTGATACAGAATATAATTCAAATAAATCAACTTCAGTAACGGACACAGTGATATTACAAATTAAACAGTGAGCGGAGGAAAAAACTTCAGTGATAGGAAAAACTGAGCAGAATAAGACATTTATTGCTTCAAAATTGGGAATATAGATATTTTAGTGCATTACAAAGTAACAAATAGTACATAAAATATCTTCCCGTATATGAGCGCCATCTAACGAAAGTGCACTAAATTATCACGCCGAAACAAATACTCCACCAGTACCCATTAGCGGGAACGAGATCGCAGCAATACAACAACAATAGGTCAGAACAAGAAACCCATATTTTTACTAATCTGCCGTGAACATCTGACAATTACCATTGCAACAAGCTCCGCCCACAGCTGGTGCATCTTTGCCGTAAAAATAGGCCTACATTAGAATCGATAACGAGAAATACGCAAACATATTGCAAAATGAACTGTTGTGCGTGCGAGTTGCCGATTGCCCGCATGGAAGAGTTAGTATGTGTGACCTGCAAAAGGACCTACCACTATAAGTGCCTAAACATAACCACAGCGGACTTCATGACCAAAAACTATGCAATTACTTAAGCGCGACTTTAATTGTATGTATTGTACGAATATAACAACTCGCCGAAATAACGATAATTCTCCGGCGCGCAGCCAATTTAGCCTTAAATTACAGGACGAGACTAACATGTCACTCGACAATATAACTATAAATGACGAGCCTAGCTTAACCCTCGGTGACATTATGGGCCCCCAACAACAGCAACAACATATAAACAATAGTCAGCCCATAACATTGGGCGAAATTAGCTCCTTACTAGACATGAAACTTAAACAGAATAACACTTTTATATTAAATGACATGAAAAACATGTTGAAAAACGATGTAAGTACAGCGATGGCAGAAATAAAAGCTAATTTTACGCATAAACACACCGTTTTGACGTCTCAACAAGAAATTATGACACAAAAAATAAACGAGGCTAACATAAAAATAGCCTCCTTACAAAGTGAAAACCAACAAATCAAATTACAAATAGCACAGATGCAAACACGATTAGAGTCAGTAGGGAACCCTGAACCCAATAAGAACAACAAGTGCTTTATACTCTACGGCTTAGACGAGTACTTAGGTGAAGAAGAATCTGATCTGTACCCCCGAATAAATAATATGTTCTATGATTTTTTGAACATAAACATAAATGGTTTTATTGAAAGTATTAAAAGAATTGGAAAACACGGAAGTCGCCGTCCGCTTATTGTAGAGCTGATAAGCAAGCGGATGAAAAATTACGTACTGAACAACGCCCAAGCCTTCAGGAATACAGGATACGCCGTCTCTGAAGTCCTGAACAACGAAGCCCTAAACATAAGACGACATCTACGAGACAAACTCCGAAGGGCCCGCGAAAGCGGAAAACACGCAGTTATACGTAACAGCCGACTGTTCATAAATGGAATGGAATACAAACCGGAGACATGCTCAAAATCCCAAACTAAGAGTATGTCGCCAGCTACTACTACAAAAGATTTAAACCCATACAGTAAATCACCTTCACCGCTTATACCTCAACAATCTATTAACGATCAAGGGTCCACTGCACCAGCTACTCCAAAAATCCAGCCGCAAATATCACCGAATTCTAAACATCATAAACTAAAAAGCACCCCAAAACGGCAAGACAGCGACACTACACCTTATGCGAGTTTCCTTCAAACCATCCCACTAGAACATTCAAAAACAGACCTGCCTCAAGAACAACCTTCCTACGAGCAAACTAACTGTTCCTTTCGCTGCAACACCCCCAACGAACAATATTACTAAAAATGAGAGTAACTACTATAATATAAGTATTTTAGTACAAAACATTCGAAGCATAAAAAATAAAACGGATTTACTAGAAAGTGTGTTGCACGACAACGACTACCAGGTTATCTGCCTTACTGAAACCTGGATCTCTTCACAACAAAAAGACATAATTCAAATTCAAGACTACGTCTTTGCGGCGGCCAACTATAGAACTGGACGAAGAGGAGGTGGCACCGCGATCCTAACCAAAAAAGGGACATCATTTCGTGAGAGAAAAGATATATCGGATTTATCTATAGACAATATCATTGAGTGTTGTGCGGTAGAACTAACACCAAACATAGTACTTATAACCGTGTACAGAATAAACAACAATATACATATATTCTTTGATGCCTTAAACCGATTATTAGCAAAAATTAAATTTAAAATTAACAAGCACATAATAATTGTCGGTGACTTTAACCTAGACATGTTTCTAAATTCAAACGATTACCGTAAACTTATAAATGTTATGTTAGAACATAATCTGCACCAAACAGTCACGGAACCAACTAGGGTTACTAGTACTAGCTCAACATGTATAGACCTTATTTTTACAAATAACAAACAAAGTACTACTTTTGTAAAGGATTTAGGTATATCCGATCATAAGGCCTTAATTTATAAATTTTCAGCGATAAAATCTGCTCCAAATTCTGACTTGTTTATGAATAAAAGATTGTTTACCTCAAAAAATATAGCACGTTTTAAAATGGCACTGCAACAGGTTAAATGGAATGAAATATTACACGATTGCTTTCATGTCAATGTAAACTATAACCGTTTTGATAATAAAATGACCGAACTATTAAATAAATACATACCTCTCAGAAATATAAAATTAAAAATCCATAAGCAAAAAACCTGGCTCACAAATGGTCTTCGGTGTTCGTGTAGGCACAAAAGATGTCTTCAAATATTGACCAACCAGTCAAACGACAAAATATTAAAAAAACACTATCACACGTATAAAAAGATTCTAAAAAAGAGCATAAAAACCTCTAAGAAACTTAATTATGCCCGCGAAATTTTATGTTCAATAAATAATAAAACAAAAAGTATGTGGAAAATAATAAACAGAATAACCGGCTCAAAAACGGAAAGTCACTCATCTAAAAATCGCAACATTACACTGAAAATCTCCAATATCACAGAAAAAAGTCCTCATTTAGTATCAAATATATTCAATAACTATTTTTCGACCGTGGGCGCATCGTGCGCTAGGAAGGAAAACAAACCTACTGGACGGCCGGTTATGCAACCTGCAATAAACTCGCTGTACCTTAGCCCCGTGACCGACAATGAACTCCATTCAATAATAAGAAAACTACCCAACAAATATAGTACCGGTGTAGATGATATACCTACAACTTTAATAAAACACTGTCGCACGGAACTCACGCCAATTATTACAAAATTAATAAACCAATCCTATATACAATCAACTTTTCCGGATAAACTAAAATTCGCAATAATCAAGCCGATCCTTAAGGATAAAAAAAACCCGCAAGATCCAAATCAATACCGTCCTATAGCATTACTACCAATAATATCAAAACTTTTTGAAAAAACTATGGCAACACGCATTTATAATTTTTTAGAAAAATTTAATCTACTGGACCCGAACCAAAACGGCTTTCGCAAAAAACACTGCACCACCCACGCAGTTTATAAGTACGTGAACGAAATTCTTAATTGCATAAGAGATAAACATCATGCTATCGGTCTACTAATAGATATGACGAAAGCATACGATAAAGTTTCGCACACTATCTTATTAAATAAATTGTACGGAGTAGGTATTCGTGGCGGAGCGCATAAATGGATACAATCTTATTTGCAAGATAGGCCGCAGTGCGTGCATATCCAATACTGTAACAAAAACACGGGTGAGATCTCAAACATCCAATCAGACACCCTTATAACAAACTGGTCAATACCACAGGGGTCAGTTTTGGGTTGTATCCTGTTTTTGATTTATATCAACGACTTACCTAAAATTACAAAACACACTTGCATTTTATTTGCAGATGATGTGTCACTCTTGTTCAGATGTTCCAACAATCATAATATCATAGACAGCGAAATTAGGAACACTTTAACTGAAATTACGGACTGGTTAAATGAGCATAATTTAGAACTTAATATGACCAAAACCAAACTGATCCAATTTAGGCCGCACCAGAGACCACAAATAGATATGTCAGAAATTACACAAGACCTTGGTATCGAGGAGGTTAGCACGAGTAAATTACTCGGACTAAATATTGATACGAACTTGAATTGGAAAACGCACATCGAAGAGGTTTGTACAAAATTGTCGCGGTTTAAATATGCGCTAGGTGTACTAAAAAGAAATACAAATCTTGAATGTGCACTTACGGCATATTATGCATATGCATATGCATGGATGAGATACGGAATACATTTATGGGGAAACAGCACAGACGCCGAAGACTTATTTATAGTGCAAAAAAAATGCGTACGCGTATTAGCTAACATTAAATTTCCAGCTAGCTGCCGACTTCCATTTAAAAACCTTAAGCTACTCCCCTTAGCGTGTATTTACATACTCGAGGTTGGACTATTTGTAAGAAAACACATATCTGCCTATCGTTATGTCCAAAGTGCGCGCAGAAATAAGAACTTGGCCCTCCCAGAAGCAAAATCAAGTAGTATGTATAAAAACGGACCCTTCTACCAATCAATAATAATATATAATAAGATCCCCGATGACATAAAAAAATGCTGAAACCTATAATATATTTCGAAAAGAACTTAAATCATGGCTAGTTACCAAATCATTCTATTCATATGAGGAGTTTATGACAAACGCAACTTGAAAATCGTAAATCTAATATAATCTAACTAATAATTTTGCCACCGACCTGACATCATGCGTAATTAATTGAATTTATTTGCCAACTTCAATTAATTTATAACTCATTAATTATTTAATAATAGGTAATCATTGTATGTACTAACTAAATTGCATTTTTGCCTGTTTAATATATATAATTTTAAATTAAGTAGCAACAAATATATTGTAACTTTATTTTTAAGGTAGATAATAAGGTTCATTTGCTATACCCTATACCGGGTCCATGTGAAACAAAATTATATTGTAACAACTGTGTACCATGGAATGTAATAAATAAATAATAAAAAAAATACTAGGACAATTCATAGGGTCACTACCCACTAGGCCAGACCGGTCGTCTAACAGCGTCTGCTAGATATATTTCTAGCAGGAACGACTTTTGCTTAGTGCTTGCCACAATAAAAGTATCGTCAATCCTGTTATCGATGAGTACATACTACTTCAACGATAAGACTTACATGCAACAGTCTTATATCGGGTCCCTACCTAACTGCGTACCACCGATCATGAACAAATTGAAAGTAATCCGTAAACTCTCGATCCAATTTACTTTTATAATTTGCAATGAATAGTTTCAAATTATTTTCTAAAGTATGAAAAATATAAATAAATGTGGTCTTCTGAAAGGAGGAGGTACTTCCCCAGTTGGGCTTCTCCAGACTCGAGCGTGATGGTCATCGCTGTGCCCTGCCTCTCATTGTTGGACGTAGTTTAAGGACATACCCGGGTCGAAAATTTCATTCTTATTTGTTAAAAATGAACTACTAAAAGCATGTTTTGGTTAGTAAGTAATATGCTTATTAAGGAAACCGAAAGTCTACAACTTAAGTGCTTGAAACCATGTCAATGTAAACATATTTAAGACTCTTTGTTACTTATAAAAAACTCTATACAGTTCTACTTCTTTTGAGCAGCCAACACATCACATATCTTCAGTTTCATAAATAAACATGGCCGCTAGCTTACTTCGCCAACTGGCGTGTACAAGTTACCGAACTTGTCTGTAGTTTTTGCGGCGCAGAACTTATTTGGTTCGTGACTTGAACGGTTTTTCTAAAAGATTGTTTTGTTGATAGACTGAATAATGTTTTGGTAAAGACAGTAAGATGGTGAAAAAGTTAACTGAAGCACCATGTCTCTGTAGTTGTGTAGGGAATCAATATGGAACTTACGACAATATTTGAATATAGAACGTCGACATGCGTGTACACACGTTACTACTACATATGCCAGGTACTCTAGGTAAGTTTTTTTCAAAAGTTTTTAATACGATATTAACACGCTAGCTGAGTCTGTCCAATAGAGTAGTTTCCATATGTAAAATTTTGTTATATAATGGCTACAAAATAATTAATGTTAACTAAAAAAAAAACTTAATAATAATAATAATGGTGGCGTAGGGATGTGACGACCCCATCGCCCACTGGTTTTCTCCAGTGCAATCAGTCAACGCAGGGCAGCTTGTGGCGAGCTGTTGGAGAGTAGCGACTCCACGTACCTGAGTGCCCCTGGGGTGCCCTGTCGGACAGGTGGGACAGGTCCCCTGCCTCTGGCTTGCCTTCACCGGCCGTCCAGAGTGGGGTCGCGAGAGCTGCGTTCTCGAGGGTAGATGTGGAAACCTAAGTGGCGAGTTGGCTATATGTTTAAAGTCCAGTGACACCTCTCTACCCTTAGCCCTATGCACCGGTGTTGCCCTTCAGCCATCTTTGATGTAACTGTTTGTGAAGCCCATCTCGCCCAGGGCGAGTCACCGTCTGCCGGGAATAAAATTGGATACCATTGTATTAGGCGGACGTCCGGTTTTTCATCCAATAGCCCAGTAGCTAGTCCATCCTTTCCACCCAATAGCCTAGTACATTCTAGATTCCATTAAAACTCAATAGTCCTTACACCATGGCGGGTGCTGTCTCTGTGCGCGTCCCATGACACGGACAGGAGCAACATCCGCTTAGTGTACCCCTTACATTTCATTAAATTGTCGAAAGAGCCTCTGCGCGTTGGCTCGATCTGGCTCCGCATACGCCTCCCAAATGCCCGGAACACCATTGTTCCGTGTACGGAAAAGACATACTTAATAATAAAAATTTGGCAAAGGTTGTCATCATATATATTTATATTTGAGAGAAGTACGTAACACATTTAGTGCGAGTGGCCAATTTTCCACTCATTTTCCCGGATAATCCGCCGTTAAATCCTGAAATATTTCCACTTCATTATATTAGGGCTAAGCTCGTCTTGCGATTACTGAGCCCGTAAATCTACGTGATTTAGTACCCTGTATCGCGTTACCCTTCAGTCCCTTTACAGGGCACGACGTGGGGTTTTAGATACCCAATCTACAGAAACTGCGGTCGCCCACTGTCTGCCAAGCGTGGTAACTATGGCAACTAACTTCCGAGATGGTACAAGTCATTTATTTTTTTATTTTTAACAGACGAAAAAAACGGAGGACGTTCTCAAGTCGACGCGTATATATATTTTTTAATGTATGACCATTTAAGAATTATTTATACACACACACATATTATTTCCATTATATTTATAATTTCTTGAGGGTTATGTTTTATATAATTTATATTATTTTTCTAATTATTTTTCAAATTTCTGCGAATACTCCCCATAAACATACTCTACATAAATTAATATAAATTAAATATTATATATGAGTAATGACCCTGCTTCTGAAGCCGATGGTCCTGGGTTCGCATACCAATAAGCACATCTATTTGTGTGAATAACACATATTTTGCTATCTGAGTCATGGGTGTTTTCTATGTATCTAAGTATTTGTATATTACATATATCGTTAGCTGAGCCACAACACAAGCCTTCTTGAGCTTACCGCGGCGCTCAGTCAATTTGTATGAATGTGATCGTATCGTACCGATGTCGTGTCGTACAGTGTAAAATAGCTTTTACAGCTTAATCTTCCGGCCTTTGTAGTCAACATACAATATTTTCATTAATAGTGGGCTAGTGGTTTTTGGCTGAATCTTAAAATCAAAACACTTATATTAAGATAAAATTCTGAAAATTCGGTATTTATGATTGAATAGGGTGACCAGAGGGCTGGCTACTATTTTGCACAGCGGATAGCCATCGCTATCCAGCGTGGGAATACAGCCAGCCTTCTGGGCACCTTGCCCGTTGATAGCGATTTGGGCCAAGTTTTTTATCTCTAATTTTGTTTAAGTAGGTTAAGTTGTTAGGGTTATTATTTTCTTTATTATGTTTTTATACTTAATTGTTATTGTAAATAAAGATTAATCCAATGATTGAATTAAACATAATGTCTTTAATTATTATGTCTCAATAAAAAACAAACAGTTTATCTACACTAATATTATAAAGGCGAAAGTTTGTGAGTGTATATGTTGGTTACTTCTTCACGTCTAAACGGCTGGAGCGATTTTATTTAAATTTGGTATGAAGTTAGCTGACACCCTGGATTAAAACTATTAATTTCCTAACTAGTGCGTAAAAAGTGCAATTTTCACTTTTTAAGGCACTTGCTATGAAAAATTAGGTTCGATACTCGTGTAAAAACCTCTTTAAGACTCGGGTGATTGTCACCCTCGTTTCACTCGGGCTCCAACTTTCACCCTCGTCGAAAAAAATTTTTTTTCACTAGTATAGAAATGTACTATTTTGTTATATTAAGTTTGTTCCCTAATAAACAGCGGGTAACACCGCGGGGCACAGCTAGTGTCTCAATAAAAAAACGGTGTCTAGAAAACATACTTAAAAATCAGCCAAGTGTGTGTCGAACTTGCGCACTTAGGGTTCCGCACCTTATCTATACAACAAGTAAATATCACTGTATTATTTTGTTAATTAATTAAGCTGAGAGTAAACTAGGCCTTATTTTACCCTTTGACTGCATCAACTTCCTTTTCCCAATTTTGCACGGCTCATGGGAGTCGGGGTCCGTTTGCCAACTAATTCCAGGATTTAGCGAAGGCATTAGTTTTACGAAAGCGACTGCCATCTGACTTTCCAATTAAACACGGCCGTATTGGGATTAGTCTGGTTTCCTCACGATGTTTTCCTTCACCGAAAAGCGACTGGTAAATACATTTCATGCGTATGCAGTCCACTGCTGGACATTGGCCTCCCTTCAAATATGACTTGTATCATCTTGGGGGTAGTTGCCATAGTCGCCACGCTTGGCAGGTGGGTTGGCGACCGCAGTAACTGTAGATTGGGTTTCGACGGACGCTGCTGCCCATCCGTAGGATTTTTCCCTATGTCGCCTCTTACGACACACCTGGGAGGAGATGGGGTGGTGCTATTCTAGTCAGCCGGCATCACACGGCAAAGCCGGCATCACACGGAGACTGGTAAATATCAAATTTAATGATATTTCGCACATAAGTTCCGAAAAACTCACTGGTACGAGCCGGGGTTTGAACTTGCGACCTCCGGATTGCAAGTCGCACGCTCTTACCGCTAAGCTACCGGCGGTTTCCTTTACTTTACAATATTAAATTATGTCACATCCAGATTGTGGGGTAAGTGTAACCGAGGCGGGGTTAATTGGTCCTTAGTCCAGTGACCCCGGGATCATCAAAGTATCTTCTGTGTAAAGAAAAAGGACTAAAGTCCCATACAATTTGTATGATAGGTGTACATTTTGTGAGTAGGGCTGTAGTAATGAACTAATGCTGCTAAGACGTATGCTAAGAATCTTTGTTTTGCTAGACGACTTGTGTGACGATGACAGGTTTGGCCTGGTGAGTGACCCTGCCTATGAAACCGATGTTTTTTTTTATGATATAGGCGGCAAACGAGCAGACGGATTGCCTGATGGTAAGCAACTACCGCCGCCCATGGACACTCGCAACACCAGAGGAGTCACAAGTACGTTGCCGGCCTTTAAGATCCCTATACGCTCTTTTCTTGAAGGTTTGGATGTCATATCGGTCCGGAAATACTGCACACGACAATTTATTCCAGAGTTTTGCTGTGCGAGGCAGGAAGTTTCTAGAAAAACGCACAGTTGAGGACTGCCAACCATCTAAGTGGTGATGATGGAAATGTTGTCGTGTAGAGCGCTGGCGGATAGTACTCGGTTCAAATCCCAATAAGGGCATTTATTTGTGTGATGAACACAGATATTTGTTTCTGAGTCATGGGTGTTTTATGTATGTATTTAAGTATTTGTATATTATATGTATCGTTGGCTGAGTCACAACACAAGCCTTCTTGAGCTTACCGTGGGGCTCAGTGAATCTGTGTAAAAATGTCCTGTAATTTTTTTTTCTATTTAAGTCAGAAATGTGAGGGAAAGCTGAAATTAGCAGTTTCCGCTCAAAACCGTCGTTTAAGTAATAAGTTTTGATTTAGTTGTTAAATCGTTGTTTATTTTAAATATTTGTTTATGTGTATAATGTAATGAAATAGTCTAATAATTATAATAAGTTAATTATTCCAATGTCATTAGAGTTTAATTATATAGCATTTCTGAATTGTCCCCACGGAATATTAACAGTGCATCACTATACCTATCTAATGTTATCTTATCCTTACTAATTAAATCCTCTATCCGACCACCACCTAATACGCTCAAACAAGGCAAAACATACCTTAATCTTACTATATTAAACGTCAGATGGACCGTGAATAAAACTTTGCTATGAAGCGGTTAAGGACTATGTTATTACAAAGGTAATTCAAAGAATATTAAACCTTATTCGAATATGAATACAGGCGGTAAGGATGGTACAGTATGTTGGTAATGTAGTGTTTCGTATGCATGAGATTCGGTGCGCGTTTTCGATATTTTTCGGGAATTACACCCTGACTGGAGGAGACTCGGATTTTAGTAATGACGCCACGATTTGATATTTAAGGCGATTTTCATAATGTTTTTGGCACGAAGCGACTGTGTGACAGGGATGCATGATTGTTGTTGTTTTACTTCGACATCAACAGCAGAGAGAGAACTCCAACAGCAAGCACTGAAAGAGTTGCAGTTGAAAGTCGACTGCAAGGAACCGTTATCTTAACTGCATTGGACTGCACTACAACTGCCATTTTGCAGTCGCAGTTGAAGTTTAAGTCTTATTTCTGACGATAGATTTGGCCTTGTGGGTAGTGAGGTGAGTGATGGTGGATTAAAATCCCAATAGGGCATTTATTTGTATGAGCACAGATATTTGTTTCTGAGTCATGGGTGTTTCATATATGTATTTAAGTATTTGTGGTGGGGCTCAGTAAATTTGTGCAAGGATTTATTGTAATATTGATTTATAGCAAATAATAAAGCTGTGCCACACGGTGATACCCGTGGTTTTAAAGTAAAAAAAGTAATCCAGGGTGTCAGGTAACTCCATACTAAATGTTATTAAAATCGCTCGAGCCGTTTAGACGTGAAGAAGTAACAAAAATATACACTCACAAACTTTTGCCTTTATAATTATCTTTTTCTACACCGGGACCAAATAGTGAAGGTAACGATAATTGTACACCGAAAAGATGTATAGACAAAATACTTTTAAGTATCTGTCATGTATTCCCACTCATATTTTGAGATCACTCCCTATGACGGTCTAAGGGGGAGGCCTATGTCCATTGGTGGACGTCCATAGCTGATAGGAACGACATGCATTTACAATTATTATGTAACTATTAATGATTATTTCTGCATCAACGGCGTTAGTTAAAGTTGTGGTTAGTAACAAATCTAATTCATATTTTGTGAGGCCAACCCGCCTCCTGGTGGTTTAAATTCAGCCACGGAGGCATGTTTACGGAGAGCTGATAAAAATATCTTCAGAATCGAGTTTAAATTCAAATTCGAGCAGATTCAACGGCTTTTGAACACGGCTTTATGTTTTGAAATAAAGGAGAAATGGACTCAATTGCCACGAGCTCGACTTCGGGACTTTTTTTTTTTAAGACAAAGGTGGCAAACGAGCAGACGGATTGCCTGATGGTAAGCAATTACCGTCGCCCATGGGCACTCGCAACACCAAGGGAGTCACAAGCGCGTTGCCGACCTATAAGTGGGTTGGAGGTCTGGGAATCTTATTCACCATCAGGAACACAACACTTCATACCTGAAAGGTAGCAGTGCTATTATGGCTGTGGTCTTCTTCTTGAGATGATACAAGTCATATTGTGGGAGGCCTAGGTCCAGAAGTAGATAACATACTGCTCGAATGATGATGATGATTATACTGAGCAAATAACTTTCAGAACATAGCACGATTTCTAAACAGTTCTTCTGAGATTTTTTTTTTCTACCGTCTTAGAAAGATAATTCCTGAGATGTCTATGGAGTATCATGAAATCTTCGATTTTTTTTTAAGACAAGGGTGGCGAACGAGCAGACGGATTACCTGATGGTAAGCAATTACCGTCGCCCATGGGCACTCGCAACACCAAGGGAGTCACAAGCGCGTTGTCGACCTATAAGTGGGTTGGAGCTCTGGGAACCTTACTCACCATCAGGAACACAACACTACATACCTGAAAGGTAGCAGTGCTATTATGGCTGTGGTCTGCTGTAAGGAGGAGGTACTTCCCCAGTTGGGCTGCCCCAGATTCAAGCGTGATGGTACTTCGCTGTGCCCTACCTCTCATTGTTGGACGTAGTTTAAGGACATACCCGGGTCGATATTTAAATCGTACATAGAGTTGTCCATGTATTATGAAATAAATCCTTTCAGTAACTGACCATAGCGCAATATGGCCAGTATGTACAGTCAACTGTAAAAATCTATACGAAAGATGCAAGAGAAGAGTAAGGTCTGGCAACACCAGCCGAGTATAAACGTCAAATGGCCCTGGCGTATTTAAATATTTAAAATAAATAGTAAAAGTGTTTCAAAATGTAATTTGTTTTGTTCATTGAAAAGTTAATAGTGTAATTAAAGTGTAACAGTGTTATCTTTAGTGTTAGTTTACTATAAGAAACAAAATTTCGGTGTCGGAATGAGCGAACTGTCAACGGCTTTTTCAACGATCAAGATTTAAAATTAAACCGTATTTGCCTGTGTTTCATTGAAAGGGAGTATTGTTTTTACATTTATATGCCTATTCTTAGTCTGATTGACCAGCATAACCTAATATTTACAGTATCTTATTATCCTGTAGTATTCTATAAACAAGTTAAGTCCCATTAAAAAAGTAATTTATCATAACAAAATAGCTAAGTAAATAACAAGTAAATGCTAAATTAAGTCACTGATATTGAAAACAATTACTTGTGTGTTGTGCCTAACAATTACTTGTATATGTCAATCAATCAGTAAATTAAGAAGTTTTTAAGGTAAATTCTTACAGTAAAGCTATTGACAAATACTTAAAGTTCTCTTGTATCTGAACACTTTGTTCTGCTAATAAAATTGTAAGTCTTACTTGTTTGGTTCAATTTACAAACACTTTCAATGTTTTCAGCACAAAATTCTAAAATGACTACACGCAAGGATGTTTTGGTGGCTAAAGTTCAACAATTACAAAAAGAACTGAAAACGGCAAAGGAGCTAAATGAGAGCAGGATGAAAGTGAGCAGGAAATCGAGCGCGTTGTCAGAACAAACACTGCTCTCAAAACTCAGCTTGCCAACCAGGACATCGAATATGAAGACTTGCAAGGGGAGCGGGATCAACTTCAAGCTACTGTAGACCGATTTGAGCAATGCCAGGAGATACATGAGCAGGCATTACTACGCATCAAGGACCTGGAACAGCAGCTAGAGGAAAATAAAATAAAACATAATAATATTTGCAAGTATTGCACCGAGCACTCCGGGCCACCAGACAACAATTTAAGTATTTTTGATGAACTTAATAGCTATGAGGTAGATTTAGTAAATGACAGTATAGTAAACTCCCCTATTATAGATAATATAGATTTGCCCTACTCTGTATGCATAGAAAAGAGCAAAAGTAGTAATAGGAAAATTCAATTGAACGGAGCAAACAAGATTAAAAAATATTTAAAATTAAATAGGTTTATTAAAAAGTCCAAAATCTTGCTGAAATGTCACAAACTATTATTTAAAGCTTTAAATTCTAAATGTAAACCTATCACCTTGAGTAATGAACTCCTAAAGTGCCAGCACCAATTAGACCAGACAGTGGAGGAGCTGAATCATCGCTCCTCTGAACTCACCAAATTACAACTTAAGTTAAACGACATCAATAACAAGCACGAACTATCCAGTAAAGCACTACAGGAATACATAGCCTTCATGAACACTGTTCTAGCACCGGGCAGTGGCTACCCTCTGCGCATGGATTCCTCCCTGCCGCTCGACTCCATCGCGACCATTCCGCGCCTCCAGCTGAGATGTGACCCGAACCTGTACGGCCGGGTACCACTGCCGGTAGCTGTCGGGCTAGCACCATGTCCACCCTGC
The DNA here is from genome assembly GCA_022674325.2 of Grapholita molesta. Taxonomy (NCBI): domain Eukaryota; kingdom Metazoa; phylum Arthropoda; class Insecta; order Lepidoptera; family Tortricidae; genus Grapholita; species Grapholita molesta. The sequence continues at coordinate 11,042,667 of CP053143.2, forward strand.
GCTGTCGAGTCGGCTCCTTCACCGGCCTGTAACGCCGAGCCGGAGTATTCGCCGCCGTGCGCCGTCGAGCCGGCGCCAGCACCGCCTCGCGCCGCCCCGCCGGCGCCAGCACCGCCGCCGCGCACGCTGCTGTACACGGACGAGGCGGGCGCCGGCCTGGGCGCGCTGCTGGCGGAGCGCCTGTCGCAGGGCGTCCTCAACAACTGTCACCCGGGCGCCTCCGTCGATCGTCTGACCGACTGTATCTCTGTCGGCGAGTTTGAGCGCGATTCCACGCTTGTAGTGTTTGTAGGTAATAGTGTAGATTGCACCAAACGAGGCATCTTGCGTTTAGCCGAAACCCTGTCACGTATTGACCGGCGAAATTGTGTAAAAATAATTATCTGCGCCTTGCCTTATAGAATGTCTAGTAAAGTAAATGAGAGGGTTTATTCTTACAACTCCATATTTTATAATCTTGCTTTGTACAGTAGTACGATTTCGTATTTTGATACGAATAAATTTATTACAAATTTTATTATGCCCTATAATATAACTTATCTTCCGAGAAGATGTATTATTGATTGTGCTAACTTGTTAGCATTTAATATTGAAGGCCCCGTCGTGTCTGACTCGACGGATTTAGACAGGGTGCCGTCTCGTGATGTAAATAATTATGATACTGTTGTATATAACTGGCTAATCGAAAGTTTATATTTTTACTTTTTACATACGCTATATTTAAAACTAATGTCTTATTGTCACTTCCTTAAATAAAGTCAACAAACAATATTCGTTATCAGCACGAATGCTTATTTTAATAGATTTACACGTAAATAACTGCATATTCTCGTATTAAAAGTGAATCGGCAAATGTTTATAATATGTGCGTGTATATTTTTTGAAAATTTAGTGAAAAATTAATAGTTCACATCTTTTCTATATTTTTTGTTGTGACATTTGAACAGCTGTAAACATGTCAAGTAATGCGCTTAGTGCGATTAAACCACTAGTGAACAGAGATGGTTACTCGTCGTGGAAGTTCAAAATCCGTATGTACCTAATACATGAAGAACTTTGGGAGACCGTCGTAGGATAGCCTACAGGTAACGATATCTCAGCTGAGAAGAAATTACGAAACGATCAGAAGGCGTTATCGAAAATCTGTCTCACTGTAGATGGTATGGCTATTACCCATGTAAGGTCATGTAAGACAGCCAAGGAAGCTTGGGATGCCCTGTCGTCCGCTTACGAGGATAAAGGTTTAGGGCGACGTATTAGCCTTGAATGGAAACTGTACAGGTACTGCCTTGACGATTTTGACTCCAATATAGAGATGTACATAAATGCTGTAATGTCAACTGTGCAAGATTTAGCCGATATAGGCAAAATTATAGAAGATGCTTCAATAGCTGCAATTCTTCTAGGAGGCTTGAGCCCTCAGTATGCACCTTTAGTAATGGCTTTGGAAAATTCCAATATAGACATTACCGTGGATCTTATTAAAACAAAGTTATTGAATGAGCTCCAAGTAAAGAAAATGTTCTGTATTTTCCAGTCCGCGGTAGAGCGTGAAACGGGAGCCAAAATTAAGACTTTGAAGAGTGACAACGGAAAAGAATATGTTAATGATGAATTTTCAAACTATTTAAAAAGTCAAGGAATTCAGCATCAAACAACAGTTCCATACAGTCCTCAACAAAATTCAGTCGCAGAAAGAATAAATCGTTCGATTATAGAAAAAGCCAGATCAATGCTTTCTGAATGCTCTCTTTCTCGGGCTTATTGGCAAAATGCTACAGAGATGGCTGTATATCTCAAGAATCGATCGCCTCATCGCGCTCTCAATGGCAAGACGGCGTATGAAATGTGGTACGGTAAAATACCAAACTTATCTCATTTGCGCGTTTTTGGATGCAGAGCATTTATCCATGTCCCCGATAGTAGTCGGAAGAAGCTGGATATGAAAGCATGTGAACACATTTTCGTCGGATATTCAGACGATCCGCGAAGTTATTATTTTAGGGACATAAGATATCCCAGAAAAATAACTAAAAGTAGAGACGTTATATTCTTTGAGAATAAGTTTCAAGATTTGAAAGATCGAAGTTATAATTATAAGTCAGGTGTTAATTTATCAGAACCTGCACATATACCTATTTTATGTTCAGATGTGAACTCATCAAATAGTTCAAATGAATATATGACGAAGCCTTTTGCGGATTCCATCGTTAGTTTGTATGAGACGAGGCCTGTTGCTGATTTTAATGTTGCCACCTGACGAAGCCTGCGCTGTGGATAGCGGTTTGTATAACAATCTAATGAAATATATAATGTAATTAGTTTAATAAATATAAAATAAATTAAAAAAAAAAAAAAAAAAAAAATGAATATATACCACTTGTAAGTACAGTTACCGATGATCACCGACCTGATATTGCACATGAAGACGAAGACAATGAGTTCGATGTCGAAAATGCAGAGCCGAGGTACAATGCTAGTACGCAAGGTGAGATGGTTGAGAGAGTTACTTTACATACATCCAATGAAGAAGATTCTGAAATAGACACACCAGAACCAAGGTATAATTTGAGGCCTAGAAACCCTAAATCTGCTGCCAATTGTGTATGTATGCAATCCCTTAAGCTGATGGATGAGTCTGCAAGTTATTCACAGGCTATGAATGCAGATGATAGTGATATGTGGCATCAAGCTATGCAAGATGAATACCAATCACTGCTTAAAAAGCAAACGTGGGTTCTCGTTAACAGACCAGATAAAAAGGTCATACCTTGCAAATGGGTCTATAAACTGAAGAAAAATCAGCATGGTGATGTAATTAAATATAAAGCAAGGCTTGTAGCCAAAGGTTATAATCAGACATTATGGTGTTGATTATTCTGAAACCTTTTCTCCAGTCGTTCGCAATTCTTCTCTGCGTATGCTATTTGCACTAGCTGCCGAAAAAGGTATGAAGATGCATCATTTAGACGTAGACACGGCATTTTTAAACGGAGACTTGGATGAAGAGGTATTTATGAGTCAACCGCAAGGATTTATAAAACCAGGACAAGAAGGTAAAGTATGCCTGCTAAAGCGTTCACTTTATGGCCTTAAACAGGCACCAAGGGCATGGTTTAAGAAATTAACAGAAATCTTGAACCATATAGGTTTTAAACAAACCCCTTCTGAAGCCTGTATTTACACTAAGAAGGTTAGTACAGAGTTTATAATACTCGCCTTCCATGTCGATGACATTGTCATATTATATAAAGAAAATCAAACGCTTGACAACGTCATAACTGACTTGAAGAAATATTTTAGCTTGAAAGTGCTAGGCCCTTTGAGTTATTATTTAGGTTTAAACATTAGTGACAAACCTAACGAGATTAAAATATCTCAAGAAACTTACATAAAGGACCTGTTGCAAAAGTTTAATATGTTGGATTGCAAGACTGTAGCTACGCCGTTGGAAACAAAGAAATTGTTGCCCTGTGACGATGGTAATGTAAACAAATCTTTGCAATATCCATACCAACAATTAATCGGATCGCTTATTATGTTTCTGTCTGTAAATACGAGACCAGATATAGCTCACGCGATATCATATTTAAGTCAATTTAACACAAAATATGACAAAAATCATTGGATCGCCGCAAAGCGAGTGTTGCAGTATTTAAAAGGCACAATCGATTTGGGAATTATTTACAGGAAAGGTGGTGGAAGCTTACACGGTTATGCAGATGCGGATTGGGCCAACTGTCCTATAGACCGTCGTTCCTACACAGGATTTTTCTTTTCTATGGCCGGTGGAGCTATTTCGTGGGAGAGTAAAAAGCAATCAACCATAGCCTGTTCTTCTAGCGAAGCTGAATATGTTTGCCTGTCGAGTGCGGCGAAGGATGCTGTGTTTCTGAGGCGGTTGCTGTTTGAAGTTACTGGTAAGTTAACTAACGTACTTATACATAATGATTCACAGTCTGCCCAGAAATTGGCTTTAAATCCGGTTCACCACAACAGAACCAAGCACATCGATATACGATTTCATTTTATACGTCATTTATTTATTAAATGTGCTCACCAAGCCTTTAGCGCGTATTAAGCATCAGAGTTGTATAAAAGGTATACGCTTATGCTCCTAATCTTATTTCGATTACGGGGGAGTATGTTGTATATAACTAGCTAATCGAAAGTTTATATTTTTACTTTTTACATACGCTATATTTAAAACTGATGTCTTATTGTCACTTCCTTAAATAAAGTCAACAAACAATAGATACGAATAAATATATTAAATATTCTTGGATGCCCTGTAGTAGAACTTACGTTCGGAAAAGATGTCTTATTGACTGTGCTAACCTGTTAGCATGTAATATTGTGGGATCCGTCGTCTCTGACACGGCGGATTTAGGGAGGCAGCCGTCTGGTGATGTCCATTTAAACTAACTCCTACGACAACGTGTGCACCGACCGGCTCTGTTCCCATACATAACTGCGATGCTAGTATGAGTAATAAAACCGATGATTTGTACTTAGTTCACCAAAATATTCAAGGGTTTACCAGTAAACAATTCGAAATTGATTTGTTCATACAACACTCGAACATTGACGTCCTTTGTATAACGGAGCACTGGCTTAAAGGTCATGAATTTATGTTTAATTTCAACAATCATAGTATAGTAAGTTCATTTTTTAGAAAATCCTCCATTCGCGGCGGGTCATTAATCATGGTCAACAATAATATAAAAAGTAAAGAGCGTAGAGACATTGTTGACTTGTCTGTGGAACGCCATATTGAACTTTCTTGTGTAGAGCTAGAACAATTTATAATTATATGCGTGTACAGGCCTCCATTGGCAAACTTTAACTTATTCGAATCAGTGATTGACGAAGTTCTTACTAGTGTGTTTAGTTGTAATAAATGTGTAATTGTGTGTGGTGATTTTAATATTAACTTACTTGAATCATCATCCATGTCTGTGAGGTTACTTAGTACATTTAAATGCTATAATCTAGTAAATTTATTTTGTGAGCCTACTCGTATTACAGCGACCAGTGCTACATGTATAGATAATATTTTCAGTAACAAGGACGCGACTAGTAAATCCATAATAAACAATTTGAGCTCTGACCACTGTGGACAAAAAGCCTCTTTTAGAGGAAAAACTGAGGTTATTCCACAAAACACCATGTGCAGACCAATTTCAGAAAAGAGATTAGATTTATTCAGTCGCAATATGAAGAAACGATTATGTTGTCTTCCATTTACCCAGGAAAACCCTAACCGTATGAGTGTCGAGTTGTTTAACTGTATTAAAAGGGAATTTGATGCCTGTTTTATTCAGAGGAAGGTGAAGGGCAAGCTCAAGACTAAATTTAGCGACTGGGCTACGCCGGATATCCATGAAAAAAGACGCCAGCTCTATGATCTATATGATTTGAGAAGTATTAATAAAAATCCGGAATTTCTGGAATATGTCAAGAACTTCTCCAAATCTTTCAAGATGTTGTGTGCCGCTGCTAAAGCTGATTATTTGTCCAAAAAATCCAGAATTCCAAGGACAAAGTTAAAACGGTATGGCAAGTAATCAATGACGAAACTGGGAAACGTAAGATCAAAGATCCACACTATAACCTTCGTATTGATAATACTTTGGTAAGTTCTGACCAGGAAGTAGCGGATCATTTTGAGCAGTTTTTCTCTAATATACCGGTAGAAACAACAAAGTCTCTTCAATCATCGCCTGACGTCGCTGAGGTAATATTGAAAACGAATGTAGTGGAGTGTACAGAACTTTTTACATTTTCTTATATCTCTCCAAATACAGTTATTAAAACTTTTAGATCACTAAATTTAAAAAAAAAACTGAAGATCTTTGGGGCTTATCTATCAAAGTACTACACTCCATTGTTGAATCGATTGCACCACACTTAGCTGATATTTTCAACAGATGTATTGAATCAGGAGTATTTCCGGATATAATGAAGCACAGCAAAGTTATCCCCCTGTTTAAATCAGGATCGAGATTAGAACCAACCAATTTCAGGCCAATTTCAATACTGCCGGCTTTGAGCAAAGTTTTCGAGAAGCTAATTCTAAATCAACTCTTGACACATTTCGACCGAAACAAATTGCTCGATAGAAATCAATTTGGTTTTACTAAAGGTCGTTCGACCACTGATGCAGGTGCTGTCCTTCTCAATCATATATTTGCCGCATGGGAAAAAAAACAAGACGCTGTTGGAATATTCTGCAATCTTTCGAAGGCGTTTGATTGCGTTGATCATGAAAATTTAAAGAGAAAACTGTGCCATTATGGGATATAAACTAGGGCCCTTGATCTCGTTTCGTCTTATCTTTCGAACAGAACACAACGAGTGATTATTAATGGAGCTCAATCTTCCGGGTCCGCTATAGCACTTGGCGTGCCTCAGGGCTCTATTCTTGGCCCGTTCCTGTTTTTGGTATACATTAATGACCTACCGAAACTTGTGAAAGATAAACATGACATAGTGCTGTTTGCAGACGACACATCGCTGATTTTTGAAGTGGACAGAAGGGAAAGTAACTTCGAGAGCATTAACAATGCTATCTCCACAGTAGAGAACTGGTTTACGGCAAATAACCTTCTTTTGAACGCCAAGAAAACGAAATGCATCAAATTTACTCTTCCCAACGTCAAGCAGATTAACAACAGCAAGATTGCAATAAACGGTGATACAATGGAATTTGAAAATCAAACTGTTTTCCTGGGAGTCACTCTGGACGCGAAATTGCAATGGCATCCACATATAGCCACCCTAGCAGGGAAACTTAGTTCAGCAGCCTATGCAGTGAGGCGGATCAGCCATTTAACGAACATTGAGACTGCCAGGCTGGTATACTTCAGTTACTTTCACAGTGTTATGTCGTATGGAATTCTGTTATGGGGTAAAGCGGCTGATATTGAGACCATATTTGTGCTACAGAAGCGAGCTGTCCGCGGCATTTATAAAATGCGCGGTCGAGCATCCGTAAGAGAAAAATTTAAGGAAGCAAATATTCTCACTGTAGCGTCTCAATACATACTAGAAAACATTATGTATGTGCGGAATAACATCCAAGAATTCAAACTTAACCGTGATATCCATAGCTTTAACACTAGAAATAAAAATCAAATTGCTGTGCCCGGCCACCGCCTCGCCAAGGTTCGTTCATCTTTCGCTGGAAACTGTACACGCTTTTATAATAAAGTTCCTGCTAATGTAGTTAATTTGCCACAAAATAAATTCAAGTCATACGTCAAACACTATTTGTTAAGTAAGGAATACTATACTCTGAAAGATCTCATTGAGGATAAGGATGCCTTTAAGCCTGTAGCTTGATACTGTAGTACAGATTATTCCATTACTATATGGTCTTTACCTACTAGTGTCCAGTTTGTTTGACACGAGACATGTTGTTCTCTTCTTTTTTTATTTTATTTGTTATAATGTTTTATTTTACTCTTTAGACACTTAGGGACATTATACATCCCTAATTATTGTATTTATATTATTATTCATGAATATTTAGTTGCATAAATAAATATTTATAGCTTCTGACGCATAGAGACATTTCTCTATATGCCTTTCATAACTAAAGTGTTATTTAAGTATGTAATGGACAAGCACAGAATGTGGCTTCTCACCAGGATGTACATGTGACTAAATTTGTTAATTGATAGAGCCTGCCAGCCTGAACATGTCATGCTCACTTAAAAGTCTTTGCTTATGGTGGCGTCGTTGATCGGGTCGCCACTTTCCCGAAGAAAGGTTGAGGGAGGCGATGGCTGAGATACGCGTCATACTCGTGAACGGGTGCTGTTTGTGGAGACCGGTCTGTTTTGGCTATTTGGGGCTATGCTTTAGGTAGTTTTCTTCTTGTTTATTTACGTGATACACTTCATTCGGTGCTTGTTTATCTTTAAAAAACAAAAAGTGTTAGTATATTGAAATCATGACACCTGGAGACCTTATACATCTCTGAGGTTTATTTGTAATAAGTATGTATTTATATTTTTGTGTATATTTTGAAAACAAAATAACTATACATATAATATTTTTTGAAACTTTTGATTACTAATTTTGTAATTTCTAAATTAGAATAAAGGACACAATTCAGATAAGAAAGCATATCGAACGTTTTGTTAACTTCGTTCTTAGCAGTCAGATTTGGACTTTTAAGTAATTAATAATTATTTTTATTTTTCCTTTGGCAGAATTTTTTTGTAATTGTTGGATAAGGAAAGAATAACGCATTTTTATGTAATTTGTATAAGATATCTTTTGTAATACTGTTTTGAAAAAATAAGTCCCGCCGAGTTTCTTGCCGGTCATAAAAGTCAAAATACTTCTCGGGTCAGAGGTGTAGGGTTAGAACCGGTGTAGTTTTTATTTTTCTCTTTTACTTTTGTATACTCGACGTGTAAAAGTGCCCTTGTGGCCTACTTACTGAATAAACGTTTGAGTTTGAGTTTGAGTTTGATCTATTACTAACGTCATTGTGACAAGGTTCGAAGTGGCCTAGAAATCATATTGGTTGACTATAACCAGAAATTTTGCTTTAACTGCGATTAGAAACCACACAGCGTCCTTTTATAGTGGTGGGAAATATTCCGATCGCCAACCCACTTGTCAAGCGTGGAGATCGCTGTCTGTGGACGTCTGTGTTTAGCAGTAGATATCAATGGCTGACAAGTCGGTAGGTAAGGTCTGTTTCAGTTGATGAGAATGCCGTTGGGGTTACATACCGCCCCGTGTTTGCGGTTTTCCTCTAATACAACTCGTTTGCTGGTTTGTTGTGGGTACATTGTTGTCTCATTATCATTCGTCATTATTTATTGTTTATTTATATACGAGTCATATGAACATGCCATACAACATGAAATATCATTTGGAGATTATTAAATAGTATTTTGTAATGAATAGACTGACTCATGATGAAAAATTGTTACTTTTTTGTGCTTTGATATAAAAAGGGTTTAAAATTTTAACCCCCATACATGACTTAGTATGAAGTAAAGTGTTAAAAGGAAGTCCATGTTAACTTAGAATACAGATATTAGCTAAATCACACCTCCATACACCCACGGACGTCCACTGTTGGACATAGGCCTCCCCCATAAACCAATCCGTCCCTAAACTGCGACGAGAAACCTTCAGAGGACTGGTAGCATACTGAGATTGCCAACCCGCCTGCTAAGCGAGGCTATTAAGGCATTACGCTCAGCGCAGTCTGTGGCGATCAATGGAGGACTCCTAGTTTCGGTAGTGGGCAGTGTAGTAAAATAAAAAAAGATATAAGTAAAACTGTCCGATAATATTTTATTTTATTCTATCACTATCTGTGAGTTCCTGTAATTGCCTCTTTGTTTTCTATTTTTAATGCATATTGTTCATGTAATAGCTGTTGGTACTCCTTAAATAAATAATAAATTTAATCTAAAACATTTTTTTGGAAATATAATCCATACTATAATACATGCTTCCATACTAATCCATACTAATATTATAAATGAGAAAGTAACTCTCTCTGTCTGGTACCTCTTCACGCTTAAACCGCTGAACCAATTGGTATGAAATTTGGTATGGAGACAGTTTGAGTTACGAGAAAGGACATAGGATAATTTTTATCCCGCAACCATACTTTAAAGACGGGCATGGCTGGTCGACGAAGTCGCGAGGAAAAGCCAGTTATTTTATAAACATGAGAGTGATAAACTAACCTAAAATTTTAAAAACCCTGCTCTAATTTTAGCTATAATACAAGAACAAGCAGGCTTTACTAACTATTCGTTAAGGAGGTAATATAACCCATTGTACTAGCGTAATATTACCTCCTTAGTCTAGGAAAAGGATGTCCTTAACCAAGGAAATACGACAATCAAAACCATTAAGAAACCGCAAAATTATCCAGTACTTGAAATTGGTTGCATAACTAGCTAGTAACAAGCCTTATACCACCCTTAAACAGTAACTCAACAACTATGTCTACCATAGTTACTACTTTTCATAGTATCTCACTTAGAAACTGTACTGAAAAATCAACTTTATGCTTTAAGATTTAAAATTGCTAACTAATAACACAATTTGGTGGATGTAATTAAGAATGCCTCTAAGTCGAAATGGTTCGGTTTAATTGATGTCACATTTCGACAGCGGAGTTTAAACAACTTTCAGCTTTATAACAGTGTTAGAAGGTTGAAGATGGTTGTAAGGTCTGTAAGTTTATGGTTCTAATTAATTCGATGGGTCAGTAAGGAGTCATAATGAAGTAATGACCTAGGTTTTATGTTTGTGCTAAGACCCAATTTTAACAAGGAGAGAAGAGAATTTAACAATTTGATGTAGCAATAAAATGGTGTTTATACTAGAGTATTAAATATAACCAACTTTTACTGTAACTAGTTAAGTAGTTGTAGTTATCATAATACGATTGTAATTTCTGTAAATGAATGTATCCCACTTTTATAATAAATAATAAAAACACTAACTTCTAAGTGACTTCGTTTGCATCCGTAGCAGAATTTTTGTACCTTAACCCGTTCTGTCTAGGCGAGGGGAACGGTTTCATCCTTACGTTGTAAATATTCCATTCATTCGCTCGAAGTGATTCGCTTCTACCTTCCTAATGCGGATTGCTAAGGAGTGGAATTCGCTCCCTTCGTCTGTATTCCCGGTAAGATATAATTTGAGTTTTTTCAAGGCAAGAGTGAAGCTGTTGTACTGAACCAGCGTGCTAGACCCTCGACCTCGTCGTCACTTACCATCAAGTGTGACTGAGGTCAAACGCTGGTCAGTCTTGTATAAAAAAAATATCAGTTTCATTACAACAATTAACTATACCTTTGTATGGTAAGTAACGAAAATGATAAAAATGTAAATCTTTTTTCAGGTTAGGTTAGGCCAATATAGTCTAAAAATAAGCCAATATAGTCTAAAAATTCTCGGGTCTCGTTGTGTAACTTCGCCCCTCAAATCTTAATACCCCTTATAATGTAACTGTCACACAAAATACTATTTCAGGTTTGTTACGACAATAAGCCATACATTATTAACAGTTTACGTGATATAATGGCCGTGATGGTTTTAAATCTGATTTATGGTTACCATCTGGATTTACGCGTATTGTGGTTATAGATCATAATTAGTCTCGTGTTATTCAGAATATCATTCTGCGACTCGGAGTTTTGGTATGTACGCCACATACATGCTCTTGTGGCATGGACGTGGACCGACTGGGACACCATGGATATGGATTATCTTGTCAACAAACTGCAGGCCGTTTTTCTAGACACGCAACTCTTAATAACATAATCCGTCAGTCTCTTGCCACCATCAATGTGCCTGCTCTTCTTGAGCCGACCGGCATTCTCAGAGATGATGGCAAAAGGCCTGATGGAGTGTGTTTAATTCCTTGGAGCTTGGGACGGATGCTGGTGTGGGATGCTACCTGCGTGGAGACGCTTTCAATTATATATTAATTTCTATAATCCTATCATGCTCGGTACAGCGAACATCGAAGTTCGTATATTTCGTCCATCTTTCTCTTTTACCCCAATTAAGGCGTCATGAAAGTGACGGAGACAATCGTCCGAAATCTACCAATATCATTTTTGCGGTGGCGCCGCAGCTACTAACGTCGACTTCTGGATATAGGTCGTCCTATAGACTGCTATAGGCAACAATTTCTGACAATGACCATATTACAGTAAACCTAGTGTAATAATCGCCACGCTTGTCTTGCGGGTTGGTAATCACAGTATATATCCCTTCGCTCTGAAGGGAGGCTGCTGCCCATCCTCGGGTGGTTTCTGTTCACATTTTAAGCACAATTCCCCGGATTTGGACCTCCACAGCTTCGATATATCTGATGGCGACTGTACCACCAACAGGCCAAGATTTGCCCTACTATCTACTTACAAATCAGCTGAACTGCTTATAGTCCTAATATGGTGTTATGTGGCAGCTATACGACTATTATACGAGTGTTATACGACTGGTTCGTGTTGCCGAATGCGAGGCTCTAATTAATGTTCTAACGTTTGATTGTGAGGTTGTCTGTTACACTTATACGAACTTTGCGTCACTGACAAAGCCTTTGACTGGTTTGTGTCCCACTGCTGAGCAAGGGCGTTCCCTCTTTGTGCCACACATTTCAGTCTAGTTTCCTGCCAGTTGCTACAAAAATATCCAAGTCGTCCGTGTATACTGCCGTGGTCTGCCTCTGCCTCGGGTCAAATTGGGGTCCACTTAGTTAGCACTTTGGTCTGGTCGAGAGGTCCAGGTGGTTGACGTGTCCATCAAAACCCTTTTTGAGCTTGGTGGCCTTAACACCAACATCTACAATATCTGTTCCAGACCGCAGTTTAGTATTATTAATTATTGAAATATATTCATCATAGCCGAAGGACGTCCACTGCTGGACATAGGCCTCCCCCCAAGCGATCCACAGTGACTGGTTTTGCACCCGCATCCAGTAGATTCACGCGATCTTTACCATGTCGTCGGTCTGCCTTGTGGATAGTCTACCCACGCTGCACCTTAGTACGTGCTCACTACTCGAGAGCGTTTACGCCCCAACGGCCATCAGCCACTTAAGATTAGCGATCCGGAGGGCTATATCATAATGATTGAAGTCAAAGACTTCTCTTAAAGATTTTTGTCTGTGATGTATGGATTTGATTGTAATGAGTCGTAAAAGCTGATTCAGTGTGCCCTTATTAAACAAAATTGATTCAATTCACCAAGACTCATCAACTAGATTCATTCATAAGCAGGTTTTTACGCGCAGAGTTTCAGAAAAACGCCTTTTCCTGTTGACGAGACATTTTCCTGGCGCGTGGGAAAAATGTCTATTGTTCAACGTCATGGTGAAGCGATTAAAACAGCGCGTATGGCTGGCGGTGAGAACATGCGACTTGCAATACGGTGGTGCGGGATAACGGCGCCTCGTACCAATGAGTTTCTCGGAAGTCATGGTGGCCTAGTGGTTAGAGCGTGTGACTTGCAATCCGGAGATCACGGGTTCCAATCCCGGCTTGTACTAATGAGTTTATCGGAATTTATGTACGAAATATCATTTGATATTTGCCAGTCGCTTTTTGGTGAAGGAAAACATCGCGAGGAAACCGGACTTATGCCAATAAGGCCTAGTTTACCCTCTGGGTTGGAAGGTCAGATGGCAGTCGCTTTCGTAAAACTAGTGCCTACGCCAAATCCTGGGATTAGTTGCCAAGCTGGGGTCCAGGCTCCCATAAGCCGTGGCAAAATTCCGGGACAACGCGAGGAAGATGATTATGTGTCAAATATCATTTGATATTTACCAGTTGGTTTTTGTTGCAGAAAAAAACTTGAGGAAACTAGGCTAATTCTTGCTTTAACTACTAAAACTAGTGCCTAAGCAAACCCCACGGTCCCTGATGATGAATAAGAATGGTAAACTGATTAGCATTTTCAATTGACCGCATAGATTGAACACATACTTAAATACATGTATAAATACACATGACTCAGCAACAAAAATCCCTGAGTCATAGGTGTTTTGAGTGTATGTATTTTGAAACTAAGAACAAATCAAATTATTTTTTATGAAATATTTTGATTTGCTTTGATTTTTAAGTAGTAATACTACTATATAAATTAAAAGTTGAAATAGATAACATATACTTAAGAAAAAACGACGAGGACCTCCGGTGTTCGAATCCCGTCTCGAACACCGGAGGTCCTCGTCGTTTTTTCTTAAGTATGTGTTATCTATTTCAATTTGTATGTATTTTATTGACAAATTAATAAATTTATTACAAAATGCACATGTCTAATTTTAAGTACCATAAAGCTATTTATTAACATTCGCAAGACAGGCTTCGTTAGGTGGCTACGAATGCAAATCCGCAACAGGCTTCGTCAAATTTATTAACTAACTGGAATTAGCTAAAGGGTATTTGTAAATTATATGTACCGTTGGTTGAGTACTCACAACACAAGCCTTTTTGAACTTATCTCAGGGCTCAGTCTATTTGTGTAAGGAGGTCCTCTAATACTTATTTATTTTTTATTTTTATCAATTCTAGATTAAAGCTAAAAAAGGTAATTGATAAATTTGCAAATAATCTTGGCAAATAATCTCAGGATTTGGCGTAGCTACTAGTTTTACGAAAGCGACTGCCGTCTGACCTTCCAACCCATAGGGTAAACTAGGCCTTATTGGGATTAGTCCGGTTTCCTCACGATGTATTCCTATATTTTTCTCTTTTAATTTTATATAATCGACGTGTAATATGGCCCTTGTGGTCTACTTACTGAATAAACGTTTGAGTGTTGACCGAAAAGCAACTGGTAAATTTCATTGATATTTCGTACATAAGTTCAGAATAACTCTCCCGGTGTTTGAACCTGCGACCTCCGGATTGCAAGTCGCACACTGTCGTCGAATACATGTCCTTATGAAATGTGAACTTAAGCCTTACAACCCGGTGTGACGTGCGGCTGCAACGCCGCGAATATTCGGCATACACCGCTTCTGCGTCGTCAATACCCATCGCTATTAGGTTAATAGAGCCCCCGTATTAACGTACGGGAAACATTGCAAATGTCGACCTAAACTGCATTGGAATAGAGTTGAATATCAATTGATAAGCGAGTGTCAGCACATTCAATCGTTTGAGCCAACGCGAACAATGGGTTTGCTTTAAATTAGTCATGTAAATAGTACAGTCAGCAATAATAGTACTTGATACGACACATATATAGGTTTGACGATCGGTCTGACGACCCCACGGTAAGCTCAAGAAGGCTTGTGTTGTACTCAGCCAACGATATATACTTATATAATACACTAATACTAACATAAAACACTCATGACTCAGGAACAATTATGTTCATCACAAATTAAATGCCTTTACTTGGATTTGAACCCTGGACTAACCACTAGGCCAAACTTGTCGTCGAAATTAAATAATATTTGACCAGTTAGTGTCAGCACTGGTTCGGTTTCGTTTTATAACTAATTTAACTACTTTTAGATTATATTTTTTAAACATCTTATTAATATAATGTTTAAATTATTTATCATCATCATTTCAGCCGTAAATCGTCCACTGTAGGACATAGGCTTACCCCAAATATGACTTGTATCATCTTGGGTGGTAGTTGCTATAGTCGCGCTTGGCAGGCGGGTTGGCGACCGTAGTTGCTTTAGATTGTGTTTCGACGGACGCTGCTGCCCATCGGTTTCCCTTTGTAGCCTCTTACACCCGCGGGAGATGTGTGATATTCCTTACATCATTGAGCACTGTTTATGAAATATTTGAAACATTCAAACTGGAATGAGTTTCAACTTGCAAAAGTTCTTTCAACAAATTAATATCTGTTATACTTAAAAGCCGGTACTTTTCCATCAAAGATAAAATTAGTAGTAATCTCAATGGCGGGAATTAGCTAAGAGGAAACTTCAGTTGTTAATAATCAATCTCACATCTTGTTATATTAATTAAGAGTTGATTAGAGCCGAGCGGATCCGTAGGGATTTGTAAATGGCTCGCGAGCGGAGAGGGCAGACTTCTCACTGGGAAATAAACCGGCAGTGTTACTTTGCCGTGTGATGCCGGCTGAAAAGAATAGCACCACCCCATCTCCGGCGGGAGTCTTAAGAAGCGACAAAGGGAAAATCCTGCAGCGTCCGTTGAAGCCCAATCAACAGCTACTGCGGTCGCCAATCCGCCTGCGTGGCGACTATGGAAACTACCCAAGTTGATACAAGTCATATTTGTGGGAGGCCTATGTCCAGCAGTGGACTGCATACGGCTGAAATATATGTATGATGTTTAGTACTACGGGCCTAGCAGTAAAATCGTGCGACTTGCAATACGAGCCCTGAGTGTAAATTTTTAACATAACTTTACGTCACTAATGCGTTAGCGTTTCCCATATAAATAACATTATCACTTGACGCGTTCGTAAACGTTTTTTGACGTCAAAAACTTACACTAAAGCCTCCGGAGCTCGCAGGTTCAAACCATTATTATTATGAGTTTTTCTGAATTATACGAAACAGCATTTGATATTTACAAGTCGCTTTTCGGTGAACGAAAACGTGAGAAGAGCTGATTAATCCCAATAAGGCCTAGTTTAGCTTCTATGTTGAAAGGTGGGTCCTGATACGACTTAAAAATGGGTACCAGAGCTTAACCGAAACCTGCCTAGTATGAACTTTTTTTTATATAGAAGACTGACCAGCGTTTGACCTCAGTCGCACCTGATGGTAAGTATCGACGAGGTCGAGGGTGTAGCACGCTGGTTCAGTAATATTCACTCTTGACTTGAAATGATCCAAATTATATTTTAAGTACACGCGATTTTATCCGTTTGTAACTAAGTAGTAGTAACATGTCTCACAACAGGTTTAATTATATCTAAATAAGTTTAAATTCTGTGTAATGTCAAAAGTTTCGTAAAACGAATAATAAGATACGTTAAAAATCAGATATGTCTAATAAAAAAAAAGATTTTCATTTTCAGTAAGCATCTTCTTTGATATCCTTAAGAAAATAAGAATGTATGTTCTATCAAAAAAGTGGTAATGAATAATGGTAAAAAATAGGCCCAGCTATTTCTCGAACACTTATAGTACAAGTGGAAGTCTCTTTTTAACAACAGGTGTCAAAAGTGACTTCCGCTTGTATTACAAGATACAAGCGTTCGTGAAATAGGACCCTGGAGGCGAGATTTGAAGAACGTAATTATTAGGAAAAAAACAGCCTATGTGTTAATCCAGGGTGTCAGCTAACTGCATACTAGATTTTATTAAAATCGTTCGTTTAGACGAGATAAAGTAACAAACATACACATTCATACACTCTCTAACTTTCGTCTCTATAATATCAGTGTAGATTTTAGTGATTATTAAGATTTTTATAATCCGGAGGTCCTCGTCGCTTTTTCTTAAGTATATGTCATCTATTTCTACTTTTAATTTATATAGTAGTATTACTACTTAAAAATCAAAGCAAATCAAAATAATTATTTCTTAATAAATAATTTGATTTGTTCTTACTTTCATTTTTATAATTTTCCAAAAAAAACTCGCGATTTTAATCGACTGAAGTGTACGTTCCCTCAACAACTTATTTACAAAGAAGCTCCCAGAGTCTTGAGTACATAAATTCGAGATCCAGAATGAAGCAGCTGCATATTTCAAAGGCTTTGCTGGATGAAGGCTAATCTCTTACAAGTGGAGTAATAAACAGGAAAGCGAGTATTCATTTCGTTTAACTACACATTGTGGTTCAGTAAGTCAAGTAAAAATATGATATGATAAAGATTTATTTAGTTTCAGTTTAGTTTAGTTTTAGTTTCAATTTATTTTAGTTTAGTTTTTTGGTTCAGTAACACAAGTAAAAATATGATTTTATGATAAATACACAATTGTGGTTCACTAACACAAGTAAAAATATGATTTAATGATAAAGACACAATTGTGGTTCAATAACAGAAGTAAAAATATGATTTTATGATAAATATTTCTTTAGTTTCAGTGTAGTTTACTTTTAGTTTCTATTCAATTTATAGTTTAGTTTTATAATTTTGTTTCTTACATGCTAGGTTTAGTTTACCGATACTATTAGGCTCGGTACTTATATGTAGAATAGTTTTATGGTCACGATTGACAAGTATTAGTTTAATTTTGGTTAGTTTTAGTTTAGCTTTTTAGCTTAAAAATACATGCACTGACTAAACTTAGTAGTTTTATACTGATAATTTAGATGCACTGTATAAATATCTAAAAAAGTTTTTTTTAATAAGTATATCTTTTTTTATATAAAACAGTGCTGAGCTTATCGAGTTCATAGTTCAAGCCCACATTTAGTAAGCATAAATGCACCAACAAAGATTACAGGTCACTCAAAATAAATTTCTTAAGTTTTTGTTTACTTTCATTTCGTTTAAGCTTAGCTTAGTTAGTTTTAGACGAGTTTTTCCACTAAACACATTCCACAGTTTGGATGTGCGAGGCAGGAAGTTTCGCAACGCACAGTAGAGGATTTCCAGCTAACCAGAACGTCTATCATGGTTGACATTTTATCGTTTATCGCGCCATCCATCACTTTCGCACTCACTTACTTGTTAGAATGTGTCAGATATTGTGACAAGTGATAAAAACCCATATTAGGCTAGCAGGTGGTGGGTGTGGAAATGTGGCCGCGTAGAACGATGACGGTGTTAATAAACACATCCCTCGCAATGAATCCTCGCTCATCTCTGATGGAAACGTAGCCTTAGTTTGGAATTAGTTTTATTTTACTTGAGTTTTAGTTTAGCCTTAGTCTAGTTTTAGTGTGTACTCACGCGCTGGGCCTAGTCTCCCCATAATACCGATGCTCGGTGTAGAACAGCGCTGCCCCGGTCCGCTCCGCCAGCTCGTACGCCAACCCGCCTTGTGTCCACGCCGGGTGGATGGCCCATTCCCCGCCCACGAAGATCACGATGTTATTCCGATTGGCTAGCTCCGAGTTGTAGTAGTAACGCTGAGAAAGGAAACTATTATCATCATCACTATATCTGCAGTAAGTCGTCCACTGCTGGACATAGGCCCTCCCCAAATATGACTTGTATCTTGGGGGATTGGGGCAAGGAAAGTCATCTTCCTCGCGTTGTTCTGTTGGAGCTGGGACGGATGCTGGTGTGGGATGCTACTTGCGTAGACACACTAGCGCCGTCCGATCTCTAAGCTAGTCTGTATTCCCGGAAAGATATAATTTGGGTATTTTCAAGGCAAGAGTGAATAGGTTGTTACTGAACCAGCGTGCTACACCCTCGACCTGTTTCAAAATGTGACCAAATGAATGAAAACAATTTTTTTTTTAGTCTTTCCTGTGACAAGGCTAAAGTCAAGGGAATTCAGCCCTAATTTGTTAAATTTCCTGTTACTTAAGTAAGAACAAATCATATTTAGCGCGGCAATACGGCGAGCATGATGGGCACCTTTCCACCAAGTATTGCGCTACGAACGGGCTTTTTGATTAGGTTAATAATTAGTTTTTAACCCATATTAATAGTAAAATATTTTAGTAATGAAATGTTTTAACCCAATTATTTGTTAAAGCATAAATAGATATATGCCCTAGCCAGGATTTGAACTTCTGCTTCGTAGGTCGCTAGGAGGCTAAAGATCTTACCATACGGAAAGTATCATTATTGCTGGCCTTGAAGTGGTTAAGTCTGACGTCCAGCCAGCCTTCTACAGGATCATTCCTGGACACGCGGAGAGGGGATGGTGGCTCCAAGTCTCGAAGAGCTGATGCTGATGAGGCCAGCAACACCATCAGTCCTGGAAGCCCTGAAGAATATAAATATATATTTTAAATATTTCCGGACAATCTTACACAAATCGACCTAGTCCTTCGGTAAGCTCAGTAAGGCTTGTGCTATAGGTACTACTAGATGACGATATATATATAATTATAATAGATAGATACATATAAGTACTTAAATACATAGAAAACACCCATGACTCTGAATATCTATGCTCATCACACAAATAAATGCCCTAACTGGGATTAGAACCCAGGACCGTCGGCTTCATAGTCAGGGTCACTACCCACTAGGCCAGACTGGTCGTCAAAAGTTCGATTTTACACATAAAACTGAGCTACTAAAACAAGCAGCGACACTCGGAAAGATCAGATGTTTAATCTTTTCAGCCGAAAGACTGACTGCTGACTGGCCCATTTTGGAGGGAAGCCATAGTCGCCACGCTTGGCAGGCGGGTTGGCGACCGCAGGAGCTGTTGACTCGGTTTTTCCCTTTGGCCTCTTATGACCTGACCCGAATCACCCGAGATCGTTATCAAAAATACAAACATTTAATCCACAATATTCCCGTGCAAAATTAAGTCAGTTGTGTTTATTATCTAGTATTATCTGGGATTATCGAGATTATCTATAATTACGATTCACCCTATCTTAATTGGAAACTAATCCTTTGGGTTATTCACATACATACATACATATAAACTAGTTAACTTCTTAGTTACAAACGGATGAACTCTCGTGAACTTACAGTATTGGTTAAAAGTGTTGACGACTTATTTTTATTCTTCTTACTCTAAAGCCATATATTTCTGTATGCAGTTAAACAATTTCTGATATTTTAAACTTTAATATGTGTACACAAAAAGAGAACATAATAAAATACTTAAAAATACATATGAAATAAGAAAACAAAAAGCACAATAAATTTGGATCTACAACGAAGTGACTTATTGCTCTCTATGCAATCGCCAATCACCGCAACGACCAATACCTAATCAGCTTAAATTAGTTGATATATGTCATCAGAAAATATGTAATGACTACACTAAAATATCGAGTTTTCATATAAAAAGCATAGGTGCATAAATAAATAAATAAACATTTGGGTAAAATCTAACACAAACCGACCAAGTCCTACCGTAAGCTCAGTAAGGCTTGTGTTGTAGGTGCTAGACGACGATATATACCTACTATAATATTAATAGTTTATACATAATAAAGTAGATTTAAGTATATACATAGAAAACACCCATGACACGGGAACAAATATCTGTGCTCATCACACAAATAAATGCCCTTACTGGGATTCAATCCCAGGACCATTAGCTTCATAGGCAGGGTCACTACCCACTAGGCCAGACCGGTCGTCTATCCGTCGTTAATTAGTAATTTCTTTACGACCTAAATAAAGTATTAAACACACTTAGCTACACTTTTTTCCCAAACCTCAGCCTCTAATTCTCCATACTTTGGTATTTCCTCGACAATTCACCAAATAACCACAAATAATTGAAATTTTCCTGCTAGCTTAATATGGTTGGGTATTTATCATTTGTCACGATATATGTCACGCTCCCACAAGTAGGTAAGTGCGAAAGTCACGGATAGCGCGTTAAAATGACAACTATGCTATTCGTTCAGTACCTTCACCATGAGTTGTGACATTGAGGTTTTCGATAACGAGTATCGAGTTTACTATCTGTGCATCTCGCTTGTACTATTTTAGTGCGAACTAGATGCACAGATAGTAAACTCGATACTCGTTATCGAAAACCTCAAAGTCACAACTCATGGTAAGGGTACTGAGCCCTGAGTGTAAGTTTTTAACGTAACTTTACGTCACGAACGCGTTTGCGTTTCCTATATAAATAACATTATCACTTACGCGTTCGTAAACGTTTTTTTACGTCAAAAGAAACTTACACTAGAGCCTCTGGTGTCAACAAGTTATCACTTAAGGAAATTCAGTGAGCAGGCACAGACCTCCAGATTTATAGATGAAAAACTTAACTGAAGGACCATGTCTATGTAGTTGTGCAGAAAATAAATATGGAACTTACGTCAAAATTTGAACATAAAACGCCGACATGCGTGTACACACGTTACTACTACATAGACCAGGTGCTTTAGCTAAGTTTTTCACATAATATTGCATAGATGCCGGCTGACTAGAATAGCACCACCCCATCTCCTCCCGCGGGTGTCGTAAGAGGAGACAAAGGGAAAAATCCTACGGACGGGCAGCAGCGTCCGTCGAAACCCAATCTACAGCTACTGCGGTCGCCAACCCGCCTGCCAAGCGTGGCGACTATGGCAACTACCCCCAAGATGATACAAGTCATATTTGTGGGAGGCCTATGTCCAGCAGTGGACTACGTACGGCTGAAATGTATGTAAATGTAAATACATTATACAATATACTTAATCATTGATTGGCAGTTCAGGTGCAGTCGTATTTCGACTATTTAGTCCAAAACAATTTTCCATCGACAAAACTTGGATCTTGAACGAAATACGACTGCACCAGAACTGCGAATCAATGATTAACTATATTGTGGATAAATTTATGATGACAGATCCTAGTAGTGCATAGTGGATTGCTTATGAAGCCGATGGTCCTGGGTTGAAATCCCAGTAAGAACATTCATTTGTGTGATGAGCACAGATATTTGTTCCTGAGTCATGGGTGTTTTCTATTCTATTTAAGTATATTTATATTATACTTATCGTTGGCTGAGTCACAATACAAGCCTTCTTGAGCCTACCGTGGGGCTCAGTCAAACTGTGTAAGAATTTCCTGTAATATTTATGTTATTTAAATCGAAAAAAAAAAATCTATTCTTTCGATTTAACTAACTAACTAATATGCTAGCAGAAGTTTTCGACTAATAAAAAAAAAAAACAAAATGTATGTTATTTATTTTTGATAAAATAATACATAATATATTAACACTTACACATGTTCGATCCGTAGTGCTCTAATTCTTTTTGTCAATAAAATATTTGCTTATCAATGTTATCATTTAATTTTATCATAGATATAATTTTTAATCGCGCGCTAGATAACAAGTATGTAAGTCAAGAATTTTAATTTGTGTACGATATGGTTTTACAGGAGTTAAATAGGATAAGTCAAATATAATGGGTCAATAAACTATTTTATGTCACTCGTTGCCAAGGTTATAGTACTCTGGGTCACTCCGTCGTTTTAATGCATCAAAATGTTTTACTGATATGAGGTGAAAAATTTTGTGTTCATCATCTCGTGCATTGAAACCTTCCCAATGCTCATGATTCCACTTTGTGAACCACTCCCTATGGTCGTGGCACAATATGGCGTTGTATTTTTTCTTTTTTTTTAGATAGATATAATATATAGAATAGATAGAATATATAAATAAATAAATATTACAGAACATCCTTACACAAACTGACTGAGCCCCACGATAAGCTCAATAAGGTTTGTGTTGTGGGTACTCAGCCTACGATATAAATAATAAATACATATATAAAATACTCATGACTGAGGAGTAAATATCTGTGCTCATGACACAAATAATTGCCCCCACTGGGATTTGAACCCAGGACCATCGGCTTCATAGACAGGGTTACCCACTAGGCCAAACTTGTCGTCAAAGTGTATATAAACACTAACTTTGCTCCCTTGTGTAACAAATAACTATTGTTAAGAAAACTTTACTTTTTGGTATAAGTATCTACATCTACACTAATATTATAAAGGCGAAAGTTTGTGAGTGTGTGTGTATGTTTGTTACTTCTTCACGTCTAAACGGCTGGAGCGATTTTAATAAAATTTGGTATGGAGTTAGCTGACACCCTCGATTAACACATAGGCTACGGCCTAATAAACCGCGGGTAACACCGCGGGACACAGCTAGTTGTCTATAAAAGTGTTAAGGAAAAAGTAACAATAAATTTGATTATATACATTTAAAAACTTGAATAAAAGGAACATTTCAAAGCAGCCATTTTAAATGACACAAGCTAATGTCTGGAAAGACTTGATTATCCATAAAGATGAAGAAAATTCAACGTGGCCGTAAAAATGAGCGTAAAAAACATGTAATAAGAAAAACGAGTTTCTTATGTCAGCCTTGTAGTAACAATGCCGGGTTTTTAGGGTTCTGTAGGCAACTGCGAACCGTTATAGTATCGCCATTGTCTGTTTGAATGTCCCCGTAGTTGCAAATAAGCAATAAAAAAAAGTACTATGGCTCCATTGTAATTGTTTATACATAAAGTTATTTACATTCTTGTTTAGTTCAAATTTAATCTTTTGCTTATAAATTTAGTTGTCAGGTCTTTTGCTTTTTTACAGTCAGTTTAGTTACAATGCTTTTTTACATTATTTTTGTTTTCTATTGCCCTCAAATATCACACGAACAAAGAGAGAGAGGTCTCGCAATCGACATGATCTTAGACACAAAGGCTTGCCTTTGAGTTACGAATCGAAAACTACGGAACCCTACACTGAGCATAGCTCGACACGCACTTGGCCGGTTTTTGTTTGTAGGTTACAGTTTGGCCCAGTTTTCAAATGACTTGAGAGACGTTATCGTTTGGGTTTATTTTAAGAATAAAAAGGAGAATTTTATTCAAGACACATATGAATAAATAATAAATAAATATATCGGGATAATATTACACAAATCGACCTAGTCCTAACGGTAAGCTAAGTAAGGTTTGTGTTGTAGGTACTAGACGACGATATATATAATAGATAGATACTTATAAATACTTAAATACATAGAAAAACCCAAGAGACAGGAATAAATATCTGTGCTCATTACACAGATAAATGCCCTGACTGGGATTTGAAAACAGGACAATCGGCTTCGTAGGCAGGGTCACTACCCACTAGGCCAGACCGTCGTCAAAAAGACACAAGATAGTTATTATAACATGAAGAAGTTCAGCTAGGAACCCTGCAAGGGCACTATAAGTCGCTAGAGAGTTATAAAAACGTTTTTAATTCCATATTTTGTTGATTTATCAGTTATAGTGATACAGCATTTTGCGTTAAGATAAGTAAGCCAGTGTCGGATAAGATATTATAGTAATTAGGCGATTGCCTTTATATAGTAAATTATTATAATTGAAAACTGAAATAGGTGACATATACTTTGACCACCAGTCTGGGTAGTGACCCTGCCTATGAAGCTGATGGTCCTGGATTCAAATCTGTCAGGGCATGTATTTGTGTGATGAGCACAGATATTTGTTCCTGAGTCATGGGTGTTTTCTATACACACACACACACACACATACATTTCAGCCGTATGCAGTCCACTGCTGGACATAGGCCTCCCACAAATATGACTTGTCTCATCTTGGGGGTAGTTGCCATAGTCGCCACGCTTGGCAGGCGGGTTGGCGATCGCAGTAGCTGTAGATTGGGTTTCGAGGGACGCTGCTGCCCGTCCGTAGGAGTTTTCCCTTTGTCGCCTCTTACGACACCCGCGGGAGGAGATAGGGTTGTGCTATTCTAGTCAGCCGGCATCACACAGCTCACTAGAATAGCACCACCCTATGTGAATTCTATGTATTTAAATACTTATATGTATCTACAAGGCGGTATGCTTGTTTGCCAACGTAGTATCATAAATCATAAAGAAATCAATAAGCATCATACTATGTAGTAATTGCTAAAATTCTTTCCCACGTAGTCACACAATCGAGATTTCAATGAGGAAGTTTAAGTTGAGTCAGTTGAGGAAAATGGTGTTATAAGCGCGGCTGGGGGCGCCTTATAGGACTTAAAAGTACCCAGTTTAAATGCCATGTGACTCATGATTGGAAATCTGATTTAAACACATGCACACACACAAACTCACATCTACGTTCATGCAAACTAGTTTTTTTAAATTATTATTACTTATCTTCTACATGTTACGGTGATTATTCGGGCGTTTGAACCGTTCTTATCACTCTGTCCAGATGTCTGTAGCCTGCATTATATTAAGTAGGTTTTCGTTGTCCTTTAGCCAGCCCAGCTGTCTACTAGTAAACCAAAGATAACACCAAACTGTGTGATCATTTACAGAAATCTGGACAGAGTAATAAGAACGGTTCAAACGCCCGAATAATCGATGAATCACTAGTTACTAGGCGACCACATTATTGCACATTAGTATAATAAAGCAATACTCTAAATTAGTGTTAAACATACAGTTTGGTGTTATAATAAAATTCAATTAAATGTAAAAAACCTCGCCAAATCCCACTGCCTCCGGTATGCCCAGAATACTGGCGGCGTTGCCCTTCTGGATTGCCAGACTTAGTTTTTGGGCCAGGAAGGATCCGGCCCTGTAGTCCCCTGTGGCAACTATAACCCGGGACGCCATTTCTTTTACAATTTTTTTTGTGTCACTGTGTACATTAGTTGTAATTTAGTGGACATCTATCATTGGCTTTATGTTCTGTATTTTATGCTCTGTAATATATCACTGTATTGCTGTTGATGCCTCGAATAAAATAATATAAAATAAACAATATTAATACTTTATGTATCTGTGCATGATGAAGGGCATTACACCAAGAGTGTGGGATTATGAAACGAGCCGAAGGCAAGTATTGCTTACGGTTTCTGGACGCATTTTAGAGCCACGCCCCTGAACAACGCCTCTATTTTCCGAACGATAAAGTGCATGTCCAGATATTTGTTACCACCTCCACAGCTCCGATATATCTGAAGGGGACTGTACATTAACTTTATATTTGACCAACATCTTGAGAGAGTCTCGCTACGTGGTTGTGGTTAGATCAAGGGTCAGATTCAGAAGGCGGTAATCCTGGACAAGACGCGCATAGTCCGACGGTTCCTCTCTCTGCTCTAACCACCGGCAGTCTGGGCCCTGCCTTGTTGTCGGCGGCACCCTAGGTTAGGTTTTTTATAATATTTTTATTGTATTCATATGTTTTAGATGTATGTTAATATTTTAATTTATAATGATATTAAATGATACCTAGCCTAAGTCACAAAATACACTTCTAAGTATAACAACGGCTGTACAAAAACTAAAGGAGCTAAAGATGCTGGCGGCATTTCCTCGTTGTATCAATACTATTACTTTGTGCGAGGAAGCTACCAGCTTTTTGAAGCAACGCGATTTCTGCATAATTTAATTTCTCTTTAGAATTTCTATTTGATATTTATGTAAAACACTCACGTTATATAGGAGCGAATGACGAACAATCAAACGAACATACGTGTGATAAGAAAATACGTACATCTTAGTTAATAATGTAAACATCCTTAAAGTTATACGTATATTAACCTCATACTCTGACGTATATAATAGGCAATAACTGCAATAATCTAAGTTCCTGAATATTATTTCCTCAAACTCAAACGTTTGTTCAGTAAATAGGCCACAATGGCACTTTTACGCGTCGAATTTATATAAGTAAAAGAGAAAAATGAAAACTACACCCTAAACCTCTGATTAGACTTTTATGACTGCACCCTTACCATGAGTTGTGACATTGAGGTTTTCGGTAACGAGTATTGAGTTTACTATCTTTTCATGTCGTTTGTACTATTTTATTGCGAACGAGATGCACAGCTAGTAAACTAGATAGTAGTTATAGAAAACCTCAATGTCACAACTCATGGTAAGGATACTGGTAAGAATATCGGCGGGACTTATTTTTTCCAAACAGTGTTACAAGGAATAAGAAATCATATCAAACAATTACAAAAATTAATTACTGTACAAAAAAATGGACCCGGGTATGTCCTTAAACTACGTCCAACAATGATAGGTAGGGCACAGCAAAGTACCATTACGCTTGAGTCTCTCGTCAACTGGGGAAGTACCTTCTCCTTACAGAAGACCACAGCCATAATAGCACTGCTACCTTTCAGGTATGTAGTGTTGTGTTCCTGATGGTGAGTAAGGTTGCCAGAGCTCCAACACCTTTTAGGGTAGGCAACGCGTATAAAAGATAAAAAGATAAAAAACATTTATTTGTGACAACACATATGCAAAAACAATGTCAAACAAAGAAAGAAAAAATAATACACCTGGTGTGCATCACAAAATGGACTCAACTCAGCATATTGCCAGCTCAGGAGCCAGCGCTGATCTTCCGCTGAGCCCATAACGTATGTGAATCCTCCGGAGTTGCAGGCGCCTATAGGCTACGGTAACTGCTTACCATCAGGCGAGCCGTCTGCTCGTTTGCCACCTTTGTCATAAAAAAAAATACTCAGAAACTTTCACTTTTATAATATAACTAGAATGTTACTTAAGTAGGTATGTGATGACTAACAGTTATTTACTACTATTTCAACCTTACCCCTGACATTGAATTAAAACCGAACAAACTATTCCCAATAATGCCTACCAATCAGTTTCTCGGTATAAATGCGTAGCAAAATTAATTAGCGTATTTCCTCGTATTATTAATTAAATAAGGTAAGAAAAAAAAAACATAAGTAATATACACGGGACACAGGCCTGGCCTAGTGGGTAGTGACCCTATGATATGAAGTCGGTCCTGGGTTCAAATCCACGTAAGGGCATTCATTTGTGTGATGCGCAAAGGTATTTGTTGAGACATGGGTGTTTTATATGTATTTAAGTATTTGTATATTATATATATGGTTGGCTAAGTCGGAACACAAGCCTTCTTGAGCTTACCTTAGGGCTCAGTCAATATATATACTTATTTCCGTATTTTTTTATGATTACAAATATCTGATTGGTCACTAATATCTGAAAATGCACTTATCGCCGTGACATTAGAGGCGTTGTTCAAATATTTGTGACCACCTACACAGCTCCGATACCTAGCGACCACTGTAGCTACAAAATTTATGGCATTATTATATTAATTTATTTATTATATTTATTTATTATTTTATTTATGATAGGACCAACCTTTTATTCATAATTTACTCTTATAATACTGCATGCTATGTACAGTCAGCAGCAGAAGTAACTAAGCATTTGAAGTGTTCAAAATGAGGTCAACACGTCTCTATTGTCAAGAGAATAAGAGCGCTTGTAGGTCATTTTGAACACTTCAAACGCTTAGCAACTTTTGCTGCTGACTGTACCTGTGATCTATTATATAACATTAAATATCTTAACAACATAAATGCATGCATTACAATAACTGTGTCAGTGTAATCTCAACCGTATATCCTTTTAATAAGGCTTAATTACCAAATACGCAATATTTCCTGTTATACCGTTTTATATTTGCGCCGCTCAAATCTAAAACTCATGTAAGTGTTACAGAGTATTGTTTTAAAATCAACCTTAACATGTACAAGTAAGGTCTAAAGTCGTATATCAGGTCATGGCGGATATAACTGTTTGGTTTTGAGTAATTATGATCAGGCGCATAGCGTGAGTCAGAGGCACGTGTCAATGTCAAATGCTTTTTTGCGGAAGTAGGATATTCAACGAAGCAGCGGTGGACGTGTTTAGTGGTCATTTCTGGTGACGTGTTTGGGCGTCATATATTTTAAGATCTGAAAGCGACTGATATACTGTGAAAGTATTAACGTTGAAAGTAGAACTTAGGGATGTCAGATCGTACAGTCAGTAGCAGAAGTGGCTACGCGGTTGTGCTGTTCAAAATGAGGTCAACACATCTCTATTGTCAAGAGAATAAGATCGTGTGTAGGTCATTTTGAAAACTTCACCCGCTCAGCCCTTTTGCTGCTGACTGTATCAGCCACACACGTCGATTATAGACTCAGGCCTCCCTAACAAACCTCCACAACGAGCGATCTTTGAGCAGGAGGGTTTAATGCCATAATTGACACACTATGCAGGCGGGTTGTTCGTAGTATGTTCCATCGCTCAAAGGGATGCTGCCGGTCCGTTTTGATCTCATTTTTATTAGAGGTTGCATATGCGTATGCCGGTTTTATAATCCATGCGACATATTATGACATAAGTTTGAAATGTTTCATAGAACAATATTTTAGTATTGTTTGTTATTGTGTCACTCAAAATATATATTTCACCACGATAACTTGTTTTGAACTATCGCCACTCAACCTCTGCTGGAGGCCTAATTTTCCAATTTCCAATAATTTTAAGGAGTCGGAATCCTAAAAACTTAAGAACCTACTAATTGAGTCAGCACACTACAATATAAACGAATTTATCTTAAGGTTCGTTGACCTCACAAGTAGCAGTAACAACCGATACGCATACATGTATGTATATATATGTACCTTTTGTAATTATATTACTATAATATTAATTATATAGATTAATTGTAATTTAACATCTTATTGAATTAATTGTAAAGAAAGGATAAACTAAAATTACAAATAAAAAATATCCCCCAAATCGCTGCCAATGGGCAAAGTGCCCAGAAGGCTGGCCGCATTGCCTCGTTGGATGGCAATACTTATTCGTTGAGCAAAATATAGGCCAGCCTTCTGGGCACCTGTAGTTTCAATCAACAGGGATGCCAAAGCCTTGTAAAACCTACGCGCACTCGGTCCCCACGGTCCCAGCGTTTCGACCCCAAACGCCTCGAATATGTAACCAGTCCCGAGGGTAGCATATTTGCGACGTTTGAGGTCTTCGGCTGTGGATGCAGCATGACCAGCACCGCTGCTAGTCCCTGGAAGATGTGACGGCGCCAGGGTATCAACGCATGTAGCATCCCAAACTAGGGGCCGTCCCATCCTCCAAGGCACTAATGTTATAATATTATTGTAATTGTGTTTCTTTCATGTGATTAAATTTTATGAATTGTAAATTGTATATTGACCAATAAAAATCTGATGAATCCGGGTCGAGTTTTGCCGGCCTATAACGGGGGTTGGAGCTCTGGGAACCTTAATCACCATCAGGAACACAACACCACATACCTGAAAGGTAGCAGTTCTATTATGGCTGTGGTCTTCTGTAAGGAGGAGGTACTCCATTACTCCTTTGTTTCTAACAATTATTTATTCTTAAATTGAAATTGAATTGATAAAGGTAGGTGTGTCAATAAACGACCTCAATGATAATTCAATTGCGTCATCGTCCTAATTTGGTTGCCACTTGACATGCCAGTCGCGTCGCCAGTCCGCTACCGACTTGCCATGCTACTGGCGTGCCAGTAAAGTCCCAGTTTTGGACTGTTTGAATTCGTAGTTGAATGCAGGCACGTGCAAACCAATCTATATATCGCTAGATGTGGCTTGTGTTAACAAAAAAATATGAATAAATAGGTATTTAAGATTACCTAGTACATAAATAAATAAATATTTCGGGACAATCTTACACAAATCGACCTAGTCCTACGGTAAGCTCAGTAAGGCTTGTGTTGTAGGTACGAGACGACGATATATTTAATAGATAGATATAAATACTTAAATACATAGTAAACACCCATGAGTCAGGAACAAATATAAGTCATCACAAAAATAAATGCGTTGGCCTAAATGGCCTAGAGGGTAGTGACCCTGCCTATGAAGCAGATGGTCCTGGGTTTAAATCCCAGCAAGGGCATTATATTTGGTTCTGGAACCAATATCTGTGCTCGTTTGTCTTTTTCTAATAATACATTTTCATAGTTTTTGTATATTATATATATCGTTGGCTGAGCCACAACACGAGCCTTCTTGAGCTTTCCGTGGGGCTCAGTTAATTAGTGTAAGTATGTCCAATAATTTATTTACTTAGAATTTAATTTTGAAATCTTCTTTTAGCTTGCGTATGTAGTAATCGCTTAAAAGCAAAATGCTTGTTTTATGTATGAATGTATAAACTCTTTATTGTACATAATAAATAACAGTTTTCACTCAGCCAGTATAGTAGATACTAGGGCTCGCGGTCGTGTCCGTGATTCGTGAACCCGTAGCCGTGCGCCCGGTTTCGTGAATCACGGCAACGGTTTTCTGGTCCGTTCCGCACGTGACATTCGGTTACGTGAAATTAGGGTACGTGAATCCGTGTAGATCCGTGTAGGCGTGATCACACCTTCACGTATCTTAAGAATAAAACTTAGTCCTTATTTATTATATTCCCGGGCGCGGCGAAATTACGAAACGTGCGATAAGTATCCAACGGAATTGAGCCCGAAGCTTCACACACGGACGCAGGTACGGGCTACGTGTCACGGCGTGTCACGTGAATCCGGACGCGAACGTAGGTACGTGACACGTACCTGGCCGTGTTCGTGAAATTCGTGATCTTAGTACCGGCGGTGTTAAGAACACGTAGCTACGGGTCGGCGTACATCACGGATACCAGGAGCCCTAGTAGATACATGTCAGCCGTATGCAGTCCACTGCTGGACATAGGCCTCCCACAAATATGACTTGTATCATCTTGGGGGGTAGTTGCCATAGTCGCCACGCTTGGCAGGCTGGTTGGCGACTGCAGTAGCTGTAGATTGGGTTTCGACGGACGCTGCTGCCCGTCCGTAGGATTGGATTGTTCCCTTTGTCGCCTCTTACGACACCCGCGGGAGGAGATGGGGTGGTGCTATTCTAGTCAGCCGGCATCACACGGCTAGTAGGTATCTATATAGTATCGTAGGTATTTCGATAAAGTGATGTGTTAAAGGTTAAGATCTGCGTCCGCGCATGTCCGCGGCGGAAGAGCCAATTGGCTTAAGTGCTCATTATGACTGCGTGCTTTATATAGCAGCTGTCTTCTAAATACGTCGTAAACCTGTGTCACGAGTTGACATGCGACACGTTTTCACGTCCTTTTGTCGGGCTCTGTACAAATTCTCCATACATTTTTTTACGCAGATGATAGCGAGATTTTGATAATTTGTGGTACCGGTTAGTTACAAGATATATTCAATATACAAAATAGATTCATATCTCATCATCATCATCAGCCTATTGCAGTCCACTGCTGGACATAGGCCCCCCAATTTGATGCTGTCTTCTGTGCTCATCACACAAATAAATGCCGGGATTCGAACCCAGGACCATCGATTCCATAGGCAGGGTCACTACCCACTAGGCCAGACCGGTCGTCATATCTACAATTACGTAATATCAATTTATGTCGCTTCCAGAAGATGAATATTTGATCAACAGCAGTAGTGAGTAACGGTTGAGTCAGGTGTAGCGTGGACCAGTCACCGAACAATTATGGGTACCAGTAGTGACCATAACTTGTCTACTAAACACGTGGTACCATAAATATTTAGATAATTAATCATTCCCACAACATATAATGACTTTGAAAACAGTACAGAAAAAAAATACCGCCGAGTATTATTAAAATAGTAGTTTATGCAACCGGTGCATAATGAAGGGCCTTAAAATATGATTGTGTTTTTTCAAACGAGCGCAAGCGAGTGTTTTAAGGCCTAATTATGTAAAGTTGCATACACTATTTTATCTACACACATATCATAAGTACTTTAAGATGGGTTCAGAAGCCGTAGGCAAATGACCAGCATTGACTATAACCAGTTTTACTCTACAATTTATTTATTTTTTAAATCATAGACAAACCCACTGTAAACCTCTATGGTCATGCCACTCGAGATCAGATTTCGTGCAGTTAAAAAAACATACTGAATTGACGTTACCTATTCGTATCGCTAACTTTTTTCGGATACTAGATGAGAGTTATTTGAGTTTTGGCAGCTGTTCCAAATTTAAACTCATTAATCTCATTATGCACTGACTTGAGTTAAAATCTGCACTTTAATGTTAACATGAGAATGTATAATGACATTATAATATCACTCTCCGTCCCATTAACTACCTCCACTTCAAAAATCACGTCAATTCGTCGCTCCGTTTTGCCGTGAAAGACGGACAAACAAACAAATACACTTTCGCATAATTTATAATATTAGTATGGATCTTTATCTTTGCTATGTAGTGTCCCAACTGCATTGAGCAGTCTGTATAAGGGGAAGCAGGAAAATGGACAAATAGTGAATGTTTACTTTCTAATATTAGTCACCACGAGAAACTAGGAGTAATAACCAATTATGGTTGGTGTCCAGCCCCCGGTAGTATTATCACAGTATGTAGGCTAATGTTTTTTTTTTTGACAAAGGTGGCAAACGAGCAGACGGATTGCCTGATGGTAAGCAATTACCGTCGCCCATGGGCACCCGCAACGCCGGAGAGTCACAGGGCCCGTTGCTTGGGGGGTTGGAGCTCTGGGAACCTTACCACCAGGAACACAATACTACATACCTGAAAGGCAGCAGTGCTATTATGGCTGTGATCTTCTGTAAGGAGGAGGTACTTCCCCAGTTCGGCTGCTCCAGACTCAAGCGTGATGGTACTTCGCTGTGCCCTCTCATTGTTGGACGTAGTTTAAGGACATACCCGGGTCCAAAATGTGTGTTATCTATGTGATGTATCTTATCTCCTGTTTGTCTGCTTTGCTTGTAATGCTTGTATACTTGTGTTACTTAAGTGTATGTTTTTACTTCATGTGCTCTGTACCTCTAGCTAAGTTTCTATTGTTGTTTAACAACTGTAGGATCTTAAGTAAGTAGCTTTTCCTCGCGACTTCATTGGCCAGCCATGCACGTCTTTAATTAAAGTATGGTTGCGGGATAAAAATTATCCTACGTCCTTTCTCGAAGCTCAAACGCTCTCCATACCAAATTTCATCCCGATTGGTTCAAGCGTGAAGCTCGGAAAGAACTGTTTTATTCTTTAAAAACAGATAGCAAAGTTGCATTGTATTCACAAGAGTTCAAAGTATAATTTCATACAAATTGTCGAGAGTTTTTTTGTATGTTAGCGGGTTGAATGTTCTTTTATTTAATGTTTTTGAATGATAAATGATGTATCCAAAACATTTTAAAAGTTTTAGAGCTAATGTTTTCCTCGCGGTAGTGAGATGAAAAATTGTGTGCTGCCCTCGGTAGGTAGCAACGTGTGTTCCCTTCTCGTGCTTAGAGACCCTACCAATGCTGAATCTCTCATTTTGAAACCATTCGCTAACTAACTTTGCTTCCTTGTATAACAATAGTACATTCCCTTACTAGTAAAACAATTTTTTTTTCGACGAGGGAGAAAGTTGGAGCCCAAGTGAAACGAGGGTGACAATCACCCGAGTCTTAAATAAGTTTTTACACGTGTTGGTATCGAATAATAGCTTTATAACACGTGCCAATAGCAATATAACAAGTGCCTTAAGTGTTTACGCACTAGTTAGGAAAATAACTATTTCTTCTTTCTTCTTCAGTGGACGTCCGTAGATAGATATTTGTCTAATTTGGCTACAACTAACCATGTTAGGTGATCATTATTGATTAAATGTTCATGGACAATATGGCAGTATGATTCACAAGTGGTTCAATACAGTATGAATCATTGAGTCACACTGATTATTATGGAAGGCAGAACCCTGTAGTACTGTGTTGAGTAGTTATAATGTCGGTGAAATCTTGTTGTGACTCAGATTTGCAATCTGATGAGATGGCTTTTGAAACCTAAAATGTAACAGTTCACTATAGTTTTGCTTTACAGGACACTCTCTATAGCTAAAATATTAACATATTCGGATGCGCAAATGCATTTTCCCTGCGTCAAAAAAAAAGGGTCACTACCTACTAAGCCAGACCGGTCGTCGTATATAAGTCAATGTAATATTAAATTCGTATTGTTTGTGGTCTTATATAATTGCCTACGCATGTATTTATCGTAGTACCGCAAGTTTCTACGTACAACTGACTCAGCTTACCTCTTTCGGTCCATGACTAAACTACCTACCTTAACTAGGTACCTAACTAATTTAAAGCTCATTACTTGTTATTTAGAAATAAAACGTAGTTTAAGTTAATTTTGTTCATTAGGTATAAACAACTTGCAATAGTACATTTCTATATTCGTTCGGAAAGTATGTCATTACGTGGTTATATAATGACTTTTTTTAGCACAGTTGCTTAAAAAGTAATTTTTCCTAACTAGTGCGTAACAAGTGCACTTTTCGCACGCTTCGCGTGCGTAAATTTCAGGCCCTTGCTATAAAAAATTTAGGTTCGATACTCGTGTAAAAACTTCTTTAAGACTCGGGTGATTGTCACCCTCGTCGAAAAAAAAAAAAAAATTTTTTTTTTTTTCACTAGTATCGAAATGTACTATTTTATATTTTATATTTATTTCTATCTAGTTATCCTACATAGGCCCCATAGACTGCTTCAGCGAGCGAACTTCAGGCATTTGCCAACACGGGCTCTTTTGCCTTATGCCACGCTTAGTAGGCGGGTTGGCGATCGTAAGCGCCATAACTATGAGGAACCCTGCTACCTACGTTCTACTGCCTACCTTCCGGTGGCTTTGGTAGCAGTTTAGAGACAATTCCTGGGTCTTTGTTATTCGGTCACCTCAATTAATATTTTTGTTAAACGTGTATATTAAGAAAAAACAAATTAAATATATAAGCCTGCGTCCAGCAGTGGGCGGATGCGAATAAGTAGTGTAGCAATACAGTACATACCTAAAAGCCAAATCAAGTATTTACAAAAAAGTTACTACTATAAAATAATGGCCGTGTGATGCCGGCTGACTAGAATAGCACCACCCCATCTCCTCCCGCGGGTGTCTTAAGAGGCGACAAAGGGAAAAATACTACGGACGGGCAGCAGCGTCCGTCGAAACCCAATCTACAGCTACTGCGGTCGCCAACCCGCCTGCCAAGCGTGGCGACTATGGCAACTACCCCCAAAATGATACAAGTTATTTTTGTGGGAGGCCTATGTCCAGCAGTGGACTGCACACGGCTGAAATGTATGTATGTATGTATGTATAAAACAATTGAATTAGTTCCTATTACTAGTAATTTACAATTATCAGCTTTCTCCCAGGTACTCACACGTTATATGTGGTTGGGGGTTGCAGAGGGGGCAGGGGGTCCGCCACAAAGTTCCGGAACACATAAATCCCCCATTCACATTCAAATGAGCCGTGAATGGGACACAGTTGGACGCGAGTTAAAGCGATCTTTTCACAGACCATAAATGCTATATTATTATGCTTTTATTGTTTTCTAGTATCGTTATTTGATAGAATCGGATTATCGGAAGGCCTACGTAAATCGAATTTCGTAATGGACTCTCTGTTAATCTAATTACGCTTTAATTGGAGTAAAAGAAACAGATGTACGAAATTTTGCGAACTTGGATGTTCGCGATATTACTATATTATTGAGTATATCTAGATATATTTCTAGCAGGAACGACATTTGCTTAGTGCATGCCACAATAAAAATATCGACAATCCCGTTATCGATAAGTACCTCTACTTTAACGACAAGACGTACACACATTCTTTTATCTACCTACCTAGACGCCGCGTGCCACCGATCTTTAACCAATGGAACGTAACCCGTACACTTTTGATCCAATTCACTTTTATTATTTGAGTGTGAATAGTTTGAGTTTTCTGAAGTATGTAAAATGCAAATAAATAGAGAGTTTTGTTATTGCTATTTATTTTTAACCCTATTACCGTATATGTTTTTGTATTACCTGTATGACGTTGAAGTGGTACTTATCGATAACAGGACTGTCGATGTTTTTATTTTGTCAATCACTTACAAGAAATCGTTTGTACTAGAAAAATATCTAGGTATATTAATGAGTGAATCAACTATGTTTTGTTGTTATTCTGTCCCATCAGCCAGGGGACAACTGAAGCATAGTTTGTTACAAGACATGTGGCCCTGCATACTACTGACGCGCTTGGTAGGTGACCCATTAAGGAAGTGACATACATTTACCACAAATATGCATGTTTGATGAACAATCGCAACTTTTTTTAATAGCGGGAATTTGCTTATTGGATGATATCTAAAGCTGAGGAGGTAAGGAGTAACTGTCAGTAGAATATTGGGACCCTTTTTGTAGGAGCCATATTGTATTTGGAAGATATTTAAAAAAAGTTGTTTGGGGATACTTAGTATCGACAACAGAACAAGTTACAACACTTTAAAAAAAATTGTCTGTTTGATTGTTTATTTGTTCGTGCATAAAGTGAAAACGGCTGAATGGATTTTTATGGAAACTTTACTAATCTGTCAAGAAAAACACCGGTAACCAAATTCAGGTTACCAAGCTGAAATGGCAATGGGCAGGCCACACGCGCAGAGAGGATGTCAGATGGGGTCGAAAGGTGCTCGAGTGGAGACCACGGACTACCCACAAGATGGAGAGACTTTACGGTGACCTTATATTCCTTGTTTATTAACTGTGATATAACTGATTGTTTATAATTCTTAATAGCTGTCATATTTAGGCCGGCTTGACGCAGACGAGACCAATTATTCTTCCATTTTGTTTTCCATACACATACCATTATTCCTTCTAGATGTTTTCACTTGTCAGTTTTGCTTGTCAGTGTGGTTGCGTTCAGAAACAATAAAAAAACTGCAGTTCTTTTCATTTTAGCCGCGCATACACTTCAGAATTTTATTTTTATAAATATTTAATTTATTGTATCTTCATTGTTCACGTCTGCCGTGAAATCACTGTAATGGTTCCTACGGAAGACCAGCGCTGGTTACCACACCAGCTTCATGCTGAGAAGGGACCATTTCGTGACATATATTTTTTAATTATGTATCTTTCTGTCGTCTGTTATTTCTGTGTATGTCTCGAATAATTTCTATTTCTAGTTAAATGTTTAAGGTCGCCGTAAGACGCTGGATGCAGGTCGCTTCCAACCGGTACATGTAGAGGTCCAAGGAAGAGGCCTATTCAGCAGTGGAGGTCTTGTGGTTGAGATGAAGTTTGAAAATGAACCAAATTCAACCCTTAAAGGAGGCTGGCACAAACCGAATTTCTACGTGTAGCGCCGGGCGCAGCTAGTATTCTTACAAAACAATTTCCTCATATCAATTACTTGACACCGCATTACTCCGTAACTCCTAGAGATTGAATCTGTACCATAAATTCTGGTACGTCCCCGCATTGCGGTGCCCAACCCTTGTAAGCTTGCTTGAGCTACATCCGACAACTCATTATTGCAGCCGATAAATAAGCCTCCGCTCTTCCAACAATGCATTAAGAACGGTTTTGGTTTGATTTTTTCTTTTTTAACGGTCATTGATAAATGTGTTAAAATTGCAAGAAGTATATGCGATCGGGAAATAGTTATGTAACACTTTTGGCGTAGGTTTTAAAGGTCGTTTTTGATTGGAGTTTTATTTGGTAATGGTAAGTAAGTTTTTGTTCATTGTGGAAAATCTCAATTTGAATATTTGCTTTTTTTTCGTTGCACAGATACGATAGAGCGGCGGGAAAATGCAAGAATGACAACTAGTTTGGTAGTTTTTGCTCAGTAAAGTTCAGTCTTTTCTGAAGTTTCACAGTCTTATAAAGGGTTCATGATATGTTAATAATATTTTTTCTTTTAGGTTTCAAAGTATGTCATTGCAGGTTTGGCTATATGAGAGGTATGAGAGGTCGTTAAGGTTAGCTCTTTTTTTATTGCCATTTCACATACATTTGTAACACAGCATCATGGCTGTTGGCCAAAAAAAAAAAATCATCACATTCTATAGCATTCCACCACTACGCCCATTAAAAACAAGAATCAATCTATGGTACATTTTGATAGATAGATAGATATATAGACAGCATCATGGCTGTTGGCAAAAAAAATAAAAAAATCGTCACATTCTATAGCATTCCACCACTACGCCCATTAAAAACAAGAATCAATCTATGGTACATTTTGATAGATAGATAGATAGATAGACAGAATCATGGCTGTTGGCAAAAAAAATAAAAAAATTGTCACATTCTATAGCATTCCACCACTACGCCCATTAAAAACAAGAATCAATCTATGGTAAATTTTGATAGATAGCTAGATAGATAGACAGAATCATGGCTGTTGGCAAAAAAAAAATAAAAAAATCGTCACATTCTATAGCATTCCACCACTACTCCCATTAAAAACAAGAATCAATCTATGGTAAATTTTGATAGATAGATAGATAGATAGACAGAATCATGGCTGTTGGCAAAAAAAAAAATCGTCACATTCTATAGCATTCCACCACTACGCCCATTAAAAACAAGAATCAATCTATGGTACATTTTGATAGATAGATAGACAGAATCATGACTGTCGGCAAAAAAAAAAAAAATCGTCACATTCTATAGCATTCCACCACTACGCCCATTAAAAACAAGAATCAATCTATAGTAAATTTTGCAGTTTTATTTGGCAAGTTTACTTTTAGTTTTTCTAAAAATGAAACTTTTATTTCTTAAAGTTTTTTAAAAACTATTGTATTGCATACATACCTCGGCCGGCAACCCCTTACTTCCCAAAAATAGAAAATAATATTACATTAATGTACAACTGGTACATTAATGTACTAATATGTTCTATTTTTTGCCAATAGGCTTATAAGAAGAGTTTCTTCAGTCGGATGTCTACGCAAAGTTAATTAGTTGTTCCTGACTGTACAGTCAAAGCTAAAGATATGTACACGACCAAACTGTCAAAATATGTATACATGCACCTTATTGCCTCACCTTTTAGGTGCACGTATACCTATTTTGGCACTTTGGTCGCATTGATATTTTTGACCTTGACCCCCA
Source organism: Grapholita molesta (assembly GCA_022674325.2). Lineage (NCBI taxonomy): Eukaryota > Metazoa > Arthropoda > Insecta > Lepidoptera > Tortricidae > Grapholita > Grapholita molesta. Next base: position 11,082,515 of record CP053143.2, read on the forward strand.
TAGTAATAGTTTTCCAAAATCATGAACAGATGCCGGTTTGATAATATTGTATCAAGTTTTTTGTAACACTCGGTGCAAAAAGTGTGTCTAATATAATAAAGTAAGTTAAAATAATAAAATAAATGTACAGTCAGCGTCATATAGTTCGTAGCAATCAAAGTACTCAAATAGTTCGGTACACCATACTAATTCTATGGTGTACCGAACTTTTTGAGTACTTTGTATGCTACCAACTATATGACGCTGACTGTACCCTAATTATGTTGATACATTACATACATACATTTCAGCCTTATGCAGTCCACTGCTGGACATAGGCCTCCCACAAATATGACTTGTATCTTATGGGGGGTAGTTGCCATAGTCGCCACGCTTGGCAGGCGGGTTGGCGACCGCAGTAGCTGTATATTGGTTTACGACGGACTCTGCTGCTTGTCCTTAGGAATTTTCCCTTTGTCGCCTCTTACGACACCCGCGGGAGGAGATGGGGTGGTGCTATTCTAGTCAGCCGGCATCACACGGCATTGTGTTGAAGATGATGATGAATTCTTTTTTTATTTGGTGACCGATCTCAAGGGCCCACTGGGTACGTACATCGAGAATACGCGTATGAGTCAGTATTTGCCTTGCACATCGTTATTCATCTTAGTACTTATCAAGGAAGCTGTGGTCATCTGCCTTATAGAAATGATTATGAGTAATACGTAATATTGGCGACAGGTTTGGTCTAGTGGGTAGTGACCCTGCCTATGAAGCCGATGGTCCTAGGTTCAAATAGTCAGGGCATTTATTTGTTTGATTAGCACAGATATTTGTTCCTGAGTCATGGGTGTTTTCTATGTATTTAAGTATTTGTATATGTAACGCTGGTAGCCTAGCGGTAAAAGCGTGCGACTTGCTATCCGGAGGTCGTAATTCCAGCCCTCCAAGCCACTCGGTCCGGGGTCGGGTCGGTCATGCGACGGACGTTACAGTACCCTTACCATGAGTTGTGACATTGAGGTTTTCGATAACGAGTATCGAGTTTACTATCTGTGGATCTCGCTTGTACTATTTTAGTGCGAACGAGATCCACAGATAGTAAACTCGATACTCGTTATCGAAAACCGTAATGTCACAACTCATGGTAAAGGTACAGCTATGTAAAAATGCTCGGCTCGGCCCCGTGATGGGAAGGCGACGTTGTCAACGTAATGTCAACGAGACGAACGTCTACTTGCGACAACTGGCTGGATGGAACGACGCTTGTGTTAATAAATATTCGAGTGTCGGGCGCCTCGGGCCCGGGCCGCCACGGTGAGTGCACGGTAAGTCAACGGAAGGCCGGACTCGGGACGGCGACGGGACGGTGTAGCGTGAATCATTCTTAATTGTTTTTCTATATACTTATGTAGTTATTTTTGAATATTTTTTTTAATCATTATTCATCAATAACCTATAGACATGAGAATAGACATGAAATATAAGAATTATATTGACCGTTGAAACCATATCTGACGCATATAAACCCGGGCTTTAAAAGCTCAGTATATTAACGGCAGGGGGCAGCACAATGGACTTAACCGAGCTTAATTGGCCCCCGAGCTTTGCGGCATTACTGTGGATAGCTTTTGAAAAGGCCGGAGCTTTCGTAACTTTTTCAAACGGAAATGCTGGCTTTTTGTGAGTTTCGGGAATGTTTCTAGTTTTGAAATGGTATTTCGGTGCTTTGTGTAGCGAGAGCGTGCAGTTGCAATCCGCAGGACGCAGGTTCAAACCCCGGCTTGTACTAATGAGTTTTTTGGAACTTATGTACGAAATATCGTTTGATATTTGCCAGTCGCTTTTCGCTGAAGGAAGACATTGTGAGGAAACCGGACTAATCTCAATAAGGCCTATTTAATCTTATATTAAGCAGAAACGTCTGCTAGCATATCATCGATAGCATAGCATAAAAACAGAAAAAATTGACTAGCAGCGGGACTCGAACCCACAACCACTGGATCACTTGCACAGTGGCTGTGGGATTAGTTTAGATGAGGTGCTACCGCCAAAAACGATATTCTTAAATTTCGGACGATTGTCTCAGTTACTCTCATGACGTCTTAATTGGGGTAAAAGTGAAAGATGCCCGAAATTTACGAATGTCGTTTTTGACGGTAGCGTCTCTGGAAAGAACAAATCAGTCACTTTCGTACAACTAGTCTCTACGCCAAATCCTGGGATTAGTTGCCAAGCGAACTCAGGCTCCTATGAATCGGGGCAAAATGCCGGGATAACGCGAGAAAGTATACAGGGAAAAAATATAAATATCAAGTTTTACCCATTCATCTATATCCACTTAATATCTTCCCTGTATAAACCAATTTCCGGTTTGCCGGCTTCGGGTTTACTTTTCCATAAATTCAACAGGCTGTTTCCGTTTATATATTGTACACAATTATAGTCTTTATTTATATCACAATAAGGGCTAGAATGAGCCAGTTATCGACAAGACTTCATATGTTTTCCATGATTTCTTTAATGAAGTGCAGACGGGATGTACTGATAGCAAACAAAATAAGTACTGCCTACTTGTTTTCAAGATGTTATAAGGAAGAGAATCAATTAGCACCACCCTATCTCCTCCAGCGGGTGCCGTAACAGGCAACAACGGAGAGTGCTCTGAGGAATTGTTCCCTGCCGCCTCCTTCCGCCATCGTTCTACGCGGCAACATTTCCACCCACACCACCTGGATAATTGGAAATCCTCTACTGTGCGTTTCTGTAGAAACTTCCTGCCTCGCACATCAAAACTGTGGAATGATTTGCCGTTAGCGGTATTTCCGGACCGTCGATTACGACCCTCATACCTTCAAGAAAAGAGCGTATAGAGATCTTAAAGGTCGGCAACGTACTTGTGTCTCATCTGGTGTTGCGAGTGTCCATGGGCGGCGGTAGTTGCTTACCATTAGGCAATCCGTCTGCTCGTTTGCCTCCTATATCATAAAAAAAGTGGCCAGTTACTGACAATTTTGCCTTTACTTTATCATCATCATCTCAGCCGTCGGACCTCCACATGTACCGGTTGGAAGCGACCTGCATCCAGCGTCTTGCGGCGACCTTAATGAGGTCGTCTGTCCATCTTCTGGGTGGACGTCCTACGCTGCGCTTGCTAGTCCGGCTTGCGATTACATTACTTATATGCGTATAAATATATTATGTTTTACTTCATAACAATTAGTTAATCAAGTAAAATTGTAAATTAAAATTACTTTTGTTTGATGTATAATTTTGGTTTTGTTAATGTTTAATTATTAAATTTAATAATGAAACAAGTTATAAATATTATGTTTGTGTTGGCAATGTTTGTTGCCTAGTCAAACATTGATTTGTTTTTATATTACGACGGTGGCTAATAAGCGTACAGCCCGCCTGATGGTAAATAATCACCACCATTGCCTATGGACGATAATACCTTTTTTTCCCAGCCCCTGGCCTCGGGAAAGATATAATTTGGGTATTTTTAAGGTAGGAGTAAATCGGCTGTTACTGAACCAGCGTGCTACACCCTCGACCTCGTCGACACTTACCATCAGGTGCGACTGAGGTCAAACGATGGTCAGTCTTGTAAAATAAAAAAAAAACATGTAGACATAAAACTAGGACTTTATTTGCGCACCGTCCGACTCTTTCTTGACCCCGCGCACGTTTCATATTCACGTGCGCCTGCGCCGCACACCTGCGCTTCTCGGAATGGCGGCCATTGTTCGGCTCAAATCGGGGGGTTATTATTAAATAACCCAGCTCCTCTTTGCTGTCGGAGATTAAATTTTCTGTGCCGGTAATCAGAACGCGTAACTCTGAACGCTGCCTTTTTGGTCTCCCTAAAGCACACACTAATTACGCTCAAAATTCAACAATATACCGTATCTTAAAACTTTACAATACACAATTTAATTGCATTGACTTGTTTGATTGCACAAAACCAACTCTTAAAAAACGTGTAGTGTCATTATTGTTAAAGCCCGCACGTTGACATCAAGTTACCAATTTTTTTTTAGATATGCACTTACATACACACACAGACAGACACACAGATACACACACAAACACACACACACACACACACACACACACACACACACACACACGTACTTACACACTCACATCCACGTTCACGCAAACTATATATATATTTTTATTATATATTTTTTTTTAATTATTATTAATTATCTTGTTCGTGTTACTAGACGACCACTAAGTTATTGCACATTAGTAGTAATTTTGTGGACATCTATAATTGGCTTTATGTTTTGTATATGTGCTCTGTAATATTCATTGTATTGCTGTTGATGCCCCGAATAAAATAAAATAAAAAATAAATAAATAAATAATTTATGTTACACGTTCAGTAATGTTCATTATTTTTTTATGACGTAGGCGACAAACGAGCAGACGAATTACCTGGTGTTAAGCAATTACCGTCGCCCATGGGCACCTGCAACACCAGCGAGTCACAAGCGTTGCCGGCCCTAAAAGTTGTTGGAGCTCTGGGAACCTTACTCACCATCAGGAACACAACACTACATACCTGAACGGTAGCAGTGCTATTATGGCTGTGGTCTTCTGTAAGGAGGAGGTACTTCCCCAGTTGGGCTGCCCCATACTCAAGCGTGATGGTAATCGCTGTGCCCTACCTCTCATTGTATTAGTCTTTGGATATTACATTCGGGACTAGTTTTATATAATTATTATACCTTTATTCATTTTACATCATGCCGTGTGATGCCGGCTGACTAGAATAGCACCACCCCATCTACTCCCGCGGGTGTCGAAAAAGGCAATAAAGGAAAAAATCCTACGGACAGGCGCCAGCGTCCGTCGAAACCCAATCCACAGCTACTACGGTCGCCAACCCGCCTGCCAAGCGTGGCGACTATGGCAACCACCCCCCAAGATGATACAAGTCATATATGTGGGAGGCCTATGTCCAGCAGTGTGCTGCTGAAACGTATACGGCTGAAATGTATGTACCTATGTAGAATGTATATTCATTTTAGTCTTAGGCTAAGTTTTTATAACATTTCTATAAAACTAAAATATATAAATACATCTGAAACGTATCACAACAATAAAAACCTAACCTAGGGTGTCGCCGGCAACGGAGCAGGGCCCAGGCTGCCGGTGGTTAGGGCTGCAGAGTGAGGAACCGTCGGACTATACGCGCCGTGTCCAGGATTACCGCCTTCTGAATCTGACACTTGATCCAACCACAACCACGTAGCGAGCGTCTCAAGATTATATTATTGTCCTCCGTTTGCTTACTCACGCATAAAAAAGGGTACTAAATTATTTCAGTTTATATGTGATGATAATTTTATAAGAATGTAATCTGTATGGAAATTATAATTTTCTATTTTTTGCATACTGGGAGTGAAACGGATCGACCGGGTCAGAAACTCTGTGCTGCGCTCTAGAACCCGGATTGCAGACGTCAAGATCAAGGCCGCCGGGCTGAAATGGGAGTGGGCTGGCCACGTCTGCCGCATGCATCCACAAAGGTGGGCCAAACTAGCCACAGAGTGGGTGCTTCACGAGGGGCGGCGACGACGTGGTAGGCCAAGACGGAGGTGGCGGGACGACTTGGATTCATTCCACAACGAATGGCCAAAAATTGCATATGACAGGGAAGAGTGGAAATCAAGAGGGGAGGCCTTTGCCCAGCAGTGGGACACTCTATAGGCTTATTAAAAAAAAAATATTTTTTTTGCTTTCTAAAATTTCTTAAAGTTTATGAAACTATCGCCAATAAGTAATCTTAAACAAACTGTCGAGAGATTCAAACAACGACGGCTCGTCGTTACGGAGTGAAACAAGTCGAGCAATATCAACAGTGAAACATGTCGCGTATTATTAAACGTGAGTTACCCGCTGTGACTGTGAGTTAAACTACGTCCAACAATGAGAGGTAGGGCACAGCGAAGTACTATCAAGCTTGAGTCTGGAGAAGCCCAACTGGGGAAGTACCTCCTAGTTACAGAACACCACAGCCATAATAGCACTGCTACCTTTCAAGTATATAGTGTTGTGTTCCTGATGGTGAGTAAGGTTCCCAGAGCTCCAATCCCCCTTAAAGGCCTGCAACGCGCTTGTAACCTGGTGTTGCAGGTGCCCATGGGCGACTGTAATTGCTTACCATCAGGTAATCCGTCTATTCATTTGCCTTTGTCATAAAAAAACTATAAAGGGGTGTACTGATTAACAATAGGAATTAAAGTAAAGGATTAAGTAAGAATGAGGTGACGTCGCTCATAATACTAACTAGTAACTACCGTAACTTGGAGAAGTTTTGTTCCGTAAAAAGTCGAGATAAGATCTGCGCCACAATGCTGGGACGCCGTTAAAAGTTAGCAGTCTCAAAGCTATACAATTCTAGAAGGGACCATAACAGTACCTTCAAGAAAAAAGTTTACTCCTATCTTAAAGGCCGGCAACGCGTGATTCCCCTGATGTTGCGGGTGCCCATGGGTGACGGTAATTCCTTACCATCAGGCAATCCGTCAGCCTGTATGCCACCCTTGTCATAAAAAAAAATACAGAACACAAATTGACTGAGTCCCAAAGTAAGCTCAAGGAGGCTTGTGTTGTGACTCAGCCAGCTATATTATATATATAATATACAAATACTTATATGTGTTTAGTCAAATATTTTCTTTTTTTTCAATTCTTTACTTAAATACATAGGAAACAACCATGACTCAGGAACTATCAGTGCTCTTAACAGAATTAACTGCCACTTAAGTCACTACTGTAAGGGGGTTCGCGTCTAGATGGAGAGCTGATAATAAATATTAATTGTATGATATTGAAGTATTATTTTATTTAAGATTATTTAATACATGACAAATCGACTACTCGCTTTGATTGTCTCCCACTCACTCATCTAGAAACTCTCTGGTTAGATGTTCGAAAGCGAATTTTTGGACCCGGGTATGTCCTTAAACTACGTCCAACATTGAGAGGTAGGGCACAGCGATGACCATCACGCTTGAATCTGGAGCAGCCCAACTGGGGAAGTACCTCCTCCTTACAGAAGACCGCAGCCATAATAGCACTGCTACCTTTCAGGTATGTAGTGCTGTGTTCCTGATGGTGAGTAAGGTTCCCAGAGCTCCAACCCACTTATAGGTCGGCAACGCGCTCGTGACTCCCTTGGTGTTGCGAGTGCCCATGGGCGACGGTAATTGCTTACCATTAGGTAATCCGTCTGCTCGTTTTCCACCTTTGTCATAAAAAAAAGAATTTAAATTAAGAACTGACACTAGACCAGCCCGTAAACTCAATCATCAAAAATTCTGTGAAGGTCACAACCTTCACACTCACTAGGCCAAATAACCCAGACGTGTCGTCAAATCTTCGTCGTTCATTGTCGCCTTGATAATATTACAGCTAATAACTAAGTCCATGGAGTATAATTAATTCAAGATGGCGTCTGTAGTCTCATCCAGTTCAAACAGACTCGGGTACAAAAAGCGTCCCAAACAAAGACACTTTACACCGAAAATTTATTCTAGAAACTTGAAGCACCTTCCAGAGATATCTGGCGTTAGAAATGGATTGCAATTGTTTGGAATTTATTGTTATACTAGCTTTACCTTCTCCTGTATTCCTGGTTAGATATAATTTGGGTCTTCACGGCAGGAGTGAAGGCTGTTACTAAACCAGCGTGCTGCATCCTCGACCTCGTCGTTACTTACCATCAGGTGCGACTGAGGTCAAACGCTGGTCAGTCTTTTATTAAAAAAATCTTCGATCAGCCATAGATACCCGTCCTTGAACTATAGTTGCTGGATAAAAAATATCCTATGTCCTTTATCGTGGCTTAAACTAGTTTCATACTAAATTTCATCCCAATTTTTTTGCGGTTTAAGCGTGAAGAGTTTAACACCATTTATAATATTAGTATTGATAATCTGTGCTTTAGCAAAGTATAGGTGAAAAACTTAACTGAAGGACCATGTTTATGTAGTTGTGCAGAGAATTAATATGGAACTTACGTCAAAATTTGAATATAGAACGCCGACATGTGTGTGCACACGTTACTACTACATAGGCCAGGCTAAGTTTTTCACCTATATCTGCTTTAATAATCAACTACAAACAATGTCAAATTAAAGTTATGGTTTTAAAAAACGCATTAAAAAGCCAATGGCTTTGTAGCAATTGTTAGAAGCGTGAATAAAACCATATCAGATGACATAATTACTGTTGTTGCAAAATTAACCTTTAATCTTTTCTGAATAAAGTGTATATTTAATTGACAATATATCAGAAAGATATACTTAACATAACCTTGAGTCCAGAGTACCTATGCATATCGTCGTTTCAAAGCAAGAGTGAATAGGCTGTTACTGAACCAGCGTGCTACACCCTCGACCTCGTCGACACTTACCATCAGGTGCGACTGAGGTCACACGCTGGTCAGTCTTGTATAAAAAGTTAGGACGTAGTTTAAGGACATACCTGTACGCTGTAATAAAATAGCAGAGCCGGTACCGCTAACATCGAAGTTCGTATATTTCAGGCATCTTTCTATTTTACTCCATTTAAGACGTCATGAGAGTGACAGAGATGATCGTTAGAAATTTAAGAATTTAGTTTGTTGCGGTAGCGCCGCAGATGTGCGATTAAGTGTGGAGATATTTAATGAGTTTTACGACTATGTTGTGATCGTAAAAGGTATTTTGAGATTTATTGCCGACATGAAAAAATTTAAACGGAGTGTAATCAGAGCTTGAGGTTAAGTTTCGACTGGAATGAAAAGTAAACATATATTACGTACCTAATTATAAATAATATTGCCTTTTGTTTTTAACATTTTATTAACTTCATTCGTGTGGTGCCGGCTGACTAGAATAGCACCACATATCCTTCCGCGGGTGTCGTAAGAGGCGACAAAGGAAAAAAACCGACGGATGAGCAGCAACGTCCGTCGAAACCCAATCAGCTACTGAGGTTGCCAATCCGCCTGCCAAGCGTGTTGAGTATTGCAACTACCCCCCAACATGACAACTCATATTTACTAGAGGCCTATGTCCAGCAGTGCGCGACTTGCGGCTAAATGATAAATAAATAAATATTTCGGGACAATCTTACACAAATCGACCTATTCCTACGGTAAGCTCAGCATTAAGGCTTGTGTTGTAGATACTAGACGTCGATATATATAATAGATAGATTCATATAAATACTTAAATACATAGAAAACACCCATGACTCAGGAATAAATATCTGCGCTCATCAGCTCAGAGCTCAGGGATTCGAACCCAGGACCATCAGCTTCATAGGCAGGGTCACTACCAACTAGGCTAGACCGGTCGTCTAAATGATGATGATCATGATTATTATCTGCTTATATTTCGATGGTACAAATGCTTTCTAAATAAAAAATTAACCAATTAACTAATTAGTAAAGTAAACAATAAAATTAGTGAAGCGGATAATTTGGCCCTGACTTGGTTTAACCGGCCATGGCATTGGTCGTATAACATTGACCTTAGACCTTTGGTGTTATGCAGTGTCTTACTATACTGTCAATGTTACTCTGTAGACTCTGTTCGAAACTAGCATCCTTCTCTCTTATTCCAGGCGTTATTGGAGTCGGAGTGTCACCGTCGAGTGCGATCGTGATCCAGTGGCACTCCCCCTAACGGCAATCCCGCTGGGTTTTTAGGGGGTATTCTCCTCCCCTCCTCTTGGCTAACAAGAGGAGCAGCGAGGAGAGAGTCCCACATACCCCCTCACTACCATCATGGCCCTACCCCAGGCCCGGGGGGGATGCGTAAACGCATTTTCCCAGCGACAAAAAAAAGGCGTCATTGGAGTGACAGAGACAATCCTTCGATATTCACGAATATCGCGCATCTCCATCTTATTATTAATTGCTGAAAAAACAAATTTATTTCAAAGAGCGCTGGTGGCCTAGCGGTAAGAGCATACGACTTGCAATCCGGAGGTCGCAGGTTCAAACCCCGGCTCGTACCAATGAGTTTTTCGGAACTTGTGTACGAAATATCATTTGATATTTACCAGTCGCTTTTCGGCGACGGAAACCAGATATATCAGAGCTGTGGAGATGGTCACAAATATCTGAACATGCATTTTATCTTCTGGAGGCGTTGTTGAGATATTTGTGACCACTTCGCATGCTCCGATGTATCTGATGGCGACTGTCCTTGTGTTGCAGTCATTTTGTGTTTCGGTCATGTAGACTATGAGGCCATGTACTAGTTTTGCGTTTTGACGACCGGTCTGGCTTAATGGGTAGTGACCCTGCCTATGAAGCCGAAGGTCCTGGGTTCGATTCCCAGTCAGGGCATTTATTTGTGTGATGAGCACAGATATTTGTTCCCGAGTCATGGTTGTTTTCTATGTATTTAAGTATTTATATGTATCTATCTATTATATATATCGTCGTCTAGTACCTAGAACACAAGCCTTACTGAGCTTACCGTAGGACTAGGCCGATTTATGTAAAATTGTCCCGAAATATTTAGTTATTTATTTATTTTTATTTAACTAAGACTTCGGGGGAGGCTTATGTCCAGCAGTGGACGTCATGATGATGAGATATTTATGCCCACCTCGTCCCGCATATCTGATAAAACCATGGGTGTGTCACTCGGAAGTACTACCGATGACTGTATAATAGTATGCTCTAAGAAAAATCTGTTCATTACCGAGAACCGCGCATGAGTCATTTACGCATATACCGTCATGGCTGCTGCGTGTGAGATGACTCATTCATTCAAAGATTTACCATGATAGTAAAGTTTTATGAGTGTTTGTCATCGTCATCATTTTTGCCATAAACGTCCAATGCTGAATTAGCAATTTTAAACACATGACTATGGTGAGATTCTAACATATTAATTGTAAAGAAGCGGGCAAACGCACTACAAGTCCAAATCTGACTGCTAAGAATGAAGTTAACAAATCGTTTGATATGCTTTCTTATCTGATTCGACATGTTTCACTCTGTAACGAGGAGCATAATCATGATTTATATAACTTATGCTCCTCGTTACGAAGTGAAACATATTCTTATTCTTATTCTGAGTTACCCGCTTCTATACAATTAATATGCCTAATGCTGGATATAGTACTTCACCAAATATACAGCTTTTTGGAGTTGCCATAGACGCCACGCTTGGCAGGCGGGTTGGTGATCGCAGCGGTTCGGTTTCACGCTGCTGTCGGTCCATCGGTTTTTCCCTTTATGACCTCTCACTACACCCGCGGGAGTTGGGCTTTCCCATATAGATTAAATAGTATATTGTAAACACGGACTTTCCTCTTTTCGTATTTTATGTTAAGAACTACAAACCGCAGAAATGTCAAAATACACACAATAATTTAATATGGTACATGAAGCATTCCATGTTTAAACCCTAGACGAGTAAAAACAAAGACTGCATAATTCATATATAATTGTTTTCTCATTATTTCTGTAAGCGTAAGTAATTTCACTTAAGCAGCTTTAATCGTTACAAAATGCAAAAATACGGAATTGCTTAGATACTCGTACCAGCTAAATTCATGTATTTGTATGTGCGCGTGGGTCGGCGCACGTTCAAATCCCAGTAAGGGCATTAATTGGTGTGTAGAGTACAGATATTTGTTCCTGAGTCATAGATTTTTCTATATATTTAAGTATTTGTTCATTATATATGTATATATTTGCCTGGGTATACACAACACAAGCCTTTTTGAGCTTACTGTGGTGCTCAGTAAACTTGTGTAAGAATGTCCTGTAAAAAGATTTATATATTTTTTAAATGTCTTTCCCGTACACGGAACAATGGTGTTCCGGACATTTGGGAGGCGTACGCGGAGCCGGATCGAGCCAACGCGCAGAGGCCCTTTCGACAATTTAATTAAATGTAAGGGTATTATTATTTATTGGTCTCTGTTACGTAAGTTACACCTGCGGTTTATAAGTGGAAAGTCCCGTTCATTCATAAAGTTTTACGCTCCATTAGTCACATGTTATTATAATGTAACTCGTACATAATACCACAAATCTAGTTACCTATAAAGAATGTGGTTTTTCTACACCAATCATCTTGACTTACGGCTCCGAAACGTGGTCTTTCACTATCGGCCTCATCTCAAAACACAAAATCCCTCAACGAGCTATGGAGCGAACTATGCTCGGAGTTTCTCTACGTGATCGATCTCAGAAATGAGGAGATCCATAGGCGAACTAAAGTCACCGACATAGCCCACCGGATAAGCAAGCTGAAGTGGCAATGGGCAGGCCACATTGCATGCAGAGAAGATGGCCGATGGGGTCGAATTGCTCGAGTGGAGACCGCGGACTAGCAAGCGCAGCGTAGGACGTCCACCCACAAGATGATAAAAAAAAAAAGATAAAAGATCTTTATTTTTCAATTTAGGCACATAACATGCACTTATGAACGTCAAAAAAAAAAAAATCTACACCGGTTCAAACCCTACACCTCTGACCCGTGAAGATACCGGCAAGAAACTACGGCGGGACTTATTTTTTCAAAACAGTGATACATCAAATCTTAAAGTAGGTACTTACATAATTATGCGTAGTCCGATAAGAAAACATATCAAACAGTTTATTACAAGATAAGAAAATATTAAAATATAAAAGTAAAAATAATAATGTATAAATAAATTCGACTTCACAAAATAGACATACTTTAATATGCTTTCTTATCTGAACTGTGTCATTTACATTATCTGGCAGTACATACAATTGTTGAATTAATTGCTAGGTAGTTTTGTTAGTTTCTGGTTTGGGCCATGCATGTTTGTCTGTCAAATAATCCTCTACTCTGTAATAGCCCTTAGACATCAAAGACTTTTTTAAGTAATTCTTAAGTACTGGGAAGGGTAATTTTAAGGCATCATCAGGTAACTTGTTATATAAATGAATACATTGCCCAAAAAATGATTTATACACTTTACGCACACGACACTTTCTAATAGCAAGCTTATTCTTATTTCTAGTGTTATAGGTATGGATGTCACAATTTTTGGTAAACAACTGAAGGTTTTTAATAACGTACATAATATTTTCATATATATATTGACAAGCTACAGTTAATATATTAATTTCTTTAAAAAGTTTTCTAACAGATGCACCTGCTCTTAAGTTATACATAAAACGAATGGCTCTTTTTTGTAATACAAATATAGTCTGTATGTCAGCTGCTTTGCCCCAAACCAGAATACCATATGACATTACACTATGGAAATAACTATGATAAACTAATCGAGCTGTCTCAATATTCGACAGTTGCCTAATTCTCCTAACGGCGAAAGCGGCCGAACTTAATCTATGTGCGAGTTTTGTTATATGAGGACTCCACTGTAGACTTTTGTCCAATGTTAAACCAAGGAACAATGTTTTATCTACTATCTCTAAGCATTCATTATTTAAAAGTATTCTAGTATCCACCGGTGTAACTGATGGACAGACGACCTCATTAAGGTCGCCGGGAGACGCTGGATGCAGGTCGCTTCCAACTGGTACATGTGGAGATCCAAGGGGAAGGCCTATGTTCAGCAGTTTACGTCTTATGACTGATGAACCCGTCTTAGAAGCAGCATTTACGATTCAAAATTGGATTTATCGATACTGATAAATAAGTCTGTGTGATGCCGGCTGACTAGAATAGCACCACCCCATTTCTTCCCGCGGGTGTCGTAAGAGGCGACAAAGGGAAAATCTTACGGACGGGCAGCAGCGTCCGTCGAAACCCAATCTACAGCTAATCCCTATAGGTCCTTACAGTATATAAACTACCTATTGTGAAAAAATGAGCTATCTAGGTTAAGCGGTTTGGGCTGTGCGTTGATCAGTCAGTCAGTCAGGACTTTCACGTTTATATATATACATAAGATTGGATGGCGTACTTTTGGGGCGTTGTTTTATACGTTATTATTATGCTGACTGTACCTACAATACCAACATCTTTGAGCTTCGAGTTGTAAAATTAATGCCTCATAATATTCAATACTACACGTTTACATTTATTTTTACTAATTAACTAGAATTGCCACAATATTTTTGAATTAAGTGCGTTTGCACCGCTTGCACTAATCCTCAAAAAATCTTAAAAGGCCTATGTCTATTATACTTACATGGCATTTAAGTTCTTTTTGAAATACATTAAAATATGAGATAATTTATAATGAATGGATGGCATTAATTGTATAATGATGTTGTTCTCTGAATCATATTTTCCTTGAAACACAAGTTACTTCCTTAGCTTATTGTTTCTTGTTGTAAAATCATCATTACATTATTTATTCCATCGATATTTCATAATTTTAGCCGTAAGTCCCTCGTTGTTACACGTTGTAGGTAATTAATATGGTTATAATTAATATTATCTTATACTTACACAACTCGACGATTCTACAGTTTGAAAAGTAAGCTCTATACTAAAATACTTAAATACAAAGATAACTTCCATGACCTAGGAACGAATATCTGTATTAAATGTGGTAGGATGCTAACTCGAGACCCCATGCTTCGTAGGCATTGTCATTACTAACCGTAGGAACCCGTTATATATATATAACAAATATATAAATATCATAGGACACAAATTGACTGGGCCCCTCGTACACTCAAGAAGGCCTGTGTTCTGGCCCATTGCCTTATGCCCATTTAGATGGTTCCTAAAAAATCTTTGTATGTCTTATACTTCCACATTTCAACATACTGACCGATCTAAATGGGCCATCCTGTATTATATACAAATACTTAAATACATACATACAAAGCATCCACGATTCAGGACAAGATATCTCTTAATTATAAATAAATAAATATTTCAGGACAATCTTACGTCGACCTAGTCCTACGGTAAGCTCAGTAAGGCCTGTGTTGTAGGTACTAGACGACGATATATATAATAGATAGATACATATAAATACTTAAATACATAGAAAACATCCATGACTCAGGAACAAATATCTGTGCTCATCACACAAATAAGTGCCCTGACTGGGATTCGAACCCAGGACCACCGGCTTTACAGGCAGGGTCACTACCCACTAGGCCAGACCGGTCGTCGGTATTATACAAATATGTTAAAACAATTCAAATATGTATAAGTAGATCTAGAACTTTTGACAAAACAGTCAGGAGTCGAACTTGGGATCTTCAGCCCCACAGTGTCACTTCCGACTAGGCTAGACGTGTTTGTACATACAGTCAGCAGCAGAAGTGGCTAAGCGCTTGAGGTGTTCAAAATGAGGTCAACACGTCTCTATTGTCAAGAGAATAAGAGCGCGTGTAAGTCATTTTGAACACTTCAAACGCTTAGCCAATTTTGCTGCTGACTGTACGTTTACGTATAGGGAAGAAGATAACTATTAAAATTACGTCAAATGTGAATACATACGTAAACATAACCAGTAGGTATAACTTACCATGTAAACAAGTGATTCATGAAGACACATACCTACGGGAATTTGTAGTTTGATTTAGAAAGAATACCTTTTTTTAAAGGTAAAGATTTGGATATGTCAGAAGAAGGCCTCCGGAATACGTTGGTCTGGAATACGCTTGGTTCTCGAAGAGGTAGACCCAAGTTACGGTGGCTCAATATCATCGTTAAAGACCTGAACGACTAGAAGACAAAGTCCAGGATAGAGCGAAGTGGAAACGAAAGGCCTGGCCATAAACTATTTTCCATGACTTTCATCCTCGTTGTGAATATTCCATTAATTCGCACGAAGCGAAATCCTAATGCTGACTGCTAAGGAATGGAATTCTCTCCCTTCGTCTGTATTCCCGGAGAGATATTTGGATCGTTTCAAGGCAAGAGTGAAGGCTGTTACTGAACTAGCGTGCTACACCCTCGACCTCGTCGACACTTACCATCAGGTGCGACTGAGGTCAAACGCTGGTGAATCTTGTATAAAAAGGGAGTATTCATCTATTATCGCGTACTAAAACGTGTTGTATATCAACAGTGCTCGTTAGTACTAAGTGTCCTTGGTTGTAGCAGACTAGTGTAGACTATTCTATTTTTATATCTATTGTTATACTGATCTGCAAACAATCATTGCTGTTTTGATTTCCGCTAGATCGAAACGTATACTCGTATGTTCTGATGACATTTCAGAATTCATTCTAAACCAAACTGATACGAAATGTTGTCACGTAATTGTTTATTTTCGTATCAGCATTGCGATACAACGAGGAAATGCCGCTAGCACAATGTCTCAAAGACCTTAGATGAAATGCAGTAGTTATACCTATAACACTAGAAATAAGAATAAGCTTGCGATCAGAAAGTGTCGTGTGCGTAAAGTGTATAAATCAGAGGATTTTTTGACAGACAAACATGCATGGCCCAAACCAGAAACTAACTAAGCCGCCTAGCAATTATTTCAACAATAGTATGTACTGCCAGATCATGTAAATGACACAGTTCAGGTAAGAAAGCATATTAAAGTATGTCTATTTTGTGAAATCAAATTTGTTTATACATTATCATTTTTACTTGTATATTTTAGTATTTTCTTATCTTGTAATAAACTGTACTGTAACTGTAGATATTTTAAAGTGCAATAATACAAACACATTGTATTTTTTTGCCTTTTCTAACAACATGAAGCCCTGATTCCCGGGGCATATCCATACTAACATAATGATTGAGGTCGTAAAAACCGATCAGTGGTTATAACCTCTGTAAGCCTGTGTTCGGTACGCATTAGCAATACTTTCTCAGGACCATTATATCTCAAGTTGCCGATAAAACCCAGATAATGGCTAAGGTGAAGTTCTTCTTATGAAAGAATTAAACTTCTCTCCTCCGGAGAACTTAATGGCCAGTGAAACAACCCAAGTTTGCATTAGTTATTTTACTTTTCTTTTATAACTTCGAATCCACTCGTCGGTAGATGGTAATCTACTTATTATATGAGTGTAAGCGCCAGTTTGCGTATATATGAGTGTAAGCGCCAGTTACTTTTACTTTTTACTTTATTATTATTTTTACTTTTATATTTTAGTATTTTCTTATCTTGTAATAAACTGTTTGATATGTTTTCTTATCGGACTACGCATAATTATGTAAGTACTTAAGATTTGATGTATCACTGTATTGAAAAAATAAGTCCCGCCGTAGTTTCTTGCCGGTATCTTCACGGGTCAGAGGTGTAGGGTTTGAACCGGTGTAGATTTTTCTTTGATGTTGATAAGTGCATGTAATGTGCCTAAATTGAAAAATAAAGATCTTTTATCTTTTTTTTTATCTTTTATAAATAAATAAATAATAAATAAAAATATATTACAGGACATCCTTACACAAATTGCCTGAGCCCGACGGTAAGCTCAAGAAGGCTTGTGTTGTGGGTACTCAGCCAATATCCATGTATAATATACATATACTTAAATACAATACAGACCCATGACTCAGGAACAGATATCTGTGTTCATCACACAAATAAATGCCCTTACTGGGTTTTGAACCTGGAACCATCGGCTTCACCGGCACTAGACCAAACCTGTTGTCAAAATAGTAGTTATTTGAAAATAAAGTATAGGTATAATGTAATTTAGTGTTATCGTAAAGAGATAAGTCAGAAACCAAGTCTTCAAAAATACAAATAGTTTGTCTTACATACAAAATCGAGGGACGCCTTACCAAAGCTACCAGTTAATTTTAAAATGGCGCCTCAATGCTACTTAATTTTATAATTATTACATTTTTGAAATTTAATAACGCACCGGCCGAATGGTTTTAGGTAAAACCTGGCATGCAGATAGGCAACAATTTGCTTTATTATTATTCCCTTCAGATCTTACGCAAATGAAGAAGTTAGTATCTATATTTCAGACAATAAAAGCATCAAAAAGTATTAACAACAAGTGATTTCAATCCGCTCTAAAAATAACTTTAATTATTTCACTGTTCAAGGCGAAGGATAACGTTCTCCATTAATTACTAAGATTATCCGCTGTTGCTCTGAAAATATTGACCACGTCGGTCAAACCCACTGATGAGTAGACAATTTGCCGTCATACGCGGTCAGCACTGAATCACCAGAGGATACACGATTATCCCATTTATAAACCGAGGCAATTGCCATGCACGCCATTACATTGTTCCGCGCCGACCGAGACACTCCCGTTAAAGTTATTCTAAATAATCAACATGCGTAAAGTAATACTTAATATTTTAAACGTGATCTACGCCCTTTTCGGGCTAGCACTTTTCCTTGGTGGAGTCGCGTATTGTATATACGTGTCCAAGTTCACTGCCTTGCGGAACACCCATCATTACAAACTCGACTTCAACTTGTATTGGCCTCAAGTGATACCAATCGTGGCCTGCATAGCTGGGGTCTTCGTCGTCTTCGTCAGCTGCTGTGGCTGCTGCACTGCTTCGAAGAACAACAAAGGTTTCACCGTGATGCAAGCGATCTTCATCACCATAACTCTGATAGTGCTCATTGCCAGTGCTGTGTTGACATTGACATATGGCGACAATAAAACCACTGATGATTATTTATCAGACGCGCTGACAGACGGTTTTTCAGAAGCAAAGAACAGCAAAGACCATCAGGAGAAATTCTCAGAAATTGAAGATTGGCTTGGCTGCTGCGGCGCCGAAGGATCATCAAGCTACAGGTCTCACGGTGTGTCGTATTTACCGAAATCCTGCTGCAGTTACCCGGACAGCTCAGATCTGAGGTGCGAGTTTACTTCGAAGGAGGCGACTGATAGACATGGATGTGTCAAAGTTGTGGTGTCGTACAGCAGGCTATCGTTGAGGGTATTAGCGGCAGCTGCTGCAGTTGCTACCTTCTTTGGGATTCTTAGTCTAGTTGCAACCTTGGCTCTCTCGATAGGACTAAAGAAGAAACCATCAGTGTATGAGGCGACCGATATCGAAACGAAGAAAGGTCTTCTGTAAAGTGTTTTCATTTGCGTTGAGTTAGATTATCCCGCCATATTGGCGTAGGGTGGCGCCAGGACACGGAACCAATCATGAACATTAGTGCTTCTTTCAAAGAATCAAGTGTTGGTACATATTCTATTTATAACGTTATGGTTTTTGAATTAAGAACTAAGTGTCCATCATTGGTGCCTGTCAGCTTAAAGTGTCCAACATTGGTGCCATCACCTAGGCCTTCTTAAATTTTATTTTGAAAATTTAATGAAGGCATTTTGTGAATTGAGGAATTTCATGCAATGCAATGATTGTAAAGTGTCTGCATGATTTTCTTTGATGATTACAAAAATTGTGTTTTTATGATTTGTGTGTGAAAATGTGTGTAAATATGTCGGAGGCTAGTGGTGAATTAACCAAAGATAATATAATTATTTATTACATGCTTTATATAAAACGGGTGATTTTGAAATAGCGAATGATAATTACAATTAATGTTATCAAGAATTTGAAAAATTTTAGTGTTTTAAAGTCTTATTTCAACAAAATTTAAATGAACAAATTAAATGAGATGTATGAAATGAGATAAACAAGGTCATTGAATGAGGAAGTTATGCTCTTTTAATTGACATAATGGATAAATGTATATTGTTGGTGTCCCTTTGTAGAGGACGAAATAATTAACTATTGTTTTGCATACTGCCATTATAACAAAAGCTTTTTTATGAAAAGTTACCATTTCAGTGGGCCCAAGTGCAAAACGATATAAGTTTTATAATAGTTGTTCGTCACTTAGACCCTTTTTCACTTGTCACAGATTTGCACATGCCTTTAGTATATTATCAACTAAATTATAATTATAACTTATGTAATTATACATTTACCCCTACCTTATTTACATTTGTAAAGAAGGCAGGGGTAAGTTTAAACGACTTTTTTGAGGGATAAGTTAGAATATGTTCCGTAACAATACAAACTTTAACTTAACCCCAGTAAAAAGTCATTGATTATTCCCGTCTTAAACGGATGTTCACTGCTCCACAGAACGCCATAAGTAGAATCACTTTTACCACATCGTCACGCTTGGCAAGCGGGTTGGCGATCTCAGTATATTCCACCGCTCTAAGGGCTGCTGTCCTCCAGTGGTTTCTTTGCCAATTTTACTTTAAATCAATTTTGTTAATGTATTTAAGTTTAAGTGTATTATTAAGTTAGTTATATACGAAGTGATATTACAGTATTTTACTCTAGTTAATACAGATCTGTATTAAATTAAGATTTTAAAAATAAATTGTTGACTGTCAATATAGAGACTTGACATTTTTTTTAAACAGATACTAATAACACACAGATACTCACCATTATTATGTTTTCATGATATTAAAAAAAGTACAAGTTACTTATTTACAAACTTAATTATTATGAATTTATTATTTATAAATTATGGCTTCTTCTATTGATGTATTATATTTGAAATAGTAGCCAACTAAGAACTGCTATGTACTTGAAATAAATACAAGAAAAAACTATTTTTTTTATTATTAATCAGACCCGCAAACTATAACAAGACCGGCAAACTATATTTTTAAGGGAAGTCATGACACTAATTACCTATGAGATAATGTAGGAAATTGATTGGTAGACGGTTTTACCCACATTGACCTTAGATGTTTTTTTTTTTTATATCTAGACACACAACCGCTGGTAGCCTGTGTATGTGCGGTAAAAGCGTGCGATTTACAATCCGGAGGTCGCAAGTTCAAACCCCCTGTACCAATGAGTTTTTCGGAGCTTATGTACGAAATATCATTTGATATTTACTAGTCGCTTTTCGAAGGAAATCGTGAGAAGACGGACTAATCCCAATAAACTTGAGAGTTTCCATCAGCAAATTTGATCTTTATCGATTGAACAGTTTTTAATGATGGATCAAAGATAATTTAATACTACATCATAGCATGTTTGACTAAAGAGCAGTTCTTTGCACATGGTATTTTGGCGACTTTTTTTAAATACAGCGGTATGAAGTGGTCTCCGTAACCTTCAATTGATTGGTGTAATTTACCAATTAGGTAACAATTGTTAAGCCTTGATCAAAGCTATTAATGGAACATTTGGTCAAATGGCTAATCTTCAAGATCTTGAGTAGATATCACAACAGCTGAAATGTCAATTGCTGGACATATTCCTATCCCAAAGTGACCCACAATTTTTCCGAATCCAGTGGCATCCACATCTTTACCAGGTCGTCGGGCCACCTTGTGGGGGTTTGCCCACGCCGCGCCTTTCTACGTGGTCGCCACTCGAGAACCTTTACGCCCCAATCGCATTCGGTTGCCGTGCAATGTTTTATGTCCCGGCCACTGACACTTAAGTGTACGAGAGAGTATTACATAAATATAATACCAACTTATTTTTTTTTAATAACTACTACAGTCAGTCATACTTACAAACTAAACACACACAAGTTACTAACTAAGCATTGCTGCCGCTCCCAGACGGCTCCGGTGCAAAAGTGCCCATAATACTCGCCGCATTGCCGCGCTCGATAGCTATGGATAGCCTTTGCACCAGAAACGACTCGGAGCGAGGGAGGACCCCATCTGCCTAGAATACTTATACTTAAATTATATCAGCAATGCACTTGCAAGAAATTTCAGTATTTAACAATAATGATTTGTTACACAAGAGAGCAAAGTTAGTCGTGTTTACCTTCTCATACCTTCTCATGCTTATATTGAGTCCCGAGCTAGTGAAAGATTTCAAAATTGAACCACGATCATAGCGAGTGATTAAAAATTTGGGGGGAAATATGGAACCTCTGGGTAATCTTTTGTATCTTAGTAGATAGAGCAATGGGCAATGTATCCCAGAGTTGCGATTTCATGTCTCGGCCGGGGCAGTTGATTTATATTTTTTCAATTATTTCAAAGAATTTTTATGTGATAAAAAATAAGTCAGAGAGAATCGATTGTCATTCGCGAACTACGATTTTCACGGTAAATATTTTTGCTGATTTGGCTCAGGGTTTTATTACATACTTAAATTGTACCAAGACAGGTATAGTGATGACAACTACGACTCTATGGCAACGGCATAAAAGCTATTTTTGCTCACATTTACAATTTCTTTGTTAGTAAAAGCGAGTACCTAGTATATTACTAAGGCTATTGTTCTACTGTAATTATGCTGACTCTGTGGGAATACACGCGAGTATATACATACAAAAGAATATATGCAAGTTTTGTGACGGTAAACAATAACAATGGATGGGTATTGTACCTAAACTACGACTAGAGACCATCGGAGGACGGGTAGCGTCCCTAAAGAGTGGTGGAACAGGCATTGGGGGCCTCATTACCATAACCACCACGGTTGCTTATCACCACTCAGATTCACAGTTTAATGACACTAATCTAGTAATTTTGATATATTTTTGTTTTCCTAATATCAGGCATACGAGAACATTACAAAACCTAATATACACAAAGATTATTTATTTATTTATTTAATCTTTATTTTATTTTTATTTTTTTGTGACAACGGTGGCAAACGAGCAGATGGATTGCCTGATGGTAAGCAATTACCGTCGCCCATGGGCATCCGCAACATTAGGGGCGTTGCCGGCCTTTAAGGGGGGTTAGAACTCTGGGAACCTTACTCACCATCAGGAACACAACACTACATACCTGAAAGGTAGCAGTGCTATTATGGCTGTGGTCTTCTCTAAGGAGGAGGTACTTCCCCAGTTGGGCTTCTCCAGACTCAAGCATGATGTACTTCGCTGTGCCCTACCTCTCATTGTTGGACGTAGTTTAAGGACATACCCGGGTCCAAAATCGCATCAAACAATCGCACAATCGGAGTTATTGCACAAAACACAAAAGTAAAATAGGCGGACTTAATGCTACAAAGCATTCTCTACCAGTCAACCTTTAGGCAAAGCAGAGAAGTTGAAGGCGGTTCATAACAAAATAAACATAAACCAAAACACATTTAAATATAAATTAAACATACTTATATACATTAATATAATATACATGCATAAACATACATACATAATACTAACATAAACTGACGGAAATATAGGTATGAAATCAGATGAAACTCTACAAAACAGAAATACTAAGGTTTTTCAGTTCTACCAGCAAAGTAGTCACATTAAGATTTTTTGAAAGCAACCCTATTCTGACAGTCTAACTTTAACAGGGAGATTATTCCAGAGGCGAGCAGCCTGAACGGAGTACAGAGAGACTGAATTGAAAGAGAATTAAACAAAATTTCAAGATGACTAATTCCTGTATGGAATGATGCCGGATGTTTAGAGAAGTTACATCATCCAAGACATCATTTCCAAACAAATTCACACTATAGTGTCAATATGAGACTGTCTATGAAAAGGTAACATTTAGCGTAAACCGCTCGGGTGCTGGCTGGCACCACCTCATCTCCCGTTGGTGTCAGAAGAGGCGACAAAGGGAAAACCCCAATGGATATGCAAAAGCGTCAGTCGAAACCAAATTAACAGCTGCGATGGTTAACCCGCGCCTCAAGATGGGACAAGTCACATTAGAAGGAGGTCTATGTGGACGTCTTATGGCTCAAAACATGATGATGCTTGTGTTGCATAATTTTTAACTTTATACCAATGTTATAAGCTGGAAAATACGCTGTGCTCAAAAACCTATCTCTGGTATCCACTGGGTACCAGAGCTTACCCAAAATATGTCGCCAAGTACGCTATAAGCACACGTCAGTTTATTCATTTGTAACTATGTGGATAGTAAATTGGATGCAATAAAACGTAAGCCCCGGTCTGCAAATGGTACCTTTTCTTCTACACACAAGAACAATCACAGGGCATTGACCTTGCATCTTAAATAACAAAAGCACATAAATCATCCTATTACTATCACCACAATGCATTTAAAACTCTATTCCAATACAATAAAACTCAATTTTCCTTTGGGCGGGAATTCATTCTACGCTTCATATGTCTTAGAACTGCAATCAACTCTTCTTTTTTTAACGCATGAGTTAGAAAGATATAGCAGCTGAATTGGTCCATTGTATGGTCTTTTGTCTTTTAATGAGTGTAGTTATTTAGATGTGTGTTTGTAGGCTTGGCCTTGTTTGCCGATAACTGGTATAATTAACCCAGAACTTCTGGTTGGAATTTGTTTAGTGTGTGTGTGTTACTACCGCGGTAGTTGTGGTGCGAAGGTATTAATTGGGGTAGTTGATTGGTTTTGAACATCGAATTATTTTGAAATTCTATAAACAGACTTTTATACCAGTGCTGGTGGCCTGGTAGTGCAATTTGCAATTCGGAGGTCGCAGGTTCAAACCACGATTTGTAATTCGCGTTTTTTTCGCAACTAATGTACGGAATATCATTTCATATTTGCCAATCGTGAGGAAACCGGATTAAAACCAACAAGCTCTAGTTTACCCTCTGACTTGTAAGGGAAGCCGATGGACCTGGGTTCAAATCCCAGACAGGGCATTTACTTTTGTGATGAGCATAGATATTTGTTCCTGAGTCATGGGTGTTTTTCTATGTATTTAATTATTTATATGTATCTATCTATTATATATATCGTCGTCTAGTACCTACAACACAAGCCTTATTGAGCTTACCGTAGGACTAGCTTGATTTGTGGAAGATTTTTTTTTGTATTTATTTATTTTTAAATGTCAGTCGCTTTCGTATAACTAGTGCCTATGCCAAATCCTGGGATTAGCTGCCATCGCTGTGGGTCGCTTCGGGGGAGGGCTATGTCCAGCAGTGGACGTCCTTCTACTGATATGATGATGAATTAGATTTGCTCTTAGTTGAATGAATAGGCAAGTTACTCGACTAAACCCGACGCGGTCGAGTGCGCGTGAATAGTCAAGTTCACTGTGCAAGCTACTTGTCACGGCCTGTGCTCCCATCTGGCCAATGTTATAATAACCACATGCACTTATGACCACATTTATCTAATATGCAGTGATAACAAGCATTGTTGGCTTAGCGGTGAGGGCGTGCGGCTTGCAATCTCGAGGTCGTTGGCTCAAATAGTCTTAGACTCAAGTAAGATGAATTTTTTTTTAGGATGCAAACGAGCAGACGAATTGCATGGTGGTAAGCAACTACTGCCGCCCATGGACACTGGCAACACCAGAGGAGTCACTAGTACGTTGCCGACCTTTAAGGTCTCTATATCTTTTCTTGAAGGTTTGGATGTCACACGACAATTTATTCCAAAGGTTAGCTGTGCGAGACAGGAAGTTTCTAGAAAAACGCACAGTTGAGGACTGCCAACCATCTAAGTGGTGATGATGGAAGTGTTGTCGTGTAGAGCGCTGGCGGAAGGAAGCAGCAGGGATTAACCCGAACAATTCCTCGGAACACTCTTCGTAGTAGATGCAGTGGATGTGTGGGGGTGGAGTGACGAGGAGTTTTTCAGAACATATGCACGCTCAACTAATTTGATTTCTAGGCCACTTGGCTTCTTGTCCCAGTGAAAATCTATATGAAAGACGCAAAAAATCTCTTATTAACGTCACGGCGACAAATTCAAAGTGGCCTAGATATCAAATTGGTTGACTAAATATACAGTCGCCATCAGATATATCGGAGCGAGGAAGATGGTCACAAGAACAATGCTTCTATTGTCAAGGCGATAAAGTCAGATATTTTTGAGTACCTTAACCACTCCGATATATTTGATAGCGATTGCACAAAACATCATTTGATATTTACCAGTCGTAGTCGCTTTCCTACGCGGGTATGTTAGCGACCAGACACTACCGAGGGACGGGCAGCAGCCTCACTTAAAGCGGTGGAATATACTACGATCCCCAACCCACCTGCCAAGCGTGGTGGCGGGCTTATCACAGTCTATGGGCCCAAGTCCAAAATTAATCGTCCGTGGCTGAAGTAGTCGCTTTTCGGTGAAGGTATAGTTGGGAAACCAGGCTAACTCCAATAAGGCCTAGTTTACCCTCTGGATTGAAAGGTCCCTTAAAGCGCTGGAATATAATGCGATCGCTAACCCTGCCTGCCAAGCGTGGTGATGGGCTTATCGCAATCTATGGGGCCCATGTCCAAAAATGGTCTTCCTTGGCTGAAGTAGTCGCTTTTCGGTGAAGGTATAGTTGGGAAACCGGGCTAACTCCAATAAGGCCTAGTTGACCCTCTGGACTGGAAGGCCCCTTAAAGCGTTGGAATATACTGCGATCGCCAACCCGCCTTCCAAGCGTGTTGGTGTGCTTATCGTAGTCTATGGGGCCCTTGTCCAAAAATTGTCGTCGAAACCGGGTTAACTCCAATAAGGCCTAATAGTTTACCATCTGGATTGGTAGGTCAGAAGGCAGTCGCTTTCGTAAAACTAGTGCCTACGCCATATCCTGGGATTAGTTGCCAAGCGGCAGGCTCCCATGAGCCGTGGCAAAGCCGGGACAACGCGAGGAAGATGATGAAAACCCTTAACTTTCACAATTTCCACAGGAAAGACGAAAACCTAATTGGTCTTTATGACTGCAGAAGAGTTATTTAAACCGGAAGAACTCGGCTAGTACAGTCAGCAGCAGTGGCTAAGCGATTGAGGTGTTCAAAATGAGGTCAACACATCTCTATTGTCAAGAGAAGAGCGCGTGTAGGTCATTTTGCACACTTCACCCGCTCAGCTACTTTTGCTGCTGACTACAGATGTCGCTGGTGGGTGATTAGTAAATGGGATGATAGTTAACCATAATGATTTAACCATATACTAATTGAAATCATTTTATTAATTGGTACAATATATAATTAATGCTAATTAAGATTAGGTTTTCGCAGTAATGTCAAAATTATACTGAATATATAATTTGTGGTACGCCAACTGCAGTAATTTGAATCAATTAATATTGATGTGTTCCTGATTTTCATGGTAATATTCTATATACATGATATAAAATAAATCACATATTTCATCTATTCATTTTACTTAAATATAAATAATATAATATCATTTCTAAATATAGACAAACAAATATTCATTCTAACACAAATTGACTGAGCCCCACGGTAAGCTCTCCACTTGTGTTGTGGCTCATCCAACGATATATATAATATACAAATACTTAAATACATAGAACACCCATGACTCAGGAACAAATATCTGTGCTCGTCACACAAATAAACGATCTTACTGGGATTTGAACGCAGGACCTATCGATGAGCTTGTATGTCGTTGTAGCCAAGACTATGATATAAACTCTTAAGTGCATATTTTTGTCATACAAGACTGACCAGTGTTTGACCTCAGTCGCACCTGACGATAAGTATCGACGAGGTCGAAGGTGTAGCACGCTGGTTCAGTAACAGCCTATTCACTCTTGCTTTAAAAAGAACCGAATTATATTTTTCCGGAAATACAGAGTACACACGAAGGGAGTGAATTCCATTCCTTAGCAGTCTGCATTAGGAAGGTAGAAGCGATTCGCTTCGTGCGAATTAATTGAATATTCACAAGGTAAGCATGAAACTGCTTCCCTCGCCTGGACTGGTGGTGGAACGGAGATGGTGGAATTAAATTGTGCAAACCTGTGCTCATCCCCTAAAATTTGTCCTGTAAAACACAGACAAACTAGCAACCCTGCGACGGTGCTCAAGGCTCTGTAACCTTACACTCAGCAACTCAAGTTTGCGAGCTCGGTGCTCTACAGAATCCAAAGCGGTCAGCTGATACTTGGCAGACCCATAATAATGTATCTACATAGGCGGCAAACGAGCAGACGGATTACTTGATGGTAAGCAATTACCGTCGTCCATGGGTACCCGCAACACCAGGGGAGTCACAAGCGCGTTGCCGGCCTTCAAGGGTTGGAGCTCTGGGCACCTTACTCACCATCAGGAACACAACACTACAGACCTGAAAGGTAGCAGTGCTATTATGGCTGTGGTCTTCTGTAAGGAGGAGGTACTTCCCCAGTTGGGCTGCCCCAGATTCAAGTGTGATGGTCATCGCTGTGCCCTACCTGTCATTGTTGGACGTAGTTTAAGGACATATATTATTTGTACATATCACAATTCATAATGCATTCAATAAAATAGAACTGTAAAGAATTCGCAATAGCTTCCGTAATTCTTTGTAACAAGTGGACAAAGACAGCCATATCAGAGTAGCATTATCTATCTCACCTTGCAATTAAACGTGACATATTTGCAATACACGTGGGCGCTCCAGATTCTAACCAAAAAGACCTAACAGCCGTTAACAAACTCATCTAAATATACCGTATTACTGAGCAATAGATTCTAAATTCAGACTGTTTTCAAAAGCTGTTACGCCTGGTTATTTAGCGTCAACACGTTGATGCAGACTAGCAATTCTAGAATCAAAACATCTAGTATCTATTCGGAAATGTATGCAATTATAAGTCGTATTAACGAGTGATAGATTGCAAATTTGAACTGATTTTTCAAAAGCTGTTAAGCCTATTTTGCATGTAATGTGGTTATTATAGTTAATAACAACTATGGGGTTTTCTATATACCTATAAAGATCCTTTGTGGTTGAAAACAACATTTGTTCGTGTGGAAATGATCAAGCTTAAGGGATTTTTAACCCTAATTGTTAAATGAACCCTAATTCGCAAAGACACTAGTTCTTGCCCTGTATTAATAGCCAACAAAATTTCGAAGATATCCACCAAGTCTTATAATTAAAACTGTTATGATGATAGTATAACTTAGTTACAAATGGATAAACTCACGTGTAATTATATCACACTAGGCGACATGTTTCGGGTAAGTTCTGGTACCCATTTTCAAACCGAGTCAGGACACACCGCTCGCGTTGAGGGTGCACTAAACTAAGTAGTATCCACTAATTTACACAAAACAAGCAATTTTTTTAGGTATTTACATAAAACCACTTAGAGAATAAGTGGCTGTTCTCAAAAATACTCCCTGGGAAGCCTCATTTCTAGCTAGGTGTTTTTTTTTTCTCCATGCATAATTGATAACGTAATAGCCACTGGGAATCTAGTTCTATGGATAAACCACCACTGTTGCTTACTATAATAAAAATAGTGCAGTAGATATTCATTTAAATTAATTAGTTTTTTTATTTTGTTAATAATTTTATTAAAGAAAAAAATATAATTCTTGATACGTTGTAACAAAATACAATAAAAATTAAGAAATATTACCGGAAATCCTTACAAAAATTGACTAAGCCCTAAGGTAAGTTCAAGAAGGCTTGTGTTGTACGTACTCAGCCAACGCTATATATAATTTACTAAACTTAAATACTCAAATACGTAGAAAACCTGACTCAGGAACAAATACTTGTGCTCATCGCACAAATAAATGCCCTAACTAGGATTTGAACCCGGGACCGTCTTCATAGGCAAGGTCATGTCTACAACAATGTAAAATTCAGTAAAAAAATACTAACTTGATTATGAAGGTTTAATTTTCCACACAATAAGCCCTTATCACACCATAAAGTTTTCCACAAATCTTATTTTCGGCCAAAACAAACATGACGCATCATGACTCACCTCATCGAATCCTTACTACTAACTATACTTAACTATTGCTATAAGATCTGTTAGCCGCACGCGACCCGCCATTCAATTGTGAGACCTCGTATCCGACGCGCGCGCCGCTGTACAACCGGCATTCGAGTTAAAAAGTGAACAAGATGGCTTCCAAAATCGCTTTGCACGTGCTCAACATCGTCTTCACGATATTCGGACTGATCCTCGCCTGCAGCTCCATCGGATACTTCGTGTACATAAACATGTTCACAAGCCTTCGGAATAGTAACCACTATCTTCTGGATTACAATGTGTACTGGCCTCAAGCAGTCCCGTGGATGTTTTTTGTGACGTCGCTCTTTGTGATTTTCACGTCTTGCTGTGGATTTAAAGGAGCTAAACAGAACAGTAAGTCAATAGTCACTACTTACGGAATATTCGTGTCGGTGGCGACAGTTTTGCTCTTGTGCATGGCTATTGTGGCGTTAGTGTGCGCAGATGGTCCCAGAACCGATAATTTTATAAGAGATACGATTTGGGACGCGTATTCCCAAATGAAGGACCACCCTGATTTGGAACAATATTTCGGTAATGTTGAGAAGCGATTGTATTGCTGTGGTGCTGATAGCCCCAGGGATTATGTTAGCTGGAGAAATGAGTTCCCGCAATCCTGCTGTGACATCGTGAGATACAGTTTCCTGGACGCGTATCCTATCGATTGCAGCACAACGAATAAACTAGCCAATGAAAGACACGGTTGTTCAGAAGTAGCTGCTCAATACGCAAGGATTGGTATCAAAGCTTTGTCCGGAGTATCCATTGTTACTGCGTTAATTGGTTTAATGACGCTCGCCGTCGCCTTTAAATTGTCCAAGAAGATGAAGAATAGGAGACCACAAGTGATAGACGTGAGACATGAAATGGAGAGTAAAAAAGTGCTTTTGTAAAGACTGTAACTAGTATAGCATTAGGACTGTGTTTTGCTTGTGATCGCGTAAGTAACATTTTCTGTAAACATGACGTAAACGTGTTGTAAGCTAGCTTTATCATTTGACACTATTTATTTGAATCATTTAGTTTAATAGCATTTATCATTAGCACAAGTCTGTAAAGAACCAAAAAACCTAAGACGTTCTATTTTAAATTTTGTTGATCGCTGCTTTATGACATAAAATATTGTAAACGATAATATCACTTGAGCCTTTTTCATTATTATAACGCAATGTCTGCTTAGAATCAATGGATCGTAAAAGTACTTTGTGATAAATGTAATTTCGAGCCTTATTACTGAGTATTACAGCTAAAAATGGCAAAGCAATTCATGTACACTTGTGCCCATATAGCTCTTACAAACTAAAAACTGTTATCATCAAATCGGCTTAAGTGCCATTAGTTGTACATTCCATTAGATTCCTAACTAGCGTAAGTTTAAAGCTTATAATGGCATCAAAGTTATCAGACCTGTGAGTCACGTTGGGTTTTTTAAACACACGTTCAGAATAAAAGTAACTTAAGTGCCATTGATTATACATTCCGTTTTATTCCTAACTGAAGTAATTATAAAGCTTAAAGTGGCATGTACAGATATGTGCGTTTACGACATTTTGGTTCCCATTAACAAAACACTATTTAGAGACAAAATGGCGTTACTGCAATCTGTTGTTCATTCCATTATATTCCTAAGTGCAATAATATTATAGCTTAAAACTACATTAACATAAATTTCTGTATGAGTCACTTTGGTTTTAAGAAATTAAAAATTATTTAGATCTAATGTAGCTTAAGTGAAATTGTTTGTACATTCCATTATAATCCTAAGCACTTTAACATCATACCTTAAAATAGCAAGTTAATGTATGTAGACATGAGTCAATCAGGTTCTCATGAACTGCAAATCCAAATCAGCTCATGTGATTTTTTGTACAAGTCATTATATACCTTATTTGCAATAATTACACCCTAGAATTGCATTGATATGTATCCATATGAGTCACTTTGCTAATTACAAAAATTCGTCACCACATCTAAAAACGATAATTGTAATCACGTATCATTATAATTTAGAATAATAGGACGATAGCTTTCTAATTCAAATAGTCTAAAAGCTTACGTAATGATATTTTTACCTCCACCTTAAGTATGTCACGACTTGGCGGCCTTCGCGTGTTTATAAAAGAGGTTGCGCGCGCGCGGCCGCCTCATTTCATCGACAACGATCTCGCGACACGGTCGCCTCTCGCCATGGCTAAAGAGGACTTCATGAAGAATGTGCTTTACGTAGTAAACATAATCTACGCTGTATTCGGCCTCGCTACAGCTATCACAGGAATATGGTTCTTCGTTCAACTTATGGAGTTCGTTCGGCTCCGGAATATGAACCATTACCTGCTTGACTGGAGAATTTACTGGCCTCAAGTAGCACCATGGCTCTTCATCATCTTCGGCATCATGATCATCATCATTGCTTTCTGCGGATGGTGCGGCGCGACGCGGGAAAGCAGGGGCATCCTCGGAATCTACGGAGGCTTCATGAGTTTTCTGATCCTGTTCCAAGTTCTATCAGCAGTGCTTATATTTGTGTATGTGGATGGTGAGGACACCGATCGTTTCATTAAGGATACAGTGTACGATGGATTCTACAACATTCAGAACAACCAGGAGCATGCGAGGCAATACGAATGGATTGAGAGGAAGCTGAAGTGCTGTGGTGCTAATGACGCGAGAGATTACAGGGCGTTCAGGAACGATCTGCCTTTGTCCTGTTGCCATGACAGCCTTTACAAAGCTTTGTGCGACTTCACTGATAAAGAAGCTAATGAAAGAGTCGGTTGTGCTAAAGTGGCTGCAGTCTACACTAAGATCATCAGCTCTTCAGTCGCTGCTGCGTCTCTCTTGATGATGATACTTGAAATCGTTGGAGTAGCTATCGCCTGGAGATTGTTCCATTTGTTCCGGGAAGTGGAACATTATATCCCGGAGAAGAAGGAAGGTGAGACCGAGTGCTAGTATTAGTTGAGGTTTAGCCAGTATTATACCGCCGAAATAGGTTATCCGACACGATTCCGACGCGATCTTAGCAGCTTGTTTATGCATATCTGTATATTTTACGATTCGAGGAAATATCGACTTAAAGCGTTGTGTAATAAGGTTTAAAGTGGCTTTAGCTTGATAATGGAATATGCCGATATGTATATTGAATGCTGCATAATTTAGCATCAAGTTCCCATGTTTCCTTGGTCAAGGAAAATCAGGTAACTTGTTGAAAAATCAATTGTAATAGTTATTATTTAATTGTAAGATCTCGGCATTCCTTCGTGTCTTAGGTGTTAAGTTAACTTATGGTTAAGAACTTTAATTTGCCATAATGAATCGACTGTTGAGGTCAAAATGCCATCGCCTTGAGTGGGTTTAATCAGGATCCTCGTAACTCAATCAGATACAAATTAACTGACATCGCTCGCTTCTTCAACTTTGAGCTTTGAGAGTTTAATCTTAAGGTCGAATTCTATTTGATATCTAAACCTTAAGCTAAGCCTCGACTCCCCTCCAAAACGTGACGAATTATAAAACCATTCGAGTATGTACCTCGTCCAACGCCGATTTCGCAACACCCGTTCCAAGCTTGCTTGAAAGCGAGCGAGCTATGGACAGTACATCGATGTACTTGTTACGAAGGCCGCTTATGAGAAAATGTTTGACCTCAAACAGGACTTAGAACTGAAATGTAGTATGCGCGCGAGTTTATGAGGTAGTTACGTCTGTTTGAGGCGGTGGTGTTTGGTGTGTTTGGGAACTTGGTTCCAAAAGCAGTTATGCAATATGTGTTCTTCTGAATGATAATTTATTTGCTTCGTGATGAAGCGTGTTTTAAAATGTGCCATTATCTAGGAAAATGGACCTTATTGTCGATGGCACTTAAATCGAATCGCGTTGCATTTGTATTGTATCGTCTTGAATAACGACATAAGCGCCATCGACAATAAGGTCCATTTTCGTAGATAATGTCACAAATATCAAAGTGCCAACGTAATCACGTTATTTGGATGCGATTATGCAATAGACTACGCATCTTTATATTTTGACAACAGTTTTTTGGAAACATAATATTTGTCCGTCCATGTCAATGTATATTTTGGACTAGAATAAGTTTAATATCTGCTCATATGGAGTTTTGATATGTATACCACCTTCAGTAGAATATTTTCGTAAATGTTATCGCATGCCAAAGAAACATTATAGGTACAAATATATATGGAATCATATAATTTATATAAAGAAATATTTTTTGCATGCAAAAACTATTCACGTGTCGAACATAAGTTAGTTCTAAGTTTATAAATCACAATTATAAAATGTATATAATTATTTAGATTTTTATACGGAGGATATGTTTTAGAAAAATACTGCAGATATTTCTAAATCATATCTGAAAGGCCTAGTCTTTAAGTTACCCTTTTTGTTGTGTTGTCAGAATGTAATAAATGACATCTTACTAATCACCTCGTTTCACTAATTACCTTTTAACCGATTACGCAGACAAATCTACAGTTAGTCACGACTTTAAGCTCAATTAACTTTATGACAAAATTAAGTAACTTCATTAATTTCATTATCTATCTTTTTTCTAGTATTATTTTATTAGTTACAAAAATTAAGTAAATTATCTATCTTTGATTGACTGCGAACAAGTCACACCCAATTTATTCTATCAACAAGTTTTTTTTTGCGAATTTGCACGAAAAATATTTGCTTTCACATATAATTTTTTTTAATTATTTCTACTGAGAATTGACGGTTTTACATTCTACTAAACAAATGTAACATTTATTTTACCATTGATTCCTTTTTCAACTTGAATTTTGATCATAAATTTTTGTACACTTATATTCACATAAGTACATTTTTTATTACTTCCATTCCGTTACTATACGATATATATGAAAATTAGTAACGGAATGGAATAAAAAAGCTTGGGACACATTTGTTCTCCTATCAGGCTCGAAAGAACTCATGATTCTGAGTAGAAACCACACAAAAAAATCCAAATAAAAAAAAGTTGAGTATACAACTTTAAATAAAATGGCCCAGCTACTTATAACTGAATATAATTTAATATTACAACTTAATAATACATGTAAAATGAATTACTTTCTGTCATACTTCAATAATGACATAAAGAACAATTATTTTCTAATATTAGGTATATTAAACTAGCTATTCCACGCCGCTTCGCACGCGCAACTCCCTTTTTGAAATTTCATCCCCTAATTTCAAAAAACACTGTAATTAGTTTCTAATAGTGTGTGACGAAGCCTGTAACTGTTTTTTTTTTTGTATTTATTTGGGTTATATTTTCTGACGAAGTCTGCGTTGCGGATTATAGATCGTAGATTGAAATAAATAATCATAATGTCGCTTTTCGTGGGGGCCCATCTCGCATAGGGCGAGTCACCGTCTGCCGGAAATAAAATTGTATACCATTTTATTAGGCAGGCGTCCGGTTTTTTATCCAATAGCCCAGTAGCTAATCCATCCTTTCCACCCAATAGCCTAGTACATTTTAGATTCCATTAAAACTCAATAGTCCTTACACCATGGCGGGTGCTGTCTCTGTACGCGTCCCATGATACGGACAGGGGCAACATCCGCCTACCCTTTATATTTCATTAAATTGTCAAAAGGGCCTCTGCGCGTTGGCTCGATCCGGCTCCGCATACACCTCCCAAATGTCCGGAACACCATTGTTCCGTGTACGGAAGCGACATACAATAATCATAATTAATTTACGAATGCACTATCGTATTCGTCTATCTATATAAAGGCTTGCATTTAAATTGCAGCCGCTGCATTATACAGGAATGTTGATACTGCTCACATTTAGTTTCCAAGGCAACCCAGTTGTACAGTTACTGTACGTTCTCGCCTTGAATACACTGTGAGAATTCCGCCATTGTTTAGATTCATATTTTTGGCAAAAACAACTGATATAAGGGAGTTTTCAAAATTTGGTACACCCAATTAGCGAAAGATGTAAAACAAAGATAAATCACTGTCAGTTTCGTGACGACAATTAAGCATTAAATCTTTATGAAGATCAACTTTTTGCCTTCTATTATGTTGTAATATCGATTGAAGTTTATAAAACGTACATCAAAACCAAGTATTTATCGATATTTAATGCTTAATTGTCGTCACGAAACTGACAGTGATTTAACTTTTCTTAACAACTTTCACTAATTGGGTGCACAATTTTTTGAAAACGCCCATAAAGATGAATTAAGTTGTAGAAATTAATTTTTGTATTAGTTCAATCTAGTATAGACCTCATAAGAAGGCTCAAAGTCACTCAAAGAGCAATGGAGAGGGCTATGTTGGGAGTGTCCCTGCGTGATCGCATCAGGAATGATTTCATCCGCAGTAGAACCAGTGGCAGAGGGCCGGGCACATTGCGCAGAACCGATGGCTGGCTGGGCAGA
This sequence comes from Grapholita molesta, assembly GCA_022674325.2. Lineage (NCBI taxonomy): Eukaryota > Metazoa > Arthropoda > Insecta > Lepidoptera > Tortricidae > Grapholita > Grapholita molesta. The sequence goes on from CP053143.2 coordinate 11,118,420, forward strand.
AAGGTTCTGGAGTGGCGAGCACGAACTGGAAGACGCAGCGTAGGTAGGCCTCCCACAAGGTGGACCAACGACCTAGTTAGTGGAATACCGCTGGATGTGGAAGGCGCAGGATCGGTCTTCTTGGGTCGTTCTGGGGGAGGCCTATGTCCAGCAGTGGACTTCTTTCGGCTGACATGATGATGATTTGGTTAATCTAAATTAATCTTGTCATGAGAGTGATCGCAATAGCCCTATATTTAGGAGTCCCGTTAGAATTTTTCTAAGGCAAGCCGTTACTATCATTCCTTCCCTCTATAAGACCCAAAAGACCATGCAATATAAAAATTAGACAAGCCGGCAAAAATCGGTTTTAATTTACACACCATTGATGCGATAATTCTCCGCCCACGAATAGAGGCCTCACATAGTTCTACCTCATACTATGAAAGAATGACAAAATTGCTCAACCTTACCCCTTTGACTTAAGGTTGAAAGTCAACAAAGAAATATCTCACAGCGGTTAAGACGTTTGGGGTCCAAGTGAATGATTGCGTAGCTTAATTCAAGTCAGTGCCCTCGAGAATTGAGGTCAACATAGCTTAGGTCCATGTTCATTTTTGACATTTAATATGCATGGTTGCTTAAATAAGTTTTAAGCTCAATGGTAAGCTCAAATTGTTTGACTAGCTTTTGCCCGCGACTTCGCTCGCGTTAAGAAGTATTTTAGTACATTTCGATAAAAGTGAAAAAAAAAATTTTATTCGACGAGGGTGAAAGTTGGAGCCCGAGTGAAACGAGGGTGATAATCACCCGAGTCTTAAAGAAGTTTTTACACGTGTATCGAACCCAATTTTTCATAACAAGTGCCTTAAAAAGTGAAATTTACGCAAAGTGCACTTTTTACGCACTAGTTAGCAAAAAGTTATTTTTAACACACTATCGTTCAAAACGTAGTTTTGTATGCATGCATGCTTTTTGTTCGGAAAATGCCGTTTTATCCATAAATGCCTACGTCATAGTAGCTTTACGCATACAAAGTCTCAGCCCGATCGGTTTAAAATTGACAAAGTTTCATACAAACTTTCATCCCCTATTTTATCCCCTTGAGGGTGGAATTGATCAAAACCCTTTCTTAGCGGATGCATACGTCATAACATCTACCTGCATGCCAAATTTCAGCCCGATCCGTCCCGTGGTTTCGGGTGTGCGTTGATAGATCACTATGTCAGTCAGTCACCTTTGAGTTATATATATTTAGATCGGGTACCCACTATTGAAATGCGTTTGGAATAAATAGGGAACACTAAGCGGTAGTCACTCGACGTTTTTCTGGCGATTCCATAGTAATCGGCACGCTGCGTGAACGCGGCGTTTCCGCAGAGTGCATCTTTATATGGGTACCTACGCTCTAAGGCTTGCTCTAAGGTATTGAGTGAATCAACTATTTGTTGTTGTTATTCTGTCCCATCAGCCAGGGGCCAACTGAAGCATAGTTTGTTACAAGAAATGTGGCCCGCGTACGCGCTTGGTAGGTGACCCATTATGGAAGGGATATAGCTTCTACAAATATTTTATGACATAAGGTGGCAAACGAGCAGACGGATTGCCTGATGTTACGCAATTACCGTCGCCCATGGGCACCCGCAACACCAAGGGAGTGACAAGCGCGTTGCCGACTTTTAAAGGGTGTTGGAGCTCTGGGAACCTTACTCACCATCAGGAACACAACACTACATACCTGAAAGGTAGCAGTGCTATTGTGGCTGTGGTCTTCTGTAAGGAGGAGATACTTCCCCAGTTGGGCTTCTCCAGACTCAAGCGTGATGGTACTTCGCTGTGCCCTACCTCTCATTATTGGACGTAGTTTAAGGACATACCCGGGTCCATATCTATGTTTTGTGTATTTAGATGCAATTAAACTGTAGTTTGAAGAGTGACCCAGGGTAACCATGGCAACGAGGGACAAAGAATAGTTGATTGTGCTTACAGATTTATTGAAACAAAAATCGTCTTTTCTGTGGCCAATAGTTAACGGCTCATGTAAGTATAATTAAGTTATGTTTTTATGGTCTAGTGTGAGGGAACGGTTTATGCCCATAGTTAAAAAAAAATGGCTTTAAAACCCACAGGAAAGACGACCTTACGACGACTTAAATGTCAAAAAAAATATCACCCTACTTTTCTGATGCCAATCGAAAGAATAGCTAAAACATAATAACTCCACTTAAGTAACATTGTATTTTAAAAGAAAGGAACAGTGTAAAATTAATCATTTTAATCAAATCAAAACATATATGAAAGTCATGAAACTGCCGAAGTCACTAAGTGAGATTTTTTTGTAAATTAATTAATTCTTGAAATTTGACTCAATCATTTTACGTTGTTCCTTTCTTTTATAATACAATGTTACTTAAGCAGAGTTATCATTTTTTAGCTATTCTTTCGATTGACATCACAAAACTAGGGTGATTTATTGTGGCATTTAAATCGGTTCGATTCCCAGACGAAGTAAGTAATTTCGATAAAATCTATGAATGCAGAATTACTAACTTATAAAAATAACATAAAGTCTTCTTTCAGCAAAATACTCTATCTACGATATTTATGGTACTTTCCCTTCATGTCCCATAAGTTTGGGACGCCCTGTATATATCGTCGTCTAGTACCTACAACACAAGCCTTTCTGAGCTTACCGTAGGACTAGGTCGATTTGTGTAAGATTGTCCCGAAATATTTATTTATTATTTAAGACGTAGACCTAATTGATGTGTATGACCCCTAAAGTCTAGGAAGGGGGTATCAGATATTCGTTGTCCATCAATCATTGTCAATCATTTCTATGTAACTGTCATTCGTTCGTCAGAACAACTAAAAGCATTGAACTTTAGTTTGGTTACACTATCGCCATTTCATCTCGCGGGTGCCACGCTTGGCAGGCGGGTTGGCGATCGCAGTAGCTGCTGATTTAATTGCTGCTGCTCGCCCGTCGGTTTCTTCCCTTTGACATCTTAAGACGCCCGCGGGACAGGTGGGGTTTTATTATTTGACATTGTTTATGTTTATTGTGTAGTTTTATGAACTCAATAATTCTCTGGATTAAATCCTCAGCGTAATATGAACTACATGTAAGGTAACGGCACCTATAATGGACAAGGACCCATTATGGACGTTCACTCTTATAAAGAAGTAAGGTCCATAATGACAAGGTCCATCAATTAGTTGATTAACGGAGCATTTATATATTATTTTTGTTTCTTTATAGTTGATAGTTACTCTTTGACTTAAGAATGAAGTATCACACACATCACTGGTAACTGTCAACTTAATCCATCCTTAATTGGTGTCTTTACCTTATTGTCATTAATAATATACAAACGGATAAACTCACGTGTAATTATATCGCACTAGGCGACATGTTTCGGGTAAGCTCTGGTACCCATTTTCAAGCCGAATCAGGACTCACAAGTGCGATATAATTACACGTGAGTTTATCCGTTTGTAACTAAGTAGTAGTAACATGGCTCACAACAGTTTTAATTATAATAATAATATACTTTACAATAACAGCTGGGAAATTACTAAAAATTGCTTGTTATAGGCAAAAAAAAAACAATGAAATACTTAAATTTATCGCGTTTAACAAAAACACAAGTCTAACAAACTGACTAACAATAAGTCAAATTGAGGTCAAATTATTGAATTAAAAAAACCGCTCACGATTTCTTACGCTGACTCAACTGCATAAAATCAACTGTATACATATATATCCGCATATAATATATGTTGAACAATTACTATGTGCATTGTAGCGCTATGACTCAATACCTGAATGACTGAGACCTAACCTTGAGTATGGAAACAAATCACTCGTTAACTACCTACTACCTACCTCGACAAAATTTATTTCGTACTAGCTGTGCCCCGTAAGGAAAAAATGTAGCCTATGTGTTAATCCAGGGTGTCAGCTAACTCTATACCAAATTTTATTAAAATTGCTCTAGCCGTTTGGATGTGAAGAAGTAACAAATCTTTATAATATTAGTGTAGATATACGAGTAGATTAAAACGGTTGTAATGGACTAGGAACCAATAATCCATGGACGTTAGTGCTTATTTCAAAGGAGTCAAGTGTTGTGCATTTGATGGCACATATCAATTTATAACATTATGGTTTTTGAATTAAGAACTAAGTGTCCATCATTTTTGCCTGTCAGCTTATAGTGTCCAACATTGGTGCCGTCACCCTATACCGGCTGAGAATAGCACCACTCCATCTCGGCGACAAAGGAAAAAATACGACGGGCAGCAGCGTCCGAAATTGAAACAGCTGCTGCGATCGCCAACCCGCCTGCCAAGCGTGGCGACTTTGACATTAATTCTTCTTTCTCTGAAAAAGTGGTTACTTTCTATAGAATATGATCATTGGGCTTGAGGCATGAATCTAGTTTGTCACTGATTCAAAATTCGCCGCCATTACTAATGTTTGTTTGACTTTTCGTTTGCGGTTTTAAAAATTATTATTTAGAGCTTATAAAATATAGTGTGTAGATAAAGCAGTGTATGTCACTGTACATAATTAGTCATAAAAATACTCGTTTGATATTATTATGAAACTGAACTTCGCTTCGTTTCATAAAACCAGACTAGTATTTTTGTCTTCCATTATGTAGCAGTATAGTGACAAACTTCGCTAAAGCACCTGCCTATGTAGTAGTAACGTGTGTACACGCATGTCAGCGTTCTATATTCAAATTTTAACGTAACTTCCATATTAATTATCTGCACAACTACATACATAGACATGGTGCTTCAGTTAAGTTTTTAACTATTACATGGCTTAATAAACATTTTATTAATCACTACTTATGCAATGATATCGGAAGTTTATGTAATTGAATCATCTAATAGCTAAATTAGCCTACTTTCCATCGCTGACTAGTGAGTCATAGAATAGTAGAATACTTTATACCATGATACTACGAAGTTGTTAGTCTGCACTTCACGTGGAAGTAGCGACATCATTATATTACTCTGTGGTTTACGTTGACTCTGACACTTTGGCTTGATCTATAAGCATAACTATAAGTACCTACTATGGAGAGCTATTAATAACTCTCAAAAAAATTTTACTCCTCCGATGCTTTCGGTTAAAGAAACATCGTGAGGAAACTGGACAAATCCCAACAAGGCTTAGTTTACCCTATGGGTTGAAACTCCAAGTCCTGGGATTAGATTCTCTTCATAATCAAAGTCATCGCCTCTATAGTCAAGGCGATAATGCATGTTCCGATATTTGTGACCACCTCCACAGCTCCGATATATCTGATGACTGTACCTAACACTTTATAAATCTTAAAAGATGACTTCATAACAGAATATTCGCATGTCATATTCTTAAACGAATTATTCCCTGCATTACGTAGACATGAACATATTAATATAATTAAGATAAACTCAATTTTCTTGTAATTATAATTAACGTCTGATAAGAAAATGCAGACGTGACGTTCTGTCGACTGTCAATTACAAGCTATTAGCGTAACAATATAACGTCTGGCGGCCATTTTCTTTAGTCATCAAGTTTATCTACATACTTAAATATCATATGCTCTCCATAATAAATAACTTCAAAAACTGGATATTATTGTAGTAGCAGTATTTAGATAGATATAAACATTTATTTACAGAAATTACAATCGTATTATGATAACTACAAGTACTTAACTAGTTACAGTATAAAATCTAAAAAAGGCCCTTGAGGCATTGTACCAAGGATGCTGGCGGCATTTCCTCGTTGTATCGCAATGCTGATACGTTGCGCGAGGAAGCCGCCAGTTCTTCGGTCACCAGTTACATCAACCAGATGCTTCGCGATTTATGCAAAAAGTTTGCCCCCCCCCCCCCCCCGTCTCTACGCCAAACGGTACAAAATGGTACTCTCTGCCCAGGCTTTGATATTTGTTACGTTTAAGAATTTCGGCATTTTCCGCCGCTGCACCCGCTTTTACATTAGTTCGTTGGAGATGGGACGGCGCTAGGGTCTCTACACAGGTAGCATCCCACACCAGCATCCGTCCCAAGCTCCAAGGAACCAAAGACACTCCATCAGGCCTCTTGCTATCATCTCTGACAATGCCGGTCGGCTCAAGAAGAGCAGGCACATTGATGGTGGCAAGAGACCGACGGATTATGTCATTAAGCGTTGCGTGTCTAGAAAAACGGCCTGAACTTTTCTGACAAGATAATCCATGGTGTCCCAGTCGGTCCACGTCCGTGCCACAAGAGCATGTATGTGGCGTACATACCGAAAACATTTATTTATGACACACATACACACATAATATTGACAACAAAAAAAAAAATAGAACATTACACAAACGACGTGTGCCACGAAATGGCATCATCTCAGCGTAATGCCAGCAACCAGCGCTGGTCTTCCGATGAGACTATCAGGTGCCATGACGACTAGTAACACACATACACAAGAAGAAACAAAAAAGAAACGAACGAAAAAAAAAAATAATGAACTGTTTTAAAAAAATATTCCATCCTCCTACAAATTGACTGAGCCTCACGGTAAGCTCAAGAAGGCTATGTTGTGTGCACTCGCCCAATGATACCTATAGAGTATTTTGAGTATGAGTTGTGACGTTGAGGTTTTCGATAACGAGTATCGAGTTTACTATCTATGCATGTCGCTTGTAGTGCGAGATGCACAGATAGTAAACTCGATACTCGTTATCGAAAACCTCAAAGTCACAACTCATGGTAAGGGTACAGGCGACATCGCGGGCAGACAGGATAGCTAGTCTTACTATTGGCATTTAGGTGAGAACAACCTCTATCAGCCTGTCATCAGATCAACTCTCACGTTTCCAATATTTATCTCAACTACACGTGCTAGTTCCGCATTGCATAGCTCCACGCTTCGTCATCTGCGTAAGCGCATGCGATTACATAGCCTACCTAACTGTTATGAATTATGATTGTACAAAAACTTTACTGACTAACAAGCCTTCTTGTTTTTCGAGATTTTTTTTTATGACAAAGGTGTCAAACGAGCAGACGGACTGCCTGATGGTAAGCAATTATCGTAGCCCATGGGTACCAACACCACGGGAGTCACAAGCGGGCCGGGCTTGGAGCTCTGGGAACCTTACTCACCATCACACAACATACCTGAAAGGTAGCAGTGCTATTATGGCTGTGGTCTGTAAGGAGGTACTTCCCCAGTTGGGCTTCTCCAGACTCTAGCGTGATGTTACTTCGCTGTGCCTTATCTCTCATATCATATCATTCATCATTTTAGTCGTAACTCGTCCAGTGCTGGACATAGGCCTACCCCAAATGTCTCGTATTATTTAGGGGGGTAGTGGTCATAGTCGTCACTGGTAGGCGAGTTGGCGACCGCAGTAGATGTACTTGTGACGGCGGCTGCTGCCATCCGTCGGTTTTTTTGCTTTGTCGCCTCTCACGACACCCGTGGGAGATAGGGTGGTTTATTTGTTTATTTACTAAAGCTTACAGTTTTACACCAATACGCTAGGAATGCACATATTAAACAGTGGAAAATAGAATAAGACTTGTAAATATATAAAAATAGTAAATATAAAAAATACCATTCAGAAATAAATAATAGGATATATAGACGACGACTGGTCTGGCCTACTGGGTAGTGACCCTGCCTATGAAGCCGATGTTTTAATCCCAGTCAGGGCATTTATTTGTGTGATGAGCACAGATATTTGTTGCTGAGTCATGGGTGTTTTCTACGTATTTAAGAATTTATATGTATCTATCTATTACATATCGTCGTCTAGTACCTACAACACAAGCCTTACTGAGCTTACCGTAGGACTAGATCGATTTGGCGTGTAATGCCAGCTGAATAGAATAGCACCACCCCATCTCCTCCCGCGGGTGTCGTAAGAGGCGACAAAGGGAAAAATCGTACGGACGGGCAGTAGCGTCCATCAAAATCCAATCTACAGCTACTACGTTCGTCAACCCACCTGCCAAGCGAGGCGACTATGGAAACTACCCCCAAGATGATACAAGTCATATTTGTGGGAGGCCTATGTCCAGCAGTGGACTGCATACGGCTGAAATGTAGGTAGATTAGTGTAAGATTGTCCTCAAATATTTATTATTTATTATAGGTGCTATTCTAGTCACCACAACGCGTTTATTTCTAAGTGTAAACAAACATTTCAGTCCATAAACAAATATCATCAACTCATATAATATTGTTTTGACAGCTATTAGTAAACATTGTTACGTAACACGACGCCAAAATGTTTCTCCGTGAACAAAGTCACGCACCACTTGTCTCGGATAGCTTCACAATGCGACGCGCCACAAAAAGCAAGGCTGACTTAAGGTTATATTATACTACTTACAGCTATTTGTCCTTAAGATGCATCTGAGGAATTTACAAATATAACCCAGTTAACTGACCGTCTTAATATATAAAATAACTGTGCCCTTACCATGAGTTGTGATATTGAGGTTTTCGATAACGATTATCGAGTTTACTATCTGTGCAACTCGCTTGTACTATTTTAGTGCGTCGAAAACGTCAATGGTGGTAACGCCAACTTATGGTGAGGGCACTGAAGAGCGGTGATAGCCTAGCGGTAAGAGCGTGAGACTTGCAATCCGGAGGTCGCAAGTTCAAACCACGGCTTGTACAGTCAAGAACACTCCTAGCTATACATTGGTAGACCTTATTATACTTATACAAGTTCCATTACTCCTCAATGCGCTTCTGACATCATCACCTGAATGTGACCTGTTTGCTTGGAGATGGACGGCTGTGTGCCGTGAATGCTTGAGGTTTTGTGAGTTGATGGATGATAGGCCATTCAGCACCTTAATATAAATACGTCATTTTTTATTATTTGATTATGTATTTTATATGTTATTGCTTTCTCAGCGCATTGGTGTATAGTGTAATGCTGAGTTTGATTTAATTTTTAATTTTAATTTATTAAGGATTACCAACAGATAATACATCTTGCATTCTCTTAAATCTAGATAACAATCATGGCTGATGCTTATCTAATTATAGGTAACCACAACTTACATAAGTGTCTTTATTTGTAAACATGCAGAGATATGCTTAAAAATATATTGTTCTTGTAAATAATTAAATAATTAATCCACCGATGTACAGTTAAGAGTGTTGCTGTGTGTACCAATGAGTTTTTCGGAACTTATATACTTGAAATTGACCAGCCGCTTTTCGGTGAAGGAAAATATCGTGAGGTAACCGGACTAATCCCAATAAGGCGTAGTTTGCCCTCTGGGTTGGAAAGTCAGATGGCAGTCACTTTCGTAAAACTAGTGCCTACGCCAAATCCTGGGATTAGATGCCAAGCGGACCTCAGGCTTCCATGAGTCGTGACAAATGGATAATACGAGGAAGATGATTAATTAATAAAATAAATAAATATGACAGTAAATCCTAACACAAATTGATTGAGCCCCACGGTACGCTCAAGAAGGCTTGTTTTGTGACTCAGACAACGATATACAAATACTTTAATAAGTTCTTAGTTGTGAGTCACGAGTGTTTTCTATGTATTTAAGTATTTGTATATATATCGTTCGCTGAGTAACGACAACACAAGCCTTCTTGAGCTTACCGTGGGGCTCAGTCCAATTTGTGTATGAATATTTATTATTATTTTTATTTTATTAATTTTCATCATCTTCTTCGCGTTGTACCGGCATTTTGCCACGGTTCATGGGTGCCTGGGGTCCACTTGGCAACTAATCTCAGGATTTGGCGAAGGCACTAGTTTTACGGAAGCAACTCTACCATCTGACCTTCCAACCCAGAGGGTAAACTAGGCCTTATTGGGATTAGTCCGGATTCGTTGCGATGTTTTCCTTCACCGAAAAGCGGCTGGTAAATATCAAATGATATTACGTACATAAGTTATTAAAAACTCATTAATCCACGCCGGGGTTCGAATTATTTTATTAATTATCGTGAGACAATATATTTGTGTTTAAAAACATGCTATCTCCGAAATAAAGAGACTTCACTTTCTATGCAACTAAGAACAAATCAAATATTTTTTATGAAATATTTTGATTTGCTTTGATCTAAGTTGTAATACTACTAACTATATAAATGAAAAATTTAAATAGATGACATACATATATTATTTTTTTATTATGCAGAAACGTCTGCTTGCGAATATCTTCGATATTTAAATCGAAAGAAAAATAGAAAAATTTGACTCGGGCGGGACTCGAACCCACAACCACTGGGTCACTAGCCCAGTGCACTACCAATTGTGTTATACTTATATGAGTACCGCTTAGACCTGTCAAATTTTTCTATCTATCCCTCGTCGTATACGTCATCATGGGTGACGTGTAAACACATCTACCGTCAGCGTATCAAACACTTAACGGTATCGAAGTCTCAATTTTCATTGAGACATATACTTAAGAAAAAGTGACTAGCAGGTTCGGGTGGTCCAATTGGTTAAGGCGTCAGCCGCGATAGCTGGAGATGCGGGTTCAAATCCCGTCTCGAACGCCGGCGTTCCTCGTCGCTTTTTCTTAAGTATATGTCATCTATTTAAATTTTTCATGTTGTCATTTAAGGTTTCAAGGTCAGAAATGTTACTCGTAAGGGCAGAGGAAGATGTTAATGTAATGAGTAAATAATAGGCCTATTGAGGTCATTACAGACCACTTATTTGAGGTACGGTGACAACATTGTGCTACTTTAGGTCGAGTGATATTGCGTATGATAAAATTGACAGTTATCTATACAATTTGATGTATAGTCAACCAATTTGATTTCTAGGCCACTTCGAACCTTGTCACAGTGACGTTAATAAGAGATTTTTTGCGTTTTTCATATAGATTTTTCACTGTGACATGGAACGAAGTGGCCTATTAATCAAATTGGTTGACTGTACAGTCGCCATCAGATATATCGGAGCTGTGGAGGTGGTCACAAACATCTGAACAACGCCTCGATTGTGAGGCGATAAAGTGCATGTTCCGATATTTGTGAACATCACAAAAGCTCCGATATATCTGATGGCGACTGTACAAATGTAGTAAGTATTAGCTAAAGGACGTTTAATGCTGGAAATAGGCTTCCCACATCCAGTGGATTAAAAATATCTATCCTAACTATAATCTATTGATATTAATGGTATTTATTGTCTTCAAAATATTCTTTAAGTGTAATAGTTATTTGTTATACAAGGGGGCAAAGTTAGTGTTTACCTTCTCATGCTAATATCGAGCTAGCGGAAGATTCCAAAATTGAACCACGAGCATAAAGAGTTATTCAAAGAGCATAGCGTGTGGTTCAATGAGTGGAATCTCGAAAATTCAGGGTTTCAAAGCACGAGACGGAAACACACTTTGCTACCTAGTGAAACACAAAATTTTTCACCTCACTACCGCGAGGAAAAAATTAACTCTGTAACATTAAAAATGTATTCCAAATTATTAGCAACCATTATTTATCATTCAAAAACATTAAACAAAAGAATATCCAAGCTAACATAAAAAAAACACTCGATTAGTAATAAACAATTTATATGAAATTACTTCGCACTCTTGTGAATAAAATGCAACTTTACTCTCTGTTTTTAAAGAATAAAACAGTTATTTCTGAGCTAGAAGGATAAAAAACCATTTTTTTCCGTTAAGTATGTTTTAAGTTTCTATACAAATTTTCCATATTTAACTCTGCGCTTATTTCTTAAGCACTTTCTTGGTATAAACGTGTTAATGTCGTCTATAAAATGCCTACACATAGAAACGTTTCTAATAGCCTGTGAAAGTGGGACAAACCGCAATACAATAGAACTTTAATAGTTTACTAGTAACTACAACTAAACCACCAAGCATTTAATTCATCAATTGTATGTACTGCCAGATTATTTTCTCAAACATACTACGAAATGTATGCGTTAATGGCACGAAATGATGCCAAGAAGTTACACATTTATGGACTAGGCCGTGAATAAATGTATGGAGTTAGTATGAAAAGCACATTATTGTCCGCAGCTCTAATTTATTAAATTTGCCAACTAAGATTAGACTGACGAAGGAAAAAATACATACATCCAAGTTACAATCTCTTTGAAAGCATAATTGGTATTATAATAATCGGTTAAACATGGTGCTGGAATAGCTTTTTCAAATGTCAATTCATTAAAAAAAACAAATCTATGAACCATAGATAGTTATATTTTTTACTTGATTGCTTTGTTGTTATTTTAATTTTATTATTTTCTTGAAATGTTTGAGAAAAGCACTATACAGGCTTCGGCCTGAACAGGGATTAAAGGACTCAATTTATCCGCAATCTCGTCCTTAAATCCCTTACTTCACGGCCTCTGCAGTAATGTACTATTAAATGACACAGTTCAGGTAAGAAAGCATATCAAGCATGTCTATTTTGTGTAGTCGTCATTTTTATATGTTAGTATTTTTAGTCATATCTTGTGTTAAACTGTTTGATATATTTTCTTGTGGCACTACGTATAATTATGTAGGTATAGTCAACCAATTTGATTTCTAGGCCACTTCGAACCTTGTCACAGTGACGTTAATAAGAGATCTTTTGCGTCTTTCATATAGATTTACACTGTGACAAGGAACGAAGTGGCCCATAAATCTAATTGGTAGACTGTACTTTAAGATTTAATGTATCACTGTTTTGAAAAAAATAAGTCCCGTCGAGTTTCTTGCCGGTAATAAATCTCGGGTCAAGGCTATTACCGAGAACATCGAAGTTAGTATTTCGAGCATCTTTCTCTTTTAATCCAATGAAGGCGTTATGAGAGTGACATAGACAATCGTACGTTTACGAATATCGTTTTTCGCAGTAGCGCCGCAGAGGTGTAAGGTGAGAACCAGAAATTTCTTTGACGTTCATAATCAAATTTTGATTTTTATTAGAAATAATTGTATATTGTTGTTAACATAGACTTTTAATTTGATTTTACTTTTTTTAACAAGTAAATTTTATTTTGTCTTTAACATATATTGTAATGTTTTGTAAAGTGGTTACGAATCGAATCCATTGATACAATAAAAAAAAAACAGTCAACGAGCCTATTCCATAGAAAACGTGAATGCTTACGTCAACATTATTGTCCAAGTACCAAGCCCATGGCGCTCCCTGTTACAAATTAAATGCTCCAGTGATCTCTTGCAGTGTATCTGCAATAATGTAATCACTGCGATAGTAAGCTACCTTCGATAACTCAATTATTCACAATTCAAATACATACATACATTTCAGCCGTATGCAGTCCACTGCTGAACATAGGCCTCCCACAAATGTGACTTGGGGGGTAGTTAGGTAGCAGGTTGGCGACTGCAGTAGCTGTAGATTGGGCGATGGTCGCTGCTGCCCGTCCGGATTTTTCCCTTTATCGCCTCTTACGACACTTAGGAAATGGAGTGGTGCTATTCTAGTCAGCCGGCATCACACGGAACAATTTAAATAAATGACAAATATTCTTCGACTGGTCTGGCCTAAGCTCAAGTTCAAGAAGGCTTGTGTTCTGGGTACTCAGCCAACGATATGTATAATATACAAATACTTAAATACATATATAAAACACCCATGACTCAAGAACACATATTTGCGCTTACCGTGGGTCAGTCAATTTATGCAAGAATATCCTGTAATATTTATTCATTTCAAATGGACTACTCTATTATATTATAAATTGTCGCTGGTCACTTACCTTATGTGCATGGTTCAACTAAATCTAACCTTAGCAAGTTTAGTTAAGCAAAAAGTGGGTCAAGCTAAGGTCATAAGCCGTGGTGCGTTGTTAAGTCCAAACGGTGTACACTCAATTTGAAGATTCCATTTTGAGTTGTGAATTACGTAATTCATTGTTAGCAATTTAAGTGAAGTTAAATACTTGGAGATGAATAGGAGGAATAATGGCTAACGTGTGCTTGACCGTTTTACGCAGCTCATTAAAATTTAACAAGTATATAATTAACTAAAACGTAAGGAGCTATTGTGCAAGAAAATTAGCATATTGTTATACTATGACGATGGCAAACAAGCCATAAGTCCTCGTAACGGCAATCAGTGAACGTCGCCTTGCACGCCTAACTATAGAGGTATCACACTCGCGTTACCCTTTAAGGAACTGTGACGTGTATATGAAATACTATCAAAATAATTGTGAAAAACCAAACACGTAAGAATTCTCGTAATAATTAAGAAGGTATAATGATGGATGGTAAATCGCTAGAAAAATTATGGCCGAATTATTATAATAAATAGAACCAAATTAGAATTTAGAATGGATTAGAATAAATATATACATATAAAACAAAAATTAAAGAGTATTCTACTAGCGATAGCCAGCGCCAAACTTCCGATGAAACCATGCAGTGAGAGAAATGATAGCTGGCAAACAAAACAAAATGACATAGAAAAGAAACAAAAGAAAATATAAAAAAGTGAAGAAAAGCTAAAATATACAAATACAGAAAAGTATCCTTCTTCTTTTTTTTTAAATATGGCTTGCATTAATTAATAAATCGATGATATTGCCAATGTCAAGTAAAGTAACAAATAAGTAAAATAACATCAAGTTTGCTCTTAGAGCATGACCTTGTTCAGTAGTAGCCCTTGTTTCTGTAAAGTGGTAGCTGGACTTTACAGAAAGCCAAGAGGCGCCCGCGACCCCGGGACTGCCAAAATAGTGGTGAAACGCGTTTTGAAATCAATTCTTTATTAGCTCGACAATTCTGCGTTAGATCACTGCATAATAAGCTATCAATATTTTGACGACCAGTCTGGCCTAGTGGGTACTGAGGCTTGACGCCTACTCTGCCCATGAAGCCGATGGCCCTGGGTTCAAATCCCAGTCAGAGTATTTATTTGTGATGAGCACAGATATTTGTTCCTGAGTCATCGGTGTTTTCTATGTATTTAAGTTTTTATATATTTATCTATCTTTATATATATCGTCGTCTAGTACCTACAACACAAGCCTTACTGAGCTTACCATAGGACTAGGTCGATTTGTGTAAGATGTCCCGAAATATTGATTTATTACGCACTAAACAACGTTAATGAACAAAACTAGAAATTGAACCTTAAGATGACTTCGCCATTTTGAGGTTCAACCAGAAATCCCAAAAGTATCCTTTAGATCTAGATCCGACCGTACCTGTTTTGCTCCGGCATTATAACAGCTACACTCGTCTGTATTCCCGGTAAGACTTACTTTGGGTCTTTTCAAGGCAAGTGTGAATAGGCTGTTACTGAACCAGCGTGCACCCTCGACCTCGTCATCACTTACCATCAGGTACGACTGAGGTTAAACGCTGGTCATTCTTTTATAAAAAGAAAAAAAACGGAGACCAAGTTTACAATCTCATGCCAGACCAACTGGTCACCTGCTCTAGTTATGCTGATGACTCACATCAGCCAATTGCCGCTTCCAAAACTCGGGTCATAGATCAATAACAATCGTCTTTAATATATGTATACTGTCTGTTTGTGAGGTTAGTCTTGCATGGACTAGAACATAAAATTAGTACGGTCACCATCAAATATATCGGAGCTGTGGAGGCGGTCACAAATATTGGAACAACGCCTATTGTCAAAGCGATAAAGTGCATGTTCCGATATTTGTGACCACCTCCACAGCTCCAAAATATCTGATGGCGCCTGTACATGAACTCATAGTCCAAAACTCAAAATGGCAGAAACACAAAATGAATGATATTATCCTCAGTTCTCTAGAAACAGTGTATATTGTACTTTATCTTGTATTTAAATTGTGTTTGACGATCCTTATTGGGAGATACATATTTATTATTGTACAATTGTATTGGGTTTCCGCAATTCGACGACTAGGCGCCTATTTTGCGTGATGGGACGCCAGTTAGTTCAGCCAGCCCAACTCCTCGAGGAATCCAACCAGACCTTTAACGTCTCGTAGTACCTCGGGGAGATTACTCGGGGTACCGAAATATTTGCTGAAGGGTGTCGGGAGTATCGGTTCTGGGCCGATTGGTCTCGCTGATGACCCTTGTCTGGCCAGCTCGTCCGCTGCATCGTTGCCCCGTTATTGTACAATATTATCACTATAATTGTGACGATCATCTTTGCAAATAAGTCAAACTTATAATGTAATTATCTTTCGTGAAATAAACTAAACTTTAGGTGAAAAACTTAACTGAAGAACCATGTCTTTGTAGTTGTGAAGACAATTAATATGGAACGTCTACTTAGTTACAAACGGATAAACTCACGTTTAATTATTAGGCATGTTTCTGGTAAGCTCTGGTACCCATCTTCAAGCCGAGTCAGGACACACCGCTCGCGTTGAGGGTGTATCGCTTACGCGGAGTGTCAGTGAGTTTATCATTTTGTAACAAAGTAGTAGTAACATGGCTCACAACAGTTTTAATTATATTAGGAACTTCGTTTGAATATAGAACGCCGACATGCGTGTACACGTTACTACTATTGTGGAGTCAAAACGAACGTGCCGGCCGGGCCATACATCTCCGGGCCGGCCGCGTGCCCTTTTCTACCTGCTTGTAGGGATGCGTGCCGCCAATTTACTTACCATGCACATGCATAGTACTGTTTCATAGAACAAGCGTGATTCATCAATAAGAAATATCGACTTTAGCCGCATCCTTGCTGACAGCTCGTTTTATTGCCCGGCCGGCACGTTGGTTTTGACTCCACTATACATAGGCCAGGTGCTTTAGCTAAGTTTTTCACCTAATTGTAATTAGTCTTATTGGAAGTCTAATTTTATTTTTTGTATGATTTGTTCTATTTATAATTAAAATCCTTGGGCATGAAACTGGGGTATATATTGTTGTTAATATATTGACAATGTTGCCTGATTAGTTGCAGTGTGAAACACTTACAATATTATTTCGTTACTTTGTGTTAAGTTTTTGTTAGGTCAAGGCTTATGGATGGCTGACTATAGAAATATATGAGTTTAAGCTAACATATGAAGTGTCCACGGAAAGAACATGTCTAGTCACTTTGACAATATTTTGAGATATTGCGGTTTATGAGACGACCGATCTGGCCTAGTGGGTAGTGACCCTGCCTATGAAGCCGAAGGTTCTGGGTTCGATTCCCAGTCAGGGCATTTATTTGTGTGATGAGCACAGATATTTGTTCCTGAGTCATGGGTGTTTTCTATGTATTTAAGTATTTATATGTATTTATCTATTATATATATCGTCGTCTAGTACCTACAACACAAGCCTTACTGAGCTTACCGTAGGATTAGGTCGATTTGTGTAAGATTGTCCCGAAATATTTATTTATTTATTTATTTATGAGTTTGGAATGATTCAATTAGCCATACTATCTTCGCAATTAGATGATTTTCAAGTGCAAAAAACTAGATTATTAATCATGTTTACAATTAAATCAGAAGGTGTAGGTAATAGTTAATTGAGAGCTCTACATTTTGAAATTAAAATCTCATTTTTTGAAAAAAGTGACTAGGCTTGCTCTTTCCGTGGTCCCTTCATATGTATTTGTGCCTTGTGGTGCCAGCTGACTATAATAGTGCCACCCTATCTCGTCCCGCTTGTATCCTAAGGCGACAAAGAGAAAATCTATCCCCCAAGATGATACAAGTCATATTTGGGGGAGGCCTCTGTCCAGCAGTGGACGATTTACAGTTGAAATGATGATGATGAAATTAGGTAAATATGTGGTAGTTTAAATATCGGAAACTCATTCAAATTAACATGCAACTATCCCGTTTTAAGTAAAAGTTTTTTTTTTTTTTTATGACATAGGCGGCAAACGAGCAGACGGATTGCCTGGTGGTAAGCAATTACCGTCGCCCATGGGCACCCGCAACACCAGGGGAGTCACAAGCGCGTTGCCGGCCTTTAAGGGGGGTTGGAGCTCTGGGAACCTTACTCACCATCAGGAACACAACACTACAGACCTGAAAGGTAGCAGTGCTATTATGGCTGAGGTCATCTGTAAGGAGGAGGTACTTCCCCAGTTGGGCTGCTCCAGATTCAAGCGTGATGGTCATCGCTGTGCCCTACCTCTCATTGTTGGACGTAATTTAAGGACATACCCGGGTCCAATAGGTCCAAGTTGAAAACAGAAACAAAAATATATAGTACTCCTTTTAAGTTAACTGAATAATTGAAGGGGCTATGCTCAGCGTTTCTCTGCGGGATCGAATCAGAAATGAGGTAATCTGGCAGAGAACTAAAGTCATCGACATAGCCCACCGTATTAGCAAGTTGAAGTGGCAGTGGGCTGGCCATATTAGCCGTAGAACCGATAACCGTTGGGGTAAACGAGTTCTTGAGTGAAGACCGCGTCTCGGCAAGCGTAGTGTAGGGCGCCCTCAGGCTAGGTGGAGTGACGACTTGCGCAAGATGGCTGGCAGGAGCTGGATGCGAACAGCCGAAAATCGAACACGATGGCGTGAAATTGGGGGGGCCTATGTCCAGCAGTGGACTACGATAGGCTGATGATGATGATGATGATGATGAATAATTGAAGGCACTCGAACCTTCAAAGTAGGAGGCCCCAGCCTTGAATCCTGGCCAGGGCATCTATTTTTGCAACTACATATATCTCAACTATTAAAACACTTCTTTTATACACAATATATTTGACATTTTCTCATAACTAAGTTAACGGAAATGGACAGCAGCGTTCGTCGAAATCGGCGGTCACCGACCCACCTGCCAAGCGTGGCGTCTATGACAACTCCAAGATTATACTAGTAAGTTTGGGAGAGACCTATATCCAGCAGTGTACGGCTTATAATAAAATGATGATTGAGTTACACATCACTCCCACACAACTTCGTATATACATAGTTACATGTATATATGTATACATACAATAGTTATCACTGCATACGTCCCAGTAAATACGTGATTTTTGCTCGAACACGTTCTGTGACCGCATTTAACCTTGCCTCTTCGCTCAACCTTTTGCCATTCAATTTAGACTCTTCCTGCATAGCTATAGAGCAAATTTTTGTGTAAAGATGAATGTTGGTGATGGGATATGAGGTTTTTCCTTGGTTTTTGTTCCATTGTTAAGACAGGAGTCGCTACGGCAATTAGAAACCGTCAAGTTTCTAATTATAGTTTAAAGACTTCTCAAGGGACCATACAGTATGATACCGCGACATATGCTTAGATATATTCGGGGTCAATAGAAAACAAAAAATAAAAAAAAACAAACAAACCATTTACATTTGCCGACCCGGGTATGTCTTTAAACTACGTCCAACAACGAGAGGTAAGGCACAGTGAAGTACCATCACGCTTGAGTCTGGAGAAGCCCGACTGGGGAAGTACCTCCTCCTTACAGAAGACCACAGCCATAATAGCACTGCTACCATTCAGGTGTTGTGTTCGTGGTGAGTAAGGTTCCCAGAGCTCCAACAACTTTTAGGGTAGGCAACGCGCATGTGAATCCTCCGGAGTTGCAGGCGTCCATAGGCTACGGTAACTGCTTACCATCAGGCGGGCCGTATATTTGTTTAACACTGAAAACGAGAGACGATACAAAAAAAAAGAAACAGGCCATTAAAAAGCGGTCACGCGCTGTCCCTACCATAAACGTCTATCGCATACTTTATCTGTGGAAAAACTCCGTTACGAAACGCCACCGTCATAGCTATGCTACCCTGGTACTTTTAGGTCTTTACTAGTTAAGTCGTACCCGGGACTTCCAGCCGGGGTTCGAATCCTGACCCATATTTGACGACAGGCCTAGTGGGTAATGGCCCTGCCTATGAAGCCTGACGGTCCTGAGTTCAAATCCCAGTAAGGGCAATTATTTATGTGATGAGTACATATTTGTTCATGACTCATCGGTGTTTTATATAATTATGTATCTATACTAATATTATAAATGCCTTTTGGACCCGGGTATGTCCTTAAACTACGCCCAACAATGAGAGGTAGGGCACAGCGATGACCATCACGCTTGAATCTGGAGCAGCCCAACTGGGGAAGTACCTCCTCCTTACAGAAGACTACAGCCATAATAGCACTGCTACCTTTCAGGCATGTAGTGCTGTGTTCCTGATGGTGAGTAAGGTTCCCAGAGCTCCAACCCCCCTTAAAGGCCGGCAACGGGCTTGTGACTCATCTGGTGTTGCGGGTGCCTATGGGTGACGGTAATTGCTTACCACCAGGCAATCCGTCTGCTCCTTTCCCGCGTATGTCATAAAAAAAAAAACGAAAGCTGTCTGTTTGTATGCACGCTTAAACTAACTTACAGTAGCCACTTGCTATCGCGTGTGTTGTGTTTTCTATATTCGAGAATGCTTGCATCATTAACACTATCAGACAATCTTAAAACAAAGGTCACAAACCAAAACAGATAAAAAAAACACAGCTAGTCATCTTTTCTTACAGTGACACTACTAGCATAAGTAAGAGACAATATGATTATCTCTCTATACGCTTTAAACGAGTAACTTGTTGACCACATAGAATTCCGTGATCCTAGTAAAACAGGGTATAAGTTAAATTAGCACAGCGAAGAAGGGTACAAGTGCCGTACATTTTATAGGACTTGTGACCTTTTTCACTAAGCCAATTTGACTTATACCCTTTTTCATTAGAATCACAGAATATTTCATAACGTCAAAACAAATGCAGTTTACAAAGTAAAGATACAAAAGAAATTCGACCTTATTTTGTTAGTCATTAGGATCTAATTTCAAGCAATTTCTGATACAACTCCGTATAATTAAATCTCTAGTTTATGCAAATAAATTAAAAAATACTTGTTTGTGATGACTAAGAATAATCGTGATCACAAAATATTATTATTTATATACATTTGTACGATGGCGTCTGATAATATCAAAACATTGAATGTACCAAAAATATGTATCTACGCAACTTACGCCGGGGTCTAAGAGTTGTTCTATCTCCTCCCGCGGGTATCGTAAGAGAGAAAGAGAAAAAACCCAAGGATGGACAGCGTCCGTTGCAACTCAATCTACAGCTACTGCGGTCGCCAACCCGCCTGCCAAACGCGACTGTGGCTACTACCCCCCAAGATACCGAACATTATAGTGAAAAAAAATAGGAGGCAAATATGACTGATTTTAAATTATTTTTCATCACACTTGCTCGTCAATGGCGTTGTTACTTGCGAGAGTACAGAGCAGTTATAGCCGATTTAGCTCACACGGGCGGTTAAGTTTAGTTTTAAAAATATTCAACCAACTTTTAATATGTATAAAACATATCTTTATACTCGTATTCAATTTGACTGCAATTTATTGTTTAGTATTTATTAAAAATAATTGTTTTATATTTGATTTTAATAATTGATACTATTTGGCAGGATGATCTGTCAAATTCGAAAACAAAACGCAGTTGTTAACATTATCTGTGAAAGACATAAGTTGTTGAGAAAGACAAAAGTTGACATCGTTGACAATCTTTTTTAGTGGATGAGGTCTGATTGTAGTTTTCAAAGTGTATTTTGATTTTAAGCCTACATAAGTACTAACTAATATTTTACCAACGAATTTATTTTATTTCCTCGCAAATGTGATGAAAAACATTGTGTGTACCACGGGTGGTAAGTGTATAACAAACTTGAGTCATTAAAAGCCCTCCGACTTCGTCGTCGGGCTTCTAATAGACTCGCGTTTACTATACCTTACTTACCATCCTCGTTGCACAATGTACTATTCCTAAATATCGCAAGACGATAATCGCACGATTTTTCTAATTCTAAAAAACGAGTTATAGGTGAAAAACTTAACCGAAAGACCATCTCTTTGTAGTTGTGCAGATAATTAATATGTAACTTACGTCAATTTGAATATAGAACGCCGACATGCGTATACACACGTTACTACTACATAGGTAGTTGCTTTAGCTAAGTTTTTCACCTATAATATGTTTGCGTTTTTATCATTTATCACAATGTCTGTCAGTACGAAACAAGTATGTGAGTACGAAAGTGACAACGCGATAAATGATAAAATTACAAACATGCTATCCAGCCTGATCTTTTAACGAAACGAATTTAATGATACAAAAAATAGGAAACTATACTGTCGATTAAATGTCTAGTCATTAGTAATTAATTAATATAGTAATTAGTTAATGGGTGAGTAATATCAGGCTTTTTAAATTATTTTAAATTATATCACTGTGATATATGTAAGTATAGAGATAATCTCTTCAACTTCACGGATACTGCGTTATTTGTTGCATATGCTGGCTGAATCATTCGTACATATCTGACATAGGTTCGAAATGTACCATAGAAACAGTTTTAGACTCGTGTATGTCCTTAAATTACGTCCAACAATGAGAGGGCACAGCGAAGTATCATCACGCTTGAGTCTGGAGCAGCCCAACTGGTGAAGTACCTCCTCCTTACAGATGACCACAGCCATAATAGCACTGCTACCTTTCAGGTGCTGTGTTCCTGGTGGTAAGTAAGCTTCCCAGAGCGTCAACCCCTTAAAGGCCGGCAACGCGATTTTGGTACCCATGGGCAACAGTAATTGCTTAACATCAGGTACCTAATCCGTCTGCTCGTTTTCAAAGTCATAAAAAAAGTACATTGATAATTCCGTGTTGTTTATGTGCTGTGTGTCACTAGGAATATCTTTCACCGCGATAACTTGTTTAATAGACAAAGAGAGACCACTTCGATAGCGAAGTTCACTGATGCTCTATGGTCTTACGGTATGACGTTAGGTAGTAGGCCTTGCGTTTTGTAAAGTGGTAGCTGGACTTTACAGAAAGCCAAGAGGCGGTCGCGGCCCCGGGACTGCCGGGTGTTGACCAAATAGTGGTGAACGCGCTTTGAGATCAATTCTTCATTAGCTGCACAATACTGCGTTAGATCACTGCATAATTAGCTATCGATAGTGCGAAGCCGGGCGAAAATAATAAAGGGTCAATGTGGGTAAGTCATACTTTATTTTTGAGGGAAGTTCGTAATATGACACTAAATACCGAAATTTAATTAAATAGGAAATTGGTTGGTAGACGGTCTTTCCTGATAGACGGTCTTACCCACATTGACCTAAATCAAAAATAGGTATGTTACTATTTACTAAATTATAATAGGCTTTAAGATATTTTTGTAGAATAAATCCACAGTTATTAAGTAATTATCGTTAAGCCAAACTTACCTATATTTTATTTGAAAATACAAATGATACACATTTGATATGAAATACAAATAAATTCGTAAAAATGAAGAGAAAGTTATAACCTTGATTGTATAACTGTCTAGACTTACGTCTGTATGTCAATATACAAGTAATTTACTACACTACATTTGCAGAAATTGGCACAAACGTTACTCAATCACTATAAATTACTTTTTATTACCAAACAAATTGATTAAATATATGATTAGAATCAGTTTTTCGATATTCCTATCATATACATTCCATTGAGGTTTACTTCTATAGGTATAAAGCTAAAGCACCTGCCTATGTAGTAGTAACATGTGTACACACATGTCGGCGTTCTATATTCAAATTTGGAAGTTCGTTGTAAAAATGACTGGATTGCATGGTCGCCATTTTATCGTCTATCGCACTCTCCGTCACTTTCGCACTCACATACTTGTTGGAGCGTGACAGATATTGTGTCAAATGATAAAAACGCAACCATATTATAGGTGGAAAACTTAGCTAAAACACCTGGTCTATGTAGTAGTAACGTGTGTACACGCATGTCGGCGTTCTATATTCAAATTTTGACGTAAGTTCCATATTGATTCTTCGCACAACTACATATACCTACTTCTGGACAATCTTACACAATTCGACCTATTTAATATAGATAATAGATATTATAATAGTAATAATAAAGAATAGGTTAGGGTTTTTAAATATAATATGTCTATTGTTTTGATATGTTTTGGATGTGTTTTTATAATTCTACTTTATAAAAATATTGTAAAAAATTTAACTTAAAAAACAAGATAAGTAAAGAATAAAGAACATATTATTTTTTTATTATTATTTATTTATTAAACATACTAGAAAATTTTTACAATTCAAAGTCCTGCAAAACTGTTTGGACTAAATACTTAAATACATAGAAAACACTAATGACTCAGGAACGAATGTCTGTGCTCATCACACAAATAAATGCCCCGACTGGGATTCTAACCCAGGACCATCGGCTTCATAGGCAGGGTCACTACCCACTAGGCCAGACCGGTAGTACATGGCCCTTCAGTTAAGTTTTTCACCTATAGACAGATTCATACCATAAAAAAAAAAAAAACACAACCTGTCATCTTAGCTATGGCCCAAAAAGTTTCGGTAGCCTCCGCATAACTTCCATAGCCGAATCTAACATTTAAAAAGGTTGCCAAACCAGAGGTACCTTTAAAAAGTAAAAGGGCCCTATTGCTCAACTGTGAGGTAAGAGTGAACGAATCGGGCGTGGGTGCCACGCTATTGTATACTATACGTAGACTACTGACCATAGATTCCGTATTTTTTTTATGAGAAAGGTGGCAAATGAGCAGATGCTTGATGGTAAGCAATTGTCGTCGCCCATGAGCGCCCGTAACACCAGGGGAGTCAAAAGCGCGTTGCCGGCCTTTAAGATAGGAGTACGATATTTTCTTGAAGGTATGAGAGTCGTCATCATCATCATCATGTCAGCCGAAAGACGTCCACTGCTGGACATAAGCGCCCTCAAGAACGACCCAAGAAGACCGATCCTTCGCCTTCCATATCCAGCGGCATCGCGCTACTCTAACTAGGTCGTCGGTCCACCTTGTGGAAGGCCTAACCTAACCTACCCTGCGTCATCCAGTTCGTGGTCGCCACTCCAGAACCTTTCATCCCCAACGGGTATCCACCATACACGTAGACCATTCATTTCGTCTAGGGTCCGAATATCGACATTTCTGCCACCAACGCTCTGTCACCGGTATTATTCTCACACAAGTTATTGTTTCTCATCAATTAAATACAATTTATGTATATCAATGAAATAAAATTATGAATTTACAGCGATGTTTAGTAAGTATCCCGCTTTGTACCTACTCACGCGCAACTCGAAATCACTCCATCTAGTGTGCGCGTTATCTGTGTGTGTGTTCAAGCCAACATGGCGTTCGTTAGTATTCGTAGTACGCGGTGGGAAAGAGATGCGATACAAGTGGAAAGTGTGCTACCTTTGTCTGCTATACTATTGTATAGTTTATATTTAGGTCAATATTTAAACGTTTTGTGGGGACATTTTTTTGAATATCATCATCATCTTCCTCGCGTTGTCCCGGCATTTGCCACGGCCCATGGGAGCCTGGGGTCCGCTTGGCAACTAATACTAAGTTGTGTTTCATAATAACATGAAACGAGTAGGTAATGTTTTAAATGTGTGCGAATTTTCCAGGCAACCGTAGTTTTTTTTAATTCACAGATAATCTAGTGTCAACTCCATTTTCGTATAGTTTCTATAGTAAGTAAGCAATTGCTCTGTTTTGCAGGGGCAAATGAAATTGAAATGTCATTATTATATGGATTTTGTTATAATAATGAAGCATTTAACAGATAAGAAATATGTTATAACAATGTAATGGGTCATTATTTGCTGTTGAACGAATCAGAGAGGTTATGTTATGTGTGTAGATATATAGAATAGCTATTTTTTATACAAGGGAGCAAAGTTAGTGTTTACCTTCTCGTGCTAATATTGAGACCCGAGCCAGCGAAAGATTCCAAAATTGAACCACAGGCATAGCGAGTGGTTCAAAGAGTGTAATCTTGAGCAATGGGAGGGTTTTAAAGCACGAGAGGGAAACACACTTTGCTACCGAGTGAAACACATAATTATACATCTCACCGCGAGGAAAAGAAATTGTTTTTGAAGAATAAAATAGTTCTTACCGAGCTAGTGATATGAAAATCTATTAAATACTTTCGAATAAACTCATTATAGTACATTAACACAGTTTGTTAAGTTACTAAACATTTGTTTCATGTACAGAACGCAACATGGTTGCCATTTTATCGTATATCGCGCGATTTATCACTCTCGCACTCACATTGTTGGAGCGTGACAGATATTGTCACAATTGTTAAATTCCGACCATATTAGGCGAGCAGGTGTTGTATTATGTACATTCTGAAATAGCGTAACCACTTGTCTTATATTTGATCAGCTGATATTTTTATTGGTGGCAATTGGGAAATAAATATAGCTCTGTTCACTTTCATTTTCTTAAAAGAGTTAATTGCAGGATTTTTGTACCTTTGCTTAGCTCATTTTTTTTTTCAGTAACTTTGTAACGACACTGGTAAAAATTGAACTTCTTCTCAGGTACTACGACAATTAACCATACATTTGTTTAACGAGGAGAAAATTATGCGACAAAAGGTACAAAAATTCTGTAATCGACCCAAAACCTAAGAAGGGTTATCTATAAGATAATCCAATCGAATTTTTTTCTCAATAAATAATGTCAGAAATGAGGAAATCCACAAAAATTAAGTCGTTTTTTTTATGACATAGGCGGCAAAGTAGCAGACGGATTGCCTGGTGGTAAGCAATTACCGTCGCCCATGGGCACCCGCAATACCAGGGTACTCAAAATAGCGCGTTGCCGGCCTTTAAGGGGGGTTGGAGCTCTGGGACCGTACCCGTTGCAAGCGTCCATAGGCTGATACCGTAGCCTATAGACGCCTGCAACTCCAGAGGATTCACATGCGTGATGCCTACTACACTTTCAATCAAAGAACCTATACACTCCTTTGTTGCCGGCTGACTAGATTAGCACCAGCCCATCTTCTCCACGACAAAGGGGAAACTCGAAGGATAGGTAGGCAGACACCGAATCAACAGCTGCTGTGATCGCCAAACCGCCTACCATGCGTGGTGACTGTGGCAAATCATCATCTAACCTAAGTCGGGTAAAAGAACGAATAGTCTACAAACAGGTTAAAGTTTAGTAATAATAACAACTTCAATGAAAAGTAGGTTAAAATAGCTTTATAAGAACTCACGACTTTGGTGAGTATCTCAAAACAGCGGTTAGATAACTATTGCATAATGAAGGGCTAGCATTCGTTGCGTAAAGTGTGCTGATGTTTGTATCTCTTTCTTTCATATACAAGTCGAGTGAAAAGTTGGTGAGATAATTTGAAAGCTGCGGAACAATGTTGTTTGAAAGCTGTGAGAGACTTTTTATAGAAGACTGACCAGCGTTTGACCATATTATTAATCTGTGGTTTGACCTCAGTGGTACTGACGGTAAGTGTCGACGAGGACGAGGGTGTAGCACGCTGGTTCAGTAACAGCCTATTTACTCTTCCCTTGAAAAGACACAAATTATATCTTTCCGGGAACACAGGCGAAGGAAGCTAATTCCATTCCTTAGCAGTCCGCATTAGGAAGGGAGAAGCAAATCGCTGTGTGAGAATAAATAGAATATTCACAACGTAACGATGAAACTCTCTATTGCGAGGAGTATCCGACATGTACTGACCGGTTTAATTGAAAAAATGAAATGAAAAAAGGTTTATTTACTAATACAGCGTTACAAAAAAAATGAACGCACTGTGTCCTGTGCTAGGAAACCCTGTATTACAGGACCCAGTTTCGTCAATCTTAATGTACATTACTTATGTATACAAGTTGTACAGACAGAGTAAACAATTCTTACTTATGCTACCAATATTTAAAAAGATATATCCCACTTTATTTCTAAATTATATTTATATAAATTTGTGTGTGTGTGTGTGTGTTTGTGTGTGTGCGTGTGTGTATGTGTGTTTGGATTAGAGAGGATGAAAGTTTTATGAAAATATAATAAGTTTCTAACAGGTTAAAAATGCAATGATATATAATAAGCATCATTGGAAAATAGTGGTTATTTTAGTACCGTATTTATTTATTTATTTAATCTATATTGCACAAAAAAAAATCTTACAGTAAGGCGGACTTAATGCTATAAAGCATTCTCTACAAACCTTTACTTTAGTAAAGGTCTCTACTTTAGTAAAAAGTCTCTACAAACCTTTACTTCTAGAGACTTTTTACTAAAGTAGTAATGTAAATAAACCTTTTTTCATTTCATTTTTTCAATTAAACCGGTCAGTACAGGTCGGATACCCCGCTCATTCACTCAATCCATTCATCACCATCTTCATTCAATCCTGCATAAGTCAGGACAGAAAGAACCGCGAATCCAGTCAATCTCACTTGAATTTAATTACATTCGCCGGTCTCAGTAAAAAGGAAGCGACTCATCGCATAATTGCCTCGAGCAGTTAACACTGTAACTCAATTACTCTTTATAATTTGAATAAGAGCGTATTGATAAGAGGTGCGAGTAGCGGGTAGATGGACTCAGGAGTGATGGACCCACGAAAGTTGAGGCGAATGAATTACGCACACAACTATATATATATATTTAAAATTAATTAATTTAGGATTACCAACAGATAATACATCTTTCATATTCTTATAATCTATGTTATAATCTAGACTGATGCTTATGCAATTATAGGTAACCACATCTTAAGAACTATATGAAGTACTGATTGAAAAAAGAGAGAATGAATGGAATGAATGAGTGAATGTAAATCTCCCTATCATTACATGAGATGTTGTCGTGTGCGTGACTTCCACTCTCGTGAAACTAGGTACTTTTGTATAGGTATAGAAAAGCGGTACATCAGAGGCTCTAGTGTAAGTTACTTTTGAAGTAAGAAAACGTTTACGAATGCGTAAGTGATAATGTTATTTATATGGGAAAGTAAAGTCACGTTAAAAATGTACACTCAGGGCTCTGTAAATTGAAAGTAGATAAATAAATTAAATAATAAATAAATATTACACGCTGAGTCCCACGGTAAGCCCAAGAAGGCTTGTGTTGAAGGTACTCAGCCAAAGATATATACATAATAAATACTAAAATACATAGAAAACACCCATGACTCAGAAACAAATATCTGTGCTCATCGCACAAATAAATGCCCTTACTGCGGATCCGGCGTCAAAGAGCTTACCAATTCATGTTTTGTTTTAATTTGAACACTAAACTGTTTTAGTTTAAAATCGCTCCCGCTATCTCCTCCGCCCTCACCCTGCGCGCAGCCTATCACTTTCAATTTGAAGTCTCACAATCCGTGTGTCGTCGGCTCCACAATGGGTACTTAAGGGCGGGTCAAGGTTCGACTCCCGGCCGTTGCGACATACGTACTATGTATGTGGTACTCACTGACTTTGTGAGGAATAGAAACAAATCAAAGACAATCTGTTGGTCTAGTAGGGAGTGACCGTATGAAGCCTAAGTCTTGGGTTCAAATTCCAGTAAGGTCATTTACTCGTATTTGTGTTTAGAGCAGAAATATTTGCACCTAAGCCTTGGGGGTTTTCTATGTATTTAAGTATTTGTATATTATATAAATCTTTGCCTGAGTACCCACAACACAAGCCTTCTTGAACTTACCGTGGGGCTCAGTCAATTTGTGTAAAAATGTCCTGTAATATTTATTGATTTTATTCATATTTTATCCAAAAGTATCTATACATTGTTGTTATTGCGACGAAATAAAGTTGTACAATGGCCATCAGATATATCGGAGCTGTGGAGGTGGTCACAAATATCTGAACAACGCCTCTATCGTCAAGGCGAAGTGCATGTTCCGATATTTGTGACCACCTCCACAGCTCCGATATATCTAATGGCAACTGAACTATATTTATAAACCATACTAGCTGTTTGCCCAGCGGTTTATTAGGAAAAAACGTAGCCTATATGTTAATTCAGGGTGTTAGCTAACTCTATACCAAATATTAAAATCGCTCCAGCCGTTGTGAATAAGTAACAAACATACACACTCACAAACTTTATAATATTAGTGTAGAAATAAAACAACTAAAAAACATTAGTTCGAATTGATAACCTCCTCCTTTGTTTGAAGTCGGTTAAAAACGTATTAAATCGCTTATACGGGTGGACTGACACCCGATGACCACGAACGCTGCTAAAGGGTTCGAAACGTCGGGATGAAGTTTAAATTAGTATACGCGATTTAATCCGTTTTAGTTGTTTTATTTCATTAGTAATTATCGCGGCAACCGAAGACAATATTATTAGTGTAGATTATATATACATGTATAAATCGAAATATATCTTTAAACTCGACTAAAGGACACACTGTGACGTGGAGGTGACCTCTTAAATGAATCTCTTCCAGTTAACCTTTGCGATTGAGTGATAAATGTACAATTGTTCAAGGAAGCGAGTAAATAGCATCATCCTAGCGTTTGTCCATTGCAGCCTGGGCTCCGCTCGGCAATGTACTTCCAAGATCTTGAGAGAGGAAATAGAGGTGTTATTGGTAGGTACGAGTATATTAGTTTCTTTGACAATGTTTTTCTTCTACGAATTACGACTATTAATTAATATATAATAATTTTATTATCGATATTTAAATGGAAAGAAATATAGAAAAATTTGACTCGCAGCGGGACTCGAACCCACAACCACTGGATTACTAAATATATTTATTAAAAAAAAAAAGAAAAAAACCTACTTTAAAAGTCTAACTAAATAAATAAATATGATAAATATATAATGACAATCGTACACAAATCGACCCAGTCCTACTATAAGCTCATTAAGGCTTGTGTTGTAGGCACTATAATAAATACTTAAATACATAAAAACAACCATGACTCAGGAACAAATATCTGTGCTCGTCACTTAAATAAATGCCCTCACTGGGATTTGAAGCCAGGACCATCGGCTTCACTACCCACTAGGCCAGACCGGTCGTCAAATAACCAGCAATAAAATAAGTTGTTGTTTTTTTTGCATAACATTTTAATTAGTAAACAAATAAACTGAAATAGATAACATATGAGAAAACCCGAAGTGGGATCAAATTTGGCTTGACCATCAAGCCCTGCCAACTAGACCATACATAGGTGTGGTGGGTTCAAACCCTGCCTCAAACACCGGCGGCCGTTACCACTTTTTCTTTATTATATCAATTCAATGTGTACTCTTAAATTACATACTCGCCTGGTACCGGCTGACTAGAATAGCACCACCCCATCTCCCGCGGGTGTCGTAAGAGGCGACAAAGGGAAAAACCGATGGGCAGCAGCGTCCGTCGAAACTCAATCTACAGCTGCGGTCGCCAACCCGCCTGCCAAGCGTGGCGACTACGGCAACTACCCTCCAAGATGATACAAGTCATATTTGTGGGAGGCCTATGTCCAGCAGTGGACTGCGTACAGCTGAAATGTACATTGTGCAGCTTTGGCCAAAAGTATTGACACACTTTTCTTCTTCTAGCACTATAAACCATCTTTTTTAAAAATGATGATACAATATCCGTACTTTACTAGGTTTCCTGTTAAAAAAAGATGTGTCAACTCATGCGCAGGGGACATCCCTGAACTACGTGATCCGTCGCGCATATTAACATTGTGGCCTGTAGGATGTGAAAAACAAGAGTACGTGCTTATGATCATTTATGTTATCATTAGTACTTTGAACCAGGCTGAGATAGCCTATAGTGCATAGTTTGCAATACTGATTGTCTACGAGATGACATAAAGGTAGTAGGTGAGATATTCTCCTGTGTTCCCGGTAAGATATAATCTGTGTATTTTCAAGGCAAGAGTGAATAGGCTGTTACTGAACCAGCGTGCTACACCCTCGACCTCGTCGTCACTTACCATCAGGTGCGACTGAGGTCAAACGCTGGTCAGTCTATTATAATAAAAAAAGTCGAGCTAACGTATCATGAACTTAAAACTACATATAGTTGACTGAGGAACCGAGCGAAGCGAGGCGACAAACGTATCCGTTTTAACCTTCAAAGGAGAGGCCGTACGGGCGTACGGGTTCGTTTTGGGTTTGAGGTCTCTCACTGGTACAGTCAGCGTCATATATTTAGTCACAGTCAGTATGGCCAAATATATCGATACACATCCTTAATGTTATATAAATAAAGATCTGTTTCGATATATGTGGCTATACTGGCTGTAACTAACTATATGACGCTGACTGTACGACGATTTGGCAGATTGATGTGTGTGTATTGGTTGGTTGGTCAGTGTCGGTCTAGAGGTCGCATTTTCCATCCGAGTTCGGTGAAACTTGGCATGCGTTCCTTGATTTATTTTCCAAAAATTGTCGTATCATTTTTTGATTGGGGTTCAAATGAGGGGGAAAAGGGGGGAAGTTTGCTGTCACGTTATTTATGGGCGGATTTTAATCATTATCGGGTATAAGGTCAAGCCACACTTCCTTAAAAGGTTCTTGTAAAAAAATCGAGGGAGGGGAAAGAGGAGGAACCTTCCCATATCGTTGTTTTATAGGAAATACACTAGTGTATAAACTATAATAGTTCCTAAACAGAACTGGGGCGCTACCGCGAAAAAGGATATTCGTTTTCGGACGATCCTCTCTGTCACTCTCATGACACCTTAATTGGAGTAAAAGAGAAAGATACTCAAAATATACGTACTTCGAAGTTCGCGGTACCGGGCCTGTTCAGGTACGAAAACATATCAAAGTATGTCTATTTCTTCTAGTTTGTTTATACATAATTCATTTAATTTTTTAGTTTTTTTCTGTTATGTTTTGTATTCTATTAAAGTATTTGACATGTTTTCTTGTGGGACTACGCATAATTATGTACTTTTAAGATTTGATGTCTGACTGTTTGTTTTCAAATGAGATGATAAAATAAGTCCCGCCGTAGTTTCTTGCCGGTCTCTTCTCGGGTCAGGGTGTAGGGTTAGAACCGGTGGTAGATTTTTCTTTGACGTCCATAAGTGCATTTTAATGTACCTAAATTAAAAAATAATTATCTTTCTTTATTAGATATGGCAAACAATACTCGCAACTTTGGAAGGGCTCCAACAAGGTGTACCAACACTCTGATCAATGACTGGTTGTTGTAGAAATCTTTTGGGAAGGCCTTTATCTAGCAGTGGTATTGCAGCTGATGATGATGAAATCTATCTAATAAATACGAGTAGTGTTTAAACTATATCAGTTCAGTACAGTACTGAGTAACATAATGGTTGAATCACCCAACACAAAGTATTTTTACATGTTGCGATATGCCCTTGTATTGGTTAGCTTAGTTGGCGCCATAAGTGGGTCTACGATACTAGAGACATATATAAATAATTCTCACACGTGCGCCATAATAATGCTAAGCTTAAGTGGCAGTGGGCAGGGCACATTGAACCGATTGCCGTTTGAGCGTATCGCGCCTCATTGGAATTAGTCCGGTTTCCTCGCGATGTTTTCCTTCACCGAAAAGCGACTGGTAGATATTAATTGATATGTCGTATACATAAGTTCTGAAAAACTCATTGGTACGAGCCGGGTTTTGAACCTGCGACCTCTGGATTGCAAGTCGCACGCTCTTATCGTTAGGCCACCAGCGCTCTTATGTTTTACTTAAACAAACTTTTATTTTATTTTGTAGAATATAATCGTAATGATGTGTAATTTTTATTATTCAAAGTTTATTATTTTTGTTTTGGTTTAATTTTTATTTGTGTTAATTTATTCCATTATAATATTTTGACTGTTCTGTTCGTCTACTTATTTTGTCTCTTACATTAGATATTTTACAATATTTTTATAAAAGTATGCTATGTTTTGTTATTATACTTTTGCTCCAACCCCCCTTAAAGGCCAGCAACGCGCTTGTGACTCCCTGGTGTTGCGAGTGCCCATGGGCGACGGTAATTGCTTAACACCAGGCAATCCGTCTGCTCGTTTGTCGCCTATGTCATAAAAAAAAAATACTTGTATTTCGCTGTTTGTGATATCTATGGTCTAAAATAAAAAAATTGATTTGATACTCTCTATTTTAATAAAGTGCGTAATCTACTGACATAATATGTCTGCGGCTAACACGGTTACCTGCGAGAGGTTGTTTAAACGTTTTGGGAAGTTGTCAATACTTGCGTTAAACGTTGCCTAATGTTGGGTACAGAAATGTACTTGGGGCCGATACGGAATGGGAACTACGTCGGCCATTTTATTTAAAGTTGTATTCTCAACATTTTTTAATTTGGTTTCTACTCAGAATCATGAGCAGACCGCTTTGGATTCAATAGAGCAACGTGCTCGCAGACTCATTGGCGATCCTGAATTACTGAGTGTAAGGTTACAAAGCCTTGAGCACCGTCGCAGGGTTGCTAGTTTGTCTGTGTTTTACAGGATACATTTTGCAGAGTGTGCACAGGAATTGCACGATTTAATTCCGCCTCCGTTCCACCACCGGACGTCCAGGCGAGGGGAGCGGTTTCATCCTTACGTTGTGAATATTCCATTCATTCGCACGAAGCGATTCGCTTCTACCTTCCTAATGCGGACTGCTAAGGAATGGAATTCGCTCCCTTCTTCGTCTGTATTCCCGGTAAGATATAATTTGGGTCTTTTCAAGGCAAGAGTGAATAGGCTGTTACTGAACCAGCGTGCTACACCCTCGACCTCGTCGTCACTTTCCATCAGGTGCGACTGAGGTCAAACGCTGGTCAGTCTTTTATATAAAAAAAAGACCTGGGACAACTCGGGGCAAGCTGTAGGGATTTAATATCGATAAAATAATTCAATATATATTACTACTCGATACGTCACTAATGTATTACTAGAGTTTTAAACTGGAAATATTAATAGGCCATACCTGGGATAACTCGGGGCAAGTTCTAGATATTTCATATCGATTAAAAAATATGTCTATTATAATTAAATTGATATACATGAGCTCATTGGTCGTTCTCGATTACCATAAAGAGGTTTGACTACTGTGGACGTTGAGAGAACGTTTAGCAGTTTAAAATTGATATTTTCATCTAGACGGCAATCGTTAACACTGACGAACGTTGTATTATGAAAACTATTTTAATATCAATAATAATATTTTAAAATAACCCCCTTTTTTTTATTTGATTAGAAAATAGATAATATTTAAATATGTGTAATAAAATTTTGATGTTGTCAGTAACATCGATATATTTTTTTATCGATTAAATATTTGGTCACACACTTATAGATGCTCCGAGTTATTCCAGGTATGATCATGAGCTCTTTCGAGCCTGATAGGAGAAAAAATGTGTAAATATATGGAATCTTTAAACGTTCAGGCGACTTAGTCATAGGTACGCCGAACCTTTTTTTTTTATGACATAGGCGGCAAACGAGCAGACGGATTGCCTGGTGGTAAGCAATTACCGTCGCCCATAGGCACCCGCAACACCAAATGAGTCACAAGCGCGTTGCCGGCCTTTAAGGGGGGTTGGAGCTCTGGGAACCTTACTCACCATCAGGAACACAGCACTACATACCTGAAAGGTAGCAGTGCTATTATGGCTGTGGTCTTCTGTAAGGAGGAGGTACTTCCCCAGTTGGGCTGCCCCAGATTCAAGCGTGATGGTCAACGCTGTGCCCTACCTCTCATTGTTGGACGTAGTTTAAGGACATACCCGGGTCCAAAACCTGCTTAGACCTAACTTCAAATACCTTAAATTCGAATCACTTAGGCTATTGTCATCTTCATTGTCATCATCATCATCGTCATATTAGCCGAAAGACGTCCACCGCTTTACATAGACCTCCCCCGAAGCGACCCACAACGATCAGTTTTGCGTCCATCCATCCATCCAGTGGATTCTACCAAGGAGAATCAAATTTTTCAATAAAAAAACTGCTACTGCTAGACATAAGACTCCCCAAAAAATATTGTGTTGCCACAGTCACGCTTGGCAGGTGGGTTGGCGACCGGGTTCATACACAATTTCGTATATTTCCATTATGGCAAAAGTTCAGTGACATTAAGTTTACTTACTACATAAAAATTCGACCAGCCTACTAGCTAAGTAGTAGGTACGGAAAAAGCCGGTAAACCGGTTTAGTTGATTACATGACACGCCGTATTGCCAATATACGTCAAGTATGTCGTAATAACTAATTTGATGTCCAACTATAAACAACGATTGTGGACCTTAATACTAAAGACTTAAGTATCAGTCGCGGACATCCTAATAAGGCCTATTTGCCTCTTTATCACTCGTATGCAAGAGCGATAGAGATGAAATATTTTTTTATTAAAATCGCTTCAGCCGTTTAGAAGTAACAAACATAAACACTCACAAACTTTCGCCTTTATAATTAGTATACCCCGTTATCTTATGCTCAGTTTAGGGGCAAGTGATTGGGCAGTTACGATAATCTAAATCGATAAAAAAAAAAGTAGTTGATTTACTCAATAACATTTCAAATGATGTCAAAAGATCTTGGGTCCGATTTTTGAAAGTCACCATGTTATTTTCATAGAGAATGAATGAATGAGAATCTCTATGAAGATAAGCAATACAACCTGGGTATCTTCAAGTCGAGAGTGAATAAGCACTTGCTAGGTAAGCATGTTCCATCGTCGGCCTCGTCGTCACTTACCATCAGGTGAGATTGGGGCCAAATGCTAACCTATCATTTATAAAAAAAAAAAAGGTGACTATTTCAAACATCGGACACCAAATTGACGATAAGTACCTAATTTAATAATTGACGTTATTCGATATTTATAATTGTCGCCCTCCGATTTGATTAAATAGTAGATTGTTTGACAAGGGGCTAAAGTAGGCCATAGCACCACTAGATGGTTATTTTCCCGAACGAAGTGAGGGAAAATTGTTCGAGGGGTAATATGGCGTTTAGACCCAAGTTATACATACTAGTTTTCACTTCGATTGCGAGAAAATAAAATAAAGTAACATTTTAACAATAAACAAATACAATTTTATCGCCCGCAATGAATTCTGACTCAAAAATGTTTAGTTTGGCAATCTTTGTATTTTTTTCACTGCTTTGATACAGATAGGACATATCTACGCCGCATAATTTGGGCTTCAAAGAGTTTGCCAACGATTTAAACTTTTTTTCATTGCTTGTGAAGTAGGAACTAAAAAGCACCTAATTTGATTGCGTTTTCTCATTGGTCGATTTTAATATTGCGGTATATCTGATTGGTTGATACTTTATACAAAGTTTTGTTTAATGACTTCACATTTTTAAACAGTATTCGCACCAAAAAAGAACCTAGAGTTGCAATTAACTTCGATATGTGTCGTGATTGGTGGATTTAATAAGGTGAAGCGTTCTGGTTGGTCAATTTAAAACGTTTTGTATATCATAAATATGTATACATATTTTCCCAAGAGGCTAAATGTACTACTTTAGTCCGCCTTGGCAAGCATAATATGACACACTTTTAGAGCATGAGAAGTGAAAAAGAATGAATGAGTTATCTGTCGGGAATTCACTTAGAAGAATTTTAGTTTGCCAAGTAACTTTTAATATGAATCGACTAATTATGTGAAGCAATAATAAATAAGATAGTGTACACTAGCTTTTCCACGCGAGTTCGTCGGCCAGCCATGCCCGTCTTTAAAGTATGGTTGCGGGATAAAAAATATACTATGTCCTTTCTCGTAGCTCAAATTCTCTCCATAGCAAATTTCATTCCGATTAGTTCAAAGGCTTAAGCGTAAAGAGGTTACAGACAGAGGGAGCTACTTTCGCATTTATAATAAATAATGAAATAAATAAATACAGCGGGATAATCTTACACAAATCGATCTAGTCCTACGGTAAGCTCAGTAAGGCTTGTGTTGTAGGTACTAGACGACGATATATATAATAGATAGATACATATAAATACTTAAATACATAGAAAACACTCCTGACTCAGGAACAAATATCTGTGCTCATCACACAAATAAATGCCCCGACTGGGATTCGAACCCAGGACCATCGGCTTCATAGGCAGGGTCACTTCCCACTAGGCCAGACCGGTTGTCAAATATTAGTATATTATTAGTATGGAATGTGTTCACTCCGTATTGCGTAAGAAAAAATGGGCCGCCAACGCCATATACTTTAGCCGTTACAATTTTTTTTATACCTGACTGCTGACTGACCAGCGTTTGACCTCAGTCACACCTGATGGTAAATGTTTTGGACCCGGGTATGTCCTTAAACTACATCCAACAATGAGAGGTAGGGCACAACGATGGCCTAACTGGGGAAGTACCTCCTCCTTACAGAAGACCACAGCCATAATAGCACTGCTACCTTTCAGGTATGTAGTGTTGTGTTCCTGATGATGAGTAAGGTTCCCAGAGCTCCAACCCCCCTTAAAAGCCGGCAACGCGCTTGTGATTCCCCTGGTTTTGTGACGCCCATGGGCGACGGTAATTGCTTACCACCAGGCAATCCGTCTGCTCGTTTGCCGCCTATGTCATGTCGTATAAACTGGTTTGGAGTTCATGTCTATACTTATATGTTCTCAGTTACTAAGGAAGACCAAATTGTTTATCAGCTACAGGAACACACCCACCGCATTGCGAACGAGCTGACGTATATATGTGTCGTAATCGCTATATATAGACATGTTTACGATTCGAATTGGAAGCTTTAGATGATACGAGATAGTTATAACCTACTAACTACACTTGGGGCATGGGTACTGCCGTGTGATGCCGGCTGACTAGAATAGCACCACCCCATTTCCTCCCGCGGGTGTCGTAAGAGGCGAAAAAGGGACAAATCCTACGGACAGGCAGCAGCGTCTACAGCACCCAATCTACAGCTACTGTGATCGCCAACCCGCCTGCCAAGTGTGGTGACTATGGCAACTACCCCCAAGATGATACAAGTCATATTTGTGGGAGGCCTATGTCCAGCAGTGGACTGCATACTGCTGAAATATATGTAATGTATGGGTACTGTACCCAAACTGCCATAACCCACCAGAAGATGGGGATCAGCAATCCTTGGAGCCTTGGAACATACGGTGACTGATCGAACGTTGGTACATTTTTTATACAACGACGGTGGCAAACAAGCATACGGCCTGATGGTAAGCAGTTACCGTAGCCTATGGACCCAATTCCAGAGGATTCACATGCCCGTTGCATACCCTAAAAATTGTTGGAGCTCTGGGATCCTTACTCACCATCAGGAACTTGGTGTATTTGTTATGTTTTAACTCGTCGTATTTGTTATGTTTTATATTTCCTTATTTTATAGATTGATTAGCATGGGGATAAAGGTAAGTAATCGAGTGTTGATATAGTTACTAATAACTTAAAAACTTTTATTTATTCATTAATGCGTACAAAATAGTAGATTTAAAAATATTGTCGTCTTTTTAATTTTTTTCTTTTGATTATTGTATTTAACTTTTAAACGCTTCAAAAACTTGTGAATTTCAGGGTTTTTCGTCGATATTCGACACGGTTAAAACTTCAATGATGTATATTGCAGTGTCATTCTCTATTGCAATGATAATAAAACTCGCTCGCACAGCTCAAAATATTCAGAACAACTTCAAAAAAATGTGTCGCAGCTTGGAACAACTACATCTAAAAATATGTGTACAACCAGGTAAGATTAACGTAAAAAATAACCGGTATATATCCGGTGCTATGGAATGGAAACCATAGAAAAACTGAGTCGACGTCTGAATTCTGTTACTTTAGAGTTAGTTCTATAGTAAGTTAAAAAAAGTAAAGTTTAACTCAGTTTTTCTATGGTTTCCATTGTTTCGTTAATTTCGATCAAATCTCTTTGGGGCGATCTGCAATAAAATAACGAGAGTCTAGAAGAAGATGGAGAATCATGCACCTAATAGACATAACTACTAACTACTAGTTGTGACTAAAACATAATCGATAAATATTATAAGTAAGATATTTGTACTCGCGTATAGAGAAATTGTACTGAGCCTTTAGGGGTAGCTAATAGAACTAAAATAGTAATCCGTACCATAAGATAATATACTTTTGGAAAAACCTTTAACTAGTATAGAAACCTATTCAAATGAGGTTTATTAGCCAATGTTCAACAACTACATACCTGATAGGTATCAGTGCTGTTATGGCTGTGGTCTTCTGTAAGGAGGAGGCACTTCCCCAGTTGGGCTTCTCCAGACTCAAGCGTGATGGTACTTCGCTGTGCCCTATCTCTCATTGTTGGACGTAGTTTAAGGACATACCCGGGTCCGGGGCGTTTTCTTACCTTCCCATTTGAAAAGATAAAGACAACATTTAAAAACATGCGCAGTAGTTGTTAATGCGAAAAACGATATTCGTAAATTTCAGACGATTGTCTCTGTCACTCTCATGACGCCTTAATTGGAGTAAAAGAGAATGCTCAAAATATACGAACTTCTACGTTCGCACGTTCTGTATCCGAGGTCATTTGTAAGTGAATTGAATGACTTCAACACAGCTAATATTCTGTCGACACACTAGTTTCTACCTTACGGTATTGTTATTACGATCTATTTTACTATAACGTACTTCTACTAAACACTTTTTAAAATCATATCAAAAAGACTTAAGCGCCGTATAACAGTTATAACCATATGCTTTTTTGAATTTATAATTTTAGAATTTATGAGTTATGAATAACATCTGAAGGACTTTTAGCGCCAATAAACCTTAGTTATTAGCTGATAGGTCCTCCGTCTCTCTCATAATGATTAAATCTGAAAGGGATAGATAATATTTGTGCATTTTATGTTGGGTCTACAGATTTAGAAGGTTTTAAAGTGAAGGCTTTAAGCTAAAGTAGCATAACTTTAGCTTAAAGCTAAGTATTTAGATAACTAAGTGTTAATAAATTAATAAAAAATAATATATGCTTGCGTAGCTAAATATTTAAAATGAAATAGCGCTTTGACTAAACTGACGATTTTTATTAAATAAATATATAATAAAGATACCTCTCTACCCTTAGCCTTTTGCAATGGTGTTGCCCTTCAGCCATCTTTGATGTCGCTTTTTGTTAGGGCCCATCTCGCATAGGGCGAGTCACCGTCTGCCGGAAATAAAATTGTATACCATTTTATTAGTCAGTCGTCCGGTTTTTTATCCAATAGCCCAGTAGCTAGTCCATCCTTTCCACCCAATAGCCTAGTACATTCTAGATTTCATTAAAACTCAATAGTCCTTACACCATGGCGGGTGCTGTCTCTGTGCGCGTCCCATGATACGGATAGGGGCAACATATGCTTAGTGTACCCCTTACTAATCATTAATTTGTCGAAAGGGCTCAATTGTTCCGTGTACGGGAAAGACATACAAATATTTGTTGTTGTTATTCTGTCCCATCAGCCAGACAACTGAAGCATAGTTTGTTACAAGAAATGTGGCCCTGCGTACTACTGACGAGCTTGGTAGGTGACCCATTATGAGAGGGACATATACCTACCACAAATATCTGTTTTTTGTGTATTTAGATGAAGTTAAACTGTAGTTTGAAGAGTGACACAGGAGAACGTTACCATGGCAACGAGGAACAAAGATTAAATAACATAACATTTCACAGAATGATATGGGAAGTGTTAACCGACTTAGAAAAGGTACAACTTGTCAATTATAAATAAAAAAATGAATCAAAACATAATCGGTAAACACTTACAGAAAGTGCGGGATAATATTAAATTATATAATAAATTATAAATACCAATAATATAAATACCATTGAACATTATCATACATAAATTACGAACAGAAACTGGAATGGCAGTAGGGAAAAGCGATCGCCAATCCGCCTGCCGGGCGTGGCGATTATGGTATCAAATCCCCCATGCTATGGCACTACACGGCATCAATATTATCTTGTTTCGAAAGCTTTTGAAGTCACTAACAATATGGACTTAATAATAATTTAATATATTGTACCATTTATGATCTATGCTCGGAGTTTCTCTACGAGATCAACTCAGAAATGAGGAGATCCGTAGGCGAACTACAGTCACCGACATAACCCACCGGGTTAGCAAGCTGAAGTGGCAATGGGCAGGCCACATTGCACGCAGAGAAGATGGCAGATGGGGTCGAAAAGTGCTCGAGTGGAGACCACGGACTAGCAAGCGCAGCGTAGGACGTCCACCCACAAGATGGACAGAGACGACCTCATTAAAGTCGCTGGAAGACGCTGGATGCAGGTTGCTTCTTTTTTCCAACCGGTACATGTGGAGGTCCAAGGGCTATGTTCAGCAGTGGACGTTTTACGGCTCAGATGATGATGATGAACATTTATGATTGGCGAATTGTATTATTCCTAAAAAATCAAAACCGGTTTTTCCGAAAAAAAACTTGAATTGACCTTATTGTTCCCACTTATTGGAATTTCTATCGGACCAATAATGTATTTAGGTAACAACAATGTGCGATTCAACATTAATTATTCTTTTTTTTAATACAACGACGGAGGTAAACAAGCATACGGCCCGACTGATGGTAAGCAGTTACCGTAAGCTATGGATGCCTGCCACTCCATATAGAGCGTATAGGGATCTTAAAGGCCGGCAACGTACTTGTGACTCCTCTGGTGTTGCGAGTGTCCATGGGCGGCGGTAGTTGCTTACCATCAGGCAATCCGTTTGCTCGTTTGCCTCCTATATCATAAAAAAGGTGGCAAACAAGCAGACGGATTACCTGATGGTAAGCAATTACCGTCGCCCATGGGCACCCGCAACACCAGAAGATCCACATGCGCGTAGCCTACCCTAAAAGTTGCTGGAGCTCTGGGAACCTTACTCACCATGAGGAACACAACACGGCATACCTGAAAGGTAGCAGTGTTATTATGGTTGTGGTCTTCTGTAAGGAGGAGGTACTTCCCCAGTTGCGTTTCTCCAGATTCAAGCGTGATGGTACTTCGCTGTGCCCTACCATTGTTGGACGTAGTTTAAGGACATACCTGGATCCAAGTTTATTTCATACAGTTTATTCTAGCAAAACCAAAGACAAAACCGAACAGACTACCTACAGATGTAGTGCAAAAATAGTCTCCATCAGCAAAACTCGGGACTCGATCGGAATACTAAGGCAGCCATGTACTGGCTGGCGACTGGTAAATATCAAATAATATTTCGCACATAAGATCCGAAAAACCCATTGGTACAAGCCGCGGTTCGAACCAGCGACTTCTGGACTGAACGCACGCTCTTACTGCTATCTATCACTATAGTTAGTAAGTTGAAAAAACCATAGGTTTTCGGTTATATTTGGTGATACTACGGTTAAACACAAGCCTGTAAAAATCAGAAATATGTTACTTTGACAAAACGAACCAAGATACTAACCATAAACTTCATAGAGTTGTCTTCTAGACAGGAAAAAAAAATAAAAAAAAATAAAGTTGTTTGCAAAGGAGTTTGCAACAATCTTCTTCTACAGATCTTAAAATTAGAGATTCCAGCAATAAAATCAATGGCAGTATGATGCTTGCATTATTACCGAAGTATCACCGATAAACAAAGGTTTGCTCTATAACCGTTAATATACAAGTTCCTAATGCCCCAGAACACGACGCCGTATCGGCGTGCGTTACATAATAATCGCGTTACGTGTATCAGTTCACACTTGTGTTCTAAACAACTTTCCTAGAGAAACCTTGCTCGGAGAGATGGCTGTCGTGAATCGTCGATGTAATGAGAAATATTTATCTACACACATAACATAACCTCTCTATGCGTTCAAAACAGAAACCCATATAATACATTATTTTGTTACAGCATATTTCTTATCTGTGTAAAATGTTATAATTGCTTCAACATTATATCATAACGTCATCCTGAGAATGATAGCGGACAAGCCAGGAGCGGTACCGCGAACATCGAAGTTCGTATATTTCGGGCATCTTTCTCTTTTACTCCAATTAAGGGTGTCATGAGAGTGACAGAGACAATCGTCCGAAATTTACGAATATCGTTGTTCGCGGTAGCGCCGCTAGCTGTCCCATAATGCTCCACTGTACGGGACTTCATTCTCCTACAGGTGTGATACAGTGGTAGAGAATTGTGCTGGATTGTCTGCCACTGTATTGGTATATGTATGTTTTTTGTATATATTATAGACTAACTTTGTAATGGGTGTGTGTGCATATGTTATTTCCAAATGTGTATAATTTACATGAAATAAATAATTAATTGAATTTGAATAATCGATATAATAATGACATTTAAATTTCGAAAGTCTGAAAAACAAAGCAATTGCT
This sequence comes from Grapholita molesta, assembly GCA_022674325.2. Classification (NCBI taxonomy): domain Eukaryota; kingdom Metazoa; phylum Arthropoda; class Insecta; order Lepidoptera; family Tortricidae; genus Grapholita; species Grapholita molesta. Next base: position 11,162,485 of record CP053143.2, read on the forward strand.
TACTCACTATAATAGAAACTATGTGAGAATTGGGCTTGAGTCTACTTTGTCTTTGAATTAAAAAAAAACTATTAAAAATAATCACTCGCCGCCATTACTAATGTTCGTTTGACTTTTCGTTTGCGGTTTTAGAAATTATCATTGAGAACTTATTGTGTGTAAATAAATATCCGACAATTCAAATCTAGACTAAAAAAGTTATACATAAATAACCAAAAGGTTTTCGAGAATATACAAGTGACCAGCCCCGTAAGGGATGCGTTCATAAAGCTAACATTCACCTAAGTAGTAAATAATAAGGATAATATTTTTATACTTGCTATTATTCTTGTGTTAAGTACTCCGTAAGCCATTATTGCCTGCTATTGTTATTATTTGTTTTTTATTAAAACGGATATGTTAACTTAATAATAACTCTCCAATTAGCTGACCAAGGGCGGGTTTAAATCCAGCAAGCTGTACCCGTAGCCTTTTCATTGCGAAATATTTGTATTTTGTATCAACTAACACTAACTAACGCATTTGTATTTGTATTTGTGTGTAGATAAAGCAGTGTATGTCACTGTACATAGTTAGCCATAAAATATTCGTTTGATGTTATTATGAACCCAACTTCACTTCGTTTCATAAAACCAAACTCGTATTTTTATGCCTTACATTTATTTAGCAGTAACATAAAGTCTAATATTGCCTGCAATATTGAGATAAGTATAGCTTAAATTTTATGATTTCTAAACATGTTATTAATATTAACGTTTTGATCTAGCCAAGGAAAGTCGCCAGCAGAAATATCGGAGCTGTGGAGGTGTTTACAAATATCTGACGACCGGTCTGGCCTAGTGGGTAGTGACCCTGCCTATGAAGCCGAAGGTCCTGGGTTCGATTCCCAGTCAGGGTATTTATTTGTGTGATGAGCACAGCTATTTGTTCCTGAGTCATGGGTGTTTTCTATGTATTTAAGTATTTATATGTATCTATTTATTATATATATCGTCTAGTACCTGCAACACAAGCCTTATTGAGCTTACCGTGGGACTAGGTCGATTTGTGTAAGAATGTGAACATGCACTTTATCGCCTTGACAATAGTCTCAGATATTTGTAACCACCTCCACTGCTCCGATATATCTGATGAATGTCCAAGGCATTTTGGACTGTCATTACATATGTGTCATATAATGACATAATGGTCGACTTATGACAGAAAATGGCATAATTAAGTCGTTCTGCGCAAGGGCAACAAACCGAGACAATTCACAAACAGTATATCCAAAACGATATAAGCGCCTAGCTATTTCAATGTTTTTATGACGTTTTGTTTGAGTGTAGTTTTAAGATTTTTAAGGAAGACCGTGGGATAAACATGTGTTCTTGAAGTTATTGTGTGAGAATTTTTTGAAATGTGGATAGTACAATAGAAATAGCGTATGTTATTTGGAAAATTGTCCAGAATATACAGTTTCGCATGGCTAGCAATGTTTTGATTTCAAAAGATTCTGAAAAACGGAAATTGTTACTTATTTTTAGGGTTCAGTATCCAAAGGGTCTTGGGCCGACTACTTACCGGTAAACGCAGCGTTGGCAGACTCCCTATAAGGCGAACCGAGGCTTTTTTCTGTCTGTTATAACTTCGACCGTTTTAATATTAAGGAGAAACGTCTGCTAGCAAATATCATCGATATTTAAATCAAAAGAAGAATAGAAAAATTTGACTCGCAGCGGGATTCAAACTCACAACCACTGGATAACTAGCCCAGTACACTACCAATTGTGCTATACGAGTACCGCTTCGTGATAAGTCGAAGCGGTACTCGAAGTTATCGATATTTAAATATCGATAACTTCGACCCTCAAACCTTAATACCCCTTATTAAGTAACGGTTGCACAAAATGCTACTTTATACTTCTTATACTCAATACCAGCGCTGATATGACTTTTCAAGCCAGCATTACGCTGAGTTGGGTCCATTTCGTGATTTCTTACTTATTCTTCATCTTGTATTCTGTTTATTGTATGTGTACATCATGAATAAATGTCTTTTATCTTTTTTTTAATACTTTTTGTAAAAGAAATCTTAGAGAATATAATTATGTAATAACATCACTGTGGAATGTTATCAGATGGTCTTAGAACATGTGAGGCGACTTGATAAACAGGAAAACTGGTGAGCCGGAAAATAGTGTTTTAATATTATCGCGTCAGACATGCTAGGATGTTTCAAGTTATTCAAATTGGATTTACCCCAAATATATATAAATACATGACATCCTTACACAAATTGTCATTTTTTGGAACCTGACTTGGGCTCTATGACAATTGCGGCACAGTAGAGCGATCGGACTGTGTGGGGGAAGGTAGCCTGGGGAAAATCCAGGACCCTTCCGCTCCAGACTTGATTTGTACTACTGGAATACTCCGAGTTTACGCTTCCAGCGAGATTGGTTGAGACCCACGGTAAGCACAAAAAAAATCTCATAACCCTCCCAACGCTAAAGATTCCATTGCTTCACCAGTCGCTGTGCTCGTGGTTCAATCTTGTAAAACTTCTCTAGCTAACGTCTAAATAATACTCGAGGGTAAACATTAAATTGCTTTATACTACGCGCATTATATTCACGAAAGAACAAAACGAAACTCGGTAACGATAAAAAATCACTTAAACAGCAACGCGATCCCATAACAATTCGTGTAAATGACATAAAGCCGTAAAGAGCGCGTCACAAAATGGCGGGCGTAAAAGCAAATGGCGGACGAGAAAATGGCGGCGATTTATTTAACAAGCTCCGAGCAATCATGCTTAAAACTGCTGACGTTGATCCAATTGTTTTCGTCTGGGGAAATAAAACCTTTCTTATATTGTCGTGAGAATTTATTTCATTTATTTGGTTCGATGCTGTATGATGCCGGCTGACTAGAATAGCACCACCCCATCTCCTCCCGCGGGTGTCGTAAGGGACAAAGGGAAAAATCCTACGGACGGGCAGCAGCGTCCGTCGAAACCCAATCTACAGCTACTGCGGTTGCAAACCCGCCTGCCAAGCGCGACTATGGCAACTACCTCCAAGATGATACAAGTCACATTTGTGGGTGGCCTATGTCCAGCAGTGGACTGCATACGGCTGAAATGTATGTATGTATGTATTTGGTTCGAAAAGAGTTTGAAACGGCGGAGTCAAGTTTATTGTACGATATTATTACTCGATGTGAAACAACAGTGTGTTAGCTTTTACCGACACTCGACTTCGCTCTTCGTCTAGTAATAGCTATGCTGTTTCTCTTTTACTCCCAGTTAATAAAACAAAGACTTAATTCGATTTTAGCCGCTTAAAAAGTCTCCGTCGTCTTCATTCAAAAGTGGAACAAATTGAATAAGACATATTTCAGTTAGTTAAGAAACAAGATAGGACATGTTGGTTTGGTCAGGATTCAGGCGAAACAGAAGCCTATCGAGAAAATCGAAATTCGGAATAACTATCTCCTTCTCTACCGCTCTTGTAAATACGAGCGACAAAGAAGGACCGGCTATGTATGAGAGGTAGGGCACAGCGAAGTACCATTACGCTTGAGTCTGGAGAAGCCCGACTGGGGAAGTACTCGTTACAGAAGACCACAGCCATAATAGCACTGCTACCTTTCAGGTATGTAGTGTTGTGTTCCTGATGGTGAGTAAGGTTCCCAGAGCTCTAAAAGTCCTCCTTAAAGACCCGCAAAGTGCTTCTGTTGCGGGTGGTGGACTCCCCTGGTGTTGCGGGTGCTCATGGGCGACGGAAAGTAATACGTGGTTAAGTCCCGTTTATTTGTGACAATAAATTCAATTAGTTTTTGAATGGAAGATGTTATTTATATGGCTTGGAAAACCGGTGTAGGCAGTCAGTATGAAACGAGTTAATAACTCCATAATGATAATGACAAAATCGTTTATCAATATAACAAGTCTGCTAGTGTAATATGGTCGGGTTTATCATTTGTCAAATTATCTGTCACGCTCCAACAATTATCTGAGTGCGAAAGTGACAGTGCGAGAGACGATAAAATGTCAACCATGCTATCTGGCCCGGTACCGCGAACGTCGAAGTTCGTATATTTCGGGCATCTTCCTCTTTTACCCCCAATTAAGACGTCATGAGAGTGACAGAGACAATCGTCTGAAATTTACGAATATCGTTTTTGGCGGTAGCGCTGCTGTTCAGAGCCCAGAGCCCTGAGTGTAAGTTTTTAACGTAACTTTACGTCACGAACGCGTTTGCGTTTCCCATATATAATAACATTACCACTTACACGTTCGTAAACGTTTTTACGACAGCCGTAAATAAATACTTAAATACATAGAAAACACCCATGATTCAGGAACATGACATTCGCTTTCGTAAAACTAGTGCCTTCCCCAAATCCTGGGATTACTTGCCAAGCGGACCCCAAGCTATTAGAGCCCAGGCAAAATGCCAGGATAACTCGAGGAAGATGATGATGAAATATATCCATTTATTACCACCAAAACATCCGTATATGCTCAATAAATACAGTTTCGCGCCAATACTCGACACATCGTTATGGCCGACACTGTGACAGCTGTCAAACGCAATGCCACCAACACTTACACACCAATCTACAAGCTAAATTCAACCTTAAACATTCTTGATAAGATTCACCGTTAGTGTTTTTATAAGTTTGCCAATAATAACGACCAAGTTATCTGTAGTAGCTCTGTTGTTAGATTTTTAGCGTTATATATAGGAGTGTAAGGTTGAGTCTTGTAGCAGGTTGCTAGTTAGTTTAGTTAATTTGTCGCGTTTGGTTGTCAACTTGTATGTGTATCTGTGTTAGTTCGATTTTCAAAAATGTCGTTATTTTTGTGGATCCTCTTGTACAAAGGTAATAACGCAATAGTTATTTCTTGTACACGTGAGCAAAGTAAGTGTTTACCTTCTGTGGAACGAGAAAAAAAAGGGGTATATAACCATGATGAGTTGTAGACTTGGGTTCAATGCCCTCCCGGCTGATATACGGGGTAGCCATTCTGGGGAAATCCCGCACATCAATAATATGTGAACTCTTGAGACGAGGGCGGTTCCACTATAACACCGTTTAAAGTATAAAGTCTTAGCCAGAAGTTTTTTTTTTATAATGACAAAGGTGGCAAACGATGACTATGCCTGATGGTAAGTAATTACCGTCGCCCATGGGCACCCGGGGAATCACAAGCGCTTTGCCGGCCTTTAAGGGTGTTTGGAGCTCTGGGAACTTTACTCACCATCACTACACACCTGAAAGGTAGCACTATTATGGCTGTGGTCTTCTGTAAGGAGGAGGTACTCCCCCAGTTGGGCTTCTCCAGACTCGAGCGTGATGGTATTTCGCTGTATTGGACGGGTCCAAAAAGAAGTATTGAGCTATGCTTTTTATATGAAAACTCGAAATATTAGTGTGGTACTTTTCTGATGAGATAATATTGTTGTGTACATATATTAAATTTTGAAATATAAATAAAATTTGATTGCATTTTAAAAGAGACGGTATTTAGAGTTAGAAGAAAAAAGTTCACTAGTTTTGGCCAAGGGTGTATATGTACAGAGAGGTTTTTTTTTAGTCGAAGAGCCTCTTAGTAAGTTTATTTTTAAATCAGGACATATCCAGGACAAGTCAACGCTTGTCGTTGTTGTGTCTCGGGCAGTTCCTTTATTTTCCCCGGACTGCCTTCGATATTAAATTCCTTCGTCCAATGTGACGGCAGACGTTAGACGATAGGTCTACAGTGTTGTTTATTAAGACAAATTTTAAATTATATATCTTAAAAATATATATATTTAAAATTAAAGAAAATTAAGAAAGTAAATAGTAAAGTACATCATCATACATACATTTCAGCCGTATGCAGTCCACTGCTGGACATAGGTCTCCCACAAATATGACTTGTATCATCTTGGGGGTAGTTGCCATAGTCGCCACGCTTGGCGACCGCAGTAGCTGTAGATTGGGTGTCGACGGACGCTGCTGCCCGTCCGTAGGATTTTGCCATTGTCGCCTCTTATGACACCCGCGGGAGGAGATGGGGTGGTGCTATTATGCTAATCGGCATCACACGGCAAACTAATCAGAAAGAAAACTCAAGTAACTCGCGGTCACTCACGCTCTAAAAATAAAATGGCAATGGGCAGGTTACATTTCACGCATCAAAAAAGACAGATGAACTCTAAAGACAAAAGAAAAAGCAAACGGAAAAAGGGCAAGCCAAAAACACGCTGGTCTGACGACCTAGGTCTTCTTGAAGGTATGAGGGCAAATCATTCCACAGTTTTGATGTGCGAAGTAGGAAGTTTCTAGAGAATCGCACAGTAGAGGATTTCCAACTGTCCAGGTGGTGGGGGTGGAAATGTTGCCGCCTAGAACGATACTATTTTGTTTATCGCTGTGTAATTGAACTACATAGAAACAGAAAAACAATGAAATACAAACGACCGTATAGGTGAAAAACTAAGCTAAAGCACCTGGCCTGTGTAGTAGTAACGTGTGAACACGCATGTCGGCGTTCTATATTCAAATGTTGACGTAAGTTCCATATTCATTCTTTGCACAACATAGACATGGTTCTTCAGTTAGCTTTTCACCTATCCTATACTGACTGATATGAAAATCTATAAAACCCGGCTGGAGTTGTTTTCGTGAGACAAGTTATTTACAAGTAACAAGCGGAACGTGCGACTAATCTGGATGAGATCACGTCTGCTATTTTCCGAGATTAGGAGATCACACGTCCACATTGAAATGTAGGAATCTTGGTTTATTTGTGATATTTAATAATTAGACGATACTGCATTATCTTACACAAATCTTGATATAAGGAAATGCAACTCGAAGTACGTACATTTCGACCTACTCACCCCCTTTGCCACACATCAATTAGCTCTAGAGGTTAATTTTGACATAAAAATAATCGTTGAGAAATAAGTAAGAAGCCTGATAAGGTGTTGCTCCTTCTGACCTTAGCTATCCAATAACTTAACTTATGCTAATTAGAATTCAACGATTCTACCGTGGTACTGCGAACGTCGAAGTTCGTATATTTCGGGCATCTTTCTCTTTTACCCAAATTAAGACGTCATGAGAGTGACAGAGAGTGACGAAATATACGAATATCGTTATTGGCGGTAGCGCCTCAGTGATGTCATTCTATATCTTCGTACCATGTCGATTCTGAAACCTGTCCATATTATTTATACTGATGGTGTAATCATTTCTATTAAATCTGTAGACGGTTGACTACAAACTGACTGACCTATTTTGTACAAGCTATTTAACTTGCAATGTAACTATGTATGTTTGTGCACATGCGGGGCGCTACCGCGAAACACGTTATTCGTAAATTTCGGACGATTGTCTCTGTCACTCTCATGACGCCTTTAATTGGAGTAAAAGAGAAAGATGCTCGAAATATACGAACTTCGATGTTCGCGGTACCGGGCCAGATATAGTGAGAAATTATTTTCCTTCGGGAAAACTTGGATCTTTATCGGAATAAGTCAATAAATAATCGTATTAAACGAGTGACATTTTCATATCCATTAATATGGAACTTTATTATTTAATGACAAATTTCAAGGTGAAAAATGATATGTGACACAATAAAGTTCCATATTAATAGATATGAAAATGTCACTCATTTAATAAAGTCATTGATTCACAGTGTGTCTGCCGTCGTATGTCGATCGAGATACAAGTTTTCCCCATGGAAAATAGTCTTGTATGTAAAATGTCAACTGTCTTTGGTGCCAAAAAAGGTTAAACGGTGACGCCACTCCATACATTGTCAACCATGCAAATTCTTACTAACGTGTTATGTCCACAAGTCTTCCGGTGTCTCATTAATTAACGCAAATTATTGTTTCAGTTGAGTCACTATACTCATATTACTCATATGACATATGTCACATGACATATTACTCATATGACATAAGTAAATATAGTAAAAATTAATAAGCACTAATGGAAAGGGGTTGGTCTGTGTAGTTCAGATGAGTGATACACTCAGCAGCAGAAGTGGCTAAGCGTTTGAATTGTTCAAAATGAGGTCAACACATCTCTATTGTCAAGAGAATAAGGTCGCGTGTAGGTCATTTTGAACACTTCAAACGCTTAGCCACTTTTGCTGCTGACTGTACCATAATATTACATGGGCACCAAACTTACATAAGTGTGCAAAATGCCATCTCAACCATCATATTCCTCGCGTTGTCCCGGCATTTTGTCACGGCTCCCGCGGGTGTCGTTAGAGGCGACAAAGGGAAAACCCGACGGATGGGCAGCAGCGTCCGTCGAAACCCAATCTACAGCTACTGCGGTCGCCAACCCGCCTGCCAAGCGTGGCGACTATGGCAACTACCCCCAAGATGATACAAGTCATATTTGTGGGAGGTCTATGTCCAGCAGTGGACTGCATACGGCTGAAGTGAGTGTGAGTGAGTACAGCTGTCTCACTTTTCGACTTAAAATCCTTGATTAAATATTAACAAGAACGTTACTATTTAAATTAAATGTTTCTATTTAACAATTTAAATTCTCTCTAAATTTGAAAATACCAGACTTCAATTCTTATATAGAATAATACAATTCGGGTCCGAATAGTTATAATCTAGTGTTAAAATATTTTCTAGACTCAGTGAACATCTAGTATTTTAATACATTATTCACTTCACTAGCTCAGAAAGTTCTTTTTATTTTTTTAAAACATATATTATAGCAAAACTGCATTTTATTAACAAGGGAGCAAAGTAGTTTCTTACAAATTTTGAATGGTTTTTTGAGGTTAGCTGAGTCGAATATAATTTTAAAAAATCATAAATGATTGATATTAGTCATATGGTCTCTAAAATTTGAAAACGCGCTTGTGAATCCTCTGGAGTTGCAGGCGTCCATAGGCTACGGTAATTTCTTACCATCAGGCGGGCCGTATGCTTATTTGCCACTGTCGTTGCATAAAAAAAATATAATGACCGATTTTGCACCACCCGCATCCAGTTGATTCCTTCGATCTTTACCAGGTCGTCGGTCCACCTTGTGGGGGGTCTGCCCACGCTGCGCCTTCCGGTGGTCGCCACTCCAGAACCTTTACGCCCCAACGGCCATCGGTTCTCCACTGCCACTGAAGTTTAGCGATCCGAACTATATACCCACCTATTTATTTACATACATTTCAGCCGTATGCAGCCCACAGCTGGACATAGGCCTCCCACAAATATAACTTATCATCTTGGGGGTAGTTGCCATAGTCGCCACGCTTGTCAGGCGGGTTGGCGACCGCAGTAGCTGATTGGGTTTCGACGGCCGCTGCTGCCCGTCCGTGGGATTTTTCCCTTTGTCGCCTCGACACCCGCAGGAGGAGACGGGGTGCTATTCTAGTCAGACATCACATGGCAACCCTTCCGTCCTCATGCTAGACTAGTCTGAGACTAGTGGAAGAAGTCTAGAAGCTCGACGCTATGCTACACGCCCCGCCATACGCTATACGCTGTAAGCTTCCACTCAGACCATACAGAGTGCAACGCACGGGTCAGTGAAGTCACATTGAAATGACTCAGACAATGTTTGAGCTAATCACGTTGTTGACACCTCCTTGCTAACACCTGCGAATGTTCCTTACCTAATACACTACTATATAATTTATCTTAATAATAAATAAATAATAGCGAAGAGTCTCGATCAACATCTTGAGAAACTCTCGCTACGTGGTTGTGGTTGGATCAAGGGTCAGATTCAGAAGGCGGTAATCCTGGACACGGCGCGCATAGTCCGGCGGTTCCTCTCTCTGCAGCCTTAACCACCGGCAGCCTGGGCCCTGCTCCTTTGCCGGCGACACTCTAGGTTAGGTTTTTTATAATGTTTTTATTGTTTTGATACGAGTACGTTTTAGATGTATTTTTCTATTTTACTTTTATAAAAATGTTATAAAAACCTAGCCTAAGATTGTGAAATGAATAAAAAAAATAATAATCAATATTTCGGGACAATCTTACACAAATCGACCTAGTCCTAACGGTAAGCTCAGTAAGGCTTGTGTTGTAGGTGCTAGACGACGATATATATAATAGATAGACGCATATAGATATTTAAATACATAGAAAACACCCATGACTCAGGAACAAATATCTGTGCTCATCACACAAATAAATGCCCCGACTGGGAATCGAACCCAGGACCATCGGCTTCATAGGCAGGGTCACTACCCATTAGACTAGACCGGTCGTCTTGAGTCTACAGAATAATGAGCACCTAGTAAGTGTCGACGAGTCGAGGGTTCAGTAACCTATTCACTCTTGCCTGGAAAAGAGCCATAACAAGTTTTTCCTAACTAGTGCGTAAAAAGTGCATTTTGCATGCGTTCGTAAATGTCACTTTTTAAGGCACTTGTTATGAAAAATTGGGTTCGATACACGTGTAAAAACTTATTGAAGACTCGGGTGATTGTCACCCTCGTTTCACTCGGGCTCCAACTTTCACCATCGTCGAAAAAAAAATTACTAGTATCGAAATGTACTTACCCCAGGCGTGCCATTTTACTGTAGGCCTTGCGTTCTATACAGTGGTAGCTGGACTTTTCAAAAGATAATTGGTAAACACTTACATAACGTGCGAAATAGTATTAAATTCGACATGGCCATTAACGGGTTAAAATGCTTTGATTCTCGTATGAACCTACTGTAGAAGTAAAATAACATATCAAGTATAGGTACTACTTGTTTAGACACCCTGGCGACTATATTTCGGGCAGCAAAGTTGATGCTGGTGCGGCTGCATCCTCAGCTGAGAACCACAAGCATCGCAAGTATGTCGCACTGGGCAATAGTTACATATTTGCGGCGTTTGGGGTTGAAACCCTGGGGCCGTGGGACCCCAGTGCGCGGCGACTCCACAAAGAGATATCGGCGCGTCTTATAGAGGCTTCTGGTGACCAGAGGGCTGGCTACTATTTCGCCCAACGGATTAGCATTGCTATCCAGCGCGGAAACGGTACCTATTGACCAGGGCCTAGGTAATTTTTTTAATTTATAGTTTATAGTTTTTAGTTAGTATCTTTATTATATTTTTGTGTCATAGAGTTATGTAGCTAAATAAGGCATTTACTGTATTTACCTTACATTGAAGTATATAAACGAAAATTTTGAATTAACACATAGGTATCAAGTACTCGTATTCTCTTAGAGCATGACGTTGTTAGGTAGTAGGCCTAGCGTTTTGTAAAGTGGTAGCTGGACTCATAAAGCTACGAGATCTCGGCCTGCCGGGTGTTGACCAAATAGTGAAACGCGTTTTGAGATCAATTCTTTATTAGCCATAGTTCAGCCTTAGATCACTGCATAAGCTATCGATATTATACACTACAGGGTGCCATTTGAGACGTGATCAGTAATATGTTTTTCTAACTCTATAAACAACATGCAATTTAATGCCCCGACTCTCACTAAAAACGGACAGTTTTTTTTACTACTTTTAAATTTGATATTATGATATTAGAACAACTTAATAACACATTTCAGATATTAATTGGAGTCATTTTCATTTCTAACTAGAGTAAATTTACAAAATTGATATAAATAGAACTTGCGATACAAATTACTAATTCAAATGTCTCAATAAGCCGTTGCCATATCCTGAAACTACCGTTAAAAGTAAAAAAGTGGCAAAAAAAACAAAAAAAACTGTCCGTTTTTATTGCGACTCGGGGCATCAAATTGCATGTTGTTTATAGAGTTAGAAAAACATATTACTGATCACGTTTCAAATGGCATTCTGTATAATAAACAACGCCAAAAAATAAACATATATTCTCAAGACATCTACGCCATTTTAAGGTTCAAGCAGAGGTCAATAAAACTAGCAAACATCAAAATTGTGGAATGATTTGCCGTCAGCAGAATTTCCGGACCGACACGACCTTCATACCTTCAAGAAAAAAGATAAAAAAAAGATAAAAAAAGAAAACAACATACTCCTAAAAAAAAAAGAACATACTCCTATCCTTCTTATAATCTAGTGACTCCCCTGGTGTTGCGGGTGCCCATGGGCGACGGTAATTGCTTACCATTAGGCAATCCGTCTGTTCGTTTGCCACATTTGTCATAAAAAAACGTACCTATTTCCGACGTCCGTAAACTACGTCAAAAAATAGGTTTATGCAGTTGGGTACGTCGTATTGCTAAGGTAGAGAAACGTTCGGCGAATGACATCTCTCACAAATCTGGAATGGGGTCCAACTGGGGAAGTACAGTCAGCAGCAGAAGTGGCTAAGCGTCTGAGGTGTTCAAAATGAGGTCAACACGTCTCTATTGTCAAGAGAATAAGAGCGCGTGTAGGTCATTTTGAACACTTCAAGCGCTTAGCCACTTTTGCTGCTGACTGTACCTCCTTACAGAAAACCACAGCCAAATAGCACTAGGTCTTCCTAGTTTTGTGTTCTTGACTGTGAGTAAGGTCCTCGATATATAAATCGAAAGCAAAATAGAAAAAAATTGACTCGCAGCGGAACTCGAACCCACAACCACTGGATCACTAGCAGTGCACTACCAATTGTGCTATACGAGTACCGCTTAGACTTGTCAGTTTTTTTATATTTATCCCTCGTCGTATACGTCATTATGGGTGACTAGTCTGCATAATAAAAAAATAATTTGTGAGTAAGGTCACCAGAGAGCTTATATCTTAAAAGGGTAGGCAACGCGCGTGTGTATAATATTTAATTCTAAGCGGTTTTCAACTCTAATAATTGACGATTAACCCATTTATTTAATCACTCGCTGTTTTTCAAGGCTACTCGGAACTGCCTAAGAAACAAGAAGTTTCGGGTACAAATCCCAGCCAAGGCACTTAACAAATACTGGCTTCCTATCTATATATTTCATCATTAACGTCATCATTCCAGCCTTAATCCGTCCACTGCTGGACTGTCGCCAACCCGCCTACTAAGCGTGGCTACTACGGCAACATGAAAACATGACTTAACTACTGAACCATTCGATTGAACTCGCAAAAGTATAAATAAGTCACAGTTTAAAATCGAAAGCTTATTCGAATTCCCATAAAACAGCACTCAATTCCAGACTATCACTTTTTCGCCCACTCCCAGCAGTGGGCATAAATTGGGCTCGACAGCGTATAACTACTGGGCCGTAATTTCAGCCCGGGAAAGAATATTAAAGGCATAAATTCACAGTTTTTCCAATTTCCAGATAGTCCTTTAGTGGGGCTTAAAATCGCGCTTTATGAGAACACTTTTTAATACAGACTGAAAAGTCAAACTCAAACTCAAACTAAAACGTTTATTTAGTAAGTAGGCCACAAGGGCACTTTTACACGTCGAGTATATAAAAGAAGAAAAATATAAACTACACCGGTTCTTACCCTACACCTCTGACCCGAGAAGCATTTTTTTATGACCGGCAAGAAACTCGGCAGGACTTATTTAACTACGTAACTTGATATTGTCTTCTGTTGCCGCGATAATTACTCATGAAATACAACAACTGAAACGGATTATATCGCGTATAATCCATGTGGTGGGGGCGGAAATTTTGCCGCGTAGAACGATGGCGGAAGGAAGCGGCAGGGTTTGATCCGAACAATTCCTTAGAACAGTCTCCATTGTAAATGCGATAGAAGATGCAGAGCGAGGCTACATCTCTACGCAGCGCTAAAGGATCAAGCCGATCCGAGAGATCCTTGCAGCTGACGATTCGAACTACATTTGGATGTGGTATAGATAGAAGATATGGACCCGGGTATGTCCTTAAACTGCGTCCAACAATGAGAGGTAGGGCACAGCGTTGACCATCACGCTTGAATCTGGGACAGCCCAACTGGGGAAGTACCTCCTCCTTACAGAAGACCACAGCCATAATAGCACTGCCACCTTTCAGGTATGGAGTGTTGTGTTCCTGATGGTGAGTAAGGTTCCCCTGAGGTCCAACCCCCCTTAAAGGCCGGCAACGCGCTTGTGACTCCCCTGGTGTTGCGGGTGCCCATGGGCGACGGTAATCGCTTAACACCAGGCAATCCGTCTGCTCGTTTGCCGCTTATGTCATAAAAAAAATATATATATAGATTTCTGATAAAAAGTGACATGCAGTAATTGCAAGCAGCATGTTAGCCGGCGCATGCATCGCTGCACCGTCCCGCCTGTCTGCCGCAGCTCGTTAGCTGCAGCTTGCAGTTTCACGGACTACCGTCACATGGGGTGATTAGGGACGGCGAGGGCAGTTGGGTTATCCTCCTACGGCCCACTATATAAATAAAATGCTACTCGAATTCGTTCTTTATCGTGTAGCAAATAAAGTATAATTTCTTTGTGTCAAAATCGAAAGAAACAAATGAACTTCAACTCTGTTCCAATATTATAAAATACAAATTTCTTTAAAGTAATTAGTACTAAAGGAAGGCCCGTGGGCCTTACGAGGATTTGCGTTGAGATAAGGGTAAGGGGTGAGAAGGTTTTTGTATGCCACTGCTACCTAAATAACATTTATTTTGACGACAGGTCTTGGGTAGTGACCCTGCCTATGAAGCCGATGGTTCTGGGTTCAAATCCAGTAAGAGCATCTATTTGTGTGATGAGCACAGATATTTGTTCCTGAGTCATGGATGTTTTTAATGTGTACTTAAGGATTATTATTTTATACTAGATGATGCCAGCGACATCGCCCGCATGGTTAGAGGTACATAAATATATTATGTAACATATTGAGTCTTCCCGTGGGAGTGAGATGTTTTCCCGCTGGAAAAAGCCTATGTCACTCTCCATCCCTTCAACTACCTCCACTTACAAAATCACACACACATTTGCATTTATAATATTAGTATAGATATATGAGTACCCACAACACAAGCCTTCTTGAGCTTACCGTGGGGCTCAGACAAACTGTATAAGAATGTACTGTAATATTTATTAATTTAAATTATAGACGAAATAGTAGTTTAATTCCAAAATAATCTGTGACTATAACTGCCGCCTGCCGCTAACCTGTTTAATGCATTAATGAGTTAGTGACCGAGAGGGCGGTTTTGCGCGTGAGTGACTTATGCAGCATTTTAGTCGGCTCACACGCCGCTGCTCCGTCCCGCCTGTCTGCCGCTCGTTAACGTTGCATCTTTTTTATACAACGACGGTAGCAAACTAGCATACGGCCCGCCTGATGGTAAACAGTTACTGCAGCCTATGGACGCCTGCAACTCCAGAGGATTCTCATGCGGGTTGCTTACCATAAAAGTTGTTGGAGCTCTGGGAAAACGTTACCATCAGGAACAAAACACTACATACCTGAAAGGTAGCAGTGCTGTTATGGCTGTGGTCTTCTGTAAGGAGAAAGTACTTCCCCAGTTGGGCTTCTCCAGACTCAAGCGTGATGGTACTTCGCTGTGCCCTATCTCTCATTGTTGGACGAAGTTTATCCTTCCTTCCTTCACGACATATCCACCAACCAGAATAATCCCGACCGTTGGTCACTGTTCCGGACCGCGAACACCAAAGTTCGTATATTTCGTGCATCTGTCTCTTTTACTCCAATTACGGCGTCGTTAGAGTGACACGAGTGACCGAAATATACGAGTATAGTTTTTCGCAGTAGTGCCGCCTTTCCGTTTTAAAATAACCTGTTTATAATGGTGATGACTGTTTACACCCTGAGACGGCGTTAGTGCCTACGCCTGTCGTTTTATCAGCAAATGTGTTAATGAATGAGTGACCGAGAGGTTGAATTGATGCAGTGGCTGACTATGCAGCATTTTAGCTAGCTTTGTTTTAACGATGATAATAGCTGTTGGTAACTCACCTTTTATCGAATGATTGTGTTAGTGACCGGATGTTAAAGAGCTACTTAGCTAATCTGTCTATAGTGATGATAACTTGATAACTGTTGGAACTTGTTGTTTAAGTAATGCGTTAGTGATCTAAAGTGCTAATGAGTGCGTGAGTGACTTTCTAAACAGAATTTTAGCTGTCTCACACACCGCTACACCAACCTGCCTGTATGCCGCAGCTGCAGTATTATCATCATCATTTCACCTGTAACTCGACCACTACTGGACATAGACGTCCCCCCAAATATGACTTGTATCAGTTATCGGATTCACCACACTGGACATAGACTTCCCCCCAAATATGACTTGTATCATTTAGGGTAGTTGTCAAAGTCACCACGCTTGGCAGGCGGGTTGGCGACCGAAGTAACAACACAGACACCCGCGTGATGGGGTGGTGCCATTCTAGTCAGTCGGCACCACACGACACAATGTAGACTATACAATTACAATAATTTAGGACAATGTGTCTCACAAAGCAATTCCAGATAAACCTGAGCTAAAACCCAATTTTTCCCTACATTCGAAATCTGAAAATTCGTGCTACTCCGCTTATTGGTTGGTTAACTAGAGTAAAAAGGACAAAACACCGTTTCGATTTGCCCCGGTTTTGTGGCAACTGATTGGTTGGTGAACCAGAGACAAGTTGGATGTAAGGACTGCATTGGGTTACCTATACATGATTGGTGTACAGTCAGCGTCACATATATAGTTATTTACAGTCAGTATGGTCAAATATATCGATACACATCCTTCCTGCTACATATACACGGTGAAATTTAATCGGTAATCTCACTAGCTCGTAATGCGCTTGTTTATCCTTTAATACGAGAGGGTAAAAACGCATTTTATCCACTAGTGATTAAAGTAAGTTGACTTCTCATAGCTCTTATTGCTATGGTTTTAAAGTCTAAATTCGCGAAGTACTTGCCCCCGCGGCGGCGGCGGCGGGCGCGGGCGAGCCTCGCTAACGCACCGAGTTGAAAATCGAAGTAGAACATTCGAAAATCGTACTGGCTACCACAAGCTAACCAAGCTAAAGGCACCTTTTGTAAAAATGTTGAATGTATCTAAACGCAAAGAAAAAGTCAATTCAATTTCAAAACGTTTTTTTGCATGTTTCACTTTCCTCGCTGTAGTGAGGGGAAAAGTTTTGTGTTACACACGGGTGCAATTGTAATTTACTTCTCGTGTATTGAAACACTCGCTACGCTCAGGTTTCTATTTTAAAACCACTCGCTTTGCTCGTGGTTAAACTATAGAATCCATTCGCTTGCTCGAGTTTCAATCCCACACTCGCAGTTAAAATACAATTTTGCACCCTTGTATAACAAATAACTATTATTAACCTATTCAATACGTGGGATCTCATGGAATTTACTTCATTTCCTAATTAATGTTCAGTTAAGAGAGTCGTTAAAATTAATAACCACTGGATACATGGACATTGGACACCCTACCTACTTAATTTTATTAAAGGAAATTAGTGTATAGTCAACCAATTTGATTTCTAGGCCACTTCGAACCTTGTCACAGTGACGTTAATAAGAGATCTTTTGCGTCTTTCATATAGATTTTCACTGTGACAAGTAACGAAGTGGCCTATATATTATAAATCAAATTGGTTGACTGTACGTCAAATGCTATAGCGTTGACAAATTGACAGCTTATTTCTTCTTTGTTTTTTGTTTTTTTTATGACAAAGGTGTTTTTAGGTGTTTATAGCTATGACTTACTTGCGAAACAGGTTTTATACTCTGTAAACTACACCGTAAGGTGACAATAATTTTCAATTCAAGTTTAATTTCACCTATTAAATTAGGCATGATAAAAAAAAATTAGTTCCGTGTAGTTTTACATATATATGATCGTCATCGATTACTGAATTATGAAAAATTGGTTTATCTACGTACATATCATAAGTGCTCTAAAATGCGTCCAGAAACCGTAGGCAATGACCAGCATTACCAACCATCAGAAATGAATGGAGATGTAATGTTAACATTACCTACTGAAATCAGTAGGTTATGAATTTAAATTTGGAACAGCTGTCAAATTCAAGTGTGGTGTCTAATCTAGTATCTATAGATATTAAAACAGTCATTGATATGAAACGGCAATTCGTTATGTTTTTTTAATATAAATCGAACGACATTTGAACTCGAGTGACAGTAGAATAGGGAGTTCATTCGCTTGTCTATGGTTTAATTTTTTTTTTTACTGAGATACGTAACGCCGCCGTTCTAAGTTGTCATTTGTTTTGTTCGTTGACTTTTTAATGTTTACATATAACACTAGTAATAAGTCATTTCCCTAAGGTTTCTGAACCCATCTTAAAACACTTATGATATGTGTGTAGATAAAGTAGTGTATGCAACTATACATAATTAGGCATTACAACAATCGTGTGATATTATTATGAAACTCGCCTTCGGCTCGTTTCATAAACCCACACTCTTGTTGTAATGCCCTTCATTATGCACAGATACATAAACTACTATTCTGATTACAGATTAAATTTTACCGTGTATAAAGATCTATGACTGTACAGTCAACCAATTTGATTTTTGAGCCACTTCGTTCCTTGTCACAGTGTAAATCTATATGAAAGATGCAAAAGATCTCTTATTAACGTCACTGTGACAAGGTTCGAAGCGGCCTAGAAATCAAATTGGTTGACTATACGCGGTTTCACAGAGATGCCGGGGATGAGTTTAAAAAGGGGATAATTAAATTGGTTATTACAAGAGATTGATAAAGTAACTCTGCCGGTCGAGAACCTGTACGCCCCAGCGGCCATCGGTTCACGTGCAAATCAGACTTTCGACAATTGAATTGAAACAACGAAAAACCAATATCAGTGAGACTACGAAGCACGACGTGATGTCCGTTCATTAAACTGCCAACGACGCACAATGGATGTTGAAACATTGCATTTTTTAACAGAGCTATGAAAACTGCGGCATTCCAATAAACATTACTCCCCGCTCTTTATTCGCAGAAGCCGAGACAGGTAAATTTTAGGACTGTCAATGTCTAGAGCAAGAATGCTACTTTTTTATCTTTTATACAAGACTGATGAGAGGCGCTACCGCGAAACACGATATTCGTAAATTTCGGACGATTGTCTCTGTCACTCTCATGACGCCTTGACATTGGAGTAACATCGTCCGAAATTAACGAACTTCGATGTTCGCTCTAGCGTTTAACCTCAGTCATACCTGATGGTAAGTGGATCCGGGTATGTCCTTAAACTACGTCCAACAATGAGAGGTAGGGCTCAGCGAAGTACCATCACGCTTGAGTCTGGACTTCTGGAGAAGCCCAACTGAAGTAACTCCTTCTTACAGAAGACCACAGCCATAATAGCACTGCTACCTTTCAGGTGTTGTGTTCCTGGTGGTGAGTAAGGTTCCCAGAGTCCCTACAACTTTTAAGGTAGGCAACGCGCATGTGAATCCTCTGAAGTTGCAAGCGCCTAAACGCTACGGTAACTGCTTAGCGGGCGGGCCGTATGCTTGTTTGCCACCGTCGGTATAAAAGAAAAACTGTCGACGAGGTTAAGGGTGTTCCAACGCTGGTTTAAGGAGACTTGGTCATTTTCCTAAGTATGACATTATGTTGAATAATCCATACTAATATTATAAATGCGAAAGTAACTCTTTCTGTCTGTCTGTGTGTCCTCTTCACACTTAAACCGCTGAACCAATTGGGATGAAATTTGGTATGGAGAGAGTTTGAGTTACGAGCAAGGACGTAGGCTAATTTTTATCCCGCAACCATACTTTGAAGGCGGGCATGGCTGACCGAGTAAGTCGCGAGGAAAAGCTTGTTAAGATATAAACCTAGGAGGAATAATGACTGGAGAACGCATTCGCGAGCGCCAGTAAGGGACAATGATGTTTTGGCTTTGGTAGCCCAAAATAAAAGTTCACTATAGTTTTGCTTTACAGGTCACTCTCTATAGCTAAAATATTAGCTTATTCTGTATTAATTACCGCAACTTCGGTTGAAAACACAAAAAAACTCCAATTTTATTTGTTTGTATCCCTCCAACTTTGACAGTTCTGTATGGTTCAGTTTGGAGTGCAACAAAATATGTGAGACTATGACAAGGACGGACGAAAATAGCGCCGTCTTTGCCATACCTATGGGAAGTTATGAGACCATCCCTTTCGATCGTTGTATTATTAAATTAGGTTTGTATGTCTCTTCTGTACACGGAACAATGGTGTTCCGGACATTTGGGAGGCGTACGCGGAGCCAGATCGAACGCGCAGAGGCCCTTTCGACAATTTCATGAAATATAAGGGGTACACTAAGCGGATGCTGCCCCTGTCGGTATCATGGGACGCGCACAGAGACAGCACCCGCCATAGTGTAAGGACTATTGAGTTTTAATGAAATCTAGTATGTACCAGGCTATTGGGTGGAAAGGATGGACTATAGCTACTGGTCTATTGGATAAAAAACCGGACCTCTGCCTAATCCGTATCCAATTTTATTTCCGCCAGACGGTGACTCGTCCTGTGCGAGATGGGCCCCCACAAAAAGCGACATCAAAGATAGCTCAAGGGCAACACCGGTGCATAGGGCTAAGGGTAGAGAGGTGTCACTGGACTTTAAACATATAGCCAACTCGCCACCCTCGAGAACGCAGCTCTCGCGAACCCACTCTGGACGGCCGGTGAAGGCAAGCCAGAGGCAGGGGACCTGTCCCACCTGTCCGACAGGGCACCCCAGGGGCGCTCAGGTACGTGGAGTCGCTACTCTCCAACAGCTCGCTACGAGCTGCCCTGCGTTGACTGATTGCACTGGAGAAAACCAGTGGGCGATGGGGTCGTCATATCCCTACGCCAATACGCATTATATTTATTATTATCACGCTCCGTCTAGTTAAATGGTATGTCTATGATATAAACCCATCTTACGCTAGAGGTAAATGTCATGGCATCTTTACCTGTTCAGCAGTTCTGGGAACGGATGTCCCATTGTGTTGTCTTGACGCAGCCAGCCGAGAAATTGGCAGCAAACGTTATTTAATAAGATCCTGTACTTTTGTGAAATTCATTTTGACCTACATCTTTTTGAATATATAATTTGGTAGTAAGCATAAAGTACAAGGAAAAAATCTGTCAAAATGTATACTTGGCACAAGCTGTTATTAGCTAAGTACTGTAATTTCATATGGGCAGACCAAATACGGGTAATCGTGCTGCTTGTATGAGACAGTGTTCTTTGTGCCAAACGAGGAAATGTTATAAAAAAGAAATATTATAATATATAAACTTTGCGAAGAGATAAAATGTATGTCGAATTGAGTCGTGTTCGAAGTTTAGGTTAGATAATAGCTGATTCGGATATCATGATTTGGATGATAACAAACTAACTGTCAACGCGAACACTTGACTACAGATCGTTAACTTAGGAAAGATGATGAGACTCGAAATCGTTATCTGCTTACTTATCGTGGCACATAAGTAATGCAACGCCTGACACAGGCAACACTGCGATCGCCAACCCGCTTGCCAAGCGTGGCGATTATGACATTTAGCCCCATGCAAGGCACAGGAAAAAAAAATAGTTCGAATTGATAACCTCCTCCTTTTTTTGAAGTCGGTTAAAAAATAAGAAACGTATTAAATAAGAAAACGAAAAGCACCAAAAAATCCTATCTACAACGAAGTGACTTATTGCTTTTATATGCAATCACCAGTCACCTCAACGACCAATACCTAATACGTTTTTATTCATTGATAATATGTCATTAGATTATTCCGTGTGATGCCGGCTGACTAGAATAGCACCACCCCATCTCCTCCCGCGAGTGTCGTAAGAGGCGACGACGGAAAAAATCCTACGGACGGGCAGCAGCGTCCGTCGAAACTACCCCCAAGATACAAGTCATATTTGTGAGAGGCCTATGTCCAGTAGTGGACTGCATACGGCTGAAATGTATGTTATTAAAAAAGATGTAAATACTACACTAAAATATCGAGGTTTCATATAAAAAACATGGATGCTCAATACTTCTGGCCAATAATGTAGTATTCTAACTATCCTTCCTTAGCAGAGACGTCTAGCGACATCTATTGGAAGTATTTAACACTGTTAGCCGGTTATGTGTTTATCGAGAGTATTTTTTTATACATTCTGTATGTATGTATTATAATATACTAGTTACTGCTCGCGACTTTGCGTAAAATCCCACAGGAGAGCCATAGCGGGATATCAACACCAGGGGAGTCACAAGCGCATTGACGACCTTTAAGGCGGGTTGGAGCTCTGGAACCTTACTCATCATCAGGAACACAACACTCTGAAAGGTGGCAGTGCTATTATGGCTGTGGTCTGTAAGGAGGAGGTACTTCCCCAGTCGGGCTTCTCCAGACTCAAGCGTGATGGTACTTCGCTGTGCCCTACCTCTTAAGGCTTGGGCACATAAGCGCGTTTTGTGAGCGTGGCGCAGCGGGGCGCGACGCTGCCGCCCGAATGTGTGCCTTATTTCGTTACATTAGCCACATCGGTGTCGCGCCCTGCTGCGCCACGCTCACAAAACGCGCCTATTTGCCCAAGCCTTTATTGTTGGACGTAGTTTAAAGACATACCCGGGTCCAAATTTCCTTATAGTGAGATCTGTGAAGATAATAATGCTGTATCGTCTAATTACTAAATATCACCAATAAACCAAGATTCCTACGTTTCCATGTGGACGTGTGATCTCCTAATCTCGGAAGATAGCAGACGTGATCTCATCCAGATTAGTTGCACGTTTCGCTTGTTACTTGTAAATAACTTGTCTCGCGAAAACAACTCCAGTCGGCTTTTATAGGTTTTATTTCGTTCTAAACAGTTTAGGTAAAATCTAACTGAAGAACATGTACTCTTACCATGAGTTGTGACTTTGAGGTTTTCGATAACGAGTATCGAGTTTACTATCTGTGCATCTCGCTTGCACTGCTACCGCCTCACATTAGCACGAGTATCGTACAAAAAAAACCTGAACTGAAACAAGCAAAAGCACCGGGTTAGCAAGCTGAAGTAGCAATGGGCAGGCCACATTGCACGCAGAGAAGATGGCCGATGGGGTCGAAAGTGCTCGAGTGGAGACCACGGACTAGCAAGCGCAGCGTAGGACGTCCACCCACAAGATGGACAGACGACCTCATTAAGGTCGCCGGAAGACGCTGGATGCAGGGCGCTTCCAACCGGTACATGTGGAGGTCCAAGGGGGAGGCCTATATTCAGCAGTGGACGTCTTATGACTGAGATGATGATGATGAACTGAAACGAAGGTTTCGCTCGCTCGGTCATTAGACGACCAAACTGTCATGTCACCGACCGGCTCAACAAGAATTTAACAGATAAAACTACACAATGGCTTAACGAATGCTCGTCAAATTGGACTTTATGCCAATGAAATAAGGGTTACTAATAACAATTAAAAGTTTTTTGTAGCCTTTTAGTACGACACCGTTAGTTATATGTGACATTATCTAGCAAACGGGACCTTATTGTCGATGGCGCTTACGTCGAACCGCGTTGCGTTTGTATTGCGGCATCTTGAACAACGGCGTAAGCGCCATCGACAATAAGGTCCCTTATCATAGATATCGTCACATATTGTCATGACCTTAAAATCAAGTTTATAATCGAATACTCTGGAGTATTGTCCCCAAACTCAATGTAATTAATAGTAATGTCGGAATTCCGCGACAATTGTCGTATTTCTCGTGACAATTGTCCAAAACCTTTTCACAAAATAGTCTTTATTATGGATAATATATGTTTTTTTTTAAACATCACATTGGTGGCTAACTTACATACAACCCTCACGAGAGCGGACTCCGTAGCCCATGGGCGCATGTTACACTAGAAACTGATATAATGTCGCCTCTGTTAGTTTGGAGAAGTATGGCCAAGGGCAAAGACCACAGCCATAATAGCACTGCTACCTTTCAGGTATGTAGTGTTGTATTCCTGATCGGGACTAAGGTTCCCAGAGCTCCAACCCCCTTAAAGGTCGGCAACGCGCTTGTGACTCCCCAGGTGTTGCGGGTGCCCATGGGCGACGGTAATTGCTTACCATCAGGTAATCCATCCGCTCGTTTGCCGCCTTTGTCATAAAAAAAAATCATACAGTTACAACATTCATCGCTGCAGAAGTGAGTCATCGCTCACGTCTGTGACTCATACATTCTTGACGACGCGTGCGTCACGATCATGATTTAAACTGAGTGACAATGTATGTATCATCATAGGCCTCCCCCTTGGACCTCCACACCGAGGTATGACCTATCCCTGTCTTACGATTACTTACAGTTTTCTTCCTCGCGTAGTCTCGGCATTCTGCCATAGCTCATGGGAGCTTGAGGTCCGCTTGGTAACTAATCCCAGGATCAGGTGTAGGCACTAGTTTTACGAAACCTGTCATCTGAACTTCCAACCCAGAGGGTAAACTAGGCCTTATTAGAATTAGTCCGGTTTCCTTCACCGAAAAGCGACTGGTAAATATCAAATTATATTTCATACATAAGTTCCGAAAAACTCATTGGCACACGCCGGGTTTCGAACCTGCGACCTGTGGATTGCAAGCACGCTCTTACCGCTAGGCCACCAAAGCTCTTTACGATTATCTTTGCGATTACTTACAATATAATTTAAATAATATTAATCCATGTTTTTCCCTATGGTTCAGGAAAAACCTACTTTTATCCTTAAGTATTTCGTGACTCATTTTTGGTATTTTTTCGTAATCATATATGGAATTAACATATAAATAAATAATAAATTCCAACGCCTGAATAAAACGCCACCGGCGTGAGGGGCACTTCGCTAAGAGGTTTAGAGTAGTATGTATGAATTACAATATTGTGTAATACTTTAGCATGGCGCCACTGTAGCACTGTGCCACTAAAACCTGAGTGACGCTATTGCCCAAATATTAAATGAAGGATATAAAATTAAAAGAAAATGCACGGCTAAAGAATGAGACTTTACGGGTCGAAGGGAAAGGCCACTTGGAGCGAGGGAATGGATAAGTATTTATTAATGTATGAACAATGTTAAAAAATAATAATAAACAATTAATGTTGAGCGCCCTTATCCACTCCTCGACTAACGAATGAACACCAATTGAAATCACAACACAGTTTATTAAATAGTGTAAGTTTATTTCCAAATTTAATATTGTTTAAAGTATGGTTCTATTTTTTAACAATAGGGCAAATTATAAATAATTCCACTACTTCCATTACATCTCTATGGTCATGACCAGATGGAAAACTAGGTTCATTATATTATAAAGTTTACTGGTACATATACACCTTTAAAACAGACTAGCTGTTACTCAATACATTTATGCTTAAAATAAGAAAGAGAACATTTACCGGATAGTAACGTCAGCTGTTACCGGTTCAAGTAGAAAGTAGTGTGGGAAGTCCTCACACTAACACCCACTGGTAGACCCAGGAGCAGTACAACTACTTCATCCAAGGAACTTGGCAGGAGTAACCCTGACTAATAAAAAGGTTCGGTAGGCGATAACCCGTACCAAAAGGAAGAGCCCTGGTGACAAAAGAACCAGGTTAATAATTTTGGAAAATTATTAATTCTATTATTTAAGTTTAATACAACGGTGAAAGTGTTGTGTGTATGTATAAATATAGTTCAAAACTTACCGAAAGATCGGGCGAAAGGAATATGTGTGCAGAACCAACACGTGGAGTCACATACGTAATTAAAATATCATAATGGTGCTGAAAAAGAATAGATTCCAATTAGAATTCATTTCGACACACCTTAAATATCTTTCCAACATTCCTGCAGTGCTATATAATGTAAAACTTACCAAAAACTGGTTGTATCAAATCATGTTAAAAGAAATGGCGTCGTGTATGCGGGTCACATTTTAAATTAACATCAAAATATAAAAATTATGGGTCCAGCTGAAACAATAACATTTCCAATTAGAAAACGAACACTAGCAAAGATTTGCAAACCTTCTCACGAATGCAAACTTACCCCATTTTGGAAAGATTACGCCTAGGGAACAAATTAACCCATTTTTAATAGCAGATAGCGGCGTAATGGCGGATCTCAATCGCATTCCACAGAAACAACATATCGATCGAAACACAAATGCACACCAGAGGGCGCCTCTTATAAAAATCTAAATAAGTTTTTAAATAAACAATTTACCAAGGGTTTATACTTCAGTATTTTAATATAAGACATTTAAAAGTCAAAAATAAATTAATAAGAACAAAGAATTAATATTCGTGAAATAAATCCATTGACAACAGAGAAAACCGACAGTAAGGACTGTTTGAGCAAACATAATCCCCGGTGCAAGGCGACAGATAGAAAGAATGTCTTAGTTCAGATTGACAGCTCATGTCAAAGTCATGTTGCTGTTTGTTTACATTTCCTAGCTTTTGAGAAACAGTCTCCAAGTTAACTTTTTCTCCTTAAAATCATCAAATGAAAGTGAAATTCCTATTTCAATGTAACACAAAATGGCAAACACGGTGACAGCGACGTAGATATCTCTTACAACGTGCACCAAAATCTGCAAATGAAAGAATATTGGACATTCAAACAGGACTCAATTATCAAAAGAATTCGGACGAGTTTCTACTATCTATTTCGAGTAGATTCCCAAAATGAAACGATAAAGCGAAGCACAACAACTAGAAGAGTGAATTGGCTTAACCTCTGAAATATAAGACAAGTAAGGAACATTATTAGTATTCATTCCAATAGGTAACCTCTAAAGTGTTACAGTTCATCTTTAGTTGGGTAAAAAAAAATTTTAAAATATTAAAATTTTTTTTTTTTTAGATAGAGCAGCGAGGCAAAAGCAGGAAATTAGTTGTTTGCTTTAAAGCAGTTAATAAGCATAGGAATTAAAATGTTAGTTTATTAATTGGAATGTGGAAAGGAAAACAAGAGCTTATAAGAAATAAACGACAAGAAGATATAAATCCTTGCCTAAAACAAATAAAACAAGACACGGGAACTTTGTGGTCTCTACAACCTTCAAACACTGAAATGGAACATACAACTATTACTACTACAACAAGCTTAAATGGAAACAAAAAAAATACGATGCTGATCAGGCATGTATCATCTCTAAAACTAGATTCAACGAAGAGAAATAACCTTAATAAAGTTAACAAACTATTTTTTTTTTTTTTTAACTACTAAACTTATAAGCCTTATATCCATGGAACTATGTTAATCTACATGTGGTACCACTTTATTAAACTAATAGTAGGCATTGGACTTTCCCTTTATTAAAGAAATGCCGGTGTACTGGAGATGAGGTGGTGCTGGAATTGCTAAGCAAAATAGCTATATCCTAACAACATGCTATCTCGAGATACAATATGTTGAGAAATGAGTTATCTTCTATACATTGTATTGGGAAGAATAACCTATTATCTATGAAAACAGTCTTTTAAATTCAGTCGTTTTAGATATTCATTTATGTCTTTATTAGGACACATTTATTATATGGTCGGTTCGTACGCCACCAGACCTAATAGAGTAAGAAATACTAAGACTAGGAGTCTCAAATATTTATTTAGTAAAGTAAAGTTTCATGTCTCACGGCCGAAAGCGATAACCATTACCCGGATGGTTCGACTTCGCCAGGACGGACAATGTCTTTAATGTGGAAGTTTCCTAGAAGTTTCCCTCCTAGGGATTTTAGAGTAAAAACTACAGAACTCAATTTTTTAAATATGACACATTTCTCATAACGAGGTGCCAGTTTAGCAGAAAAATTCTTAGAGGAGTTAGACAATGGAAAACACCTTTTATAAACTACTTGTCCTTCTTTTAGGTCTACGTGACGCTTCCGCATATTGTAATAACGTGCATTACGTTCATGAGAGGCAGTCAACAACTGACGTACTTTAACAAACACAGACTGGAGCTCCTTCAGTTTGTCTGAGAAAACACCACTGGTATCTGTTTCTATAGAAGTTGGATCGATAGGACTTTCCTGGTTATATAGTGATCCGTCCAAGATCATTTGACGTCCATGAGTAAGAAAATACGGAGTGTTCTTGGTGACCTCGTGTTTGGCCGTGTTTATCGCACATTGTATCTCGGCTACGTTCCTATCCCAAGTACGGTGATCGGAGCGCACGTATGATGCAATGGTTCTAACCAATTCACGATTTACCCTTTCCGTTTGGTTCGTCTGAGGATGATATCTTGGATTGTAAAATACATTAGGTACACTATATTTCACCATTAAATCTCTAAAATCTTTAGAAGTGAATTGTGCACCATTGTCACAAAATAATATTTTGGGAACTCCGTGAACAAGAAAAATTCCCTTTTCTAGACACTTCACTATAGCTTTCGCAGTGATAGTGCGTAAAGGAAAAAGAGTAACATATTTACTAAGATAATCAGTACATACAAATAAATACTGATTCCGTAGATAAGAAGGAGGAAAAGGACCTAAGATATCACACGAGATAGCCTCGCCTGGAAACGACACACGACGGGGTTTACCCATCAGACCAGGACGAGCCAGATTCACAGGTTTATAAGTTCTGCATATCTCACAAGTCTCGACGTACTCTTTAACATCTTGAAAAATAGTAGGCCAATAATATAAGTCAGAAATTCGAAAATGAGTTTTTGCTACTCCAAAATGTCCAGCAGTAGGATCATCATGGTATTTAGCTAAGATTTCTTTTCTTTGCTCATAAGGTAATACCAACTTCCATTCAAACTGAGCGGTAAGGCGATATTTATTCTTAGAGTATCGGAAAAGTTTCTCATTTTCAATTTTAAAGTTAGGATATAAAGACGGTTTCTCGGTAACCTTTTTAAACAAGTCAAGGTACCAAGGATCCTTTATAGGTGCAACCTCAGAAGCATCTACATGTATACGAGAAAGACAGTCAGGGATTACATGTTCTTTACCCTTTCTATGTATCATTTCAAAATTAAATTGACTCAAACGACATGCCCACCGGTTTAAACGACCAGATGGATTCTTTAGATTGTTGAACCACTTTAAAGAAGCGTGATCAGTCACGATATAACATTTTCTCCCTTCTACATACGCTCGGAATTGCTCTAGACCGTATATTACAGCCAAAAGTTCCCTCTCTGTTGCTGAATAATTAGTCTCAGGTTTATTGAGAGTACGACTAGAGTAAGCGATGGGGTGATCCACTTGATCATATCGTTGAGTTAACACTGCACCGATAGCATAAGAAGATGCATCGCAGTGAATATAAAATGCTTCGTCAAAATTAGGACATTTAAGAATTGGAGCGGAAATTAAAGCAGATTTTAGTAAATTAAAAGATTCATTAGCTTCTTCCGTCCAAACAAAAGATATTTTCTTGCTCGTTAACCGAGACAAAGGACGCGCAATTTTAGCAAAATTATCAATAAATCTACGGTACCAACCGCACATTCCAAGGAAACTCTTTACACTTTTCGAATCCTTAGGTATAGGAAAATTTAAAATTACATCGACTTTAGCCGGATCAGTACGTAGACCGTATTTGTCCACTAGATAACCTAAATATTTTAATTCAGATCTACAAAATAGTGATTTTTTCATATTTATTGTAAGGTTTGCAGATTTAAGTTTTTCGAAAACGGCTTTACTTAAACGGATATGCTCATCAAAGTCTGAAGTACAAATTATAATATCATCTATATAACAGAAAACTTTATTATCGAATTCCGCCGTGAATAAATTATCCATCAACCTTTGCATGGTCGCAGACGCGCCAACTAAACCAAAACACATGCGATTATAATGGAATAAACCTTTACCAGGAACAGTAAAGCTTGTTTTTTCTTTAGAGTTTTCACTAAGAGGTATTTGATGATAAGCCGCACTTAAATCAAGAGAAGTGAGGTATCTAGCATCACGTAAATTGTCTAATATATAATGAACATAGGGTACAGGATATGCATCAGATTTAGATACTGAGTTTACCTTCCTACTATCCAAACATAGTCTTAATTCACCATTTGGTTTTTCAACCATTACTACGGGAGAATTCCACGGAGAATGGGATGGTTCTACAATCCCTTGTTGAAGCATACGATCAACTTCCTTTTCTAACGCAGCTAGTTTTTCAGGACTAAGACGGTAGTATTTTTGTTTTATAGGGCGTGCATTGCCCGTATCGATAACATGTTCAATAAGATGGGTTTTACCTAAACCAACTTTTTCAGTATCAATTTGGTCATATAATTGTTTAACAATCTCAAGTTGATGTTTTTGGTCATTAGTCAAATTATTATAATCATTTAAACCGCACTCAGTAGGTAACATAGCGCTGCAAAGAGCGTGATCTTCTTTAAAACTTTCTACTACATCTTTAATTTTATCAGGTATCAAATTAAATGCTTTCCAAAAATTAAGACCGAGCAGCATGCGGTTTTTAATATTAGTTTGTATATCAAACCGTATTACTTTTATTTCATTTTTGAAATTTATAGGTATCATCATAAAATGAGTAATTAAGTGAGGGTAACCATCTGCTACATTCAAGGAAAGAGGCATTTCATGTTTCATAATCGGAATTCCGATAGATTCGAAAACAGACTGACTACCACGACCCAAAATACTAACAGACGATCCAGAGTCAAGAAGAGCTCTCACTTTTAAATTGAGTACATCTAAGGTTAAATATAGTCTATTATCTCCCTGTGGAGGTTTGAAGTAAATTGCCTTTTCTGCTTGCGAGGGAGCAAAAGGTAAAGGTTTTTTATTTTTAGAAAAGACAAAGTTATTTAGTTTTTTGAAGGGGAATTACATTTAGGACATTCAGGAGTACGAACTCCCTTTTCTCCGCATTTAAAACATACGATTTCCCTAGATGACTTACAAAATTTGGTAGGATGATTCTCCCTACCACAACGAAAACATTTTACAACCTTAACATTAGGAGATGGTTGATTTACAGAAGCAACAAAAGTTTTGGAAGTACTGGAAATACGTGAAGAATTAAACCTATTTAAAGGCTCGCTATTATTTATACCACTACGAGAGAGAGACGATCCAGGTTGTTTTGGTAACACTGGTTCCCGAAACTGTTTAGCTTTGACTTGAGCTAACTCAATACGCCTACACAATTCCTTCAAGTGTTGGATTGACCTCACGTCCTGGAGAGCTAAATCCCTAGAAAATTCAGGTCTAATATTACGCATCATCGTATCCAGCATTTCTTCCTCAGGAATTTTACGGTTAAGTCGGTCATACATACCTAATACCGTTGAAACAAAGTAAACAATCGTCTCAGTTTTAGACTGAGTTCTCTCACGAATTTCCTGTAAGAGTAAGTGGTCAAGGTCAGGAATATCGAACTCCTCCCTTAATGCAGATACCACTTCCTTATAGGACAAAAGACAGGTACGTTGGGATCGAAACCACGACAAAGCAGGTCCTTCGAGAATCTCCGGGAAACCCCTATAAATACGGTTCTCCGAAATCCTACGTGCAACGCGCAGCTCTTCCAATCGTAAAAGAAAAGTACGAACACAAGAATCGCCTTTGAATTTTAAATTAAGGGAATTAATATTAAAAGTTTTTTCAGGTTTATAAATTACCTCACGTACAATTCGGTTACCCATAGAGTCTGATTGGTCTCCATCATCAGAACCAGATGAAGCCGAAGAAAGTTCCTCTTGTAAACGTTCAACAAACAAGTTAATTGTATCCTTCAATAGCTTGACTTCAGTAATGCTTTGATCTAAACGAGAAAGTCGACAAAACAAATACCTACAGCGCGAAAGTAGCCTGTCCTTAGCAGAGACGGAAAGATGATCACTGATTTCTTGTTCAATTTCTTGAATTTTCTGTTTACATAATTCAATTTCCGCATCTTTATCACCAAGAAACAAATCCTGAAATTTAAGACTACCCTTTCGAGCATGTTCAGCTGTGTCTTTCAAAGCTTGACATAAACTAGACCTTCTAGAAATAGGATTAACTGGTAACTTGCGAATAACTAACTCATGTGTTATCTCATCTTTGTGTAAGTGTGCGATTTTACAACCTGCTTTAAGAAAATCCATTTTATTTAAATATTAGTTGTAAAGTGTGAGTGTATTAA
Source organism: Grapholita molesta (assembly GCA_022674325.2). Taxonomy (NCBI): domain Eukaryota; kingdom Metazoa; phylum Arthropoda; class Insecta; order Lepidoptera; family Tortricidae; genus Grapholita; species Grapholita molesta. Next base: position 11,194,434 of record CP053143.2, read on the forward strand.
CCGAAAAGTACGACAAAATATTTCCCAAAATTATTATCAAGTCCAGTATTCACTAAACGAAATGTTGAATAAACACTAAGAAAAGTATTTATAACAATTTCAAATGTTTAAGTTTATCAGCTTAAAAAGTTTTACACTTGAATATCACTTTAATATTTAACTAGTTATTTAAGTTTATTAGCTCAAATATTTTTTACACAGTAGTGATATTTTGTTTAAATTACTATTTAAGTTTATTAGCTTAAATGTATTTATGTTTAAATTACAATGTGTAACCTTGCAGTACACATACGCTTATAACTAAAATATTTAAATTCAGTTTTTACACATGTACAACCAGAATTCACACCAAAAAAAAATACAATTAAAGATTTAGTTAATCAATTTGTGTTCATTCTCCAAGGCTCAACGTTGGGAACGCCACTGTAATACTTTAGCATGGCGCCACTGTAGCACTGTGCCACTAAAACCTGAGTGACGCTATTGCCCAAATATTAAATGAAGGATATAAAATTAAAAGAAAATGCACGGCTAAAGAATGAGACTTTACGGGTCGAAGGGAAAGGCCACTTGGAGCGAGGGAATGGATAAGTATTTATTAATGTATGAACAATGTTAAAAAATAATAATAAACAATTAATGTTGAGCGCCCTTATCCACTCCTCGACTAACGAATGAACACCAATTGAAATCACAACACAGTTTATTAAATAGTGTAAGTTTATTTCCAAATTTAATATTGTTTAAAGTATGGTTCTATTTTTTAACAATAGGGCAAATTATAAATAATTCCACTACTTCCATTACATCTCTATGGTCATGACCAGATGGAAAACTAGGTTCATTATATTATAAAGTTTACTGGTACATATACACCTTTAAAACAGACTAGCTGTTACTCAATACATTTATGCTTAAAATAAGAAAGAGAACATTTACCGGATAGTAACGTCAGCTGTTACCGGTTCAAGTAGAAAGTAGTGTGGGAAGTCCTCACACTAACACCCACTGGTAGACCCAGGAGCAGTACAACTACTTCATCCAAGGAACTTGGCAGGAGTAACCCTGACTAATAAAAAGGTTCGGTAGGCGATAACCCGTACCAAAAGGAAGAGCCCTGGTGACAAAAGAACCAGGTTAATAATTTTGGAAAATTATTAATTCTATTATTTAAGTTTAATACAACGGTGAAAGTGTTGTGTGTATGTATAAATATAGTTCAAAACTTACCGAAAGATCGGGCGAAAGGAATATGTGTGCAGAACCAACACGTGGAGTCACATACGTAATTAAAATATCATAATGGTGCTGAAAAAGAATAGATTCCAATTAGAATTCATTTCGACACACCTTAAATATCTTTCCAACATTCCTGCAGTGCTATATAATGTAAAACTTACCAAAAACTGGTTGTATCAAATCATGTTAAAAGAAATGGCGTCGTGTATGCGGGTCACATTTTAAATTAACATCAAAATATAAAAATTATGGGTCCAGCTGAAACAATAACATTTCCAATTAGAAAACGAACACTAGCAAAGATTTGCAAACCTTCTCACGAATGCAAACTTACCCCATTTTGGAAAGATTACGCCTAGGGAACAAATTAACCCATTTTTAATAGCAGATAGCGGCGTAATGGCGGATCTCAATCGCATTCCACAGAAACAACATATCGATCGAAACACAAATGCACACCAGAGGGCGCCTCTTATAAAAATCTCAAAATAAGTTTTTAAATAAACAATTTACCAAGGGTTTATACTTCAGTATTTTAATATAAGACATTTAAAAGTCAAAAATAAATTAATAAGAACAAAGAATTAATATTCGTGAAATAAATCCATTGACAACAGAGAAAACCGACAGTAAGGACTGTCTAAGCACACATAATCCCCGGAGCAAGGCGACAGATAAAAATAATGCCTTAGTTCAGATTGACAGCTCATGTCAAAGTCATGTTGCTGTTTGTTTACATTTCCTAGCTTTTGAGAAACAGTCTCCAAGTTAACTTTTTCTCCTTAAAATCATCAAATGAAAGTGAAATTCCTATTTCAATGTAACACAAAATGGCAAACACGGTGACAGCGACGTAGATATCTCTTACAACGTGCACCAAAATCTGCAAATGAAAGAATATTGGACATTCAAACAGGACTCAATTATCAAAAGAATTCGGACGAGTTTCTACTATCTATTTCGAGTAGATTCCCAAAATGAAACGATAAAGCGAAGCACAACAACTAGAAGAGTGAATTGGCTTAACCTCTGAAATATAAGACAAGTAAGGAACATTATTAGTATTCATTCCAATAGGTAACCTCTAAAGTGTTACAATTGTACCCATTTTATTTGTGTCGCGACAGTTAAGCAGCTGATATATAAGTTCTTCATCATCATCTCTGCCATAAGCCGTCCACTGCTGAACACATGCCTTCCCCCTGGACCTCCATAGCCATCAAAAGCGACCTACATCCAGCGTCTTCCGGCAACTTTTATAATTTGTCCATGTTATGTATTTAGATGGGTAGTTCCAGGATTGAATTGTAATGACAGCTGAAGGTAGTTTGAATAAATGAGTTATGCTTCTGATCTCAATGGTGTTGTATCTTTTATTGGCGACTGTGGTAAATTAATGTTATTTGGTGCGAAAATGAACAGTAATCTTTCAAATGTTGTGCTTCTCGGGCAGTTTAATCCAAAAACTGACAAGTGGTGTGACTATAAGGAACAATTATTATGTGCTTTGGATGTGGCGGGCGTGGCGCAAGACCCGTTACGGGCGCGCTCGCTGTTCCTGTCGCAATGTGGCAAGGACACATACTCACTCATCGCATCACTGCTGGTGCCGATTAGGCCGACTAGTGCCGTATTTGAGGACATTATCAGAGTTTTGGATCAGTTTTTTGAGCCGGAAGTAAATGAAATTTTACAAGCGGGAAAGTTTCATAAACGCATACAATTACAACAAGAGAGCGTGCAAGAGTTTATCGGCGCAATAAGTTTGCTAGGTGCCAAATGCAACTTTGCCGATCTTAAGCGCCAGTTGAGAGATAGACTAGTACTTGGGGTGCGCGACGAGCGCCTGCGTCGTGAATTGTTGAAGACCAAGGACCTCACATATGCGGGGGCTGTTCAGTATTGTCTTAACTATCAGACGACGTTTCCAGATTTATACCCTGAAGCTCAGGCTAGTGCTAGTACCTTCAAGCAAACTCCACAAACACAAAAGGAAAGTGACCAGATGGAAATCGGTAAAATACAAATAGTGAACTGCAAACACTGTACCCGGGTGCACAAACCAAATGAGCGGTGCCCTTTTAGTAAGGCTCAGTGTTATTTTTGTAAACGACATGGGCACATTGCTTCGGCTTGCAACAAGAAGCAAGGTAGGGTGCACCAGACTGAAGAGCAAGTTTCATGTGAATCGAACTCTGATGAAGAACATATGAACGGGATATATGTCTGTGCTGAAGACAATAGTCCACCGATAACAGTGAATGTGGATATTAATGGTGCCAAACTATTAATGGAAATTGATTCTGGAGCTGCAAGATCGATTATATCCGAAGAAACATTTAGCAAAATGTGGTTAAATCCGCCGCCATTAAATTCTACACATGTAAAACTGTGTACATGGACTCGTGATCCTTTGAAAATCTTAGGATTGGCACATGTACGAGTGATTTTAGGTGACAGAGAGGCACAGTGTGAGCTTGTTGTTGCCGCGGGCAGAGGGCCGAGCTTGCTCGGTAGAAACTGGTTTAAGAAGTTGGGGCTGCATGTGGATGGCGTGTGCTGGTCAGAAGATGAAGTAGCTACGTGGAAAAACAAGTACCCGAATTTATTTAAGACAGGTTTAGGAGAGTACACTGGGCCACAAGTGTCACTGCACGTGCGACCCGGGACCGCGCCACGGTTCATGAAAGCGCGCCCTGTTCCCTTCCCGCTGAAACGTCAAGTAGAAGAAGAACTGCGCCAAATGGTTAAGGATGATGTTTTGACGCCAGTCAAATATTCAAAGTGGGGAACTCCCTTAAGAATTGTCAAAAAGGATGACGGAACTTTACGCATTTGTGGGGACTACCGTTCTACAGTTAACGCGTCAATAGATGTTGACACCTACCCGCTCCCTACATCTACAGAGGCATTTGTGAAGCTTAGTGGAGGAATAATATTTAGCAAACTGGATTTGAAGCAGGCATATACCCAGGTCAAGGTTGATGATGAAACAGCGATGCTCCTGACACTAAATACACCCATTGGGCTAATGAAAGTAAATCGTTTAGCGTATGGTGTGAGCGCTGCGCCGGGCATCTTCCAGAGGGTAATGTCTACTGCGCTGGCGGATATGGCAGGAGTGGCGTGCCTGCTTGATGATGTAGCTGTCTCAGGCAGAAACATGGAAGAGCATAACCAGAGGTTGGACGCAGTACTGAAAATACTTCAAGACTTAGGTTTTCGATTAAATATTAATAAGTGCATATTTGCCTCACGGAGTATCACCTTTTTGGGACATATGCTGGATGCCGATGGACTCTATCCATCTCCTGATAAAGTACAAGAGATACTGGGTAAACCAGCACCCACAAACAAAGATACGTTAAGGGCCTTTTTGGGCCTATACAATTTTTATGAAAAATTCTTACCTGACAAAGCAACTTTGCTCGAACCATTATACAGGTTGCTGGAAGTCAAGACACCGTGGACATGGGGTGACAAACAACAAGCGGCGTTTAATAAAGCCAAGACTCTCCTGTCGTCGGATTGTACATTAGTTGGATATGACTTAAATAAAAAATTGTTACTGATTTGCGACTCGTCAGATTACGGGCTAGGAGCCGTACTGACTCACGTCATGGAAGATGGATCCGAACGTCCGGTAATGATGGCGTCGCGGACATTACAACCGCACGAGAGACGTTACGGGCAAATTGATAAAGAAGCACTCGCGATTATGTTCGGACTGGCTAAGTACCACCAATTTCTGGCCGGACGAAAGTTTTGTATCATCACTGACCACAAACCCTTAGTGGGTCTGTTTAACCCGGATAAACCAATCCCTGATCAGATATCGCCTAGAATGTTACGATGGTCGCTAAAGCTTAACGGATACAGTTATACTATCAAATATCGTCCCGGTAAATCAATTGGAAATGCGGACGCCTTGAGCAGATGGACGGAACCGGAAACTTCTACTGTAGGGCCGAACACTGAAAGTTTGCGCGAGGTACTTTTACTAGAAGAACAACCATTGGGATGGAACCTTGATGTAAAAGTTGTTGCGGAAGAAACCAAGAAAGATCAGGTGCTACAGAGAGTATTGTTCAACGTACTTCATGGATGGCCGCGCTCCAATACAGATCCTATAATGCAGCCATATTGGATCCGTAGAGAGGCTCTTTCACATAATAAAGAATGTTTATTGTGGTGTAACAGAGTAATAATACCAGCTTCACTTCAGAAAAAGGTACTTAAATTATTACATGCTCCACATGCAGGTATTGTACAAACCAAAGCGTACGCTAGAGGGTACCTTTGGTGGGCCGGAATGGATAAGGAAATTGAGAACGTGGTGGCTGAGTGCGAGGATTGCCAATCTGTGAGAAATAATCCACCCAAAGATCCGCAGATATGGGTAATTCCTGATAAACCTTGGAGTCGAGTCCATATTGATTTCGCCGGGCCCTTCCAAGGAAAAACCTTTTTGCTTTTAATTGACTCGTACAGTAAGTGGATAGAGGCAGAAATCGTTCCATCTATGAGCACAGATTCCATAATTACAATTTTGAGACGTATCTTCACCTCGCAAGGCTTGCCAGATGTGTTGGTGTCAGACAATGGGAGGACTTTTACGTCTGAAGATTTCCATACATTTTTAACAAGAAACCATATCAGACATCTATTTACCCCGCCTTACCATCCAGCATCGAATGGACAAATAGAAAGAGCCGTACAGACTTTTAAAAATAAATTAAAGAAAATGGCTAGTACAACCATGCCCTGGAGTGAAAAACTGGCGAAGGCATTGTACGCTTTGCGAACCGTCCCGAATAGCTCTACCAATAAGACGCCAGCGGAAATGCTAAACGGACGCAAATATAGAACAGCTGTTTCAAATCTACACCCTGAAAGTACACCGAGCCGAGCCGAGGAACAGCTGGAACAGGCAGCGCAGCGGCCGCGCGCGCGCGCCTTCGATCTACACCAGCCGGTACTCGTGCGCATGTATACACCAGGTATCAAGTGGGCGAAGGGCCGGATTGAGACAGTGGAGGGACCCAGCACTTATGTGGTGAGAACGGAAAATGGAGAGTTGCAGCGTCGTCACGCCGATCAAATCATAGCTCGGACACAGCCGGTGGAAGCTCCGGATTGCCACCAACATCCACCTGAAGATGGTTCTCAGTCTTCAACCACTGACGATGATCCCCTTATTGAAATACCACCATCACATTTATGGCCCGACATCATAGGAATTCCTAATGAATGTTAATTTGTAGAACTATAATGGATATGTTGATTGATTGATTACTTGTTGATTATGGTGGAAAGGTATGTTATGTATTTAGATGGGTAGTTCCAGGATTGAATTGTAATGACAGCTGAAGGTAGTTTGAATAAATGAGTTATGCTTCTGATCTCAATGGTGTTGTATCTTTTAGTCCACAACAATAATATTACTTTGCTAATCCGCTGTTTAATCAAGTGCTAGTCAATCAGTGCCAACCGTGCTTTGTCGGACGTCAGAGCAACAACATCTCAAGCATCTCCTGAGGATGCCTCGTAGAGAGGCGAAACACGTGTCGAGTTTTGGTATTATTGGTGGTGGTTTGTTATATTTATTTGCGTATTTAATTTTGCGGTGGGAGGGAGGGAACATTAAAGCATGAAAAAAAAATACGCAAGTAAATTATAACGGGTTGGCACTGATTGACTAGCACGTTATTAAACAGCGGAAAAGCAAAGTAATATTATTGTTGTTAATAATATGGACTTCCGCAAAGTAACGCCTGATTCAATTAATTACTAAAAACAATTAATTACTTATAATTTGTCCATCTTGGGTAGACATCCTACCCTGCGCTTGCTACCCTCATAGCTATTTCTAACATAGTGGCTTAGCGGTAAGAGTGTGCGACTCCGGAGGTCACAGGTTCATACCCCGACTTGTACTAATTAGTTTTTCGGAACTTCTGTACAACTGTGGTTCTGTTTTGGATCCGATTATGTCCTTAAACTATGTCCAACAATGAGAAGGCACAGCGAAGTACCATCACGCTTGAGTCTGGAGATGCCCAACTGGGGAAGTACCTCCTCCTTACAGAAGACCACACCCATAATAGCACTGCTACCTTTCAGGTATGTAGTGTTGTGTTCCTGATAGTGAGTAAGGTTCCCAGAGCTCCAATCCCCCTTGCCGGCAACGCGCTTATGACTCCCTTGGTGTTGCAGGTGCCCATGGGCGACGGTAATTGCTTACCATTAGGCAATCTGTCTGCTCGTTTGCCATCTTTGTCATAAAAAAATAGTCTTCGGCAGTCGACAGCGCGCCTGACTCTGGGCATCCCTACACTAAATCTGCAGATACAGTATCACGGAATTACCAAGTACGACTAAATCCTAGGTTGAGTAAGAATGAACCTTTTCGTTCTTACAACGCGGCCAGCCCGTTTGACGGCATCTACGTGAGGTTATTACCACAAAGTACCATCCGTTTCATGTACCATTTTGTACCTTAAGCCCTTGTAATAAGGGTGTTACAAGCATTATCAGGGATTTTAGGATAGTCGTGTAGGAGACACGTAAAGAGCCCGAAGCGAGGTTCGTACTTAGGATTCAAAAGGGCGTAACCGCTGTGTTATTGATATACGAAAACGACATTTTTAAAAATGTTTTAGGTTTGACATTATATTATCGCGTGACTAGGGATGGTATTTATTTAGGCTTCCCATGTTATATGCATATAAAAAAGGTTTTATACAACAATAACTAGGTATAGGTAAAAACTTAAAGGACCATGGACTTGTGCAGAGAATTAATATGGATTTTACGTCATAATAGCACTGCTACCTTTCAGGTATGTATTGTTGTGTTCCTGATAGTGAGTAAGGTTCCCAGAGCTCCAACCCCCCTTAAAGGCCGGCAACGCTCTTGTGACTCCCCTGGTGTTGCGTCTGCTCGTTTGCCGCCTATGTCATAACAAAAAAACGTCAAATTTTGAATATAGAATGCCGACATGCGTGTACACAGGTTACTACTACATAAGCCAGGCACTTTAGCTAAGTTTTTCACCGATATATGGGTGGGTATCTGGGTATATCCTTGAACTACGCCTAACAATGTGAAAGGGCACATCGAATCAACACACTTGAATCTGGAGTAGCCTGGTATACCTCCTCCTTACAGAAGACCATAGCAATAATAACACTGTGGCAATTATTTTTTGTATGCAGTGTTGTGTTCCTGGTTATTGTAAAGGTTGGCCACGCGTTTGTGACCTCTCTGGTGGTGCAGGTGTCCATCAGAACGCAAAAAAAAATTGCCACGCTTGACCGGCGGGTTGGCGATCCCAATCAGTTACATTGCTCGGGACACTGCTGATTCTCCTGTAGATCATATTCATGATATTAAACACATTTGGAATAAAAATAACGCCTACAGAAAATCGAATAGCAAATGTGTAATTCGTTACTATAGGTGAAAAACTTAACTGAAGGAGCATGTCTATGTAGTTGTGTATTGTTTATAGAACGCCGACATACATAGGTCGAGAGTTGTCTATGGGACTTACGTCAAAATTTGAATATAGAACGCCGACATACGTAGGTCATGTAATAATACTACTACATACTGCTTTAACTAAGTTTTTCACCTATAATCGACATTACACGTTACAGTTTTCGGCGATAATTTATAGAACCCCGAGTAGTACATGTAAATATGTTATCGCTAAACCCTACGGGCTGATATACTCATAAATATGGAAATATTCCCTTTTATCATATGTTCAGGGATTTGGGGCCGAAACAAACATTTTACTTACTAATATAATACGAGTACATGCTAAAGTTGTGATGGTTATTTGTTGCTCTTTCCCGTGAAAACAACTAAAGGGATTTTAATAAAACTTTACAATAATGTAACTTACGAGCCTTGACCAAAAGTAATGAGCATACTTTTTTTCTTCTTAGTCGAAAATACATCTCTTTCTAAATGCAGTCAAATAATTGTCTGATATTTCAAGCCGTAAGATATGTACAGTCAACCAATTTGATTTATGGGCCACTTAGCTCCTTGTCACAGTGAGAATTTATATGAAAGATGCAAAATATCCCTTATTGACGTCACTGTGACAAGGTTCGAAGTGGCCTAGAAATCAAATTGGTTGACTATACATACACAACAAGAGAACATCAAATAATAATTAAAAGTACGTATTAAATAAAATAAAACAAAAAGCACCAAAAATTAAAATTTACAACGAAGTAGCTTATTGAAAATTTTCTATGGAAACACCAGTCACCGCACACGACTAATGCCTGTAACGCAACGAATAATCAGTTTTAATTAATTTATAATAATCATCATCATCATCAGCCTATCTATATCATCTAGCCATCAGTCCACTGCTGGACATAGGCCTCCCCAATTTCCCGCCATCGTGTTCGATCTTCGTTTGTTCGCATCCAGCTCCTGCCAGCCATCTCGCGCAAGTCACCACTCCACCTGAGGGCGTCCTACACTACGCTTGCGTCTACGGCCTCCACTCAAGAACTGGTTTACCCCAACGGTTATCGGTTCTACGGCTAATATGGCCAGCCCACTGCCACTTCAACTTGCTAATACGGTGGGCTATGTCGATGACTTTGGTTCTATGTCGGATTACCTAGTTGATCAATTTTATAATGACATCTATATATATATGCCATTAGTTGTACAGTCGCCATCAGATATATCGGAACTGTGGAGGTAGTAACAAATATCTAAACAACGTCTCTATTGTCAGGGCGATAAAGTACATGTTCAGATATTTGTGACCACCTCCACAGCTCCGATATATCTGAAGGCGACTGTTGTACACAACATGCAGCTAAGGGGATGAAGTGGATGGGGCACTTCAGGGTCTGTCTGTGACAACTGTCAGATTGCTCACGAGTGGAGAGATGAGTTATGAGTTATGACTCATTGTTTTGGTTTCGCCTCGAACGAGTTGCTCGAATATATTGTGATATTTTAACTTTTAGACAATATTTGTATTAGAGTGTTTCTCTAAAATATTGCCACTTATAACAAAGGTGTTTAAACAATTAAATTCTACCCACAATAGACAAAAAAATGTCTCAAAAATGTCATACATTTTAATTTCTTTTCTTGTTACCGCCATACTAAATATATAGAAGACAGTAAAAAAATAAGAATAAAACTACGTATAGCATTTGTATTTACATTTTGTGCGTGACATAGGCCGTCGACTTAAGCAAAAGAGAGAGGACCCCCGCTTCTAGTCGTTTCTGGTGCAAAGGCTGTCTATAGTAATTCAGCGTGGTAATGCCGCGAGCATTATGGGCACTTCTGCACCAGAAACGACTGCAGATATTAATTTTTAGGGTTAATTTAGTTTTACTGTAATTGTTTTTGTTAAATTTATATTCTATTTAATGTCATTTACATCATATATTTATATATCTATATGGCTTGCTGAGTAACCACAACACAAGCCTGCTGAGCTTGTATAATAATCCAAACTATTATTATAATTGCGAAAGTAATTCTGTCTGTTACCTCTTCACGCTTAAATAGCTGAACCAATTGGGATGTTTGATATGGAGAGGGTTTGAGCTACGAGAAAGGACATAGGATAATTTATATCCCGCAACCATACTTTAAAGACGGGCATGGCTGGCCGACGAAGTTATATTCAATTAGCTGTGCCCCGCGGTGTTACCCGCGGTTTATTAGGGAAAAAACGTAGCATGTGTTAGTCCAGGGTGTCAGCTAACTCCATACCAAATATTAAAATCGCTCCAGCCATTTAGACGTGAAGAAGTAACAAACATACACACTCACAAACTTTCGCCTTTATAATATTAGTGTAGATAAATATATATTGTAAGAAATGGGTCATGTATGGATACGTTTCAACCAACAGTACAGTCGCCATCAGATATATCGGAGCTGTGGAGGTGGTCACAAATATCTGAACGCCTCTATTGTCAAGGCGATAAAGTGCATGTTCCGATACATCTGTTGGCCAGTACACCCACATCAAATAGTTTCCTAACATTCAGATGGAGATTACTTATAGCAATAATTCTTTCGCTGAAACCAACTTTTATCAAACTTATTTCATCTTACCGCTTCCGATTTCACTTGACTGTACCACGATATATGTTAGGTGTGTGTGATATGCGATTATACAGGCAATCAATATAGCTTAAGGTGGAAAATCGGTTAAGAATCGAAGGGAATTTAAGCTGTTTGGATTATGAGAAGTGTTATCATTTTATTGGAAGTTAGACGAAAGGGATTTAAAAGGTAAGACGGATGGCTTCTAACATGTGCATGGGAATTGAGTATAATTCTAATTTAAAACAATAGATCAGTAAATGAATATATATTTTTATACAACAACCGTGGCAAACAAGCATACAGCCCGCCTAATCTTAAGCAGTTACCGTATGGACGCCTAGTTGCAGGCGCAGAGGATTCACATGCGCCCTTTAAGAAGCTGTAGGTACACTCCTTTTTTGAAGAAGTATAGTTTTTTACACAAATATAGTTTTTTGTTATAGGGATTGCCGTGAGATGCCGGCTGACTTTGCCGTGTGATGGCGGCTGACTAGAATAGCACCACACCATCTCCTCCCGCGGGTGTCTTAAGAGGCGACAAAGGGAAAAATCCTACGGACGGGCAGCAGCGTCCGCCGAAACCCAATTTGCAGCTACTGCGGTTACCAATCCGCCTGCCAAGCGTGGCGACTATGGCAACTATCCCCAAGATGATACAAGTTATATTTGATACCTATGTCCAGCAGTGGACTGCATACGGCTGAAAGGTATGTAATGTATTGTTAGAAATATCGTTTAAAATAATTTTAATTGGAATTTATTATATATTTATTCGCCTTGAAACCTCTTTAATGTTTATATTAGTTAGAAATATTTATAAAGTTTGTCTATTGACCAATGATCTTACGGCAGTTCTCTATATTCATATATCTGGTAAGTTTCGATATTGTTAAAATACTACTCGTAATTAACATGATAATGTTTGTTATGAATGTTATGATAATAAAGTTAGCATAATAACAAATTAAATAATTTACTAAGATTTGTAAAATGTCTATAGATTGTGATAACTGTGAATTCAGTTAAACAGTATGTTAACAAATATGTGAGTAATAAAAAAATGTCGCTTTAGGCGGGAATGCATTCCTACGGGGTCGTCTAAAGAGACATATATAAATGGTTGTGTGACTGTTGTAACTTCGAAGGAATATATAATTACCTGAGTCCAGTGAAGTTGTTTAATTTATCAATATGTATACAAGGGAGCAAAGCTAGTCTGTACCTTTTCCTGCTAATATTGAGACCTGAGCTAGCGAAATATTCCGAAATTGAAAAATGTCAAAACTGCACTTTTAAGCGTTTGATTTGAACACATTGCTGCCGAGTGTAACACACAATTTTTCACCCAACTGCCGCAAGAAAAACGTTGACTCTAAATCTTTAAAAACGTAATCCAAATTATTAATATCCAACATTTACCATTCAAAAACATTAAGTAAAAGAACATCCAATCAGGTAAGGTCAAAAAAACACTTGATTAGTTGTGAATCATTTGTATGAAATTACTTTGCACTCTTGTGAATAAAATGCAACTTTGCTATCTGTAAAGACAAACTGTTCTTTCCGAGCTAGTGTGAAATTTTGAAATAGCATCGACTTTTTATTTGCGTTTAGAATACATTCGACATTATTACAAAAAAAAGGTTTCTTATATAATTTACAGTTACTGTATAATAATAAAATTATCATTTTTTTTAATTTTTAACAGCTTTTCAAACCATGAATTCAATGATAAATATTATCGAAAGTATTAAAGTATCGAATTATGAATATTATACGTTTTATCTGTCAAATGCTACTTAAGTATACTTCAAGGTCAACTTACTTAATCACTAGCGGATATAATGCGTTTTTACCCTCTTGTTTTAAAGGATAAACAAGCTCTTTACGAACTATAGACCAGTAAAATTACCAAAACCTGTACATAATTCGATAACTGTAATTTTCTTTTTCTATGAAATAAAGTATTGTTAGTTATTTCTAAAATATAGAAAATTAAACATTTTAGGGTTCCGCGTCATTGTGAAAAACCCAAGACAGTGGGTTTAACATTGTAGTACGTGCAACGATAGTAATATTATCTATTCAATTACATTTTGGCGCCCTTAATGAGGTCGACTGTCCATCTTGTGGGTGGACGTTCTATGCTGCGCTTGCTAGTCCGTGGTCTGCACTCGAGCACCTTTCGCTGGATGCAGGTCGCTTCCAACCGGTATATGTGGAGGTCCAAGAGGGAGGCCTATGTTCAGCAGTAGACGTCTTGTGGCTGAGATGAAGATGATGAATTAGATTTTTAATTTCTTATGTTTTGATGAAAACGTGATCATAGTACCCAATACGGTCTTGGGTTTTTTACATTGACGCGGAACCCTAAAATGTTTAATTTTTTATATTTTAAAAAGAACTAACAATACTTTATTTAATAGAAAAAGAAAATTACAGCTATCGAATTATGTCCAGGTTTCGGTACTTTTACTGATCTATTTTCGTAATTTTACTGATCTACTAGTGTGGTGAAAAGATCTTTTATCTCTATATTTTTTATATATCTTCAGAAACCCCTGCTGCGCTTGTCACCCGCAGTCCTAGCCTGAAATACGGGACTCTGTTTTTGATGGCCCATAATGAATTTATCGGTGGCATTTATTTCATATCGTCTCTGGCTGTGACTTCGTTCATAGACTCCGTAAAACTGAGTCTGAGCTAGAGATTATGCTTGCTTGTTTTTTTTTTAATGAATCGAATCTTAAGCTTTTCGCCGTAGTACGTTAAAAAAATCATCACATACCACAGTATTCTGCAAGCACGCCCAAATAAAGCTCGCAGCACCTAAAATAAAAAAAAAGTATTTTTTATTGACTCACACAATAGTAGTTTATGTATCTGTGCATTTAATGAAGGGCATTACAACAAGAGTGTGGGTTTATGAAACGAGCCGAAGGCGAGTTTCATAATAATATCACACGATTGTTGTAATGCCTAATTATGTATAGTTACATGCACTACTTTATCTACACACATATCATTAAGTGTTTTAAGATGGGTTCAAAAACCGTAGGGAAATGACTTATTACTAGGATTACTTGTAAACATTAAAAAGTCAACTAACAAAACAAATGACAGCTTGGAGCGGCGGCGTTGCGTATTTCGTATCTCAGTCATTTTTTTTTTAAACCATAGACAAGCGAATGAACTCCCTATTCTACTGTCACTCGAGTTCAAATGTCGTTCGATTTATATTAAAAAAACATAACGAATTGGCGTTTCGTATCAATGGCTGTTTTAATATCTATAGATACTGGAATAGACACCCCACTTGAATTTGACAGCTGTTCCAAATTTAAACTCATAACCTACTGATTTCAGTAGGTAATGTTAACATTACCTACTGAAATCTTTCTGATGGTTGGTAATGCTGGTCATTGCCTACGGTTTCTGGACGCATTTTAGAGCACTTATGACATGTACGTAGATAAAGTATAATACATTCTGTACAGTAGTTTAGGAAGTAGGTAAGTAAAATGATATTCGTATCTAACAGTTAAAACTATTCAGCTAACATACACTAATCATCTAAATAAATGCCTTTATGATTGTGTCTGTGTGTATTTGTGTATGAATGCATGCGTGTGTGTGTATGTCTTTGTTGTGTGCTTTTCCATATTACCTCACTGGCCACAAAACGTTTTCAGTACCAGCATAATTTAAGGTCAGGTCGCATGCTTGTTTACCACCTTTGTGGTATAAAAAAAAGGTAAGCAGCCAGTTATCAACACGCCTTTTACAGGATGTTTTAGATATACCTAACCTAGATCCAAGGCTTCGATTTGATATCAAGGCATAAAGAACATGAGAGAAAGGTGAGCGAAATTTTTGACTTCATATTAAGTCAATGGCGTCGACAACTTCGAAAAGGTTAAAAAGAAAAATGGGCGAAAAACAAAATTTAGTTTATTGCTGTGAAAATTAATATAAAGGCCGGCAACGTACGTGTCCACGGGCGACGGTAGTTGCTTACCATCAGGCAATCCATCTGCTCTTTTGCCTCCTATATCATAAAAAAAATATATATATATATTAAAGTTAAGGGATTCCATATCCTTAATTTTTGAACAAACTCTAATGCGATAATAGACCACCGCCAAAAACGGTACTCGGAAATTTCGGACGATTGTCTCTGTCACTCTCATGACGCCTTAATTGGAGTAAAAGGGAAAGACGCTCGAAATTTACGAATTTCGATATTTGCGGTACTAGGCCAGATATTCTTATCATATGCACACACGCTGTTAACTATTGGTAACAGCACAGGAAATAATCAAATAAAGGAAAAATCCTAAACTTGGATTGAATAAATCCCTCAAAAACCAACGGATACAACAGCCTAACAACTTACAATACAAAGGCTATTTGCATAAAGACATCCCTCGATCAAAATCGCCCAATCATGATTTCAAAAGAAATTTTCCTACTAATTACTCGACAATCATGGCCGCTGACAGAAGACAAAGGTATTTTTCTGCGGAAATGCTCGAAAATTTCCGCATTTTTTAAAGTAATTAGCCGGAGAATAATTAGACTGTTTTTGGAATGAAATTAAACGGAAAACGCGCCGAATTGGTCGCCATTTTAGGGTGGTCGGAGGCGAAGTTTTTTATTTCGTTTTTAAGATAGGTCTGTTGAGGTTGTAAAGAAATAATAAAATATTTAAAAACTATGTACATGACCTTTCAAAGAGACTCAGAGACACCACAGGAGACCGAAGAGCTGGCAGCTACCTCGCTCAGCGTATCAGTCTTACGATTCAACGAGGAAATGCTGCCAGCATCCTCCTGTCCTTTTTAGGGTTCCGTAGTTAACTAGGAACCCTTATAGTTTCGCCATGTCTGTCCGTCCGTCCGTCCGTCCGTCCGCGGATAATCTCAGTGACCGTTAGCACTAGAGAGCTGAAATTTGGTAGTAATATGTATATCAATCACGCCGACAAAGTGCAAAAATAAAAAGTGGAAAAAAATGTTTTCTTAGGGTACCCCCTCTATACGTAAAGTGGGGAGTGATTTTTTTCTTCATTCTAATCCTAACGTGTGATATATTGTTGGATAGGTATTTTAAAATGAATAGGGGTTTACTAACATCATTTTTCGATTATGTAAATATTTTCGGAAATAATCGCTCCAGAAGTAAAAAAAAGTGCGTCCCCCCCCTCTAACTTTTGAACCACAACTTTCAAAAATATAAAAAAATTCTCAAAAGTAGACCTTTACATAAACTTTCTAGGAAAATTATTTTGAACTTGATAGGTTCAATGGTTTTTGAAAAAAATCTATATATATAAAAATTAACCCCTATTTCTCTTGGTCACGCTATAACTTGCGAACGGCTTTACCGATTTGGCTAATTTTGGTCTTAAAATATTTGTAGTAGCTCAGGGAAGGCTTAAACGGTGAGAAAGTATGAAAAAAGATCGAGTAATATACTAAAAAACTAAAATATTGTTCCCCCATACAAACTTATCAACTTGAAAAAACTGTAAGCGCCGCAGGATTTCATACATCTTATGCGTTTTTGGTAAAATGGTCTCTGCTTTCACTCGAGAAAGACGGAAGCGCCGCAGGGTGGCATATATCTTAGGCTTTATTGGAGCAAAATAGGTACTTTATATTATTCCAGCACTAAAGTCGTTAATGCGATAGTTTCTTACAAATTGTTAATAAATTAGCCCTTATTCCCTAAGATATGGCTGTCAAAATCTCTATTGAGTGACAAGACACACTTCCTCACTTTAGGCCCGGTACCGCGAAGATAGAAGTTCGTATATGTCGAGCATTTCTCTTTTACTCCAATTAAGGCGCTAAGAGTGACAGAGACAATCGCCTGAAATTTACGAATATCGTTGTTCGCGGTAGCGCCGCTGTTTTATGTATAATTTCGCGTTTAGTTTTAACCTTTTAACCGTAAATAAGAATCTGCACTAATGTTCATCGCCCAATGCGACCGTCCCCTCCGTGGTCTTACTACTTCAGATGGGTACTGAGTGTGAGTGAAGTATATAACTCTTGGCCTTGGCCATGGCCCTTTTTTAGGGTTCCGTACTTAATATTAATATTTCAACAATAATGTATCAAATATCCTAGCCCATTTTAAACTCTTAAGTGGGATCATTTACTGTGACGGACGAAAAACTACGGAACCCTACACTGAGCGTGGCCCGACACGCTCTTGGCCGGTTTTTTTAGATTTATATTAGTTTTAGTTAAATTTATTGTTAGTTTTAATTAGTTTTGATGATAACTTACATTAGTTAATTTATGTTTTATCCTTGTCTTGCACTTTTACGGTTATGAATAAGCGAGTATATGTTTGTACATAGTTTTTAAATATTTTATTATTTCTTTTTTATTTACATTTCTAACATTTTTGACATTTTTGCTTTGTATATCAATTCCTTTATTTTTGATTCAGTAGGTATATTTTCGTTGCTCAACAAAGTTGTTTGGTTTTATTTATAAATTATAATTAATAACCCTAGTTTCCCTTCAAAGGTCTTTTGCAATATGAGTAAGTGAACAATTAAATATAAATGTATAAAAAACAAATACCTATGTGCTATGTGTGTTCTATCGCTTGTACAATGGGTTGTGCTCTGAAGAACTGTTCGACATGATGCCAACGGCCGCTTTCTACCACCGCACCGCTCGCCGTCGGCAGTGCATTCATCCTCACACCCTGGAGCCTAAAGGTGCACTAAGCGGTTTAAAAGGAATTTCCTCCTGCGAACGCTCCGGCTGTGGAATGAACTCCCTACCGAGGTTTTCCCTAGGGACTCCAGTATGAGGTTCTTCAAAAAAAAAATTAAATAAAAAATAACTTGTTAGTGTGAAGCAAGCACACAACCAACCCATTGGTAAGCGGTCATTGTAACCAATGGACACCTGAAACGGCAGTAATTTACGTAATGTCAGAAATTGTAACAATTGTCAGTATAATAACGCCTTAATTAGAATAAAAGAGTGCCACGCTCAGCAGGCGGGTTGACAATCGCACTTTGCTCCACGCCCGCCGTTTAAGCAGTTGAGGGCCGACCCACAAACTGCCCGCACCCAATTCAAAAAGCCTCCCACTAAATCACAGCGCTAATGTAAGCCATTATGGACTCTATTAATATAATCGCACAAGATTTAAACTCCTGTCTTGATAGCTTTTGTAAGCACCACTGACAACATCAACACCAAAAGGTCTTAAGCTACTATGGAGATCGTATGTATATGACCTTTTGTGGTTAACTGTAGTTTTGGGAAGATCAAGAATGAAAAGACGTAAGTGTTTTATAATTTGTATGTATGTTGGACTTTTTAAAGGTTGATTGAAGAATTATTGAGCTGAAGACATTATGGAGGCATATTTTATCTTCACGAAAAATGGCCGAATTAGTAAGTTTATGAAATAAAATCTAGTCTGCGTTAATACTTAGGTTATTTTAAGGGTAATTAGTACTTTTAGGTCAAGTTATAAATATCACCCAGGGGCCTGGAAGAATTATGCCTGACTGTTTATAATACAGAATTTATTAAATAAGTCGGAATAGGAACATATGCCAAGTATGAGGGTCAGTATAAAATGTAATTGTTGTAAAACTTGTAAATATTTTATTGTAAAAATAAACTATTTGTATTTGTAATTTTGAAAATAGGTGATGACGATGATGACTTACGGCTCCGTGGTCTTCCACTATCAGCCTCTTCTCAAAGCTGAAAGTCGCTCAGCGAGCTATGGAGAGAGCTATCCTCGGAGTTTCTTTGAGCGATCGAATCAGAAATGAGGAGATCCGTAGGCGAACTAAAGTCACCGAGGCTAGCAAGCTGAAGTGGCAATGGGCATGGACATAAACGGGTCTTAACCCTTTACCAGGCGAAGGGATATATTCCTCCCACATCTTATATCGGTTACCGAAGTCAGGCTTTAACTCCAAACCTCCTACAAAATATTTTGTCAATCCCTGAAAATTGTATTTTATAATTTACATTCACAACACGCTTCTAAATCGCGTAATATATCTTTGGCAGACGTTTAATTTCACTTGAACGCTAATTTCAGTAAACTACAGAGAAATTCGAACACTTTCCTTAATTTCTCTGAAACAGAAGTACATAGGTCGAACAATTTTTTGACATTTTGTAGATTTTGAGTGTTGAAAGGTAATGTAATCGTAAACATTGCTAAATATTTACGCATTATTGTGTATGACCAGAATTAGGATGTGGGTTGACATTATCCCATGGCCTTATTAGAGTTTAACTGTGTGGGAGCCATTATTCCCATGGCCCGGTAAATTGTCTTGCATGTCACAAAAACTCATGTAAGTAATTAAACTGAAGATCATAAAATAATGTTTTCAGTGATTGATAAATATTAATGTTTCGTAGTAGGTTTGGAGTTAAACCTTGACTGTGATAACCGATATAAGATGTGGGAAGAATATGTCCCTTCGCCTGATCAAGAATATAATAAGACAAAATCGAGTATGACAGTTAATTACTTAGACAGGTGATGGGATAACCGTAACCCACATTTTTATTTCTGGTTTAAAGGAGCATATCCTACTTTCATAAATGCAGTTTTTACAAGGCGTTCAATACGGTTGTAACAGTATATACAGTACGTATGAAGACACGGTAGTTCCTTGGAGCCTGGTAAAGGGTTAAGTACCTATATGGCATTTATTTTCAATTTCTAAATTATATCGTAGTGTTACTTAAAACCACAGCCATAATAGCACCTTTCAGTGTTGTGTTCCTGATGGTGAGTAAGGTTCCCAAAGCTCCAACCCCCTTAAAGGTCAAACACAAAACTTTTTGTTTCTTTTTACCCAGTTTTCCTATAAATTGTCTTGAATTTTAGGGATTATTAACCAGTCTAAAGTGGGACTGGGCAGGACACGTCTACCGAATGCACCCAGAGCGCTGGACGTATCTAGCAACTGACTGGGTCCCACAGGACGGGTCTCGGGGTAGAGGAAGACCAAAACGAAGATGGCGGGATGACCTTGACACATTTTTTAAAGAGTGGCGAGAGAGTGCAATGGAAGAGGGGAGGCCTTTGCCCAGCAGTGGGATACTCTTATAGGCTAAAAAAAAAAAAAAAAAACCAGTCTCATATATTTAACAGCAGACGCCTTAAAAAGTCTTGATAGTTATACTGTTACATGTAAAATCACATTCCGTGAAATGATGATATTTGACAATACATTTTTTGAGGGTAACCAAACACAACATTTCTCTGACAAGTCACGTGTTAAGGTCACGTTTCGTTTTTTTTATGATATAGGAGGCAAACGAGCAGACGGAATGCCTGATGGTAAGCAACTACCGCCGCCCATGGACACGCGCAACACCAGAGGAGTCACAAGTACGTTGCCGACCTTTAAAATTTCTATACGCTCTTTTCTTAAGGTTTGGAGGTCATATAACGTGTTATAAAATTAATTTCAGATTTTGAGGGTAGTACTATTTACTTAATGTAAATTTTTAATGTAATGGTTATTTTTGTCACGAAGGCTATAGACTCGTTAGCTCAGTAGGTGAGAGCGCCGATATACAAGTCAAACTTAACCATCGGAGGGCGGAGGTTCAAATCCTTCACGAGTCAATCTTTTTGTTTGTTTTGTAGGATTTCCTACCATACATTATATGAACTATTTTTAACGACGCTTAGAGGGTTGTTATAAGCTTGACCGCTTTATATGTCTGTCCGTAGCACCGAGGTTGTGGACAAAATTTTGTTTTGTAAAATGTTTTTTTTTTATGACATAAGGTGGCAAACGAGCAGACGGATTGCCTGATGGTAAGCAATTACCGTCGCCCATGGACACTCGCAACACCAGATGAGTGCCGAGTTGCCGACCTTTAAGGGGGGTTGGAGCTCTGGGAACCTTACTCACCATCAGGAACACAACACTGCATACCTAAAATGTAATACCTACGTAGGTTTTATATCGATATAGGTTTGGTGCATAACTAAATCTATTCCTGAAGTGCAAAGAGTACGGGAGATATTTGTTTATGGAACTTCATGACACGACACTAATTAGGTCCGGTTAGCAGCAAAAGTGGCGTTTAAAGTGTTCAAAATGACCTACACACGCTCTTATTCACTTGACAATAGAGATGTTTTAATCTCATTTCGAACACCTCAAATGTTTAGCCACTTCTTCTGCTGACTGTCCCATACCTCTGCAAAAGACTCAGTTAAGTGTTAGACCTGTAGTTCAAGATAATAGCATATAGTTAAAATAATTGTGAAAAATAGTTAAAAAATAAAAACTATACCTACTTAAAAAAAGTATTAAAATTGGTCCTTAACTACTGTACAACAGACAGACAAACATAGCGTCTTATAACACCCCAATATTTGCGTTTCGGGTTAAAAATAGTTCACAAAATGCAGAAGGCGGTGCCCAAAAATCTGGTCAAAAGAACAAAAAAATTTTGACTCGTGAAGGAATTGAACCTCCGTCCTCCGATGACTAAGTTTGACTTGTATTTCGGCGCTCTCACCTACTGAGCTAACGAGTCTACATCTTGTCCCTCGAAAATATCCGCTACATTCTACAAAAAAAATCTGTTTGAATTCTACCTTCAAAATTTACAGAAATTAATTTTGTAATACCAAATGGTCTTTAAGAGTGATTCTTGATGGTTAGTTGGAGAACTGTTATGTGATACGTCCTTTACCTGCTGACGTATTAGTGAGGGTAGTGTGCAACCTCACTATTCACAATATTACTGAATATGAAAATTTAATTCCGCCATCTCCGTTCCACTACCGGACGTCCAGACGAGGGGAGCTGTTTCATCCTTACGTTGTGAATATTCCATTCATTCGCACCAAGCGATTCGCTTCTACCTTCCTAATGCGGACTGCTAATAAAATTCGCTCCCTTCGTTTGTATTCCCGGAAATATATAATTTGGGTCTTTTCGAGGCTGTTACTGAACCAGCGTGCTACACCCTCGACCTCGTCGACACTTACCATCAGGTACGACTGAGGTTAAACGCTGGTCAGTCTTGTATAAACAAAAATAAACATTGAAAATATCATACATGTGCTCATCACACAAATAAATACAAAGACATGACAAAACTAAGAATAACTTTTTTGCCAATTTGGCTCCCGAACCCAAAAACGTATGACAGGAAAACTAAGTAAAAATAAACAAAATAATTGACTCGTGAAGGATTTGAACCTCCGCCCTCCGAATGTTAAGTTTGACTTATATATCGGCGCTCTCACCTACTGAGCTAACGAGTCTACACCGAGTCTCTCGAAAATATCTACTACATTAAAAAAAAAAACTACAATCTTTTATATAAAAAACTGAACTACCTTCGAAATCACCAGAAAATTATTTTTAAATAATATAAAAACATACAATTTTACACAAATCACCTCAGTTCTTCTATTTATGTTAGTATCTAATAATGACGATGTATACTTATGAAATAGACGGATAGGTAAATATACTTATGTAAAAAAAATGCCCTAGTCAGGATTTAAACCCAGGACCTTTTGGTCCGTAAGCGTCATTGCTACTAGGCTAAAAGGCTTAATAATAATATATCTACACCTAACAGCTCAGCGAATAATAAAAAATAAAAGCGTCATTACCAACAATGCTTGAACTTGTGTATCTACCCTCAAAATTTATTTATTTTGCCCTTAAAGAAATTTCATCTGCGTATGACATCATGTTAGTCGCGATAAAAAAAAGTCGGAAAATACTTCAATGTCGATTATTTCACACATACTCGTAAGGTAATTCGCTAGTAATTGGCAACCATCCATTAACTGGCCACAATATAAGTACTATAAATTAATTTCAGTATGAGATGACTAACGGCGCTACCGCTAAAAACGATATTCATCGGACGACTGTCTCTGTCATTCTTATGTCGCCTTAATTGGAGTAAAAGAGAAAGATCCTCGAAATGTACGAATTTCGATGCTCGCGGTGCCGGGTCAGAGTTTCTTTTGACGTAAAAAAAAACGTTTACGAATGCTTAAGTGATAATGCTATTTAGTAGAAAATAGTAATGCGTAAAGTTACGTTAAAAACTTACACTCAGGGCTCTGAATGCATTTTCAGTACAATAGGGACAGTTTTTGCTATACAACGACGGTGGCAAACAATCATACGGCCCGCCTGATGGTAAGCAGTGACCGTTATCTATGGACGCCTGCAACTCCTGATTCACAAGCGCGCTGCCTACCCTAAAAGTTGTTGGAGCTCTGGGAACCTTACTCACCATCAGGAACAACACTACATACCTGAAAGGTAGCAATGTTATTATCAGTGGAAGATCAGCGCTGACTTTTCAAGTCAGCATTACGCTGAGTTGGGTCCATTAAGTGATGTCTTACTTATTCTTCATCTTGTATTCTGTTTATTGTATGTGTACGCCATGAATAAATGTCTTTTATCTTTATTATGGCTGTGGTCTTCTGTAAGGAGGAGGTACTTCCCCAGTTGGGCTTCTCCAGACTCAAGCGTGATGGAACTTCGCTGAGACCTACCTCTCATAGCTATAAGTTACAGTTATTTAAGTTTTAGGCCCCTTACACACTGCGACTTTTAGCAGCGATACAGTCGCGATGCCGTCGCGATGCAGCATCGATGCAGTCGCAAATGGTCCACCTTTACACACTTGCGCTACTTTAAGCATCGATACAGTCGCGATACTGTCGCGATACAGTAGCGATGCTGTCGCGATGCAGAAGCTGGCCATTGAACTGTAGCGATGCAGTATCGATGCAATCGCGATGCAGCATCGATGCAATCGCGATGCAGCATCGCTACTGTATCGCGTTAGCATCGCGACTGTATCGATGCTAACGTGAGCCTCGACGCGAAACGTATTTTGATCAGTCATTCATTGACTGCCACAGCGCGATGAGTTCGATTGAAACTGTTTTAATCATGCTCTCTGTATTATTACTTTTAAAAAAGAAACGTAGCTTGTGACTCCCCTGGTGTTACGAGTGCCTATGGGCGACGGTAATTGCTTACCATCAGGCAATCCGTCTGCTCGTTTGCCACCTTTGTCATAAAAAAAAAGTGAAAGATTAAGAAGTGGTCATTATGTATCATATGTCAGTAGCTAGCTCTAAAATCAGAAAGCTGCTTTTAGAACTGCTTATCAGTCGATTTAGCAAACTGCCCACTACCCCGCGTCTGCAATTTTGCATCGATGCTAACGCGCGTCTGTATCGATGCTGTCGCGCGTGTGTATCGATGCTAACGCGCTACTGTATCGATACTAACGCGCGACAGCATCGATGCAAAAAAATTTTCATTAATGATGTCGCGATACTGTCGCGCGTGTGTATCGATGCTAACGCGCAACTGTATCGATACTAACGCGCGACAGCATCGATGCAAAATTGCTGGTGTCGCGATGCAGTCGCGCGATTCAGAAACGCGCGACTGCATCGCTGCTAAAAGTCGCAGTATGTAAGGGGCCTTAAGTATAAAGTTTTTTCGGACATTCATATGTGCCTAAATTGAAAATTAAAGATCTTTTGTCTTAACAAAATCACTGAAAACCAATCAGGACAGAATATATTTAATTATCCCCGATCTGCCACAAAAGGCAAATGATTGGACACGACCCGCCATTAAAACGATCAAATTGACACTCCATCAATTCGGAATTCAAAACTGAATTCATTAAACGGAACGGAATTCCAAATTCAAAAACTTTCCAGACTCCGATTCTACCATTTCTACCACAATACGTCGATATTTGTTAAAATCTATTTGGGACTGCCGGAGCGTCAAAATGGCGTAGATGTCTTGAGATTATATTTTTGTGTTATGCTATTTAAGACGGACAGCATTTCAACTGCAAGTGCAAGTAAAGCGCAGCCAGCTTGCAGTTGGTGTGCGGTTGAAAGGACTGCACGACTCCTGCAAGCGGACTGCATACCATTATGCAGTTTTGCGGTTGCATCAACTGCATCAGAATTGCTCTGGAACTGCCACTTTGTGAATATATGATGTCTTGAGAATATATTTTTCTTTTTTGCTATTTAACGTAGTTTAGCGTGTAATATTGATAGCTTACATTCCTATGCAGTCCACTGATGGACATAAACCTCCCATAAATATGGCTTGTATCTTGGGGGTAGTTGCCATAATCGCCACGCTAGGTAGGCGGGCGACCGCAGTAGCTGTAGATTGGGTTTCGACGCTGCTGCCGTCCGTAGGATTTTTCCCTTTGTCGCCTCTTACAACACCCGCGGGAGATGGGTGGTGCTACATATATTCTAGTCAGCCGGCATCAAACTATTGATAACTCATTATGTAATGATTGTGCAGCTAATAAAGAATTGATCTCTGATTGAAAAGTAGTTTCACCACTATTTTGGTTAACACTCATCATTATTTCTGTAAAGTCCAGCTACCACTTTACAAATCGCAAGGCCTACTACCAAACAACGTCATGCCTAAGAGCAACCTTCATATGTTATTTTACTTATATTATACCGGGTGTTATAAAAAACGTGATACAAGATTATCAAGCCGGCATCTGGTCATAATTTGGAACAATTTTTACTATGGGGTCAACTTCCTAAATTGTAAAAAAAAAAACTCATAAATTTCCGTCAATTTTACTTGACCTTTTCAATGGAACAGCTCAATTTTTATTTAATTTTACAATCCTAGCCCTATAGTAAAAGATGTTCAAAATCATGAACAGATGCTGGTTTGATTGTCATGTATCACGTTTTTTAACACTCAGTAGTCCACTCAGACCTCACACATATACCTTACGGGCATAAAGTTTGTTAAAATTACGCAAAACTGAATCCTATTACTTTAAAATAAAGTTCAAATAACGGTGAAAAATTGTCCTTGTGCCTTATAAAAGCTTAACAGTCATTTCATTCAAATTGCTAAGACAGATTATTTCCAATTTCCAACGGTTTACTTTACCCAATCTCATGGTAGATGGCGCTGTTCCGTTAACCGTTCCTACAACGCGCTCATGTACAGATAAACGTACTTACAGGGAAAATAGGTGAAAAACTTAACTGAAGCATCATGTCTATGTAGTTGTGCAGAGAATTAATATGGAACTTACGTCAACGTTTGAATATAGAACGCCGACATGCGCGTACACACGTTACTACTACATAGACCAGGCCCCTATTTCACCACAGCGACAATTGTCACGATTCCCTACATATGTAAATTTCTGAAGTAGCAGGTGTCCATTGGTTACATTGACCGCTTACCATTGGGTGGGACGTGTGTCTGTTTACGACCAACACGTTACTTTCAATGTAATGTTGTTATTTTTTATTATATCGTCAATAAATAGGTAGTAGTTTGGTGAACAGCTCTTGACAATTGTCACGATCCTCAGAAGAAATTTCGATATTTTTCGACATGTGATTAGTCCTCTGTCGGAATTTCGCGACAATTGTCGTATTTCTAGTGACAATTCTCAAGAGCCTTTCACCCAACTACTACCTATATATTGATGATATGATAAAAAATAACGGTATTTTATTGAAACTAACGTGTTCGTGGCAAACAGGCACACGTCCCACCAGATGGTAAGCCGTCAATGTAACCCATGGACACCTGTAACGTCAGAAATTTACATATGTCGGGATACGTGACAATTGTAGCTGTGGTGAAATAGGGGCCAGGTGCTTTAGCTAAGTTTTCTACCAATAGAAATAGTTTCGCGAATGTTCTTAGTAATCTTTTTAGTAACGACACACTATAGCGTAACTACTCTGACTCGCTATTTTAATCTCCCACCCTCTCATTCAAACATTCCATTCACAGACCGCATAAACTCCACTGTGCAATTTTATCGACACTTCTAATCCCACACTGAATATTATTCACTCAAAATTCTACCTAAACCCACTACTAATATAGTTCAAATTTAGTTAACAATTTCACGAACTACTTACGACGTTCTTAATTGAGTTAACATTGAGGAAACAACGTGAAGAATGCATAGCATATATATGTATACAACTTTCAACCTTATCACAATAGCATAGGGTGCAACAATGTACATATACTTATGCCATGTACTATATCAGTGGAATTCCAATTTTAAATCTTTCAACACAAAGTCGTTTTTCATTTGCTTTTTTTCTTTGATGCCTTCCTCGAAACTCGAGTGATTTTAAACTTTATTAGTATGATCATAAAGTTGTTTTTGAACTGTTTCATGTGACAGTACAAAGATAGTTACATGGTTCCGTAGGCAGTAAAAGGTTTTTGTTGGAACGGGGACTATTTTTATAGTTTGAGACAGAAACTATGTGAGTACAAAGTTGAAACTGTATTTGGTTTGGTAACATTTTTAAAGTTAAGTTGTTTAAGGCAAAATACTTGGCTGTCTTTGTTACTTGTTATTTTGTTGGTCCACAGAGTTTTCGATTTGAAAAAAAAAAACCTTAAATCTTACTAGCTGTGCCCCGCGGTGTTACCCGCGGTTTATTGGGGAGAAAACGTAGCCTATGTGTTAATCCAGGGTGTCAGCTATTTGTACTAAAATCGCTCCAGCCGTTTAGACGTGAAAAAGTAACAAATACGAGTATACACACACACTCACAAACTTTCGCCTTTATAATATTAGTGTAGATACAAGGGTGTTTACCCTCACTCACGTGCTAATATTGAGACGCGAGCTAGTGAAAGATTCCAAAATTGCAACTCGAGCATCGCGAGTGGTTCAAGAGTGGAATTTAGATCGAGATTAGTTTCGAGGCAAACTTTGTGGAGTGAAATACAATTTTACAAGGCAGCAAGTATCAGGGAGGGAGATATTTCATACAAATTTTGCTTGCCATTAATAATTGTCGTCACGAAACTGACAGTGATTTAACTTTTCTTTACAACTTTCACAAATTGGGTGCACAATTCTTTGAAAACTTCCATATACGCCTTGTCGTTCGAGTAGCATGTAGTTATCGATAACAGGAATGTCGATATCGATATTTTTATTGTGGCAAGCACTAAACAAATATTGTGCCTGCTAGAGAAATATTTAGGTGTACTTTTTTATGATATAGGCGGCAAACGAGCAGACGGATTGCCTGGTGATAAGCAATTACAGTCGCCCATGAGCACCCGCAACACCAGGGGAATCACAAGCGCGTTGTCGGCCTTTAAGGGGGGTTGGAACTCTGGGAACCTTACTTACCATCAGGAACACAACACTACATACCTGAAAGGTAGCAGTGCTATTATGGCTGTGGTCTTCTGTAAGGAGGAGGTACTTCTCCAGTTGGGCTGCCCCAGATTCAAGCGTGGTAGTTTAAGGACATACCCGGGTCCAAAACTTATTCATGTGCAAACTGTACATTATATGGAGCTGACTGTACATTTATTTGGAGTCTGCAAGTAATCTGCCATTAGGTATCGTGTGAGTGACACGTTGACAGTTGCGAATTGGCTCCCACGAGAAATAGGTGTGGCCATAACATTAGCGTTTCTTGATCTGTTGACGCAAAATCGAGGTTTTATAACAGGGAGGTTACAGTACCCTTACCATGAGTTGTGACTGAGGTTTGCGATAACGAATATCGAGTTTACGATTTGTGCATCTCGTTCGCACTAAAATAGTACATGCGAGATGCACAGATAGTAAACTCGATACTCGTTATCGAAAACCTCAATGTCACTACTCATGGTAATGAATAATGATTCAGAGCTCCGGCTCCGGTTCCGTTTAGTCGGAACTTCCGATTTGGTTCATACGCCAACCTCATTTACTGTACAATAGTTGCTTGGTCCATATTTTTGAGACTATTAGTAAATTATTTTTTTATTATGCAGAGCCCTGAGTGTAGGTTTTTAACGTAACTTTACTTCACGAACGCGTTTGCGTTTCCCATATAAATAACATTATCACTAAACTTACGTATTCGTAAACGTTTTTATATTTCAAAAGTGACTTACACTAGAGCCTCAGAAACGTCTGCTGTCTGCTACCTAGCGAATATCTTCGATATTTAAATCGAAAGAAAAATAGAAAATTTGACTCGCAGCGGGACTCGAACCCACAACAACTAGATCCAAATCCAGCTCGAATCCAGTGGTTGTGGGTTCGAGTCCCGCTGCGAGTCAAATTTTTCTATTTTTCTTTCGATTTAAATATCGAAGACTGTTATTAAAGTTGTGAGGGAATGATTAAATTTCATTGGATACATGGTTTTAATTTTTTTTACAAATTTATTTTTAGTTTTATTATGCTTATAAGGAATACATTCATAAATCCATTGTATTTCGAATATTTTAACGAAACTTTCATCGCTTTTACCTTATTATCCTATTATTTAAAAAAAAGTACTTGAAACTGGGACTTGGGACGTAGTGAGAGGTAATGATTTTAACGGCATTAAATATACTACTTTTTGTTTTATTTAACACATGACTCAAAAATCATAAAGTATGCTTAGCTCTGGTGATATTTATTTTAGGGAAATACTATTATTTCCCTGCAATAAATATCTGCCTCTCCTCCTCTATCTTGCCGCTGTGTATCTACTATACATACATACATCATACATTTCAACCGTATGCAGTCCACTGCTGAACATAGGCCTCCCACAAATATGACTTGTATCATCTTGGGGGTAGTTGCCATAGTCGCCACGCTTGGCAGGCGATGGCGGCCGCAGTAGCTGTAAATTTGGTTTCGACGGACGCTGCTGCCCGTAAGTAGTATTTTTCCCTTTGTCGCCTCTTACAACACCCGCGGGAGGAGATGGAGTGGTGTTATTCTAGTCAGCCGGCATCACACGGCAATCTACTATATTCTTGTCAAAACATGAAGGGCAAGAATTTCGGGATTTCGTGAGAACTACCCGTCAATTTATGTAAGCCTATCCAGTAATTAATGTTTTTTCTAATTATTTATTTCTCGCGAGTGATTAAATATATCTGAGAGATGCCGTTGTGCTACATAAAATTACATTAAATTGTCCACATACACTTTTTTACACACTCTTTTTTAATACACTTGTTAAATTATAATTTGCTTCTTTTCAAAGAGTGAAGGCTGTTACTGAACCAGCGAGCTGCACCCTCGACCTCGTCGACAAGTACCATCATGTGTGACTAAGGTAAAACGCTTGTCAGACTTGTATAAAAAAATGGAAACTGAGACGCAAACGCTGTTCTTGTGGCCCGACCCTGGCCTCACCTGAGACCTACCCCTACTATTCCCGTTTACTGATTAGGACTCAAACAAATCATTTATGAAATACTAGATGATGCCCGCGGCTCCGCCCGCATGGTTAGAGGAAAATGTAACATATTGACTCTTCCTGTGGGAAGGAGATGTTTTCGCACTGGAAAAAGTAGCCTATGTCACTTTCCATCTCTCCCCATCTCTCTCCTCCACTTAAAAAATCACGTCAAAACGTCGCTCCGTTTTGCCGTGAAAGACGGACATACAAACAGACACACTTTCGCATTTATAATATTAATAATATGGATATTGATTTGCATTGATATTAAATATTTTATCTAACGTACATGTCATAAGTGCTCTAAAATGCGTCCAGAAACCGTAGGCAATGACCAGCATTACCAACCATCAGAAATGAATGGAGATGTAATGTTAACATTACCTACTGAAATCAGTAGGTTATGAGTTCAAATTTGAAACAGCTGTCAAATTCAAATGGGGTGTCTATTTTAGTATCCAGAGATATTAAAACAGTCATTGATACGAAACGATAATTCTTTATGTTGTTTTAATATAAATCGAACGACATTTGAACTCGAGTGACAATAGAATAGGGAGTTTTTTCGCTTGTCTATGGTTTAAAAAAATATTTGACTGAGATACAAAATACGCAACGCCGCCATTCCAAGCTGTCATTTGTTTTGTTCGTTGACTTTTTAATGTTTCAAGTAACACTAGTAATGATGCAGGTCATGTCCCTACGGTTCCTGAACCCATCTTAAAATACTTATATATATGCAACTATACATAATTAGGCATTACAACAATCGTGTGATATTATTATGAAATTCGCCTTCGGCTAGTTTCATAAACCCACACTCTTATTGTAATGCCCTTCATTATGCACAGATACATAAACTACTATAAACTATACTATACCCTTTCCTACCATAGTTGCGTTAACGACGTACGAAAATGGCATTATTTCAGCTGAAAGAGTGTCAGACATTGGTCTCCCCCAGTGATAGCTAAAACGACCTGACCTGCGTTTCGACATTGACCAGGTTATCAGGCCACCTTATGGGAGGTCTTCTTACCCTGTGTCTTCAGATATGTCGTCGCCAGTCGAGCAGTTTTTGCCGCAACTTTTTGATTAAATCCATTATAAGCGCCCATGTTTTCAAAAAAATATAAAAAATAGCAATAAAATAAAACAAAAAAGATTGGCTCGTGAAGGATTTGAACCTCCATCCTCCGATGGACAAGATCGGTTGTGTACAACCGGGCTAGATCGGCGCTCTCACCTATTGAGCTAACGAGCCGATACGTAGGTACTGCAATAATGCTATTATATGTCCAAATATGACGTCAATGTGTTTAATTACTAGTAATCAACTAATCAATCAGGACATAGGCTTGATAAGATAATTGCGAGTAATCTCTGACAATTACGTTACCTTGTTTTCTGAAGTTCAATGTTTTATACCCCGCATAGGCAAGGCGTAATAATATAATTAAAAATGTTGTGAGCCATATTAAAAACGGACAAACTCAAGTGTACTCACTGTTATATACACTCTTACCCCGAGCGTATCCTGACTCACCTTGGAAATGGGTACCAGAACTTACCAGAAACATGTCGCCTAGTGCGTTATAAGCAGTGATCGGTTTTTTGGATTCACCCTCGCGGGATATCATGTAGAAAAGTTAATATAGATACGACAGTTTCCCGCGATACCGAACAAATTAATCAAAAATAAAACAATTTAAATTGTGTGAAAGGGATTTTTTACTTACTTGTCGAACTTTTGTACAAACGGTACAAAATATGCCGATTTGGTGGCAGCAAATGAGCTGTCAGTGTGAAAACTTGTGCTCATTTGTTCAATTTGGACAAAATAACGGCGAGTAAGTCGCTTGTATAACAGCTATTTAGATGTTTTAATGTATAATAAAATAAACACAATGTATTTTTTTTGTCTTTTCTAACAACCGGCCAAAGCCCGGATTCCCGGGGCATTTCCATACTAACATAATGTTTGAGGTCGTTCACCCCATGTCGAATCCAAAAAACCGATCACTGGTTATAAGCATACCTCGAACAAATCATGCGGATGACGTAAAAATGACGTAGCTAATTTTGCACACAGGATGATGTCTGTATTGCAACATCCGTATGACATATTGCACGAAGTAACAGATTAACCGCGTATAATTTCAAGAAATCTATACAGAATTAACTGAATGATAGGATGATGTACTTAGTGAATAAAATAAATGTTACGAGATTTGTTTACGTAAGTACAATAATTGATAATAAAAGTCAATATGTTATTAAAAAATATTTATTGACATGACATCATGTACAAAACTATTGCTCCAACAAGTCTATAATTGTTATTATTCTTTTACGTCTTTTGAAAAAATTGTAAAGAAAAATCTAAATAACGAAGTCACTTTATTGTTCCACTGAATGACAATGTCAAAGATGTTATGTACCTACTCGGCTCATGTCAAGTGGTGATATCGTTTTATTAAAGAGATCGATAATTGATAAGTAGTAATTGTTTATGAAAATACTTTTTGAAATCATCCTATGAGTGGCTTGACGTCATCCGCATGATTTGTTCGAGGTATGGTTATAAGTACACGTGAGTTTATCCGTTTGTAACTAAGTAGTAGGCAAGGCAATAAATAGTTATTTGTGCAACAAGAGACCAAAGTTCGTTTTTGTTTTGATTGCTAAGTTTGAGTCCCGAGCAAGTATCAAGAATAGAATGACGATCATAGCGAGTGGTTCCAAAAGTGTAATCTTCCACTATAGATCATTTTAGTGTTTTCTATAGGTGAGCTGGTTTGATGTACTTTATAATGATAATTATTAAATTAAATATAAACAATTAAATTAAAATAAATATTTAAGGGGCTCTCATGCAAGAAGCGTATTTTTTTTTTCATTTCTTGTACGATATTAATAACGGCATTTATATCCTCTAGCCGCCCGGAGACCTATAAAAAGGTCTCCCATTTAATGCCATTTTGAATTTTAATTATGAGTAGCCATAGGTTGCATTTTGCTTGGCAAGTTTTTATCTCTGGGCGGCTAGAGGAGTATTAAATGTTGTACGGAACGCTCCGTGCGTGAGTCCAACTCGCACTTGTTTACACCAAGCTCCTGTATAGTAAAAGAAAATAAAAAAAATAAAACAAAAAAGATTGGCTCGTGAAGGATTTGAACCTCCATCCTCCGATGGACAAGATCGGTTGTATACAACCGGGCTAGATCGGTGCTCTCACCTATTGAGCTAACGAGCCGATACGTAGGTACTGCATTAATACCATTATATGTCCAAATATGACGTCAATGTGTTCGATTACTAGTAATCAACTAATCAATCAGGACATAGGCTTGATAAGATAATTGCGAGTAATCTCGGACAATTACGTTACCTTGTTTTCTGAAGTTCAATGTTTTATACCCCGCATTAAACATAGGCAAGGCATAATATAATTAAAAATGTTGTGAGCCATATTAAAAACGGACAAACTCAAGTGTACTCACTGTTATATACACTCTCACCCCGAGCGTGTCCTG
The DNA here is from genome assembly GCA_022674325.2 of Grapholita molesta. Taxonomy (NCBI): domain Eukaryota; kingdom Metazoa; phylum Arthropoda; class Insecta; order Lepidoptera; family Tortricidae; genus Grapholita; species Grapholita molesta. Next base: position 11,228,604 of record CP053143.2, read on the forward strand.
ACTCACCTTGGAAATGGGTACCAGAACTTACCAGAAACATGTCGCCTATACTCGTCGCGGCGAATCATGATCCCTATGACACTGACAGTTATTCCTACGACACAAACTTGTAGTGGCGTCACCGTTACATTATAATCAAATTGGAGGCGTCTAAAAATGGCATTTATTAAGTTTAGGGTAGATACATGCCATTACAATTATTTTCCGTTGGAATTGTAACAATTCTTAACATTTACAAGAAGTTATCTCAATCCGATATTACGTTTACGCCCTGCAAAACTTACTTCGTTTGGAAGATATCGACTAGTGCAAAAAGTATCAAAAACAAATGTCGATAATGGAAACGAGTGTACAAAATAAATAGTACACTTTCAGTCTCCGATGTACCTATAATCGTTTTCAGTTATACATATAGTAAGGTTATTTTTATATTATGCTATTTTTTTCGATAGCACTATGTTTAAAATGGATTTTTATTTTTACATTCGTCAAGCGTGACGTAAAATACTAGATGCTAAATGTTAAAAAGTTACATTTCTCGGCCAAAAAACTTAAATCATTACTAGAACAACAACATAACAAACATATGAAATGCAGATTATATTTTAAAAATCACGTTTACTAACGTGGCTGAATGCAAGTCACGCCTTTGCCTATAAAAAAGTTAAGTTACATCGACACGACCCATCACTAATATGAACTGTCATAGGGATCATCATTCGCCGCGAGGAGTATAGTGCTTTATAAGTACACGTGAGTTTATCCGTTTGTAACTAAGTAGTAGGCAAGGCAATGATCCACAACAATGAATGTACAACAAGAGACCAAAGTTCGTTTTTGTTTCGATTGCTAATTTTGAGTCCCGAGCATGTTTCTAGCATAAAATCACGAGCGTAGCGAGTAGTTCCAAAAGTGTAATCTTTCACTATAGATATTGAGTGTTTTATACATGTTAGCTGGTTGGATTTACTTCTAAATGATGATTTTTTTATTACATTTTTCACTATGAGAATAAACAATTAAGTAACTTAAAAATTTACGGGGGTTCCCATACAACAAACGTATTTTTAGCCATTTCTTGAACTATATTAACCTCCTAAGGCCCAAGGTCCTACCTATAGGCTTAACTAACACTGTCATTCAGACCCAGCTCCTGTAACAGTTGTGTAGTCATAGAGTACCATGGTCCTGACCGAAAGACATATTAAGACACCAGAAATTTTCAAATAAAATCAAATTTAGATTTCAAATATCACACTTATCTAAATTTACATTTTCAAATGTCCTAAAAGGTGTCATATAGTGATAAAAAGTAAGCTCAATAACTATCGGTATTAAATATACAAGTAGAATAAACATTTCAAAAAGTGACCTAAGTAATTGTACAAAGTAGTATAAAACATTAGTACTACTAGTAGTACCGTGGTTCACAACGCCTATGTACTGAATTTTGCATTGAGCCTTAGTTAATAACGGCAAATGAATAGTATCAAATGTTGTACGGAACGCTCCGTGCGTGAGTCCACTCGCACTTGTTTATCCCAAGCACTGGTTCTAGAGTAAAATAAAATAAACAAAAAAAAAAAAAAAATTGGCTCGTGAAGGATTTGAACCTCCATCCTCCGATGGACAAGATCGGCTGTATACAACCGGGCTAGATCGGCGCTCTCACCTATTGAGCTAACGAGCCGATACGTGGGTACTGCAATAATGACATTATATGTCCAAATATGACGTCAATGCGTTTGATTACTAGTAATCTAGATAAAAACTTGAATCGATAAGATAATTTACAGCGACTGAATATATAGATATTTTGGACCCGGGTATGTCCTTAAACTACGTCCAACAATGAGAGGTAGGGCACAGCGATGACCATCACGCTTGAATCTGGAGCAGCCCAACTGGGGAAGTACCTCCTCCTTACAGAAGACCGCAGCCATAATAGCACTGCTACCTTTCAGGTACGTAGTGCTGTGTTCCTGATGGTGAATAAGATTCCCAGAGCTCCAACCCACTTATAGGTCGGCAACGCGCTTGTGACTCCCTGGTGTTGCGAGTGCCCATGGGCGACGGTAATTGCTTACCATCAGGTAATCCGTCTGCTCGTTTGCCACCTTTGTCATAAAAAAAAAATATATATATATATTAATTTCCAATACAAAATGGCTGCCACCAAAGACGCCAATATTCTACTGTCAGCTATCCCCTTACTTTTTTTTATACAACGATGGTGGCAAATAAGCATACGGCCCGCCGGATGGTAAGCAGTTACCGTACCCTACGGGTGCCTGCAACTCCGGAGGATTGACATGGGCGTTGCCTACTCTAAAAGTTGTTGAGCTTTGGGAACCTTACCATCAGGAACATAACACTACATACCTGAAAGTTAACAGTGCTATGAAGGCTGTGGTCTTCTGTAAGGAGGAGGTACTTCCCCAGTTGGGCTTCTCGAGCGTGGTGGATTGAAGCAAATCAATCGAATAACAACAAGTTTGCTCTTAAAGCATCCTAGTGTACAGTAGTAGGCCTTGGGTTCTGTAAAGTGGTAGCTGGACTTTACAGAAAGCCAAGAGGCGGCAGCGACCCCGGGACTGTCGGGTGTTGACCAAATAATGGCGAAACGCGTTTTGAGATCAATTCTTCATGAGCTACACAATACTACGTTAGATCACTGCGTAATAATCTATCCATATTACACACTAAAAAACGTTCTCTGCATTCCTGGTAATATATAATTTGAATCTTTTCAAGGCAAGAGTGAATAGGCTGTTGCTGGACCAGCGTGCTACACCCTCGACCTCGTCGACACTTACCATCAAGTGCGACAGGTCAAACGCTGGTCAGTCTAGTATAAAAAAAAAATCCCAACACATCTTCGCCATTTTAAGGCTTAACCGACAGTCCCATGTATCTATTATATTTTGACAGCTGTCAAAACTCCTGTCATACCATATATTCGTCATTTCTATCATTTTTCACTACCCCCTAAAACCCCGAGATGAGTGATGAAAGTTATGCAATCATAAAGTGCATTTATCAGACGGGGGGCGTTTCGTGTCATTTATTATTTCGTCAAATGGATATTTTATAAGTATGTTTTCCTATTTAGGCTTTCGTAGACGAAATGGCAAGCACGGAATCCTTATATCTTCGTTATGAAGTGACCCTGCCTATGAAGCCGACGGTCCTGGGTTCAAATCCCAGTAAGGGCATTTATTTGTGTGATGAGCACAGATATGTGTTCCTGAGTCATGTGTGTTTTCTACGTATTAAGTATTTATATGTATCTATCTATTATATATATCGTAGTCTAGTACCTACAACACAAGACTTACTGAGCTTACCGTAGGACTAGGTCGACTTGTGTCAGATTGTCCCGAAATATTTATTTATTATTATTATTTATTTATAGTTGTACTATATCTAGACTTTGATATTACAGCCATAAATTACAACTATCAAATATATTTTATTAAATGTCAAACGGCAAAAAATTGTATAATAAAAATTCAATTATGACTGTAGAAAAGTAATTTAAGCTTCAATGTAGACATTTTTTATCGCGAAATGAAATACGTATGTGACTTAATTTCGGATGGAATATTAATTTCAAATATTCAAGCTAATATTTTTTTATTATTTTGTAAGATTTGCTTAGACATTGCCTTAATAGATGATATAGATAACTTCGAAAAACATATTTGTGATAAGCTTAAATAAATGCTTTAACTAAGTTTCGGACCGTGCCGCATGCCGTGTGATGCCGGCTGACTAGAATAGCACAACCCCATCTCCCGCGGGTGTCGTAAGAAGCGACAAAGGGAAAAAACCTACGGACGGGCAGCAGCGTCCGTCGGAACCCAATCTACAGCTACTGCGGTCACCAACCCGCCTGCCAAGCGTGGCGACTATGGCAACTACCCCCCAAGTGATACAAGTCATGTTTATTTGTGAGAGGCCTATGTCCAGCAGTGGACTGCATACGGCAGAAATGTATTTATGTATGTATGTTTCGAACTCGAGACCTCCAGGTTTGTAGGCATAGTTACTACCAATAAATAAATATTTCGGGACAATCTTACACAAATCGACCTAGTCCTACGGTAAGGTCAGTAAGGCTTGTGTTGCAGCTTGTAGACGACGATGTATATAGTATATGTATCTATCACATATAAATACTCAAATACAAAGAAAACACCCATGACTCAGGAACAAATATCTGCGCTCATCACACAAATAAATGCCCTGACTGGGATTTGAACCAATGATCTTTGCCTTCATATGCGGCCAGACTGGTAGTCAAATAACCACTAAGGCTCAGCTTCAGTCCTCACGATATCATTATCCTCCTCGCTTTGTCTCGGCATTTCGCCACGGCTTCTGGTAGCCTGGGTCCGCTTGGCAAACTAATCCCAGATATTTCGTATATAAGTTCCAAAAATAAAAAATAAAAAGATTATAGACGTAAGACATTTTGGTTTCCTGATATTCCCAAAAAGGAACAAAGTATTTTCAAATGGTTTTCATAATAGTCGCCACGTGTCGCAGGCGAGTTGGCGATCGCCGTATTCAACATTAAAAAAAAAACTCAAAAATAAGGTTTAACTTTTAAGTACTTATATTTGTAAGACTCTCGCTACGTGGTTGTGGTCGGATCAAGGGTCAGATTCAGTAGGCGGTAATCCTGGACACGGCGCGCATAGTCCGGCGGTTCCTCTCTGCAGCCTTAACCACCGGCAGCCCGTTGCCAGCGGCACCCCAGGTTAGGTTTTTTATACCTTACAGAAAACACAGCCATAATAGCACGGATACCTTTCAGATGTATAGTGTTGTGTTCCTGATGGTGTGTAAGGTTCCCAGAGCTCCAACCCCCATTAAAGGCCGACAACGCGCTTGTAACTCCCCTGGTGTTGTGCCCAACTGCCCATGGGCGACGGTAATTGCTTACCATCAGGCAATCCGTCTGCTCCTTTGCTACCTTTGTCATAAAAAATATATATATTGTTTTTGTATGTTGTATTATATGTTACTTTTATACTTACCCATATTGTAAAAAGCCTATCCTAAGAGTAGAAATAAATACCAAGATAAAAGTGTTTAAATAGTTTCTTGTCCGAACCTTTGAATAGTAATCATCCGATCCAAGTTTTTTTGCAGATAACCTTTGCGTGGTCCAAATTCTTTAAAAATAATTTATTCCTATAGTAAATTGGGGACTTTGTGTGGCACGGATTTAATTGACCCCTATGTCTTTTAGCTTGTCTTTTAAAGCCTGTCTCATCTCAAAAATATTTCATTTTGGGTTAGCAAAGATTCTGGGGCCTATAGGCAGACTGGGCCTTGTACAGTCGACTACAAAGATATGTATACACTTTTGCACCTTATTACAAAGGTTTAAGGTGAAAAAATGAAATGTATACATATCTTTGTAGTCGACTGTAGGCCTAACAAGAAATCCAGCTCTTTTTAAAAGGGAAATTTAGAGTTGATAGGCAAATTAGTAGAAAAAATAATGTTTCTTTTAATTATTAGAATTTGTTTTGGTGATCGAAAGTGTAAAAGAAATTCTTGACAACTTTTTAATTTTTTACACGTTTTAAAACGAATTAATACTTGTTTTAGTTAGATTTTTTAGGATTAGAGATATCGTGCGATTATCGTCTTGCGATTTTTAGGAAAACAATTTGTCAAATTTGCCTCTTACGTTCTTCACCATAACGTTAACAATGGAATCTCGAATGTTATTTACGAGATTATTAAAATAATTAAAGAAATTAATCTTAAAATAAACGAAGTATAATTTCTGGTCATGACTTCGCCTGCGTGAAATAAGTGTTTTGAGTTATCATTAAGAAAAACGCCTACGTAAATATATTAGCAAACATTTATTAAGAGCGCAATGCTATTCTAACGCTCATCTGCAGTATTGCGACAATAGGTTCGTTTTTATCTATTTTTTCGTTGGTCGCCACTCAAGAACCTTTGTGCCCCGTCGCTCATCGGATCTTCGAGTAAATGCTACTACCTGGTAATTCATTGATGTGTGACAGGTCTTATCTGCCACCACACGGCACTTTAGACTAGCGTATTTACAAACCCCGCCATTTAGTAACTTGCACCAACTGGCACAAAAAGCCGGACCATTGGTTCGAGCAACTTTTTCCATCAACTCCGAATAAAGATTACGTATTATCTAGCTGCTACCTTTACCTGCTATCTTGTTCAGTACCCACAAGTTTTGTAATAACTAGATCGACGTGGATATTTTATTTATTTTTTACTAGCTTTTCCTCGCGACCTCGTCGTATGGTTGCGGGATGAAAATTATCCTATGTCCTTTCTCGTAGCTCAAACTCTCTCCTTACCAGATTGTATCGCAATTATTGGTTCAGCGGTTTAAGTGTGAAGAGGTAACAGACAGACAGAGAGAGTTACTTTCGCATTTATAATATTACTATTTCTCTATATTGATTTTAAATCTTACGCTAGGTTTTATATATATATATGTTTTTTTTTTTTTTTTTTATGCAAGACTGACCAACGTTTGACTTCAGTCGCACCTGATGGTAAGTGACGACGAGGTCGAAGGTGTAGCACGCTGGTTCAGTAACAGCCTATTCACTCTTGACTTGAAGAGACCCAAATTATATCTTGCCGGGAATACAGACGAAGGGAGCGAATTCCATTCCTTAGCAGTCCGCATTAGGAAGGTAGAAGCGAATCGCTTCGTGCGAATGAATGGAATATTCACAACGTAAGGATGAAACTGCTCCCCTCGCCTGGACGTCCGGTGATGGAACGGAGATGGCGGAATTAAATCGTGCAATTCCTGAGCACACTCTCCAAAATGTATCCTGTAAAACACAGACAAACTAGCAACCTTGCGGCGATGCTCAAGGCTCTGCAACCTTACACTCACTAATTTAGGATCGCCAATGAGTCTGCGAGCTCGGCGTTCTATTGAATCCAAAGCGGCCAACTGATACTTGGCAGACCCGTCCCAAAGGTGGCAACAGTACTCCATACACGACCGAACCTGCGCTTGGTAAAGTGTTAGGAGCTGTTCCGGCATGAAGTACCGCTTCACCCTATGTAAGACTCCTAGTTTTTAGCAGCGGATTTCGCTTTGGCCTCAATAGTGGTGCCGAAGTTCAGCTTAGTGGTAAATTTAACCCCAAGCAGCTCGAGGTGGTCTGTAATTGTTAAGGACACATTCTGGAAAGCAGGAGTCAAGTTAAAAAGGCTCCTTTTGGCGGTGAATAAACACGCCTGTGTTTTGGAGGCGTTAAACCTAACCAAGTTAGCTTCGCCCCACTCATCAACGGCCTTCAAGGTCTGGTTCGTTCGCTCAACCAAAGCTTTCCTTAAGGACTCAGTCTCTCCACCGGTAGTTTGGGCCTCAGAAAAATATCTCTCAGTCACCGTACTGTCGTCTGCATACCCAAAGATACCGGGTTTAAGCAGATCGTTAATATGCAGCAAAAAGAGGGTGGCTGAAAGAACCGAACCCTGAGGCACTCCGGCATTTATTGCCATGCGATCTGATGTGCAACCATCCACTACGACCCTAATAGATCGCTGCCTCAGGAAATCGGAAATCCAAGAGCACAAACCAGCGGAGATTCCGTACGCAGAGAGCTTGCCAAGGAGGCCGTCATGCCAAACCCTATCGAAGGCCTAGGATATGTACCTAATATTTTTCTTAAAGTAGAATATAAAATCATCTAAAACATATCAAAACATTATAAAAACCCAACCTAGGGTACCGCTGGCAACAGGGCAGGGCCCAGGCTGCCGGTGGTTAGGGCTGCAGAGAGGAACCGCCGGACTATGCGCGCCGTGTCCAGGATTACCGCCTTCTGAATCTGACCCTTGATCCAACCACAACCACGTAGGAAGTCTTATAAATAAAAATACTCAAATCAAATCAAAATATTTAATAAAAAATCATTTGATTTGTCCTTAGTTGTATTTATTAAATATATATTTGTATAACTTCATTAAACATAAATAATTGACAGTATTCGAACCCGAAATTCCCAGCTTGATAAATTGGGTCAGTATACCAACTGGGATAGGGGTAAAATTTTAAACTCAGTAGACAATAAAATGAATTTCGAAAACTTTTCAAGAAATGTCTTGGAATATTTTGAACTTATACTGTTCCCTTACATTACAAAATTATTCGGAAAATATACTCAACTTTTAATAACCGTGACTGTATTCAAAATTTTCAAAAAGGGTAAAGCAAATTAACGAAGTCTTCAAAGGGCCTGAGCCCCTTTTTAACCCTTCACCAAAAACAACCCTTAAGTACGCGTTAAGTTTAACTTTCTAGCAAGAATGTTGAAGTGTGAAGATATTGCTATTTACTGAAAAATCGAATTTAAGGGTCAGTCAACTATTATCCGTTGTGCTATCCCATCAATTCACCCTGTTGTGGCGTAATTATTCTATGAATAATTCAAGGTTTTTATAATATTTACGTACAAAAATTACAATATTATGATAACTACAAATACTTAACTAGTTACTCCATAACATCTAAATAAGGCCCTTGAGGCATTGTACCAAGGATGCTGGCGGCATGTCCTCCTTGCATCGCAGCTGATCCGTTGAGCGAGGAAGCCGCCAGCTCTTTGGTCACCAGTTACATCAATCAGACGCTTCGCGATTTCTGCAAAATGTTTGTGCGCGCTGGGACCCCATGGACCTAGAGTCTGTACGCCAAACGGTACAAAATTGTACTCTCTATCCAGGCTTTTATATTTGTTAAATAATTAATTAATCCTATTTGAATTTCTATTTGGCATAATTTATATAGTCTTAATGGGCTTTGCGCATAGACTGTTGTGGCTTTGTGTCAAGTTTAGCATAATTACATTTGGCAGAATTCGAGTAGTCAGAATATTGATTGAATTATGCATTGCTTTTATTACTTTTTTACGAGCTATGGAAAGAACTATGCTCGGAGTTTCTCTACGTGATCGACTCAGAAATGAGGAGATCCGTAGGCGAACTAAAGTCACCGACATAGCCCACCGGGTTAGCAAGCTGAAGTGGCAATGGGCAGGCCACATTGCACGCAGAGAAGATGGCCGATGGGGTCGAAAAGTGCTCGAGTGGAGACCACGGACTAACAAGCGCAGCGTAGGACGTCCCACAAGAAGAACAGACGACCTCATTAAGGTCGCCGGAAGACGCTGGATGCAGGTCGCTTCCAACCGCTACATGTGGAGGTCCAGGGGGAGGCATATGTTCAGCTGTGGACGTCTTTTAGCTGAGATGATAATGATGATTACTTTTTTTGCCACCTAAGTGAATTACTGTCGAGGCAGTTCTAACAATAACTTATTTTTAGTCTGTTTAGAAAGAATACTGTTAACTCCTTATACTGTGACCTACTCGTATCTCATATGATTTGTTGACTGAGATATATTATGTTTGGCGACTTGAATAAATCGCGGACCTAATATGCTGGAAACATATTTAAATGTCTCGTTATTAGGAATATTAATATTATTTCTCCTTCAGTAAGCAAATATTGTCGATATTATATTGCTTGGGGAAGTCTTGATGGAGTTACGCAAGGAAAGTACAACCTAGGTCAGATATATCGATACGAAGAAAGTGCCAAAACATGTATACATGCATTTTATTGACTCAATATTAAAACATGCATATATATTTTACCTTGTATGTACATATGTATGTTTGTATTAATAAAACTCCGAAACTACTGGACTAATAAGACGATTTTTTTCACCATTTCAACATTAAAATGAAATAAAACAACTAAAACGGATTAAATCGCGTATACTAATTTAAACTTCATCCCGACGTTTCGAACCCTTTAGCAGCGTTCGTGGTCATCGGGTGGACACCACGAACGCTGCTAAAGGGTTTTAGTTGTTTTATTTCATGAGTCATTATCGCGGCAACCGAAGACAATATTACATTTCAACATTCTTTACTACATTCATCACCATCATTAGCTAAAAGACGCACATTTCTGGACATAGGCGTCCGCAAAGCGACCCACCAGTTATGAGCCACCAGCATCCAATGGAATCTTCCGATCTTTACCATGACTTCCGTCCATCTTGTGGGGGTCTGCTCACGCTTGTCCTATCCAACATGAATATATAGACAACTAGCTGTGCCCCACGGTGGTTATTAGGGAAGAAACCTAGCCTATGTGTTAAACTAGGGTGTCAGCTAACTCCATGCCAAACTTATTAAAATCGCTCCAGCCGTTTAGACGTGAAGAAGTAACAAATATACACACTCACAAACTTTCGCCTTTATACTTAGTGTACATATATTTATGATAGAATCATATTTTTGGTGCCCTAAGGCCCTGTCCAGAAGGGGCGAATTCACCGCGATTTTGAACGCGTTTTAATATTCATTATGCATTTGACACGCTTAATAAAACTACGACGCATCGGAAATAAATAAATAAATAAATATGTATTTCGGGACAATCGTACACAAATCGACCTAGTCCTACGGTAAACTCAGTAAGGCTTGTGTTGTAGGTACTAGACGGCGATATATATAATAGATAGATACATATAAATACTTAAATACATAGAAAACACCCGTGACTCAGGAACAAATATCTGTGCTATCACACAAATAAATGCCCTGACTGGGAATCGAACCCAGGACCATCGGCTTCATAGGCAGGACTATCCACTAGGCCAGACCAGTCGTAAAGAAGCGATGCCTATGAAACGCTGAAACGCTGCAAAACGCGTCCGATACGCGCGTGCTTCTAGACAGGGCCTAAGGCACTCTAAACGCCGAGAATTCTAATTCAGCTCAAACTAATGATTTCTACGAAATCACGTCTTCAAACAGCGAGATATTGAAACATGGCGGCAATGTGCACCAATCAAGTCTCGCACCAAACTCATTAGCAGCAAAAGCCGCAGCAAACCAATTATGTCGAAGTGCCGATGACAGCAGCTAGCAGTACCTCGGGGCAAGGATGGTGTGGAAATGGAAAGAGCACTGTTTTGGTGAAAATCTTTGTTCATGACAAAATATTAAAGGCTCACTCACGTTAGAGCGGCCCGTCGCCGAGCCGAGGCCATCGTGGCTACATTTTATATGGAACTAGCTTTTGTCCCCGGTTTCGCTCGCGTTAAGAAGTATTTAAGTTATTTTTAGCACACTATCGTGTTTTGTATGCATGCATGATTTTCGTTCGGAAAATGCCGTTTTATCCACAAATGCCTACGTCATAGTAGCTTTATGCATGCAGTCTGAGCCCGATCGGTTTAAAATTGCCAAAGTTTCATACAAACTTTCACCTCCTATTTTATCCCCTTGGGGGTAGAATTGATAAAAATCCTTTCTTAGCGGATGCCTACGTCATAACATCTACCTGCATGCCAAATTTCAGCCCGATCCGTCCCGTGGTTTGGGCTGTGCGTTGATAGATCACTATGTCAGTCAGTCAGTCACCTTCGAGTTATATTTATTTTGATTAATCACGTGATCACCGAGCCCTCCGAGCCGCTCGGCCCGGGCTCGGGTCGGTCGTGCGACGGCCGTTACAGCTATGTAAAAAGACTGCTCGGCCCGGTGACGGGAAGGCGACGTGATGTCCACGCGATATCGACGGGCGTTGATTACTCGCAACAAATGTCTGGAGGGAACATTCGCGTGTCAGGCCGCTCGGGTCCGTGCCGCCCCGTACGGAATCTAGTCAAATATCTGTAACCACCTTTAAGGTACTCCTCTCCGATATATCTGATAGCGACTGTACAACCAGCATCATATATTTGTGACAAGCTGTTATGTAAACGATACTTTTCTTAACTGGTAAATATCAAATGAAACCTCGTACTAAGTCCCGAAAAGTCATTGGCACGAGTCAGGATTTGAACCCAAGACCATCGGCTTCATAGGCGGGATCACTGCAGTAGGATAGATCTGTCATCAAATTAAATAAATAAATATTACAGGACATACTTACACAATACACTGAGCCTCACGGTAAGCCCAATAATATAAGAATAAGCTGTTACTGAACCAGCGTGCTACACCCTCGACCTCGTCGACACTTACGATCAGGTGCGACTGAGGTCAAACGCTGGTCAGTCTTGTTAAAAAAATAGTAATGAAGCTTTTTCCAGTAACAATAAATCTATGGTCATACTCGCAAACTGCCCAACACTTAATACACGAACAGCATCGTGTGTCACACAAACACAGCACACACACACACACAGACAAATCTCAATCACATTTGATTGAGAGATGAAGTGCAGATGATGTGACAAAATGATTTGTTGGTGACTTGGAGTAATAAATTTATCATCATCATCATCATTTCAGCTAGAAGCCGGCCTCCAAATATGACTTGTATTATCTTGGGGAAGTTACCATCGTAAGCGTAGCTTGGCGGGTTGGCGATCGCGGTGGCTGATTCGCTTTCGGCGGACGCTTCTGCCCATACGTGAGTTTTTGTCGCCTCTTACGACACCACGAGGAGTTTTTTATTACAACGACAGTGGCAAACAGGCATACGGTCTGCCTGATAAACAGTTACCGTAGTCTATGGACTCGTGCGACTACAGAGGATTCACAAGCGCGTTGCCTACCCTTTTTTTAAGTGTTTATAGTAGTGAAAGTGTAATTCAACAAACAAGGCGCAACAGAAAGAGGGTAGATAGCTACGGAGTGTGGTTTGACTACCGTTAAATCTCGCAGTACTTCAGTTATTCCGTGAGTATGGCGCTAGCAACAGTGCCGAAATATCGGCACTGTAATATATATAAATAATATAATATATAAAACCATAGAAATACCATTTAACTAGACGGAGGGTGCTAATAATAATAATACCACGACCGAAAGAGATGGTCTTATGCAACTTTCCATAGGTATGGCAGAGACGGCGCTATTTTCGTCCGTCCTTGTCATAGTCTCACGTATTTTTGTTTCCTGTTATGGACCCTTCAGAACTGTCAAAGTTGGAGGGGAACAAACAAATACTTACAATTGGAGTTTTCTTGGGTTTTCAACCAAAGTTGCGGTAATTAATACAGAATAAGCTAATGTTTTTGTTATAAAGAATGTCATGTAAAGCAAAACTATAGTGAATTGTTACATCAAGCCAGAATATCTTTGTCCCTTACTGGCGCTCGCGGATGCGTTCTCCAGTCATTATTCCCCCTAGTCGGAAACTCATTCTAACTAACATACAAATACAACTCAAATGCTTAGCTACTTCTGCTGCTGACTGTACATGGTAACTATCCCGTTTTAAGTAATAGTTGGAACCTGGTATTATCCCTAAACTTGCGACCAGAAACTTCACGGACAACAGCGTCTCTTAAAAGCGTACTGTGATCACCAACCCGCCTGCCAAGCGTGGCGAGTTTGGCTTTTACGCCCCCAATGTACTGGAGATCACTGTGGTGTTCTATGGGGGAGGCTCATAAGGAACCAAGAAAATCTAATAAGATGTTTTCGACGTCAGACTACCGCCTTATTTACGTGGCAAGTTTCATGTTTATTACTTCGTTGTTTGTTGCTCGGAACAAAACGTTCACAGACTACTCATACCGGTAGACTACTCAAGTATAGACTGACTACAAATATGAATCCAGCGTTTGATATTTGTCTAAAAATAATAACCGGTCTGGCCTAGTGGGTAGTGACCCTGCCTATGAAGCCGATGGTCTTGGGTTCGAATCCCATTCAGGGCATTAATTCGTGTGACAAGCACTGATATTTGTTCCTGAGTCATGGGTGTTTTCTATGTATTTAAGTATTTATATGTATCTACAGTGTGGAAGTCTTATACGGGCGAATCTCTTAACGGAGGGTAGAATAGGACATAAGAAATATATTTAGGTGACTTTTACTTAGAAGTGCAATTAAAATTTCATCCATATAAAAAAAATCGGCCCGCAATGTAATGCTTCCCACTCGAGTTAAACACTCGTTCACAGTTAGTTTCAAAAGCTTATATCGCGTAATGTTCGCAGTACATTACTGCTCTGAAATTTTACAAAAATTGATTACATATGTATAATAGGTATAATTAAAGAAAAACCTTTTGGTTAATGATTATACTGGTAAATCCTATGTCTGGTTTAATTCTTCGCCCGCATTAGACTTACACACAGTATATTATATATATCGTTTTTTTTTATGACATTACGTGGCAAACGAGCAGACGGATTGCCTGATGGTAAGCAATTACCGGCACCCGCAACACCAGGGGAGTCACAAGCGCGTTGCCGACCTTTAAGGGGGGTTGGAGCTCTGGGAACCTTACTCACCATCAGGAACACAACACTACATACCTGAAAGGTAGCAGCTATTATGGCTGTGGTCTTCTGTAAGGAGGAGGTACTTCCCTAGTTGGGCTTCTCCAGACTCGAGCGTGATGGTACTTCGCTGTGCCCTACTTCTCATTGTCGGACGTAGTTTAAGGACATACCCGGGTCCAATATATATCGTTGTCTTGTACCTACAAAACCAAGCCTTACTGAGCTTACCGTAGGACTAGGTTGATTTGTGTAAGAAACGAGTGCCTACGCCACATCCTGCGATTATTTTAAACACGAAACTATCGTGAGATTGAAACATATTAATTGTATAAAAGCGGGTAACTCACGTTTTATAACCAACGCGAATGTCTCATGATTATGCTTCTCGTTACGGAGTGAAACATGTCGAGCAATATTCGACTTATAAAACGTGAGTTTTTTTTTTATTTTATTTTATTTTATTAGAAACAAACAGTCACATATAGTTAAATCGAAGTACAAACAATATTATCATTAAATCTAGACTTACAGTTTCCTTTATTTAAATATCAAGCCTAACAACATTTAGTGATATAGTACTATTAAAGTACTAGCAAAGGTAAAACAAATAAAATAAAAAAAGAAATTTTAAACTGTTTGCCATACAGATGGTAGGTTAACAGTTTTGCTATGTGAAAATGAGACAAGAAAGAGAGAGTTACCCGCTTTTATACAATTAATATCCTGCGATTAGTTGCCAAGCTGACCTTTGGCTCCCATGAGCCGTGGTAAATCGATAACTAGAGGAAGAATACTTTTTTTATATCTATTGCGTTCTGCATCAAACCCTGACATGTTCCATCTAGTATCGTCAGTAGTCTGTCTCTTCCTCACCGTATAAAATTATGAAAGAAACTGGAAGGTGTAAGTCGTTACTTATCACCTGCTTTGTTCCGGTGCCGGAACTTCCAGAATTATCTCGTTTTATTGCCAGTAAAGTTTTTTAAATTTATTTCTGAAAGAGTTCATTTTATGTTTTTATGTGTTTTTATGATTTATTATAACGTTTATCTTGACTTAATTCTTGTATGTAAAATTAGGTTTTTTTTTTATGACAGAGGCGGCAAACGAGCAGACGGATTGCCTGATGGTAAGCAATTACCGTCGCCCATGGGCACCCGCAACACCAGGGGAGTCACAAGCGCGTTGCCGGCCTTTAAGGGGGGTTGGAGCTCTGGGAACCTTACTCACCATCAGGAACACAACACTACATACCTGAAAGCTAGCAGTGCTATTATGGCTGTGGTCTTCTGTAAGGAGGAGGTACTTCCCCAGTTGGGCTGCCCCAGATTCAAGCGTGATGGTCATCGCTGTGCCCTACCTCTCATTGTTGGACGTAGTTTAAGGACATACCCGGGTCCAAAGTAACCAAATACCCCTTGAGGGGATGAAATACGTATTTTTAACCCAAATACCGTAGTACATTCGCTACATACTTCCTGTCTAACCATAGGTAGTTTAATGCTACTTGCATAAAGACTTAAAGGGCCTAAACACATAACCGGGTTGCGGCGTCGCGCCGCTAAAATTGTCAGTAACGTCAACGCTGAATCTAGCGTAGCGGTACCGCAACGCTAGAATCGGCAGTAGCGCCAGCGCCGATATTAGCGGCGCATATTCCAGCGTTAGACGTTATAGTTTCTTACGACGCGACGCTCCATGGCAGAGATACACGTCTATCCACAATCAAACCCCACGAGGAACAGGTTACCCTACCAGGTAATAGCTCTTTTTCGCGACGCCACAACGCAAACTGCCGATTTTAGCGTTGCGTTGCGTCAACGCTAAAATCAGCGTTGACGTTACTGCCAATTTTAGCGGTACCGCAACGCGGTGTGTGTTTCGGCCCAAAATCATACTACGAGTATTAACCATGTACTTAAGACCTTTTAGATCGGGATGTGTCTATAGAATTATATCACTTGTTTGCACAAAAGAGGTATAATTATACTTATAACAAAACACTTCCGACCTTTTTGATTTATAAGGTAAGTAGTTTTATAACACTCGCATACAGACTTAAAGTCATACGTACAACCCAATACTTACGACCTTTCACATCGGTAAGTAGTTTTACAACAATCGCATAAAGACGTAAAATCATACGTGCTACCTCACACTTACGTCGTTTAGGTTTAGACGTGAACTGAAGAAAATGATGGTTAGAAACAAAAGTAAATCTTGGGATATTTATGTTATGGTAGCAGTTTAACTAGAGTGTAGTTTGCTTCGGTTGTACAGTCAGCAGCAGAAGTGGCTAAGCGTTTGAGGTGTTCAAATTGAGGGCAACACATCTCTATTGTCAAGAGAATAAGAGTGCGTGTAGGTCATTTTGAACACCTCAAACGCTTAGCCACTTTTGCTGCTGACTGTACTGAAAACAAGGCCCTACATCGACTTATATGGTAACCACGCCTACTTAGAGACTCACTTATGTCCTTCGTGTACGAACGAATGAGATGCGTGCATCATTAGTAATACATTTTTGTGTTTTGATTCACTAAAAACATGAATCTTTAAATGGCGTCTTACGATTGAAATGATTTTTTCGATGAGCAGACGGATTGCCTGATAGTAATAGTAAGCAACTACCGTCGCCCATGGGCACCCGCAACACCAGGAGAGTCACAAGCGGGAGCGGAGCTCTGGGAACCTTACTCACCATCAGGAACACAACACTACATACCTGAAAGGTAGCAGTGCTATTATGGCTGTGGTCTTCTGTAAAGAGGAGGTACTTCCCCAGTCGGGCTTCTCTAGACTCAAGCGTCGACCGGTCTGGCCTAGTGGGTAGTGACCCTGCCTATGAAGCCGATGGTCCTGGGTTCGATTCCCATTTATTTGTGTGATGAGCACAGCTGATATTTGTTCCTGAGTCATGGGTGTTTTCTATGTATTTAAGTATTTATATTTAGCTATTTATTATATATATCGTCGTCTAGTACCTATAACACAAGCCTTACTGAGCTTACCGTAGGACTAGGTCGATTTGTGTAAGAATGTTCCGAAATATTATTTATTTATTTAAGCGTGATGGTTCTGTGCCCTACCTCTTGTTGAACGTAGTTTAAGGACATACCCGGCTCCAAAAATGATGATGAAAAACTTCACACAAAAAATCTGACTCGTGAAGGATTTGAACCTCCGCCCTCCGATGGTCAAGTTTAGCTGTATATCGGCGCTCTAACCTACTGAGCTAACGAGTCTGCACTTAGTGCGACGAAAATACGAACTACATTCTACGGAATGACGTCATGAACGTGAGTAATATAATGAATATCTGGCCTGAAAAATTAATCATATTTTTCGTGAGTCATATATATTTTGAGGAAAGTCAGCTATCTATAATAGGTAAGGTAACTAAAAATAATTATCAATAAAAAATATAGTAAAAATAATAATAAACTAAACTATTAAAATAGCCCACCCCGCGTCGTTCCAGGTACAAAGGTGCCCATTACACTCGCTGCGTTGCCACGTTGAACAGCAATGGACAACCTTTGTAATAGGAAAGACCCGGAGCGGGGGTCGAGGCCCTTATCTCGTAGGCGGGTCCCATCTCCTACCACACATTATCAATAGGTAAGCTACAATCTATAGGTAGGTATTTTAGATAGGATAATGCGAGTATGAAATATGTCAAAAATGCACAAGCGATGGTCGCTTAGAAGCGACTTACAATTCGGAGGTCGCAGGTTCAAATCAAAATCTGGCTTGTACCAATAAATTCACACAAAATACTATACAGACCGGAGTTTTCCCCTCAATATGGAAGCAGGCAAATGTTATTCCGATCCCCAAGGGCGGTGATAAAACTGACATCCAAAACTATAGACCAATATCCTTGCTGTCAATTTTCGGGAAGGTCTTGGAGGCGCTAGTAAATTCTGTTTTGACCTCCCACTTTAAGTCCCTCATCGTTCCTGAGCAGCATGGTTTCCGAAGGAATATGTCGACCGTGTCTAATCTAGCGGTACACGTTTCCCATTTAGCAGAAGCCCTGGATAAAGGTTCTCAGATTGATGCTGTTTACACAGATATTAGTAAAGCTTTCGATCGAGTAGACCATGGCTTACTAATCAGCATGATTTACATGGCAGGCGTGCACGGAAAATTGTTGGATTGGTTTTCTTCTTATTTAACCTCAAGATCACAAAAAGTTTTAATTTGTGGCCACGAATCCAGAACTTTTGAGGCAACTTCAGGAGTACCTCAAGGATCTCACTTAGGACCTACGTTATTTTTGATATTCGTGAACGATTTGGCAAAAGTAATTCACCACTCAAATTTTTCTTTTTTTGCAGACGATTTAAAAATGACTAAAGTTATAGATAATACATTAGATTCACAGCAGCTCCAAGAAGACTTGACGCGTATTTCAATATGGTGTTACAAAAATAAACTACCATTGAACCGAGAGAAATGTAAGCACATCAAATTTACAAAAAAACTTTTACCTCTAAACACAACCTATTTTATAGACGATGTTCCCTTAGAAGAAGTTACACAAATTAGAGATCTCGGAGTAACTCTAGACAAAAAGTTATCGTTCATTATACATATAGATAACATAGTAAAACAATCTAACAAACTCCTTGGTTTTGTTTGGCGAAACTGTAAGAAATTTAATAATATCTCAGCCTTGAAGACTGCTTTTTGTGCTTTGGTTCGTAGTTCGCTGGAGTACTGTTCCCCCATATGGAATCCGCTATATAAATGCCATATTGAGAGGATTGAAAAAATACAAAAGCGTTTCTTATTTTTTCTTACAGTACACCAAAAAAAACTTCGTGCGCTAAACTCATACAATGTTCGCTTAAAACATTTTAAAATGATAACTCTCGAGGACCGTCGTTGGATATTTGACCAGGTGCTTCTACATAAAATTGTATCTGGTACGCTTGACTGCCCACAGCTCCTGCAAGCAATTACTTGGACAGTTCCTCGACCACACTCTCGCCTAGCAAACTTTCGGCCATTTTCGTATCAAACATGCAGAACTAATGTTAGATCCCATAGCATAATTCCTAGAATAAGTAAAGAGCATAATTTACTATTTAAAAATAATAGAGTAGATTTATTAAAAATGTCATGTAACCAGTTTAAAACATATTTATACAAACGGAAGGCTGATTTTAAGTAATTCATAAAAAATAAAAATAAAATAGTTTAGTTTTCAAACAAACATTTTCATATAAAACAATCGGAAGGTTTGAGACAAAATAATATTAATAAAAAGAGATTTCTAAGGATTAAGATGAATAATGAATATACATAATTATATAATTGTCTCAAAATTTCTGAACCAACTTTACTGCCTAGTGTACAAACTTTCGGTTAACTACTTAGTTTAAGATTTGTATATGTAAGTTAGCAAGTACCTACTTCTTAACATGCATGTTGTGTTTGCCTGTTATTGGGTGAATACTCGAGCAATTTTTTTTATTGTCATGGTTAGCGATAAGTATTAATATGTATTACACCTGTTGGCAAACCTTAAATAAATAAAATAAAAAATAAAAATAAAATTCTTCTGAACCTATGAAAGCATTTGATATTTACCAGTCGCTTTTCGGTGAAGAAAAACATAATGAACTAACTGGGCTAATCCTGCAGTCGTTTTCGTAAAAGTAATGCCTACGCTAAATCCTGAGATTAGTTGACAAGCGGACACCAGGCTCTCATGCGTCTTGGCAAAATGCCGGGACAATGCGAGGAAAATGGTGAATTATGTTAAAAATAGGCAGGCGGGAGAAAATAATTTCAGCCGTAAGGCGTCCACTGCTGGACATAGGCCTCCCCCAAATATGACTTGTATCATCTTGGGGTTAGTTTCCATTTGCCACGCTTGACAGGCGGGTTTGCGACCCCAGTAGCTGTAGATTGGGTGTCGATGCTTATATTAATTATTTGCAAAAACTAAACTTAACAGTGAACCAAGGTTTGAGCTACATTTGAAAGTTTAAATTTATTAGTGTTTTGCTTGACTAGCCCCGTATTTTTCATGTGAATTCTTTTAGTATCTAGTATAACTTTTATATGCAGAGTAATAAAACTTGCTTACTCTCAGCTCACGTAGAAAAGGTGAAACTTATTATTTTTCTCGGAGGAAAGGATTTAACATGTGTTTTTAACTTGGACGCTGTTAGCAAATTACCCAAAAGAACTACTGTTTTAGTAAAATTTTGTAATTTCAACATACATATGGAATATTAAGTAACAACAAATATTTATTTATTAAAAACAAGTTTACTAAAATTACTGTTTTAGTTGTATATATTTAGATCATTTTTTAATGTAAAACGAAAATAATTAAATTTACTAAGGTCGTATGTATAGTCAACCAATTTGATATCTAGGCCACGTCGAATCTTGTCACAGTGACGTGAATAAGAGATCTTTGCGTCTTTCATATACAGTGTGGAAATTTAACTCGGGCCCTGGAGGGAAACTACCTTAAATCCTTGAGCTAGCTCATTTTACTTAAAGGAGACATTCCTTTATTTTTAAAAAGAAACAAAACTGCATCCAAAGATTTTCTAAAACTTGCTTGCCTCGCCCGGGACTCGAACCAAATAAAATAAAAATAAAACACACAGCTCTCTATTTTATTATACTAATCGATAGTATTAATACCCAGGAAAAAAAATCTCTAAAAACATTTGGTCTTAAAAATAAAAACAATCGCTAAATCTAATATTAACATTGTTTTGTTACACTGAAATTAGTTAACTGATAAATTGTTTGAAATGAGCCCCGTCGTTCCGTCTACACAAAATTAGTCGCCGTTGAAATTCATTTCTTGTAGCCTTCATCAAACTGTTGTGGTGTATGCCCCTAATAACATTTTCTACCGCAACCCTTAGCTCTTGAACGGTTTCATAGCAAGTTTCATAAATAACATTTTACATGACCCCATAAAAAGAAGGCCATGGGCGTCAGTTCTGGACTTCTTGCAGGCCATCTAATCGTCCCGTTTGTACCTATCCAGGTATTGAAATGTTCATTGAGGTAAACCCTGACAATTCTGCTGTTGTGGGCAGGTGCACCATCTTGTTGAAAAATGATATTATTTCGTTCCTCTTCTGGTAGAAGGTTAGAGAAATTGTATCCTGAGTATTAATATTATCGATTAGTAGAATAAAATAGAGAGTGTGTGTTTTTTTTTTTTAATTTTAGTTGGTTCGAGTCCCGGGCGAGGCAAGCAAGTTTAGAAAATCTTTGAATGCAGTTTTGTTTCTTTTTAAATATAAAGGAATGTCTTCTTTAAGTAAAATGAGCTAGCTCAAGGATTTAAGGTAGTTTCCCTCCAGGGCCCGAGTTAAATTTCCACACTGTATATTTTCACTGTGACAAGGAACGAAGTGGCCCATAAATCAAATTGGTTGACTGTACCGTGCGGTGCCGGCTGACTAGAATGGCACCACCCCATCTACTGCGGGTGTCGTAAGAGGCGACAAAGGGAAAAACCGACGCATGGGCAGCAGCGTCCGTCGAAACCCTACATCTACCTACTCCGGCCAAGCCAGGCGACTTTGTCAACTACCCTCCAAGATGATACAAGTCATATTTGGGGGAGATCTAAGTCCATTGAAGCCTAGGAGGAATAATGCATCCGCGTGCGCCAGTAAGGGACAAATATATTTTGGCTTTTGTAGCCCAAAATGTAACAATTCAATATAGTTTTGCTTTACATGATATTTCTTTTTGACGACCCGTATGGCCTAGTGGGTAGTGACCCTGCCTGTGAAGCCGATGGTCCTGTATTTTATTCCCAGTCAGGGCATTTGATTGTGTGATGAGCACAGCTATTGGTTTCTGAGTCATGGGTGTTTCTATGTATTTAAGTATTTATATGTATCTATCTATTATATATATCGTCGTCTAGTACCTACAACACAAGCCTTACTGAGCTTACCGTAGGACTAGGTCGATTTGTCTAAGATGGTCCCGAAATATTTATTTATTTCTAACATAAATATTAGCTTATTCTGTATTAATTACCGCTAATTCTGGGTTCGAATCCCGGTGGATTCAAACCCAGAATCTCCGACACCGTAGGCAGGCTCACTGCGCGCTTTCCGTTTCAAAGTATTCTAACAAAACATCACTTTAACTACATATGCCTATTATCAGGAATAAACTATTCCTTACAAAGCATACAGTATTTAGTACAAAGTATCAGCTCTAAAATAAACCTTAGAATATTGCAATAGGGTCTAGAATTCTTCTTGGTCGTATGTAAGTATTATTTTAACAAGCAATCTAGGATCCCTTGTTATTCCTGAAACGTGGAAGTAAACATACAATTTAACGCCCCAGTAAATTTTGGGCTACTAGGAACACTATTACGGGTAGAGGAAGAACACTATACATTATATTGTATTATATATGAGTATACTATAACTATCACGTGACAAAACATAAGATCTTTCCATCTCACTAGCTCGGAAAAACTGTTTTGTTCTTTAAAAACCGGTAGCAAAGTTGCATTTTATTCACAAGAGTGCAAAGTAATTTCATACAAATTATTTATTACTAATCGAGTGTTTTTATGATATTATCTGCTCGGATCTTCTTTTATTTAATGTTTTTGAATGATGAATGATAGATGCCAATAGTTTTGAATATCTTTTTAAAAGTTTTAAGGTAATTTTTTTTTCCTCGCGGCAGTGAGGTAAAATAGTTATTTGTTATACAAGGGTGCAAAATTGTATTTTAACTGCGAGTGTGGGATTGAAACTCGAGCAAGCGAATGGATTCTATAGTTTAACCACGAGCAAAGCGAGTGATTTTAAAATAGAATCCTGAGCGTAGCGAGTGTTTCAATACACGAGAAGTAAATTACAATTGCACCCGTGTGTAACACAAAACTTTTCCCCTCACTATAGCGAGGAAAGTGAAACATGCAAAAAAGCGTTTTGAAATCGCATTGACTTTTTCTTTGCGTTTAGATACATTCAACATTTTTACAAAAGGTGCCTTTAGCTTGGTTAGCTTGTGGTGCCCAGTACGATATTCGAATGTTCTAATTCGATTTTCAACTCGGTGCGTTAGCGAGGCTCGCCCGCGCCCGACGCCGCCGCGGGGGCAAGTGAGCTGTACTTCGAGAATTTAGACTTTAAAACATAGCAATAAGAGCTATGAGAAGTCAACTTACTTTAATCACTAGTGGATAAAATGCGTTTTTACCCTCTCGTATTAAAGGATAAAGAAGCGCTTTCCGAGCTAGTGAGGGGAAAATTATGTGTTTCACTCGGTAGCGCTACCACCAAAAACGATATTCGTAAATTACGGGCGATTGTCTTTATTACTCTCACGACGCCAATGCCTGAAATTTACAAATATAGTTTTTGGTAGTAGCGCCTCAGACTGTACAAAACCGTCTTAATACAGGGTGGAAAAATCAAGTTTCATACATTTACAGACCTCTAACAACACGCCGTTGACAAGCGGACGTGTTGGAGTCACCATAAACAACAATTTTCCACCTCCAAACTCATACATATCCACCAAACTACCATTTACTATACACACGACTATGTTCCTTATCTACTTGTAGTTACATGCTATAATTGCATGAAGTTTTCTTATTGTTAAGTCCTGAGGGCAGTAGGATAATTTACCGAAATAAAAACGGAAGACGGGTCAGTAGGAAAGGCTTTTTGTGTGTTTATTGGGTTAGCACACAGATCACTTGAAGCTAGATGGCGTGTGGCAGCTTGTACGCATCTACTCTCATACTAATTTACCTTGTATGCTCCTTAATTCTGAACTCAGCACTATATCACCTTGTTCGTAATGAAATAAGTGTCAATGTTAATAAGACCGGCATACTGTATTTTTAAGGGAAGTCCGTCATATGACACTAAATACCTATGAGATAATGTAGTATAAATTGGTTGGTAGACGGTCTTTCCAGATAGACGGTCTTACCCACATTGACTAGTGAAAATTACTAATGACGATTTTTCTGTATTTTTTTATGACAAAGCTGGTAAACGGGCAGACGTATTGCTTGATGGTAAGCAATTACCGTCGCCCATGGGCACCCGTAACACCAGGGGAGTCATAGGCGTGTTAAGGGGGTTGGAGCTCTGGGAACCTTACTCACCATCAGGAACACAACATTTCATAAGGTAACATGTGCTATTATGGCTGTGGTCTTCTGTAAGGAGGAGGTACTTCCCCAGTTGGGCTTCTCCAGACTCAAGCGCGATGGTACTTCGCTGTGCCCTACCTCTCATTGTTGGACGTAGTTTAAGGACATACCCGGGACCAAAAATAACTGATAATATTCTTAGTCTATCGGAGGCAGTCGTCGTGTTAACAGTAGTCTGAAAGAAAAATAAAGGAAGTCAAATGTTTTGCTTCTTTATTATCCTTTTCGGGTCATGTTTGTTGTGCTAGTGATAAAGTCAATGAGTGAAGACTTTAGTATACTCAGCACAAACTGGAAGTAGACTTACAAACATGGACATTTTGGACCGGGATATGTCCTTAAACTACGTCCAACAATCAGAGATAAGGCACAGCGAAGTACCATCACGCTTGAATCTGGAGCAGCCCAACTGAGGAAGTACCTCCTTACAGAAGACCACAGCCATAATAGCACTGCTACCTTTCAGGTATGTAGTGTTGTGTTCCTCATGGTGAGTAAGGTTCCCACAGCTCCAACCCCCTTAAAGGCCGGCAACGCGCTTGTGACTCCCCTGGTGTTACGGGAGCCGATGGGCGACGGTAATTGCTTACCATCAGGCAATCCGTCTGCTCATTTGCCACCTTTGTCAACAGTGCAGTGCAACATGCAGATGGCGCAAAACCGGTAATTTTACCGGTTTTATCACATATTACCGGATCGCTGGGAGAGGCCTATCTCCAGCATAGGACGTCCAGCTGAAACGATGATGATGATTATTTTCAATTATAGCACTTTCTATAGCCAACATCGCTTTGGCAATTTCAATCTCTCAAACATAGTTATCCGAAGTAGGGTGACGTGACAAACTTGTACTACTGTTGCGCTCAAGACTGCCACGCGAATTGCACCTTTACTGTTTCAGCAATATAAATCTGTTTCAGTTTTTCAGGCAGCATATTTAATTTTGTAATTTGTCACCAATCGCGTATCGGTTAGTATGTGTTGTCGAAAAAGCGGTTTGTAGGTTTACTGAGTTTTATTTGGACAAGTTGAAATCGATTAAACTTTGTACGATTACAAATATTATTAACGTCAGTTAAACGTACTTATTTATATTTGCAGGCATTAATAAAGAGTCACATCAAAATCGAAGCAAAAAAAACGAGTACTTAACTAGTACCGAGGATGTTGGCGGCATTTCCTCGTTGTATCGCAATGCTGATACGTTGAAGCCGCCAGCTCTTCGGTCACCAGTTACGTCAACCAGACGCTTCGCGATTTCTGCATCAAAGTTTGTGCGCGCTGGGACCCCATGGACAGTCCAGTGTAAAAATTTCTTCACTGCCAAAGTTTCAAAAATATGTACCGAGCAACTCTCAGTACAGTAAATAAGGTTGTAGGACGTATTTATGAAATGATTCTTTCGGTACCTATTTTTGCACTCGACTGGACTTTGCGTCTCTACGCCAAACGGTAGAAATGGTACTCTCTGTCTAGGCTCTTATATTTCTTACGTTTAATAATTTCGGCGCTTTCCGCCGCGGCACCCGCTTTTACACTAGTTTGTTGGAAGTCAAAAATAATTTGATTTGTTGTATTAATAGATAGTATTTAAGAAATGACAAGTACAACATACAAGAGTTAAAAGACACATTGACGCGAAACATCGCTGTATAATATGCTCTGTCACTCTCCTAACATCTTAATTGGACTCACAGAGAAAAATGTTCGAAATATACGTTCACGGTACCAGACCAGTTGATGCCTAACTCAAACGTTTATTCAGTAAGTACTTTAGTAGTTTTGGACCCGGGTATGTCCTTAAACTACGTCCAACAATGAGAGGTAGGGCACAGCGATGACCATCACGCTTGAATCTGGGGCAGCCCAACTGGGGAAGTACCTCCTCCTTACAGAAGACCACAGCCATAATAGCACTGCTACCTTTCAGGTATGTAGTGCTGTGTTCCTGATGGTGAGTAAGGTTCCCAGAGCTCCAACCCCCCTTAAAGGCCGGCAACGCGCTTGTGACTCATCTGGTGTTGCGAATGCCCATGAGCTACGGTAACCATCAGGCAATCCGTCAGCTCGTTTGCCACCTTTGTCATAAAAATATCGTCTACAATCTCGCGTGTAAAGTCTAATGGGCGACGGTAATTGCTTATCACCAGGCAATCCGTCTGCTCGTTTGCCGCATATGTCAAAAAAAAAAAAAGTTGACCACAAGGGCACTTTTACTTATTTCTCGAACACTTGTAACTTGTGATACAAGCGGAAGTCACTTTTTGACACCTGTTGTTAGAAAGAGACTTCCGCTTGTATTACAATTAACAAGTGTTCGCGAAATAGGCCCCCAGGCCTATGTAGTAGTAACACATGTCGGCACTCTACGTTCAAACGTTGACGTAAGTTCCATATTAATTCCCTGCACAACTACATAGTCATGGTTAAGTTTTTCAGCTATTTTATGTTAAATGCAGGTAAAATACCGCCGGCCGGGGCCGCTAGAAGGTCAAAGATATAGATGCACTCAAAGTGCCATAATTTGTATACATGCTTATATTGTCTTACTATTCAGACACATGTATACATATTTTTGAACTTTGGTTAAGTCGATATCTTTGAACTGTACTTTATGAATTGCAACCTTTGCCAGCGTTCAGCTATGGACGTTAGGGTTTAGTACATTGAACATTTTATTTAAGGTTACCGCCTACTGAACTCCTCTGGCGCACCGCCAGCGCCCTCTGCCGGCTAAATTAATTAGCAATTAGTGAAGAGTAGTCTGCCAACGCCTGTCTCAACTCTATAGACATGTAGCCATATACATACATTTCATACATTACATACATTTCAGCCGTATGCAGTCCACTGCTGGACATAGACCTCCCACAAATATGACTTGTACCATCTTGGTAGTTGCCGTAGTCGCCACGCTTGGCAGGCCTGTTGGCGACCGCAGTTGTACGGGTTTCGACGGACGCTGCTGCCCGTCCGTAGGATTTTTCCCTTTGTCGCCTCTTACAACACCCGCAGGAGATGGGGTGGTGCTCTACTCAGCCGGCATCACACGGCAAACGACTCAGCAGACGTGTCGAATGGGATATTGTAATTATATAGATACTAGGTAATATATATACAGGAAAATTATATACAGGACAAGCTAGTTTTTATACTGGGTGTTATAAAAAACGTGATACAACATTATCAAACCGGCATCTGTTCATGATTTTGAACATCTTTTACTATGGGGTCAAGTTTATAAAATTAAATAAAAATTTATCTGATTCAAGTACAAGTTGACGGAAATGTATGAGAGAGTTGTTTTTTTACAATTTAAAAAGTTGACTCCATGGTAAAAATTCCAAATCATGACCAGATGCCGGCTTCATAATCTTGAATCACGTTTTTTATAACACCCAGTATACATGTGACATACCTAAAAATATAACCTCGCACTTTCCAAGTTTTCCATTAACTTGGAATAATCTCGCCATTCTTCAATGCATATAAATAACTGGTCGTAAAAAGGGCCTATTGGTTCTAAATCCAATATAGGGCCCTCAGAAGACGATATATGGACCTCTGGGCTGTTACACGTACGGAGGATTTAAGAGGAGGGGAAACAAGTGTTCTGACCTCAGGAATTGAGGGAGGGTATCATATACAGTCAGCGTCAAATAGTGGGAAACATAGTGGCCAAAAATATCGATACAGATCTTCTACCTACTAACGGTTAAAGCGAAATCCGCTGCTAAAATCTTGGGGTCTTACACAGGGTGAAGAGGTACTTCACGCCGGAACAGCTTCTAACACTTTACCAAGCTCAGGTTCGATCGGGCATGGAGTACTGTTGCCACCCTTGGGACGGGTCTGCCAAGTATCAGCTGGTCGCTTTGGATTCAATAGAGCACTGTGCTCGCAGACTCATTGGCGATCCTGAATTACTGTGTAAGGTTACAAAGCCTTGAGCACCGTCGCAGGGTTGCTAGTTTGTCTGTGTTTTACAGGATACATTTTGGAGAGTGTGCACAGGAATTGCACGATTTAATTCCGCCATCTCCGTTCCTCCACCGGACGGAGGGTGTAACATGTCGCCTAGTGTGATAAAATTACACTTGAGTTTATCCGTTTGTAACTAAGTAGTCACAATATACTTATTTAACTTAGAAACAACACAGCTAGCATATTTAGGGGAGGCCTATGTCCAGCAGTGGACAACTAACGGTTGAAATAATGATGATAATATAACTTAGATATTTAAATTGAAAGAAAAATAGAAAAATTTCCCTCGCAGCAAAATTTTGAATTCTCAATCTAAAGAGACTTCGATGCCGTAAAAAAGGTTCAATACTCTTCGGTAGATGTCGCTACACGTCACCCGTAATGACGTATACCAAGAAGGATAAAATAGAAAAATTTGACAAGTCCAAGCGGTATTCGTATGGCACAATTGGTAGTGCACTGGGCTAGTGATCCAGTGGTTGTGGGTTCGAGTCCCGCAACGAGTCATATTTTTCTATTTTTCTTTCGATTTAAATATCTATTATTCGTATCGTTTCTGCTTAATATAAAAACAATAATATATCTTGCTTTCCTATACCTCAAGTGTAGTGAATTCTACTTAAACGCTTCCCGTAGTACCGAGAAGTTTACTTCAGCCTCGTGTATTTTGTATCGTTCGTCTATTTGCTGACACTTACAACAGAGTGGCAACTCTCGTAAGCACCGACTGAGACGCCCGAGCATCACAGAACCGAAAGGTAGCATGCCACTTAAAGTCCTATGGTGTTTATTACTTTCTGTCATGGGACTTAGTTTCAATACCGTCAAATGGTGTGTGAGCCTGCTTTTACCTGCACACATACATGAATATTTTAAGAAATACTTTTTAAATGTTGCAAATAGCTACTGAATGTATAAAGCCTTCGTTTCTGGTACGAATTGGCTGCGAAAAATAACCCCAGTTAGTCTATCTACATGTTCCAATAAGTCTCCGGCCGATCTGGCCTAGTGTGGGGTAGTGACCCTGTCTATGAAGCCGATGGTCCTGGGTTCGAATCCCAGTCAGGGCAATTATTTGTTTGATAAGCACAGATATTTGTTCCTGAGTCATGGGTGTTTTCTATGGATTTAGGTACTTATATGTATCTATCTATTATATATATCGCTTTTCATACATAAGACTTGCCTAACGATTCATAAATATGCTGTTAACATTGAAAATTACTCTGAACTTCTGTCTAAACGAGTGTTTAAATTACCAGTACCAAGGGTCAACACTGCTTTCGGTAGGCGCTTTGGTTATGTACTCGCTTCCTCGATATATAATATTGCCGTGAAGCACCGAAGTGAATTAGTGTGTGCCACAGGCTCAGAGGCTAAAAGATTACTTTTCAACTGGCTGCTGTCGCTTGATTATCATGAGACCGAGAAATTACTCCAAAGAATAGGACTATGTTAACCCTAAATAAAACGGTGCTATAACTCTATTTTTGTAACTATTATTTTTTTGTAACTGTTAGCTTTTCTTCACTACTATGTATACCTAATTGCTATTTGTGATTTAAGTAATTTAAATTTTGTTGGTTTACTCTAGTTTCCTCTCCTATTGTGTCACGCATGACGTATAAATTGTAAATCCGGTCTCCCGCGATACAGGCCTAGCCTAGTGCGGGGACCCCTGGAATCTCGGTGATGTAGTTAGATATGCACAACACTGTTATAACGTTATCTTATGTTGTCCTCTTTTGTATTTTTGGGTGCAATAAACATATTTTTATCTTTATCTTATCTTATCTTATCTTATCGTCGTCTTATACCTACAACACAAGCCTTACTGAGCTTACCGTAGGACTAGGTCGATTTGTGTAAGATTGTCCAGAAATATTTATTTATTATTTATTTATTTTTTAAAGTCTCGCTAAGAAAAACAGTTGTCATTGGTATATAAAAGTTTTGATTACATTTCAGCCGTATGCAGTCCACTGCTGGACATAGGCCTCCCACAAATATGACATGTATCATCTTGGGTAGTTGCCATACGCGTGGCAGGCGGGTTGGCGACCGCAGTAGCTGTGGATCGGATTTCGACGGCCGCTGCCGCCTCTTACGACACCCGCGGGAGATGGGTGCTATTCTAGTCGTAGCCCACAACAATGGTCCCGCCGGAAGATCAGCGCTGACTCTCGGGTCAGCATTTATGCTGAGGCTGGTCCATTTCGTGGTAAACTATTTTTTTTTTTTTATAGTAATTAGTTTTCATGTTAAGGTGACGGCACCAGTAATGGACAAGGAACCAATCATGAACATTAGTGCTCATTTGAAAGGAGGTAAGTGTTGTGCATTTGTTGGGACATATTCAATATCATTGGTGCCTGTCAGCTTAAAGTGTCCAACATTGGTGCCATTACCTTACATGTTTGTAATTTAATGTAGTTTATCACGAATAAAATAATTTGAATTTTAATTTTAATTCTCTGCACGACTGCATAGACATGGTGCTTGAGTTAAGTTTTTCACCTATTTTGATATTTGCGTCGCGTTGTATACGCTAAACCTAAGCCCCTGAATGTGAGCGTCGAGAATTAGCGCCACCTGCCGTCTGTTTGCGCATACACAGTCTTAGTGTATGTGACAATGCTAATAGGACAAAATAGTGTTTGTGTACAGCAGAATTTTGCAGTCAGGGGTTATTAGTGACGTTTCTTAATTATCTGGTGGACAGTCGCCATCAGATATATCGGAGCTGTGGAGGTGGTCACAAATATCGGAACAACGTCTCTATTGTCAAGGCGGTAAAGTGCATGTTCCGATATTTTTGACCACCTCCACAGCTCCGATATATCTGATGGCGACTGGACATTTGACGTTCCGTTAACGGGAGGTTTCAGAAAATTGTGAAACGACAACATAAAGACCTACGGTTAGTGAACCTAATGGGTAGTGACCCTGCTTATGAAGCTGGTCATGGGTTTAAATCCCAGTCAAGGCATTTATTTGTGTAATGAACACAGATTTTGGTTTTGAGTTATGGGTGTTCTCTATGTATTTATATGTATCTATCTATTATATATATCGTCGTCTAGTACCTACAACACAAGCCTTACTGAGCTTACCGTCGGACTAGGACGATTTGTGTAAGATTGTCCCGAAATATTTATTTTATTTTTTTATACTATATAGGTACATATAAATACTTACATACACAGAAAACACCCATGACTCAGGAAGAAATATCTGTGCTCATCACACAAATAAATGCCCTGATTGGGATTCGAACCCAGGACCTTCGGCTTGATAGGCACTATCCCTCACTCACTACCCACTAGGCCAGACCGGTCGTCATTTTTAATTTCTTAAATCGAATTTCTAATTACAGTTGAAATGAATAGTGGTTGCCCGGATAGAGGATACCCGGCCAAAAGTTTAACCTAAAACTAAGCAAATACGAATGTTAGTTAAGCCGGAGGCACTCGGCTTGCAAGGGCTAGTGCACTTAGTCTGTAACCTAGTTCTCGTGAAGGACTGCGGCTACGGCTTGACACCGGCTTTGAGTGTCGGCAGGGCATTTATAGTGGTCGATAAATGTGTGAAGCAAGTGTTTCTACAGCCGGTTCTATTCCGGTCTGGTTTAGTGGATACACTGCCTATGAAGAATTATCACACTCACTCACTCCAGCCGTGAATCGTCCACTGCTGGACATAGGCCTCCCCTAAAGGGCTAGTTGCTACAGCCGCCACGCTTGGCAGGCGGGTTGGCGATCGCAGTAGTTGTAGATTGGGTTGCGACGGATGCTACAGCCCATCCATCGGTTTGAAGAAATATACACATAAGTATGAATCATACAACATAAATATAAGTACACTAGCTTTTACCCGCGGTTTCGCACGCGCAAAAGAACCCCCTTTTTTGACCCCTTGGGGGATGAATTTCAAAAAACGCTGAAATTAGTTTTTTTGCATTCGAATTCGAACACTCCTTGTGTTGAACACAACATTTCAAGTCTCACTTTAAATTTTACACAATCCCCATACAAACTTTCAACCCCCTTTTTACCTCATTAATGGTGGAATTTCCAAAAATCCCTTCTTAGTAAGTCCTTACTGTATATAGACTACCTATTGTGAAAAAATCTGCTAATTAGGTTAAGCGGTTTGGGTTGTGCGTTGATCAGTCGGTCAGGACTTTCACGTTTATTATATATACATAGATTACACATTTCAGCCGTATGTTATCCACTGCTGGACATAGGCCTCCCACAAATATGACTTGTATCATCTTGGGGGCAGTTGCCATAGTCGCCACGCTTGGCAGGCGGGTTGGCGACCACAGTAGCTGTAGACTGGGTTTCGACGGACGCTGCTACCCGTCCCTAGGATTTTCCTCTTTGTCGTCTCGTACAACACCCGTGGGAGGAGATGGGGTGGTGCTATTCTAGTCAGCCGGCATCACACGGCAAAAAAATAAATATAATTATATTTTATTCAGTAGCTTATAAACAAACTACAGTATATGCGTGCCTCTTTAACTTACACTAATAAACACGCCACAGCATTGATCGTACGATCAAAGCGCCCCGACGCCGAATATCAACATTTTCAAATAAAATCCCAGTATTTACTTGACGACTTTGCATGTCAGTGTCACGGCGAGTAGCAAATAACGATCGTACAGTCGTCAAAGTATGTTTATACTTTTGAACCTTAGTCCTTTGTAATAAGGTGCAAATTGTAAACATATCTTTGACGCCGATCGTACAAAAAACTGAGTCGTGACTGCTCTCGACAGTCGAGTCTCGTGACATGTCGGCTGACGAGGGTTAGAACCAAGTAAATGATTATTCAATAAATTTAATTGTAGTAAGCAGAAGCGTTTGCTAATCAAACCATTTTTTTTTATAAAGGAGAATTGGAAAAATGAAGTGGCTAGAGTGAGACTCGAACTTGTGACTCAAAGATAAATGCCCGTTTCTCTATCAGAAAAAAAAATCGGGACAATACAAGTATTTCGACCTAGTCCTACGGTAAGCTCAATAAGACTTGTGTTTTAGGTACTAGGCGAAGATATATATAATACATATATACATATAAATACACAAATAAATGCCCTGACTGGGATTTGAACGCAGGACCATCGGCTTCATAGGCAGGTTCACTACCCACTAGGCCAGAACGGTCATCAACTGAGCTATAGATACACTCCCGAGGCTGCAAATTTTCAGGAAAGACTACGCATTTATTTACTTTAAGGTAAACTGACTACTTATAGAAAAAATAAGTCCTGCCGAGTTTCTTGTCGGTAATAATCTTCTCGGCTCAGAAGTGTAGGGCTAGAATCGTCGGTAGATGTTTTTTGACGTTCATAAGTGCATTATTATGTACCTAAAAAAAGTAAGATTTTTTTGTCTTCTTTTTATCTTTATCGCAACCATGATTACACTTAGCGGCATCGGAACCTCAAGTCATATTGAGAATTCAGAGTTCATCTGTTCTAGGCAGTTGATTTATCCATTTATTTCTAAGATTTTACAGAAATCATCAGTTAAGTAATATCTCAGGTTCAAACCCCAACGAGTTTCTTGGAACATATGAACGAAACACAATTTGATATTAACCAGTCGCTTTTAGGAAAGAATACCTACATCGTGAGGAAACCGGACTAATTTCAATAGTTTACCCTCTGGGTTAGAAGGTTATACTTCTATTGCATTCGCTTAAAACGACTGCCTACGCTAATTTCTGGTTTTAGTTGTCAAACGAACCGCAGGGTGGTGAAAATGCCGGGACAATGCGAGACATAATATTCGCAAAACTTATCGCATCAGAAACACGGTACGCTCCAGAACTCAAATTGTAGATGTGAGTGTCAAAATAAAGTGGGACCAAGCTGCGGCGCTACCGCGAAAAACGATACTCATAAATTTCGGACGATTGTCTCTGTCACTCTCACGATACCTTAATTACAGTAAAAGAGAAAGATGCTTGAAATATACGAACTTCGATGTTCGCGGTACCGGCCCTGCATGCACGCGGAAAGGGGCCAAATAGTACATTTCGATACTAGTGAAAAAAATTTTTTTTTCGACGAGGGTGAACGTTGGAGCCCGAGTGAAACGAGGGTGACAATCACCCGAGTCTTAAAGACGTTTTTACACGAGTATCGAACCTAATTTTTCATAGCAAGTGCCTTAAAAAGTGAAATTTACGCACGCGAAGCGTGCGAAAAGTGCACTTTTTACGCACTAGTTAGGAAAAATATATTTCAAAGCGAATTCGTTTTTTGTCAGTTACCCCCTGTTCCGCGGCAGCCATGCTTGTCGACTGAAGTGCACCCTTTACCCAACTTCGAGGGTTCATTAAGAGGAGGGCTCCCCTGTTATTTCTGTACAAGTTGATCAAAAAAATGTTTAACCTTTCGGAAATTACGTGAAAATCGTAAATAAAAATGTAAGTACTTTAAGTCAAGCTCTAGTTAGTTTTTTTACTCGTAATATGGCTTTCATCAATGTTTTCACTCATGTGTACTTATATATTTATATTCTATATATTTCGGGACAATCTTACACAAATCGACCTAGTACGGTAAGCTAAGTAAGGCAATGTTTACGGCACCATGTCGTGGGGGATTCTATATTTTAGGTATTTTAAGTTTAGTGTTTAGCTTTTTATAGTTTTAGTTTAATTATTTTAATTTATTTAAGTTTTATAATGATGATGAAATTATATGAAGTATGTTTTATGACAATAAATAAAGTAAGGCTTGTGTTGTAGGTACTATACGACGATATATATAATAGATAAATAAATAAATAAATAAATAAATATTTCGGGACAATCTTACACAAATCGACCTAGTCCTACGGTAAGCTCAGTAAGGCTTGTGTTGTAGGTACTAGACGACGATAAATATAATAAATAAATACATATAAATACTTAAATACATAGAAAACACCCAAGACTCAGGAACAAATATCTGTGCTCATCACACAAATAAATGCCCCGACTGGGAATCGAACCCAGGACCATCGGCTTCAGAGGCAGGGTCACTACCCACTAGGCCAGACTGGTCGTCAAATATAGATGCATATAAATACTTGAATACATAGAAAACACACATGACTCAGAAACAAATATCTGTGCTCATCACACAAATAAAAGCCCTGACTGGGATCTCTTCGCCATTTTAAGGTGGAACCGAAAGTTCACAGACAATTTTTTTTTACATTTTTTTTTCTTTGTAGCGCTCTGGATTCACTATTTTTACAGCATTATGATAAGTATTTTTATATAAATTCTAAACGCAATCTTCAAAGCATTTCGTTCAAGTATTTATTTATAAGCTTCAATGCATTCAGTTCAAAAGAAATTGCTTTTATGTGCAGTCAGACATGCTCAGGTAAGCGAATTTTGTAAAAATCATATCTTATGTCTAATTTTGATCTTTGTGATCTACCCCTGACTTGGCAAATCCTTTCGGTTAAAGTAAAATTACTTATTACCCTAATTCAATGGTATTCTTATATGGTACATCAGGTTTCCATTGCTGTCCAGAGGGGCAACCCAGCGGGAGTAATGGAGACATTTGAGCCGAGGGGGCTGTTATAACAATATGTTAAATAATATGTAGACTTAAGATATTAAGCAAGGCTCGGATACCGGTTAAATTTCCAAACCGTTATCATGTACTTGGCGCAAAACCTTTTCATTCCTCTTTTACTCGCGAAACCGTTATTTTTAAACCGGTATTTAGGGGAACATTTTCATAAAGTTCTTGTCAAATTAACCGGTTTGGAACTTTAAAACCGGTTTATTCCTAAATAGCATAAGTTGCTAGTAGCAATTTGCTACGTGTCTGTATTTACGCGGGCACACGCGGCATGCCAGCCATCGTCAATCGTCGAATAAACCGGTTTATTTAGGTTTTAAGTTAGTTCTTCAAACGTTCGCGTTCTCATAATAGTTCGGAGTAAAACCGAAATAAACCGGTTTTCATCGCTATTTTTTAAACCGGTCCCGAACCTTGATTTTACGTTTTATAAAGTTGATTATTTATTAATTAGTTTTGTGTAATGTTATTCGATTTGGACCAAATAACGGCGAGTAAGTACGCAAGTCTACATTAGATATTTTATGAAATTTTAAAGTGTAATAAAATAAACACATTCAATGGTCCGATTGTATATAACTAGAGGGCAACCTGATGCACTCTAGGACAACAACAAAAATACTTTCTTATATAGGTACAGCCTTGGCAAAAAGTATTGATCACCCATGATTTGTATATGAAAACTCGATATTTCAGTATAGTAGTTACATCTTTTCTGATGACATATCGACGCTTATCTAAAACAACTCGGTATCTCAAAATGAGTGTTTTTTCAGGAGAGAGATTTAAAAAAAACACAAAAAGTAATTGCTTTTAACTTTTTATTACAAAAACCAATCGGATATCTTCTTTTAGTCACAGCATCCTTTTTTATTTAAGAATTTAACACACAGAAATGAAATGAATAAAACATAAAATCAATACAAAAAAAACATCAAAAAAATACCCAACTTAGAGTTGTGTCGGGATAAAATAGAGTCGCAACTCAAAATAAGAAAGTTTTTGTGTGAATTAACGTCACAATAGAAAAAGTTTCAAATTTTTTATTTATTCTTATGAACAATAGAGTATTATTTGTCTTTAAGACAAACATTCAAAAAACATTTATGAAGAATAGTAACTTATTTTGTTTTGATTCTTAAATGCTATTTTTTTATATGGACAACAGTGGCATAAAACGACATGCGTCATAATAATTTTTAAACTTTACAGATAATTTTACTTTACAAGATAATGTTTGTATTTTAGCAACTTCTAATTATAAAAATGGCTCTATTTTTAGGTAACTTCTTGAATAAATCTTTATAAAATATTTCTCTGTTATTAAATTCATATTACAATAAAAAATATTAAAGTACAAAGAGTAATTAATAAATCAAGTGTTCTTCAGGACTCCTAATAAAAATATGTTTCAAAGTTGAATATATTTCCAAACAAACATACAAGAATTTAAATACTTATTATAAGAACAAAATAGGCAAAATTAAAAAAAATATATATATACCTAAATTAATTAATTTCTTCATTGCCGCGTTGTATAATTTTGGACAACTTTTGCACCAGAAACGACTCAGGGCGGGGATCCTCTCCCTTTTGTCTGTGTCGACAGCCAATGTCGCAGACGAATCGCTTTGGCATCGCATCAGCCCCCCAGCAGCCCGCCGTCTCCACCGCAAAGGGGACAAAGATGTACCCAAAGCCGAGGGGAGCATATTTTACACGTTTTAGCGCCGTTTGTGTTTCGGCTGCCGCTCCAGCTGCTCGCGAGGTCCGACCAAACCACACCAAATACCGACCTCTTACCCATGGCACCAGCGTTAAGCCATCAGGTCTTTTGCCGTCCGTGCGGCTAAGACCTGGTGGCTCAAGCACCGATGGAACACCAGCCGACCAAAGGGCCCTCTGAAAAGCGTCATTCAGGGATGGTGACACCCTCAATGTGTGGTGGCTATCAGTTCCCACCATGGAACCACAAATGCGTGGGTGTGGCTTACAAACATTGTAGCCCAGGCGGAGAGCAACCGACACTCGCAATGAGTCGCCGTCGAGTAAAGTGCCCATTGGGGCAAAGGCAACGCGTGTAGACTCCTCCTGACTCTGGTCTCCTGGCCTAGCCCAGATCGGACTAATTTAGATTTATACCCTGCAACGTCCCAAGCGCGCTGTACTTTGGGGTTCTCCGGCACAGGTGTTGGGTTGAAAGCCAACCATTCCCTCAGAGCGTCGGCCACGTGAGGTAAGCTTGACGCGTCGCCATTACAAGAAAGAATATTAGCGACAAGGTCAACCACTCCATGAGCCAATGCCAAGAAAGCCGGTTGGCTTATATCCTGAGCACGCTTCACGCCAATGCCTCCATAACGAACCGGCAGCGGCGCTTGGGCCCACTGGACGTCATCCAGAGAGACGTTTACAATGGACTCAATTGTGGTCTTAAGAGCCCCTTAGAAGGAGCAGATTCGTCAGGGAATAACCAAACTGGGGTCGTGCGTAGCAGGTAAGTAATCCTAGGAATGGCGAAGCACCTTTGTAGGAGAACTAAAGCCTCGTAAGGATTGATGCCTTTAAGGCGTTCACTGGCTAAAAGGAGTAGATCTTTACGCTTTTTAAGAGCCTCGGGTACTGCGGTAGGGAATATGGGAGCTCCTAGTAAATTGAATGAATTGGTGTTAAGCTGCTTAAGTTCAGGGAGTACATTTGAGAACAAAGACGATTGGACACCACTAGGGAAAAACTCACATTTGGAAGTGTTTACCCCCAGCCCTAAATCTCTAAGGCGAGGCAGTAAGCAGAGTAGGTCTTGCTCCACCTCCTCTGGTTTACCGCCAATAGTGCCATCATCAAGATACCAAAAATATTAAGAAGGGACTTAAGTTCTTTTACAAGTTTATTAATCGCGAGGCTAAAAGTCAAAGGACCTAGAGGATAATTTTCACGGTCAGTCAAGTTGGGAGTTTTTTTTCTCTACTAAGTGGCTGTCTTTTCTTTCCAACCCTTAAGTGGATCCGCAGATTTTGGAACATTTTTCCAGTTCTTGCGTTCATTTCTGTAACCAAAGTGTATTACTTATTAGTCTGAAAAAACGCACAATACATTTTGAGATTTTTGAGATATCGATCTACATACATATAAGTAGTATAAAAACAAAGTTGCTTTCCGTATCCATAGATCTAAGATATTTAATAGATTTTTTAATGAGTACAGTAATTCAAGAGGAAGGTTTATATTATGTGTAATAACCAGACACAGACACCGCACAAATTTGCGACATCTCATACTAAATAATCACTAAAATTACGTCACTATGGATGTCATAAATTTGTGCGATCTCTGATAAAAACTGGTGCCAAGCCGGGGCGGGTCGGTAGTTTTATAATTATTTTAAACATCGACTGATGTTAATTTTATTATTTAATAATTACCTATAATTACTTGAATACGTATAGAATGCATTTCATTACATAAAAATATAAGTATTTTTTTGTAATGAAATGCGTAATGAAAAAAGTATGTCATAGGCGGCAAACGAGCAGACGGATTGCCTGATAGTAAGCAATTACCGTCGCCCATGGGCACCCGCAACACCAGGGGAGTCACAAGCGCGTTGCCGGCCTTTAAGGGGGGTTGGAGCTCTGGGAACCTTACTCACCATCAGGAACACAACACTACATACCTGAAAGGTAGCAGTGCTATTATGGCTGTGGTCTTCTGTAAGGAGGAGGTACTTCCCCAGTTGGGCTGCCCCAGATTCAAGCGTGATGGTACTTCGCTGTGCCCTACCTCTCATAAATATGACGAAGTATAAGTATGACGAAGACTATTCATACGACGCTTATAATAAAAAACTAGCAACCCGCCCCGACTATGCCTATTAAATATGAATCTGATAGTTAATTATCATTTAAAGTGACAGTATTCTTTTTAAGTCAAATTATTAGATGCTTAATTATGATGAACATGGTCTGAATTCGTAAAGTACACCTCTAATGAACTTAATCTTATCTAATATATAAGCTTATTTCGCCTACGTACACTAGTCAACTTTATTAGTATCGTGAATACACGCTTATTTCTTATTAAGTCATAACATCTGTTCTTACTGTTTCACGAATAGTGCTCCATCTACTAATAATGCTGTGTTGCACAAAATGTTACCACTGTTCTACTGGACTATTTTGTGTAATGCCACTATTCCACATAAAGGTTAAGCTGTGATGTTGTATTATTTCGAGATGTGCCGGTAGTCCACAAACAAACACAGTAACGGCGTCAATTACTGTGGCTCAACTGGCGAATGACCGGTCTTGCAGATAAAATTGCGTCGACTAACCACCAATCACATAACGGCACAATGCTGCCACGGTGGTAAATTTATGAACTAGAACACGGGAGTCTTAGTCACGATAAACTTTAGCGTATTCTGCGCCTAGTCTTATACTTAATGGCAAAATGGACTTTTTCGAGATACTGACTTGTTTTAGATAAGCGTCGATATTATCATTTAATTTAAACTGATTATTTAGATCGTTGCAGTGACTGGTGATTGCATAGAAAATTTGCAATAAGTCACTTCGTTGTAGATCCGAATTTTTAGTGTTTTTTTTTTCTTATCTAATACACATAAATATTAATAGCTGATGTTCTCTTGTTGTGTACATATATTAATATTATAAATGCGAGGTGTCTGTTTCTTTGTCTGTCTTTCACGGCAAAACGGAGCGACCAATTGGCGATTTTTTTAAGTGGAGGTAGTTGAAGGGATGGAGAGTGACATAGGCTACTTTTTCCAGCAGGAAAACATCTCCTTCCCACGGGGAGACTCAATATGTTACATTTTCTTCCAACCATGCGGGCGAAGCCGCCGGCATCATCTAGTATCAAATAATTGTTCAACTTCATTTAGAAAGAGTGGGTTTTTTTTAAGACTTAAAAAAAAATAAAAAATAAATTAAAGAAGAATTATAAGAAAAAAATATGTGCTTAATACTTTTGGCCTCAGGTATTTTTTTATTTCTTTCTTAATCACACTCCCTGTACTTTAAACTAAACTACTTAATAAAATAATTACCCCCGCTTTAAGTAGGGGGAGGTACACATTTTTTTTTTCATATACATTTTTTTAAACTTTGTCTGCGTGATTAATTCACATATTTGACGACTGGTCTCGCCTAGTGCGTAGTGACGGAAATGATATTTGTGATAAATATTGTATTTATAAAGAAACCCATTAGTATCTATAGAAGATATTCATTTCGTGCAAAAATAATGGCGAGAAATTCTGCGGTTTTATTTTACTCAATATTTTTTTAATCGAGTGCTCGACTCAAAATCGATCCCCTGTAAACAGACGTAATCTGTCTGTGGTATTTGAGAAAGATAAAAGACTTCTAATTAATTAATTATTATATTAAATTATTATTAAATTATTGGTTCACAAAACGACCGCCATTAATTTCTAGCTATTTTGAGAGGGCGAGACCGAACGTAGTGCGAGTGAGAAGCATTTCTGTACCATTTATTACGGTTTTCGATAACAAGTATCGAGTTTACCATCTGTGCATCTTGTTCGCACTAAAATTAGTACAAGCGAGATGCACAGATAGTAAACTCGATACTCGTTATCGAAAACGTCAATGTCACAACTCATGGTAAGGGTGTTGTTATGCGTTCATAAAAGATGCGTTCTCACACTGTCAAGTCAACTCCAGTCCTAGCAATAAGGTCCGGTTTTTACACTTCTAGCTCGGAACCCTAAAAAGCGCCCAACACTTAAATTAAGCTCTTGAATCACCCGGCCCTCTATTGTCCCCTAATTGAAATAAACAAAAATCCAACAGCACTAAAAGTTGGACTGATGAAGTAATTTTCCACCCGGCCAGCAGAGGTCGCCGTTCTAATTGTACCCACAAACCCGCCAAATTCTATTACAGAGGGCCGGGGATCACGGCCAGTAGATTGATTGAGGAATTGTTCGGGTATGTCCTTAAACTACGTCCAACAATGAGAGGTAGGGCACAGCGATGTCCATCACGCTTGAATCTGGCGCAGCACAACTGGGGAAGTACCTCCTCCTTACACAAGACCACATCCATAATAGCACTGCTACCTTTCAGGTATGTAGTGCTGTGTGGTGAGTAAGGTTCCCAGAGCTCCGACCCCCCTTAAAGGCCGGCAACGCACTTGTGACTCATCTGGTGTTCCGGGTGTCCATGGGCGACGGTAATTGCTTACTACCAGGCAATCCGTCTGCTCGTTTGCCGCCTATGTCATAAAAAAAAGATAGGCTACTTTTTATCATCGCACCGCTCGCCACCGTCAGGGAGTTCAGCCACATACTTTAAAACCAAAATGGTCGCGTACCCAACGGTTTCAGAGGAATTTCCTCCCGCGTACGCTAAGGTTGTGGAATGAGCTTCCTGCGGAAGTCATCCTAAAGGACTACAGTATGGGGTTCTTCAAAAAGGGTGTAAAGAGGTTTCTTACGGGGTCGGCAACGCGTGAATGATGCCTCGGTTTTGTAAACGTCCCATAGGCTGCGGTGACCGCCTTCCATCAAGCGGGCCGCATGCTTGTTTGCCACCTTAGTGGAATTAAAAAAAAATTGGAATAGGTTGGCGGATGCTGGGGACCGTAGAGCTGACAGCTTTCTCGCGCAGCGAATTGTCATTGCAATTCAGCAGGGAAATACTGCCAGCATCTACGGTACCATGCCATGGGGCAAACTTTTGTTTTATTTTAGGTTTCTAGTTTAGTTGAATTTGTTGTATATTAATTTAAAAAAGTTTAGTTTATGTAAGGTTTATTATATTGTAACCTATTTTTATTTGACTTTGGGTCATTTGACTTAGATATAATTAAGTATGGTCTTATGTTTGTCCCTGTGATTGGCTTTGTTTATAATTTATATTTTGTAATATTGTTTTGTTATGTTTTTTATATACAATAAAGTGCTTCCTAAGATGTCACATAGTGAATGGTGTCTAGTCCTAACATATGTTTAAGTTGAACTGGCATCGAATTCATTACTAGTATGTTGAGTGTTAGGATGTGTGTGATGCTGACGTGTGTGTATGGGCTCATCCAAAAATTATGTGATCGTAGTTGGCCTTATTATGACCCCCCCCCTGATGTTTGGTGATCTTAAGGCTACCAAGTCAAGGTCACGTGTAGTTTTCGAGTGATTTTTGAGTCGACACTTTTACTACAAAGTCAATGAAATTTTGTTACATCACGCCGAAAACAGTATTACTAAAACTAAACTAAAGTACACGTGATGTGGTCTTGGACACTCCTCCCTCCCCCATAGTGATCAATCGTTTTTTTTTTTATGACATAGGCGGCAAACGAGCAGACGGATTGCCTGGTGGTAAGCAATTACCGTCGCCCATGGGCACCCGTAACACCAGGGGAGTCACAAGGGCGTTGCCGGC
The DNA here is from genome assembly GCA_022674325.2 of Grapholita molesta. Lineage (NCBI taxonomy): Eukaryota > Metazoa > Arthropoda > Insecta > Lepidoptera > Tortricidae > Grapholita > Grapholita molesta. The sequence continues at coordinate 11,272,122 of CP053143.2, forward strand.
CTTTAAGGGGGGTTGGAGCTCTGGGAACCTTACTCACCATCAGGAACACAACACTACATACCTGAAAGGTAGCAGTGCTATTATGGCTATGGTCTTCTGTAAGGAGGAGGTACTTCCCCAGTTGGGCTGCCCCAAATTCAAGCGTGATGGTCATCGCTGTGCCCTACCTCTCATTGTTGGACGTAGTTTAAGGACATACCCGGGTCCAGTCGTGATATTTCTTTAACCACCAAGAAAATGATGATTTTTGAATTATCCCTATGTGGTAATGTCAAGTATGCGTTGTCTACCAGCTGGTAGTCGCTGGCAGCATCCTTATCAAAAAGTTGCTGACAGCTCCCACACAACAAAACCGCGAGGATCAGCGAAATATTCCGTGAAATAGGAAAATAAGCCAATTCCGATAAAATTTGACGAATAGAATATATTAAATCGATATAGGTACAGTCGCCATCAGATATATCGGAGCTGCGGAGGTGGTCATATATATCGGAACAACGTCTCTATTGTCAAGGCGGTGAAGTGCATGTTCCGATATTTATGACCACCTCCACAGCTCCGATATATCTGAGCCCTGAGTGTAAGTTTTTAACGTAACTTTACTTCACGAAAGCGTTTGCGTTTCCCATATAAATAACATTATCACTTACGCGTTCGTAAACGTTTTTATACTTCAAAAGTAACTTACACTAGAGGCTCTGATGGCGACTGTACATACCAAATAGTATTATATGTATAAACCTATGAAGCCGACGATTTTGGGTTCAAATCCCAATGAGAACATTTATTTGTGTAATGAGCACAGATATTTGTTCCTGAGTCATGGGTGTATTAAGGTAATGGCACCAATGTTGGACACTTTTGGCTGACAGGCACCAATGATGGACACTTAGTTCTTATTTCAAAAATCATAAAGTTACAAATTGAATATGTCCCAACGAATGCACAACACTTAACTCCTTTGAAATAAGCACTAATGTTCATGATTGGTTCCTTGTCCATTACTGGTGCCGTCACCTTATGTGTATTCAAGTACGAGTATTTGTATCACTACATAGTATAAAATAAAGTCGCTTTCTCTGTCCCTATATCCCTATGTATGCTTAAATCTTAAAAACTACGCAACGGATTTTGATGCGGTTTTTTAATAGATAGAGTGATTGAAGAGGAAGGTTTATATGTATAATAACATCCATGAAATAGTGGAGAAATACTAATATCAGCATTGCACCCGTGCGAAGCCGGGGCGGGTCGCTAGTATTATACATATCATTGACCACAACACAAGCCTTCTTGAGCTTACCATGGGGCTCAGATACCTATGGTCCTGAAACGTGGTCGCTTACGTGGCCTCATAAGAAGGCTCAAAGTCACACAAAGAACAATGAAGAGAGCTATGTTGGGAGTGTCTCTGCGTGATCGCATCTAGAATGATTTCATCCGCAGTAGAACCTAAGTTACCGATATAGCCCTCAGGATCGCCAACCTTAAGTGGCAGTGGGCGGGGCAGATTGCGCGCGGAACTGGGGCGAAAAGGTTCTGGAGTGGTGACCACGAACTGGAAGACGCAGCGCAGGCCTCCCACAAGGCGGACCGACGACCTAGTTAGAGTCGCGGGATACCGCTGGACGTGGAAGGCGCAGGATCGGTCTTCTTGGGTCGCTCTGTGGGAGGGTTATGTCTAGCAGTGGACGTCTTTCGGATGACGTGATGATGATGATAAATGTTATACAATGCAGATTTCGTATAGGAACGAGATTCAGGCGGGTTATTGATCGCCGTATGCATCCGTTCAGCCAGTTGAAATAGTATATACCCAGTTAATTAATTCGTTGTGCACTCGCTTTGTCATTAAATCCAATTTGCTCGCACAATGACAGCTTTGTGCGACCATTTTAATTTCAACATATCGGGTTGCCTTGTTTGAGTCTGTTCAAACGTGCAACTAAAATGTCGAAACATTATTGCTTTTTACAGCACCGGATGGCCAATTATTCATCATCTAAATATATACAGGGTGTTTCAATGAACGTAATACAAAATAAGTGATTCCGGCTCTATTAACGACGAAGAATTTAATGCACGTATACAGGTCTTAAAATTCTACGTAATTAAATTTTGGTAATTTTCAAACAAAATAATTAATTAAATTCTCGAAGTGTGGTCTCTCATTGTGACGTCATGACATGTCTTGCTATACGTCAGTTTGGTGTCTTATCAGTTATCAAGGTTTGTGTATTATCAATGCAACCAATAAAATAAATGATAAGGCACTCAACTGCAGCACTGATTAGTGATTAGTAATTTGTTTCATCCTTTACACAGAATAATAAACAATATCTGTTTAAAATAATTTAATTTATTATGAACTTACAAAACCTACGTTCAAACGAATTTTAACAAATGTTCAAAATGCCCGCCGTCATTTTGTTCACATAACCTCGCACGTCGTCGTAGATTTCTTCTAAGCCTGTCGAGAAAAAAGTCGTCACCTCTTACGGCATCAAAAGCCTGGATAATTTTTTGGCGGAGTTCCTCAACATTATTTGATTCCCTTTTGTACACTCGTCTTTTTATCTCACCCCACAAAATGAAATCCAGTGGAGTGAGATCCGGACTACGAGGCGGCCATTGTACTGGACCATTGCGTCCTATCCAACGTTCGGGAAACTCACGGTCAAGATAATTCCGAACCCGCAGAGAAAAGTGTGCTGGAGCACCATCTTGTTGAAAGTACAAATTTTCAAGGTTTTGTTCCGGAATTTGTTGCAACAATACTGGCAATACGTTTCTCAAAAGATCTTCATATTTTGCTCCATTAAGGTTCCCGTTTATAAAATGAGGCCCTATGACATAATTGTTCAGGATTCCCGCCCAGACATTAACTGAGAATCGAGTTTGAAATGAGTCTTTCCGTGTCACATAAGGATTTATGTCACTCCACCAGTGTTCGTTGTGAACATTAAATAACCCTACTCTGGTAAAGGTAGCTTCGTCAGACCATAAAATGTTAAGATGTAGATTTTGCAGCAGCCATCGACAAAAAACTACTCTCCTGGGATAATCAGCTAAGACGAGGTCTTGCACCCGTTGAAAATGAAACGGGTGATATCCTTCGGCATTTAATAGTCTCCATATGAAAATATGAGTTGTACCAAATCGTGCCGCCGCTTCTCTTGTGCTGGCTTCCGGGTGGCGGAAAAAGTACCTCAGTACACGGGCTTTACATGCTTCTCCGTATCTTGGTTGCCGACCTCTACCTTGGGCATGAGCTGGGACGGTAAACTGCCCATAATCTCTCAGATTTTGGACACACGAGTTGATCAATTGCCGTGTGGGGATTGGGGACTCCGGGAATACTTCATTGAACAATGCTTGCGTACGAACCGTACTCCGCGATATGAAATAAAATTCAACCATCGCTGGCCGCTGAATGTTTGTAAAAGGATAAGCGGGAGGCATTATTGCTTATTTTAATATTTTTAAAAATAAATAAGTAAATCGCAAATTGTCAACTTTCACGGATAACAACATTTTTTGATTATTGTGACAAGTGTCACATCAAAATACATTTTATTCATAAAATATCAGCCTAGATAAACAATAAATAAACTTTTAACAAAAAATAAACCCGACTTCAAATGGGTACTTACTAAAAAGCAACAAATTTAATAATTGTTTTCTTTATCACTTGATAAGTACTTTTGGACTATTTAGAACAAATCAATTTCTTAGGACAATTATATACAATTATTTTTGGTTTTGGAGTCGGTGCCAGCCACGCTACTCAACATACAATTGAAACTCATATTTTTTACACCACTGTACGTGCATGTCAGTTGTTTTGATTTTAATTTGTTGACAAATGGACTATGAATGAAAATATATAATACACATATATCGTCACTACTTTGAAAAAATCTTGTATCTGACACAGATACTGTAAGTTGAAACGCAGTAACTCTGTACTCATTCCATATATAGTTACGTAATTTTTTTTTTTTGATTGCCAGAATGACTTACGAGATTTTTTTCAAGGTAGCGACGAATTATAGTGCAGAGTGTACCGATAGGGAAGTGAAATATTGAAACTGAGGCGCTATCGCCAAAAACAATATTCGTTAATTTCAAAGGATTGTCTCTGTCACTCTCATGAGGTCTTAATACGGGTAAAATAGAAATATTCCCGAAATTTACGAATTTGGTTTTACGCGGTAGCGCTTCAGATATCAATTTTATTCACGACTGTCGAAGGCTTCGGAAACGAAAAAAGTGGCTGGCACCGACTCCAAAACCAAAAATAATTGTATATAATTGTCCTAAGAAATTGATTTGTTCTAAATAGTCCAAAAGTACTTATCAAGTGATAAAGAAAACAATTCTTTGTTGCTTTTTAGTACCCATTTGAAGTCGGGTTTATTTTTTGTTAAAAGTTTATTTATTTTTAGCCTTTTAATTTCTCATTTTGTCACTGATTTTTAATAAACGAATTTGGGCAGACAGTGTCCTTTGTGCCAAACGAGGAAATATTATAATATGAGGAATACATATAAACGTTGCAAAGAAACAAAATGTATGTCTACATGGACCGATTTGGACGCTAATAAACTGTCAAACCGAACACTTGACTACAGATCGTTAACTTAACGGAGATGATGAGACTCGAAATCGTCATCTGATACTTATCGTGGCACATAAGTAATGCAACGCCAGACACAGGCAATACTGCGATCTGGAATGTCGTGGAACACTACGATCGCTAACCCGCTTGCCAAGCGTGGCGATTATGGCATTTACCCCCATGCAAGGCACACGAAAGCCGTGGCCTCGAGTTCCCAGGGGCCCACGATACCGTAGCGGCCAGTGTACCAACGAGGTCAGGTGTGCGAAGAATGGCGCAAAATCGATCTTTGTGGGTCACTTTAGGGGGAATCTATGTTCAGCTGTGGCCGTCCTTTGTTTATGATGATGATGATAAGAAAATTGCTACCAGAGTGCATCACATGGCAACTCCATTAAGCCCAAAAAGACTATATTATACTTTTATATCATGTGGTTCCGTTGCCAGAAGGCGGTACTTTCTGAACATAAATGCTTGATCTGTTGCCGAAAAATGTAATTCGTCATAGTCACTTAAGTATCTCAATCTAAATATCTCACCGCCACCGAGGAAACACTAGGAATTTTGTAGGACCACCTATGGTCTACTTCATTAGTTCTTCACCACCAAATCCTATTTTCTAAATTCTATTGTTTGACTTGTAACCAACCTTGTAGTATGTGCAGTCATACTACGAAAGAATTCACCAGATTCGTTCATAAATGACGGAGTTCTAAGGTTGTTACGCAAAAATGAACATACAATCGAATTGACAATCTCCTGCTTTTTTTAAAGTCAGTTAAAACATTTGTTAGGGTTATAAGACTGCATCTCATGACAAGTCCATTAAGTCCAAACACGGCCACTCTACACTTTTTTATCTCTGAGTTCCGTTGCCTACCTCCCGGGTCCAACCACCAGATCAGGTTAATGGTAACATTTCGTCAGAAATATTTAAGTTGGCTTTGTCATAGTCGCTATAGTATTTCATTTGAAATATCTGAGCGCCACCCAGGAAACACAAGGAGTTTCGTATGACCACCTATGGTCTTCTTCCCTTAGTTCGTTTTCGTAACTATGGTTTTCGTAACTGGCTACCAAAGAAGAATTATTTTTCTTGTTTCGTAATTGATTATCAAAGAAGAATTCACTTTCTGCTTTCGTAACCGAGTTTCGTAACTGGTTATGAAATAAGATTTTTCTTTCTGTTTTCGTCTGGATTTAATACGAAATATGAATGATATTTTACTGGTTCGTAATTAGTTATCAAAGAAGAATTTATTATTGTTTTAGTAATGGAGTTTCCTTATTAGCTATGATAATAATTATGTTTTTTTTTGTTAAGTTCCCCTTTAGTTGCCAATTTATCCTGTGAGTGTCTATGTTGACTGGGTATGTTGACTATAAAAGAGAAGAGAGCAACATCCAGGATTATTTTCTCCATGAATTTCGATTAAAAAAAAACTTAAATAAAATAAGTAGGTACTTTAAAGTTGCGCCTGGAGGGGAGAGGAGCACGCGATCCAAATAGCACTCAAAATCCCGAAGAAGGAAATAGGCAGAGGACGTCTGCCTGCGACATGGTGGTCCAGTATGGCCAAACTAATGGAAAAAGCCCACATCCAAGACCTGACAGCCCAGGACAGATTGACCCAATGTACACTAATTAGGAGAGCAGCCCCACCTGATGTGAGACAAGACAAAGAGAAAGAAGAAAGAGATGAAATAAGTACATAGATATCCCTACAGTAAATTAGAGACAAAAATATACGAATATTTTAAATCATCTACTTTTAGATCAGTGTAAAAAATCTTGTTAAAATAGAGTACCCGTAGTAACAGTCGATTTCTTGATAGTTTTTATCTTCATTGATGGTTTGTAATTGCTAAGTTTAGTTTCCATTTATAAAACATTTAATAATTCATTCTTCCCACTTATCTATTCACGGTATACGCAAGTGCCACGCCTCAACTGCGTTTGTCGTTCGGAATAAAAAGAAATCCTCCTAAGATTTTTGTCACTATGCCGGTAGGCACGCATTAGTGCATCTAGTATCTCGGCGCGTGACGATAGGTTGATAGTATTTTATCACGCGCCGAGTCAGTAAGATTAAGATTGTATAGATGTAGATTAAGAACGTAATATTAAGGAAGCACACATGTATATATGCACTAGTACGTAAGGAATAAATTAGTATAAGTCAACCAGTCAACGGTGTCTTTACTCATCATGCCGCTGCCCCTACATTGGTGACCCCGACGTGATCCCCTACCCACGTACCCGGGTAGGGGTGCCCCACATTGGTGACTCCGACGTGATACCCCTACCCACGTACCCGGGTAGGGGTGCCCCACAGTGGTGACCATCGACGCTCTTGGGTTCATACCCGACATGGCGCCCAACGGGACCGTGTTGCCACTTTTCCGCCAAGTGGCATCCGCCGAGAGGAACACGCGACTGCAAGGAAGCCTGCCTAAGGAGCTCCAGCGAGATACGGAAGTAAGTGCCTGCGATAACTAGCTGATGGCTGAGAAGGACTGCAAAAGTGATCTCGCCATGATATGTTACCAGCACTCTTCCAATAAGATGTAACCATCAACGTCACGGCCTTACGTGGGGAGTTAGCGGCGATCTCCATTTTATTTCGGTTTCCGGATTCTTGGAGGAAGAAGAAGAAGTTTAATAGGAGCATGAAGAAGATTAAAATAAGCATGAAGAGCCTCATTATAATTTTGAAGAAGAAAATGGTGAACATATTCCTACGCAAGTTAGTTTTTTTACGCTCGCCTTGTCGGCTGTGAGCATTTCCGCTCGCCACTTGGTTACAGCGTCTTCGGGCCAGGAAGACGTCTGATATGTCTCCGTTTCCTCCCAAGAATGACAAGTTCAAGGCATAAAGGATCGGGATATAGACTGTCGAAAGGATCAGAAGAATAAGAAGAGCCCCAATTCAAGAAACAATAAGATGAATAAGTTGTGAGCATTACGGAATTTTGGGTCATAGCATATGACAAAAACCATATCTATTGAATACAAGGAACGTTAGCTTATCAAGGAAGTAAATATAAATAATCATTAATATACGTTAATATCGCTATAGACAGCAAAACAGCTGTGACATAATAACGCGACTTAGCTCACTAGGAATTTGCCGATGCAGCATATCAGAAGCGGTCAGCAATTCAGTGTCAAGTTCGTGGTCAAGCGTACATCATAAATATTAGTCAGTGGAATATGTAAAGTGTCATTTATGGTGATCAGCAGCGTGTATGAAGTCTATCGTCAACCATTAATGGTTGACTGGGGGGGAATACTATGCCGGTAGGCACGCATTAGTGCATCTAGTATCTCGGCGCGTGACGATAGGTTGATAGTATTTTATCACGCGCCGAGTCAGTAAGATTAAGATTGTATAGATGTAGATTAAGAACGTAATATTAAGGAAGCACACATGTATATATGCACTAGTACGTAAGGAATAAATTAGTATAAGTCAACCAGTCAACGGTGTCTTTACTCATCATGCCGCTGCCCCTACATTGGTGACCCCGACGTGATCCCCTACCCACGTACCCGGGTAGGGGTGCCCCACAGTCACATTCCGTTTAAAATTTTGTAAACGCTTTGTACGGCGTTTACCAAATGGACTATGGCAAGCAAAGTGGAATGTATATGTATAATGTTAAAATGTGCCTACTTTTTCGTAGGAGGCCATCCTCCTACAGTCGTGATTCCAAATAAAACAGGTGAGTGTATCGATTTATACGAAAAAGGGTACTAAGGTGCAAAAATGTCCAATTATGAAAAAAGAAAAAGTAATATGTTTTCATAATTAATTAGTTACGAACGAGGAAAAAATACTCGATTACGAAAGCAGAAAGTGAATTCTTGTTTGATAATCAGTTACGAAACAAGAAAAATAATTCTTGTTTGGTAGCCAGTTACGAAAACCATAGTTACGAAAACGAACCAAGGGGTCTTCTTCACCAAATACTATTTTCTGAATACAAATGCTTCACTTGTCACCGAATATACTAAAATCGTTAAACATGTACCTATAAATTTTGAAGAGTTCTCTTAATTCCTCATGGATGCCATCATCAGATCTGAATTCTGGTAACAATGGGACCAACCTTGAAGTAGATGCTTTCAAACAACGAAAAATTTTTTGAAATCGGTCCATAAATGACGGAGTTCTGAAGTAACACACATAAAAAAAAAAAAAACAACATGCCAACCGAATTGATAACCTCCTCCGTTTTTTGAAGTCGGTTAAAAAGGTGAGTTTATACTACTGAACTAGGTTCGAACTATTTTCTCATAAGAACCTAGGTAGGGTAACCATGATGTCAAAATAACAGGATTTAGGAAAACAATGATAGTAATGATTATTAACTAGTTTAACAACACGCGACCTAACATAGTGTTTAAGCAATAGGTAGACGAGTTTGAAAAGCATGTTTTGTATTACGTTCATTAAAACACCCTATATAACTCAAAGGTGACTGACTGACATAGTGATCTATCAACGCACAGCCCTAACCACTGGACGGGTCGGGTTGAAATTTGGCATGCAGGTAGATGTTATCACGTAGGCATCCGCTAAGAAAGGATTTTGATCAATTCTATTCCCAAGGGGATAAAATAGGGGATGAAAGTTTGTATGAAACTTTGTCAATTTTAAACCGATCGGGCTGAGACTTTGCATGCATAAAGCTACTATGACGTAGGCATTTGTGGATAAAACGGCATTTTTCGGACAAAAAGCATGCATGCATACAAAACTACGTTTTGAACGATAGTGTGCTAAAAATAACTTAAATACTTCTTAACGCGAGCGAAGCCGCGGGCAAAAGCTAGTTTTTTTTTTTATGACATAGGCGGCAAACGAGCAGACGGATTGCCTGGTGGTAAGCAATTACCGTCGCCCATGGACACCCGTAACACCAGAGGAGTCACAAGCGCGTTGCCGGCCTTTAAGGGGGGTTGGAGCTCTGGGAACCTTACTCACCATCAGGAACACAGCAATACATACCTGAAAGGTAGCAGTGCTATTATGGCTGTGGTCTTTTGTAAGGAGGAGGTACTTCCCCAGTTGGGCTGCCCCAAACTCAAGCGTGATGGTCATCGCTGTGCCCTACCTCTCATTGTAGGACGTAGTTTAAGGACATACCCGGGGCCAAGCAATAGTTATTAGTGTAAAGGATGACTCACGTTACACCGTCTCGTCTCCTACACGTCGCTCTTCCGAGCCCAAGCCTTCCGTTGACCCACCGGAGCGGCATTCGAAGAAATGATCCTTGACAGTCACATAGCTGTGACTTACGTAGTTTGGCCTTGGCCGCACTGACTCCCGTATAGTGTCCACTGACGTGGCTGGCGGGTGTCAGCTTAACTGGGTTCCGCTCCACGGGGTCGCTCTCACTATCCGATAGGGGTAGATTTCTCCCTCTCTTACCTCCTTTTTTAGAAGGGAAGTCCTCCTTCATCTCCATGGCGTCATTCTCGTCTGTTGACCCTTCTGACAGGTCTAAAGTGCCCCGTTCTCTCTCCCAGAGCCTACCTCCAGAAATAGTGGGTGAAATGCCCCCCCTATGTACCCCCTGGTTCCATCATCGTCTGAGCCGCTTGCTTTAACTACGTCCACAAAAGGGTATAGCTGACGGGCACTGTGAATATTATATTAAAGTGTTTGGTTGCTGGCGGCGAGTAAGGTCGCGACAGAGCTCAGAGTTTTAAAGGGTGGCATACGACCCGACTGATGGTAAGCAGTCTACCGTAGCCTATGGATGTCTGCAACTCTAGAGGATTCAGATGCGCGTTGCTTACCCTAAAAGTTGTTGGAGCTCTGGGAACCTTACTCACCTTACTTTCCCAGTCGGGTTTCTACAGACTCAAGCGTGATGGTACTTCGCTGTGCCCTAGCTCTCATTGTTGGACGTAGTTTAAGGGTCCGAAAAGTCCGAGCTTGCCCAAGACAGTTGATTTTTATTAATTTTTTTCATTATGTTCAACTAAGAATAAATCAAACTATTATTTTGTGTGCTATGATTTTATTCTTCAAAGTTTTTGAATCATACTCATATTTTACAAAATAAACAAATAAATTGATATTTCTTTTAACCATAGTGTGGCTTAGCTTGTCGAAAAGGCAGCATAATCATTTTGTCATCAAATTCCCGGTCCCCACATCGTTCCGCGGAAGCAAATGCAAAGTCATTAATTCCCTGTTCAAAGTTGGTTAAAGTAATTAAAGTTATTGCAAACTAGAGGGCGGTATAAGCCGTGATAAACAGTCACTGTGTACTGGTAGATAAAGAGTACAGTCAGGTCCTATATCATCATAACATCAAGAGTTTAAAATAAATAATTTTAATGAGAGGTAGGGCACAGCGAGGACCATCACGCTTGAATCTGGGGCAGCCCAACTGGGGAAGTACCTCCTCCTTACAGAAGACCACATCCATAATAGCACTGCTACCTTTCAGGTATGTAGTGCTGTGTTCCTGATGGTGAGTAAGGTTCCCAGAGCTCCAACCCCCCTTAAAGGCCGGCAACGCGCTTGTGACTCCCCTGGTATTGCGGGTGCCCATGGGCGACGGTAATTGCTTACCATCAGGCAATCCGTCTGCTCGTTTGCCGCCTATGTCATAAAAAAAAATATTACAGGACATTATGCCAGAAATTGCCTGAGCCTCACGGTAAGCTCAAGAAGGCTTGTGTTGTGACTCAGCCAACGACATATATAATACTGGCTTTTCCCCGCGACTTCGTCGGCCAGCCATGCCCGTCTTTAAAGTATGGTTGCGCGATAAAAAATATCTTATATCCTTTCTCGTAGTTCAAACTGGAGATACCAAATTTCATCGCAATTCGTTCAGCGGTTTAAGCGTGAAGAGGTAACAGACAGACAGAGTTACTTTCGCATTTATAATTAAACTAGGTTTACTCGCGACTTTGTCGGCTAGCCATGCCCGTCTTTAAAGTATGGTTGCGCGATAAAAAATATCTTATATCCTTTCTCGTAGTTCAAACTGGAGATACCAAATTTCATCCCAATTCGTTCAGCGGTTTAAGCGTGAAGAGGTAACAGACAGACAGAGTTACTTTCGCATTTATAATTAAACTAGGTTTACTCGCGACTTTGTCGGCTAGCCATGCCCGTCTTTAAAGTATGGTTGCTGGATAAAAATTACCCTATATCCTTTCTCATAGCTCAAGCTCTCTCGATACTAAATTTCAGAGGTTTCATTTGGTTCAGTGGTTTCAGAAGAAGTAACAGACCGACAGACAAAGTTACTTACACAAATTGACTGAGCCCCACGGTAAGCTCAATCAGGCTTGTGTTGTGAGTACTCAGTCAACATAGTATATATACAATACACAGTATATATATAATATACAACAAGTATATATATAATATACAAATACTTAAATACATATATAAAACACCCATGACTCAGGAACAAATCTGTGCTCATCACACAAATGAATGCCCTTACTGGGATTTGAACCTAGGAACATCGGCTTTATGGGTCTTACCCACTAGGCATAACCTGTCGTCAAATAATATTAATATTATTTTCACCTCACTCGCTCGGAAAACCTTAGTTTATAGCGCGAAATCTGCGTGGAAAAGCTTATTTTATCCGCTAGCGTGGAAAAGTCATTCGAATTTCGAAGCCGATTGTTGTAATTCTCTGTGCAAATAACTTTTTTTTTAAATATAAAACTCCTTAAACGCGTGACTGACGCCGCTACCGCGAAAAACGATATTCGTAAATTTCGGACTATTGTCTCTGTCACTCTCATCGGAGTAAAAGAGAAAGATGCTCGCAATATACGAACTTCGATGTTCGCGGTACCGAGCCTGAGTTCATATTAACCATAGATAATAACCAATCAGAAACCTGATTTGATTACAGATTTTTAACTTCTTTATTTTTACCTACTTACACTTTATTTTATGTCAAATAGGTTTTATTATAAATACTAATATTTTATGTCAAATTGGTTTTATTGTAAATACTAATAGTATTTCTGTTATAGTATTTATGTAATTTACATATTTTGGCTAATTAATCCACTAAATAAAACACAATTATATTGTTTATTTGATAAAGAAATTGACATGTACTTAATATTGTAATATCTGAACGCAACCGAAAAACAAGAAAAAATTAAAAAGTTTTAAGTTATCACAATTCACGTAATCGCAAATTTGTCGGATTTGTCCTGTGCTAAGCTCTTTGAACTCAATGTTTGAATTATAAAAATGTGTGGTTCTAGCAGCGATGCCGATATGATTTTCCTGAAAAATCGCGCGATATGTTTATTTTATTGTTTTTCTTCCCGCTCGAATTTTCCTCGCTGTAGTGAGGTGAAAAGATGTGTGTTCCGCATGGCTGCAAAATTATTTGGCGTCTCGTGTCTTGAAGGCGTCGCGAAAGCGGCGCTTCGCTCATGGTTCAATCATAGCTTCCTTCACTTGCTCTGCTTTCAATTTCAACACTAACGCCAAATAACCACTTTGCAGCCTTGCATAACAAATAACTATTAATTTATATAACTGGTGACCGAAGAGCTGGCGGCTTCCTCGCACAACGTATCAGCATTGCGGTACAACGAGGAAATGCCGCCAGCATCCTTGGTACAATGCCTCAAGGGCCTTTTTTAGATTTTATACTGTAGCTAGTTAAGTACTTGTAGTTATCATAATACGATTGTAATTTCTGTAAATAAATGTTTATAATATGACATGCTTTAAATAGCAAATTAGTTTTCAAAGCTAACCTCTTCCTTCTCGAAACTAAATAATTTCTGTGACCCACATATGTTATTGTAATCTGATAACAAGGGGGCCTGGGAATATTAAGACCTTTTTTGCCCACTGTTGGGACCGGGACTGGCCCACAAATTGTACTAATATTCCACTATCTGGGAAGAATAGACTCGACTCCGATTGGGTATTTCTACACACTTTCAAATAGATTATTTTTGTCGTCGAGTTAAGTAAGTTTTGAATATATTTTGAAAATCATAATAAATGATTAAGTACATTCAAAAAAAATGTGATAAAAGTCCAAATTTGTTTTTTTTTTACATACTTCAACTCCAATTTATGCCGAAAATGAATTTCATTTAAAGTTAGGTGTTTTCGTGTGTATTTTTTTGGGGTTTTCTTTGTTTTTATTTCATTTATAATACTTTTTCTATTAATCACGTTTCTTATGTTCTAAAAATCGCATCATCTTATGTTATGTTATCAACGTCAGTTGGCTAATCGGGTGGTCAATGTCACCGGTGATAACACTGATAAAAGAGCTGGCAGCTTCCTGCTTCTGCCAGTATCCTTGGCGCCATCATACATGTGCCAATTTCAGAATTGTTTTTTGTAGTTCTGTTTCATATAGTTTATTTAAGTGATATACATACTTGATTTATATTAAATGTTCTTAGATATAAAGAAAAAATCTGCCTCGAGCGAGACTCAACCTCGGTGGCCCCGCCAGCTGAGCTATCGTAAACACACCCTAATTTTTTAGCTGCGATCTTGCGATTATGCTGCGATTTGCACCATATAATACATACCCTTTATTGCGCCATAAACAGCCATTCATACCTAATTATAGTTTCCTATTACCTATAAAAATCGATTCACTATTTTCTATAAAGTTTATTGGCATCAAATATCCTTTGGCATAATTCATCATTTCGCATAACGCATAACCTGCTATATTCTGAAACTGAAGACTTTTCAGGATTATTATAAAACAAACTAAACCTAATATAATTAACAGGATGGTGCCTTACAAAGTCCTGAAATTTATGCATTTTCAGAAAACAATACTTTTTGCGAAATGATGAATTCTGCCAAAAAAAATCTGCCCGATGAAGGCAACCAATAAAAAAGTTCACTATTGTCTTGCAGAAAATTTATTGGCATAAACATTCCTTTGGCATAATTCATAATTTCGCATAACGTGTCATTTTCAGAAACTGTACACATTTCGATATTATTATAAAAAGTATATTTTTAGTCTGCGGATTTACCCGGGTGCCCGGAATAGGTTTTATTGCGGTGAGTTATGCCGGGTGGGGGGTGAATGAGGGGGGGGGGAGGCTGTAAATACCTCCTCCGACAGATTTAACCGGGAAGAAAGGAAATAGATAGTTCAGATTTCCGGATATTTGTCGGGTGATTTAAGTGAATGGAGCCGGTTAATTATTGATTGTACGTCTGCCTGTCACCCGGGAGTCAATTGTATTTTTTTTTATACAGGCCCCTATTTCACCACACCGACAATTATCACGATTCAGAAATAATTTACAGATTTCTGACGTTGCAGATGTCTATTGGTTACAGTAACTGCTTACCCGACATTTGTAAATTTCTGACGTTGCATGTGTCCATTGGTTATAGATAGATTCACTAAAGCTGGCACGAATGGATTGAATGAAAGTTATGTCACCTGTCACTTCGAGTGTTAGTGTGAGTGCCGTTCTTATACAGGTGGCTCGTAATATTTTGTAAACAACAACAAAATGGGATTTGTTATTCAAGAAAAATAAAAATTATGCTATTAGGTATAATACCTATTTAGACTAAACAGATAAAATATTATGTCCGAAATAATTAATATTCATGCAATCTGTGTATGACCAGAATTAGGATGTGAGATGACACTATTCGATCCAATTGTCTCGTATGAGTTTGTACATGTGAGACAGTTGCCTAATATGTTCCTTTGTCATGTCATTCATGTAAACGATATACTATGTACCTGACCTAATAAATTTTTCCGATCGGAAAAATTTGCGACATTCATAGTGACTTACGTCATTTTGATGATATTTTGTATGAGATGACGCACAAAAATCCGATCTCTGATTATTACACAGGTTATTACATTTTCTTCTTGTCTTCACGACCTGGTAAAGGGTTAATGTCAAGAATTAATAGGTGACGGATGACTAAAAAGGTCTAAAACTATGGCAGACTAAGGAGTCCATTGTTAACATGATTTTTTTAATGTCCTGTTTTATACTGACGCAGCAATCCCAAAATCTCGACAATAAAATGCAAAATTCTTGCGAAATTTTGCTGTTCTGCTATTCACGGCGTCATCGTGCAAGCGAACACTGTCATTTAAATACCTAGTTTTGTTATGTATAAAACATACAATACAGGTTGGGTTAGGTATGAAGTACCTAAGATAATTCATAGATACCATATTAATTGATAACCTTCTTATTAGAATGACACTTCACGTAATCTTCATGTCAATTGATCGGCAAACATTACTGATACCGTAATGTTTTAGATCTCGTTTTCAAAATGACTTCGTCTAATCTTGGACCAGGAATAACATTATCGGGACAGTCTCGAGAAATAATTTTTAATGTATTTAATTATTTAAAACTAAATAATAAAAACCCTGAAGGTGGTTTTCTGAACATTGAAAAGTTGTATGAAATGACTTCTGCGGCAACTGGTACATCAATACGGAGTGTTCAGCGGATCAAGAATAGCTTCTGCAAAAATGCGACAGCGGCATCGGCTTCAAATGTGTTTGTAACACCCGGTAAAAAACGACCACGTTTGTCACCAAAATCAGATGTGGACAATTTCGATTTAAATGTTATTAGAAGGTGTATTTATAATTTTCACTCGGTACACAAAACGTTGCCAACTATTAAAAAAATACACAACTTTTTAAAGGAATCGATAGGTTTTCCTGGTAGTAAAACTTCTTAACTTCGTCTCGTACATAAAATGGGATTTAGGTGGAAGAAGATTCAGAACAACAGGATGCGGCTAATTGAAAAAGACGATATTCGTTACAAAAGGTTTATATATTTACAAAAATTACAGGAATATAGAAACGAAAACCGGCCCATTGTTTATACTGATGAGACGTACGTCCATAGCACTCACATCACACCAAACGTATGGACCGACAACAGCAATAGCGGTGTTAGAGTTCCTATATCAAAAGGTCAAAGGCTGATAGCGGTTCACGCATGTACAGAGGAAGGTTTCGTAAAAAATGCTTTGCTGACATTCAAATCCAACCAGAAGTCCGGAGATTACCATAGTAACATGAATGCTGCAAATTATCGGAAATGGGTGAACGAATATTTGTTACCAAACTTAAAACCCAGAAGCGTCCTTGTTGTAGATAATGCTTCTTATCATAACGTTCAAGTGGATCGGGCTCCAGTTAAAAAAACGATTAAAAAAGAAATGTTGGCTTGGTTAGATAAAAATAATATACCATACCCAAAAAAAATACGAAAACTGTTCTGTACACAATAATAAAAAAACATAAAGATACAAGAAAAACTTACGTATTAGACCAAATACTCCAAGAACACGGTCATTCTGTGTTACGCCTACCACCTTACCACCCGGAATTCAACCCGATTGAGATGTTGTGGGGGATAATAAAAGGTAAAGTAGGGACGAGGAACGTAACTTTTAATATGAACGACGTTCAAAAACTATTCATCGAGGAGGTTGATGCCGTAAAAAAAGAAATATTTGAAGATATTTGGAGAAAAGTCCGAGAAACAGAGTGTTCGTATGAAAATATGGAGTACCAGATAGACGATCTTACTGATGGTTTTATTATTAATATAAATGCCAGCGAGGATGAAGAATCTTCAACATCCAGTTCAAGTGAAGAAGTGTCCGAGTAACATTTTTACTCTAGTTGTATAAAATGTAAAAAAGAACGCATTTGTATATTAATAGATTTGTACTTAAATATAAAGATAAAACATCCAGATTTAGCGTTTTTAAGACCCTGATCCAAAAACGTACAAGTCGTCTGTTAAGGAAATTGATTTGCGTACCAATTTGGACCTAATCACTAGGCATTGGAGCTTCCGTCGCACGATAAAACTAATGGCAAGCCATAGAGTCGCCATTTTCCATAAATCTAAAATCTTATTCATACATACTGATTTACTAAATAATAACTTAATGTCTTTGTTAACTTTCTGTTTAATTGTAATTATGAAAAGGATGGTGTACATAACACAGCATACACATAGAAATTTCAACCGAATTAATCTTTTGCTGAAATAATGCTTTTGTTCTCATTTCAACTAAGTCCAAATAAATTTATTATTTTATCATACTCTATCGCTATAAAGGCATTTTAACATAAAATCAACAAATGACTATGAATATGAATAAGGTTTGAGATTTATGGCAAATGTCGACTCCATAGCTTGCCTAAAGTCTTACCGTATAACATCTACCGGGTTTCATATTGATTGTCTCTGTGACAAGGTACGAAATGGTATACAAATCAATTTCCTTGACAGTAGGTACTCAGTTTTTGTAGTATTTGTAGTATTACTGATGAATTTGGGCTGTCATACGGTATAATTTATCTACAAATACGTTTTCAATAATCAATTTTTGTATCAACCTGTATGTAATCATTTTGTGACGCACACATAAATATTATCATTCACTCATTCAATCCATTCGTGCCAGCTTTAGTGAATCTATCTATACATTGACCGCTTACCATAGGGTGGTTCGTGTGCTTGTTTGCCACCAACACGTTACATTTATTAAAAAAAAAAATTATTGCAGACCATAGATCCATAGAATGTTAGTAACAATTGTGACTTAGAAGCTATGTTAGTAGATACAGAAAGTACATGATGAACAAAACACAACAAGAAAAAATCATATATCTATTTGGTCCAACCGATGCCCACTTCGACCCAGTATTTGGTTGTACTAACACTAATAAAACAGAACTGTCAGATTTGAAGGGATACAGACAAATACAACTGGAGTTTTCTTGTGTTTTCAACGGAAGTTGCGGTAATAAGCTAATATTTTTGTTATTAAGAGTGTCCTGTAAAGCAAAACTATAGCGAATTGTTACATTTTGGGCTACAAAAACTAGAATATACCTTGTCCCTTACTGACGCTCGCGGAGGCGTGCTCAATCCATTATTCCTCCTAATTTACAATAAACATTACTATACCTAGACATTTTTAAAGAAGGATTAGAAGGTACATTTGCTTAGTACTTGCCACAATAAAAATATCGACAGTCCTGTTATCGATAAGTAAGACTCGATATCGATAAGTACTTCAAAGACAAGGCGTACACACAGTCTTAAATTGGCTACCTACCTAGACACGCGTGCCACCGATCATGAACAAAAACGTAATCCGTACTTTTGATCCAATTTACTTTTATTATTTGCAATAAATAGCTCCAAATTGTTTTCTGAAGTTTATATCTAATATACGTCCCTTAAATACAAAAGCGACACAATCCAAAGTAATACCTTGTTGCAGTTAAAATTTTATAATGAAGTGTTAGAATTGTAATTGCAACAAGATCTCATTTTGAAATGTGTCGCTTTTGTATTTAAGGGGCGAATGTTGAGTACGGTTTCTAGAGCTCCAACAACTTTTAGGGTAGGCAACGCGCATGTGAATCCTTTGGAGTTGCAGACGTCCATAAGTTACGGTAACTGCTTACCATCAGACGTATCCTTGTTTGCTACCGTCGTTGTTTGTTGATGTATAAACAAAATATTAATAAATATATAGTTATTGTTATCTATTTTTAACCCTATTACGCTATATTTGTGTTTGTATTACCTGTATGACGTTGAAGTGGTTATCTGACGACCGGTCTGGCATAGTGGGTAGTGACCCTGCCTATGAAGCCGATGGTCCTGGGTTCGATTCCCAGTAAGGCATTTATTTGTGTGATGAGCACAGATATTTGTGCCTTGGTCATGGGTGTTTTCTATGTATTTAAGTATTTATATGTATCTATCTATTATATATATCGTCGTCTACTACCTACAACACAAGCCTTACTGAGCTTACCGTAGGACTAGGTCGATTTGTGTAAGATTGTCCTGAATATTTATTTATTATTATTATTTTTGTATGTCTCTTCCGTACACGGAACAATGGTGTTCCGGACATTTGGGAGGCGTACGCGGAGCCAGATCGAGCCAACGCGCAGAGGCCCTTTCGACAATTTAATGAAATGTAAGGGGTACACTAAGCGGATGTTGCCCCTGTCCGTATCATGGGACGCGCACAGAGACAGCACCCGCCATGGTGTAAGGACTATTGAGTTATAATGGAATCTAGAATGTACTAGGCTATTGGGTGGAAAGGATGGACTAGCTACTGGGCTATTGGATAAAAAAACCGGACGTCTGCCTAATAAAATGGTATTCAATTTTATTTCCGGCAGACGGTGACTCGCCCTATGCGAGATGGGCCCCCACAAAAAGCGACATCAAAGATGGCTCAAGGGCAACACCGGTGCATAGGGCTAAGGGTAGAGAGGTGTCACTGGACTTTAAACATATAGCCAACTCGCCACTTAGGTTTCCACATCTACCCTCGAGAACGCAGCTCTTATTATTATTATTTTTATTTTATCGATAACAGGACTGTCGATGTTTTTATTTTGTCAATCACTAACAAGAAATCGTTCGGGCTAGAAAAATATTACTGTTACTTTTTAATACTTTTTCCGCATAAAATCCTACATCCTTCCGTGAAATGTCCCATACCAAAACACATTACCATACGCATTATGTATGTATGTCTGTCAGGTGTCACACGTGCCTCATCTAATACGTGAGCCAAATCGCCAACACACAACCGCTGCCATCACAAAATGATCCTTAAACACACGTGTATAAGGCTGAGAATGCTGTGAGTGTAGATGGCTTGAAGAAAAAATATCGCGTTTTGAAATCTGTGCGGTAATGAGATTTTTTAACCGACTACGCTGATATGATGCTGTCTTGGTTAAAATTAGCTATTTATTATTTAGATTACCGTTCAGAAGGCCTAAACAAACGATTATATATCACTCTAATTAACTTAATACGAGTAAAATAACTGAAGGACCATGTCTAAGATGAAAGGGCAGTTCTCCGCAATGTCATGTCATTGTCGGATTTGTAAATATATTGTTAAATAATATAAAACTTTCGGACCCGGGTATGTCCTTAAACTACGTCCAACAATGAGAGGTAGGGCACAGCGTTGACCATCACGCTTGAATCTGGGGCAGCCCAACTGGGGAAGTACCTCCTCCTTACAGAAGACCACAGCCATAATAGCACTGCCACCTTTCAGGTATGTAGTGTTGTGTTCCTGATGGTGAGTAAGGTTCCCAGAGCTCCAACCCCCTTAAAGGCCGGCAACGCGCTTGTGACTCCCCTGGTGTTGCGGGTGCCCATGGGCGACGGTAATTGCTTAACACCAGGCAATCCGTCTGCTCGTTTGCCGCCTATGTCATAAAAAAAAAAAAACTACACTCAACTTTTGAAGAATTCTTGTAACAATACTTGTGCTTGGTCTTAATTAATCTTAATTTACGAAGTTTCTTCTTTATGTTCGGAGATAATCGCAAGACGATAATGACGTTTGTGGAGGACAACCCACAACTGACGCATAGATATTTATGACAAAGTAGGAACTTAGAAAATTACATAGAGTATTTGTTTATACTGGAATTTATACCGAAAGTGGAGCTATTTATAATGTCACAAGTCTAGCATCTTTAAAACAAAATCAATACATTAATACAATACAATTTAATTGAAAACATTCTCGTTTCTTGCAGTCGTTAAAAAAATCGGTGTTTGTTTAAATATAATTAATAAATATTACTAGCCTTAAACAAAGAATAAGTATCTAAGTATAAATCAATTTTTTTATTTTTATTTGGGTTTGCTCCGGACCTCCGACATCCGAGACAAGTCACTTTTTCTATTTTTGAAGAATAAGTTTATTTTGAGGCTCCGTAAGTCCCAAAAATATGTGACATTATCTATGAAAAGGGACCTTATTGTCAATGGCGCTTATCTCGTTTTTCACGATTGCGCGATACAAATGTAACGCGGTTCGACGTAAGTGCCATCGACCATAAGGTCCCTTTTCATAGACAATGCCACATATATCGCTACTCGGCAAATTCTACGTGCTTCACTGACAGTTGACTTAAGTTTTAAAAGTTTGATGTATTACAGCCTTTCCGGTTTGAAAACGAGAAACTTTTCAATAGCAAAGTGATAACACATCCTGTCAAACGCATGACTCCGCGCTGTCGGGTAAAATAAGACTCTACGCCATCTGGGCCATCACGGGCTAACATAAATTTGGACCCGGGTATGTCCTTAAACTATGTCCAACAATGAGAGGTAGGGCACAGCGATGGCCATCACGCTTGAATCTGGAGCAGCCCAACTGGGGAAGTACCTCCTCCTTACAGAAGACCACAGCCATAATAGCACTGCTACCTTTCAGGTATGTACTGTTGTGTTCCTGATGGTAAGGTTCCCAGAGCTCCAACCCCCCTTAAAGGCCGGCAATGCGCTTATGACTCCTGGTTTTGCGGGTGCCCATGGGCGACGGTAATTGCTTACCACCAGGCAATCCGGCTTCTCGTTTGCCGGCCATGTCATAAAAAAAATCAGGGACACAGCTATGTGTTAGTAGCAAACGATATTCCGCTCTCGTTCCTTCGTGTAGCTGTGTCCCTGACACTCGGCCATGACGATGATGATGCCTTAAAACCAAGTCTACCAAGTTCAATTAGGGATGTCTGAGGCACAAAGGGCCCGAATATACGGCAGTGGCAAGTTTGAGGAGCGTGTTGAGTGAAGGTTCCGTTTAAGGGAGCTTTGTGAAAAGTTAACTTTGTCAGTTTTGTGACGCCTAGATTTGGTGCAGTTTTAATAAACTTTAAGCATTATGAGGTTCTTAAAAAAGGAGTTTATAGGTTCTTAAGGGCCTACGCTAGCTGACGCGGACGCCCGCCGCGTGCCCATATAAAAAGTCGCCCGCCGCCCGCCGCGCGGATTAATATTTGTATGGACACGCGGCGGGCGCCCGCGTCAGCTAGCGTAGGCCCTAAAGGGACGTGCATGCATCACAACATGCATGTGAATCCTCTGGAATTGCAGGCTAGGCGCGGTAACTGTTTACCATCTTCGACTTCAAAAGTAAAATATTTCGGGACAATCTTACACCATATTATTATTATTTTATTTTTTGAGAGCTATTCTTTTGTTTTTTTTTTTTTATGATATAGGAGGCAAACGAGCAGACGGATTGCCTGATGGTAAGCAACTACCGCCGCCCATGGACACTCGCAACACCAGAGGAGTCACAAGTACGTTGCCGGCCTTTAAGATCCCTATACGCTCTTTTCTTGAAGGTTTGGATGTCATATCGGTCCGGAAATACTGCACACGACAATTTATTCCAGAGTTTTGCTGTGCGAGGCAGAAAGTTTCTAGAAAAACGCACAGTTGAGGACTGCCAACCATCTATGTGGTGATGATGGAAGTGTTGTCGTGTAGAGCGCTGGCGGAAGGAAGCAGCTGGGATTAACCCGAACAATTCCTCGGAGCACTCTCCGATGCGGTAGAAAATGCAGAGTGAGGCCACATCTCTTTTTATTTAACTTTTTTAGCGGCGGTTTATTTTTTTTCGTTCAAAAGTTTTATTACGTACTTTTGTTTGAATATTATACCGATGGCTGAATACCCACAACACAAGCCTTCTTACGTCTAGCTTGGAGCTATCTAGTTGACCACGGATTCCAGAAAAGGGTTTAGCTAGTTTCCATGGAACCCTAGCGGTGTTAGAGCGAAGGGTATTGGATCCCGAATGTTCCGATAGGTTTTATTTCTACGGGCTTTGATTAATCGAGGGCCTGCGTTTTGTTCTGTGGCCTTTTGTGGCTAACGAGCATACAGTGCGAGCTAGATGGATGACAGTAACGGTTACACAATTTCTTGAAGGTTGGTGGTGAGAATTGCCGACATATCCATAATGGTTTATTCCAGAATGTTCTATTATTTTAACCTGTAAGTAGGTATAAACGTATGATCTTCGATATTGAAATCGAAAGAAAATATGAAAAAATTGACTCGCGGCGGGATAAGATATTCGCTAGCAAACGTTTCTGCATAATAAAAAATAATATATGTAAGATTCTTCGAATCTGACCTACTCATAAATTGGTTTATTAGGAAATGACTTACCCATCATTCGTCGCAATTAAAATCGTCTGATTCACAAGCAGATCCATTAAATATGTTTTTCTAATGACAAAGATGGCAAACGAGCAGACGGGTTGTCTGATGGTAAGCAATTACCGTCGCCCATGGGTTACAATCGCGTTGCTAGCCTTTAAGGGGGGTTGGAGCTCTGGGAACCTTATTCACCATCAGGAACACAACACTACATACCTGAAAGGTAGCAGTGCTATTATGACTGTGTCTTCTGTAAGGAGAAGGCACTTCCCCAGTTGGGCTTCTCCAGACTCAAGCGTGATGGTACTTCGCTGTACCCTACCTCTCATTGTTGGACGTAGTTTAAGGACATACCCCCGGTGACTACACAAGATTCACATTTACTCAGATTTAAGACGATTTAAGACTCATTTGGCTTAATACGAATCTCGTCTCCTCCCAAATGCTAGGTCGGACCTGTCGTCAAATTGACTAAACTCTTTAAAAAATATACCAATCAATCACCTTGCCAAAACTTCGAACCATAATGAGTCCACCCATCTTGCCTATTAACTAACTGATCTAATTAATCATTTTAGACTTGGCACTTACGTCCTTACGAATTTGAATCGCGAAAATCAATCATCACCTTTAAACTAGACAAATGATCACTTTATAACTAAAAGGCATTAACTACATCGAGGCAGACAAGTCCATTTTAAACCCTATTCTAGTTTGGTTAAAGTCTAAAGTAACTTAGCAGTAGTATTATGCTTTCTGTTTCTGTCTAAATGCGAGCTAGATAGTATAAGAGTTAAATTAATTTGAATCTTGTATAATGGTAGTAAGGTTGTGTTTTGTGATGTTTGTGTAACGTATGAGCTAAGAACAGGACAAATAATCACGAATCACTCGTAAGACATTCCCTATAATGACGCGTGCTTAGTTGTTCTAGAAGGTTCAATTATTTCGACTTAGAATTACAAAAAAAACACGGGCCTGGTGTTATCCTAAACTTACGGACGAAGGACAATGAGAGGTAGGGCACAGCGAAGTACCACCACGCTTGAATCTGGAGAAGCCCAACTGGGGAAGTACATCCTTCTTACAGAAGACCACAGCCATAATAGCATTGTAGCATAATAGCACAGGTCTGTAGTGTTGTATTCCTGATGGTGAGTAAATTCGGGACTATCTTACACAAATTGACCTGGTCCTACGGTAAGCACAGCAAGGCTTGTGTTGTAGATACTAGACGACGATATATACAATAGATAGATACATATACATAAATACTTAAATACATAGAAAACACCCATGACTCAGGAACAGTCGCCATCAGATATATCGGAGCTGTGGAGGTGGTCACAATTATCTGAACAACGCCTCTATTGTCAAGGCGATAAAGTGTGTGTTCAGATATTTGTGACCACCTCCACAGCTCCAATATACCTGATGGCGACTGAACAAAATATCTGTGCTCATCACACAAATCAATGCCCTGACTGGGATTTGAACCCAGGACCATTGACTTTATAGGCAGGATCACTACCCACTAGGCCGGACCGGTCGTCAAAATATAAAATCTATGTATATTATCATTCGGTTTGATACCTTCCAGACTTAACACATCTGCATTCAGTTCGGCATTACAGTCGTCGTCAGATATACCCTAGCTGTGAAGGTCACAAATATCTGAACATGCACTTTACCGCCTTGACAATAGAGGCGTTGTTCAGGTATATCTGACCACCTCCACAGCTCCGATACATCTGACGGCTGTACGCCATTTTCAAATGTAACTCAATTATCCTGCTCCCCGCTTTGATGTACTGAAGTTTAGTCCCACTGAAAGCTCCCGGCCTTTTAATTTGAGGACTCAAAGCATTGGTAATTCAAAAATTGATCCTTTTAAAATCTGATTGGCTCTAAAAAAGTTCGAAGTTGCAGCAGGGAAATCCACGTTTATTGCATAGCTATTTAAAATACTAGCTTGCCAGTGCTTTGACCGGGTAGCTATTTCGTAAAAAAATATCTTCTATGTATATCAGGGATAATTTAGTTAATACTTAACTACTTACTACATCAAATCTAATAAAGGCTCTTTATACCAAGGATGCTGGCGGGTCCTCGCTGTATCGCAATTCTGATACGTTTTGCGAGGAAGCCGCCAGCTCTTCGGTCACCAGTTACGTCAACCAGACGCTTCGCGATTTCTGCTAAAAGTTTGTGCGCGCTGGGACTCCGTGGACCTACGCCAAATGGTACAGAATGGTACTCTCTGCCCAGGCTCTTATAATAATAATCGTTCTGTAATTTCGGAATCTATTCAATTAAAAAAAAACTATAAATCAAATATTTCCTCATTATAATAGTACTGAAAATTATCGGTCAACCAAGTTGAGGTTCTTCCGACGCTACATCTTCCGGCAAGCCTAGCAATTCTTTGAGCTACTATGTTGGTGAGTTTTCTACAGATCTACTCTTTACAAGTTTACATACATACATAAATTTCAGCCGTATGCAGTCCACTGCTGGACATAGCCCTCCCATGGCTGGCCATAGTCGCCACGCTTGGCAGGCAGGTTGGCGACCGCAGCAGCTGTAGATTGGGTTTCGACGGACTCTCCTGCCCGTCCGTAGGATTTTTCCCTTCGTCGCCTCTTACGACATCAGTTTAATAGTTCATAAATGTATTAGTTTGTATATACACAGTGACAGTTATTATAACTCCATCATGGCCGCCAAATAAATGGCGCCCAACGTGGGACCAATTGTAAAAAACAGAAATAACAATGTCTTTATTTAAAAACGAAACTGGCCAACAGGCAATTATGAGATAAAAATGTTTACACCTCGTCATGGGCTCTTTCCATGCAAATGTTACTGATAGTGACCCAAACGGCTCTTTATCTGTTTATGGTACCCGCTTTGTTTAAACGTAAAAACACCTTTGCGCTCCCATAATTTTGTTTAAAACTGTGTCCTAATCGTAAATGCTTTGGTTTTGTAAAAATTCCATGTAAATTTTTTCATGTAGGTTTTTAATAAAATTATTTATTTGTCCAGTGTCTTCGTGTAGGATAAAGTATTGGCGTATTTTGCATGCATGATAGTAGCTTACGAACAATTTGCTTTAATTTCGAGAAAACCAAACAATACAAGCTAATAGAGGACTTAATGCTTTAAGGCATTATCTACCAGTCAACTAAGGGCCAATCAGAAAAATATAGTATGATTTAGGTACAAATATTTGTGCCTATAATACAAATAAATGCCCTTAATGGACTGCGCCCTTCGAATCCAGGACATTCGACTAACCCACTAGGCTAGACCGATTGTATTATTATTTTATTTTAATATTTCATTTAATTTTTCATTTTAAACATATAATTTTAACAATATCGTACACACTATTATGATAAGAAAACATAGTTTGTTTGTGTGTGTATTTGTTTGAATTGGCTAACACTACTCAACCATTAAAATCCTCTCGGCATGTAGCCACGGCTCGGCTGATCCTGAGGTCTGTTTGGCATTTATAATCACAGTATTTGGTATAGGCACTAGTTTTACGAAAGCGACTGCCATCTGACTTCCCAACCCAGAGGGTACAATAGGCCTTTTTTGTCATTAATCTGGTCTGGTATTTTTCTTCACTGAAAAGCGACTAGGAAATATCAAATGATATTACGGACATAAGTTCCGAAAAAACTTATTGGACAGGGTTTGAGCCTGTGACTTCGAAGTCACACGCTCTCACCGCTAGGCCACCAACACTTTTAATTATCCTCGGTGAACATAGGGCACATTATGAGAAGCAGGGGCGGGTGGCTAGTCTAAAATAATGCTGTATATACTCAAATATTATAGGGCAAGGTTACACTTAGTATTCGGGCCGCGACACACGATATTACATCCGCTGTGTCACGTTACATGTTACGGAACAAAATGTGATAGGTGTGTTATACCGTGTTGCTTCGAATATAATTGTAACGTTATTGTTACAATAACGTTACAATATAATACGGGTATGTCCTTAAACTACGTCCAACAATGAGAGGTAGGGCACAGCGATGACCATCACGCATGAATCTGGGGCAGCCCAACTGGGGAAGTACCTCCTCCTTACGGAAGACCACAGCCATAATAGCACTGCTACCTTTCAGGTATTATTGCTGTGTTCCTAATGGTGACTAAGGTTCCCAGAGCTCCAACCTCCCTTAAAGGCCGGCAACGCGCTTGTGACTCATCTGGTGTTGCGGGTGCCCATGGGCTACGGTAATTGCTTACCACCAGGCAATCCGTCTGCTCGTTTGCCGCCTATGTCATAAAAAAAAATTGTAATTATTTAAATAAGTACATAAATTGGTGTTGTTTAAGGGAGCGCCTAGCTTGTCGCGCTACTCGATACAATTTAATCATAGCGGCTCAGATAAGAATGGGCGAACTCGCGAATTTAGGAATTTTCGTTCGTATTATTAAAAAATATATATATTTATTACAAATGTAAGACATATTGCCGTGTGATGCCGGCTGACTAGAATAGCACCGCGGGTGTCGTAAGAGGCGACAAAAGGAAAAATCCTATGAATGGGCAGCAGCGTCCGTCTAAACCCGATCTACAGCGGTCGTCAACCCGCCTGCCAAGCGTGGCGACTATGGCAACTACTACGGTTGGAATGTAAGACAAATACGTTATAGACAATAAGCAATTATGTTATTGTTAAAAAAACTTATGACCTTCTGTTGAGTATTTGCAACGTATTAAGTCCTATCTTTTTTAGAGGTCACTTTGGATGTAATTTTTATAACGCAAAATTCAAATAATCGTGTTTCTGAATCGTATGATTTATTAAGTTAATCCTTAAATATGTAACTTATGACGCACAAAGACTAAGATTAAGGATTAACTATTTAAAAAAGGTATCTAACAAACGAAATTCTGCTGTAATTTCTTCGTCGCTCCCTTAATAGTCATAACTCATATTTGTTATCATATTCGAAAGTGTTCAACTAAACTTGAAAACTAGGAACTTGAAGGCAAACAGCGCAGAATCGCCTCGGAAATGTTTGGGGGAGGCCTATGTCCAGCAGTGGACGTCTTTTTTTTATGACAGTGGCCCATGGGCACCTGCAACACCAGGGGAGTCGCAAGCGCGTTGCCGGCCTTTAAGGGGCTGGAACCTTACTCACCACCAGGAACACAACACTACATACCTGAAAGGAGACTTCTCCAGACTCAAGCGTGATGGTACTTCGCTGTGCCCTACCTCTCATTGTGGGACGTAGTTTAAGGACATACCCGGGTCCAAAAATATTTTCGGCTGAGATGATGATGATGATGAACGTGTACATAAGTTATAAGCATTGGAAGTTATGAGTAAATCAGGCATGTGACGACAGGTGTGTTACCAACTCGTAACTGTTGCTATAAAAAGTTACGGCGTGTCGAGTGTGCTCGGATGTTTGCAAAAAGTAATAAAATTGATATATTCCATGTATTAAGTGCTCACAAAATGTTTCAATACTTCGATATTTATATCGAAAGAAAAATAGAAAAATTTGACTCGGAGCGGGACTCGAACCCACAACCACTGGATCACTAGCCCAGTGCACTTCCAATTGTGCTATCCGAGTACCGCTTGTACTTGTCAAATTTTTCTATCTTATCCTTCGTGGTATACGTCATCATGGGTGACGTGTAGTCACATCTACCGTCAGCGTGTATTGAACACTTAACGGCATCGAAGTCTCAATTTACATTGAGAATTCATCGATAACAATGTGCTACCCCATTCTAAATTTTTTTTATTATGCAGAAACGTCTGCTAGCGAATATTTTCGATATCCGCTTCGAGTCAATTTTTTCTATTTTTCTTTCGATTTAAATATCGAAGATATTCGCTAGCAGACGTTTCTCCATAATCAAAAATGTTTCAATACTGTCAAGCTAGTGATCATATCAAATTATAGTAAAAATTATATAATTGATCCCACAGCAAACCTAGGGAAAAAGTAGTTTCAGTCAAATCTCACTAAATTTTAATATGATATAGATTCGAGGCTACTGTACATTTTTTTATAAGAGCATAACTCTCTCGGAAGTACCTATACTTTCAGAAATAATATAGTAAATATTTTTTCTCAAACATGCAATGAAATATTGTCTTTATATTCCTTATAATAGACTCGGAAGTATGGTTATTGGGGCGTGGCAACTGAAGGAGCGGAAATGGAAAATTATATAACTTTGCAGGCCTAGGCCTAACTTTTTGTTCGACTATTATCCATACAGAGGCAAAGATGGCAGGTGTCATAGCAAGCAGCTGATGTTTGTTATTCGTTTTTTTATGCAATAAAAGTTTCTCATTCTTATTCTTATTAATTATTTATATCATTCATGCTTCTTAAATACCATCTCTTCGTGTTTGAGAGACTTTAAAATATCACGATTCGAGCGTCGAGTGCTCAAAAATCGGCCACCCTGATTCACGTAACTGACAGAAGAGCTGGCGGCTTCCTCGCACGCGATACAACGAGGAAATGCTTCCTTAGAGCACAAGCCACCTTCTCTATCAATAAAATTCTAATGTTATATAATATAACAAACAGAAACGGCCGCCTCTTTGCCAAGAAAATATCATTCCGCGGCGTAATAGTGGGTAATAGCACTCAAGGGACACTCAGCAATAATATTGGTACAGTCGCCAGCTAATATCGGAGCAGCCAAGGTACTAAAATATCTGAACATGCACTTTATCCCCTCGGATGTAGAGGCGTTGTCCAGATATTTGTGACCACCTTGGCTGCTCCGATATATCTGATGGCAACTGTACTCGTACTCTTCTTTTAAGCGCGAAAATATCGAGAAATATAATATCTCATTGTGTGCCAGAAGTATTGGCTAGAAGTATTAACAGCCATATATATATGAAACCTCGATATTTTAGTGTACGGGTTTTATCAATTAATTTAAACTGCTTATTTCATTTAGTATTTTAGTCGTTGGCGGTAACTGGTGATTGCTTAGAAAATTTGCGATAAATAACTTCGGTGTAGATCCAAATTTTTGGTACTTTTTGTTTCATTATTATTGAATACACACTTTTAAGTATACTGATGCAACAACTACAACTGATGTTCTCTTGATATGTACAGTTGACGTCAGATATATCGGAGCTGTGAAGGTAGTCATAAATATAGGAACATGCACTTTAATATCGCCGTGACAAAAGAGGTGTTGTTCCGATATTTGTGATCACCTCCACAGGTCCGATATATATGATGGCGACTGTACATGATGGTTGGAAGGTCATATGGCAGTCGCTTTTATAAAACTAGTGCCTACTCCAACGCCTGGATTAGTTGCCAAGGACCTCAGGCTACCATGGGCCGTGGAAAAATGCCGGGACAACGCGAGAAAAGATAAATAAATAAATATATTGGGACAATCTTACACAAAACGACCTAGTCCTACGGTAAGCTCAGTAAGGCTTGTGTTGTAGGTACTAGACGACGATATATATATAATAGATAGATACATTTAAATACTTAAATACATAGAATATGATTATATTAATGCGTTCAACTGTATCTTTTACAACATATTTACGTGTCTTAGAAACTATTGGCAACTTTATACGTCTTAATACTATAAGTTATGATTGCTTACTTATCTTTATTGCTAATACAAAAACAATATTTGTACAACTTATTAGTTTGATATATGAAACGATAACTTCGCCCATATATTTTGTTGACAGGTCTGGCCTAGTGTGTGCAGGAGCCAATGGAACCGACGGTCCCGGGTTCAAATCCCAGTAAGGATCTATTTGTGTGATGAGCACGGGTATTTGTTTCTGCGTCATGCGTGTTTTCTATGCATATTATAAGTATTTGTATATTGTAAGAAATAAATAATAAATAATAAATAAAACACAACATAATCAGAAAACATGTATATACAGACATACCTAGTGGGAAATTATTTTCCACCGGCAAAACTCGGATCTTTATCGGAATACTATGACACCCGAACTGTCAATGAATGAGATGATTTATATCCTTTAATATGGAACTTTATTATTTGGTGTCAAAAGTAACGTGTTGGTGGCTAACCAGCACACATTCCACCCGCTGGTAAGCAGCACATGTAACCAATGGACACCTGCAACTTCAGCTACTACGAGGGGCGTTCAAAATATTCTCGGTATTGATACGTTACAACCTCTTTTATATATATATTTGTTACTTGCCGCTAAGACTCATCCATTGACATTTAAAAAAAGTAAAATTGAAACCGAGATGTTCTTTTGTTTTTCTGCAATTGCCGAACAAACATGAACACCATGAGCGAATAAACAATGTTAACGAAATTAGAGCACCGATCCGTTATAAAATTCTTGACAAAACAAGGTAAAACTCAAAAAACCATAAAAGTGGAAATGGATTGTGTTTACCATGAGTCTGCCCCTTCTTTATCTACTATTCAAAAATGGTCAGGCAAATTTAAGCGTGGAAGGGAGAGTATTGAAGATGACCCTAGACCTGGCCGGCCTGTAGTGGCTACCTCACAAGAAAATATTGATAAAGTGGAAAAACTTATATTGGAAGACGGTCGATTGAAGGTAAAATCTATAGCTCAAGTAATTAATCTCTCTATTGGTACCGTACATGATATTATACATGACCATCTTAATATGTCAAAAGTAAGTGCAAGATGGGTTTCGCGAATGCTGACGCGGCTCAAAAGGATATGCGTGTGGCTTGCTGTTCAGATTTTATCGACCTGTGTGGTGAAAATCCTGAGGAGGTGCTGCAAATAATAGTTACTGGAGATGAAACCTGGGTTCATCATTATGACCCAGAGAGTAAACAGGAATCCATGCAGTGGCACATTAAGGGATCAGCTCATCCCAAGAAGTTTAAGGTCATCCCTTCAGCTCGCAAGGTCATGGCCACAATATTTTGGGATTGTGAAGCAGTTTTGCTTATCGATTATAAAGAAAAAGGTGTAAATATCACAGGGCAGTACTACGCTAACGTTAGACGTCAATTAAGAGATGCGATCAAAGAAAAGAGGCGGGAAAGTTAACCAAAGGTGTTCTGCTTCTGCATGACAACGCCCCTGTCCATACTGCTCATATTGCCAAGGCACCTATTGTTGAATGTGGGTTTGAAACTGTTACTCATCCACCATATAGTCCGGACTTAACCCCAAGCAACTTCTTTTTGTTCCCCAATCTTAAAAAGGATCTGCGTGGAAATAAATTTTCTGACGATGAAGCGTTGAAGTCGGCCGTGGAGGAGCATTTTTACACCAAAGATGAAAAATATTTTTATGAGGGATTAAAAAAAATAATTGATCGATCTTACAAGTGTATGAACATAGGGGGGGAGTATATTAAAAAATAAAAATATCAAACTTTTCGTACTTGTTTCTTTTCATCCACATACCGAGAATATTTTGAACGCCCCTCGTATTTACATATATCGGTGAATCGGTCGGGAGTCGTGACAATTGTCGAGGATGAAATAGTATTGATGGCATTTCATTTGGTGGATGCAAAAAAATTTCAGGGTGACCAATGCATTTTGTAAATAATTTAGGAGTATTTTTTCTTAATACTTTAAAAAACATTCATTTCTTTAAGACTGGCACGTACCAGTAACTTATTTTTAACAGAATCCGTGGGGGTTAATCCTGCTTACGTGTTCTGAATTCCCTGTATATGATGGCCTATGCGTCATATGCCAGTGTGTCCAATATTGGAGCACGTGTTAATAATGGCCATTGTCGAACACAGGGACATTAAATCAATATGGAGTACACTTGTGTCATAAATTGTCTACACTACTATAATTTTGAAAGATTTGATTGTATTGAAGATGGCCCGTAACTTCTAACTCGATTAATAAAATGGTTTTGTACTGTTTAAATCTTAAATCCCAGTAAGGGCATTTATTTGTATAATGAGCACAGGTATTTGTTCCTGTACCTAACCTAACCCGCCTGCCAAGCGTGATGACTACCCAACTACCCAAAGATAGTACAAGCCATATTTGGGGTAGGCCTATGTCCAGAAGTGGACGTCTTACGACTGAAATGATGAATGAATGAAGAATCGAATGTGTGATGTTATATTCATCATCATCACACACGTGACGACAGACTTTGACGAAGGGCTAGCCTAGTGACCCTGCCTATGAAGCCGGGGGTCCTGGGTTGAATTTCAAGTAAGGGCATTTATTTGTGTGATCAGCACAAATGTTTATTCCTGAGTCATGGGCAATTTATTTAAGTATTATGGTCGAATACCCACAACACAACCCTTTTTGAGCTTACCGTGGGACGCAGTCAATTTGTGTAAGAATGTCCTGAGATATGTATTTATTTATTATTATAATCAGTCGCTAGACGTCCACTGCTGGACACAAAAGCCTCTTCCAACTATCTCCACAACGACCGATCATGTCCAACGATGTAAATGACCAGATCACTCCACCTAATCAGGAGGCCTTCCAACACACATTTAATTTAACCCAAATCACCATATACGGAATTTAAAATCAAAATGAATTTCAAGGTTTTTCCCAAAAACTCCTAACAGCAGTCACCCAATACGTCGAGTTTCCCGAATAATAAAATATTCCCCAAATCGGACCCAAACTGCCCAATCTAACCTGACATCTGACCTTTGCACTAAGACGCTTTGTTTACCGTTTTGATGTGAACTTTATTACTACGACATAAGGTCGTTAATCGTTAGGTGAGCTGCTGCTGTTACCTAATTTGCTAGGCACTTGTGAACCTTATTTCCACTACATAAAGACGAGAACAGTCTAGTTGAAATTGTATGCGTACTCGCCTTCACAAAGAAACTTCTACGAAATATAACCAATATACTTAAATTAACCACTGAGTGGCCCGAGTCAGTTTATGAGAGGTAGGGCACAGCGAAGTACCATCACGCTTGATTCTGGAGAAGCCCAACTGGGGAAGTACCTCCTCCTTACAGAAGACCACAGCCATAATAGCACTGCTACCTTTCAGGTATGTAGTGTTGTGTGAGTAAGGTTCCCATAGCTTCAACCCCCTCCAACTCCCAAGACTGTGGCAAACAAGCATACAGCCCGCCTGATGGTAAGCAATTACTATAGCCTATGGACGCCTGCAACTCCAGCGGATTCACATGCGCGTTGCCTACCCTTAAAGTTGTTGGAGCTCTGGAAACCTCTCTCACCATCAGAAACACAACACTACATACCTGAAAGGTAGCAGTGCTATTATGGCTGTGGTCTTCTGTAAGGAGGTACTTCCCCAGTCGGGCTTCTCCAGACTCAAGCTTGATGGTACTTCGCTGTGCCCTCTCATAATACTGGTGATGCATAGAAAATTTGCAATAAATCACTTCGTTGTAGATCAGAATTTTTTAGTGTTTTCGTTATCTTATTTAATACATATAGTCATCTTCCAATCCAATCTTTCCATCACCAATTCGATTTCTAGGCCACTTCGAACCTCGTCACAGTGACGTTAATAAGAGATTTTTTGCGTTCTTTCATATAGATATTCACTGTGACAAGTGGCCCGTAAATAAAATTGGTCGACTGTACTTTTAAGTATTGATAACTGATGTTATCTTGTTGTATACATATATTAAGGTTTGAAATATCAGATAATTAACTTCATTTAGAAATACATGGTTTTCAGAGAAGATCAAAATATCTCAGTTGGCCAAGGCTGTATACTGGTCGCTCAGAAAAGGGTAGATTTTTTTGTGAATGTTCTGGAAGAGGGGAGACCAGGGTAAATTGGCGAAGAGATATCAATTTGATTCGGTATTGACAGCTTCGCTGACGGCGGTCATCTCGTAAGCTCGGGCCACGTACGGGGTGGTTTTTTATTACGAGAAATGTTGGAACATATTTTTTCCACATACATTAATATATATATTCTATTCATTCATTAGTACTTGAACATCAATAGCTCGGATAGTGCACTTATAGGGAAGAAGTGACACTTTTGTGTTTTTTTGCCAGTGCGTCATTACAAATATATGAAATTAGAAAAGATTTTTAAAATAATCCAGTCACTTTCGTATAATTAGTGCCTACGCCAAATCCTGGGATTAGTTGCCAAGTGAACTCCAAGTTCCCATGAGCCGGGACAACGCGAGGGAGATGCATAACAAAATACGTTTGTGGAGTTAAATTTGACGACCGCCTGGCCTAGTGGGTAGTGACGACCCTGCCTATGAAGCCAATGGTCCTGGGTTCTAATCCCAGTCAGGGCATTTACTTGTGTGATGAGCACAGACATTTGTTCCCGAGTCATGGGTGTTTTCTATGTATTTAAGTATGTATTATGTATCTATCTATTATATATATCGTCGTCTAGTACCTACAACACAAGCCTTACTGAGCTTACCGTAGGACTAGTACCCTCACCATGAGTTGTGACATTGACGTTTTCGATAACGAGTATCGAGTTTACTATCTGTGCATCTCGCTTGTACTATATTAGTGCGAACAAGATGCACAGATAGTAAACTCAATACGCGCCATCGAAAACGTCAATGTCACAACTCATGGTAAGGGTATACGTCGATTTGTGTATTGTCCCAAAAAAAACGTCCCATTGAAAACCCCATAGTCAGACACCCTTTATACTGTAAGGGTATCTAGCGACTTTGTGTAAGTTTCAGCATGAGTTATGGCAGTAATATAGCAGTGCCAATGTTCGGATATGATTCAACTTCCTTACTTTATAAGTACAGTTCACAACATAGCAGCCGGAAGACTTCCACTGCTGGGAGTGTGTCCCCCAGAGTGACCCACAATTATTGGTCTCACGCCACCCTCACCTAATAGATTCCCGCGGTCTTTACTACGTCCACCTAATAGTAAAAAGTAAAGTAACCTAAGGACGCCTGTACGGAGGATTCTTACGCGCGTTGCCTACATTAACAATAATAGTAGGCCGGAAATAAAATTGTATACCATTTTATTAGGTAGGCGTCCGGTTTTTCATCCAATAGTCCAGTAGCTAATCCATCCTTTCCACCCAATAGCCTAGTACATTCTAGATTCCATTAAAACTAATAGTCCTTACACCATGGCGAGTGCCGTCTGTACGCGTCCTATGTTACGGACCGCTTAGACCCCTTACATTTCATTAAATTGTCGAAAGGGCCTCTGCGCGTTGACTCGATTCGGCTCATCGTACGCCTCCCAAATGTCGGGAACACCATTGTTCCGTGTACATACAAATAGTACCTAGTGTTGTACATACAATTAGTCCTCTATGAGTTTGTGAGTAAAATGTTTTACGAATCGAAAATGACATTTATGGCGGTAGGCACGTAATAGTGTATGCAGTATCTCGGCGCGTGACGATAGGTTCATAGTATTTTATCACGCGCCGATTCAGTAAGATTATGATTGTACAAATGTAGATTAAGAACGTAATATTAAGGAAGCACACATGTATATATGCACTAGTAAGTAAGGAATAAATTAGTTTAAGTCAACCAGTCAACGGTGTCTTAACTCATACATATACAACACTTTGAACAACGGTAAAAGAGCCGTGGTTACATACTTTTGGCCCATTAAGTGTATACATATTTCAATCGTTACTGTATTACGAGGCTGATGTTACACTACCAACATCGCTGGATCCAATTTAAAACAAACCACATTATGATACAATTACTTGAAACCTTACTGTTGGAGCTGTATCCAATAACCCGTAAGGTTGTTACAATCGCTTGCCGAGAATAAATTCGCCAACAAATACATTAATGTATAGGTGAGAATGTAAACTAACTTTATTTTATACACATTACTGACAAGCGTTTGAACTCAGTCACACCCGACGGTAAGTGTCGACGTCGAGGGTGTAGCACGCTGATTCAGTAACAGCCTATTCACTCTTGCCTTGAAATTACCCAAATTATATCTTACCGGGAATACAGACGAAGGGAGCGAATTTTGTACATCAAACAATTTCCATTTGAGTAATGCTGCAAATACAGGCTGAGTTAGGTTAGCTCTATGTTCAGTCAGCGGCAAAAATATCTAAGCGAGTGAGTGAGTGAGTTGTTGGCACGACTTTATTATAAATTGAAAATTCGCCGGAGGTCCTCGTCACTTTGTCTTAAATGTATGTCACTTAAGGAAGAGGAGCTACTCCTCAATTTGTCTGTAAGTATTTGTCACTTAAGGCAGAGGAGCTGCTCCTCACTTTGTCTGTAAGTATATGTCACTTAAGGAGGAGGGTGTCCTCGTCACTTTGTCTTAAGTGACATATACTTAAGACAAAGACATATACTTAAAGCGTCTGAGCCAGGATTTGAACCCAAGCTCAAGCTATGGCGGCTGATGCCTTGACCAACTGGGCCACACACACAGCGGAACCCGTCAAAATTTCTTAAGTATATAAATTTCTCAAGTAATTTCTCTCGTGTATTTTTTTTTATATCCGTTTTAAGTAATAGTTGTAATGTGAATGTTAGCTTAAAAAAGTATATGATAATCTTGTTTATTGTAACGGTTTTTTGTTCACCATATACCAACTCTTAAGCGCAACACTACATGCTCCCGTAAATGAATCATTTTCGTTATTCTGATAAAGCTAGAGAGAAAAATGTCATACCTTTAAATGGTATGAGAAAAGATCGCGACAGTTGGTTTGGTGCCGGCGGAGAAAAATTGAAAAATGTTTAATCTCCTCCCGCGGGTGTCGTAAGAGGCGATAAAGGGAAAAAAATCGACGGATGGGTACCAGCATCCGTTGAAACCAAATCAACAGCTACTACGTCCGCCTGCCAACCGTGGTGACCATGGCAGCTCCCCCCAAATCATATTTGGGGGCACCTATCTCCGGCAGGCGATCTTACTTTCACATTTTTTTTTTCACATTTCTGCCGTATCAGTCCACTGCTCCCACAGACATGACTTGTATCATCTTGGGGTAGTTGCCATAGTCGCCACGCTTGGCAGGCGGGTTGGCGACCGCAGTAAACTGTAGATTGGGTTTCGACGGACGCTGCTGCCCGTCCGTAGGATTTTTCCCTTTGTCGCCTCTTACGACACCCACAGGAGGAGATGGAGTGATGCTATTCTAGTCAGCCGGCTCACATGGCATAAGATCTTACTTGAAATGACGAATGTATCACCAATAAATCAAGGTTTGACTTCATGTTATCTCGTTATTCAAGAAGAACACTCTCATGTCTAATTACTCCCAGCAAAAACTATTGCCGAGAAGAATTGCACATTTTATGAAGTAAAGAACTTATTGTTCTTGAAACATCTTTCGATAGCTGTAATGAAATACTCGCTGTGTTGAAATATATAATTGGCTTCAGTCTGACATGGACTGAAACACAAAATTACTACATCGGCTCATAGTCCATAACATAACTCAAAATCTTAGATATTTAAATAGAAAGAAAAATAGAAAATTCTGACTGCGGCGGGAGTCGAACCCACAACCACTGGATAACTAGCCCAGTGCACTACCAATTGTGCTACACGAGTACCGCTTAGACTTGTCAAATTTTTCTGTTTATCCCTCGTCGTATACGTCATCATGAGTGACGTGTTAACACATCTACCGCCAGCGTTTTGAACACTTAACGGCATCGAAGTCTCAATTTTCATTCAGAATTCATCGATAACAATGTGCTACCCCTTTCTAAATCATTTTTTTATTATGCAGAAACGTCTGCTAGCGAATGTCTTCGATATTTAAATCGAAAGATAAATAGAAAAATTTGACTCGCGGCGGGACTCGAACCCACAACCACTGGATCCAGACGTTTCTGCATAATAAAAACATATTCATAACTCAAAATGACTACAACACATTAGTTTTGTACGAAAAAAACACCACCAGAGCCCTGAGTGTAAGTTTTTAACGTAACAAAACGTCACCATCGCGTTAGAGTTACCCATATAAATAACATTATCACTTACGCGTTCGAGACGTTTTTTACGTCAAAAGAAACTTACACTAGAGCCTCAGATGCGGTGTAAATAAAATGCGGTGCGAAAAAGTAAGAAGATTCCTAAAATACAAGTTAAAAGAAGTATAAACTTGTAATTGAGAGCTAACCTACCCGGTTACCAATTACAACCGGATCAGATTCGTCCGGTTTCTTCATTACCGGGTCTCAGCCGGGTCAGGCCGATCCGTATCACAAAATGTTGCAAGCAGTAACACAACTGTGTACTCTAACGCAAGTCATCATCATCATTTCAGCCGTAAATCG
Organism: Grapholita molesta; assembly: GCA_022674325.2. Lineage (NCBI taxonomy): Eukaryota > Metazoa > Arthropoda > Insecta > Lepidoptera > Tortricidae > Grapholita > Grapholita molesta. The sequence continues at coordinate 11,312,050 of CP053143.2, forward strand.
CCCACTGTTGGACATAGGGCTCCCCCAAATATGACTTGTATCATCTTGGGGGGTAGTAGGATAGTCGCCACGTTTGGCAGTTGATGGCGACCGAGAAAAACCGACGGATGAGCAGCAGCGTCCGTCGAAATCGAATCAAAAGGTATTGCGGTTGCCAACCCGCCTGGGAAGCGTGGTGACTTTGACAATTTTCCCCAAGATGATACAATTCATATTTAGGAGAGGCATACGTCCAGCAGTGGACGACCTACGGCTAAAAATGTAGATGATAATTTTTAGGTTCTAAAGGCTTTGTACAGTCACCATCAGATACATCGGCGCTGTGGAGGTGGTCACAAATATCTGAACAACGCCTCTATTGTCAAGGCGATAAAGTGCATGTTCCGATATTTGTGACCACCTCCACAGCTCCGATATATCTGATGGTGACTATATATGTAATTTTTTTCCAGTGCTAGTTTTACTACTGTTTTACATTCCGTATGTATAATTTAGTGGCCGGTCTGATTCCCGCAGGACTCCCGGGGTCGACTCTGGGGACCGATTCCCGGGTGATTAAACGGCCCCGGAAAAATTAACACACATTCCTATTATTGCCGGAGGGATCTTTGATAGAGAGAATTGTTTGCAATTCTGGCTGTTAAGTTACTTTTTAGGGTTAAAAGGAAAAACTGACCACTTATAGGTTTTGTTGTCTGTCTGTCTGTCTGTCAAGACCATATTTCTCAGGAACTGCTGGAGGTATCAAGCTGATGTATATGCCACATACTCAGGTCTACTGTCCCTTAGAGCTGTGAAAAATTCTGACTTCTAAGCCAACGCAATCCAGAGATTCTAGTGTAAGTTTCTTTTGACGTAAAAAAACGTTTACGAACGCGTAAGTGATGATGTTATTCATATGGGAAACCATGCCATGCGATACCGACTGACTAGAATAGCACTATCCCATCTCCTTCCGCGGGTGTCGTAAGAGGCGACAAAGGGAAAATCCTACGGACGGGCAGCAGCGTCCGTCGAAACCCAATACATAGCTACTGCGGTCGCCAACCCGCCTATCAAGCGTGGCGACTATGGCAACTACCCCCAAAGATGATACAAGTCATATTTGTGGGAGGCCTATGTCCAGCAGTGGACTACATACATATGTGTAAAAATAAAATATGGGAAACGCAAACGCGTTCGTGATGTAGTTACGTAAACTTAACTTAAAGTATTTTTTATTGATTCTGCATCCTTTCACCCACTGAAGAAATAAATAGATATACAGTCCACACCGAAATATTTTTATATTCCCAGACGTGTAACATTATTCTCCATCCCTCGTCGCCACAGAGAAAAGTCGTTTATTTACAGAAAAACATTTTCAATTCACTTTTCCAAAAACAGAAATGTCCAGACGTGCAGACATGTACACAAAAGACTACAAAAACTTCGCCCAAAGTTACTCGTATCCGCAGCCCCCATAACCCCCTAACCCTAGACATATATCTTTAGACCTCATATGTGTGTCACATATAGAACCAATAGCCACTAGGGCGTAATAGCACTGGTGGCCTAGCGGTAAGAGCGTACGTGCCACTTGCAATTCGGAGGTCGCAGGTTCAAACCAATCCAAAACATCTTTTTTTATACAACGACGGTGGCAAACAAGCATACGGCCTAATGATAAGCAGTTACCGTTGCGTATGACACACATGAGCGTTGCCTACCCTTTAAGAACCTCCTTTTCTGAAGAACCTCATACGAGAACTGTACTTCATACGACCCTTAGCATCCAAAAATAGGTCCGACTAAAAATCCGTCGACATTGCGTTGTAGTCATTTTGTGTTTCAGTCATTTTTAGTTATGGACAGGGCCCGTAATTTTCATGCCGATGACATCAATTTGACGTCACGCTCCATATAGGTGATCCCAAATAGTTTTATTGTAAATTATAAATCAATCGTTCGTTCAATCAATCAATCAGTCAATCGTTTTGATCATGTACAAATGACTTTAAAAGTAATCTTTTTACACGTGGAAAAAATAATACCTACTTGGTACGCGATCCAGGTTAAAATCCTTTTTTTGTAAATTTTCCTTCTTCTCTTTCAAAATATTTAGTTGTTTGCAAATGTGATGTGACATTGCTGACTTTTGATGTTATATATTGATCACAACCGGAACAATAAACGTCGTTTACTATTGAAAACGGATATCTGTAGCAAAACTCATGTAAACATAACATTGTGCCTATTTATATTTATCTAACAATGCCTAACAAATTTATGAACAATAATTAGAATACAACAATTATGTATTATTTTAATCTGACAGCTATAAGTCAATTAGACATAGTACTGATTATTTCAAGTATCGATAACGGTTATCCGCAAAGGTTGTAAAATGATAAATTATTGACGAATTAATCGGAATCATACTCTACGCAGCGTGACGTCATTTTTGCTTCAACGGCATGGAAATTACGGGCCCTGGTTATGGACTATGAGGGGATGTAGCAGTTTTGTGTTCTACTCCGTATAAGACTACGAGTATATCTGTACTGGAACTCAGGGAATCTATTTTTACACATTCTGTGTCCGCCCCCGCTGTCCTGATAGCGATGATTTATATCGTCGCAAAAACTTGCAAGGACAGCAAACAGCGATATTAAAGTATGAGGCGTGGACATTTGTGACGTACCCGCCGTCTGCCTTAGTGCGTTGAGATAAAGCTCATTTTTGATCAATTCTCATGGGAGACTTAAAAAGGCTGATTTTTAGTTTTCGGACTTCTTTTTAAGTGCTTAATTTTTACTTATTTTGTAGAAGTTTAGTAAAGAAGCTGTAGGTGTAAAATTTTCTTGACGTTAATAGGGCAAATGTTGGGATTTTGTATACAGTCAACCAATTTGATTTATGGGCCACTTCGTTCCTTGTCACAGTGAAAATCTATATGAAAGACGCAAAAGATCTCTTACTAACGTCACTGTGACAAGGTTCGAAGTGGCCTAGAAATCAAATTGGCTGACTATACCTCTAACTAATTTTATGATACTGCATACATATTTATTACAGCCTTGGCCAAAAGTCTATACTTTTCATTTAAGTGTGTGCTCAATAGCACACACTTTTTTTCTTCTTATTCTAAAAAACATCTCTTTGTACTCGTAAATGTAGTTAAACATTTTTTTATATTTCAAACCTTAATATATGTACACAACAAGTGAACATCAGGTAATGATATCAATAATTAAGAAAACCAAAAGCACCAAAGATCAAATCCATAACGAAAATACTTATTGCAAATTTTAGATGCTGTCACCAGTCACCGCAACGACCAATACCTATTTAATCAGTTTAAATTCATTCATAATATATTATTTTTTATTATGCAGAAACGTCTGCTAGCGAATATCTTCGATATTTAATACGCTGGCGGTAGATGTGTTTACACGTCACCCATGATGACGTATACGACGAGGGATAGATAGAAAAATTTGACAAGTCTAAGCGATACTCGTGTAGCACAATTGGTAGTGCACTGGGCTAGTGATCCAGTGGTTGTAGGTTCGAGTCCCGCCGCGAGTCAAATTTTACTTTCGATTTAAATATCGAAAATAATTCATAATATGTCATCAAAAAGGATGTCAATAAGAATAAATGTACAACAATTAAAATATTATGATAATTACTTAACTACTTACTACATTACATTTAAAAAGGCTCTTGAGACATTGTACTAAGGATGCTTCCTCGTTGTATCGCAGCTGATACATTGTGCGAGGAAGCCACCAGCTCTTTGATCACCGGTTACGTCAACCATGAATAATATATTTTCACACATTCACATTTCAGCCGTATACAGTCCACTGCTGGACATAGGCCTCCCATAGATATGACTTGTATCATCTTGGGGGTAGTTGCCATAGTAGCCACGCTTGGCAGGGGGGTTGGCGACCGCAGTAGCTGCAGATTGGGTTTCGACGGACGCTGCTGCTCGTCCGTAGGATTTTTCCCTTTGTCGCCTCTTACGACACCCGCGGGAGGAGATGGAGTGTTGCTATTCTAGTCAGCCGGCATCACACGGCATCGCATATAATATATGCTTTATGCCAAATCAATTCCCCTTGAAAGATTCTTTCTGCAAAGAAATAAAGCGGAGACTTTTGAACAGCAAAATGACTTGAAAACCGGTAAGCCACCGACGTAATACGAAATAATTTGCCGATCGCGTCTGTTTAGACTTCCAAATGAGAGAACAGGCCAGGATCTTTTAAGGGAAGTACCTCATTTAGCTTTACAATGCTGAACCCACCGCTAGAAGATTTTTCAAAAGATATACGGGTCAAAATGGGTCATTATTTGAGGTGTAAGATAAATGTTACAGAAATAAAAACATACATTTTGATGTGGTCTGTTTTATTTTGAACATAAGGGTATATACCGATAACATACTTTATATTATCAGAGATCGATAAAGTTTATTTTGGTTAAAAAAAGCAAAATTCAAATTTTAACGGTAACGAAAATGAGCACCATGACCACGAAAAAGAACATTTTGTTTATTTAAAAATCTTATTATTGTACTATTTGAATGAAAATCCGATCATAATGAGAAAACGAATAAGCATTATTTAATGAATCAGATATCAACAGAAATATACAATCGATATATATATATAAAAAAATTAAAACTTGACCACGAAAATGACGACTTCAAATTGTCATTTTTGTAACCTTTTAAATACTATCTAGAAATTACTAAAGTAAGATTAATAACTTCAACCCACAAACAAAACCAGCTTTCAATACCTTATATATATATATATACCCGCCGGTAGACCTACTACGGTAGACCCGAACGAAATTATGTTACAACGAAACAACACAACAAACTGTTCCTCTAAATTATGAAGTTTTTTTTTAATATTTAGATATATACATTTCACACGTACATTCAGTGTACATTAGTTCTTTCCCTAAAACTTCTGGCAATCCGAGATCCCAAACCCATCCTCGAAAATTTATCATGTAAAACAATAAGTGCAGGAATAACAGTAACGATATCGGACATACCGATATATAATTATTAAACGGGTCGGTACTTGTCATGCCGATTAATCAAATTGACGTCACGCTGCAGATGATCCCAACCAGTTACTAATGATTAAAAGTGGAAAAACTTACTTTATCAGCAAAACTGTAATAATTATTGTCATCTAAGTAAAAAAAAAGATTTTTATTTAATATTTTAGCTATATTCTCCATTGTAAGGTCTCGTAAAACGGCATAAACGATTACACTGTAAAAGTAGAAAATTCTGTAAAAGTGATCTGTATTTTTCTACTTGTAGGAAAATCATCTTTTCGTGGTCTTTACTCAGTTTCGTGGCCCATATCACCACGAAAATGATGACCACGAAATTGAAAAGTTCTTACTTTCGCAACTCTGCAGTAAATATCCTATAGGTTTGAAGCAAATGAAATCAATATTGAATAACTTAACTGCAAATGACACAGCACCAATAAAACATTATATTTATTTACCCAATACTCACCAAGTCGCAACCGTAACGAAAATGACGCTGGATCTTTGACGCAAATCTAAATTGAACCTTTATTACAATAATTATAGATAAATAATTATGGCTTGCGATAAACATTATATGTCATATTTATTTATTTATTTTATTATTATTTATTACGAGCCCATATTGTCCCACTGTTGGGCAAAGGCCTCCCTCTTGCTCTTCCACGTATCCCGATCTTCGGCAGTTTTCCACCAGTCTCTGTCAAAGGCGTCAAGCTCGTCCCGCCATCTCCGACGAGGTCTGCCGCAGCGCCTTACAGTTTGTGGGATCCAACGGGTAGATGTTTTGGCCCACAGGTTATCGGGCATACGACAGACGTGTCCTGCCCAGTCCCATTTGAGTTTGGCGGCAGCATCAGCTACATCGCTAATTCCAGTTTTGGAGCGTAGTATTGAGTTTTTAATGCGATCGGTTAACTTCACGTTCAGAATACTACGCTCCATGGCTCGCTGACAAACCCTGAGTCTGGTTTTTTGAACCTTTGTCAAAGACCAAGTCTGTGCGCCGTAGGTAAAGACGGGGTGAATGCACATGTCCATGAGTTTTCTTTTTAGTGATATAGGAAGGTTTCCCTTCATATACTCCTTCATGGACCAAAAGCTCCTCCAGGCATTCTCGGTCCGTCTTGCGACTTCTTTATCTTGCCGCGCCTGGAAGGAGACTATTTGGCCCAGGTATATATACTCATGGACATATTCTATTACTTCCCCGCCAACTTCCACCCTTATTGGTGCACTATTGGTCATGAGCTTAGTCTTTGACATGTTCATTGTTAACCCAACCTCAAGGCTTGTCCTTGCAAGGTCTTGCAACATGATGCAAAGCTCCGTAGCTGAAGATGAAAACAGGACAATGTCGTCGGCGAAACGCAGATTTGTTAACTGCTTTCCGCCGACGTCAATTCCTTTATGTTCCCATCTTGCCGCCAGCTTCCTAAACACCTGTTCAAGGGTACTGTTGAACAGCTTGGGTGACAGAGGGTCGCCTTGCTTGACACCTTTGTTTATGTTAAAGGACGGTCCTGGAGTCTGTAGTTTGATACAGGCGGTACTGGAGGCATAGATGTTGCGGATCAGATGAATATATGTGGGTTCTATATCTTGGTGCTGCAGTGCGGCAAATATGGATGTATGGGTTATACTGTCAAAAGCCTTGCTAAAGTCTATGAAAGCCAAATAAAGGGGGATGTTGAATTCATGGTACTTTTCTATGATCTGATTTAGGGTTTGTAAGTGGTCTGTGGTAGAAAGTCCTGGTCGGAACCCGGCTTGTTCGGGAGGTTGATGGCTATCCAATTTACCAGCAATGCGACGCTCAACTACTTTAATAAATGTTTTGTAGAGGTGTGAAACAAGGCTAATGGGTCTATAATTATTTATATCCCATTTATTGCCTTTCTTGTGCAGTAAAATGATGTTTGAATGGCAGAATTTTTCGGGGAATTTTCCTGTTTTCAAAATGGAATTGTCATATTTAACGCAGTCTTATTTTCAAAGTTGCTTATAGTTAAAAAAGGATTTACAGGAGGTTTGACCTCTTTTTTTGTTTAAAATATTACTTAATAAGTGTGGCCACGAAAATGATGGTTTATTTTGGAACAACGGGAAATGTAGAAAAAAATAGTCTTATCAATGTCCTAATTTTTTTATGATTGCATGCATGGTATATCATATTGTGAACATTCAATCCATGTTTTAAACAGCAAGTTTTTCTATACTTTGCATTTTTTAGAATACTACAAAGTAGTCAGGGATAATCCGAACCTGACCACGTAACTGACTTTTGTGCAGAAAATTTAAGTTATTGTGGAAAAAAACATAAAATAGAATAAAATGCATTTACCACAAGTTTCAGTGATAATATACTAAGCAACCTAAAAACAATAAACGATATATTTCTAATTTTATAACTGAAAATTTGAGTCTGAACACAATTGAACCTCTCGAAATAATAACCCAAATAGTTATTTTTCTCAAACATGCAATGAAATATTGTCTTTACATTCCTTGTAATAGACTCGGAAGTATGCCTTTTGGGAGCGGAAACTAAAGGGGACGGAAATGGAATTTCATATAACTGTAAAGTAACTTTTTTTTCGACGATTTTCCAAACAGAGGCTAAGATGGCGGGTGTCATAGCAAACAGCTGATGTTAATTTTTAATACATTTCGATTTCATTGTTAGTTGTGATTTTGAAGCATTTCATTTTATTGTTTAAGCATTATACATGCCTCGTCGGGAAAACGGATTCCCGGCCTCGTATTCAGTATCCGGCCTCCGAAAATCCTCATTTTAACGGCCTCTGATGTAATGTACTATTATGATAGATTTATAAAGATACTAGTTTCCTCGCGACTTCGTCGGCCAGCCATGCCCGTTTTTAAAGTATGGTTGCGGGATAAAAAATATCCTATGTCCTCTTTTAGCTCAAACACTCTCCATACCAAATTTCATCGCAATTGGTTCAGCAGTTTAAGCGTGAAGAGCTACTTAACAGACAGAGTTCTTTCGCATTTATAATCCATACTAATATTATAAATGCGAAAGTGTGTCTGTTTGCTTGTCCGTCTTTCACGGCAAAACGGAGCGACTAATTGACGTGATTGACCTCAAGTTGAAGGGATGGAGAGTGACGTAGGCTACTTTTTCCAGCGGAAAAATATCTCATTCCCACGGGAAGACTCAATATTTTCCTCCAACCATACGGGCGAAGCCACGGGCCTCATCTAGTATTAGTATAGATATAGATTGTGTTACCACGTTATAACAAGGCTATAGGAAGTTACACTGATTTGGCGCAGAAGAAGTATAGAACAGAGGGTTAAAGATCTACACAGATTTAAGATGTTTTAAGGTGTCTTTAAATCCTCAGCCTCCGACTCGCTTGTTATGTCGGTCTGACTTAAAAGTAATGAGTATAGCTTCCCGGGGCGGCTTACCGGACCCAATTTATTTTAAAACGACCTCTTATTCGAGGGATGATTGAGTTCTTTTCAGCTGTTCCGGACGCTTACCGCGTCGAAAAGTCCGATGAACAAGAATATACATTGGTTGTGGGTGGCACCGAGGAGTTTCCAAAGGCAAAAAAGTCTACCGAGATAGTACTCAGAACGGATTGACTGTTAAATTAAGTAGAGAGAGAGCTATCTAATCTAAACTATACTAAACATATACTGGGCAGAGAGTACCATTTTGTACCATTTGGCGTAGGAACGCTAGGTCCTGCCAAGCGTGGCGACTAGCCCCAAGATGATACAAGTCATATTTGTGGGAGGCCTATGTCCAGCAGTGGACTGCATACGGCTGAAATGTATGTCAGCTCATTATGGTGAATTGCAAGCATCTTATCTCGACTACAAGCATCAAAAACTGACAGCTACCATCGATGTTGTAGCTTGCATTTACTTAGCAAGATCTGTGTGAGATAATATCACTGATACACCAATGTGACCTCTCAGTGCTGATAGAATAACACGCGGTTTCGCTTGAGGCGATACCCTTTCCCGGACTAAATAAGGTGTCCTATTGAAATCTCGTGCTGATTGCTTCGCCAATACCTGGGAAGGACGAGAATTTTATCTAGATTTCATGAAATTCAAGGTTCTTAGTAATGTACACGTTGAAGAGCCTTCTGAAATGCGGAAAATGAGGAATTGAAGAGTACATTACTACAGAGGCCGGGGCGTAAGGAGTATGACTGTAGACTATACAGCCTTGGCCAAAATTATTAAACACAGACTATTTTTCTCTAACTCTAAAAACCATCTCTTTCCACACCTAAACAATTTCCTGGTATTTCAAAACATAATGTAAAAGTGCCCTTGTGGCCTACTTACTGAATAAACGTTTGAGTTTGAGTTTAATATGTACGCAACAAGAAGACATCAGTTAATACTTAAAAGTACGTATTAAATGAGAAAACAAAAAGCACCAAAAATTCGGATCTACAACGAAGTGACTTATTGCAAATTTTCTATGCAACCATCAATGCCTAATCAGTCCAAATTAAATGATAATATCTCAATTGAAATAAATGAAATATTTATGAAAGACCTCCAGCGTTCGAGACAGGACGCCTTAAGGATGACTCACGTCGCGTCCAATCGGGTCTCCTACACGTCGCCCTCCCGAGCCCGAGCCTTCCGTTGACCCACCGGGGCCCGGACCGGAGCGGCCCGACGCTCGAATATTCACATTAACACGAGCGTCGTTCCATCCATCCATCCATCCATCCAACATAAATATGTAATGTCAAATGTTTAGTTATAAGTCTCTGTTATGTTGATTCAAATAAATTTATTTTCTTTCTTTCTTTCATCCAACCATTTGTTGCGACCAGACGATCATCACACGCCCGTCGTCATTGCATCCACATTACGTTGCCTTCCCATCACCGGCCCGAGTAGAGCCTTTTACATAGCTATAACGGCCGTCGCACGACCGGCCCGTGCCCGGATCGAGTGGCTCGGGCGGATCGGTGGTCACGTGATTCATTCCATACAAAATGTCGCGACGGTGGCCTCGGCTCGGACGCGGGCCGGTCTAACGTGAGTCAGCCTTTAACCTACGGCCTTACGCTTTTAATGGCCTACGGTAACGCTTCAGGATACCGTAACCATGCGCCTCCCGCTTCGTGGTCGCCACTCAAGAACCGTTATGCCCCAACGGCCGTCGGTTGTACGTGCAATGTATACAATATGTATCAAAACAAGAGGCCAAGCTTTGACCCATTAATGGCCATGACGAATGTAAGACTGTTTCGCACTTTCTGTTAGTGTTTTCCGATTATTTATTGATTTATTATTTTATTTATAATTGACAAGTTGTACCTTTTCTAATATTTCCCATATCATCCTGTGAAATTTGATGTTATTCTCATAACAAAAACACATCTCGATAAAACTGTAAACACAACTATTAAGGCAAGTCATTTTAAGAACTATATAATTTAACAGAAGTACCATCCGAATTATGTGGAAGCATTGTGGAAGTTATCGTGAAAACAGTACCCACTAATACGTTATCAATATCTTATATTTCACGTCAATGTCAATTTATTTTTCTTAATAACATTGACATACAAGGTTGGCTTAACATTTTCATTGACAAACTCTCTTCAACTGACATTTCGTTTAGATTTTAACCTTGACTTATCAGATCTTAAGATTGTAAATATTGAATATATGTTGCTTCAATATGATAATGGATTTATCATTATCTGAAGCAAACAAAATATTTTGAGCTTGTATTTCAATAGTATATCCACCAAAACCTTATTTATCCTTACTTACACTTTCACGGGTTTAAAGCTTGGCCTCTCGTCTTGATACATACTGTATGTTATTAACTAACACTGTTTGCGTAGGATTATCCAGTAATGGCTGCGCACTTAATATTAATCAGGCTAGGATTACAATATTTTTTATTACCGCCCGGAATGCCTGGCAAATCCACTCACCACCGATTATCATTAATCGCCCCCTGGGGGGCGGGGGGGGGGGGGATGATATCACCCCCCAATTAAAAGGTTTATCCGGGGCAGTTTTAAGGTGATTATTTGTTTAATTGGTTTTATTTTGGTCTTTGTCAGTGGACTTTTTTAATTGGTTTTATAAACAAAAGGTACAATTTACAGAAACTTTTTTCTTATTATATTTTAAAATATATTTTTTTACACGGAACTTCAAGGGAGGTGTTTAAGAGTCTTAAAGATGGAGAAAAAATAATAACTAGGAACAAATCAAATTATTTTATAAATACTTTATTTTGGTTTTTATAAGTAACTACTGCTGACCCGGTGAACTTCGTACCGCCTAAAAAGCGACAAAAGTATTGATAGCTTTCAAAAATCACGGGATTTTTGTGATTTTTTAGTACTTAATGTCTCAATCAGGGCTGTGACGATTCCAACCAATCCAAAATCATTTTAATCGGTTCAGCCGTTCTCGAGTTATAAGCGGTTGAACAAATCCCACTTTCTTTTATATATAAGTAATATGATATAATATATAGTAAGTATATAATAATATAATTTTTATTATTTCACTAATTATCTACTTTATACAAAATAAGACTATGTAGGGTGATTTCTGCGTCGTGAACCCCCAGAACCAGTTTTTCTAAGTCTGAAACTTGATAAATATTTACCCTATTATCTTATGGTAGTACCTATTTGACCAAAACAAAGTTAATAATCTTATATTATCATTTATCAAAATAATTTTAAAATTATGAAATCATGGTTACCCTATGCCTCTTGACATACGCAGTATGGGAAGCGAATGCAAGACGTCACATTGAGTAGGGTGACCAAATTGTAAGCATTTAAATTTTTTTCTAGTTACTATCAAAAAAAATATTATTACTATTGGTGGCACAAAATGAAAGATTCCTTAATTATGTCAATATAAAGTATTACCAACTCAACAATCTGTACGCCCTTATAGCCATCGGTTCTACGTACAACGTGCACCGCCCCCGTGTATTGTGGGCGTAGGCCGTCCCCCACAACGTGGACCAACATAGTAAATCGTGGGAATCCACTGGACGCCGGTTGCACAAAACCGGTCACTATTAGGGGGCCCATGTCCAGCAGTTGACATACATCGATAGTGGCATAAATGGATGTAGCACTGTGATCCTGCCTAGCAGGGTAGAAAAGACTCTTATTCGTGTAGGCTGCTAAGGAATGGACGTCGCTCCCTTCGTCTGTATTCCCGGAAAGATATAATTTGGGTGTTTTCAAGGCAAGAGTGAATAGGCTGTTACTGAACCAGCGTGCTGCAACTCATCGACTGAGGTCAAACGCTAGTCAGTCTTGTCTAAAAAAAGGTGGTGTGAATAAATGATTTTCGGGAATTATGGGCAACACTTCACTCACCCTTCTGGCTGTATACAAAACAAGACCATATGTAGACCACATGGAAGGGTACCTTATGGCGCTTGACGCTTACGCTATTGTTAATGACGCTTCAATACTAATGTGACACTTTGCACCCGGGTATGTCCTTAAATTACGTCCAACAATGAGAGGTAGGGCACAGCGATGACCATCACGCTTGAATCTGGGGCAGCCCAACTGGGGAAGTACCTCCTCTTTACGGAAGACCACAGCCATAATAGCACTGCTACCTTTCAGGTATGTAGTGTTGTGTTCCTGATGGTGAGTAAGGTTCCCAGAGCTCCAACCCCCCTTAAAGGCCGGCAACGCGCTTGTGACTCCCCTGGTGTTGCGGGTGCCCATGGGCGACGGTAATTGCTTACCACCAGGCAATCCGTCTGCTCGTTTGCCGCCTATGTCATAAACAAAAAGGTTCATTTCCATGTGGACGGCCACATATAAACATATACTACGAGTCCCTAGGGCAGTTAATACTCGACAGCAATAAGTCCGCCTCAACTTCCTGGTTTCCTCGCAACAAACACAACAGTCTTTGTGCACAATCTTCACAGAATCGGAAAACAATCTCGCCAGGAATTGACCTCGGCGACAATGAAGGCAAAACATACACAAAGGGGACACAGACTGTGCACTCAAATAGACGGAACATAAACGTATTTTAAACTTATTTAAAACTAAAGGTTTAATCTAGATGAAAAACAAGTAATTGAATAAGAATAAGAAACGTTTAGTGCCAAAAAAAGGGATAGTTAACGATTAATACGGTACTACTCTCGTTTATTTAGTCACTCGCGCGACCTGTTTCGGAGAACATAGGCCTTCATTTTCAAGCACTAAGAGTGCTGAGTGTCCGTTCGGTTCGCCGCTCGCGTCATAGGCCCGTCGCGCACTGCACTGTACAGTAAACCGAACGGACACTCACTCTTAGTGCTTGAAAATGGAGGCCTATATTCTCCGAAACATGTCGCGCGAGTGACTAAATAAACGTGAGTAGTACCGTATTAATCGTTAATTATTAAATATGTCTCACGTAAGTTTCAATACAAGAAAAGGAATAGGAAAATTATACAAGGAAACAATTACAATATAAAGAAGACAGACATTAAAAATAAATAAGTCTTAAGTAGGTTGGTACAGGGCAATGGGTATCGGTCTCAGCGTGTGCCGGGCAGATATGCTTGGCGCTGGTTTTCAAACCGGTCTCAGACTAGAGTGTCCATGGGCGGCGGTAGTTGCTTACCATCAGGCAATCCGTCTTCTCGTTTGCCTCCTATAACATAAGTGTTCATAAAGCTCGCGGCGTTACCGCCCTGGACTATAGAGGACTAGTTTAGTTAAGTTTAGTTTTTTTTATTCATATACACAAACACAGACATATTACATAATAAATGGCCTCATCTCAGCATATTGCTAGCTAATAGCCAGCGCTGATCATCCGATGAGGCCATGGTGAAAAAGTCACGATCACAAAAAATATAAATATTAATATTTAACCTTTATTGCACAAAACATAAAGGTGGACTTAATGCTACAAAGCATTCTCTACCAGTCAACCTTATCATGTTGTTTATATCTGCAAATGAATATATTTTTTTTTAACACACAAAAAAGCCCATCGTGTTTAAGCCCGCTAGAATCCTCTAGGTAAGATTTGATAACTGTAAAAAAAGTTCGTACGTCAAAGTAAGTAAGTCGGAAATAAAAGCTTGTAGTCGCCATCAGATATATCGGAGCTGTGGAGGTGGTCACAAATATCGGAACAACGCCTCTACTATCAAGACGATAAAGTGCATGCTCCGATGTTTTTGATAACCTTGGCTGCTCCGATTTGATAGCGATTGTACCATTTTTGACGGAAACTTATTTCTGAAGTATATTTCAATTTTTGTAATTTGTAGCGACATCTAGTTGAATATTAGTCTCCGGTGAAAATGAAAGCAAAAAACATACACAAAGGGTCTCGATGACAAATGTTACGGATGCTGCCTTTTCTTGCTTTTTGCGTTGCTTATTGTGTCCCCCCCCCCCCTCAGTGTAGGGGGGGGGGGTCGGAGAGTGGATGGGGTGCTCGGATTTAGATACTTAAGATTAAGCTCTCATTTATACCTATAGAAATGATGAAATAACAATATATAATAATATGCCGGAAATAAAATTGTATACCATTTTAATTAGGCAATACGTCTGGTTTTTTATCCAATAGCCCAATAGCTAGTCCATCCTTTCCACCCAATAGCCTAGTACATTCTAGATTCCATTAAAACTCAATAGTCCTTACACCATGGCGGGTGCGGTCTCTGTGCGTGTCCCATGATACGGACAGGGGCAGCATCCGCTTAGTGTACCCCTTCGATTACATTAAATTGTCGAAAGGGCCTCTGCGCGTTGGCTCGATCTGGCTCCGCGTACGCCTCCCAAATGTCCGGAACACCATTGTTCCGTGTACGGAAGAGACATACAAATAATAAAAATAAAGAATGAGAAATGAATTTCAAAATCAAATAATAAAAAAAAAAGATGGGCAGCAGCATCCGTCGTAACCACACACAGCTACTGCGGTCGCCAACCCACCTGCCAAGCGTGGCGATTATGGCAACTACAGAACATGATACAAGTCATATTTGGGAGGCCTACGTCCAGCACCTGAACCTAAGACTGTCGGCATCATTGGCAGAGTCACCACCCACTAGGCCTGTCGTCAAACCGGTCCACAACCTTGACGAGATCGCTAGACAAAAAATATTATATAGGAACGTCTGCTAGCGAATATCTTCGATATTTAAATCGGCAAAAAAATAGAAAAATGTTGACTCTAAGCGGGACTCGAACCCACAATCACTGGATCACTAGCCCAGTGCACTACCAACTCGTATAGCACAATTGGTAGTGCACTGGGCTAGTGATCTAGTGGGTTCGAGTCCCGCTTCGAGTCAATTTTTTCCTATTTTTCTTTCGATTTAAATATCGTTAGACTAGTTGGGAGCCTTCCCACTTACGTTTGGTAGTATACTGAGTCATCACTCAAGAACCTTTCTGTTCCGTCTATATATATTTGTTTTACCATTCCTTGAGCTGTGTCGGAAGAAAACATAATTCACCTTTACCTGAACTGGTTAACTCGTGTTTACTGGAAGCTAGTTCAGTAACAAGGCACTAAACGCGTGAGACACTCGCCGCGCTCGACTGTAAAACATGTTATTTCTTCCCTCGTGCATTGAGATCACAGTATACATGGTGCAGTACGTTGAGTGACCAAAATTATTTTTACGTCACACTGGGCAGTAAGTAAGATTTATCGCCCTAGGGCGCGACGGAAAATCTCACTTTACACCCAGACGAAGACGCAAAACTATGTACGCACCACGGGCGGTAATAAATAAGGCCTCAGATCGCTTGTTAATATCCCTCACCCCCGGTTCGGGCCACAAATACCCACGATCTGAGCTATTCTTTGTTTTACCGGCCTGGGTACGTCATATACTATTACGTCTGATTTCTTTCATTATTTGAGCACTGATGGGCTAGTGGCCTAGCGGTGAGGGCGTGCGACTGCAATCCGGAGTAAATTCCGGGCCAACGTAAGAGATGACATTTTTTATTTACCCCTTTTTTAAATACAAAACTTAAACATATTAATTAGGTACTCAAGATTTTAAGTCAAATATTGCTCGACATGAGAGATCATTTTATGAGAGGTAGGGCACAGCGAAAAACCAACACGCCTGAGTCTGGAGAAGCCCGACTGGGGAAGTACCTCCTCCTTACAGAAGACCACAGCCATAATAGCACTGCTACCTTTCAGGTATGTAGTGCTGTGTTCCTGATGGCGAGTAAGGTTCCAGAGCTCCAACCCCCTTTAAAGGTCGGCAATGCGCTTGTGATTTCCCTGGTGTTGCGGGGTTCCATGGGCGACAGTAATTGCTTACTATCAGGCAATCCGTGTCGTAAGAGGCGACAAAGGGAATAATCCTACGGACGGGCAGCAGCGCCCAAACCCAATCTACAGCTACTGCGGTCGCCAACCCGCCTGCCAAGCGTGGCGACTGGCAACTACCTCCAAGATGATACAAGTCATATTTGTTGGGGGCCTATGTGGACTGCATACGGCTGAAATGTATGTTATGTATGTAAATGCAGGCAATCCGTCAAATCTTTTGGCACCAGTGTCATTAAAAAAACTAGCAAAGTCAGTGTACTTAATATTTACACTGCTACCGCTGCGGTGAACGCTCGGAACTAAAATCGAACTATTTAAACAACCGCACAAACTTCTCGGACGAACAAACACACAGAATTTATGGCTCGTTCGACTCCCAGTTGCGAACTTTCGATAGAATGCTTCTAACGTGGTCGCAGCCAAGAATCGTAACGGGCTTGGCCGGCTCTTTTCAAGTGGCAAACAAGCATGCCTGGCTGTTGGTAAGCAGTAAACGTAGCCCGCCGAGGATTTACACGCCTTTTAAGAACCTTTTGATTCAATTTTTGAAGGTAAAGTTCTTTAATATTTAAATCGAAAGAATAATAGAAAAATATTGGATAATAAACCAGTGGTTGTGGGTTCGAATCCCGCTGGGAGTCAGTTTTTTATTTTCCTTTCGATTTAAATATCGGAGATATTCTTTAGCAGACGTTTCTGCATAATAAAAAAAATATCTGAAAAAAAAAATAAAGTTCTTCAGTTTCTTATCTTATCTTATGCGAATCTCTCTGCAAGTTTCTCTGTCTGTATTAATTACTGAACCGATTAAGAAAACACTTGATACGATAAATAAACTTTTAACAAAAAATAAACCCAACTTCAAATAGGTACTAAAAAGCAACAAATATTTGTTTTCTTTATCACTTGATAAGTACTTTTGTACTATTTAGAACAAATCAATTTCTTAGGACAATTATATACAATTATTTTTGGTTTTGGAGTCGGTGCCAGCCACGCTACTCAACATACAATTGAAACTCATATTTTTTACACCGCTGTACGTGCATGTCAGCTGTTTTAATTTTGATTTGTTGACAAATGGACTAAGAAAATATATAATACATATATATCGTCACTACTTAAAAAATCTTGTATCTGACACAGATACTGTAAGTAGAAACGCAGTAACTCTGTACTCATCCCATACATAGTTGGGCCAATCAACTTTTTGACCGACATTTTCCTGTCCTCGGAAGTTTTGTTCAAAATATTCGCTATTTGTTTTCATTTGGTAACAAAATAGCATATTACTTATAACTAGATATTTTAGCAACGCAATGTATGTCTGACTATTCAGATATATTAATGAAATAAGTATTTTTTACGGTAACTCTGTATACAATTCCCTCGCTCCATACAAAAAACTGTTGTCCAATACGCAAGGCTGCATTGTACTTTCCGGTTAATATCAATATTTTCTATATAGGTAAATACTTTGTATTTTATGAGTATTATATGCAGTTGAATTAATTGTATTTCGAGTTCAAAACATTAACTAACTTAATAACATTAAAGAAAAAAAATATATAGAAACTGTCCGGCAAATATTTTATTTTCGTCGGTATACTGAGTTACCTTCAAATCGTCAAAACAAACACTCACACAGACAGAATTTGCACTCTATCTCACAAAACTATTAGCTGCGTTACTGTCGGGACTGCGAGCATAGCCCTTTAACAACGCCGACAGCCCGCCCCTCCCTTTCGAGGTATCGGTTGAGGTGCGTGTCTCTTTCTCTGTCGGCTGAGTGACCACGTTTTCATCGGTAAATAATAGTTTATTTTGCTATTCATTTAAAATGTCAAGGGCTCTAAGTATGTGTTTTGATTAGTGTGTTTAAAATTACTAAAAAATTTATACATTTTTGATCATTATAAGAATACTGGCAAATGTCAGTTGCGTTACCTGTATACTGAGTTACTTTCATGGTAACTCTAAAGACATTTCCGGTAACTCCAAAGACGTTTTCAAAATATTTTGTTTTAGATTAACTACCTACCAATTACACATTTTCTTATTTTTCATATTAAAGTTTTCTGACTTACTACTAAAAGTATTAGGAGGCTGGACCGACTTTCAACTTACTTGTTGCCTTGTTCCAGGCTTTGTAACTAAGACTATAATGGCGTCAACACCTGCTGACAAGCAAATGAGGTTAAGGGTAAAACGAAAATAAATTCAGGCTTCATATGAAGAAGCTAAAAGAAAACACCGAGACACTATCACCTAATAAAACGGCTCGTTAAAGATTTATCACCTCGGGAAAAGAAAATCGCTAATACCATATGGAAACTAAGAAAAAATACAGGCAAAGAAAGAAAAAAATGCTAACCGTTGTAGCTGAAACACCACCGAACTCGCCCATACTATTCTTGCAAAATATTCAAGACCGAGAAAATCGTGTCTTTGGTGTTACCAAATTGTCTCTGGAGTTACTATTACGAGTATGTCCACATCCTTTAAGGTAACGCAACAGACATCATTTTGGGAAGCGCTATGGTTTTTTAAGAAAAACATACATAAATAAATGTTAAAGGCTGTACACCTTCAGGGTATCTTAATCATGTAAGTCTAAGCTATTGGAAAATATACAAAAGTGTTTAATATCTTAAACCTAAAAATAATAAAAAAAGAAAATTTTGTGTCTGTAAAATGTCGGTCTAAAAGTTGATTGGCCCAGTTACGGCATTTTTTTTTTTTATTGCCAGAATGACTTACGAGATTCTTTCAAGGTAGCGACGAATTATAGTGCAGAGTGTACCGAGAGGGAAGTGAAATATTGGAACTGAGGCGCTACCGCCAAAAACAATATTAGTTAATTTCAAACTATTGTCTCTGTCACTCTCATGAGTTCTTAATAGGGGTAAAATAGAAAGATGCTCGAAATTCACGAATTTCGTTTTTCGCGGCAGCGCTACAGATATCAATTTATTCACGACTGCTGAAGGCTTCTGGAAACAAAAAGAGTGGCTGGCACCGACTCCAAAACCAAAAATAATTGTATATAATTGTCCTAAGAAATTGATTTGTTCTAAATAGTACAAAAGTACTTATCAAGTGATAAAGAAAACAATTATTTGTTGCTTTTTAGTACCTATTTGAAGTCGGGTTTATTTTTTGTTAAAAGTTTATTTATTTTTAGCCTTTTAGTTTCTCATTTTGTCACTGATTTTTAATAAACGAATATGGGCAGACAGTGTCCTTTGTGCCAAACGAGGAAATATTATAATAAAAGGAATACATAAATAAACGTTGCAAAGAGACAAAATGTATGTCTAATTGAGTCGTGTTCGAAGCTTATGCTGCCGCCACACATTCGTGCGAGTAGCGAGGCGAATGGCGAGGCGAAACACGAGCACGCATGTGTACGCCGACCTCTCGCACGTCGCCTCGCGTTTTTGTATAGGCAAAGTCTTGTCGAACTTTTCGACGAGTAGCGCGGCGAGTGACGAGCCAGCATGTCTAAACGCGGAGTTTGGACCGATTTGAACGCTAATAAACTGCCAAACCGAACACTTGACTACAGATCGTTAATTTAACGGAGATGATGAGACTCGAAATCGTCATCTGATACTTATCGTGGCACATAAGTAATGCAACGCCAGACACAGGCAATACTGCGATCTGGAATGTGGTGGAACACTACGATCGCTAATCTGCTTGCCAAGCGTGGCGATTATGGCATTTACCCCCATGCAAGGCGCACGAAAGCCGTGGCCTCAAGTTCCCATGGGCCCACGATACCCTAGTTACTGTAACGGCCAGTGTACCAACGAGGTGTGCGAAGAATGGCGCAAAATCGGTCATTGTGGGTCACTTTAAGGGGAATCTATGTTCAGCTGTGGCCGTCCTTTGGTTATTATGGTTATGATGATGATGATAAGAAAGTTGTTACCAGAGTGCATCACATGGCAACTCCATTAAGCCCAAAAACCGCTACATTACACTTTTATATCATGTGGTTCCGTTGCCAGAAGGTGGTAATTTCTGAACATAAATGCTTGATCTGTTGCCGAAAATTTTAATTCGGTATTGCATTTTTTAAGAGTCCCGAATGACGTAGTTCGGAGATAATGCACTAAAAAATAACATGCAACAGAATTAATGTACCTCCTCCTTTTTAAAGTTGGTTAAAAATATGTGCATGGTTACCAAAGTGCATCTCATGACGATTCCTTTAAGCCCAAACAGGACCCCGCTACACTATTTTATCATGGAGTTCCGTTGCCTCCTATCCGGCTACAATCATCATACTAGATTCTGGTAACAACAGAACCAACCTTGTAGTTTATGCAGTAAAACTACGAAAAAATGTACCAAATTCGTTCCTAAATGAAGTAGTTCTAAGGTAACACGCAAAAAATTAACATACAATCGAAATGACATTCTCCTCCTTTTTTAAAGTCGGTTAAAACATTAGTCAAGGTTTATTATAAGACTGCAACTCATGACAACTCCATTAAGTCCAAACACGGCCACTCTATACTTTTTTATCTCCGTGTTCCGTTGCCTACCTCCCGGATCCAACCACCAGATCAGGTTAATGGTAACATTTCGTCAGAAATATTTAAGTTGACTTTGTCATAGTCGCTTTAGTATTTCAATTGAAATATCTCAGCGCCGCCCAGGAAACACAAGGAGTTTCCTATGACAACCTATGGTCTTCTTCATCAGTTCTTCTTCACCAAATACTATTTTCTGAACACAAATGCTTGACTTGTCACCGAATATACTAAAATCGTTATACGTGTACCTATAAATTTTGAAGAGTTCTCTTAATTCCTCATGGATCCCATCATCAGATCTGAATTCTGTTAACAATGGGACCAACCTTGAGGTAGATGGTTTCAAACAATGAAATTTTTTTTGAAACCGGTCCATAAATGACGGAGTTCTGAAGTAAGGCTGATATCACACTTGCGATTTGCGAGCGAGTTTTGTATGGAGGCGAATACGCAGCGAGTTGGCTGCGTACGAGTTTTGTATAGAAATCGCTTGCAAATCGCCCAAGTGTGATAACGCCCTTACACACATAAAAAAAAAAAAAAAAAACAACTTGCCAACCGAATTGATAAGCTCCTCCTTTTTTTGAAGTCGGTTAAAAATAGTTTCAGTTTATGGGCATTTCAAATCATAATGATCATCCATTATTGAGAGCAAAAAGTGTGGTGAAATACATAGGGAACTTTTTCTTAAACATAAATATGAAAATATTTACCTTATAGCTTATACCTAAATAATTACCTTTAGATACTTACTCGCTTTAACTATGCAGACAATTTTCGAAAGTTGCCATAGTCGCCACGCTTGACAGGCGGGTTGGCCGCAGTAGCTAACTAGCATCCTTCGGTTTTTTCCTCTGTCGCCTCTTACGACACTACTACGAGAGGTTGGGTGGTGCTATTCTAGTCAGCCGGCACCAGAAGGCGACAATATACCTACTAGTGTCACAAAAATTCATATATTTGTGAAAAATATGAAATAGTCCAGAAATACAGTATAAGACAGCCAATTGATATAACAGTTTTCATATGTGACATCTAGCAAAAGGGACCTTATTGTCGATGGCGCTTACGTCGAACCGCGTTGCTTTTGTATTGCGGCATCTTGAACAACGGCGTAAGCATCATCGACAATAAGGTCCCTTATCATAGATAATGTCACATATAAAATATTGCACATTGCAGTTATCTACGCCTTAACTAGACGGTGTAAGGTTCATTATTGCTCGTCCCGGACGTGTTGTATTGTTGTGTCTATTGTTCCCACAAAAGTTACAGAGAAACAAAAGTAAGGAAACTGTACAGAGTAACAGTTCATAAGAAGTATCTTCAAAATAAGGGTAAATATTAACAGTTTAAGAGAAGTATATTATAAGGATACATATATTCGTTTAGTTCATACATACATTGACGACCGGTCTGCCCTAGTGGGTAGTGAAGCCTATGAAGCCGATGGTCCTGGGTTTTTTGGGGGATTCCCAGTCAGGGCATTTATTTGTGTGATGAGCACAGATATTTGTTCCTGGGTCATGGGTGTTTTCTATGTATTTATATGTATCTATCTATTATATATATCGTCGTCTAGTACCTACAAAACAAGCCTTACTGAGCTTACCGTAGGACTAGGTCGATTTGTGTAAGATTGTCCCGAAATATTTATTTATTTATACTGTAAGCCATTGTCATTATGAGTAAACTTACTCATTGGTCTTAGTCCGCCTATTGTTAACTATGTTTTTAGTTAGCGCGCTCAGGAAAGTTGTGTATACAAGTCGCAAGTTTTTATTATTTCAGCTGTAAAATGTTTCTGTCGTTTCTCCAATCATCATCTTCCTCACGTAGTCCCGGCATTTGCCACGTCTCATGGGAGCCAGGCGTCCGCTTCGCAGTAAATCCCAGGATTGGCGTAGGTTTTACGAAAGCGACTGCCATCTAACCTTTCAACCCAGAGGGTAAACTAGGCTTTATTAGGATTAGTCAGGTTTCCTCACGATGTTTTCCTTCACCGAAAAGCGACTGGTAAATATCAAATGATATTTCGCACATAAGTTCCGAAAAAGTCATTGGTACGAGCCGGGGTTCGAACTTGCGACCTCAGGATTGCAAGTCGCACGCTCTTACCGCTAGGCTACCAGCGGTGTCTCGAATAAAATAAAAAAAAGTAAGTGACACATAGGTTATAAAAAACTGTGACTCTGTCCCGTGTCCTTACTCCTACCGGAAATGCCATTTCGTCTGTAGCCATGGCGTCGCGCCAGCTGACTGTACAACATCAACTGACCAGGCATTGAACCTTATACCGTCGGGATAAAGTTCAAAATGAGAGTAAAGCTAAAAGTACAAAAAGATGTCATTTTTAGTTGCACTTCGGAGTTGACATGTATACAGAATGACTCAGGAGACGTGAGCGGAATCAACTGCGAAAATTCAGTTAATAATAAGCTACTGTTTCGTAACGTGTAGTGAATTTTTTTTTTTTTTCAGTGTCATATTTTTTAGTTTTTATTTTTTCTACCACGGTGGCAAACAAGCATACGGCCCTCGTGATAGTAGACAGCCCATGGACAAATAGTAGACAACCCTATGAAAAGCACCAGAGGATTCGAGAAATATCAGTACGATATTATTATATCAGTACGAGTATCAGTATCGGTCAGAAAAATGTAAGCAAAATGTAATACCTTTACCAGATACTCTTTAAAGTATCAAGAGTAAGGGTATCCAAGCCTTCAAGGTGAGGGTATAAATATCTACACGTTCACACGGCCATATATCCACACTAATATTATACTAGTTTAGTTCGAAAAAACCTTCCTATTTTCCAATAAGCAAATTCTCGCTACTAAACAGCAGCGCTACCGCGAAAAACGATATTTATAAATTTCAGACTATCTGTAATTGGAGTAAAAGAGAAAGATGATCGAATCGAAATATACGAACTTCGATTAATTCTAAGCAGTTATATTTGGACTTGTAGGTAATTTTCTTTTGTATATATATTTTTTGTGGTATTTATTTACTGAAATTGTTTGATGTTTTCTTACAGAATTACGCATGTATGTTTAAGATTTTTTTGTATACTGTTTTGAAAAAATGAGTCCCACCGAGTTTCTTGCCGGTCATAAAAGTCAAAATACTTCTCGGGTCAGAGGTGTAGGGTTAGAACCGGTGTAGTCTTTATTTTTCTCTTTTACTTTTGTATACTCGACGTGTAAAAGTGCCCTTGTGGCCTACTTACTAGATAAACGTTTGAGTTTGAGTGTGATGTTCGCGGTGCCGGGCCAGTTGTCATTTGTCCATCAAAGTTTCGATAGAGTAAAATAAAACGTAATACGACAAACTTCATGTGCTGTTAGAGCACTCTTTTATCGCATTTATGCAGATTGCATTCGTCATCTTTCTATATGAAAACTCCATATTTTAATGTAGTATTTACATCTTTTCTAATATATTATGAATTAATTTAAACTGATTAGGTATTGGTCGTTGCGGTGTCTGGTGATTGCATAGAGAATTTGTAATAAGTCACTTCATTGTAAATCCGAATTTTTGGTGCATTTGGTTTTATTATTTAATATGTACGTCTTTTCCGTACACGGAACAATGGTGTTCCGGACATTTGGGAGGCGTACTCGGAGCCGGATCAAGCCAACGCGCAGAGGCCTTTTCGCCAATTTAATGATATGTACGGTGTGGATGTTGCCCTTGTCCGTATCATGGGACGCGCACAGAAACAGCACCCGCATAGTGTAAGGACTATTAATTTTAATGGAATCTAGAATGTAGGTACCTGGTTATTGGATGGAAAGGATGAACTGGGCTATTGGATAAAAACCGGGCGCCTTGTGGTGGCTCTCGCTCTACAAGATTAAAACCTCTCGCTAGCATGTACGTAGATCAGTTTTTATAATGTTGATTGTCAAAACGTCACTTTTATGTTTTCAAATAATTTTCATGTAAATGAATATTTAAAGTAAAAAATATATTGTTTCTGAAGATTAATCGTGGAGTTTCTACTTCTATATATATCCCACAGCCTAATGAAATGGTATACAATTTATATATGTACGAGGGGCGTTCAATATATAATGATAATGACATATAAACTCTTTGGCAAAGTAATAAAAAAGTACTGGCAGGCATAGCCCATTTAACTATTATAAAAACAAAAATAAAATAACTTGACAGTCGTTTGTTTTTTTTTAAATAGAGTACATTCATTTCGTTGTGTCGGAACCAAATGGTGAAAATGGAGAAAATTGAAGTTCGTGCGGTGATTAAATACCTTTGCTTGAAAAATGTTACTACTGAGCGAGTTAATTTAGATTTTCAAGAAACATTAGGAGTTCACGCTCTTCCTTATTCCACGGTTGCACGGTGGTGTGCCGAGTTTAAAAGAGGGAGATCGAACATCAATGACGACCCACGCTCAGGGCGACCGAACTCTACAGTGACCGAACAAATGATAAAAAAAGTTGAGGAAATAATTTTAACGGATGTTCGTGTTACTGTTCGTTTTATAGCAGAAGAAGTCAAAATTTATGTAGGGAGCGTTCATAATATAATAAATGACCACTTGGGCATGAAAAAGGTATCAGCACGCTGGGTACCAAGAATGCTTACGGACACTCAGAAAAAAACCAGACTGCGGGTTTCAAAGGTATATTGGACCTGTTACAGCAAAATCCTGACCGATTTTTGGCTCGTTTTCTAACAATGGATGAAACGTGGCTTCACCATTACGACCCAGAAACCAAGCAACAATCTATGACTTAGAAGAGGCCATCATCACCACATCCGAAGAAATTTAAGGCATTTCTATCCGCCGGCAAAGTCATGGGCTCCCTTTTCTGGGATAGCCACGGGGTTGTTATGATTGAATATTTCGATCATGGAGCTACGATCACGGGGAATTTATATGCGGAACAAATAAAAAAACTACGTAACGTTATACGAGAGGAACGCCGAGGGAAACTTTCCAAAGGTGTTTTGTTTCACCAGGACAACGCTCCCGCACATAAGTCAAGAGTTGCCATGGCTGCCATCAAAGATGCTGGCTTTGAATTGATGGAGCATCCTCCATATTCACCAGACCTCGCTCCTAGTGATTTCTATTTGTTTCCGCGTTAAAAGAGCACCTCAGAGGTCAGAAATTTGATAATGATGATGCCGTGGTCGCCGCGGTACAGGATTTTTAAGGGGTCAAGAAGAAGATTTTTTTTAAAAGGGAATATTAATGTTAGAAAAGAGATATAATAAGTGTAAACTCTTGAAAGGTGACTATATTGAGAAATAAAGTTAAATATGTCAAAAGTTATTTGCATCCTTGTCATTCTCATTATATATTGAACGCCCCTCGTACGTATTATTAACTGATGTTTTCTTGTTATGTACATATAAGATTTAATAATTAACGATTAACACGGTACTACTCACGTTTACGGTGCGCGACGGGCCGGTGACGCGAGCGGCGAACCGATCGGACACTCAGCACTCTTAGTGCTTGAAAATGGAGGCCTATGTTCTCCGAAACATGTCGCGCGAGTGACTAAATAAACGTGAGTAGTACTGTATTAATCGTTCATTATTAAATATGTCTCACGTAAGTTTAAATACAAACATATAAGATTTATTTTTAGAAATTACACAAAATTGTTTAACAGCATTTAGAAAGAGATGATTTTCAGTATAAGAAGAAAAAGTGTGTGCAAGGCAATAGTCAATAGCTTTTCCGCCAGAAACGACTCAGAGGGGGGTATCCTTTGAAATAAATTAGTTGTTCCTGTGCCTCCCCCCTCACATCCCCCACATGGCTCACAGAATCCCTTTCATTGCCTGGTGTTAAGCAATTACCGTCGCCCATGGGCACTCGCAACACCAGGGGAGTCACAAGCGCGTTGCCGGCCTTTAAGGGGGGTTGGAGCTCTGGGAACCTTACTCACCATCAGGAACACAACACTACATACCTGAAAGGTGGCAGTGCTATTATGGCTGTGGTCTTCTGTAAGGAGGAGGTACTTCCCCAGTTGGGCTGCCACAGATTCAAGGGTGATGGTCAACGCTGTGCCCTACCTCTCATTGTTGGACGTAGTTTAAGGACATACCCGGGTCCAAAGTGTCCTTATTAATTCCCCTCGAAACGAAACCTTAAATTATCTGAACCGAATTGTTCTCATGAATAAATATGGAAACAAGACGGTATGTTTGACCTTCGTAATTTATTATAAAGGGGACTTAAGGTCTAAAGGCAGCTTGCACACTAACGCTAGACTACACCCACCTAACAACAATAATATTACTTTGCTATTCCAACAAAATATCCAATAATATTTTTTTATATTATTTATATTATTGTTGTTAATAATATGGACTTCCGCAAAGTAACGCCTGATTCAATTAATTACTTAACACCCACCTAAATTTAGCTATAGGTGAAAAACTTAGCTAAATCACCGGGCCTAAGTAGTAGTAACGTGTGTACACGCATGTCGGCGTTCTATATTCAAATTTTTACGAAGTTCCATATTAATTCTCTGCACAACTTTTTTTATAAAACTACGGTGGCAAACAAGCATACGGCCCACCTGATGGTAAGCAGTTACCGTAGCCTATGGACGCCTGCTACTCCAGAGGATTATATAAACAATGCAAAAATGCTCGTTTAGTTAAGTTTTTCACCTACGAGTATAATATATACTTGGACAGTCGCCATCATATGTATCTGAGCTCTGGATGTCGTCACAAATATCTGATCATGTACTTTATCGCCTTAACAATAGCGTTCGGATATTTGTGATCACCTCCACAGCTCTGATATATCTGGGGCGATAGACACCAACTATATATTTAAACCACTAATTGACTCTTTATGGTTAATAATAATCATCATTATTAGACTATCATTGCTATACATAGGCCTGCTCCAAAGCGCCCCACAATGACCGGTTTTGTGCCCTACTTACCTACTAACGTGGGTAGGCAACGCCCATATGAATCCTCTGGAGTTGCAGGCGTGCATAGACATAGTAACTGCTAACCATCAGGCGGGCCGTATGTTTGCCACCGTCGTTATAAAAAAAAAATTACATAGAAAACACCCATGACTCGGGAACAAATATATCTGTGCTCATCACACAAATGTATACCCTTACTGGGATTCGAACCCAGGATGATCTGCTTCATAGGTACAGTCATAGTACAGTGTTCTAAATGACCTACACGCGCTCTTATTCTCTTGACAATAGAGACGTGTTGACCTCATTTTGAACACCTCAAATGCTAAGCTACTTCTGCTGCTGACTGTATCTGTCAAAAACATCAGTGTCAACAACTGATAAACACAATCTCGTTTCGAGACAGCCCCTTAATCACCGTGTGCGCTGCCCCTAACGGGCCTAATTTGTGTGTAAATTGTTTGGCTCGAGCCCGCCAGCCCGCGGCGTGACGCGCCATGTCTTGAGGAGATTAGCGAGTCAAATAGAGCCATTGTCACGGCTTAATGCCTAATACAATATTCCTAATATTTAGTAGATATTTATAAACGAAAGTAATGTATTTGGGACTATCATATAATCATAAGACTAGGTACTGTCGTAGATACTTGACAACAATATACAGAGTGTCAATGTCAAGACATTTCGACGCATACTGCCAGAAACGCAAATTATCCGAAACGCACATTGCCATACTTTCATTCGTAAAGTACCTTATACGCAAAAGAGTAAAGACGACTCAAGACTATGAGTTATCAAGGGAACTTTTCCTTCCCTTTAAGGTAACTTGGATGCAGTAGATATGATATTTTGCTAAAAGAAAACTATTTGCTTACAATTAGGTGGACCATTTTTTTTAAGTTGTATACTCAATATTTTATTTGTTTTTTTTTTTATGTGGTTTATACTCAGAATCATGAGTTCTTTCGAGCCTGATAGGAGAAAAAATGTGGTCCAAAATTTACCACATAAAAAAAACAAAAAAATAATTTACAGCTTTAAATAAAATGGCCCAGGTCACTCTATGTGTCGTCTTGTCCCTTCCTATAGTACATATGTCAAAAGGCATAAAGTGACCATAATTTACCAATTAAGAAGAGATTATTACCGTTGCTTTGATCAAATAAACCCGATGGATGGCCAGTTCCTGAGTTACAAAAACTGGTTTCCGCCAGTAATTCCGCCATCTCCGTCCAGACGAGGGGAGCGGTTTCATCCTTACGTTGTGAATATTCCATTCATTCGCACGAAGCATAATTCGGACTGCTAAGGAATGGAATTCGCTCCTTTCGTCTGTATCCCCGGAAAGATATAATTTGGGTCTTTTCAAGGCAAGAGTCAATAGGCTGTTAGTGTACCTGCGTGCTACACCCTCGACTTCGTCGTCACTTACCATCAAGTGCGACTGAGGTCAAACGCTGGTCAGTCTTGTAAAAAAAAATATATTCAAAATGCCAGACTATTTGTAATATTCTTTGAGGGTAAAAATATAATGAAAATTCTTTACAACACAATATTAAATGTAGTTTCGGCTCCATGCTTCGATCAGACCTAATCAAAATATGTAAAGTCAAATTTCCATGTAGTTAAAAAGTCTATCAACATGTATTTTTTGCGCCATCAACCGTACTTGCCTGTCCATCGGGGCTGGCCCTCGTTGTTGAGTATTTCGCCGACTGCCTTTAACCAGCGGCGCGGAAAGCGTCCCTCACGCACTCTCCCCGGGATTAATTTTATTAAAACCCTTCTTAATAACGAAAATCCACTCTAATTCCTTCGACTTACGGACCCTTTTTAACTAGCAACGGAGCATTATTGAAATTTACCGAATAAAGTCAACTGGAATAATGTAAAAAAACTTGTTTTATTTTTTATATCGTTTATTTTATCCGGTATACGATTCCATAAACACATTGCGATGAATATTATGGTCTGTACATTCAATATCAAATAAAATGTATATTAGTAAATAATGTAAATATATATTATGATCTATTTAAATTATGTTGGCACTGAACGTGACACGTAGTATCAAAATGGACGCTAAGTATGGAACTTACAACAGAACTACAATTCCTCGGCCCGACGCCAAACCAAACGGCATTCTCTTAAATTCATAATGCCCGTAATAAGTCTAAATAGGAGTCTTAAGAATCATCTATTTTAAGATCGATATTAAATAACATCTTTCCAAAGTTTTAATACGAACCGCATTAAACAACATTGATTTTATCTCCGCATCTGTAATCGCGAATAAAGAGTTAACCTCGTCGAAGTTGTAAGTTACGTATCGATTGGAGTCGGGCGTTGGGTGTCCGGGCGGGGCGGCACAGGGTTGTGAGATGGCCTGACGCACAGACGCCTCTGAGTGTATGTATCAATAGATATTCCTGATACAAGCTATGTGCTAGTGAGTGTTAGGTTAGTCTATATGTTAGGACAAAATACCACAAAGATTTATATCTTCTAAAAGATGAAGGAAAATTCACTTCTCTTTCCTTAATTTTTACTGTGGCAGGATTTTAAGACGCAATAAATACACTCAGGACAAATTAGTTGTGCAATCAGATACCGACATACTATCAGATAGCCATACTAATGACACTATAAAGGGCGACAGTCGCTACAGAAAGAGAAGTCATTACAGGTTGGAAGGGCGCAGCGCGCGGGAGAGGGACTAGCTCTTAATCTACTTCGAACTCCGATGGACGGATCATTGCGATTCCAGGTACATAACCAAACGTTGTACATCGTTTTATAATACAATTTTAAATCATCGTACAATTGACGGTTCTTACGGTACAAAAATACATCTCACCTACAACTAAACTAAAGGATGCGACTAGAAGCGACACGCGATCAGTCGCACTAGAGGCAGACGTACGCCCCACCGGACAAACAAAACTAACGATTAACATCAACACCAAACATTCGATAAAAATTTAATTCAACATCTGCTCACATTAACACTAGTGTTAGTAATTGCAAAAATGGTGGTAGCAAACTCTTGTCCATACAAAACTGCCCCGGCTACGCGGGCACTAAAATTGACATCGAAATTTACATGATTTAGATTCAGCTATGATACATAATGTTTTAAATGTTAATTTTACGAATTTGACATCTATATAAAATATATAGCGGTGTGCTAGCCAGTCGCTGCGTAGTCGGTTCCATATGAAGCTTTCAGAGGCTTAAAAATTAGTGGACACGAGTATAGATTTAGGCCTCACGAGGCCAAAAAACGCTTCAAACGGACTCGCGATGGCCAGCACAACGCTTGCTCCAACTTACAATAAATTCTAATTCATTTCATTTGGTGTTACAATACATTACTCACCGTTGTTACAATACCTAAATTAACTTCCACATTCATCAATTATAAGAAAAATCTATTTTAAAATATCAACAATTTGGCACATTATCTTCCTGTTTTCTCAAAATACCCATTAAAGAAAGCTTATAGATTTAAGAGGGAAGGAATGCCTTAAAGAAATGTACCGGCGTATAGAGATAGCTAATAACGAAGTTACATGTAGACCCTACGAAGACTAAAGGGTATGTCCCTTACGATAGTGGGCGGTGCCCTAGATACGAACAACTACTATACGGAGATCAGAGTGCAGTGTCACTGAAGCGTCTGCGGGTCGTATTTGCCTCTTTATCACTCGTATATATAGCGATAGAGAGCACAACAGGCCTTGAGGCATCAATGACGAATTTGCACGAAAAAGAGCAAGCGGGAGGACAAACCTACATCCCTGAAGCAGGGATCTGTCGATATGAACTCGAGTCTTCAAAGTTCTTAAGGATTTATCTCTGTTTCAGACCAGTCATTCCTTGAAGCAGGATTATAGGACTTTCATCATGCTCCAATGAGTGATTTAGACTCGAGTTTCGACCCTAACAATAAACTTTTCAAGTCTACAACAATATTCGCAACATTTGCGCAGTCTTACCCTACGTCATCTTTAATTTCCATCCGTGAATATTGCTTCGTACCGAACCTCAAACAAATCTAGAATCCTGACTCCCAGCATTTCTTCCACTGTTGGCACAACTTTAAATTCTTCGGATCAATGCAATCAGTAAACTAGGTTACGGAACTTTCTGCAATCTTTGCTCCAACTTTCAAGTATTCAGATACTTCGAAACTGCTAGTTCCTAGTCTAGCACTCTATTGACTATTTACACTTTCACTTCACTACACCGATCTTTTGTTCATCACATCATCACCGCTTAGACTCCAATAATTTAAAATCAGCTTCTTTTCAAAGACTATAGTATAGATAGTTCACGTCGTATGCTACAATCTTGTTTCTCTTGACTTTACTTCAAATTTTGCATACAGCTCAGTGGCGGTTTTGCCATCTTTATCTAAGCCAATGTGGACAGCTTTGCTTAGTTGAGAAGGAGCAAAGCGAGCGCCCCGGCGAGCGAGGCGAGCGAGGCCGGGTGGGCGGCGGCGGCGGCGTGCAGCGCGCGCACGGTCTGGCGCGCAGGCGCGGGCGCGCGCGGCGGGAACACGGCCACCGCGCCGCCGCCCGCGCCGCCCGCCACGCACCACACCTGCCGGCACACCGAACAAATTAATTTCGTTTGTTAGATACATTTTTTGTACAGTTAATCCATAATCTCAGTCTTTGTGCATCATAAGTTACATATTTAAGAAACAACTTAATAAATCATACGATCCAGAAACACGATTACTTGAATTTTGCGTTATGAAAGTTACATCCAAAGTGACCTCTAAAAAAGATACGCAACACTTGATCCTATCCCTCGTCGTATACGTCATCATGGGTGACGTGTAAACACATCTACCGCCAGCGTATTGATCACTGGGCTAGTGATCCAGTGGTTGTGGGTTCGAGTCCCACTGCGAGTCAAGTTTTCTATTTTTCTTTGGATTTAAATATCGAATTCCTGCCTGCTTCACTAACTTTCCCATAGTTTAACAGTTCCTTTGGTTCAGAAAGAAACGGCAAATTTGACGCACCAACAGTGCCACTCGAGTCTTATGACAGGACTCGTGATCTACTATTTGCCGTGTGATGCCGGCTGACTAGAATAGCACCAACCCATCTCCTTCCTCGGGTGTCGTAAGAGGCGACAAAGGGAAAAATCCTACGGCCGGGCAGCAGCGTCCGTCGAAACCCAAACTACAGCTACTGCGGTCGCCAACCCGCTTGCCAAGCGTGGCGACTATGGCAACTAACCCAAGTCATATTTGTGAGAGGCATATGGACTGCATACGGCTGAAATGTATGTGATGTATGCCTACTAACCTCGTCCGGGTCCGTGACGTGCAGCACGGTCCGCCAGCAGTGCTGCGGCAGGTCCGGCGTGAGCGCGGCGGGCACGGCACGGCCCCGCAGCAGCCACAGCACCCGCAGCGCGCGGCCGCACGCGCCGCACTCCAGCCGCCAGCCGCCGCCCGCCGCCGCCGTCGCCGACACGGCCCGGGCCGTCGCGCCACCTGGTGTGTGTTGGTCTTTAGACATGAGCTGTACAAGGCTTGGGCACATAGGCGCGTTTTGTGAGCCCAAGCCTTTAATCTCGCAGAGGAGTAACGCAGCCAGGAACTTCGGAACCAGCATGCTACATGTTTTTTTTTAATATTTAGTGTGATGCCGGCTGACTAGAATAACACCACCCCATCTCCTCCCGCGGTTGTCGTAAGAGGCGACAAACGGAAAAATCCTACGGACGGACAGCAGCGTCCGTTGAAACCCAATCTACAACTACTGCGGTCGCCAACCCGCAGCCAAGCGTGGCGACTATGGCAACTACCCAAGATGATACAAGTCATATTTGTGGGAGGCCTATGTCCAGCAGTAGACTGCATACGGCTGAAATGTGTATACTTTAACATACATCTGAGTAGTGTGCTGCTCATACGTTTGCATTTGCCTAATATGTATAGTCGCCATCAGATATATCGGAGCTGTGAAGGTAGTCACAAATATCTGAACAACGCTTATACAACGCTTGACAATAGTGTCAATTCGATAAAGTGTTCAGATATTTGTGACCACCGCCACAGCTCAGATATATCTGATGGCGACTTTACGCCAAACGTTCCACTGACAAGTCAGGAGTCACTCAGCCTTCAACCACTCACCGGTGACGCGCAGTGTAACACGCTTCAGTTCTCGCAAGCGCGCCAAGTCCGAGCCGCGGGCGCCCACGCATCGGTACTCGCCTCCCTCTTGGTACAATGCCTCTTTGATCCCTGCACAACAAGTTATTTGTTATACAAGGGAGCAAAGTTAGTGTTTACCTTCTCGTGCTGTTATTGAGACTTCAGCCACGAGCATAGCGAGTGCGATGGAATCTAGGGTATTGGGAGGATCTCGAAGCACGAGAGGCGAACGCACTTTGCTACCGAGTGAAACACACAATTTTTCACCGTAAGAAAAAAAATTACTCCAAAACTTTAAAAATATTCAAAATTATTCACCATCGATCATTCTTCATACCGACCACATAATATCAAAAAAAACCCGATTAAATAAACAATTTGTATGAAATTACTTTGCACTCTTGTGAATAAAATGCAACTTTGCTATCTCTTTTAAACAACAAAACAGTTCTTTCCCAGCTAGTGAGATGAAACATTTGCACAACAACAAACCACAAGATTTCGTCGAATTGCGTATTTTTAATTTGGCAACACACTTATTGTTTGGTATCTACAGCTTCTGAGGCCAACCCACTTGTCAAGCGTGGCATTGTGCCACTTGTCGCGGCAAGCAACTACCCCCAAGACAGAAGTCATATTTGGTGGGGGCCTTTGTCCAGCAGTGGAGTCCTTACGGCTGCAATGATGATGATGAATAATTTAGCATATTGGCATTGTCCTGTTTAATTTTAGGTCAAAATTGATATATTAATCTTATAAAGATTTCACGTAAGTCAAGGTAAAATATATAGATGCAGTCATTGCCTTAATTTGTATAAATTCCTTACTATAAGATACATGTATAGATATTGGCGCTTTGGTTGAGTCGTTATTTTTGACCTTGACTGTACGGAAAAAATTAATTATGCCAAATAATGACTTAGAATAAT
This sequence comes from Grapholita molesta, assembly GCA_022674325.2. Lineage (NCBI taxonomy): Eukaryota > Metazoa > Arthropoda > Insecta > Lepidoptera > Tortricidae > Grapholita > Grapholita molesta. The sequence continues at coordinate 11,347,070 of CP053143.2, forward strand.
CGATATTAGACATAACATTACGACACCGGAATAGACAACGGTATTGACTGGCCGACAGACTGACAATAAAGTGGTCCTTAAAGATCAAACTAGGATATTTAAGTAGAAAGAAAAACAGAAAAATTTGCCTCGAAGCGGGACTCGAACCAACAACCACTGGATCACTAGCCCAGTGCACTGCCAATTGTGCTATTGGAGTATCGCTTAGACTTGTCAAATTTTTCTATTTTATCCTTTGTGGTATACGGCATCATGGGTGACGTGTAGACACATCTACCGCAAGTATTGAACACCTTTAACGGCATCGTCTCAATTTTCATATTTTTCTAATTTTCTTCCGATTTAAATATCAAATTCAAATTCAAATTCAAATTCAAATTTCGAATATCGAAGATATTCACTAGCAGACGTTACTGAATAATAAAAAAATAACACTAATTTAACAGTTTAACACTAATACGCCATGAAACATAAAATGTACATAATGTAACACAAAACACAACATTAAATAACAAATCAATTTACATAACACTGGAACACCTATTACCCATTCCATCACCGAACTTCAGGCATTCATAAATCACATTCTGGAACTGATGCCAAGAACGCATTTAACACGTTCGCTGCGATAGGGGGCCTTTTGACCCCTCACAAAGTATGGTTAACTCCGATGTTAACTAATTGCCGCAGCGAAGGTGTTAATAATATGATCACACTAGGAACTCTTCTAGAATTTTCTTGAGGTACGGAATCCAAATGATGAAGATTAACTTACCGAGCACCCCATGCGCGTGGTGGGAACCAGCCGGAGCCCAGGTGCCTTCCGACGCGTTGCCGAGCACTCGGCGCCACCAGCACCCAACACTACCTGCAACACACTCCATCATCAACAACAACAATAATATAATAATAGTTGAACATTTATATTTTCAAAATAAATTATCAACTATTTGAATTGACATACGGAGTCTGTATCACATAACAAATGGCAATTAGAAATGTAGTACAGAATTCGCAAAAAAATCTGTTACCTTTTTGATGAAGCTACTTAATCAAATAATATTCTTGCCTCATTGACAACTATAGCTCTGTCCTTACTTAATACTTTCGTATAAGGCTGTTAATACACCATTAAAGATCCTTACCCTTGGGACAATGCAGTTGCACATTCCCCCCGAGCGCCACGTCGACCTTCTGATGGTCCACTTCCTCTTCCTCCTCGTTTTCCTCGGTCTTCTGACCTTCAGTGCCTGATGCTCCCGACGGCATGGGCGAAGACTCGTCTGGAGCTAGGAAGAATTAAGTTTTTAATAAACCTCTACGGGGCGGATAGCATGAGCACTATAATAATAATGAAAAACACTTACAGAGTACATTTAAGTAATAGCCGATGGAAGAGTACTCCTGATCCAACCACGAGGCGCGGCAGCGGTACCACCCGCCATGTTGCGCCGACAAGGCTGGCCAGCGGAGAGACGCCGACGAGCCGCGCTCAGCGCCACCTTGTGGTGGGGCACTGGCACCAAACAATATTTAAAGTGTATTGATCAGTTTTGCTTACAGGCGGCATCAAATGGCGGAACAACCCAAATGGAATTTGGGTTTCCTTTTTTTTTTTTTTTTTTTTTTTATGACAAAAGGTGGCAAACGAGCAGACGGATTGCCTGATGGTAAGCAATTACCGTCGCCCATGGGCACCCGCAACACCAGGGGAGTCACAAGCGCGTTGCCGGCCTTTAAGGGGGGTTGGAGCTCTCGGAACCTTACTCACCACCAGGAACACAACACTACATACCTGAAAGGTAGCAGTGCTATTATGGCTGTGGTCTTCTGTAAGGAGGAGGTACTTCCCCAGTTGGGCTTCTCCGGACTCAAGCGTGATGGTACTTCGCCAAAGAATGTCATTTCTTTCAGTGTTCCTTTTGATAAGTATGTGACACTTACATATTATGTAACTAACTTGGTACATATTTTAAAAAAAATGGTGTTACTGTACAGTCACCATCAGATATGTCGGAGCTGTGGAGGTGGTCACAAATATCTGAACAACGCCTCTATTGTCAAGGCGATAAAGTGCATGTTCCGATATTTGTGACCACCTCCACAGCTCCGATATATCTGGTGACTGTACAATGTGGCTAAATTGTTAGACAGGTTTTACGAAAGCAAAAGTACAGAGCTAGGATTTTTTGAATAAGGTCACAACTCAGACCTATATTTTGGCAAGTTTTTTCGTAATATGTCCGTAGTTTGGGAGAAAAAAATTAACGAAAAATGGAACAACTGGAATGAAGTATTTTCTCCTCGTTTGATAATAGTTTAGTACATTACATCAGAGGCCGGGAAAATGAGAATTTCCGGGCGAGCGAGGCTGGATAGTGTTACGAGGCCTTTGTTTTGCCTCTGTATTGATAGGCCTGCAAAGTTATATGAAATTCCATTTCCGTCACCTTCAGTAGCCGCGCCCAAAAAACCATACTTCCGAGTCTATTATAAGGAATGTAAAGACAATATTTCATTGCATGTTTGAGAAAAATACGTTCGGGCAGTTATTAAAGACAAACATGACACTGCTAGTCCAGAAACGGTTCTAATGCCAAAGCAGTTCAGAAATTATGGTGACATGACAGTCACAGTGTACACGACTGACCTGTCAGGAGGTGCGTCGTCCCGCCTCCACCACGCTCTAGCAGGCGGGTTGGCGTCCACATCGCAGCGTAGTGCGGCTGCTCCGCCAGCCCAGAGCGCCACGCCGAACCCAGGCCAGCGGGAGATCACGAATGAAGGTGGATCTGTCATAAATATACATAAGTGATTTTATTTAACAACAGGTTTGGTCTAGTGGGTAGTGACCCTATGAAGCCGATGGTCCTGGGCTCAAATCCCAGTAAGGGAATTTGTTTGTATGATGAGCACAGATATTTGTGCCTGAGTCATGGGTGTTTTCATATGTATTTAAGTATTTGTATACTATATCGTTGGCTGAGTACCCACAAAATAGGCCTTCTTGAGCTTACCTTGACTGGGATTTAGTCAATTTGTGTAAGCATGTCCTATAATATTGTATTTATTTATTGAAGATGGGGTCGAAAAGTGCTCGAGTGGAGACCATGTACTAGCAAGCGCAGCGTAGGGCGTCCACCCACAAGATGGACAGACGACTTCATTAAGGTCGCCGGAAGAAGCTGGATGCAGGCCGCCTCCAACCGGTATACCACGGTTTTGGAAGTGCCACTTGCGAATGGCGACGGTGACCTCTTCATAGTCATACAACGCCCAAGAAACCATGAGACCAGATTACAGACCTCATCATCATCACCATCATGTCAGCCCAAACACGTCCACTGCTGGACATAGGCCTCCCCAAAACGACCCAAAAAGACCGGTTCTGCGCCTTCCACATCCAGCGGCATCCAGCGACCTTCAACAGGTCTTCGGTCCACCTTGACAGTACCTCCCAAGTGGCATATATTTTCAGCTTAGTAGTGTATATCACCGTAAAGTGTGTATTAGTAGTGTGTCCACTGGCCCATGAGGCCGTCGCACGCTGTGAGGAAGCAAAATAACAGAATACAAACAAGTCTGTTTCACTTACAAGTAACATGTATCTCCAGTTTAGTGGAGTGGACGGCCGGCGGAGATTCGGCCTCTTCTGCGGCCTCAGGGGTAGCGGCAGGAGGCCGGCGTTGCTTGGCCTCGCACTGGAGACTAGCGTTGTGGAGCTCGCGTGCGGCGGTCACTGACGCCCCGGACCAAGTCACTCCCTCTGTTGGACGGACACGTAAGTTTAAGTAAACGTGTAAATGTTAATGCAAATACTACAATATTTAAATCGAAAGAAAAATAGAAAAATTTGACTTATGTCATGACTTAACTATGTCATGAAAAAAAAACTTCTTATTGGTTACCTCTCGAGTAGTTTGCAGGCTTTGTACGTAAGTACGGCCGATGATCTAGTGATGGCTCCAAAGCCAGTAGTCGCCATGACAGCTCCGGTGCTGGTACCCCTCCTGCAACAAAAACTGGGTCAGCACTCGAAGATCCTGAGATTTACGAGTCAAAGTGATACAGTCATCATTTTGATTTCAGCCGTAAATCGTTCAGTCTGGATATAGGCCTCTCCCAAATATGACTTGTATTATCTTTGGGGGCAGTTTCCATAGTCGCCACGCTTGGCAGGCGGGTTGGCGACCGTAATAGATGTAGATTGGGTATCGATGGAGGCGAGAAGTGATAGTTATTCAATTTCAATTAGTTCTATTCTTCCATTACACAACTGTCGTTTATCCAATCGAAAAACAAAATATTAATAAAAATAATACGTAAGGTGTAAAATTACGTAGAACCAGATGAAAGTTGTTCGAAATCCACGTCAGAGACGCAGCATCACATGATATTTTATTTGGTTTCTGATAGAAGAGTAATATGATCATTAATTTCTCTACATTCTCATGGAGTGTGTTCAGTGAGTTTCGTGTATAGCTACATTTTTTTTTATCGTTTAAAGCCATTAGTGTAAACTGAATGATCGACAAAGTTAACTGATTATAAGTCATTAATTTACTTTTCACCTCACTCGCTCGGAAAACCTTAGTTTATAGCGCGAAATCTGCGTGGAAAAGCCTATTTTATCCGCTAGCGTGCAAAAGTCATTCGAATTTCGAAGCCGATGATTGTAATTCTCTGTGGTGCATGTAACTTTTTTTTAAGTATAAAACTCCTTCAACGCGTAACTAGCGCGCTACCGCGAAAAACGATATTCGTAAATTTCGGACGATTGTCTCTGTCACTTTCATTGGAGTAAAAGAGAAAGATGCTTGCAATATACGAACTTCGATGTTCGCAGTACCGCGGTGAGTTCATAATAACCATAGATAATAACCAATCAGAAACATGTTTTTGATTACAGATTTTTAACTTTTTTATTTTTACCTACACTTTATTTTATGTCAAATAGGTTTTATTATACAGTATACATACTTACATAGGTGCCTATTTGTAATCTTGTTTTATTTTTTTAAGGTTAGGTTTTTGTTAGTATTTCAGTTTAATTAACATATTTTAACTAATTAATCCATTAAATAAAACACGATTTCAATGTTTATTTGATAAATAAATTGAAATATAGGTTTACATACTATTGTAATTTCTGAACGCAACCGAAAAAAATTTTTTTTTAAGTTTTAAGTTATCACAATTCACGTACATTTGTCGAATTTGTCCTGTGCTAAGCTCTTTGGACTCAACGTTTGAACTATAAAAATGAATGATTCTAGTAGCGATGCCGATATGATTTCCCTGAAAAATCACGCGATAAGTTTTGTTTTCTTGTTTTTCTTGCCGCTCGAATTTTCCTCGCTGTAGTGAGGTGAAAAATTGTGTGTTCCGCATGACTGCAAAATTATTTGGCGTCTCGTGTCTTGAAAGCCTCGCTACGCTCAGGACTCTATCTTTGAATCTTCAATCTTAGCTTCCTTCGCTTGCTCAGCTTTCAATTTCAACACTAGCGCCAAATAACCACTTTGCAGCCTTGCATAACAAATAACTATTGTCGATCATTCCGTCGATGTCAATAAAAAATGCATCAACTATTAGTAAGTTTGCGACAGTCTTGTTTTGCCATGGAAATTCCGGGCTCTGATTATAACTTATAAGATATGTGGAACAACCTTCAAGTATAATTGACGTACCTTCAGCCACACAGCGGACCTCAAGCACCATCTTGTCTCGCACGGGCACCCATGTGTTGCCTGCGTCTAGTCGGCGCCCGTCCACCGCCAGGTACAGGGAGCGTACTGGTTCTGTGACATAAAGAAATGGATTAATCTTCATCAAGTAATAGTACTTCTGGAATACAAGGAACTTCTATTTTTATCATCATAGCTTTATTTGAAGTATTAGGTATCTTTAAAATAAATAAAAATAAATATTTCGGGACAATCTTACACAAATCGACCTAGTCCTACGGTAAGCTCAGTAAGGCTTGTGTTGCAAGGTACTAGACGACGATATATATAATAGATAGATACATCATCATCATCATCATGTCAGCCGAAAGACGTCCACTGCTGGACATTAGGCCATAGGATAGATACATAAAAATGCTTAAATACATAGGAAACATCCATGCCTCAGGAAAAAATACCTGTGCTCATCACACAAATCACCACCACCACCATCGGCTTCATAGGCACGGTCACTACCCACTAGGCTAGACCGGTCGTCAAAACAAATAACAATATAGCAGTTACAAATTCAGTAAAGATGTTGATTGATACTGCGACTGACGAACTTCGTAAGATTCTTCGAAGTTTGTAAATCTTACTTTCTTCTTGAGATGTGATACGAGTACCTAATTCTTTATTCTTTGTTCAAACGGACACAATAATAAGTTTACAGCGATGCCTATTTACTTATACTGTTAAGAGATACAGTTATGGAGCGATCTTTTGACCTTGCCTTTACTGATATTATCGATAAATCTGACATAAGTGGGCAGTGACCCTGCCTATGAAGGTAATAACCCTGGGTTCAAATCCCAGTAAGGAGTCTACCAACACTTCACTGCCGGTATACGGTCTCCATCCAAGAAGCTTATAACCCCAACGGCCATCATTTCTCCGTAGTTTATCACTATCAGGAATAAATAATTTATATCTGCGGCGCTACCGCGAAAAAGATTTTCGTAAATTTCGGACGATTGTCTCTTTCACTCTCACGTTCGCCTTAATTGAAGTAAAAGAGAAAGATGCGATGTTCGGGGTACCTGGCCTGAATTTTCTGACTCTTTACTTCGTGACGGTGGGACCACTTTCAAAAGACCAAGCCTAGGCTTTCCCTAATCTTCGTCAGGCTAATGACATTTTTATAACTCCGTGAAAGTTAAATCCGGCGGGAGCTTGTATGGACTACCACTGTACTACCATACTGGACATACATTTTGGAGAGCGTGCACGATTTAATTCCGCCATCTCCGTTCCACCACCGGACGTCCAAACGAGGGGAGCGGTTTCATCCTTACGTTGTGAATATTCCATTAATTCGCACGAAGCGATTCGCTTCTACCTTCCTAATGCGGACTGCTAAGGAATGGAATTCGCTCCCTTCGTCTGTATTCCCGGAAAGATATAATAATAAAATTTAAGGCAAAAGTGAATAGGCGGTTACTGAACCAGCGTGCTACACCCTCGACCTCGTCGTCACTTACCATCAGGTGCGACTGATGTCAAACGCTGGTCAGTCTTGTATAAAAAAACTTACCATAAACAAGTAACTCCGTCGGCTTCCCAGATACTTTGCTACCATTAGCATCCCTCCCCTCACAGCGCCAGACAGCGGCGTCGCTTCTCGTCGCGCGAGCTATGACTGCGCCGCCTGGCTCTGCCCACATCGCCTCGCCGCCACGCGCTGATGTAGGCAAATTCACCAGCTGACAGACAGACAAACACATGAGTTAACTAGTGGGTAGTCAATCACCCGGCTAAAATTAGTCAAAAACTGGACCCGGGTATCTCCTTAAACTACGTCCAGCAATGAGAGGGCACAGCGAAGTACCATCACCCTTATCTGGAGTAGCCCAACTGGGGAAGTACCTCCTCCTTACAGAAGACCACAGCCATAATAGTGCTACCTTTCAGGTGTGTAGTGTTGTGTTCCTGATGGTGAGTAAGGTTCCCAGAGCTCCAAAAACTTTTAGCTTTTAACCTTTCAACACGCATGTGATTCCTCTGGAGTTGTGATGCCGGCTGACTATAAGAATAGCACCATCTCCTCCCGCGGGTGTCATAAGAGGCGACAAAGGGAAAAATCCTACGGACGGGCAGCAGCGTCCATCGAAACCCAATCTACAGCTATTGCGGTCCTGCCAAGTGTGGCGACTATAGCAACTAGCCCCAAGAAGAAGTCATATTTGTGGGAAGTAGACCCCGTTATCTAATGCTCAGTTTGGGGCAAGTGATGGGGCAGTTACGATAATCAATATCGATAAAAAATTAAGTTGATTTACTCACTTATAACATATACTTAAATAGATCTGATTCATACTTAACAGAGCTCTGCTTTAGTGATTTTATTACATTTTTATTAAATAAAAAACTTTTATTTATTTATTATACGTTAAAAAATACAACATTCGCCATACTTTCTTACCGTAAGGTACATATGAATGATTTGTTGAAATGTCAAAGGAATAGAGTAATATAAGTAGGCTAGAAAAATATTAAAAGACACGAAAAAGGTTTTATAACTTTAAAGAATAATACTTCTTATTTCTTTACAAAATTGAAGAAACTTACTGCTCTTTGTTACTAGGAAACGGGACTTAATCGTGTACCTGTAAATTATTTTTAACTAATATTTCCCTGAAAAAAGAAGTGATCCTGTGAAGTGGAGGAAGAGATCTCTTATAGGGATAAGCTCCCCTTTGTACATTGATTCTGTATCAACTGTGTTGTAACTTGTTTTATGCACAATAAAGTGCTACTTGTATACACCTGCTACTAATATTTACCCCTGAACTTAAAACGGGTTATACAACACTATAGGCACCTAATACCTAATAAGTATAAATTGTCGCCGTCCGATCTGATGAAAAAGTTGGAATGAATGTCTAGAGCATTCACAAAATAATAATTATATTTTGACAAACAACCCTTTATAGATAAATATGAATCGACTAATAATGTGAAGCAACATCACTATTTGCCCCCAAACTGAGCACAAAATAACGGGGCCTAGTGGGAAGCCAGCAGAGGACTGCATGTGCATACGGCTGTGTATATAGTCTCTCTACAAATCGAGGAAGTACTTCCTTCGGACATGGAAACCTTGGATGTGGAAGTGGCATACCTCGCTGTCGCGGTACCATCGCAGGTCTGTGACGTTCGCCAGCTCGCACGGGATGCGCGCGCGTGCGTGCGGCTCCACCAGCAGCTCGCGGTATTTTGTCTGCGTAACATATAGAGATTGTCAGTAATTTGAAAAAATCTGGTACTCAAGTTAAAACGTAGTAACTCTGTATGCATAACAAACTTAGATACGACCTTTTTCTTTTGATTGACAGAACAAGATACGAGATTTTTTCACAGTAGCGACGAAATATAAGTTTCACCATATAAGTAAATATGACTAGAACTATGACTTTGAATATTAAGATACGAGGTTAAGAGGATACAGTTTGTGTTTTATGTTTAAATCGTTCAGGAGTGCCCAGTCTGCGTAACGACAATTCAAGCATATATATCTGATTTTCATGGAAAATTGAGTTTCCCAAAGAGTTTTTGTGTTGGAATTTGCTATCAGATCTTGGGTTGGAGACTTTTGTGCGTTATCACAAATCTCATCATCATCATATCAGCCTCCCCCAAAGCGACCCACTGTGACCGGTTTTACACCACTGTGGCGGTCTATGGAAGAGCCCCTTCCATCAGGGCATGTCCGTGGCTGATAGAAGAATATTTCTATTATCTAGTACCACTAGCTTTACTAGCTAAGAGGATTGGGTCGATTAGTAGTTGGTAGTGGTTGCTATCTGGACACTTTTTTTTGACGGAGTGGGGAATGCACTTACGCATGAATGGCCTACCCGGCCCCGGGTAGGCCATCTGGGGGGGTATGTGAGCTCCCCTAGTGAGAGGCTCAGCCCTAACTACTAAACCCAACTCCGGCGTTTCTCCCTCTTTGCCATTTGTGACTGGTGCCATGGGATCGCGAACATTCTAACATGGCGCTGTCTGGACTCGCCTGTGTTCTTCCCTGGTAACAACCACCATGGTAGCAATGAACATTACCTGACTAGTAGACGGCTGCGACCTCGGTTCTTGCCGCGCCTGCGCGACCGGTTGCGGCGCGGGCGCGGCCGGCCGTATGACGAACGCGTCGACGCGCGACGAGGCGCGCGGGCCGGGCGCGGCGCCCGCGTCCCCGATCGCGTCCCGCAGCGCCCCGCGGATGTTGAGGATCGTGTCTGCTGTCTGGACTCGGCGACCGTTTGAGGCCTGGTAATTACAGTTTGTTAATCTCACTAGTTCGGAAAATTCTTTGAAAACTGATAGCAAAACTGTCGTTTACTCACAAGAGCGCAAATACCACAGCACGAACTTAATGGAATCTTGAGCGTTTTAAGGGTTTCAAGGGTCGAGAGTAGAACAAACTTTGCTGTCAAGTGGAACACAAATTACACCTCACGATGGAAAACACTTTAATATTTAATCAAAATGATTGAGAGAGATTGAATTATTGAAGAGGTGCTGGCCTAGTGGTAAGAGCGTGCGGCTTGCAATCCGGAGGTCGCAGATTTGAACCCCGACTTGTACCAATAAGTTTTTCGGATTTCATTTGGAAATGTCATTTTATATTTACCAGTCGCTTTCCGGTGAAGGAAAACATCATGAGGAAACCGGACTAATAAGGGCTTGTTTACTCTTTGGGTTGGATGATGAGATGGCAGTCGCTTTCGTTAAAGTAGTGCATACGCCGAAACCTGGGATTAGTTGCCAAGCGGACCCCATGAGCCGTGGCAAAATGCCCGGACAACGTGAGCTTGAAGAGAGTAATTAAAGACAGAGAGTAAGAAGACGTCATCGCCAAATTTACACCTGCTTATATAATATGTAACGTTCCATACAATGACCAGAATAAAGGCATAACACTATGTAACTTTCTTGTACAAAAAACGGCAATTATTGCATACAATCCTTCTATTATTCTCTTTTTGTACTATTTCTTGATCCGAAAATTTGTTTTTTAATTTATATGTATTTTTTGGGATGGAGGTAAATTCATATTTCTCCTCAGTCCACCCGATGACCACGAACGCTGCTAAAGGTTTCGAAGCGTCGGGAAGAATTTTTAAACACGCGATATAATCCGTTTCAGTAGTTTTATATCATGAGTAATTATCGCGGCAACCGCAGGTAATACACTTGCATACAATTATTGAATGCAATAATTGCTACCCTACTTTTTTACATTCATGACATTATTGCTCGGAAATACGAGTAATTGCATGCAAATCTTGACAAGTCTAAACCTTTTAGTTGTACAATCGTATTGCTGTAATTATTGCATGTATTTTCCACCGCAAATATCTATTAAATACTCGTATTAAACGTTGGTTGGGCTTATTTTTGTTTTGGATTTGTGAAAGTATTTTTGTTTTTTAAGTTCCTGTATGTTTTAAGCAGATAACTGATCGATCAACTTACCTTTGTACCTTTTTCCCAATCAGTTCCACTACTCCTTTTCCTTCTCTCTCCTTCATCTTCTGTCTCACTGGTCTCATTCCCATCACTTATATCTTGAACCTCGTTCTCATCAGGAACGTTCTCAATGTCGGGAATATTCCCGACATCACTCAGGGTCTTGTCTTCGGACAGCTCTGGTGTGACGAGAATGCTGCTGTCTTCAATATTGGTTTCCGGGTCTTCAGGTTCGCCGTAGTCAGGAGAGGCATACTGTGAGGGAATATATATAAATGGCTTATGTTGAAATAAATGAAAACTGGTTCGCCGCTTATTCACGGCGTATTTGAATATGGGGCTTTAAATGCAGGGTTTAGTTTTAATCCCCAAACTGAGTATCTTTTGTTTTAGTCTTTTTAAAAGTTCCCATTCTTCATTTTGTTATTATTATACAAGTTAAATGTTACTTTCAATGTATATCCGACGTCAAAAATGTGTTTCCACTTTTGCACCTTATTACTGAGGCTCTAGTGTAAGTTTCTTTTGACGTAAACAAACGTTTACGAACGCGTAAGTGATAATGTTATTTATATGGGAAACGCAAACGCGTTCGTGACGTAAAGTTACGTACACAGTCGACCACGAAATTGACAGTTACCCCTACTTTTTGTTTTCATCTGTAGTGTCAAATATACTAATAAAATGTCGCACTCATACCACGATATAACATTAGAATCGCAATTTTATGAAACACTAACTCACGATGGAATTTCGAGGTCTAATAATTTGTCTTTATTGGCAGTATTTTTTCAAGTCACAAAACAAATTAGATCAGCAAATTGAGTGGAATAGAGCCTTTCAATTAAAGCTCCATAGTCAAAGGCAGTATATCTGACCCATTTATATTGAATAGAATTATTTGTTTGCTTGAATATGTAACAATAATTATTCTCGTACAATTGTAGGACACATTCAGCATTCATATTTCATATATTTTTATCCTTATTTTTATCTGTGACACATTAAAATTAGAAAAACAAGGTCAACAAATTAAAACATAAAGAATTCATATTTTATCTACGTACATGTCATAAGTGCTCTAAAATGCGTCCAGAAACCGTAGGCAATGACCAGCATTACCAACCATCAGAAAGATTTCAGTAGGTAATGTTAACATTACCTACTGAAATCAGTAGGTTATGAATTTAAATTTGGAACAGCTGTCAAATTCAAGTGGGGTGTCTAATCTAGTATCTATAGATATTAAAACAGCCATTGATACGAAACGCCAATTCGTTATGTTTTTTTGATATAAATCGAACGACATTTGAACTCGAGTGACAGTAGAATAGGGAGTTCATTCACTTGTCTATGGTTTAAAAAAAAATTGACTGAGATACGAAATACGCAACGCTGCCGTTCCAAGCTGTCATTTGTTTTGTTCGTTGACTTTTTAATGTTTACAAGTAACCCTAGTAATAAGTCATTTCCCTACGGTTTCTGAACCCATCTTAAAACACTTAATGATATGTGTGTAGATAAAGTAGTGTATGTAACTATACATAATTAGGCATTACAACAATCGTGTGATATTATTATGAAACTCGCCTTCGGCTCGTTTCATAAACCCACACTCTTGTTGTAATGCCCTTCATTATGCACAGATACATAAACTACTATTATTAAATTATTGATTTATAAGTAACACTACTATACAATCAGAAATTGAAATAGATGAAGTACTTAAGATAAAGTTATGCGGGCATGTCAACAAAATTAAAATTTAAAAGTATAAATCATGACAGTTTTAATAAAAAACGAGTAGCCATCTACCCTCTTTCTTGACACAGTGAGTATTGTATGTCGTGTCGTGAACGCGATCTAGTCTCACGTGACAATGTGAAAGTGATATTCCACAAACAAAGCGCATCAAAAAGAGGGTAGATCGCTACGGAGTGTGGTTTGACTACCGTTAAATCTCGCAGTACTTCAGTTATTCCGTGAGGATGGCGCTTGCAAGAGTGTCAACATATCGAAAATTAATTATAATGGTAACTTTCCCGTTTAGGTAATATTTGTAATGTGAATGACCATGTTAGCTTAAAATAGTCTTAAACATCTCCAAACCAGAGACCGGAAAACTTGATTAATCATATCGATAGGGTAGCCCTATTGAAGTCTTACCGTAATGATGTGGTTAGCCTATAATAGGGTTACCCTACGATATGGAAACCATCATGGATAGGCTTACCCGGGTTTCACATGGTTACCGAGTCGGACGGGGTAAAAATAGCTTTAATGTTTAGCGCTTACCATTTCATAGGGTTACCCTATGGGCTTCTCTTTTCCACGTAGGCAGATAGTTCTAGAGTTTAAAATCGCTTAAAAGCATTTGAAAAACACTTTATAGGGTAACCTTATTGAGGGTTTTTGAATTTAGTAAGCGCTTACTCAAACTAAGTCTATTAAATTGGTTAGCCTATTATCCGGGTAAGTCAATGATACGCTTACCAAACAGATAGGGTATTTAAAAACAACCCTATCAAAAACCCAGGGTAATACCCCTTATTTGGTAACCGGTTCCGGTCCCTGCTCCAAACCTACTTTAGTTAGCTTATGTTTTTTCTATCATACCAGTACAATTGTCAATATGACAGAGAAGGGCAAGACATAATTTATCTAAAGTAGGTGTCAGAGAGATAGAATGTATATACCTGTAGCGGAGGATAGAGAGGTGCATCTCGTAGTAGCTCTTCATCTAGCGCGGGGAGCGCGGGGGAAGGGGCGCGCTCCGAACTGGACGACGCACGCGCAGAGGAGGCTGCGGGAGAAAACAGCTAATTAGATACAATGCGAGTGTGACAAAGACAGTTGTAGATTGTTGCGGATTTTAACGGTCCAAATTGCGTTGTTTACCGTCGCGCGATAGAATTTTTAAATTTTTCGATGGAAAAAAATAAATGGGTATTCTAGACCTTATTGGAATCAGAGATACGAAAGTTAATTGATAAAATTCCAAGGATAAGAGTTAAGTTTAGACTATCATTATCGTTTCGGTGAAAAGTTGGTTCAGAGCAGCAGGGAGGGAGCAATATTTTTGGGTAATTTTTGTTTCCAATCGTATCATTAATTAAGTTACTAAGTATAACTTGAGATCAAACAGTACATAATCCGACTCTTGTGGGCGACACTTTGATTAAGACTTTTGTACGTTGCCTTTGTAGAAATACTTAATTACCTGGGTTACAAGGGAAGAACAGCGCTGGCATTGCCAGCCACATGCTGAGTTGTGACCCTTTTGTGGCAAAGGCACCGAGTGTACGCACACATACATGTTTATAATCATTTGTTCTATTTGTCATAAATAAATATTTTATCTTCTTCTACTTCATAGCTTAACACCCATAAACCAAGAACAGATATTCATGATAAACACAGTAAAAAAATAAAGATATTTATATAATTAGTGACATAAATGTTTTAAACCCTTTCTAAATAACATATGATCATATAATTGACTTTTGTTCCGTCTGGATACTTCGACTTTGAGCGTCCTTGGTCCGAAATAACTTGGTACATGAATAATAATTTCCATAACTAACTTATATATTTAAAATAAATGCTGACAAAATGACAAAGTTTCACTTTGTAACTGTAAATGTTTCAATGGAGAGTTTTTGTTGGAAACTTAACAACTCCTTTTATCAAAGGAATTTCGTTTATTATCAGTCCTCATTGAAACGAAGTTAAAGTGCCGCCCAATCAATTAACAGTTGAATCAACAGTTCTGTGTTTAGTAAAGTGTAGAACAGAAGTTTATTTGGTATATTGAATTGAATAATCTATACGGTAATAATGGTATTTGACTTTTTCATCACACTTGCTCGTCAATGGCGTTATTACTTGCGAGAGTACAGAGCAGTTATAGCCGATTTAGCTCACATGGGCTGTTAAGTTTAGTTTTAAAAATATACAGAGCCTATACTTCACTTGGACTGAGGATGTTTCCAAACAGCCAAGGTGTATTTCATATCTTCAAAAGTTTGCTACAACCAACTTTTAATATGTATAAAACATATCTTTATATTAAATTTGACTGCAATTTAATGTTTAGTATTTATTAAAAAATAATTGTTTTCTATTTGATTTTGATAATTGATACTATTTGGCAGGATGATCTGTCAACTTCGAAAACAAAACGCAGTTGTTAGCATTATCTGCGGAAGACATTGAACAAAGTTGACATTATTGACAATCTTTTATAGTGGATGCGGTCTGATTGTAGTTTTCAAAGTGTATTTTGATTTTAAGCCTACATAAGTAACAAATATTTTACCAACGAATTTATTTTATTTCCTCGCAAATGTGATGAAAAACATTGTATGTACCACGGGTGGTAAGTGTATAACAAACTTGAGTAGAGACTATATAGACTATATAGACTCGCGTTTACTATACCTTACTTACCATCCTCGTTGCACAATGTACTATTATAAGTCATTCTTAGAATTTTCAATATTTTGGAAAGCAAAAGTCTACATTTTCGAGCACTAAGAGTACCAAGCGTTTTTTCACGTCGCGTTCGACCAATCTGCCAAAAGACAACGTAGCGTCCCTTTAGAGCCGTGAAACATACTGCGATTGCCAAACCACCCGCCAAGCGTGGCGATTGCAACATGCTCAGAAATGTGGCATTTATGTGTCTAAATCCAATAGTGGACATCTATGGCTGATAGAAGAAAATACCTTTTAATAGTCTACATTACAAGCACTAAGAGTGCCGAGCGTTTGTTCGCGTCGCATTTAACCATAAACCACCAAGGAACAGAACGCAGCGTCCGTCAGTTGTTAGTGGTGGAACATACTGCAATCGCCAACCCGCCTGCCAAGCGTGATGATTGTATTGACTGCCATTGAACTCCACAATGTTAAGAGACCGCTTTTTGCCATCCAGCAGTGGTCCCTGGCTGATATGAAATATTCAGTACCGAACAAGACAAAAATAAATGAAATGAAAAATCTTTATTTCAGAGAGTCCATAGATACTTTAACATGCATACATGTAGGGACAGAAACAAGAAACAACATTTAAAATTTGCGCGGCGGAATAGCCACCGGCGAGTGTAGCTGCAAATAGCGCTTCACAAGGGGCGAGTCCCAACGCTGGGCTAGTGTACTTAGGATGCTGTTCGAGCTGCCTCTGCTACTAGTGAGAAGAGACGCTCATCTTTTCCTCATAATGGCAAAAAAGCAGTCCGTTAGAGCCTCTGCAAACATCACAGAGGCGCTGCAATACCTAGGCAACCTAATCAGCATCCTATATGCATCATTATACTGGACTAGCTACTGTTACACGCGTTGTGTTTAAGTCAAGCAATAAATTAGCATCTTATCGAACAAGAAGCCTGGCTACGATCGAGTTTGAGTGGGAAAGTTGTGGAAATTTCAATAACGCGGTGAGAGGTACAACCAGTCCCGGAAAGTTTGTCCACGATCGACGATCGAGGTGTTCTTGTAGCTTGTGGAGTGAAAGGGAACTGTGACAAGTATGACAACAAGTTGACTGAGCCCCACGGTAAGCTCAAGAACGCTTGTGTTGTAAGTACTCAGACAATGATATATGTAATATACAAATACTTAAATACGTAGAATACACCCATGACTCAGGACACCTGTGCTCATCACTCAAATAAATGCCCCGACTGGAATTAGAATCAAGGACCGTTGGCTCCATAGGCAGGGACTCAGTAGGCCAAATCTATCGTCAAATATTTATTCGCTCACCGGCGATACGTAGCAATCACGGCAACATTATTTAATAAAGATCTCTGTAAGCTATAGGTCATAATTGCCGTCAACGGCATTTCCAGACCGATACGACCCTCATGCCTTCAAGAAAAGAGCGTACTCCTATCTTAAAAGCCGGCAACGCGCTTGTGACTCCCCTGGTCTTACGGGTGCTCATGGGCGACGGTAATTGCTTACCATCGGGCAATCCGGTTTGTCTCCCGGAGTCGCGATTTCAAGTCTATTTCGACGAATGACGACCGGTCTGGCCTAGTGGGTAGTGACCCTGCCTATTAAGCCGCGATGATCCTAGGCTCAAATCCCAGTCAAGGCATTTATTTGTGTGATAAACACAAATATTTGTTCCTGTGTCATGGGTGTTTTCTATGTATGAGTCACGGGTGTTATCTATGTGTAGTGTATGCGTTTATGAGACTAACTCAAATAGCATACATACGCTGTCTCGTGTGTCCTTGTATTGGCGGGAAAGCCGCAGAATAAGAACTGTCACTGTCTATGGGCCGATGGCCGGCGAGAGAGAGTGAAAACCAAAAGTGGATTAATATTATAATACGAGGACATTGTCGAGCCGGTGTTCGGTTTGGTGTTTGTTAATAGCAAGTGTACATAACAATTTAGCATTCACTATAAGTGGCGACGAGCAAAAGGTAAATTTTATTGCTTTAATGGAATGACCGGTTCTGGTCCAAATGTAAGGTTATAATTTCATTCTTAAATCAAAATAGTTTCGTAATAATGATTTTGTTTCGTTATTAAACTAACTATACATGAATACTTATTTACTATACGTTTAGTCGATCCTTACTTATAATTTGATAACACAATGTAAGTGTGTGTCCAAACTTTGGTCGTTGCCGGCCATTACAAGTTTACAAAAACAAATGAAAGTTTCGATTCGTCAATAGCTTAGCTATCGTGTACAGTTTGGACTAGTTAATTGTCACGTTTAGATACTGTAACCATGCAAGCTAAGCATTATGTAACCATTATTTAAATGAACAATATGGAAGCACCACTTTAAATTTCAAGTCTTTCAATTATGATTAAGTAATACTTAGTTACACAAATTAGCTTTAATTAGCGTCAAGGTTAATCTATATTCCTTGTTATAAAGATAACTGTGAAATAAACATTTTTCGTTTACTAATTCTAACTGGATATCTAAATAAAACCAATAAATAAAAATGAAATGAAAAATTACTCACTGTATGAACTAAACTATTGTTTAATATTTTAATCCACAATAAGGCTGAATATTTCAACTAGTCGTATTGGTTAGAACAAGTATAGGTATATTTAAGGAAATATGTTTTCATGGTCGGCATAACCCCCATTAAATTGGAAAATGTCTGGCAGTTCAAATGAATGCCTCCATTAAATTGGAAATGGTTGACATAACCCCCATTGAATTGGAAAATGTCTGGTAGTTCAAATGAATGCCTCCATTAAATTGGAAATGGTTGACATAGCCCCATTGAATTGGAAAATGTCTGGTAGTTCAAATGAATGCCTCCATTAAATTGGAAATGGTTGACATAACCCCATTGAATTGGAAAATGTCTGGTAGTTCAAATGAATACCTCCATTAAATTGGAATTTGTTGACAACCCTCATTTAATTTCATTTTGTTATTGATATTATAGGTTAACTTAATAAATGTTTCAGATTGACTTATCAGGATTATATGAGCATTATGGCTCAATTACCATCATTAACGTTGGAAGGGTTAGATTTGGATGGAGACCGTAGCTCCATAGGCAGCAAATGGGAAAGATGGAAAAGGTCACTTCTTATATATCTTGATGCAGCTGAAGTGAAGTCTGACCTCAAGAAAAGAGCAACATTACTGCATTTTGGAGGTGCAAGTTTGCAAGAGATATATTACAATTTACCTGGTGCAAATATTGAAGCAGAAGCTGGAGCGGATGTATTTGCCACAGCCATAAAAAAATTGGATGAATACTTTGTCCCCAAAGCAAACAGAGTTTTTGAGAGACACATGTTCAGACTGATAAAACAAGAGGATAAAGAAAAGTTTGAAAGTTTTTTAGTAAGACTACGGAAACAAGCTGAAAATGCAACTTTGACAATAAAGATGACCACTTAATTGACCAGATTACTGAGAAATGTATCTCAACAGAACTACGTAAGAAGATCCTTACATTAGGTGACAGCATTACTTTGGAAAAAATTGTTACTGAAGCTAACACATTAGAAGTTGTTAATGACCAATTGGAGATATATGAAAATAAAAAAGAAGGCAGCCATGACTATAGCCAAGGTAACCAGGAGGTTAATGCAATATACAATAGAAACAGAACTTTAGGACCTTTTAAATCTAAGAAGGAAGGAACATACAATAAATATGTAAAACCTTGTGGACGTTGCGGAAATAAAAGTCACCAAACCGATTACCAGCATTGCCCTGCATTAGGAAAAACATGTTTTGTATGTAACAAACCAGGACATTTTCGACAATTCTGTAGGTCAAACAGAACAAATGGTACAAAAAGGAAATTTGACAATCAATCAAATACTAATACTAAAGGGAGTAAGAAACCGAGAATAGAAATTGATTATGTTTTCAACATAGATGATGATACCACAATTGAATGCACTCTAGGCGGTATCAACACAAAGATGTTGATTGACTCAGGATGTAAAGTAAATCTCCTTACAGATCAAACATGGGAAACATTAAAAGCCTTAGGAGCTTCAGTAACCAACCAGACACCTTACCCCACAAAAACACTTTATGCATATGGCAGTCACACTCCACTCAATGTTAAAGGCTCATTTGAAACTGATATCGGAGTAAATGGAAGAACAGAACATGCAACTGTTTATGTTATTGTGGGTGGTACCAGAGACTTGCTGGGGAGAAAAACAGCAACACTCCTAGGTGTTTTAAAGGTTGGTTTAGATATAAATGAGGTTAATGAAGATTGTTTAAACATTGTAACACCACCATTTCCCAAACTAAAAGATGTACTGGTAGAAATTCCTATTGATATTAATATACAACCAGTATCACAACCATACCGGAGAATACCATTGCCTATTGAGGAAAAAGTCGAGAACAAGATCCAGGACTTACTTGCCCGAGACATCATAGAAGAAGTGAATGGACCTTCCAGATGGGTATCCCCAATGGTTCCAATTTTAAAAGAAAATGGTGATTTGCGGTTGTGTGTAGACATGCGCCGTGCTAATGCCGCGATTTTAAGAGAAAATCACCCATTACCATGCATGGACAAATTACTACCTGGAATTGGAAAAGCTAAATACTTTAGCAAACTCGATATTAAGGATGCTTTCCACCAGTTGGAATTACACCCAGATTGTAGACACATCACAACTTTTATAACAGCCAAAGGCCTCTACCAGTATAAGAGATTAATGTTTGGAATCAGCTGTGCTCCAGAGATATTTCAAAAAGTACTAGAAAAACTCTTGGTTAAATGTAATGGAGTGTTCAATTTTATTGACGATATATTGATTTTTGGAGACAATGAAGAACAACATGACCTGCGACTAGAAATGGTATTGAAAGTACTTAAGGAAAATAATGTACAACTCAATGAACAGAAATGCATATATAAGGTAAGGAAAGTAAATTTCTTAGGACATGAATTATCAGAAAGTGGAGCAAAACCATTGCCAAAGTATATAGAGAGTATTACTAGCTTTAGAGTCCCGGCAACAATTGAAGAATTACAGAGTTTCTTAGGACTAGTCAACTATGTAAATAAGTGGTTACCAAATTTAGCTACAAGAACAGAACCTTTAAAAGAATTGTTAAGGAAAAAATTGGGAAAAAAGGCTGACATAAAATCATTTTGGTCACATGAACAGGATAATGCATTCATAGATCTGAAAGAAGCATTAACTGAAATACAATCTCTAGGATATTATGATATTAAGGACAAAACCCAAGTTATTGCTGATGCTAGCCCTGTAGGCCTGGGTGCTATTTTAATACAGACTGACTCAAGTGGTCCGCGAATAATTGCCTATGGAAACCGGACATTAACTGATTGTGAGAGAAAATACAGTCAAACCGAGAAAGAGGCGCTTGGTTTAGTTTGGGCTGTTGAGCATTTCAACATTTTTCTATTTGGCAAGAAGTTTGACCTCATCACTGATCACAAACCCTTGGAAATACTGTTTGGAAAAAAATCTAAACCCTGTGCGCGCATTGAGCGATGGGTGCTTAGACTTCAGTCATATGAATATAATGTGATCTACAGGCCGGGAAAGGTAAATATCGCTGACCCACTATCGCGCTTATGCAGATTAACAGATTCACGAGACGATTCACGAGATTCAGGAGACGAACACATACATCAAATTGTAGAGCAAGCAAGACCACGGGCGATTTCGATGTCTGCTATAATTGAAGCTTCAGTTATTGATGAAGACATAAAAGGAGTAAAAAAAGGAGTCTATGAAAAACAGTGGCAAGACAGTGTTAAAAGCTATAAAATATTTGAAAATGAGTTGTGTTTTACGGCGATATTTTACTGCGAGGAAACCGAATTGTGGTACCCCAGAAACTAAGGAAAGGGGTACTTGATGCTGCACATGAAGGTCACCCGGGGATTGTTGCGATGAAAGGTAGGCTCAGATCAAAAGTGTGGTGGCCTAGAATGGACAAAGATACAGAAAATCTAGTGAAATCCTGTAAGAGCTGCACTTTAGTTGGATTACCAAATCCTCCAACACCCATGAAGAGACGTGAAATGCCTATAGCACCCTGGGTTGATGTTGCAATGGATTTGTTAGGACCATTACCTAATAATGACTACCTGCTGGTTATAGTTGATTATTATAGTCGCTACAAAGAGGTTAAAATTTCCAAAATAGTAACCAGTGGCCAAATAATAAACATACTTAAAGAAATATTTAGTAGGCTGGGCTACCCTGTCTCGATTACTGTTGACAACGGCAGACAATTCGTGAGCCAAGAGTTTCGATCATTTTGTGAAGAATGTAATATCGTAATCTACAATACAGTGCCCTATTGGCCCCAAATGAACGGAGAAGTCGAAAGACAAAATCGCGACATCTTAAAACGCCTAAAAATCAGTCATTTAGAGAAGAAAAACATTAAGGAAAGCCTGATGGAGTATTTATTGATGTATAACAGCACGCCTCATTCATCAACAGGAAAGTCACCATCCGAGCTGTTCTTTAGGCGGCAAAATAGAGACAAAATCCCATCAATAGATAGATTAGAAAGCACTGCTATAGACTTGGATGTGCGAGAACGTGACAAGATTCAGAAAGAGAAGGGAAAAGAATATGCTGACAAAAGGAGAGGTGCTACTGAATCTAGTCTAATGGAAGGAGATAAGGTGTATGTCAAAAATATGGACAAAGCAAATAAGTTAAGTTCAAACTACAACCCGACATCTCATACGGTACAAAGTACGAACCAAGGAGATGTCACAGTGAAGAATGATTTAACTGGGCAAGTACTGAGAAGAAATGTAGTTCACCTAAAAAGAGTTGAAGGACAGTGGGAAGCTGTCCAGAAGAATGATCAGGAAGAATATGAGACAAGTTATAGTGAAAGCGAGTAAATTCAGTTTGATTTAATTGCCATAATTCAGTTATATGTTTGAAGGACTTGATTGTTAAATAATATAATTTTCTATTTTTTTAATGCATATAAGATGCAGTTATGTTCTGTTATGTTTAACCTAGAAGACTGATTACTTGTTATGCGAGTATTTTATAATATATCAATTTGTTAAAATTATATTACTTGTTGTTTATTTATCTATTTAACTTTAAGGGAGGGATGTAGTGTATGCGTTTATGAGACTAACTCAAATAGCATACATACGCTGTCTCGTGTGTCCTTGTATTGGCGGGAAAGCCGCAGAATAAGAACTGTCACTGTCTATGGGCCGATGGCCGGCGAGAGAGAGTGAAAACCAAAAGTGGATTAATATTATAATACGAGGACATTGTCGAGCCGGTGTTCGGTTTGGTGTTTGTTAATAGCAAGTGTACATAACAATTTAGCATTCACTATACTATGTATTTAAGTATTCATATGTATCTATCTATTATTATGTCGTCTAGTACTTACAACACAAGCCTTTTACTGAGTAATGAGTATACCGTAAGACTAGGTCAATTTGTGTAAGATTGTCCTGAGATATTAATTTATTTATTTCGGGACAGTTTACTTCTAAACATTCTGATTTCATTAGCAGACATCACCGATACGTCAAAGTTACTTAAAAATTCTCGTAATAGTAGGTAGTGACGGTCTTTGAAGCTGCAGCCTGGAGTCTCTTTACTCATGTTTGAATGAATCTTCAGGCACGGACTGCCACTGATTATCTTAAATAGGTACAAATAGTTAGATCGTGTTTCAATGACGTCTGTCTATATGGCTAAAGTTATAACCAGTGATCGGTTATTTGGAATCTCCCTCGCGGGATATCATGTAGAAAAGTTAATATAGATACGACAGTTGGCCGCGATACTGAACAAATCGTTCAAAAATAAAACAATTTACAGGCATGTAAAGGAATTTTTTACTTCCTCGCCGATTTTTTATCCAAACGGTACAAAATGTGTCGCTTTGGTGACAGCAAATGAGCTGTCAGTGTGAACACTTGTGCTCATTTGTTCGATTTGGACAAAAGAACTACGCATGTCTATCAGCTACTTAGATATTTTAAAGTGCAATAATACAAACACATTGTATTTTTTTGCCTTTTCTAACAACATGAAGCCCTGATTCCCGGGGCATATCCATACTAACATAATGATTGAGGTCGTAAAAACCGATCAGTGGTTATAACCTCTGTAAGCCTGTGTTCGGTACGCATTAGCAATACTTTCTCAGGACCATTATATCTCAAGTTGCCGATAAAACCCAGATAATGGCTAAGGTGAAGTTCTTCTTATGAAAGAATTAAACTTCTCTCCTCCGGAGAACTTAATGGCCAGTGAAACAACCCAAGTTTGCATTAGTTATTTTACTTTTCTTTTATAACTTCGAATCCACTCGTCGGTAGATGGTAATCTACTTATTATATGAGTGTAAGCGCCAGTTTGCGTATATATGAGTGTAAGCGCCAGTTACTTTTACTTTTTACTTTATTATTATTTTTACTTTTATATTTTAGTATTTTCTTATCTTGTAATAAACTGTTTGATATGTTTTCTTACCGGACTACGCACAATTATGTAAGTACTTTAAGATTTGATGTATCACTGTTTTGAAAAAATAAGTCCCGCCGTAGTTTCTTGCCGGTATCTTCACGGGTCAGAGGTGTAGGGTTTGCACCGGTGTAGATTTTTTTTTTGACGTTCATAAGTGTGCCTAAATAAATAAGCATGTAATGTGCCTAAATTGAAAAATAAAGATCTTTTATCTTTTTTTATCTTTATAATTTATTAAAATTGTGCAGCCGCCATTTTGAAAAATTTCCGCCATCTTCAATTCCAGTAGATTTTTTAAAAACGAATGGGAATACATTTATTTACGGAAATTACAATCGTATTATGATAACTACAAGTACTTAACTAGTTGCAGTATAAAATCTAAAAAAGGCCCTTGAGGCATTGTACCAAGGATGCTGGCGGCATTTCCTCGTTGTATCGCAAAACTACATTTTCTCGGATAAAATCCTCCGTATTGATATTAGTTTTTCTTTTGTTTTTATTTGCTTGTATCTTATCAAGCGACTTTTAAATATTTCAAATGTATATAATATCAGAATGTATTATGATATGTGCATGCGATGTGTGTACTGTGTATGTATTGTATGTATTGTATATAAGGTCCTAACAAATTAGTCCCGGATATTTTTACAGCTGCTAGTACTCGGTTCTCGGAGTACATTTAAGTATGAAACATCATTGGTTTTGTTATGTTTTTTTGGAGAAATCTAGGAACCTAATTTTTTTTATGACAATGGCGGCAAACGAGCAGACGGATTGCCTGCTGGTAAGCAATTACCGTCGCCCATGGGCACCGTAACACCAGGGGAGTCACAAGCGCGTTGCCGGCCTTTAAGGAGGGTTGGAGCTCTGGGAACCTTACTCACCACCAGGAACACAACACTACATACCTGAAAGGTAGCAGTGCTATTATGGCTGTGGTCTTCTGTAAGGAGGAGGTACTTCCCCAGTTGGGCTGCCCCAGATTCAAGCGTGATGGTCATCGCTGTGCCCTACCTCTCATTGTTGGACGTAGTTTAAGGACATACCCGGGTCCAAATTTGCTACATTAAAACACCCTGTTAATAAGATAATTAAATGAGAACTCTTTAAACATTCTAGAACCTCTTTTAACTATCATTCAAATGACCACTTAAGTTGATAAATGAAATACATAATGGTATTTAAGAAAAAAACTTATGACGTGACATAACAGACATTGTTAAATATCTTGACAGATACCTAAATAGTAATTTTGTTGTTCGGTAAATGAAAACAAAAAAACTGATATACAAAGGTTCCTTAATTACATGTAAAAGTCAATTGTTTGAATGTCTCTTCTCTTAAAATATCCTCGGCTAATATGTTAGCACCTTATATATGAGAGTTTTCAAAAGATAGTACCTAATTAGTGAAAGTTGTTAAGAAAAGTTAAATCATTGTTTTAATACTCTAAGAGAGGCTGTTGCCCGTCTTCTGGTAGTGTATGTCAGTTTAGAGACAATACTCCGTGACTTTGGTTATTTGCGTTATTTGGAATGATCACTGATCGGTTTTTTGGATTAGACACGGGGTGAACGACCTCAATCATTATGTTAGTACGGATATGCCCCGGGAATCAGGGCTTCATGTTGTTAGAAAAGGCAAAAAAATACAATAAGTAGCTGATAGACATGCGTAGTTCTTTTGTCCAAATCGAACAAATGAGCACAAGTGTTCACACTGACAGCTCATTTGCTGCCACCAAAGCGGCACATTTTGTACCGTTTCGTTTGGATAAAAATTCGGCGAGGAAGTAAAAATATCCTTTACATGTCTGTAAATTGTTTTGTTTTTGAACGATTTGTTCGGTGTCGCGGCCAACTGTCGTATCTATATTAACTTTTCTACATGATATCCCGCGAGGAAGAATCCAAAGAACCGATCACTGGGAATGATTCAACATTTTTTAACAATACAAATCGAATTACTACCGAAAAAGACCTTTGAAAGCACTCCCAGCAGGAACTAAACGAGGCTAATAAAAAAACCCAAATTGACTTCTTAACTTTTCCTGCTCCTTTCAATGGAAATTGTTTAATTCGTCAACCAAAGAGAACAAAGAAAAAGTTGCAAATTAAACAGTATCCAGAGAACGACATAATTAGTTGACGCCCAAACGGCGAAGTTCTTCTGTCTTGTCTGTCTCGCTATTACATTACAAGAGCTATTGGCAATATATTTGCGATATATCTGTGATTTAAATGAAGCGAAAAAGTATATTCTACCCCTAATTTTTTCTTGGTAATATAATGAGTCAGAGGACATTTTGAAATAACTTTTATCACGTAGGTTCTCACACACATACATAACTAATTCATACATACACTCCCAATTTCATACACTCATACTTATTTAACTTATTAAAAAAATATATCAAATTTATATTTACCTAAGATCCTAAGGCTCTGCCTAGTGTGGGGATCACTGTACAATTTATGAAATAAATATGTTTGATTTGATTTGATTTGAAAAAATATACATAGATGACGAATGAGAGGTAGGGCACAGCGATGACCATCACGCTTGAATCTGGAGCAGCCCAACTGGGGAAGTACCTCCTCATTACAGAAGACCACAGCCATAATACCACTGCTACCTTTCAGGTCTGTAGTGTTGTATTCCTGATGGTGAGTAAGGTTCCCAGAGCTCCAACCCCCCTTAAAGGCCGGCAACGCGCTTGTGACTCCCCTGGTGTTGCGGGTGCCCATGGGCGAGGGTAATTGCTTACCACCAGGCAATCCGTCTGCTCGTTTGCCGCCTATGTCATAAAAAAAATGAAGTCATAATGACCCCACAACGACTGGTCCACAAAGGCGGAGTCTAAAATATAGTCCTTCAACCGTATGAGGTTTGACGTAGGACATCTTATTTTAGCCAATAAAAACTTTAATGGACCAATGACAATTTTGTAATAGCTGGAATTTGCTTGGATTATCTAAAGCCGAGTAAGGTAAGTGGATAACTGTCAGTATTGGGGTAAATTTTGGGAGAAATTGTAAATAAATAAAATAAATATTTCTGGACAAACAAATTGACCTAGTCCTACGGTAAGCTCAGTAAGGCTTGTGTTGTAGGTACTAGACGACGATATATATAATAGATAGATACATAAATACTTAAATACATAGAAAACACCCATGACTCAGAAACAAATATCTGTGCTCATCACACAAATTAATGCCTTGACTGGGATTTGAACCCAGGACCATCGGCTTCATAGGCATCACTACCCACAAGGCCAGACCGGTCGTCAACTATGCGGGTGGCGTAAAATCGGTCAACGTGGGTCGCTTTAGAGGAGGCCTGTGTCCAGCAGTGGACGTCTAACGGCTGAAATCATGATTTCAGTCATCACCATCAACATCAGCTAAACTTTGCCGTAAATTGTAACATTCCTAAACCTTGTAATTATAATTAGTAATTATACAAGAAGCTTTTGTCAGAAGTGAGATCTCTCGGGCGTTAAATAATACTTGTATTTGTATAATGGCCGCCGTGGAGTTTGCACGTGTCTTATAATTGAATTGCAGAATTGCAGCGAGGATAATTTAAATTGCAACCGCGGAGCACGTGCGTTGTATACTTTACGAGCAAATCTAGTAAATAAATGAATATTGTAATAACATCCTTACAAACATTGACTGAGGCCTACGGTAAGCTCTATAAGGCTTGTGTGCTCAGCCAACGATATATATAATATTTTTTATTTTATTTTTATTTTTTTTTATTTAAATAGGAAAACTTACAGCTAGAATAACAAGGTAGATAGTAACATAGCAACAGGGAGCCAATTAAAAGATTCCACAGATAGAAACAGCGTACTATACATAAGATGCGGAAGTACTAGATCAAATAATATCTAGGTGATACGTTACTTGTGTATTATGATACAATAGCGAATACAAAGTTAACCAGTGAAATAAGGGTAGAACAGAAAAGCAAATGGAAACAAACAAGAATTATTGAGTGTTCTCGGAGAAGTCTTGGCTCATCAACTTACGTATCGAACTAAGGCTATCACAAAATAAGTCTATGCGATCGTGATGTAATTTACAAAGCTGATTAAATGACCGGGTAGCTCTAGGAAGAAAAGAGTTTTTTCTGTAATTACTAAAAACGCGGGGAACATCGAATGTCACTTTGGTGCGAGAGGTAGGGTAATATACATAATACTTAAATAACTAGAAAAAACCCATAACTCAGAAACAAATATCTGCGTCGGTTAGCCAACGCGAATGGCTCATGATTATGCTCCTCATTACGAAGTGAAACATTTCGAGCAATATTCGACTTATAAAAAGTGAGTTTCCCGCTTCTATAGATTTAACAGATATCTGTATTAATTACAAAAATAAATGCTCTTACCGGGATTCGAACCCAGGCCCAGCTTCACTAGCCACTAGGCCAGACCTGTCGTCAACTAACTAAATCGCGTGTAATTTCCTTCCGATAATATATTTTCATACTCCTTTTACTTAATTTTAATACTTGACAAGTTATTATGGCATTCGACCCCTGTGCTGGTACTACAGTGTACTAAAAACCGCTCTCTGTAGCGGCCTATGGGGGAGGCCTATATCCATCAGTGGACGTCCGTGGCTGATAGATGATGTTACAATAATAATATATAATAATAATATCAGCATCATCATTTCAGCCGTAAGACGCCCATTGCTGGACACAGGCCTCCCCAAAATATGACTTGTGTTATCTTGGGAGGGAGTTGCCATAGTCGCCACGCTTGGCAGGCGGGCTGGCGGCCGCAGTAACTGCCGCTGTTTCGACGGAGGCTGCTGCCTGTCCGTCAGATTTCTCCCTTTGTCGCTTCTTACGACTCCCGCGGGAGGAGATGAAGTGGTGCTATTCTCAGCCGGCAGGCAATAGTAGAATATAAGCTTCTTAAGCAAAAATATCTGTGCTTAAGAAATGTCAGCTCTTTCTCAGCAGTGCCACTTGGAGAGGGACTTAAATTTGATTCTATGCCAACTCTATCGAAACTTCAAGAGACAATGTTGGCTATCAGATATATCGGAGCTGTGGAAGTGGTCACAAATATTTGAACAAGGCCTCTATTGCCAAGGCGATAAAATTCATTTGTGACTACAGCTCTGATATATCTGATAGCGACTGTACAATTTAACAACTGTACTATACGACTTTGTTCCGTATAACCTTTTGTAGCATTTAAAAAATATGTCATACGAATGAAATAAAACACAATATATTTTTTTTCTCTGTGGGATTCGTTATAAAAGGTCAGATGTCAAAAAACACAAATTACAGCCAAATTGCACCGCTCTGGAATATCCCACAAAGCGAGCGAAATACTGCACTTCATTTTCATAAAGAAATCTCAAATATTTACCAAAATGAGAGCGAATTCTCGAGATTATTTAACTGTGTAGTCATTTGCGGGTCGCTCCACCGACCTCGCTCCCTTTGGGGTATTCCAATTGATTACAAGTCCCGGGCGTTGATAAAAATCAGTACAAATCTCCTTAACCGGTCTGGCTTGGGTCCTGGCAAGATGCTAGGATAGGACAAGACGCAGCGTAGGTAGGCCTCCCATAAGGTGGACCGTCGACCTAGTTAGAGTCTCGGGATACCGCTGGATATGGAAGGCGCAGGATCGGTCTTCTTGGGTTGTTTTGGGATAGGCCTATGTCCAGCAGTGGACGACTTTCGGTTGATATGATGATGATGAAGATGCTAGGATTCGAAGCCAGAATCTCCTGCTTTCTAGGCAATTTCACCACCGACCAAGCTAAGTGCTTAGCCAAATTCGTAGTATAGAGGTTCTTCTCAAATCTTTTAAATTGCTCTGTCTCTGTCGGTGGACAACTTACTGCTGAAATGATGAGCCAGTGTAAACATTATCTGAGGTTCAGTCGCCATATAAGCATATACAATATAAGCTTCTTAAGCAAAAATATCTGTATTTATGAAATATCAGCGCTTTCTCAGCATTGCTACTTGTAGAGGGACTTATATTTGATTCTATGCC
Organism: Grapholita molesta; assembly: GCA_022674325.2. NCBI lineage: Eukaryota > Metazoa > Arthropoda > Insecta > Lepidoptera > Tortricidae > Grapholita > Grapholita molesta. Next base: position 11,377,292 of record CP053143.2, read on the forward strand.
AACTGTATTATCAAAACTTCAAGAGACTACTTTGACTATCAGATAAATCTGAGCTGTGGAGGTGGTCACAAATATCGGCGCAAACAACGCCTCTATTATTAAGGCGATAAAGTGCATGCTCCGATATTTTTGAATACCTTGGTTGCTCCGATATATTTGATGGCAACTGTACACGTAAAATATGACTTAGTACATAGGATACATATAAATAATGCCTTACGAAGGTTTAACTACAACTTCGCCGTGTGATGCCGGCTGACTAGAATAGCACCACCCCATCTCCTCCCGCGGGTGTCGTAAGAGGCGACAAAGGGAAAAATCCTACGGACGGGCAGCAGCGTCCGTCGAAACCCAATCTACAGCTACTGCGGTTGCCAAGCGTGGCGACTATGGCAACTACCCCCAAGATGATACAAGTCATATTTGTGGTAGGTCTATGTCCAGCAGTGGACTGCATACGGCGGAAATGTATGTATGTATGTAAATACAACTACAATGTCTGTATTATTATCCGACCGTTGAACAACGAATTGTACATTGTACCATAATGTACAACCACATTGTGCGTGGTCGGATGCAAATAGCGTTATGTCTCCGGGACAGGCAGTAAATCACGCCGGCCCGCCCACTGTTGGGAATGAGTATCCCCCTAAACTGTGTCAGAGGCGGCGCATAGAACCCGATTCCGGCCTGTTTTCTAATATTTTCATCAGCATAATTTCAGCCGTATGCAGTCCACTGCTGGACAAAAAATTAATACCTCCCCCAAATATGACTTGTATCATCTTGGGGGGTAGTTGCCATAGTCGCTACGCTTGGCAGGCGGATTGACCGCAACTGTAGATTGGGTTTCGACGGACGCTGCTGCCCATCCGTCGCTCGTTTTTTTTTTCCCTTTGTCGCGTCTTACGACACCCGCGGGAGATGGTGCCATTCTAGTCACGGCACCACACGGCGGCAATTTTGATATACACGACTAGGAACCGGAGGACGGGAGGGGTATAAGGGTCTCTTTAGAGCAGTTGAACGTAATGCGATCGCCAACCTGCCTGTCAAGCGTGAGTATGGCAAATAGCTGGTGCTAAAGATTGCCCTCTGTGGATGTCTGTGGGGGAGGCGTAAGTACAGCAATAGACTGCGGCGCTACCACGAACAACAATATTCGTAAATTTCGAACGATTGTCTCTGTCACTCTCATGAGACCTTTTTTGGAGTAGAAGAAAGACGCTCAAATATACGAACTTCGATGTTCGCTGTACCGCTCCTGATAGATAGATAATAGACTTATAGTCGTAATAGAATAATACTAAATAATACTTTGAGGAAAAATGGAAAATTAACTGCCCCGGGCGAAATTCAAACTTGCGACTCCGGGATACACACCCTTTGCTATACCAACTAAGCTACAGAGATACACCTGATGGCTGCTTGTTTCTCCACCATGTCCGAAAGTTCAAATCTCACCCGAGGCTATCGATTTTTTCATCTTTTCTTTATCTGCGGCGCTACCGCGAAACACGATATTCGTAAATTTCGGACGAATGTCTCTGTCACTCTTATGATGCCTTGATTGGAGTAAAAGAGGAAGATGTTCGAAATATACGAACTTCGATGTTCGCGGACTCTGCCTATGAAGCCGACGGCCTTGGGTTTAAATCCCAGTAAGGGCATTTATTTGTGTGATTAGCGCGCGTATTTGTTGAGTCATGGACATCGTTGGCTGAGTCCCAACACAAGCCTTCTTGAGCTTACCGCGGGGTGAGTCAATTTGTGTAAGGATCTGTCATATTTATTTATCTGTTCGATGCTGTGTGTGTATTGTGTTTGTGTGTTTGTGTTTCTGTGTGTTCTGTCCCCCGTGTTTGTGTTGCAAGACAGATGCGGGAGCAATCCAAAGTTATTGCTGGCTTTTCGTGTATTGGACCAACTATCAGTGGCGGCTCGCCTAAATAATTGTAGCCAAGCCGAGCCTAATTTATCTTTCCTCTTTATATGTTTAGGAACAATGTTTTTACCTGACTAGCTAGGAAAGCCTTCATCATCATCAGCCATAAGATAAGACGTCTACTGCTGAACACAAGCCTCCCCCTTGGACCTCCACGTGTACCAGTTGGAAGCGACCTGTTTCCAGCGTCTTCCGGCGACCTTAATGAGGTCGTCTGTCCATCTTGTGGGTGGACGTCCTACGCTGCGCTTGCTAGGCCGTGGTCTCCACTCGAGCACTTTTCGACCCCATCTGCCATTTTCTCTGCGTGCATGAATGAGGCCTTATATTCTTTAAATTACTTTAAAATAGAAAGTGAAATTGCATTTTATTCACAAGTTATTTCATACACAGTTTTAGCGGTTTATTTGACGTTAGTTGGTTGGTTGGAATTTTATATTACCATTTTGAATAATAATTAATTGATAGTAATAATGTGGATAAATTAGTTAAAATATATCAATCATGTGTACATGGTTATATGTATATAAAACTACTAGCTTCTGCCCGCGACTTCGTCCGCGTAGAATAGTTACTTTTGGTCTTCGCTTATGATATATAGCCTTTATCTATAAATGGGCTACACACACACACTACTGAAAGGATTTTTCAAAATCCTAAAATTACTATGAAAAGGCATATCAAGTTAAAATAACATACACACACACACACAACATAGTGTTACCATAAAAAACTGTTTTATTTACCAATGATACGGAACTCTTCGCGCGCGAGTCTGACTCGCACTTAGCCAATTTTTTTATGCCTATTAAGTATATGAAACGTCTACAAACCACTGCACATTTGTGCAGTGTAGCACATCTTTATTTAAAGGCAATACGGACTTTTGACACCTTCATTTGCGTATGACTGTACCTACATTCCAACCCCATAAGCGATTAAAAAACGCTCATCTCATTTCATATCAAATGACGCTGAAATTACTCATCTTGTTCCTTATTAAGTACTACTGTGAAGAGTGTGAAATGTAATTATTTTTTTATATACTTACCCTCTTTTTGAAAAATACTTTTTTAGTGCACATATTTTAAAACCGTTGTTGTTTTTGTCAACAGCGACCCGATTAACCATAGGAAACATACACATGTCGTTTTTCGAACTTTTTAAACCCCATTTTCTCCTATTAGGGGTTGAATTCTCAAAAATGCTGAAACACGTGTTTACTCATTTGTCGTTAGGAATACTATTGTGAAGTTTCAAATTAATTGGTGTAACTAATCATAAATCCCCATACAAACTTTGGACCCCCATTTCACCCCCTTAGAGGGTGAATTTTTAAAAATCCTTTCTTAGTGCACCCCTAGACCTTATAAGGAACCTGTGTGCCGAGTTTGGAAACTTTAGACCCAGCGGTTTGGGCTGTGCGTTGATTTAAGTGAGTCAGTCAGTCAGTCAGTCAGTCAGTCAGATTTATACTTATATTTTTGAGATTTATATATATAGATAAATAAAGGATACTAACACTTACTGTGTATTTTTTTACTAAACGGGCAAGCCGGTAGACAGCAATGACGACCGGTCTGGCCTAGTGGGTAGTGACCCTGCCTACGAAACCGATGGTCCTGGGTTCGATTCCCAGTCAGGGCATTTATTTGTGTGATGAGCACAGATATTTGTTCCTGAGTCATGGGTGTTTTCTATATATGTATCTCGTATATATCTATTATGTATATCGTCGTCTAGTACCTACAACACAAGCCTTACTGAGCTTACCGTAGGACTAGGTCGATTTGTGTAAGATTGTCCCGAAATATTTAAGCATATTATCAAGGTCTACTCGTACGTCAAACGAGGTCTTTTGTCAATAGAATTTGAATTGTCTGGTAAAACCTTATGTAATTTTTTAGGATCCATCATTTTTGCTAAGCCATGAACAATTTTTTCTTTAAGGATTTCAGTTTCCGATTGTTCGGCACAAATTATGTTATTAGTTTTAATGTTACCCTAAAAATCATGCTTCGCCATTTAACTGCCAACTAACTTCATGAAAAATGGCGTCATATTATAGTAAAATATTGTTCACATCGGGTCCCAGTTTTCCCAGCCGTTAGTTTATTATTTTTACGAATCCATTTATCATTTTTATTTTCAAATCTCGCGTAAATTATATTACGTTTTTCATCGCATACCTGACAGGGACTTAATAACGTCAAATATTTTTGTTCTAGATATAAGGTAACTAAGAACAAATCAAATTAATTTTTATGAAATATTTTGATTTGCTTTGATTTGTACGTATTAATTCTACTATATAAATTTTCTTAAGTATATGTCATCTATTTCAATTTATAGGACATGATTTCAGACTTAATTCTCGGTATAAATGTTTCCTGCGCCAATGTCCAAACATTTTACCTTTTATAAAGGACGTTTTGGACCCGGGTATATCCTTAAACTACGTCCGACAATGAGAGGTAGGGCACAGCGATGACCATCACGCTTGAGTCTGGAGAAGCCCAACTGGGGAAGTACCTCCTCCTTACAGAAAACTACAGCCATAATAGCACTGGTACCTTTCAGGTATGTAGTGTTGTGTTCCTGATGGTGAGTAAGGTTCCCAGAGCTCCAACCCCCCTTAATGGTCGGCGACGTGCTTGTGACTCCCCTGGTGTTGCCCATGGGCGACGGTAATTGCTTACCATCAGGCAATCCGTCTGCTCGTTTGCCACCTTATGTAATAAAGTAAAAAAACGTAATTATGTATGTAAGGTGGGACCACAACGTTGCTTAAAAACGGCGACGGTACGGAATCGCAGTGACGGATCTTACCCGCACCGTTTTTACCGCACGCTCCCACACCGCTGCTCAAAATACGCAGACTGTAAGGAATCGCAATGACTAATAGTGTCCGTACCAATTTTACCGCATGCTCTCCATAGGAATCGCAGTGATGCGCTGTAAACTTCACGACTTTAACCCATGCTCTCCACACCGCTGTTCAAAGTACGCAAACGCAAAGTGTTTGACGTGACGTGTCCCATACGAATTAATTTTTAACACACAGCTCAATTTGGAGTAAAATGCCATATACTACGTTCACGGCAATTCACTGCAATTCCGCTTCTTTGAGCAGCGGTGCAATGTCGTAAAAACGGTACGCATACGACGAATAATTTGAGTTTAATAAAGAATTTACCAAAATACGGAACAGTGATGAATACATTTCACAGAGAACCAAAGTTATCGATATAGGTAACTCGAAGAATTAGCAAGCTAGAGTGGCATTAGGCTGATGGTCATATTGCACGAAGAACTCACAACCGCTGGGGTAAATGCGTTCTTGAGTGGAGACCGCGACTCGGCACACGTAGTGTGGGACGTCCTCCGAAGAGGTGGGATGACAATCTGCGATAGATTGCATTGATCTATGTATTTAAGTATTTATAATATTTATATGTATCTATTTATTATATATATCGTCGTCTAGTACCTGCAACACAAGCCTTATTGAGCTTACCATGGGACTAGTTCGATTTGTGTAAGAATGTCCGAAATATTTATTTATTATTTATTTATTTATTGCAGACAGATGCTGGATGCGGAAAGCTGAAGACAGGGCACTGTGGTGCTTTTCAGCGGAGGGCTATGTCCAGCAGTGGACTACCTACAGCCTGATGATGATTGAAGCTTGCACAGTATTGCTGAGATAACATTGTTGAACCTACCCGTAGTATTATGCTAAACAAAACCTTCAGAGGTTTAGTAATATGGCGCAAATAGGGCACTGAATGAAATATTAACTACTATTTGAAGACGAGGATCCGGCAACAGTCTGTGGCAGCATACCAAGGGATTCACGCTCCTATTACGAAGACATAAAGCTGAAAATGGCGAATATAAGCTTTGTGGTTTATGAATAATGTATAGCTCGGGTTTATTTACAAATAATGAGGATTCTTCGCTGGACGGAGGCTCTGTTCACAAAGATATTTGTAGCGCTGATTTTGTCGGACAGTACAGAAGTTCTAGAAATATTTTTATGTTAGAAACTTGTTTTTTTTAATACAAAGACGGTGGCAAACAAGCATACGGCCCACCTGATGGCAATCCATTACCGTAGCCTATTGGCCTTTAAGGGTGGGTTGGTGCTCTGAGAACCTTACTCACCATCAGGAACACAACACTACATACCTGAAAGGTGCTATAATGGCTGTGGTCTTCTGTATGGACGCCTGCAACTCGAGAGGATTCACATGCGTGTTGCCTACCCTTTAAGAACATATACACTCCTTTTTTGAAGAACCTCATACTGTAATCCCTAGGGAAAACCTCAAAGAGTACATCAGTTCATTTGACGCAAACAATTACCTAACTTTTTTTTTTTTTTTATGACATAAGCGGCAAACGACGGACGGATCACAGACGGATTGCCTGGTGGTAAGCAATTACCGTCGCCCATGGGCACCTGCAACACCAGGGGGGTCACAAGCGCGTTGCCGGCCTTTAAGAGGGATTGGAGCTCTGGGAACCTTACTCACCACCAGGAACACAACACTACATACCTAAAAGGTAGCAGTGCTATTATGGCTGTGGTCTTCTGTAAGGAGGAGGTACTTCCCCAGTTGGGCTGCCCCAGATTCAAGCGTGATGGTCATCGCTGTGCCCTACCTCTCATACTCAAACATCAACATCTCATACTCAACTTGTCAAATACGATTTATTTCCGTAAAATTCGACATGGTGCTTGGTACACAAAAGGTATCTGATCATGATCATCATCATCAGACATGGAGATCCACTGCTGGACATGGCCTCGCCCCATGGTCAGCGGCAGCGACTTTCAAGCAAAGGGGGTTCAATGCCATAATCGCCACGCTTGGCAGGCGGGTTTGCGACCGTAGCAGCTGTTGATTCGCATTCGAAAGACGCGGCGACCCTTCCCACAGGATTTTCCTTTGTCGTCTCAAACCGTACACTCGTGGTGGGATAGGATGGTACTATTGTATAGTGGTATGGTATAGTGCTCCACACGACACTTTTCAGTTTGCAATAACTATAACTTGGTCTTGAGTTGCCTTGAGGTGAAATCGGCGACTTTTGACAATGGTTTCCGACCCAAACATCGAAGGTCATATCAATTCCCAATAGGGAATAGTTTTCTCTCTGAAAAATATTTAAGCTGGTGGTTTTTTATAAGAAGTAGAAGGGTAAAGCAATGATTTGAATAGAAACCGTGTGTGTAACTGTAAGTTCTGAATTTAGTGTGTTGGCAATGATGGCGACTCTCGACGTTAAATGCTTCATAAAATTTTATCGATACAATTTATTGGCACATATCGTACTAGTAAATAACAACTCTCTCTATAATGCGTTGCACAACAAAACTAGAAACTGTACAGTCAACCAATTTGATTTATAGGCCACTTAGTTCCTTGTCACAGTGAAAATCTTTTTTTTTTTTTATGACAAAGGTGGCAAACGAGCAGACGGATTGCCTGATGGTAAGCAATTACCTTCGCCCATGGGCACTCGCAACACCAAGGGAGTCACAAGCGCGTTGCCGACCTATAAGTGGGTTGGAGCTCTGGGAACCTTACTCACCATCAGGAACACAACACTACACACCTGAAAGGTAGCAGTGCTATTATGGCTGTGGTCTTCTGTAAGGAGGAGGTACTTCCACAGTTGGGCTTCTCCAGATTCAAGCGTGATGGTACTTCGCTGTGCCCTACCTCTCATTGTTGGACGTAGTTTAAGGACATACCCGGGTCCAAAAGGGTATATCCTTAAACTACGGGTACCCGGGTCCGGGTCCATATGAAAGACGCAAAGATCTCTTATTAACGTCACTGTGACAAGGTTCGAAGTGGCCTAGAAATCAAATTGGTTGACTATACATTGTGGGACAAATTGGTTAACGTGCAGAATAACTATTTAAACGGGATTCCCGTTCAAACTATAGAATATTACTTTAGACGCCGGGAAGTAAGAGCTGGACGGCCGTTACGTGGGATTGTTACGTGGCCGACTAACCCTTTTCACGCCGAGGTATGTTTAGTGCTTTTGTCAAACATGCATGGTCTGTTGTTGTGTACATATATTCCTCAGGATTATTCACAAAAATTGCCAAACTACGGTAATGTAGACGAGTACCCTTACCACGAGTTGTGACATTGACGTTTTCGATAACGTACTCGTTATCGAAAACGTTCTCGTTCGCTCTAAAATAGTACAAGCTAGCCAGCTAGTAAACTCGATACTCGTTTTCGAAAACGTCAATGTTACAATCGTGGTAAGGGTACTGTTACGTAAAGGTAAAGTAAGTCCTAGTCCGAAGCTAGTTACGTACGAGTAAAACAAAGTGCTTGACCGAAGCCAGTTATGGAAGTAAAAAAAAGTTTCGATCGTAACCAGGTTACGAAACCTCGGTTACGTAGATGGCCGAAAGTCATATAGTAACGTTTGAATCAGAAAACTGTTTATTTGCATTTAGAAAAGGATGGTTTATAGAGTTAGAAAGAAAAGTGTCTGCTTAATACTTTTGGCCATAGTTGCACTATGTACATTTCAACCGTAGTGCAGTCCACTGCTGGACATATGTCAAAAATATGCCGTATCATCTTGGGGGGTAGTTACCATAGCCGTCACGCTTGGCAGGCGAGTTGGCGACCAGTAGCTGTATATTGGGTTTCGACGGACGCTGCTGCCCGTCCGTAGGATTTTTCCCTTGATCGCGTCTTACGAGGTAATGGGGTGATGCTATTCTAGTCAGCCGGCATCACACGGCAAGTTGTACAAAATAATAAAATTATCTACGCCTCAATTTCCGATCAAAAAGCCGTTGTTTTAGGCAAGACCTTTTCAAACGCTTATGAATTATTAATTCAATAACTATAGCCTTTCGCATAATGGCGAGTCAGCAGGCGGCTCACGTACCAACCTCCCCCCCTCCCCCCCCCCCCCCCTCGGTGGGGGGTAATGGAATTACAAATTAAAAGTTGCCAACAATTAACATGGCGGAATTATTTACCTGACCGCGTAGTTGGCTTGTGGACTCCTAAATACCTATACGATGTTTAATTAGTAGATTGTGTCACAAGGGAGCAAAATTACATATTCACGGCCAGGGAGTATATTGAATCATATCTTGAAAGATAAAGAGATCCGGGTATGTCCTTAAACTAGGTCCAACAATGAGAGGTAGTGGCAATGAGAGGCTGTGGTAGGGCACAGCGAAGTACCATCACGCTTGAGTCTGGAGCAGCCCAAGGGGGTACCTCCTCCTTACAGACCACAGCCATAATAGCACTGCTACCTTTCAGGTATGTAGTGTTGTGTTCCTGATGGTGAGTAAGCCTCCCAGAGCTCCAACAACTTTTAGGGTAGGCAACGCACATGTGAATCCTCTGGAGTTGCAGGCGTCCATAGGTACGGTAACTGTGTACCATCAGGCGGGGAGTACGCTAGTTTGACACCGTTGTTGTATAAAAAAAAAGATAATGATCTTTATTTTTCAATTTAGGTTTTACTATTTAACTAACCCGAGAAGATTATTACCGGCAAGAAACTTGGTGGGACTTATTTTTTCAAGATGTACCTACAAACCGAAAGCAAACCGAAGACTGTCAGTTATTACGGACTTGAGCTCATATATTTATGACTGCATAATCGTTTACGTATATTTGATAACCCAAAGTGGCTTCCTGCCCCAAAATATAATTGAGTTTATAGTCCAGTACGCAACTCGGCCAACAGATGAAGTTAGGAAACTGAGTGTCGGGCAAGTTGACCAACTACCCTCATATTCCTAAAGATATGGAGAGAACAGGGATTTAAGGTTTTGTGAAACCAGTTTAAAATTAATAGATTAATTAATAAAATAAAATAATTATTGGACAACTTTACGTTAAGCACAAAAAGGTTTGTGTTGTGGGTGAGTAGCCAACGATATATATAATACACAAATACTTAAAATATATTGAAAAATATAAATGATTATCCTTACTAGGATTGATACCCAGGACCGTCGGATTCATAGTCCGATGGTCAAATCTTTTTTCAATCAGAGTTTTCATCCAAGAGTGTGGCAACAGGCGCCAACCCGACGAATGGGCAGCGTTCTTTCAACAGCTACTGCGGTCGACAACCCGCCTGCCAAGCGTGGCAGCTATGAGAAATTCCCGAAATTATCTTGTAGATAAAATAACTACACAATATCTTGTAGTATTAATTCAGAAAATATGTTGTTTCTGTCAAAAAATAATAAGCTACATATAATAAACGCCACAAAAACCGCGCCGCGTCATAAACATGAATCCAAAATTATAAAATCATTTCAGTAATCGGCAAAAACATTAATCAGTAAAAAATCAACAAAGTAAGCTGTCCCTGTCGCTCTTGAAGCGTGAGAGCGGGAGGCAGCACTCATTACTCTCATTAGTACTCATTAGCGTGGCCATTCAGAGATTATTGCAGTCGACGGTCGAGTGGCGGCGAGAGCGCTTTCTGCATTCTGTCTTTTTAATCAAAAAATCAGTGTGTGTTGACAGTGATGACATGAGGTGCTGAAACGTGGTCGCTTACTGTGGGCCACATAAGACGGCTCAAAGTCACCGAAAGAGCTATGGAGAGGGCTATGTTGGGAGTGTCCCTGCGTGATCGCATCAGGAATGATTTCATCCGCAGTAGAACCAAAGTTACCGATATAGCCCTCCGGATCACCAAACTTAAGTGGCAGTGGGCGGGACACATTGCGGAACCGATGGCCGATGAGGTGGAAAGGTTCTAGAGTGGCGACCACGAACTGGAAGACGCAGCGTAGGTAGGCCTCCCACAAGGTGGACCGACGACCTAGTTAGAGTCGCGGGATACCGCTGGATGTAGAAGTCGCAGTTTTTTTGGGTCGTTTTGGAGGAGGCCTATGTCCAGCAGTGCACGTTTTGCGGCTGACATGATGATGATGATGAAAGTTCCCAGCGCTCGGGCAGCGATGGCAATGCTCGCCGGAAAATACCGCTGGGATTTGTCATGTCCCCAGTTATAAAGCTGTTTGCCGGAGAATAATTTAATGTTTTAATTCCTCACTTTGTATGGGAATCGTGCGATTAGCTTGCCGATTTTGATAATGGAAGGGCATTTCGTATAATCTTGCTGTATCTGTGGGAATTTGGAGAAATCGCGAAGCTTTTGGCGTAACTGGTGACCGGAGAGCTGGCGGCTCCCACGACGTATCGGCATTGCGATATAAAGAGGAAATGCCGCCAGCATACTTGGTACAATGTCTCAAAGGTCTTTTTTAGATTTTATACTGTAACTAGTTAAGTACTCGTAGTTATCATAATATTGTAATTTCTGTGAACAAATATCATTTTTTTTTATGACATAGATTGGATTACTTGGTAGGACGGGGTACAAGCGCGTTGCCGGCCTTTAAGGGAGGTTGGAGCTCTGGGAACCTTATCCAGCATCAGGAACACAACACTACATACCTGAAAGGTAGTAGTGTTATTATGGCTGTGGTCTTCTGTAAGGATGAGGTACTTCCCCAGTTGGGCTGACCCAGATTCAAGCGTGATGGTCATCGCTGTCTGATTGTTAGACGTAGTTTAAGGACATACCCGAAAAGTAACAATATTTAGTAAGCCCTACTTATTTTTACAGTAAGTACAACAGCCGCCATGTTCCGCCTCCATCTTGGCATCGCCGCAGTGTTTGTTCGACAATCGCAAATGTTGACGCAGCCAAATCGCTAACAAAACGTAAACAAAACAAATTAATTCTGTTTTTCTCGGGACAAATTGAATTTGCCTAAAAATTGGAAGGCAGCTCTGATTTTGATGCTTCTTCAAATTATGTATTGTGTTATTGTATATTTCTGAATTTTCTTTGTAAAAACGAGGAGGTGTCATGTACGGGGGATGTTTTTTTTTAGTAGTTCATCATCATCATCTCAGCCATAAGACATCCACTGCTGAACATATACCACGATGTCCACATGTACCGGTTGAAAGCGACCTGCATCCAGCGTCTTCCGGCGACCATAATGAGGTCGTCTGTCCATCTTGTGGGTGGACGTCCTACGCTGCGCTTGCTAGTCCGTGGTCTCCACTCGAGCACTTTTTGACCCCATCGGCCATCTTCATGTGGCCTGCCCATTGCCACTTCAGCTTGCTAGCCCGGTGGGTTATGTCTATTTGAATAGTTAGATTTTAGCAATGAGTATGGTTGATAAAGAAGACGGAAACATACCCGGAGTCGCGAATTCGAGTCTCTTCCGAGGCAATGTTATCTTTTTCTTTTATTGTCATATTTCTTCCTGATATTACAGCTTAATTGCAGCGAAGCGTAGCAACGTGCTACGACGTAGCTCAGTAAGAGCTACGGCGTAGCGCGCTACGCAATAATACGACGTCTGACTTATAATAGTTGTAGCTCTCAACGCCACGCAGATTCGGTTACGATCACCTTCAAGCCCCAGGTCGATTTGCGTTAGACATGTCAAACTGTCTGAGACACATAATTGGCTCTCGTGCAAGAAAGAAAGAGATGCAAGGTTGTTAAGTAGTGTTTTCTTAAATAATTCAATGTTAATATCCTATCCTCCTAAGGCCCATGATACAAGTAAAATGCCACGGATAGTAGTTACGGATCGAAAACTTCGCAACCCGACACTGAGCTTGGCCCGACATGCTTTTTGCCTGTACAAATTGCTGTAACTTCATAAGTCATCGTTTCATATATCACGCCACATAAAAGTAAGCCTCGCAATAAAACGAGATAAAAAGCCATCTATAAATCTGGGTTGGGATGCTGCAATTTAATTACAAGGCCCATTTCGACATCAAAGGTCACCCAACACACAGTGACCCACAAATGTTTTGACTGTTAGAGTATGAACGCCTGATGTTTTTGTTGCCGCAATGTGTCACGGACGCTGATGCTTGTAACAGTATTTCGTAAGGCTCTCAGTTCTAAACAAGTTGTCGCATCACTCTCGCTTATGTATTTTAAATTATATTTTCTTATAAAGTATCGTTAAAATAGAAGTTTATGTTACTGATACATAATAAAAAGCATAAAAATACAAGTTTGTTTGTATGGGTTTTTTGGACCCGGGTATGTCCTTAAACTACGTCCAACAATGAGAGGTAGGGCACAGCGTTGACCATCACGCTTGAATCTGGGGCAGCCCAACTGGGGAAGTACCTCCTCCTTACAGAAGACCACAGCCATAATAGCACTGCCACCTTTCAGGTATGTAGTGTTGTGTTCCTGATGGTGAGTAAGGTTCCCAGAGCTCCAACCCCCCTTAAAGGCCGGCAACGCGCTTGTGACTCCCCTGGTGTTACGGGTGCCCATGGGCGACGGTAATTGCTTAACACCAGGCAATCCGTCTGCTCGTTTGCCGCCTATAAAAAAAAAAACAAACGAACATTTGTAATGGCGGCGAATGAAAACTTTTTTGAAAGCAGCCGTAGTTTTATTTAATACAGAGACAAACGAGAGTCAAGCCCAATTCTCATATCGCTTCTTTAGTAAGTAACCAATTCCTTAGTTTAAGGCAGAAAATAGTGAGGCTTGCATACAACAAACTTGTTTCTTCCGTTTTTTATAATATTTACAGAACATTTCGTTGTATACTCACTTCCTAAAATGTCCACTAAAACGTCGATATTATTTATTTTTCTTTCGATTTAAATATCGAAGATATTCGCTAGCAGACGTTTCTGCATAATAAAAAATAATCCACTAAAACGTATTATACACACTTGCTACAAGGTGAAAAACTTAACTAGCACCTGGCCTATGTAGTAGTAACGTGTGTACACGCATGTCGGCGTTCTATATTCAAATGTTGTCGTAAGTTCCATATTAATTCTCTGCACAACTACATAGAGATGGTCCTTCAGTTAAGTTTTTCACATAATATAATAACAATACCATCGCAAAACATGTTTGCTAGCAAACCGTTACGCAAATTTCCTCCCAAAAAGTTAAAAGAGGGGGGGGGGGGGTGACCTCAGGGAGGGGGCGATTGTTAACATCTGTAATGTATTCATGAGCCGGGATTAACATTAGCGGTGAGGACCGTGTTTTTATGATTTCATTATGGCGGTGATTTTGGTTGTTATCTTCTTTGACGAAAGTTAAATGGAGAATTGCTTAAAAAGTTTATCTTTGACTACCGGTATGGCTTGGTTCCCTGCCTATGAAGACAGTGGGCCTGGGTTCTAATCTAATCATAGTATTTGCATTTATTTGTGTGATGAGCACAGATATTTGTTCCTGAGTCATGGGTGTTTTCTATGAATTAAGTATTTGTATATAATACGAGTATATGTCGTTGGCTGAGTTGTTTTGAAGATATCCTACTGGTTATATGAGTACTGTGCCACAGGGCACTTTTTTATTTTATACAATGACGGTGGCAAACAAGCATACGGCCCGCCTGATGGTAAGCAGTTACCGTAGCCTGCAACTCGAGAGGATTTACATGCGCGTTGCCTACCCTAAAAGTTGTTGGAGCTCTGGGAACCTTACTCACCATCAGGAACACAATACTACCTGAAAGGTAGCAGTGCTATTATGACTGTGGTCTTCTGTAAGGAGGAGGTATTTCCCCAGTTGGGCTTCTCCAGACTCAAGCGTGATGGTACTTCGCTGTGCCCTACCTCTCATTGTTGGACGTAGTTTAAGGACATACCCGGGTCCGAACTTTGCCCAAAGATCCGTGTTTCCCCTTAAGGAATGAATGGAAATATATAAATTATATCTTCGAGACGTTTACCACGAAGTTTAACAGCTTTGTTAGAACCTCGTTTATTTTACTTTTTGCTCTTTACTACGCTACAGCGTTTTCCGGATAATTTATATTTCCAAAGTTCAACGAACTTCGCGTCTGCATCAAAAGAATAGAAAATCATATTTCCAGGAATAATCTTCTTCTTGATGAGGTAATTTTACGTATTAAATATAACGCTCCTTATATCTTAACCCGAGAATGGGGTCATCCATATATTACGTCACACGCAATTTTTGCCTTTTTAACCCATCCCTCCCTATTTAACACGTGCTATCAAAGCCAGGTTTGTCCTATCCAGCCTATTGTTGTGACGTAATAAGTGGATGGTCCTAAAACACAACCCTATCTTATTATTTTAGACTACGCCACGTCGGTCAACGTTATGTCCGTGAACGTGTTAACATTAATAAACAAATACCAAAACTAAACGGAAGAAACTCTTACGGCATAAAAGATTCTACAAGTCGTTAGTCTATAAAACTTACACTTTGGACTTTATTACAAAGGAGTAAGGTGCAAAACTGCTACTTTTTGACGCAGACTGTAAACAAATAAGGGTAAACCCAGAACACACAGCATTAGCTTCTGACAACAGGTTTAGGTAAAATCGAGTCCATTCTTATGCCGTCCGGGCTGCGGAACGCCGCAGTCGCCGCTTCGTGATTTGTGATTCAAAACGCTCGCCACACGGCTGCTTGTAAAAACAGTATAAGTAGCCTGCCATTTTCACAATTAACATAAGTGGGAATTGTTCATAGTGGACTTTTATGTCAAAGAAAAACTGGTTTTTATCCACTGAGCATAAAACTTAATAAGGTTTATATTTAATGCTAGCTTTTGCCACATACACCCATGTCTTTAAAGTATAGTTGCGGGATAAAAATGATCCTATGTCCTTTCTCGTAGCTTTAATTCTCTCCATGACAATTTTCATCCCCATCAGCGGTTTAAGCGTGAAGAGATAACAATCAGAGACGGGGTGATTATCGAATTTATAATATTAGTATGGATTGCCATCAGTCATTTATGAAAAATGTTGTTTAGTTTTAAATTATATCAGACGTATCGAAAACTTTGCATTGTTGGGGATCGATGGATCGCCCTTTTTTGTTGTTTTACGATATGAAGGTTATAATTGTTTATTATTATTTCAGATAATAATTTTCTGTTTTACTTGCTTAAGAGTAATTAGTTAGCTGGCATTGCGGGTTCTAATTCTGCTCTGCCACAAGCGACCATCTCCATTTATAATGTATATAGTACTGTTACTGTTCAGACAACAAAAGCTACATTTATCATTCTCCATTTAACTGATCTTATATATTTCTAGCAGGAAGCTCAAGTTACTCTAAGAAGCTACTCGACACATTCCCAACCCTCTTCATAGTTGCGAACAGCCTGCCGCCGCAAGGACACGAACTGCTGAGTGTTTCCGCGGTCTGCTCGTTAGTGCCACTTGAAGTGCATACATGGTTGGAACTTGGGGATTGAACGTTTAGGAGTTTTGGTAAAACTATAATAACAGATAATATTAAAAGTATATTTTAGTCATATGTGATGTATTATTTTAACTTATACATTTTTAAGATTTATACACCGTGTTTTATTTATTTGCGTTGCTTTAAGGGTTTAATGGATATATTTTTATAATAAAAAAAAAACTACAAATGAAAAAGATGGAATTTATTTTCTTATATGGGATAAGTCGTCTCATCAGAAACAGGGTTGTGTAAAACTATACTTTTTCACATTTCAATCAATTTCAACCGTATGCAGATCACTGCTGGACATAGGCCTCCCACAAATATGACTGATACAAGTTCTTGCGGGTAATTGCCATAGTCACCACGCTTGGCAGGCGGGTTGGCGACGGTTTCGACGGACCTTGCTGCCGGTCCATAGGATTTTTCCCTTTGTCGCGTGTGTCTTACGACACCCGCGGGAGGTGACGGGGTGGTACTATTCTAGTCAGCCGGCATCACACGGCAAACTATACTTTTTCGCTTCTATTTTTTTTACTTCCAAAGCAATTACAACCTTGAACGGGTCACCACCGCATATTTTAGTAACATCATGTGGATACTGAATCAATTCTTCTTGAATGGGTCAACACCGCGTTTTATACCCAAAAGATCCCTACGAGTTTACACACATGCCGTTCGGGCTACACACCACAAGTTCGACATCGCTTATCGCTGAAGTTTCAGAAACTGAAGTATTATTCCCATCCTTTAGTGCGTACGTGAGCTAACAAGTGAATGTACGAATTCCAGATTCGGGAAAGCGATATAAAAGTAACAGGTCGGGGTTTCGGCAGAATATCAGTATTTTGCCCAAAAACTGAATCAGAGCTGTGAACCTTTTTGTTTTTCTGCAACGCACACATCCATTCTAAACTACCTCATTCGTATTTCGATATTTTTGCGATTCCCTCAACTCATTCTGTGTTGTTGTATTGTTTTCTATACATTGTTGTTTTTGGTCCTTGGTAGCAGTAATCAAATAAACTTATCACCTTAGTTTTCAGGTTAATCTAACATTTAAAATAAGTGGTAAGTGCGCTAGTTTACACATTGACATAGTCATCACGCTTGGCAGGTGGGTTGGCGACCGCTGTAGCTGTTGATTCTATTTCGACGGACACAGCTGCCCATCACAGCTGTTTTTTCCCTTTATCGCCTCTTACGACACCCACGGGATGACATGAACTGGTGCTATACTCAACTAACTTCTATCTCTTTTCGATATTTTATAGATTTTTCAACCAGAATCGAGTTCTTTATATTAGAAACGCATATGTAAAACCCCGGGATTGCACTTCTATCCCATCGTGTACGACCCGAAGTATGCTTACTTGATACCGTTTGTACAGAAAGATGTTGAGGAAAGCAAAAAGGCATATTCTTTCATTCCAGAGGGTCATTAGCAACGCTTCGTTAGCCACAAGCTGTGTCAGCAGCCGCTGATTTAGTGGCCATAACTCACTGGCTTACTGTCCGCTAATTCACCCTTGCCTATGCTTGCTTGCTTACAGGCTGGCGAGTAAAACCAACCGGTGATTGCAAATTTCTATATCAGTTTTTAGTTTGAACGTATAAATATATTTTTGTTATAAAGTTACACAGGCTGATTTAATCCTGGCAAGAAACTCAATAAGACTTGTGTTGTGAGATGTTGAAATACGATTTACAGATATATCGTCATCATCATCATTTCAGCCGTATGCAGTCCACTGCTGGACATAGGTCTCTCCCAAATATGACTTGTATCAACTTGGGGGAAGTTGCCATAATAGCCACGCTTGGCTGGTGGCTTGGTGGTCTCAGTAGCTATTGATTAGGTTTAGACAGATGCTACTGCATATCCGTCGGATTTTTCCCTTTGTCGCCTCTTAGGACACCCGCGGGAGGAGATATGATACTTATACTAAATTACAGTACACAAAAAATGCACTTGTCATGATTCAAACCCAGGGCCAACTGCTTCGTAAACAGAGTACCAACTAAACTAGGAGGGGACATGTATTGTAAAAAATATGAGAAAACTGACTAATTTTAATATAAGAAATTTTTTTTAGTAGAAATATCCCACAGCTCACTTCCGAAATAAGTGCCTACACACTGGCATTCTGATCATGTGCCAAAAACCTACGAAAAGCGCTAAAATGAAACGCAAGATGATATTTCGAATTGCGCCAAGTGTTAAAGTCATTCGACGCCGTTACAAAAAGATTAGCTGTCCCGTCGTCGCCCGGCGGTCATTAGCGGCGCGTCGTGCCCGCAGCCTCTGTCAGCACTGATTTACTGTTAATATCTCTGGCTCACTGTCCGCTAGCTCACCCTTGCTGTGCTTGCAACGAGGATTTTTGCATAAACTTTGATCACTACTTCTTGAAATACTACATACATAAGATATTTATATACAGATGTCCACGGCTGGACACGGGACGCCCCCATAGCGATCAGCTTCATCGCCACGCTTGGCATGCGGGTTAGCAATTACAGTAAGTTCTACCGTTCTATGAATAGTACCCGGATTACTTAAAATAATCAAAGAATCTAAAAACAGTCTGACGTGTGGTCTCTCGCGGGTGTCGTAAAGAGTGACAAAGGGAAGCAGCATGTGTCGAAACTGAAATAACAGATACTGCGGTCGCCAAGCGTGGAGACTATGGCAACTGACCTGCAAGTAGATACAAGTCATATTTGGGGGAGGCTTATGTCCAACAGTGGAGATCAAACGACTTAAATGATGATTTGAATCGAAAAAAAGGAAAAAATTTACTCGAAGCGGGACTCGAACCCACAACCACTGGATCACTAGCCGCAGTGCACTCGTTCGAGTTCGTGCGTTCGAGTACTCGAATAGCACAATTAGTAGTGCACTGGGCTAGTGATCTAGTGGTTGTGGGTTCAAGTCTAGCTTCGAGTCAGATTTTCTGTGTTTTTCGAGTTAAATATCGCAGATATTCGCTAGCAGAGGTTTCTGCATATTAAAAAATGAATTAAATAGTGGCGATGATGATTTTAAAAGACACGTATAACTTCAACAAGGTGAAAAGCTGGAAGATAATTAAGTAGACCCCAAATTCGTTACGTAAAATATTCCGTAACTTATTACAAGTCAAGTTGTCGAGTTGACACCCGGGGAACTTCTGCAACGAATTCCAGTTGTCTACTGAGCGTAGTTAGGAGAAAACCAGTATAATAAGGTAGGTAGTAGGTTTGTTCTAGTTCGATAGATATAGAATAAATAAATAAATAAATATTTCGGGACAATCTTACACAAATCTACCTAGTCCTACGGTAAGCTCAGAAAGGCTTGTGTTGTAGGTACGAGACGACGATATATATAATAGATAGATACATATAAATACTTAAATACATAGAAAACACCCATGACTCAGGAACAAATATCTGTGCTCATCGCACAAACAAATGCCCTGACTGGGAATCGAACCCAGGACCTTCGGCTTCATAGGCAGGGTCACTACCCACTAGGCCAGACCGGTCAAATATAATTTGTTATTTTAATTTATTATTTATTTTAAATGAATTATTATTTCATGTTTCAGTATAATAAAGAAATATTGCGGGACACCGGTACACAAGCTGTCTGAGGCCCGCGGTAACTTTAACAAGGTTTGTGCTGCTGGTAAATGACCTGGCGTGGTAGCGATCCTGCCTACGAAGCCGAGTATCCTGGGTTCAAATCCCAGTAAAGGTATTTAGTTGTATGATGAGCACAGGTATTTGTCCCTGAGTGTTTTATATGTATTTAAGTATTTGTATATTATATATATCGTTAGCTGAGTACCCACAACACAAGCTTTTTTGAGCTTCCTAATGCGGACTGCTAAGGATTGGAAATTGCTCTCTTCGTTTGTATTCTCGGAAACATATAATTTAGGTCCCTTCAAGGCAAGAGTGAATCGACTGTTACTGAACCAGCGTGCTACACCCTCGACCTCGTCGACACTTACCATTAGGTGCGACTGGGGTCAAACCCTGGTCAGTCTTTTATTAAAAAAAGCTTACCACGGGCCTCAGATAATTTGTGTAAGGATGTTCTGCAATATTTTATTTATTATTAAATGTATGAAATCGATTACTGCTCTGATGCGTCATGACACAACATATCAGGGAAATGTAAACTAGGCTTAAGTCATCGTTCTCTCTATTGCCCTACTTAATAACCAGACATAGGAGTCTACGAGGCAAAATTGTATGACAGGTAGGGGATTCCCTTTATCGATAAACTCAATTATCGATGTATGTTATTGATATACTGATAATATATCATTATATTTGTATATACTAGTGATCGCCCCCAGCATTGTGAGTTTTGTTTTGTATTGTTCTGTAAACCATTATGAAATTAATACATTTGTAACAATTACTTATCGTTTGTGTTGTATGAGTAAAGTTTTAAACATCGTTTCGAAAGAAAGGAAAAGAACCTTAAGAGTTATTATATTGTTTTAGTTTCACTTTTAATAAACACTAGTATAATTTATAGAACAGATATCGATAATTGAGTTTATCGCTATTGGAACTCCTTACGTGACATACAATTTTGCCCTGTAGATTCCTATGTCTGTTAATAGCCAAAGTCTGTCATGAGTTTATATCGCGAGGTCACCTTACATTGGTGCGTGGAACAAAGTGCGCTCGGGCAGCGATTGGAACAGCTAGCTAGCCTCCGCAGAACTTCGGAAACATGTGCTTAAAGGAATCGTAATTAGAACTGAGGATTCCAGACGTCAAGGAAATTTTAGTTATATATTCTTATGTTGCAGGCACACACACACACACACACACACACACACACACACACACCAAGCGTGGCGACTATTGCAACTACCTGATGTTACAAGTCATATTTGTGGGAGGCCAGCAGTGTACTGCATACGGCTGAAATGTATGTAATGTAAGGAATATACACTGATTCTTCTATATTATTTTTATTATAGCTTATATAATTTCGCTTATTTAATACTGTTAAATAATATTCAGCAGCAAAAATGTAAATGTAGTATATATTGATTTCATTAAAAACTATTTTGAAACGTTCGCCATTATGGCGCGCTCGGCGCGTGATGTTAGTCTATGACAACAAATGTAACCTCTTCACATTCGTTACAAACCAAACGCTTTTGACAGTGACATAGTTGACATACACATAGACTTTGACGTCACACTCGACTGACACCATTGGTCAAATCGTCTGACCAATAATGCTACGTTTCACCCGCTTAGAATTTCACACATTTTTTTGCACTTTTCAATAATTATTTTCACATCGAAAAATAAATAAAATTAAGTAATATTGATAGAGACGTAATGAAGATTCAAAATAGTACCCGCACAAAAAATATTACCCTCAAGTGCTTATTGCCTAGTGAAGTATAGGACAGTGAAGTTGTTTTAAACATTCTTATACATTTTTTTCTTCTAAAAGTTTTTACAAACGTGCGGAATTTCCGAGAATATTCCACAATATGTACCTACATTGCTAATTTTACTTAATTGAGCAATTACATACTGAACCCTCAAAATTAATATTCCGTGGGTAACTCGGCCAATCGAAAATCGACGCCAATAACTTGTTCAGGAATTACATTACCAATACCAATTTGCGGAACCCTAATGAAGTTTGGAATTTCATCGTCAGTTCATAATGGACGAGGGAATGGCATTCGATTCCACAAATAATTCCTCTGTGCTGCTCGTGTCTGGCGCCATCAGATATATCGGAGCGGGCTGGGTAGTCATAAATATCTGGACAACGCTACTGATGTGCATGTTCAGATATTTTTGATTACAGTTGTTGAGCGTCAGTACTGTTGAGCGATTGGTATGTATCCCAGAGTCGCGAATTCGAGTCTCGCCCGTGGCAGTTGATTTTCCATTTTTCTTTTTAACCGACGAAAAAATCGGAGGAGGTTCTCAATTCGATGCGTACATATATTTTTTATTGAGTAGTCCGATTTTGATAATTTAAATTGGCTGGCACCGACTCCTTAACAGATTGCGTTATCAAGACAACAAGGTTTCGTTAGCAGACTTTTCTGCTTGCAATAAATATCTATGTCGCTCTCAAGTATGTCAGTGCGAATAGCGTGACACACGATAAAATGGCAGCCGTGCTATCCGTTATACAGATACGGAGTCGAGCTATAATTGTTTATCTCTCATGTCTGGACGCGTGTTTGAACAGCTTCCGAGACGCAGAAGGTTTATCTTACACTTGAATGTACACGTGTTACATCCTAGTCGAGTGTTAGCGGGCAACGTAATATGGGGTTAGTAGGGATTGCGGGGGCAGTGCGGTCATGAGTGGGGTGAGTACGGACGACAGATGGGTGAGTACTGCGTTACGAAAGTGCAGCCAGTATGCAATTGGTGTGCAGTGTTGGCAGGACTGCACCTACACTTGCAAGCGTACTACATAATGGGTTTGCAGTATTGATGCAGTAGGTGCAACTGCATCAGAACTGCCCTGGAACTGCCACTTTGCAGCTGGGTTGCAGTTAAAATGCTGTCTGAACCGGCCCTATGAAGCTGATGGTCCTGGGTTCAGATCCCAATAAGGACATTTATTTGTGTGATGAACACAGATCGGTACCTATTTGTTTCCGAGTCATGGGTGTTTTATATATGTATATATGTATTTAAATATTTCTGTAATGTCCTGTAATATTTATTTATTTATTACTATTTATGATTTTCAATAATTCCCATTATTTCTTGGTAAAGAGTGTTATTTTAACACTTACCTTTACAAAAAACAAACCCTCTAACTTAGCCTTCACGGTGTACTCTGGACCATTTACGAGTCACTTACCTGTAACAAAGTAAAACCACATTAATCATGCAAAATAGTTCACTTTTATAATAATAGATGGCGCGTTATTTGATGTCGCTTTTTGTAGAAGGCTGTTTCGCAGAGGGTAAGTCACCACCTGCCGGATATAAAATTGTATACTATATAATTGTATAGTATAATACATTTCAAAAAATAAGTTTCCTAAAACGATTATAGATGGCGCAATAATACAATTGAGTAAGCGAGCTATATATCAGGCATGTCCGGCGCCGTGTGCCGGCCCGGCTTGTAAAGTAACAAAGGATTACCGGATCCCGTTCCGGAAGTCGCCGGATGTCAGCAGTAAAAGTTATATCGTCAGTGCTGGGACTTGGCAGGCGGCCCGGCCTTTTTACGCGCTCGGCCAAAACGTGGCTTAACTTAGATAAAGTTAGCTGTGCATTATGGAGCTTTATGCGTCGGTTATATAATAATGATCGACTGTGTATATGGTACCAGGAACCACCGGGCACAAGTGTCAGTTTAGAGTGGTATAACACACTGCAATCGCCAACCCACCTGCCAAGCGTGGCAAAACGGGATTCAACTGCCCATACTCAGAGCTTGTAAGGCGATCCATGGGGGAGGACTCTCCAGCAGTGGACGTCTGTGTCTGATAGATAGATGTTAAATGATGTGTAACTCAGAAATTACTTAATTAACAATCGTAGTCGTTTAATATTGAATATTTTTACACGGTTATGTATTATGATTGTTATTCATAAACCTACTTTGAAACACTCTAGCCATAAGTGAAAACTGTATTAAAATCACTTATGTATAAACATCGGGGAGCAGCTTATATATACCGTATTACTTAAGTCAGAAATTCCTATGTAATATTTTAGATGAACCCTTTTGGCTAAACTACGTCCAATTAGCGCCATCTAGCGGGAGTTACAGACAAACCAGCGGCCGATGTTATTACGTATGCCGCACTAGTGTACTTAGCGTTGCAACCGCGACAGAAACTTGTTCCGACGCCAATTTGCAAATTACCCCGGATTCCATTAGTGGGTACCGCGGACCGCTTCCGGCGCTGGAGCAGCCGGGACTTTACATATCGAACTATCATCATCATTTGAGCCGAAAACCCACTGTTGACTGCCTCGTTAAGGATTGACAAAAAGACTTCTTTTTTTATTTAAATCGAAAGAAAAATAGAAAAATTTGACTCGCAGCGGGACTCGAACCCACAACCACTAAATCACTAGCCCAGTGCACTACCAGTTGTGCTATACGAGCGCCGCTTAGACGTGTCAAATTTTCCTATTTTATCCTTCCTGGTAAACGTCATTACGGGTGACGTGTAGCGACATCTACCGAAGAGTATTGAACCCTTTTTACAGCATCGATGCCTCAAATTCAGATTGAGAGAATTTGTATTGATTTGGTAGATGTAATATCTTTGATATGCTAGCAGACGTTTCTGCTTAATATAAAAATGTTTCTTTTTTTTCACGGAACACTGGCTCAGACAATGAAGTCAAGCCAGTAAAAGCGCCGCAACAGTCTGCCAGCAGCGTTGTGCGTGGTCTCTTTTCCCGTTTTGCTGGCAATGTGGCCAGACTACTGAAATAGGTGAATCCTACAAGCAATTTTTTTTATTATGCAGAAACGTCTGATAGCGAATGTCTACCCATGATGACGTATACCACGAAGGATAAGAAATTTGACAAGTCTAGCAGTACTCGTATAGCACAATTGGTAGTGCACTGAGGTAGTGATACGGTGGTTGTGGTTTCGAGTCAGGCTTCGAACCAAATTTTCCTATTTTTCTTTCGAGTTAAATAGCTATAAGCAATAAATACATTTCATCATCAAAAATTCATATTTCAGAATGAATTTATTCCTTGAACACTAGTTAAAATGTTACAGTGCAGTGTCTGCATCTCCTGCCGCATGCTCCCTGCATCCGAAAAACATCCAGACATGCCTCCCTCAAGGATCGCCACACCAGCATCAGTATTTCACCTCACGTCACACACGCGGTAATCGAATCTCCGACCTAGTTCCATAAATATGAATTCTGAACCAAAACTGCACAGGCGTCTCGGGAGTAACGGGTTATATTTTTCTTTTCTGTGTGGCAGAAATATTGTAGAAATAGAGACTGACATCTCCAGACCAGAAAAAAAAGAAAAACATTTACGGGTTTTATAATAAACTACCAATGAAAAAACAGAATTAACACTTAATAAATTCAAGAATTATGTTAAGCAAGAACTTATTTCTAATAAAGCCTATTATAGCGCACAAGACTACATGAATGGTAAATTGATAATCGGGGTATTAATTGTACGTTCATAACAGTATGAAATGTTATTTTAAAAGATTGTTTACAATAATAGTTCTTATGAGTTTACTGTTCTGACATTTAAATTTTATTCTAGACAATTCTCGCCTAATAGTAATAAAAAAAAAATTTTTATATATTTGTTACGATCTTATTGTGATATTTTCTTTATTTATTTCATTTCAATTTTATTTTGTAGTTGTACTAATGAGTTGCTCTGAATTAATTCTTAGGTTGAGATGATATTTGTATTTTACTATTCGAAAGTGCTTGTTGCTAGTCATACTTGAATAAAAATTTTTTTTATCAGTTTCAACAATACCTAATCTATGATCCTCTCTAAGGTACTCGTTCCCTGACTAGATAATGACTACGGGACAGAAACGTATGGGAGGACTTTATTTTTCCCTCGTCTCTGGTGTTAACGAGTATTCATTTGCAGTGTTCGCTTGTTTGCGATTTTTCTACTTTATGTGATTTTGTGTAACTAAGCGAGCTTTTCCTATTTTAAAAAGAACCTTTTTAACGTTATTTCCTTTGTGTTTGATTTATTATCAGCATATCCTGCTGCTTTTGATTATAAAGCAAAAATAATATAGTGCTTATATTCTTATATTTCTATAATTTTTTATTTTTTATTCGTATTTAATTCTTGTTGACATTTTCTTTTTTAGCGTGATATTGACTAATATATTAATTTCAGTTGGCATCCGCGGAATCCACCAACGTAAGTTTTAATATTATTTGACATCTAATAAAAAGCCAGATAATCAATTATAATTCTTAATTACTCACAAATAGTCATTTGAATTGAATTGAAATGTAATTATATTTATAAAACACCTCTCTAAACCGCTTTCTATTTTATTTTAATTAAATTTTTTCTAATCATTGTTAGAAAAACTAAATGCTTTATCACTTATAAAACAATTCATTTAAGTAAGTTTTCATGGATGCATATTAATCTAATTCTCTGCGAATTCGCCTGAATGCGAAAAGATTTATCTCGCGCGCCGAGTACTTAAAAATATTAAAACTTTTTACATATAACAACCGAGTCATTTATCAGTTCAGGATTTATTCCGATCGCAAACTTGTTCTCGTATGGATGAAATCCTTTCTGTCTGTCACTTTCAGACTTATTCAAAGATTGATGTTCCAAAAAGGGACGTCCTTTCTTTTGTAAATGGTCTCAGTAATTAACCTACACTGAAATGAATGTCGTACTATGTGTGTCGTCGAATCGCCCAAGTGGCTCAAAGTGTTGATTAATGGTATTTCAAAATAGTGATGTCAGAAAATGAAGCATATAGAAATACATGTACACTGCATGTTTCCTAAAAATGTAACTTACTTCATAGTGACTCTCTAAGAACAGAACTTAATTACTAAATATCTATAAAAATATTCCATTCTACTATATTTTGCACGAAAGCTATACAATGCGAGTATATGGCGTTGCACAGCCCAAACAACATAAATTAAAACTCCCCAAGTCCATTGTGAGTTGAGAGGGTAGTCTTTAATTTCACAATTGATACGAATAATGCCACAACACGCATATAAATCGTAAATACTTTATCAAAAGATTTGGTTTCTGTTGCGTAAGAATATTAGAAACAACTTACATGTTTTCAAACTGTTGTGGTAAGGCAAAATACTAGTAGTTACAGCCCTTGATGCCGTGTCACACTGGTTTGCCAGAAAACTCGCCTCACCTACATAGATCTTGGACATAAACACGAGCTGAAAATGCTGAAGAAAAATGCGAACGCGAACACTTTACAAAATTGCTTGCGTAAGCCTTTTATCCAGCGTATCCTGGCGAGGCAGGGCGGCACGTCTGCCAGCCTTTATTGCATTTTTGAGTTTTGTTTTCAAAAATCCTATGCGATACCTATCCTCCTATAATGAAGGATCCTCCCTCCTCCTATTCCTATCATCTATTCTCTTATCTGCCTATAGTGATTTTTTTTTAATTTTTTTTTTTATGACAAAGGTGGCAAACGAGCAGACGGATTGCCTGATGGTAAGCAATTACCGTCGCCCATGGGCACTTGCTACACCAAGGGAGTCACAAGCGCGTTGCCGACCTATAAGTGGGTTGGAGCTCTGGGAACCTTATTCACCATCAGGAACACAACACTACATACCTGAAAGGTAGCAGTGCTATTATGGCTGTGGTCTTCTGTAAGGAGGAGGTACTTCCCCAGTTGGGCTGCCCCAGATTCAAGCGTGATGGTCATCGCTGTGCCCTACCTCTCATTGTTGGACGTAGTTTAAGGACATACCCGGGTTCACTGATTAACTTTCAGTTTATTACATGGATTATTGTGTAAAGATTTAACTATTTACTTTATACAAAGGCTATGGACGTTATAATTTTGAACTTAATTGGAAGTGGTTTATAGTTCAAAACCAAATAAATATTTTTGACGTCATACAGTAAAGGGTCTTTAAGTGTGCTTATCTTTCATAGTTCATAAATAATACCAAATTGTTCAAATATTTTGTATTCTCTATCATAATAAATACGCATGTTTTAGTAATGCCGCTTTTATGTTATACTTGCTGACCCGGCGAAATTCGTACCGCCTAAAAAGCGACAAAAGTAGTGATAGCTTTCAAAAATCACGGGATTTTTGTGATTTTTTAATACTTAATGTCTCAATCAGGGCTGTGACGATTCCAACCATTCCAAAATCATTTTAATCGGTTCAGCCGTTCTCGAGTTATAAGCGGTTGAACAAACCCCACATTCTTTTATATATATAGATATGGCTGACGTGGTGATGATTTGACGACAGGTTTGATCTAGTGGGTAGCGACCCTGCCTATGAAGCCCACGGTATAGGATTCAAATCCCAGTAAGCTGTAAGGGCATTAATTTGTGTGATGAGCACAGGTATTTGTCCTTGTGTCATGGGTGATTTTTATGTATTTAAGTATTTGTTTATTATATAATATCGTTGACTGAGTACCTACAACACAAGCCTTCTTGAGCTTACAGTGGGGCTCAGTGAATTTGTGTGAGAATGTCCTGTAATATTTATTTATAATATTGTAACAATGGAACGCGCTGTTGAAACATTGTTTCAACAGCGCGGTTGCCATTCGCCTAAGATCTTTACTACGGATAAATAAAGTTGTAATAGCAGATTGTGTGTTCGTGGTAATGTTAACAAATGTAGAACTCAGGGCGTAGTTCGCCAGTTCCCAGCTAAACTATTTATTATTACGACTCCGAAATACACGTGTCGGGTATAATGGAGCGAAATCAAATACAATTACAGCTGTAAGCGGTATGTTACCACAAGCGCCCCCGCGCCCTGGAGTTCCAGGCGGCCATATTTAATTATTATAATTGAATTCGAAAGAAAAATAGAATAATTGAGACTTGATGCCGTTAAGTGTTCAATACGCTTACAGTTGATGTGTCTACACGTCACCCATGATGACGATTACGAGGGATAAAATAGAAAAAAAAATACTAGTCTAAGCGGTAAGTAATAGCACAATTGGTAGTGCACTGGGCTAGTGATCCAGTGGTTGTGGGTTTGAGTCCCGCTTCAAGTCAAAAAAAAAATCTTTTTTTCTTTCGATTCAAATATCAAAGATATTCGCTAGCAGACGTTTCTGCATAATAAAAATAATATATATAATTTAATTGTTTTTCGGATTAGAAATGATATCATTCGCAGCAGAACCAAAGCGGTTCCCTGTATTTGGCACAATTTGTTTTGTCCCAAATCTTAAATGGCAGTGGGTGGGACACATTGCACTTAGAACCGGCAGCCGTTGGGGTATAAAGGTTCTTGAGTGGTACAAGGTGAACCGACGATATAGTAAAGATCGCGGGAATCCACTTGATGCATAAAACCGGTCACTGCGAGTCACTATGGGGGAGGCCAAGAGAGGTTCAGTCAATTTGTAACGAGAATAAAAGTCTTGCAAACAAATTCTGAGCACGCGGCCCGCTTAGCAATTTTTGCTGCTGACTGTACGTTTAACGCAATACATTTTTATATCAAATAAATGTGCCTTTTAATTTGCGATGAATGAGACTCGTTATAACTCCCCCCTCCCCTCGTCAACACGTGCGGTTTGTTTTATTGCGATTTATATGATCGTTGTGTGTGTGAGTCAATTTGTCAACAACTTTTATGTTATTCGATTCATTTATATGATACACACATTGCCAGTCCTTTGATTAAAGAAATAAAGATACCTACTTTGACAGCGTGTATTTAGAAGGCTATGCTGGGAGTTTCTCTATGATCGAATCAGAAATGAGGAGATCCGTAGGCAAACTAAAGTCATCGACATAGCCCACCGGGTTAGCAAGCTGGAGTGGCAATGGGCAGGCCACATTGCACGCAGAGAAGATGGCAGATGGGGTCGAAAGGTGCTCGAGTGGAGACCACGGACTAGCAAGCGCAGCGTAGGACGTCCACCCACAAGATGGACAGACGACCGATCACGTTTGAACGTCTTTATGTTAAATAGTTAAATCAAATTGCTGTTTATGTATAACTTAAGGCCAGCCATGCCCGTCTTTAAAGTATGGTTGGTGGTTAAAAATTATCCTATGTCCTTTCTGGTAGCTCAAACTCTCTCCATACCAAATTTCATGCCAACTAGTTAAACGGTTTAATCGTGAAGAGGTAACAGACAGAGTTGCTTTCGCATTTAATATTAGTATGGGTGATTTTGTGTGAATGTAAATTACAAATTTTAGTTTCAAAATAATTCGCAGTCTTAATAAAGGTAAAGGGAGCACTTTGTTTAATGAAAACAAAAGGAAATGAAAACCAATTAATCAATCCAATGTGTACGGAATCCCGGCCTGGAAATTCGAATTGACTATCTCCGTCTCTATCGTCCTTGTATATACGGGCGATAAAGAGGAAAATAGATGAACGAAGTACGCATAAGCCCTGTGCTTGCTACGAAGGTCGTAGCTATGGCGTAGCAATTGGCTACGAGCGATGTCGCTACGAATCTCGTAGCATTCAGAGATAATTCGAGCTTAGATTGCTAAAATTCCTCTGTAATTTGCAAAGTTATCTATGAATGAATGAATGAAATCACAAAATGAATGATGAATGATGGTCTTATGCAGATACAAGGTGATTCTAGAGACGTGAACCGGAGTAACCTACGAATTCAGTTATTAATAAATTACCGTTAGTAGCTAGTAAATCCTTTCCACCCAATAGACTAGCACATTTTAGATTTCATTAAAACTCAATAGTCTTTATACCATGGCGGGTGCGTCCCATGACACGGACAGGGGCAACATCCGCTTAACATTAAATTGTCGAAAGGGCCTCTGTGCGTTGTCTCGATTCGGCTCCACACACACCTCTCAATATCCGGATCGCCATTGTTTCGGGAACGGAAAAGACATAAGAAAAAAAACTGTGTGTGTGCTCTGTCTAGTAACTGTTCATCACACAAATATCCCAACTGGGATTCGAACCCAGAACGGTCGGCTTCATAGACAGGCTTACTACCCACTAGGCCAGACCTGTCGTTTATTAGGCCAAAAGACATATTTTTCAGCTTATTCATTTATATTCGTTGGAAAAATCTGCTATTTGATACAAAGATGTATTTCACTACTAAAACTACAGTACAATTTCATTTTCATACTTTCCTTAACAAAAACTGACGAAGAAATAGCAACGGACTCTAACCGCGGCGGTTCAAGAACCCGCGATGGTCTTTTGTTTTGTTATTCACACGACACCGGACCTTATCACCACGGAATAAAGTTCAAAATTGCTCTAGAATCGAGTAGCTTTCCTGTTCTTTATTTGTCACAGGATATTGTACCTTGTACAAAAGATATAAGGTGGAAAGTTGAGTGTTCTTAAGGTTTATAATGTTTCCTCTGTGCATCCCGACTTACATTGTGCCGGTTGTGGACGATGGTAATTATTCTTAGTGCTGAAGACTTTTAGTATTTGTGCTATTACGCTCGAGGAAAACAGAATTTTTAAAATTTTATGAATGGTACAGTCACCGACTTTAATTGTTGAGCCACTTACGGTTCAAGCGATAGTCTTTTGTTTAGAACTAAATACATGAAATGCCGAATATAAAGTGAACCCTAAATGGCTCAACAATTAAAGTCCCTGACCGTACGTACAAAGTAAAATGTCATTATAAATGACATTTATAAGATTTATCATAGATTGTAGAGTCTAGCGGTAAGAGCGTGCGACTTGAAATCCGGAGGTCGCGAGTTCACACCGATGAGTTTTTCGGAACTCAAGTACCAAATATCATTTGATATTTACCAGTCGCTTTTCGGTGAAGGCAAAGTCACAATCACAATAAGGCCTAGTTTACCCTCTGGATTGGAAGGTCAGATGGCAGTCGCTTTCGTAAAACTAGGCCTACGCCAAATCCTGGGATTAATTGCCAAGC
Organism: Grapholita molesta; assembly: GCA_022674325.2. Classification (NCBI taxonomy): domain Eukaryota; kingdom Metazoa; phylum Arthropoda; class Insecta; order Lepidoptera; family Tortricidae; genus Grapholita; species Grapholita molesta. Next base: position 11,409,137 of record CP053143.2, read on the forward strand.
GGAGTTCCAGTCTTCCATGAACCGTGGCAAAAGTAATTGTTTACCTTCTCGTGTTAATATTAACACCCGAACTAGCACAAGATTCCAAAATGAACCACTCATTTCAACATTCCAAAATTACTCCCAACTATTAGTATCAATTAAATATATCATTTTACACCTTGAAGCTGATAAGAATTCATTTTAGTATTAGGTTGACCAGTTATCGGAGGGTAGCTGAATGATTTGCTTTACTTAGCTAACGTCCACTACCAAAGAATATTCGTGTTAAAAACAAATGTACCCTTGCCAGAATTCGAACCCGGTACCTGCTTCGCACTCACAGCATATCGTAAAATACGTCATAAAAGATCTATTAAATTTTATTATATTCGAACTGTTTCTATGTCGACGTATCTGCTGACTGTACATTGCGGTATCAGTAATGGCCGCTGTCGATAACCCTCGATGCGGCAGTAAAACTTGATGGCTCCTCAAAACATACTGCTAAGGACCCTTAGCTATGCTTCGTACCTTCGACCGTACTTCACACTTTCTCGGTATAAACGTTGGGTAAACGCAGGCCTTCATCATCAGCCGGAAGATGTCCACTGCTGGGCACAGGCCTCCTTAAAGTGACCCACAGTGAACGGTATTCTTCGCACATGGTCGCTAAAGTAACTAGGGCATCAGGGTTCGCTGGGGAGGGTCTTGGTTTCTGTGTGGCTTTCATGGGGGGTAATTACCATAATCGCCACTGTTGGTAAGCGGGTTAGCGATTGCAGAGTTCTATTGTGGAATGCTCGGTCGTCTGTCCATCTTGTGGGTGGACGTACTACGCTGCGCTTGCTAGTCCGTGGTCTCCACTCGAGCACCTTCCGACCCTATCGGCCATCTTCTCTATGCGCAATGTGGCCTGTCCATTGTTACTTCAGCTTGCTAAGCCTTATAGTAGGCAGTGTGAACCCTCTGGAGTTACAGGAGTCTATATGCTACAGTGACGATCATCAATCCGCTTGTGTGCCACCGTTATTTTACCCGCCGAATGCCGTCCACTGCTTGACATAGGCCTTCCACAAAGCGACCGGTTTTGCGCTACCCGCAGTGGATACCCGCGATCTTTACCGTGTCGTCTGTCAACCTTGTGGGGGGCCTGCCCACGTTGCACCTTACAGTTCGTGATCGCCACCCGAGAACCTTAACGCCCCAACTACCATTAGTTTTACGTCACCGTAGTATTACGAAAAATGCCATGCTTTCAACTTTTTCAAATAAATAAGTCCCGCCGTAGTTTCTTGCCGGTATCTTCTCGGGTCAGAGGTGTAGGGTTAGAAACGGTGTTTTTTTGACGTTTATAAGTGCATGTAATGTGCTTAAATTGTTTTTTTTAGTCCTACTACACTGGCGGCCGCAGCTCGCCATTGTGATCAGAACACATATCAGCTGCGGACTGTGATCGATCAGAGGGGGTGTCCGGGGGTGAGAGGGGGGGGGGGGTTAGTGCTGATTCGGGTGCCGATTATTGGCACGCGCGAACGATCGGATGCGCGATTAAATGTGTTATTAGTTTGTAATGTGTTATAATGGCTTTACCTTACTGTATGTATGTTACAGGCGAAACATAACCGAAAACAAGCAGTATTCATTTCTTACAAATAAGCGAAAATTTCAAAACAACTGCCTCGGGCGAGACTAGAACTCGTGTTTCAGGGATAGTCATTTTCCTCGCCTTGTCCTGGCATTTGCCTCGGCTCATGGGAGCCTGGGGTCCACTTGGCAACTAATCCTGGGAATTGGCGTAGGCACTAGTTTTACGAAAGCGACTGCCATATGCCCTTCCAACCCAGAGGGAATTTGACCGGTTTCCTCACGATGTTTTCCTTCACCGGAAAGCGACTGTTAAATATCAAATCATATTTCGCACATAAATTCCGAAAAACTCATTGGGACGAGCCGGGGTTTGAACCTGCGACCTTCGGATTGCAAGTCGCGCACTCTTACCGCTAGGCTACCAGCGCTCTCGCGATTCAGGGATATATATATATAAATATCACATGACATTCTTACACAAATTGACTAAGCCCCTAATTGGGTAAGCTCAAAAAGGCTAGTGTTATTCTTATAATATAACTACAAATATTTGAATACATACGAGTATATAAAACACCCATGACTCAGGAATTTACTACTTGCATAGATTTGAACCCAGGCCCATCGGCTTTATAGGCAGTCAGTACCCACTACGCCAAACCCTAGTCGCTTTGCTGATTACTATGCGACTTTAAAATCATTATGTTATTTTTATGCTTTACTTTCTGATTCGAACCGGCGACTTAATTAGATTAAGATTAAAAATACAAGCTTACTAAATCATTGATACGAGCCATCTATGTATAGTACAGTCAGCGTCATACAGTTAGTGACAACCAAAGTGGCTAAATATATTTATACAGATCTTTATTTAGATATCAGTAAGGATGTGTTCCGATATATTTCACCATACTGACTGTAACTAAATATATGATTCCGACTGTGACCACTCAAGATATACAATTTGCTACAAATTCTATTTGCAAAAATGTCCGATTGCTAATTTACAAGTATGCATTTGTTGTAGACCAATTAATAACCATATTCACATAAAATATCTTATTTTATTAAATTTTCAAGCTTAATTTGGAGTGCACAGTAAAGGTGTTCGGGTCTCTTCGCCAAACGGTACAAAATGGTACTCTCTGCCCAGGCTCTTATATTTGTTACGATTAAAAATATCGGCGTTTTCCTTGATTAATACATTACATCATAAGACTTACACAAACTAAGACTAATACTAATACTTTATATTAAGAGTTCTTGACCTGACAATGAACCGCGTGAAAAAATGTGTCTCGCGAAAACTGTGCTTAAGAACAGTTGTTTCGCGAGACACATTTTGAGAGTCAGTTACCTACTCAATTTACGTTTAAGTAGTTTTTCCGCTACCGTAAAGTGTGGTGGAGATCGCTCTTCAGTCGTAAGACCGACTGTTCTCTGTCTCCATTTTATTCTGCTCCTATGCGTTGCCACATTGTTGAGGTGTGCAATAAATTGTATTGTATTTACGTGTACGTTCTAATCTTCAGCAATTTACGTCAAAACAACCCCCCCCCCCCCCCCCCAGGTACACTCGAGAACAATAGCCGTGCGTCTAATTTGATTGCCGACATTAAAGCCTCGTCAAGCCTAATACGAGTATAAAGGTAACCTTAAAGATTTACATAATAGCCCCCCTGCCCCCCACTGCTATTCCGATGGAAGGAGTTTTAGTCATCCAATGGAACCGGAAAAGAGCGCTGGTGGCCTAGCGGTAAGAACGTGCGACTTGCAATCCGGTCGCAGGTTCAAGTTCGAACCTCGACTACTAATGCCCTTACTGGGATTTGAACCCAGGAACATCGACTTCATAGACAGCGTCACTATCCATTAAGCCAAACCTATCGTCAAAAATGCATAGAAAACATCCATGACTGAAAATAAAATATCTGGGATTCGAACCCAGGACAGTAGGCTTCAAATAGGTCATCCACTAAGCCAGACCTGTCGTCAAATATAATCAATTATCATAATCAGAACGGGTACCATGGTTGCCATTTCATTGTCTATCATATTTTGACGACTGATCTGGCCTAGTGGGTAGTGACCCTGCCTATGAAGCCGATGATCCTGGGTTCGAGTCCCAGTCGGGGCATTAATTTGTGTGATAGCACAGATATTTGTTCCTGAGTCATGGGTGTTTTCTATGTATGTAAGTATTTATATGTATCTATCTATTATATATATCGTCGTCTAGTACCTGCAACACAAGCCTTACTGAGCTTACCGTAGGTGTAGGTCAAGTTGTGTAAGATTGTCCCGAACAAAAAAAAAAGATAGAAAGATATTTTGACAAATGATAAAAACCTGACCATATTAGGCTAGCAGATCAACTAATAATTGCTATTACCATAATTATATTTACTTGCCGAACCCAATAGTGTTTGTTTTTCTGGAGGTTAAGAGTAAAACATATTTTTTTTTATGACAAAGGCGGCAAACGAGCAGACGCGGCATTGCCTGATAGTAAGCAATTACCGTCGCCCATGGGCATCCGTAACACCAGGGTCACAAGCGCGTTGCCGGCCTTTAAGGGAGGTTGGAGCTCTGGGAACCTTACTCACCATCAGGAACACAACACTACATACCGGCAACGAGCTTGGGACTCCCCTGGTGTTACGGGTGTCCATGGGCGACGGTAATTGCTTACCACCAGGCAATCCGTCTGCTCGTTTGCCGCGTATGTCATAAAAAAAAAGACCACAGTACATTGGTTTACATACAGTTCGCCTCTTGTACGCTAAGTAGACAACACAAGCTATTTACGATCAGATTACTGCATCTAATACCTTACTTGTGATCTCCAAACCGACTTCAATCTAATAACAACCTTAAAGTTTCTGTGTTACGGTACATTTTAGATTGCACGAGAACTTAATACGATAGCAGGCTTCTGATTGTGGATCCGATCGAATTTCAACTTTAAGCCGTTGAAGTTAAGATAGGTTTTAGAGTAACGCGATATACCGCATTGTAGCTAATCCGCACGATCAACAGAAGCGTTCCCGCGTCGCCCGTCTAGCTCGCTCTCGTTGTGAATACCAATGGTGTCTCTGTCACACTTGAGACAATATCCCGAATTCCCATCGACTTTTATTTGGAGGATATTTCCGAAATGTCGTAACTACGATTGTCTATTGGTATATTTATACTTATACAAAACCTTGTAACACAATTTTTTGATGTTCATTTGAGTTGTATAAAACAGGATGCTAGCATCCTGCCCCCACTTTGCACGGGTGGTGAAGTAGCCATCACAAATATCTGAACATGCACTTTCTTGCCTTGTCAATAAAGGCAATAAAAGTGCATGTTCAGATATTTGTGTCCACCTCTATAGCTTCGATATATCTGATGGTGACTGTATATGTTAGTTATTGATAGAAACCGCATTGAAATCTACTGCGCAGTTTAAAAGACTTAAGACATAAATGAAACTTCGTTTTTTACCGACTTTGAAAATGATACATATGTACATATAATTAATATTTATATGACTATATGTGTTTTTGGCATTAGGTTTTATTGTGTAATAGGGTAATTTGAGTTTAGGTTCTTCCGAACCGGAAACTTGAGGTACCGGAGTAGAAAACCTACTATAAAGAAACACGCCAAACATAATTGGAATGTGAGTCGTTATAGCGGCAACGGCAATGATCTACGAAAAATTAGCTACAAAACGCGAAAGCTTAAATTTATAATTTTTTTTTTTTTTTTTTAGCCTATAAGAGTATCCCACTGCTGGGCAAAGGCCTCCCCTCTTTCTCTCCATTTGGTCCTATCCATTGCACTCTCTCGCCGCAAATTTATAACAATTATCGTAAAAAGTCAGATTGTAACAAAGCAAGCTGGAAACAAGCGGATTTGGGTCCCGGTAGCGTCCACAAATCTCCCGGTAATGAACATCTGTAAATTGCGTAATCGTGCCCGCCGGTCCGGTCCGTCCCGGGGGACCGCTCCCGGCGCCGGTCCGGCCCGCGGTCCGACGTCGGCTGCGTACACACTGCGGCGCTACCGCGAATAACGATAAGGTCAATGTGGATAAGACCGGCATACTGTATTTTTCAGTGAAGTCCGTCATATGACACTAAATACCTACGAGATAATGTAGGACATTGATTGGTAGACGGTCTTACCAGATAGACGGTCTTACCAGATAGACGGTCTTACCCACATTGACCTTATTCGTAAATTTTAGACGGTTCTCTCTACGCTCTATCACTCTCATGACGCCTTAATTGGAATAAAAGAGAAAATTCAATTTATTTCAATTCATATATTTGCTTCGAATAGTATCCATAATATTGTTAGTAATTTAATTACATTTAAATACATAAGACTTGTCAGCTATGGTTAGTAACATAGTATATAAGTTAAATAGTCGCTTACAATGGGCCTCATAAGAAAGCTCAAAGTCACCCAAAGAGCAATGGAGAGGGCTAAGTTGGGAGTGTCCCAGCGTGATCGCATCAGGTATGATTTCATCCGCAGTAGAACCAACGTTACCGATATAGCCCTGCGGATCGCCAAACTTAAGTGGCAGTGGGCGGGATTGCGCGCGGAACCGGGGCGGAAAGGTTCTGGAGTGGCGACCACGAACTGAAAGACGCAGCGCAGGTAGGCCTCCCGCAAGGCGGACCGACGACCTAGTTAGAGTCGCGGGATACCGCTGGATGTGGAAGGCACAGGATCGGTCTTCTTGGGTCGTTCTGTGGGAGGCCTATGTCCAGCAGTGGACGTCTTTCGGCTGACATGATGATGACGATGAAGTTAAATAAAATAATTGCATAACAAGTTAGACACGTCATTAGTCAACAATGGATCCAGTACAATGTAGACTGTTCCAATGTGGTGCCAATGACGTATCCAACTTTACAGTCGCTGTCATTTATCCGCCTCATAACCGACGCTGTCCGGTTGCGTATTATTGCGTAAAAATCATCTGTCCGTTCTTCCGCAAATATTCCGGACACGCTGTAGAATTGTGGATATCCAAATACTATCCTAAATATATTGTTATATTGTATTCGCAGTGCGTTATATTATATGACCGTTGGGAGTACCTAGCTCACAGCTGACCTTCTATGTTCGCGGTACCGGGCCTGTTGTGCGAGCGAGTTTTGTATCGAGGCGAGTACGCTTCGAGTTCGCCGCTAAACAGTATTATATAGAGCCAAAGTGAGTGATCGTAAAATGCGAGCAAAATTCATTGAAGTGCGTAGAGTTTCACTTGTTATGATAAGTCATTTCAATCGAATTTGCTCGCGATTTACGATCACTGATAAGTGATAAGTGATAGCTGAAGCCGCGTTTTGTCAGCGTTTGCATGTAACAACTAAAGTCAATGTACAGTCGCCATCAGATATATAGGAGCTGTGGAGGTGGTCACAAATATTGTGACTCTATTGTCAAGGCGATTAAGTGCATGTATATATTTGTGACCACCCCCACAGCTCCGATACATCTGATGGCGATAGTACAATAATTACAATATTGTAATAACTAAGAGTAGGTACTTAACTACTTACTACATCAAATTTAAAAATGACCCTCGAGGCATTGTACCAAGGATGCTGGCGGCATTTCCTCGTTGTAACGCAATGCTGGTACGTTTTTAATATTAGTTATTTATCTACATAGACTACACAAAGGCTGTGTATTTCTCCATCACAGCCTTCAACGCCTTTCGGCAAGTCTCTGTAGCACATTGGTAAAGCAATGGGCATGTGTCTTAGACTCGCGAGTTCGAGTCCCGGGGCAGCTGATTTTCCATTTTTTCTTCACTTCCAAGAAATTAAGTAAAGATTTAGGTTAATTTACCATATCCCCCGGGTCCGCACGGCGATCTATCCGCGTCACAACCTTACCCTACATACTCCGCACTAACCACTCTTATGCCTTATTACAACTACACAAGAGCTACTATTGCTGATGTTCCCCTCAATTAGTTCAGCCAAGTTCCACCTTCCACTGGCTGAGGAAATTGCTTTTGTTATTGCTGCCATCAATTCCAAGTCAGTATTCTTTAGGGAAACATTCGATGCATTTGCGGGAAGTGTGGGTCACTGGGTGTAATACGCCGGAACCCTGGCCCGGTACCGCGAACATCGAAGTTCGTATATTTCGAGCATCTTTCTCTTTTATTCCAACTAAGGCGTCATAAGAGTAACAGGGATAATTGTCCGAGATTCACGAATATCGTTTTTGGCGGTAGCGCCCCTGCTCTGTGGGCTTATTGTGAGGTCGTCAGATTTAATATTTGTTTATAATTTTTTTGACAACTGATCGATTTGCTTTTGTGCTTTTATTTTTATACTGAGTGTAAGTCTAATACGGGCGAAGAATTAAACCAGAGATAGGATTTACCAGTATAATCACTGACCAAAAGGTTTTTCTTTAATTATACCTATTATACATAAGTAATTATTTTTTGTAAAATTTCTGAGCAGTAATGTAGTGCGAACATTACGCGATATGAGCTTTTGAAACTAACTGTTAACGAGTGTTTAACTCGAGGGTGTTGTATTACATTGCGGGCCGAATCTTTTTATATGGATAAAATTTTAATTGTACTTCTAAGCAAAAGTCACCTAAATATATTTCTTTTGTATTCTACCCTCCGTTAAGAGATTCGCCCGTATAAGATTTACACACTGTATTTTTGTATTGTAAGTGTGGTGACTACGAAAGCAAGATGAAACAAGTCATATTTGGAAAAGGCCTAGTAGTAAACGACTTACGACTAAAATTATGATTATGATATTGTATACATTGTATCATCATATTAATAATTCCGTCGAGGGTTACGGTAGACCCGAACGAAATCGTACTCATATGAAAGAGCGTAAAAAATGAAGAGTTTTGAATCGAGGACATATATCGGCAAAATTTGTATAGTCGCGTATTTTGCGTTTAAAAGTGTTAATTTAATGACAAATCGGTCGGCCATATTTAACTTAGATGACAGTGACGGGTCACGTACGTGGGCTGCGTTCGGATACTTTGTCCGGAATTTTGGCCGTGTAGGTTTATTATGCCCGAGCAAAGCCGGCTTCTCATCTTGTATTCTGATATTTTGGCCGTATTTATAAATTGAACCTTGATATACAGACATACACAACCAAACGGCGAGTATGTTTTGTTAATGGCACTCATTTAGGCTATTAGTCACACTTGAGTTGGTATGAATAACAGGCAATCTGCACAGCCCATTAGATGCCGCGGTAGCTCGCCAGTGATCGCACGCTAGATAGCACACTGGAGCGTGGCGGACGGGTGCGGCCTCAACGCCCTTCCGGCCATACTAACTTCACATAATAAACCGAAAATGTTTTTTTTTTATATACGGCAAGCTCAAGAAGGCTTGTGTTGTTACTCCGCCAACGATATATAGCATACAAGTACTTAAATACATAAAATTCCCATGAACCTGTCGAAATGTTCAAAAGTTAAATAGAATAAAAAAGATACAGATTAAGAGTTAGTTTACTATTTTTGACGACGCCGACGTATGAAGCCGATGGCCCTAGGTTCAAATACCAGTCATAACATTTATTGTGTGATGAGCACAGATCCTGAGTCATGGGTGTTTTCTATGTATTTAAGCATTTATATGTTATCTATCTATAATATACATCGTCGTCTAGTACCTACAACACAAGCCTTACTGATCTTACCGTAGGACTAGGTCGATTTGTGTCAGATTGTCCCGAAATATTTATTTAAATAGCTACTCCACGCAGGCGCGCCTTTTCTCACATGGTTCCCATTTTATCCTTTGGGTACAGAACCTTGAAAACTGAAATATGAAATATGTGTCATTATCTAAGAAAAGCGACCTTATTGTCGATGGCACTTACGTCGAATCGCGTTGCGTTTATATTGTATCGTCTTGAACAACGACATAAGCGCCATCGACAATAAGGTCCTTTTTCATAGATAATGTCACATATGCGAAACAGTACTAAACAGATATCACAGATAAACAATATATGTTGTAAAAGCAGTAGTGTGACTCACCATTAAGAAGCAGTAGAGAAACAAGCAAGAACGCGAGCGTCATGTCGCGGGCGGGGCGGGAGCGCAGGGCGGGGAGGGCGGCGGGGCGGGGGGCACTGCTCATCTCCACACGCACGGGCTCTGCAAGAACGAGGCAACACGTTACACTTGGCAACTGGTTTAACTTAAAAGCGACATCTGTTATTCTGTTGCGGAACTAGCGCGGGCGTCTTTAATAGTACATTCGCCATCAGAAACATCGGAGTGGCCAAGTTGGTCACAAATATCGGAACAACGCCTCTATTACCAAGGCATAAAGTGCATGGTCCAATATATTTGATAGAGGCTGTACCACAAATTGAAAAGATTGTTAAAATTATATTATGTATTTTGAATAGGTACATATCTTTTGGATTCTCGGTTCAACGTAAATTATACTAGACCTGCCTCAAGTAATTGCAGTATATTTAGTCTAGTACGCTGACTGCGATTAGAAACTAGTAGGACGGACAGACGCGTCCTTTTAGAATATACTACAATCGCAAACCCGCCTGTCAAGCGTGGCGATTAAGGTATCAACCCCCCCTATACTTAAAAATCGCTGTCTGTGGCAGTCTGTTTATAAAATTAAATCAATACAATGATAACAACTCGCTAGCGACATCTATACCCGATGTTCTGAAGGTTTTCGACCTTGAGCCAACTCTATAGACATGCGTATACGCATACTAACCTGCAACACAGAGAATTTTTGTACTATTATGTTGTTCTGATGTTTAAGCTATTTTATTGTAAGGGTCTCTTTAAAATCGTCCGTCTATCCAAATACTCGCGCATAACTATAAATCAACCTCGTTTTGTGTAGTCCCCATCAGATATATCGGAGCTGTAGAAGTGATCACAAATATCTAAACTACGCCTCCATTATCAAGGCTATAAAGTACATGTTCAGATATTTGTGACCACCTCCACAGCTCCGATATATCTGATGGCGACTGTACAAAACGAGCTTTATTGCAATTAATTGAATCAGGCGTTACTTTGCGGAAGTCCATATTATTAACAACAATAATATTCCTTTGCTATTCCGCTGTTTAATAACGTGCTAGTCAATCAGTGCCAACCCGTTGCCAAACGGAATCAAATGGGAAATGGTATGATTCCGTTGTCGGACGTCAGACCGGCAACATCTCAAGCGTCTCCTGAGGATGCCTCGCAGAGAGGCGAAACACGTGTCGAGTTTTGGTATTATTGGTGGTGGTTTGTTATGTTTATTTGCGTATTTAATTTTGCGGTGGGAGGGAGGGAACATTAATGCATGAAAAAATACGCAAGTAAATATAACGGGTTGGCACTGATTGACTAGCACGTTATTAAACAGCGGAATAGCAAAGGAATATTATTGTTGTTAATGAGCTTTATTGCAGCTGCGATTAAGTCCATAATAACTATAATAAGTAATTAACCTTATTTTGTTTCTTGACTTGTTGACACAATGAACAAAGTGCGTAATTTTTACCCCTTTTACTTATAAAATATCTATGATTTCGTTAGTATAAGTCTGCAGAGAAGCATTTACCTCAATGCTTGTTAAACTGAACTCTTAAAAACACAACTTCCATTAACATATCCTCATGAATAATAACCAAAACCCTCATAAATTTTCACCGCAAAGTTTCGTGATTACAGTTTAATAAACCCCAAACAAATCCCGTATAATAACTGAAGTGGTAATTGTGGCGAGTTGCGAAGTTCCCCGACAGATGGCGCTAGTTGCTAACTAAAGCGGTTTGTACTCTTCTGTGGAGTGTTTTTTTTTTATGACATAGGCGGCAAACGAGCAGACGGATTGCCTGGTGGTAAGCAATTACCGTCGCCCATAGGCACCCACAACACCAGATGAGTCACAAGCGCGTTGCCGGCCTTTAAGGGGGGTTGGAGCTCTGGGAACCTTACTCACCAGCAATACATACCTGAAAGGTAGCAGTGCTATTATGGCTGTGGTCTTCTGTAAGGAGGAGGTACTTCCCCAGTTGGGCTGCTCCAGATTCAAGCGTGATGGTCATCGCTGTGCCCTACCTCTCAGTAAAACCTCGCATTTACAGAAAACCGGTCTTTGTAGCTACAAAGTTGTGGTTTACTTTTTAAATACGGAGCTTTCTAAGTAGTGTAGCCAGCTAGAATAATGTGGTCAGTACCCTTACCATGAGTTGTGACTTTGAGATTTTCGATAACGAGTATCGAGTTTACTATCTGTGCATCACGTTCGCACTAAAATAGTACAAGCGAGATGCACATATAGTAAACTCGATAGTCGTTATCAAAAACCTCAATGTCACATCTCATGGTAAGGGTACAGGTTGTTAGCATTACGAGACGAAAGTGACGGATATACGATAAAATGACGACCACGCGTCCCGTTCTGCACGCATTCGAGGAACGATAAAATATAAATCACGTTCAGATATTTATGACCACTACCACAGCTCCAGTATATGTGGTGGCGCCAGTACATGAAGTCGATTCCCTACTAGCAAGCTTGCAACGCTCGAAATATCGCTCGACGTTCGCTCATAATTGCGAAGTGCGGTTACAAAGAGACCACAGTGCAATTATGTCAGAATCTCAATTAGCGACGTTGATTTTGGGTTTAATTTTTCCCCAATACAAACTTTCAACTCCCTTTTTACCCTCTTAATGGTGGAATTTCCAAAAATCCTTTCTTAATGGGTCCTAGCAATTTTGAACCAATCAGCAAGCTAGGTTAAGCGGTTTAGGCTGAGCGTTGATCAGTCAGGACTTTCACGTTTATTTAAATAGATTATGAGAACACTGGGTATGCGATTTAAAATTATTACAAAACAAATTATGCGTAAACAATGAACCACTTTTGTCATTTAGTGCAAAGTCTTAGAGTCTAGACAAATGGACTGCATGTCATCTAAAGTTTGTATGGTCACTGCACGCCGACTGCACCGATTCTATGAAAATTGCAGTTAAATTGCAGTCCGTCTGTATCGGCCCTTAGCTATCTATTGTGTGAAATAAAATGTGCTCCCCTCGCAATCTCAACTCGTAGTTAGCGGCCACTTGCCGCCCTCACATAATACGTGTAGACAGTTCTTGACTGGCACCGCTCGACCGAGGGGCCCTGTACCCTTACCATGAGTTGTGACATTGCAGTAACTTCATAGGCAGGGTCACTAGGCCAGACCGGTCGTGAAAATATAAAATCTATGTGTATTATCAATTTATCATTCGGTCTGATACCTTCCAGACGTAATACATCTGCATTCAGTTCGGCATTACAGTCGCCATCAGTACCCTCACCATGAGTTGTGACATTACGGTTTTCGATAACGAGTATCGAGTTTACTATCTGTGCATCTCGTTTGTACTATTTTAGTGCGAACGTGATGCACAGATAGTAAATTCGATACTCGTTATCGAAAACCTCTGTCACAACTCATGGTGAGGGTACTGGGCACAAGCGGTGCACTTTGCAAACTGCGGTTACAAACTGTTGACACGTGGGATGCTCATTTGTGAGCTCACAGACTTTAAGTGTTTTATTTACATACATTCCTGAACGATTTTTCTTAAGTATGTCATCTATTTCAATTGTATAAGAGTCTGGGCAGAGAGTACCATTTTGTACCGTTTGGCGTAGAGACGCTAGGTCCATGGGGTCCCACCGCGCACAAACTTGTGTCTAAATTAATGATGGCAATGTTTTATAATATTTCAATTTATTTATTCTTTATTTTGCATTGTGATATTTTTGAATCATTTCAAAGGCGAGGAAAATGCACCAATAATATGAATATCTATTTTTCCAGCCTTTAAAAGTCCAGCTAAGCTGTATTACCTCCATATTCATTCAATTTGCAAATGTAACAGTAAATAATATCGAGGTTTGTCCCTGCTCACGTCACTTTTGTCCCTGCTCACCCCGTATTACGGTAGCAAGGTAAAAAGAAACATTAACCAATAAATATGTATTTGTAAATAAATCACACCCTTTGCAGAGCAAGGGCCCATTGCAGAACAATTTTCAATTAGCGGAACTCTCTTTCTAATGAATAGAATTGAAAAAGGACTTCCGCTAATATTACAAGTTGCGAGTTGTTATGCAATAGGCCCCAAGTTTCTCGTAATCAACCGACCCTACTATATAACAGTTGAATCAGGACATAACCATCAAATTGGCACACTTTAGGGCGCCGCTAATCAGCGTTGACATTGAAATAAACAGTGGATTCACCCCTCGTGTACTATCCCCCCCCTTGCCGTGCCAAGCCACCCCAATCTTACACCGGATACTCTTCACAGATATCATCCCTTATATCATAGGGTAGTTTCCGTAACTTTGCTCCCTTATAAAACAAAAACACTACTGACTTTTTCCTAGTTTCAGTTGTTAAAACATTCTTAATTCATATTTCACAGAGATTTATGGATAGAAATTTTGCTTAAATAGCCATTCTTTTCTCTCAAGGGGTCGCCGACACTTCGGTCCACCCGCTTTGTCCCTCTCTGCCCTGATCCTCTTTCATCCTTCTCATAATCCAGTCGGTGAGTTGAGACAGCACTCCATGACTCACTACAATCTTCTTTTGTTAATTTCTGCTCCAGGCTTCTTTATATACAGTCGTTCATAAATGGCCGTGGTTTGGAGGAAAATTATTCCTTAAAAATTTTTCGTTAGAATAAATGACTTAAGGTTTTGACAGACAGTCGTTCAAATTAAGTACATTGGCAAAATTATGTGGAATAGATTATTATTATAATCATCATCATTTCAGTCGTAAATCAAATCAAATATATTTATTTCACAAATTGATTACAAATCGTCCACTACTTATAGGCCTCCCTCAAATACAACTTTTGTCATGTTGGGGGCTAGTAGCCTTAGTCGCCACAGTTGGCGACCGCAGTAGATGTAGGTGTCGACGGACTCTGCTGCTCATTCGTCAGTTTGATCCCTTTCCCGCTTCTTACGAAACCCGCGGGAGTAGTTGGGGTAATTATTGCAATGACTCATGAAAATTTGGGTACTAAAATCATCTAGAGAAATGTTAAAGGAAGCTTTCAGTAATCCAATGACGGGTTCCTAAGACCCACAATTGTCCTCTAAGTCCGTAATATCCGCCCCGTCACTGCACCGCCGTTATTAATAACGCTCCGTCCTGTCAGGGCAAACATCATTATCGGCGTACATTGCACTTAGCAGACACGGCCGGTGACGGTGCAACAATTGGTTGGCTTCAATAGAAGAGCCCATGATGACTTAACTATAAGGTCTACAAGAAAATTAAGAACAAATCATATAATTTTTGGTGTTCGTTTGGTACAATTGGTTTAACGCGTCAGCCGCGATAGCTGGACATGCGGGCTCGAATCTTGCCTCGGACACCGGAGACCCTCGTCACTTTTTCTTAAGTATATGTCATCTATTTTTAATTTACTACAAGAATTGTTCATTACAAATTAACACGCCCTGCTACGCATCGCCCTCGGCACTGTTTTACTAAATGCCTACAATATGTCGGTAGAAATCATCTAGATTACTCAGAGCTACCCTACTAAGCAAAGTGCAGTAACTGCTTTTAATTTTTCATTTCAATATTGACTAAAGTACGTTTTTTACGGGAAAGTAAGTAATTGCACGAGATTTCACGATTAGTTACTGTTCTTATGCTTAATAGGGCAGAGAGCACTGGCATTTTACGAAATTGTAATTCCTATAGTTAGTCTCCTTCAGCAACAGGCAAGACAAGGAAATCGAACGTCGTGTCCAAAATGCCTGGAAGAGCTACTGGTCCATGAAGGAGCTAATGAAGGGCGACCTTCCAATGTCACTGAAGCGTAAGCTCGTTGACATGTGTATTCTGCCTGTCCTAACCTACGGTGCCCAAACATGGTGACTCACTGAAAACCAGAAGTCCAAATTGAAGGTTTGTCAGCGAGCAATGGAGCGCAGTATTCTAGGTGTTAGAAGGATGGACCGCATAAGGAACACTACGCTGCGCTCCAAAACACGCATAGCTGACGTTAGTCGGAAGACTACTAGGCTCAAGTGGGATTGGGCCGGTCACGTCTGTCGCATGCATCCGGATAGGTGGGCATGCGTAGCCACCAAATGGATGCCACAAGAGAGGCGCGGACGGGGCAAGCCTAAACAGAGATGGCGGAACGATCTGGATGCTTTCCTCAGCACTTGGCCGGAAACAGCAAAAGACCGAGAATTGTGGGGGTCCACGGGAGAGGTCTTTGCCCAGCAGTGGGACACTATAGGCTAAAGAAAAAAAATCCTATGCCGCTGTCATAAGTTAAGTTGATGCTAGTGGTATAGGAATACAAACATTTTTAACAAAACTATTGTGTCACTGGCGTTGGCCGGTAAATTTATTTGAGCACACTTACGATCTTTTTAGACACGTGTTCCATCCATTCCTATGGCAGTTCGATAGTTTTTGAACACAGACGTTATGTCACTGGCATTGGAGGTTTCATGAAATGATGATGACACAGACGTGTCACCGGGCTCTAATCGCGTTAAACCCCTCCGGTAAAATAAATAATGTCGTGAGTGTTGCGTCGGTCTGGAAGCAACCCCGCTGTGCACACTTGCAAGTGATTAATGAACACCAAGTGCGGGTAGTAGGAAAACTCGCACAGCAAGACGTTATTCCCCTCCTCCTCAGTCTGCCCGCGACAATGGAAATTACAGCGTTTCCGAAACATTAGCAAAAAATTCAAAATCTTAAGACGCCATGTAGGATATGAGCGTTCCACGTACAGCGACATCTATTGGCAAATTATTGCATGAACCTTTTTTCACCGTTTTCACTTTATTTGAAAGCCAGTTATTTAATTGTGTTTTTTTGGAAACAATAGGTTTTTGCCGATTCTAACGCGATTAAGCTCCGTCTAATTTGTAAATGATTATTATACAATTCGTGCAGAAGCGGTGTGAAACTTGTGTGCGATTATTTTGACCTCAAAATGAATTCAAACGTTCGAAAGTCAAAACTCTTGTGGGGCCTTTTGCATAACAATTCACAACTAATAATATAAACGGAACTCTCTTTCTAATAATAGGCGTTGGAAAGGGACTTATATTACAAGTTACAAGTATTACAGACCCCTGAGAACGGATAGCATTCATCCGTCACTTTCGAACTCACATACTTGTTGGAGCATGACAGACAAATTATTAACACCCGACCATATTAGCCTAGCTGGTCACTGCTTGTAACATCTTATTAAGTTTAGAAAATTGAAGTTACTGCGAATGGTTAGAAGATTTTACCGCGTTTTTCGCCATTAAATCTGTGTAGGACGTTTGGTGGAAATGGTCGCCACCATCCCGGAAATAGCAATCTTATCGCGAGATGACTTGGCGTGCAGGTCTGCTCAAATGTTACATGACTTTATTTGTAAAAGTTCGATAGCTACAGTACAATATTTTGAAATAATTTATACTTCTTGGAAAAAGACGAAATCTACACGTATTTATTTTCAAATAATATACATATAGGTAGTTTCACGAGAGTTGAAGTCACTCACACAACAACATGTCACGTAATGATACGGAGATTATTCATTCATTCCATTCGTTCACTATTTTGCAATCAGTATTTTATATAGTTCTGTGCGTAATCCATTCGCCTGATTCGCCTCAACTCTCGTGCAACTACCTATACGAGTAAGTATTACAGAAACTATTGCATAAAATAATATACCGGCTTTGCTCATGTTTATTTAGTCACTTGTGTTAAAGTTTAATACAAATATTACAGAAACTGTACAAATACCAAACTAAGTTAAATCTATAACAAGCCCAAGGCATTGTATCAAGGATTCTGGCGGCATTTTTTCGTTTTATCGCAATGCTGATACGGTGTGGGAAGCCACCAGCTCCTCGATCACCAGTTACGTCAACCAGTCGCTTCAATTCTGCAAGTTGTTTGCAAAATTCTGGAATCTTTTCGAATTCAGGCCCAGTACCGCGGACTTCGAAGTTCGTACATTTCGAGCGTCTTTCCCTTTTACTCCAATTACGGGAGTGACAGAGACAATCATCCGAAATTTACGAATATCGTTTTTCGTGGTAGCACGGCAGACTTGGAAAATGGTGCCTATGCCGTTTAGAGTCTAAAAGGCACCATTGAGATCAGAATAACGCATTCATTCCAAACATTTAGCTGTCATTACAATTGAATCCTGTAGTACCCATCTGAATAAATCTATCAGAGTCTATGGTAGTTAGCAAGAAATGGGAGCTGGAATCCACAGAAAAGATAACAAGAAAATATGGATTCTTACGTTAACATTTTAACTTGCTCATTTAGCATTCCCAGCGACGTCGAACAGAACATCTCAGTAGTAACAGATAAACAACTATACAATTCCAGGCACGTGTGTAGCTCGTTCCCGCGGGATATCAACCGACAGCAAAAACTGCCGACTACTGAACATGTTATTACGTCAACAATCACTATAGTTACCTACGTGACTTTTACCTGAACACATTTAGATATCGAGATATCGGAAATGTTGCTAGCGCCAACCCGCCTGCCAAGCGTGGAGACTGGCGACTATGGCAACTGATGATACAAGTCATATTTCGGGAGACCTATGTCCGGCAGTCGACATATTACGACTAAAAATAAATTTGACGACCGGTTTGGTCTAGTGGGTAGTAAGTAGTGACCCTGCCTATGGTCCTGGGGTCGAATTGCCCAGTCAGGGCAATTATTTGTGTGATGAGCACAGATATTTGTTAGTGTGTTATATCGCCACCGTTGCCGATGCCGTGTGATGCCAGCTGATTAGAATAGCACCACCCCATCTCCACCCGCGGGTGTCGTAAGAAGCGACTAAGGGAAAAATCCTACGGACGGGCAGCAGCGTCCGTCGAAACCCAATCTACAGCTACTGCGGTCACCAACCCGCCTGCCAAGCGACTGTGGCAACTACCCCCCAAGATGATAGAAGTCATATTTGTGGCAGGCCTATGTCCAGCAGTGGACTGCATACGGCTGAAATGTATGTAAGTATGTATGTGTGTATGTATGTATATATAACCTGTCAACAGACTTCTACAACCAATATTATCTGAGTTGAGCCTCATACGAGATGATATTTTGAAACTGTTGGAGAAGACAATTTGGATCATAAGTGGATAGTGCAGCGCGGATAGAGCACTTCAACCCACCGGTGCATACTGCAGGTGCATGCGAGTGCAGATTGCATTGCTAAAGTTTGTTAATACTTCTATAATTTGATAAATGTTATTGAGACTCGGTGCGCAACAAATCATCATCGTCCTCGCGTTGTCCCGGCATTTGCCACGGCTTATGGGAGCCTGGGGTCCGCTTGGCAACTAATCCCGGCATTTGGCGTAGGCACTAGTTTTACGAAAGCGACTGCCATCTGAACTGCCAACCCAGAGGGTAAACTAGGCCTTATTGGAATTAGTTCGGTTTCCTCAAGATGTTTTCCTTCATCGGAAAGCGAGTGGTAAATATCAAATGATATTTCGAATATTAGTTCCGAATAAATCATTGGTACGAGCCGGGGTTTCAACTTGCGAAGCGCTCGCAACAAATATTTTTCAAAAGTATAAATGAAATTAGAATCAAAATTAATTGACTTAAAATTTGTTTCTAACGTAAGTTACATATGCTCAGAGTAATGAGGCACATAAAACGAACAAATTAATTGCAAAGATTCGAACGGTTGCTTCATAGGCAGGGTCACTACAGGCTAGGCAAGGAGATCGTTTATATTTACATTTATCTAAAGTTCTAGGTGCATTTCATTTAGAAAAATCCAATTGTGAAAAAACTTTGGTAGGTATGAAATAAAACATATAAAACAATAAGGTTCCCAGAGCTCCAACCACCCTTAAAGGCCGGCAACGCGCTTGTGACTCCCCTGGTGTTACGGGTGCCCATGGGCGACGGTAATTGCTTACCACCAGGCAATCCGTCTGCTCGTTTGCCGCCTATGTCATAAAAAAAAAAAAAAAACAACTAAAACGGATTAAATCGCGTATACTAATTTAAACTTCATCCCGACGTTTCGAACCCTTTAGCAGCGTTCGTGGTCATCGGGTGGACTGAGGGAAAATATTAATTTACCTCCATCCTCAAAAAATTACAAATTTAATCCATTTTAGTTGTTTTATTTCATGAGTAATTATCGCGGCAACCGAAGACAATATTAACTTTGGTAGGTACTTCTAACCTGCCCTTCGATTTCTTATGCTCATGTTTCACTAAATAATATAATGTATGGCAACATGTATGTGTGTACATAGACGCAATATTTGTCGGTGAAAATACTTTTTTTTTCAATGAGTACAGCTAGCACTGTGTGACGTCATAGATCTTTTTTATTTTGTAAGGAGCGTGTCGAGCGGATAGTGCGAGTCAGAATTTTATTCTTATTTCTGACTTTATTATAAGTTAAAGCCACTTGGTCCTATCAGGATATCTCCTTACAACTTACAACAAAACGAATCGATTGATACCACAAATGCACAACTAGCTTATTGTTTGTCTCATCCTCGCGTTATACATTCCAAATTCAAATTCAAACCGGTATTCAACGGTCTTAATCGTGATTGGCCAACGCGTTACTTTTAAACCAATCGCTAATTCGACCGCGGTTCGCTAACCAATCGGACGCGGTTCATAATTGTATCCCGCTCTCCTTCCCGCAGTGTCTTGTTTCATCGCTCCCTGGACAGTACTTCTGCAGCTGTTGGGCAGATAGTTTCATCGCAAACAATAGTCAAGTAACTACGACGTTATATATTAACTGCTTGTGTTCAGGTTACTTAGTAATCTTAGTATCGATAAACATACAGGATAACACATTCAGAATGGTCGGTATGGACAAGTATGTAACAAAACAATCTTCTTAGGAACAATGTCAGCGATTTTAGGGACAAGAAAAATTGCATACATGGATGAAAAGAACTTGTGCTCAATTGGGGAACTTGCCATTTTTTCTCGATGATGTAATAGTACGGAACCCTTTGTACATTGACGTCACATTTTAGCAACATGGCACATTAACTAATAAAATGTATGTATTATGTGATGTATTACATAGGCACTAAAACGTCATCCTCATGTTCACACTTATATACACTCACACATCTACACACACACACAAAATGTAAAGACACTTATGACCTGACACATATCCTTGTAGTATTAATGTAAATACGTGTACCTTACATTATTTGTTACTATAAGATGTTATTCATGAAAGAGCGGGGCGTCTCAACACAGGCACTGTAGGCAGCTTAAAGAGAAGCCCCAGGCAATATGGATCATACATATCTGTTAACAAAACGAATAAACTCAAGCTTGCTTACTTCAATAATCCCGCTTAAAGGCGTAACATATATATTTTGTGTAGCGACATACTGAACGCAACTGGCTGTGAAGATACGGCACAAATTTTAATGCCACTGCCTATTTTCTAAAGCTGCTAATGTTGACAACACAAGAGATAAAAAGCACATATTCTGGCTGGCAGGTATCCCTGAGGATAAGTCTGGCCATCCAAAGAGGAATCGCTTCAAACTTTTGTCAGCTTACTTCATAGTTAGAGAGCGGTTATACTATCGTTTCTGGCCCGCGTTTTCTCGGCGTTTCCCTATATATAGATTAGGAATCGTCAGGAAAACGTCGAGTAGCCGTCACTAGAATGCCCGGGTCCTTAGTCACCTAGTAAGAAAGCTTCGTCATTGTATATAATTATGAAACCCTAAAATTAATAGATACTCTATGGTATTTATTTATAACAATAACAACAAATTGTCGATTATAATGGAAATTTGACTATCTGCCTCCTTATTTCTCTGAAAAAAGCGACCGAAAGGATTGCAAAACAAAGCCTACACGTGCTTGAATGTAACAAATGATGAAGGGTAATAAAAATATTCAATTTTTATTACAAGATGCCCATAAGGAGGACCGACGACCTAGAAAACTTAGCGACACTCCTCTAGATGCAGGTACCGCAAACCCGGTCGTTGTTAGACCTAAATCGAGCATGATATAATGATGATGACGGAATTTTATTGAGCTATCAAAACAACAAGTCATAAACGGATAATAAGAAATCAAATCGTATAGTATAACTATAAAATGACCCGTTCTCATTACCATATTACCCCAAAATAATATCGTTTAAAAATCTCCACGCAAGTCGCGTTTTCATTGTCCTAAAGTGTTCCCTGCTCTGTGTGAGTGTAACTAAATGGTTTGATTATGTGTGTAGCGATGTGAGGGGGACGCAACTGTGTGTGAAGAGATACGCCATAACCCCACTCATGCGGCAATCTTCGGATATTTTTCAACGTCCGACGGCTATTGCCCCCGGAGGCTATTCGTGAAGCGATCAGATATATGGCTGGTATAAATTGATCCCTATAAAATCATAGCATATCTTTGATCTTGGACGCGGGCGCTATCCTTAGGGCTTGTACGCACTAACGGCGCGACGTTTGCCTTGCGTTTCAATAGTAAACGTGAACTTGCAATTTTATCTAGTGTACCCACGCTCTCAAACTGCGACCAGGGGGGCTAGCAAGCGACAGTATTACCCGTTGAAATGGATAGTACCAGTCCTTCACTTTTTATATTAGAAAAGGACTTGTAATGTGTACCATATGCTAGGTCTATTGAAACCACCCGAGGACGGGCAGCGTCCGATACTGCGAGCGACCCGACTGACCAGCGTGGCGATTATGGCGTTGAAACCTCATAGCACCACTACATGATTGCCCATTATGCTGCCCATTATGACGCGCCAGCGTGTAGAGAGGGTAGTAGTGTCGCATGGCTTATGACGCGGGGTGGGAGCCAAAACAATTAGATCACAATGTCACCATCGTGGCGTTTAAACCATCGCATGGCCATCTCGCTGGCCCAGCGTTGGGCCATCATGTAGAGTAGCCATCAAAGATAGTTATCCAACACAGTTTCAAAATATAATCTCGTACACAACACTCAGATAATATTGACGACAGGTTTGGCCTAGTGACTAATGCCCTCTGCCCATGAAGCCGATGGTCCTGAGTTCAATACCCAGTAAGGGCATTTATTTGTGTGATGAGAACAAGTATTGTTCCTAAGTTATAGGTGTTTTCAAATATTTGTATATTATATATCGTTAGCCAAGTACCCACAAGACAATCCTTCTTGAGCTTACCGTGTGGCTCAGTCAATTAGATCATAATATCGTATAGAGGCGTTTAAACCATCGCTGGGCCATCTCGCTGGCCCAGCGCTGGGCCATCATGAAGCCATCAAAGATAGTTATCTGTGGCGGTCTATGCCCAGCACTCCAGCTCTCCAGCGGTGCACACCCGTGGCTGACAAGCCTTGAGCTTGACAGACGAAAAATGCGTTATACGGTATACGAGTTTAAAAACACAATTTTACGTTATAAACGTTCGGAAAGGGGGAGGGTGAGTGATGGCTCAATTTACGCGACATGGCACTTCATTTATTAACATCATAAGTGCAAGGGAATGTTCAAGTGTAATTCTGGAAACAAGCTATAAGAACACTTTGTAATGTAGGTGACGAACTCGGCTAAAACACCTGGCATATACGTGTGTGTACACTCATGTCGGCTTTTTATATTCTAGACGTAAATTCCATACTAATACCCTGCACAACTATTATTCCTCCAATGCTATCTGAGCCCTGAGTGTAAGTTTTTAACGTAACTTTACGTCACGAACGCGTTTGCGTTTCCCATATAAATAACATTATCACTTACGCGTTCGTATACATTTTTTTACGTCAAAAGAAACTTACACTCGAGCCTCTGGTTGCATTTTAGAAACAAAACCCGGGTCTTTAATTATATAGGATAAATTGGCCGATCTGTATGTAAATGTAGCATAGCATAGCTCTGGTGGAAAGGCACATATACACTAAAGAGAGAAAACGTTTCATTTTAACACAGCTCGATATAAAGAGACATTATTTGATCAATACCGTTTAATTAACTACGACGAACATACGCCCAGAGGAACTCAAAGCATCTAAGGATGTGAAAAAATTGATAAGACCCCAATCTTATTCCAATACGTCAAATGATGAAGGCAAGTCTCCGGGGAGCCAGTCCCCTAGTCCTGTCGCCACACGCTTACGTTGAAAATATCAATTTAGTTTGTTATTACTCGGCTTGTCTCGCTCACACTCGTGTTGCACTGTCAAAGCAGTAATGATACCTCGCACTAATCTGGTGCCGAGTCCGACTGGGGAAGTACCTCCTTACAGGAAACACATCCGTATAGAACTAGACTCTACTCATAGTCGATATTTAAATCGAAAGAAAAATAGAAAAATTTGACTCGGATCGGGACTCGAACCCACAACCACTGGATAGTCAAATTTTTCTATTTTTCTTTCGATTTAAATATCGAAGATATTCGCTAGCAGACGTTTCTGGATAATAAAAAAAAAAAATAATAATCTACTCATAGTGTTGTGTTACTGTTGCTGGCTGAGCCTTAACGAGTAGGCAACGCGTGTCTTAATCTTTTGGAGTTACAGATGTCCATAGGCAACGGTGACAGCTCACCATCAGGCGCGCCGAATGCTTGCTTTCCACCGTCGTATAAAAAGATACAGAACTAAATTATAATAGGCTGTTTGTAACATTATTTGTAATGTCATAGTTTAAGATAAATTAAATATACGAGAAGGTATAAGAATCCTACAAATTTTTCATCCGGTATAAAAAATACTAAGAAATAAACAGGGTTTTTTTATTCGAGTAACGTTTTTTTTTACACCCATTTTTGGGGCAGTAAAGAATATTTGCATTGCATTGTAAATCTACAAAATATTAAAAAATGTGACACCGATGTTCTAGTCTTTATTCGGAGCCGTAATACGCCGGTATTTTTATATATAATCGCGATGCGATGACAAAATTAGCTACTACAAAAAATGCTTTAATTGATAATTCAACTGATTGCTACGCATGTCCTCCCTTCGACTCCTCTTCAAACCGAACTAATTTAGTCTGTATTCAACCCTTACACATCAAAACAAATATTCTTAAATTCGAACGTGCCCCGTGGTCGCAAACTGTTCGCGAATTACCCCCCGCGATAACTCACGCGGGCCTTTATCTCTCGCCGAGACAGGGTGAGGGCGGCGGGCGCGGGGTAATCCCGGCCACTTGATTACGTTGCGCTGGGACGTAGGGTTCCCAACTTTTAAAACGGCTGGTGATTTTTGTAATTCGCTTCTTGACGTTTTTAACGCGGGTGTAAGTACAGGTTTTTGTTAATTTTGATTCATTAGCCATCAACTTTTTTTTCATACTTGAAGCGGAAGGTGATACTCGTAGTTATTGTAGATACAATTTTATTTATTATCTTTACTTTGGCTACTTAGTTTAGAAATAAATGATTGTGTACTTAATTAATAATAATATACAAAAGAAAATACATTCACAAACTTCCTATCATTGCCGCAGGAGTAGAAAGCATATATTCAATATAATCAAGAAGCAATAGTATCTAGATAATCTTAGTTCACATCCAATTCATAAATGAACCATAGGGTTTAATTTATAGATATGTGGCAGCCCTAGCCACAGACCAGTCGGGGTGACCGTTGTGACGAGTGCATCGCACAAAATGGATCCCAGTACTTAGAAGATTTTAGTGATCATTTCCGTAGAGTGGGAGAGGAGAGATTGCTAGTTTTATTCATTTTATTACTAGACTCTGGCGGAGATTAAGGTTAGCGACTTTCATAAACGACTTTCATATTATATATAAATATTATATTGTAATAATTTTACCAATGAATTGCTCTGTATTAATTAATTAATTAATTAATTAATTATTCGATTAATATTATATTTGTATTTGTATTTGACTATTCGAAAGAGCTTGTTGCTAGGCCTACTTGAATAAAAAAATTGAAAAAAAAAAAAAAAAAAAAAAAACGTTACCGGTATTAAATCCAAGTATATAAGTATTACGAGCAACAATGCCTCTTGTTGTATAATTTTTGAAATAACAGTACAAACTAACCTAAGAGTAATTTAGTGGAGAATTTAAGCAATTCCCTATTTAATGCTTAAAACTTTATCCATCTAAGACCAACTATGATTTTATCTACTATTGTCCACAGGAAAGAGGATTCTTGTTTTATTACGTTCGTTAAATTAGCGTAGACGGTAAACCTCTACGCGATCAAAGTAAAGGGTACAGACTAGTCGGGCCATAAACTATATAATACTAGCAGCCCACCCCGGCTTCACACGCTTAGCTTTAAGGCTGCGCTGAAGATATGACACCAGAATTTCGTTTGTTATATACTTTTTTGTATAGTTAATTTTTAATATTAGTCTTTGTGCGTCCTTAGTTACATATTTAAGGATTAACTAAATAAATCATACGATTCAGAAACACGATAACTTGAATTTTGCGTTATAAAAATTACATCCAAAGTGACCTTTAAAAGAGATATTTGCGACGTATTAAGGGAATCCCCCTTAATACGTCGCAAATACTCAACAGAAGGTCATAAGTTTTTTTAATAATAACAAAATAACTTATTTTCTATAACGTATACGTCTTAAATTTGTAATAAATATATTTTTTTTAAATATGAACAAAAATTCGTAAATTTGCTTTCGCCCATCCTTACCAGAGCAGCTATGATTAGATTGAATCGAGTAATTATGTAGGATTCTAATGGTGGAGTCTAGTTTCGGAGCACATTCGATGCAAACAAACATACAAATAAACCTTGCCTCTTTAGTAGTATATAGACAACTGACAATAGCTCGTTAGACAGCAACACTCACTCAGTGAATCTCACAAAAGTGTCCAAACGGGATTCAACAAATTTCCTCAAGAGGGTGCTCAAAGCCGCGCTCTCCATACGAGGGCTCCTAAAAACGTAAATTTATTCCCCCAAATTGAAATTGGTAGGCACTATGGCCCTCACATTCAGACGCACAGTTTTAGAGTGCCTTGGTTTTGTCGTAAAATATCGTTTAGGGACTAAAATACTGCTTTAAATTCCACTTTTATTAAAAGTAAAGCTTTTATTGAAACGAACTTATAAGTCTAAATGAATGTTTTTTTCTAGAAAATGATTATATATCAGACATTGACGAATCTAAGAGCCTCCCCTATAGACCGCCACAAGGAGCGATCTTCAGCACAGCACACAGCCAGCGACTCCCAACGAACCGTATAATCAACCATTTTGATTTCTAGGCCACTTCGAACCTTGTCACAGTGACGTTAATAAGAGATCTTTTGCGTCTTTCATATATATTGTCACTGTGACAAGGTACGAAGTGGCCTATAAATCAAATTGGTTGACTGTACGAGCTTATCCATTCCATCTAGTTCGTGGACGTCCGACACTGCGTTTTCCTTGCAGGAAAAAATTGCAAATTATTAAATATATATTCGTAAATTTCGGACGATTGTCTATGTCACTCCCATGACGCCTTAATTGGAGTAAAAGAGAAAGATGCTCAAAATATATGAACTTCGATGTTCGCGCTACCAGGCCTGTATCAAAAGAGAACTAGTTCAGATCATAGTTACAGATAGAATTAGATGTTGAACACGGAAGAAAAAGTAACCAAGGGTACTGATGTCCGCCGCCAGATTTGAACCACTAGAAAATAACATACAGAAATACTTGGATATATAGACACCGATGACTCAGGAACAAATATCTGTGCTCATCACAAAAATAAATGCCCTTACTGGGATTTGAAATGTCGTCTGTTGGCAATACACTCTCATAGGCTAATTTTAAATAGCTAAAGTAATCATATCTACACTGACAGACCATTATTCATGTCTAATATTAGGGACAAAAGGACCAACGTAACAGACGAAGCTCTTACCTACTGGCACGACATGCGACGGTCGTAACAATATAATAAAACGAAAGTCTTGCACTTTAGACGGAAGTTCCCGTGGCGGGGCTATTTCGCACATTTCATGACAGCTAGTGACATTTTATTTTAATGTTGTTTCATGATTTTATAGTAAATTAAACACACATCCTCTGCTGTGCGTTTCTCTAGAAACTTCCTACCTCGCACATCAAAACTGTGGAATGATTTGCCGTCAGCGGTAGTTCCGGACCGATACGACCCCCATACCTTCAAGAAAAGAGCGTACTCTTATCTTAAAGGCAAGGCGCTTGTGATTCCCCTGGTGTTGCGGGTGCCTATAGGCGACGGTAATTACTTAGCATCAGGCAATCCGTCTCCTCGTTTGCCACCTTTGTCAAAAATAAATATATTATCCTGTATTTACACATTTTGTTTCCAGTTTCGAATGTTGTCTTCGGGCTTATTATCAATATCTCCCACCGTCTCGGTCCCTACTCTAATACGCTAGCTTAACAAGCCATACATCATCCATCACGTTCTAACACGTTTGTAAGTGCGAGAGAGACGCGCGACGCGATAGGATATATTGGCAGCTGTCCTATTCGTTTAGGACGTGGAAGGAATACAAAGAGACACTACAGATTTGCCGAAGTGTCGCTGTGATATTTTAATTCGATCGTATTTGGCACACACGGACACGTGTCGACACTCTTGTGCAGACACGTGTCTGTGTTAACCCTCCGTTTCTGTGTGTCGCGTCGAGTTTTCGACAAACAAATACTACTATAGCCTATTTGGTAGTGATCAAAGCAGCGAGCGTAATATGGTCGGGATTTTTTCATTTGTCATTATAGGGGTAGCGGCATGACGAGTAAAAACACCGTTGACTGGCTGATTTAGATTAGTTCATTCCTTACTCACTAGTGCATATATACATTTGTGCTTCCTTAATATTACGTTCTCAATCTACATCTGTACATTTCTAATATTAAAGAATCGGCGCGTGATAAATCACTATCAACCTATCGTAACGCCAAGATACTACATACACTATATATATAGTGTATATATGTATATATAGTCCTCCATGTCGTATTCGACAACGGCGACCCTTACCTTCTCTGATGAGCCCTTATGTGGCTTGCAAAACCAAACTTTGTTTTGAAAACCCTGTTGCACAGAGAACAGAAAAGCTGTCCCTGGTCGTTAAGAGTGTAAACGTAGGACGGCTTAGGCCGAGTCTTCCGATGATAGCGCATACATACACTACTGCGTGACCGGCAGTCACATAATCTATAACACTCCAACAAGTACGTGAGTGCGAAAGTGACGGATAGCGCGATAAATGATAAAATGGCAATCGTGCTATCGGTTCTTTATCTAAGCGTGCTGAGTGCCCGTTCGCTTCGCCGCTCGCGGCCCGTTACTCTTAGTGCTTGAAAATGGAGGCCTATGTTCTCCGTAACATGTCGCGTGAGTGACTAAATATAAGTGAGTAAAGCCGTTGTTTACAGTTATAAAATTAATACTACAATGACTCACAAAAGTTTCAATGCAAATATATAAAATGCAAAAAAATAAATTCCCAACGAAGTTAATTTATAGTTCCCGAAACCCTTCGAGGCTCGTGTTTAGACACTTTGTGAATGTGAGAGGCAATCTCCGCCGGTACAAATGATCCCCCAATCGCTCAAAGAAGCGCCAGTCAATTATGGTGTCGCCCGCGGCGTGGGGGACAGACGGGGTGCCCGACACACGGGACGCACCGAGATGTGGGGTGTAGGATGACTTAAAGATGCCGATAACAAATCGAGTTAAAACGAGAAATATTTCTTTCATCTTTCTAGCGTTGTCCCGGCATTATGCCACGGCTCATGAGAGCGTGGGATCCGCTTGGCAACTAATCCCAGGAATTAGCGTAGGCACTAGTTTTACGAAAGCTACTGCCATCTGACCTGCCAACTTAGAGGGAAAACTAGACTTTAGTGAGATTAGGCCGGTTTCACCGAAAAGAGGCTGGTTAATATCAAACGAGCCGGGGTTTGAACCTGCGACCTCTGGTTTCTGCGTCACACGATCATTCGGCTTGCAAGCGCTTAAGGAATATTTATTTCATATATACTATTAAAGCTAAGGTCAAAAAAACACTTGATTTGTTTTGAACAATTTGTATGATTCTACTACTAGAGTGCACTCTTGTGAATGAACTGCAACTTCGCCATCTGTTTTAAAAGTTCTTTCCGAGCTAGTGAGGAGAAAAGATGATGCTGGCAGTATTTTCTCGTTGTATCGCAATGCTATTACGTTGTGGGAGCCGCCAGCTTTTCGGTCACCAATTACGTCTTACGCTGAGACCCCAAGCCCAGGAATGTAATATAAACTCATATCTAAGTTGCATCATAAACCATTCCACTAACCAGATAATCGCAGACACACAAAACAAAATTAATTGAAACATTGTCTTGCCAGCCTTACCGGCATCGTAAAAACGTCCCTAGACAATTTAGCACTATCAACTCATTCCGATCTTGCCCCGGTGCTGCGCCTTAGGCGGCCAGCGAACGTTGCCCTTTCGCCACCAACAATAGGGTTGTTTGTAATTACATTTTTGTAAGTCATTGTGTGATGTTATGAATGAAAATGAAGGCAATCATCATCATTATCATCTTAGCTACTGCTGAACATAGGCCCTCTGGACCTTCATAGGTATCGGCTGGAAGCGACCTGCGTCTAACGCCTTCCGGTGACTTTCATATGGTCATCTGTCCATCTTGTGGTCAGTGTAGTGTGGTCTCCACTCGAGCACTTTCGACTTCATCGGCCATCTGCTTAGCGTGCAATGTGGCTTATGACCACGTAAGCTCCTACGACTCAGGTTTATATAGTTATGACAACAAGATCGGCGTAACGGTAGCGCGAGCGGCGATGCGAACGGAGTAACGGACACTCGGCTAGTGCCTGAATAATGAAGTGCGAGTAAAGCCGTCATCGTCATTAGAAATGAAGAAGTCCTCAGATGGTAATTTAATAGCTCTTATTGCGCAAATGTCTTGAGCTACATTTAAGATAGAAGTTTTGTAGGTGGACAACCCTATAGTTATAGAGGCGGGGGCTCTAGTTACACTGGTCTCTGATAAGGAATAACTACTTACAACTAGGCTATCTCATTCAGCAGGTCCCCGACGTACGATTACTGCGATCAACATATAAACTGACTGAGTTTGTGTTCGTGGCGAGTAATGACGGCGTAACAACTAAGACTTAGTTTCTAGTCTGTGTTTTCAGATTATATCAGAATTAGTAGCTATATAACAGCTTCAGCTAAACAATATCTTCACAACGTTTGTCTCACTTTCTTCCTTTCTTTTAAAAAACTACTCGTATGTCACTTAAGAAGAATGATTATTCCATTCCTTCGATTGGCATCATGAAAATAGGAGTGATTTTTTTGTCGATTTTGTCGGTCCAATCCTCAGACGATGGAAGTATTTTTTAGAATATTTTTGAGTTTAATACTAAATTTTAAAAATATCTTCTTTGAGAAAAACATAGTTAAGGTACTTTCCCTTGATGCCCCATGATATTTAATTCTATCCTAAAAGACTTTGTGGCATCAATATCTACGCAGAGCTGCAGCAATGAAGCACACACAATGCCCAGAATGTAATGTGCAGATTCTTCTAATTCTATTGTGTACGTTCCATTAGCTAGCTTCACTTTTTCTGCTGACTGTACACGAGCGTTCCTTTGTCCGCCCGCGCCGCGGAGTCTGCTGTGTGTCGGCAGATCGCCAGCCAATTAAAGCAGCTTCCCCTTTTGCAATAAACTAGTTTTTGCTACGAACTTCGGGGCGGATTCTTATCTAATCCGTGAAAATGCCTCCTGTAACCAGTATAATATTATATCATTATCATCATCATTTCAGCCGTGAGACGACTGCTGGAACGCCAAACATGAATTGTATCATCTTGGGGGAGTAGCCATTGAGTAGCTGGTCTGGTTTCGACGGATGCTGCTACTTTGTCGCTTTGTCTTTGTTTACTCAGCCGGCCCCACACGGCTCATAATGTACAGCTCGGCAGTATAATGTGACGGAGAAGGAAAAAGAAGATTAAGACGTAAAACTGACAGCAGTGTGTCCTACTAGCGTTCATAGAAGCCAATTCCTGCCGGCTTTACTAATTGTTCAGCAATCAGCAGATTTTCTTGGACTCGCGAAAAAAGAGAAAGCCGTCATTCACTGCTGGACATAGGCCTCCCCCACAGTGTATCAAGGTAAGCGAACTCTGAGCATGGGGGATTCAACTCTGTAATCTCCACGCTTGGCAACCAGTTTGCGATCACAGTATGTTCCACCACTCTAAAGAAACTCTTCTGCCTGACCTCCGACGGTTTTTAGTCGCACTTTAAGAACAGTGGCCGGAGATTTTCGTTTAAGATCATACTTTAACTTGAACCCCAAAGCGCTAGTGAGGGAGAATAGCAATAAAAGCGAATAGCTCACTTCACAGAGGGGAGAGGGGAGCTGAGAGAGGACGGAAGCAAATAAAATTAATTGCTGAGCGATCGACATCCGACGCCTCGGACCGTCGCTCATGTGGCACATCGACAAACATCAACACTTTATCCTTTGTTGAAAAAATAAGTCCCGCCGAGTTTCTTGCCGGTGATGAAAGTCAAAATGCTTCTCGGGTCAGAGGTGTAGGGTTAGAACTGGTGCAGTTTTTATTTTTCTTCTTTTGTATACTCGACGTGTAAAAGTGCCCTTGTGGCCTCCTTACTTAATAAACGTTTGAGTTTTGAGTTGTGAGGCAGTATGGTTCAGATTTGATAAGCTATTAGTATTTACATTTTATACGACCGGACATAATTTTTCAAATGATATAAGAAGAATTGTACTCGTATGTGCCATACTTATTTAATTTCACCAAAAGACATATGTAGTTTGGAATATAATACGCGAACGTATATACGAGTACAAGATATTATTGCTGGGTACATAACCGTACTAAAACAAAAACATTTCACCAGCATAGCGCAGCAGTTTGTAAGTAATCTGAGATTATGAACACGATATAGGCTTGTACCTATTTATTCCATCCCCTCGTCTCGCGATGTAAATCGTATCCGAAATAGCCCCCTGCAATAAACTACAGAGATGTGGCTTTTGCAAAAACTGGCGCAATCACATGGTTGAAGCAAAAACGGTAGCTAATTCTTCATATTGTTTCCACGCCGGTCTAACTTTGACGTCGCAGTCTTTGACAACTGCGCCTGACTATAGACCATTGTATGCTGGTTTAGCAGAGCGAATCTGAATTCGCCTGTTGGTAAGAGATTTATTATCCCTTGGTCAGCGCGTTTTTAGGTTATGCCATGAAAATGTGTTCTGTTTTTATTAAGTCGGTACCAAACGTCAGTCAGTGGCGCTAAGTGACCGCTGTCCTAAGAGCAGTTATGATATACATAATAACATAATACATAATGCTCCTTGCATACATATAGATACATTCAAGAATAAATAAATCGAGTATTATCTTAATAAGAGTACCTATAAGTAGAAATAAATAAATATTACATGACAAACTTATACAAATTGATTGAGTCGTGGGGCTCAATCAAGGCTTGAGTTGTGGTACACAGACCAACACATGAGTCATCACACAAATGTTCTTACTGAGATTCGAATTTACCAATCATGCGGCTAAAAAAGGTGGGCTAAAGCTTAATAAAATATATTATACAAAATTAACTACTGCATATTATAATATAACTTATAGTTGTAGCCGTCAGCTGACCTTTGTTTGATATTAAAAGTACGTTTACCCTTCTGTTGTTCTTTAGTTGTGTTAATTCAGCTTCAATTTGTAAGATTTTCTAAATGTCAGTATATTTTATTTTAGCTAAGCGTTGCGTGAATAACATATCTATAACAGTTATTTAATACCTTTACTTACCCACTTTACTTTATTTACGGGACAACATCGACCGTCGAATTTTGAACTACATTAAATTAACTTCTTGCAAAATTTATTATGTATAATATGTATTAAGGACGAAACCCACATTCTTTAACTCTTAAAATGTCAGCTGTAGTTGTCATATGTCTTAAGTTGCTATATCAGATTCGGACGTTCACGACCGGACATATGCTTCCCTCATAATCATGTAATAATCGCCACGCTTGGGAATCGGGTTGGCGATTGCCGTATGTTCCACGTATACCGGACGCTACATCCCGTTCGACAGTGATTTCTGGTGGCATATTAAGGGAAATACCTGGTCCCGTTCGTAAACCAAATTTTTTTAGTTAGTTTTGGCGATCGATGTTACCCTATGAATGAAAGTAACCTCAGACTACGGCACACAAAGCCACAGTCTCGCCACTCAATTTATATGTTGATAGCAGTAATTGCACGACAGGGGGACAGAAAATGTCTGGACTAGTACAGTCAGCGCCAAATAAGCTTAGCAGACAAAGTCACCAAATACATCGGAAACAATAAGGATAAATAAATAAATAATTATTACACACAAAATGACTGAATAATGAGAACCTCAAGAAGGCATGTGTTGCAGGTACTCGGTCAAATTATATACAAATACTTAAATACATAGAAAACACCCACGACTCAGGGACAAATATCTGTGCTAATCACACAAATAAATGCCCTTACTGGTATTTGAACCCAAGACCGTCGGCTTCATAGACAGAGTCCCTACCCACTAGGCCAGAACTGTCTATACTGTAATAACTATAACTTAAAAGAGTCAAAGTTATAAATAGACAGAGTACTTGGAGGCCAATACTCTTCGAGATTTATTCTTTGTCAGCTAAATTGTGTAGGGCGGACATTTACGACCGCACTGAAAGTAATTTGTATGCAGGACTAGTTTTTATTACACAATTAGTAAAACAGAGATTGGATTCGAGATTAAAATATTCCTGAGTGATGGGAACCCCCATTCTGTCAGAGCAGCCCGAGATGACTTTGTGGTGAGGGGGCAGACTTGACAATCCATGATTAAATTTGATGTCATATTATATCAGAGGCGCTACCGTCAAAAAATGTATTCGTAAATTTCGGACAATTGTCTCTGTCACTCTAATGACATCTTAATTGGGGTAAAAGAGAAAGATGCCCGAAACATACGAACTTCGACGTTCGCGGTATCGGGTCTGACTCCTGACCATACTGTGAAATGCTGTCCGCTACTGAATACAGGCCACCTGCTGTTGTGAACGCAGAGATAATGCACTATCACGGAATTAGCAAGTATCACTGATAAATAATATCTTGACGACAGGTCTGGCCTAGTAGGTAAGCCTGCATATGAAGCCGATGGTCTTGGGTTGAAATCCCAGTAGAGGCCTGTATATTTTTAAGAAATTAGGAGGCGAACGAGCAGACGAATCGCCTGGTAAGCAATTGCCGCCGTGCTGCTGGCTTTAAAATTGAGGGAGTTAGAGCTCTGGAGCTCTCAGTCTTCCTAAAAGCTACTAAGAGCGCACTTTCTACGGAACAAATAGTCGACCTCACGACAAACGACACTATCTCTTTGTCTAAGACTGGTCTGGTTCCCGTGTCTTCCAAATTGAGCCTTATCCCGTAGAAAATAATGCGGAATTCTGAACGAAGGTCGGAGCAAGGGTACAAAGCGCGCAATCAAATCAGTTGCTCATTTTGTATGCGACGCACACGCTCATCTCTGCCATACAGCCAGCGATCTACTTTAACAATCTGATGTTCACTCGATAATATATTTTTTCTTTCTAAACAATTTGGCTTTTGTATATACGACCTATTTGTCGTATATACAAAAACCAAAAGTATCAAGCAACACTTTTTTTTCTTCTAACTCTAAAAACCACCTCTTTTTAAATGCAGTCAAAACAATTTACTGATCTTTCAAACCTTAATATTACACAAGAAAACATCAGTAATATACTTAAAAGTACGTATTAAATAAAAAAACTATCTGGATCTACAACGAAGTCACTTATTGCAATTTTTTATGCAATCACCGGTCCAATATGTAATCCTAATCAGTTTAAATTAATTGATAATATATTTTGTGTAGGAACGGGCCAAGATAGCCTATCCTATCAGCCACGAACGTTCACTGTTGCACACAGGCCTCCCCCACAGACCGCCACAGGAAACGGTCTGAACCCCGTAATCGCCAGTATGTTCCACTGTTTAAAGGGCTCCCTGTTGCCCCTCCTCCAGTGGTTTTTGGTCGTGGTTTAAGCACATACCAATTCCAAAATGGTCGCCAGCTGCAATTAGTCCCGTGTTTTTTTTTTAAGCATCAGCAAATTTGTGGCGACCAAACAACGACGTCAACGACTGATACCTAAGTCTTTTAAAGGCGTACGGCGTAAAATAAATCCTTTCCCTATAACAGAGGACTGTAGCCTGACTCAACCAATTCCGGGATGAATTGATTGGCGCAGATAGTATCGGCGGCGGCTCGGAAACGGCGTATTACTCGCTAGATCCGGCTCGGCGGCGGCGGCGGCGGGGGGCGCCGACTCGGTTCCGTGGGGCGCCGACGTCTAGTTACTTACCAAATCTTTAAACAAAGATAAGGTTAACCTCCATATTTTAAACTGTTTTCAAAGGAGATTCTCAATTTGGTTGCATGATCTTTTTTATGTGTCACTCCGTCATTTTGATTTTTAGTTTTACTTGCATTAAGTTTTTTCGACCCTTCAAACGCCTTGTTCTGTTATATCTCACCGTTTGTATATAGTTTGGTACAAATGTATGAGCTCTTCCGGTATTCGAGAGGTCAATGTGGTTTTGGGGACATTTTGAGAAAATTCTGCATTACTATTGACTATTACGAACAGAATATGCAGATGTCTGGAGGACACATCTGATCTCAATTTCGCATTGAGGGATTGCGTCCCCGTCGTTACGTTCGCCAGACCCTGCGGTCAAATCCGACGGATCTTGCCCGTCCGTACCGAACTTTAGTTCCTGAGATCGTGTGTAGTTGCGTGTCAGATCCCAGCCAGGCCCGGTGGATCTGGACGTGTAAGGCTAACCATTCGGGACTTCGGAATGGGATCGGCGTGGTCGACACAGTTGGCCGGGATCGATCCGGGGAATACGCGGCTGCAACTCAAACTTACACACTCATTAGCTACTAGTTCACACACGTTCACTTGGATCGTTGGCAGTCCTCAACTGTGCGTTTTTCTAGAAACTTCGTGCCTCACACAGCAAAACTTTGCAATAAATTGTCATGTGCAGTATTTCCGGACCGATATGACATCCAAACCTTCAAGAAAAGAGCGTATAGAGATCTTAAAGGTCGGCAACGTACTTATGACTCCTCTGGTGTTGCGAGTGTCCATTGGCGGCGATAGTTGTTTACTATCAGGCAATCCATCTGCTCGTTTGCCTTCTATATCATAAAAAAAAAAGTTCCGAGACCAGGAAAATCTATGAACTAATGCGTAGACCCACCAGAAAATATATCAACAGTATTATAGATATTAGGTACAAATCTGGCTACACCAAATACACGTGCCCATAAGCGCTTACAGCATCCGAAAGGGAAAAGGAACGTGGCTACTTTCCGGATGTTTCTTGGTTTATAAGAGCTTATATAACAGTCGTGTTAAGATTTTCTCGATAGAAAGTTGAAATAGATAACATATACTTAAGA
Source organism: Grapholita molesta (assembly GCA_022674325.2). NCBI lineage: Eukaryota > Metazoa > Arthropoda > Insecta > Lepidoptera > Tortricidae > Grapholita > Grapholita molesta. The sequence goes on from CP053143.2 coordinate 11,446,364, forward strand.
AAAAACGACGAGGACCTCCGGTGTTCGAGACGGGATTCGAACCCGCATCTCCAGCTATCGCGGCTGACGCCTTAACCAATTTGGCCACCCGTACACACCGGACCACGTCGAAAACCGACCACGTGGCCAAATTGGTTAAGGCGTCAGCCGCGATAGCTGGAGATGCGGGTTCGAATCCCGTCTCGAACACCGGAGGTCCTCGTCGTTTTTTCTTAAGTATATGTTATCTATTTCAACTTTTAATTTATATAGTAGTATTACTACTTAAAAATCAAGCATATCAAAATATTTCTTAAAAAAAATTATTTGATTTGTTCTTAGTTTCATTTTCTCGATAGAATAAATAATCCAAAATTAGATCCTTTTAACCCTTATTTTCCTTACTTTACGTTAACCGTGCAGTAAAAACAACAGGCATGAGTGAATGAGATGGTCTTCTGATTTATGTAAAGACTGACAGAAGCGAAATGCATTATAACATTACAAATATTAATACTTCTTGGGATTTGTTAAAACAAATGCCTATCAAGAGGCTTGCATCTTGTTCTTTCGTGCGCGAAAGTCATAAATGTATCTCTAAATACATTACACACAGAGACACAGTTAAAGAGCGCTGGTAGCTTAGCGGTAAGAGCGTGCGACTTGGAATCCGGAGGTCGCAAGTTCAAACCCCGGCTCGTACCAATGAGTTTTTTGGAACTTATGTGCGAACTGCGAAATATCATTTGATAATTACCAGTCGCTTTTCGGTGAAGGAAAACATCGTGAGGAAACTGGACTAATTCCAATAAAGTCTTGTTTATCCTGGGTTGGAAGGTCAGACAGCAGTCGCTTTCGTAAAACTAGTGCCTACGCCAATTCCTGGGATTAGTTGCCAAGCGGACCCCAGGCTCCCATGAGCCGTGGCTAATGCCGGGACAACGCGAGGAAGATGATGACACAGACACAGTTAACGTAAATCTATGCAGGGCCTTAAGTAATCTACCAGTAGAGTTTCTAGTTTCTGCTTTGGGCCATGCATGTTTGTCAGTCAAATAGCCCTCTCCGGTAATAAGGACGAACTGTCTGACGCTGACTGTACACACCGTGTCGCTCGGGGACTGTCCCCGCTCGCTCGATAACACTGGGCGTTATTAAACTGCATTGTCTTCTCTACCCTGTCTAGCGTGGAACATAAAGCTATCTTCGGTACTATACGTCGAAGGCTCTCGAAGCGTTATAAGCTCGGATATTGTCAGTGTCAAGCCTTTGTTTCGTAGTGCTGTCACTAAACTACAGTGAGTACTTTAGTTTTTTTTTATGGAGAGATTGTAGAGACGCTAAAAACGTAGATGAGTTGACAAAACTGACATTAAAACCTCGTATTCTTAGGACGTTATCAAAGTTGTGCGATGAGCAAGCGACTTCTGTAGAAAACTCGTACGCGGCGAACTCGCTGCGTTTTCGCCTCCATACAAAACTCGCTCGCATATCGGCCATACATATGTAAACTGCAAGGTATATAATAAAATAATAAATGTATTGGACGTTAATGTTTCAGTTTTTTTTATAATTTTAGGTAGTACTACTTCATAACCGTAGTCCTTCGTGTTTGGGGTAAGATGGGGTTTCATACAAAGGTGATTTTGGAAAATAGGCGAGACGAATATTTTATGTTTATGATATGAATCTATTTGTTACGTTGTGGGGATCAAATATTGCTATGGGGTCAGTTGCGTAATAAGGTAAACAAGAGTCAGAAAATAGAATTAAAGTCTGAATCTCGCACTGTCCGCTCATAACACTCCTAACAAAATGATGCTTAACTATGACGTCACGCCTAGGTCGTCGCCCACTCTAAAGTATGGAAAAATAATGCAATTTTTATTTTGATAGTAAAATAATGCGTTTATGTAATAGTTACCGTACATTTTATTATTCAGAAAAATTTAAGGAACCGACTGCATATCATTATTTTTCTTAATTTAAATTTTTTATTAGACCTTAAAGTTTATAATTTTAGGGTCAATTATCTTTGAAACAATCCAGTAATTTTATTCAATATCGTCATTATTAAGATAAATTGCTCATAAAATATCTATTTAACATAATTTTGTTACAATTTGTAACATGTGTAGTCATCCCTATTGTAAGATCGATTTCGTTTTTTATGAATATCGCTTAACTCCTTTGAAATAAGTATACATTATTTAGGAAGCAGTACCCTCCTGTAACCTCCACCCAAATCACAGTGTGACAATTGTGGTAGCTCAGTTTATCAATGGGACGAGCGACCTGTTCTTTCTTTCAAGAACTTCGATTGATTTATTTTTAGTCTTTAAATTTATTGTTGTTTGTTGTCGACATTGACAATGACGGAGGGTGGACGTCGAGGTGACACCACAACAAAATAACTCGCGTACCTCCCCCCCCCCCCACCAATTCCTCAACCCCTCATTACGACGATACCCCGGGGGTTCCGTCACGAAGGCTACATAATCGAAATTGGATAAAAACGTTACGTACGAAGATTTCCGGCTGAGGCTCGTTGAGATTCCATGACGGAACGAGTTGATACATACTCGTAAGTACTTAACTAGTTACAGTATAAAATCTAAATATATTGTATACAAAGATGTCCTAAAAATTACTTTCTTGTAAACTTCATATATTCTCGTAATTTGATTAAAGCGGTTAGTTCAGTTTAAAAAAAATACTATGTTACTTAAGACAAATTATAATAATAGCGGTGATTTTTTCACATTTTAGTCGAAGCATGTAATTTTTAGAATATCTTTGCAGTATTTAACTTTTAAAAATAACATCTCTCCTTTGAGCAAAATATCCTATCTACGATATTTAAAGAACTGTATATGTTTTTCCTGAACTGTGTCATTTAAGTAATCTGGCGGTACATAGAAAAGGCCAAGCAAATGCTAGGCGGTTTATAAATTTCGGTTCGATCATGATTGCGGTCTGATTGCACACTGTCATATGACTGCATATTGCAAATAACCCTGAGTGCACCAACAATCGAGCAGAGTGGAGCCCCGGGGTCATCGACCCCCAACTGCACACGCGTGAAAGCTGTAGTTGTACGCGAAAAAAACATATACAGTCGCCATCAGATATATCGGAGCTGCGGAGGTGGTCACAAATATCTGAACAACACCTCTATTGTCAAGTCGATAATATGCATGTTAAGATATTTCTGAACACCTCCACAGCTCCGATATATCTGATGGCGACAGTACATACTAATCTACAAAGATATTATAAATGACTAGCTTTAGCCTGTGACTTCGTCCGCGTCAAATTAGTATTAATTCGAATAAAAACACAATATTGTTCTTAGTAAACGAACAAAGAAAAAAAAATACATAGTTAATTATTCGAAAGCACGTTTTTTGAAATAAGTACCCACACGATTACAGAAATTCGTCCCAAATTTGTGAACAAAGATGTCGCATTCCTCTAGTTATACAATACAGAGTGACTGCGGAGACGTGATCAAGATCAACCCTACAGGTTCGATAAATTATAAGCTACTGTTGCTCGTTTCTGGTTTAAACTGTCTTTTACTATCCTGCGCGGTAATGCAGCGAGCATTATGGGCACTTTTGCACCAGGAAGGGTAGCAATTAGTTTAGGGCTTTTAGTGACATTATGTAGAATGGTAGAAAATTGTTTTCTTGACGACTGGTGGAGTGGGTAGTGGCCCTGCCTATAAAGCCGACAGTCCTGGGTTTAAGTCCTAGTAGTAGGTATGGACATTTACTTGTCTGATGAGCAGAGGTTCAAACATGTCCTGTAATATTTATTTATTTTGAATTGTAAACATGGAAATCCGTGATCCCGGTACCGCGAACATCGAAGTTCGTATGTTGCGAGCATCTTCCTCTTTTACTCAAATTAAGGCGTCATGAAAGTGACAGAGACAATCGTCCGAAAATTACGAACATCGTTTTTCGTAGGTATTGTGCTGCAGTCATTTTGAGTTAATGGACTATTAGCGAATACTCGTATGGTAATTTCGTGTGAGACCGGAGCCGTAAATGTACTTATATATTTAAGTACACATATATGACTCAATCAATTATTTCATGTCACTCTTTGCCACGGTCCCCTTGTGTCACTATTAAAACAGTTTTATGCCATTTAATATACAAAACATGCATATTTGTGGTAGCTGTATGTCCTTTCCATAATGCCCGGAATACACGAGGCTAGTTTTTCAAGCCAGTGTAGTAAGCTAGTTTGTAAGCTAGTAAGCTAGTAAAACTGTCCTGGCTTGAGCACAGGCTAGTGCTGTCTAAATGATGCCAGTAATTTTAAGTCAGTTCGAGTGCCAGTACCTTTGCAAAGTGTTGTAACAAAATCGTCAATATGAACGTAATTCGTAAAACGTAACTTAGCATGAATGAAACAATTACTTAAAAAACTATCTTAATTTGTACTAGATGAATTACTTAAAGATATATTAGAAAAACGTGTATGGACACATGGCACTGTCAGCCGGACGGATACTAGCTTCACCGGCCGCACGAAGATAGTACACAAGCCAGGCTAGCGAAATCTGTGGTGGGGGACGCTACTAGCTCAAAAAATAGAACGGCAAGCTATTAAAACTATCCTGGCTTGAGCACTAGCTTACTAGCCTGAAAGTTAAGCTAGTTTTGTATACACGAAGATAGACGCACTAGCTTGCTAGCTTACTAGTACTAGCTTACTATACTGGCTTGAAAAACTAGACTAGTGTATTCCGGGTATAACGGGTCACCTACCTAGCGCGCTAGTAAAGCGGTGCCACATTTCTTGTAACTAACTGCAATGCCATTATTCTATTAATTCGCACGAAGCGATTCACTTCTACCCTCCTAATGCGGACTGCTTAGGAACGGAATTAGCTCTCTTCGTCTGTATTTCCGGAAAGATATAAATTGATTATTTTCAAGGCAAGAGCGAATAGGCTGTTACTGAACCTGCGTGCTACCTCGTTGACACTGGCCATCAGGTGTGACTGAGGTCAAACGCTGGTCAGTCGTGTATAAAAATGCTTCTCTTATCTTCCTGGAGGGACAGAAGACCAACACAAAACATGTGATCCACACATGTATTACAAGCTCCTCAAAAAATATCTTGGACTTAATGCATCAATAAAATATTCGTGGAGATATTTACGCCCGGTCTCCTCGTGTGTCCGACAGCTGGCCTCGCTCGGCACATATTTACTTTTCTCTCGATTCCTAAATTTCCCTCAATATTAGAATATTTGGTATCGACGATTCAAAGAAGTTTCGAGCATATTACAATCCCTCTGATCCTTTAACCGTTTTCCTCCCACCGATCCTCGAAATTATGCCTCCATGGGTATTCTACGAGGAATTTACTGTTGACGACATGTCTGTCCTAGTGGGTAGTGACGTATGAAGCCGACGGTCCTAGGTTCAAATCTCAGTAAGGGCATTAATTTGTGTGAGCCCAGGTATTTGTTCCTGAGTCATGGGTATTGTATTCTATGTATTTAAGTATTTTTATATTATACGAGTGTATGCAGTACCCATAATACAGGCCTTCATGAGCTTACCGTGGGGCTCAGTTAATTTGTGAAAGTATATCCTGTAATAAGTATCACAGCCAATGGTGATATAGGACGTAAATTTTTACTGAGTACACAATTCAAGGGAGTATTAAGTTTTAGCCCTTTTATATAATTATGTCAATGCTTTATTTTATACATAATAATTACAGGAACCTTAGCCAAGAAGACAATCGCTTGTAGAAAATGCTATAGAAACAAAAAGAAATATATCAGAATAACAGATTGAAGGGAGTCATGTTTTTTTTCGTCATCGTCATCATTTCAGCCGTACAACTATTAGACGAAGGCCTTCCAGAACTCACTATCATCTTGGGAGGGAAATACCATAGTCGCCACGCTTGGTAGGCGGGATGACGACCGCAATAGCTGTTGATTCGATTTCAACGGACGCTGCTGTCCGTCAGTTTTTTTCCTTTGTCGCCATGATTGTTTACTTACATTATTCGTTTCGACAGTGTTATCTAAGCGAATGTTATTTGCTACGACAGTAGCACTACGGTTCAGTCGCTACGCCGTAGCGTTTTACACGTCAGTAGAAAAACATGTGCGCACGAAAACCCTCCTAGCCGACAAGCGAATTGTTAAGGCTTTGTTTTTAGTGCATTTTCCTTAATTCAAACAAATGTTAAATAAAACGCAGCGAATATACTGTCGTATAAATGCCCAGAGTTACTAAAGCTAGCTAGATACAGTGACAGTGTGACAGAACACATACTTCAGCGAGGTCCATGGCCGCAGCTCCAAGTCAGACACTCACTCGCGACACGACCGCTCAGCTCGGGGGCGAGCGCCACACTGCCGTCGCCGCCGCCCCGCGCACCCGACGCCCCGCGCCATTTTTCCGCTTACGGATTACCCTCAATGGATATCGTGTAATGTTTTCACTTCTCATGCTCGATTTTAAGTCGCGCGTAGACGATCGTAACGTAGAATCATCTATTCAGACCCTTAATTACTTAGCAATAAAATGAAGTTAAATAAATCTAGCATGCGGCGACATGCGGTTCTACGTACTAAGGGTATGTGCACACTAGCAGCGGCCGCTTAACGTTTTACTGACGTTTCCATAGAAATTCCTCCACGGCCCTTAATGCGGCGTCTCCACAGTGTGCAATTTTATACGGGTTGTGATTTCATACGAGATACTCGTATGTGAACGCCGGGAAAACGGGGGACAGAAAAATATATATATATTTCGTTCGAACACCAAAAATATCCTAAGGCCAACCGATCCCGCTGGAAGTAGGAGTAAGAAAAATCAAGTCTGGTGCGGAAGGGTCCTAGATTTTCTTGTGGCTACCTTACCCACAAAATCCGCCCGCTCATCTTGAACGTAATGTAGGTACATATATAGAGCATAAGTCAGGTGGATATAAAAGGGTGGACTGGTTCATTTTCTCCCCGTGGTTAACAATCTACTAATCTTTAAGCGACCCGCCCCGGTTTCGCAATCGATTACAATGTAAATTTAAATCTGTCTATTATTGGAAACCACACTCAAGTCCGTTGCTTAGTCCACAAGATATTTGCGTACAAATGGCGGAAAGCGTCTTGGTTTTATACTAGGTGTATACACCCCATTTTTTATTTCTGTTAAATTATATAGTGTAAAAGCTTTAGTTGACCCAAATAATCTATATATAGTGAAACTGTATTGACAACAAATATTTTGTCAGTCTCTCTCAAGGAGCATAGCACTTATTGTACTCTTATCTTTAACGTTAAAACTTATGTATTTTGCGTCATTAAAGCGGCGGAACATACGATTCAATCGGGACTCGAAATATTGAGTGTATGTATAAGCTTGGTTGAGCCCCACGCACAGCATCCTTTCGTAATAAACATGAACGCTACTAGACTAATAATTTACAAACTCAAAGGCGCATATAATTAATTAGTTCAAGAAGTCTTCTAATGCTCCATCTAGTAATACGTTCAGATCTGTCTTGCGCTTCGTCTGTGCGCAATAACTACAAACACGACTCATTCAAACTTCAACCATGTTGTGTGGGGATAACGTACAAAATTAATTGAGTCAGTGTATGTACTTACGTTGAATTAAATACTGATCTTTGCCAATTCCAAAAAGCTTTATAATACATTTGATGGGAGTTCGATTAAAATACTTGAGCGATAGGGAATAAGGTTTAGTTTCTGTTGCCATGGGATCCGGAAGAGCAGTGATAAATGAACGATTGTAAAGTTAGCGAGCGCCGCTTCCGACTGCGGGGCTACTCCGTATTGTTTGTGCGCGCTCCCGACATGGCTGCATGGTCATGTCATCTCAAACTTTGCCACATTTGTACCTAGAGGTACATATCTATAAATATCACCCAATGCTTAGCTTTCCTTTTCTGCACAAAAACTTTCAAAATTAAATTTTTAGTAAGTGTATTTCCCAAAAAGAACCCGAAAACCTGTTTTTCTTCCTGTTTAGTTCCTGGTTAGTAACAGAACGTCACTCAAACAAAACGTTCTCACCAAAAAGTGACTTAGTGGAAGGGCTTTTCAACCTTCCTCGATATTTATCCTAGCTGTGCCCCGCGGTTTATTAGGGAAAAACGTAGCCTATGTGTTAATCCAGGGTATCAGCTAACTCCATACCAAATTTCATTAGAATCGCTTCAGCCGTTTAGACGTGAAGTAATAAACAGTATGTATCACAAACTTTCGCCTTTATAATATTAGTATAGATACAAGTGTAGATTAGTGTAGATGTACAATCCTCGTAACACTTTATACTGCTATGTAACTAAAGATCTGTATCGATATATTTGGCCATTATTATTGCTACTAACTATATGACGCTGACTGTACCGCGAATATAGAAGTTCGTAAATTACAAGCGACTTTCTCTTTTACTCCAATTAAGGCGACAGAGATAATCGTTCGCAAACTATGAATATCGATTTTTGCGGTTGCGCCGCCCTGCGGCTATACGTAGGGACACACTGTAGAAATGATAATAACAATTTCACAGGATTGCGAAAATATTTTAAAAAATATTTAAAAAATACCAAAAACGCACTATTGGTAGTGTTCAGTATAGAAAATCATAATGGGCGTAACACGACGCCTGGCGCGGCGTCTCATGAATTACAAATGGCGCGAGGCTTCATCGCGATGCTAATTCCGGAATATTTATACAAATTACAACAAAATCATTAACGGCAGGACCGCCTCCCCGTTGAAAAGTCTCCACCAGGCACCAATAAATAATTAGGACTGCTAGTTTTGTAAACTCTTTATTTTCTTTAACTTGTTCAATCAAACAATTCGCACTAAGAGCCGGAGACAGCGCGTTCACACAGCCGCGCGCCGATTAACTATGATATCGCCAGCGGCGCTACCACGCAAAACGATAAACGTAAATTTCTGGCATCTTTCTCTTTTACTCCAATTAAGGCGTCATGAGGGTGACAGAGACAATCGTGCGAATTATACGAATATCGCTTTTCGTGGTAGAGCCGCAGGAATACGGAGAGTGGCCGCCGATAGTGGGCCCGGGACACTTGAACCTTATGTGCTAATATTTATTACCTAAAGTATGTTACATGTACAGTATTTTTATTTACTCGTAAACTATTGAATACCTTATGTTAAAGTAGAATAACAAAAATAAATTGCTTACCAAAAAGTAGCTTTAACCCTTTAAGGAAGTCGGAAATTATGCGAAATTGAACCTCATGTCTATATACGTTGTCAACAGCGCTAGCGTGAAAATCTATATTCGTAAATTTCGTACGAGTGTATCTTTCACTCTCATGACGCGATAATTGGAGTAAAAGGGAAAGATGCTCCAAAGTTACGTACATTCGCCGTACCGTACAATCTTTACGTGGTATCACCGGCATACAGTTTAATTATTATATTAGAATGAATAACTTCGATTATAACGAGAGAAGAACAACGTACGAACATTCTAGACATTAAATGAGTGTCAAGTAGATGAATAGCCTTTATGATTATCGTGTCTCTGTCAGCACTCTAAGTACCTAGTCTAAACCTTGTGCTAACTTTCAGCCCGTTATTTGAATAAGTCGCAGCTTCACGTTTACTTCTATTCTGTTCTGCCATTCAATTATCGACTCCAACTTACAAACAGACGGACTACCGCCGCGATCAAAAGTCGAGATTCTTTATAGAGACGTCCATCTCTATAAAGATATACACTATAGTATAGTGTATATTGTATAGTGACTATACGATAGATATACGAGCGGTAAAGAAGCAAATAGACAAAAGCAGCAAGTGGTTCGCACCGTTTTCAGAGGCTCTAGCATAAGTTTCTTTTGACGTAAAAAAACGTTTACGAACACGTAAATGTTATTTATATGGGAAACGCAAACGCGTTCGTGACGTAAAGTTAAGTTAAAAACTTATACTGAAGGCTCAGTAAAGAATCAGATTGTGACATAGTGCGAGTTCCATCAAACGATTCAATGGTTATTTGTTTTACAAGTGAGCAAAGTTAGTATTTATCCTCTCCTGCTAATATGAAAGTATTGAGCTAGCGAAAGATTCCAAAATAGTACACAGCGAATAAAAAAAAAGCCTGGACAGAAAGTATTGTACCGTTTGGCGTAGAGACGCTAGGTCCATGGGGTCCCAGCGCGCACAAACTTTTTGCAGAAATCGCGAAGCGTCTGGTTGATGTAACTGGTGACCGAAGAGCTGGCGGCTGCCTCGCACAACGTATCAGCATTGCGATAAAACGAGGAAATGACGCCAGCATCATTGGTACAATGCCTCAAGGGCCTTTTTTTAGATTCTATACTGTAACTAGTTAGGTACTTGTAGTTATCATAATACGATTGTATTTTCTGTAAAGAGAAATATACATACTTCGATGTTCGCCGTACCAAGCCTTTTCTTCTCTAATGTATGCTACTTATGACATAATTGTTACACCGTGCATTCAACCTTTCTGTCAACAGCTATGACAACAGCAATGCCGCGTCGAATGGCAGCCTCGAGCTCGGCGACAAGCGTGCTGACAAACAAACAGACAAACAAGCATCAATGAAACCACGACAATAACCCTATGTTCGCACGCGGTTCTGTGTCACTCCCGAGTACAGAATACTCGTTGCAGTGTTCCAGTATAACTTGGTCTTAGACATACGAGTTGTGCAGAGAATTAATATGGCACTTAAAGTCAAAATTGTAATATAGAACGCCGATATGCGTGTACAGTCAGCAGCAAAAGTGGCTAAACGTTTGAAGTGTTCAAAATGACGTACACGAGCTCTTATTCTTTTGACAATAAAGATGTGTTGACCTTATTTTGAACACCTCAAATGCTTAGCCACTTCTGCTGCTGACTGTACACAAGTTACATAGGCCAGGTGCCTTTTCACCTATAACCCGGCAATAATGATCAATTATTTATATTTCAGATGAAAAGTTGAAATAGTTATTTTAGCTAGCTAGCCCAGGTATCAATCTCAATATTAGCACCAGAGGGTAAACACTAACTTTGCTCCCTTGTATAACAAGACATTTATTTTGTCGCCTCACAGCCGCGAGGAAAATACTAATTCCATTTTAAGCCCGTCCAACTTGCTATTGTCAAAAAATACTTCATCCCCAATCCACAATTTGTATTAAATTACTTTGTACTCGTATATAGCGAAACTATACTCCTACATGACTACGGAACCCTAAAAACATTTTTAGGGTCAGAATCGATTCGAAATCAGAATTGATTTACAAAGTCAGAGGCTCTAGTGTACGTTTCTTTTGACGTAAGAAAACGTTTACGAACGCGTAAGTGATAATGTTATTTATATGGGAAACGCAAACGTATTCGTGACGTAAAGTTACGTTAAAAACTTACACTCACGGCTCTGAAGTAGTTGTAATCACGACGCATAAACAACGCTGGCTGTAGAGCAAGACTCAACATGTCGGCGGTGAACAGAACACTCGCAGCTCCTCGTTTACTCTGCAGCGGTCGACATGGAGAATGCAGGGCTGCACGCGTGTTAGCGGAGCGAGAGAGCGACCTCCGTCCGCCGCGCCTCACGTGGCTATGTGGAGAGTCGAGCCCTCGCGCCGCCAGAGTAATCTCGTTCTGTACAATTACCATGAGTTGTGACATTGACGTTTTGGATAACGAGTATCGAGTTTACTATTGTGCATCTCGCTTGTACTATTTTAGTGCGAGCGATGCACAGATAGTAAACTCGATACTCGTTATCGGAAACCTCAAAGTCACAACTCATAGTGAGGGTACCGATGTATGCAATGAGATATAAACTGACTGGACATTGAACTTGAACCAAATTATCTACCAAATGCTCTTCACACAAATTAATGCCCTTACTGGGATTTGTACCCAGAACAGCACGAATTCACAGGCACGGTCACTTACTCACTAGGCCAGAGCTGTCGTCAAATATTTTATATGATGAGTGTGCATGGTCTTTTCAGTACTTTTCATCATATATCTGATGGGTGTAGACAATTTGGTTCAAGTCAAATATTTGTTTCTGAGTCATGTGTGGTTAAAATATGAATTTAAGTATTTGTATATTATATATATTCGTTGCCGGTTCCCTTTGTCGCGTCTTACGACACCCGCAGTAGCGTACGTCGAAACCCAATATACAGGTACTGCGGTCGCCAACCCAATTGCCAAGCGTGGCGACTCTAGCAACTACCAATGATGATACAAGTCATATTTCCAGCAGTTAATGAAAAACGGCTGAAAAACGATATATCGTTGGCTGAGTGGGTAGTCAGCCACCGATATAGTTATCTTGTGATATGGGTATACCATAAGCCTTCTCAAGCTTACCGTGGTCTCAGTCAATTTGTGTAAGGATGTCCTATAAATATTTATTTATTTATAATGTGGTTCTTCAAACTTAGACTGGCAGTCGGAGTAGTTCGCCTCTCATCTCTCCCTCTCGAATAGCGGTGGTAATAAGACCCCCGGCGCGCGCGTCGTGCGTCCCATTCTTATGCTAATGCGGCCGCGAGAAGGACGGGGACCGAGCGATGACATGTCACCGGGTTTTATGACGCGGCGCGGGACAACAACGCGATTTGATTTTGATTTGGTTACATCATCATCATCATCTCAGCCATAAGTCCACTGCTGAACATAGGCCTCCCCCTTGAACCTCCACATGTACCGGTTGGAAGCGAAGACGCTGGATGCAGGTTTCCTGTTACGTTTAGGTGAAATCATTTTCAACCAAAAGTTCATCGAGACGTTTGCTTATTGCGACTTCTAGAAATTTATAGCGACATCAGGAACCATCGGAGGGGTAGCAGCGGGGGATCAAGCTGCTAACCCGCCTGTCAAGTAGTGACCTGCCTACGAGACTGACAATACTTTTTACGGTTATAGCAGTAAACCGCAGCTCAGACATCGCCCCCTGTGACGGTATATGGGCATGGCTTGTACATGCACTGGATGTGCATGGCTGATTCGATAAAATATTCACTCATGCCTTTACTTTAGTATTTTCAATACATTACAACGCTTATTAAGTTATTAAAATCAGTAAACTGAATTATCAATTTGTATCGCAACAACTGTTATCAGTTATCACTATACATTTTGCCTGAATTTTAAATTAAATTTATTTCATATGACATTTTACAGTTATAAATATCTTATAAAGCTGTTACTATCACGATAACCTTTGAGAGTCAAATAAGTGACAAAAATATGGAAAAATATCTTGTTTCATTTAAAGATTCGAGGAGTTCCATTTGCTACTTGTTTATGGACATAGAAAAATAAACTAATAATCATTAATCATATTTACTTGTTTTTTCATCGTGTACAATTTTTAAGGACACTTTATAATTGTGTCTCAGTTGAATAGAAGAGTTAATAAACAACACACATGAGAACAAGAAGTAAGGACGAACTCATTCACGGACCGTCCCCTCCCTGGTCGTCCACGCTACCTATAAGACGCTACTCGCCGCGGCCGCAGCAGTCTGCCTCGAGCGTACACGGGCACTACCTGTCCTACCTGCCTCTACCTCGCACTACCTGCCTCTACCTCGCACTACCTGCCCCTACCTCGCGATGCCTCATCTCAGCTCGCTGTACTTCCTCGCACTGGCTCTGATCCTCGCCTACTTCGCTGTAAGTTTTTCGTCACTGTGTTCATATCCATTGATTGATTGAGCCCCCCAGTGCGCTCAAAAAAGCTTGTGTTGTGGGGACTCTGTCAATGATATACAAACACTTATACGTATACATAGAAAATAACCATTACTAAGGAACAAAATATCTTTGCTCATCGCACTAATAAATACCCACTGGGATACATTCCCAGGACCATCTGCTTCATTGGCAGGGTCACTACCCACTAGCCCAGACTGGTCGTCAAAACACAATTTTTACAAATTTTTGTCTATATGTATATTAACCACGGATTTTTGTGTGCCTTTCATGGGGGGTACATGCCAAATCGCCACGCTGGTCAGAGTGTAGCAAAGGGTGGCCCCTATATTGGACTTAAAAAATTTTTTTTTTTTTTTTGCTCGTTTTTACTACTTTTTTTATCAGAACATTAAAGAATATGTAAAAATAAGCATCTTTTACTGGAACTTTTTTTCTCTAAATTGAGAAATGGCTAACCTAAACCTACTTTTCTGACAACAATTTATTTTCTCGTGGGTCGCAGTTCTAACCTAACCTAAACCTACTTTTCTGACAACAATTTATTTTCTCGTGGGTCGCAGTTCTAACCTAACCTAAACCTACTTTTCTGACAACAGTTTATTTTCTCGAGGGTCGCAGTTCTAACCTAACCTAAACCTACTTTTCTGACAACAGTTTATTTTCTCGAGGGTCGCAGTTCTAACCTAACCTAAACCTACTTTTCTGACAACAATTTATTTTCTCGTGGGTCGCAGTTCTAACCTAACCTAAACCTACTTTTCTGACAACAATTTATTTTCTCGTGGGTCGCAGTTCTAACCTAACCTAAACCTACTTTTCTGACAACAATTTATTTTCTCGTGGGTCGCAGTTCTAACCTAACCTAAACCTACTTTTCTGACAACAGTTTATTTTCTCGAGGGTCGCAGTTCTAACCTAACCTAAACCTACTTTTCTGACAACAGTTTATTTTCTCGAGGGTCGCAGTTCTAACCTAACCTAAACCTACTTTTCTGACAACAGTTTAGTTTCTCGAGGGTCGCGACATTTATCTCGGTAATTATCAAGTTTAGAGAAAACTTGCCCATACAAAACATGCTTATTTTAGCGTCTTCTATACGATAGCATCATAAAAAATAGGTGTCATAATGATACCATTCCCATCGTTATTTTTTCAAAGTCCGAACACATGTGTCAATTTAGGAGCCAATATCTCGGTAATTATCAAGTTTAGAGAAAACTTGCCCATACAAAACATGCTTATTTTAGTGTCTTCTATACGATAGCATCATAAAAAGTAGGTGTCATAATGATAACACTCCCATCAATTTTTTTCTGTCCTGCGTACCCAAAGTCCCAGGTACGGCCACCCTTTCCTACACCCCAACCGCCACGCTTGACAAGCGGGTTGGCGATCGCAGTGTTGCACCGCTTTTCGGGGATGCTGCAGCCCATCCCCCGGTGGTCTTGGCCGTAGTTTTAGCTAGCACCGCTGGTTATAGGACTTCATAGACGGCAGTTTGCTATCCCCTGCACACAGCAGCCACCGACTCCCAGCGACCGTGCGAGGCCCTCCATCTAGTTTGTGGATGTCCGACTCTGCGTGACTGCTATTTTCTATAAAGTCCGGGCACTAATAATTACCGTTCTAGAGATTTATAACTAAAGTGCTTATTGTGTTACAGTAGTACAGTCGCCATCAAATATATAGGAGCGGCCAAGGGACATAAAATATCTGAACATGTATTTTATCGCCTGGATAATAGAGGCAGTGTTAAGATATTTGTGACCATAAGTAAATGGTACGTTTGAAGCATGACGTTTTAAGCCTTGGCTTATTTATCGCTGATACTGGGTAACTCGGTGATGCTGTACATATTGAAATTCTGTCCATATGTGATAACGTGACTATTCTTTGTCTACTCTTGCAGACTCAGGTGGAGGGGCGCGCGTTCTTCGGCACCGGATCTTTCTTCCACGACGCGTGAGTAGCTTACTAGTTCCATTTAATTGATCGATACACCATAATTAAAGATGGCGCCAGATTTGTACAGCTAGCCTAATACTCGTATGGTCGGGTTTTCATCATTTGTCATAGTTTCTGTCACGTTCCAACAAGTATGTAAGTGCGAAAGTGACAGATAGCGCGAAAGACGATAAAATGGAAACCATGCTATCCGTTTTGAACTGTTTACGTTTTACACAAACTTCGGTGCTTCTTATAAAGTTACATATACTTTTTTACGTAGGAGACAATACCTACCTAGTAACCATCCACGAACCTCCACTACTGAAGGAAAGCCTTGCAAAAATTGATAATTCGAACAATTGTTTCTGTCACTATATGTCTTAATTGGAGTAAAAGTAAAAGAAAGAAAGGTGCATGGAATTTACGAACTTCAATGTTCACGGTAAGGCCTTCAAGCCTGGACACAGTCTCCCCCATAGACCGCGACTGGGAACGGTCCGTGAGCGTGGACGGTGCAATGCAATAACCGTATGTTCCCGAATACGCTTGTGCTCGCAGTTCCATCACTCTAAAGAAACGCTGCTGCCTGCCGTCCGATGGTTTCTGATTGCAGTTGGGAGACAACACCCGGGCCCCCAAGCTGTACAGAAACACTTTCGGGAACCAGGGTTTCATATTAAAGTGTGTGTCGTGTTGCAGACAACTGAACAACGGCACGACGAGCGGGCTGGGGCTGTTCGGTTCGTTCCTGGAGGCGCTCGCCTCGCTGCACCAGTCGCACGACCTCTCCAGCGGTACGTACCTGACTCCACCACTCATTTGTACCACCTTGTGCCATCAGCGTCCTGTCGTTTAAACTATCTGGTACCACTGTGTTTGGGTGGATCCATATATCTTCTACACGCATAGTCGCTCGACTATCGATCGCTACGTCGAGGTGTAAGATTAGCGTCTTACACCTTTCCGTTATAATTTATAATTAATGAAACTGTGTGAATGCATGTCTGGACATTAAGCCTTTATTTATACCAAAAATCAAACATGATTTTAATTAGATAAGAGTTAGCTTAACCTTACCATAAATCACAAAGCACAAGAAGGGGTTAAAACATATTAAAAACATAAAATTATTATTGCTCGGTTTCAGAGAATACGCGGAACTAATTGTATGTATCCTTAAACATACAATTAGTTCCGCTGGCAAATCAGCCATCCAGCTAGCATAGATTTGCCAGCGATTTCTATACACACACGCCGTGAGATCGCCGCGTTCGAGTTTTGTATAGAAATCGCTGGCAAATCGCTCAAGTGTGAAAGCAGTCTAACATCGCTGATCT
Organism: Grapholita molesta; assembly: GCA_022674325.2. Lineage (NCBI taxonomy): Eukaryota > Metazoa > Arthropoda > Insecta > Lepidoptera > Tortricidae > Grapholita > Grapholita molesta. The sequence continues at coordinate 11,463,385 of CP053143.2, forward strand.
TGTTCACAGTATTTCTGGGCCGCAAGTGAGTGTCGGCGCGCGCGCAGCAGGGCGGACAGACGCTGCCATACCAAATGTATTCTTAATTACTGATTAGATACCTAGTACAAAGAATGTAAACATCGTCATACAATAAGGCATTTGTAAATATAGTATTTAAATGTTTATGGCTGTTTAAATATAAAGTAATGTACTAGTCATTCCTGGTAAAATACTCCTAAACGATTTCCATATATAATTACAAGACTCACTGGCTGGAACTGGAGCTTTTCAACTCTATAAAATCTTTCAAAACTTTAGTTTCATTTTATGTCAGCGATTATTATGGGACTGACAGAATAAAACGTCTTTTAGTAAGGAAATGAGATAGTAATAGCTATTTAAATTCAGACGTGAAAGAAGATACGAGTATATTCATCTTCAAGTACCAGATGGGTTTTTAATTGTAAACTGCAAGTCCATTCGTTAACGGTCTAGAATTTAAAACTCCTTCTATGCTCAGCAGGCGTGTGTTTATAAAATATTTACATCGGATTTTATTGAGAATATTGGTGAGTTTTTAAACCATTTTATTATTATTATAGCCTTAACAATACGTCTGTTAATTCGATTAATACCAAAGTAAGAAAATTAATGATTGTAAAAATGCACTTTAAGCTAGCTGAAATGTGACCACAAAACAAACTTCGGTGAAATTTGAATTAAAAGAAATCCGAAAAGTTTCATTTTCAAAATAAATAATTATTTTTTTACACTCTTTAGTACAAATTCAAATTTCACACACCATTTTTACTCCTATGTCGGTTCTTCGGAGTTGCAAGAATTGTTCGGCTTTACTTTTGATACATTCGGCCACATGGATTGTTGGGGTCGGTTCTACGGCGGCCCCAGCACGCCCAGGCCACCACCACGGCCACCAGCAGGGCGGCCAGCACGCCCACGGCTGCGTACAGCGGGACCACCGGACACCAATCTGTTCATTAATAGTCTTTGAGCTGGAGGTATGGAAGGAGAAGTAATGCTGCTCCAACATACATGGAACAAGGGCAAGGGAATGATGATGAGCTGTAGATACAGAACCGTACGAGCCCGAACCGTAGACAAGCTAACCCAATGTAGGAACGTAAATACGGTACCGTCTGGTGCCGTGGTGCCGGCTCAGCATAGCACCCCATGTCCAACCCGCGCGGGTGTGGTAAGAGGCAACAATAAACACGAGAAAACACAATAGAATTGCCTCCTTTTCGAAGACATTTTCTGCTGGACATATGCCGCCCTCAATGATGACTTGTATTATTTAGTAGGGTAGTTGCCATAGATGCCACGCTTGGCCGGCCAGTTGGCGTGTCACTTGGCAAGTTGGCTACGGACCCTGGTAGTATAATTTAACAAGATGGAAGCAATCCATCTCGAGAGCGCATGGTAAATACCGCTACATGCTATTTAAACATGTCATACATACCGTAAAAATTATTTTTCTCAACTAGAAGAAGAAAATAAAGTTTTTGTAGTATTTCTCCGTTTCTTAGGATACGGAGATGTGCCAGGTTGCAAGTTACAAAAATCCTTAGTGCACTTATTACTTACCGGTTTTGGGCGTCGGGCAGTCAATCTCTGGAGCTGTAAACAAAGAAAAGTACATAAACGATTGTTAAGAGCTCTCCACAAGGGCATGTTTTTTTTTTAATCTATCATTAGTGAGACACACACACACACCGCCGTAGCTCTTACCTTTAAGCGGTGGCGATTCGGTGCGGTTCTCTGCAAGAACAATTATTGTCTTAATATCTTTGAATCTTATTAACACATTGAGTTAAAACTAAATTGAAAGACCATATGTCTATTGTCTATGTACAGTCAACCAATTTGATTTATAGGCCACTTCGTTCGTTGTCACAGTGAAAGTCTATATGAAAGACGCAAAAGATCTCTTATTAACGTCACTGTGACAGGGTTCGAAGCCTAGAAATCAATTTGGTTGACAATACATATGCAGAGAATTGATATGGAACTTACGTCAAAAACTTAGCTAAAGCACCTGCCCTATGTAGTAGTAACGTGTCTGTACACGGATGTGGGCTTACATATATCCTTTAGACGTACGAGTAAGTTTCATATTAATTCTCTGTACAACTACATAGACATGGTCCTTGAGCTAAGTTTTTATACATTTGTTAAATTTGCTAAAACCGTTGAAATTATTCAAAATCTGAAAACAAGTTTTCCTCACTTTTGTTTAGCTTTAACACTTTGACGGACAGTACGTTTAAAGGCGTCGCGTATGTTTTTGTTTCCATGGCCTATTACAGAGGACGTCAAATACTGTCTATCGACGTGTTAAGACACGTGGTCCTATATCATGTGATCCTAAAAACCAAACCAGTCGATGAATACCATAAATATAAACCAGGACTAGTGTCGCTTGTAGATTTTTATTCATTAGAGATATCATGTTTCATGGTAACTTTTGCTGCCTATAACCAACACAATCCATATCCAAACGAAAATAATTAAAAAATATATTTTCCGAAACAACCTCGTTCGATTCTCGAACAGAGTACAAGTTTTTTTTTAAATCTATGTTTGCAGCTTTTCTTGTCCCTAAAATCGATGACATGGTTCTTAAGAACAAATCTTTGTATGTCTCATAGTTCCAGATTTCCCCATACTGACCGATCTGAATGAGTCACCCTGTATATGTACGCGACCGACAATTGTCTAGAGCTCTTTACAAGGTTCGATAACATAATAATGTTTCATTTTTTATTTTAAATTAGTAACACACACACAGCCTGCTCAATGGCAAGCGGTATTCGTAGCTCTTACCTCTAAGCGGCGACGGTTCGGTGCGGTTCTCTGCAGGAACAAATATTGTATCAATATCTTTGTTACTTTTAACACATTGAGTTAATGATTCAGGGGAGAAATCGTTATTTCTGTACATCGACAATTTTTGGGATTAAATGTATAAGAATATTATATTATTATTCACCAAGCTGATAGGCAGTGATGTAAAAAGTATTTGAAATACAAAATACAATATACTTTGAGAAAAATTATTTGTCGCGACCAAAAAATTGTCATAAGCATGTCACCCTGTACGAAGGCATGTTAAAAATGTAAGTTTATTATTCTATTGGGTCCTGTAACAAACGGAATACTAGCTCAGGGCCCAGAAGCTTGTAACCTATGTAACATATGTTTTGTCAAGTAAATATTTTCTATTTTTCTTCATAAGGGCTCGATAATAATGTTTTTTTAATCCATCATTAGTAACACACACACACACACACAGCCTGCTCAATGGCAAGCTGTCTTCGTAGCTCTTACCTCTAAGCGGTGGCGTTTCAGTGCGCTTCTCTGCAACAACAATTATTGTCTGAATATGCTTTCTTATTAACACATTAACTTAATGATTCAGGAGAAAAATCGTTATTTCTTTACATAAAACTCTCTTCAAAATTTTTTGGGATGAAATGAATAAGAATATTACATAACTATAATTCACTAAGCTGATAGGTGCGATATATCTTTGTTACTACTGTACATGCTTCCACGAGAAACTGCTTACTGTTGGGCGAGCTATAATCATTATTATTTGCCACCAATGTGATATCAGAAAAAACTACATTTATAATCAATAAAAACACCTGTAAGGAAGTCAATAAATAGCAAATAACAATTAATAATAAATAATAATAAATATTTCGGGACGATCTTACACAAATCGACCTAGTCCTACGGTAAGCTCAGTAAGGCTTGTGTTGTAGGTATACTAGATGACGATATATGTAATAGATAGATACATAATTATAAATACTTAAATACATAATTATAAATACTTAAATACATATAAAACACACATGACTCAGGAACAAATATCTGTGCTCATCACACAAATAAATGCCCCGACTGGGAATCGAACCCAGGACCATCGGTTTCATAGGCAGGGTCACTACGCACTAGGCCAGACCAATACTACCCCAACAAGGAAAAGAAATACTGATAATTCAGACACATCGATACCACTAGCGACATCCAGCGACGAGCGGCGATACTGACAGTGGAAACCACGCCCAAAGATGGCGCTGGCACGGTCCTCTTGTAATCCTACATGGCGGTGTTAATATTTTTCCTTAAGGCTCTGGTCCCACCGCGAGCTAGTAAGCTATGAGATTTTACAAGGGATCGATTATCTTTTGTCCCTTAAAATAGTTGATAGCTTACTTGCTTGTGGTGGGACCACTGCCTTACGATAAAATATATTGTCAAGACTTCGCCATTTTAAAGCTCAACCGATAGTCATCACTACGAGACTTGTAAGATTGACTTTATAAACACACCTTCTTTCTTCATAAATAGAGTGATGTTGTGTGATCTGGCTACGACTCCGTAAGTGTTGGTGCGCACGACCGCGCCGTCGAACCACACGGGCGAGCTGTGCGCCTGCGCGCAGTACAGCACGGCGCGGTCGTGCGACTCGTCCGCCGACAGCCGCAGCACGTTCACGTTGCTCTTGGCGTCGTACGACTGGTTCACGACACGTGTCACTTCCGCACTTCTAGGATCTAATAAGAACAAAACGAATTAAGTTTAGTTTTTTTCTTAGTGAACGTTTTAATACGTTCTATAAAATATAAAAATCTCAGTAGAATTGCGGTTTAACTAACGCGATTCTCCCCGCATTCACTCGTAGTACCATGTATGCGAGTACTATGAAAGCCAGTGTATCTCTCCCTGACGACTGGGCTGAAAGTCAGCTTCATTCAGCTTCTGGCACATTGACAACGAGCGGAAACTTGATTCGTAAGTATATGTACAGTCAGCGTCAGAGATATGTGACCCCCCCTACATAGATTGGTTGTATGCAGGGGGGGTCACATATCTCTGACGCTGACTGTACGTGTAGAACGCCGGTTGTCAAGAGGCTGTAGCATATAACAATAGGAAATAACAGTTTATTTAAATTGCAACATAAAATACCGGGTGTTATCAAAAACATGATACAAGATTATCAGGCCGGCATCTGGTCATTATTGGAACAATTTTTACTATGGGGTCAACTTTCTAAATTGTAAAAAAAAAACAATTCTATCATACATTTTCGTCAACTTATACTTGACCTTTTCTATAGAAATGATAAATTATAATTTAATTTTACAAACTTGACCTTATAGTAAAAGATGTTCGAAATCATGACCAGATGCCTGCCGGCTTGAGAATCTTGTATCACAGTTTTTATAACACCCGGTATAACTAACTTATTTAACAAGTTAATCTAAATTAAAACTAGTAATTAATTAGTTCCGGTACAAATTGCACATAATGCTCGCGGCATTACCGCGCTGGACGACCAGCAGTCTTAGCACCAGAAACGACTCGGAGCGGGGTCCTCTTATGAAGCTCACTGCTGCTCGCGCGTTAACATGGCAAATTAGCAACTCATGGAGCTAGCTCACCTGCCCTGAACCAGGAGTAGGTCCTGCCGTCTGCCGGCTGGCTGCCGCTGCAGGAGAACCTCAGCTGGCCCCCGGGAGTAAAGTACACGCTGGTGTCGCCAGGCTCCACCTTCAAGGACGGCTTGGCTGCGAGGAAAACTTATTTTTACTTCAAAACTTTTTGATTTAAACGAGGAATGGAGAGGAAATTTTCGTTAGATTTAATTAAGTAGAGACATGTAGTATTTGTGCTCATAAACTCTTAGCCTAAGGCCTACGAAGCTGGTAGATTGCAGATTCGTATCCAGCCCAGGGCAATTATTTATATGTTATAACGAAGTTTTTCCTTCACCGAAAAGCAACTGGTAACTCCGAAAAACTCCAAGGAGTTGGCACTACCAAGGTACAAGCCGGGGTTTGAATCTTCGATCTCCGGATTGCGAGTCGCACGCTTTTACTGAGCCGCGGACAGACAGACATGGTGAAGCGATAAGGGTTCCTAGTTGACGGGATCATAAACATGAAGACTATATAGTCTGACGCATTGACAAGTGTCAATCACCCAACGGTGTGTCTTCTGTGTACTTGAGTTGCACGCGGGTGCTCTCGACTCCCTTGGAGAACACCCCGCCGGGCAGCACGGTGTGCGCGGCGCAGTACAGGCTGGGCGCGCGGCCCCGCCCGGGCTGCTCGCGAGGCTTGCTCAGCACCAGCTGCACCGGCACGCCGTGCTCCGTGTCGTTCAGCGGCTGCAGGAGCTGAGTCATGGCTAGCAACTCGTCAGCGGGATACCCCGACTCTAAAAATATAGGTACAGTCAACCAATTTGATTTATAGACCACTTGGTTCCTTGTCACAGTGAGAATCTATATGAAAGCCGTAAAAGATTTCTTATTAACGTCACTGTGGCAAGGTTCGAAGTGGTTTAGAAATCAAATTAGTTGACTAGACAAGTGGCGCTGGGATAAATGTGAAAAAATTGTATAAATTAGGCAATCCGAAGTCAAGATTGCTTTTGGAATATTTTCCAACTATGTGAAAGTCAGTTTTGAAGATGACTGACCAATACTGCCAAGTAATTTAAGTTTTGTTTTCGTTTACGCGTGCTTTGGCGTGCTTCAGTACAACTGTGTTAAATAATAGCTATAACACCGTCTCGATTCTGAATAAAACAGGATCGACTAATGTCGATACTGTTTTATTCAGAATACTAGGTAATCCTAGTGCGATATAAATACACGTGGGTTTATCCTTTGGAACTGAGTAGCAGTAGCATGACAACACATAATCTTGTAAAACCCGTTTATTTCTTAAAATATTTATGAACCCCCCGGTAGTCAGTCTCGCCAGATACTGTCGCGAGTGACGGTAACCTAAATCAAGTTCGGCGCATCGCTGTCGTCATACCTTCGGTCTTCCAGAAGCCGACGGAGCCGCGGAAGCCCGAGAAGCCGTAGTAGGCGACGGGCAGCGGGCTGGGATCGCGCCACCACATGAAGGGGCTGGCCTGCCCCTCGAGCCCCGCGGCGACGGTGCCGTCCGCCACGCGCACCCAGAAGCCGCGGTACTCGCAGTCGCTCACGATGTTCGGCGTGTCGTACGCGTACATCTGGTACTTGTTCTCTCTCCTGATGGAGCTGCGCGTGTTGCTCCATCCTCCGATAATAACCTTGGAAAAGGATAAAAGCTAATTAAAAAAAGTTTTCTATTGGTTTGAAACATGGGAGAGGTAGCTATTCTAAATCTAAACTGACTAAACAAAAATGACAATGGACAATAAAGACTAATTTATAATTGGAGAGTGCAAACTTTTACACTATCGGAAACACGGATGTGAACCTCTAGAGTAGCAGGCTACATGTACTCTCATGGCTACAGCGGCTCATACCACTAGGCGACGGTATGCTTGCTTGCGACACTCGAACATACGTAACATTTGTAGTTTCATGTAGGTTCCTTTAGGCATGAAGTACTGCTAGAAGAATATATGTTCTCAAAGAAAGCGAACAGTCACCACCAGATGCTCAGCGGGCTAGATGTTCAAAATGATCTTGGCCGCTTAGCTACTTCTACTCTTGACTGTACAGGGATTGAGCCACTGGCCAACATGCCTGAAACCGCGTAATGAATAACAGATGTCTCTCTGTTGTGCCATCCCGATTAGCATGACAAATCTATGTTAGTATATCAAGGTTCCCGTGCGGTGTACCTCGTAGTAGAGCGGTTTCCAATTATCCTGCACCGGCTCGGAGAACAGCCCCACGTACACGTCCACGTTGGAGCGCACGCGCACCCGCAGCGTGCCGCCCGACGGGAACGGGAAGAACTCCCGGAACTTCTTCGAGTCGTCCGACACCACGTCTGGGAATCAATAGATGACCATACTAGTTCGTTAATTTTTAAGAGCGAACGTCATATTGTTACGTGTGATGATAGGGCACATTCAGCAAATTACCTCTTGCACAAATCTAGACTAGACCCCGGCTGGGGGTGAATCTCCACCTTACAGAAAACCGCAACCAAATAGCACTGGACGTACTCATAATGTTGTTCCTGCCGGTGAGTCATCCACCGATTGTAAGTTACTTAGAGGGCTATGGAGAGCTGCGTTACGTATTACTCTTAGAGATCAGGTGCGAAACACTGAAGTCCGTAGAAAAATGGGGCAAAAATTTTAGGCATGCAGAAATGGAGGAGGGTGTAGTGTAGCTTGATATGCCGTAGGCCTGACAGAAGATGTAGAAGAACAGTCCTGGATCACTGATTGGGCGTCGAAATGTGAAAGACTGCCAGGTGGACTTACAATCCTGTGCGGAGAGCGGGGACCAGGTGGACGCGACAAGAACAAGGCCCCTATTTCATCACAGCGACAATTGTCACGATTCCCGACATATGTCAATTTCTGATGTTGCAGGTGTCCATTGGTTACTTTGGTTACATTGACCGCTTACCAATAGGTAGGAAGTGTGCTTGTTTGCCACCAACATGTTAGTTTCAAGAAAATGATGTTATTTTTTATTATATCGTCAATAAATAGGTAGTAAATTGGTGAAGAGGTCTTGACAATTGTCACGACACTCCGACGAAATGTCGATATTTTTCGACGTTTGACTAGTCCTTTGTCGGAATTTCGCGACAATTGTCGTATTTCTCCTGACAACTGTCAAGACTTTCATCTAACTACTACCTATCTGACCTGCAACGTCAGTAATTTACATACGTCGGGAATCGTGACAATTGTCGCTGTGATGAAATAGGGGCCTGTTCTTGTTGTCCACCTGGTCCCCGCTCTCCGCACAGGATCGCTCGTCCACTTGGACGTCGACGTACCCGTGGAGCGGTACCAGGCCAGCACCTGCCCGGGCAGCAGCGCCGCGGAGCACGTGAACTGCGAGCTCGGCGCGCCGTCGTCCTGGAAGCTGTCGGGCGAGATGCTCGGCTTGCCTGCAACGTGCGCGTACCTATCATTGTGCATGAGATCCATCGCTCGCTGTTGACTGACCATTAGTAAACTATACTGCAAGCTGCTATATACAACGGAACTATGGTGATATTCATAGGAAAAAAAATCGATCCAATAATATTCCAAAATCAGTATGTTTCATATCTACTACGAGGTGAGGTAAGAATTTGTTTATTGTAAAAGTTAAGAAGTGGAAGTACCCAAAATCATAAATAACAAAACTAAAATACAAACGTCGAAATCATTTATACATCGTAATCCCCTTGTTTTATTGTACTAGCTACATTTTCCTAAAACCGATTATTCCTACTGGCATATTTTCCGAATAAATTGATTTAGTTCTAAGTAGTCCAAAAGTACTTTCTTAGTAAATTATTTGTTACTTTTTTATACATTTGCAGTCAATTTAATTTTTTATAAAAAGTTTATTTATATTTTCTCAATAGCCTTTTTCCCAAACATAATTGGTGGTACTGGCAGTCAGCCCGCCGGTGTGAAAACGCTGGAAAGAAACGATGACAATTACAATTGTAAGTTACACTTACAGTACACCTCAGTCACACTAACACACAGCGCCACTAATATCTTGAGAGTGTTTGCCGACATTGTGTTCGCAACCCCGGCGTGTGCGTCGCGCGCGGTCTGCGGCGCGAGTGCCGGCCGGCGCTGTGCCTGCCTCTACCACAGGGAGCCCGGGTAATACGCAACCCAGCTAATGACGACCCATCAATTGCCGACTACTTTTTTGTACGCAGAGACGAGCATTGTTGGTGTGAAAAAAACGTGACTTAAGATTGCTGTCCTGTAACGCGTTTATACGGACTGAGATGTCGCAGTTCACTATGGTATGGACCGACTATATTATGGTTGCCATTGTTGGGCTGTATATTGCGGGGTCGAGCATGGTTGAACCGCGTTGTCGGTTCTTGGTCGTCACCTACCAAAAGTAGCCACAGTTGACACACGTCACGTTTTCTTGTCGATTTGTCCGGTATCCCGGGGTCCTGCACCAGCAGGCAACTATGAACAACTCACACGATCAGACACAACAACTCACTGTGGACAGAACCCTCCCGTGGCTGTAGGTAGTCAACAGGTACAAAGCCCACCCTGAGGTCCACGTACAGCACACGGTACCCCGCCTCTTAGTTCATGGTCAACCTTCACTGCTTACCTTATCTTCCGCGCAAGATCAATCAGAGATTAGCGCACACGGTAATTACCTACTGTTTGATGAACTAGTTAAATAAGCGTACAGATTTACTTGATTCAATCACAACAGTCGTTGTAATTTTAACGGCTGCTTGGCAGTTAATGTGTGCTTGGTAACAGTCGTTTGTGTAACACCGTCACTGGGTTAGTGAACAGTGATCGTGTTAATTGATAACTGATTGCTTACACATAGTACAGTCAGCAGCAAAAGTGGCTGAGCGGATTAAGTGTTCAAAATGACCTACACGCGCATTCTTTTGACAATAGAGATGTGTTGACCTCATTTTGAACACCTCAACCGCTTAGCCACTTCTGCGGCTGACTATACTGTGCGCGACGACAGCGCC